>JALAZF010000220.1:7477787-10011681 GCA_022829125.1 Lathyrus tuberosus | reverse complement strand
CACCTCAAAGGGAAAAGAAAAAACTACATCTTCAAAATAATGCCTTCAGTGGATTAGTCTAAACTTCTACCATCACCTCAGTAACAAGTAAGGTTCACAAAGTACATATACCACAAGAATGTTACCTTTCCAAAATATGGTAACCTTCCAACTTTTCCTGTAGAAATATTTGATTTTCCTAGATTGCTTAGAGTTCAAAAAGTATATAACTTTGTGTCTGACCATGGTGAAGTTTACTACCCTGGGTTAGTAAAATCTTTTTACTGCAACTTGGTTGTTAAGGATGAAATTTTAACTTCTTCTGTTAAAGGATTGCCCATTACTTTAACAGTACAATAACTAGGATAGTGTCTAAAAGTTTCGTTCGAAGGTGTTGAGATTAAGGCTTTTCATAATGCTCAATTAGCACGTTATGTTAAAAGAAACTTTTATTTCAGTCTATCAAGGGTAACTGAAGAAGAATTAAATTATGAGAGAAAAAAGGCTTCGGGAAAATTTCATGTGAAACATTACTGGTCTGTTGGAACTCTTCACATTGATGAAAGGATGTTACACTATTTTATTGTGAATGTTACGGTACCGAAAAGGGGAAATTATGCTCAAATTACCGACGTGGAGATGCAACTGCTTAATGCTATTATGAATGAGATACAGGTGAACAGGGCATATGTTATAATGCATCACATGTCACTACATTATGAAGATATATAAGTCTCTCATATGCTTCAGTTCTAATAAAAAAAATTCAGAAAATGCAAGGTTATAGTTTCACATAAAATGTTTCTGGACGTATCGACTGATGATTGTGAAATTAATTCGGACATTCTTAATAGAAAAATGGGATTTCTCTTTTATAAGTTTAATAATGTTATCACATATCTTAAGAAAGATATCAAGGCATTTTATCATCCTCCTCAACAACCTGCATCTGATGGTCCTTCAAACCAAGATGTCATTATTATTATGTATCAAGGGTTAGCTCAGATGAATCTTAATTTCGGGTATACGCGAGAGGAATTTGGTTTAATTAGACAAGATTTGGTTGGACTTACTGCTAGGATGGATTAGTGTGATACTTTTCGTCGAGGAGAGAGACTGAGTGACATGAACCAAGATTAGAATTAGACTATGTTTATTTGCTTTAAGTTTTTATCTTTTAAGTACTTCATCTTTATGGATTGTGCACTATTAATATTTATGGTGTGTCGATTTCTTTGTCTTTACTTGAGTTGAATTTTATGATTTGATTTGTTATGTTTAAACATGCTTGAATCTTGTATGACTTTATCTTTCATATTTCACTCATCTTTCCCTTCTTTTTTGATAATGTCAAAAGGGGGAAAAGGATGCATATGCTTGTTATTTCCGTGTTTTTGTTTCATTCAAGGTATAAAAATTGATCAACCCAAAGAAATTCAAAGGTTCATGATCTAAGGGGAAGAAAATCAACCTAGGGAGAGCTTTTCCAGAAATCAACAATCATCAAATACTTGTCATCATAAAAAAATGGGAGATTGTGAAGACAAGTCTTTTATGAATGAATTTTGATGAAGACAAATTTATATAATGAGGAAAAGGTTCAACAATGGATTAAGTGTTACAAGACAAGTTTAAGTCTCTTAGCAAGGATGGTCCAAAGATGTGATTTAGCATAATTAATTTTATCAAGCTATGGAAATTGGAATTTAATCAAGATAAGTCATGGTAAAAATGTTTTGATGATATAAAATCTTAGATGCTCAAAGAAAATAATTCAAAACTCATTATACATTTTTTTTTCAAAATAGCAAAAAGTAGCATTGTTAAACTTTGAATTTCTCCAAGTCCACAAAATGGCTAATCAATTAACACATGGCTAATCAATTAACACATGGCAAGGGGGACCAAGCTAACTAATTATCCATTCCATATTTTCCTCATATTTTTGAACATTAAATGTAACACCTGAGGTCAGGGAGTCATCATAACACCCGAGGCTGAAGAATGCGGGGAGTGGTCGCCCAAATTCACATCGGAATGAGAGGATCCTGAGGTTGTGCATGTATGAGACTACATGGTTAAAGGAAGGCTTATAATAATTTATTGGTACTACCTATACCAACAAGATGCATCTTCTTTTCGGTAGCCTAACAAATAAGAATTCCATAGTTAAGGGTTCTTAACTTGGAGTGGTATTTGGATGGGTGACCTTCTGGGAAGTTTCCCAGAAAGCGTGTGAGTGAGGACAAAACACGCTGAAAAGAATCGTATTGGTTTTGGGGTCAGTCGGTAATCATAAAAGAAATCTGGGTGTTACAAATGATATAAGAGAAAACTTCTCCCAATACGACGTGGTTCGAGGATGAACCAAGAAGGAGCTAATAGGCATGTAAAACCGGAGGCCGAAGATGGCGGGGTGGTTATAACACCCAAGGCTGAAGAACGCAGGGAGAGGTCGCCCGTATTCACATCGGAATGAAAGGATCCTGAGGTTGTGCATGTATTAGACTACATGGTTGAAGGAAGGCTTATAAGGATTGATTGGTACTACCAATACCAACAAGATGAATCTTCTTTTCATTAGTTTAACAAATACGAACTCCATTGTTAAGGAGGTTTGACTTGGAGTAGTATTTGGATTGGTGACCTTTTGGGAAGTTTCTTGGAAAGCCTGTGAGTGAGGACAAAGCAGGATGAAAACGCCTGTGTTGGTTTGTGGGATCAGTCGATAATCTTAAAAGCAATTTGGGGCATTACAAATTGTATCAGAGCAAACCTCTCCTAATACGATGTGGTTCTGGAACGAACCAAACAGAAGTTGGTGGGCATGTAACATCCGAGGCCGAAGAGGGTGGGGGTGGTTGTAACACTCGAGGCTGAAGAGGGCGGGGAGGGTTTTCCCGAATTCACATAGAAATGAGAGGATCTTGAGGTTGTGCAGGCATGGGACTGCATGGTTGACGGAAGGCTTATAGGGATTGATTAGAACTACCTATACCAACAAGATGAATCTTCTTTTCATTAGCCTAACAAATAAGAACTACATAGTTACGAAGGTTTGACTCGGAGTAGTATTTGAATGGGTGACCTTTTAGAAAGTTTCTTTGAAAAGCGTGTGAGTGAGGATAAATTATGCTGAAAAAGACTCTTGTTGATTTGTGGGGTCAGTCGGTAATCCTTAAAGCAACCTGGGACGTTACATTAAACTTAGGGTAATCGACTAACCCTCTAATGGTAATCGATTAACCTTTGTTCTTTTTGAAAAATTACTGTAATAATGCATTATTTTGTCATCTCTTTTCATCTCTAAACCTTTTCATAATCATGATAATTGTTTATAATTATTTTTCAACAATTGTTTGTTGAAAATCAAGTGATGCATGGATCATTATGAATAGAAGAAATTTTTAAATTTCAAATTACCCCTTTTCTAAATTATTTTTTACTGTGTTCAAAATTTTCATAGAAAAACTTTTTCTACTACATAGTTTTCATATCAGATAAAAACCTTTATTATCTTCTTTGAGCACTTAAGTATACGTATCATCTGATCATAAATGTTTAAGAAAAGCGAAGAACATTTTTATAAGTGTTTTAAAAGTGATCAAACAAACATGTGTGCACAAAATTATTTCATATGTTTCAGTATGTTGTAAACTTGTTTAATTATCAGGTTGTGATAACAAATGTGTAAAAGCAGAAGTAAGGTTCTTTCTCTTAGATTGTAAAAGTATAGAAAGTGAGGTGATTTCTTACTTGTGTAAGAATTTTGTAAGAGAGTGTAGTGATGATTGTAACAAAAAATTTAACATAATGAAATTTCTCACAAGACGTGAAACAACTGAGTCCTCTTTTTTGAAAAGAGAAACCATAATATATTTTGTGTTCATTTACTTTTATAACATATTTATTTGTTTGTAGATCACTTTCACTTAACCAAGAGAAAAATAAACATTTTTCATAAACCCGTAACATTTTTTAAGACTTAAAAAAGTCCATCAATATTTCCATAAAGTTTTTAAACACCTAATTCATCCATTCTTAAGTGTACTATATATTTACAAATTTGTGAATAAATATCTAACAATCTAATCTCTAATTAACTAACTAAAATCAATCCTAACTAACTTAATAAAAGAGAGAAAATCAAATTGTAACACTTTTCTTTCAAAAACCACCGCAAAAGATGTTGCTAACGCGTTTATAGCCTGTTTAGAACTATGGTGTATATCCCACTCACCACCACACGTCTACTAGATGCCAACACGAATCCAAGTGAACTCAAATTCCACAACCAAAAACGCACGCCATTTTTATTGAGCAGAAATCTGTAACTTTCTTTATTTCCATTTTTCTTGGTTTCATTTTTTCTGTCATTGATACCAAATGAATGTATGAACATGCATTCCGTTAACCTGTCCCTACGTTGAAATGTTCGCCAAACAACCATCCTAAAAGTCAATTTTTCAAAAATCAATTATTGAAAATATTGACTTATACCACGAAAATTAAAACAAACATAGACTTTATGTTCTGATTATAAGCATAAAATCAGTTATTCAAAAAAACAAACATAATAGTCATAAAGTTTAAGTTAGTCAAAAACTTGAAAGTTTATATTATATATACATAACAAAAAACTGAAATCTCAACACAAAGGCTAATATAGAATAATTATTTGCGTCAAAACGCTTATTGATCAGAAATAAGAAGGATGAGAATGAAGATGTCTTATTTAACGATACTTGTTTTGTTTGTTGCAGTTATGAGTCTTGAAAGAAATCCAAAACATCAAATAGATGCGCAACCCAATGGAGAGAACAGTAAGAAGGTGAAAACACAAACAAAGCCGACTCCTGTTATTCATATCCCACCGTCACCACATTGTTAGACTGTTGGTGATGACGTCAGCAGTCCTTGTTGATTTAGTCTTTAATTCCATTAATAAGTGTCCTAGTTAATAGGATGATCATGTTAGTATTTGATTCTGTTTTTGTTTTTGCTTTGGTGGACCTATTTTTAAGCAAGTATTCACGTCCTTTAGGTTGTTGTAGACGTGACCTAGTTTTTAGCTCTTTCTGTTTTGTAGACTTGGCTATTTAAGAGCCTTAGCTTCACTTGATTTAATAACTGATTTGATTCAGAATTGAGTGTGTTCTATACCATTTGTATTAACAATTGGTATCAGAGCTCCGAAAGGGGCCTGATAGTGTGAGTAAACACAAAGAGATCAAGATGTCAACCTCAGAAAAGTTTGTGCAACCGTCCATTCCCAGGTTCGAAGGTCATTATGATTTCTGGTCAATGACAATGGAGAATTTCCTCAGGAGCAAGGAGATGTGGAACTTGGTGGACGAGGGAATTCCAGCATCGGCAATCGGAAACGCATCAGCAAGTGAGACACAAAGAAAGAGTGTGGAGGAGGCTAAACTCAAAGATTTGAAGGTGAAAAATTTCTTGTTTCAAGCTATTGACAGAGAAATATTGGAAACAATTCTCGACAAGGGAACATCGAAGGCGATTTGGAATTCAATGAAACAAAAGTATCAAGGGTCCACGAAGGTGAAAAGAGCACAGCTTCAAGCGTTGAGGAAGGAATTTGAGTTACTAGCCATGAAAGAAGGAGAGAAAGTAGACAGCTTCTTAGGGCGGACTTTAACCGTGGTCAACAAAATGAAGACAAATGGTGAGGTGATAGAGCAAAGCACAGTGGTTGGTAAGATACTTAGATCATTGACCTCCAAATTCAACTATGTCGTTTGTTCAATAGAGGAGTCGAATGATTTAAGTGTCTTGAGCATTGATGAATTGCATGGAAGGCTGCTTGTTCATGAACAAAGGATGCAGGTACACCAGGAAGAGGAATAAGTGCTGAAAGTGACCTATGATGAGAGATCAGGCAGAGGAAGAGGTAGAAACATGAATAGAGGAGGACGAGGTAGAGGACGAGGCAGACATGCTTTCAACAAGGTTACGGTTGAATGCTTCAAATGTCATAAATTGGGGCACTTCCAATATGAGTGTCCTGATTGGGAGAAAAGGGCCAATTATGTAGAGTTGAATGAGGAGGAGGAACTTCTATTGATGTCCTATGTTGAGAACAACAATTCGAAGAGAGAGGCAGTATGGTTTCTTGATTCTGGTTGCTCTAACCATATGACAGGGAACAAGCAATGGTTTGTGGAACTAGATGAGCAATTCAGCCATTCAGTAAAACTTGGAAACAATCTCAGAATGCCAGTGAAAGGGAAGGGCAACATTAGACTTGAAGTAGAAGGTGCAACTCAGGTAATATCAGAAGTTTATTATGTTCCTGAGTTGAAAAACAATTTGTTGAGTATTGGTCAGTTGCAAGAGAAAGATTTGGCTATCTTGATACAAAATGGAGAATGTCGAGTCTATCATCCTAGAAGGGGGCTAATCATGCACACACATATGACGTCTAATAGGATGTTTGTAGTATTGGTTAATGTTGTATTGCATACATCATCTACATGTCTAAGTGTGAGAAGTGATGATATTGGTGAGTTGTGGCATAAGAGATATGGTCACTTAAGCATCACAAGTCTGAATTTGTTACAGCAAAAGGAACTTGTCCGAGGACTTCCCAAGTTTCAGGTGCCAACCAATGTGTGTACAAGCTGCATGAAAGGGAAACAACATCGGGAGATCATTCCAAAGAAAAGCAAGTGGAGAGCAACACAGAAGCTGCAACTTATACACTCAGACATCTGCGGACCGATCACTCCAGAGTCATACGGCAACAAAAGGTATTTGTTAACCTTTATTGATGACTTTAGCCGAAAAATTTGGGTTTATTTTTTGAATGAGAAGAGTGAAGCTTTCACAACATTCAAAAGCTTTAAAAATGTTGTGGAGAAGGAGTCTGGTCTATCTATTTGTGGATTAAGAACAGATAGAGGAGGGGAGTTCACCTCTAAGGAGTTCACAGAGTTTTGTAGACTTGAAGGCATTAAGAGGCAATTGACTACAGCCTACACCCCTCAACAAAACGGGGCTGCCGAGCGCAAAAATGGTAATATTCTTAACATGGTGCGATGTTTGCTAGAAGAGAAGAAGATGCCTACTTCGTTCTGGCCAGAAGCTGTGAAGTGGACGTGCCACATCCTCAACCGAAGTCCAACCTCTGCCGTAAAGAATAAGACACCAGAAGAATGCTAGAGTGGAATCAAGCCCAATGTTGATCATTTTCGAGTGTTCGGATGCGTAGGAAATGTGCATGTACCAAATGCAAAGAGGTTGAAGTTGGATGCTAGAAGTCAAAAGTGTGTGATGTTAGGGTATAGTGAAGAGTCCAAAGGATACAAAATGGTCAATCCGATGACAAAGAAGGTGATAATTAGTAGAGATATTGTGTTTGAGGAAGAGAAAAGCTGGGATTGGAGAAGGACAGAAGAAGAAGCAAAAAATGACATTCTTGATTGGGGAGAAGTTGACGAAGACACATATGCCTCTAGTGATGAAGAAAGTAAAGGTGAAAATTCACAAGAAGAAGGAGAATCTGATCACAGTGACATCTCTAATGATGCTACATCACCTACACTGCCTGAAAGAAGAGTCACTCGAGCTCCAGCGTATCTTCAAGATTATACAAGCGGAGAAGGACTCTCGGAAGAAGAAGAAGAGGTACAAAATTTAGCTTTGTTTATAGCCTCTAATGATCCTATTTACTATGAAGAAGCAGTGAAAATAAAAAGATGGAGGGATGCAATGGATATGGAGATCGGTGCCATTGTAAAGAATGAAACCTGGGAGCTTGTTGATGCACCAAAGGAAGTCAAAGTAATTGGAGTAAGGTGGGTCTATAAAACCAAGTTGAATGAGAATGGTGAGATAGATAAGTGTAAAGCTCGGCTTGTGGCTAAGGGATATGCGCAAGAGAAGGGAGTAGACTATAATGAAGTCTTTGCTCCAGTTGCTAGATGGGACACAATCCGTACGGTGATAGCCTTGGCAGCAAGAAATGGATGGACACTCTTTCAACTCGATGTCAAAAGCGCCTTTCTTCATGGTGAGCTGAATGAAGATGTTTACATTGCACAACCTCCAAGTTATATGGTCAAGGGGGAAGAGAAGAAAGTCTACAAACTAAAGAAAGCGCTCTATGGTCTGAAGTAGGCACCAAGAGCGTGGTTTAGCAGAATTGAAGGCTACTTTATTAAGGAGGGGTTTGAGAGAAGCGGCTATGAGCACACCTTGTTCATCAAAAGAGAAGAGAAGAACAAGATCCTAATTGTAAGTCTCTATGTTGATGATCTCATTTTTACTAGCAATAATTCAATTATGGTGAATGAGTTCAAAGAGTCTATGAAAAGAGAGTTTGAGATGACTGATATCGGTAAGATGAAGTATTTCTTGGGAGTTGAAATACGGCAGAGCTCTAATGGCATTCACATTGGTCAAAGGAAGTATGCTGAAGAAGTTCTGAAAAGGTTTGGGTTGGAGAGTTGCAATGGTGTTAAGAATCCCATGGTTCCAGGAAGTAATAGACTGACAAAACAAGAAGATGGAAAGAAGGTAGATGCAACATTATTCAAGCAAATAGTGGGAAGCTTGATGTACATGACAGTCACAAGACCTGACTTGACTTATAGTGTGTGTCTGATAAGTCGGTTCATGGCCAATCCTATGGAATCTCATATGATGGCCGCTAAGAGAGTTCTCAGATACATTAGAGCTACTACTGAGCTTGGTGTATTCTACAAAAGGGGATATGAAGATGAGATGCTAGCCTATACAGATAGTGACTATGCAAGGGACTTGGATGATTGGAAAAGTACTTCAGGTTATGTTTTCATGCTAAGTGGAGGAGCAGTGGCTTGGTCATCAAAGAAGCAGCCAGTGGTGACACTTTCAACCACCGAAGCGGAGTACGTGGTAGCTGCTTCTTGTGCATTTGGTTGCAACAGATACTGAAGCAGATTGGAGGTACTCAAAGTAAAAGTGTCAAGGTTCTGTGCGATAACTCTTCTATAATAAAACTTGCAAAAAATCCAGTTTTCCACGGCAGGAGTAAGCACATTGATGTGAGGTTCCATTTCTTAAGGAATCTCACAAAGGATGAAGTGATTGATATGAAACATTGTGGTACAAGTGAGCAGTTAGCTGACATTATGACTAAGCCTATGAGGTTGGAGCTGTTTGAAAGATTCAGAGAAGCACTTGGAGTGAAGTCAGCTGAGGAGGTAAACTGAAATGCTTCTGGCATGTTCAGTTTAGGGGAGCAATTGTTAGACTGTTGGTGATGACGTCAGCAGTCCTTGTTGATTTAGTCTTTAATTCCATTAATAAGTGTCCTAGTTAATAGGATGATCATGTTAGTATTTGATTATGTTTTTGCTTTGGTGGACCTATTTTTAAGAAAGTATTCACGTCCTTTAGGTTGTTGTAGACGTGACCTAGTTTTTAGCTCTTTCTGTTTTGTAGACTTGGCTATTTAAGAGCCTTAGCTTCACTTGATTTAATAACTGATTTGATTCAGAATTGAGTGTGTTCTATACCATTTGTATTAACATATACCTCATCGACGGCCATCTCGACCGCCTCCTTAAGATGCAAATATAATGATAAAGAAAGCATGTACAACAGCAAAGAAGCTTATTCTTATACTCAAATATTTAGTATGACTTTCTCAGTTGCCAATATTTCTTTTGCTGTAGGCTTATCTAGTGTTCTGTTTTTATTTTTGAATGCCTAATTATTTATTTGCTTGCGGGGGGCTTAAAGTACCATCTTATACTCTCTTTTTAATAATTTCATTGTACTTGTAATAAATTAAAGAAGCAATATGGGCCATCGAAAGGAAAATGTTAGTTTTTATTAAGGTTGTTAGAAGTTGAAATTCGATGTTTAGTTGAAAACTAACATTCGAATATGTTAAAATAACTAATCAAGATATAGAAGTAGCTAGTCATAATGTAGAAGTAAGATATATTCAACTGAGTATATAGTTGTTATGTCGAAATACAAATTATAGTTTTGTACTTTGCATTGTGTATGTTTTGGGCTTATATGTCGATTTGTATAGTTTTGGGTTTGAATTTTAGTTACCTATATTACGGTATTGTATGATGTAAAGCATAACTTCACTCAATACAAATTCTAATTTTCATAATTCAACTTATAGTTTTTCTCTCTTTTCTCTCTTCTACTTCTTTCCTACTTTCTTGAAAACCACCCTTTGTTCCAACAAATTGGTATCAAGGAGTCCGAGTTGCGATTTAGAGAGAATCTGTAATGGTAAACAGAAACACAACATCAACGCAATTTCCAGCAATTCTACCAGTTTTCAAAGGGGAGAACTACGAACGGTGGATTGCGCAAATGAAGGTCATCTTCAGATTTTAAGATGTGGTTGAAATCGTGAACAATGGAGTACCTGCATTGGAAGAGAATGTGAACGATGTCCAGCAAGCTGTGCACCAGGAACGAAGGAAAAAGGATGGGAAATGTTTGTTCTTGATTCACCAGTGTGTGGATTCTAACGTGTTTGAGAAGATAATCGAAGAAGAAACGACGAAAGGAGCGTGGGACAAGTTAAATAACTTGTACGACAGATATGAAAAATCGAAAAGGGTGAAGTTGCATACGTTGAGAAAGAAATTCGAGATTATTCAGATGAAGGAAGATGAATCTGTCTCAAAAAACCTTTCACGTGTGGTGTTGTTAACAAACCAGCTGAAGGCGTGTGGTGAATCAATCAACTATTTGCAGAAGGTTAAAAGAGTGTTGAGATCTCTGACTGCAAATTTGATTACATTGTAGTATCAATTGAAGAGTCCAAGAACCTAGCTGAGATGAAGTTAGAAGAAATTCAAGCTTCATTAAAGGTTCATGAGATGAGGCTGAAGCAAAGGAACTCATAAAGGGAGAAGGTGACTGAACTGACACTACAAGCAAGATTCATCAAGAAATCTGGGAAATAGAAGGCGGAGCAGGGAAACAATCTTTCTATTGATGAGAAATCAAGCAAGATCTCAAAGAATCACTATGATTCAATCAAGAAAGACATATGCAACAAGTATTCTAGGAACAAAGTTGACATGAATGAGGTACAGTGTTACAACTGTCAAGGATTTAAGCGCTATGCTCGAGACTGTCGAAGAAAGAAGAAATCACGAGTGAAAGATAATGATGAAATATAGTATGCATATGTTGAAGATAGTGATTCTGATGATGTGCTACTCATGGCCAACACTTAGTCAAACACTGAGCAAACAAACATATGGTACCTGTATTGAGGATGCAATAACCACATGACAGATAATAAAAATTGGTTCACCAAGCTAGATGAAACGGTTGAGAAAGTGATATAGTTTGTAGATGGTAGACATATCACATTAGGGAGAAAAGCCCGCATCACTGATGCGTTGTATGTATCTTCGGTAACAAGTAACTTGATAAGTGCAGGTCAATTACTTGCAAAAGGGTACAACATGAAGTTAGAAAAGAATCATATGAAAGTGTATGATGGTGATGGAAGATTGCTTCTGAGGGCACCATTGGCAGACAACAAGACTATCAAAGTAAAGATCAACCCATTTGATCACAAATGTCTTGCTTCGACTGTACAAGAAGACATGAATGAAGGGAAATCGCGATCCAAAACGCAACGGAAAATAAAAAATTTCCCTTTAGTGATCCTTACGAATGGTCATGATCAGGGATAGAACGGTTACCTCTTGTGGCGATGGAAACTTTGATTCTGAATCGAAGGAAGGATCACGAGCGATGTATGATGAACAACGCCTCTACGATTGAAAACTATGAGTGAAAGAGAGAAAAAGAGAGAAATACGGCAAGGGTTTCACCAACTGAATTTCATCAAGTTTAGAAAGCTTCTACACAAGGATTGTATTTATAGAACCACTTGTGTGGGCTGCAAGCTAAAAACCCTACTTAAGTGCACCATATAATAATAATAATAATAATAATATAATAAACATTATTATAATGAACATATTTTATTATTATTATTATATTTAATAACTATTATTATAATAATAACAATAATATTAACTCTTATTATTATATTATACGATGTTCCATATTTTACTTAAGTACAGCGTACCTTATGATGTTTCATAATTCTCTCAAGTGCACTGTACTTTATAGTCTTTCTTATTTATTCTATCTCTCATCAATCTGCCCTTATGTGTGTGACCCTATAGGTTCTCGTGACGTTGACAATCATATTAAATCATATATCTAATATGATAAACAGTAGGTGTAACACCCCAATTCCCATCTAGCGGATAAATAATACATAATTAAATCAGAGTGAATAAAATTTTTTCGACAGAAATAAGGATGCCACATTTGAGAAAAACCTAATCCACCTGCTCATAACTTTGATACATAACACAAAAGGGAATAAATAATAACAGGAAACTTTTTCCAACAAAAGGATAGTTCAATTATGGAATAAAGCGGAACGATCCATAATTGACTCGTTTTACAAAATAAGTTGTTTCATAACATCAAAATATACGTACAAGTTATCAATATATATATATATATATATATATATATATATATATTCACATATATAAACATAAATAACAAAAGCGTTTCCCCCGACTCTCGGGTTACGTATCAGAGCAGACACCAAAGATCTAAGCAAAAATGAAGATCTAACTCATCCACTTGCTTCCACGCCTCTACAGCGGCTAATCTGCGTTATGCCATATAAAGCATATTCCAGCAGAAGGGTGAGAAATAACAACTATAACAAGATTGCATAATAATATGTAAACATATAATTCACATATATTATTCAACTCACCCACACACCACATACTAACACATATAGCATACAAAGATATCATATATTCATATACACAAGTTATGATATATATATATATATATATATATATATATATATATATATATATATATATATATATACTTCCCAAGAAGCACAGACACAAGAAACAACAAAGGGGTGAGAACTACATTCAATAATTAACGGTGTAAAACACATGTTAAGGAGTAGTAATCAAGCAATCACACATAATGTGCACACATTCACGACACACTTGTCACTTTCATTTATAATTCAACAAACCCATAAACAATGCAATGCGACTCAAAGACACTGACGCAATGCAAGTGGTGCCACCCACTATGGTTCATTCAATCGAACCAGATTCCCAATGGAATCAGGATAAATCATATACACACCCACTGAGCAATGATTTATCTCTTGGCACCACATACCCTGGTTCATTCAATCGAACCCGATTCCCAATGGAATCCGGATAAATCACATACACTCCCACTGAACAATGATTTATCTCCATCACAACCCCGCATTGGAGTCCGGACAATACTAGGCACCCCTCATGGATTCCCACCTAGCTGTCTCGACAAGACACATCATGAAATGCACGATACAAATGATGCACAAAAACATAAGTATAATAACAACTATACCCCTTCACGATCCCCTTGATCACATGTGAGATACATACTCACCGTAATACACACTAGTATTACTACAACTGTTCAATCAATTCATCATAATACACACAATTAAGGAGGATACCTCACGTGGGCCTAATTAGTTAATTATCTAATTATTCCACCCCAAATTCCATTTTAATCATTCTTTACTACCATTGATATTAGGTTTTCTCGCTAGTTCACTACTTGAAGCTTCTAGAATTTCAAAAGCTTCGTTTTACATAATTCACGTAATTCCGATTAATTCCCATAATTGACAAAAATCCACATTATAAATAATATTTCTTTTTGTTCCAGTTCGCGCTAATCGCGCCCCACCCGCGCTAAGCGCGCTACTCACTGCCTCGAAGAGGCGAAATTTCTCCAGAGCGCGCTAAGCGCGCATACCGCGCTAAGCGGAAACTGCGTTATGCAGAAAAATATCCCTTTTGACAGCAACTTCCAAATCACAAATTCACCCTCAAAACCATACCCAAACAACCAATAAAGGTATATTATCATGGTTCTATCATGGATTATCCAACAAACTTCACTAATACTCAAAGTTACCCTCAACAACATCTAAACGATATCATACATTGAAATTCATTTATTCAATACCTTTATGCCAAAAGGCCAACATTCAATAACCACATTCTATAGCAAGATTCAACATCATATAAATAGCCTAAAAGCTCCACATTTATATGGCAATAGCATAACACACGACAAAATGCCGACCACGCGCATTTTAAGCGATAAGAAAATCCGACAGCACGACTATTTCTCAAAAACATGAATTAATTAAATCATCTTTTACCATCCAAACCATTTTTAATATAAATAATACTGCATTAGCTTTCCAACGCTTCGAACGAGGGTGAAAACGGACTTACGGATCATAAGATATGAATTTTTGAAGTTTTTCCGAAAACAGAATTTTCTGCATAAATACTGCTACGGGTTTCACTCAATTTTTCCTCAAAATCTCATCTAAACATCACTATAATACAAATTAAATACATAGCAACCTATATCTATCATGTATCAACAATTAGGAACCTCAAAACATGATTTCCAACACAAAAGTTTTGGATCCAAATCTCAAAATCTCAACATATCAAATGTTGTAATTTTCCATCAAAATCAAATCAAACAAACACATACATATACATATATAATCAAAATATAATCGAAACTTCTCACCCTTACCCGATTAATAGAAGATCAAGCTTTGATTTGATCGATTTCCTCTTCTTCCCCTTCTTCTCTCTTTTCTTTCTCTTCTTTCTCTTTTCTCCTCTTTTTCTCTCTATTCTCTCTTTTCCCCTTTTTATAACAAAATATATACTTTTATAAAACTATCTAACCCCTCAAAAGACTATTTTACCCTTTTGCTCAAATATCTCCCAAACGCTCTCAAAATGCGATAAAACATAAACAGCAATGCAAAATATATCAGGAATTAAAAGTTAATAAGAAAATATTATCAATTGCAATTATTTTATCTATCTGAGAAATTATCCAATTAACAGATAAAACTCATTTAATTTACACAATTCACAAAATTTCACATCAATGAAATAAATAAATACGATTAACCAAATCGGGGCGTTACAACTCTCCCCCACTTAGACATTTTCGCCCTCGAAAATATAACTGAGACGAACAACTCCGGATACGACTCTCACATCCGACTAACCAACTAACATGCCAACACTAGGCACACCACGAATAACACAAACTGATAAAGCACCTTGCTAACAGCAACAATCATAACGACAAGATGCAATGCCCATACAATGCACTTGACAACTAACTCACGACTCAAAGAATACCCAATTACGAACACATAGGTTCACTCTAGAACCCGAATACAACAAGATCGTTACCCTCACCATAGGTAACACTCCCCTAATTCCCCACATAGGAATTAGCTACTCGCACTCGAACCATCACGATGGAAACGAGACAACAACAAAAACAAGAACATAAAGTCCCACGACACAACATCGTTTCAACAACCTCTTCATAACCATAATACCAACATCCTTGTCACACAACATTATTACAACAATGCTACGATTCACCAATCGAACATATAACCAAAACATCCATCTACATAGTAGCCCATGAATAATATTTAAACCTTTCACCTAACACTTCCATTCTGAAACATCCAATGGTCTCATCATTCCTACATGTTTCCAATGTTCAACCTATGAACTCTTACAAGTCACACACGCATATACAAAATGTGCCACCTCACGCTTTCGATGCACACTCTGATTACTCGCAACAATCAAATCTACCAATTTCTTATCCAACTTCCGACTCTCTCTAATATTCACCAGAAAATCATAGTTCATTTCTAATATACCCAACCTCACACTCTACTGTGTTATTTCACACATCAGACACAAGTCTCTGAACTGCTCAAATAATTCTAATCCTCTGACCATCAAAACAGACATGTATAAAAACCTTCGACTTAACTTCACCAATAGGATAATTCCAGCTAAAGTCATAACTCATCAGGAATTCTAACCATCCTCGTTGTCTCATACTCTACTATTTCCGACCAAACAGGTACTCAATATTCTTGTGATTACTAAACATTTCGAACTCAAAACTATACAAATAATACCTCCAGATTCTCAACACAAAAGTAACTGCAACCATCTTGAAATCATGAATCCTCAATTGTCGTAAAGTATAAGCCACCAATTTACCACTTTGCATTAACACACTGACTAAACTCATCATAGACGCATCCCAATACCTCACAAACGGTTTATTAGGATCACGCAGAATCAAAACTGAAGCCGTAGACAAATTCTACTTTAGCCCTCTCAAACTTTCCTCACAATGAACATCCAAAGCAAACGACTTACCCTTTGCAAGTCAACTGAAATAACGAAAATGTTAACTTGGAAAAGCCTTCCATAACCTCCGGTAATAACCAACTAAAGTCCAAAAAGCTTCTAATCACCTTAACCGACTTCGGAACTTCTCACTGTAGAACTGCATCTACTTCCGATGGATCCATAACAATACCATCATCAGAAATCACATATCCAAGAAAACTAACATTTTTCAACCAAAATTCTCACTTGAATAACTTAGCATAAAAATTCCTTTCTTTTCAACACTTGCAACTCGATCTCAAACACCCTACATACTCTCCTTCTGACTTTGTAATAGGTCAGAATATCCCTAATGAACACCACTCCGAACTTATCCAACTAAATATGGAAGATACGATTCATATACTCCACAAACATTCCAGACGCATTACTAACACCGAACAACATCACTGTACATTATAATGCCCAACCAAATTCCAAAAGATATAAACTCTTAAAGTTTTTGCAAAATTTTTCACTGGGTAATTCTAACACTAACATCCAATATTCCACCCGGAAACACATATGGAAATCACGCACAACTGGCATCCCTTCACTGTGGCTTTCCTGTCAATTCCAGAACACTTGTAATACCCCATATTATCTAAATGCTTAATTGGGTATCAGATGAGTATCTATGTGCTCTATCTTTGGATAATTGGATTAATGGAATCCTCTAAGTACTTTAAGTATTATCAATTGGGATCAATAGAGCAACTGATGAACTCTGAAGAGATCTAATAATGGATCAATTGGTGTGAGACGATAAAATATCAATTGGAGATATTTTACTCTTAGATTATATTATATAATAAGTTATATATATATATATATATATATATATATATATATATATATATATATACACTACAACAAAACGCGTAAACAATGACGCCATGCTCACAACGCTCCATCCCTACACCGTTGTGACATATATAAACTAAGGCGCGGTTGTATTTTATTTGTTTATTGTATAAAACTTATCTGTATATAACAATGGTTGATAAACCAACCGTGGTGATTATCTGTATATAACAACGGTTGATAAATTAACCGTGGTGATACCTTCAAGTTTTCATGTGTTCGAACCTCAGCGCATTCATATATATTATTCCTTTTATGTTAAAGCGCGCATTTACTTTTTTATTTACTTTTAATTAAAAAAATTAAAAGTTATGACTACGGTTTTTTATATACACCGTTGTGATATATTTTGTATGTTTTTTTTAATTTTTAATTCTAAAAATAACTCTGGCTCTTTAATATGAAATTTCATTATGTAAATAATATATCATAACGGTGTAAATTCTTGACCGTCGCAGTAGTGTTTCAATAGTCTCCAAACTAGCTAGTCTCATTGTCTCTTCAGTATCCTTTTTTCCATTGAAAATAGAAACCAGACGAAACGTTATACGATTTCAACCCTAAACCCTAACCTTCAATACTGTGAAATAATACACGATTCCACCAAAGCTTGCATCATCAGTATCCATTTGTTGTCATTTTCGTCATCATCGTCACGATAGTGAAGAAAATAGAAGATTACGCACATATCAACACCGTCGTCATCATCGTCACCGTCGAGAAAGAAGATAACAACAACATCGTCGTTGTCGTAAGGAAGGAAGACAACAACAACACCAACACCAACATCGTTTACTTCGTCGTCACGTTTAGGGTACGTAAAATATTTTCCCCATGCATCTACAGTAAACTCTTTTGCCATTGTTGTTCATGTTGTTGTTGTTGTTTTTGAACTTAGATGTCGACCTTGTCGAGTTCTTCATCAGAAACCAGCGAAGAAACTCAAACAAATGAAAGGTTAGCCAATGAAACTCAAACAACTGAAAGTCAAACGGAAAGATCACAAAGAGGTGTGACAATGATGCCCCAATTCACATCAGTCCGCAACTCATCTGGTGCAAAAATTCTGATCGAGTTTGATTCGCACTACAGATTAGTGGATTGTCCACATTACGCTACTTTTAGGAGTTATGTTGCATTCCTTGCACGTAGCAAAGTCAGTATACTGATTGATGATTGGAGAGAAGTGGATGGTAATGTCAAAGACAGAATATGGACAGACGTTAAGGTATTTCATACTATAATTTTCATATATTTGATATCACTACCTATAGTTTCTAATTCATACTTATATATTGATTTAATGTAGTTGAATTTTGAGTTTACCGATGACTCAAAATTGAAAAGAAAGTGGATAACTTATGTCGGTGTTCATTAGAGGGGATTTAAGTCACGGCTCACGGCTGACTACATTACGAAGCCTAAGAGCGGTCTTCAACCTCCATGGATTCGGTATAGTTTTTTATCAAAGAAGGCGTGGCACAAGTTTGCGAAGAAACGCCGTTCTGAGGAATTCAAGGTTAGTACTAGTCTTATGTAACCTATAATGTTATGCTAATGAGTTATAGATACTAATCATTCACATTTTTCACTATGTTAATAACAGGCTAAAAGCGAAGTAGGAATTCAGAACAAGGCGAAAAACATGTACCCCCATAGATTGTCTCGTGGGGGTTACAGGAAACTTGAGAAGAGGATCCTGCAGGAAAAACTACAAGAAGGAGGAGATGGTGACATTCCATCTCCACCTTCAAGACATGAGAAATGGAAGAGGGTTCGATTAAGACCTAATGGAGAGTACACCTCTGAGGCTTCAAGAGTAGTTGCTGAGAAAATTGTAAGTATATGTTTTGTTTAAATGCGTTTGCTTATGTAAATTGCTCATGAGTTGTTATTTAAATGCGTTTGCTTATGTAAGTTGCTCATGTTGTGTAGGATAACTTGGTTGTGGCGGCCCGTGAAGGCACATTTGTTACGGAAGCACGACATGACATATTAGTCGAAGCTATCGGAACAGCTGAGCATGGAGGTCGTGTCCGTGGTGTTGGAGATGGTGTCGGCTTGAGGTCATACTTTGGATCTCAAAGAAGAAGCACCGAAACCGCTGAATTTCTTGCTCAACGATAAAAGATTGATAATGTTGAGAAGCAATTGGCGGAGCAAAGGAGGCTGTTTGAGGAGGAGAGGGAAAAAAGGGAGAAAGAAGTGGAAAGGTTACAAGAGATGTATTCGGTATGTGTCGCAAATCGCGTTTATTTTTGTATGATATATATTATATGTTCTAATTGAATATATTGTGCTTTTTTTTTATGTTCTAATTGAATGTTATGATGTAGAGATTAAGTGAAAGCCTCGAACAACGAACTAATGAAGATCTTCGTTGCGTTGGTGATGATCAAACTCCAAGTATAAGTGTCGTAAATCACGCTTCTACAAAAGGGAGTAATTGTACAGCCCCTCCCCCACCTGTAGATAACCGCAATGGGATATTGGACCCTAGTCCAAATGAAATAACAAGTTTATACTTGTCCATTTCAACAACAGACCTTGCGCAAGCTCTCTCGCTAGAACATTGCCCAAAATTGGATTTAGTGTATTATACTCCTAAAGATGTGAGGGATTTTCTCGCAGGATATAAGTGGCTTGACATATCTATTTTGCAAGTTTGGTGCATGTAAGTATATAGTCGAATATACATGTCATTATAGAACATTATAATTTTTTGTATTTTCTCCCTTAATTTATTCATTTTCTTTGACCATTTAGGTACATTCACCGTGTTTGTATAGAATTGAATAAATCAAGTACCTATGGAATCTTGGACCTAAGTTTTATTGCTTGGGCGTATAATGAAAAAAATATCAGAGAAAACTACTTGAAAAGCCGGCTAAATGACGGAGGAAAAGAATGTTACCTTGCACCATTCCTATGTAGGTTAGTATTGTTGTAATTTATTTCTATATTCTATATTTAGTTTTGTTTTAGTAACAACTATTAATATATATATATATATATATATATATATATATATATATATATTCTCGTGTTCATTCAGTGGTCATTGGCAATTGATCGTAATATCGTTTAGGACAAATACGGTGACATTACTGTGTTCCTTGCACGATCCACTCCACAAACCAATGAAAGATCCTGTATTAACGTAAGTGTCTTTGTTTAATATAGTTTTCTTTGGCATTAATTGTAATTAGTTTATCATGTAATATGTTTAATTCAATTTTCAATGTGCAGTATTGTGGAGCAAGTTAATATATTGAGGAATGTTAGAAAAAAGCCCGCATACCTTGCTCCTAAAGTAAGTGGCCCGATTACCTGTTTATTTCATTTACATGCACGCATGTGTGGTTGTATTCATGTTTTTATATTCATGTAATTTGTAGACGAGGAAACAACGCGGGAGTTACGAGTGTGGGTATTTTATCATGAAACACATGTTAAACATCGTCCTTGCCAGCACTGTTGATTCATGGGATACGGTAATATATGCCATAAAATTTTTACATATATTAATATATAAGTTGACTATTGAATTATTATCATGCATGATATATCTTCAATTTTTTGCTCTTATGTAGATGTTTAACGACGAAACCCCATTCCCCCTTGAGGACTTTGTGGATCTTCGTAAACGTTGGGCGTATATCCACAATGAGCTTAAGGGTTCTGCTCTGTTGTATGATATATCAGCAACATTTTTTGATGCACATATTTTTTGCTTTTGATGCACATAATGTGAACAATAGTTTTGGCTTTTGATGTAGATAATGAAATCAATAATATTGGCTTTTGATTTAAACAATGTTAGCAGTTTAACTCTCTAATTCATTTAGCTTTTGATGTAAATTTCTTTTGATGTAAATTCTCTGATTCATTTATAAGGATAAAATATAGGAAGAATTGTGTTTGATGCACATATTGTGTTTGCATGTAAACAGAAGCTGTTTTGACAGGATAAATTATGGGAATAATTTGATACGCAGATAAATTTTATATTTAAAATAGTCTGTTTTTGGCAGCGGTTATAAACCTATCCGTAGTTGTATGTCAAACGCTAATATAAATAAAAAATGTTGTTGTTGAGAATAGAACCAGATCACAGTTTAGTATATCACAACGGTTGACTAAACTAGCCGTCGTGAAATAGTGCGCGCATACTGGAATACAACAACGTTTCCCAGGACAGTCATTGTACGTACCTCATATACAACAACACTCTACATAAGAACGCCTTCGCCCCCGTCATTATATGTCATTTCCAACCGTTGTTAAATGGGTTTTTCGTAGTAGTGATATATATATATATAAGAAAAAGAAAGAAAAGTAGTAGGAAGAAGAAGAATAGAAGAGAAGAAGAAAGGAAAAGAGAGAAAGAAGAGAGGAAGAAACTTGGGAAGAAGAAAGAAGCTTCGATTCATCATATTCTTCAACCTCCTCTTCGATTATCACGTGGGTTCTAGATAGAAGCTTTAAGTTCTAGAGTTAGAAGTAGTTTTTTTAGCTTAAGTTAGGTTTTGTGAGAAAATGCTTATTTTGCAAATCGATGAAATTTAACGGATGAAATGAGCTATAAATTGTGTAGCATGATCAATATATGTGTTGAATTATCTGTTTATGATTGTTATGATGTTTGGTCATGTTTTGGTTAAGATTGGTTTTGAATTATATCAATAAAAACAGAGATTTGGGGATTCTGCAACAGGGTTAACTGATTAACCATTTGGTTAACCGATTAACCAGTGAGAAATATGATGTCCTACGCTGAAATAAGACTGGTTGACCGATTAACCATTTGGTTAACCTGTAAGTTCCTGGATTGGCTGGAATTTTGGTAAAACAACAAGGTGTTCAATGCTGATGTCATGGTGTTGATGTTGCAGCATTGAGTCTTAGTACTGGGCTGTACTAAGTTGTGAAGGTTAACTATGTTTGATGTCATGGGCTTGATGTCATAACATTGCACTTAACACTGGGCTGTGTTAAGGTTGCTAGTTGCTGAAGTAGATGTCTGATGTCACATAGGTGATGTTGTAACATCAGACCTGCATAACTGAAGCTAATGACAGCATGGGCTTGTTGTTATTAGGGTCGTGTATTAGCTGGAATTGTGGAGAGTGTTGACTCGTTGGATGAGAATATCTTGGGCTAGATATTTTCTGTTACATGGGAGATTTGATTGCAGGTTTGTTGGAGAATTAAAAGGTGGAAGATTTAAAAAGATTTTGGGGATAAAATCTGTTTTAAAAGATTCGGTTTTTAATTAACAAATCTGATCAAATATTGTGACAAATCTAATCCAAATTAAAGGAGCTATATAAAGCGCACAAGACCAAGGAAGAAGGTACAGAAAACAGATTGAAGATCAAGAGCTGGAGGCTTAGAGTCTAGGGTTTGTTTAGAGTACTTATAATCACACTATTCTAGGTTTGAATAGGTGTTGAATTTTCTGTCCTCTCTAGAAGCTGTGAAGCAATAGAGAGTTGTTGATTGATCAAAGCTAGGAAGCAAGATCAAGGGATCTCAAAGAGGGTGTTCTTTGAGTGTTTTAGGGGATTGAGTAGTGTTCTCATATCTAAGTGGTTTCTTAGGTAGAAAGTCACTAGTAGAGTATAAGTTTAGGAGATTGTCAACTGGTGTGTTGAGTCTGTAAATTATATTTACAAGTAGTGAATTTCATCCCTGGCTTGGTAGCCCCCAGACGTAGGTAGTTAAACCGAACTGGGTGAACAATTCCTTGTGTTTTCCTGTTGCTTATTCTGTCCATTATTGCAGAGTGTGTTGTTGTGACATCGCACCTTAACATCACACGTCTGGTACCAGAATTTCAATTGGTATCAGAGCAGGCATCCTGTCTATCTCTGGGTGAGATCTAGGGAAGTTACTTTCTGGTGAAAGATGGACAAAGAGGTTGGAGGATTCGTCAACAGACCCCCTATCTTGGATGGCTCAAACTATGAGTATTGGAAGCCTAGAATGACTACTTTTTTAAAGTCATTAGACAGCAGAGCTTGGAAGGCTGTCATTAAAGAGTGGAAAGCTCCAGAGGTATGTGAGAAAGATGAGGCTGGCAAGGATAAAGAAGGCACCTCAAAGCCTAAGCCTGAAGAAGAATGGACCAAGGAAGAAGATGAGCTTGCCCTTGGGAATTCAAAAGCCCTAAATGCTATCTTCAATGGGGTTGACAAGAACATATTCAGGTTGATCAACTCATGTGAAACTGCTAAGGCTGCTTGGGATATTTTGAAGGCTACTCATGAAGGCACATCTAGAGTTAAGATGTCTAGACTTCAGCTTCTAACATCTAAGTTTGAAAGCTTGGAGATGAAGGAAGATGAGACTATTCATGACTTCCACATGAGTGTTCTTGAGCTATCAAATGTATCCAGTGCTCTTGGTGAGAAGATGACAGAAGAGAAGCTGGTGAGAAAGATCCTTAGGTCCCTCCCTAAGAAGTATAAGATGAAGGTAACAGCCATTGAAGAATCTCAAGACATCAGCAAGATGAGAGTTGATGAGCTTATTGGATCTCTTCAAACATTTGAACTTGGACTGAATGAGGAAGAACCAGAAAAGAAGCCTAAGAGTATAACTTTAGTCTCCACTCCTGCAGCAGCTAAAGATGATGAGTCCCAGGAGGATCTGCCTCAGGCTATAGTTATGTTAGGAAGACAGTTCAATAAAGTGTTCAAAAAGATGAACTATAGACCTAGTGTCAAGAACATCTCTTCTGACATCAGCAAGTCAAAAGAGAAAGATGAAGAGAAGATTGCACAAGATAAAGGAGTTCCGTGCTTTGAATGTGAATGGTATAGACATGTCAAGAAAGAGTGTCCCACATTCTTGAAGAAGCAGAATAAAGGCTTGACAATTTCCTGGTCTGACACTGATAGCGAAGATGAAAGTGAGTCAGCAAAGCATGTTACAGCTTTGACAGGAATTGTTGAATCTGATGATGATAGTGATGGAGAAGTCACCTATGATGAGCTAGCTTCAACCTACAAGGAGTTGTTTTTAAAGAGTGCTGAAGTTTGTCAAGAAAACAAGTGCCACAAGGAACAGATTGCTCAACTTGAGAATGAAAAATCTGATCTGGAATATGAAGTTGTTCTAGTGAGATCTCAACTTGATCAGATGACAAAATCTGTTAGGATGCTGAACAGTGGTACAGCCACTCTTGACAAGATACTCCAGTCAGAACAGGTTGCTGGAAACAAAGCTGGGATAGGATATGTGGCCAAAGACAAAGGTACCTCAGAAGCAAGTACTTCAGGTCTAAAGAAGGAAGAGTCACAAACTGTGCCTCAATATCAGCCAAAGAGGCAGAATCTTACTCCCAAGGAAGCTGATGTTTCACAACCTAAGAAGATTGAGAAGAAGACTGGTCATAATCAGAAGAGAAAGCAGCCACAAGGAGCAAGCCAGAATATGCCCCCCCAATATCATAGGAGCATGGAAGCTGCAAGGGTCAAGCAGACCAGGTCACATCCGATGTCTCAACATCAGGAAAACTGGTATGGACCTGGCCTCAACAATGCTGTGACGTATAATTATGGAAGAAGGAAGCCTCATCACCATGGGAGACAGCCTAGAAGACATCATCGTCAGTTCAGGAGACAATCTACCTATGGTAAAAGACATCAGCACGATAGAAGACAAGCTAACTCTGGAAGGAGAAGACAACATTATGAGTGGCAGCCACAGCTTTATCATCAAGGTGGGAGAAGGTTTAACCACTTCAGAGATGATAGAATCAGATGTTTCTATTGTGGAAGGTATGGACACATGCAGTACTCTTGTTACAAGCTGCATGGATACCCTCAGCCTCAAAACAGAGGGAGAAAGCACAAGCCCAAAGTTGTTAAACAATGGGTACCTAAGGAGAAGGGGAAGTGCTTATTGGCTCAGTTGTCTGACAAAGAAGCAGAAGAAGGAACTTGGTACTTTGATAGTGGATGTTCAAAGCACATGACTGGATCCAAGGAGCATTTGGTGGAGATCATGTCTGGGCATGCTAACAAGGTTGTTTTTGGTAATGGAGAAGAAGGAGTAGTAGAGGGAGTTGGAAGAATGAAAAATTTTGATGGACTTACTCTTGATAGTGTGATGCTTGTCCAAGGGTTGGATGCTAATCTGATCAGCATAAGTCAGCTATGTGATGAAGGGTACAAAGTCTGCTACTCAAAGGATGAGTGTCTGGTGACAAATGAGAAGGATGAAGTGATCATGAAAGGAGTCAGAACCAGAGATAATTGCTATCAGTGGAGTTCCTTTGAAAGTGGTTCAACTAATGATGTTATAACATCAGAATGTGACATCAGGATGCTAAAAAGTGATTCAAAGTTAATGAGTCCTGATTCAAAATGTGTAAAAGGAAAGGATTTATGGAGGGAACAAGTCATTGCTAATTTATATCAAGCTCTCAGCCTCAGAACCCCCTTTGACGGTACAACAACATCTCGACTCACCGAATCCCCATTCTCTCAATGAATCAACGTTCTCGTCTCCAAGAATCAACCTTCTATAACTGGAGTCATGGCTTCTACAACTAAGATTCAGAGTTCCGCAAAAGGAAAAGCTAGGGTTTGCACAGACGAAGGGTCAGCAGTCAAGCCTATGGACATTGAGCCCCTCTCCACCATCTATCCTGAATCAGGTACTGTAAGACCTGCTAAACTAACTCCCAAGAGACCTACCACTGTCTTTAAGGATTCCGAAACCATGAAAGTAGTTACAAGTGTGTTGTTTGGAGACAAACTTAGAGCTATCAATCTGTTTCCACAAACTGCTGAGGAAAGGATAGAGGGTAAACGGGGTACAAGGGAAAGGAGTGACATGCAGCCTACTGATACAGATCTTCACAGATTAGCAGTATCCGCAATCGAAGGTTCTGAAATGGAGGCAGATAATACTCATGTTGAAAGGGATGTCAGAACATCGCCTAGTAGGGAGGATGAGACTGCTCCTAGAGGAGAAAAGAGCACTGATGTGATTAATGTTGAAGACTTATCTGATGATGAAGTCATCGGAAGAGTTGTGCCTGGTTTGGCAAAAAGACTAAAAACAAGGAAAGAAAAGGAGAGAGCTTCAAGTGATAAAAAGAAAAGGGGTGGAGTTGGGCCAACTAAAGCTTGGAGCAAGGTTGAGGTGACTCCAAGAAAGAGGAAGATTGTGGAACAATCTGAGTCTGAGGATGAAGCTGAGGAAGATGTTCATGACATCACACCAGTCAGAAAGACTATTTTAAAGAGAATTTCTGAGAATGTCCCTGAAGTGCCAGTGGACAACATATCTTTCCACTATGCGAGCAGTGCTTCATTATGGAAGTTTGTGTGCCAAAGAAGGTTAGCTCTAGAAAGGGAGCTTGGAAAAGATGTCTTGCAGATGAAAGAAATTATGGACCTGATTCATGGTGCTGGTCTACTAAAAACTGTGACCAGATTTCCCAAGTGCTATAGTGGACTTGTTAAGGAATTCGTTGTCAACATTCCCACAGACATTTCTGACAATAGAAGTGTGAACTACAGGAAGGTGTTTGTTAGGGGACAGTGCATTGACTTCTCTCCTAGTACTGTCAATAGGTACCTAGGAAGAGTTGAGGAAGAGGAGTGTGAGCTGGAGGTAACTGACAATGAGGTGTGTAGAGAGATCACTGCCACTCAAGTTAAGGTGTGGCCTCTGAAGAATAAGTTGACAGCTAGCAAACTCAGCATCAAGTATGCTATTTTGCACAGAATTGGTGCTGCTAACTGGGTACCTACTAACCACAAAACCACCATAACTGTGGGTTTAGGAAGGTTCATCTATGCTGTGGGGAAAAAGGTCAAGTTCAACTATGGAAGCTATATATTCGATCAAGCGGTGAAACATGGTGCTACCAATGCTATCAAAATGCCTATATCATTCCCTTCCCTTATCTGTGGAATGATCTTGGAACAACATCCTGGAATCTTAACCAGTTCTGAGGTTGCTTGTAAGAGGGAATCAGCTCTATCTTTGCATCCCAAACTGTTTGCTGGGAGTCATGTTCCAGACATTGTTGCAACATCAAGTGCTGGAGTTAAGAAGGGCAGTACCAAATCTGAGTTGATTGAAGAATTAAAGGAAACCTGCAAGGATCTTGACATGGTTATCAGCACCAGCACTGTCAGGAAATTGAAGATTGAGCAAATGATCATCAACTTGCAACAGGAGAAAGATAATGGGAATGGAGATACAGATGAAGGTAATGAGGATGCAGATGAAACCAGCTCGGATGAGGACTGAATTCCATCTGCTGTTTGTTAGTAGTTGAGTTTTCTTGTTTTGTTGTTTTGCACTAAATGTGCTTGCTTTGTAATTTGAATATTGTGCTGGTTTATGCACCTACTTTTTGTTCTATGATTTGTTTTGCCTATTTGCTGACTGTGAGGCTAACAATGAGGGCTAGTTTAGGACTAACTTTATTGGGATAATTGTCTAATTATGGCTAAAAAGGGGGAGAGTTAAAAATTGCCATGAGGAGAAGGGTAGTTGCTGCTAAAAGAATAAAAATAAAAGGTGTTTAGTTGAAAAGTAATGATGCAGCTGTGGAGGGGGAGTATAGACAACATAGTTGTGGAGCTGCTAGTGAAGTATTCATAGCATTAAGAGTGCAGAGTGCAGCAAAGCAGACATCAAGGGGGAGATGTGTTGCACATTGTGAGCTACTGAACAGCTGTGATGCTGGTTCAAGTTTTTGAGGGGGAGCACCAATTGGCTGTTGTCAATAATGAAGATGGTGCTGCAGCAGATCAAGTAATGAAGACTATATGAAGATTGCCAAACTGCTGCAAGTTAAAGTTTCAAAATATTGAAGATATTCCGCTGCTGAAGTCTCTGAAGATGTAGAGATTGTTTTAGCCAAAATTAGCCAAAGGGGGAGATTGTAAGTTCCTGGATTGGCTGGAATTTTGGTAAAACAACAAGGTGTTCAATGCTGATGTCATGGTGTTGATGTTGCAGCATTGAGTCTTAGTACTGGGCTGTACTAAGTTGTGAAGGTTAACTATGTTTGATGTCATGGGCTTGATGTCATAACATTGCACTTAACACTGGGCTGTGTTAAGGTTGCTAGTTGCTGAAGTAGATGTCTGATGTCACATAGGTGATGTTGTAACATCAGACCTGCAGAACTGAAGCTAATGACAGCATGGGCTTGTTGTTATTAGGGTCGCGTATTAGCTGGAATTGTGGAGAGTGTTGACTCGTTGGATGAGAATATCTTGGGCTAGATATTTTCTGTTACATGGGAGATTTGATTGCAGGTTTGTTGGAGAATTAAAAGGTGGAAGATTTAAAAAGATTTTGGGGATAAAATCTGTTTTAAAAGATTCAGTTTTTAATTAACAAATCTGATCAAATATTGTGACAAATCCAATCCAAATTCAAGGAGCTATATAAAGCGCACAAGACCAAGGAAGAAGGTACAGAAAACAGATTGAAGATCAAGAGCTGGAGGCTTAGAGTCTAGGGTTTGTTTAGAGTACTTGTAATCACACTATTCTAGGTTGAATAGGTGTTGAATTTTCTGTCCTCTCTAGAAGCTGTGAAGCAATAGAGAGTTGTTGATTGATCAAAGCTAGGAAGCAAGATCAAGGGATCTCAAAGAGGGTGTTCTTTGAGTGTTTTAGGGGATTGAGTAGTGTTCTCATATCTAAGTGGTTTCTTAGGTAGAAAGTCACTAGTAGAGTATAAGTTTAGGAGATTGTCAACTGGTGTGTTGAGTCTGTAAATTATATCTACAAGTAGTGAATTTCATCCCTGGCTTGGTAGCCCCCAGACGTAGGTAGTTAGACCGAACTGGGTGAACAATTCCTTGTGTTTTCCTGTTGCTTATTCTGTCCATTATTGCAGAGTGTGTTGTTGTGACATCGCACCTTAACATCACACGTCTGGTACCAGAATTTCATAACCGATTAACACTGTAACTTTTTGGAAAAATATTTTTTAAAAAATTCATATCTTTTGACTCAGGTGTCCGATTTAAGCATTCTTTATATCGATATGAAGCTAAGGAAATATTCTATCTAATGAAAGTGGAAAATACTAGTTTTGATGCCCGATTAAACAAATCGGAGGGAACCGTAATCAGTGTAACTAGTGATATGTTGAATTATGTGATTTTCATTGTACACTTGACTTGTGTTTACCTATTTCTCTTGTTGTTAAACATGTTTAAGAGTATATGCATGCTTAAAATGAATTAGGAAGAGTGAGGAAACTTTACCCCAAAACAAATGGCATAGTTTAAAATAGTGGAACCTAGTAATGGCTAGGTAATTGTTGAATAATCTAATGACGACGCTCGTGCAAGAGAGGTCGAGGCATGCGTCTAATACCAAACGATATAGAAAGAGTGAGACACTAGTATGGAATATGGGTGTAATCTTTGTGTTTGATGAGAAAAGGTAAGAGAGGCCTTAAGGCTAATGTGGCCTGGTGATTGTCGAGTACAATCACGTTGTGTGTATGATCACGTAATCGTAACTGTTTATTTGAGTTGCAGTTTCATGAGTCTCGAGCTCTTTGAAACAAGGCATGGTACTTGGCAGGTTTGATTCCCGTGTGTAGTACGAATGGAGCCTATATATAAAGGTAAAGAGACTTGTGACGGTGTATGGGTCGTGTGAAGTGACGAATTAAGGCGATAATGCATCCCTTAATTCAGAATCCATTTCGTATGCCAAGTAAATTGCAAGGATCCATGACCCGGGTCGACTTCTAGACGTAGAAGAGGACGGGAAAAGGGGATGTCTTGGCATGGTTACCGATTAGTGATAAATTCGTGAGTTAACAGACTCATTACATGTTTCCATATAGTGTGAGATTGTGAGATTGTGAGATTGTGTACTCAAGGTCATTTCCCTTCCCCTTGACTTGAGTTAGGATTGGCTAGAACCTTGTAAAGCCGAGAGAATCCATAAGATAGGGAACTCACTGAGATTGGATGTAACTCACCCCACTATAGTTGCTATATTTCAGGTGTGGTTTGCAGGTTTGATTTACAAGTGGAGCTATGCTTAGATGTTTCAAGAGAAGCTTAGTTGAGCTTATCTTCGCTGTGTATTATTTTTCTTGTACAATGAGGAATATTGTATAATGATCTTAGTTTTTATTGTTTTGGCTAATTTCCATGTCTTGTACCATAGTTTGTTTTATGTATTAGAAATGGTCAAGTATGTGAATTATGCCAATAGGCACTTATGATGGTGTCAGTACCAAATAAAACACTTGTATGATATTATTCTAGATATATATTATATAGGGCGTTACAACACTATTATCACAAACATAACAAACATCTTGGTTTCATCGCCTAAGAGTTTTACTACTTACTTAGCAGATATAAACTTCAACTATTCACCTTCGTCCATTTTAAGTTCACTCTCTACTCTCTGAGGGGCAACCATCAATAATACCCAATCGTTCTCCCTCAGAGACATCCCGACTTGACCAACATACCAAAGCCTTTAATCCGCCTCATCTTCTGATATAAGAATCTTCATCGACTCATCAAAACAATCTGTAATCATTTTCTTAATTCCAAACAATTCATTGCACACACTATCAAAGTCAGAAAGACACGTCTATTCCATCAAACATAATTCCGTCTACTATCAACAAGAAATTAAGGGTGATCAGTTCCTCAATTTGTCAATAGACATCCGACAATCATGATGGGATATAGACCATCTTTACCAGACCATAATAGCATTTCTTGCATCTTGTGCACAAAACTACCTAAGGCACAAATCCTTAGTCGACATAAACCTTACCTCCGCATTCCCTCTGGAATCGGGAACAACATTGTCCAAACAACACTTATAATCTTGCAAACAACGACACACTAAGCCAATGCTCCACAACTGAAGCAACTTGGAGAAGCACCAGCTTCTCCCCCATTTATCTCATTCTCAATCCTGAAGACAAAGGATTAGAAAACCAGAAAGCACTGACAGTGTTTCACACACATATCACGTACTAAGGAACAAACAACATCGACAGTATTCAACTGTCATGCCACACCGACTCAACAACTTGGCCGGACAGACCGACCTGCTCTGATACCAATTGTAACACCCCAATTCAAATCTAGCGGATAAATAATACATAATTAAATCAGAGTGAATAAAAAAATTTCGACAGAAATAAGGATGCCACATTTGAGAAAAACCTAATCCACCTGCTCATAACTTTGATACATAACACAAAAGGGAATAAATAATAACAGGAAACTTTTTCCAACAAAAGGATAGTTCAATTATGGAATAAAGCGGAACGATCCATAATTGACTCGTTTTACAAAATAAGTTGTTTCATAACATCAAAATATACGTACAAGTTATCAATATATATATATATATATATATATATATATATATATATATATATATATATATATATATATATATATATATATATATATTATATATACTAGTATGTATACCCGTGCGAGGCACGGGACAAAATTTCTTAAATTAAAAAATGTTTTATAATTATTTACATTTTAGAAATGAAGTTATAGTAACATTAAAATTAGTTGAATAATTTAATATTTTTGTTAATTAAAAACAATATTAAAAGAAATTTGTACATTAACCTTTAATAACAAAATTAAATAACAAAGGATTATTAAAATACTAATAACATTTTATCTCATGTCAAGTACTATATAAATAAAATGCACATAAAAAATAAAAAATGCGTCCTGAACAAACTCTCAGCACGGTAAATTATTTTGAAATTATATATATATATATATATATATATATATATATATATGTAGAATTATCTTCACGAATTAAGACCCTAAGGTGAATATCCTTAAGCTTTTGTTCAAGGATCTTTATAAACTCACTGTGGTCCTCTTCCATTTTGAAACCACTGATTTGGACTGGTGGTTGGATAATTGGAGTATCAGGAATGGTTTTAGAAGAAGATTCTTCTTGGAACGGAATAATTTTGTTTTTAGCAAGTTGATCCATCATCAAGCTATGATGTTTCATCTATTTTTCCATATCTTCTTTAACAGATAAAATAAGTTTTTCAAGAGAAACCATATGTTCTCCCAGACAAGTTAGGAAGGCATTGGTGAAGTTTTGCTCCCTAACTAAAGAGTTTAACTCTCTTATAGAAACATGATTACTTTCAAGTTTCTTGATTGTGTTATAAGCATTAGCTTCAGCATTTTCTGAAAGCTGTATAGCCCTTTCAGGAGGATAAGGTGATTCAAGGGAATCTCCTTCAGGTGTCTTCCAGGACCTTTGTATGACAAGGATGTCTGTTTGTGTTTTCTGAACAAAGAACTTCACAAACCACTGGATAAAAGGGATAAGGGTTTGACCTTTAGATAGTTCTTCATAGAAGAGCTTCTTAAATTCAAGGAGAGTGGTTTTAGAGAATTTCTTGAAATACCACTTTCTAAATTCTTGGTTATCTTTCTTCATAAACTCATTATTAATGAGTTTCCTAGTGTCACTTCCTTCGGAGAAATCTATCATAAATGAAATGACATTTCAGATTAGGTTGGAGATTCAACCCTAGGTTCTTTTCCTTAGTAAATTCCAAAGGGGACTTTATTTTCACTTATTCTAATATTTTCCACATACTCTTGTTCTAAGGCTTCTTCTCTAACTCTAGAAGCGGATGTGGACACCCTAGGAAGAATGGTAGGGGCTGTGACATAGTCACTACGGGTAGAGTACCTAGCAGACAAAGCTCTAGGTATGGTGAACTTACGATGTTGATTGAACTTAATTTCAACATCACCTTCAGAAGTCTGGACTATCTGATCTATATCCTGATTCAGGACACGTTTTGGCTCAACTTCTTGAGGCAAATACCATGTTTCTGGAAAGTCAATTTCGTTCCACCTAATAAGCCTATTAGTAGCAACATTAGAAGTAAGCAAATTTGTTTGCACTAAAGTTGTGGATCCTTGTGGTGAAATATTTTTCACTCTAGGATTCAAAGTGTTTAAAACTTTGTAATAAACTCTATAGCATATAGCTATAATTTCACTACCTGGTTTGAAATTGTAACCATGAGTGTGAATAGTTAGTCTTAAGGCATCAAAGAGATTTTTGTCAGATAGGGAGAGATTTAAATTTGGAGAAACCTCAAAATAAACTGGCCCATGACATAGACTAGTTTCTATGACAACAGCCAAAGATTGTTGAAAATGTTCACATCTCCCATCTCTGACATATGCCACAAGACTGGAGTTTAATCCAAGCATGGTTAAAGGTTTTAAAGCTACTTGGATAAGTCCAATATGGATAAATTTGTAATCTTTAAAAGGAAGCAAATCTTTTTTGCATAAAAGCCCAATATTTTGGGTTGATCCTGAAACAGGTATGGTTTGCTCTGTAGTTTTAACAGCAAACCTGGACATTACATCAAACATACCAAATTTATAAATTTGTTTTGAAGGTACGGATGGAATGATCCATTTGTTTAACCTTTCAAGATCTTTGGGAAATTCATTATTTTCCTCATTTTTAATAAAAGGATTTTGACACTCATTATTGTCAACTGAAACAGTATCAATATTAGAATTCATTCAAGATTCTGCTAAGAGTGTTGTGGTGAGCAACAGATGGTTAATCTATCAAAATAATGATTAAGTTTGTCTTATATGTATAATAATTCAATACTCTTATTTTCTTCAACAAATCATCTTTGCAAACAGGAACTGTTTAACGATCACAGAAAAATAGGGGAATTCGGCTGAGCCAAACGTCAACCCACGAAAGTGATCAAAGGGTTTCTATATAAATTAGTACGGGGCGTTGTCAACCTTGAAGTTAGGCCTTCGGTAGTTGTTATTCCGAAGAACAAAACAACTGCCTATCTGAACACAGGCGCCAGTTTACAAGTTTCCAGCCAATATACCAATAGATCAAAAAATGAACCTAAATCAAAGATGTAAAAAGAGTTTTCAGCAAAAGCCTCTAAAATGCTCATAAACATCCTACCACGGACAAAAGGAGAGCCAACAGAAAGCACTTGAAAACATCTTCTTAGTATTTTAAAAGATAAGAGTATGGAACTACCATAATTATAAAAGAAACTTAAACTTTATGAATCAAAAATACCCATCTGAGCTACCACAACAGTGGCTTAGCTACTATTACTCATTAGTAACAGTAGATTTTACCTTTAAAAAAGGCTCTGATACCAGGAACAGTAGCGCAGCCTGGATCTCTGATTATTTTGGTTACTATTTAGGTAGTTGGGAGATAATTCTGAAAACTTAAAATAAAACTAGAGAGAAGGTAGAGAAACTGAAATATTATTATAGAGAGAAGTATTGTACAATGGAAGCGTGTTCTCAACTGAAGCACTGAAGTCCCTTATAAAGGGAAAGGATACCTATTGTATCCGGTAAAAAAGAAAAGGAAACACACACTAACCGGTTACAAAAGTAAATCAAAAGCCGGGTGCTCAATGGGCCCCATCGACACTAATTGATAACAAACGACAACCGACAAAGAAAAGAAAAAGCAAAAGCAAAGAAAGGCAGATTCTGCTGTCCCCATCCAGCTTTAGTTGGGTGGACGTAGCTATCACTTTAATTAGTGGGAGACAGCTGTGGATTACAGCTAGCTGATCCTAATCTTTTTTAGGACCCTTTCCTTTGGCCTTTTGTGCCATTGCGACAGTAAGGGAATCCCAGAAGTCGTCAGAGGTAGGTTCTGGCTCTTGTGAGGAGCTTGTCTTCATAGAACTGTCATCTTTGACGGTGGGAAAGGCTGTGAAGAATTGGCCTTTCATGTGCTCAAGGATTCTGATCATTAGATCTTCGTCATCTTCCTGAGGATATTTCTTCTGGTAGTATTCTTTGAGCTATATTAACGTCATTTGAGAGGAAGCCTGCTTCCTAGTTGGATTCATTTTATCTTCTTCAATGGTGGCTTTGATAAGTTTAATCTTTTCTTGAAGATCTTTAGCATCCATTTTACTCCACCATTTGGTAAAGAAATGTCTTTGTAAATAAGGAACATTGAGGTTGTTCTTTCCGACGGAAATTGTCCATCTCCAAATCCATGGGATCTGAAACTTAGCAAAATATAAAAATGGACATTGTCCTGTAATTAAATTCTTAGAAATGACCTTTTCAATTAAAGGACTCTCATCACACCATGGTGTATAGAGATCATCTAATTCTTTGGGTAAAATTTCTAAGGAAGGTCCAAATTTAGACCACCAATTAAAAAACCAACTTGGTATTTGCTTTTCCAGAATTTCTGGGTTAACTGAGAAGAACCAAGAGTGCTTGTTCTTAGGATTCTGGTAATAAAATGCCTTAGAAAAGGCTTGGACATAGTCCCAATAATTGTAGTAGACCATTCTACCATCAACCAACTTAATAGATTTTTCGCTATTAGGATTAAGGCCCCACTCTCTGGGATGCAATACCTTATTGATATGGCATTTAGAAAAGTTTATAAAACTATCAGGATTATTATTCTGATAATGATGAGTAATGGTGACCGATCCGGTCATTAGGAGCAATATCTCCATGTTAGGTCTGGATTTTCCAGAAAGACCAGCATAACCTCTTGCTTCAAGGTATCTAGTCATGATTGCCCAACCATCATTGTTGGTAATTTTCACATCTTCATGCTCAACGTGCATAATGAATTCCAAAGGTGGATTCTCAAAATAGTCTGCAGACTGTTCTTGTATTGGTTCGCTAGAAGCGACAGTCTTGTAAGAATCATTGTTCTTGGACTGGGCTGAGGAAGATTCTTCCTTATCTTTATTCTTTGAGGATGCAGTTAAGGTCTGCATTCTAGGTCTGTTTGGATAAACAGTAGTCCATTCCCCTATTAGAGGAATACTGGATTCAGCTTGGGACAACAATTTGTTGTTCCCTCTTCCTCCTCCCCGGCCAAAGGAGCGACCTCCTCCTCTGGTCCTAAATGGGACGCTCATTGCCCTGCAAGAATTCACGGGTCAAAAAGTCAGCTAGAGAATTATTTTCTCCTTTAATGTATTGAATATCAAATTCAAAAACACTTAATTGGGCTTGCCAAGAGGGAAAAATTTGTTTAGAAACAAGATTTTTGATATCTTTTTCAATAATTGATTTTGCAGAGCTGCAATCAATTCTTAACAAAAATTTTTTATTTAATAAATCAGTTTGAAATTTTGAAATACATTTAATGATAGAAAGCATTTCTTTCTTGACTGTAGAATACTTAGCCTGTGTCTGGTTCCATTTACCAGAAGTGAATCTCACCAAGACTTCTTTAGAAGTTTCTGGGTTTATTTGTTTGAGAATTCCTCCATAACCTATGTCAGAGGCATCTGTTTCAACTATTTTGAAATTGCTTGGGTTAGCCAAAGAAAGACAAGGTAAGAATTTGACTTTCTTCTTAATTGCTTGGACAGCAAGAGTATGTTTCTCAGTCCAAGGCTTAGGGACTTTCTTAAGTCTCTGATAAAGGATGGCTGTATCTTTAGCCAAATCTTTATAGTAATCAGAAATGTAGTTAAGGCTTCCTAGAAACCTTTGTAATTGTTTCTTTTCAGATAATATATCTGGGAATTTGGAAGCAAATTCAATGCTTCTGCTTATAGGAACAATCGTTCCTTTGTCGATTTCATGACCTAAAAATCTAACTTTTGTTTGAAAAAGCTTCATTTTAGGGGCTGAAATCACAAGACCGTTATGTCTGATAACACCTTTGAATATTTTCAAATGCTTGATATGCTGATCTAAAGATTGGGAAAAAATCAACACATCGTCAATATAAACAATAATAAATTCAGAATAAGGATTAAGAATATCATTCATAATTTTCTGAAATTCAGAAGGAGCGTTCTTCAAACCAAAGGGGAGAACGTTCCATTCTAATTGCCCAAATGGCACTGTAAAAGCAGTTTTATATTTATCGGCTTCTTCAATTTGAATTTGCCAATAACCTGATTTCATATCAAATTTTGAAAAGATTAAAGCATTACTCAATCTATCAAGTAAATCTTTCTTATTGGGAATAGGATATCTAATCCACTTAAGAACCTTGTTCAAGGGTTTATAATTGATAACCAGTCTGGGAACACCTCGTTCCTTTTCAGCTGCATTGTTAACATAAAAAGCAGTACAAGACCAAGGAGATTTTGAAGGTCTGATTAATCCTTTGGATTGCAAGGATTCAATTTCCTTTTGGCAAAGATTCAAATAATCTTTGTTCATCTGGGCAGGTCTGGCCTTGGTTGGAATTTGATTTTCATTAAATTCTTCCAAATAGGGAAGAGAAACAACATGTTTCTTTCTTTCCCAAAACGCATTGGGAAGGTCACTGCAAACCTCAGTCTTAAACTGGTTTTCTATGGCCTTGATTTGGGTTTTCATAGAGTCTTTGCTAAGCTGATCTTCAATGCTTAGCAGGTTTATTTCTTCTTGCAGAAAGCATAATTGGTTTTCTTTGTTTTCAAGGAGGATATCTTTAACTTCATTGATTATCCTAGTTTGAGGGTCAGTAATGAAGTCAAACCTAACAGGTTTTCTATTGACTTCTCCTATTAAGCCATGCCGGCTAAGTTTAGCTGGCAGAATACTGTTAAGGAAAGGAGTTCCTAAAATGATTCTTCTTGTAAGATTTTTGACAAGAATGAAAGAAGTAGGGAGACAAACTTCTTGGTTGCAAATGTGGGTCTTAGACAATTTGTATTTGACCTTAAGCTTTTTCCCTCCTGCTTGCGTGAGGGATTGCGTAGTTTTATAAAAAAACTTAGTAGGGATCATTCCCTCCTGAATGCAATTCAAATCAGCTTCGCTGTCAACTAAAGCAATCTCATCTTTGATGATGTATTTTCTATCAATGACAAGGGTAATTTTTATATACCATTTTGAGAAGTTACTATGTCAAGAAGGTTTAAGTAACTCTCCTCATTAGGAAGTTCTTCTTCCTCATCTCTCTGGGTTTCTTCTTCTTTGGAGGAACCTATTTGTTGAGATATGGCTTTAAGGGTATTGATCTTTTCTTGAAGACTTAAATATTCTTCATCAATAGTTTGGACAATTTCTTTCCCTTTCTCAAGATTAGTGACTCTCTGATTGAGAGTCTTATTGGTTTTCTTAATCTGACTTATTTCAGATTTGAGTTGAGAAATTTCTCCTTTGAGGTCACTTAAGGAAGTAGGAACTTCTTTAAGGTTAGATTTATGAAATCTAGTTAAGACCTCGCTAAGCTGGTAAGGGGCTTCAATCATTCTGGGAGCCTCTACCCTGGGTTGGTTATGCAGGAGGATCTCTAGCATTTTTCTCTTTATGCTAGGATCATTAATAGCTTCAATGGCCTTTAAGGCATTATCTTGATCGCTAGTGAGAACGAATACTCCATTCATATCTGCAATGGACTTCCAATAGTTAAGCTCATTGCATTCACAATCATTAGTGGAGGACTCTGAAGATTCAGAGTCAGAAGAATTAACAATGTCAATCTCTTCACTTGAAGATTCTTTTTCTTCAGAACTAGAATTTATCAGCAAGACCTTTTCTAGCTGAGCACGAAGTTTTTCATCTTCAACTTCGTTAAGGGCCTTCTTGGTCCAGCATCTATTAGCATAATGCCCTGGTTTTCCACATTTGTGGCAGGTTATATCAAGCTTCTTAGCTTTCCTTTTTCCCTTCTTATAAGAGGGTTTAGGTTCGAGTCTAGGTTCCCTTCTTTTGGAATTCTTTCCCTTATAAGGTTGGTAAGGTTTTTTACCTTTGTAAGAGTCTTTCCTCTTACCATGCTTAAGGGATTTCTTTTTCCTTTCAACTGGTGGTTTCCCAGTATCATACGCAAATTGGTCACAAAATTCACCCAGTTGGTGTTTCTCAGAAAGCTTTTGCTTTTTGAGCTGATGTTTGAGCTGAATGTCATTGCATAACGTTAATCCTTCTGTTATGCAGCTATTAATAATTTGACCATAGGTTAAGTCTGGGTAGTTGATATTAATACCATCATTTTTGTCTCTAAGGGTTTTCCTAACCCTTTCAGAGAAAAGATGTGGAAGGCCATCTATGAATTTGGCTTTCCAATGAACAGAATTGGAGTTCTTTAATTGAAAGACCCTAGATAGGAAGGTATCTTTATACCACCTAAAATGTGTCAGAGAGGGACACCTGAGGTTTTGGAGAAGGGTTTGGAGTTTTTCTCCAATGGGTTGGTTATGGCCAACAAAGTGTTGAAGGATAGAAAGACTCAGGGTATAAACTGCGTCTTCTTCTCCAGTAGTAGCAACTGTAGGGGTACTGATTCCTTCAGTTTTAACCAACTTCTTATGGGAAAGAATTTCTTTCCTTTGAGGCTCAGAGAGGTAGGCATCCCACCAACCTCTGAGTTGACCAATAAATCCTGCTGTGATAAATGAAGCAACAACATTGTCAGAATTACCGTTTTGTTTACAAACTGTGGCATACATAAGCATTCTATGTATGGTGTCAACAATTTGTTTCTCATTAAGGCCATCTATGTTCCATTCATAGATAGCTTTTCCAGAATACGAATTCTGATAATTATCAGGTTCTTCAAAGAGGACATCCTGAGGAGTAGGCCTTTTGTAGTAATATTTTTCTACAGGTTTGGTCATATGGACAGGGTTAATCTCAGGACTTTCGTCTTGATCTTTGAACATTTGGGTTAATTGGTATATATATATATATATATATATATATTACTACTAGAAATACACGAATTACCTGCGGAATTTCCTGTGGGAAACTATCCGCAGGTATACCTGCGAATTTAGCTGCGATTTTTTATTGTATAAACTTGTTTACTGCGAAAAATAAAATCGCAGTAAATTTCGCAGGAATTCCTGAGACTTTACCTGTGCTTTTTACTCTTAAAATAATATTTTTATTTCCTGCGGATTTTACTGCGATTTCATTCGCAGGAGTTAGCTATCCATTGAAAACTCAAATCCTTTGGAAATGTCGTAGGAATTTCTGCGACTTTTGCTGCGATTTTTGGTGCGAATTTTTAATACAAATCTTTTTTAAAAATTTAATTATATTTTTAATATTAGTAAATAAAATTATAAAATTTAATTGACATATTGATTCCAATTATATGTTTTTGAGATATTTTAATTTTATATTAAATGTTTTTATTATATTTATTGGATTTTTTAAATTATTTTTTAAGAGTTTTGATACTATTGTGTGTTTAAGGATGAATTCGAACTCAAAATCTCTAGTTAAATTAAAAAAGACCCCGCCATCTCATCCAAATGTTTTTGTGTGAATTTTCATTATTTAATCTAATGAATTTTTTTAATACATCTATATTTAATTAAAACTTCAAAAATTGAACTTTTATAAAGATATTTGAAATAATAAATCATAAATATATTTATTTATTATTGGAAAAAAATTGTGATTCGATGGTGTCAATTTATAGACAATATAAAAAATTGAAAAGATTATGATTATAGATACTTAATTTGTAATTGTCATATTTAATATGAAAAATATAAAATTTTGAATATACTAGGATTATAAATTTTTCTCTTTTTCTAATAAATTAAATTATTCTCTTATTTAAAACACATATATTAAATTAGTTAAAATATATTTAATTAAATCCTGAAATTACATATGTATTTTTAATTTTTAAAATAGATTAATTTTAAAATCCTTAAATTACATATGTATTTTTAATTTTTAAAATATATTAATTTTATTTATAAGAAATAATATTAAGTTAATTAAAAATAACTATACTTGAATAATTACATCATTATAAGAAATAATACTGTAATACTATATTATGATTGCATCATCATTAAATAATACTATATAATAAATAAAAATAAAATAGAATTTAAAAACAAAAAAATCAAAACGAATCCTTGTTTCTTCTCAAAAGGAATCCTTCTTTCTTCTACCTCATAAGAACAAAGTTTCAATTATAGCTTCTCCAAAATCGCTTCTCCAAAGTCGCTTCTCAAAAACTACTTCTCAAAAATCGCTTCAAACAATTCAGATAGTTGATTTTGTGTTCATTGATTGCAAAATCTCTTCATCAATTTTATGGATTGAATTCTTTTCTCATTCAAGTTGTTCATTAAAGAAGAAAACCTAAGCCCAGATTTTCACTTCTCTCTTATGTGGTTTATGTAAGCTCTACTCTCTTCTCTTCCATCAACTTACACTGTTTCTGTACTCATCTCTAATATATGCAGCAATCCTAAAATCCTCTCAAAACACCCTTATCTTCGTCCTATTCTGTGTAGATACCTCGCGTTTTATAATCAGCTAGGGTTTTAGGTTTACATTTCAAGTTCCACGCATTTACTTATTCATGATTTTTTAATCCAATTTCACTTTTTTTATACTGAAATGCTACTGTGCTGTACGACACATGTACGGGAACGGTGACCTCTCGCTCCGCCATGATCTTCCCTAGTAAGAAATCCACACTTGCCATCGTTTCTGGGAAACTCTACATTGCAGGGGGAAGTTCGAGGACCGTTTGTTGGCGCATTTTGCATGCTCACTTTCGGACTCGGTTGCATATGAAATGTAAAGAAAACTGTGAAAAAAAATGTAAAGTGCACATGAAGTGTTTGACATAAGTTCTGTACTAGATTCTTCACTGCGGTTGAATTAAAGTTTCATAGGTATATCTAATTAATTGGTTTGTAACTTAAAAAAGTTTCTATTATTTTTTCAGAACCTGAAAAATTGGTAACTGTCCTATTTGGTTTCAACTTCATGTGTTGGCAGAGCTGATTTTATTCATTGATTTACTTAGTTTTTAGCTATCTATTTGTAAGGATACTAGTGACAATGAAAAGGAAGTTAGTGAAGAAGGATCGGTGTCATTTTCCCTTAGTGCTGAAGCTGATGACAAAATGAGCAGAAAGACATAATTATTTTCTTCAAATTTGGTTTATATCTTGTAAGCTCTGTATGTTTATGTTGAAGGGTATTAGAAATATGAACTACCAAATTCTTTATAGTCGAGAAGCTGAGAAGCCCAATTTGTGTAGATCTCGGTAATACCACGTGATCTGTGACTCCCTCTGTTTTCTCCTATTATGTTTTCCCCTGAATTTTAAGGGGGAAATTGGGGTTTTGAACAAGTTTGGATAATGAGGCGAAGAGCAACAGATTTTCAAAGGCTAGTACGGAAAAGGGTTCCTGATGTGTTGTGGTGGGCATTATGCGTCGCAGTGGTTCTTCTCTTTAAGAACAGTCTTATAACTTACAAGTACATCGTATGTAGTTTTGGATAAACCTGCTGGTACTTCAGTATGTAATCAATCCTACTTTATGAATTGAGAAAAGTTATTAATCCCCATATAGGATTCTTATAGAATTGTTATTAAATCATGTATTGAAGTCAACAGTGCTAAGTAATTTTGGTATCCAATGGCAATTTCTACACCGAGTGAAAATTGTTATTTGAATTCGGCTGATTGGTTTTTATCATGCATAATTTCCAGAGTGTTGTGGTTGTTTAAACCACAGTGAATGTTATTGTTAGTGCTTCTAAGATACGGGTTGGAGTGTTTCTAGGATGGATACGGGTCGCCGCTCAACCTGTTCTGCTTCGCAATGTAAGGGTCGAAGTGAAAACTAAATTTAGAATGAACTTGCCCATTTTTTTTATTGAGTTTTGGTATATGCATATAATTTTCTTACTGCATATAATGTGCTAATTGTTTTATTTGTGGCTAAGGTGGATAAGATCTTTGAAGCTGCTGAGAAACTTGTGGTTAGTGATATTAATATCTGAAATCTAAGTTAGATTAGTATTTCAACTCTTTATAATTTAATCTTTTTCCGATGCAGAATTCTGCTTATATTACCTGAGGCAGCAACCAATTTTGCAGGGATTTTTTGACGATGAAATTCATCACAGAAGACAACCTTGGAGCTTCTATCAGCATGCAGTTCCTCAAAACATTTGCAATAGAATCTCTGTGGGTTCTCTTTAAAACTCTTGCTTCTCAGAGGAACTACTATAGGCGTCAAAGCAAAGAGGATCATAGTGCTGTTTGCACTTTGTATTACTGGCAACTCATTAGCCTCTCGCATGCTATGTTCCATCAACACCATAAAATTCTCCTATGGATTTAACTGTCACCGTAGTTCACCATGTGAACTAGCAAGGAGGTAACCCCTTTTGCCGTCAGGTTTTACATATCTGGTTATATCTGGTTATTCAGATTGAGAAATTTACTTGAAGGTGTTTGCTGAAAATATAAGCATCATTTGGAACACTTCCTTCGATGCTTTTCATTGTGTCAATTCTTCTTCGATACATTTTTTATATAGTTATAAAAATATGCCGTTGCCATTACCACATGTTTTGTGTTGAAACTTACTAGTTATTTTTTTTAGGATATATCTTTAAATAGATATATACTTGGCCTGAATGTAAATATAAACAAAATATCCACTATTACAGAATTAGTCCTTATATTAGCCGGTTCCCATTAGATGCTACTGGCAAGAGAGACAATTAGACATATATAGAGAGAAAATGGTAATCCTGTTTAATCTTCTCATTCAAAATGTTGTAGAAATCAGTTTTTCAAACTGTTATGTACTTATTCAAACTCTATCAAGCCATAATTCCTACTTAATTGAATAAACTATGATACTTAATCAAACTGTTGTAAAAATAGTAATCCTGTTTCCACAACACTTACTGTGATACTTATATGCAGAGCCATTGGATATGACTTAATGGAAATTCAGTGCAAACTTAATTATATATTGCCCCCTTAAAATTCATTTATATTTAATTAAACAAACTTAATGATATAATGCAATGCAAAATCATCATCGATACTGTTTCTGCTAAATCAGTCCATCATTGTTTTGATAAATACAAAACCGTTCTTACCTTTGAGCTGCATCCAAGATCGAAAGGTGCGTGACATGTTTTATAACCTATATCAAAAATAACTAGCATGTTCTCTATATTAAGTACCATATATAATCAGTACCATATTGATCATACTCTATGAAGCACCGACACCTCTGAAAAATGGCGTGTCCGTGTCCGAGTCGGGCGCCGACACCTTCACCGACACTTGTAATCACCTTTAATTTATTCATTTTTTAAATTTTTATCGATATTGCCGTGTCGGTGTCGGTGTCCTATTTGAGGTGTCCGTGCTTCATAGATCATACTATTACTTTGCAAACCCAACATCAGCGGCTGTTCAGCTTTTAGTGATAAAGCTTTGGCTTATCTAGATTGTTTATGCAGAAAGCTGTAAGTTTTGAATCTGTGTGGTTGTGTTAAAGTTGTATCAGATACTGCATTACAGGTATATTAGTAATTACTGGTTACTTGAATCTGGGTGCTGATTAATATGGATTTGGTTCAGTGGCAATGATTGCCACGGGGTGTGTTATGGCTTGGATTATAATTTTACATATAATAATCTTTATTTTTGGTATATATGAAAATTTCCAAATTAGTGTTATTTGGTATCGGTGGATATTGACTTAGCCTTTTTGAACTCTGCAAATTGGACTTTGTTTTGTTGCGTTGTAATGGAAGAATCTTCGCCTTATTTTTCTCTGCTAACATGCGTTGAATGAGATTGCTTATATATAACAATTATTGTGCCTCGTTTTTCTTTCTATTTTGCAATTGCTAAAGTAGGTTTGGTTAAGTTTGTATCAGATCTCTTCTGGTTTGGTATGTTTTACCATCTCTACAACCAGGTAACTAAATCCTCCTTTTCCGTATTGAGAATTTTACTTTTAGTTAAGCCTCTGTTAACTTTTGTTCATTTCAATTTTCATCACTAGGTGGCAACTAACACATTGGAGAGAGTGGCTCCTCTTACTCATGCAGTTGGCAACGTACTCAAACGTGTATTCGTCATTGGATTTTCGATCATTATCTTCGGTAAATATTGTTTTCTTCCTTCATACTATTGCACCCTTCTTAAGTTTCAACATGTTTATTTATTTATATTGGGTTTCCGTTCAAGAAATCTGACATTTTGATTGGATGTAATTGCTTCACACAGGCAACAAGATTTCCACTCAAACTGGTATAGGAACTGGCATTGCAATTACTGGAGTAGCGCTCAAATGGACATAAACGGGATTGGATTACTTCTTCAACACTGTACACGAAAGATAAGTTGTTTTTGCACCTTATATAAATAATACCTGATTACAATTTGATATTTATTGAGTGGTTATTAAAAACTGATTTATTATGCTCTGTCCTTCATTTTCAGTTTATTGATGAAAGCGTATTCCCATATGATGCTAAGTGTTTTTTTTAACCTTGATTTAGGAGAAAATAACTCAGCAAGGTGAGTATGAATCATTATACCGCGAAATAATTGCTGGTTTTGGAAAGTGGGAGTTTGGCTTTCCAAAACTCTATATATTGAAATTAAAAAATAGTGGGTCATTCCCCTCTATAAGATTAAAAACATATTTAATTTTATAATTAAATATTATTAAATCATAAACTTAAATTAAAAATAAATATTTAATATAATTGATTAAAATTAATTAAATAATTTAATTTTGTTGTTAATATACATAAAGGTTCCAAATTTAAATAGTATTTACTTGAAAATTTTATTTCTTTATATTTATTCTTTTAATTTATCATAAAACAATTTTTTAATTTTAAAATTAGAAAGAGAGAGAACCCTTCCATACATGTGATTTTTGGTTGGATCTGAATGGCAATTTAGAATCCAAGGTAGAGCCAGCAATTGGCAGGACAAACTTGTGGTGACCTCAACTCGTTCTGTGGAACAAGATGCACTTTCATCTACTGAGGTGAAATACATGCACAAGTTAAAACAGATAAGAGTTTCATCTGTGAAAATAAATGCCTTCATGATATGATAAATATTCAAGCAAGACAGACCTAAATTTGACTTTATCTATGTATACAGGCTGCCAGAAGTTCAAAAAAGTATCTGCAACAAATAAAAGAAATCGTTCTATGGATGATGCATCTCTTCACACTGGAGGATCTATTCCTCATCGTTTGCATTGGAAAAGAATGGTGTATCCAAGTGAAGATGATGTTGATGAATCAGATGAAGACATTAGTGAACACATTAGTAGTGAATTTTGATCTGTATTTTTTTCTTGTTAATTAGTTTGAAATTTGCATTATTTTTTCTTAGTAATTTGGTTGGACAAGTGATTATTATTAGTAACTTGATTGTGCAATTTTTAGTAATGTAACTCTAGAAGTACTTGTTATTGAATGTATAGTAATGTTTTGTTGCTTTAAAAATTTGAATGTGATTAGTGTTGCATTGGCTTATTCAAATTAGATTTTTAATTTTATATTATTGTTACTTTGATATTTAACTTTTATTATAATATTTTAAATATGAATTAATCACAATTAATAATAAAAACTAAAAGCCTGAGAGAGGAATTGCCTGCGAATGTACCTGCGGATAGGCAATTTGCTGTGGCTTTTCCTGCGAAAATTTCAGTTACCTGCGGTATTATCTGCAAGTTTAGCTGTTTTACCTGCGATTTCTTCCTGCGACATTCTCCTGCGACTTTTTCCTGCGACTTTACCTGCTAAATTAATTACCCACGAAGGTTTTAGCTGGGAACAGAAAATAGCAGGAAGAATCGCAGGTACCACGTTTCCTGCGGAAATTTTGTCAGAATTCGCAGGTAAATTCGCAGGAAAACAGATTATTTCTAGTAGTGTATATATATATATATATATATATAAAACTATTATACATGAATTTGTAAATGAAAAATACTAAATTTAAATATAATATTAACAATGATGATATAAACTTAAATTAGAATAAATGGTAATTGGTTACACATAAAACATACCAGTAAATAATGGGGAAATTATAGAAGTTGTAGTAAATAATGAAATTACATAATATATCACTACCAGAAATATTCTGTTTACCTGCGGATTTTGACAAAATTTCCGCAGGAAACGTATTACCTGCGATTCTTTCTGCTATTTTCTGTTCCCAGCTAAAACCTTCGTGGGTAAATAATTTAACAGGTAAAGTCGCAGAAAAAAGTCGCAGGAAAGAATCGCAGGTAGAACAGCTAAACTCGCAGATAATACCGCAGCTAACTGAAATTTTCGCAGGAAAAGTCGCAGCAAACTGAACATCCGCAGGTAAATTCGCAGGAAATTTCTCTCAGGTTTTTAATTTTTATGATTAATTGTGTTTAATTCATGTTTAAAATATTATAATTAATGTTAAATATCAAAGTAACAATAATATAAAAATAAAAATCTAATTTTAATAAGCCAATGCAACACTAATCACATTCAAAATTTTAAAGCAACCAAACATTATTATAAAGTCAATAACAAATACTTCTAGAGTTACATTACTAAAAATGACACAATCAAGTTACTAATAATCACTTGTCCAACCAAATTAATAAGAAAAAACAATGCAGATTTCAAACTAGTTATAACAAGAAGAAAGAATACAAATCAAAATTCACTACTAATGTGTTCACTAATGTAGCAAAAATTGAATTCCCATTGCTACTCCAACTGCTGCTCCTATGCGTTGCGTCCAATTCAAAGATTTTCCGGGGCGCCCGTCTGTCAAAAATATGCGATAGTAACAATTATTTAGGACAAAGGATAACAAAAATGACATTGTTGTCTCAAACTTCAATCTCAGAAAGTATTATACCAGATGTCCAGCTCCTGAGTGCGCCATTTGGTACGTATTCAAAGACAAGAAATATTCTGCTAACTCTTGAATCTTCTAAAGAACATTCGAAACAGTGTCCGAGAGCGCTAACTGTAATGCCCACATATACATACATACATCAAAGCATATATCATACATGAATAATACGTTTGGTACTGAAATATATATGTGCAAGTTCCTAGTTAACACATTGTATACATTAAATGCCCTAAATACAAAGTTCTAAAGTCTACGGCATAACATACACAAGATGTCCAAAAACCACTAAGAACTAGATCAATATAATGATCTCAAAATAAAACGCCATAGCGGAAGCCATGCCATCTCAAGAGCTACGATCCGTAAGGAAAAGTCAAACCACCTTATCCTTACCCTTCGTCGAACCTGCAGAACCTGTGATGTAAACAACAACAGTGGGGTGAGATACATCAAATCTCAGTGAGTTCGCTATCTTATAGTCCTCTCGGCTCTACAAGGTTCTATAAGCCTAACTCAAGTCAAAGGGAAAAGGGAAGTGACTTTGAGTACACACACTATATGGAAACATGTTATGAGTTCATCAACTCACAATATCACTAATCGGTAACCACACCAAGGCATCCCCTTTTCCCGTCTGCTTCTACGTCTAGAAGACGACCCGAGTCATGGATCCTTGAACCTACTTGACATACGAATGGATTCGGGTTCTACGGGCCATAAACCGTTATGAACCGTCACTTCACACGGGCCATTAACCGTCACAAGCATACGCTCCCAGAGCGCCATTCGTACTGCACGCGGGAATCAAACCTGCCAAGTAGTCATGCATATGTTTCAGAGGAGCTCGAGACCCATGAAACGCAACTCAAAGAACCGGTTACGATTACGTGATCACACACACAAACGTGATTGCATTCGACAATCACAAGGCCATAATGCCTTCTCACAAACCACAAAGGTTCACACACATGTTCCATACTAGTGTCTCTCTCTCCTCTAGACCATTACTCGGCAAGGATGCACATCTACATCGACTGCACGAGCATCGCCATCTAGATTAATTATCAAACCTAGTCACAACTTAGAATCATATCATTAGGTTTTGAGGTAAGGTTTCCTCACTCTTCCTAATTTGTCTCAAGCATGCATACTCTCTCATTCATACTTAACAACAATTATATAGACATGGTATAACACAAAAATTACAAGTAAATACATATAATCACACACCACATAAAACATCACTTTCCTTCATTTTCCACTAAATGAAGTATCCCACATCATACCCAAGATTTTCACTTTTTATCAGATAGAGGGTCGTCATAGCTTTCTAATGACACCAAGAACGTCCCGATCCGAGTTACGGATCAAAAGTTATGGAAGAAACAAGTTGAGTGATCTGTCATGTTCGCATTGCGAAGAGGCCAGCGAGTGCTCGCTACTCATTCGCAGTGCGAACCCCTCAGCGAATGCCTAGCCAACGCTGGTTCGCTGCACCATTCACAGTGCGAACGTCTGGCGAACCGTGGCAGAACCAAAACAAGCTAAGGTTCGCAGTGCGAACCACTGGCGAATGCCTGGCGAACGTTCGCCTTTGCATTCGCAGTGCGAACTGCCAACGAGTCCACGATTTCCCCCTTCGCTGGGGGACTCGCAGTGCGAATCTGGGAATTTCAGAAACTCCATCAGCGTAACAGCTGATCTCCCATGGTTCCAAAACCCCACCAAAACATAGCCCAACATCATACAATCAAATATAAATGATTCTACACTCCTATAACCCATAATACTCAGTTTGTAACACATTTTAACCGTTAATTTCCAAGATTTTGCAATTTATCCAATTCTCCTACAACTCTAACCTAGGTCTTAGAAACCAAGAAAGTCTAAAACAAAAGCATCTATCTAGAACCCACCTTGAAGAGATGAAGGTGGTGAAGATTTGAAGATGATTGGATGAAGATTTGATGATGTTCTTGATGATTTTGATCTTGAACTTTTCTCCTCTTTTTTCTCTTCCTTTCCTTCTCTTTTCTTTCTCTCCAAAATCCTTTCTATCTTTTTCTTTGGAAAATGAAAGGAAAGAAAATAGTATAGGGAAAAATATCATCAATTAGCAACACTACTAAATATCCAAAAAGTCTCTAAAGTCTAAATATTTAAATACCTCTGAGTCAGATAATATTAATTGGATTTACTCTAACTCCTACAGTTACCCTAATTACCTCTGCAGATAATTTATCAGAGTACACTGGGACTCAGTTGATCACAACTAATATTATTCAGAGCAAAATAATTTACGGGGTATTACATCCTGCCCCCCTTAAATAGAAATTCGCCCACGAATTTAAAACAATTACCTGAAAAGATGAGGGTAGACCTCCCGCATCTCCGATTCCAATTCCCAAGTTGCATCACCCGGATGCGTCTCATCCCACTGGACCTTAACAAGAGAAATCTCTTTACTCCTTAACACTTTAGTTTCTCTTCCGGTAATACGACTCGGTTGAGGCTCAAATGTCAAATCTGCTTCTATCTCAATTGTAGCCGGTAAAATTGGCTGAAGAGGATCTGGGACGAATTTTCGAAGCTGAGATACATGAAAAACGTCGTGCATCTCTGACAGAGAAGGTGGTAAAGCTAATCTGTAAGCTACTTCACCAATTCTTTCCAAAATTTGATATGGTCCCACATATCTCGGACCTAACTTCCGCGACTTAAATGGTCCTTTCAACCGCAATCTCGGAGTAACTTTCAAAAACACGTGATCGCCTTCTTCAAATTCTAAAGGTCTTCTACGGTTATCTGCATAACTCTTCTGACGATCTTGGGCTTGTTTGATCTTGTCACGGATCATCTTAATTTTCTTCGCAGTTTCATGAATAATCTCAGGTCCCAACATACTATCTTCCCCCACTTCTGCCCAACACAACGGTGTCCTACACTTCCTCCCATATAATGCCTCATACGGAGCCATACCAATACTTGCATGATAACTGTTATTATAAGAGAACTCAATCAATGGCAAAAGTTTTATCCAATTGCCGCCACTTTCCAATACACAAGCTCTCAACATATCCTCCATGGTCTGTATTGTTCGTTCCGTCTGACCATCCGTTTGTGGATGATTCGACGTGCTCAAACACAACTTCGCTCCCATCACCTGTTGAAAAGCTCTCCAAAATCTCGAAGTGAACTTCGGATCTCTATCCGAAACAATACTAGTAGGAATACCATGTAACCTGACTATCTCTGAAATAAACAACCTTGCGAGATGACTCGCCTTATAAGTAGTCTTTACGGCCAAGAAATGAGCAGACTTTGTCAACCGATCCACAATCACCCAAATTGAATCATACCCACCTTGCGCACGGGGTAACCCCACCGCAAAGTCCATCGAAATACTATCCCATTTCCACACCGGAATTTCTAAAGGTTGCAACAAACCACCCGACCTTTGGTGTTCGATCTTCACTTGTTGACACACCGCACATTCCGACACATAAACCGCGACATCTCTTTTCATCCCGGACCACCAATAGTCTCTCTTTAGATCTCGGTACATCTTTGAAGATCCCGGATGTATAGTAAAAGCACCCTTATGCGCATCATCCAAAATCTTCCTTTTTAGCTCTGTGTTATCCGGAATACAAATCCTTTGGTTAAATACAATAACTCCATCGGTATCCCGTATAAAACCCGGTTGCAGTAACACTTCTTGCAACTTCTCATCTAACTCTTGTTCTTGTTGGATTTCTTCCCTAAGAGTAGAATTGATATCCAAATTCCCCATAACCACACAATTAGGAGTCCAATTAAACTGAAGATTTAGATCTCGAAATTTCTCCAATAAGGTATATTCTAGCATCATCAAGACGGCACTGTGCAACACTTTCCTACTTAAAGCATCCGCCACCTTATTCGCTTTACCCGGATGGTATTTTAGTTCCAAGTCATAATCTTTCAAATATTCCATCCACCTCCGTTGACGCATGTTCAACTCCTTCTGATTAAAGAGGTATTGTAAGCTCTTGTGGTCACTAAACATCTCAAAACGCACACCGTACAAATAGTGACGCCACACCTTCAAGGTAAATACAACCGTCGCCAATTCTAAATCATGTGTTGGATAATTCTCTTCATGGACTTTCAACTGTCGTGAAGCATAAGCCACTACATGTCCATCTTGCATTAGCACCCTTCCTAATCCCATCTTCGACGCATCACAATATACCTCATACGACTTGCTAGGATCAGGAATGACCAAAACAGGAGCGGTCGTCAACCTTTCCTTCAAACTCATAAAACTTTGCTCACAAGCCGAATCTCATTCATACGAACAATCCTTCCGAGTAAGTCTCGTCATCGGTAAAGCCAGTTGGGAAAAGCCCTTAATAAACCTTCTATAATACCCTGCTAGTCCCAAAAAGCTTCTAACTTCAGACACATTCGTCGGTCTCTCCCAATTTATCACTGCTTCAACTTTGGATGGATCAACCGCTACACCCCCTTGAGATATGACATGTCCAAGGAAATTCACCTCCGACATCCAAAATTCACACTTACTTAGCTTGGCAAAAAGTTGTCTTTCTTGCAAAATGGATAAAACGATTCTTAGGTGTTCTCCGTGCTCTTGAAGGTCACGAGAATAGATAAGAATGTCATCAATGAAAATCACCACAAATTGGTCCAAGTAAGGTTGAAATATCCGATTCATGTAATCCATGAAAACTGCCGGAGCATTCGTCACACCGAAAGGCATCACCAAAAATTCATAATGACCATAACGGGTTCTAAATGCAGTCTTTGGTATGTCTGAACTCTTCACCCGAATCTGATGATAACCCGACCGTAAATCAATCTTCGAGAACACACAGGCTCCTTTCAATTGATCTAACAAATCGTCTATCATTGGCAATGGGTATTTGTTCTTGATGGTGACCTTATTCAATTGACGGTAATCAATACACAACCGCATTCCACCATCCTTCTTCTTTACCAACAACACTGGAGCTCCCCAGGGCGAAACACTTGGTCGAACAAAATGCTTAGCCAACAACTCTTCCAATTGATCCTTCAATTCTCTTAATTCTAGGGGTGCCATCCGATACGGAGAAACGGATATTGGAGCCGTTCCTGGTATCAGGTCAATAGAGAATTCCACTTCCCGTTCCGGAGGAAGAGAAGTGATATCCTCGGGGAAAACCGCAGGAAAGTCACAAACTACTGGAATACTCACAACTTGACGGTGACTAGCCTCCTCCTTAGTAAGAATCAAAAGAATAGATTTTTCCTCTTCAAATAAGAAATTAATCATTCCAACCGTACCTTCTAAAATAGTAGTTAACACATCCTTCGAAGTAGCTTCAGTAGATGGAATAATGATTAACTTCTCCTCATAGCCGATAAAAACCGAATTAGCTGAAAGCCAATCCATTCCCAGAACAACATCCACTTTCTTAAGCAGTAAGCAAATCAAATCAATCTGGAAGAATCTTTCATTCACCGACAATACACAATTTTCACACATCAACGGTGTTTCAACAATTTCATCCATGGCAGTAGTAACCACCATGGGTGGAGATAAAGGAACAGCTTGCAACCCAAGTCGCTTCACGCACCACGTGGACACAAAAGAATGCGTTGCCCCACAATCAAATAAAACGAAACAAGGATTTCCATTCACAAAACACGTACCAGCTATCAAAGAGTTGTCACCCTTTGTTTTCCTTGCATCCAAGGTATACACTCGCCCGGTATTCTTCTTTTGAGGACAGTCTCTCGCCAAATGGCCCATTTTCTGACACTGATAACACCTCACACCTTCGACACCACACCTCCCCTGATGATTTCTACCACAAGTACGGCATACCGGAGGCACACTAGTCCTGGAACTCTGAACTTGTTTCCCTTTAAAAGGTTGTTGTCTCAGTCTAAATTGTTGATTCGATCGCCCACGATCACTTTGATTCACCCTACTTAACTCTCCTTTTGCTTGTACCTTTTTCAAACTATGCTCCGCCATATAACACTGTCGTAACAATTCATCATAGCTAGTAAATTCTCTCTGAGACACACTATGTGAAATTTCAGCCCTTAAACCAAAAAGAAACTGATCAATCTTCCACCTTTCATCGGGAGCATACATGGCTTGTCTAGAATAAGCAGTCATATCTTCAAACTTTTCCGCATAAGAAGCCACTGTCAAGTTACCTTGCCTCAGCTGTTGAAATTCGAATTCTTTTTGAGACCTTAAGGAACTTGGAAAATACTTCTCCATAAAAGTTATCTTAAACTGCTCCCACACTTTCGGTACCTCTTGAATTGTCATCAAGGCTGAAGCGCTTTCCCACCATCTCATAGCAGGACCCTTTAGCAAGTGAGAAGCGAAGACAACCTTATTCTCTTCACTACACTGGACAATCAAGAAAATCCGCTCCATACCGGATATCCATTCATGGGCCTTTACTGGATCTAACCCTCCCAGAAACTCCGGAGGATTCATACGAATAAAATCCCTAAAGGTTCCCCCTGCAGCTTCCGGAACAACCACTGGAGGATGAACACCACCAGCCATTTGCTGTACCATTTGCTGCACAAACTGATTTTGTTGTTGCTGCATCTACTGCATGAATTGATACAGAGGGGCATTCCCTTCGTCCCCTGGCAGATTTGTCCCTGCTGGAGTAGTTCTCGGTCTACCACGGTTGTTTCTGCGTCGGTCGGCCATGTTCCTAAATGTCATACAGATATGATTAAGTTGATCAGGCTCAATACCATAAATATAACACGTAAAACCAATGGCGACACAACACATATGAAACGGAAAGAAACACTTATACTATTTCATGGCTAGGTCGAGGATACGACCTGCTCTGATACCAACTGTAACACCCACATATACATATATACATCAAAGCATATATCATACATGAATAATTCGTTTGGTACTGAAATATATATGTGCAAGTTCCTAGTTAACACATTGTATACATTAAATGCCCTAAATACAAAGTTCTAAAGTCTACGGCATAACATACACAAGATGTCCAAAAACCACTAAGAACTAGATCAATATAATGATCTCAAAATAAAACGCCATAGCGGAAGCCATGCCATCTCAAGAGCTACGATCCGTAAGGAAAAGTCAAACCACCTTATCCTTACCCTTCGCCGAACCTGCAGAACCTGTGATGTAAACAACAACAGTGGGGTGAGATACATCAAATCTCAGTGAGTTCGCAATCTTTTAGTCCTCTCGGCTCTACAAGGTTCTATAAGTCTAACTCAAGTCAAAGGAAAAAGGGAAGTGACTTTGAGTACACACACTATATGGAAACATGTTATGAGTTCATCAACTCACAATATCACTAATCGGTAACCACACCAAGGCATCCCCTTTTCCCGTCCGCTTCTACGTCTAGAAGACGACCCGAGTCATGGATCCTTGAACCTACTTGACATACGAATGGATTCGGGTTCTACGGGCCATAAACCGTTATGAACCGTCACTTCACACGGGCCATTAACCGTCACAAGCATACGCTCCCAGAGCGCCATTCGTACTGCACGCGGGAATCAAACCTGCCAAGTAGTCATGCATATGTTTCAGAGGAGCTCGAGACCCATGAAACGCAACTCAAAGAACCGGTTACGATTACGTGATCACACACACAAACGTGATTGCATTCGACAATCACAAGGCCATAATGCCTTCTCACAAACCACAAAGGTTCACACACATGTTCCATACTAGTGTCTCTCTCTCCTCTAAACCATTACTCGGCAAGGATGCACATCTACATCGACTGCACGAGCATCGCCATCTAGATTAATTATCAAACCTAGTCACAACTTAGAATCATATCATTAGGTTTTGAGGTAAGGTTTCCTCACTCTTCCTAATTTGTCTCAAGCATGCATACTCTCTCATTCATACTTAACAATAATTATATAGACATGGTATAACACAAAAATTACAAGTAAATACATATAATCACACACCACATAAAACATCACTTTCCTTCATTTTCCACTAAATGAAGTATCCCACATCATACCCAAGATTTTCACTTTTTATCAGATAGAGGGTCGTCATAGCTTTCTAATGACACCAAGAACGTCCCGATCCGAGTTACGGATCAAAAGTTATGGAAGAAACAAGTTGAGTGATATGTCATGTTCGCATTGCGAAGAGGCCAGCGAGTGCTCGCTACTCATTCGCAGTGCGAACCCCTCAGCGAATGCCTAGCCAACGCTGGTTCGCTGCACCATTCGTAGTGTGAACGTCTGGCGAACCGTGGCAGAACCAAAACAAGCTAAGGTTCGTAGTGCGAATGTCTGGCGAATGTTCGCCTTCGCATTCGCAGTGCGAACTGCCAGCGAGTCCACGATTTCCCCCTTCGCTGGGGGACTCGCAGTGCGAATCTGGGAATTTCAGAAACTCCATCAGCGTAACAGCTGATCTCCCATGGTTCCAAAACCCCACCAAAACATAGCCCAACATCATACAATCAAATATAAATGATTCTACACTCCTATAACCCATAATACTCAGTTTGTAACACATTTTAACCGTTAATTTCCAAGATTTTGCAATTTATCCAATTCTCCTACAACTCTAACCTAGGTCTTAGAAACCAAGAAAGTCTAAAACAAAAGCATCTATCTAGAACCCACCTTGAAGAGATGAAGGTGGTGAAGATTTGAAGATGATTGGATGAAGATTTGATGATGTTCTTGATGATTTTGATCTTGAACTTTTCTCCTCTTTTTTCTCTTCCTTTCCTTCTCTTTTCTTTCTCTCCAAAATCCTTTCTATCTTTTTCTTTGGAAAATGAAAGGAAAGAAAATAGTATAGGGAAAAATATCATCAATTAACAACACTACTAAATATCCAAAAAGTCTCTAAAGTCTAAATATTTAAATACCTCTGAGTCAGATAATATTAATTGGATTTACTCTAACTCCTACAGTTACCCTAATTACCTCTGCAGATAATTTATCAGAGTACACTGGGACTCAGTTGATCACAACTAATATTATTCAGAGCAAAATAATTTACGGGGTATTACACTAACCAAATGACGATACCTAAGTTTTGAGATAAGTTCCATGTGCTGCATGAAGTTCTGAGTGCTGTGTCTTTTTTTCATTTTGATACATCTAATAACAACAGAGGATCCATTCTTCAGTTGACCTTTGTACATCTGAGACATGTAAGAAGAACACAATCGCTAAAGTGCACGATTCAAAGAAATGTTTCTTATATAAAACATGATTTGTGATTGTGACAATGTGGCAGTGACATACCTCTCTATAAGAATCTTCACCTATGAAAGAAGCCGGGTCGAAGTTGTTTGTAGCTGCCTCGATCTCTTCCAATTAAAAACTCTTATAATTTGGCAGGCCAAGTGCTCTGAATTTCTTTGTTTGATATATATATCCTTTATGTACACAGACAAATAAATGTTTATGAATCTGTATTTACCACAGAAAGTGAACAAAAACACGTTTAAGAAAGATAGAATACTTGCATCAGAAAGCAACTTACAGGTGTATCTGGAAGCTGCATTCTCTGATATTAATCTTGTTGGAGGATTCTTCTTCGTTTTCCTTCTAGAATTTCCTATTCTAACAATAAATAAAATCAGCAAAAAAACTGCTACTCCTCCAAAAGTTCCACCTACTATACCAAGGGTAATAACTACCTTTGATACTTGCTTCTGCTTCTTTCTTTCAGGTAATACTCCCACAGCTAAGGCCTCGTTGTGGCAAAAAGACGGTGGCTGCTTCATACAAAACAGTCCTATGACTAGAATTTGACACCAGAAATTTCGGTAAGCTCCCAGTCAAGAGATTCGGTAAGACCAGTGTTTCCACCTTGAGGAACAACAGCCAGGTTTCTGGAGTTGCATTAAGAATCTCAGAAACCTGCAATATTGAAAATCCAAAAATGAAGTACATAAGAAAGCTGCATTTCAAATACTTAGGCCTGTTTTGATAAACCACTTAATCAAGCCTACCACACAAGAGTGTATCATATAAATACTTTTGTATAAGTTATTTCTATGAAAAAAGATAAAACAAAGTCAACTTCTTTCATATAAGCAATAGGCAGTTTTCATAAGTAATCCTAGAGAGAATGAAAATAAGCTAAAAACACATTATAGACATGTCATGACTCTGGACAGGAGCATTTTTGCTTGGCAAACATATGAAGGAAAAACATGTGGTTCCTTTTTACAAGTACACCGGGACTTTTTGCTAATTAATTTTAATTAATTAGAATCTGATTTCTGCCCTTTAAAAAATAAATTAAAAACATGATTTCGGAATCTTAGGTTTCTGACTATTTTCACATTCAAGAAGCCACATTTTATCCTATGTAAGTTTAGTGTATATTTGACTAGATACAAATTTATTTCTTAATATTATTTCTATAAAAACAATAAAAATATATACAATAATCAATTTCATAAAAAAGCTAGGCATTAGAGCATAGAATAAAATGTTTTACTAGCGCACCTCAGAAGTCAAAGTACCCCCAAAAGAATCTGGGTGACGGAGTGTAACATTTGAAATCACGCCATTATCTAATAAGACACATATTGCCCGCGGCCCTTGTTGCGAAAATGATATTACCTTATTCGTAACGTCCTGCAACAATCAAAGAGTATAGCAATATAACAACTTTATTCACTATCTTAAAAAGTAATAGCCGAAAAAATCAGTAACAAACTTATATCTATTATTCAAACCTGGTTCTGTCACAGTAACAAGCTTAATTCATAACTTAGAAATCATTTCACCTCTATTATCAATCACTTTAACAAGCTTCTATTGGATTGGTACATTCAACATATAGAAGACATTTAGATCTCAGGAAATTAAAAGCTACATCTTAGCAATTGCACTATTATTACACTCAACATATAGCAGACATTTAGATCTTAGAAAACTTAAAAGCTTTTTAAGAAACAATTACAGTGGCATCTAATAATGCTTGTTTAATTCGAAATTGAAAGAGTGAAAGAAAACTTACACTTTAGTCCAAAAAATTCATGATTCATAAATTCTTTTATAATAGGATTTCAAATACGGCAGGACCTTCATTGTTTTTGTGCATCACCATAGCCAGACCCCATTGAAAGAGAGTATCAGTCATCTCAGTCCTAAATGAACAAGCACGACAAACAAATGAAGTGTCATGGTAACTTGGTTTCATGATATGAAATTGTAATTTCATTATATTTTTTTTAATATATTGCCATAAAATGCAGTCAAAAAAGCATCTAGCAAGCTGCCTTCAAATCTGAATCTAAATTAAAATGAAAGAAAGAGGTAAATATCCAAAAATTCAAACAGGAGTTTCAGCTTACTCATACAACAAACCTTCAAATTGGTAAAGTAAAATCCCTTTATAAGACATCACATAATAAAATGAATAATCGTACAAAGTCCAAGTTAAGAAAATCCTTAGTTATTGAAATGAAGTTGTGAATATAGATGAATCTAATGGACAATGTGAAACACCCGACCCAAATGTATATTCTATACTAATTTAAATATATTTTTTGAAAAATGAAATCAACATATGTTACTTTCCATACTACATGGTCAAACTAATTACTCAATGACTTCATTATGTGAAAACCACCTATAATCTCTGTCCTGTTAAGCTAAAATATAAACTAAAACAAATAAGATAGAAATCTTAGTAAGATTTATATTCAAAAAATACAAGTATTCTTACCCGACACTCTTTTACCGGATTATTACTAAGTATTGTCTTAGACATTTTTACAATCAACGGGTGACAATCACATGAATGTCTATTAATGATTTATCACACACAAATCATCTAAAAGAGGGAAATACACACATGACCCTCTAATACGGTAGAAACCATTGGGGACAGTTTACTATAGTCATTTCAATTAAACCATAGAGAAACATAACCATTTAAAAGTATGTTACACAGAAAATTCTGCACATCACATGTCAGGAAGTCTAACATATCCCTTAATTAGGAACAATCATCTAGAACACTTCACAAACAGTTAGCATGCAATATCAAAAACACCTGTTTTTTGGTTCTTTTTGGTTCTTTCCTAGTCAATCATTATTGTAATATTAAATTCCAAATATATTTAGCTTAAGTATTCTTCTTTTTTAGTAGAAACACAGCAGCCATTCTACTCATCAGTATGCCATATTTGACCCCATATGTAATAACAAAAGTTAAAAAATTGTATGCATACAGGGAATGAAAATAGCAGTGTTCTGTCTGAAACATTTTCATCAAATGTTTACATACCGAGTCATGCTTATACATGTGCAAAGTGTAAATTCACTTACTTGATTAGTGTATGAGGAATATAAGCAGAAACATTATTCGGGCACGCCTGCTTTATCAATTTGGTAGAATTTTCAACGCACGAGTTGCAAAGGGTGGAGTTCGTATCGCCACGACAAAAGTATAGTCCGTAAATCTTATCAGTTTGATCGTTACCTGAAGTTCTGTGACCGAAACCTTTGCTTTTAGCAGAATGTGATGACAGTGATGAGAGTAAATTGTTGAGGTTTGCTTGGTTTACCTGAAGTTCAACTATTTTGATATACCTTTGAAACCCAATAAAATAATGCACCGTCTTCTGTAATAACCATGCTGTGTAGCATTCCAGCAGCTATAGAAACTACGAGAAGTCGTTACTTGCGATGAAACTTTAAAGGAGTGCTTCCACTTTTCTTTGAGTTCCTAATAATCACAACACATTATGGAGTAACAAGTTGGTGACCCGCGGTAAATAATCCTGATTTCAGATAAAAGCTACAAATCAACCGCTTCATTACAATCGTATGATAAAAGACACTGCTTCCAGATAAAATCATTTAGGTTCCCAATAAAACTAAAAAATAAGCCATATACCTGTGTATATCAAAACCAAGATGCCCCAAACGGCCCCCTCTTCCAAATCCCCAAGTATACACTTCTCCGAATTGTTTGGCTCTTGTGACATTTCAACAAACACCTTGTTTGCAAAACTCAAACCAAAACCAAAAGAGTAATTCTCATTAACGGTATCAAAAGAAACAAGCCAGAAATAACAATTAGAATGCAGGGAGGGAATACATGTTAACGAAGATTCTATAAACATTGATTATCAACGGAACAAAGGAAGAACATGAAATCGAAATATAATATCAAAAATTGAAAAAATAGAACTGAAGAAAAATACCGATTTCGAAGATTATGACTGATGAATTTGGAACAACGATCTGGAGCTACAAAGAATGAAGTTTGAATTCATAGTAATCCGATGCGATTAGCGGCAAGAAGAATCATTCGATGGCAAGACGAGAGAAACAAAGTTTCTGTAAAGTTGCTATGGCAGAGTTTTTGTTGCAAGAGTTTGGAAAATTTGAAATTGAAGTTTAGTTCTTTATGAAAATGAGAAATTTTGAAATTTTGAAATTGAGGTTTGGTTCTTTATGAAAATTGAGTTTGGGGAATCTACCACTATTTTATTTCATTTTAATGATATTTCTTTATTTTATAAATAAAACAATAACATACTTTTATTCTCAAAACAAACTAAAGAATAGTTTTCATATAATTTTATTTTTATAAATCACTAATATATTAATAGAAAATAAAATAGTAATAGGAAAGGGGACATTAACCAAAATTTTCAAGGATAATAAATCTATACTATAATTTTTTTATCTATTTTGAGAAAAAGTAGTTTTGATATTGTTAGGCAAACAATATAGAGGTAACAATTTGATCCATTAAGATAAAATTTATCCAATTCATTTACTAAAAAATGCATCCAATTTATCCACCACAAAAACAACAAGTTAATGAATTAGACTAAATTCATATATTTATATGTATGAATTGATTCAATCCATCCAGTATATTTTAATGATTTAATAGATTATTTATTTTTTTAAAAATAATAAAAAAATATTTTTTTTTCAAAAGCAAAAAATATGATTTTTTATCCGAAACAATAAAAATGACTTTATTTTGGAAATCAAAAATTGATTTTTTTTTTTAAAATTAAAAAATTGATTTTTTGATAAATTCAAAAACTCAATTTGTTTTGAAAAAAAATAAATTTTTTTTCAACAAAAATAATTTTTTTTTCAAAAAAAAAAACAATTATTTCCCAAAAGAAAATTCAATTTTTCCCCGAAAATACAAAAAGCTATTTTTTTCGAAAATTAAAAAAATGAATTTTTTTTCGAAAATAAAAAAATGAAATTTTTTTCAAAAATAAAAAATTAGTTTTTTTGAAAATAAAAAAAAATATATTTTTTTCGAACAAGCTTTTCAAATAAAAAGACTGCCACTTGTTGTTGAACAAAATATCAGAGATTATCTACACTTTGATGTGGCGGGATACAGGATGGTGATTGGTTCACAGTGTAAAATTATTTTATACTGTCAATGCATATTCTATTTTCTCATTAAATAAATAAATTTTCTTTAAGAAATAACTAAAAAAAACTAAAATTTCCTTTAAAAAAATACAATTTAATATAAAATTAAAAAATATCTCAAAAACATATCTTCTCAATTATTCCCTCCGTTTCAAATTATTCCCCAAGGGTATTCGTCAAATATGAAAAAACTTGTGTCAAAGAATAATCATAAACAATGTGTGATCACACGATCACCTATTACCACATTCGAAATAACAAGTGTTTAAGATAATGTAACTTTTATTACAACTATTCGTATTAGACAAAGGTTAGTCTCTTTGAACTGAGTGAATTAGTAAGTCTTATTCATTCGGGCATGGTTTTACGAAGCGACCTACCTTCGTAGTCTTGAAAATATACATCTTAGAGACTTACATACCTAATCATACTCTATCCTTTAAAAAAGATTTTAATTTTTCTAATTTTCACAACAATAAAAAATATTAACTAAATAAATTTTCTATAAAAAATTTCTCAAAAATCCAATTAATATAATATTTTTTTTTTAAATATAAAATTACAAAATGTCTCAAAAACATATCTTTGGAATCAATATGTCAATTATTTATTTATTTTATTAAGATTAAAATATAACTAATTTAAAAAAACAAAAACAAAAACTAGTACAAAAACCGCAGCAAATATCGCAGTAAAAATCTCAGCAAAATCCGTAGTAAACTTCGCAGAAATTCCTGCGACATTTCCAGAGACTTGAGGTTTCATGGACAATTAATTCCTGCGAAAGAAATCGCAGTTAAATCCGCAGGAAAGTGGTTATATTATTATAATATCAAAAAGCGCAGGTAAAGTCTCAGGAATTCCTGCGAGATTTGCTGCAACTTAAATATTCGAAGGAAATAATGTTTCACAATTTAAATTCGCAGGTAAAATCGCAGGAATTCCTGCAGATTGTTTTCCGCAGAAAAATCCGCAGGTAATTCCTGTATTTCTAGTAGTGTATTGAACAGAAACATTGAAGGAATACGTATTATCAATTTAAACTGTTGAGTAGACATAATCCAACACAAGTAGATGCAGTGACATGTCTTGCAATTTATCAGACATTCCACCGTCTGCCTCATAACAACATTAATCATATAACACATTATAATATAAGAGCCAACAATTCCATAGCCACGTATTCAAATCCTTGTTTCACTTATTCAAAATAAGACTACAGTATGTGACAGAGATCTAAAGTATTAACAAATATTTGGATCCAGTATGTGACAGAGATCTAAAGTATTAACAAATATTTGGATCCATTTACACCTTCATTTCAGCCCGTGAATCATGTTCTAGACTTCTAGGCATCAAAATTGAAAATTGATTTAATTTAAATAAGTATCTTTGTAGCAAATAATCACAACACTACACCGAGGTATTCAATAATACATATAAAAAATCTGCAAAACTTCTGAACTTCGGCTCAAATCCGTTTATCTTACAAATTGTAATCCACCAGCTCGTCAACCCAATATATCAGCAACTACACAAACTGTTGGAGATACCATTGCCACTATCTTTTCATCTTTGCAATTTCCTAAGTGGTCTTTTAACCACTATCTATTAGAAAATGGTAAATTTAAAATTCAAAATTTTCTTGTATTGCGATCATCATATTGCACGACACAAATGTCTTCTGCACATCTTGATGTTATCTTATACCCACTACTTTGTTGTTCCCTATTTGATTAGTATGCATAACAACTCACACCAAACTAACAATAGCTTACCCAAAGTGACATCCATAATTTCCTCTCAATGAAGTAGCTTGAAAACTTTGAACTCCTACATAAAACCACACAAAAGGTTCTGCTAACAAATATATGTATAATGACAAAACACACAACATTATTATGACATACTACTTCATAATTTATATTAAATCTTCAGACAGAACAACAACTTGTTGGCTAAAAAAATAAATAGGAAAATTTACCTAAATAGATATATGTAGAGCTTTAGTTTTTATGACTCCGTGTATGCAATAATCTCAAAACCTGTTTTATAATGGATGCATACATGAGATCTGTCATAAAATTGCCAAAATTTTAACATAATTAAACACTGTAGACTCACAACAGAAAAACATATTCAATGACATAACATATTATCATTATTAGATTTAAAAATAAAAAAATCAGAAACCATTCAATTTCAAATGATGAGTAGGTTCCATACAAAGTCTAAGATCCAACATGATATACATTGAGTTGTTCGAACCTCCAAATTAGAACTTCTGCGGCAACCGAGTAGACGGTATCAACGTTAACTTTTTAAGCAAAGGGATGCTAGAACCTGCTCACAAAAAATCAAACCAATATAGCACAACAACATAATAAAGTTTGTCAGATATGAGGTGTGATATTAACTGAGGTACCTGATATTAACTTCCAAGTCATATGAGGTGTGATAAAACATCTTGGCAGATGAGTTAATGATCAAACTATGCTGAGTTTCAACATTCAACATGAACTCCCTACCATCTCCTTCAACAACAACAGCGATAACCTGATTAACAACAACCTTTTGCAAAGAAAATTATCATAAGTCAGAACATCTTCATAGGCATTTTCTACACACAATAAAATAACTAAAAATATTAAAATCAATGTAAAAACTACAATGGTAACTAACTAATAATAAACTATTGTATCTTTCACCAACACTTCTCACTATCATCAAATAGACAATGACTAAGTAGATAGTTGAATACAATAAGCTTTCTTTTTTCCACAACTGAAGATAATAGTATTATATCAATTGTTTTCTCTAAGTTTTATTATATCATTAAAAGTTCCTCATACTCTAACCTAGCTAATTAAGGGATTCTAGAACCTGCTTACAAAAATTCAAATCAATATAACACAACAACATGACAAAGTTTGTCAGATATGAGGTGTGATATTAACTGAGGTACTTGATATTAACTTTCAAGTCAAATGAGGTGTGATAAAACATCTTGGTAAAGATTCTTTCAAGGGACCTAGCGCTTACCTCAAAAAGAGAAACAAAAGATGCTGCTAACATAGCAAATGTATCTTCATAGTTGAAGATATGATTTCTCCATTGGAATGGATATGGAAAAATGGGACTAAGATGGCTGGAAAAAAGTTCATAATAAGATCAATTAGTTAAGTAATCATAATTATAGAGATTAACACATAAGCGACCTTTCATAAAAACCAAAATGGGACTAAGATGGCTGAAAAAAGTTCATAATAAGATCAATTAGTTAAGTAATCATAATTATAGAGATTAACACATAAGTGACCTTTCATAAAAACCAAAAGGAAATATTTTAATAATTTTAATGCAATTATGTTGGAGTTTTATTGCTTCAATATTCTTTCCCCTCACTCAACTTTCTGCCTAACACCTCTTACTAACAAAAAGTAGAAGCAGCAACTCATTTTAAGACACAAACAACTGCATCATTTTCTATATTAAAACTAATTAATCTCAAGAATAAGTTAACGTGGTTATTTATGACATCTTTATAAATGAACAGGTGTAAATTTTACATTCAGTCGTAATTCCACCAACTTAATCCAGATAGAAACGATATTCATACAAACATAAATTCTGCAAATTCCACATCTCACATTTAGTGAATACACACAAATACATAAACATGAAGGTATGAAACAACAGGTTGTGATACGATCGAAACATATATCAACAATTTCTTTTCCAACTGAAAGTGTCACAGACAACAGACATAACATTATGCCGTATTCAAACACATAACACAAGATTCATACATGAAATTGAAAAAAGCCTCAAGGTTAAGACATACTTGTATAATGACCATGGACAAAGTTGTTGGCGGCATCTTCTTTGCCATTAATGAGTTGCTCTGGGTGGAAAAGCTGTCGATATGTTCCCGTCCCCAACTGTCAGAAACATGATTCTAGTTCTACTGAACATGTAAAAACCAAAACCCTTATGTCATTCATTGGTCATGAAAACTAAAAGCAAAGCATCAAAATGAATTGAAGAGCCAAGTACGAATAATATACCTAATCTCCCTGGTATAAGCACCACCTTTGCGAACCCAACTGAGTTTGGGGAATCTACCACTATTTTATTTCATTTTAATGATATTTCTTTATTTTATAAATAAAACAATAACATACTTTTATTCTCAAAACAAACTAAAGAATAGTTTTCATATAATTTTATTTTTATAAATCACTAATATATTAATAGAAAATAAAATAGTAATAGGAAAGGGGACATTAACCAAAATTTTCAAGGATAATAAATCTATACTATAATTTTTTTATCTATTTTGAGAAAAAGTAGTTTTGATATTGTTAGGCAAACAATATAGAGGTAACAATTTGATCCATTAAGATAAAATTTATCCAATTCATTTACTAAAAAATGCATCCAATTTATCCACCACAAAAACAACAAGTTAATGGATTAGACTCTAAATTCATATATTTATATGTATGAATTGATTCAATCCATCCAGTATATTTTAATGATTTAATAGATTATTTATTTTTTAAAAATAATAAAAAAAGATTTTTTTTTCAAAAGCAAAAAATATGATTTTTTTTCCGAAATAAAAAAAATGACTTTATTTTGGAAATCAAAAATTGATTTTTTTTTTTTGAAAATTAAAAAATTGATTTTTTGATAAATTCAAAAACTCAATTTGTTTTGAAAAAAAATAATTTTTTTTTTCAAAAAAAATATTGTTTTTCGAAAATACAAAAAAAAAACAATTATTTCCCAAAAGAAAATTCAATTTTTCCCCGAAAATACAAAAAGCTATTTTTTTCGAAAATTAAAAAAATGAATTTTTTTTCGAAAATAAAAAAATGAAATTTTTTTCAAAAATAAAAAATTAGTTTTTTTGAAAATAAAAAAAAATATTTTTTTCGAACAAGCTTTTCAAATAAAAAGACTGTCACTTGTTGTTGAACAAAATATCAGAGATTATCTACACTTTGATGTGGCGGGATACAGGATGGTGATTGATTCACAGTGTAAAATTATTTTATACTGTCAATGCATATTCTATTTTCTCATTAAATAAATAAATTTTCTTTAAGAAATAACTAAAAAAACTAAAATTTCCTTTAAAAAAATACGATTTAATATAAAATTAAAAAATATCTCAAAAACATATCTTCTCAATTATTCCCTCCGTTTCAAATTATTCCCCAAGGGTATTCGTCAAATATGAAAAAACTTGTGTCAAAGAATAATCATAAACAATGTGTGATCACACGATCACCTATTACCACATTCGAAATAACAAGTGTTTAAGAGAATGTAACTTTTATTACAATTATTCGTATTAGACAAAGGTTAGTCTCTTTGAACTGAGTGAATTAGTAAGTCTTATTCATTCGGGCATGGTTTTACGAAGCGACCTACCTTCGTAGTCTTGAAAATGTACACCTTAGAGACTTACATACCTAATCATACTCTATCCTTTAAAAAAGATTTTAATTTTTCTAATTTTCACAACAATAAAAAATATTAACTAAATAAATTTTCTATAAAAAATAACTCAAAAATCCAATTAATATAATAATTTTTTTTTTAAATATAAAATTACAAAATGTCTCAAAAACATATCTTTGGAATCAATATGTCAATTATTTATTTATTTTATTAAGATTAAAATATAACTAATTTAAAAAAACAAAAACAAAAACTAGTACCAAAACCGCAGCAAATATCGCAGTAAAAATCTCAGCAAAATCCGCAGTAAACTTCGCAGAAATTCCTCCGACATTTCCAGAGACTTGAGTTTCATGGACAATTAATTCCTGCGAAATAAATCGCAGTTAAATCCGCAGGAAAATGGTTATATTATTATAATATCAAAAGTGCAGGTAAAGTCTCAGGAATTCCTGCGAGATTTGCTGCAACTTAAATATTCGCAGGAAATAATGTTTCACAATTTAAATTCGCAGGTAAAATCGCAGGAATTCCTGCGGATTGTTTTCCGCTGAAAAATCCGCAGGTAATTCCTGTATTTCTAATAGTGTATTCGACAGAAACATTGAAGGAATACGTATTATCAATTTAAACTGTTGAGTAGACATAATCCAACACAAGTAGATGCAGTGACATGTCTTGCAATTTATCAGACATTCCACCGTCTGCCTCGTAACAACATTAATCATATAACACATTATAATTTAAGAGCCAACAATTCCATAGCCACGTATTCAAATCCTTGTTTCACTTATTCAAAATAAGACTACAGTATGTGACAGAGATCTAAAGTATTAACAAATATTTGGATCCATTTACACCTTCATTTCAGCCCGTGAATCATGTTCTAGACTTCTAGGCATCAAAATTGAAAATTGATTTAATTTAAATAAGTATCTTTGTAGCAAATAATCACAACACTACACCGAGGTATTCAATAATACATATAAAAAATCTGCAAAACTTCTGAACTTCGGCTCAAATCCGTTTATCTTACAAATTGTAATCCACCAGCTCGTCAACCCAATATATCAGCAACTACACAAACTGTTGGAGATACCATTGCCACTATCTTTTCATCTTTGCAATTTCCTAAGTGGTCTTTTAACCACTATCTATTAGAAAATGGTAAATTTAAAATTCAAAATTTTCTTGTATTGCGATCATCATATTGCACGACACAAATGTCTTCTGCACATCTTGATGTTATCTTATACCCACTACTTTGTTGTTCCCTATTTGATTAGTATGCATAACAACTCACACCAAACTAACAATAGCTTACCCAAAGTGACATCCATAATTTCCTCTCAATGAAGTAGCTTGAAAACTTTGAACTCCTACATAAAACCACACAAAAGGTTCTGCTAACAAATATATGTATAATGACAAAACACACAACATTATTATGACATACTACTTCATAATTTATATTAAATCTTCAGACAGAACAACAACTTGTTGGCTAAAAAAATAAATAGGAAAATTTACCTAAATAGATATATGTAGAGCTTTAGTTTTTATGACTCCGTGTATGCAATAATCTCAAAACCTGTTTTATAATGGATGCATACATGAGATCTGTCATAAAATTGCCAAAATTTTAACATAATTAAACACTGTAGACTCACGACAGAAAAACATATTCAATGACATAACATATTATCATTATTAGATTTAAAAATAAAAAATCAGAAACCATTCAATTTCAAATGATGAGTAGGTTCCATACAAAGTCTAAGATCCAACATGATATACATTGAGTTGTTCGAACCTCCAAATTAGAACTTCTGCGGCAACCGAGTAGACGGTATCAACGTTAACTTTTTAAGCAAAGGGATGCTAGAACCTGCTCACAAAAAATCAAACCAATATAGCACAACAACATAATAAAGTTTGTCAGATATGAGGTGTGATATTAACTGAGGTACCTGATATTAACTTCCAAGTCATATGAGGTGTGATAAAACATCTTGGCAGATGAGTTAATGATCAAACTATGCTGAGTTTCAACATTCAACATGAACTCCCTACCATCTCCTTCAACAACAACAGCGATAACCTGATTAACAACAACCTTTTGCAAAGAAAATTATCATAAGTCAGAACATCTTCATAGGCATTTTCTACACACAATAAAATAACTAAAAATATTAAAATCAATGTAAAAACTACAATGGTAACTAACTAATAATAAACTATTGTATCTTTCACCAACACTTCTCACTATCATCAAATAGACAATGACTAAGTAGATAGTTGAATACAATAAGCTTTCTTTTTTCCACAACTGAAGACAATAGTATTATATCAATTGTTTTCTCTAAGTTTTATTATATCATTAAAAGTTCCTCATACTCTAACCTAGCTAATTAAGGGATTCTAGAACCTGCTTACAAAAATTCAAATCAATATAACACAACAACATGACAAAGTTTGTCAGATATGAGGTGTGATATTAACTGAGGTACTTGATATTAACTTTCAAGTCAAATGAGGTGTGATAAAACATCTTGGTAAAGATTCTTTCAAGGGACCTAGCGCTTACCTCAAAAAGAGAAACAAAAGATGCTGCTAACATAGCAAATGTATCTCCATAGTTGAAGATATGATTTCTCCATTGGAATGGATATGGAAAACTGGGACTAAGATGGCTGGAAAAAAGTTCATAATAAGATCAATTAGTTAAGTAATCATAATTATAGAGATTAACACATAAGCGACCTTTCATAAAAACCAAAATGGGACTAAGATGGCTGAAAAAAGTTCATAATAAGATCAATTAGTTAAGTAATCATAATTATAGAGATTAACACATAAGTGACCTTTCATAAAAACCAAAAGGAAATATTTTAATAATTTTAATGCAATTATGTTGGAGTTTTATTGCTTCAATATTCTTTCCCCTCACTCAACTTTCTGCCTAACACCTCTTACTAACAAAAAGTAGAAGCAGCAACTCATTTTAAGACACAAACAACTGCATCATTTTCTATATTAAAACTAATTAATCTCAAGAATAAGTTAACGTGGTTATTTGTGACATCTTTATAAATGAACAGGTGTAAATTTTACATTCAGTCGTAATTCCACCAACTTAATCCAGATAGAAACGATATTCATACAAACATAAATTATGCAAATTCCACATCTCACATTTAGTGAATACACACAAATACATAAACATGAAGGTATGAAACAACAGGTTGTGATACGATCGAAACATATATCAACAATTTCTTTTCCAACTGAAAGTGTCACAGACAACAGACATAACATTATGCCGTATTCAAACACATAACACAAGATTCGTACATGAAATTGAAAAGAGCCTCAAGGTTAAGACATACTTGTATAATGACCATGGACAAAGTTGTTGGCGGCATCTTCTTTGCCATTAATGAGTTGCTCTGGGTGGAAAAGCTGTCGATATGTTCCCGTCCCCAACTGTCAGAAACATGATTCTAGTTCTACTGAACATGTAAAAACCAAAACCCTTATGTCATTCATTGGTCATGAAAACTAAAAGCAAAGCATCAAAATGAATTGAAGAGCCGAGTACGAATAATATACCTAATCTCCCTGGTATAAGCACCACCTTTGCGAACCCAACTATTTTGAGCAGCAACATGGAAGTCAGAGTGAAGTATACTTTTCACAAAGGTAAGGAACAAATCAGGGGGCTCACAACAACTTCTGTAAAACCAAAAACACATTTGTTAGCAGTTGGCACATGACAATACCAGAAACATCATCACCATAACATCAATAAAAACTATAAGGTTGAATGAAATTAACTAATATGAGAAACACATAAATGAAGATATACAAAAAATGGACATTACAATACCAGTAAAGCAACTACAACAAAATTCCATGGTTGCACAATCTAAATTAATACTCAAACTTACTTAGCAAAATAGATCATTACGAAGAGGGGTCTAAGAATCAAATGTTTAAACATAAAAAGAGAATAAAAATCATCAGAATACTGCTAAGACTCACCAACAACATCTTCTCCGGGGACTTTAGTAGTTTCATTCAAAGTACCCACAATTTTCTTCACCTCTTCAGTAGTTCCATTCTGATTCAACATAAACATGTAAGATAACATTAATAAAAACCCTAACATACAAATATCTCATAATCTAGTAATCTAGTGCTCTTTGGCTTTGAATGACAAAAGAATTACAACCTGTAAACATTTATAACTAAGAAAATCAGAACAAACTTTTACCATTGCAGTTCTTCCACCAACAACAGTTCCTCCATCAAAGATGAAATCACCTACATCTAGATCTCAACTTCATCATTTGTCATTTACGCGTCCAAATCGATTTGAAGGAAAAAATGGATTAAAGAATAATAATGAAAATAAACGAAGAAGAAAAAATTCATATTAAAGAAGAGGAAAAAGAGGAAGGGAGAAAAAGGGAAGAAGAAAAGGAATGAGAACACATGAGAATGAGAGATGATGTGAGGTGCGGGTCAAGAGGTGGCGGTTGTGTGCTAGGGTTTGGGAGAAAAAGATGGAAGAAAATAAAAAAGGGGACCGAAAAAATTGAAATGGGAGAGAGAAAATGTGACTTTTCAAATCTATTACCCGTGCAAGTTTAATAAATGAAAAGTTCCAAAGTTGTATTTAATAGATTATTAAATAAATAACTAATAAAATATATAAACAAAAGATTAATTAATATTGTAAGTTTTCTAAAAATAGCAAGATTTTAAATAGTCAAGAGCTCTAAAAAAATGACATGTGTCAAACTTCCCAAAGAACTACTCTTGCTTTATTATATATATATATATATATATATATATATATATATATATATATATATATATATATATATATATATATATATATATATATATATATATATAAACATAAATAACAAAAGCGTTTCCCCCGACTCTCGTGTTACGTATCAGAACAGACACCAAATTGCCTCCACGCCTCTACAGCGGCTAATCTGCACTATGCCATAAAAAGCATATTCCAGCAGAAGGGTGAGAAATAACAACTATAACAAGATTGCATAATAATATGTAAACATATAATTCACATATATTATTCAACTCACCCACACACCGCATGCTAACACATATAGCATACAAAGATATCATATATTCATATACACAAGTTATGATATATATATATATATATATATATATATATATATATATATATATATATATATATATATATATATATATATTTGTACTTCCCAAGAAGCACAGACACAAGAAACAACAAAGTGGTGAGAACTACATTCAATAATTAACGGTCTAAAACACATGTTAAGGAGTAATAATCAAGCAATCACACATAATGTGCACACATTCACGACACACTTGTCACTTTCATTTATAATTCAACAAACCCATAAACAATGCAATGCAACTCAAAAACACTGACGCAATGCAAGTGGTGCCACCCACTATGGTTCATTCAATCGAACCCGATTCCCAATGGAATCCGAATAAATCACATACACTCCCACTGAGCAATGATTTATCTCCTGGCACCACACACCCTGGTTCATTCAATCGAACCCGATTCCCAATGGAATCCAGATAAGTCACATACACTCCCACTGAGCAATGATTTATCTCCATCACAACCCCGCATTGGAGTTCGGACAATACTAGGCACCCCTCATGGATTCCCACCTAGCTGTCTCCACCAGACACATCATGAAATGCACGACACAAATGATGCACAAAAACATAAGTATAATAACAACTATACCCCTTCACGATCCCCTTGATCACATGTGAGATACACTCACCGTAATACATACTAGTATTACTACAACTATTCAATCAATTCATCATAATACACACAATTAAGGATGATACCTCACGTGGGCCTAATTAGTTAGTTATCTAATTAGTCCACCCCAAATTCCATTTTAATCATTCTTTACTACCATTGATATTAGGTTTTCTCACTAGTTCACCACTTGAAGCTTCCAGAATTTCAAAAGCTCCGTTTTACATAATTCACGTAATTCCGATTAATTCCCATAATCGACAAAAATCCACATTATAAATAATATTTCTTTTTGTTCCAGTTCGCGCTAAGCGCGCTACTCACTGCCTCGAAGAGGCGAAATTTCTCCAGAGCGCGCTAAGCGCACATACCGCGCTAAGCGGGCACTGTGTTATGCAGAAAAATATCCCTTTTGACAGCAACTTCCAAATCACAAATTCACCCTCAAAACCATACCCAAACAACCAATAAAGGTATATTATCATGGTTCTATCATGGGTTATCCAACAAACTTCACTAATACTCAAAGTTACCCTCAACAACATCTAAACGATATCATACATTGAAATTCATTTATTCAATACCTTTATGCCACAAGGCCAACATTCAATAACCACATTCTATAGCAAGATTCAACATCATATAAATAGCCTAAAAACTCCACATTTATATGGCAATAGCATAACACACGACAAAATGTCGACCGCACGCATTTTACGCGATAAGAAAATCCGACAGCACGACTATTTCTCAAAAACACGAATTAATTAAATCATATTTTACCCTTCAAACAATTTTTAATAGAAAGAATACTTCATTAGCTTTCCAACGCTTCGAACGGGGGTCAAAACGGACTTACGGATCATAAGATATGGATTTTTGAAGTTTTTCCGAAAACAGAATTTTCTGAATAAATACTGCTACGGGTTTCACTCAATTTTTCCTCAAAATCTCATCTAAACATCACTATAATACAAATTAAATACATAGCAACCTATATCTATCATGCAACAATAATTAGGAACCTCAAAACTTGATTTCCAACACAAAAGTTTTGGATCCAAATCTCAAAATCTCAACATATCAAATGTTGTAATTTTCCATCAAATCCAAACCAAACAAACACATACATATACATATACAATCGAAATATAATCAAAACTTCTCACCCTTACCCGATTAATCGAAGATCAAGCTTTGATTTGATCGATTTCCTCTTCTTCCCCTTCTTCTCTCTTTTCTTTCTCTTCTTTCTCTTTTCTCCTCTTTTTCTCTCTTTTCCCCTTTTTATAACAAGATATCTACTTTTATTAAAATATCTAACCCCTCAAAAGACTATTTTACCCTTTTGCTCAAATATCTCCCAAACGCTCTCAAAATGCAATAAAACATAAACAACAATGCAAAATATATCAGGAATTAAAAGTTAATAAGAAAATATTATCAATTGCAATTATTTTATCTATCTGAGAAATTATCCAATTAACAGGTAAAACTCATTTAATTTACTCAATTCATAAAATTTCACATCAATGAAATAAATAAATACGACTAACCAAATCGGGGCGTTACAGTAGGCGGTATCTAGCAACATATCACAGCTACCCAAGTCACGAAAATGTCATGTGATATGACAAAACCTTTTTGTGATACTACTTGTGTGTACAATTACCCTTTTGACCTTATGTCTATATTGAACACAGGGCATATACCATGTAATCCTTGTACAGTTCAATATTGGGCCCTTAGACATTTATCCTATAATGCAGGACGGGTAAATTCCATCTAGGTCACTCATGTCCCTTAGCATGCTTTGTGGAGTACCCATCAACTGTCTTTATGGTCATCCAGTTACGAACAATGTTATATCAGTAATAAAGTACTCGACTCAACACCTAGGGTCCATAGTGGTTTTAGGTCGAAGGGTGATATACACCACTATCACCATGAGAGTAACTTATGACACTTTGCATAACATTCTATGTAGTACTTTCATAACGGGTCAATCCAGTATAAATATTATTCCTAATATTCATACCTATATTAAGACTTGATAACTCCTTATCCATGATCCATGAGATGTGATCATCAGTCTATCTACATAATAGTCTTAATGCTTTAAGGTTATCCTACTTCACAGTAAAGCTCGACTACAGATACTTTAAGAATAGTGTCATTATGTTTAATGGGATCTCATGATTAAGTCACACTTAATATTTCATTAAACAACATAGTTATTCTAGGGACTTTATTATTTTGGAAAAACAACCATAATAAAGAAATGCCTTTTATTAATAATATGTAATTCGATACAAGTACCAAAAGTATTGGCCTATAGGGCTTACACCAACAAAGAATTGACTATGGCATCATCGGTACGGACATCTAAACTTCAGAAGTTTAGGTATGCTCAACTAGGAGAAGATGGTGTATGGCTTGAAGGTGAGAAAAGTACACAGGAAGGGGGGAGGGGGTTGAATTTTGTTTTCCATTTCTTTTAATTCTGCATTTGATCAGAGTTTGTTTATACTTAGCAGCGGTGTTAACAGAAGCAAATAAATAAAAACAGGAGACACAAAGATTGATACAGGTGCCCCTTCAACTGAGAGTAGTCCAGTCCCCTTGCTTCACAAGATATTTTCACAATAACCAAATCATGATTACAATCGCTTATCCATCCTGCATAAGACTTTTACACTGCTCAGACCTTAGGTCCAAGACTTCTTGCGTAAGTTCTCCAAACTCAAGACTTCTGCTCCAAGTCCCATGAAACGGACCTCATTGCTTAAACCCCTCATATTCAAGACTTATTGCTCCCAATTTCATGAACCGAGCCAACCTGCTCAATCCACACTGGCCCAAGACTTCTTGCTTGCATCCCCTCGACATAAGACTTCTTACTTAATCTCCACTTTATTAAGTATTTCATTGCTCAAGCTCATAGCATGAGACTTACATGGCTCAAGCATCTTGGCAAGAGACTTCCTTGCTTGAATTCCAATGATACAAGACTTCTGCTCAATCAATACATTTGATTAAGACTTTCAATGCTCAAGAACATGGAAATAGACTTACATGGGTCAAGCATCTTGGCGAGAGACTTAATCTAAACTTATAAACAAGTTCAGTAGAATAGAGAACAAGGTGTGCTTGATACTAATATTAGAGTTACGGGAAATCACCATTAACAAAGACCTAAAGCTCTTAAGATTTCTAAGATATTCAGTGTTTAACAAATCTTAAGGCTTTTACAATTACAACCTACAACAAAAAATCTACATAAAATATTGAGTTGATAATTACTGATCTTGTTACACCATCTTTTGGTCAATCATTATTAAAGATTCAGTTTGAACCTTCATCCACTTATATAGCAGTTGCAGCAGACTAGCCATTTGATGAGATAACTTTATCAGTGTCTTTGCTTTACTCCATAGTACAAGAGCCGTTGAAGATAGATACACCAAAAGATCTTGATCCATTGTGTAACATGTTTAACCGTTGGATCTTCTAGAAGATCTTGTACTATAGAGATGTTGGAGAGGATATCCGTAAAGCATGTCAACTTTTCTTGAGCATTGTGAACTCAGACTCCAGCTGAAAAACTGATTTCACAATGCAACTTGCTTTATCCAGTACAGACAGCTTCAGCTTTATCACAGACTATGAATGATACCAAAAGACAATTTACATTTACCAAGTGTAGAGACAATTATGTTTCTTCTTCTGATGCCGAGACCTTCAGCGTCAGAGTCTATGTCAGATATCACTTAGCAAGTGTTCTTCATATTATTCATCACTAGAAGCTAGCAATTCAGCTTCTCTCAAGTGTGCCTTAGTATATCAAATTATGCATCTAATATTTACAAGTATTATAACCTTCATACAAGAAACACACATCAAATAAAACCATTGTTCTTTAAATACTTTGTTATCATTAAAACCCAAGGAATATATGTCATGAACAAATCTTGTTCTAACAATCTCTCCTTGTTTATGATAAAAAACATCAGTATTTAATAGAACAATGTTTAGGTAGTTATAATTTTCTTTGCAACATCAGAGTATGAGGTTTGTAAGCTCCCCCTGAGTCTAATAGTCCAATGTTGAGTTCTTTGACCCACCCTAAGTACTACTTTCAAGAAAAAGTAATTTAGTTTTCTTAGTAACACCAGAGTCTGAGGTTTGTAAGCTCCCCCTGAGTTAAATAGTTCCAAAGTTGAGGTTTTTAAGCTCCCCCTTAGTTCTATATTTAAGAAAACCAAAAATAATATTTTAACTTTCTTTGGCAATAACAGAATACGAGGTTTGTAAGCTCCTTCTGAGTCTGATAGACTAAGGTCGAGGTTTATAAGCTCCTCCTTAGTTCTATGTACAAGAAAGTTAAAGTGTGTCGCCCGGGCAAGATAACCATAATAACAAAAATTTAAATAAAAGAATTATAAATGACCATTATGTACAAACTGAATAGGTTCAATGGGTTCAGTTTCTAATTAAATACTTACTATCATTTCTCCCCATTTTGTCACATAAAAAAGAATAAAAAAGAGAAAGAAAAAAATTACAATCATAAATGCATAACATGCCATCATTACAAGATCAGTTTCCAAGAATTGAAAAACAATCAAGTAACATGGGGTCATTAAGGTATGTAAAGTGCATATTGAATACTTTATTGGTCATAACGATTTAAAGAATCAAGCAAAGGATTTTATTCAAACGTTTAGATTACAAATAAACTATTATAAAAACAACCAAAATCTAGTTCATTTTCATCAACATCAACCAAAATATTATGGAGTCATCAGCTGAAAGCAACATAACTTCTGTTGTAACAAGGTTACACAGAACTCTACAAGCTTGAAAATCCAAAACCCTCAGAAGCCAGCAGCTTCAGAAGCTTCTGCTACTGGTCCTATGCCTTCTTTCTTGAATACTTCAGATGAGACTTCGTCAACAGTACCTCAAAGACCTATAGAAGCAGGTCCATTGGTAGCTGTTTTGAAGCCACGAAAGATATCCATGAAAAAGACAATGAGGAAGAGGCTCAACGAGATATTTCACCGTCTTATTGTCCCAGAAGTAGAAAAGGATAACATTGATGCAGATGAGCTAGATTATGATTTTGGAAATAACTTCTGTTACAAGGCACTAGATGACATAGATAGAGCTTAATCTTAGTTCAAACCAGTTTCTTATGTTATTATGTAATCCTTTAAGCTCGATTAAAAAAATTATTTTGACCAGTAAATATTATACGATCATACAAACACCTTATTTACCCATTAGATATTCTGATAAAACCATAATGAAGTAATATTGACACCAGAAGCAACAGTTAAACGTGTTAATTATAATACTTACTTTTGTTAAAAGGAATCTTAATAGGTCAACATGTTAGATAAGATTTCCAAGAGTCATCATTAAAACATTGATTTGACTTAATTAATATTAAAATAACGAATACTCAAGACAGTGAATGTAACAAGTCTATAAAAACTCATAGCAGACTCTCTCCCTTAATCACTTAATCTTTAGAGCACTAAGCTGTATAAACAAAAATAAATATGGGTTTCAAAGAGAGATTTCAGAAAGGCAGCCATACTCAATTCATCAACTCAAGAAACCAAAGGCAAAACAGCAACTAAAGGATCTACTAGCAAGTAGATGACTTCAGAAACGCACACCTCTTCAGCATCCTTTGTGAAGACTCCCAGAAGAAGAAGAACTTCTGAGTCCAAACACAGAAACCATCTGAGAAAGGAGGCTTTGGAGTTTGCAAAGGAAGAATGGTAAGATTATTTAGATAATCTGGACATGTCAGATGATCCTAGGGAATACCTTAGGGCAAATCCAACAGACTAGAAAATCTAAACAATTTGTAATATCTTCTAGTTTATTAATGGGAATTATTGCATGTTTTAAGTTCTTATTTATTTAATCCTTTAGAACAACAATAAATATATAAATAATAGTTTAAACTGCACAGCATCATGAACAAACACAAATTATTAATACGATTACTTAATACAAAGGTTCTAACAATTACAAAGCATAACTATGTAGAAATCTAACATCATAATCTTTTATAGATAGCTTCAAACTTGTCTCTCCATATTTTAGATGAATCAGCCTCTGAACTTATGATAACTCCCTATTGAACAAGTAATTCTGAAAGAACTCGTTCATAAGGAATGAAGAAAATCTTTCCCTTGTGAAAGGAAGAAAGAGTCCTCTTCAAATAGTCAAACATAACTTGAGGAAGATCAATGTGCAAGTCTGAATTGAGAAGTAGTAGCATATCTTTTTCAATAGGGTCCACGAGGTCTAAATCCTTATTCTTAGGCAGCAGGTTTGAATTCAGAATCTGATTCCAAACAATTGCATCAAGACAAAGATTTAAGACCACTGATGTATTAGATTAATCTACAAAGATAAGCCAAGTAGGAAGATAGTGTTGCCAAAAAAGAGTTCCTGGAATTTCTCCAATTTCCTCACAATTAATCACATTAGCAATCATTTTAGAGGTTACTGTTATAGAAACACCAGTTACTTTAGAAAGAATAGCACACTCAGATTTCAGCTCAACAATGGAGGTATTAATCCAAAACTCTTTGACAAGATATGGATAAGTGAAACCACAAAGCATCTTAAAGTATCCATTCCATCTTTGTTCAGACATAATATTCTAAAAGTTAAAACCCAATATAAGCAACTCATCAAAATCCACAAACTATTAATTAATGACAACAAGTTGATTCAAGGAATAATTGACTAGGAAACTCATCTTAAGTTTGGCTTGATCAGAACACAACAAAAGAGAAAACAAAAAGAAAAAGAACTGACAAGATTCAAAAGGAATAAGAATCTTATCAGAAAAAGGACACAAAATGATGTTTCACAAGACAGGGGATAGAGACAGAAAATATATAAAAAGAAAGCATCATTACCCAAAGGTTCTTATCCAGCAGATCTCCTGAATCCACTAAATGATTTTCAAACTTATGAAATTCAAGTAAAATTGGCAGACATTGGCTATCAAAGTAGAGATCAACCCATTTGATCACAAATAGTTCCAGAGCAACATTGGTAGACAACAAGACTATCAAAGCAGAGATCAACACATTTGATCACAAATGTCTTGCTTCGACTGTACAAGAAGACAAGGATTGGCTATGGCATCATAGGTATGGACATCTAAACTTCAGAAGTTTAGATATGCTCAACCAGAAAAAGATGATGTATGGCTTGAAGGTGAGAAAAGTACACAATAAGGAGGGTTGAATTGTGCTTTCCATTTCTTTTAATTTTGCATCTGATCAGAGTTCAGAATTTGAACAGGTTTCCAAATTATATTTATACTTAGAAGCAGTGTTAACAGAAGCAAATAAATAAAAACAGAAGACACAAATATTTATAATGGTTCCCCTCCAACTGAGAGTAATTCAGTCCCTTTGATTAACAAGAGATTTTCACTATAACCAAATAATGATTACAATCGTTTATGCATCCTGCATAAAACTTTTACACTATTCGGACCCTAGGTTCGAGACTTCCTGCTTAAGTCCTCCAAACTCAAGACTTCTTCTCCAAGTCCCATGAAACGAGCCTCATTGCTTAAACCCCTTAGATTCAAGCCTTATTGAACCCAATTTCATGAACCGAGCCAACTCGCTCAAGCCACACTGGCCCAAGACTTCTTGCTTGCATCCCCTTGACACAAACTTCTTACTTAATTAATCCACTTAATTAAATCTTTCGTTGCTCAATATGATAGCATGAGACTTACATGGCTCAAGAATCTTGATGAGAGACTTCCTTGCTTGTATCCCAATGATACAATACTTCTGTTCAATCAATACACTTGATTAAGACTTTCAATGCTCAAGCACATAGCAAGAGACTTACATGGCTCAAGCATCTTAGCGAGAGACTTAATATAAACTGTTAAACAAGTTCAGCAAAATATAGAACAAGGTGTACTTGATACTAATTTCAGAGGTACGGGAAATCACCATTAACAAAGACCTAAAGCTCTTAAGATTTCTAAGATATTCAATGTGTAAGAAATCTTAAGGCTTTTACAATTATAACCTACAACAGAAAATCTGAATAAACTATTGAGTTGATAATTGCTGATCTTGTTACACCATCTTCTGGTCAATCCTTGTTAAAGATTTAGTTTGAACCTTCAGCCACTTATATAAAAGCTGCAGCAGACTAGCCGTTGGATGAGATAACCTGATCAGTGTATTTGGTTTACTCCATAGTACAAGAGTCGTTGAAGATAGATACACCAAAAGCTCTTGTTCTATTGTGTAACATGTTTAATCGTTGGGTCTTCAAGAAGATCTTATACTATAGAGCCATTAGAGAGGATATCCGTAAAGTATGTCAACCTTTCTTGAGCCTTGTGAACTCAGACTCCAGCTGACAAACAGATTTTACAATGCAGCTTGCTTTATGCATTACGGGAAGCTTCCGCTTTATCACCAACTTTGAATGATACCAGAAGCCAATTTACATTCACCAAGTGTATAGACAATTATGTTGCTTCTTCTGATGCTAAGACCTTCAGCTTCAGAGTCTACGCCAGACACCACTTAGCAAGTGTTCTTCAGATTCTGCATCACCAGAAGCTAGCAATTCAGCTTCTCTCAAGTGTGCCTTTGTATATCAGATTTTGTATCTAATATTTACAATTATTAGAACCTGCATACAAGAAACACACATCAAATAAAACCATTGTTCTTTAAATACTTTGTTATCATCAAAATCCAAGGAATATATGTCATGAACAAATCTTGTTATAACATGGCTTACCTCAGGTGAATGAACTAAGTTAGGTATGTGAGGAATGTTGCAAAGCAAAGCAGGCTAGAAAAGCATTCAAACATGACCTGCCCATGAGGTCAAAATAAAAGTTGGAGCTAGATCACCCTAATGTGTTTGGACCATTTTAAGTAAGGTCGAATGGTGGTAACTACTATTTCCTAACTTTATAGGTGAATTCACTCGATATATGTGGATTTACTTTATTAAAAGGAATAGTGAGGTAGTTACACAGTTTAAGAAGTTCAAATTGCATGTCGAGAAGTAAAGTGGATGCAAGTTAAAGAAACTGGGAACTGATGGTGGTGGTGAATACACTTCTTGGGGATTTTTTAGATTTTGCAATGAGGAAGGTATAGAGCATGAGTTTATTGCACCGTATACAAAATTAGGATAATGGAATAGCTGAGAGGAAGAATCAAAGTATAATGAACATGACTAGGAGTATGTTGAAAGATAAAGATATGCCAAAGAGATTTTTGGGTGAAGCAGCTTTTACAACAATATACATTCTAAGCAGATGTCCAACCAAGAAGATAGTCGAGAAGACTCCTTATGAAGCTTGTATAGGTGTGAAGCTGAATGTTAGTCATATTAGAGTGTTTAGATCAATGTGCTTTAGGCATGTACCTGAACAATTGAGGAAGAAACTAGACGATCAAAGTAAGGTTATGGTGCTCAGTGGTTATCATTCGATTGGTGCATACAAGTTGTACTCAACAAATAATTATAAACTAGTGATCAGTCGAGATGTTCTAGTGGATGAAAGCAAAGGGTGGGATTGGAGTAGTGGGTTAGTTCGATGGGAGTCAGATACACTTATAATTGTGTTTGAAGAAGACCAACAAACTGAAGTCCCAACCAATCGAAATGAAGAATTACCTGAGCAGATTGTTAGGATATCGACTAGAGCAAGATCTGGGTCGATATGGCTAAATGGATAATGAGAGATTTCTAGATCAGGCAGTCGAGGTAGATGGTGATTGAATAGAAGAAGTGATAATGATGGTTGAAGCAGAACCAATTAATTTGAATCAAACTATGAATGATTCGAATTAGTTAGCTTCTGTGAAAGAATAACTCAGGGCAATCGAGAAGAACAAGACTTGGGAGCTTCTCGAAAAGTCAATCAAGAAGCTAATGGATGTGAAGTGGGTTTACAAGCTGAAACAAAGGCCAAATGGTGAAATTTTCATGCATAAGGCAAGACTAGTGGCGAGAGGTTTTTTACAAACATATGTTATTGATTTCAACGAAGTCTACACACCTATTGCAAGGTTGGAGACAAACAAAATTGTTGTGCGGTTAGCAATATATAGATGGTGGAAGATACATCAGTTGGATGTAAAATCACCATTTTTGAAGGGACCTTTGGAAGAAGAAGTCTATGTCGTTCAGCTACCAGGATTCGAAATCAAAGGGAAATAGTCGAAGGTGTACAAATTAAGGAAGGTTCTCTATGATTTGAAGCAAGCCCCAAGAGTTTGGAATAAGATAATAGATAGCTTCCTAATCAAAGCAAGTTTCACAAAGTGTGTTTCTGAACATGAAGTGTGTCATACCCCAAAATTTACCTTTAAATTCTTTGATCTTTTGCATATTATTTTAGGAAGTGTTAGGGGTTACTTTCTATAGTTTTCTAGCATACAGCTTTTTACTTTTTGCAGCCCCACGGCAAGTCTACTCCTATACTTTCTTCACTTTTTTAACTTTAAAGAAAAATCCACGTTACCTGCATTTTTTGGATGCTACTTACTGCGCGTATGACCTACTCTCTCAAAAGAACACTGCCATCACTCTTTTCATGATACCCCGCGCGGGTCCCCCTCTATCACATTTTTCTTCATCAAGAACATCATTCCGTTTTTATAATAGAAAACCTTACTCCATGTTCCATATATCTTCTCAAATCACCACACCATCTTCAAAAAAATAAACTCAAACCAGCTACAACTTGCAGCATCACTCAAAGTCAAACCTCAAATCACCACAACCGTTTTCTCTCCATATCATCTCTTCCCTCTGTAAACCCACAACACGCAAGCACCCCACCATTTCCTTCTATCACCATCATCTCTCCATAAAACTGCAACAACACGTTTCACACTTACTACTATTCACCATCATCTTTTACTCACATCATCATATCATGCTTCACTCATCTTCATAGACCAATAAAATCCATAAATATGGTGCTCTCCTAAACACAAACCACGCCTCATGCTGTTTTTTTATTTTATTTTGCTGCATACAACCATAAACCTGCTGTTTCTACTATAATCACCTCCATTTTTCTCCTGCCATCGCTTCATCATCACCCAACAGAACACCGCCACCTCCGAGAACTGATCGACAACACGACAAGCTCAGCAACAATCTGATTTCGCTTCGTTCGTGTTCACGCCACCGATAGGGAGCGGCAACGTAAATTGACGTCACGGTAACAAATCGAAACGAATCTTTTTTTTATGTATTGTATTTGTTGTTTTCTCATTTTTCAATTGCATGTTTCGAATTGTTTGTTTCTCTTTGTTGTTTGTATTTAATAATCAGTATATAATATGTAAATAATATACGTTGTAATGTGGGTTTACTATTCTGCTACGACTGGTTTCTGTTTGGCTTATATATTATATTATTTCAGTATTGTATAGTAGCACATACATAAGCAATTTATTTAACATTACCCAATTATAGATAAAATAGAGTAATAGACTATTAAGTGGCTTCATGGTATTGTTTTTAGCTTTAGCACCATTGCCTTTAGTATTCTTTTCTCTCCGTCACTCTCTCACTAATTTACTAACACACATTTTTTTAATTCAATTATTTGTTTTGATTTATTTGGATGGTTAGATATTAGAAGAAAACCAAAAAAAATGTTTAATAATTTATTTTTAATATTTTTATTTTCTAACTTAATTAATAATTTAATATTTAAAAAAAAATCAAAAATTTCTCATTGTCAAATACTCATCCAACCTGACATTTTTTTTAGATCCCTTAGACAATGCTCAGCAGATGCTAGTATTCTTTTGAAGGAATGGTCCTTGGTTGAATAGTTTATCACTATCTAGTGAAACTTCTACTAGGGTGTATAGCATGTTCAGTAACATTAAGTCTTTGATTTGTTTGTGTTTATCACTATATATACCTATTCTTCTTATAGTTATAATATATATACCTTTTAATTATAATATATACTTATCATATATTCTTTCACTTTATATTTTTTATTATTTATTTTAGTTACACGATGTATACTATATATATGTATATATTTTTCTTCAACTTTCAGTGTTAGTAACATATATACCTTTTTATTTTTGTGTAAGATACAAATTTTGTTTAGTATAATTTGAATTTAATTTAATTAGTCTTTTTAGATTTTGAATTAATTAGTTATGATTAGATTTTTTTTAGTTGATTAGTGTTAATTAAATTAAATTTAATCTCGGCATTTCTCAATTTTATTATTATTATTATTATTATTATTATTTTTTTTTTTTTAGTTAATTCATGATGTACATTTTTTAATTTATCTTCATGATATTGATTTTGTATATTCTCTTGTGTCTCGACTTTATTTTTGGTGATTATTTGCTTCCTTATTTTGGGCCAGATTTTTCTATGTTAATTCATGATGCTTTTCCACTGTGATTTGATTACATGCCTTGATCTCTTTGTACATATACTGTCATTTGTTCATGCACTTGATATTTTGCTGTTTACTCACTGTATATATGTTGCTGTTCATTCTATTCTCGATACCGGAGTTTTCCTTCTTGTTTCCCTGTTTCTGTCCCTCACATTCCAAAGGAAGGGATCTTTCCCAGTTGACCGCCATGTCATAGCCTTGTCCATCATTCCCTTATCTCACGCCGCCGCGCGATCAAGACTTACCTTCCCTTTTTAACATAGTCTTAGGTTTGGAGTCGCCGCACTCCACGTAGGTGTCTTGCTGTTAGACCCTACTTTCTTGTGGACACTTCTTTCCCCGTTTTACCTAGCCTTAGGTTTGGAGTCGCCGCACTCCACGTAGGTGTCTTGCTGTCAGACCCCACTTTCCCTTAGAACCTTGACCACAGTCAAGAGTTCCTCATCCCCGTTGAGGGGAACTACGGACGCTCTGATTTCTCAAGTTCATCTTAAGAATACGTAGGCATAGGATTGCGAGATCCTAGCGAGCCACCTTTCCTTTTACACCCTTTTACCCCGTAGTGAGGGGAACTACGAATGCAATCCATTCCCGTCAGGATACGTAGGCACGAGATGCGATGTCTTGGCGAACATACTTAGTGTATATACCCCTAGGTATAACCAACCCCCGTCAGGATACCTTAGCACATTTTTCTTAGCAAGCAAACTTTAACATAACACAAATATTAACAAGAGGTTCCTGTAGAGTACTACAGATACTTAGGATGCTAACACCTTCCCTAGGTATAACCAACCCCCGAACCTTAGATCTCTAGCTGTGTTCCTACATAGCGCACTTAGGGTTTTTCGATCTTTACCCTTTCCTTTGGATAAATCAAAGCTCGGTGGTGAATTTCAATGATTTGTGATTCAAGTTAATTAATAGCTTGATATCCGATTCTCACTGCAATAGAGTGTATGTCAATGATGCAAATATGATCAGTCAAATCATCTTATGCATGTATGTAGATGACTTATTGATTACAGGTGCAGATGAAGTCGAGATAAGAAAAGTCAAGTAGAAGCTGATGCAAGTGTTTGAAATTTATGACCTATGGAATTTGTCATATTTCTTAGGGATGAAGTTCAAAGACACATGTGAATGAGTGTTCTTGCACCAAAATAAGTATGCCTAAGATATCTTAAAGATGTTCAAGATGAGAAATTGTAATGCAGTTGCTACGCCAATAGAAACTAGAACAAAGTAAAAGAAGGAGATAAATGATGAATTTGTAAGTGTGACACTATATAAACAAATCATTGGTTCCTTAAGGTATCTTTGCAACACTAGGCTTGATAAACGTCAAAGTGTCGGATTGTTGAGCAGATTCATGGAGAAACCCCAATAATGTCATCTCACTACAGTCAAGAGAGTATTGAGATGCATCAAAGCTATGATTGATCATAGTGTGTTGATGCCAAGGAATAAGAAGACCAACACATATATAGAGGTATATGGCTATACCGATTCATGTTTCAGTTGAGATCAAGACGAGAAGAAGAGTATTGTCGGCTGCATATTCATGACCGAAAGCATTTTGATCTCATGGAGCTCAAGGAAGAAAAGCATTGTGGATTTTTCATCATGTGAAGCTGAGTATGTGGCTACATTGTAACGCCCCAATTTTATTTAATTATTATTTGCGAATATAATTATGAGCTGTTGTGTTTGATTGTGTGTTTTAATTTCATTTAAGTACCCGTAGTTGGGGTAGTGGCCTTAAGGATAAGTTTTGGGGTTAGTAGGGGTGTGTGACTAAAAGCGTAGAGAATTGGTGGTGTAGAGTGTGAGATTAATTAATCTATTTTTAATTAATTAGAATGGTGTAAAGTTGGATATTGGTGGAATTATGTGAGTAATGTGAATTATTATTATTATTATTATTATTATTATTATTATTATTTGATAATATGGATCAAAATTATTAATAATAATATAATGGGATAATATAACGAGATAATTAGATGTGTAAAGTGTGAAGGACATTGTGGTAATTGTAGGAGGATGAGTGAGGGCAAATGAGGTAAACCATAGTTGGGGGTTATGTAAGGAGTTAGGGAATGAGAAGTTAGATTCATGCTACGTAAAAGGAGAGAAGAAGGAAAAGAGGTGAAAGAAGGCTAGGGCAAGAAAAGAGGAAGAACCCATTGGAAAAGAGGAAAGCTCATCGATACAAGGTAAGGGTGGGGTTCTTTAATCTCTTAAGGGATTGATGATGTATGTATTTGGGGTAGAAATTATTGGGTTGAATCCATGAGAATGGTAATTATTGGTGATTGGGGTTTTGGGGAGAATCCATGATTAAGGAATTGAAGTTGATGCAATTGTCGTGTTTTGATTGTTTGGTTGAAACACATATGTTAGGTATAGGTTATAATGGCATAATATGTGAAAATCTGAGTTAAAAACTAGTTTAGGAGTGCAGGATCGCAGGTGAGAAGTTGCTGTTATCGCAGGGTTTAGACTGCAGAAATCGCAGAGGGCGCGTAGCGCGGTTGGCCGCGCTTAGCGCGACCTAAGGAAAATTGTCCCCTTCGGGGCAGAAGCGAGCGCGCTTAGAGCGATCTGGAGTGAAAAATGTCATTTTTATTAATTGGAAATTCATGAAAAAAAATATCTGTTTTATATTATATTAATGTTGTGTTGTTGCTGTTGTATGGTGAACATGTATGGAGGTGTTATATGCTTGTTGTGTTGATGTTGATGTGATAATGTGAAATGCATGATTGAATGATGCAAAGGTGTGTAGTTGTTGTAGTTGTGCAATGATGTATGTTCAGATGAATGCATATTGACTGTTAAATGATGTTGGTATGAAGATGAGTATGCTATGTGTATGCATGAGTCGTTGTTGCATGTTGTCATTGATGGTGCATGACATGTGCATAGTTGTGGGATAGCGTGCCCAGGTGGGGTGTTATCGTCTATCTGAATTCCTTGATGGAATCGTTGTGGTTGGCGTGATTGTGTGTCCAGATGGGGTGTAAGCAATCACAATTGTTGGTGCGATCATGAAATAGGGGTCGTACGTGACCATGAAACAGGGGTCGTTGGTGTGATCATGAAATAGGGGTCATACTTGACCATGAAACAGGGGTCGAGAGTTATGACGGGAACTGTGATCATGAAACAAGGATCGATTTTGGTACCACATGCATTAAGTCTAGTTGGTGTCTCATTGCATTCGTTGATAGTTGTGTTGCATTATGCTTTGTGTGATTATCTGTGTTGTGTTGAAGTGTGTGATTCTTGTTAGAAGTTGTGATTGGGTGAATTACTTGATGATTTATACTTTTATATTTATATTATCTTCTTCTTTTGCTGTTTTGAGAATCTCACCTCTTCTGTTTGAATGTTGGCCCCCACGTGGGTAACATGCAGATAACCAGGAGTAGTGTGGAAGTCATGGTCGGTGAAGACGAGGTGCTTCATTTTAGTTGGCGTCTGCTCTGATATGTAACGTTAGGAGTCGGGAACGCTTTTATGCTTGATTTTACTTTGTTTAAGAATTACAGTTGTCTTTACATATTTGAAAACTAATATTTTGGTTATTTGGAACCGTTACATTTTATGTTTGAAATGAATAATTTTCCGCTGCGTAGTAAAGATTCTTTTGTTGGATTTGAATTGTTCCATTGTTTCTATTTATGTTACATGTCTTTAAAAAGAGCAAGTGGTCGTCGAAAAGTAATGCCCTTTATTTTTGAAGTGTATTATTTTACTCTGATTTATCCGATTAAATTATGCGGGGGAATTTAGGGTGTCACAAAGTGGTATCAGAGCAGGTCGGTCCGTCCGGCCAGGTTGTTTAACTGTGTAGTTCCCTAGTATGCGACATGTGTGTGAAAACACTGTCGATGCTTGCTTTGTTTTCCATTTTCAGGTTGGGAACGAAACAAGTGGGAGGGAGGCGTCTGCTTCTCTTGGATATTCAAGCTGTAGAGAGATTGGATATCGTGTTGCTGCAAGAGAGAGTGTTGTGTTGGAATGTTCAACTATTTTGAGAATGGTGTGATCCTTGAGGAAAGACGGTCAGGTGTTCTCGTTTTTCGCTTCCTTGTGAGAGGGAAGGTGATGTTTTGGCTAGGGATGGACCAGTGATGCGTAGAGTATCCTGACGTGTTCTCTAAGGATAGACACGGTTGTCCCTAGTTGGAACGAGATGATGTGGTTCTTGAGACAGATTAGTTGGAGTTAAACTATGTGTTTACCAATCGTTTGGATGATGGTGTAGTGTGTCGTTGAACGCTATTATAGCTTGGTAAGGATGGTTTATGCCCATCATGATAATAGACAGGATCGTGTTGGATGGGATAGACGTATCTTGCCAGCTTAGATGTTGTGTACGGTGGATTGTTTGTAGTTAAGCCAAGTGCTTGCAGATTGTTTTGAGGAGTCGATGTAGATTCTTATATCTGCAGATGAGACGGATTCGAGGTGCGTACGTCGGTCAAGTTGGGATGTCTCTGAGAGAGAATAATCTGGTATTGTTGATGGTTGCTTCTCGGAGAGTAGAGGGTGGACTTAAATTTGACGAAGGTGAAGAGTTAAGGTTTATATCTGCTAAGTAAGTAGAAGAACTCTGAGGAGATGAGGCTCCGATGTTTGCCATGATTATGATGACGGTGTTCTGGGAATTGGCAGTAAAGTCACAATGATGACCTTCCAGTTGTGCGTGAGTTCCAGATGTGTTTCCGGGTGACATATCGGATGTACCGCTAGAAAGAGAGGTGGAATTCTCTATTGGTCTAGTCCCTGGTACTAGATGTTTCTATGGCACCATACATGATGTCGGTGTTAGAATTAGTAGAACTGATAGAGCAGTTAGAAGATTTACTGGAGAGGAGAATTGTGAGACCAATGGTGTTGCCTTGGAGAGCTTCAGTATTGTTATTAAAGAAAGGGATGATAGCATGAGGTTGCATGTTAATCGGTGAATGGTATGGGAACTCACAATTGTGTTCTGGATAACTTGAGTTTTGAATTGTGACGAATCGCGAATGATTTTAAATTCCTAAATGGTATCACTTTTGTTATGGGTTGAGGTCTCGTGTAAGCAGAAACCTTGAGTGAGTTGGAATCCCGTAAGAAGAATTGATATGGGATGTGGTAACCAGAACCAGAGGTTGTTAAGCTATTTTGGATAAATTGTTTCGAGCTCAGAATGGATTTTGAAGGTTATATATGTTATGGTTGTAGTAGTATAACTCCTACGTCTCTATCGTTTGGAGAGTGACAAACATATACTAAACTGTTGTATGTTGAAAGGGAGGTTATTCTCCTAATGGACATAAGTGAGATTCTTATACTGTTTAATTGGTATGCACTCCAGTAAATAAGTGTGTTTTTATGCAAATTGATAACTCTCCAAAGTGCTTAAGAATAAGTGTCTGGTTTCAAGAATAGAGGACTTGACGGATCAATTGGTGAGTGCGCGTGTGTTTAACACAAATTGACTTGAGGTCGGGTTATCATTAAATTCGAGTGAAGAAGGAGAATGTTAAGAAAATGGGCTTTAGAACTCAGTATGGGCATTGCGAATATATGATAATTTTGTTCGGAGATTGTAATGCACCCAGGAAGTGTGTGGGGAATATGAATCGTATCTTTCATACTAAATTGAATAAGTTCGAAGTGGTGTTCGTTGGGGATAGTCGGATCTATTAGAAAACCAGAAGAAGAGCGTGTAGAGTATTTGAGAATTGAGTTACAAGTATTTAAAGGGATGAAGTTTTATGCTAAGCTACCGAAGTGTGATTTTTGGTTGGTAGAGGTGAGTTTCTGGGTTATGTTAATTCAGATGAGGGCATTGTTGTGGATCCATCCAAAGTAGATGCAGTTCTACAATGAGAAAGCTCTGAAGTTGGTTAAGATGATTAGAAGATTTTTGGACTTAGGTTGTTATTACCACAGGTTATGGAAGGCTTTTCCAAGTTAGCACTTCCATTATCTCAGTTGACTTGCGAAAGGTAACTCGTTTGTTTGGAGATGTTCGTTGTGAGGAAAGTTTTAAAGAGCTGAAGTAGAAGTTGACTACGACTCCAATTTCGATTCTTCCTGATCCTAATAAACCGTTTGTGGGGTATTGGGATGTGTTTATAATGAGTTTAGACAGTTTGTTAATACCATATGGTAAAGTCGTAGTTTATTCTTTACAAAAATTGAGGATTCATGAAAGGATCTATCCTGTTCAAGATTTGGAGTTGGAGGCGGTTGTAAGTGTGTTAGAAATCTGGAAGTATTATTTTTATGGATCTAGGTTCGAAGTGTTTAGTAATCACAAGAGTGTAGAATACCTGCTTGATCGGAAGGAGTAGAGTATGAGATAACGAGGATGGTTAGAATTTCTGACGAGTTAGGACCTTGGCTTGAATTATCCTATTGGTAAAGTAATTTAGTGCCTGCTGAGTTAAGTTGGAAGTCTTTTCATATGTCTGCTTTGATGGTCAGAGAATTTGCATTGAGTTAGCAGTTCAGAGACTTGTATCTGGAGTGTGAGTTAACGGAGTAGAGTGCTAGATTGGGTATATTAAAAGTGAAAAATGATTTTCTGGCGAATATTAGGGAAATTCAGAAGTCGGATGTGAATTTGGTAGAGTTAATAGTTGCGAGTAATCAGAGTGCGCAGCAGAGGCGTGATGTAGCGCAGTTCGTATGTGTGTGTGTGTGTGTGTGTGACTTGCAAGAGCTCAAAGGTTGAACGTTAGAACTTGCAGAAATGAGGAAACCATTGGACGTTCCAAAATGGAAGAGATATGGTGAAAGGTTTAAATATTAATCATGTACTACTATATAGATGGATGTATTAATTACATGTTTGATTGGTGAATCGTGGGATTGTTGTCTTGATGTTGTGTGACAACGAGGTTGGTATTCTGATTATATTGATGAGGTTAAGACGATGTTGTGTCGTGGAACTTTAACAATTGTGTTGTGTTCTGGTTTAGGAGTGAACATAAGTGTGCGTAACTCGGTTATTCGTTGCGTCTCGAATTGGTTGTCAAGTGCATTGTGTAGACATTGCATCTTGTGGTTGTTATTAATGAAGTGGGTTGTTGTTTTGTGTCATTCATAGTGTTGCCTTTCATGACTTGGGAGTTGGAGAGCAGGATGCGAGGGTCGTATCCAGAACTATTTGTGTAAGGTAAATTTTCGAGGACGAAAATGTTCCAAGTGGGGGAGAGTTGTAACGCCCCAATTTTATTTAATTATTATTTGCGAATATAATTATGAGCTGTTGTGTTTGATTGTGTGTTTTGGTGTGTTTTAATTTTGTTTAAGTACCCGTAGTAGGGGTAGTGGCCTTAAGGATAAGTCTTGGGGTTAGTAGGGGTGTGTAACTAAAAGCGTAGAGAATTGGTGGTGTAGAGTGTGAGATTAATTAATCTATTTTTAATTAATTAGAATGGTGTAAAGTTGGATATTAATGGAATTATGTGAGTAATGTGAATTATTATTATTATTATTATTTGATAATATGGGTCAAAATTATTAATAATAATATAATGGGATAATATAACGAGATAATTAGATGTGTAAAGGTGTGAAGGACATTGTGGTAATTGTAGGAGGATGGGTGAGGGCAAATGAGGTAAATCATAGTTGGGGGTTATGTAAGGAGTTAGGGAATGCGAAGTTAGATTCATGCTACGTAAAAGGAGAGAAGAAGGAAAAGAGGTGAAAGAAGGCTAGGGCAAGAAGAGAGGAAGAACCTATTGGAAAAGAGGAAAGCTCATCGATACAAGGTAAGGGTGAGGTTCTTTAATCTCTTAAGGGATTGATGATGTATGTATTTGGGGTAGAAATTATTGGGTTGAATCCATGAGAATGGTGATTGTTGGTGATTGGGGTTTTTGGGAGAATCCATGATTAAGGAATTGAAGTTGATGCAATTGTTGTGTTTTGATTGTTTGGTTGAAACGCATATGTTAGGTATAGGTTATAATGGCATAATCTGTAAAAATCTGAGTTAAAAACTAGTTTAGGAGTGCAGGATCGCAGGTGAGAAGTTGCTGTTATCGCAGGGTTTGGACTACAGAAATCGCAGAGGGCGCTTAGCGCGGGCTGTGGAAATTATCCCCTTCGGGGCAGAAGAGAGCGCGCTTAGCGCGAGCTGGGCTCGCTTAGCGCGACCTGGAGTGAAAAATGTCATTTTTATTAATTGGAAATTCATGAAAACAATATCTCTTTTATATTATATTAATGTTGTGTTGTTGCTGTTGTATGGTGAGCATGTATGGAGGTGTTATATGCTTGTTGTGTTGATGTGATAATGTGAAATGCATGATTGAATGATGCAAAGGTGTGTAATTGTTGTAGTTGTGCAATGATGTATGTTCAGATGAATGTATGTTAACTGTTAAATGATGTTGGTATGAAGATGAGTATGCTATGTGTATGCATGAGTCGTTGTTGCATGTTGTCATTGATGGTGCATGACATGTGCATAGTTGTGGGATGGCGTGCCCAGGTGGGGTGTTATCGTCTATCAGAATTCCTTGATGGAATCGTTGTGGTTGGCGTGATTGTGTGCCCATATGGTGTGTAAGCAATCACAATTGTTGGTGCGATCATGAAATAGGGGTCGTACATGACCATGAAACAGGGGTCGTTGGTGTGATCATGAAATAGGGGTCATACTTGACCATGAAACAGGGGTCGAGAGTTCCGACTGGAACTGTGATCATGAAACAGGGATCGATTTTGGTACCACATGCATTGAGTCTAGTTGGTGTCTCATTGCATTCGTTGATAGTTGTGTTGCATTATGCTTTGTGTGATTATCTGTGTTGTGTTGAAGTGTGTGATTCTTGTTGGAAGTTGTGATTGGGTGAATTACTTGATGATTTATACTCTTATATTTATGTTATCTTCTTCTTTTGTTGTTTTGAGAATCTCACCTCTTATGTTTGAATGTTACCCACGTGCAGATAACCAGGAGTAGTGTGGAAGTCGTGGTCGGTGAAGACGAGGTGCTTCATTTTAGTTGGCGTCTGCTCTGATATGTAACGTTAGGAGTCGGGAACGCTTTTATGCTTGATTTTACTTTGTTAAAGAATTACAGTTGTCTTTACATCTTTGAAAACTAATATTTTGGTTATTTGGAACTGTTACATTTTATGTTTGAAATGAATAATTTTCCGCTGCGTAGTAAAGATTCTTTTGTTGTGAAATTCTGGTGCATGTGCAGAATTCAGATGTCCTAAGACATGTTATCCGACATCTGGTCTGACATGAACACACATGGCAAGGTATAAAAACAGTACTAAAAAGCATAAACAAAACACACAAAATTGTTAACCCAGTTCGGTCTAACACACCTACTCTGGGGGCTACCAAGCCAGGGATGAAGTTCACTATCAGCAGTATCAATTCAAAGCTAAACTACCCGTTTACAGCTTATCACTTAATCACTACCCAATGACCCTTCTACCTAGATCCTCTCTAGGTATGAGAAACCCTTCTCACTCCCAATCATCGCAATGATGTCTAGCAGTTGACAACCCACCACTGCATCAACAGCTCTTTACCTATACAACAATTCAACACGGAAGATACACTTCCAAGACACAACTTAGAGTTACTTAAAAGCTTCCTCCAAGAACAATACTCCTCTTACTTAACAGCTTCGAGGATCACACTCACAAACTGTCCAACTCACATGTTGAGTGGTACAGCCATACCAACTCTCCTAGAGAGTGGTTCACAAGAACGAAACCCTAATAATTTTACATCTTGGAATCGTTACAATTCTATGTTACAAACACTCCTATTTATAACCTACATCCCAACTGGATTTGGGCTTCAAAACGCAGCAGAGAGACTGCACATAATTCTGCAAAATAAACTCCAAGAAAATAGGTCTTCAATCTAATGTTTCCTAATATGTCTCCATATTTAGAAATTAGTGAAATTCCGAAAACCAACACAAAAACTCAGCCCAAATTACTTTGGATGCCACATAGGATAACTAAATATTCACAGAATATTCAGTAACAAATAACAACTAACAGAATCTTCTTTTAATCCAATAACAGACGCGATGTCCTATGATCCAGGATGGGACATCTTTATCCGACATGTTGAATGCAGTACATTAGAACATCTTGATTAACCAGCACATGACAGCAACACATCAACACCTTAAAACAACCATTCACTCATACCATCTTAGTGCAGCACAACATGTCAAGACATCACACTTGACATCTCCACAACCTGCAACTAATCTAATATGACAGATACTGAACATAACTAGTTAGTGCAGAACAGCATGTCAAGACATCCTCCTTGACATTTTCACAACCTGCAACTAAACTATTATGGTAGATACACAAAACAGCATGTTAAAACAACTTTAGTGACATAAAGCTATCATACAGGTTTTAACAAAATTTAGCCAACACAAATACTGCATAACTGCAGAACTAACAAACTCCCCCTTTGGCAAATTTTGGCTAAAACCATCATATCATATCAAATATATCAGCAGCAGAAGATAGTCACACACATCAGTAACAGATAAGATAATTATCAGTACTGCAACACATACACTAGCAGATCAGCACTCAATCTTCATCTGCACACATACACAACCTCACACAGCAACAACATTTACCAACTAGCTCACCACTCACACTAGCAATCACACATAAATGTTAGAACATCATATAGGACATCAACTATCAGCACATCATGCAATCACACACTCTCCCCCTTTTTAGCCATATTTGACAAAGCTATAGCACACCAGAGCAATATCCATACAAACTTTGGATAACACAACCAGCTCCCCCTCAAGGAAATAACCAAGGTCACTTACTTCTCCCCCTTTTTAGCCATAATATGCCAAACCAAGCAACTATGCATTTAAGGGAAATCAACCAGAAGCAGGAAAAAACAGTAGTATTACTCCCTCTGACGTGGATAACTAGTGCACCTGAATGGAAAACATAAGACGCATCTTCATGTCTTCAAGAGCTCACTCCCAGTCCAGCCACCTGCTGAAGCACATTCATTTTGGCACCACAATCCCTTCTTACAATAAACAACATTCACTCACACATGAAGTTACAATTTGGCTATTCGTGAGGAACATAAGGATCACCATCCTCCTTCAAACAAACTGTTAGATAAAGATCAAGGTCGCATAGATCCCCCAACTTTCCAAAGGCAGTCATTCCCTATCATACTCTTCATCTTCAGACTTCCAATCAATCAATACCTGATCTACTTCATTCTCCATCCAAGGCAGACCTTCTACTTCATCATTCTCCCATATGACTTCGTAGACGCTCCTTAGGCACCAAGCTCCTGAACCAGACCACAATCATCCTTCACCAAGGAAATCCAACCCAGATAATGTTCCAACACCAAGGTAGAACATCTGCCACACACCAAGACATCATCACCATGATTCTTGATATGCTCCACCAACTGGACTTACTATAGCATAGTAATCCAAAGAACTAGAGAAATAAACTCTCATCCACCTTCAAGAAGAATAATCTTCTTGAGTCTTCAACTCATCACCCTTCTGCCCAAGAGTAACTTGTTCCAAGACAATCCTCAATAATAACCAGCTGCCACACTCTGATTATCTTGATTCTTCGAATCCACTTCTGAGATCAACCAAATGCCACACTTTGATCATCTCATTCATGAATCCTCATATGAAAACAACTAAATGCCACATTTTGATCTTTTTCACGTTTGTCAGAACTCTCACAGAGATATCCTGGTCCACCAAGGAAACTTGATCTTCAAGTCACATATTCCAATTGCTCAATAGCAAACACACTTAGACTCCCTAAGCCATGGTTATGTAACATCTTCTCCTTCCTGCAGCTCCCGCAAACTGCCAAGAGAACGATCTTTTGAAACATCCTATTATTCATTCCTGTAGATCACCCTATCATAAGCTGATGTGCCACATCACCAACTGAGACTTCTGATATTAAGCTAGATGTCAGAACATTATGACATCCAACTGTTGAATTCAGCTCTTCCCCCTGCCACTCAGAAGAACCTCCTCCTTTTGCAAAAACAGATTTCCATGCTCTCATAGACTTGATTCAATAATCAAGTTTGAGTAGACAACCTCCATCCTGCTCAGAAACTCCAAAGACTTCAAACCTACCACATATGAATCTTCAGAAGATAAGTAGTTCAAGACTACCCCATAGCTATACCAAAGAATGCCACTTCCCTTAGTAGAGCTGTCAGTAGAAAACCAGAGATAACAGCCACATATCCTTGACTTTCACAAAAAAAACCATGCTCCAAAGCACCTAGATCAAAAATAAATTGATCCAACCATCAAGATTATGATGTCTTCAAGTCTTCCATCTCCATCTTCAACAGCATAATTCAGGTCGTCACACACCAACACACCAAATAGAGAAAGGTAAACTCTCAACATTTCTGCAGTCCTGCACTTTTACATCAGACATATACATAGTCTCCCGTCAATGTATTTTGTCATTAGTTGAAAGCACAACATCTTAGATAAATGCTCAGCTCCCGTCAGAGTATTCACTATCGATTAGATGCACATCCTTATCAAAAATAGACAAATACTCAACTCCTGTCAAGATATTTATCATATGTGATAAGGTAACCTTCTCACACAAGGTACGACATTCTTTTCTTGCACACTTGTGGCACTACCTGATCCCTCTTTTATTAATCCACACCACTGATCACTTCAGATTAGGTAAGTGACTTGACCTGATACTCCACCATGTGCACAACAAACTTCCTTGGCTGAGGAAGCAATGAACTGATATGATGTTTCAACATCAGTTCCGACATCAGTCTAAATCACATTAACCATCTACTATGGCTTTGGAGACAACAACCACAGTAATCCACACACATCTCTTGCAAGGGACACAAGAGGATCGGCCATAAGCATCTGATCAACCTTCAAAACCAGACCATACACAAAAGTAGGAACCTGCATACTCTACATCTCAAGAATCTTCTTCTCAACCTTCTGATGTTCAGACATTCTGTTTATCTTTGAGATGTTGAATGTCATCCTTCTGCACCTAAAGAGGAGATTCCCTCTAACAGGTTTCTGGAGCAAAAAAAATTTTACTGGTCATCACAAACAGATTGTTAAATAAAATATGCTTCTTCCTACAAGGATGCTTTTCAATCCTTGCAAAAACATGTTCCATTATGTGAGGACACCACATAACTGAACTCCAGCTTAAGAAGAACCTTCTCATGCCAATACCAGGGAACCATAATCTTTTGGTTCAAAAGAACACCAACTCCTCCTTGCTCTAACACATTTGCAATGTAAAATATTTATCCACTAGATTCTGCACACTCTGCTGGTTTGATGTCACAACAACTGGTAGAACATCATTCAAGAACAACACCATGGGATCCTTCAATTTAGACCTGTGGATGGTCTTTCAGAGAAGAGAGCAAAAATAAATTGCATCCTTCTGATCAGCATACTTATTGAAAATGCCTTTATGAGTGGACTTGGGTCAAACCTCAAGTATCTTTGGTCACTTTAATAAGTCAGTCAATATTATCCTCAAGTATCACCACACCATGTGATAAACCTTCAACCATCAGGAGTTTTCTAACAGATACATAGGCAGCGAAATAGAAGAAGAAAACCCCTCAACAACCTTCAGGTAAAACTTAATACCTTTGCACAAACACCACAGTCCATAGGTTTGAAAATAAATCAAACCACACAACAGCTCACCACCAAAGCTACAGACACACCACGTCATGAACAGTTCATCCTCCACTTCTAGGGACCATTCAAACCACAATATGAACTTCTCCAAGTTCAAACATCCTTTCAGTAGGAAGCTTCTACCTTGACCATGAACCAAAAAGTATCTTCCCTTGGATCTCATCCAGATACAGAACATAATGACCTGCTCTGATACCAATTGAAATTATGGTGCATGTGCAGAATTCAGATGTCCTAAGACATGTTATCCGACATCTGGTCTGACATGAACACACATGGCAAGGTATAAAAATAGTACTGAAAAGCATAAACAAAACGCACAAAATTGTTAACCCAGTTCGGTCTAACACACCTACTCTGGGGGCTACCAAGCCAGGGATGAAGTTCACTATCAGCAGTATCAATTCAAAGCTAAACTACCCGTTTACAGCTTATCACTTAATCACTACCCAATTACCCTTCTACCTAGATCCTCTCTAGGTATGAGAAACCCTTCTCACTCCCAATCATCGCAATGATGTCTAGCAGTTGACAACCCGCCACCGCATCAACAGCTCTTTACCTATACAATAATTCAACACGGAAGATACACTTCCAAGATACAACTTAGAGTTACTTAAAAGCTTCCTCCAAGAACAATACTCCTCTTACTTAACAGCTTTGAGGATCACACTCACAAACTGTCCAACTCACATGTTGAGTGGTACAGCCATACCAACTCTCCTAGAGAGTGATTCACAAGAACGAAACCCTAATAATTTTACATCTTGGAATCGTTACAATTCTAGGTTACAAACACTCCTATTTATAACCTACATCCCAACTGGATTTGGGCTTCAAAACGCAGCAGAGAGACTGCACATAATTCTGCAAAATAAACTCCAAGAAAATAGGTCTTCAATATAATGTTTCCTAATATGTCTCCATATTTAGAAATTAGTGAAACTCCGAAAACCAACACAAAAACACAGCCCAAATTACTTTGGACGCCACATAGGATAACTAAATATTCATAGAATATTCAATAACAAATAACAACTAACAGAATCTTCTTTTAATCCAATTACAGACGCGATGTCCTATGATCCAGGATGGGACATCTTTATCCGACATGTTGAATGCAGTACATTAGAACATCTTGATTAACCAGCACATGACAGCAACACATCAACACCTTAAAACAACCATTCACTCATACCATCTTAGTGCAGCACAACATGTCAAGACATCACACTTGACATCTCCACAACCTGTAACTAATCTAATATGACAGATACTGAACATAACTAGTTAGTGCAGAACAGCATGTCAAGACATCCTCCTTGACATTTTCACAACCTGCAACTAAACTATTATGGTAGATACACAAAACAGCATGTTAAAACAACTTTAGTGACATAAAGCTATCATACAGGTTTTAACAAAATTTAGCCAACACAAATACTGCATAACTGCAGAACTAATCTGTGTTGTGTTGAAGTGTGTGATTCTTGTTGGAAGTTGTGATTGGGTGAATTACTTGATGATTTATACTCTTATATTTATATTATCTTCTTCTTTTGCTGTTTTGAGAATCTCACCTCTTCTGTTTAAATGTTGCCCTCACGTGGGTAACATGCAGATTACCAGGAGTAGTGTGGAAGTCGTGGTCGGTGAAGACGAGGTGCTTCATTTTAGTTGGCGTCTGCTCTGATATGTAACGTTAGGAGTCGGGAACGCTTTTATGCTTGATTTTACTTTGTTAAAGAATTACAGTTGTCTTTACATCTTTGAAAACTAATATTTTGGTTATTTGGAACCGTTACATTTTATGTTTGAAATGAATAATTTTCCGCTGCGTAGTAAAGATTCTTTTGTTGGATTTGAATTGTTCCATTGTTTCTATTTATGTTACATGTCTTTAAAAAGAGCAAGTGGTCGTCGAAAAGTAATGCCCTTTATTTTTGAAGTGTATTATTTTACTCTGATTTATCCGATTAAATTATGCGGGGGAATTTAGGGTGTTACAAAGTGGTATCAGAGCAGGTCGGTCCGTCCGCCCAGGTTGTTTAATTGTGTAGTTCCCTAGTATGCGACATGTGTGTGAAAACACTGTCGATGCTTGCTTTGTTTTCCATTTTCAGGTTGGGAATGAAACAAGTGGGAGGGAGGCGTCTGCTTCTCTTGGATATTTAAGCTGTTGAGAGATTGGATATCGTGTTGCTGCAAGAGAGAGTGTTGTGTTGGAATGTTCAACTATTTTGAGAATGGTGTGATCCTTGAGGGAAGACGGTCAGGTGTTCTCATTTTTTGCTTCCTTGTGAGAGGGAAGGTGATGTTTTGGCTGGGGATGGACCAGTGATGCGTAGAGTATCCTGACGTGTTCTCTAAGGATAGACACGGTTGTCCCTAGTTGGAACGAGATGATGTGGTTCTTGAGACAGATTAGTTGGAGTTAAACTATGTGTTTACCAATCGTTTGGATGATGGTGTAGTGTGTCGTTGAACGCTATTATAGCTTGGTAAGGATGGTTTATGCCCATCATGATAATAGACAGGATCGTGTTGGATGGGATAGACGTATCTTGCCAACTTAGATGTTGTGTACGATGGATTGTTTGTAGTTAAGCCAAGTGCTTGCAGATTATTTTGAGGAGTCGATGTAGATTCTTATATCTACAGATGAGACGGATTCGAGGTGCGTACGTCGGTTAAGTTGGGATGTCTCTGAGAGAGAATAATCTGGTATTGTTGATGGTTGCTTCTCGGAGAGTAGAGGGTGGACTTAAATTTGACGAAGGTGAAGAGTTAAGGTTTATATCTGCTAAGTAAGTAGAAGAACTCTGAGGAGATGAGGCTCTGATGTTTGCCATGATTGTGATGACGGTGTTCTGGGAATTGGCAGTAAAGTCACAATGATGAACTTCCAGTTGTACGTGAGTTCCATATGTGTTTCCGGGTGACATATCGGATGTACCGCTAGAAAGAGAGGTGGAATTCTCTATTGGTCTAGTCCCTGGTACTAGATGTTTCTATGGCACCATACATGATGTCGGTGTTAGAATTAGTAGAACTGATAGAGCAGTTAGAAGATTTACTGGAGAGGAGAATTGTGAGACCAATGGTGTTGCCTTGGAGAGCTTCAGTATTGTTATTAAAGAAAGGGATGATAGCATGAGGTTGCGTGTTAATCGGTGAGTGGTATGGGAACTCACAATTGCGTTCTGGATAACTTGAGTTTTGAATTGTGACGAATCGCGAATGATTTTAAATTCCTAGATGGTATCACTTTTGTTTTGGGTTGAGGTCTCGTGTAAGCAGAAACCTTGAGTGAGTCGGAATCCCGTAAGAAGAATTGATATGGGATGTGGTAACCAGAACCAGAGGTTGTTAAGCTATTTTGGATAAATTGTTTCGAGCTCAGAATGGATTTTGAAGGTTGTATATGTTATGGTTGTAGTAGTATAACTCCTACGTCTCTATCGTTTGGAGAGTGACAAAGATATACTAAACTGTTGTATGTTGAAAGGGAGGTTATTCTCCTAATGGACATAAGTGAGATTCTTATACCATTTGATTGGTATGCACTCCAGTAAATAAGTGTGTTTTTATGCAAATTGATAACTCTCCAAAGTGCTTAAGAATAAGTGTCTGGTTTCAAGAATAGAGGACTTGACGGATCAATTGGTGAGTGCGCGTGTGTTTAACACAAATTGACTTGAGGTCGGGTTATCATTAAATTCGAGTGAAGAAGGAGAATGTTAAGAAAATGGGCTTTAGAACTCAGTATGGGCATTGCGAATATATGATAATTTTGTTCGGAGATTGTAATGCACCCAGGAAGTGTGTGGGGAATATGAATCGTATCTTTCATACTAAATTGAATAAGTTCGAAGTGGTGTTCGTTGGGGATAGTCTGATCTATTAGAAAACCAGAAGAAGAGCGTGTAGAGTATTTGAGAATTGAGTTACAAGTATTTAAAGGGATGAAGTTTTATGCTAAGCTACCGAAGTGTGATTTTTGGTTGGTAGAGGTGAGTTTCTGGGTTATGTTAATTCAGATGAGGGCATTGTTGTGGATCCATCCAAAGTAGATGCAGTTCTACAATGAGAAAACTCTGAAGTTGGTTAAGATGATTAGAAGATTTTTGGACTTAGGTTGTTATTACCACAGGTTATGGAAGGCTTTTCCAAGTTAGCACTTCCATTATCTCAGTTGACTTGCGAAAGGTAACTCGTTTGTTTGGAGATGTTCGTTGTGAGGAAAATTTTAAAGAGCTGAAGTAGAAGTTGACTACGACTCCAATTTCGATTCTGCCTGATCCTAATAAACCGTTTGTGGGGTATTGGGATGTGTTTATAATGAGTTTAGACAGTTTGTTAATACCATATGGTAAAGTCGTAGTTTATTCTTTACAAAAATTGAGGATTCATGAAAGGATCTATCCTGTTCAAGATTTGGAGTTGGAGGCGGTTGTAAGTGTGTTAGAAATCTGGAAGTATTATTTTTATGGATCTAGGTTCGAAGTGTTTAGTAATCACAAGAGTGTAGAATACCTGCTTGATCGGAAGGAGTAGAGTATGAGATAACGAGGATGGTTGGAATTTCTGACGAGTTAGGACCTTGGCTTGAATTATCCTATTGGTAAAGTAATTTAGTGCCTGCTGAGTTAAGTTGGAAGTCTTTTCATATGTCTGCTTTGATGGTCAGAGAATTTGCATTGAGTTAGCAGTTCAGAGACTTGTATCTGGAGTGTGAGTTAACGGAGTAGAGTGCTAGATTGGGTATATTAAAAGTGAAAAATGATTTTCTGGCGAATATTAGGGAAAGTCAGAAGTCGGATGTGAATTTGGTAGAGTTAATAGTTGCGAGTAATCAGAGTGCGCAGCAGAGGCGTGATGTAGCGCAGTTCGTATGTGTGTGTGTGTGTGTGTGTGTGTGTGTGACTTGCAAGAGCTCAAAGGTTGAACGTTAGAACTTGCAGAAATGAGGAAACCATTGGACGTTCCAAAATGGAAGAGATATGGTGAAAGGTTTAAATATTAATCATGTACTACTATATAGATGGATGTATTAATTACATGTTTGATTGGTGAATCGTGGGATTGTTGTCTTGATGTTGTGTGACAACGAGGTTGGTATTCTGATTATATTGATGAGGTTAAGACGATGTTGTGTCGTGGAACTTTAACAATTGTGTTGTGTTCTGGTTTAGGAGTGAACATAAGTGTGCGTAACTCGGTTATTCGTTGCGTCTCGAATTGGTTGTCAAGTGCATTGTGTAGACATTGCATCTTGTGGTTGTTATTAATGAAGTGGGTTATTGTTTTGTGTCATTCATAGTGTTGCCTTTCATGACTTGGGAGTTGGAGAGCAGGATGCGAGGGTCGTATCCAGAACTATTTGTGTAAGGTAAATTTTCGAGGACGAAAATGTTCCAAGTGGGGGAGAGTTGTAACGCCCCAATTTTATTTAATTATTATTTGCGAATATAATTATGAGCTGTTGTGTTTGATTGTGTGTTTTGGTGTGTTTTAATTTTGTTTAAGTACCCGTAGTAGGGGTAGTGGCCTTAAGGATAAGTCTTGGGGTTAGTAGGGGTGTGTAACTAAAAGCGTAGAGAATTGGTGGTGTAGAGTGTGAGATTAATTAATCTATTTTTAATTAATTAGAATGGTGTAAAGTTGGATATTAGTGGAATTATGTGAGTAATGTGAATTATTATTATTATTATTATTTGATAATATGGGTCAAAATTATTAATAATAATATAATGGGATAATATAACGAGATAATTAGATGTGTAAAGGTGTGAAGGACATTGTGGTAATTGTAGGAGGATGAGTGAGGGCAAATGAGGTAAATCATAGTTGGGGGTTATGTAAGGAGTTAGGGAATGCGAAGTTAGATTCATGCTACGTAAAAGGAGAGAAGAAGGAAAATAGGTGAAAGAAGGCTAGGGCAAGAAGAGAGGAAGAACCTATTGGAAAAGAGGAAAGCTCATCGATACAAGGTAAGGGTGGGGTTCTTTAATCTCTTAAGGGATTGATGATGTATGTATTTGGGGTAGAAATTATTGGGTTGAATCCATGAGAATGGTGATTGTTGGTGATTGGGGTTTTTGGGAGAATCCATGATTAAGGAATTGAAGTTGATGCAATTGTTGTGTTTTGATTGTTTGGTTGAAACGCATATGTTAGGTATAGGTTATAATGGCATAATCTGTGAAAATATGAGTTAAAAACTAGTTTAGGAGTGCAGGATCGCAGGTGAGAAGTTGTTGTTATCGCAGGGTTTGGACTACAGAAATCGCAGAGGGCGCTTAGCGCGGGCTGTGGAAATTATCCCCTTCGGGGCAGAAGAGAGCGCGCTTAGCGCGAGCTGGGCTCGCTTAGCGCGACCTGGAGTGAAAAATGTCATTTTTATTAATTGGAAATTCATGAAAACAATATCTCTTTTATATTATATTAATGTTGTGTTGTTGCTGTTGTATGGTGAGCATGTATGGAGGTGTTATATGCTTGTTGTGTTGATGTGATAATGTGAAATGCATGATTGAATGATGCAAAGGTGTGTAGTTGTTGTAGTTGTGCAATAATGTATGTTCAGATGAATGTATGTTAACTGTTAAATGATGTTGGTATGAAGATGAGTATGCTATGTGTATGCATGAGTCGTTGTTGCATGTTGTCATTGATGGTGCATGGCATGTGCATAGTTGTGGGATGGCGTGCCCAGGTGGGGTGTTATCGTCTATCAGAATTCCTTGATGGAATCGTTGTGGTTGGCGTGATTGTGTGCCCATATGGTGTGTAAGCAATCACAATTGTTGGTGCGATCATGAAATAGGGGTCGTACATGACCATGAAACAGGGGTCGTTGGTGTGATCATGAAATAGGGGTCATACTTGACCATGAAACAGGGGTCGAGAGTTCCGACTGGAACTGTGATCATGAAACAGGGATCGATTTTGGTACCACATGCATTGAGTCTAGTTGGTGTCTCATTGCATTCGTTGATAGTTGTGTTGCATTATGCTTTGTGTGATTATCTGTGTTGTGTTGAAGTGTGTGATTCTTGTTGGAAGTTGTGATTGGGTGAATTACTTGATGATTTATACTCTTATATTTATATTATCTTCTTCTTTTGTTGTTTTGAGAATCTCACCTCTTATGTTTGAATGTTGCCCCCACGTGGGTAACATGCAGATAACCAGGAGTAGTGTGGAAGTCGTGGTCGGTGAAGACGAGGTGCTTCATTTTAGTTGGCGTCTGCTCTGATATGTAACGTTAGGAGTCGGGAACGTTTTTATGCTTGATTTTACTTTGTTAAAGAATTACATTTGTCTTTACATCTTTGAAAACTAATATTTTGGTTATTTGGAACCGTTACATTTTATGTTTGAAATGAATAATTTTCCGCTGCGTAGTAAAGATTCTTTTGTTGGATTTGAATTGTTCCATTGTTTCTATTTATATGTTACATGTCTTTAAAAAAAGCAAGTGGTCGTCGAAAAGTAATGCCCTTTATTTCTGAAGTGTATTGTTTTACTCTGATTTATCCGATTAAATTATGCGGGGGAATTTAGGGTGTTACATACATCATATGCAGTATTTCAAGCGCCATGTATAGAGATGTTGCTCGAAGAGCTCAAGATAATAGAACCTAGGAAAATGAAGTTGTTTGTCCATAACAAGTTAGCAATCAACTTGGCGAGCCATCCAGTTTGTCGGGGTCAAAGTAAGCACATAGAGAGGAGGTACAATTTTCTTAAGGATCAAGTTAACAAAGGAAAGCTTGAATTTGAAAATTGCAAGAAAGAATGGCAACTAGCTTATATACTTACCAAACCCCTGAAGAAAGTCAAGTTCGACGAGTTGAAGAGAAGCATCAGGATGAGAAGTCTCGAGAACATGAATTAAAGGCTGTGTTAGAAGTTGTTATTTGATGTTCTGTTAAAAGCTAGCATTCGACTATGTCGAAGCAGCTAGTCGATATGTTGAAGTAGCTGGTTGAGATGTAGAAGTAGTTAGTTGAGATGTAGAATCAGTTGTATTCGATTGAGTCGAATACAACATATATTTGTTATGTCGAAATGCAAATTGTAATTTTGTACTTTACATTGTGTATGTTTTGAGCATGTGTCTATTTGTATAGTTTTGGGTATGAGCTTAAGTTGCCTATATAAAGGTATTATATGATGTAAAACATAACAACTTCACTCCATACAAATCCTAATTTTCATAATTCAGTTTATATTTTTTTCTCTCTTTTTCTATTTTTTTTCATTCATCCTTTCTTGAAAACCCTTTGTTCCATCAAAGGTTAAAATGAATAAATATAAAAATGATTTTTTAACTATTGATTTATACAACAACCTCTCCATGAGCAATTTTAGTTTTATTTTTTAAAGATAGAGGTAAAATTCTCACCTTTTGTGTTGTTCGCCTTAGCAACATTTAGGTCCACTCAAAATATTTTATAGTTGTCATTTATCTTGAATTTACTTTTAATTTGAGTTTAATTGGAATACACTGACAATGTAAAAACATTTTACACTATCATTCAATTAAAACTATTCCTTTTGAAACATAAGCATGTAATGAAAATTAAAAAATTAATTAAATCATAATAATAACAACTTCTCCACATTTCTCTCTTTCTCTATCTTCTACCACATTCTTCTCACTCTCTTTGTTTCCAATTTCAGTTGCTTCCATTATTCTTCCCCTACTCCATCCATCTATTCAAGGCTGATCTTTATACTTTCAAAAATTTTATCTCACAAACTATATCTGCATATCTCTAGATACATAAGGTTAAACCCTAAACTAATCATCTTCTCTTAATTTTTGTGAATGTGTGACTTTCTAATTTTTTCTTTCTTTTTCTTTTAATATTAAATTTAAGTTGAATAATTTATGGACTTCTATCGGTTGTTGAAACTTTATAAAATTAAGAACAATGGTAGCTTGAGTTTTAACAAATGATATGGTAATTGATTAAAAGAGAGAGAGAGGATAAGTAATGCATTCAATTTTACTAGCGTTACTAGTGCAACATCATTTTTATTATCATGTTTAACAATTGCGTAATTGTTGTTTGTATTATTATAACAGATTAATAGATGCAAAACTTACATGAAGATTCAACCATAGTTAGCTCTGATGACATGCTTGAAAGTGTTGCTGGTATTGATTCTCTCAATAGCAGACTACCAGCATAGCCTCTCTTAGAGCCATACGAAGGAATGGAGTTTGCATCAATTGAAGAGGCGAGAATTTACTACACAAGGTATGCTAAGAATAAAGATTTTAGCTTTCGTATGGGTCGTGTTACTAAATCAAGAACAAATGGTATGATAACATGTCAATAATTTCTTTGTTCAAAGGAGGGATTTCGGGCACAAAAATATGTGAAAGAAGAAAGTAATAGTATTATTGTACACGATGAAACAAGGGTAGGATGGAAGGCAGTGCTATATTTAAAGAAAAATGGAGAAATATGGGTTGATTCAAGGTTTGTAAGGGACCATAATTATGCACTACATTCTCCTAGAAGTACACAGTTTCTTCGAGTACATAGAAAAAAGACTAATGTGCAAAAAAACTTATTGATGTGTTGCATGATTCTGGCTTAGGCCCTAGTAAAATTAGATATGTCTTATGTACTGAAAGTGGTGGTGTTGATAATGTTAGATTTAGTCGACAAGATGTTATCAATTACTTAAATGAAAAGAGACAAAAGAAGTTAGAAAATGGAGATGCCCAAATGATGTTATCATACTCTAAAAGTTATCAATTGAAGAATCTAAGGTTTTCTAAGGTTTTCTATGCTTTTCAAATGAACGCTGAAAGAAGATTAGCAAATTGCTTTTGGGTTGATTCAAGGTCCAAAATGGCATAACAACACTTTGGTGATGCTGTTACTTTTGATCCGACGTATTTGACAAATAAATACAAAATTCCTTTTGTTCCATTCATAGGAGTTAATCATCATCAACAATCAATTATTTTTGGTTGTGCTTTATTATGGGATGAAACTATTGAGAGTTTTGGTTGGTTTCTAAGTACTTGGTTAGAAGTAATTGGTGGGATTTGTCCTAAAACTATTATCACGGATCATGATGCGGATATTAGTAATGCAGTTGCAAAGATATTTTTAGAGGTTAATCATCATTATTGCATGTGGCATATTGAGAAAAAATTTCTTGAGTACTTGAATCGTGTCTATCACGAACATGGTGAATTTAAAATTCAATTTTACAAGTGCATCCACCAATTTACCACTATTGAAGAATTTGATTCTGATTGGGAAGCAATGATAGATAAATATGGATTACAAGATAATCAATGGCTAAACAAGATTTACTCCATTCAAGAAAAATGGAATCCTGCTTATATACGTCACAATTTTTGTGCAGGAATGTCTACAACTCAAAGGAGTGAAAGTATGAATAAATATTTTAAAGAATTTTTGAATTCAAGTACAACATTAAGCCAGTTTTTGACACAATATGAAAAGGCTCTTCATGCACGTTACAATAAGGAAAGAGAGAAGACTTTCAAAACAAGAAATTCAAAGCCACTTTTACGAACTTTATATCCCATGGAAGAAGAAGCTTCAAAAATTTAAACAAGAAAAATGTTTAGAATATTTCAAGGTGAGTTGGTTGGTTCTCAATTATTTATCACATAAAAGGTTAAGTTTTCTATTGAAGTCTCGTATAAAGTGTGAGTGTATTCTTCAATCTAGCCATGTTTTGAATGATGTCAAAACTAGGAGAGTATTTTGGCGTTTTTGTATATTGGGAGGTATCAACCAAAGTTTAGATGTGCATTGATCATTTTAGCCTTAGGATGCATACAAATGGTTTTGAAATTGATTGGAAATATCTAGGCATGCTTCATACATCAAAAACTAAGTTTTATGTATGAACATTGTTGCATAGGCCGACACATACGAGTTCAGGTCGACCTATAGAAGCTTTTACTTCAATATAGGCCGACACATAGTTTTTACGGATCGACCTCCACGCATCAATATTAAAGCCTGTAGGCTATGTCCATAGGTCGCCTCACTTAGATCAACCTGAGTACCTTGATAGGCCGACTTGTAGCTTTCAAAAACTTAAAATTTTGTTTTGCATCTTATTTTTTCTTGCATCCTTTTTGCTTATTTCCATACACACACACACACACACACACAGATATATATATATATATATATATATATACTCATACATGCATCTCTTTCTAGCAAAGTACTAGTGTAAAATCTAAACGAAACCAGAATTACAAATCATTCCCATCATCTTCAACTTTTCTTCTATACATACACACAATCAAATTACACATAATCATTTTTTGATTGGGTGACCATCTAGATTAGGATCGATAACGTCCAATTAGGTTGGTGTAACCGAGAATATTAGGTTCGGATCTTTGTGTGTTTCAAATAAGAAAACCAAGGTGGGGTTTTCCTTCAAGGTCATTGGGATTTGAAGGTTTTGGACAAGATCACGTTAACACGGATTCGACCGAGTGAAAACCTTAGGACAATGTGGTTTCCTTGCAAGGGTGTAGCGCGAGATGGTGAATCGTGTTCGCGAATCTTGGGTTCAACAAGTTCATGCTAGGGATAACGCGACCGAGCAAAAACCTTGAAGACGAGGAGGTCTTGAAAGCAAATAGTCAAGAACGGGTGGATTGTTATAGCATTGTTAGTGACTTGATCAAGCTTTGATCAAGGGTTTGAAGGTGGTTAAATCAACAGCAAACCATAGGGTTTGTGGGGTTAGAGTTCTTCACCTCTTGTATTAACATTTTTGCAAAGATAAAGTTAATTGCAAGTATCTCAATTCGATTTCGGATTGAGGGCAGACGTACCTATAGAGAGGCCAATTGGGGAACTGCCTAAACAAATCTTTGTCTCTCTCTCTCTCTCTCTCTCTCTCTCTCTCTCTCTCTCTATCTATCTATCTATCTTTTTATCTCTTGAATTGCTATTCTTGCAAATTATCGATTTCATTGTTGTATTGATTAATTCGATTGGAATTTATTTTGTAACTATCTTTAAAAGTGTTATTGTTGATATAATCATAATCACTTTGACTGTGATTGTCTTTTAACATCAACAAAACAAATTGAATTTCTTAATGTTATTGATCGCACATAAAGTGTTCAATAAATTGCCTTTGAGTATTTTTATTGCTTTGTGTTTATTGGAAATAAGTTTTATGAATAGCTTTGCATTTGATTGATACGTGAGCTAATCGTTGTTGAATAATTTTTGTTAATTATCATTCGATAGGTTTACATTACGCATATCCAATATTTTCAATAGTAGGTTCGGTTAGACGATTCGATTTGGGTTATTTTCGCTGTACCATAAAACTTTTGAAAATCTATTTTTGCCAAAAGTTTTGTTTTTAAATTTGTGATCTATTCACCCCCTCTAGATCGAAGCATATTGTCTAACAAGTGGTGTCAAGAGCTCCGGTTAATTCTGTGCTTCATATTTACTTCTTATAAGAATGGCTACCAAACCTAAGGGAGCGTACAATATAGCACAAATTTTCACCGGCGAAAATTATGGCTATTGGAAATCTCTTATGCATATTCACTTCAACTTCATTGACAAAGGTATATGGGACGCTATTCAAAGTGGTCCGAATGAAATAACCATAACCAACGAAGGTGTTATCGTACCGAAACCAGAAGTTCAATGGGATGCTAATGATTAGAAATTGTGGTTACATGATTAGAAAGCGAAAAATATTCTCACATCCGTTTTGGGTGTTTATGAGTTTTATCGCGTTTCTCATTGTGAGACCGTCAAGGCTATGTGGGACCCATTATAGATTGCCCATGAGGGTACTAATGATGTCAAACAAGCTAGGATTAACATATTAAATCAAGAGTTTGAGCTGTTTCCTATTGAGCATGGTGAAACCATTGCGGATATGCGAAAATGGTTCACACATCTTGTCAATCGATTAAATGCACTAAGTAATCATGTTTCCAATGAACTTGCTATTAAAAAAGCTTTGATATGTTTAAGTAAGAAATGGAAGCTCAAGGTCACCGCCATCAAGGAGGCAAATGATCTTAAGTCGCTTGATCTCACGCCTTTCTTTGGTAAGTTGGAAGAGCATGAGCAAGAGCTCACTTGCTTAGCAAAATACAAAAAAGAATGTGAAAATAAACTGAAGAAGTAGAAAGGGAAAGACAAAGAATAAGGGAAGAAGTCCATAGCTCTAAATACTTCTAGCTCAAGTTCCTCAAATGAAGAGCTTAGGGATTGTAAATCTAAAGATGATAATGAATCCGACGAAGAAGATATGAGGCTGTTTATAAAGAGGGTCAATAAATACATGTTGAAACATGGTAACAAATATTCCGACAAATACCATGAAAAATCAAGAAGGTTATCAAGTTCCTCAAAAAAAGATGTGTACAAAAAGGGTAAGTCTCTATGTACTTGTTACAACTGTGGTAAACTCGGTCACTTTAAGCCGGAGTGTCCTAAAATCAAGAAAGAAAAGGAAAGAGGTCATCACAAATCTTCTAGAAAATCTAGAAGAGCTTAAGCCTCTTGGGAGAGCGAAAGTGATTTATCAAGTGATGATAGCTCTACGTCAAGTGTTGAATCTGCCAAGTTTTACTATATGGCAAACAAAGGAAAGAAAAAGGTTGTAAGTCACTGTTAACTTCAAGCTTCTCATGATTTACCTTTTTCTCAACGTTAAGAATCTTTTGAAAATCTACAAAGACAAACCATAGATGCTTTCAAAAGATTAGCTTCAAATAAAAGAATTATTTCTTATTTAAAAGTTAAGATTTTAAAAAATGAAAAGAATATGGAAGGACTAAGGAAATCTATGTTAGATATTATAAAGGATCAAGATAATGATCCTTAATCTTTGTGGTTTGGTTGTGAACTTGTCACATTTGGCAAAAGGATTCATTGACTCTTAAAGCTAAATTAGATCAGGCTTTACAACCTAAGGTTACTTTTGATATAGATACTTCCAAATATGACTTACCATCTTATAATCCATATATAAGGTATAGTTACATTAAAAAGAAACCAAATAGCAAAAGATTATCTTCTCTTAACTTGTATTGTCACTATTGTTGCAAAAAGGGTCACACAATTGCAAAGTGAAAATTTAAGAAACTTTTTGTTCCTAAAGGTGTCTTTCAATGGATGCCTAGATGCAACCAAAGTTTTACTAATCCCTAAGGACCCAATCAAGATTGGGTACCTAGAACTATTTGTTAATCATGCATGAAAAATGTCTTGACTCTATGAAGAGAGTATGGGATCTCGTTTGTGGAGCATCAAGGCACAACACGGTGACATGTCCTTATTGTTTTGATCTTTGTGACTAACATGGTAGATTGTTTTACCAATCAGGTTAACTTTTAATGTTTTCTTTAAGTGGTGAAAGTGTGTGAATGATTGCTAATGTTTTATCCAAGAAGTTTCGAAAAGATATTATGTTCAATAATGTAGGTTTATCTTCAAGAAAACATATTCAAGTACATCAAATTAGGAGTGATCAACCTAAAATGATGAAACATGAGGAGGAGTAAGATAATCGTCATGATTGAACAAGATTGAGAGTCTAGCATCAAGGATAACCATCAAGTCAATCACCTTTTGGATACATTATTAGTCAAACTTTCAAATACTTGTACAAGAAGAAAAGTGGTAAGAGCGTTTTGGTCTCAATTGTGTTTTTTTGTCACGTGTTGCATTTATTTCAACTTTCGTTTGAAAGTTCTTCGTGGAATTCAAGTGTATCCTCCGCCATGTTTACAGTGAGGTAATATTGTTTCAATCCTTTTTCTTATTTTGTAAGTGTTTCTTTTACTTGTTTATTTCTTAAAGGTATGTGATGAACTATGTGTGTGATATTTGTGATGCGTGTTTAGTTCCAAAACTTTCAATGTGACTATTGTGCGTTTCATTCTACATGTTTATAGTAACTATATTCAAATGTTGTCACATTTTCATCTTTATCTTGAACCAATTCATGCTTGAATTTTACATGATTGCATAATTCTAGAAAATAAACCATAAAAATCTGTCATATGCATGTGTCTCTCTAGTATCAGACAATTGCGTTGCAGAATTCACAGAAAAGTATCAGCATTGTATCGTCATGAAGCAGCATGTGTGGAAGCTAACAGTGGTTGGATGTCTAGAGATTCCATAGGTTGTTTGACTTGTCGAGCATCGGTAGATAAACTACTTTCTGCAGCTGTCGCAAGACTACAACAAAGACCTTGTCCGGGTGTTCACCATCAAGGAGTGTAATAAAGGTACATCCTTCTGCTACACATCTATGATTTCAAAAATTCTAAACTTCTTCAACATTAGTGTGCCAAACTTGCTACTCATATCACCTAGCCCAATTCAAGAATTTTCCCAACGTACCTTAACAAATATGGGGTACTTTTAGAATGAGGAACGTCAAGCGTATTACCTCAGGTTGGGAAAACATGGATGGAAGGTGTACAACTTTGATGATCCTACAGAGTTTGCTGACTCCACTACTGAGCCACATGTTGGGGATGATGAACCTATGAAAGATGTGGACCATGAAGTTGGTCAAAGGAATGATGATGTTCATGAAGATCAATCCTCCATCACTTCACTTATTCAAAATCTGCTGATCAAACAAGATGCTCAAATGGCACAACTCCTCACTATGCAGGAACACATGAAGATCCAAGATGCGAACTTTGAGTATTTTGCATCTTTTGTAACAGAAAAACTGGTCTTTTTGAATGACGAAATGGATGCAAATACGGTCACTACCATTGCAAGGGTCAATCACATGATTGTTGCCAAAAATTAAGACCACCATCATTACACACAATTCTATCAGGAAATGTGTGACTTCTTGGACTGTCAGTTTGGAAGCGATGGTCAAGGCTGGTTTCGTGGAGTGAGGCGTAGAGGTCACGTAAGACAGTGATGTGCAATGTTTGGGCCATTTCTGTCATATGTCTTAGGATTTGTTTCTTGTTGGTCATGCATTCAGTTTTATTTTATGTCTCCATGAATTTTTCATTTTGTTTTGGTTTGTTGTTCTATTGTTTGGTTTATGTATTCATTCAGTGCTTGTACTTTGATTAATTAAAATAAATAAATATGAGTATTTTTGGTTTGTTTTATTATTCTTGTGTTATTTACATATGTTTAGTATGTGAGTTCACTACTTATTCTTTGCAATTGCTTATGTATAGTATATGATATATGTTATGCTTCTAATGGATTACTTGTCTCTTTTTGATGTTGTCAAAGGGGGAGAAGATTATGAAGAGGATAGTGCATAAATTTAGGGGGAGTTATTTAGTGTACCGAAGAAAAACACAATGTCTATATGATTCAAGTTTTTCCATCATAAAAAGGGGGAGTATGTGAGTGCATTCTTCAATCTAGCCATGTTTTGAATGATGTCAAAACTAGGAGAGTGTTTTAGCGTTTTTGTATATTGGACGGTATCAACCAAACTTTAAATGCGCATTGATAATTTTAGGCTTAGGATGCATACAAATGGTTTTGAAAATGATTGAAAATGTCCAGGCATGCTTCATACATCAAAAACTAAGTTTTATGTGTGAACATTGTTGCATAGTCTGTCACATACGAGTTCAGACCGACCTATAGAAGCTTTTGGTTCAGTATAGTTCTACACATATTTCTCACAGGTCGACCTCCACCGATAAATATTAAAGCCTGTAGGCTCTGTCCATAGGTCACCTCACTTAGGTCGACCTGAGTACCTTAACAGGCCCTATTGCTTTCATAGGCCAACATGTAGATTTCAATAACTTAAAATTTTGTTTTGCATCTTATTTTTTCTTGCATCCTTTTTTGCCTATTTCCACACACACACACACACACACACACACACACACACACACATATATATATATACTCATACATGCACCTCTTTCTAGCAAGGTACTAGTGTAAAACCTAAACGAAACCAGAATACAAAGCATTCCCATCATCTTCAACCTTTCTTCTATGCATACACACAATCAAATTACACATAATCATTTTTTGATTGGGTGACCATCTAAATTAGGGTTGACAACGTCCAATTAGGTTGGTGTAACCGATAATATTGGGTTGGGATCTTTGTGTGTTTCAAATATGAAAACCAATGTAGGGGTTTTCTTGAAGATCATTGGGATTTAAAGGTTTTGGACAAGATCACGTTAACATGGATTTGACCGAGTGAATGCCTTGGGACAAGGTGGTTTCCTTGCAAGGTTGTAGCACGGGACGGTGAATCGTGTTCGAGAATCATGGGTTCAACAAGTGTGTGCTAGGGATAATCTGATCGAGCGAAAACCTTGAAGACGAGGAGGTCTTGCAAGCATGTAGTCAAGATTAGATGGATAATAGCAGCATTGTCGGTGACTTGATCAAGCTTTGATTAAGGGTTTGAAGGTGGTTGAATCAACAACAAGCCATAGGGTTTATGGGGTTAGAGTTCTTCACCTATTGTATAAATTTTTTTTGCAAAGATAAGGTTAATTGCAAGTATCTCAATTCGATATCAGATTGAGGGCAGACATACCCATAGCGAGTCTAATTGGGGAACTTCCTAAACAAATCTTTATCTCTCTCTCTCTCATTGTTGTTCTTGGAAATTATCAATTTCATTGTTTTTTCGATTAATTTGATTGGAAATTATTTTGTAACTATCTTTCAAAGTGTTTTTGTTAATATAATCATAATCACTTTAATTGTGACTGGCTTTTAACATCAACAAAACACATTTAATTTCCAAACGTTATCGATTGCAGACAAAGTGTTCGATAAATTGCTTTTGAGTATTTTTATTGCTTTGTGTTCATTGGAAATAAGCTTTACGAATAGCTTTGTATTTGATTTATTTGTGAGTTAATCGTTGTTGAAGAATTTGTGTTCATTATCATTCCATAGGCTTACATTACGCATATACGAGCTTTTCGATAGTAGGTTTTGTTAGACGATTCGATTCGGGTTGTTTCCGTTATGCCATAAAACTTTTGAAAATCTATTTTTTCCTAAAGTTTTGTTTTTAAATTTGTGATCTATTCACCCCCTCTAGATCGAAGTCTATCATTTAACATAATGTTCGTTAAATTTACAGAGAGAAGCTTATCTACTATGTAAATTTTCATGTCACTTCAAAAGAAGCAAATAGTAGTTGTTACATGTTTGAATTTTCAGGTATTCTTTATAGACATGTATTATGTTTATTCATAAAGAAAAAGGTTTATTGTCTCCCTTCACAGTATGTTTTACAAAGATGGTCCATTAATGCTAAGAAAGAAAAGGTAAAAGAAGTGACAATTGAAGAATTTCATGAAGGAAGCGACAATGTTTCTGACACTTCATTGTTTAATTGTATTATGGTTCACTCCCTTGAACTATCAAAAAGAGGTTCACAATCCGAAAGACATCACGATATTGCAATTAAAAGTTTGCAAAATGGAATTGAAAAACTTGATTTATTGGATATTGAAGAATCAAATAATGAGTTTATTGATTCAACATCTGAAGATATACTAAAAGTCTCTGATGTCAATATAGCTTTTCATGACCCTCCACTTGTGGTAACTAAAGGACATTCGCGGACTTTGCGAATGAAAATCAATTTCGAGATGGTAAAAAAAAGGTTCCTCTACTTGTAGTTATTGCATGAAAAAGAGTCAAACTAAGCGTAAATGTCCAAATTTAAATCAAACGAGGTATCTTAAAATTACATGTACATGTTTTCTCATTTTTTTTATCATGTTAATTTGATTCACTAACAACATACTTATGATTTTTAGGTGATAAATTCAATTTTCAAACTTTGTTTTGAAACTTCTATTTTGTTGGTTGATTAAGAGGTAATAGTTTTTTTCTAATGTTACTGCTTTTTCTTATATTTATACTAGTGTCAATTTTAACAATTAATTGTCTTCATATTATAATTGAATGTCTTTATTCAAGTCATGCCTCATAAAGTCTTTTATAGTCGTAAAATTCAACAAGTTACTTCTATGCTATTTGGAGACATCATGAGATCCTTACTAAAGTTGTTGGCATTTTGTGTTAGAACACCAACACTGTGATGATCACAATGTATGCACAACATGAAAATAATGAAATGGCAAGATGATATATGATGGTACATACACTCACAAATGTATAGAGACTTGTAATAGAATAAAGAGTAGAGAGTAGAGAGAATAAAAATTATTCCCATTAAGAATTCAGTTTACAATACAAGGTGTTATTTATAGGCATTATACACTTACTTGCAAAGTAAGCTATCTATCTTAGGCAACTAACTAACTAAAATAATAGTTATAGACAGATATGGATTACATCTCAACATTTTCCCTTAATTCATAACTGTTGAATACTTACAACTCCAAGCTTCTTTCTCAAACACTCAAATCTGTCAAGCTTTGGAACCTTTGTAAAATCATCTGCTAGATGCACTTCAGTTGGATAATATTGCACCTCAATCACTCTATTATTCATTTGTTCTCTAATGAAATGAAACCTTGTATCTATGTGTTTACTTCTGCGATGTGAGATTGGATTTTTTTGCAAGGCTGATAGCTGATCTGTTATCAATTCTGAGTATCAAAGGCTTCATCACTTCATCACTTCACACTTCAGTTCCTTCATCACTGAATCCAACCACATTGCTTGACAAGCTGCAAATGTTCCTGCAATATATTTAGCCTCACAAGATGAAAGTGTAGTCACTGGTTGCTTTTTTGTACACCATGATATAGCAGCTTCATTGAACTTGAATACGTAGCCATAAGTACTTCTTCTATCTGTGATATCTTCACACCAATCACTATCTGAGTATCCAATGAGTTCACTTCTTTCACCTTTGCTTCCATTAGGGAATAGCAGACCAAAGTCCATTGTGCCTCTTATAAACCTAAGTATTCTTTAGTAGCTATCAAGTGAGTTTTCCTTGGATCATGCATGAATTTTCTAATTACACTGACTGCATAGCAATATCAGGTCTAGTATTACACAAGTATCTCAGTGAACCAACTATTTGTCTAAATAGTGCTGGATCAACTCTTTCTTCCTCACTGCACTCATCTATTTTTTGAGTTTGTCTTTGATGGATTTAAAATTGAATTACAGCTATTCATTTCAAATTTCTCAAGCAGCTTACCTATATACTTTTGATGGTGCATAACTACTCCATTCTTCACCTTCATAAATTCCATTCCTAAGAAGAATGAAAGTTCACCTAGATCAGTAATTTCAAATTCATATTTCAATTTGTTTTTCACCTTTTCAATCTCTGATGTTCTGCTTTCAGTGATGGGCGAATCATCCACATACAAGAAAATTATCATGATTTTTTCCTCACTTGAACTTTGCACACATACACCAAACTCTACTGGAAATTTTTTGAAACCTAATTGAATCATGAATTGATCAATCCTCTTATTCTAGGCTCTAGGGTCTGCTTCAAGCCATACAAAGCCTTATGAAGTTTATACACCATATTCTCCTTGCCTTGTACTTCAAAACCAGGAGGATGTGACACAAATACAATCTCTTCAAGTGGACCATTTAGGAAGACAGATTTTACATCTAAATGATAGAGTGACCACCTAATCTTGCACACTAGAGTCACCACCAATATTACAGTCTCAAGTCTTGCAACTGGGGCAAACACCTCATTGTAATCAATACCATGTTTTTGTAAGAAGCCTCTTGCCACCAACCTTGCCTTATACTTTGAAATTTTCCCATCAGGATTTAATTTTAGCTTGAAAACCCACTTCACATCTATTTTCTTTTTCTTATTTGGCAAGTTAACCAGCTCCCAAGTGTGATTCTTCTCAATTGATTGGATTTCTTCCATCATAGGTTTCCTCCATACATCTATCTCCAGTGCTTCTTTATAATTGAGAGGTTCAGAATCTGTCAACAGTGTAAAGTGAATGCTATCACCTTCATCATTTACTGCATTATCAGGAATTACATCACAGTCATCCAATCTTCTTGGAGCATGTCGGAATCTTTGAGGTCTCACAGCTGCTTCCTCTTCTTCTGGTTCATCTGCATCATTATTGTTTACTTCTTCATTATCTGATTCATCACTTGAACCAGGATAAATGTTTCTTTTTTTATTCTCCCTACTGTATACTGTCTCCTCTTCCCATTTCCATTTCTTAGCCTCATTCACAATCACATCTCTACTGACATGTACCTTTTAAGTTACAAGATTATAAAGCTTATAGGCACCTATTGGATGATAGCCTATAAGTATCATAATCTAACTCTTGTTTTCAAGTTTGCTTCTTCTAACATCTGGTACATGTTTGTAGCACAAAGATCCAAAAACCTTGAAATGCTTCACACTATGCTTTCTTCCACACCAAGCTTCCTCTGGTACCTTCAAATTCAGCTTCTCTATAGGACATTTATTCATAATGTAAGCAGATGTAGGGACTGCTTCACCCCAAAACTTATATGGTAGGTGTTTTTGCTTGATCATGCTTCTTGCCATATTCAGTAGATTTCTATTCCTTCACTCAGCAAGTTCATTATGCTGAGGTGTATAAGGAGCTGTTACCTCATGCACAACACCTTGATTGACACAGAAGACTTCAAATTCTTTTGAGGTGTATTCTTCTCCACCATCATTTCTCAAGATCTTAATAGATTTATCACTCTCCTTTTCTATTAAGAGTTTGAATTTTTTGAATACATCTAAAGCCTCAATCTTAAGCTTAATTGTATACAGCCATATCATTCTTGTACATTCATCAACAAATGTGATGAAGTATTTGCTTCACCCTAATGAAGTTACTTCAAAAGGACCACATATATCAGAGTGGACCACTTGCAGTGCTACACTAGCTCTTTTAGGTGCTTCAGAAACAAAGGGGAACCTGCTTTGCTTACTTTTCACACACACTTCACAAATGGCTTTTCAAACATTCACTTTTGGCAGGCCATACACCAATTCTTTAGAACTCAACTCACTAAGACTTCTAAAGTTTAGGTGACCATACCTCTTGTGCCATAGATCTTCAATATCTTCACTCACTGCTGCAGACAAACACATAATCTTTTCACTTGAGATGTTGCATTTGTATGTTCTATTCTTTGACATGTTTGATTTGAGCACCAAATTCTTCTTTGCATCAAAAAACTTCAAAGAATCACCATTCATAGTCACTGAGAATCCCTTCTCCACCAGTTGACCAATGCTCATGAGACTACACTTCATCTCAGGAACATACATCACATCTTCAATAATGATTCTTTTGCCATCCTTGCTTCTAATCACTATATTTCCACTACATTCAGCCACAAGGTTTCTACTGTCAGCCAGTTTGATACTTGTTTTCTTGCTAGTATCAAAACTTGTCAACCACTCTCTCTGTGATGTCATGTGATTTGAGAACCCATAGTCAAGAAACCACTCTCCATTCTTAATCTTTTCATCACTAGTAGTAGCCATCATTAACACTGTGGTGTAATCATATTCATGGGCCAGATTTACTTCTTCACTATATTGTTGATATTTCTTGAACCAACATTCATCAGCAAAGTGTCCATACTTCTCACAGTCGTAACATTGCACCTTAATTTTGTCAAAATCCCTCTTCTTGTTCTGACTTCTGCCAAAGCCTCCTCTCTTTGAAGATTTAACTTTGTCTTCAGTCTTGTTCTTTTCATTGTTGGACCAATTTGCTCTACTGTTTCCTTTCTTCTTGAAAAACTTCTGATTTTCCTCCTTCTTGGAAGTTTGAACTTGGAGTGCTTATTGAACTGTTCTATCAGAACTTCTATCAAACACCATGAGCTCATGTGCTTCTAGTGAATCTTGCAATTCTTCAATTTTCATAGTTTTCACTTCCTTTGCTTCTTGGATAACTTCAACTATAAAATCAAACTTTGGACTTAAAGATCTCAGTACCTTTTCTACTACCATCTGATCTGTAATGTTCTCACCACAAGTTTGCGTCTGATTTACAATGGCTGTTAACTTTGAGAAGTAATCACTTACTTTCTGATCTTTTTCCATCTGCATCATCTCATACTTTCTTCTATAGGACTGTAGCTTCACTTTGCTTCGCTTTTTCTCCACCAGTGTGATAGTTCTCTAAAATATCCCATGCTTCCTTGGATCTTGTAGCATTAGAAATCTTCTCAAAATGCTAATTGTCAACATTCTGTTGAATGTAGAACAAAGCTTTGCAGTCTTTCTTCTTGGATTCCTTAAATGTAGTCCTTTGTGCATCTGTTGGATTCACCACCAGATCTTCATAGCCGTTCTGTACAATTTCACTCACTTCTTGTGCTCCAAATAAAGATTTCATCAAAGCACTCCAACGATCCCAGTTCTTTCCATCAAGAACCATGATATTTGAACTAAAACCATTGTTATTCATCTTGCCTATCAAGAATCTTTCACTAAGTGTTTTCCTTGATTGTTACCCTCACTATTCACTCGTGTTTCCCTTAGATAGAACTAGACACTAGATGCCAATTGTTAGAACGTCAACATTGTGATGATCACAGTGTATGCACAACATAAAAAAAATGAAATGGCAAGACGATATATGATGGTACATACACTCACAAATGTATAGAGACTTGGAATAGAAGAAAGAGTAGAGAGTAGAGAGAATAGAGATGATTCTCATTAAGAATTCAGTTTACAATACAAAGTGTTATTTATAGGCATTATACACTTACTTGCAAAGTAAGCTATCTATCTTAGGAAACTAACTAACTAACATGACAGTTATAGACAGTTATGGATTACATCTCAACATTTTGCACTTCCTGTTTCCACCCTGCTGTAATTTTTGTGTTCAAATTTGAATGGTTTTTTATTAGTTTTTTTTAAGTTGGAGTGTATGAGGGGTTGGGGAAGCATTTCTCATTCTTTAGAAAGCTATGTGCTTATCCATTTATTCTTAACTTTTGAATCTTTTTCCAAATTTCATTTGATATTGAAATTGTATTGATTTTTTTCCAGCTTTATTTCTATGTATTGTTACAATACTACTACAAATTCCATAGTGAGTACTATAATACAACTTATACAAAGAAATTTTTCTGTTGTTGTTGCTATGGCCTTGTATCTATCTTTCATCAAATTCAAACTCTTGTTGATTAGAACTAACTGGTTTTTTTGTATCAATTTTTGCATTTGGTTCTGTCTTTGATTCATCACTCTTTGGATCAGATTTTGATCCCGAATTTCTTGTAAGGAAAAAAGAAATACCAGGATCTTGGAAACCTGTGACTTCTAAAGGATTCCAATCTAAGTCAGTAACTTCTAGTGATGGTTCCCTCTCCCAGTTTCACTACTCTTTTGGTTTCTTCCTCATCAGGAAAATGATTTTCATTGTATTTGTGTATAGTTAGTGTTGAATTTACTGCATTGTAATCCGAAAAAAACAATTTTTAGTTAGTTGTTAATAAAGTTGTACATTTTAAAAGATTTTAAATAATGACAGTGAGTTGCAGAGTTAATAGCAAGTAAGATCATATTCTTGAGTTGAATGCAACTAGTGGACTTTCTTTGAAATTAATAAATGTGTAAAAATCTTTGGAACAGTAATACTCCATTTAGAGGCTTCACGGTTAAAATAATTTCTTCGATTATTTTTAACGCGGAGTTTTGTAGTATTCCGGATCTATTGTGGGATATTAAGCTCACAGCTTGAAAGTGGTCTTTTATTGGGGGAAAATCTTATTCCAACGGTAACTTCTTTGAATTTTGTCAGACTCCAATATTTTGTTTGTTTTAGTTTTCAGTTAATTTGGATTCTCCTTCGTTTTGGTTTTGGTCTAGGTTTTATTTGTTCCTTAATTGAAAGCTTTTTCTTGTATCAAGGATTTGCGTACCTCTAATACTCTTTTAATAAATCACCTTGCTTATAAAAAAAGAGGATTTCTTAACACACCACCCATGTTTCTTATACACCACGTGAAATTTCCATTTTGCCCCCAGATTTCGGATGTGCACATCCGGACGCACCGTTTTTTCAAAAAACGCTGATGTGTTCCGGATGTGCACATCCGGAAGCATGGAATAGCTTTATTTTTAACAAATACCGGATCTGCAGATCCGGAAAAAAGTGTAACTTAATTTTAGAAAAACTCTAGGGTTGTATTCATGATTAAGTGCACACTTGCTATCTTTAGAAAAACTCTGGACTGACTTTGGGTCACAGTTCCTCCTGCTTATTATGCACACTTACTAGCTTTCCGCGCTCGATACTACATAAGTGAAGTAGAACATTCTGATTCTGGTTCTGCAAGTGGTAATAGGAGTGCCACCAACTTTGTGTCGACTCTGCTGCCATAAGTAATGTGGCTGGTGCACTTGTAGCAGTAATGTCATCGGAAGTTATAACAAACTCTAGGGTTGGAGTCTCTCAGTCAACATAATGGTTGTCTTCGGCATTTCAATAAGTAATGTGGCTGGTGCACCAGTAGCAGTAATGTCATCAGAAGTTATAACAAACTCTAGGGTTGGAGTCTCTCCGTTAACATAATGGTTGTCTTCGGCATTTCAATAAGTAATGTGGTTGGTGCACCAGTCGCATAATGTCATCAGAAGTTATAACAAACTCTAGGGTTATAACTCCTGATGACATTTGCGACTAGCCGACAAAACAAATTTGTAAAAAAAAATTACATTTTTTTCCGGATCTGCAGATTCGGAATTTAAAAAAATAATGCTATAATATGTTTTCGGATGTGCACATCCGGAATGCATCAGCGTTTTTTAAAAATTTGGTGCGTCCGGATGTGCACATCCGGAATCTGGGGGCAAAATAGAAATTTCACGTGGTGTATAAGAAATTTGGGTGGTGTATTAAGAAATGGTCTAAAAAAAACTATATGGGTGATGCATTCTAGAGTTGCTGATTTTGATTCCATATGATTTAAAAAAACATACTTTAATTGAAAATTTTAATCATACACAATGCTACATTACTTTTATAAGTCCTTTCAAAAAAAAATCAAAGACATTAAAAATTCGAATCAAATAAATTTTTTCAGAATCTAGACAAAAAGATTCGAATTACAAATGAGAAAATATCTTATTAAACCTGATACTTCATACACTTAGAATTTCTAGAAGAAAAAGAAATTACCAACGCAGCATGTTGGGTTAATACATCAATCCAAAATGATTAACCATTTAATTTATCTTATTCTTTATCAAATTAAAAAATTGTTAGGACAACATAAAACATACAAACAGAATTTGGGAAGGTAGTAACAATGGTGGAAAAGAAACTTGGGGAAGAAGATGAATTGAGAGAGAGAGAGAGAGAGAATTAGGGTAGAGAGTAATAATAGTGATGAATTATAAAATTGGCATTAACTTCTTAATTGGGATTACAACACTGTATTTATACATGAGAGAATATAACAACTAAAATAAAAAAAATACAACTAAAGTGCAAAGCTGTTAAATCTGTTATTTTTTGGAAATGCATCAGCTGTAATCGATTAACGACATATGGGTAATTGATTACCCTAGTCAAATTTCCAAAAAATACAGCTTTTTACAACAGCTCACAACACACCACCTCACTTTAGTTGCTCCAAGTTCATCATGCTCAAGCTCTTCAACAGTCTCTTGAACACCTCATTTGTCACACCCTTGGTCAACAAATCCGCAACTTGGTCCTCGCTTCGGCAATAGCTCAATCTAAGCTTTCCATCATCGACCAATTCTCTCAAGTAATGAAACCGCATCTCAATATGCTCGCTCCTTCCGTGTGCAATCGGATTCTTCGCAAGATTTATCGCGGAAACATTATCCACAAACAGTGTGGTGGCATCATCATCACCACATCCCAATTCCTTCATTAGATTCACTAACCACATAGCTTGACAAGCACTCAATGATGCCGCAATGTACTCGGCCTCACAAGAAGAGAATGCTACAACCGGTTCCTTCTTCGAACACCATGAGATTGGTGTACTACCGAACATAAAGATGTAACCCGCCGTAGATTTCCGATCATCTTTATCTCCACACCAATTAGAATCGGTGTAGCCAAGTAAAGTACATTTGCGACCCATATCCGATGTGGGAAACAAAATACCACAACCAAGAGTACCTTTCACATATCTAAGGATCCTCTTGACCGCTGCCAAGTGAGACACCTTAGGTCTCTCCATGAATCTACTCGCAATACCGACACTAAAAGCCAAATCGGTCGAGTATTGCACAAATACCGCAACTATCCAATCAAACTCCAGTAAAGTGTTGGATCCACATCATTCTCATCATCACTTTTGGACAGTTGAACTCTAGCCTCACAAGGTGTATTAGAAGCATTACAATGTTCCATTTCACACCTTTTCAAGATATCTAGAGCATACCTTCTTTGATGCATAAGCAGCCCCACTTTTGACTTGTGAAACTCTATGCCAAGAAAGTATCTCATCACACCAAGGTCCGTCATCTCAAACTCACTCATGAGCTCCACTTTGAACCTTGAAATACTCTTGTCATTACTGCCCGTAATCAAGAGATCATCAACATACAAGCAAAGTATAATAACACCATCAATAGTATCCGATCTCACATAAACACCATGTTCGGATACACACCGTTTGAAACCGATGTCAATAAGAAAGTCGTCTATACGTTTGTTCCAAGCTCTCGGAGCTTATTTCAAACCATACAACGCCTTGTGCAGCTTGTAGTACTTCTTCTCTTGATTTTTGATCACGAAACCGGGTGGCTTCCCCACATAAACCTCCTCATCTAGAGGACCATTCAAAAACGCAGATTTCACATCCATTTGGTAAATCACCCAATTGTTGCTATGCGCAATTCCAACAACCAAACGAATAGTCTCCAATCTAGCCACCTGTACGAATACCTCCTCGTAGTCTATCCCCTTACGTTGTAAGAACCCTTTGGCAACTAATCGAGCTTTGTACTTGATTACTTCACCTTTAGGATTTGCTTTGACTTTATAGACCCATCGCACACCAATCGGTTTCTTTCCATGTGGTAAATCGACCAACTCCTAAGTACCATTCTTTTCAATAGATTCCAGCTCCTCTTTCATTGCACATATCCATTTAGGATCACTTAAGGCTTCCTCCTCATTTACCGGTTCAGATTCGGCCATAAGTGCAAAATGAACAAAATCACCATCATTGTTCACTTCATTATCTTGGAACCTCTCACAATCTCGGAGTCTATGAGGCAAGGCTCTTTGCCTCACTGGTCTACCATTATTCACAACACCATTTTCTGCTTCAGTAGGTGCAGGTACAGCGGCATCGGAACTCTCAGCATCAAACAAATCAACAAACTGCTGCTGTTCAGCAGGCTGTAATCGGTTAGCAACATCTGGGTAATCGATTACACCTGCTGTTTCAGCAGTTTTTATTTCGTCAAACAGCACGTCCCGGGTTATCACGATTTTCCGATTCCTCTCATCAAACAGCTTGTACCCTCCAGTAGAGTGATATCCAACAAATATCAATTTCTCACCTTTATCATCCAACTTCTTTCTAAGTTGATTCGGTACATGACGATATGCAATCGATCCAAAAACGCGCAAATGATTCACACTTGGTTTGAAACCACTCTAAACCTCTTCTGGTGTAATCTTCTCCAGCTTCTTAGTAGGACACCTATTCAACAAGTAGGTGGTTGTAGACACGGCCTCACCCCACAATTCCTTAGGCAATTTCTTCCCACTAAGCATACTATGCACCATGTTCATTATTGTACGATTTTTCCTCTAGGCAACTCCGTTTTGTTGAGGCGTATATGGAGGCACCACCTCACGCACGATACCCTCAAGATCACAAAACTTCCCAAACTCACTAGAGGTATATTCACCTCCACCATCCGTTTTGAGAATTTTGAGCTTCCGACCGCTTTGACGCTCCACCATGGATTTGAAACTCTTGAACACTCCAAATACCTCATCTTTCCTCTTGATAAGATATGTCCAAAGCTTCCTACTAAAATCATCAATAAATGTAACAAAATATCGATTGCCGCCATAAGTCTCTACTTGCATTGGTCCACAAACATCGGAATACACCACCTCAAGTAAGCCTTTGGTTCTTCTACCCGCATCCTTGCTAAACACATTCTTGTGTTGCTTACTCGTCACACATTCCTCACACAATTCTGTCAGAACACTGATATGTGGCAGCTCTGTTACCATTTCACTTTGTTGCAACATTTTGAGATCCCTAAAATTAAGGTGACCAAGACGGTAATGCCATAACCACTCATCTCTACTTGCCGCGGTAGCTAAACAACGATGCTCCATAACCTTTAACTCAACCTTAAGAGTTCTGTTGGCAGCCATCGACGCTTTTAGAATCAACACACCATTTGAATCTAAAACGCGTAACATCTTGTTCTCCAACCGAATTAAGTAACCTCTTTCAAGTAATTGGCCAATGCTTAAAAGATTACACTTAATTCCCGGTATGTACAAGACATCTTTGATCCTAGAATGTCCACCATTCTTTCTTCCGATCAAAACATCTCTTACCCCTTCGGCTCTTAAAGTGGTGTCGTCGGCAAACTTGACTTTACTCTTTGCCGCTTGATTAATTTGTACAAACCAATCCTTTCGACCCGTCATATGTGTTGAAGAACCGGAATCCAAGTACCACTCGTCTTTACTTTGAACTCCATCACCCATGGTAAGTAATGCATTTCGACCCGAACGCATTTTTCTGCCACTTTCCGACACAGTACAGCTGCTGTCCCGCAAACTGTCATCATAGTAGCTGCTGCCAGCAGCATCAACAATGCCATAATTCTCTTCCGTAATCATCACAAGAAGGGTATCTTCATCATTTACCTCTTCCTTAGCAACCTTAGCCTCATCCGCATCCTTTTCCTTGCGTTTTGAGCGACATTCTTTCGCAAAATGCCCAAGCTTTTGACAATTGTAACACTTCACAGAACTTTTGTCAAATGGCTTGTGGGTGCTTTGATTACCCTCTTTGGAGCTTCCTTCACTCTTTGAATTTTGTGGATCTTTTCCACCAAAATTCTTCTTACTTTTAGAAGTCCACTTCCCTTTCGATCTCTTGTTCTTCTCATGTAGACGCGCTTGCAAAGCGATCTCCGCTTTGGCTTTGTCGGCACTTCTCTCATCCATCCTTTGTTCATGCGCCTCTAACGAACTTTGCAACTCATCTTTGCTCAAAGTCGTTAGATCCTTCGACTCCTCAATAGCCACAACAATGTTATCGAAATGTGATGTTAACGAACGCAACACTTTCGATACAACATTCTGCTCAAGGATCGTTTCGCCACATGACTTGATTTGGTTCACCAACCGGGTAATGCGCGTGATGTAATCGTTGATCGTTTCTTTGTCCTCCATTTGCGTTAACTCGAATTGACGTTTGTAAGTTTGTAACCTTACCACCTTCGCTTTGACGGCACCGACATACGCTTTCTCCAAGATTTCCCATGCTTGCTTCGCGGATTCACAATCACCAACCTTCTCGAAATTGTCGTTATCAACACACGAATGAATCAAGAATAGAGCTTTGTAATCCTTCTTCTTTTCTTCCTTGTATGTAGCCCTACAAGCATCGTTAGCATCTGCCCCTAACGGTGTAACTCCATTGATGACGATCTCAAGAACCTCTTGATAACCAAACAACACCTTCATTTGTTTCGCCCATTTGTCGTAGTTCTTCGAATCAAGAATTGGAATATTGGTAGGAATTCGATCATTGGAAACGGTAGCCATTGTTGTTGCAGCAGATTAGGATTAATAACCAGAGCTCTTGATGCCAAATGTTAGGACAACATAAAACATACAAACAGAATTTGGGAAGGTAGTAACAATGGTGGAAAAGAAACTTGGGGAAGAAGATGAATTGAGAGAGAGAGAGAATTAGGGTAGAGAGTAATAATAGTGATGAATTATAAAATTGGCATTAACTTCTTAATTGGGATTACAACACTGTATTTATACATGAGAGAATATAACAACTAAAATAAAAAAAATACAACTAAAGTTCAAAGCTGTTTAATCTGTTATTTTTTGGAAATGCATCAGCTGTAATCAATTAACGACATATGGGTAATCGATTACCCTAGTCAAATTTCCAAAAAAACAGCTTTTTACAACAGCTCACAACAAAAATGATCAAAAACTCAAATCAAAGAAGAGAAGAATTAATAGTTAGCCAATTATTCAAAAATCAATTATTCAAAATATAGACTTATACCACGAAAACTAAAACATAAACTTTATATTCTGATAAGCATAAAACAAATTATTAAAAAAAAACATAATAGTCATACAAAGTCTAAGTTACTCAAAAACGTTGAAAGCTTATACTATAAAGAAATAATATAAAGAAATAAAACAAACATAATAGTCGTACAAAGTTTAAGGGCCAGTTTATTTTAACTTTAAAAAAATAGATTTTTTTTTTTTTTTAAAATGAATTCTACAAAAATGTTTTTTAAAATATTATACGTTTTTTAAATTTATTTTTTATAAATTAAAAGATTAATTTTGACATTCTATAACAATAATATAAATTTTTGAAGATCAAAACATAGTCAAAATCACAATTTTTTTTAAAAGTTGTATTTCAAAAATGATTTTTATGAAAAACTATTTGAAATAGCTTCAAAATTAAGTGATTTTTTGAAATTTTGATAAAATGATAAAATACCTAAAATAACATTTTAAGAACTATTCAAATCAAATTTTCATTTGAAGCTTTTATGAAAATTTTCTGTTCTGGACTGGGCCGGGTCTGCCCCTCAATCGAGCAGGCCCAACCCACACGTCCTGACAGGGCCCACAAAGGCCCCTTAGCACGACCAACGTCGAGCACATGCCTCACCTCAACAGTGTCGGGCACACGCCACACCTCGGCGGTGTTCGTGCACACACGGCATAGAGCATCGGGCAGAGGCGCTAAGCCTCTCCTGGCTCGCTCCTCCTCGACACTAGGTGCTCCCCCCTCGAGGAGCCATCTCCTTCTGCATATGAGAATCCTCCCCGCGAGGACAGGTCTCTCCTTGACACGCAAGACTCTTCCCCGCGAGGACACGTTCTCATGTAACCACCCACTCCCGATGGAATCGGTCTGCCCTAATTCCGGAGATCTAGGAACGGTTACCCCAGGGCGAAGACCACGTGCTGGTCTTCACTACGCCACGTAAGCCCTGGCAGTTACTTGGATTGGGCCTCGCAATCCAACCCAGTGCTAGTGACCGTTGGCCCCGCGCTGGGGGCTCTCTATAAATACCCTCTCACTTGAGAGGGTCAGGTGACACAATCTCATACACTCTAACCTTCTTCTTCTGTATTTGCCTTTCTCTGACCGTTATCTTACTTGAGCGTCGGAGTACCTTGCAGGTACACCTCCCCCCCCCCGGCCGTCTTTCAACTTCACCGGAGCTGAAGTCCATACGACGTTGCTGGCCACTAAATAACTTTCTAATCTAGGTACGATCAGTGGTGAAATCCGGAGGAGGAGATTGGCTACACTGTGGAGAGGCCGAGCCACTCGTCGTCCCAGTTGATGTCGCAGCCTGAATAACATCCCGAACGTGGCTCTTAGTTCGTTTAGGTGCCCGTTCAGCGGCCAACTTCAGGATGCGCTCGGTGGCGTTCGACATTTGAGCTGTAAGAGAAAACATGAAAAAAAGTTAGCACAAAGAAACAAAACTAAACGAACGCCCAAACAGGACGAGGAACTCCTACCTAAGAACCTCTTGGCCTCATCGGGAGACTTGCACTCAAGGAGACCCCTGGTGTTTATGTAACGGTGAGAGGTCACAACCCTTCCTCGTGGGTCGAGGATGTATTTTCCATCCATACCAACACACTCTGCCCGGTTAAAACTGGTAACATATGCGACCAGCGTGGCGTACGCTCCTTTATCCTTCTCCAACAGCTCGCCAGGCTTCACAAGGTATTCATCTGTACCAAGCGCGAAGTGCGCATCCTCCCACTCCAGGGTCACTTGGACACAAACCTCTCATCCCCGGATCTGTCGGTCACGATGTCATAAAGCGTACCCACAGCGTCGTGCATCGCGGGCATGACATAGTAGAACCTATCTTTGAAATTCCTAATCGAATCCGGGTACGCCTTGAACAGCTTTCTCGGCTGTTTGAAGGAGACCCAACTGTGTCGCCCCTGGTCCGTTGAACGTTGGAGATGGAAGACGCGAAAAAAGAGCGTGAGGGTGGTCCTGATCTTGAGGTTGTCACACACGATCTTAAATGCCCGCATGAAGGCAAGCGGATTAGGATGAAGCTGGGACGGCGCCAGGTGCAGCCGGTTGAAAACCCCCAGTTGAAAGCTGTTGAAGGGGAGGCGAATACCAGCCTCTTTGAAGGCAAATTCATACATGGGGAACCTTAACCCACGGTAATTCGAGCAGATACGGTGGTGTGCCCGAGGCTGGAAGACCGTCCACTTCGCCTGCTCGCCCTCAGGGACATCCTCGACGAAGGCGAAAGCGTCCGTGTCGTCGGCAGTGAAACATGATTTTATGTGTAGCGGCTCCTCGCCGGCCCATTTGGCGGCCGAACGCACGAGCTCCTCCCTAGGGATCTGCGCGGTCCCGTCGACGTTGTGTTCAATGTCTATCTGGAGAATCCCCAGAAGCCTCTCGGCCATTTTTTACCTGAAAAGCAGAGGAAATAGGTGAACACGTTGGCCGCGAGCAAATCCACCCTTCCACCGCCGATCAAGTGAAAGGGCAGCGAGAGAAAAATAAAAGTTCGGGGACACGGCGAACAGCTCGAGGCCGTTACCCCCGTCCCCTCTTCGGGTCTCCAATCCTCTCACCTCACTTCCCCGCGGCATTTATCGCATATCCTCGGGGTATTCATCGGGTCCTCGGGACATTCATCCCAAGCCTCCGCCAAACCTACCGAAACCCTAGGAACGTCCCACCGTTTTCGGCCGGAACCCTCAAGGGATTACCGGGAACTTCATCAGTTCACCGGAAAACCGCCAACAGAAAGCAAAACAAAAAAGAAAGAGATCAGAAGCTTACTTGGAATGGTGGTTGAAGCCTGACCGGAGCGGTAGATACGGCGACGTACGGCGGAAAACGACGGTGGAGCGGTGACAGAGATAGGAAGAAGAGGAGAGTGAAAAAGGTGGAAAGTGCAACTGACACGAACTCGACCCCTTTTATAGGCTCCTCACGAGACTCGAGGATTTCCTAGGCAATCGATTACGCTACCTTAGCGTAGCCGCCCTAGGAAATGATGAGGTGTGACACGTGGCGCACGTTTCCCCAGACACATCTTTTCACTCCCCAACACGTCTTTTCATTCACCTCGTTTCAGACTTCTCCCCGCGTCGTCGCCCATCTGCGGCCAGTCTAGCACGGGCAGATCTATTTGTTTCTGCCTGATTTACCAACTGTTCCTCGTGTAGAGCCCCTTCCCTGACTGGGCCCGTCCTCGACATAGTACCGACCCTAAAGTCATTACCCTGACATCTCAGCGCAACGACTTGGGGGGCCCCTGTTCTGGACTGGGCCGGGTCTGCCCCTCAATCGAGCAGGCCCAACCCACACGTCCTGGCAGGGCCCACAAAGGCCCCTTAGCACGACCAACGTCGAGCACATGCCTCACCTCAACAGTGTCGGGCACACGCCACACCTTGGCGGTGTTCGGGCACACACGACATAGAGCATCGGGCAGAGGCGCTAAGCCTCTCCGGGCTCGCTCCTCCTCGACACTCAGGTGCTCCCCCCCTCAAGGAGACATCTCCTTCTGCATATGAGAATCCTCCCCGCGAGGACACATCTCTCCCCGATACGCAAGACTCCTCCCTGCGAGGACACGTTCTCATGTAACCACCCACTCCCGATGGAATCAGTCTGCCCTAATTCCGGAGATCTAGGAACGGTTACCCCAGGGCGAAGACCACATGCTGGTCTTCACTACGCCACGTAAGCCCTGGCAGTTACTTGGATTGGGCCTCGCAATCCAGCCCAGTACTAGTGACCGTTGGCCCCGCGATGGGGGCTCTCTATAAATATCCTCTCACTTGAGAGGGTCAGGTGACACAATCTCATACACTCTAACCTTCTTCTTCTGTACTTGCCTTTCTCTGACCGTTATCTTACTTGAGCGTCGGAGTACCTTGCAGGTACACCCCCTCCCCCCCGGCCGTCTTTCAACCTCAGCGGAGCTGAAGTCCATACGACGTTGCTGGCCACTGAATAACTGTCTGATCCAGGTACGATCAATTTCTTTTTAAAATTTTTTTATATTAAATTATGTTACAATATAAAAATTATTTTAAAAAAAAAACTAAAACAAATGGGCCTTAAGTTAGTTAAAAACATTGAAAGTTCTATATTATATTTATAAGCAAAAACTGAAATCTCAACACAAAAGCTAATATACAATAATTATTTGTGTCAAAACGCTTTTTGATCAGAAACAAGAAGGCTGAGAAGAAAGATGTCTCATTTAACGATACTTGTTTTGTTTGTTGCAGTTATGACTCTTGCAGGAAATCCAAAACATCAAATAGATGCGCAACCCAATGGAGAGATGAGTATGAAGCCGCCAACATAAATAAAGTCGACTCCTGCTATTCATATCCCACCGTCACCACATATACCTCCTCGACCGCCATCTCGGCCGCCTCTTTAAGATGCAATTATAATGATAAAGAAAGCATGTGCAACAACAAATAAGCTTATTCTTATACTCAAATACTAAGTATGATTTTCTCAGTTGCCAACATTTCTTTTGTTGTAGGCTTATCCAGTGTTCTGTTTTTATTTTTGGATGCTTAGTTGTTTATTTGCTTGCGGGTGCTTATAGTACCATCTTTTACTCTTTTTAATAATTTCATTGTACTCGTAATAAATTAAAGAAGCAATATGGGCCATCGAAAGGAAAATGTTAGTTTTTATTAAGGTTGTTAGAAGTTGGAATTCGATGTTCTATTGAAAGTTAATATTCGATTATGTCGAAATAGCTAATCGTTATGTCGAAGTAGTTAGTCGAGATGTAGATGTAGCTAGTCGAGATATAGAAGTCAGCCGAATACAACATATATTTGTTATGTCGAAATGCAAATTGTAATTTTGTACTTTGCATTGTGTATGTTTTGAGCATGTTTCCATTTGTATATTTTTGGGTATGGGCTTTAGTTGCCTGTATAAAGGTATTACGAAAATTTTACCTCATATCCCTACTATTATCCCTCTATCCCTACATTTTTTAAAATATTCTAATTCTACCTTTTTCCATTATCAATTTATTTTATTATTTAATATTTATTATTTTCCAGTATTTAATTTTTCTTCACCGGATAACTTGCAATCAAGTTTTCCCGTATGTATTTTTTCTTCACCGGATAACTTGCAATCAAGTTTTCTGGTATGTAATTTTTCTTCACCGGATAACTTGCAATTAAGTTTTCCGGTATGTAATTTTTCTTCATCGGATAATTTGCAATCAAGTTTTCCGTATGTAATTTTTATTCACCGGATAACTTGCAATCAAGTTTTCTGATATGTAATTTTTATTCATCGAATAACTTGAGTTTAAGCAACAAGCAAAAACCGTGGCCTAAAGTAAATAAAATCGTTGCCTAAAGTATCAGGCAACGGTTTTTCATGCGTGGGATATACAATATTTCATAAGTTGAAAAATTAAGAAAAACCGTGGCCTAAAGTAAATAAAATTGTTGTATAAAATACTAGGTAACAATTTTTTATGTGTGGGATATACAATTTTTCATAAGTTTCAAAAACATATCGGAAAAGGGAAGAATTAGAATACATATCGATACACTTTGATAGGGGTGTGAAATGATAAATATTAAATAATAAAATTATTTGATAAGTGAAAAGGGTAGAATTGGAATATTTTAAAAATTGTAAGGGTAGAGGGATAATGATAGGGGTATGAGGTATAATTTTCAAGTATTAAATGATGTAAAACATAACAACTTCACTCAATACAAATCTTAATTTTCATAATTTTGTTTATAGTTTGTCTCTCTTTTCTCTCTTCTTCTTCTTTCATCCTTTTTTGAAAACCATTTGTTTCAATAAATTGGTATCAAGGAGTCCGGGTTGCAATTCAGAGAGAATCTCTAATGACAAACGGAAACACAACATTAATGTAATTTCCAGCAAATCTACCTGTTTTCAAAGGGGAGAACTACGACTGGTGGGTTGCGCAAATGAAAGTCATCTTCAGATTTCAAGATGTGGTTGAAATCGTGAACGATGGAGTACCTGCATTGGAAGAGAATGCGAATGATGTCCATCAAGCTGCACACAAGAAACGAAGGAAAAAAAGATGGAAAAGTTATATTCTTGATTCGCTCGTGTGTGGATCCTAATGTGTTCGAGAAGATAATCGAAGATGAAACAACGAAAGGAGTGTGAGACAAGTTAAAGAACTTGTACGACGGAGATGAAAAACCAAAACAGGGTGAAGTTGCAGACGTTGAGAAAGTAGTTCGAGATGACTCAGAAGAAGGAAGATGAATCAGTTTCGGAATACATTTCATGCGTGGTGTTGTTAATAAACCAAATGAAGGCGTGTGGTGAATCAATCAATGATTTGCAGAAGATTGCGAAAGTGTTGAGATCTCTGACTGCAAATTTTGATTACATTGTAGTGTCAATTAAAGAGTCCAAGACTCTAGATGAGATGAGGTTAGAAGAACTTCAAGCTTCATTAGAGGCTTATGAGATGAGGCTGAAGCAGAGGAACACTTAAAAGGAGAAGGTGACTGAATAATCACTAAAAGCAAGATTCATCAAGAAATATGGGGAAAAAGGTGAAGCAGAGAAAGAATGCTAATGATGAGAAGTCAAGCAAAAACTCAATGAATCATTATGATTCGATCAAGAAAGGCATGGGCAACAAGTATTCTAGGATGAAAGTTAACATAAAGGAGGTGTTGTGTTTCAACTGTCAAAGATTTGTCCAATATGCTTGGGAGTATAGATGAAAGAAGGAATAACGAGCGAAAGATTGTGATGAAGTGAAATATGCACGTGCTGAAGATAGTGATTATGATGATGTGCTACTCATGGCCAACACTCAGTCGAACACTAAGCAAACCAACATGTGGTGCCTGGATTCAGGATGCAATAACCACATGACTGGTAATAAAAGCCGGTTCACCAAGCTAGATGAATCAGTTGAGAAAGTGATAAAGTTTGCAGATGGCTGACACATCACATCAGGTGGAAAATGAGATATCTCTGTTGTCATAAAGGATGGTCGAAAAGTCAGCATCACTGATGTGTTGTATGTATCTTTGATAACAAGTAACTTGATAAGTGTAGGTCTATTACTTGGAAAAGGGTACAACATGAAGTTAGAAAAGAATATGATGAAAGTGTATTATGGTGATGGAAGGTTGATTTTAAAGGCACCATTGGAAAATAATAGGACCTTCAAAGCAGAGATCAATCCAGTTGATCACAAATGTCTTGCTTCGATTGTAGAAGAAGATAAAAACTGGTTATGACATCACAAGTATAGACATCTAAATTTTAGAAGTTTAGGTATAATCAACCAGAAGAAGATTGTGTTTGGCTTACCTCAAGTGAAGAAACTAAGTCAGGTATGTGAGGAATGTTGAAAAGCAAAGTAGGCTAGAAAAGTATTCAAACATGACATGTGAAGGTGCGAGAAAGACACAAGAAAGGGGGTTTGAATTGTGTATTTACTCTTTTAACAACCTTTCGCTCCTTATCGTTAAAGCACTTAGGATAACATCAGAGTTCGTTGAGAGACTCTGACTAACGAAGTTACATTCAGACTTGCAATGTATGAAGCATGAGAACCAACAAGAGTCTGAACATTATGCCTAACATTCAGAACTTGCAGAGCGGAAGCTTATCAGAGTTACAAGGTTCTGGCTTGCTTGTGTAAGGTTCTGATACTCAATATAGAAATATAAACAAGACATTAAGCATAAGAGTAAAGAACACACGATATATCCTGGTTCACCATAAAGGTTAATCCAATCCACCCTCCTCGGGTGATTTCGCCTTTAACACAAGGTCTTAATCCACTATAATCAATCTCGATTACACATGCACGGGTGTCACACCCTCATTTTCACCTTATCCCTAGCTTTGCATATCCTAGCATTTTCATCATCTATGCATCCCATTAACTCATATCATACATTGCATTGGTCTTCTAAGACATGGGATTACAACGGTCCTTTGAGTCAGGGTTGCTATTTGCTTTGAGGTTCTTTCATGCGAGTGTGAAGCAAGGGTTTGATCTCACAGAATTGTGAGTATATTTGTATCAAAGTTCATTCAGCTGGAAGGCTTTCCTCTGCCAGGATTCATCAGGTGTCAAGTTTATCTGCTTCAGTTTTCTCAAGAGGCATCAAGTGATTAAGGTTTCATCATGGTTCTAGTGGAACTGAGGAACTAGGGTTTTATGGATCGTCAACATCTCAGGTTCATTTTAGACTATCTGGGCAGTGGCGTGTGCAATATTGATTGAAGTTTAGTAGGTCTAGCCTAATCTTGGTCAGGCAAGAGAGTGTTTCATGATCAAGGTCAGGATATGCATAATTTGGGGTGGTGTATGTCAGGAATCCCAGTTAGGATCTCCGAGAGCTCATGGTGTCTATGGATTTGTGATAGGTCGGACACTTCATAGATGGATTTGTTTGTTGATATTCAAGTGGCTAGGTGCAAATGAATTCACTGATTCAAGGTCTTAGTTTATTCAAAGTTCAAAGTTAATTTAAGATTCATTCTGATGCAGTTGTCCAATCCATTCAAGATTCAAAAGATTGGTTTATGGCTTCTCAAGGGCTAGTCCATCTTCGCAAATCCAAATCATATTCATTTCCACTTAAAGTCAATAACCATTTCTTTTTATATCCATTTTCTAAACCAATTTACCAATCCATTTCTCCATTCATTTTAACCATATTTTAAACCATATCCAATGTCCAATTTTCAAATCCAATTCCAATTCAATTCATATCCAATTATCCATTTTCTATTTTTGTTATCCATTTATCTTTTTCATATTAATTCATTTTCCATTTTATTTCATTATCTATTTTCCAAACTCCATTTTCAATTGAAACCATTTCCATATCCATGTTTAAAATTACAAGTCCAATTTACCTTTTCATTTAGGCCCAAGTTACAAGCCCATCACCAATACAACATAAAATTACAAAGAAAAAAACTTTACTCATGTTGCTTTACAAGTTGGAAAACGAGAGTGTGAGAAAAGACCATCCATGCCATATGCACTTCAAATAATACAATAAACAAAAAAAACAATATGCCATAAAAGTTGTTACAATAAAGTTAGGAGGTCCCACACCAAGCCACCATATTTTCTTCTTACCAATAACCATAGCAGTATAACACATTGCCTTGACATTTCACAAAGACCACGCCAAAGGCCACGACAACCTGCAACGCCACGCACCACTCCCCACAAGTTTACAAACAGACCCCACCAAGCAATTCATCACAGCACGCACAAACCGTACACTCCTACCATGCTCCACATCCACATATCACCTCTACTTCATTTCCTTACACCAACAATGACTGCACACTCCATGCGTGACAAAAACGTACACCCTACACAAAGACCACTCATCACAACACTCCAAAACTGAACCTACCTCCCTGCAATAGAAAGAGACTACACAATGCCATAACGCACACCAGGCCAAAACCTGCTACCAACAACAACAGAAGACCTGCAATTTCGAAAATGACACGTCAATAACAAGACATACAAAGTTGATGGAGCAGAAGCTTAAGAAGGGAATTCACTTTAGTTTTAAGAGGAGAGAGGGGAGGAAGACAAACCTTGGAGAACTCTCTGCAGAAACAGACCACCCTGTTTCATCTTCTTTTTTTTAAACCAGTACCCTGTTCTCTTCGCTTTATCGTAAAAACCCTTCAACCAAAACAAACCCAGCTCTTCTTCCTCTTATAACCTTCATCCTTACCACCATTCATGATCGAACCTTCGACAAACACGACCCTCCATTCTGTTCTGCTCGCGGTTACGGTAACCTTTCAACTCAAACAAAACCAATCACCCTCTCAAACCCACTCGTCCTTTCTCAAACCAATCTCCTCCGTTTTTGCCAAATCCCAATCTTCCAAAACCTCATAAACCCTCTGTTTTCCTCAACCACCCTCACCGATCGAGCAACAACCCAAACACCTCGATGCCGCTACGAAACCAAAAGTCGTTGCAAGATTGAGGAAGGAGGGAGATAGATCAAATCGCGGCCGAGAAAGAAGATATGAGAGGTTAAAAGCGAGCCAAGAGAGAAAGGTTAAGGACCGCCGCCGCGATTTGGGTCGAAAAGCCAAGAGAGAAAGGTTGAGAAACGCCGTCGCGATTTGGGTCGAAAAGCCGCGAGAACAGAGATGAGGGTTTGGTCTGGGAGAAGCAGAATTATCATTTTGGTTTTCTCCTTGAGGTTGCCTTTTGTTTGATCGTGTAGAGCCGCATTTTCCTTTTTTTTAGGTTTAGGTTTTTTGCTGCTTTCCTTTAAGATCCAAACGGGTCATAGTGACCCGACCCAGATGAATGCCCCATTGGGCTTTGGACTGATCGTTCATTGATGGTCCATCACTGTTATTTATTTTATTTTATTTTTAAACTGATTGTTTTAATTTTCATATGATTGTTACTTTAATTTTAACTAATAGGTTTTAGATTTTATTTATTTTTGGTTTAGGTTTTTTCTATTTAATTTCTATTGTTTCCATTAGTTTTTTATTTTAATTGTTCTCTTTTATATATTATAAAAAATCCTCAAAATATTTTCTTTATTATTTTTGTACATCATCCTTTTTAATGTTCGATTTATGATTGCAATTCATTTGATTAGGATTACATTTCTGTTAATTGATTTCTTCGATCAATTTAACTTTCTTCTTTGTAAGTTTGTAACTTAGACTAGATCTCACGATTTCAATTTCTTGACCGGCCTTCTTTTTGTCTCATATCGATTTCTTTTGGCCAATGATATAACAAAAATCATGATTAGTTGATTTCCTCAATCGATTCAAAATCTTGATCAATATGATGCCATTTTCTTTTCGATTTCATTTCGGTTTCTATTTCATTTCTCTTTATTTCATATCCTTGTGTCTAAAAACCTTGGTCTTGTACCAAGTGCATTTTCAAACCTTTTCTTAATAAACTTAGATGGTCGTGGAGTGGTTATGCGAAGGCCTTCTCCTATCCCGAGTGCTTGACATTACCTTTAGGGTTCACTGTCGTAAAACACTTACCATCTAACTCAAAACATCTTTAATAAGAGAATATGTTCTCTTTGTATTAAACTAAAAAGAGAGGATTGGGTGAATACCTCTTCCTTTTCGAGTATTAGGATGCTCACTCTAGAGTGTGTGGTCTCAGTACTTGTCTTTCAATACGAAGACGTGACTATATTCGCCACACAACTTTCATAATAAATCTTTTGAGATAAAGAATTGGGTACTACCTGAAGGGGTTCCTATCCGAGGACTTATTTCACCCTTAAAAAACAATCTCAACAAATCAAATGTGACATCTTGCCTTGATGGCGAAAATCAACCTTTTCCAAAAGGACATGTTACGTCCGTTCTACCGCAAACAGGTAACGCATAAGACTCCACGAGCGAGCCGTAAAACACCTAACTGCTAGAACCCGCACGTTAACATCGTCCATAAAAAACACCAGCAAGCCGTAGTCGGTCGAACTACGATTGCTCTGATTCTTAATTCTCGTCCGAATACAAGATACGTAGACACAAAATTGCAATGATCTTGGCGAGCCCCCTTCCATTTTCTTCACCCGTAGTCCTCCGAACTACGTCGACTCTGACTTTCCCATTGCACGAGGGAATACGTAGGCATAGGACCGCTAAGTCCTATCGAGTCCCCTTTTCTTCTCCTTCTCCTTCTTCTTTTTGTTTCCACCATTTTCTTTCATTTTATTTTCTTTCACATTCTTTGTTCTTTACCCTTCTCTTTCCCTCTTAGAACACATCTTAGAAAGCAATTTCCTTAGCAAACATCCTTACACATAGACAAGCAAATGGTTCCCATCGAGTACGATGGATGTGAGGGGTGCTAATACCTTCCCCTCGCATAACCGGCTTCCGAACCCGTAATTTGGTTGCGAGACCATCTTATCCTTTCCTTCTTTGGGTTTTCTCGATGTTTTCCCTTCCCCTCATAGGATAAATAAAGTTCGATGGCGACTCTTCTGTTTTCTTCCTTTTTGCCTCCGGTCGACTATTTTTCGAGTAGCGACAGCTGGCGACTCTGCTGGGGAAATAGAAATCCCTAAGCAAGCTAAGCCTAATTTGTTTGTCGTATGTGTTTTTGTTTCCTTTATTATTGCTTTATTATCTTGTGTTTCTCTTATCTGTTGGGTATATTGGGAATGGTTTGTGAGGAGAAAGGCTTTCTGCCCGAGCTTTTCGAGTATACACTAAGCTAGGAGGTGGTTGCTTACTGATTTGCGAGACTTAGGACTCGTCGAGTTGGTTTGACTTCCACCGCTCAGATGAGGCCCCTTTGGGAATGATTATGTCTTACGATTAGTCGTATTGGCGTCTTTGTTTTCGACCTGGGAGTCCGTGATTTTGAGGACCTTTAGAACCCTATTCCAAAGGTTACTAAGGCATAACTCTGTGCTCATCCTTTGAAGGGATTACCGTCTTACGAATCGTCGTTATGATGGAAAACTTTTGAGGGTTAGTGCATGGGACCTTGTTTGAAAATCCGTGGAATGCCCTATTATAAACCAATAGATAACCTACCCGAGGTGAGGGATATCTTGTTGTGTTGTCCTGCAGAATCTGTGACCTTGATACCTGTTGCAAACCCCTGATTCAGCGATCTTTGATCCCATGTCTTATTGCACTCATAACATTGCATTTGCATAAGCATCTTTGCATCATTTTGCATATCTTTCTCCAACCTTAAACCAGAGAACTCATCCATCCTTTGTCCATAACCCGCAGTTGACTTCCTGAATCCCGTATTGGACTTGGAGCAGCTTTTGAAGGATCATGGCCTCCGAAGAGAAGAACCAGTTTGCGTCAAGAGCTGATGTTGAATTGATGAAAAGCCAGTTGGATCAACTTGTGGAAGCTATGACAACCTTGGCAAGGAAAGATGGCAACATTCAAACGACTTCAGCCACTGGAAATGTCATTTCACCTCGAGTGAATAATGTTGCTCAAGCTCAGCCCGTGTAGATCCCCGTTGAGGATCCTATTATACGTGAACATACCATTGTCCAAGATGGACATTCTTCTTCTCTTGATGCCATGGAATATCACAGTTTTACATTCTCTGAGTCAAATCCTCAAGGGGCAGACCCTGTGATGAGAACCAAGGATCCGCAAGCTGTTGAGCTTATGGAAAAATGTCGTGTGTTAGAGGAGGAGATTAACGCCATAAAGGGTCGTGATACTTTGGATCTTAATGCTTCAAGCATGTGTTTGGTACCCAACCTTGTAATACCTCCAAAATTCAAGATGCCAAATTTTGAGAAGTACAAAGGGGATTGTTGTCCAAAGCAACATTTGGTGATGTTTTGCAGAAGAATGACCCCACATGCCGATAACGACAAACTTATGATTCACTGTTTCCAAAACAGTCTGAGTGGGGCATCGCTGAGTTGGTATATACAGCTAGAGAGTAGCCACATCCAATCATGGTTGGACCTAGCCAGTGCCTTCGTAAAGCAATACCAATATAATCTGGACATGGCTCCCAGCCGCATGCAATTGCAAGACTTATCTCGAGAGGAGAATGAATCCTTCAGAGGGTATGCTCAGAGATGGAGAGAGGTAGCTACTCGCGTTCAACCACCAATCTTAGACATAGAATTGGTTGACATGTTCTTGAATACCTTGCAAGGTCCATACTTGGAAAAGATGGCTGGCACTGGGACATCAAACTTCTCTGACTTGGTGATAGCTGGAGAACGCCTCGAGTGCATCCTCAAGAGTGGAAAGATCCAAGGCTTCTTGAACATCCCAGCTAGCGAATGTGAATCAGTTGTCAGTTTCCAAGAGGAAGAAGAGGATGGTGAAATTAATTCCATTTGGGAAGCTCCACATGTCCCACCTCTATTACCTTGTCACCCAAGTATCTCAACTGTTCAAAGTCAGCAATCCTATGGGTTTACCTGTGTGACTCCATCCTCTCCACATGGTCAATATCCTCCTGTCAATAGAGGTCCCCCTCATCAACAACAGATTGCACGGCAGCATGATCCACAACGCCGACGCTACTATAATAAAAAGCCAAAAAGACATTTTGATTCATTGCCAATGCCATTCAGTCATATACTACCACGCTTAATCAATAGTGGGCTGATAGTGCCAAAGGACTTGGAACCTGTGATCCCTCCATACCCACCAGGCTTTGACGCCAATGCACGATGTGGTTACCATGCTGGCGCAATGGGGAATTCAACTGAGGATTGCAAACAGCTCAAAAATAAGGTCCAAGATTTGATTGAGTCCAAGCTAATCTCATTTACACCTCAAGGTCTTCAAATCAACATCAATTCTTCATCTGGTCAGGCAGGTTCGTCATCCGCCCATGTTATGGAAGAAGTTGCTGAAAGCAGGTATGAAGAAGGCTATAATACTAGTCTCGATGAGCAAGAATGCTAGCCCAACAGTGAATCAAGAGAGAAAATCCCAGTTCCTCAATGATGGAAATTTTAGATCATGTCATTCACTTTGCATTTGTAATTCCTTTTTGTTAAAGGCTATTTGCTTCTAGACATTGTACTTTATTAATGGTATTATTAATGTAATGATCATGCACGTTTTGAACAAGTCCATTCGTATTCACTCGTCTTTTCTCATTTATTAAAGAAAAAACCACAAAAATATTTCTACATTTCACTCCCTTTTATCAGTTGTTGTCCTAGTAAAGATTTGAGGGAGGATGATGAAAACTAAATACCCATAATTGCAAACTGTATGCTTTCGGAAAAAATCCCGCTGATGATGTACAGGCATTGTTTCAAATCCCCTAAACACCGGAGAGATAAGGAGTTAGTCCCTAGTCAACCACTTCAAGCCTAGAAGTAGGAGTTTCCTTCGGATTTCTAAACCCTTACGCTTAACCTGGGGCATGGATAGTGTTCAGTTATCCTGATTACACATATTTTCAAGATGAAACCTTTTATTATGGCGGTTATTCTTCTGAGACCAAAGACTTGGCAGTCACAAGCCTTTCCGAAAAGAAAAAAAAAAGAGAAAGCCCGCTAAGTCCACCACCCAAAGGCACGACTTAGGCAAAAGTTAGGGATCAAAAAAGTGAATAAAGCAAAAGAGGCCCTCAAATCCTCGAGCAAAACAGAATAAAGTTCAGTGATCACCATCAAAAGGTCACTGATATCCATCCACAAAAATAAATAAGGTGATTGTCATCATCTTCACTCTTACACCTTCAAACTCTAGATGTGTGTGTCAATTTAACTGAACGTAGGACTGGAGAATCATCATGAAGAAGGGGTGGGTACCAAAATAAGTTTTGAGCCTAATATCCTTTGTTTCAATAACCGTGAACCAAACCACGTTACAACCCTCGAAATACCTAATTGAGGCGGGGTTTATTCTGAAAGCACACTACAGCAAGGTTGCGAAAACTGACTCCCCACATATTTGCTAATCTTTAGCATTGGTGTCACTCTTCTTGCTATATCTTTCACACCAGTAAATCAGCACACGTCTGGACTAATGGTTCACTTGTCACACATCTTCACATCATTTCAATAAATGACTTTTCAAAACTTGCATGAATGTCGCATTAAAATTACCATTTCTGAATGATCAATTTTAAACGGAAAATTAGTACTTGACATTATGGAAATTCCAACCAAGAGCAATCATAGAAGAACTTGAACATCTGTTGGTGCTGACATGAATCAAGACTTTCTCATGACCTTGTGGATCTGGGGCAAGCTTTTCAAAGGCCAAGAATGGGGACAGACCACTGCAAGATTCAGACACTGGGGCAAATCATCTCAGACTATGTCATGGCGTAAACCTTTCCAGGAAGAACTCCTTCAGAGACCCTACGGGTTGGGGCAAACATTTTGCGAAGGATCAAATTCCCTTCATACTTTCAAGTTGGTCAAGATGACCATGTCATACACTAAGCAACCTTGGAGTTCAACAAGTGTCAAAAAGCCTTGGGGCAGAGCAAAAGCACAATCAACATGCATTGGATAAGTCGCTACGCTCACACAATCATCTGCAAGCCATCGTGGCACATAAGCTAGAAGTGAGGTTCTCTTAGGAACAAGCATGCAACTTCTACAAATGATCAAGCTTGGAGCACCAGAAGCATCCACATCTGTCTTCTGATCATCGTACCGTCAAATACCAAGTACCGGGAAGTCAAATCCTACCACCAAAAGCCCAACCTTCCTTGGCAACCACCAAATAAAGCCCAACCTTCCTTGGCACCCTGAAACCAAAGTCCAACTCTGCTTGGCACCTACTAAAAGCCCAGCCTTCCTTGGCACCCACATAAAAGCGATCACCTGCTTGCATCCACATATGCATTGCATACATAACATAATCATTTCGTTCCTCAACCCCAGCGTTGATATTTTGTTTTGTTCTTGACCCCCGAGTCGATATCATCAATTTCCTTCCTCAACCCCTGCATTGATATTTTGATTTGTTTTTGACCCCTGAGTCAATGTTGTCTTTATTCTCTTGACCCCTGAGTCAATGTTATCTTTATTTCCTTGACCCCCGAGTCGATATCATTGTCTTTGTCCTCCCTCAACCCCTGCGTTGATACTCTTATTTTGTTTTCTCCCCTGAGTCAATGTTGTCTTTATTCTCTTGACCCCTGAGTCAATGTTGTCTTTATTTTCTTGACCCCCGAGTCGATATCATTGTCATTTCCTTCCTTAACCCCTGCGTTGATATTTTGATTTGTTCTTGACCCCTGAGTCAATCTTGTCTTTATTTTCTTGACCCCCGAGTCAATATCAGTGTTACTATTTTCACAACCCCTGAGTTGATACCTTGTTTTTATTTTCAACCCCCGAGTTGGTATCTTGTTTTAGTTCTTGAACCCCGAGTCGATGTTGTTACCTTTACCTTTTTTCAATCCTCGAGTTGATGACAATTTATATATTTGTTTTCTCAACCCCCGAGTTGATATGCCATATTCCCAGCAAATTCCAGACTCTCACATCTTCATATCCCCAACATTTTGCATACATTTTCGCATCATTAGCACTCATGTTCGTCCCGCATTGCATTTCAAGCATTATCATATCCTTCATAACCAATTACCTCTTCCCTGACAGATGCCTTTTCCAAGCCATCCCACAGATTCAACACCTTTCATTCCACATTGTTTCGGCTGAAAATTCTGGGTATTCTTATATTTAATCTTCCTGTACCTTGATTGTAAGAAAGCCTCTGCCACTCTCACCTTCAAGTTCAAGAAGATTAAATAGGGGCATCTGTCACACCCTCATTTTCACCTTATCCCTAGCTTTGCATATCCTAGCATTTTCATCATCTATGCATCCCATTAACTCATATCATACATTGCATTGGTCTTCTAAGACATGGGATTACAACGGTCCTTTGAGTCAGGGTTGCTATTTGCTTTGAGGTTCTTTCATGCGAGTGTGAAGCAAGGGTTTGATCTCACAGAATTGTGAGTATCTTTGTATCAAAGTTCATTCAGCTGGAAGGCTTTCCTCTGCCAGGATTCATAAGGTGTCAAGTTTATCTGCTTCAGTTTCTCTCAAGAGGCATCAAGTGATTAAGGTTTCATCATGGTTCTAGTGGAACTGAGGAACTAGGGTTTTATGGATCGTCAACATCTCAGGTTCATTTCAGACTATCTGGGCAGTGGCGTGTGCAATATTGATTGAAGTTTAGTAGGTCTAGCCTAATCTTGGTCAGGCAAGAGAGTGTTTCATGATCAAGGTCAGGATATGCATAATTTGGGGTGGTGTATGTCAGGAATCCCAGTTAGGATCTCCGAGAGCTCAGGGTGTCTATGGATTTGTGATAGGTCGGACACTTCATAGATGGATTTGTTTATTGATATTCAAGTGGCTAGGTGCAAATGGATTCACTGATTCAAGGTCTTAGTTTATTCAAAGTTCAAAGTTAATTTAAGATTCATTCTAATGCAGTTGTCCAATCCATTCAAGATTCAAAAGATTGGTTTATGGCTTCTCAAGGGCTAGTCCATCTTCGCAAATCCAAATCATATTCATTTCCACTTAAAGTCAATAACCATTTCTTTTTATATCTATTTTCTAAACCAATTTACCAATCCATTTCTCCATTCATTTTAACCATATTTTAAACCATATCCAATGTCCAATTTTCAAATCCAATTCCAATTCAATTCATATCCAATTATCCATTTTCTATTTTTGTTATCCATTTATCTTTTTCATATTAATTCATTTTCCATTTTATTTCATTATCTATTTTCCAAACTCCATTTTCAATTGAAACCATTTCCATATCCATGTTTAAAATTACAAGTCCAATTTACCTTTTCATTTAGGCCCAAGTTACAAGCCCATCACCAATACAACATAAAATTACAAAGAAAAAAACTTTACTCATGTTTCTTTACAAGTTGGAAAACGAGAGTGTGAGAAAATGCCATCCATGCCATATGCACTTCAAATAATACAATAAACAAAAAAAAACAATATGCCATAAAAGTTGTTACAATAAAGTTAGGAGATCCCACACCAAGCCACCATATTTTCTTCTTACCAATAACCATAGCAGTATAACACATTGCCTTGAAATTTCACAAAGACCATGCCAAAGGCCACAACAACCTGCAACGCCACGCACCACTCCCCACATGTTTACAAACAGACCCCACCAAGCAATTCATCACAGCACGCACAAACCGTACACTCCTACCATGCTCCACATCCACATATCACCTCTGCTTCATTTCCTTACACCAACAATGACTACACACTCCATGCGCGACAAAAATGTACACCCTACACAAAGACCACTCATCACAACACTCAAAAACTGAACCTACCTCCCTGCAATAGAAAGAGACTACACAATGCCATAACGCACACCAGGCCAAAACCAGCTACCAACAACAACAGAAGACCAGCAATTTCGAAAATGACACGTCAATAACAAGACATACAAAGTTGATGGAGCAGAAGCTTAAGAAGGGAATTCACTTTAGTTTTAAGAGGAGAGAGGGGAGGAAGACAAACCTTGGAGAACTCTCTGCAGAAACAGACCACCCTGTTTTATCTTCTTTTTTTTAAACCAGTACCCTGTTCTCTTCGCTTTATTGCAAAAACCCTTCAACCAAAACAAACCCAACTCTTCTTCCTCTTATAACCTTCATCCTTACCACCATTCATGATCGAACCTTCGACAAACACGACCCTCCATTCTGTTCTGCTCGCGGTTACGGTAACCTTTCAACTCAAACAAAACCAATCACCCGCTCAAACCCACTCGTCCTTTCTCAACCCAATCTCCTCCGTTTTTGCCAAATTGCAACCTTCCAAAACCTCATAAACCCTCTATTTTCCTCAACCACCCTCACCGATCGAGCAACAACCCAAACACCTCGATGCCGCTACGAAACCAAAAGTCGTTGCAAGATTGAGGAAGGAGGGAGATAGATCAAATCGCGGCCGAGAAAGCAAATATGAGAGGTTAAAAGCGAGCCAAGAGAGAAAGGTTAAGGACCGCCGCCGCGATTTGGGTCGACAAGCCAAGAGAGAAAGGTTGAGAAACGCCGCCGCGATTTGGGTTGAAAAGCCGCGAGAACAGAGATGAGGGTTTGGTTTGGGAGAAGCAGAATTATCATTTTGGTTTTCTCCTTGAGGTTGCCTTTTGTTTGATCGTGTAGAGCCGCATTTTCCTTTTTTTAGGTTTAGGTTTTTTGCTGCTTTCCTTTAAGATCCAAACGGGTCATAGTGACTCGACCCGGATGAATGCCCCATTGGGCTTTGGATTGATCGTTCATTGATGGTCCATCACTGTTATTTATTTTATTTTATTTTTAAACTGATTGTTTTAATTTTCATATGATTGTTACTTTAATTTTAACTAATAGGTTTTAGATTTTATTTATTTTTGGTTTAGGTTTTTTCTATTTAATTTCTATTGTTTCCATTAGTTTTTTATTTTAATTGTTCTCTTTTATATATTATAAAAAATCCTCAAAATATTTTCTTTATTATTTTTGTACATCATCCTTTTTAATGTTTGATTTATGATTGCAATTCATTTGATTAGGATTACATTTCTGTTAATTGATTTATTCGATCAATTTAACTTTCTTCTTTGTAAGTTTGTAACTTAGACTAGATCTCACGATTTCAATTTCTTGACCAACCTTCTTTTTGTCTCATTTCGATTTCTTTTGGCCAATGATATAACAAAAATCATGATTAGTTGATTTCCTTCAATCGATTCAAAATCTTGATCAATATGAGGCCATTTTCTTTTCGATTTTATTTCCCTTTCGATTTCATTTCGGTTTCTATTTAATTTCTCTTTATTTCATCTCCTTGTGTCTAAAAACCTTGGTCTTGTACCAAGTGCATTTTCAAACCTTTTCTTAATAAACTTAGATGGTCGTGGAGTGGTTAGGCGAAGGCCTTCTCCTATCCCGAGTGCTTGACATTACCTTTAGGGTTCACTGTCGTAAAACGCTTACCATCTAACTCAAAACATCTTTAATAAGAGAATATGTTCTCTTTGTATTGAACTAAAAAGAGAGGATTGGGTGAAGACCTCTTCCTTTTCGAGTATTAGGATGCTCACTCTAGAGTGTGTGGTCTCGGTACTTGTCTTTCAATACGAAGACGTGACTATATTCGCCACACAACTTTCATAATAAATCTTTTAAGATAAAGAATTGGGTACTACCTGAAGGGGTTCCTATCCGAGGACTTATTTCACCCTTAAAAAACAATCTCAACAAATCAAATGTGATATCTTGCCTTGATGGCGAAAATCAACCTTTTCCAAAAGGACATTTTACGTCCGTTCTACCGCAAACAGGTAACGCATAAGACTCTACGAGCGAGCCGCAAAACACCTAACTGCTAGAACCCGCACGTTAACATCGTCCATAAAAAACACCAGCAAACCGTAGTCGGTCGAACTACGATTGCTCTGATTCTTCATTCTCGTCCGAATACAAGATACGTAGGCACAAGATTGCAATGATCTTGGCGAGCCCCCTTCCATTTTCTTCACCCGTAGTCCTCCGAACTACGTCGACTCTGACTTTCCCATTGCACGAGGGAATATGTAGGCATAGGACCGCGAAGTCCTATCGAGTCCCCTTTTCTTCTCCTTCTCCTTCTTCTTTTTGTTTCCACCATTTTCTTTCATTTTATTTTCTTTCACATTCTTTGTTCTTTACCCTTCTCTTTCCCTCTTAGAACACATCTTAGAAAGCAATTTTCTTAGCAAAAATCCTTACACATAGACAAGCAAATGGTTCCCATCGAGTACGATGGATGTGAGGGGTGCTAATATCTTCCCCTCGCATAACCGGCTTCCGAACCCGTAATTTGGTTGCGAGACCATCTTATCCTTTCCTTCTTTGGGTTTTCTCGATGTTTTCCCTTCCCCTTATGGGATAAATAAAGTTCGATGGCGACTCTTCTGTTTTCTTCCTTTTCGCCTCCGGTCGACTATTTTTCGAGTAGCGACAACGGGCAACAACCGGTGACTAACAACCTGCACAACCCCATTGTAACTAACATGCAATGAACCGTTCAGGGATTCAACTTAATGAATATAACGAACATTGACCTGCAGGTTCTAATCTTGTAAAATCTACTGTTAGGCTTTCACAGCTAGACGTTTAGGGATTCATCGCAATGAATATAACGCTACTGACCCTATTTCAGGCTTTTCCCACAATGACATCTCGCCATTGTCTTCTCAAGTCTCCAGTCACACTGACCACTCAAGGAATCCTAATTCACCAAGAATTAGTTATAGAGGAGATTACAAAGATGCTTCTTAACAAGCAGATTACTCCTAAGTTTAAGTACAAAGAACACATAAGTGTTCCAGCAAGATATGAGCAACAACTCCTTGCTATCCTAAGAAACTACAAAGATGTATAATGATTTGACAGTTGTTGACATCTTGTAGATCTTCTTCTTCTTCGTCTTCTTGGGTGAGCAAGCTTTGAGCAACAACTCCTTGTTTCAGATCTTCAATGTAGCGCTGACGAGAAGGTGGTTGATGACTTGATTGATTTGCAATGTTGCCTTCTTCATCAACTGCTTCTACCCAATTCATTGTTGTTGTGTTGAATGATGATCTTTGAGCTTCAACAACAATGGCCATGTGTAAATGGTGATAGCTTTGGATATTCTAAGTGTTACAATGAGAACTCATCATTGTTGCTATCTTCACACAATGACTTGATCAATTCATCTATTGTGGAGTGAATCGATTCATGGACTTGATCGATTACTTTAGAAGTGAATACTCTTTCCTTTAAATAGCCCATTAGAAATATAGCCGTTTGAAATATTGTGGGTTGTTGGAAAAGAGACGTTGCGTAATAACTAGTTGTACTGACACATCTCCTTTTTGCTATGGGAGAAGTGATGGGATATATCTTTCTTGGGCGCCGTGTATAGTTACTCACAACGGTAACATTTGACTTCCAAACTTCAGAGACTTCTGATGGTAATTTGATGAAGCATGAGTAGAGTCTTCTTAACAAGATATCTGATACGTCAAGTCTTTAGTCATTTGAAGAAGTCCATTAGAAATCAGTCTTTAGAACTTCAACACTTGTCTTTAAGAACATTATCCTTTACTTCTTCAAGTCTTCCGAAACTTCATAACTCATCCATTAGGAATCCGTCTTCAGAGTCTTCAGCACTTGACTTCTGGAACCGTAATCTTCAGAACACATAAGTCTTCAGAGTCTTTCTGCACTTGGTCTTTAGAGTCTTCCGCCTTCAGAACTTCAAGTCATGAGAGTCTTCAGCACTTTGGTTATTTTCTTCAGAAGCTTCACAATCTTCAGAATCTCGACCACTTTCAGAGAGCATCCACAAGAGCATTGCAACAGCAATATCGACATCCTTGGATCTGACTGATCACGATCAGATACAGAAGCATTCTTGCTTCTTGCAACTTATGTCACACATAGTAACTTCGCATTTTGTCAATTACGCTCATCTGGCTAGTGCTTGTTGGATCTGATAACTTCTATGAATATGATCTGCACACAACAGACGTTAGAATATAAAATGGTTCTTTCACAAATACGTATTGTTATCATCAAAACATAGATTGACTTGTAGAGACAACTCTTGCTCTCACAATCTCCCCCTTTTTGATGATGACAAAACCAAGTATTTTGATTGAACATTTTATACAAGGTAATCACCAAACAAACATATTCAGAGTCTGGAACAACAACTCCCCCTGAATGTGTTATCCTTAAAGTTTTATCTGTGATCATCTAGAATCTTATATGATCCAAAGAGATACAGAATAACAACTTGAGTTGCCAGAACGAAGAATAGAAAAGGACTACTTCTCTATCGCGTCTTTAAGAAAACAAAGAGTCTTCAACATCTGGACTAGTTCATCAGAACTTCCATCTTCAGATCTTCAGAGCTCAGTTCCTTTGTGGTCGTATCAGAGCTTGTAATCTTCAAAGACTTCTGAAGCATTTCTACTTTTCAGTAGATTCATTTAAGCATAAATAGATCAGTTATTATCTGATAACATAGCCTCGTTATTCATCAGAGATAGACACTGTCTTTTAAGAAACTCCCCCTGAGTTTTATACTTTGTAAAGATTATAGGATTTATCATTTGAATCTTCTGGGTAGTCTCCCCCTAATTTCCATAAGTCAGATATTGGGATCTTCAGAACGTAGTTCAAGAATATTAAATTTTAATCACCAATAAAGATCGTAACTTTTCAGAGTTTGACTTTTGAACATAGGTCTTCATCTCAGAACCTTGTTACTGTCACAACTCAGTAGTTCATCAAGGCTTGATTTTTGATCAAATACCAATTGAAGGTTAATTTTTGTGATCAATCAACGCTTGATTCTGAATCTGGTACACATGATTTGATTTTAGTTTGATACCACGTGATGTGCTGAGTCTTATACCAGAGTTGAGTCTGATACCAAGTGAATGTATTCTTCTTATACTACTTGAAGGGTATTTCCTTAGAGTGCTGAAATTGATGCCAGTGAAGGTATTGAAAGCATTATACAGCTTAGCTCTGATTGATATTACTGTAGACTAAGTCTGATACCAATCTTTGTGTGTACAGAGTCTGATAACCATCTGTTGACTTAGTTTGATACCGAATCATTTCTTCTTAATTGAGTTGTAGGTAGACATCAGAACTACTTCTTCTTGGATCTTCAATCCGGATTTTCAAACAGTTCTTGACTTCTGATTTGCACAATTCTTCTAAATAAGCATCTTGAGATGTAGACTTTGTCCTGACTGCTTTCAGAGTTTTCTTATTTTGATTCTTGCGTTCTGAATCTCATATTCTTAGACAGCTTACAGCTTCTGAACCAAGTGAGACAGAGATCAAGATAAACTTTGAATTTCAGACAGTTCTTAACTTCTGAACAGTACTAGGTAGATCTGATTCTGAACACATGTTTACGAAGTGTACAACTTCTATCATATGACTAACATAGTTCTTCTTTCTTGACCTGTCTTAGAATGCCTAGTGAACTTATTTAGAGTTCCTCGGATAACATCAAACAACAAACGTTAGTAGTAACGCATTTTATATGATTGATTTCTTGTTTGATTTTGCATTCTTTCTGTTTCAATCAAAATCATATTCTTTCTCCCCCTTTTTAACGTCATCAAAAAGTTATAGAGCCTCTAAGCATTTAGGCTTTAAGCACTAGATTGAAAATATGGTGAACATAAATAGACTCAAAGGATGTATTATTTAAGCATTACGCATATTTAGATCAAAATGATAAAGAACAATGATATATCATTGTAGAGATCAGATACGACATTATCATAGACACAGTAGATCAGATACGGCATTATCAATGAAATTTTAACTCAGAACCACAAAGTGGTTTAAAAACATAAGGCTTAGGTGAGCTTAATCTTAAAGAGTTTAAGGTAATCAAAACATAGACCTAATGAGGATGGGTTTCTAAGGATTAAACTAATAGGAGCCTAATGATGATGAAGATGAGAACAAGCTTTCAGAACCGTTAGTTCTTGAGGCATGCAGTTTTTCTTCTGCTTGAGTAATTATCAGCCTCTTTCTATTCACCATCTCCTCTGAGATCCATTCATGGAACTCAGTCCAGATAGTTCTTATTTCCATGGGGTCTATGCTTGAACAGGAAGCATCTACTAGGTTTTGGATTTTTGTGATGACATTATCCTTAAAGGATGTTAATACATCATTCACAGTTTTTGATCTTTTTGATGAAGGTTCTCCATCATCGGTATCCTTCTGCTTACTTACTCTCTTCCAATCTGAGAGCTCTTGAAGTACATCAGTAATATTCTTCATGTTAATCCATGCGCTGATGTCTCCGTCCTTAGATTGTTTCAGATAGTTCCTGACTCTTGTCTGATTGTAAGTGGCGAATCTTGGAACTCCTTTAACCGGAACCCTTGGTGTCAATGTTAATTTCCTAAAAGTTGTGTTATCCAGAGTGGAGTTTTCTCTTTTAAGATTCTCAAACCTGAGAATTTTTCCAGCACTTTTAAGCAATTTTCTTGATTCTCCCTCATTAATTAGAATATCGTCAACTACCCCTGATTCCATCAAAATGTCAAAAATAAGTCTTCCATGCGGAATATGTATGTCCTCCGTGACATAACCTGTTCTGGAGTTTCTTATGGCTTCCTTTAGAAGTTTGAATATAATTGCAGGAAGGCATCTTGATTCCTTTAAGAAGGAGAAATAGAACGCATTCTTGAGTGTCGTTGAGTTCGTTTGAGGGAAGATGGTGAAACACACTTCCTTGGAGGATCCTAAACCATACTTGTAGAGAATCTTTTAGATTAGAGAATATTGAGTTCTCTGTATCAGCTACAACATTTTCTTTGAAAATGCTAGCCAGAACCTTTGCCTCTTTTTCCTCGTTTAGTTGGTTCTTAGTGATTCTCACACCACTGTTGTCATGCATCAGAAGATCAGAAATATCCTTCTCAGATATGAAGATTTTCCTTCCAAAAACGAAGGAGACAATGAGGGTATTGGATGAGTTGGCATGGATCCAGAAATCCTTAACAAGATGTTCGTAAGTTGGTCCTTCCAACCTCTTGAAGTAATTACTCCATCCTTGAGTCTTACATGGCTTAAGCATTTTGGCTCAAGACTTGTTGCTTGAATCCCAATGAGACGAGACTTTTTTCTCTAGCACATAGCAGGAGACTTAATCTAAATTACTGAAGGCTCATCAGAATAGAGAACAAGGTATACATGATGCAAGCATCAGAGGTATGGGAGATCACCATGACAAAGACCTAAAGCAGTTAATATTTCTTAAATATATATAAGGTGAAAATCTTAAGGCTTTTACAATTAGAACCTACAACAGAAAATCTGTCTATTACATGGAGTTGATAATTGATTGATCTTGCTACTCCTTCAACAGAAGAATCCTTGTTAAAAATTCAGGTTTGAATCTTCAGCCATATATATAGCCTTTCCAGAAACTAGTCGTTGAGAAGGTTACATGATCAAGTGTCTTTGCTTCTGCTCTAAAGTACAAGAGACATTGAAGATGGATGCATAACAGATTTCTGAATCCATTGTGTAACACGTTTAACCTTCGAGTCTTCAAGAGGTTCTGTACTAATAGAGCCGTTGGTAGTAGACATCCATAAAACATACCAGCTTTTCTTGAGCCTTGCAATACTATAGACTCGAGCTGACAGGTTGATAAGACAATACAACATGCTTTCAATAGTTGGATAGTCCACAACTTTATCACCAACTCTGAATGGTACCAGAAGCTGATATACAATTACTAAGTGTAGAAACGCGTCTGAATGTTGATGCCTTTAGTTCAGAGTCTGCGTTAAGCCACATTAGAAAATTTTCTCCATACTCTACCACCAGAAGCTAGCAATGAAGCAACTCCAAGTGTACCTTAGATAAGCATATTCTGAGTATTTATGTACAAGAACAAGAACCTGCATTGATAAAACACACATCAAATAAACCATTGTTCTTTTAATACTTTTGTTATCATCAAAATTAAAAGATAAAATATCAAGAACAAATCTTATTCTAACAGTTATAATTGGATTAAGAGAGAGAACATCTTGTTGATTGTAGGTAAAAGTTGCATGATCATAAACTGGGAGCGCACTAAAGCATACTTCTTGTCGCGGTGAAGATTGGATACCATAGTTATTGGTTAACTAGGATCACATTTTTAATGTCACCACCGGTCTTTGATTTTATCCAAGGGAAGGGAGAAAAAACCGAATTCCCATAATGCAATACAAATGCACTAAGATTCTAAGTTCGGGGGTTGGTTATACCTAGGGAAGGTGTTAGCATCCTAGATATCTGTAGTACTCTACAGGAACCTCTTGATTTATTTTATGTTATCTATTTTTGTTTTGCTAAGGGTTTAGGGGTAGGTGATTTATTATTTTTAATCCTAAGTGTGCTCGACAAGATATCGCATCTTGTGCCTACATATCCTGTCAAGAGGGAATCAGAGCACTTGTAGTTCCTCATTAAGGATACTAAAATGTTTAAAGGTTTTATGAGAGAAGATGAGTCATCATCTTAAGAAACCACCACAGTTTTTTTGAAAATTGTTTGTATTTGTGGGGTATGGAATTGTATGTCACTTCTTTGAGATGATTAACATCTAATTCTCTTGTGTGGAGAATTAGGTGGGCTAAAGTTTGATTTTAAAAAATCAAAATTAAGGGGGGACTAACCTAGGAAATCTATCCTAAGTTATCTAATTAACTTATCTTAAGGTGTCGATTATGAGATGCAAATGATGTGCACCATGCACGATAACGTGGTTATCATGCATGGGGTTTTCCCTTGGATATTTTATGTGGTTAATTATTGTTATTTAGGCGATGGTGCTAGCAAAGTGATGCTAGACTTGTGTCTTGTGACCAAAAGGTTGAATGCGATGCCTAAAGGCAATCGACTTATATGGGTAGAAAATGGGCTCGACGTTGGATCGAGGATTTTTATAAGTTTGAAAAGGTTTAGACATACAAAGCATACATTCAAATAGAGGCATAGTAAACAGATAAACACGCAAGCGTACACTCGGGCGCGAGAGACTCTAAACGAGTTTTGATTTATTGAGAAAAAGAGTTGATTTTTAAAGTTTATTATCATTAAGGGAAATGCTAAGGATTATCTTATTTTAAAAGGTTTATTATCAAATTAGAAATATACTTAAAGATAATTATCAAAAGGTCTTAATTATTTAAAGTTTTATTTATTGATTAATTTAGAGGCAAATTAATAAAAAGGTTTTCTTATTAATAAAAAGATTTAAAATATTAAAAAAAGTTCTTATTATTATTTAGTTTAAAGTTATATTAAAAAAGAAAAAAGTCATTAAAAGAGTTTCTTATTATTATTTAGTTTAAAGTTATATTAAAAAAGAAAAAAGTCATTAAAAGAGTTTCTTATTATTATTTTAATTTTAAAAATTTAGTAAATAGAAGTTTTTATTATAAAAGCATTTACTAAAAAAGGTTAACAAAAGTTTTAAATTATTGATTTAGTTATATTTAAAAAAAAGATATTTTAGTATTAAAGAAAATTATAGCTATGAAAAATAAATTTATTTGATTATTAAAAAAAGGTTAAATTGATTTAAAAAAGATTTTAAGTAAATAAAACGGAGAAATTAGGTGCTGCAAGGGAGAGAGGGTCCATCGAGGAGCCTCAGATCTCAACCGTTAGATGCAGTCAAGGCAGAAACCAACGCATACGACAGAAGGGTGTATGGATCGTGTCGTGTGAATGCGTGTGTTGCACCCCAAATTTTACCCTCATCTTTTTATTAGATGTAGTGTGATTTATTTTTCTTTGTATTTTATCTTAATTTCCATTTTATCTTTTGTTTTATTTTATCCTTTTAATTTAATTTTAATGTGTCTTTTTTTATTTATTTTAAAATGCTTAGTTAATTTAATTTAATTTAGCAGGTTTCTAATTTAACTAATTTTGTTAGTAATTTAATCTCAATTTAATTATTTGATTTTAAATCATTAATAGTTTGTTATATTATTTAAATTGTTTAGTTTTATTTTATTAATTAATCATTTTAATTTAGTTAGTCTTAATTAATGGTCATTAACCCGTTTCTATTAAGGAAAGAAAAGTTACCAATGTCATTTTTCTATTGATCTATACGTGAGGTTTAATCAACCAATGGGGAGTTAAGCAAAAATGGTTTGACTTTTCAAACGTGAGCTAAGCCAATGAAACGTTGACACATGTGTCGGGGGTGTTTTTCTTCTTCTTTTCACATTTGACAAAAAGTCCTTGCCAAACCATGTTGCTGCCTGCTTTCACCCACCAATTTTCTGCAACAATTGTACAATTCTCCAACAAGGCTTGCAGTGTGAAAACAATAACTCACCAACGGATTAAAATTCAAATTTGAAATGGAAGGAAACGGTTCCTTTTTGGGTGTTAAATAGCAGAGGAAGAAAGAGGAGGGGAGGCGGCCAAGTTTCAACAACCAAAAACAACTTAACTTGTTTCTGGATTTGATATTCGTAAACCATAAAGAGCTAGAGATGATAACCTTAAAATCTTCTCCAATCGGAGCCTAATCTCTAAAACTCCACCGAAATTCTCCCACTGCGCCTCTGCTTCATCAACAAAAAAAAAAAAAACCAAAGCACAAAAACCTTTTCCCTCAACTCCGAATTTCTTCAACAATCGTCCAAATTCCATTACACTCTCACTTCAACAACAACACCCTCGACACAGAGGAATGCAACACCTTCTCACCAACATAAAACCCAAAATCATTTTTCCTCACCCCTCAATCATAACACCAAACCGTCCCTTTATCATCTCAAAGACGAACCTTCTTATTTTTTTCAAAAAAGGACTCCGCTCTTCTTCGAACCTCATCTACCCTTCATCTTCCTCAACAAACCTAAACCAGCAACAACACAAGCCATATCACAATAGACCCATCAGATACAAACTACACCCAACTCCCTTCGGCTCACTCTCTTTCTCACCTATTCGAACAAGATCTTCACCCTGTTTCAAAAAACAACAACAAACCTTCAATCGTTCCAATACTCCTTCCACCATCCAACCTTTCCTCAAATCAAAATATTTCCCAGATTCTTCATCTTCCTCCAAAACCTAAAACAACAACCTTCAAATCAATGTCATATTCATCAAACCCTCTTCTCCAATCTAAAACAAAATCACCAAATCATACAACACCCTTCATTCGCAGAAACCAGAGGGTAGGAGAGAAGGGTCCCAACGAAAATAAATGAATGAATCCAAACCCGATTCACAGAATACTAACTGACACAAACCTGGTTTGGACGAATTTGCATCGGATTCTTGAGAAATCGAAGAACTGAGATCGAGCAGCAAAGGTTGGGTATCGTTATCACGGATGTGTGTTCGCTTTCCCGGCCGAGACGCAACGGCAGCGATCGTCTCCGAGAACAGTTTTTTCCATCACGTTCTAATTTGTTTTCGGAGAAGATTTGTGTTGTTTCAACGTTTTTCAACGGTGCTGTGTGTTGCATTCTGAGCAATGCTTGCTTTGACCTTTTGATTTGTTGGGTCGGATGGTTATTGGGCTTCATGACCCAATTGGTACACACCTTCTTTGTTGTGGTTTTCTATCCATGCTTTTATTATACACCCTTTCTGCTTCTTTGCCAACCGTGTTCTTCTTGGTGTCGAAGGATGATGGGCTTTAAGCCCAAATGATCCCATGTCTTCTCCAACCTCCTTAGTTTTCGTGCACCCCTCCTCTCCTTTTAAAAAAATCAATTTTCTTTTTTGTTATTAACTTTTCCTTAACAAGTGTTTTTGAGTTTTTTAATCTTTAAGTCTTTCTATGTTTTTTCACTAATCTTATTCATATTAATCCACTTGACTTGATGGTTCATTGAATTTCATTTATTTTGGCCAATGATATTATATAAATTTTGACTTTGTTGATTATCTCAAAATCACTAAAAGTCTAGATTTATAGGAGGCCACTTTGTTTTCATTCTATTTTGGTTGATGAAAGTTAAAAATCTAAGATTATCGATTTATCGATTAAATCTTGATTTAAACGAGATCAATTTAGTTTTTATTGTATGTTGGTCGATGAAAGTTAAAAATCCAAGATTATCGATTTTATCGATTAAATCTTGATTTAAACGAGACCAATTTAGTTTTATTTTATTTTGGTCAATGAAAGTTAAAAATCCAAGATTATCGATTTTATCGATTAAATCTTGATTTAAACAAGACCAATTTAGTTTTATTTTTTTTTGGTCAATGAAAGTTAAAAATCCAAGATTATCGATTTTATCGATTAAATCTTGATTTAAACGAGACCAATTCGGTTTTTATTTTGGTCAATGAAAGTCAAATATTAAGATTATCGACTTCTCGATGAAATTTTGACGAGACTGATTTTATTTCGATTCCACTTCCTTTATTTTGGTCGATGACATAACAAACCTCATGGTTTGGTTGATTTCATTGAGTTGACAAAACTTTGATCAACTTGAGACCACTTTCTATTTAGTCGATGAAAGTCAAGAATCATTGATTATCGATTTCTCGATTAAATCATGATTAAGACGAGACTATTTCATTTTATTTCATCTTATATTTAATCATTGTCTAACATGTTTAATTCTCACTTTGCGTTGATATCATGATTTTTATCTTATCTTATTCATGTATTATTATATTATTGTATCATTGTATTTGCACTAATCTCTTTATCTTAGTAACTTACAACTGTTATCTTTCTCCTATTCCAAAGGAAGATTAAACATGTTGACTCATAAGTCATTGACCCCCACCTTAACCTAAGTAACCTCTTAGGAGAAACTTCAATTTCTTGGCCTCATCAGAGCCATAGAAATTACAACTAGCATTAGGAGAGAGTTCCTCAACTCTTAGTGGTATTCATCATAATGAATTTATCACTTCTCCCGCTAACTAACCTTTAGCATAGAACCCTTTAGCAAACATGAGATAACATTTAACAAGAGGTTCCCGTAGAGTACTACGTACGTTTAGGGTGCTAATACCTTCCCTAGACATAACCAACCCCCGAACCTTAGATCTTTCCCCTTAGCTTTTTCTAACGATCTTGAACCTTTCCTTTGGATAAATCAAAGTCGGTTGTAAAAGAAATATGATGCAAATTAATTAATAATTTGTTATCCGATTTTCACCGCAACAGCGTGTGTAGGATTATGGAACAAAAACTCAGAAAAATAAACTAAATAAAGCACCACGCTTCTCTCTCTCAGCCTTCTCTCTCACGATACTCTCTCTTTCCGTCCCTCATCTCCTTAAGCATCCAAAACCTAATCCCCGTCGCAGACCCCAAATCCGCCGCTCTCAAACTCTCTCCGTTTCCTCTTCATTTCCCTCTCGATCAAACATTCGCAACAAAAAGCCCTAGCCCCCAGCAAACCCTAACCCCAATTCACTATGTGATGATTACAGATTACAATTACAAATTAATCAGTAAGAAGAAAAAAAAGAGAAAGAAAGGAGCCGATGGTTGAAGATGGAGTGACGCGATTGAGGGCTCACGACTCCTGACTAGGGATAAGTTTCCTCCTTCTGCGTATCTGATCCTCTTCTGCTATGAATGTTGTGTCGTTTCTCTATATTGTGTGTGTATAGATGCTCGTGTGAATTCCTGATGGTGGTTGTGAATGGTTTTCGTATGATCTGCATTTTGGTTAATATGTATGTATTGATGTTGTGAGGATTGGTATATGGTTTTGACTTGGTTTTGTATGTAACATTGTATGTAATGTTACGAATAATTCGTTTTCTGGTGTGATGAATTGATAGTTCATTTTTTGATGAATGATGTATGGATTTCTGATGAGCTTTCTGGTCTAATGATATGAATGAATTGGTTTGGTATATTGATCTGGTGAAGGGTTGTATTGGTTTTTTTTGTTCACCGATATTGTATGAATTCACTGCTTGTTATGGTGTGGCAATGTGGATTATTTTGTGAGTCCCCCTTTGTGAAGCGTGTGGTTCTTTTTTATAGGCCTTTAAAAAACGAAATCTGAGATTTCGTATTGATGAGGGATTAATTTCTTTCCATTTTCTGTGTTGGCGTGTTTGATGATTGTTTTGGAAAAAATGTTATGGATGTTATTCTCTGCCTTGAATTTGTCTGAGGCATGCCTTAGGATTATTGATGATGAGGTTTTATTCAATTTAGACTGAGTATATTTGGATATGGGAATCAAAAAATTGCCATGAATCACTTCTGTTTTAAATTAACGGTTATTATGCTGTTTTGGAAAGTTCTTATACACTGTCTGAACACGCTGTAAGCTGATTTGGAAATGTCTGATAGCTTATGATTCTTGTTTTGATCACTTAATGGCTTCCATGAAGAGTTTCTTTGTTGTCTCGATCGTGTGATTAAAAACGTGATTGTATGATTCCATTTTGGTCTTGCCTTTTCCTTTCCCTCACACTTGATTGCATTTCCGTTTTCACAATATGCCATAACCGTGTTTCCATTCGTAATTCATGCCCTGTAACTAGCTCTTTCTTTGAAACCGATTTCTCCTTGGCTGACAGTCCAATTGATTTTGCAGAACAACATTCTTGTTACATTTACCGCATCTTATTTAAGATTCATAGCTTCCAACATTATTCGAAGCGTGGAAATCCCTCCTTGCTTGTCTGCAACGCCATAGACACCCTTTAAGGCGTGGAGATCCTTGTTGCAATGACCGCATCAGCATCATAAAGCTCCTTTTACAAACACGACAACCTTCTTAAGTGCATTGGAATTGGAAATGGACTTATTGACTTGTATTTTGATGATGCTGGTGATTTAGTCTGAGGCAAAAAATCTGTTTGAACTCTCAGGAAGTATTCCCTTTATCATATAATTCTCTTCTTTGTCATCTGCATTAGGGTACCTTGATAACACTTTTCTTGTTTGATTCGCCAGGTGAGGAAATTGATGGGCGGATGGGAGGTAAGCCGTGGTTTTGGCATCTTCCTACCGTGTTTTTCATCACTTACCAAAATTAGTGGGGACTTTACCAAGATTGGCCTCAACTTCTGGTGTGCTCATGCTGTCAACATATTCCTAAGAAAAGTATTCTTGGCGGGACTCAAGATCTGCAGCTGTAGTTGTAAGATTTGATAAGAAGTGTCTCATTGATTTTGCTGATTTTTATAGTAGAGACCTGGTATAATTGCTTCTTCCATCATGTTTTGCAGGGTAAGACTTCGAAGGGATTCAACCGTTAATGCCGCAATCGTTTGGACGACCTTCTATAAATCTATGATAGCGCAACTCATCCAAGGTAAGAAGGCTGTCAAAAGTCCAATGGAATTCTTTGGAGCCGCTGTCTTGAGCATGTCTTAGGGATGTTCTGATTTTATTTTTTTTGTACCAAATATGTCTGAAAATGCCTGACTATTGATGATTGCAGGTTGTGGTACACGTAGGTGTTGGAGGTGGATCATCTTGCGTAGGAATGGCTAGGATATTGGCTGAAATGTTTCTTCATGAAGCTCCAGTATTTGTTTTGCTAAGAAGACTCACTAAAGCTCTAGTAAAGAATGAGGTGCTTCTGTCATTATATGCTCGTGCAGCGGAGGCCAAATATTCTCATTCGACGAACCAACGAGCCAAATGGAGGTCCAGATATGCGGTGCCCCTACGACCGAGTTTACGGACATCTTCAGCTCAATCAAAGACATGAGCTTGGATCCCTTCCGCTTGGTTATTTGCCGCACAGGCTCTTTGAAGTCTGGTTTCAATCTTGACTGCACTTCTAGAAGTAGAGATAACAGTGTAGTGCCTTCTGCTTTGATATTATCTATGACTCTTGTTTAGGACAGTAGTTTTAATTGGTATCACTAGGTGTAAGTTCCTTCAAACAATGCAACAAAAAACAAGTACCTCCTGGCACTTAAGTTGACGTATATGTCCTTCAATTATGGGTCATAGCTACTGATCATGTAGGTGTTAATTTGTTAATTAAAAAAATTGACTTTAGAGGCTCTGGTCATGAGCGATTTCCATTCATTGTAAGGATTCAGGAGCTGTTGTAATATTCCTTTCTGAATAATGATTTCCCACACTTTGACTTTTTCGCCTTTAGGATGATGCCTTCATCCACACACTAATTGTTGATGCCCTTTATTATTTGAACATGTTCTCATTATAACGTAAGGTCCTTAATCTAACACGGCATCCTCAACGGCCACCTATGATGAGGCACTTTTATTCTTGGAATTTAATCTTGAATTTTCTTGTAATCATCACCAATAATTTATATTTGACATGAGCTTGAACTTTATAACGCACTCACGAATTCAATTTGCGAACCTTGAAAGAAATTGCGCTTGAACTTGTATTAAAATTGTTAATTGGCATGAACCTCCTTGGATAAGTTATGAATTAAATGATCATCTAACTTGTGAAAGAATTTGGCCGTGAACATGAATTTTGAAACTTGAAATGTCTTGATCTTGAACCAATCAAAGGACCTGATTTTTCATCTTGGAATTTCACCTCTTCTAATTCCTTCCAGATCTAGCCTTCATTACTTAAGAACATAACATCATTGAGCAAACACAATTCTTAAATCTTGAGGGGCCAACAGAGGATATAAGGACATAATATTCTGTGGGGAGGGAAAAACTGAGGAGTCTACAGAGAGAAAAGGCTTGGTAGTGGTTTAGGGATTTGAAGGATGAGGGCACAATCTCACAGGAATCCACACACATCTTGTAAAGACCAGAGAAACTCCATAAACACATACACAACACCGCCTTCAAGACCTTGAATCTTCTGCAGCAGTACCTGTACTCAAAAGAGAAACAAACAGACAAAGATAGATAAAGTGGTTAGTTATGCACAAATGATTGACCTAATATGTTATGCAAAAAACAAGGCGGGGATCTTAAGGTCAAAAATTAGGGTGTGACACTTCTCACTCAATCCTTTGAGAAAATGAATGACGTAACCATTGTCATTATAATGCTCGATGTTGGGGATTAGTTGATAGTTGCACGTGACATTGTAGGTACAAGCAGGGATAGATCTGAAGCTGTCAAATTCTTGCCAAAATCTCTTAAGGTTCGTGAAATATTAAGTGATGGAATCTTGGGTATAATGAGTTGGGCTTGTGGTGCGAATAAACAATGATATTGAAGGTGGTGTTGTTGTTTCATAATCAATGACAACATTAATAGTGGCCATTATTGAATAGATTGAAAAGAAAGAAAATATGAGAGAGAGAGAGAGAGAGAGACTTATTTAATTAGGAAGTAAATGAAAGTGTAAAAAGAGATGAAGGTGTAATTTTTAAGACAAATAGTAGAAGGATACATATTACCTAAAGGAAGATGGAGTATCATAGCAATCAATATGTATACCATGTTAAACACATGACAACTAAAAGGAAATTTCACATTTTGCATTAAAAACACATAAATAAAAATAGATAAAATGGAGAATTGATTTTCAGTATCTTAAATATTGCATGATGGGATGAAACAAATACATAGGCCTAAGGTAGAAAGTCTGTGAGAGTAAATATCTCTAATAATCTAATCTCTAATTAACTAATTTAAATCAATCATAACTAACTTAATAAATAGAGGAAATCAAATTGTAACACTCTTCAAAACCAATGCAAAAGATGTCGCTAATGTGTTTATAGCTTGTTTAGAACTGTGGTGGATATCCCACTCACCACGACACGTCAACTAGATGCCAACACGAATCCAAGTGAATTTGAAATTTGTTGGAATTAACCCAAAATTTTGAGAATTCCGAATCAATCTTGATGAACAAGATTCAATCAACCGATTGAAATCCCTTGTTCTTCACTCTTCACTCAAGTGAAACAATCACACCTTGATTGTAAGAATGATTCTGCGTAGCAATTGTTAATGAAAGAAGAAAGAAAATTGAATAAGGAAGAAGATTAAGGTTTTACAAAATAGGGGAAGAGGAGATGATTTCTGCAGAGTAACTCTCTGCTCTGAAACTGAGAAAATATTATTCAACCGTGCAAGTGCATTTTTTGTTGTGTGTTACAATATTATTCTCTATTCTTCTTACTCAAAATATAGGTTACTCACTCTATTTATAATTGAGCTACCTTACTTCCTGAGGTAAAACCCAAAATTACAAAAGCCCAAAATTTCTATTTTGGTCTAAGTCGAAATTCTGTGTCATGCAACCTGCTTCGGCACTTCAACATCTAACACAACTCGACACACACACTAGGCTAATTTCGACACATCTTTGTTTCTGTCGAGTTACACTTGCTTCGACACAAGGAATTACAATCTCAACAAAATTCACAACAAAAAACGCATGACATTTTTTATGAGTAAAAATCATTAACTTTATTTTTTCAATTTTTCTTGGTTTCATTTTTCTTTGTCTTTGATAAACCAATCAGACACCACACTACTACAAAAATACATCTTTCGTAATATGTTATTACCTAAGATACTTAATCAACCGAAGTAATAGGTGATATTTAGACACATGCATTTTTATTTTATTTTATTAAAACACTTTCCATTAAGTTCTTAAAACAACCATGGAGAAAAGTAGGAAGACATCACTTTTAACTACGGTTGGAATTCCAACCATGGTGAAAAGTGACGTTCGGTCATAGGTTCAAATTCCAACACCATCATTTTTTATTTTTTACTTATTTTTAACTCACTTTTCACGTCAGTTGGAATTCAACCATGGTGAAAAGTGGCGTTTGGTCATTGGTTCGAATCTCAGCACCAACATTTTTTAGTTTTTACTTATTTTAAATAAAATTTTCACCACGATTAGAATTCAACCGTGGTGAAAGTGGCGCCTTCTTTTTTTTTAAATGATATATAACGCTTTTAGTTCATTTACTTTTGTCCTATACGTACTTAGACAATCTTCAGCTTCTAATTTCAAACTTCTTCCATTTACAAAAAATTATTCCTCCAATAAACCAAACTTTAAAACATCATTTCTTCCATAAACGTAACCCAAAAATATTTTTTCCATTAACGAGTTTTGGACTCCATTGTCTCTTCTTACAATAGAACGAGGCATGAAAAACATGGATTCAACTTAGAAACGTTAGTTATTATTGTGTCAGGTAAAATGTCCTTGTTTAACGATCCTATTTATTTATTTTGTTGTTGTTGTTGTTGTTGTTGTTGTTTTTGTTCTTGTTGTTCTTTTTGTTGTTTTTGTTTTTATTGTCATTGTTATTATTGTTGTTGTTCTTGTTCTTATTGTTTTTGTTGTTGTTCTTCTTCTTCTTCTTGTTATTATTGTCGTTCTTGTTGTTATTCTTGTTATTTTTGTTGTTGTTCTTGTTGTTGTTATTGTTGTTGTTATTGTTCTTGTTCTTATTGTTATTGTTCTTTTTCATGTTCTTGTCATTCTTTTTGTTATTGTTCTTGTTCTTGTTGTTGTTCTTTTTTTTTGTTATTGTTCTTGTTGTTGTTCTTGTTATTGTTGTTGTTCTTGTTATTGTGTTTAAAATATTAAATATTATATATTGTGTTGAAAATTATTAATATAGTCAGGAAAAACATGTGGCAAAAATAATAAATGTTGACAGACCTTTTGCCACGGGTATTTAAAACAATTGTGATTATAGGTAGTGCACTTTACAATTTTCAACCACGAGCACTGGACTGTTGTTATGAATAACCCACATACAATGACACCCTACCTAACAACGATTGTTCAGCCGTTATTATAGGTCTTTTGCAATCGTGATTATAAGTATTTTTCGTAGTCTTGATTATAGGTAAAGGTTGCATGATCATAATCTGGAAGCACACTAATGCATACTGCTCATTCTGTCCTTTGAGAAAATGAATGACTTAATCATTGTCACGATAATACTTGATGGTGGGGATTGGTTGATAGTTGCACGTGACATTGTAGGTACAAGCAAGGATAGATCTGAAGTTGTCAAATTCTTGGCAAAATCATTTAATGGTCGTGAAATATTGAGTGATGGAATCTTGAGTAAAAGGAGTTGTACTTGTGGCGCGGATAAGCATGATGTGGAATGCATTGGTGGTGCTGTTTCATAATCAATGGCACCATTAATGGTGGCCATTGTTGAAAAAAGAGGGGGAGAGAGAGATATATTTAATTAGGAAGAAAATGAAAGTGTAAAATGTGTAATATGTAAGACAAATAGTATAAGGATACATATTACCTAAAAAGAAGATGGAGTATCATAGCAATCAATATTCATATCATGTTAAACACTTGACAGTGAAAACACAAAAAAAATCGAAAATTAATTTTCAATATCTTAATTATTACATCATGGACGGAAACAGATACATAGGCCTAAGGTAAAAAGTTTGTAAGAGTAAATATCTCTAACAATCAAATCTCTAATTAACTACCTTAAATCAATCCTAACTAACTTAATAAAAGAGAGGAAATCAAATTGTAACACTCTTCAAAACCAGTGCAAAAAAATGTTACTAACGTGTTTATAGCCTGTTTAGAACTGTGGTTGATATCCCACTCACCACCACACGTCTACTCGATGCCAACACGACATTTTTTATGAGCAGAAATCTGTTACTTTCTTTATTTCTATTTTTCTTGGTTTCATTTTTTCTCTGTCTTTGATACCAAATGAATGTATGAACATGCATTCCGTTACCTGTCCCTACGTTGAAATGTTCGCCAAACAACCATCCTAAAAGTCAATTTTTCAAAAATCAATTATTGAAAATATTGACTTATACCACGAAAATTAAAACAAACATAGACTTTATACTCTGATTATAAGCATAAAATTAGTTATTCATAAAAACAACCATAATAGTCCTACAATGTTTAAGTTACTCAAAAACGTTGAAAGTTTATATTATAAAAAAATAAATCAAACATAATAGTCATACAAAGTTTAAGTTAGTCAAAAACGTTGAAAGTTTTACATTATATATAACCAAAAACTGAAATCTCAACACAAAAGCTAATATAGAATAATTATTTGCATCAAAACGCTTATTGATCAGAAATAAGAAGGATGAGAAGAAAGATGTCTTATTTAACTTTACTTGTGTTGTTTCTTGTAGGTACGAGTCTTGCAGGAAATCCAAAACATCAAATAGATGTGCAACCCAATGGACAGATCAGTAAGAAGCTGATAGGAAAAGTAAAGCCGACTCCTCCTATTCATATCCCACCGTCACCACATATACCTCCTCGACCGCCATCTCGGCCGCCTCATTAAGATGCAAGTATAATGCTAAAGAAAGCATGTACAACAACAAAGAAGCTTATTCTTATACTCAAATATTAAGTATGATTTTCTCGGTTGCCAACATTCCTTTTGCTGTAGGCTTATCTAGTGATCTGTTTTTATTTTTGGATGCTTACTTGTTTATTTGCTGCGGGTGTTTATAGTAGCATCTTTTACTTTCTTTTTAATAATTTCATTGTACTCGTGATAAATTAAAGAAGCAATATGGGTCATCGAAAGGAAAATGCTAGTTTTTACTAAGGTTGTTAGAAGTTGGAATTTGATGCTCAGTTGAAAGTTAATATTCGACTATGTTCATGGGCGGTTTTAAGGCCCGGACAGCCTAGGCATGTGCCCAGGCTCTGGCCAAAAAAATTTCCTTCTTTACACCACAATTTTGAAAATTGCGGCGGTTAAAATGTGCTATTACGGCCGTCTAAACCGCCACAATTAACGAAAATACAGAAAATATAAATTCCAACCAAAAATAAAATTATGAAAGTGATATTAGGTCGGTTTAAACCGCCACATTTAATGAAAATGCAAAAAAATACAAATATAAACCAAAAATTAAATTATAAAAGTGCTACTACGGCTGTTTAAACTGCCAAAATTAATGAAAATGCAGAAAAATACAAATTTAAACCAAAAATTAAATTATAAAAGTGCTATTATGGCGGTTTAAACTGCTACAATTAATGAAAATGCAGAAAAATACACATTTAAAGCAAAAATTAAATTATAAATTATAAATTATGAAAAAAAATACATGTATAATGTTGTAAATTATGGTTTAAATATTCGATTATGTCGAAATAGTTAATTGTTATGTCGAAGTAGTTAGTCGAGATGTAGAAGTCAGTCGAATACAACATATAGTTATGTCTACAATATAGATTTATATAGCAAATTGTATTTTGTGCTTTGGATTATGTATGTTTTGAGCATGTGTAGATTTATATAGTTTTGGATCTGGGCTTTAGTTGCTTGTATAAAGACATTGTATGATGTAAAACATAACAACTTTACTCAGTACAAATCTTAAATTTCATAATTCAGTTTATAGTTTGTCTCTCTTTTCTCTCTTCTTCTTCTTCTTTTTTCATTCTTTTTTGAAATCCTTTATTCCAACAAATTGGTATCGAGGAGCACAGGTTGCGATTCAGAGAGAATCTGTAATGACAAAAGGAAATACAACATCAACACAATTTCCAGCAAATCTACCGGTTTTCAAAGGGGAGAACAACGAACGGTGGGTTGCACAAATGAAGTTCATCTTCAGATTTCAAGATGTGGCTGAAATCGTGAACGATGAAGTACCTGCATTGGAAGAGAACACGAATGATGTCCAATAAGTTGCGCATAGGGAACGAAGGAAAAAAAGGTGGAAAAGTTATATTCTTGGTTCGCTAGTGTGTGGATCCTAATGTGTTCGAGGAGATAATCGAAGATGAAACGACAAAAGTAGTGTGAGACAAGTTAAAGAACTTGTACGACAAAGATGAAAAACCGAAAAAGGATGAAGTTGCAGACGTGAGAAAGTAATTCGAGATAACTAAGATGAAGGAAGATGAATCCGTTTCGGAATACATTTCACGTGTGGTATTGTTAATAAACCAAATGAAGGTGTGTGGTGAATCAATCAAGGATTTGTAGAAGATTGAGAAAGTGTTAAGATCTTTGACTGCAAATTTTGATTACATTGTAGTGTCAATTGAAGAGTCCAAGAATCTAGATGAGACGAGGTTAGAATAACTTCAAGCTTCATTAGAGGCTCATAAGATGGACTGAAGCAGAGGAACTCATAAAGGGAGAAGGTGACTGAATAGTCGCTACAAGCAAGATTCATCAAGAAATATGGGGAAAAAGGCGAAGCAGGGAAAGAATGCTAATGATGAGAAGTCAAGTAAGAACCCAATGAATCATTATGATTCGATCAAGAATGGCATGGGCAACAAGTATTTTAGGAAGAAAGTTGACATAAATGAGGTGCAGTGTTATAACTTTGAAAGATTTTGCCAATATGCTCAGAAGTGTAGATGAAAGAAAGAATAACGAGCAAAAGATTGTGATGAAGTGAAATATGGATGTGCTAAAGATAATGATTATGATGATGTGCTACTCATGGCCAAAACTCAGTCGAACACTGAGCAAACCAACATGTGGTGCCTGGATTCAAGATGCAATAACTACATGACTGATAATAAAAGTTAGTTCACCAAGCTAGATGAATCAGTTGAGAAAGTGATAAAGTTTGCAGATGGCAGACACATCACATCAGGTGGAAAAGGAGATATCTCTGTTGTCATAAAGGATGGTCGAAAAGCCAGCAGCACTGATGTGTTGTATGTACCTTCGATGACAAGTAACTTGATAAGTGTAGGTCAATTACTTGCAAAAGGGTACAACATGAAGTTAGAAAAGAACCTGATGAAAGTATATTATGGTGATGGAAGTTTGATTGTGAAGGCACCATTGGCGGATAACAGGACCTTCAAAGTAGAGATCAATCCATTTGATCACAAATGTCTTGCTTCGATTGCAGAAGAAGATAAGAATTGGCTATAACATCACAAGTATGGACATCTAAATTTTAGAAGTTTAGGTATGATCAACCAGAAGAATTGTGTATGGCTTACCTCAGGTGAAGGAACTTAGTCAGGTATGTGAGGAATGTTGCAAAGCAAAGCAGGCTAGAAAAGCATTCAAACATGACCTGCACATGAGGTCGAAAGAAAAGGTGGAGAGTTCACTTTGATGTGTGTGGACCATTTTAAGTAAGGTCGAATTGTGGTAACTACTATTTCCTAACTTTTATAGATGAGTTTACTAGATATATGTGGATTTACTTTATTGAAAGGAAGAGTGTGGTATTCACATAGTTCAAGAAGTTCAAATTGCATATCGAGAAGCAAAGTGGATACAAGTTGAAGAAACTAAGAACTGGTGGTGATGGTGAATACACTTTTCAAGAATTTGCTAGATTTTGCAATGAGGAAGGTATAGAGCATGGGGTCATTGCACCCTATACCCCTTAGCATAATGGCATAGCTGAGAGGAAGAATCGAAGTATATTGGACATGACTAGGATCTTGTTGAAAGCTAAAGATATGCCAACGAGATTTCGGGGTGAAGCAACTTCGATAGTAGTATACATTCTAAACAGATGTCCAACCAAGAAAATAGTCGATAAGACTCCTTATGAAGCTTGGACATGTATGAATTTGAATGTTAGTCATATTAGAGTGTTTGGATCAATGTGATTCATACATGTACCTGAACAATTGAGGAAGAAACTAGATGATCGAAGTCAGGTTATGGTGCTCATAGGTTATCATTTGACTGGTGCATACAAGTTGTATTCACCAAATGATGATAAACTTCTTATCAGTCGAGATGTTCAAGTGGGTGAAAGAAAAGGGTGGGATTGGAGTAATGGGTCAGTTCCACGGGAGTCAGATACAGTTACTATTATGTTTAAAGAAGACCAAGAAACTGAAGTCCTAATGAATCAAACCAATCAAATTGAAGAACGACCAAAGCATATTGTTAGGAGATCGACTAGAGCAAGAACTGAGTCAACAAGGCTAGTTGGATATGAGAGACTTCTAAATCAAGCAGTAGATGCAGATGGTGACTTAATAGAAGAAGCAATGATGATGGCTGAAGCAGAACTAATCAATTTGAATCAAGTCGTGAATGATTCGAATTGGTTAGCATCCATGAAAGAAGAACTCAGGGAAATCAAGAAGAAGAAAACCTGGGAGCTTGTCGAAAAGTCAATCAAGAAGCCAATTGATGTGAAGTAGGTTTAAAAGCTGAAATGAAGGCCGAATGGTGAAATTTCCAAGGATAAGGTAAAACTAGTGGTGAGAGGTTTTCTACAAAAACCTGGTATTGAATTCGACGAAGTCTACGCACTTGTTGCAAAAGTGGAGACAATAAAAATTATTGTGTCTACAGTAGCATGAAGAGGGTAGAAGATACATTAGTTGGATGTAAATTCATCATTTCTAAATGGACCTTTGGAAGAATAAGTCTATGTCAGTCAACCACTAGGATTTGAAATCAAAGGGCATGAGTTGAAGGTGAATGGATTGAGGAAGGATCTCTATGGTTTGAAGCAAGCCCCAAAAGCTTGAATAAGAGAATAGATAGCTTTCTAATCGAAGCATGTTTCACAAAGTGTGTCTCTGAACATGACGTGTATGTCAATGATACAGACAGGGTCAGTCAAATCATCTTATGCATGTGTGTAGATGATTTGTTAATTACGTGTACAGATGAAACTGATATAAAAAAAAGCGAAGTTGAAGCTGATGCAAAAGTTTGAAATAGATGACCTAGGGAATTTGGCGTATTTCTTATGGATGGAGTTCAAAGGCACCAGTGACTGAGTATTCTTGCAGCAAAATAAGTATGCCCAAGATATCTTGAAGAGGTTCAAGATGAGAAACTGTAATGCAGCTGCTATGCTATTAGAAACTGGAGCAAAGTTAAAGAAGAAGACGGATGATGAATTTGTAAGTGTGTTAGCTGGGATTTTTGACAGGACAAAAATCTCAGCATAGTAAAAGAGATTTAAATTTGGAAGGATGAAAGGACATTTCAACATGATGTGTCATCTAAAGAAATTGAAGTCTCAAGTTAAGAAATGGAGATTAACACTTAGTATTTTCTGAAAAGGAGATATTGTGTTAAACATTTCGAAGGTAACTTGGTTCAAGATTTCGACGTCAACAAGACACGTCAACGAACAGTGTGTAGCGTGAAGAAATATTTTCAAAAAAAAGTAACTACTTTTCAGTCTTATCCAAAAGGACATGTGGAATATTGATCAGAAAATAGCAAGTGTACTAATTTAACCAATGTAGTAATAAAAGGGGGTGTTATTCCCTGTATCGATCTCGAGGACTGCGTCGGAAATACAAGCTCTATCCGAATTCAATTGAATAAAAAGTAATTGGGGGTTTTGATAATAGTTGATTCGATTATCAATACTTTTAAGAAAAATACGAATATGTTGTGAAGTTAAATTCAGATATAACAGGCATGCTAGGGGTAGTGTGTGATTCAACTATGTAATAATTCTGAACGAAATGCACAACAACATCAATCAGTCAATTGAGTACCAATTCTTAAGAATGTCACTCATAAGTCCTTATTGAGATAACCATTAATCAATCAATGGTCTATCCATGTCCATAGATAAATCATTGTTGGAATTAAGCATAAGAAATCAAGAACTATATGGTTATGCATATAAGGGTTCTCTAACCAAACAAGCATAACGGCGGTCCAGTCTATTATGATAAAACATCGGACTATGTTTATCCGACAGAGAACGCATTAAGAACAAGCAAGAGAATAAATCAATTAACTGAAAGATAAATTGGTATTGGATATAAGGGTTCATAATCATTACAAGTTCGAATCAGGGACACCCCCTAGCATTGGGGGGGTTTAACTACTCATAGGAATACAATAAAATTGAGATAAGAGTATGAACATTACAAAAATAATGGATGAACGTTGATCTTCAATCTTGGTTAATCATGAAAATCTCCGTCTTCTCCTCAACTCCGTGATTCTTAAACTCTCAATTTTTATCGTAAAAAGCAGAAGAAGACCCTAATCTCACCAAACAATCCTAATATATCCCCAAAAAGATCTCTGAAAAGCTGTAGTCAAAGCGCAATAATTTTGCAGATCACCCAAAAAGGAAAGATTGGATTTTTCTACACACGCCTGCTACGGGCCGTAGGAGGTGCTACAGGTACCCGTAGCAACTCACAGCTCCCTGCTTCAAAAATCAACTTTATGTGTGTTGCCTGCTACGGGTCGTAGCAGGTGCTACGAGCGCCCGTATCAGCTCACTGCCTTCATCTTCCTTGTAACATGTTTGTGGGCTTACCTACTACGGGCCGTAACAGGTGCTACGGGCACCCGTAGCAGGCCACTGCTTCATGAGTGCTTCTCTTCAACTTTCTGATTTTTTTTTCCAGTTTTTGGCTCGACTATTCTCTTGTACTTGAAAACATGCAAATAACGATGCCAAGCATAAAATATGGGACACATACTTAAAACATAAACAAAAACATGAATTACTTGACTAAAACATGGTAAAATAAAACATAGAAAACCACCGATCAAACTCCCCCAAACTTGAACTGTTGCTTGACCTCAAGCAATAAGCTTGTAAAAACCATTTAAGATCAAACGATGCATCCTCGAATGAAAACTCATGTCCTTAAGATGGGTCGATACTCATACGTGAGCCTTTGGTCCGATTAGTTTTTCCTAGTTCTCCCGGTACTCATCTTCTCCCAAAGGTATTCCACGAACACTTACCGTGGTCTCCCACAGACCTAAGTCCCGCTTTTTCGATAACCTCTCCAACTATGCTTTGGGCTTAAGTCTCTTCTTCGATTTATCTCCCCCTTTCATTCGGATAATCAAATTAAGGCATTTCGATCTCATTTTCTCACATGCAAAAGATTGATCAAGACTCACCTTTTCTTTTTCTTTTTTTTTACACGCACATTGGCGATTAACTTTTCCGCTTAGGGACGAAAATTTAGACTCAACCGCCTTTAGGCTAAGTAACCGGGTGAGGGTTACCCAACTTAGAAGGACATTTGTCTTTATCGTCGTTATTATTATTATCTTTTCTCTTTATTTTTCTTTTGATGGTGCCTTCTTTAATCAATCAACCTTCCACATACGACTTTTCTCAATCATGTCGGACTATCACTATGAATTAATCAGGGGTTACTTCTCGATTCCAAGTACTATGGCACAAATCTACATGTTGGACTCATTACATTACTCCAGGAAACCTAGGGTGTTCGAGTTATACATATGTTTTCAAAAATTTTCGGTGTCCCTAGTTCAAAATTCTCTTCCCTCGAGCTCTATATACTTTCTCAACTCCTTAACTTCACAGTATTCCTAAGAGGGATTTCTACGGTTCTTGTTCGAGAAAGACTTCACAGTGGTTTTCAATACAAAAAATACATAACATGACTACAAAAGAAAATGTAAAATAAACTAAAATTAGTAAAATAAACATAAAATCCTCCCCCAAAATTGAACTAAACATTGACCTCAATGTTATAGCCCAAGTAAGAGTGAGGAGACTCACATCGGTTCCTATTGCGGCGGTGGCGGAAAATGCAACATGAGTTGTTGCATCATTGCTTGCATCTGATCCATAATCTCCCCTTGTCTCGCCTGCTCTTCACCTTGCCATAGCTACTCTTCACCTTGTCGCGTCTGCTCGGCTCTTATCCCTCCCAGCTCTGACCGAACCCATTCCTAGTGATCCTGACGCAAGGAAGAAGAGTTAAGAGCGGGATGGTCGGTGCATGGAGGTGGGGGCGCAGTGTGCTCTGGATCCATCATATCCTCCTCCATGGGAGTACCTGCAACAAACTCAGACTATTGGTCATCCTCATCATCTGGAATGGCCTGTGCATATAGCCAATTAGCTTTGTCATAAATAATCACCCGCGCGGGGTCAGGCAACACAATAAGGTACTGGTGACGGGTTGTCAACCAGTAGGCATCGTCACGAATGGTGATCATTCCTTGATAGATCAAGGCCTCCATATCAATCTTGTTCTTTCCTGTAACCTGAGAATCATTGAAAGCAGCAGGGTCATAGCCAAAGTGATTGGCAATCTGGGTTATTAAACCCCCCACGAAAATGCCTCTAGTGGGTGCTCGAGCAACCTTTCCTAAATAATTAGCCGCAAACGCAGCTGCATTCAGAATACCATTATTAATAATAGCAGAAATAAAAAACTACTCCTTCTGAGAGGTGACACAAGTACTGTTGCCTCGGCCAAACAAGGAATAGGCCAGCCCTTTCTGCACATAGCAAAAACAGGGATTTTGAATTAAAGATGCCTTAGCATTGGCTGCACTATACTCCCAACTATCCGTAAGCTCCTTCCACAGCTGAACAAACGGAAATCCATCAGGGACATCACCAGGCCCGTAAATGGGCAACCGGAGTATGCCACCAAGCTCCTCAATCGACAGCTCGTGAGGGTGGTCGTAAAGACGGAACTTGAGAGTTCTGTAATATTGTACATTATCAATCCATTTCTTTTTCAACTTGAAATCTAAAGTACTCAAAAACTCCAAAGTCAGACGTTCATAAGTAGGTGCATTAAAGTACATAAATTCTAACAAGCCTATGGAATGAAATATTCTATCTACCTCATCCTTTAAGCCTAAGTCAAGAAGAGTTTGCTCACAAATGTACCTTGTTAGCAATATTTTTCGGCGAGCTAACACCGACTACCTTGTTTCATGCACTTCGTCATCAAAGACCATGTTGTGCGGGTTGGGCGCTCTGGCTCCTCACTTCCGAGTCCTGGAAGTCTCTACAACTTGCTTTTCTTTAACGACCTTGTGTGGGGGCATTTTCGTCCACAAAGAAAAGTGACGAATTTTCAAAGGAGTGATATGGAGAAACTGTACCCAGAATGATGATGAGTGAGGAAAATAGGGAGGTTTTTGTGAAGTGAGTGTGTGGATATGAGTGATTATAAGAGGAAAGGTTGAAGCTTTTTTTTTTGTTAATGGAGGTTTGGAAGAGAGAGTGAATGGGGAAGATGGGGAGTAATGAGAAAGTAGTAAAGAAAAAAAAAGAGAAAGAATTAAATTATTGTAATTAGCGATGATTGAAAAAGATTGTTGGGAATGTGAAAAGTAAAAATTGGATTGTGATTTGATTGGGTAATGAAGAGGTAGAGGATTTTGTGGATGAATGAGAGAGAAAAGGATGGAAAAATAAAACAAAATATTGGAAAAAATTCAGAATTCGCTGACCTGCTACGGGCCGTAGCAGGTGATACGGGTGGCTGTAGCAGGCTGCTAGACACGACATGAAACCAGGGTAGCTCTCTTTTTTTCATTTACCTGCTACGAGCCGTAGCAGGTGCTACGGGCGGCCGTAGTATGTCTCTGGTCATGATGATATTTTCTATTTATTTTCCGATTAATCCGTTCCGGGTACAGTTTCTCACACAGACATATCTTTAGCAAATTTCGACTGTCTTGCCTATTTCTGCTTCCGCTCGAAGGAATCCGCCTCTGACCTGACTAATACTGAAACACAAACAAAAAAAAAACAATAATTTGCTAAGTAATAAAAGCATGGGTTGCCTCCCACATAGCGCTTCGTTTAACGTCGCATGGCTCGACGGTCCGTCTTATTATCCTCTAAGACGGGAATTTTCCACTAGGCCAGCTTCCTGTCCTTGGTAATATGGTTTCAATCTCTGCTCATTCACCTTAAAAGTATCTCCATTTGCCTGATTTTTCAATTCTATTGCACCATGCGGAAACACCTTGTTAACGACAAATGGTCCAGACCATCTCAATTTCAGCTTTCCAGGAAACAACTTTAACCTGGAATTAAACAGAAGAACCAGTTGTCCTTCCCAGAATTTCTTCTTTTGAATCTTTCGATCATGCCATTTTGTTTATTTGCTCTTTGTATAACTTGGTATTTTCGTATGCTCGATTCTGAAATTCTTCTAACTCATGGAGTTGGAGGATTCGGGAATCTCCCACTTTAGAGAGATCCAAATTAAGGAACTTCGAGGCCCATAAAGCTTGGTGTTCCAGCTTTAAAGGTAAGTGACAAGATTTTCCATAAACCAGTTGGTAAGGAGACACATCTATGGGTGTTTTGTATGCAGTTCTATATGCCCACAATGCATCATCCAACTTGATTACCCAATCCTTTCGAGATGCATTAACCGTCTTCTCTAGGATTTGCTTGAGCTGCCTATTCGAAACCTCTACTTGGCCACTAGTCTGAGGATGATAGGGAGTGGCGATTTTATGCTTCACATTATATTTCTTGAGTAACTTTTCCATGAGATTATTTAGGAAGTGAGTTCCTTCATCACTTATTAGAGCTCTCGGTACCCCAAACCTCGCAAAGATGTTCTCCTTCAGAAATTTAACAACCACCTTTGCTTCATTAGTCAGTAGAGCCACAGCTTCTACCCATTTAGTCACATAATCCACCCCCACTAAAATATAATTCTTTCCAACGGATGGTGGGAATAGGCCCATAAAAACGATGCCCCACACATCAAACAATTCAACCTCCAACATCGCATTTTGAGGCATCTGATTCCTCTTCGAAATATTTCCTGTTCTCTGACATCTGTCGCACTCCTTGACCATTTCCTGGGCATCCTTGAACAGTGTAGGCCAGTATAACCCCGACTGGAGGACTTTTGATGCGGTCCTATCACCACTAAAGTGTCCTCCATAGTTAGAGTCATGGCAAGCTCTTAGAGCATCCCTCTGTTCCTCCTCCGGAACACATCTTCTAACCAGTCCATCCACACTTCTCTTGTACAGGAATGGGTTGTCCCATAAGTAGAACCTGCAATCATGCAAAAACTTTTTCTTCCTGTTAGAGTCAAAATCATCAGGAATAACACCACCTACCAAATAGTTCGCATAATCTGCGAACCATGGAACACCAATAACTGCGAGGATATGTTCATCAGCAAACTCGTCCTTTATTGGCCACTTCTCCTCTATTTCTTTGATCGGTGACATCCGAGAAAGGTGATCTGCAACAGTATTTTCACACCCTCTCTTGTCACGAATTTCCACGTCGAGCTCCTGAGGGAGTAAGATCCATCTCAATAGTCTTGGCTTAGAATCCTGCTTAGAAAATAAATACTTCAAAGCAGCATGGTCAATATAAACAATGACTTTGGAACCCAACAGATATTACCTGAATTTATCAAAGGCATAAACTACTGCTAACAACTCTTTTTCGGTAGTTGCATAATTCATTTGTGCAGGGTTCAAAATATGACTAGCATAGTAAATAACATGTAATAACTTTTCTCTTCGCTGTACTAAAACTGCCCCCACTGCAATATCGCTCGCATCATACATGATCTCAAAAGGTAGAGACCAATCCAGGGCAATAACAATTGGTGCTGACACTAGCTTATTTTTTAGTGTCTCAAATGCATCGGTACACTCATTATTAAACACAAAAGCCTTATCCTTAACCAAAAGAGTGGTTAGAGGTTTGGCTATCTTAGAAAAGTCTCTTATGAACCTGCGGTAAAAACTCACATGTCCTAAGAAACTTTTTATACCTTTTTCATTCACTGGAGGTGAAAGCTTTGATATCACATCAATTTTTGCTTGATCCACTTCTACTCCCTTGTGGGAGATTTTGTGTCCCAAGACTATTCCTTCGTGCACCATGAAGTGCACTTCTCCCAGTTGAGAATCAAGTTGGTTTTCTGGCATCTTTCTATAACAAGAGAGAGGTTAGTCAAACAGTTATCAAAAGAAGAGCCAAAAACAGAAAAATCGTCCATGAACACTTCCATATATTTTTCAAGCATGTCAGCAAAAATGGATGTCATGCATCTTTGGAATGTAGCGGGTGCATTGCACAACCCAAATGGAATTCTTCTATAAGCAAAAACACCATAGGGGCATGTGAATGCAGTCTTCTCCTGATCTTCCGGAGCAACTGCTATTTGATTATAACCGAAGTAACCATCAAGGAAACAATAGATTTTGTGATCCGCCAACCTTTCCAATATTTGATCAATGAATGGCAACAGAAAGTGGTATTTTCTTGTTGCTAAGTTTAACCTTTTGTAATCAATACACACTCGCCAACCGGTAACCGTCCTTGTAGGGATGAGCTCATTCTTCTCATTCACGATCACGGTCGTTCCCCCTTTCTTAGGAACAACATGTATTGGACTAACCCATGAGCTGTCAGATATCGGATAGATAAGCCCAACATCTAACAATTTCACCACTTCTTTTTGAACTACCTCCTTCATGGCGGGGTTAAGTCTACGTTGGGGTTGGACAACCGGTTTATGATCATCTTCCATGAGAATCTTATGCATATAAGTCGTAGGACTGATACCTTTTAAATCCTCAATTGCCCATCCAATAGCACTTTTGTATTTTTTTAGAACTTGGATGAGATTGTCCTCTTGAATATTCTTGAGGCTTGAGTTTATGATAGTTGGGCATTTACCTTCGGTTTCGAGGAAGATATATTTGAGATTTTTGGGGAGTTGTTTCAACTTCGTCCCTTTCTTCGTCTCCTTATTCTCTTTCGATAACTGAGGTTGCCTAAGGTCTTTCCACCAGTGTGGTCTAGATCCTTTCCCTGGGGGTTTTGCTTCTATCATAGCTAACACTTCTGATTCTTTGTTGTCAACTTCATGGTCACTTTCAAAAATGGACAAACTCAACACTCTCTCTAAAGGTAACTGTGGAGCATTTAGAGGATTCTCATGAGAAATCACTTGATATATCACCTCTATGGTATGACTAGTGCCAACATCATCTTTGTATTTCATGGTGTTTCGAACATCGATTTCCAATTCCTCATCATAGACTTTCAACGTCATAGTACCCTCTTCTATGTCTATCAAACACCTCCCGGTCTCCAAAAAGGTCTTCCAAGAATGAGAGGGATCTCCTCATCTTCAGGTATCTCTAATATTACAAAATCAACTGGGAACACGAACTTATCAATCTTCACAAGGACGTCTTCAACGACACCGTAAGGTTTCTTTACATAATGATTAACAAATTGAAGTGTCATCCTAGTATCCTGCACCATTCCTATCCCCAATTTCTTATAGATGGACAACGGCAAGAGACTCACACTTGCTCCTAAATCAATAAGAGCTTTTTTGAATGACATATCCCCAATGGTGCAAGGGATGGTAACGGAGCCTCGATCTTTCTTCTTCTCCGGAAACTTCCTACCCTGCAAAATAGCACTACAAGTTTCGGTTAGAATAATAGGGTTAGTATCAATGGTGCGCTTCTTTGATATGATGTCCTTCATGAACTTGGCATAGGTAGGCATTTGTTCAAGTGCCTCCAAAAATGGGATGTTGATTTCAAGCTTCTTGAACATCTCTAGAAATTTCTCAAAGTTTTTCTCGTGCTGCCCCTTTTTCTTATTTCTTGTTGGGAACGGGAGTTTTATGACTGATTTTTGCTCAACACTTTTGTCTTTCACCACCGGTGTAGGTACAATCACTTCCTCATCAACAACTTTATTTTCTTTAATCTCCAAATCAACTTCAAGCAATTGGTCTCCATTTTCATCCTCTTCCTCAGGAGCTTCAAGAACTTTACCGCCTCTGGTTGTCACAACACTAACATTCTGATGATCTCTTGGATTTGTCATGGTAGCACTCGGAAGAGCACCTAGTGTTTGAACATTAATGAGTTGTTGTGCTATCTGACTCATCTGTACTTCAAGATTTTTTATTGAAGCCGAGGTGTTCCTTTGGTTATTTCTCATTTCCTCCTGGAATTGAGAGCACTGAGCCGCCATATTTTCGATGGCCAACTCCCAATTAGCCTTCTTTGGTGCTTGTTGTTGGTAGGATTGTTGTGGTTGTTGCTGGACATTCCCTTGTTGATCCTTCCAAGAGAAGTTGGGATGATTTCTCCAACCTAGATTATAAGTTTGGGAATAGGGATTATTTTTCCTTAGATACTTAATCTCCTCAATTTGTTGCGCAGTTGCAATGCAATGTGCAGTAAAATGCGGTCCATTACGAATCTCACAATTAACTGCTTGGACGGGTTGAACTTAGGCAACCGTATGAGTGTTCACATTCATTGCCTTCAATCTCCTTTCTACCTTAGCGGTAATCTGCTCTTCCATTTTTACAACTTGATCAGCCAACTTCAAATCATTTTTTCCTTCAGGTTTACTCACACTTCTATCATATAACTCCAAATGTTCATTGGCCACAATAGCTTCAATAATCTTCTTGATACCAGTTGCGGTGGTAAAGTTGGATGATCCACCAGCAGTCGTATCAATAAGTTGCTTAGTTTTTAATCAGAGGCCATTTACGAACATCTGCATCTGCTCAGTTTGATCCATGTTGTGAGTTGGGCAGGCTACCAAAATCTTCTTGAACCTCTTGTAGGCGTCGCCGAGTGATTCTTCGTCCTTCTGTTTAAAGTTCACAATATCATATCCTTTTAGGATATATACAGAGGCCAAAAAATACTCATTCAAAAACACTTTCTCCATCTCTTCCCAAGTGGTAATACTCTCAGCAGGTAACGAGTAGAACCACTCTTCAGCATCTTCCGAAAGAGTGAAAGGAAACATTCTTAACTTTTTTGCTTCCTCGGTGTGTCCCTCAATCTTGAGAGTGGTGCTCATAGTCAGAAACCTTTGTAAATGTTTGTTGGCATCATCATTGACCTTTCTGGTGAAAGGTCGCCTCTCAAGTTGAGTGATGGTGCTCAGATACAACTGGAAATTTGTCACATTCACCGGTTGGTTCACAATTGTTAATCTACCAGTTGGTGCATTGGCTACACTGTAATCACCAAGGAGTCTCTCTGCCGGTGGATTTTCAGTCATGATTACAATCTCCGGTTGTGTCTATGTGTCTGTATCAGCTCCTAAGTCAGAATTCTCATAATGAACATAAATTTCTTCCTCTTTTTCCGGTTCTGAAATCACCGGTTTTGAACCTGACGCTGCAAGTCTTTCTCTTTTAGCTTTTCGGAGTCTCACGCGCAACGATCTTTTTGGTTCTGCATCAAAAAGAAATTCAACTGAGGGATTTCCTCGTATACACAAGTTAGACACTATCAGTAATAATCCAAAAGTTATAAAATAAAAAAAATTAAAAATAACAAAAATAAAATTTTAGTCACAGAGTGACAAAATTCCAATTGAATTAAAATCAAAAACTTATATTTTGGCAGTCCCCGGCAACGGCGCCAAAAACTTGATAGGAAAATAGCTAGTGTACTAATTTAACCGATGTAGTAATAAAAGGGGGTGTTATTCACTGTATCGATCTCGAGGACTGCGTCGAAAATACAAGCTCTACCCTAATTCAATTGAATAAAAAGTAATTGGGGGTTTTGAAAATAGTTGATTCGATTATCAATACTTTTAAGAAAAATACGAATATGCTGTGAAGTTAAATTCAGATATAACAGACATGTTAGGGGTAGTGTGTGATTCAATTATGTAATAATTCTGAATGAAATACGCAACAACATCAATCAGTCAATTGAGTATCAATTCTTAAGAATGTCACTCATAAGTCCTTATTGAGATAACCATTAATCAATCAATCATCTATCCATGTCCATAGATAAATCATTGTTGGAATTAAGCATAAGAAATCAAGAAATATATGGTTATGCTAGGATAACCCTAGTCCTAGGTGATAACCCCTAGAATAAATTCTCTAACCAAACAAGCATAAAGGCAGTCCAGCCTATTATGATAAAACATCGGACTCTGTTTTTCTGACAGAGCACGCATTAAGAACAAGCAAGAGAATAAATCAATTAACTGAAAGATAAATTATTATTGCATATAAGGGTTCATAATCATTACAAGTTCGAATCAGGGACACCCCCTAGCATTGGGGCGTTTAGCTACTCATAGGAATACAATAAAATTGAGATAAGAGTATGAATATTACAAAAATAATGGATGAACGTTGATCTTCAATCTTGGCTAATCATGAAAATCTCCGTCTTCTCCTCAACTCCGTGATTCTCAAACTCTCAATTTTTATCGTAAAAAGCAGAAGAAGACCCTAATCTCCCCAAACAATCCTAATATATCCCCAAAAAGATCTCTGAAAAGCTGTACTCAAGGCGCAATAATTCTGCATATCACCCAAAAAGGAAAGATTGGATTTTACCATGCTCGCCTGCTACGGGCCGTAGCAGGTGCTACGAGTACCCGTAGCAACTCACAACTCCCTGCTTCAAAAATCAACTTTGGGCGAGTTGTAACACCCTAATTCCCATCGCGGATAAATAATACATAAATAAATCAGAGTAAATAAAAATTTATTCTTAGACAGAAACAAGGATGCCACTTTTGAAGAAAGAAAACACAATCCATGCTCATAAATTTGATACATAACACAAAATGTAATAAACATAAAAGGGAAACGTTTTCCAACAAAGGGAAAGTTCAATTATGGAATAAAGCGGAAAGATCCTTAACTGACTTGTTTTACAAAATAAATTATTTTATAACATCAAAATATTCATACAAAGATAATATAAAATAGATCCAATAATTGTATACATATATGACAAAAGCGTTCCCCGACTCCCGTGTTACGTATTAGAGCAGACAGACCGACAAAAGGGTGGAGAACTAATCTTCACATAAGCCTCCAAGATACTAATCTGCAATTGCCTCATAGAGCAACAAACCACAGCAGAAGGGTGAGAAATAACAACTAAATCAATATTGCATAATAATATGTAAACACATATAAATTCACATGCATAATTATTCTCACCACAAGCCTCGCATACTAATACATATATCATGCCACAGATACATAACATATTTCCAATAATCCAACCACATAGCATATATCAATTATACCAACATAATCACATATTCACTCATAAGGCATACCAAGGTTATGACCTATGGAAACACACCACCACATCACATATATTCACATATAGCAATTCAACGATAATCCAAACAATCTTTGTAATGTATAACGTCTCCACAAAACATAGCACATGTCCATTCATAAAACATATCATCCATAACCAATGCATTTATCACAAATGCATATCAAATCACCAATGTTATCACGAGCTCAACACATAATCAATCAATTCACAATCTCCCACACATAATCAATCCATTCATGATTTATGCAAATGCACAGAGACCGACACAACGACTCTATGCATGCGGTATCATTCCATCCATCATTCTCATCATTAATTCACTCAGGAATTAATGTAATCATCGCTTGTTACTTAGTATAACTCCCCGTCGGGCAAACGATGTTCCCCGTCGCTTTAGGTCCTCTTTGTATAAGGCACACGGCGTTTATGGATCGCTTTAGGTCCTCTTTGTATAAGGCACACAATCTGATCGCTTTAGGTCCTCTTTGTATAAGGCACACGATCGTCTATAACGTCGCTTTAGGTCCTCTTTGTATAAGGCACACGACCGTTACAGCAGATTCCCTCTGAAATCGTTTCGTCGCTCACACCCACTAGGGCACACGACATCACAAGATGCATATCATGATGCTTGGCATACAATGACTCATGACAATCAAATGCATATACATATATATAACCATGTGAACCATCTCAACATCAATAATCATGCATTTCAATCAAACCCAAAGCAATGCATTTATTTGCCATAAGGCCACAAACCATCATCACAACATTGCATCACATTGTCATACCCCAAATTTTGACCACTAAGATTTCCCATCATTGTGCAAATCATCATCACAATATGGGTGAACCATTATATTTCATCAGTCTACCCAAAGACGGGTGAGCACCCACTACAATTAAAATTAGGGTTTCAAGCCCTCTCAGAGCTCTTAGACAAAGGATCAATCAAGAAATGACATGATCTTCAACTTGTCTAAACCTCTCCAACATCTACAATGGATCAAGAGGACTCCCACTTCAAGGATTAAGCACAAGGCTGCTTTCTTTTAAATGGATCAAGCCCCAAGATCGCCACAGTCACCAAATTAGGGTTTTGGTCGACCAGGGCCTCCAGTTGGAAATTTTCCTCTGTACATGAGCCAATGCTTCAAGGCATAACCTATGATGCTCCAAGGGACATCATAAACCCAATCATCAAGTCAATTTTGCCTCAGGGGATGCATTCATCAAAAATCAGGAATTAGGGTTTCTTGACCTAATTCACCCCTAAGTTGACTTTTAGGGCAAATCATGAGCCAAGGCCTCAAGACATGATTTTAGGGTCTCCAACATACTACATTGATCCATTTGTAACAATGGATTGATCCAAGAAGCTTGAGCAACAAGTTTCAATTTACTGCACCACAATTAGGGTTTCGCGAGGAAAGTCAACTGTAACTTTGACTTTTGACCTGGACATGCTCCCAAACCCTAAGACATGATTCAATATACCCTATGACACCCATGGAACATGTCCATCAAGTTTGATTTAGGTCAAGGACATGATTTCATAAAGGATTGCACAGTTTGGAATTCATCTGATAAAAAGTCAATTGTGCACAAAAGTCAACTTTGACTTTTTGAGATTTTTCACCAAAATGGATTTTCAACCCTAAAATGATGTTAATGTATGATTTGAATCATCATTCATCAAGAAAAATCAAAGAAAGTGGGATAACTTGTAAAAGGGGTATCCATAAAAACTTAGAAAATTTTCTAAGTTATGGAAAAAGTGACACTAATGTGCCAACTTTGGAGGATCATAACTCCTAAACCACAAGGCCATTGTGCCCCATTCAAAGCTTTATTTGTAGATCGCATTGCCCTCTACAAAAGCTTCATACTGACCTATGTCCAAATTCCTCATGGATTTTGAGTTATGGAGTGATCAAAATCAAGAAAAGTCACTTTGTTCCAACACTTAGTGAAAATTTCACTAAGTCAGATTTTACCCTACTTTTTGCCAAATGTAGGGGGATTTTTCACGTGGATTCAAAAGAGATCAAAACCAAACATGTTCAAACAGTTGTTGTATCATGTAAGGGCTTTCCAAAATGGCCAAGAACATTACCAAATTCAATTTGAGTCATGAGATATGACATTGGCAAATTGCCTTGTTGAAATCTGTCAAGGCAAGGCAGATTTTGCATTTTTGCTCGATTTGCCAATATCAGCCAAATCCAAATGCTCCTATCCACTTGGACACCTCTGAGGATTGAATCTAAAGGGGACAATCACTGAGCCAAGCCTCTAAAGTCTTTGGAATAAGAAATAGCATGTTGAACCTAGAATTGCCAAAATAGGGACAAGACTTCAATTTTGGATTGGAGCATTCAATGGAAGCATCAAGGTGGCATGGACTGAGCCATTCTCAACTGAATTCAGTCAAGACTTATCCAAGACCAAGGGAACCACAGCCCTGTGCCCTAACCTCTAGTCAATGGCTAGAGGAGACTTGGATTTCCATTGGACAACATTGGCCAAACCTCTAGTGTAGTTGCCATTCACTGTGGATCCCAAAACAAACTTGCTCTACTATAAATAGAGCTCAATTGTGATCAGTTTGAGTACACCAAAGCCATCAAACAGATGCTTTCCTCAAAACCTCTTTCTCTTGGCAAAAATGCCTTCTTTAGCAAGGCAACTTTGAGTTTTTGAGCTTGAGAGCTTTTCCATCACAATCAATCACACACACACCTCATATATATCATATGTAAGCTGTGCAAACTATCACAAGTGACCTGTAATCACAAAATCACAAAGTCACCTCTCATAACCTCAAAATAGGCTTTTTTTTGCATTTTTCAAGCCATGTCTTGATTCAGTCACTTTCCAAACCAGATAAAACCTCAAACACACTCCAAATATCATCCATGAACTGTCCCAAATGGTTCCCCCCATCTGGAACACCATTTGAGAGAGTTGCTATTTTGGTCACTTTTAACCCCTTTTGCAAGAAAGGGACTGTTTGTGTTTTTGCAGGTACCAGTCAATACCAATCATCCTAAAAGGTTCTAAGGGATCATTTGAGTGTGTCTAAAGCATCAAATCATTTCTGGAACAAGAGGTTTGACAGATTGCACAAAAGATCCAAAATCTCAAAAAAAGAGGTAAGCCTCACAACTTGGAATCTTTGAATCATGCAATGCTTTGAAGTCCACTAATCATAAACATCTCATACATGTTGTATATGTTGTGTTTGAGCTAATTCACCATGTAATCCATGCTTGTACCAAGTTGTAGCATAGAAAATGCAATTATAGGTCATTTTCAAAACCACTATCGGGTTTTGAGGAGGGAGTGTGATCTTAAAAAACTACCACCACCATTGTATTCCTTATGAAATTCTAGTCCAGATGCATATAAATTTTGTCTCAAACCATTAAGAATTGAGAAAGTTATGACCTTCACGTTTCTGAGCCAAAACTTGCCAAAACTTGCCTTGGGTTAGGCCTAAAACCAAGGCATGACTTGTATATTTGTTGTTTTGTTTCAAACAATAGATGTATCACCACCCCAGTGTAAGGCGCGCGCCTTGTAACCTTGAGGTCTTGGGTTCAAACCCCACCTATGCCATTTTGTGTTTTTTCACATTTTGTCATTTTTTCCAATATTTTCATGGTTTATTAATTAATTGGAAAATTAATAACTATTTCAATTTTAATTATTTTTTATTGGTTCTTTTTGCAAAAAATCACAAAAATGTTGAAATATTTTATTCCACAAAAAAATTGATTTTATATTATTTATTTAATATAATTAGTATTTTTGTGAATAAATTCATTTTTATTTGTTTTTAAACATTTTAAAATGAATATTCATCTTGAAAAATCAAGACTAAATGAGTTTTAATATCTCTTGTGATTTATACCTCATTTTTCAAACCTTAAACAAAAATCACAAGTGGTTTATTCAAACCTATTTGGTATTTTTCATTGATTTTCTTTAAATATTTACTTTTAAAGAATAAAATTAGGGTTTCTTTGATTTTCACTCAAACAAATCATTGTCAAACACTCATGGGCCTCTAATAGAGTGTAAGACCCAATCCTTTTTTTTACCAACTCATTTTTGGGCCTCAGTGTATTGTATAAGTCCCGATACCATAAAAAATAAACGGCACGATCGTCGCCTTTTGAAAAATAACCTTGGGCCTCTCCTTGAGCTATAAGACCCATTCAAAATTTTTGGGCCTCTAATAGAGTGTAAGACCCAAACCCCCTTTTAACCAAAATCATTTTGGGCCTCACTTATTGTATAAGTCCCTCTGTGTTAAAAGAAAATCTCGGCGCGATCGCCATTTCAAACGGAAAATCAACTGGGCCTACCCTCGTGTTATAAGCCCCACTCTTTCTTTAAACTTTTTGGGCCTCTTGAGAGAGTGTAAGACCCATCCCTTTGTACAGAAAACCATTTTTTGGGCCTCAGTCACTTGTATAAGTTCCTCTGTACAAATTTAAACAGTGCGCTCACTGATAAAACCCTGGGCCTCTCCTTGAGCTGTAAGCCCCAAATCTTTCTTTTTCAAAGCACTTTCTCCTTTGATTTTGAATATACTGTTGTTTTCAATCTTTCTTTGTTGAACAACTAACCAAACAGCATGGAAGCTCTACAACCGAGTAAGTGGTTATTGCTTTCATTTACCGCTTCCATATACATATAACTGTATTGTGGGGCTGTTTCATGTAAGTCTTCTTTCATAAACTTATATCAACTGTGTAATAATAGTATAGATATTTCGAGTTTCCACCGAAAACTACGTCTAGAACTAGGTGACACCGTTTCGTTCGTAGAAATAGACAACTAGATCCCCAATAGGATCACCAGACACAGTCTTCTCTTCGACTGTCCTCATTAGGAATTGTCAAGAAACTCTACTCCCAGAGATGAATGTATTCTCCGTGAATGGCATCTTTGAGTTTCTTCCAAATTCTCGAACTTTCTTGACTTGATCTATTCCTTGTGAATAGCTTGCCTTGAATTTCTCGGGGTTTGGGGACCCACGGGCTTCTTAAAAGCGCCGGCCTCCTCTTGGGCATCGTACAAGGACCCACAGGCTTCCTATAAGCATCCCCGCCTTCTCTTGGGCTTAGTACAAGGACCTGCCGGCTTCTTAGAAGTATTCACAGCCTCCTCTTAGGCTTTGTATAATGATTTCTTCCTCCGAGAATGATAGCCTCCTCTTGGGCTTCGTACAAGGACCCGTCAGGTTCTTAAAAGTTTCTAGCCTCCTCTTGGGCTTCGTACAAATTTTCCCGGCGACCTCCTAGAGGTATAGGAACAGAACTTAATCATCTCTATAGAACAGTCCTGTCAAAGAGTCTACTGCTGTTTCTCAAAGCATAGTACAAAAGATGAAACTCTAGACTTGGACAGTCTAATCTCCTTGAGTTTTCCAGACATTCTCAAGTGACCTCTTCGTTAAATAGGAAGAAAACCCGTAGACTCGGACAGTCTCAATATCCTTTGGATTTCCCAATTCCTTAAAGAACAGGAATAGCCCAGATCCTCGAATCAAATCCTCGAGTACAGTGTTGCTCATATAAGAACTGATTTTCTCTTTAAATCAGTATACTGGACCTGTCACTCAACTAAAACAGTAACCATAGCCTCCTCTTAGGCTTTGTATAATGATCCTTCTCCAATTACAATAGCCTTCTCTTGGGATTTGTACAATGATTCTCCCCAGCAGAGTCAAACAGCGTTTAGCCTCTCTCTCGGGCTTTGTACGAGACACATAAGAGACTCCCTCGTTGAGTCAATCACCCTTTTCGCCTCCATCTCGGGCTTTATACGAGATACAAAAAGGTTCTTATTAAGCCAAACAAACCTTTCGCCTCCATCTCGGGCTTCGTACGGGATACAAAAAAACTCTCTTGTTGAGTCAAACAGCCTCCATCTCGGGCTTTATAAGAGATACCAAAAGACTCCACCGTCGAGTCAAAAACCTTTTAGCCTCTATCTCGGGCTTTGTACGAGACACATATTAGCCTCCTCTTAGGCTTTGTATAAGAAAACCACTGGTTGATCCAATCAACCTTTTAGCATCAAAGTTGTGCCTCGTTCACAGTACACAAACATCAACAACTTCTTTCCCTTTCATCTAATCGCTGTAAGCGGCAAGCCTCTAGATTATTTACATCCATGCCACTGTCCCTCTTTTAGCATGAGAAATTCCTAAGGAAAGATGGCATTGCTCTAAACTGAGTTAAAGTCTTCTCCTTTAGGTTAAAATCCTCTATAAAGGAAATTATGGCATTACTAGGATCCGCGTATCCCAGTTAAAGTAATCCTCCTTTACAGTCAGTCACCCAACAGTTGTGACAAACAGACCCCTTTAGAGATGACAAATTCTCTCTAAGGTCAACACCTTCAGCTTCATATCTTGGGCTTTGAACAAGATACAAACTACCTTTCGCTTCACGTCTTGGGCTTTGAACAAGACACCAAAAACAACCATTTCCTCCCATAGAATAGGAGGAACTACGAACGCTCTGATTTCCCTGTTTCGGTAAACGGGAATACGTAGGCATAAGATTGAAAGAAAAAAATCTTAGCGAGCGCAATCAACAAAAACCCAAAATACCATACTCCCGTATATCATAATCTGAAGCAGTATCCTAACAAAAATCCCAGAGAGAAATCAGTATTGGCGAAAATACAAATAACCGATACAAAGGCCCCACCACATTGATCGCATCTGTAACCTAACAGACCGCTGTTTAAACTCAGTATGCAAACAAGGTTAATTGGAGACATCTATTTCCCTTCCTTCATCAGCTTTAATAGGATAAAAAATGAATCTACCTGTAGTTAAAACTCAACCGCAGAGAGCGACCGCGCTTAAGAACCGCGTCCAAAATCGCTCGCTACAGAAAAATGGCGCCCACCGTGGGGCCGATTTCTTTTTTCTCTCTTCACTTGTGTGAAAACCACAGATTGGGGCTTCCGCCAGGGAACCCATTTCTGTCAGGAACTTAGGATTCATAGCTTTAAAGGTCGGATGATTAGGACAAATATATATACTGCTTTTCCTAATTGCTATACATGTTTATTTTTCTGCTAATGGGAATGCGTGTGATTCCGCATGTGGAAAGATTGAGTATACACTTAAGATAAGTGATGGTGATGAGGTCGACCATCAACCTCAGTGGAGGCTGACCAATGCAACCCATTCTCTCACCTAGACAATGAGCCGATTGTGATGTCTGAGAAGCTGAGGAGCCAAACCCTTTTGTAGTGCGGAAACTATCGGGAATAGTTGTTACGCGATACGACCCTCATTTGAGGCTGGTGATCTATTCTCGGTGAATGGAAGTTACTCTAAGATTGCTCTACAACTCGTTGGTGATCCGCTTTGAAATTCTAGTACCAGACGTGTGATGTTAAGGAGCGATGTCACAACAACACACTCTGCAATAATGGACAGAATAAGCAACAGGAAAACACAAGGAATTGTTCACCCAGTTCGGTCTAACTACCTACGTCTGGGGGCTACCAAGCCAGGGATGAAATTCACTACTTGTAGATATAATTTACAGACTCAACACACCAGTTGACAATCTCCTAAACTTATACTCTACTAGTGACTTTCTACCTAAGAAACCACTTAGATATGAGAACACTACTCAATCCCCTAAAACACTCAAAGAACAACCTCTTTGAGATCCCTTGATCTTGCTTCCTAGCTTCGATCAATCAACAACTCTCTATTACTTCACAGCTTCTAGAGAGGACAGAAAATTCAACACCTATTCAACCTAGAATAGTGTGATTACAAGTACTCTAAACAAACCCTAGACTCTAAGCCTCCAGCTCTTGATCTTCAATCTGTTTTCTGTACCTTCTTCCTTGGTCTTGTGCACTTTATATAGCTCCTTGAATTTAGATTGGATTTGTCACAATATTTGATCAGATTTGTTAATTAAAAACTGAATCTTTTAAAACAGATTTTATCCCCAAAATCTTTTTAAATCTTCCACCTTTTAATTCTCCAACAAACCTACAATCAAATCTCCCATGTAACAGAAAATATCTAGCCCAAGATATTCTCATCCAATGAGTCAACACTCTCCATAATTCCAGCTAATACGCGACCCTAATAACAACAAGCCCATGCTGTCATTAGCTTCAGTTCTGTAGGTCTGATGTTACAACATCACCTATGTGACATCAGACATCCACTTCAGCAACTAGCAACCTTAACACAGCCCAGTGTTAAGTGCAATGTTATGACATCAAGCCCATGACATCAAACATAGTTAACCTTCACAACTTAGTACAGCCCAGTACTAAGACTCAATGCTGCAACATCAACACCATGACACCAGCATTGAACACCTTGTTGTTTTACCAAAATTCCAGCCAATCCAGGAACTTACAATCTCCCCCTTTGGCTAATTTTGGCTAAAACAATCTCTGCATCTTCAGAGACTTCAGCAGCGGAATATCTTCAATATATTGAAACATTAACTTGCAGCAGTTTAACAATCTTCATATAGTCTTCATTACTTGATCTGCTGCAGCACCATCTTCATTATTGACAACAGCCAATTGATGCTCCCCCTCAAAAACTTGAACCAGCATCACAGCTGTTCAGTAGCTCACAATGTGCAACACATCTCCCCCTTGATGTCTGCTTTGCTGCACTCTCCAATTGCTATGAATTCTTCACTAGCAGCTCCACAACTATGCTGTCTATACCCCCCCCTCCACAGCTGCATCATTACTTTTCAACTAAACACCTTTTATTTTTATTCTTTTAGCAGCAACTACTCTTCTCCTCATGGCAATTTTTAACTCTCCCCCTTTTTAGCCATAATTAGACAATTATCCCAATAAAGTTAGTCCTAAACTAGCCCTCATTGTTAGCCTCACAGTCAGCAAATAGGCAAAACAAATCATAGAACAAAAATAGGTGCAAAAATAGCACAATATTCAAATTACACAGGCAAGCACATTAAGTGCAAAACAACAAAACACGAAAACTAAACTACTAACAAACAACAGATGGAATTCAGTCCTCATCCGAGCTGGTTTCATCTGCATCCTCATTACCTTCATTTGTATCTCCATTCCCATTATCTTTCTCCTATTGCAAGTTGATGATTATTTGCTCAATCTTCAATTTCCTGACAGTGCTGGTGCTGATAACCATGTCAAGATCCTTGCAGGTTGCCTTTAATTCTTCAATCAGCTCAGATTTGGTACTGCCCTTCTTAACTCTAGCACTTGATGTTGCAACAATGTCTGGAACATGACTCCCAGCAAATAGTTTGGGATGCAAAGATAGAGCTGATTCCCTTTTACAAGCAACCTCAGAACTGGTTAAGATTCCAGGATGTTGTTCCAAGATCATTCCACAGATAAGGGAAGGGAATGATATAGGCATTTTGATAGCATTGGTAGCACCATGTTTCACCACTTGATCGAATATATAGCTTCCATAGTTGAACTTGACCTTTTTCCCCACAGCATAGATGAACCTTCCTAAACCCACAGTTATGGTGGTTTTGTGGTTAGTAGGTACCCAGTTAGCAGCACCAATTCTGTGCAAAATAGCATACTTGATGCTGAGTTTGCTAGCTGTCAACTTATTCTTCAGAGGCCACACCTTAACTTGAGTGGCAGTGATCTCTCTACACACCTCATTGTCAGTTACCTCCAGCTCACACTCCTCTTCCTCAACTCTTCCTAGGTACCTATTGACAGTACTAGGAGAGAAGTCAATGCACTGTCCCCTAACAAACACCTTCCTGTAGTTCACACTTCTATTGTCAGAAATGTCTGTGGGAATGTTGACAACGAATTCCTTAACAAGTCCACTATAGCACTTGGGAATTCTGGTCACAGTTTTTAGTAGACCAGCACCATGAATCAGGTCCATAATTTCTTTCATCTGCAAGACATCTTTTCCAAGCTCCCTTTCTAGAGCTAACCTTCTTTGGCACACAAACTTCCATAATGAAGCACTGCTCGCATAGTGAAAAGATATGTTGTCCACTGGCACTTCAGGGACATTCTCAGAAATTCTCTTTAAAATAGTCTTTCTGACTGGTGTGATGTCATGAACATCTTCCTCAGCTTCATCCTCAGACTCAGATTGTTCCACAATCTTCCTCTTTCTTGGAGTCACCTTAACCTTGCTCCAAGCTTTAGTTGGCCCAACTCCACCCCTTTTCTTTTTATCACCTGAAGCTCTCTCCTTTTCTTTCCTTGTTTTTAGTCTTTTTGCCAAACCAGGCACAGCTCTTCCGATGACTTCATCATCAGATAAGTCTTCAACATTAATCACATCAGTGCTCTTTTCTCCTCTAGGAGCAGTCTCATCCTCCCTACTAGGCGATGTTCTGACATCCCTTTCAACATGAGTATTATCTGCCTCCATTTCAGAATCTTCGATTGCGGATACTGCTAATCTGTGAAGATCTGTATCAGTAGGCTGCATGTCACTCCTTTCCCTTGTACCCCGTTTACCCTCTATCCTTTCCTCAGCAGTTTGTGGAAACGGATTGATAGCTCTAAGTTTGTCTCCAAACAACACACTTGTAACAACTTTCATGGTTTCGGAATCCTTAAAGACAGTGGTAGGTCTCTTGGGAGTTAGTTTAGCAGGTCTTACAGTACCTGATTCAGGATAGATGGTGGAGAGGGGCTCAATGTCCATAGGCTTGACTGCTGACCCTTCGTCTGTGCAAACCCTAGATTTTCCTTTTGCGGAACTCTAAATCTTGGTTGTAGAAGCCATGACTCCAGTTATAGAAGGTTGATTCTTGGAGACGAGAACGTTGATTCGTTGAGAGAATGGGGATTCGGAGAGTCGAGATGTTGCTGTACCGTCAAAGGGGGTTCTGAGGCTGAGAGCTTGATATGAATTAGCAATGACTTGTTCCCTCCATAAATCCTTTCCTTTTACACATTTTGAATCAGGACTCATTAACTTTGAATCACTTTTCAGCATCCTGATGTCACATTCTGATGGTATAACATCATTAGTTGAACCACTTTCAAAGGAACTCAACTGATAGCAATTATCTCTGGTTCTGACTCCTTTCATGATCACTTCATCCTTCTCACTTGTCACCAGACACTCATCCTTTGAGTAGCAGACTTTGTACCCTTCATCACATAGCTGACTTATGCTAATCAAATTAGCATTCAAACCTTTGACAAGAAGAACATTGTCAAGGTCAGGTCCATCAAAACACTTCACTCTTCCAACACCTTCTACCACCCCTTTTTCTCCATTACCAAAAGTGACAACATTAGAGGAGCAAGAATTGACATTCACCAAAAGATCTTTGGACCCAGTCATGTGCGTTGAACAACCACTGTCAAAGTACCATTCATCCTTAGCAAAATGTCTATCTGAGGTGTGAGCCAATAGACATGTAGCTTGAGCTTTAGGAACCCACTGTTTAACAACCTTAGTCCTGTTCTCCTTCTGTCTAGGTTGAGGAACAGATTTGGGATATCCATGTAGTTTAAAGCAAGAAAACTGCATATGACCAAATCTCCCACAATAGAAGCACCTTACTCTCTCTTCACTGAAGTTGTTAAACTTCCTGCCACCTTGATGATGAAACTGTTGTGGCTGCCATCCATAGTACTGGTGCTGTCTTCTTCTTCCAAAGTTTGACTGTCTTCTATGGTGAGGCTGTTGTCTTTTACCATAGGTAGATTGTCTCCTGAACTGAGGATGTTGTCTTTTAGGCTGTCTCCTATGGTGATGAGGCTTCCTTCTTCCATAGTAATGAGACACAACATTATTATATCCATACCAGTTACCCTGATGTTGAGACATCTGATGGAACATGTTCTGTTTGAACCTTGCAGCCTTCATGCTCTTGTGGTATTGTGGGGGCATATACTGACTAGCTCCTTGTGGCTGCTTTCTCTTCTGATTAGGACCAGTCTTCTTCTCAATCCTCTTAGGTTATGAAACATCAGCTTTCTTGGGAGTAGGATCCTGCACCTTTGGCTGATGTTGAGACAATGGTTGAGACATCTCCACTTTGGTTCCTGAAGTGCTTGCTTCAGTAGATACTTTTCCCTCAACCACAAATCCTAATCCAGTCCTGTCTCCAGCTATCCTTTTCGTCTGAAGAATCTTGTCAAGAGTGTCTGTACCACTGTTCAGCATCCTAACAGACTTGGTCATTTGATCAAGATGAGCTCTTACTAGCACCACTTCATTTTCCAGATCAGCTTTTTCATTCTCAAGCTGAGCAATCTGTTCCTTGTGACACTTGTTCTCTTGACAAATCTCAGCACTTTTAAAACACAGCTCTCTGTAGGTTGAAGCTAGCTCATCATAAGTGACTTCTCCATCACTATCATCATCAGATTCAACAATTCCTGTCAAAGCTGTAACATGCTTTGCTGACTCACTTTCACTTTCACTGTCAGAGTCAGACCAGGAAATTGTCAAGCCCTTATTCTCTTCTTCAAGAATGTGGGACACTCTTTCTTGACATGTCCATACCCTTCACATTCAAAGCACTGAACACCTTTATCTTGGACAGTCTTCTCTTCATCTTTCTCTTTTGACTTGCTGATGTCAGAGGAGATGTTCTTGACATTAGGCCTGTAGTTATAGTTCATCTTCTTGAACACTTTGTTGAATTGCCTTCCCAACATAACTATAGCCTGAGGCAGATCCTCCTGGGACTCATCATCTTTAGCTGCTGCAGGAGTGGAGACTAAGGCTATACTCTTGGGCTTCTTTTCTGGTTCTTCCTCATTCAGCCCAAGTTCAAATGTTTGAAGAGATCCAATAAGCTCATCAACTCTCATCTTGCTGATGTCTTAAGATTCTTCAATGGCTGTTACCTTCATCTTATACTTCTTAGGGAGGGACCTAAGAATCTTTCTTACCAGCTTCTCTTCTGTCATCTTCTCACCAAGAGCACTGGATGCATTTGACAACTCAAGAACACTCATGTGGAAGTCATGAATAGTTTCCTCTTCCTTCATCTTCAAGCTTTCAAACTTAGATGTTAAAAGCTGAAGTCTTGACATCTTAACTCTAGATGTGCCTTCATGAGTAGCCTTCAAAATATCCCAAGCAGCCTTAGCAGTTTCACATGAGTTGATCAGCCTGAATATGTTCCTGTCAACCCCATTGAAGATAGCATTTAGGGTTTTTGAATTCCCAAGGGCAAGCTCATCTTCTTCCTTGGTCCATTCTTCTTCAGGCTTAGGCTTTGAGGTGCCTTCTTTATCCTTGCCAGCCTCATCTTTCTCACATACCTCTGGAGCTTTCCACTCTTTAATGACAGCCTTCCAAGCTCTGCTGTCTAATGACTTTAAAAAAGTAGTCATTCTAGGCTTCCAATACTCATAGTTTGAGCCATCCAAGATAGGGGGTCTGTTGACGAATCCTCCAACCTCTTTGTCCATCTTTCACCAGAAAGTAACTTCTCTAGATCTCACCCAGAGACAGACAGGATGCCTGCTCTGATACCAATTGAAATTCTGGTACCAGACGTGTGATGTTAAGGTGCGATGTCACAACAACACACTCTGCAATAATGGACAGAATAAGCAACAGGAAAACACAAGGAATTGTTCACCCAGTTCGGTCTAACTACCTACGTCTGGGGGCTACCAAGCCAGGGATGAAATTCACTACTTGTAGATATAATTTACAGACTCAACACACCAGTTGACAATCTCCTAAACTTATACTCTACTAGTGACTTTCTACCTAAGAAACCACTTAGATATGAGAACACTACTCAATCCCCTAAAACACTCAAAGAACAACCTCTTTGAGATCCCTTGATCTTGCTTTCTAGCTTCGATCAATCAACAACTCTCTATTGCTTCACAGCTTCTAGAGAGGACAGAAAATTCAACACCTATTCAACCTAGAATAGTGTGATTACAAGTACTCTAAACAAACCCTAGACTCTAAGCCTCCAGCTCTTGATCTTCAATCTGTTTTCTGTACCTTCTTCCTTGGTCTTGTGCGCTTTATATAGCTCCTTGAATATGGATTGGATTTGTCACAATATTTGATCAGATTTGTTAATTAAAAACTGAATCTTTTAAAACAGATTTTATCCCCAAAATCTTTTTAAATCTTCCACCTTTTAATTCTCCAACAAACCTGCAATCAAATCTCCCATGTAACAGAAAATATCTAGCCAAGATATTCTCATCCAATGAGTCAACACTCTCCATAATTCCAGCTAATACGCGACCCTAATAACAACAAGCCCATGCTGTCATTAGCTTCAGTTCTGTAGGTCTGATGTTACAACATCACCTATGTGACATCAGACATCCACTTCAGCAACTAGCAACCTTAACACAGCCCGTTGTTAAGTGCAATGTTATGACATCAAGCCCATGACATCAAACATAGTTAACCTTCACAACTTAGTACAGCCCAGTACTAAGACTCAATGCTGCAACATCAACACCATGACACCAGCATTGAACACCTTGTTGTTTTACCAAAATTCCAGCCAATCCAGGAACTTACACGCTTGTTGTTTTGCTTTCCTGGGAGGAGCTGATGATAATGAGTACAGGTACAAAAATCACCCTAGTATAAACCTTTGGGGATGGGTAGAGCCTTGACTTCATGACAACGACCCTTTGACCCCATGTTTTTCCTATGTTTTTGTGTGCTGCATTCATGCATTCATTTAAAAAAAAATATTAAAACATTCAAAAAAAATTCTCTTCTAGTCTCTCTGTTTTTCAAATTAAACTAAGACTGTGATTGTAAATATCAGAGAAAAGGATTGCACTAATGGATTTCGGTAGAAGGAGAACCCATAGGTATACCTTTAAGGTTCCAAAGCTAGAGGATTTGAGAAGGTTAGCGGGGATGATCATAAACCAAGAGGCTTTCAGAGCCAAGTACGGAGGTCTGCTACCACTGTTAAGAGTCCATGTGATTGAGGGAATCATGGATGCACTCATTCAGTTCTACGATCCGGTTTATCACTATTTCACATTCCCAGATTACCAGCTAGCACCAACGCTGGAGGAGTATTATCATCTAATTGATCTACACATTACTGATCAAGCTCCATTTTCTGGACTGGAAGAAATTCCAAAGAATCAGACCATTGCAAGAGCAATTCATTTGGACGAGTCTGAGGTCAGGACTCACCTAACCACTAAGGGTGGCATCCAAGGTTTGCCAGCCCAGTTCTTGACAAAGAAAGCCCTGTATTTTGCCAGTATAGGAAACGTGAATGCTTTTGAAAGCGTCTTTGTCTTGCTCACCTACGGGTTATTTCTGTTTCCCAACATCAATAACTTTGTAGATATCAACTCCATTAAGGTTTTTCTTATTGGAAATCTTGTGCCGACTTTGCTCGCAGATGCGTATCATTCTGTACACTTGGGAAATTTGTACAGCGGAGGGGAGATCACATGATGTGTACCTTTGCTTTACAAATGGTTTATCTCCCATTTGGCCAAGTCTGCTGCTTTTTGGGATTGCAAGAGTGCCTTACGTTGGTCGCAGAAGATCATGTCCCTCACCAACTCTGATATAGATTGGTGTAATAGGATTTATGACAAAATCAGGATCATTGACCGTTGTGGAAACTTCCCCAACGTACCCCTTATAGGAACTAAGGGAGGAATCAACTACCATCCGGTATTGGTTCGTCGTCAATTTGGATACCCGATGAGACACGTCCCACGGGGTGTTCATCTGGAAGGTCTTTTCTTCAAGGAATGAAAAAATGACAGAGCACTAAAGATGGAAATAGTGCACGCTTGGAAGCATGTTCATAAGAAAGGACGAGAGTCTCTAGGAAAACTGGACTATGTCTCGGTGGAGCCTTATCTCCATTGGGTACAAACTAGAGCTCTCAAGCTAAAAATGCCTTATCCTCGTTACGGAATTCTTCCCCCAAGGGAATCTGTCATGTAATTCATGACGGAAACTGAAAAGCTTCAGGTTGCTCTCAACAAAGTTCGACGGGAGAGAAGGTCTTGGAAGAACAAGTATCGCACCCTCGACGTAGGGTGCGTCAAAATACAGCAATTACTAGAAGAGAAAAATGCTCTAATTGAAATTTTGGAGCAACATGCTGTAGAGAATCAAGATGACCAAAGGAATTTGCTCACTCCTTTCACTTGGCAAAGGAATGACAACCCGACAACGGCCCAAGAGCCCTGGTCAAAGAAGAGGAAAGTACCAGAACCAGCACCCGATTTCTCTTCAGAGAGGACTCGGGACCCATTAGCTTAGGTTTCTGTTTCTGCACCTTGTAATCTACTGTATTTCCATTTCTGTAATCCTTTGAATTTCAATAAAAAGGGGTTTCCCCACTATTTGATATTTGCAATCTAATTGTCGAAGTTTATTTTGATTAAACCAAAAAACAATTAATATAATTATTGCATTCATCATTCTCACATCGCGTATTCTTCTTACCTACGAATCTCACGTTTGTGTCTCGGTTCTAGAGTCAAACAGTCTCATTCGTATAATACTCGGGCCAATCGTCAGAAAAGGATGGATGATCTTGAGGAAGAAAACAGAGAGTTGAAGGAAGAGATCGACGCTCTGAGAGAGGATATGAGAAAGCTTCGTAACGACACGCAAGCCATGGCAGAAGCTTAGCTACAAAGAACTGTGATCTCAGAGATCACCTCGACGCCCATAGTGGAGAAGTATGATCCTAGGTATCAAATGCCGAAAGGTCGTCCTTGGGGCATGCCTGTTAACTATATCCCGGAAGGATATGTTCCGCCGATCACTAAAGATCAGGGAATCATAACCGAAGCCGTTGGGCCTGAAGGTTACAAACTTCGGGAAAGCGAAGATGCCAGGGGCATACTGAAGACTCCTGAAGGTTACAAACTTTGGGAAACGCCAAGATTCACTGCCGTAGTCACGGTACCACCCCCTGTGGTGCACACTGTCCCGGAAGGACAGATTCAACCGATACCTGCGGTAAAAAGGAAACTTTTTTTGATAGAATGAATGAATTCCAAGAGCAGTTCTTGGAAATGCAGAAGGAGCTGCAAGCCATTCGCGGTCAGGATCTATTTGGAAAGGACGCCGCAGACCTCTTCTTGGTCCCCAATGTGAAAGTTCCGCACAAATTTCAAGTGCCCGACTTTGAAAAGTACAAGGGTAACTCTTGCCCTCAAAGCCATCTGGTGATGTACGCTCGGCGGATGTCAGCTCAGACGGAGAATCAGGACCTACTGATTCACTACTTCCAGGATAGTTTAACCGGTGCCGCATTAAAATGGTACATGGGTTTAAACCGTGCCACGATCAGCACATTCAGAGATCTTGGCACTGCCTTCGTCCAACAATACAAATAAAATTTGGACATGGCACAGGACAGAGATCAACTCAGATCGATGTCGCAAAAGGACAAGGAAACCTTTAAGGAGTATGCTCAAAGGTGGCGTGAAATTGCCGCTCAAATTTGTCCACCTCTTGAGGAAAAAGAGATGACAAAGATCTTCTTAAAGACCTTAAGCTCATTTTACTATGACCGAATGGTTGCCAGTGCACCCAGTGACTTCACCGAAATGGTCGGCATGGGCGTACGTCTTGAGGAAGCCGTCTGAGAAGGACGTTTGGTAAAAGACACTGGATCGACGAGCGGTACTAAAAAATACGGTAGTGCTCTCCCTAAGAAAAAAGAGCAAGATATTAGGAATATCTCTCTCAGAAAGTAAAGGCGACGTTATCAACCGGTAGTAGCTGTAACTCCTGTTATCAACCCTGCGCCTATTCCTACGTATCAGCCTCAAGTTGCACAGAGCCAACCTGATCAGCAAAGGACACAACAGTCTCTTCAGCAGGCTCGTCCTCTATACAATAACAACCGTACAACACGGCCACCAGGATTTAATCCTATACCTGTATCGTATGCAGAGCTGTTTCCATTACTGCTAGCCAAGGGGCACATCCAGACTAAGTCCCCTCTTACAGTACCAGAAAATCTGCCTTTTTGGTTTAAGGTGGATCAAACTTGCCCTTATCATCAAGGAGGACCAGGGCATAACATTGAGACTTGTCTCAATTTCAAATCCGATGTGCAAAAGCTTGTTAGGAGCGAGGTCTTATCCTTCAAGGATACAAATCCTAATGTTCTTATGAACCCGCTGCCTCAACACGAGAAGGCTGCAGTCAATTTGATAGAAGGAGAGACTAACAATGTCTATCAAATTCACGATGTACTCTTGTTGAAGACCAATATGGTCAAGATGCATTGTAGATAGAGTGGATATGGCCATGTGCCACCTCATAATTATCACCAGTGTGATATCTGCTCTAAAGACAATCAAGGATGTTCTGTAGTGCAAGAAGCTCTACAGGAATAGATGGATCTCGGATGGATCCAAGAGCACCGAGTTCGTGGAGTTAACATGGTTTACACGAATTCCAACGTCATTCAAAACCACGACATCCGTGCGATGAATGCCAACTTGGTGGTAATGCACTCAAGGCAAAGCCAGTATCATAATCTGCCACGGCACGATTACAGTTCCTGTCTGACTTGCTCGGTAAATAAACAGGGATGCTCTTTCATACAAGAAGCCCTCCAGCGTCAGATAGATCTTGGATGGATCCAAGACTACCATGATAGGAACCCTTATCAGATCAACATGGTTCAGATCTTTGACATTCGCGTGATGAATACCAACCTGGTAGAGTTACATGCTGAACAGGTCCGATTCGGATTCCTAATATCACATGACTATCAAAGCTGTAAAGCGGGTTGCAAAAATGATCGAGGTTGTACCCTTGTCCAGGAGGCACTTCAGCACTTGTTAAATCACTGGTGGATGCCAATTTATATGAATGAAGATACTCAGCAAATTAGTATCAGTAACAGGAATCCTACTCGGCGTCAGAGTCAGGATGTACGATCAATGGAAGCTAACCTAGTGAGGTTACATTGTATTCAAAGTGGGCGTGGCCAGGTGCCACCACACAATTATGACCGTTGTAGTGTCTGTTCAGAAAGTAACCAAGGGTGTTACCTTGTGAGAGCGGCTCTTTAGGGGCAGGTGGATCGTGGAGAGATTCGTCCATATCCGGGATTTGGACCCATCAACTGGACGCCAAACTGCCTTGCCAAGCAAGTCAAGGATGTTGTCACGATCGCTGGTCATCACAGGACCAGGGATGTTTTTGCCATCATCCCTCTACTAGACGAATCTAAAGTTCCCAACCGAGAACGGATTGAGATTACTTATGATGGTCAGAAAAATCAGAAGGCTCCTGTAGTCATCTATCTGCCGGGACCACTACCGTATGAATCAGCTAAGGCAATCCCTTACAAATACGGTGCAACGACCATTGAAAATTGAAAGGAAATTCCATTACCCTCCGTCGTGAACATTGCAGACATCAGTCGAGTAACACGGAGTGGTAGAATCTTCAACCGAGGGGTTGGGGAACCTAACAAGGAAAAGGAACTTCAGACAGAAGCTCCCGATCCACCAGCCAGTCAATCTAGTAATCCCGACCTTTTGAAAAATGATGATGAGATGCTGAAGCTCATCCAAAGGAGTGAATATAACATTATTGATCAGTTATTACAGACTCCTTCAAAGATCTCTGTGTTATCACTGTTACTCAGTTCAAAAGCGCATAGGGAGGCTCTACAGAAAGTCTTGGAGTAAGCCTTTGTGGAACAGGATGTAACAATCAGACAGTTTGATAGCATTGTCTCTAACATCACTTCCTGCAACAATGTGGGATTTAGTGATGAGGAATTACCCGAAGAGGGTCGTCGTCATAACATGGCGCTCAACATTACAGTCAACTGCTAGGACGATGCTTTAGCCAGCGTACTGGTAGATACAGGGTCAGCCCTGAATGTTATGTCGAAGTCCACTTTGATGCAATTATCATTCAAAGGCCCTCTGATGAGAATCAGCGAGGTTGTCATCAAAGCACTCGACGGATCCAGAAAAACGGTTATCGGCGAAGTTGATCTTCCCATAACTATTGGTCCTCACACTTTCCAAGTTACTTTCCAGGTCATGGACATCCGGGCAACGTATAGTTATTTATTAGGAAGACCTTGGATACACCAGGCTGGAGCGGTTACGTCAACCCTCCACCAAAAGCTAAAGTTTTTCAAGAACGATCAACTTGTCACAGTTTGTGGGGAACAAGCCTTGCTTGTAAGCAACTTGTCATCGTCTACTGGTATAGAACCCGAGGAGGTTATTGGAACGCAGTTCTAAGCACTGTAGGTGAGCAAGAACAATCAGTTCAAAGAAGGAACTTCCATTTCTTCATACAACGATGTTATCAAAGCGGTCGAGAGTACCGATACGAAAGGATGGGGACAGCTTGTCATTCCTGCTGGAAATACAACAAAGAAGGGTCTTGGTTTTTCTACAACCTGTACCCAGACAGCTGCCAACGATGAAAGTCTTCATCCCCTTCAAAACTTCTTCCACAGTGGAGGTTTTCTTCACCCAGTGTCTTAAGCAGTACATGCTATCAATGAGGAAGGTCCCTCTGACACAGATGAAGAATGGAAGTCCTACCTTAACGAGAACAGTTATATATCTTTGGAAGAGGTGCCTATACCATTTTTCTATCCCGTACAGAGTTCGAGATTTATACCCAGGTCAGACATCGAAACGATATACGGAGATTGTGATCCGGAAGGATGTCGTGCTCCACCAAATTCATTAGAGGAGGACACTCTGATGAAAGACAACTTTGACTACAACTACTATGGCCCAATGGATGATCTTCCAATGTGGCAGCCTTACCCAGGAAACTTGGGGCCAGAAAGTCAGCCGAACAATGAAAATCAACTGACCGTCATTGAACAGAATACCTGTGTCCCCACCATGCCATGGGATCAACACTCAGGTCATTTAGAAACTACTCAACATGAAGATGAATTCGCAACGTTTGCAGGACTTGAATTCATCAACTATGCTTTTCCCGAGGTCAACGTCATCGAGAGAGATGACTCCTCCAGTTCCAAAGAAGTTTGGGACACCTTGGGACAACCAAGTGGAAAATACAACTATATGGTCAAGTACACCGCTCCCGAAAGCTCTCGTATCAGGTTCGAAGATATCCAGCCTACTGGATGGGAAGATACAGCTGAGAGCACCAATGCTATGCAAAATGTAACAGAGGAATTCTCCTACGACAACTCTGCCTGGGAGACAGATTCCAATGATCCTGCTCCACCAGAAATCCGCGTCATTTCTGAAGACAAATCAAGGAAGGTACCAGACTTTGTGATTCACCGAGGAGTTCGCCGCCAATGGGTTGTTGTCGATGTTCCAAAGGTCGTTCATCAGTCAAAGTAATTGCCATCTTTTAACCTTTCACCCTGCCCAGGTGAAACGGATGTTTTGATAGGGCTCGCTTTCTGTAAATTTCCCTATTCGCTTTGCCCGAAGAGACAGAGTTTTGTTTTATAGGGCTGTCGTTTCCGCATTAATTGCTGTTTTCTCTTTTTGCTTTTTTAGAAAATGGTAATCCTAAAAAAACAAATTAAAAATAAAAACAAGTAGTAATAAAAAAAACACTGCACACACTTGCATTTTTCTTTATCTCTTCTAAACATGAATCATCACGTCATGCAAATTGCTTGTTTTAAACCCCGTTGAAACATACGATCCGATGCCTTCTCCTAACTTTGAGTTTCCAGTATTCGAGGCTGAAGAAGAAAATTACAACGAAATTCCAGAAGAGATCTCCCGACTACTCAGACAAGAGGAAAGGTCCATTGAACCTCACAAAGAACCGTTGGAAACGGTAAACTTGGGTTCAGAAAAAGAGAGAAAAGAAATCAGGATTGGGGCACTGCTCAGTTCAACTGCCAAAGAGAGTTTGATAAAGCTTCTCAAAGAATTCCCCGATGTATTCGCTTGGTTCTATCAGGATATGCCAGGGTTGGATACCAGCATCGTGGAACACCATCTACCGTTGAGATCAGAATGTCCACCAGTAAAGCAGAGGTTGAGACGCACTCACCCGGACATGGCCATCAAAATCAAAGAGGAGGTACAGAAACAGATCGACGCGGGTTTCCTCGCTACATCTGAATATCCTCAATGGTTAGCCAATATCGTACCCGTTCCAAAAAAGGACGGAAAAGTCAGAATGTGTATTGATTACAGGGATCTAAACAAGGCAAGTCCAAAGGACGACTTTCCTTTACCACACATTGACATGCTAGTAGACAGTACAACAAAGTTCAAAGTTTTCTCCTTCATGGATGGATTCTCGGGCTATAATCAGATCAAAATGGCGCTGAAAGACATGGAGAAAACTTCGTTCATCACCCCATGGGGTACCTTTTGTTACAAGGTAATGTCGTTCGGTTTAAAGAACGTCGGGGCAACCTATCAAAGGGCCATGACTACTCTGTTTCATGACATGATACACAAAGAAATCGAGGTATATGTCGATGATATGATTGCAAAATCAAAAACAGAGAGTGAGCATGTTGAACATCTATCAAAATTGTTTGAACGTCTAAGAAAATTCAAGCTCTGCTTGAATCCTAACAAGTGCACCTTCGGTGTCCGTTCAGGGAAACTACTAGGGTTCATCGTCATCCAGAAAGGAATTGAGGTTGATCCTGACAAGGTCAAGGCCATTCAAGAAATGCCTTCTCTAAAAACTGAAAAACAAGTCGGAGGATTCCTGGGACGTTTGAACTACATCTCCAGATTCATATTCTTTATGACCGCGACCTGTGTGCCGATCTTTAAATTACTCAAAAAGAACCAGGATTGCGTTTGATCAAAAGATTGCCAAACCGTCTTCGACAGTATCAAGGAATATCTATTGAATCCTCCGATTCGATCACCTCCAGTGGAAGGAAGACCACTGATCATTTACCTCACAGTTTTAGAGGACTCAATGGGATGTGTACTTGGCCAACAAGACAAAACCAAAAGGAAAGAGTCTGTCATCTACTATCTAAGCAAGAAATTCACCGACTGCGAGACTCGGTACACGATGCTTGAGAAAACTTGTTGCGCTTTGGCTTGGGTAGCCAAACGTCTTCGCCAGTACATGATTCGTCATACTACTTGGTTGGTCTCCGAAATGGATCCAATCAAGTACGTTTTCGAAAAACCTGCTCTTACGGGAAGGATTGCCCGTTGGCAAATGTTGCTATCAGAATATGACATAGAGTACCACGCTCAAAAACTTGTTAAAGGAAGTGTTTTAGCCGATCATTTGGCTCATCAACCGGTTGACGATCAAGAATCAATCGGGTTTGACTTCCCAGACGAAGATGTCATGTATCTAAAAATGAAAGACTGTGATGAACCGCTACCCAGTGAAAGGCTAGAACCAGGTTCCCAATGGGGACTTATCTTTGGTGGAGCAGTTAATCATTATGGAAACGGAATTGGGGCAATCATTGTTACCCCTCAGGGTACCCACATTCCTTTCACTGCCAGACTTACGTTCAAATGTACAAACAACGAGGCCGAATACGAAGCATGTATCATGGGTCTCGAAGAAGCAATTGATTTAAGGATCAAAAACTTGGACGTATATGGCGACTCAGCCCTAGTTATCAATCAGATTAAAGGAGATTGGAACACATACCAATCAGGATTGATTCCTTACAAAGACTACGCAAGAAGGTTGCTACCTTTCTTCAACAGAGTTGAGTTTCATCACATCCCTCGTGAGGAGAATCACATGGCTGATGCATTAGCCACTATCTCTTCCATGATTAGTGTAGGTCAATGGAATGACATACCTAAGATCGACATAATGCGCCTTAAAAGGCCCGCTTACATCTTCACGATTGAAGCAGTCATAAACGACAAACCTTGGTATCACGATATCAAATGCTTCCTTCAGAAACAAGAGTACCCACCTAGGGCACTCAGAAAAGACAGGAAACCCCTCAGAAGATTGGCTGGAAACTTCTTCCTGAGCGGGGACACTCTCTATAAGAGAAATTTTGACATGGTCTTGTTCCGATGCGTAGACAGACCAGAAGCATACATGCTTATGAAAGAAATTCACGAAGGATCCTTTGGCACTCACGCCAACGGACACACAATGGCGAGAAAAATTCTAAGAGCAGGGTACTACTGGTTGATCATGGAATCCGACTGCTACAAGTACATGAGGAGGTGTCACAAGTGTCAGATATACTCCGACAAAATTCATGTACCGCCATCACATCTCAAAATTCTTTCTTCCCCGTGGCCTTTTTCCATATGGGGAATCGACATGATTGGCTTGATCGAACCTAAGGCTTCAAACGGACATCGGTTCATCCTGGTAGCCATTGACTATTTCACCAAGTGGGTCGAAGCAGCGTCATTCGCTAATGTAACCCGACAAGTGGTGGTCCGATTTATCAAAAAAAATATCATCTACCGTTATGGTGTTCCAAGTGAGATCGTTACAGACAATGGATCTAACTTGAACAACAAGATGATGAAAGAGTTGTGCGTAGAGTTCAAGATCGAACACCATAACTCATCTCCCTACCGACCCAAGATGAACGGAGCGGTAGAAGCGGCCAATAAGAACATCAAGAAGATCGTTCAAAAGATGGTTGTAACCTACAAAGACTGGCACGAAATGCTACCCTTTGCTCTTCACGGTTATCGAACATCTGTCTGCACTTCAATAGGGGCAACCCCTTTCCCCCTAGTATATGGCATGGAAGCAGTGCTCCCCATAGAAGTAGAGATCCCGTCAATCCGAGTATTGATGGAAGCTAAGCTCACAGAAGCTGAGTGGTGTCAAAGTCGACACGACGTACTGAATCTGATCAAAGAGAAACGAATCACGGCACTATGCCATGGTCAGTTGTATCAACAGAGAATTAAGAAGGCGTTCGACAAAAAGGTCCGACCTCGTGTCTTCAGAAGAGGAGACCTCGTGCTCAAGAAGATACAATCATTTCTCACTGACTCTCGGGGCAAATGGACCCCAAATTATGATGGCCCCTATGTGGTCACAAAAGCTTTCTCAGACGACGCCTTGAGACTTGCAACCATGGACGGAGAGGAATTTGCCTACCCCACAAATGTTTATGTAGTCAAGAAATACTTCGCCTAAAAAAACGTCTCGGTGGATTGAAAACCCGAAAGGGCGGTCCAGGCGAAAGTTTAGAGACATAAAAAAAAATCATCCCGATGGATTGGAAACATCATAGTACAATCCAGGAAAAAGTTAGGGATAATGGCAAGTAACTATGTTCAATAGAGGCAAGTCCCTCAGCAGCAGTTACACCATCCATCGAAGGAAAATTCCAGTCAAGGTCATCTTCGACAGAAGCTCAGGATGCCCCGAATTCAAAGTTGGTAGAAGGATAGTGGTCGTTATGTTTCAACGTAGCCCTTTTCCCTGTAAATTACCATTTTCTAACTTTGTATATACTCTTTGGAATCATGCGTTTGGCTGATCTCCATCTTATAAATAAAATTTGAGCCCTTGTGCTTTTGTTTGTAATTCTTATTTGTTTTAGCTTTACAGAATGACGTTGTTAACATGATTAACGATTCTTGAAATAAAACAAAAATGAATTTACTTGTTAAAACTTTTTCTGCTTTTTAAAAAAGACGGCAATTTATTTTAACTGTTGAACATCAGAAGAACATCAACCGCTTCTCTAGAAGCAAGCGAACTTCAAAGTACGGAATCAAAGTACTCCTTCTAAGCCAGTACGCCTGAATGAAGGGATCAACTGTGTCAGAGACCTTGTTCCATCTGACACGCCACGGCAGAGTTCTTACCTCCTAAGCCCGACTAACGGTAGCTCTCAACAGGGACTATCTCTCCTAAGCAAGGTGGAATTGCTATCTTGAACCCGCGATATTTCTACATGCCCCGCGATGCCCGAGTATCCAGTCATGTTCACCCGTCAGTTTGTATGTCGTGTCAGTTTCGTTAGCATATACATACATACATCATGCATTATTGATTTGCATTCACATTTCATATTGCATCACTATCACTCTAGTCGGTCTTGTCCCCTAGTGATAGAAGTCATCTCAATCGAGTTGTCAGCCCTTTCCTCGTTAGGAAGTGTTGCGTCTGAATAATCTCTCTCCTCCAGTTTACTTCTGGATTGAAGTTGGATCATCGACCACTTTGATAACTTGAACCTCTGAAAAACCGAGAGAACCTTCAGTCAACATCACTCTTCGCCAATTAAGATGATATCCTTTATTTCCTGGATTAAAGAAAATCCACAGAGAAAGCCTCGTAATCAGAGATTCGGCAGCATGCCAGTTTCGCTCAGAAAAAATCGCTGATGAAAAGGTCATCGGCACCTCAAAATTGGACCCCATCATATGGCATTTCTCCGGGAAGATCCTGACAAAAGTATGATGTAAGATCCCAAGTGACAGCAGTCTCCCAAGAGACCTGCTTTCCCCCCAGTAAAAACAAATGGCGTCTCCAACAGAGAAGTTTATGCAACTCTACAACTCAGACGACTGGGTTCCCCAGCAAGTCTGACGTCAAAAGTTTTTCCGTCAAATGGCATCTCTCCAGGAAAATTCGGCGAGAAGTTTGAGGAAAGCCGCTACAAATAGCGCCGCTTGTCAATAAAGTTTATTGACAAAAGAAACTAAGACCAATTCCTTGGTAGGAAACCAGGATCAACGGGAAGTTTATTTCAGAAACTAACACCAGTTCCTTGGTAGGAAACCAGGATCGAGGGGAAGTTTACATCAGAAACTAAGACCAGTTCCTTGGTAGGAAACCAGGATCGAGGGGAGGTTTATCCCAAAAGGAAACTAAGACCAGTTCCTTGGCTGAAGACCAGGATCGAGGGGAAGTTTACCTTTTCTAAGCATCATTGCTTAGCAAAAGAATATGAATGCGCAAGCTGCCATTCATAGCCGTCAAAATTTTGGATATTCCGATATTTAATCCTCTTGCACCCCGAATGCCCGAATACCTTCGTCATTCACACCTTCGTGTCCAAGAAGATTAAATAGGGGCATCTGTCATACCCCAAATTTTGACCACTAAGATTTCCCATCATTGTGCAAATCATCATCACAATATGGGTGAACCATTATATTTTATCAGTCTCCTCAAAGATGGGTGAGCACCCACTACAATTAAAATTAGGGTTTCAAGCCCTCTCAGAGCTCTTAGACAAAGGATCAATCAAGAAATCACATGATATTCAACTTGTCTAAACCTCTCCAACATCTACAATGGATCAAGAGGAATCCCACTTCAAGGATTAAGCACAAGGCTGCTTCCTTTTAAGTGGATCAAGCCCCAAGATCGCCACAGTCACCAAATTAGGGTTTTGGTCGACCAGGGCCTCCAGTTGGAAATTTTCCTCTGTGCATGAGCCAATGCTTCAAGGCATAACCTATGATGCTCCAAGGGACATCATAAACCCAATCATCAAGTCAATTTTGCCTCAGGGGATGCATTCATCAAAAATCAAGAATTAGGGTTTCTTGACCTAATTCACCCCTAAGTTGACTTTTAGGGCAAATCATGAGCCAAGGCCTCAAGATATGATTTGAGGGTCTTCAACATACTACATTGATCCATTTGCAACAATGGATTGATCCAAGAAGCTTGAGCAACAAGTTTCAATTTCATCTGCACCACAATTAGGGTTTCGCGAGGAAAGTCAACTGTAACTTTGACTTTTGACCTGGACATGCTCCCAAACCCTAAGACATGATTCAATATACCCTATGACACCCATGGAACATGTCCATCAAGTTTGATTTAGGTCAAGGACATGATTTCATAAAGGATTGCACAGTTTGGAATTCATTTGATAAAAAGTCAACTGTGCACAAAAGTCAACTTTGACTTTTTGAGATTTTCACCAAAATGGATTTTTAACCCTAAAATGATGTTAATGTATGATTTGAATCATCATTCATCAAGAAAAATCAAAGAAAGTGGGATAACTTGTAAAAGGGGTAACCATAAAAACTTAGAAAATTTTCTAAGTTATGGAAAAAGTGACACTAATGTGCCAACTTTGGTGGATCATAACTCCTAAACCACAAGGCCATTGTTCCCCATTCAAAGCTTGATTTGTAGATCTCATTGCCCTCTGCAAAAGCTTCATACTGACCTATGTCCAAATTCCTCATGGATTTTGAGTTATGGAGTGATCAAAATCAAGAAAAGTCACTTTGTTCCAACACTTAGTGAAAATTTCACTAAGTCAGATTTTACCCTACTTTTTGCCAAATGTAGGGGGATTTTTCACGTGGATTCAAAAGAGATCAAAACCAAACATGTTCAAACATTTGTTGTATCATGTAAGGGCTTTCCAAAATGGCCAAGAACATTACCAAATTCAATTTGAGTCATGAGATATGACATTGGCAAGTTGCCTTGTTGAAATCTGTCAAGGTAAGGCAGATTTTGCATTTTTGCTCGATTTGCCAAAATCAGCCAAATCCAAATGCTCCTATCCACTTGGACACCTCTGAGGATTGAATCTAAAGGGGACAATCACTGAGCCAAGCCTCCAAAGTCTTTGGAACAAGAAATAGCATGTTGAACCTAGAATTGCCAAAATAGGGACAAGACTTCAATTTTGGATTGGAGCATTCAATGGAAGCATCAAGGTGGCATGGACTGAGCCATTCTCAACTGAATTCAGTCAAGACTTATCCAAGACCAAGGGAACCACAGCCCTGTGCCCTAACCTCTAGTCAATGGCTAGAGGAGACTTGGATTTCCATTGGACAACATTGGCCAAACCTCTGATGCAGTTGCCATTCACTGTGGATCCCAAAACAAACTTGCTCTACTATAAATAGAGCTCAATTGTGATCATTTTGAGTACACCAAAGCCATCAAACAGATACTTTCCTCAAAACCTCTTTCTCTTGGTAAGAATGCCTTCTTTAGCAAGGTAACTTTGAGTTTTTGAGCTTGAGAGCTTTTCCATCACAATCAATCACACACATACCTCATATATATCATATGTAAGTTGTGTAAACTATCACAAGTGACCTGTAATCACAAAATCACAAAGTCACCTCTCAAAACCTCAAAATATGCTTTTTTTGCATTTTTCAAGCCATGTCTTGATTCAATCACTTTCCAAACCAGATAAAACCTCAAACACACTCTAAATATCATCCTTGAACTGTCCCAAATGGTTCTCCACATCTGAAACACCATTTGAGAGAGTTGCTATTTTGGTCACTTTTAACCCCTTTTGCAAGAAAGGGACTGTTTGTGTTTTTGCAGGTACCAGTCAATACCAATCATCCTAAAAGCTTCTAAGGGATCATTTGAGTGTGTCTAAAGCATCAAATCATTTCTGGAACAAGAGGTTTGACAGATTGCACAAAAGCTCCAAAATTTCAAAAAAAGAGGTAAGCCTCACAACTTGGAATCTTTGAATAATGCAATGCTTTGAAGTCTACTGATCATAAACATCTCATACATGTTGTATATGTTGTGTTTGAGCTAATTCACCATGTAATCCATGCTTGTACCAAGTTGTAGCATAGAAAATGCAATTGTAGGTCATTTTCAAAACCACTATCGGGTTTTGAGGAGGGAGTGTGATCTGAAAAAACTACCACCACCATTGTATTTCTTATGAAATTCTGGTCTAGATGCATATAAATTTTGTCTCAAACCATTAAGAATTGAGAAAGTTATGACCTTCACGTTTCTGAGCCAAAACTTGCCAAAACTTGTCTTGGGCTAGGCCTAAAACCAAGGCATGACTTGTATATTTGTTGTTTTGTTTCAAACAATGGATGTATCACCACCCCAGTGGTAAGGCGCGCGCCTTGTAACCTTGAGGTCTTGGGTTCAAACCCCACCTATGCCATTTTGTGTTTTTTCACATTTTGTCATTTTTTCCAATATTTTCATGGTTTATTAATTAATTGGAAAATTAATAACTCTTTCAATTTTAATTATTTTTTATTGGTTCTTTTTGCAAAAAATCACAAAAATGTTGAAATATTTTATTCCACAAAAAAATTGAGTTTATATTATATATTTAATATAATTAGTATTTTTGTGAATAAATTCATTTTTATTTGTTTTTAAACATTTTAAAATGAATATTCATCTTGAAAAATCAAGACCAAATGAGTTTTAATATCTCTTGTGATTTATACCTCATTTTTCAAACCTTAAACAAAAATCACAAGTGGTTTATTCAAACCTATTTGGTATTTTTCATTGATTTTCTTTAAATATTTACTTTTAAAGAATAAAATTAGGGTTTCTTTGATTTTCACTCAAACAAATCATTGTCAAACACTCATGGGCCTCAAATAGAGTGTAAGACCTAATCCTTTTTTTTTACCAACTCATTTTTGGGCCTCAGTGTATTGTATAAGTCCCGATACCGTCAAAAACAAACGGCACGATCGTCGTCTTTTGAAAAATAACCATGGGCCTCTCCTTGAGCTATAAGACCCATTCAAAATTTTTGGGCCTCTAATAGAGTGTAAGACCCAAATCCCCTTTTAACCAAAATCATTTTGGGCCTCACTTATTGTATAAGTCCCTCTGTGTTAAAAGAAAATCTCGGCGCGATCGCCATTTCAAACGGAAAATCAACTGGGCCTACCCTCGTGTTATAAGCCCCACTCTTTCTTTAAACTTTTTGGGCCTCTTGAGAGAGTGTAAGACCCATACCTTTGTACAGAAAACCATTTTTTGGGCCTCCGTCACTTGTATAAGTCCCTCTGTACAAATTCAAACAGTGCGCTCACTGATAAAACCCTGTGCCTCTCCTTGAGCTGTAAGCCCTAAATCTTTCTTTTTCAAAGCACTTTCTCCTTTGATTTTAAATATACTGTTGTTTTCAATCTTTCTTTGTTGAACAACTAACCAAACAGCATGGAAGCTCTACAACCGAGTAAGTGGTTATTGCTTTCATTTACCGCTTTCATATACATATAACTATATTGTGGGGCTGTTTCACTGTAAGTCTTCTTTCATAAACTCATATCAACTGTGTAATAATAGTATAGATATTTCGAGTTTCCCCCGGCAACTACGTCTAGAACTAGGTGACGCTGTTTCGTTCGTAGAAATAGACAACTAGATCCCCAATAGGATCACCAGATACAGTCTTCTCTTCGGCTGTCCTCATTAGGAATTGTCAAGAAACTCTACTCCCAGAGTTGAATGTATTCTTCATGAATGGCATCTTTGAGTTTCTTCCAAATTCTCGAACTTTCCTGACTTGATCTATTCCTTGTGAATAGCTTGCCTTGAATTTCTCGGGGTTTGGGGACCCACGGGCTTCTTAAAAGCATCGACCTCCTCTTGGGCATCGTACAAGGTCCCACAGGCTTCCTATAAGCATCCCCGCCTCCTCTTAGGCTTAGTACAAGGACCCGCCGGCTTCTGAGAAGTATTCACAGCCTCCTCTTAGGCTTTGTATAATGATCTCTTCCTCCGGGAATGATAGCCTCGTCTTGGGCTTCGTACAAGGACCCGTCGGCTTCTTAAAAGTTTCCAGCCTCCTCTTGGGCTTCGTACAAATTGTCCTGGCGACCTCCTAGAGGTATAGGAACAGAACTTAATCATCTACATAGAACAGTCTTGTCAAAGAGTCTACTACTGTTTCTCAAAGCATAGTACAAAAGATGAAACTCTAGACTTGGACAGTCTAATCTCCTTGAGTTTTCCAGACATTCTCAAGTGACCTCTTCGTTAAATAGGAAGAAAACCCGTAGACTCGGACAGTCTCAATACCCTTCGGATTTCCCAATTCCTTAAAGAACAGGAATAGCTCAGATCCTCGAATCAAATCCTCGAGTACAGTGTTGCTCATATAAGAACTGATTTTCTCTTTAAATCAGTATACTGGACCTGTCACTCAACTAAAATAGTAACCATAGCCTCCTCTTAGGCTTTGTATAATGATCCTTCTCCAGTTACAATAGCCTTCTCTTGGGCTTTGTACAATGATTCTCCCCAGCGGAGTCAAACAACGTTTAGCCTCTTTCTCGGGCTTTGTACGAGACACATAAGAGACTCCCTCGTTGAGTCAATCACCCTTTTCGCCTCCATCTCGGGCTTTATACGAGATACAAAAAGGTTCTTATTAAGCCAAACAAACCTTTCGCCTCCATCTCGGGCTTCGTACGAGATACAAAAAAACTCTCTTGTTGAGTCAAACAGCCTTCATCTCGGGCTTTATACGAGATACCAAAAGACTCCATCGTCGAGTCAAAAACCTTTTAGCCTCTCTCTCGGGCTTTGTACGAGACACATATTAGCATCCTCTTAGGCTTTGTATAAGAAAACCACTGGTTGATCCAATCAAACTTTTAGCATCAAAGTTGTGCCTCGTTCACAGTACACAAACATCAACAACTCCTTTCCCTTTCATCTAATCGCTGTAAGCGGCAAGCCTCTGGATTATTTACATCCATGCCACTGTCCCTCTTTTAGCATGAGAAATTCCTAAGGAAAGATGGCATTGCTCTAAATTGAGTTAAAGTCTTCTCCTTTAGGTTAAAATCCTCTATAAAGGAAATTATGGCATTACTAGGATCCGCGTATCCCGGTTAAAGTAATCCTCCTTTACAGTCAGTCACCCAACAGTTGTGACAAACAGACCCCTTTAGAGATGACAAATTCTCCCTAAGGTCAACACCTTCAGCTTCATATCTTGGGCTTTGAACAAGATACAAACTACCTTTCGCTTCACGTCTTGGGCTTTGAACAAGACACCAAAAACAACCATTTCCTCCCATAGAATATGAGGAACTACGAACGCTCTAATTTCTCTGTTTTGGTAAACGGGAATACGTAGGCATAAGATTGAAAGAAAAAAATCTTAGCGAGCGCAATCAACAAAAACCCAAAATCCCATACTCCCGTATATCATAATCTGAAGCAGTATCCTAACAAAAATCCCAGAGAGAAATTAGTATTGGCGAAAATACAAATAACCGATACAAAGGCCCCACCACATTGATCACATCCGTAACCTAACAGACCGCTGTTTAAACTCAGTATGCAAGCAGGGTTAATTGGAGACATCTATTTCCCTTCCTTCATCAGCTTTAATAGGATAAAAAATGAATCGACCTGTAGTTAAAACTCAACCGCAGAGAGCGACCGCGCTTAAGAACCGCGTCCAAAATCGCTCGCTACACACATGCATTTACATCATATAACCCATATAAAATCTCCACATTATATAACAATAGCACAACACACGGTAAAACACCAACCGCATGCACTTAACGCGATAAAAACATCTGACAACACGACTAATTCTCAAATCAAGAATTAATTAAATCATCTTTTACCCTCCAAACCATTTTTAATAGAAAGAATATTTCATTAGCTTTCCAACGCTTCGAATGGGGGTCAAAACGGACTTACGGTTTGAAAGTTATGAAGAAAACAAAATCTGACATTTTAGAAAATTCTGTGATCATGAGCCGACGCATAGAATCATGAGTCGACGCATAAACCTGGAAATTTCGCCCGGGTCAGCACACGAGATCATGATTCGACGCATAAACCTGGGGGTCGGCGCATAAATGCGCAGATTCTGCTAAAAACTCAGTTTTCGACCGTTAAATGCCTTCCGGACCTCCGATTTCGATTCCGTAAAAAGCTCCGGTCTCAGAATTCAACATACTACAATATTTTCACCATTAAAAAGCCATCCAACACATTTTACATTTTTGAAATATTTTGGAACATAATTTTATCAATTTATCCCAACTCCAAACTCGATCAAAACCACTCGAAAACACACAAACAACCATTCCCGATTAATTCCTATCCTCGCCCGACTATGCTACACAACTTATTCCGCATTCCAACTGTGAAAATATCGATTTCTCACTATTTCATCATTATTGCCCTAACTCTCACAAACTATATAACTCAATCCAAAACTCCCTAAATCATACCAACGAGTATTCCCGATTAAACCCAAACAATACTCGACTATTCTACACAATCTATTCCAAATTCTAACCGTTAAAACATCGATTCTATCGAAATGATCACAATTCTAATCAAGTGGAAAACATATATTTTTCAACCAAACATTCAAACAAATACATACATATACATATACAAGCAAGATATAATCGAAACTTCTCACCCTTACCCGATTAAACGATTATCCAAGCTTTGTTTTGATGATTTTCTCTTCTTCCCCTTCTTCTCTCTTTTCTTTCTCTTCTTTCTCTTTTCTTTCTCTTTTTCTCCTTTTCTCTCTATTTCTCTTTTTTCCCTTTTTATAACAAAATATCTAACTACCCAAAATGACCATTTTGCCCTTACGCTCAAATATCTCCCAAACGCTCTCAAAATGCGATAAAACATAAACAGCGATGAAATATATTTCGGGAAATAAAAGTTGAAAAGAAATTATAATTTATTGCAAATATTTTACCTATCAGGGAAATTAGCCAATTAACTCAATTAGCAGGTAAAATACAATAAATTCACACATTTCACAAAATTCACATAAATGAAATAAATAAATACAATTAAACAAATGGGGCGTAACAACTCTCCCCCACTTAAACATTTTCGTCCTCGAAAATATAACTGATACGAACAACTCTGAATACGACTCTCGCATCTGACTAACAAACTATCATGCCAACAAAAGGCACGCCACGAATAACACAACTGACAAACCACCTTGCTAATAGCAACTACTACAATGACACGACAACGGTAATAACAACAACAACAAGATGCAATGCCCATACAATGCACTTGACGACCAACTCACGACTCAAAGAATACCCAAGTTACGAACACACAGGTTCACTCTTGAACCGAAACACAACAAAATTGTTACCATCACCGTAGGTAACACTCCCCTAATTCCCCACATAGGAATTAGTTACTCGCACTCGAACCATCACAATGGAAACGAGGCAACAACACAAACAAGAACATAAAGTTCCATGACCCAACATCGTTTCAACAACCTCTACATAACCATAATACCAACATCCTTGTCACACAACATTATTACAACAATGCTACGATTCACCAATCGAACATATAACCAAAACATCCATCTACATAGTAGCCCATGAATAATATTTAAACCTTTCACCTAAAACTTCCATTCTGAAACGTCCAATGGTCTCATCATTCCTACATGTTTCCAATGTTTAACCTATGAACTCTTACAAGTCACACACGCATGTCGCGGCCGGCTAAAAATTTTCGAGTTGCCATCATATTTTTTAAGGGAAATAAATAATAAACCTAAAAATCCTTAATCCCAAGGGCAGAGATTCCTAAGGTTCAGGAGTCAGTTAAGTGAGGGGAAGGTGTTAGGCACCCCTCACCTCCATTGTACTCAATGGGATCCTTCTTAGATTTTAGGGTATGCTTGTTTGTTTGTCTAAATGATTTATTTACAAAAGAATCCTAAGTTTTTTATTATTGTACTCGCTAGGGTTTACAACCCTATGCCTACGTACCTTCAATTTTGAAGGATCAGAGTAACCGTAGTTCACCTCCCCTATTCCTACCCCCTAACCCTAATCCTAAAACCTAATCCACTATTTATACTCTTGGATAAAGAGTTATATCCCCAAATCTAATATTTATACTCCTAGATGAGGAGTTCTATCCCTTATCAATTATTTATACTCTCAGACGGAGAGTTCTATCCCTTATCCATTATTTATACTCTCGGACAGAGAGTTCTATCCCTTATCCATTATTTATACTCTCAGACGGAGAGTTCTATCCCTTATCCATTATTTATACTCTCAGACGGAGAGTTCTATCCCTTATCCATTATTTATACTCTCGGACGGAGAGTTCTATCCCTTATCCATTATTTATACTCTCGGACAGAGAGTTCTATCCCTTATCCATTATTTATACTCTCGGATGGAGAGTTCTATCCCTTAATCTGTTGTTTATACTCCTAGATAAGGAGTTCTATCCCTTATCCATTATTTATACTCTCGGATGGAGAGTTCTATCACTAAAAACCCTTATCCATTATTCATACTCTCGGATGGAGAGTTTTATCCCTTAAATCTAATATTTATACTCCCAGATAAGGAGTTATATACCTTATCCATTATTTATACTCTCGGACGGAGAGTTTTATCCCTTAATCCCTTGTTTATACTCTCGGATGGAGAGTTCTATCCCTTATCCCTTACCCCTTGGCCTATATTTATACTCTTGGAACCTAAGAGTGTTATCCCTAAATCTCATCCCTTATTTAGGCTCTCGGACCAAGAGCTTTATCCCAAATCTTAAATCCTTAAAAATCCCTTATATCCCTTATTTAAAAAATAATAAAAAACCTCAAATTTCATAGAATTTAATAAAACCCAAAACCCTATTTATGCTAAAAAAACATAGCAAAATAAATCCCCAAATTATCCCAAAAAAAAGATCTTTAACATAATCCCAAAATAAAGAATTTAACTCCCCAAAATTAAATTAAATTCACTTTAATTTATTTTTATCCCAAACCCAAATCTTCCCCATAAAACCAATAAAAAAAAATTTATAATAAACCCTAACCCAAGTTTTTTAGTAAAATTCCCAATTTCCCAAATATACCTTATCCAACCAAAATCCCCAAAAACCTATTATCATTATTCTATTTTTACAAAGAAGGATAAACAAAATATTTCAAAATTTAAAAAAAAAAAAAAAAAAAAAAAAGCAACCCAAGATTAGTCTCAAAAGTCTTAAACACAATTCCTAAAATAAAAGAATTTTAATTCCTATTTTTGTTTAAGAGTAAACCAAACATTTTTAAATATATATATAAAAAACCCAACCCATAATTATCCCTAAAACCTCACTTCTAAACCCTAATTAAAATTTAACTTAATTAAATAATTAAATTAAGTTATTAATTTAATTATTGAGAACAAACCTAAATTAAACATTTAACCCAATTAAATAATTAAATTAAGTTATTAATTTAATTAATTAAAAATCTAAATCTTAATTAAAACTTAACCTAATTAAATAATTAAATTAAGTTATTAATTTAATTAATTAAAAACCTAAACCTTAATTAAAATCTAACCTAATTAAATAATTAAATTAAGTTATTAATTTAATTATTAAAACCCTAAAACCCTATTTCTAAACCCTAATTAAAATTTAAATCCTAGTTAAATAATTAAATTAAGTTATTAATTTAATTAACTAAAAAAACCCTAAAACCCTATTTCTTATAAATCCTAATTAAAATTTGAACTTCCAATTACTAATTAAATTATGTCAATAATTTAATTAAATAAAAATCCAGAGGGGTGCGTTTTACTACATAAAAGTAATGGGCTTAAAATCCAGGGGTGGGAAAAGTATTAGGGCGCAAGGCCCAATAGCCACAAGCCCAAGTCTGAAGAGAAAATCCACGGTGGAGAGAGTCTGACTTTGACTCTCTCCTGGACGTTGGATGAAGATCGTATGGTTCTCCTTGAGACTAATATCGTCCGCTGATCCTAAAGTATGACAAAGGGACGGTCACGATTGAAAGTCAAAGCAGACTCATGAACCAATTATAAACAAATCCTAATATTTTATATTTTAAAAAAAAAATGCACAAGGAGGGGAAGCATTCATGGTTAGTGTTGAACAAACATTAACATAAATAAATATTTCTACTTTGACTTTTCCAACCTTTCAAACCAACCTATAATGTCTCGACACATGGAATGCTTAATAGAGAAAAAACAAAATAGTAGAATCCCATATAACACCATGTGGTAAAAGTATAACACCCATATATAAAACTCATACATCAAAGAATAAATATTATATATAGATCCAAGTGTTTGGTACTGAAACACATAAGCTCCTAGTTAACAAATTGTATACAAATAAATGCCCTAAAGTACAAGTACAAAAACCTAAGGCATATTATACACAAGATGTTCAAAAGATAAAAACTAAGAACTAGATCAACAATGATCTCAAAATAAACTCCTCTACGGAAGCTAGCCATCAACAAGCAAGGAAAAGATCACACGACCCTATCCTTACCCTTCTCGGAACCTGAAGCACCTGAAATACATCAACAACGTGGGGTGAGATACATCAAATCTCAGTGAGTTCCCTATCTTATGGATTCTCTCGGATTATCAAGGTTCTAACAATCCTAACTCAAGTCCGGGGAAAAAGGGGAAATGACTCTTGAGTTCACATTTCAATTCTCACACTATATGGAAACATGCCATGAGTTCATCAACTCAAAGTATCACTAATTGATAACCATACCAAGGTATCTCCTGTTCCCGTCCGCTTCTACGTCTAGTAGACGACCCGAGTCATAGATCCTTGTAACCTACTTGACATACGAATGGATTCGGGTTCTACGGGCCTTTTACCGTTATGAACCGTCACTTCACACAGGCCTTTTACCGTCATAAGCATACGCTCCATGGGCGCCATTCGTACAGCACGGAGAATCAAACCTGCCAAGTAGTTGTGCATCCATTTCAGAGGAGTCCGAGACTCATGAAACTACACTCAAGATAACCCGGTTACGATTACATGATTACATACAACAATTACGATTGTATTCGACAATCACAAGGCTATAATGCCTCCCGGCCTCTCATGCCGGCTCAAACCCACAAAGGTTAACCACATGTTCCATACTAGTGTTTCCAACTTCTAAATTCTCCTATAGTTCATAAGGGGTTTTCCTCACTCTTCCTATTTCTTCTTCCATATTAACATGCATATTCAATTACAATCATGCTAAACAATAATAGGATAGGCAAGGCATCTCACAATTGCATAATAAAACAATTTATAACAATTTGAACATAATTAAAACACTTTTGAACTTTCCCGATTATTTAGTCGGTCGGTAAAATTAACATTTTTCACTTCCAATGAAAAGAATATTTCCTTAGCTTCACAACGATATAAAGAACTCTTAAATCGGATAAACGAGTCAAAAGTTACGGATTTTTGAAGAAAAGAAAAATATTTGGTCCCAGGAAGATTCGCCTGGCGAATCCACATTCGCCAGCACTTCGCCTGGCAAATTCCCATTCGCCAGCACTTCGCTTGGCGAATCTAGTGGCGAATCCCCAATTTCAGAAAAAACAAAAGTTCCAGTAGCTAACACATTTCTGTTTCTCCAAATTCGCCTGGCGAATCCCTTTCGCCAGCACTTCGCCTGGCGAATAGGTGGCGAGACCAAATTCGCCTGGCGAATTCCCAATTCGCCTGGCGAATCACACCAGAACCAGAATTCCTCCTTACGGGTTCCATGGCCCCCAAAACCCCCAAAATTACCATTTCTTAACCCAAATCAATTTCAAACAACACAAACAAGCATCAACAATGTTTATATGCATAATGCGATCATACTACACAATTTATATCAATTTTTAACCGTTAAAAACATCGATTCAACATATTGACCTAAAACTCAATCATTCTAAAAACTCTAAAAAAAATGGTTTCTAAACTAGAACCCACCTTGAGATGAGCAAGATGAAGATGATTGAGAAGATTGGATGAAAGTTTGATGAATGGATGATGATGATCTTGATGTTCTTGAGCTTTTTCTCCTATTTCCTCTTTTCTTTCCTTTCCTTTCTTTCTTCTTTCCTTCAATGTTTCTATCCTTTTATTTTGTTTGGCAAAGTGAGAGAAAAGAATATATAGTAACTTAGTATTAGAATTAATACTACTAAATGTCCAAAAAATCTCTTAAGTCCAAATTGATAAAATGCCTCAGAGTCAGATAATATTAATTGGATTTATTCTCAGTTCCACAGTTACTCTAATTATTTTATCAAATAATTCCTCAGAGTACACTGGGCTCAGTCGATCACAATAAAATATTATCCGAAGAAATAAAAATGCGGGGTATTACATCCTCCCCCCCTTAAATAGAAATTCGCCCTCGAATTTAAAGATTACCTGAAAAGATGCGGGTAAGCATCTCGCATTTCCGATTTAAGTTCCCAAGTTGCATCACCCGGATGAGTTACATCCCACTGCACCTTAACGAGAGAAATGTCCTTATTCCTTAATACTTTCGTTTGTCTCCCCACAATGCGGCTCGGTTGAGGTTCAAACGTTAAGTCTGCTTCTATTTCAACAGTATCCGGTAGAATTGGCTGAAGAGGATCTGGAACAAATCTGCGAAGTTGAGATACATGAAAAACATCATGCATTTCCGACAGAGAAGGAGGTAAGGCCAACCTGTACGCTACTTCGCCAATCCTTTCTAGAACTTGATACGGTCCCACGTATCTCGGACTTAACTTCCGTGACTTAAACGGTCCTTTCAGTCTTAATCTCGGAGTAACTTTCAAAAACACATGGTCACCTTCTTCAAATTCTAAAGGTCTTCTTCGATTATCCGCATAACTCTTCTGTCGATCTTGTGCTTGTTTAATTTTCTCGCGGATCATTTGAATCCTTTCCGTAGTCTCTTGGATAATTTCGGGTCCTAAGATCCTATCTTCCCCAACTTCCGCCCAACACAAAGGTGTTCTACATTTTCTCCCATATAATGCTTCATACGGAGCCATTCTGATGCTCGCATGATAACTATTATTATAAGAGAACTCAATCAATGGTAGAAGTTCTTTCCAATTCCCTTTACTCTCTAATACACAAGTTGTCAACATGTCCTCCATCGTTTGTATCGTCCGCTCAGCCTGACCATCCGTCTGTGGATGATTAGACGTGCTCAAACGCAACTCCGTCCCCATGGCTTGTTGAAAAACTTTCCAAAATCTCGAAGTAAACTTCGGATCTCTATCCGACACAATATCAGAGGGAATACCGTGCAATATTACAATTTCCGCAATAAACAACCTCGCAAGATGACTTGCTTTGAAGGTAGTCTTTACGGCCAAGAAATGCGCCGACTTTGTCAACCGATCTACTATTACCCAAATCGAATCATAACCACCTTGCGTACGAGGTAAACCTACTGCAAAATCCATAGAAATACTATCCCATTTCCAAACTGGGACTTCTAATGGTTGTAATAATCCACCCGGTCTTTGATGTTCAATCTTAACTTATTGGCATACCGCACATTCCGACACGAAGACTGCAACATCTCTTTTCATACCGGACCACCAATAGTCCTTCTTTAAATCTTGATACATCTTTGAAGAACCCGGATGTATAGTGAAGGCACCCTTATGCGCTTCCTCTAAAATCCTTCTTTTCAAAGTCGCACCATTCAGAACGCAAATTCTTTGGTTAAACATAATCGTTCCATCGCTAGCGTGCACAAAACCCGGTTGACTTAACATCTCTTGCAACTTCTCATCCAATAATTGTCCTTGTTGAATTTCAACTCTTAAAGTAGAATTGACATTCAAATTCCCCATAATCACTCCATTAGGAGTCCACACAAATTGAAGATTTAAATCTCTAAACTTTTCCAACAACGAATATTCTAACATCATCAATTCGGCCTTTCACCAAACTTTCCTACTCAAGGCATCGGCAACTTTGTTCGCTTTACCCGGATGGTATTTTAGCTCTAGGTCATAATCCTTTAAATATTCCATCCACCTCCTTTGACGCATATTCAACTCTTTTTGGTCAAAGAGGCACTTTAAACTCTTGTAGTCACTAAACATTTCGAAATGTACTCCATATAAATAGTGACGCCACACTTTTAAAGTAAACACCACCGCCGCTAATTCCAAATCGTGGGTTGGATAATTCTTCTCGTGAATTTTCAATTGTCGAGAAGCATAAGCCACCACGTGACTTTCTTGCATTAATACGCCTCCCAATCCCATCTTAGACGCGTCACAAAATACCTCATACGACTTGCTAGGATCGGGAATAATCAGAACGGGAGCCATAGTCAATCTTTCTTTCAAACTCATAAAACTTTGTTCACACGCCGAATCCCACTCAAAGGGGCAATCCTTCCGAGTAAGTTTAGTCATGGGTAATGCTAATTGCAAAAAGCCTTTGATGAACCTTCTGTAGTAGCCTGCTAGGCCCAAAAAACTTCTAATTTCCGATACTTTCTTCGGTCTCTCCCAACTAACCACAGCTTCAACCTTTGACGAATCCACCACTACACCACCCTGTGATATAACGTGACCAAGAAAACTAACTTCAGACATCCAGAACTCGCACTTTCTTAACTTGGCAAAAAGTTGCTTCTCTTGCAAGATCGATAAGACGATTCTTAAATGTTCTTCGTGCTCTTGCGGAGTACGGGAATAGATAAGAATGTCATCAATGAAGATCACAACAAATTGATCCAAGTAAGTTTGAAATAACCGATTCATGTAGTCCATAAAAACAGCTGGAGCATTAGTCACACCGAAAGGCATCACTAAGAATTCGTAATGACCATAACGGGTCCTAAATGCAGTCTTAGGTACATCGGAACTCTTCACTCGGATTTGGTGATAACCCGAACTCAAATCAATCTTCGAGAACACACAGGCTCCTTTCAATTGATCTAATAGGTCGTCTATCCTTGGCAAGAGATACTTGTTCTTAATGGTGACCTTATTCAGCTGACGATAGTCAATACACAACCGCATCCCGCCGTCTTTCTTCTTTACTAACAAAACTGGGGCTCCCCATGGTGAGACACTAGGTCTAACAAAATGCTTAGCCAAAAGCTCTTCCAATTGTTCCTTCAGTTCTCTCAATTCAAGCGGTGCCATCCGATATGGAGAAACGGATATAGGAGCCGTTCCCGGTACCAGGTCAATAGAAATTTCCACTTCCCTCTCCGGAGGAAGAGAAGTGACATCTTCAGGGAAAACTTCTGAAAACTCACAAACTATGGGAATGTTTGAAACTTGAAGGTCGCTACTCCCTTCCTTAGTGAGAACCAGAAGAACAGATTTCTCTTCTTCTAACAAGAAATTTATCATTCAAATCGTACCTTCTAGGATAGTTGTTAAGACATCTTTCGGGGTAGCATCAACAAATGGAATGATGATGAGCTTTTCTTCACACCCAATAAACACCGAATTAGCAGAAAGCCAATCCATTCCCAAAACAACATCAACTTTCTTAAGTGGTAAGCAAATAAGATCAATCTGAAAAACTCTACCGTCCACCGACAAAACACGGTTTTCACACATCGACGGTGTCTCGACTATTTCATCCATGGCGGTAGTGACCACCATAGGAGGAGACAAAGGAACGGACCACAACCCAAGTCGCTTCATACATTTTATCGATACAAAAGAGTGTGTAGCTCCGCAATCAAATAGAACAAAACAAGGAAATCCGTTAACGAAGCACGTACCGGCAATTAAGGAATTGTCACTCTTCTTCTTCCTTGCATCTAAGGTATAAACCCTTCCTTGTGTCTGAGTCCTATTCTGAGGACAATCTCTCTTCAGATGACCCATCTTCTGACATTGGTAACACTTCACATTGTCTATACCACACCTTCCATCTCTCATCTGGAGCATACATAGCCTGTCTATAATAAGTAGCCATGTCTTCAAACTTTTCAGCATAACTGGCCACAGTCATACTACCTTGTCTTAGTTGTTGGAAATCAAACTCTTTCTGAGTTCTCAACGAGCTCGGAAAATACTTCTACATGAAAACAACCTTGAACTGCTCCCAAACCTTTGGCACTTCCTGAATAACCATTAAAGCCGAGGCACTCTCCCACCATCTCATAGCGGGACCCTTCAATGAGTGAGAGGCGAACAACACTTTGTTCTCCTCGCTACACTGGACTATCAAGAAAATCCTCCCCATACCAGAAATCCATTTGTGAGCCTTCACGGGATCCAATCCACCATGAAATTCTGGGGGATTCATGCTGATAAAATCCCGGAATTTCCCACCTTCAGCTTCTGGAACAACTACCGTAGGATGCAAACCTCCATTCATTTGTTGCACCATTTGCTGCATGAATAGATTCTGTTGCTGCTGCATCTGCTGCATAAACTGATACAGAGGAGCATTACCATCGCCGCCCGGCGGATTCGTCCCTTGAGGAGTGGTGCGGGGTCTACCACGAGTGTTTCTACGTCCATCAGCCATGTTCCTAAAGGTCATACAAATAGGATTAAGTTGATCAGGCTCAATACCATAAATATAACACTTAAGACAAATGGCGACACAACGTATATGAAACGGAAAGAAATACTTATACTATTTCATGGCTAGGTCGAGGATACGACCTGCTCTAATACCAACTATAACACCCATATATAAAACTCATACATCAAAGCATAAATATTATATATAGATCCAAGTGTTTGGTACTGAAACACATAAGCTCCTAGTTAACACATTTTATACAAATAAATGCCCTAAAATACAAGTACAAAAACCTAAGGCATATTATACACAATATGTTCAAAAGATAAAAACTAAGAACTAGATCAACAATGATCTCAAAATAAACTCTGCTACGGAAGCTAGCCATCAACAAGCAAGGAAAAGATCACACGACCTTATCCTTACCCTTCTCGGAACCTGAAGCACCTGAAATACATCAACAACGTGGGGTGAGATACATCAAATCTCAGTGAGTTCCCTATCTTATGGATTCTCTCGGATTATCAAGGTTCTAACAATCCTAACTCAAGTCCGGGGAAAAAGGGGAAAGGACTCTTGAGTTCACATTTCAATTCTCACACTATATTGAAACATGCCATGAGTTCATCAACTCAAAGTATCACTAATCGATAACCATACCAAGGTATCTCCTGTTCCCGTCCGCTTCTACGTCTAGAAGACGACCCGAGTCATATATCCTTGTAACCTACTTGACATACGAATGGATTTGGGTTCTACGGGCCTTTTACCGTTATGAACCGTCACTTCACACGGGCCTTTTACCGTCACAAGCATACGCTCCATAGGCACCATTCGTACAGCACGGGGAATCAAACCTGCCAAGTAGTTGTGCATCCATTTCAGAGGAGTCCGAGACTCATGAAACTACACTCAAGATAACCCGGTTACGATTACATGATTACATACAACAATTACGATTGTATTCAACAATCACAAGGCTATAATGCCTCCCGGCCTCTCATGCCGGCTCAAACCCACAAAGGTTAACCACATGTTCCATACTAGTGTTTCCAACTTCTAAATTCTCCTATAATTCATAAGGGTTTTTCCTCACTCTTCCTATTTCTTCTTCCATATTAACATGCATATTCACTTACAATCATGCTAAACAATAATAGGATAGGCAAGGCATCTCACAATTGCATAATAAAACAATTTATAACAATTACAACATAATTAAAACACTTTTGAACTTTCCCGATTATTTAGTCGGTCGGTAAAATTAACATTTTTCACTTCCATTGAAAAGAATATTTCCTTAGCTTCGCAACGATATAAAGAACTCTTAAATCGGATAAACGAGTCAAAAGTTACGGATTTTTGAAGAAAAGAAAAATATTTTGTCCCAGGCAGATTCGCCTGGCGAATCCACATTCGCCAGCACTTCGCCTGGAAAATTCCCATTCGCCAGCACTTCTCCTGGCGAATCTAGTGGCGAATCCCCAATTTCAGAAAAATCAAAAGTTCCAGTAGCTAACACATTTCTGTTTCTCCAAATTCGCCTGGCGAATCCGGTTTTTGCCTGGCGAATCCCTTTCGCCAGCACTTCGCCTGGCGAATAGGTGGCGAGACCAAATTCTCCTGGCGAATTCCCAATTCACCTGGCGAATCACACCAGAACCAGAATTCCTCCTTACAGGTTCCATGGCCCCCAAAACCCCAAAATAACCATTTCTTAACCCAAATCAATTTCAAACAACACAAACAAGCATCAACAATGTTTATATGCATAATGCGATCATACTACACAATTTATATCGATTTTTAACCGTTAAAAACATCGATTCAACATATTGACGTAAAACTCAATCATTCTAAAAACTCTAAAAAAAATGGTTTCTAAACTAGAACCCACCTTGAGATGAGCAAGATGAAGATGATTGAGAAGATTGGATGAAAGTTTGATGAATGGATGATGATGATCTTGATGTTCTTGAGCTTTTCTCCTATTTCCTCTTTTCTCTCCTTTCCTTTCCTTTCTTTCTTCTTTCCTTCAATGTTTCTATCTTTTTCTTTTGTTTGGCAAAGTGAGAGAAAAGAATATATAGTAACTTAGTATTAGAATTAATACTACTAAATGTCCAAAAAGTCTCTTAAGTCCAAATTAATAAAATGCCTCAGAGTCAGATAATATTAATTGGATTTATTCTCAGTTCCACAGTTACTCTAATTATTTTATCAAATAATTCCTCAGAGTACACTGGGCTCAGTCGATCACAATAAAATATTATCCGAAGAAATAAAAATATGGGGTATTACAAAAAGAAACTATATCCCATCTCTGTTATCATACTTCAAGAGAAACCCCACTAAACACCAACAAATCAAACTCAAAAGAAATCTCAATCACACCAATACATAAACAAATTCATTATTCACATAACCACAAATCAACAAAACTGATCTTAAATTGAATAAAAAAAAGTGAGTGAAAATCTTACCGGTCGAAATCGCGATGGGGTGGTGGTCCTCGCGGATGAACTTGCGGTGGTTCGGGGTGGTGGTCCTCGCGGATGAACTTGCGGTGGTTCGGCGTGGTGGTCCTCGCGGTGGCCTGTTGGGCAGAATGAATTCGCCGGAGTCGTTCTTTGCGGTGTGTGTTTCTATGAAGGTACGATGTGTGGCTGCGATTTCTGGTAACAGCATGGTCGCGGCGGAAGGAGGCATCGTGGATCCGATCTTGTTTTGAAATTTTCTGTTGTTGGATTGTGTTCTAATGGTGATTGAGTTAGTGTTGTTGAAAATTTTGAATGTTAATGTTGGGAAAGTTTTGTTTATGATATTTGGATTTATTGTTATTTACAGTGAAGACAATAATTTTGGCGATTCAAATTAGATCTAACTGTAATAGATTTTGATTCGCGGTGAAGATAGAACTGTAGAGCGATGGTGATCTCTTACTGAAAAATAAAAATAAAAATTGTGAGGGAGCAATTGGATTTTTTTTTGTGGTGTATGAAATCTCTAAATTTTAGATTGGTTTAATATTTGAGTTTTTTAGTTTTGACAAAACAACAAAGGTAATGGAATGGATTATTGTTTTAAATAAGTTGTGGGATTTAGATATATGATATTTAAAATGAGCTAGAAATTGATATTTGTTTTTTGTAGAATCAAAAGTTTTCGGTACTTTAATATTGAAACCTTTTTTGAATCGGTTGTGCCAATTGTATGAGATTTCAAAGTGATGATAAATGATTGTTAATCAGAAGATTAAAATAGTTGTTAAAAACAATTACATGGTGGAAGTTATGCAAGTGGAAGAGAAGATTGTCACAGCATATAACGAATAAATTTTGAAAAAACCAGTGAATAGAGAAAATATTAGGAGTAAATAAATAATGAGTAAATTGATAATGAATAGACAATAGTTTCGAAGGAAAAAGTAATGGACAATTTTGAAAAGAAATCATCAGACAATCATCATTTGGTTTAAAAATTAAAGCAAAATAAAAACTCTGAAGAAATAGGACTCTTGAAAAGTTTTGAGACTTAGCGTCTGAAATTGTTTATGTATTTGTGAATTTCAGAATCCCCCCCGGAAAATTATGAGAAGAAAAGACTATATTTATAGGAAAAATTAGGATTAATTAAAAAGGAAAAAATCAATTTGATCAATAAAAATAATCAAAGGCCCAAAAATCAATTTTAATTGATTTTGATTTCGTGACTTTTTGTATCAATCGTATTGATTCTTTTTAAAAAGAACAAAATCTTTTTTTCAATATTTTTTATTTTATAATTTTTTGGATATTTTTATGAATGATATGGAAAAAAGTGAAAAATAATATTTTTTAAAAATGCCTAGAAAATAAATACGAAAATTAAATTTAAATGATAAAAAAAATGATTTTTAAAAGTAGAAAAGTTAGAAACAAACACAAAAAGTGAAGAAGGTGGGATTTGAACTGATGTCTTTATGCTTGTATGTCCTTATCATTAGGTCCCTACCAAATGGGCTATTGTATTTAGTTGAAATGAAATGCCACTAACGAATTATTTAACTTTTACTGATTAATCCTAATTAATTTCTAACGAATAATAATAGCCACTAAAAAAAGACTTCTAAATATTCTTCTAATAGGTTAGTCCTAAATTTTTCTAAAATGATTATATACTATCCTAACTAGTTAATTAAATGAAAATATATATTAAATTGAAATTAAAATTATACCATGAAAAGTTTAAAAAAAAAAAAAAGCAACTAAACTACGATGAGATTAAAACTTCTAAAGAGTCAAAATGGTCCCTCTTTGACTTTTTAGGTCATTGTATTTGACCAAATGACTCATATGGACTCTAGGGTGTGTTAGTGATCTAAATCCTAAGTTACTTGAAAATGGAAAAGAAGAGTGGTCAAAATTTGGGGTACGGCAACACATATACAAAATGTGTCATATCACACTTTCGATGCGCACTCTGATTACTCGTAACCATCAAAACTATCAATCTCACGTCCAAAGTCTAACTCTTTCTTATATTCGCCAAAACTCACTGTTCACTTTTAATATACCCAACCTCACACTATCAGATGTCAATTCACACACCAACTCAAATCTCTAAATTCTTCCAAAAGTTCCCACTCTTTAACCATCAAAGCAGACATATGTAAAAACTTTCGACTTAACTCATCAGGCACGACATTAACTTTACCAACAGGATAATTCGAGCCAAGGTCATAACTAATCAGGAATTCCAACCATCCTCGTTGTCTCCTACTTTATTCCTTCTGACCAAACAAGTACTCTAAACCCTTATGATTACCAAACACCTTGAACCTAAAACCCTCAAAATAATTCCTCTAGATTCTCAACACAAAAGTAACCGCAGCCATCTTGAAATCATGAATCCTCAATTGTTGTAAAGCATAAGAAATGACTTTACCCTCTCGCATTAGCACACTAACTACACTCATCAAGGACACGTCACAATACCACACAAACGGTTCATTAGGATCACACAGAATCAAAACTGGAGTCGTAGACAACTTCTACTTCAGCTCACCAAAACTTACTCACAACGAACATCCAAAACAAACGACTCACCCTTTGCAAGTCAACTGAGATAACAGAAGTACGAACTTAGCAAAGTCTTCCATAACCTGCAGTAACAACCAACTAAGCCTAAAAGTTTCTAATCGCCTTAACCGACTTTGGAGTCTCTCAATGTAGAACTACATCTATTGTCGATGGATCCATAACAATACCATCATCAGAAATAACATAACCAAGAAAACTATCCTCTTTCAATCAAAATTCTCACTTTGATAATTCAGCAGAAAGCTCCCTCTCTTTCAACCCTTGTAGCTAAATCCTCAAATACTCTACATACTCATCCTTTGATTTAAAATAAATCAGAATATCATCCAATAAACATCACTATAAACTTATCCAAACAAGTATGGAAGATACGATTCATATACTCCACAACCATAACATATACAACCTTCAAAATTCATTCTGACCTCGAAACAATTTATCCAAAATAGCTTAACAATCTCTGGTAACCACATTCTATATCAATTCTTCTTACAGGGTTCCAACTCACTCAAGGTTTCTGCTGACACGAGATCTCAACCCATAGCAAAAGTAATACCATCAAGGAACTTCAAATCGTTCGCAATTCATCACAATTCGAAACTCAAGCTATCCAGGACACAACCGCAAGTTTCCATACTACTCACTGATTAACATGCAACCTCAGGTTATCATCCTTTTCCTTACCAACCATGTTGGACCTCTTCAAGTCGCACACTAATGTTTCATCCAAAAACACATCTGAAAACCATGCACAACTGACGTCTTATCCCCGTGGCTTCCTGCCAATTTCCAGAACACTATCATCACAAACATGACCAACATCTGAGTTTCACTTCCTAAAAGTTCTTTTACTTACTTAGTAGATCCAAACCTCAAATCCTCACCTTCGTCAAATTTGATTTCACACTCTACTCTCTGAGAACAACCATTAATGATACCCAATCGTTTTCTCTCAATGACTTCCCAACTGGACCAACATACCAAAACCTCTAATCCGTCTCATCTTCCGATATAAGAATCTTCATCGACTCATCAAAACAATCTGTAATCATTTTCTTAATTCCAACCAATTTATTGCACCCACTATCAAAGCCGGAAAGACACGTATATTCCATCCAACATAATTCCGTCTACTATCAACAAGTTATTAAGGGTGGTCAGTTCCTCAATTTGTCAATAGATAGCCGACAATCATGATGGGGCATAAACCGTCTTTACTAAACTATAATATCATTTCTTGCATCTTGTGCACAAAACTACCTAAGGCACAAATCCTTAGTTGACATAAACCTTACCTCCGCATTCCCTCCGGAACCGGGAACAACACTGTCCAAATAACACTTACAATCTTGCAATCTACAAAACACTGAGCCAACGCTCCACACCTGAAGCAACTTGGAGAAGCACCAGCTTCTCCCCCACTTATCTCATTCTAAATCCTGCAGACAAAGGATTAGAAGAACCAGAAAGTACTGACAGTGTTTCACACACATATCACATACTAAGGAACAAATAACATCGACAGTATTCAACTGTCACACCAACTGACTCAACAACTTGGCCGGACGGACCGACCTGCTCTGATACTACTAATGTAACACCCCAATTCCCATCGCGGATAAATAATACATAAATAAATAAGAATAAATAAAAATTTATTCTTAGACAGAAACAAGGATGCCACATTTGAAGAAAGAAAACACAATCCCTGCTCATAAATTTGATACATAACACAAAATGGAATAAACATAAAAGGGAAAATTTTTCCAACAAAGGGAAAGTTCAATTATGGAATAAAGCGGAAAGATCCATAACTGACTTGTTTTACAAAATAAATTATTTTATAACATCAAAATATTCATACAAAGATAATACAAAATAGATCCAACAATTGTATACATATATGACAAAAGCGTTCCCCGACTCCCGTGTTACGTATCAGAGCAGACAGGCCGACAAAAGGGTGGAGAACTAATCTTCACAAAAGCCTCCAAGATACTAATCAGCAATTGCCACATAGAGCAACAAACCACTGCAGAAGGGTGAGAAATAACAACTAAATCAAGATTGCATAATAATATGTAAACACATATAAATTCACATGCATAATTATTCTCACCACAAGCCTCGCATACTAATACATATAGCATGCCACAGATACATAACATATTTCCAATAATCCAACCACATAGCATATATCAATTATACCAACATAATCACATATTCACACATAAGGCATACCAAGGTTATGACCTATGAAAACACACCACCACATCACATATATTCATATATAGCACATCAACAATAATCCAAACAATCTTTGTAATGTATAACGTCTCCACAAAACATAGCACCTGTCCATTCATAAAACATAGCATCCATAACCAATGCATTTATCACAAATGCATATCAAATCACCAATGCTATCACGAGCTCAACACATAATCAATCAATTCACAATCTCCCACACATAATCAATCCATTCATGATTTATGCAAATGCACAGGGATCGACACAACGAATCTATGCATGCGGTACCATTCCATCGATCATTCTCATCATTAATTCACTCAGGAATTATTGGAATCATCGCTTGTTACTTAGTGTAACTCCCCGTCGGGCAAACGATGTTCCCCGTCGCTTTAGGTCCTTTTTGTATAAGGCACACGACGTTTATGGGTCGCTTTAGGTCCTCTTTGTATAAGGCACACGATCCGATCGCTTTAGGTCCTCTTTGTATAAGGCACACGATCGTCTATAACGTCGCTTTAGGTCCTCTTTATATAAGGCACACGACCGTTACAACAGATTCCCTCTGGAATCGTTTCGTCGCTCACACCCACTAGGTCACACGACATCACAAGATGCATATCATGATGCTTGGCATACAATGACTCGTGACAATCAAATGCATATACATATATATAACCATGTGAACCATCTCAACATCAATAATCATGCATTTCAATCAAACCTAAAACAATGCATTTATTTTCCATAAGGCCACAAACCATCATCACAACATTGCATCACATGCATTCACATCATATAACCCACATAAAAGCTCCACGTTATATAACAATCGCACAACACACGGTAAAACACCAACCGCATGCACTTAACGCGATAAAAACATCCGACAGCACGACTAATTCTCAAATCACGAATTAATTAAATCATCTTTTACCCTCCAAACCATTTTTAATAGAAATAATATTTCATTAGCTTTCCAACGCTTCGAACGGGGGTCAAAACGGACTTACGGTTTGAAAGTTATGAAGAAAACAAAATCTGACATTTTAGAAAATTCTGTGATCATGAGCCGACGCATAGAATCATGAGTCGACGCATAAACCTGGAAATTTCGCCCGGGTCAATGCACGAGGTCATGAGTCGAGGCATAAACCTGTGGGTCGGCGCATGAATGCGCAGATTCTGTTAAAAACTCGGTTTTCGGCCGTTAAATGCCTTCCGAACCTCCGATTTCGATTCCGTAAAAAGCCCCGGTCTCAGAATTCAACATACTACAATATGTTCACCATTAAAAAGCCATACAACACATTTTATATTTTTTAAATATTTTGAAACATAATTTTATCAATTTATCCCAACTCCAAACTCGATCAAAACCACTCGAAAACACACAAACAACCATTCCCGATTAATTCTTATCCTCACCCGACTATACTACACAACTTATTCCGCATTCCTACCGTGAAAACATCGATTTCTCACTATTTCATCATTATTGCCCTAACTCTCACAAACTATATAACTCAACCCAAAACTCCCTAAATCATACCAACGAGTATTCCCGATTAAACCCAAACAATGCTCGACTATTCTACACAATCTATTCCAAATTCTAACCGTTAAAACATCGATTCTATCGAAATGATCACAATTCCAATCAAGTGGAAAACATATATTTTTCAACCAAACATTCAAACAAATACATACATATACATATACAAGCAAGATATAATCGAAACTTCTCGTCCTTACCCGATTAAACGATTATCCAAGCTTTGTTTTGATGATTTTCTCTTCTTCCCCTTCTTCTCTATTTTCTTTCTCTTCTTTCTCTTTTCTTTCTCTTCTTTCTCCTTTTCTCTCTATTTCTCTCTTTTCCCTTTTTATAACAAAATATCTAACTACCCAAAATGATCATTTTGCCCTTACGCTCAAATATCTCCCAAACGCTCTCAAAATGCGATAAAACATAAACAGCGATGAAATATATTTCGGGAAATAAAAGTTGAAAAGAAATTATAATTTATTGCAAATATTTTACCTATCAGAGAAATTAGCCAATTAACTCAATTAGCGGGTAAAATACAATAAATTCACACGTTTCACAAAATTCACATAAATGAAATAAATAAATACAATTAAACAAATCGGTACGTTACACGTGTTGCTTGCTACGGGCCGTAGCGGGTGCTACGGGCACCCGTAGCAGCTCACTGCCTCCATCTTCCTTGTAACATGTTTGTGGGCTTGCCTGCTACGGGCCGTAGCAGGTGCTACGGGCACCTGTAGCAGGCCACAACTTCATGAGTGCTTCTCTTCGATTTCCTGACGTTTTTTTTCTGGTTTTGGCTCGACTATTCTCTTGTACCTGAAAACATGCAAATAACGATACCAAATATAAAATATGGGACACATACTTAAAACATAAACAAAAACATGAATTACTTGACTAAAAACATGGTAAAATAAAACATAGAAAACCACCGATCAAATATACTTCAGAGATGAAAAACATGCAAGAATTATGTGTCAAGTGCTGAAAAGAAGAACATTACAAGAAGTTTATTATACATTTTGTATAAATAGGAATTCTAGTGTTAGGATTCATGTGTTGTGTTGAATTCACTACAAAACTCACAAACTCAAAGTACCCAACGTAGCAAAAACGAGTTTAACTTAGCAAAATGTATTATTTTTGAAACACCATTTCAATTAAATGCAAAGTCTTTTTTCCATTTTACTTTCTATGCAGTCTTGTTTTCATTCCTTTGTTAATTTCTTGTAACTCTACATTGTCTTTTACAAACTTCATATATTTCTTCATTGTCGAAATACTTTACATTTCCAGCAATTCACCCTTTTATATTATTCTACTTAGAGATTTTGACCAAGTAGAAATCCTTCACTTTCTTACACAACATTCAGGAAAGTTTTAGCAATATGTCCTAGGATTATCTGGTCGATCCTGCAACTTACCTTTAATAAGAGGCTAGTACTTGTTTACCAAATTCCCAAGTATAGAAATTGGCACACCCGGTGGGACTCGTGCTAAAACTTTTTATCTACTATAGATTTTATAGTTTCCATTTATAAAAGTATTTTACGTACATGTGATGTTTTAAAAATTTGCTTGCGTTTAAGAAGTGGAAAATCTTTGCCAAAAATGACGCGTCCTTCTATGGATAATTCTAATTCACGGAACAATCCCTAAAATGTAATAGAACAACCATTCGAATCGAAGGTTGAATAGGTAGTTATTTCAACGCCTATTAGAACAACTTCTCATATGTATCAAAAATGCTTGTTGCACTGATACCATCGCAAGGGGTCATACCTCCACCACAAATAGAAATTTCCTTTTTTTAACCTTGCAATTGCAAAACCTTTGTTTGGTTTTTTTATGGCAATGAATAATAGGGAGTACCCTTAGTGGTATGCCAACGTCGATGATGGTTGGCCTTTACACTAACATGTCGATAAATAGTGACAATGCAATGGCCACTGGGCCATTTTATAATCCCCATAATGCCTCTACTTTGACCATAAACAATATGGTTCGACCAGGAGGGATTGGTTACATCTCTCATGTGGCACCATCAATAAATACAACATCTATGACGGCTATGAGGCAGCAGATAGATGAAGGCAACCTTGAAATGGTTAATACACCACTACTATAATTAATGCTTATAACATCGCACGCGAAAGAGATGTAACATCTACTACCAAGCCGACGTAACGAAGGGTGACATGAAAAGTTGCCACTTAGCACCTCGTCTAATGAAAAACCGATGGGTAAATTTATATTATCATGGGTTCGAACCCCAGCATCTGGATTTTTATTATTTACACAAACAGCGTCTCATACCTCTCAGTTTATTTAAAAACTGAGGGGTTAGATAGTTTTTTTTTTTTTAAATAAAACTCATTACATTATTTACATAGAATATTAATAAATTAATTTGTTTATAAACTACATTGTTTATGCCGAATATTAAAGTAATAATGTTATTCTTCATCGCCGTCGCTGTTGGTGAAGAACATATACTGGATACTTGTAGAAGATCAAATGTTGGGAATCCCCGTTTCGTAGATCAAATGCAATATATTCTATATTACTTGCATTCATTTTTTCTGATATAAAACAAAAAAAAATTTAGCTAAATAAAATAAATATTCAGTTATATGATTATTTAAGAATACAAACCTTAAACCCATGATAATTTTCTGCACTTGCAATCCATCACATAAATCTTAAGCAAAGTAAATACACTCTCATTAGCCACATATTAAATAAACCTAACTTTGTTCTGCTCTTGCAATCTATCACAGTTATACTTTTACTTTGTAAAATCTCATGGTGCTCTAACTAAACATAGAGTTTCACAACAACGTTTCTTGGGGGTTCACTACTATCTAATTTAAATATTCATAATGCGTTTATAATAAGGGTTTTAGGTTTCATGAGGATCACTAACAGCAGTATCTTAAGCGTTGATAGTCATTAAATGGACGGTAAATATTTGTTTAAGGACGGTGAATAAACCGAAAAAAATACGCTAATATGTTACCTCGGTTATTACTCAAAACCGAGGGAAATTGTGTTTCGTTTTACAAAAAATAAAATAAAATATGTTTTATCCCAAGCCACATACCTCTAGATTTCTTTTTAAAACCGAGGTGATTTTTTTTTTATATTTACATTGTTTACAAAGAATATTAAAATAAATTACTTAAACAAATCAAGAGTTTGACAATGGATTCTTGGAGAACAACCCAGAGGAGTTATATGTTCCAAACAAGGGAAATTTTTTATATTTATATTGTTTTCAGATTTCTGAGAAGTTATTAGTTCCAACCAAGAGAAATTTTTTTTTGTACTTGTAATCCATCCCATATTATATTGAGCAAATGTTTTCATGGCAAATGCTTTCACATGAAATAGAAATGGATGTATGTGTTTAGTAATAAATTTCTCAATGTTGTCAACCAAGGAAAGCAATAGATTTCTCAATGTTTTCTTTGATTGACAACATAGGAATGTTATTACATAAATACAACAACAACATCAACACCATTATGTGAGATAGATTGCAAGGGCAAATAAATGTTTTGTTCAATATAGAAGAACTCTGAAGATTTTTCTGTCATGCAATCCTTCCCAAAGAATGATGCTTGGGGCGACTTCATATTAGTAAGGATTATGGTAAAATCTATTTAACGAGTGCTTTTATAGTAAAATCTTATTATTTTATGCCTTGGTTAAATAGAAAACCGAAAGGTTAGAACATTTTGTTTACACTTACAAATAAATAAATCATAAATTGCGATAGCTGGAAATCGAAACTTGTATTGAGTTATTTTTTCACCTCGATTAAAAATTGAGGGAATTTTTTTTTTTTTTTTAAATAATAAAAAATAGCGCGTCTTGGCTTTATACCTCAGTTTTCTATTGTTCGAGGTGAAAGCTTTGTCATGAAAAGCGTTATTTGTTGCAGTGCACTGACCCATCAAATGGGTACAATATTTAATCCTTTGATTACAAATACTAACTAAACATATGAGTTGTTGGCCAATCAAATGGGTCAAATAGTTGACTTTTTCGGCATGCCTCAAGTTTAAGCTTGACCAACCCCTTAGATATCAAATGTTAGGCAAGTTGAAACACTCGAAAATGGATTGGCCTATGTAAACTTAGGCAAACTCAGGATTTCAACCACCAGAACCTACCCCAAATAGGGAAGACAAAGAATACATAGGTCAGCACAACCCTAGACCTATAGCGGTACAGAGAAATCAGGATGTCGACCAAGTACTTTGACATGTCCAACAAAATAGCTTGGGGGGCATAACAACATAACTAATGTGGTCGAAAAAATATTGGCACGAAATGGCCTTAATGTGGGTCTCTATAAACCCAATTTCACATCACCTTTATCAAAATATGTTCGATAAAAAGTTTTCCTCAGGGAACGAAAGTTCCCAAGTTTACCAAATTCGTTGGTGACCCTAGTGAGTCTACAGTGGAACATGTTACTAGGCATCAAACTAAGGCTGGCGACATAGCAAACAATGAGAATTGGAAAATGAAGTGTTTTCCCAATTATCTAACTAAAAACGATTTTACTTTGTTTACCACACTCCATACAAACTTAGAGTAAGTTTGAGAGGTTGTTCCATGAACAATTCTACATGGGCCAGTCAAAAATAAGCCTTAAGGAATTGGCTAGTGTTAAGCGAAAAGTCCTTGAATCAATTGATGATTATTTGAACAAGTTCGAACTCATTAATCAAGATGATTTATACAAATCCATGAACACGAGTTAGTCGAAATGGCTATAAGAGGCCTAGATTACTCCATCAGAAAGAAATTAGACACTCAATACCTTAGGTACGTGCACAGTTAGAAAATAGGCTTCACCAAGTCGAACGCTTGAAGGATGAGAAAGCCAGAACAAATAAGTACCATAAGAAAGAAAAGGTCACATATGTAGAGACAGGTGAGTATCTCTCAGATTTAGGCGACGAGTATGTCGAAGCATGTGAGGTCAATGTTGTTGAACTTAAGCCAGGACCTCCATATATGTGTAAAATGCTAAAACCATCAAACAGGAAGAATCTTATCGAACCTAGCAAAAATGATAAAATCATCTCAAAAACATAAACTTTTGATATAACTAAATGTGATGAAATATTTGACTTATTGGTTACTGATGGGCAGATTATAGTGCCTCATGGCCTGAAAATCCCCTATTAGAACAAAGGGAAAATAGAGGATTTTGTAAGCACCACAATTTTCTAGGTCATGAAACTTCTCAATATGTGCTTTTCAGGGATTTGGTGCATAAAGCATTGAAAGAATGAGGATTACAGTTTGGCGAGAAGCCAAAAGCTTTAATGTAGGTGGATGTTGATCCACTCTAGAGTGAAGAGGCACACTATGATGAGCCTATTGAGATTCTCGTGGTTGAAGCTACTGATGGCTTCGACATGGAGGTCGAAAAAGCTGAACAGATTCCTGCAATTGTTGGTGAAGAGATGAAACTGGTGTACCCCCATGCTGAAGAGCGATTGATTGACTTCTTGGAGAGATGCGAGCTGAGCGACTCCAAAACTATGTTATGCACCAGGTGTAGCAAAGTCTTTGACGAGGAGGCAACAAAGAAGATTGAGGAAACCATAATGCATGTTTCCAAAAAAAATCAAGGGAGGAGGTTTGACTGCTCGGTTCAGTTTAGAAAAATAAGGTGTTCCACGCAGAAATGAAGAATGTCGGAGGAAATTTCGGCATCCTCGCCAAAAAAATTATCGTCCTCCTACTAATATACCCCGGGAAAGTGGGTAAAATCTTTGAACCAGAGGGGGGCAAATCAACCAAAATGGAAAGTGGTTGACCCAAAGATAGGGTTGCCAAACCAGGAAAACCCTAATGTGTCGAAGGGTCATCCACATGTCCCTCAGAACTACAAAGGAAAAAAAATCCTATGACACGGATCTAATGGAGGCGTCATCAAAGAAATAAGAAGGTTGAGCGTGAAAGATTAAGTCTATAAATGATTGCATGATTGTCACAATAGTATGATGGTATGTTATTAATTATAATATACTAGATTCATGCATGACTAAGTCTGTGAATGATTACATGATTGTCTATTTATTTTATTTTGGAGAAAAATGAATAGACTATGTGAAAGCATCTGAATGTTTATGCTTCTAACTTCTGTTGTTGTTATCGTGTAACACTGATACATGGAAGCTGCTAATGTTGAAATGCTTTGACGATCTAGTTGTTCTACTTGTTGTCACTTGAAGAAGTGCTTTTGTATCTTGAAAAGTTGTTTTGCCACAATTTTCCAAAGGGAGATATTGTTGTTCCTATGGGATTGACCCTTTGGATTGGCTGCATTTTAGCAAAACAACAATTTGAAGAAGTGTCCAAGTGTTCAAGATTAGTCTAGCTTGTTAAAGTTGTATGAAGTTGCACAAAGGTCACGTGTTGGGCGCGATGCTCTGGCATGTTGGTACGACATTTATGCCTTGTGCAACAGGCGCCAGAATGTGTGTTTTGGAGTATGATCTGCACAAGATTCGTCAAAGAGCTATTGTTATTGAATTAACTTTTTATATTATTTATTTAACAGCTGGATGGAGTGTAATTCAGATTTAAATGAAGATTTAAATTTGAATTTGAATGAAAAACAAATCATATCTTGTTGGAGATATTCAAGGAGAAAATCAAATATCCAATAGATTGTGCAAAGATTCTAGACAAAAATATCTGAAGATCAACAAAGAAAAAACCAGAGTTATTTGCTATATAAGGAGATCGAAACCTGCATTGGAAGAAAAGCACTCCCATTGAAGATCATAGAGTGTCTAGGTTTTGTGTCGTGTATTCACGCTAATGCCTTTAGAGGATTCGTGTTTAATCTTTATGTACACCTCTATGTTTCAGTAACTTGGCATGGAAGGTTTGTCTAGTTGAGTTGTAATCAACATTAATTATGTACACCTCTATGTTTTAATAACTTAGCATAAAGGGTTTGTCTAGTTGAGTTGTAACTTTCAACATTCTTTATCTTGTGATGATTGAAGTTGGTCACTAGGGTTTAGTGCTTGTTTGCCCCTGTCACTAGGATTGTGACAGAGAATAAAGTGAGTAGATTCTCATATTTAGGGGGAGGAATCTTTGGTTGTTAAGGCTTTTAGTTCCCTTATTCCTAGGGTTGGAGTCTCTGGTTGTTGAACTCTTTTCCTTGTCTATTGCTGATTCAAAAATATTTTGGGGCAAATACCTAAAAGATGGAAGATTTCGAGGGGATTTCTCCATCAATTATTCATTTAAATGTATATTGGATGTCTTAGTCATGGTCCATACAGTCTGTAAACCCATATTATCCTGGAGAGATCCCTTTAAGCCATTGATGTATCGAGCCACTTTCTGGATCTCTGATTCTCCCAGTTCATTGCGCTAAGAAAAATGTAGGAACTCAGATGTGTATTTTATCACAATTGTCATGCCCAGAATGCACTCAATTTACATCTTATAAAGAATCAATTCATAATCCTCTGGTAAAAAACGCTCCAGTATCAATTGTTTCATTCTTCGCCAAGTTTTGACTAACCCCTTCATTTGCCTCTTCCTCTGAACAACAACACCAAATAGTTGTAGTACTCTTACGCCTGATCGCCACCATCTTAACATACTTGTTCTCATGGACGCCCATAATATCGAAGAATCTGTTAACGTCGATCTGCCAATACAGAAACTCCTTCACTCCCATTGTTCCATAGAAAATGGAATATCAACATTCACTAGATAGTCATGGTTATACCGTTGATTCCCATGATCAACTATCTCTTCCTCGTCGGGTTCTTCTTCACAACTCGAATTTTCAACAATAACAACACGATAATTTCCACCTTGCAGAACCCTAATCGGTCATACTCTCTCGTCTCTTCACTGGTTCTCGTTGTTGTTGGCATTGTTCATCTAAGCTGTTAAATTTTCCATTTGTTCAGTCAAAACAGTTAGGATCGTGTTAAAAGTTGTGGCAACTCTCCCAAGGTATGCTCTAGTCACCAATTGATCTCTCATGATTGATTAAGCTACAAAAAAAAATAAGAAAAAATTTACTCTGATGCCACCTGACGCAGTCGGAATCACAAAAGATTATCAAACGCTAAGCTTAGAACGAAAACACGATTTTGCAAGCGACAAACCTGTGAGATAAAATTATGGAATCCGCCAAGATCATTAAAAGATGGTTATTAGATCCATTTTAGTTTTGAGTTGTTTTGGTGCTTCTCTATTATTTAACTAATACTCTATTTTTATTTTTATATTTAGTGGTTTTCACTTCTTTATTAATATATTATTTTTTCATTAAAAGAATCACCAGGATCACACTATTTTTTTTAAGAGAAACGTGTAAATTTATTTATTTTTATTTTTCTTGGTTTTATTTTTTCTTTTTCTTTGCTAAACCAAACATATACCACACGTAATAAAAGTTTAACTTGAACCTGCATTCCGTTAACCTGTCCCTAAAGTCGACATGTCACAAAATCTTGCCAAAAAGCCATCATAAAAGTCCTTATTCAAAATAATGGACTTATACCAAACAAACACAGACTTTATATTCCGATACGCTTAAAATCAACTATTCAATATAATAAAACAAATATAAAACTAATACAAAGTTTATATTAATATATATAACCAACAACTAAAATCTCAACTCAAGAGCTAGTATACAATAACTATTCATGTCAAAACGTTGATCATCAGAAATAAAATAAGCAGGATGGAAAGAAAGAGGTGTTACTTAACCCTGCTAGTTTTTTTTTTTTCCTAAGGCAATTGGTATTAATAACGAATACAAGGGGTATTCGAACCCATACAATCAAAACTAAAAAAAAAACAACAAGAGAAATTCACCACCAAACTCAAATTACCTTAAGCAACTAATAGGATCAGAACAAAAGGCTAAAAAATTTGAGTTGGGATAGATAATTTCCCCATTGCAGGACCAAAACCAAACAACATATTTAATGTTCCAAACAATATCGTTAACGCTACATCTACCGTTTTTGAAAATGATATCATTTCTACTCCTCCAAAGAATCCAAATAACCGCCATCCAAATCATTCCGAAACCCGAAACATCAAATACATGCGCTACCCAATGGACAGATCAGTAACCATAAGCCACGTGAGAAGCCGCCTGTTCCTATTCATATCCCACCACAACCACATATACTTCATCGGCCGCCATCTCGACCGCCTCCCTAGGATGCAAGAAATAATTAAGAACGCCCAAGTTGCAAAGAAGTGTATTCGTATACTTAAATCTTAACTATAATTTTCTCAGTTGCCAACATTTCCTTTTGTTGTAGGCATAATTAGTATTCTGTCTTTATGATTGGATGCTTATTTCTTTTTCAGCATTTGTATTTGCTTGCGGGTGCTAATAGTACCACCATCTTTTATTCTCTTTTTAATAATTTGATTGAAACAGTGAATACTAGATTATACAGAAGTTCACAAAAGAAAGGAATTAGCATAAACCCCATTGTGCTGCTTTCCGTATCTAGGCAAGCAAACAAATAAAGCTACAATCTGGATTCCTTTGTTATTGTGTGATTAGTTGATCTTGGGACTTAAGTAAAACTTTGGATCCCTGAGAAACCTTGAAACCATCTCTGCCTTGTCAGTGGAAAGATCTGTATTCTCCAGAATTTGCTCTTTTGATGCCTTTGCAATTGCTTGGACAGAACCAATAGCTTGACTTAGCTGAATTGAACCATCAGAAGAACAAATAACTCAACCTATATGCATGGCTATTCCGGTTTGGCATGTGACAAAATTATTATGTAGTTTACTATCCCAAATCAGTAGGAAGACTAGCATGATAAGACTAACATAGCATCAAAACTTTGACACCGACGCAATTATTATCAGTAAATAGACAAAAGGAAGATTATACTCTCACCAATTTTCCACATATATTCAAAAAACCAGAGTTTTAACAATGATGGATGGAGGCTTGTAAAAATATAAATAAACTGAAGAGTTTCTTTGTAGTAGAGAGAGATGTACCGCATTTGCATCGTGATTGTCAATGCCTGGGATTGATGTGACAACTTTAAGAAAAAAGTCCATTCCTTGCACCAACTTCTTCCTCTTCAAAACCATAACAAAGTTCATACATCAATATCCTAGTTTCATTTATGTGAATCCTAGCAGCTACATAATATGACATTTTAATGTAAAATCAATGAGCTCACCTCAGCTTTAAATTTTTCTTCAATTCCTTCCTTCCTGCTTGTATACTGCAATTAGTTGGAGAATAATAACTATAAATTGGAACAACACACTAAAGTTAGATAGTAGTTTCAGATTCTACCTCCAGAAGAATGGGCAATTTTTACCATCTTTTCAAACCCCATCTCCAAGTCCTTAACTGGTATAAATGTAGGCTTGCCAATCACCATCCCAAATCTTCACACATTCATAACCATGATCCATGTTCTTTCATCATTCAAGTCATACATAGCTAACAGAAATCCATCAGAACAGAAGTAACAAAACTTACTTGAAATATGACTCAATAAATGAATCCATTTCCTATTTTCCTGGGAGTGTGATAACAACATAAAAACGTGAAAACTGAGCCTTCAGTTGCTGAACTCTGCACCAGAAAATTCAAATCAAGCATAACCTCTTTGTAAAGTAAAAATTCTACTTAAACATTACCCGAAGCAAAAGCATAGTAACCTGTTGAAGATTGGAGCCACATTGTCGCAGTCCAAGTTTGTCACAAAAATGAAGGCCACAGATAAACCCCCACAATTAAAAATAAAATCCTACAAAGTAAATCCTCAAATTTCCGTCATAATTTCATTTGAAAGGAACAAAATACAATAGGAAAGACAACATGCAATTACCGGAGCAATTGGCACAAAGTTAAGGCGAAAGGAATTTGCAGAGAGGAAAGTGGAGATAAAATCAATGAAGGATGAATGTTGATCCTCTTTCCATGAACTTCTCATCAAACAGACTCCATTTCCACCTACTCATTAGTCATTACAATAGAGTAGAAAATTAAAATTAAAACAACATATCTAAGAAACTAAAGCATTAAGAGAAGAATATAAGCCATTTTGCAAAGTTTGCACAATAAAGGTTTTAATTAACTGTCGCGGTCGCGTTGTAGTCACGTAAAGATTTTTGCAATTTCGGTAGGTGTCCCGATATTGATTGCAGTTGTCGCTGTGTGAATTTACCACAATTTGTTCTTTATCCCAAAAACGGTGAATAACATATCGGTAACTTGTGATACCGTTTTGTCACATACGTCTTCTCGGTAACAGACTGTTTTTTAAAACCTAATGATTCGTTTAACTGGTCCTTAGATCAATCTGATGAGAATAGCCTTGTTAATAACACATAGTACAATAACTAAAATATGCTTTAAAGTCTCAACTCAGCACATTCCGCAGTTAAATACTTACTTAAGAACTAACATCCAAAGTTCGGAAAAATTGAGATACAATCTCATGCATCTCTACTTAAAGCATAGATCAATTTCGCATCAGCAGTTAGTTATAGTTTTAAGAAACAGAATCCGAACAGATCATAAACTGGAAATAAAATTCTGATTAAACGGTGTATTTATCGGTGAATTGAGAAAATCGTTACCGGAGAATGATGCATTTGATGGAGTTGTTGAGTCTCTTCGGTATGTATCCATGAGTGAATCGCAGAGTCAACAATGTCGCTAAGAGTGAATTAGAAGAAAAAACTCGTTTGATTTGTCTCTATTGAAAGTTTAAATAGCAAAGAGAAAAACAAAAGGAATGAGAAGACAAGTAAACAAACCAACGGCAAACGGAGGTTTCTGTTACGGCAGTGTGCGGTGGTTATCGTCACACAGCACGGAAATGAGACCGAATGGAAGCGCGTTCCTCTCCGTGCATTCACGCAAACAAACAAAAAAGTAGTTTCCCGCCTCGACAAAAGCACATTAACCAATAGGTCAATTATCTAATGCGTGAAATGTAATTTTGATTTGAGCTTAATTGTGATTTCACTAGGAAATGTAATTTTGATTTCACCTTAATTGTGATTTCACCCGCAACTTAAACCATATTCGCGTTCCGCCTCAAAGTTGATAGAGAAATCCTGCTTTGATTGGGTTTAGGTTTGGATTTAGATTTTTTTAATTATAAAATATGAAACGAGTTAGATAATTGAGACTTCAAATTTGCCAAATTTATTTCATAAAGTTGATAGGAAAAATCTGATGTGATTGGGTTTAAGTTTGGATTTAGATTTTTCTAATTATAAAATATGGAACGAGTTAGATAATGGAGACCTCAAATTTGCCAAATTTATTTCATAAATCATTATTTATTTTAATAATTTAAAATATTAAATATATGATCAATGTTTTGATATTTTGAGTTATATATATTATTTAAAATATTTATATTATTTAAAATATTTGAAATGTCTGTATGAAATTTTTTTAGATTATTTTTTTATTATTTATAACTAGTAGAAGACTCGTACGTCCGCACGGGTAAGTTGATTCTTATCTTAGATCATTTAATAAATAATATAAATGTTTGTGGTTCTTTTTTAATACATCTTTACATGTATTAACAATAATTAATAAAGTTTAAATTAAAATAGGTATTTTGTTAATAGTGAATCATAAAATTAAAAATTTATACGATTATAAAACAACGTACGAAATTATCAGAAAAAATAACACAATAAAAATTGAAGTGAAAATTAATTATATTTCACACATTCAAAATGCACTTATATAAAAATGGATAAGAAAAGAATAGCCTTAAAAAAGTTTAAAGAAAAAAAAATCATGGGTAAAGAAATAACTTATAGTCAAAATTAATTATGTTGCTATTAAAATGATTAAATTGTTAATTTTAGATCCCCTTATTTGAGAATTATCCTTGATGTCCAATTAACATAAATTTTTAAAAAATGTTGTCATAAATAATATTTAAATATTTATTTTAACAGTGTTCAAACCTAAAATCTATTTCAATTTTAATGAACCATAAACGTTTCAACTTTTAACACGTATAAATAGTTTATAATAAAAATAATAAAATTGAAAATCTGATTTGGCGGTTGTTTGCCAACAAATGCATTCATATTTTGATTATTTTTTATTTGAAATAATAGTCAACTGTTGTCTAAGAATGATGTTTTTTTAATAATTATTTTAACAAAATTTAACAATTAAAACAAATACTTCACGATGAATGTGGTAAACAAAACAACTTTTTTTACAGGTATCTTATCAAAGCTTTTCAAACTTGGAAAAACATCCTTTCGGCTGTGAATGTTGCGTTAGCTGCATTGGAAGTTCTGGTATCTGGGAGACAATGGAAAGTCCTTCTATTGGCATCTGCATCCCTGTTCTCTGTTGGAGTATATGTTTGTTCAACAGCTATTGCAATGAATACAACAAACTTTATTAGGATACATAGGAGATTAAATGATGAAATGAAACCAATCTAGGTGCAGAGTGATGAAATAAAATCACCTATGACCACGGTGCGAAGAACGCCAATGATGTCTGTAAAATGGAAAAAAAACACTCCACAAAACATAAATATAAACAAAACAGAATAAATGCACAAAACACAATGATTAACATCCAAAAACCAATACTCGATTCCTGAAAAAGATACATGGTGATCAAGCTTGGAAGCATCAAAGTAAACTGAGTAAAAATCAATTTAAAATGAAATGATAAACATTGATAAACAAATAACTCACAGTCAAAATAGAGTGATGAGCAATTCACACAAGCTAACTGATTTTCACAGAGTTTTCGAAATCAGGCTCATTATTGTCATTACTTTGGTAAAATACCAATAAGTAGCTATCTAGTTAACAATTTCAACACCTGAAAATTCAATTTTTTGAGCAAAAAGTGAAATATAATGAAGTTAGGAAATAATCCATTTAGAAACTTCTTGAAGCTGTTTCAATTTTACATTAAAAAATTTAAAGGTATATTAATCCACCTTGTACATAACCAATATCATTGTCGAACCAAGCATAAATTGACAGAGCATCCCAAAGTTTTGCTTGCTTACCTTCATCTTCGTAAAAGATAAGTGATCGATCTGTCCGAACAACATCCAGACCTACAATGCAAAATAATCAATTACCATCATGGACACTTATTAAACCAAAACTAAAATTAATAAAAATCAGTCTTTATGCAGCAACATATGCTTACCAACAAGCTTAGATTGTTGAGACTCCACAGGCACACCCTATATAAGAGGCAAATAAACATTCAAAATCACAAAAAGCAAGCTTACGGAAAAATCAAACAAACTCAGGTCTAAGTGTAAAACCTAGAGTATGTCAGGGGTCTCATCATACCTTATCTCCGACATATTGTGGTAGTGCAATTGATGCAAGGTTACACACAACAGTCTCTGTTGGACTTGTGTACTCAATTATCTCAGTGCACAGGTTTGATGACTTAATTGTGCCAAGATTCTGCTGGTTGCTTTTCCTATTGCAAGCATCCTAAAATATAAAAAAGAAAATTTATGTACAGAAAAAATAAAAGGTAAACAAATAGATATTAAAAGAAGCGTGGAAATATTTAAAATAATTATTGTCAAATCACTTTAAAAAGCATGTAAGGATTTCCAGTTTCTATCTGTGACTTCAAAATCACAAACCAGAGACTCTGTGCTTGAACAACCTTCTTTGCTTTTCCATGTGGATTTGATAGTGAAATAACAAAGCAGCAATAATCAGAAAGAATCAGCAAAAGATGTATTCATGCTGAAATATCCAAAACAACCCTGCTTAGTAAGACCAGACTTACAGCTCTTTCATACTGGGTGTGCAAATTCTCATATTCTTCACCCCAACAATCTGCCAAACCAGGTGCCTCATTGTGGTGTTAGTGTCCCATGAAAATAATGAATTTCAGTGATAATGAATAACATCCCGACCTGCAGTTTGCTGAGCCCATATGATATTTTGCTACCTTTTCCACCAGCAAATTGAACAGGTAATTAGAAGTAGAAAACCAGTCAGCCAAGTAAGAGGTAATTAGAAAACCACCAGCAAATTTCTGTGAATTTGAACAGGCAATGAAATAGCCATACTTGTGGCAAGATCACTTCACATCCAAGGCTAAACTGCAATTTTCGTTCACGATCTGGAACTGATGAAGGCAGGCTTGACGCCTACAAGGATAAAATAATGTGATGATTAGACAATTGAGAAGAATAACAAAAGTATAGCTATATTAAATATAATTTTATAAGTCCAAACAACAATGCTGGAAAGGAGCAATCTAACATGCAAAAAGGGGATTTAGTAAAATTTCCCCAAGGATCAAAATATCAAGAAAAAATCCCAAGTTAAAAGCCTCAAATATTCAAGAAACATAAATAAAAAAGTTTATTGACTGTATGTAAAAACTAACAAAAGAATGCTCACCCTTTTACAAAAATGCACAGCGGTTTCCTTATCATCTAGTGGTGAAATGACAGGAAGATATTCTACTTGTTCAATTCAAGATGAAAGTTTACAATTACTTCAAGAAGAATAAGTTTCCAAAGAACACAGTGAATTAACCACTCTGAAAAAAAACTTAATCCATAGGAAAATATACCTCAAAGAAATTATGGAATTGAGTGAACATCCTGAACATAAGTTGTCCCAAAGAAACATTACACCTAATAATATGCAAGTAACACCATGAGTGATAACTTATGCCAACAAACAGCCGTAATAAATGAGAGAATCTTCATAAACAATTACCTACCAAGATTGATCAAAGTGCACATGAGGATATCACACAATTATAGGTTGGATTGGGTACCCAGGGATAAATGCACCGAGTTGGAAGGAAATAAGGTTCCGGATGTTAGTAGTCGTTCCCTCGGGAAATAAAAGTACTTGAGGAAATCTATCGCAAGAAGCCCTTCTTTGTTATTCCAGTCCTTAAAAGCATATGTATATATCAAACAGTTTATAAAATTGATAACATGACAGATTTATATGAAGAAATTATGTTCCCAATATATATTTAAGAAACTTTACAAAGGCTTGGTTCCAAAATAGGAGCAATGAAGGCAATAAATAAGATTATGAAACTCCTGAACATAGATGATATTCGAATGATTGTGGTGCCATATGCAAAATTGAGAACAGAAACGTAAGTAAGCAAACATCAATTGACAAATAGACAAACATACTAATGATTATGTTTAAAAGGAAAGAAAAACACAAAGCATAAATCCTTTTAGGTTGCCATTTTACCTTAAAGTTCATTTTCTTTCCTATCAAATTGTCAAGTGCAATAGAATACTCAAGTGGATAATCAATGATGTCCTGTATATAAGATAAGAGTATGATACAAAAGTGTTATAACATTATAGTGCACAATAGAAAATGTGGGAGTTAATTAGTCGGAATACCTCAATCATGGTGTTTCGAAGGTGAGCAGCAGAAACGCCCAAAAGCTGTTCACAAACAGAGATCTGGGTATATCCAGACAATTGAGACCATTTTTGTGATTGGTTGCTCTAAACTTGGCATAACGGCTCCTTTAAGAGGTCAGGGGGTATCCTACAATTTGGTTCATGAGAATGGCAAGTATTAAATCACGTATGCTGCTAAAGATGGTATTTAAAAGAAAGTTATCATAAAGTCTAAATTTAATAAATCTGATACCTTATGATGAAATCATTAATATATGGCAAGTTTTCATTTATGTGCAAAATGGTGACGTTATATGTATTCGAAATGGCAAGAGGATACTTGCCTGGAACAACAAAAATGGTTCTAATCACGGTTCATAACATATCAAAAAAAGTATGTAACGATATGCAGACAATATTTAAGACGTTACCTTCTTCTTTAACCTTGGCATATCGCTGAACAATTATAACCGGAGCCATATCTTTTCTACCCGAGCAGCAACTGTTGATTATCATGCATGTAAAGAACTGCTGCATGAGAATATACTTGATGAGTAAGAGCAGAAAAACACCATTAACTGCAGTGCCATTAAAGTCATAACCAATTGGTGAAAGAATACACTAAGATCCAAAATGCTTTGCGGATTAGGTGATATTGAGCTGATATTCTCTTTGGTGGCAATTTGCGCAGTATGAAGAGGACTAAAGCTGAAGGCAGGATCTCAACCACCTGTACTTTAAAACGGAAAGGTAAATTCCCAATTCCCATATGTGTTTAGAAAGTGACACCAAAGTAGTAAGAGCAACTAACAAAAAGGAACACCGAGAAAAATACCATGTAGTAGATGAAGTCCAAAATCGGATGGTCCATAACATCAAGAGATGCATCCAAATCAAATGCATATAGAAGAACCTACATGTGTAACAAAAGGGTAATTAAGAAAGAAGCACTTGAATAATAACACCTCATATATCATTATTAACTTTAACCCTACAGATTTTGTTTTCAATTTCTCACGACAACTGACAAGCACTTGGTGCATGCTTGGTATGGGTGGGTTCCAAGTATCACGGTGAGCCACCATGATATCAAACATGCACTTCATTTTTTTTTCTTCCAATGATTCTTTGGTTTCCCTCTCTTGCTAGTTGCTCCAATTAAAGGGAAGATGGTTACAGTATTACAGAATAACAAAGGAACAATGAGCAGAATCCAAGCAAAAAAAGAATAAAATTTTTACGCCTAACATATTTACAGGAAATCAGAAATAATATTGACAAATGCCAACTTGAACATAAATAATATAACAGAAAAATAATAAGTTAGACTTTACCATCACACATCTTATCAGAAAACAGGTGATACATATGACTGTGACAAATCCAACCTATAATACAAAACCAAATTTATATGAGTATAACTATACTATTATACATATTTTTCAATTTATAATTTATCTACATTTGATCATCAAGAGTAAGAGATAAAAATAATGAATATGTTCTTTTTATTTCACAATGAGATCTAATCCAAGTGCACCTAGAACATATAATTGATGCAGTAATGATCTTGGCAGGAACCATAGAAAATTTCCAATTAAAACAAATATTACTATAAGATAAGCACCCAATCACACGCAGAACCATCTTTTAAAAGATAGTTGTAAAATGGAAAGAACCAAGCCACTTAGTACTCCATCAAGCAGAAGCTGCAAATTTATCAGCTCCAAAGACCAAACAGAATAATCAGCCCTTTCCATAATCAAACCTACTATGCCACTGTCAATTGTTCCCAATAAACATATCCATGCTGTAAGTGACAGCTCAGTAGGATATGTTTCAAGTGTAATTGTCTACAAATATTAATTAAACAGGATTAGCAATTAAACTATATTAAAGTAAACATATAAATACCATTTGATTATTTTGACTAACTACAGTCTTTCATCCATGAATAAAAGATAAGCCTTCCAACTTCACAGTTTGTGATTTATCCTGTCAGCAAGGAAATTCAAATGTTTGACATTAGGATTACCCCTAGAGATTGCAACTTACAACCAAATTCAGCATGCTCAATACAGTTGATTGTGCAGTATTGTAGAGCATCTGCAAGATGCAAAATAACTCTGAGCTTCTGTAGTATTATAGAGATACATAAAACGTCAAAAATATAATCAAGACAGTGCATTTAAGAAACATGATCACTAAAATATATGTCAAAGCCGATAACCAAGGAAAAAAGCTATTATAGTGGAATATAATCAAGATAGTGCATTTAATAAACATAATCACAAAAATATATGTCAAACCCGATAACGAAGTGATGGATCTTCTCCCATCTTTTACCAAAAATTCCACAACTTTACGAAATGTCTACCTGCAAGCTCTCCAAAGTTGGCTCAACGATTTTCAAAGTTAGCTCACGTCATCACGCTTCACCGGTTCTGGCATAGAAAAGATCTCCGATATTAGTACAATTTCGTTCGCACTAAAGCCCCTCACAAGATTGGATGGTGAAGGACTACAAAATGATCAAGAATATGAGAATGACATACAGTTCACAAAACATCAATACAAAAGAAAGTTCAGAATTTGTAAAGCAGAATCACATGAAAATGAAAGCATACTCATCATGACAGTATTAGCAAATCAATTGAAAAGAAAGACATGTGCACATTGAGGAAAATAGACATGGTCTCAGCTTTTATCATGAACATTAGCGAAGGAAGCATTGCTGGCCTGGTTATCTATTCATCCAAAAACCAATTTACAATGCTGAAGAGAAAAAATCAAATCCTTGCATGCTCAGGAATGAGACGCCGACGCAACTCATCAGGTGCGCCTGCCAACTCTGCAACATTTTATTATTTATTTATGTAAGCAGTCATACAAAATTTCATTTGATCAATCATGCTTAGTTTATCACCATGTTACCTTGAGCTGTGAAATCAAACAAAGGAGGAAGTTCTTGCCCATTCGGTAAGCGTACATTTGGGTCCCAAAGATCGTCAAAGGAGAAATGGGCACATGCATCCAACTGTAAACAAAATATAATCATCACTTCTGTTGAATACAATAACTAAACAGAACTGTACTGTGACTGAATAAACAATAGAGTTTTCTTACAACAGTGCAACGTAGATTTGGCGAATACTGAAGCATCCTCGATACAAGATCCACTGCTTCAGATGACATAGTTTTGTGAAAGATTTGGATATTACAAAAGTATTAATATTTATCAATTACAAATCATGAGAATCAGAGGAAATTAGGGAGTAAACAGCTACTAACCTTGTGTCATGGGTGGGCTTTAATCTGAGGAAATTTGAATTCATTTTTAACAATGTTTTATCAACCAAAGGCACACCAGTAACCTCTTTCAACGGCTGGATATATTTCATCTCGACACCACACCCATCGGTTCCAAAACTATCCTGTAAAGTAGGGTCAGACATATGTAAATAATGAACCCCTGTTGTAGCCAAACCATGAATATATTGTATAGAAAAAGTTCAAGTTTTGAATTAAATATCATTGTTACATGGAAAAAAAAACTTGATGATTGAATCCTAGTTTAACCTTTCGAAAGCTATTAGAAATGAAGCACAAGTATAAATATCAAATGTGACAAGGTCATGAAATGTGACAAACTCTAATTCAACTAAGACGAAATCATATCATCAATATCATCATCATCGACATCAAGAAAACAATGGAAAATTGTAATTACCTTTAGAATATATACTTTATTAGGTGGACATACCAAAATCCAAATCTATGTAGTGAAACATGGATTGATCTAACATAATATAACAGAAAACAAACCCAAAAGGAATTTGGCGGAGACCTTTCATCGAACACGTGGTGAGCAAAGTGCGGCGGTAACAATCCTTCACCAATTCACAAACCACAATTTAAGCATCAGTCACCAACAACAAATCAACACAACAACTAATCCGTAACAAAAATTAGACATAAAAAGAAGAAAACTCACCGAAAAAGCTGAATTCGCCAAGAAAAGAAATTTCCACCACCACCTCCGGTCGTGACCATCACTGTAGAGACGAGAGAGGAATTTTTGGTTTGAAAGAGAGAACACATAGAGAGAAAATGGGAAGACGAGAAAGAGGGAGAAAGAGACGAGAAAAAGGGAAGGGAAGGCGACGAGAAAAGAGAGAGACACTGAGAGAAGAAGGAAGAGAGAGACGGTGAAAGAGTGAGAGAAGAAAGAGAGGGAACGTGAGAAAGAGAGAGACCGTGAGAGAAAGAGGGAAAGGATAAGAAAATTTCAAAAAAAAATTGCCACGTGGCGAAAAGAGCCATTTTCATTGGACAATGACTTTCCATTAGTCAATGACGATTAAGGGCATGTGATTATAGATTAATTTGAAATTAAGGAAAGGGCATTTGTGGTGGTTTGGTACCATATTCCAATTATAGGTAGTTAGTTGATGTATTTTGATTTTGAAAAAAATAAATATTTTTGTTAAAAATTTGATTTTACTAAATAGATGGTGTCGGAACAAGGATACTCAAACACAACTCGAATTCGTTTGAAATGAGTTTAAATTTTAATTCTTTATTTCTGTTTGGCCTTTTGTGGAGAATGAAAATTGTTTGAAGATTTAAATTTAAGTTTGGAAAAGATAATGTCCGAAAAAATAGTTTTTAAAAAAGCCTAGTCTCTACTAGGGTTTGGTCTTTTCTTCTCTGTTGAGAAGCTGAGTTCTTTATTCAAAGTCATTTCTTGGTTTTTTTGGTCATGCAGTCTGTTTTGCGGAACAGTATGGCGAGTCCGAGTTTCGAAAATCTGTCCATCAATGAAGAGGATGGAGAAGAGGGGTTATGTTTTGATCTGGAGAAGGAGGAAAACGATGTAGCGGATCTCCGTTTATGCCTTATCGGGAGATTTCTCTGCGATAAGTCTATCCATGTGAGATCCATGATGGGTAGAATAGCAGATTTATGGCGATCTGTAAAAGGAGTAGCAATCAAAGAAGCAACGAACGAGTTGTTTCTGTTTCAATTTGAGCATATATTGGATATGGAAGCAGTGATTAGTGGGGGGCCATGGACGTATGACGACCACCTATTAATTCTCGAGAAAGTCATTATAGGAGTGCAGATTGAAAAAATCCCTTTATTTCATTTGGACTTCTGGGTCCAAATCCATAATCTGCCGGCAAGTTTCATGGTGGAAAAGGTAGGGAAAGCGATGGTTGAATTCATAGGTTCATTTGTGGAGTATGATAAAAATAACAATACTAGTTTCTGGAGACAATACATGAGGATTGGAGTCAAAATTGATGTGAGGAAACCATTAAAGCAATACACAAAGGTCAAGAACAAAAGGTGGAGAGTGGTGTGTTGTTAATTTCAAATATGAGAAGCTTAGTATTTTTTGTTTTGTTTGCGGAATACTCGGTCATTCGGAGCAGAGATATGAGGTAAGGTTCGCTGTGGAGGAAGACGACGGAATTCGGAAATGGTCTAATGATATTCGAGCGGAGAACCGAAGGTATGGTAACTCATCCTCCAAATGGCTGCGACAAGAAACAAAAGGAAAAGCTGAGAAAAACATAAGGGAACAACAGGAGCATGAAGCGCGTGAAGAGCAAACAAGGCAAGGAGAAAGTGAAAATTCTGTGACGGCAAGGAATATTCTGGTGGGTACTGAACAGGAAAAGAATCATACAATAATTGCTAACTTTCATAAACCATAAAAGTTTCAAAACCAAAACAAATATGAGCATTAAGTGATATACATTTTAATTGTAATATTGGTAAGAATCAACAATCAAAATTTGAATGTATTTATTTTATAGCCAACATTATTTCTTCATTTCTCTACAAAATCAAGTGTCACTTGTTTCCCCATAGTGGTTGGTGAAGATCATCATAGTGTTTGGTTATTATGAAAAAAATTCTTTGAGTTTGGGTGATTCAAAGTCCACAATAGGTTTTGGTTTTGTGTATGTATTAGAAGGTTTTAAAGAGTTATTGGTGAAAACTTGTACAAAGATCTAATCATCGTGGAAAATCCTTTAAGGAATAGAGAGACTAGATATACCCTTGGTTGATAAAGGAAACTAGTATAGTTCTTGTGTGTCTTTTAGTTTTATACTTTTAATTTTCAACATTTTTCAGTCACATAAAATTTGCAACTAATCACTTGTTTCTAGCAAAATTAAAAGATACAAAACTTTGCATAAAAATCAGAAAAATCTAGTAAATCTAATTCACCCCTTCTTAGATTGTCTCTCATACTTACATTTGGCATTAGAGCAAGAGTTATGTAACTTGCTTCTAGTTCTGAGCAAAAATGGCTTTCGCAAAAGAATTCTCAGGAGAAGGAGGTAGTTTTAATATACCACCATGTCTCCCTGTTGAGAATTATGATTTTTGGAAAATTATAATGCAAATGTTTCTAGAATCACAAGGGATGGAATTATGGAAATCAACCAAAAAGGTCCATACATTTCAACTTTACTTGTTAGTGGTGTAAGTCAACTAAAACCTAAAGATACATAGAATGGTGTGATAATAAAAAAGTTCTTTATGATAAGAAATCCAAAAACATATTAGCATCTTCCTTAGGGATGGATGAATTATTTAGGGTGTCAAATAGTCAAACCACTAAAGAAATATGGGATACCTTGCAAATCATACATGAAGGTACAGATGAAGTAAAAAGATCAAAATTACTCTCTCTCTCTCTCTCTCTCTCTCTCTCTCTCTCTCTCTCTCTCTCTCTCTCTCTCTCTCTCTCTCTCTCAAGAATATGAGATATTGAGAATGCAACCGAGATAAAACATACTTGATTTATAAAAGAAATTGACTCATTTAACCAACTATGGTAACGTTCTTGGATAAACCTTCACCAACGAGAAATTGAATCTAAAAGTACTTAGATCCATAACAAGAGCGTGACAACCGAAATTAACATTTATTTTTGAAAAGAAGAGTTTATCCAAGACAACGTCGGTCATATTGTTTAGAAAATTACAATAACATGAGTTGGAATGTGAATGGTTGGAGAAGCATGAAAGACGTGAACATAAAGTTAGATCCCTTATATTAAAAACTAAATGCAAAGATTATGATGAAGAAGAATCTCAATCCTATAGTGAAGAAGATGATGAAGATATAAAAGTACTTGTCAAGAAGTTTGAAAATTTCTTAAAAAGAGACAAAACAAAGAAATTTGGTTATAAGTTAAATGAAGAATAAACTTCAAGACAAAATGTCAACTTCAAGACAAAATATCAAAGACCATCATTCTATTTAGAATTGCACACGTCTTTCCATTTTTTCCAAAGGCTTTTTTTTTTAACATTCTCTCCCTCACCCCACTAGAAGATACACATAACCTATTCCAACTTCTGGGCATGCCAAAGGCCCAAATGGCTGAGGTCCAATTTATCTCAAATCCAATCTAGTTGACCCAAGGTATAAGATCAGTTCACGGGCAAATAGCAATGTACATTCTATGATCTCCACTTTTCACTACACTCATCTTGAATCTTGAACTGACTTTGACGTTAGAGTGTTAACCATGCAGGTCCAACCCCTCTGATGTGAAGGAGATCAATACCACCTCTCAAGATCATCAGTTTGTTGGACTTGAGACTTCACACACAAGAGGAGGTGAATTTTGTGGTTTGGAAAAAGGTGTTTTTGAAAAACTTTGAGAAATAAAATCACAGTTTAAAAACATTTTTTGAAAAACTTGCAGCGGATAATAAAAAGGCAGAAAATAAATTATGGAAATTAAAGAGTTAAGGGAAGAAGAAGAAGAACACCAAGATTTATACAAGTTCATTAAAAAATGACTTAGTCTTATCCCCAAGAATTGATCTTGAGTGTTTCTAATAAACATTGAGAGCTTTTAGTAGGAAAGACTCACGAACCCCCTTATTCGAGGAAATGATGGTTGATCTCCAATCAAATAATATAAGACGATATATATGGGCGTTTGAGTCTTTTCTTCAAAATAAACTTAGGAGTGAAGTGGGAATTTCCTTTGCAATGGTGAATTGAAGCAATTAGTCCTCTTTCCATAAACACGGACCTTAGACCAGTTATTCTTCAAGTTCCTAAACCTTTGAGCTCAAACACCTTGGTTTTACACGGGATAACCAATAATCTGTGTGATCTTAACATCGAGCTGATCTTGAACATGGGAAGCTTTTAATACTGAGTTGAGCTTCATCCTATCTTGGTTTTAATACTGAGATGACTGAGAACCTATGAGATTTTAACACAGGTTGGTCTCCAACTTAACTAGGACAGAATCACACAATCCAAAATCGAAGCTTTTTATGGGTTTAGCTTCTAACCCAAACAAATACCTAAATGGATAATATTCAACCAAGGTGTATACAAAATATTTCATTGGTGAATTTACAATTCTATCCTTTCCAGAATTACAAATATATCCTCAATCACAAAAGGACTTTTCTCACAAAAGCGCTTAAGCTAAAATATTTGTGAGAGAAAGTTAAACAATAGTTTAGAGAGAGAAAGTGAGAGATGGAAGTGTCAAAACACGATTCTGGATGGTTTGAGATGAGAAATTTAGGCTCTAATTATAGTCCCGAGGTTGGCTCAAAAAGGAAATTCAATTAAACGTGTTTTTAAGGAAATCTAATCGATTAGAGCATATTCATAATCGATTAGAAGTTTGAAAAACAATCGATTGTAAATTCATAAAAGGAAAGATAATATATCTAGTCGTTGCACATAATCAAGGCGCTGTCCTAATCGCTTGTAACTAAATTTTGAATTGATCTAATCAATTAAACAAATTCTCTAATCGATTAGATAAGTAAAAATTGTGCCTCTTGCAATTTTGACTACTTTCAGTTTTCAGGCACAAATTTAAGATATTTTTTTAATGTATTTTCTTTTGGAAAAACATTTTGGAAAATAGTTTAGTGTGTTTGTGTACTTTAGCCATGAACTTTTACGATACAGTCCATTTTCCTTATAATCATTCACTCAATACTAAATTAGGAGATTACCCCTTTGCTTAAAGACTTTGCCAGATACTTCTCTTTTTGTTGACACATTGTTAGTTTCTGGATTGGCTGGAATTTTGGTAAAACAAAGTATATTCAATGTTGATGTCAAGGTGCTAATGTTGCAACATTGAAGTCTTAACACTGGGCTGTGTTAAGTAATTATTGCTGAAGTTGGATGTCTGATGTCACACAGGTGATGTTGTAACATCAGATCTGCAGAATTAACAACAGCAGGTTGTGAGTTTGTTAGGGTTGCGTATTAGCTGGAATTGTGGAGAGCAAGCTGTCTCATTGGATGCGAATATCTTGGGATATATATTTGCTGCTGCATAGGAAATCTGTTGCAGATTTGTAGGAGATTTAAAAGGTTGAAGATTTAAAAAGATTTTAGGAGAAAATATGTTTTAAATATTCAGTTTTAAATAACAAATCTGGGAGATATTGTAGCAAGTCCAAGACCAATTCAAGGAGCTATATAAAGCGCACAAGACCAAAGGAAAAAGGTACAGAAATACAGAGAGAAGATCAAGAGCATAGGCTGAGTGTCTTGAGTATTTTGTACGAGTTGTATTTACACTATTCTAGGGTTTGAATAGGTGTTGAGTTTCTGTCCTCTCTAGAAGCTGTGAAGTAATAGAGAGTGTTTGCTTGATCAAAGCTGTGAAGTAAGATCAAGGGTACTCAAAGTGGGTTCTTTGAGTGTTTGTAAGGGATTGAGTGGTGTTCTCATACCTAAGTGGTTTCTTAGGTAGGAAGTCATTAGTAGAGTATAAGTTTAGGAGATTGTCAACGGGTTGTTGAGTCTGTAAATTATATCTACAAGTAGTGAATTCCATCCCTGGCTTGGTAGCCCCCAGAGTAGGTTGGTTGTAACCGAACTGGGTCAAAAATTCTTGGTGTTATTTTACTGTTATTGTTGTCCATTGTGCAGAGTGTGTTGTTGTGACATCACACCTTAACATCACACGTCTGATACCAGAATTTCAATTGGTATCAGAGCAGGCATCCTGTCTGTCTCTGGGTGAGATCTAGGGAAGTTATTTTCTGGTGTAAAGATGGACAAAGAAGTTGGAGGATTCGTCAACAGACCCCTTATTTTGGATGGATCCAATTATGACTATTGGAAGCCAAGGATGACCACCTTCTTAAATCCTTGGACAGTAGGGCTTGGAAGGCTGTTATTAAAGAGTGGAAAGCACCTGTTATATGTGAGAAGGATGATGCTGGAGGCACCTCTAAGCCAAAGCCTGAAGAAGAGTGGACTAAGGAGGAAGACGAGCTTGCACTTGGAAATTCCAAAGTCCTAAATGCCATCTTCAATGGAGTGGATAAGAATATCTTCAGGTTAATCAATACCTGTGAAGTTGCTAAGCAAGCATGGGATATCTTGCAGGCTACTCGTGAAGGAACATCTAGAGTTAAGATGTCGAGACTTCAGATTTTAACATCAAAATTTGAAAGCCTGAAGATGAAGGATGATGAGACTATTCATGATTTCCACATGAGTGTTCTTGAGCTGGCCAATGCATCTAGTGCTCTTGGAGAGAAGATGTCAGATGAAAAGCTTGTGAGGAAGATCCTTAGGTCCCTACCTAAGAAGTATAAGATGAAGGTTACTGTCATTGAAGAATCACAAGACATCAGCAAGATGAGAGTAGATGAGCTCATTGGATCTCTTCAAACTTTTGAGCTTGGGTTGAATGAGGAAGAACCAGAAAAGAAGCCAAAAAGTATAGCCTTGGTGTCAAATGATGCAGAAGAAAAAGGAAAGAGTTCTGAATCGCAGGAGGATCTATCTCAGGCCATAGTGATGTTAGGAAGACAGTTCACCAAAGTATTCAAGCGAATGAATAATAACTCCAGGCCTAATGTCAAGAACATGACTTCTGACACCAGCAAGAAGGATGAAAAGAAAACTACCCAAGATAAAGGAGTTCAGTGCTTTTAGTGTGAAGGGTATGGACATGTCAAGAAAGAATGTCCCACCTTCTTGAAAAAGCAGAAGAAGGGCATGACAGTCTCCTAGTCTGACTCTGATAGTGAAAGTGAAGGCGAGTCAGCAAAGCATGTGAGAGCTTTAACATGAGCTGTGGTTTCTGATGATGATTCTAGTGATGGAGAAGTAACTTATGAAGAGTTAGCTTCTACCTATCAAGAGCTGTGTTTAAAAAATGCTGAGATTTGTCAAGAAAACAAGTTCCACAAACAACAAATTGCTCAGCTAGAGAATGAAAAGACTGATATGGAAAATGAAGTGGTGCTAGTTAGAGCTCATCTTGATCAAATGACCAAGTCTGTTAGGATGCTGAGCTGTGGTACAGACACACTTGACAAGATTCTTCAGTCAGAAAAAGCTGCTGGAGACAAAGCTGGGATAGGTTATGTGGCTGAGGATAAGAGAACTTCAGAAGAAAGCACTTCAGGTTCAAAGAAGGAAGTGTCACAACTTTCATCTCAACATCAGCCAAAGAAGCAGGATACTACCCCTAAGAAAGCTGATGTTTCACAACCTAAGAAGATTGAGAAGAAAACTGGTCCATATCAGAAGAGAAAGCAGCTTCAAGGAGCTAGTCAGTATATGCCCCCACAATACCACTAGAGCATGCAAGCTGCTCAGTTCAAACAGCACATGTCTCATCAGGTGTCTCAACATCAGGACAACTGGTATGGTTATGGATATGGATACACCAATGTTGTTCCTCATGGAAGAAGAAAACCACACTATCATGGGAGACAATCCAGGAAATAGCATTCTAAGCCTTCTTATGGGAGAAGATACCAACATAATAGATGGCAGGGCAGTTATGGTAGGAGGAGACCACATTATGGATGACAGCATAAGCAATCTCATCATGGCAGAAGATTCAGAGATGAAAGGGTGAGATGCTATTATTGTGGAAGGTTTGGACATATGCAGTACTCTTGCTACAAGCTGCATGGATACCCTCAACCTCAAAACAGATAGAGAGAGTACAGGCCCAAAGTTGTTAAACAATGGGTACCTAAGGAGAAGGTGAAGTGCTTATTGGCTCACATGGCTAATAGAGAGTTTGAAGAAGGAACATGGTATTTTGACAGTGGGTGTTCCAAACACATGTCTGGATGTAGATCCATGTTTGCTGAATTTAGAACTTGCCCCCCTCTTGAAGTTATATTTGGCAATGGAGAGAAAGGAGTTGTTGCAGGAGTTGGGAAAGTGAAAGGTGATGGTAGACCTGAACTTGACAATGTTCTGTTTGTCAGTGGTTTAAATGCAAATTTGATCAGCATAAGCCAGCTGTGTGATGGAGGTTACAAGGTAAACTACACTAAGCATGAGTGTGTGGTTTCTGATGAGCATAATCAGATTATTATGAAGGGTTCCAGAACCAAGGATAACTGCTATCAGTGGATTTCTCTTGAAGGAAATTCAACTATTGATGCTCAAGTTGAGGTTATAACATCAGACTATGACATCAGGATGCTGAAAGGTAACTCAGAGTTAATGAGTCCTGATGTGAAGTGTTTAAAAGAAAAGTCTGTATGGAGGGAGAAAATTAGTAATTGGTCTTTAAAGAGTATTCAAAATCAGGCGCCTTACTATGTTGATACAAGACTTACCAAAGCATTCTCATCGCAACGTTTCATCTCCCTAAATCTCAACAGAATAAAAAGTTCTTCTCCAAACCTAGTCTATCACAAAGGAATGATGTCTGTCCCTTCCAAGAACTCTGAGCAGGTACGAACTAGGGTTTCTTCCGAAGAACTCATTTCTAGTGCTCTTCCCGAGTCAGGTAACCCTAAACCCTCGACCACGGTGAATAAACCTGAAGCTAAGTCATCATCCTCTCAAGTTGTTGAGGAGAAGTTTGATGTAGACAAGCACTTGGAACAGCTTGCCACCAAAATCCTTGAGAAAGGGATACGGGTGAAAGGGATTTCTGTCCCTTTAAGGCAAATGCCTGCTGAACAGGTCGACTCTTAAGGTGAGGACATAAATGTTCATAGACAGGCCCTGAGTCAAGAAGCTGAAGGTGAAGATCCTGATAACACTGATGTCAGCTTGGATGTTAGAACATCGTCCCCTAGGAATGAAAGTCACAGGGGTAAAGGGAAGGAACAGGTTGAGGTTATAGAGATTGAGGACTCATCTGATGACGATAGAATTGGAAGAGGGAAGGATAAGAAAAGGACTTCATTTACAGACTCTCCCAAGTCATGGAGCAAAGGTGCCAGGTCTGGCAAGAAGAGGAGAATCAGGGAAGAGTCAGATTCTGAGAGTGATGCTCAAGACATCAAACCTGCTACAAATCAAGTGCCTGATAACATCTCATCTCACAGTGCCAGAAGTGCATCCTTGTGGAGTTGTGAGAGCCTAAGAAAGATAGCTCTGGAAAGAGAGGTAGTAGCAAAAGACTTAGAGTCTACTAAAATTATAGACCTAATTAAGCTTGCTGGTCTCATAAGGACTGTGTCAGGGTTGACTAATTGCTATGATAGACTGGTCAGAGAATTCATAGTTAATATACCTGAATCGATAAATGACAACAAGAGCCAAACTTTCAAAAGAGTTACCATCAGGGGTAAGTGTGTCTGGTTCTCTCCTGAGATTATCAATGCCTACTTAGGAAGAAATGAGGAAGATTATGGGGAATTAGAAGCCTCCAACAATGTTATATGCAAAGAAATCACTGCTGGTCAGGTAGATGTTTGGCCCGTAGAAGGAAAGTTATTAGCCAGGTTGTTGAGTGTCAAATATGCTTTTTTGCACAGAATAGGTATTGCCAACTGGGTTCCTACTAGTCACAAGACCACAATTTCTGTTGAATTGGGGAAGATAATTTATGCAGTTGGGACAAAGCAAAGAATTGACTATGGCTCCTACATCTATGATCATACTATTAAGCATGCTGCTACAAATGTTGTAAAGATGCCCATTGCTTTTCCCTCTCTCATTTGTGGGATTGTCTTGTCTCAACATCCTGGAATTCTACAGCATTCAGATGTTGCTTGCAAAAGGAAGCCTGCCTTGTCACTCCATCACAAGTGGAAACATGTTCCTTATAGTGTCAAGATATATACTTCAACATCACAACAGTCACCAGCCAAGACTGGGTTGATTACAGAACTAGAGGAGGCTTGCAAGGAGTTAGATGAAGTCATAAGAGTTAGTACTAAAAGGAAACAAAAATTTGAAAGACTTGTCATGTCTCTGAGATCGGCAACAAAGGAAGGTGAAGCTGTCAACACAAGGAAGGATGTTGTTGATAAAGACGATAATGATGATCTCAGCTCAGAAGATTCAAGCTTTTAATGTTTGCCTTCTATTTTAGTAGGGTTAGCTTTATTTTCTGTCTTTGTTTTAGCACTTAATGTGCTTGGTTTTGTAATTTGAACTTTGTGCTGTTATATGCACTAGTTTTGTTTTTAGTCTTCTTCTATGATTTGTTGTGCCTGGTTACTAACTGTGAGGCTAACAATGAGAGCTAGGGTATACTGACTATAGTTAATAGGGCTTCTAACTGAAGTTTGCCTAATTGTGGCTAAAAAGGGGGAGAAAATAGCCAAGATAATCAAGAGTGTTATTGCCATATGCTACTAATGTGATGCAGATATTAAGGTGGAGATAAATTGATGCTGCTAAAAGGTGTTTAGTTGAAAAGTGGTAATGCTGCATTGAGGGGGAGTTTTGACTGAACTAGTGAAGATATCATGGCATTTGAAGAGTACAGCCAAGCAGACATCTAGGGGGAGTAAATTGCTGCACATTGTGAGCTACTGGACAGCTGTGATGCTGGTTCATGTTTTAGAGGGGGAGCACCAATTGGCTGTTGTCAAAAATAAAGATGGTGCTGCAGCAGATCAAGTGATGAAGACTATGTAAAGTGTCAAACTGCTGCTGATGAGAGTTTCAAACTTTTGAAGATTATTCCGCTCCACTGCTGAAGTCTCTGAAGATGCAGAGATTGTTTTAGCCAAAATTAGCCAAATGGGGAGATTGTTAGTTCCTGGATTGGCTGGAATTTTGGCAAAACAAAGTATATTCAATGTTGATGTCAAGGTGCTGATGTTGCAACATTGAAGTCTTAACACTGGGCTGTGTTAAGTAATTATTGCTGAAGTTGGATGTCTGATGTCACACAGGTGATGTTGTAACATCAGATCTGCAGAATTAACAACAGCAGGTTGTGAGTTTGTTAGGGTTGCGTATTAGCTGGAATTGTGGAGAGCAAGCTGTCTCATTGGATGCGAATATCTTGGGATAGATATTTGCTGCTGCATAGGAAATCTGTTGCAAATTTGTAGGAGATTTAAAAGGTTGAAGATTTAAAAAGATTTTAGGAGAAAATCTGTTTTAAATATTCAGTTTTAAATAACAAATCTGGGAGATATTGTAGCAAGTCCAAGACCAATTCAAGGAGCTATATAAAGCGCACAAGACCAAAGGAAAAAGGTACAGAAATACAGAGAGAAGATCAAGAGCATAGGCTGAGTGTCTTGAGTATTTTGTACGAGTTGTATTTACACTATTCTAGGGTTTGAATAGGTGTTGAGTTTCTGTCCTCTCTAGAAGCTGTGAAGTAATAGAGAGTGTTTGCTTGATCAAAGCTGTGAAGTAAGATCAAGGGTACTCAAAGTGGGTTCTTTGAGTGTTTGTAAGGGATTGAGTGGTGTTCTCATACCTAAGTGGTTTCTTAGGTAGGAAGTCATTAGTAGAGTATAAGTTTAGGAGATTGTCAATGGGTTGTTGAGTCTGTAAATTATATCTACAAGTAGTGAATTCCATCCCTGGCTTGGTAGCCCCCAGAGTAGGTTGGTTGTAACCGAACTGGGTCAAAAATTCTTGGTGTTATTTTACTGTTATTGCTGTCCATTGTGCAGAGTGTGTTGTTGTGACATCACACCTTAACATCACATGTCTGATACCAGAATTTCACATATGCTCGAGTAGTTTGAGATGATGCTTTAGTTACATTCCATTTGATTGTCATCGTCGTATATTCAAGCCCAATAAACCCTAATGATAATATTTGCATCTCTATCCATTTAATTGTTCATGCTTGACGTCCATTTGCTGTCTTAATCAAAAATTGATGCCCGTGTTAAAAGCATATCACATTTAAAACAAGGTTCCACACAGTTATCCAACTGCATCCATTTATGGTTCCTGAAAAGAATAGTGGTGCCATCTACGGGAATAACTTTCTATTCCTACAATTTCCATAAAGTTATGTTGTCTTCCCAACTCCAACGTTTGCAACCTATTCAGATGTTATAATCAAGAGCGTTCAAAAGCGTTCATAGTTAATGTCAAGAGTGGACTTGGTACGTGTTCTGGACTGGGTCGTGGTTTCCTACAATCAAACAGGCCCAATCCATAGAACTTGAAGAAGCCCAATAAAGTCCTAGAGAAGGACACATGACTTCCATACGCAAGGCCAAAGGTATGTCGGGCACCTGGCACCCTGACAATGTCGAGCATCTGAAGACAAACAGGAAAGAAAGACATCACACCCTGATGAAATGGACCTCCTCGACAGATTAACTTCTCCCCGCGAGAATACTCCTAATCTCGTTGACTCATAGGTCATCGACAAGCATAGTCCTCCTCCGTTAGGTCATGTCCAGACCACGACCACCATATCTCCTCGACATTGTAGACTCTCCCCCGAGGAGTCTACTAACGGTCTTATCTACACAGATACGTTTCATGTAACCGTCTACTAATGGAATTAAAGGGACGGTTACACTAGGGTGTTGACCACGAGCTGGTCATTATTACTACACGAGCTGGTCACACGCTGGTCCCACCCGTTGCAAGTAACCGTTGGCCACACGCTGGGGGTCTCCTATAAATACCCTCTCACTTGAGAGGGTCAGGATAGTTAACTTCTTACTCTCACTCAATTTCTCTGTATTTGTTGTGCCTTCACTGACTTAAGCATCGGAGTTCCCAGCAGGTACACCCCCCGGCCGTCTTTCATCATCATTAAAGCAGCAACAATTCCAGACGTCGTTGGCCATCTTCAAAATATCAGATCCAGGTACGATCAGTGGCGCCTTCTGTGGGAAATTCGTAAGCTTCCCCATTTTTCCTCCGCGATAAACCAAAGTTTCCTCATTCAACTACCAGCAATGGCCAACCCGTCAGCGAATCAAGCTATAGATAATGTCATCACACTACTTGGTGGTAACACCCATGGCGATAACAATGCTCTTCAGCCGGTCGTGGAGAATGATATCAGAGATGGAATCACCGCCTCCCCATCTTCCGACGAGGTAGAATACGAGACTGCTCAACAAGATGGACAGAAAGCAATCCTCCAGCCCACCTACCATCCTGTGGATCCACCACCAAATGCAGATCCGAACACTGCTGCCTTGTTTGCGTTGGTCAATCAGACCAATCAAATGATCTTCAACCAAAGCTTATGGATTGAGAAGCTAGAAAAAGGCCGTGGTCGAACTTCCCCGCGAAGACGCCGACCACCTCCTTATCCCGGACATTCACAATCTCCAGTGAAACCTCGCAGCCCCTCCCCAGTTAATAGAGGTCGCAGGCCACGTTTGGAGCGTAACCAGACCGAGTATCCACATAAGCGTCATCGCTCCCCGCCACCAAAAGGGCCCACTCGTCCCTTGAAGACTAAGAAGAGTAACCCTGATGTCGAGGAGCCAAGAGGCCATCATAAGGAAAACTCCCCGAGATGTCACTATGTTCGTGGTCATAATTCCCCTTCTGTATCCCCGGGAGGCAGCGATGACGACGACTACCGGACTCCCTATCCAGACAAATAATGGAAGCTCCTATTCTTAAAGGCTTGGAGAGACCTCCATCCTTGGGGACTTACGATGGAACATCTGATCCGGACGACCATGTCGAGAGTTTCGAGGCTCTTCTCGACTTTAGAAATGTCTCTGGCGCTATCAAGTGTCGATTATTTCCTACTACTCTTCGGAAAGGGGCCATGGCTTGGTATAAAAACCTGGCACCTGAATCAATAGCGTCGTGGAAAGCTCTGAGGGAACATTTCAGGAAGCATTTTACAGCTTCCCGAAGACATCCAAAAACAATATCCTCCTTGGAGGCCATTTTCCAAGAAAAGAAAGAATCTCTCTGGAGCTACATAGAGAGATTCAACAAAGAAGCGGTCGAGGTCCATATGACCGACCATATAAAATTATATCTCATCATCAAAGGACTGCGGGTTGGTTCCAAGTTCACAGAATCTGTCGGATTACACCGTCCTCACAGCTTCGAAGGTTTCCTCGAACGGGCTCAATCACACATTAAGTTCGAGGAAGCAGAAGCAGCCGAAACAGGGAACACTCCCGTACACCTAGGCGAGGAAGGGATATGAGAAGAGAAGATTCCACTACCACCTAGGCGAGGCGGGGAGAGGAAAAAAGAAAATCGGAATAAAGAGTCCCGCGAATCTCGGGGACCTGCCGGTCTTTTCAAAGATTACACTCCACTAAACGTGTCCCGTGCACGCATTTTCAGTGAATGTGCAAATGCGGAATTCGTGAAAGGAGGAATCCGTTTCCCAAAACCAACGGCTCCCAAACCAAATACTGATAAATCCAAGTACTGCCGGTTCCATCGCAGTCACGGGCATGTTACTGAGGATTGCATCCACCTTAAGGACGCAATCGAAACGTTGATTAAAGAGGGCTACCTGAAAAAGTACGCCAAACAAGACGAGGCTCCTCGTCCCACTGGCCAAGAAGCTCTAAATACCGAGGAGTCAGACCATCCGGACACTGGAAAACTGCAGGTCGCCTTAAGCATCACACAACCTGAAGACTTCGATTTCCAAGGAGATGTTAGCGATGCCGAAGCTATTCGAAACATATGGAAGAGCTTCCTGGCGGAAGAACTAGTAAGTGTTCGCAGTACCTGGGAAAGTTTCCCCCAAGCCCTAGTCATATCGGGCGGAGACCCTGAACGAGTGACCGTCGGTTCAATAAAGAGGAAGTTCGATGAGCTAAGGACATCCACTCCTCGAGACCCAACTCTCAGCTTATCTCGTGGAAAATCATGCCCTATAAGTTTCTATCTCGAGGAATTACCAGGTGGATCCCCAAATGCTAACATACCCCTCCTAATTCGGGCACAAATGGCCAACTTTGATGTGCATCAGATTTTGGTCAATCAGGGAAGCTCGGTGGATATCATGTACACTCACCTCTTCGACACCCTCCAGCTGACAAAGCATCACCTGTCCCCATATGTGGGATCTAATCTACAAGGCTTCAACGGCGCGTCTACTAGACCTCGAGGTTATGTAGAATTGTTGGTCACGTTCGGAGCAGGTGAAACATCTCGACAGGCGAAGACGTGTTTCCTAGTGGTCGACTGCCCTTCCCTCTACAACTGCATCTTGGGAAGGACCACTTTGGCTGAAATAACAGCTGTACCATCCACTGTCCACCTAAAAATGAAGTATTATACGACACGAGGACGTGTGGTTACCCTCCACGGGGATATTGAAGCTACTAGAAGATGTTTCGATGCAGCGATCAAAGGTCTAAGTGTTGTCGATGGCGTCCACCCCAGAAGAGCAACTTCATATGTTGCATAGGTTCCACTACCGCCGGTCAGCGCGGTCGACCTTGATAGCAGGTTCACCGGGGAACAGGAAGAATTTGCAGGCAAATACTTCCCAGTTGAAGTCAACGGGCATCCTCTCTACCCAACACGCCCCATCCCAGACGGAGATTTTGAGCTGATCCCTCTTGGCGACGACCCAGAACGAACTGTGAAGATCGGCCATGGACTCCCCAACCTGGCAAGTAGGCAACTGAAGGCATGTCTCCGAGAGAATGCAGATTTGTTCGCTTGGAGCGCTTCGGAGATGCCCGGATTAGATCCTCAAGTGGCTTGTCACCAGCTGACTATAGATCCAAATGCTAAGGCTATAGCTCAACGTAGGCGTAGGCAGTCTCCAGAAAAAATGGAGGCTGCTGAAAAAGCTTTAAAAGACCTCCTAGAGGCAAACTTTATTTTGGAGGCAAACTACACCACTTGGTTGTCCAATGTTGTACTTGTTAAAAAATCTAATGGAAAATGGAGGATGTGCATTGACTACACGGATCTTAATCGGGCATGCCCGAAAGACTCTTACCCATTGCCTAACATCGACCGACTGGTCGACAACTCTGCAGGATTTAAACTGTTGTCTTTCATGGATGCTTATTCGGGATATAACCAAATTCCCATGGATGAGGCCGACAGAAAGCATACAGCTTTTATGACTGAGTCGGGCAATTATTATTATAATGTAATGCCCTTTGGTTTGAAGAATGCTGGCGCCACCTACCAACGAATGATGAACAAGGTCTTCCGAGCAGAAATTGGTGACATGCTCGAAGTCTATATGGACGACATGATCGTCAAATCCGCAGACGAAGTCGACCACGCCGCTTATCTTAAAAAGGTGTTCGACACGGCGAGGAAATGTCGCATGAGATTCAACCCCGACAAGTGCACTTTCGGTGTTCGAGCAGAGAAATTCCTTGGCTTTTACCTTACGGAGAGAGGAATTGAAGCGAATCCCGACAAATGTAAGGCCTTTTCCGAGATTCCTACTCCGAACTCAAAGAAGTCGATACAATCACTTAACAGGATGTTAACTGCCCTATCTCGTTTTGTCGCTAAATCTGCCCAATACGCACTCCCATTTTTCAAACTTCTTCGACAGAAAGCAACATCTGAATGGAGTGAAGAATGCGAACAAACCCTCCTCCATCTAAAACAAGTCTTATCACAACCCCCGGTCTTGTCCCGACCAGATAACAGAGAAACACTTTTCTTGTACCTGGCCATCACCGGCGAAGCGGTAAGTGCTGTCCTCATACGGGAGACCCCCGACGGACAGAAACCGATTTATTTCACTAGCAAAGCTCTTCAGGGTCCCGAGCTCAGATATCAACAGATCGAAAAGGTCGCCTTGGCCCTCGTAACTGCAGCCAGAAGACTATGCCATTACTTCCTGGCCCACATAATTGTGGTAAGAACTGAGCAGCCTATCAGACAGCTCCTTAGTCGGCCAGATATGGCGGGGAGAATGCTCCGGTGGTCTCTCAAGCTATCCGAGTTCGACGTTCGATACGAAGGAAGAAAAGCCTTGAAAGCTCAGGTACTGGCCGACTTCGTAGCGAAAATGACAGTCCCCGAATCCTTGACCAATGGCTCCCAAAAATGGACAATCTACGTCGACGGAGCCTCCAGTGCAAAGGGCAGCGAGGCAGGCATTATCCTTGAAAACAAGGAGGGCATTTTGATAGAAGTCTCACTAGAGCTATCTTTCAAAACATCAAATAACCAAGACGAATATGAGGCATTCCTCGCAGGACTTCGACTTGCAGAAGACCTTGGCGCAAAAGAAGTCAAAATCTTTACAGATTCTCAGCTCGTAGAATCACAAGTTCGGGGAGAATTTCAGGCCAAAAATGATAATCTCATTGAATACCTAACCTTGGTACAAGAAAAGTTGAAGAAATTTGTCTCCGCGGAGGTGGCTCACATCCCGCGCGAGCATAATACTCGAGCAGACGTGCTCTATAAGCTAGCGAGCACTAAGAAGAAAGAAGGGAACAAATCAGTGATCCAAGAGATACTGACCCATCCGAGCATCAACAAACCTACCTCGACCACAGAGGTGAACGTTATCGGGGATGCAAACTGCTGGATGACTCCAATTTATGAATACCTAATGACGGACATACTGCCCGACGATCCTAAAGAAGCTAGGATAGTTAAGAGGCGGGCATGTGCATACACCATAGTCGAAGGTAAACTATATCGCCGAGGATTCTCCATCCCTTTACTCCAGTGCGTCGAGGAAAGTAAAGTTTCAGATATTCTCCAAGAAATACATGAAGGAATCAACGCGCAACATCTAGGCGGAAGATCTTTGGCTCGAAAAGCTCTACGAGCATGATATTACTTGCCCACTATGCAACAAGACGCAAAGGAACACGTCAAAAAGTGCGACCGTTGTCAGAGGCATGGAGACATGCACCTCGCTCCTCCAAACGAGCTTAAATCATTGTCATCCCCGTGGCCCTTTGCATGGTGGAGAATGGATATCCTCGGACTTTTCGTCGTAGGATCGTACCAAAATAAGTACCTCATCGTCGGGGTAGATTACTTCACAAAGTGGATCGAGGCGGAAGCATTAGCCAAGATCACTGCTTTCAATATATTACGTTTCTACAAAAGAAATATACTCCCCCGATTCGGCGTACCTCAGGCCATTGTCACGGACAACGGGACGCAGTTCACCGACGGAAACTTCCAAGACTTCGTTGCCAAACTGGGTACGAAACAACATTTTACGTCGGTCGAACACCCACAAACCAACGGGCAAGCTGAAGCAGCGACCAGAGTAATACTCCGAGGACTCAAACGACGACTCAGCGAAGCCAAACAACGGTGGTTCGAGGAGTTACACAGCGTTCTCTGGGCATTGTCGCTCCCGGGGTGCAACAGGCATATCGAACTACCCCTCATTCCACGACCGGGGAGACCCCGTTCCGGTTAACTTATGGAACCGAGGCAGTAATTCCCGTGGAAATCAGGGAACCTTCAAGAAGGACAGAAGCTCCTCTTGACGAAGAAGCAAACAACTAAGCCCTTCGCGAAGAACTCGACCTGGTCGAAGAAATAAGGACGGGTGTATCCCTCCGAGAAGCCTCTTTAAAACAAAAAATAACTTTGCGTTATAATGACAAAGTCATCAAACGAGATTTCCAAGTAGGCAGCCTTGTCTTACGAAGAAATCAGAAAAATTCACGTGAAGGAAAGCTGGCCGCAAACTGGGAGGGCCCCTACCGCATCATTGCAAAGATGGGGACAGGTGCTTATTACCTCGAAAACCTCCAAGGTGAATAACTTGCTCGACCATGGAATGCTGAGAAGCTTAAACAATACTACAGTTGAACACTGCATGTAACTATACAAAAGTTGCCGTTACGGGGAGCATGCCATGGTACATGCACGACACCTCTATATGCTAACGAAGGTCAAAAGTCACGTTGTGTGTGCGTTGGACTTTTGGCCCGGCGAGGAGTACTCTATCGAGCTCCGTCGTCGACGTACCTTGTAGGCAGAACACCCAGCTCACAATGGGAAGTTCACGCCATGAAACTAAGACCTCGATCGACCTCTTAGCTTCGTTGAAGGTCGGGATACAACCCCTGACAGCTCGACCAACTCTCTGCGCAGTCGAGAATCACTAGAGTCGAGCAAACTCCCAAATATCCAGCAATTCCAAAATAACTTAGATAAAAATAAGTAAAAGACCACACACAGAGCAGATAAAGAGACAAAATGGAAATACTAAGTCGGGAAAGCCCATTGTAAAAATATTACATAAAGCCCTGGCTCTTAGGCCGAGCAAATCAGCAAGTATGGCACGCAGGCCAGTCAATACAAAAAATTGGCACGCAGGCCAAACTGACTACACTATCACTCCGCAGCAGTATCGGCTGCCCCAGGATTCTCCTACTCCCCGTTTCCCCCATCAGCATTTACTGTTTGTCCGGGCAATACAATTTTGCCGTCGACCACCTCAAACTTGGAATCAGCTCCATCAATTATAAGGTCCGGATTCAAGAGTTTAAGCTGCGCCACAGCGTTCTGGAACCCGACATCTGCAAACTCTAGAGCATCATCTTCGGCCAACCGAAGTTCCTTCTCGACTTCCCTGAGCTTGGCTATCAGGGCTGCTCGAGAGGTTAATAGTTTGTCCTCCTCAGTTTCATTTTCGGCTGGCCGAACAGCCTCTTCCAGTTCAACTATCCTGTCCTTGAGACGCTGCTCTTCCCCTTCCAACACGGTGACCCGAGCAAGGCGCTCCTCCGCCGCATCCTCAGCTTCCTTCAACTTCTTCTCCGACTGTTCTTGTTGCTCACTTTATTTTCTGTTCAACTCCCTACAGTCCTTCAAGTCCTTCTGCACGCCGAGCAATTCAGCCCCCAAAGCTTGAAGTCTTTCTTCCAGTCGAGAAAACTCGGCAGAAGAGCAACTCTCGTCATTCAGGACGAGGGAAGCCGAACAGAGCCGCATGATGGCAGACATATCCTCGATGATTATTTTCCTTCTCGCCTCTGAAGCACTCCCCAACAAAGCCTGGGCTTCAGCAGGGGCAACACGAGGACAAACAACCTCGGAGAAGTAGCGACGCTGGAGATAACACGGAGGAATCTCAAAGATTGCAGGAGGAGGAGGGGAACTACCTTCCGCATCATCAATGGTCGACCCAGTAGTCTTAGCCCGCTTAAATGTCCTTTGGGTCCCCGAGGACTGATTCTCAGAGGTCACGGTTGCAGTTAACACAGCAAGAGATTGCTCGAAACCCTCGGGCACTGCAGTAGAGGGAGTACTCTTAGGCACTGTCGTAGAAGAGATATGCTGAGGGGTATTTTGTTCAGTTGGACGGGATTGCTCTTGTTCTTCCCTAGCCCTTTTTGCCTTTAGCCTAGAGTATCTTTCTGAAGCTTTGACCATTTTCCCTGCAAAAAGAAAGAAAAAAAATTAGTAAAACAAGATACACGAACATGAGAGAAATCTAAGTCGAGGATCTTTACACCACCTAAGAGCTCGACAGCCTCCTCATCGGAGAAAGTCTCGAGCAGAACACGAGTATTAATCAGGAGACGGGTCTTCGTCACCTGCTCAGCATCACCTATCGATATCTCTCCGTCCTCGGATACGCTTGGGGTTTTATTCAAATCCTTCACGTACTCGACGATCTTGTCATAAGCCTCGCGATCCTCGACATTGAGCTTATTATGTCTTACTTTATATTTGTCTACCCCCTCTTTGTAATGCTCTTTTGTCCAGAAGAGGGGGAATTTTGGCACCAGCACTTCTGTAGACAGCCCATCCACTTCTTGAGTCGCCCTTTCATATAGTGAATTAACGGCCTCGGGACTGACCGGCTTCACAAAATAATAACGCCACTTGAAATCTCGAACAGAGTCCAAGTAGGTGTGAAATAAAGCTTTATTTTGTTTGAACGACACCCAGCCGTGTCGACCATCGGTTGTAGACCGCTGCAGGTGAAAAATTCGAAAGAAAAAGGACACTGTTGCCCTGATGTCCAAGTATTTGCAAACGAGCTCAAAAGCCCGGAGAAAGGCCAATGAGTTCGGGTGGATTTGAGATGGAGCCAATTTTAACCATTTGAAGACCCCCTCTTGGAAGTCTGTGAAGAGGAGCCTCCACCCCGCCTCCTGAAACATAAACTCATACACCGGGAAACGTATTCCCATGTAAGGGGTACATATACGTTGGTCCTCGTTAGGGTGATACACTTTCCATGATTGCTCAGAACCGAGCAACCTATGCTCGACAGTACAAAACCCATTTTCGTCGGGGAATGTGAAGATGGACGACATAGTGAGGGCCTCATCGCACACCCAGTCCTCAAGTGGACGCTCTTGTCTAAAAGCCATATGGGCCATCGAAATTTCGGGTTGGTTATCCTCTTCGAATTCACCTACGGCCACTTCAGCAGCCAATCTTTCCATCAACCTGAAAAGCAGAAGGGAACAGGTGAATTCAACGAGTCATACCAAACTAGCCGGTCGGAGACGAATAACGGATGTCCCCGGGAAACTTATCGCTTCCCCGGAAAATCTTGCCCCTCTTTTCCCGTGAAATCAAAGAAAAAGAGTAATTGTTGGGGACCCAAAACATTATCAGGTCCCCGCGATGTCCATCACGCTCCCCGAAAATTGTCTACAAGTCCCCGGAATATTCATCCAGTTCCTTGGTTTTATTCAACAGAAACGGAAACAGAGAAAAATTCATACACTCTTTCTCTTAAAACAGACAAGGATCCCTGCCGTATTCACCAGGAATCCTTCCATTTCTCAGGAGAACTTCATCAGTTCATCAGAGAAACGATTCCAAGTAAGTTAAACTTAAAGGAAATGCCAGAAAAAACAACAGTTTTGAAGAAAATACCTTGTAGATGGTGAAATAGGGTTCCGGCACGGCGTAGCACGACGGTTCACAGCGGACTTGCGGTGGTTAATGATGGCGAACGGAGGATGAGAAAACGGAGAAGGAAGAAGAAACAATTCTTGAACCTAAGAACGAAAGATAAGAAATGAAGGGAAGAGGGAGTATTTATAGACAAATCACAGAACTCGAGAAGCCTGAGGCACTCGAGTACTCTACCCTAGGCAGCCACCCTATGCAATGATGATAAGTGACACGTGGCACACTTACACCGGTTAAAAACCCACGCGTGTCCTTTCGTCATCCCATCGTTTCAAAACGGAAATTTCTCATCTCCCCAACATTTCAACCAGATGCAACTCTTCGTTGCCCGCAAGCTATCAGTACCCACCTCATGATAATTGTCCGTAAGATATCAATGCCCGAAACCATGATAATCAAGGAAATTTCGACTATGCTGATATCCTCCTCGGATCATCCCTTGACATATCCCCGACACGATTATTGACCCTCAAGTCATTACTCTAATACCTCAAAACAACGACTTAGGGGGGGCTCCTGTTCTGGACTGGGTCGTGGTTTCCTATAATCAAACAGGCCCAATCCATACAACTTGAAGAAGCCCAATAAAGTCCTAGAGAAGGACACATGACTGCCATACGCGAGGCCAAAGGTATGTCGGGCACCTGGCACCCTGACAGTGTCGAGCATCTGAAGACAAACAGGAAAGGAAGACATCACACCCTGATGAAATGGACCTCCTCGACAGATTAACTTCTCCCCGCGAGAATACTCCTAATCTCGTTGACTCATAGGTCCTCGACAAGCATAGTCCTCCTCCGTTAGGTCATGTCCAGACCACGACCACCATATCTCCTCGACATTGTAGACTCTCCCCCGAGGAGTCTACTAACGGTCTTATCTACACAGATACGTTTCATGTAACCGTCTACTAATGGCATTAAAGGGACGGTTACACTAGGGTGTTGACCACGAGCTGGTCATTATTACTACACGTAAGCCCTAGCAGTTACTTGGAACGGGTCACACGCTGGTCCCACCCGTTGCAAGTAACCGTTAGCCATGCGCTGGGGGTCTCCTATAAATACCCTCTCACTTGAGAGGGTCAGGATAGTTAACTTCTTACTCTCACTCAATTTCTCTGTATTTGTTGTGCCCTCACTGACTTAAGCATCGGAGTACCCTGCAGGTACACCCCCCTCCCCGACCATCTTTCATCATCATTAAAGCAGCAACAATTCCAGACGTCGTTGGCCATCTTCAAAATATCTGATCCAGGTACGATCAGTACGGAAGCGCCTTCAACAGGTACCAAAGGTTCTGCAACCTGTGGACGGGCCTTCCTCAGACCGAATTCGATGTTCTCCTTATCGCGTGGTCCAGTCTTCTCCAGGAGAGTCGGCCCGGTGGCATCAAATAAGGAACAATGGCATTCGACGCAGACACAGTTCATCTAGTAAGTGCAGTAGTTCCACCAGGTCGGGGTTCATATGAGGTTGTTCGAAAATAATATCGCTCGAGCGGCATCGCCCAGCCTGAATAAGTTGACGATCACAACCCCATAGTCGGTCAAACAAATGTGAATGAGACTCACCAGCTATAAGATTAGGAAGAAGGAACCCCAGATTCAAGAAGCTACCTCTAATCATTGCCCGGCTTCGCCGTTCCAAAGGAAATACTGGATTGGATGAACACTTTGTACCCAATCAGAGTTCATGAAGATAGGCTCTTAAGGAATATCATCCATATTTGATAATCCTCATGGGTCCAGGGGAAGTCGACCACCAGGCTAGATCATCTACAAGCAGATCGTCGGCCACCTAATGACCACTTTAATTAGATATCCACTTCGAGGTAAGATGGGAGTCGAGAGGTTCTGCTCTAATAGTCAGAAGATAACTATCTGGAGCATTAGACAAAGGTAATTATGGGGTTCTAAAGCTTTTAAGGTTATCCTCAAGCAACATCCCTGATGAAACCGACCACCCAATAATACACCAGCAGACAAATATAAAGCAGGGATGTTCTGACACCTTATCCAATTGAAAGAGATTCCTTAAAGAAGAGAAGTGCATCCCCTACAAAAGACTCAGGATGTCGTTCGTCCACAATAGGGTTACTATTGAAGGTCTATCTATGTAGTCACTTCTTTTGGGTGAGAATACAGAGTAGACAAACTGTCTAGAGGGGGTGAATAGACCCTTATTAAAAATTTGATTGATTTTCCAAAAATAGAATATTATAGGTTTTCAAAAAAGCTCAGAAGTCTTAAAGTGAAAATAGAGATACTATGCTCGTATTAGAATTTAATAACGTCGACAAATACACAATTGACAAAACTCTTAGATTGTTCAACAAAGATTAATTGAATTATTGTAAATCAAATGAGGTGTGTGTTATACAACATTTCAATTTGTGATTGGATTCTAAATGCACTTGTTTTCCAGAATTTAATCAACACTAAAACATAATTAGGTACCAATTCTAACAAAATCTAACCTTATGTAATAAATTGCTATCAACTGAATTAAATGATAAACTACGCTAAGAATTAATAACTTAAGCATGCAATATCCTATGAAAATTAAAATGGAATATATATATATATATATATATATATATATATATATATATATATATATATATATAGAGAGAGAGAGAGAGAGAGAGAGAGAGAGAGAGAGAGAGTAAATACAGATATATAGTGGTTCGGTGTTTGTCCTCGCTTTGCCTACTCCACTCTTCAATGGTTTCTAATTGGAACTTGTTTTGTTCCTTTTTATTTTGATAAATATTGTAAGAGTTCATACAATTACTAATCCACAATAATGTTGAGAAAAATTAATCTCTTATTTGGATCTTAACTTGTATACAACAAAATGTCAAACTCATATGTGAAATCTTTACTCGATTCTCACTTCTTGAACCTTCCAGTTACACCAATCTACTCACTGTATTAATAGGCGTTGCAGAAGATGTTGTATGAGAGGTACTTGTTGAATCACTCATGTTTGTGTAAATAAAGAAAAATAGCAACATATAACAAAGACATGTTCAGGAACATCAAAGCAACATCACACAACACTTCATCCTAACTAGAATAAATATGCAGTAAAGAAAGGCCATAGAATCATGCTAAATAGAAATATGCAGTAGAGAGACCCAAAAAAATGGACAAGTAAAGTGATGTCAGGAGATATCTTGATTTTCTTAGTACTTCTTCACCCAAGCATTCATCAATTGAAATAAAAAATAGAAGTTTAAATCTCATACTCGTAGAGAAGAAATACAACTAAACCACAATCGCAATCATGCTAACTAGAAACATATACAACAAGTTATGATGAAACATATATGGAAGAGTTGACGTTGAAACATTTCAGTGGTATTACATTTCTAACACATTTTCAATCAACATTTCAGTGGTAACAACATTTCTAACAACATTTCAGTGGTATTACCATTTTTATGAATAGTTCTATAAACGTTTTAGTGGTGAGTTACGTACCTCAAACGTGATGACGAAGCTCCAACGAGTTTTGAAAAGAGATGATGTTCGAGTAGATGATGAGAGAGTTGACGTTAAAAAGAGATGATGTTTGAGTTGATGTTAGAAGAGTTTTGATGAAAATCGCCCAGAGTTTTTGTGAAAAGAATGTCGATGAAGTTAGAGTGTTTGTTGACAGGTAAATGAAAAGTTAGAGCCTAGTTCTCTAAAGTATTCAAGCAATAGAACAAACACGTCGGTTTTTAGGTAAAACCGAAGGAATTTATCAATTAAAAATTTTAAAAGTCGAAAAACCTCATATAGCGCCATATTCTGGGAATTCATTTATAATAACTATTACATCGGTTTCTAGATAAAAACGAGTAAACGATTAATTAACAATTAAAAATAATATTAAAAAAATAAAAAAGGTATTTGAAAATGTCGATGCAAAATATATTACCCCTCGATTGACCAATATAACCTAGTGGAATACTTATAAAAAAAATATTAAAAAAAAGGAAATGGGATATGCGTCATGTGACCCTAAACAAATTAAAATTAAAATAAAACATAAAATGCAGTAATTGGGTTCTTCTTCTCCACAACTCGAATTTTCAGCAATAACAACATGATAGTTTCCACCTCGTGAAACACCTAACGGGTTCTCCTCTCTCGTTTCTTCGTTTGTTCCCGTTGTTGTAGGTGTTGTTCATCTGAGTTGTTAAAGTTGTCATCTGTTCAATCAAAGCAGTTAGGGTTGTGGTAAAAGTCGTGGTAATTTCCCCAAGGTATGCTCTGGTCACCGATTGATCTCCCATGGTTGATTAAGCTACAAAAAGAAATAGGAGAAAATCTTCTCTGATGCCACTTGACGCAGTCAGGATCACAAATGATTAACAAGCGTTAAGCCTAAAACGAAAACCCAAGTTTACAAGCGACAAATCTGTCATATAAAACTATGGAATACACCAAAAAGATAAAACTATCGAATTTTATTATGATAAAAGATAATTGATGGCCACGTCCCAAAAGTATTGAAATAATGAAAAGAAACCCTAATGCTAAAAATATTCAAAAACATAACTAAAATTGAGGAAAATAAAATAGAAATTATTAAAATTATGGAGAATATTAAAAATGTTATTTTCAAGTCTGAAACGAACTCGGATGGTATAATAAGTCTCATTCTAACATCAGACACCAAATGTGCGCAAATCCTGTCGAACTTTTTCGACGCACAGCTTCTTCTTTGATACATGCAACTAACCTTTTTACATTATTATCTTTAATAGTGTTTCAACAATTGTGAATGAAGTGGAGGGGAATAGTATTTTTTTTTCTTGGGAAATAGTTTCTAGATAAAACAAAGGTGAATTCATTTATTTTCTCTTAATATCAGAACCAGATTACTCGCTTAATCAATAGTCAGAACCATATTACCCGCTTAATCAATAGTTTAGAGTGTTTGTCTTAACTTTAAGGTTGATTGTTGTTTTTTTTTATCCTCTCAACGATCTCTGATATGTTGATGGTGGTTCTGTCAATCTAAAATTTAGCTTGAAACTTCCTGATGATGTTTCTAACTACTTGATTATGAGAGCCATCTTAATTTTTAGTTGTTTTGGTTCTTCTCTATTATTTGATTTTCTTGATATATCTTTCACTTTACTTTGTTGTGGTGTGTTTAATATTTCATATGCTAACTAATACTCTCTTTTTATATTTTGGTGGTTTTACCTCTTTATTAATATATAACTGTCATTAAAAAAATCACCTAAAACACACTATTTTTTTAAGAGGAACGTGTAAATTTATTTGTTTTTATAATTTCTTGGTTTTATTTTTTCTTTTCCTTTGCTAAACCAAACATATACCACACGTAATAGAAGTTTAACTTGATGAACCTGCATTCCGTTAACCTATCCCTAAGTCGACATGTCACAACTTTTGCCAAAAAGCCATCATAAAAGTCATTTATAATAATAGACTTATACCAAACAAACACAGACTTTATATTCCGATAAGCGTAAAATCAACTATTCAAAATAACCAATATTAAACTCATACAGAGTGTATATTAATATTCTATATATAACACCTAAAATCTTAACTCAAGAGATTTATATGTCAAAACGGTGATCGATCAGAAATATAATAAGGATGGAAAGAAAAAAGTGTTATTTAACCCTACTAGTTTTATTTCTTGCAGTTATCAGTTTTGCAAGAAACCCAAAACATCAGATACATGTGCAACCCAATGGACAGATCAGTAACCAGAAGCCACGTGAGAAGCCGCCTGTTCCTATTCATGTCCCACCACAACCACATATACTTCATCGGCCGCCATCTCGACCGCCTCTCTAGGATGCAAGAAATAATTAAGAACGCCCAAGTTGCAAATAAGTGTATTCTTATACTTAAATCTTAACTATAATTTTCTCATGTTGCCAACTTTTCCTGTGTTCTATTTTTATGTTTGGTTGCTTATTTGTTTTTCAGCCGTATCTATTTGCTTGCGGGTGCTAATAGTACTATCTTTAACTCTCTTTTTAATAATTTGATTGAAACAATGAATACTAGATTATACAGAAGTTCACAAAAGAAAGGAATTAGCATAAACCCCATATTAAAACAGTTCATATATAGTGCTGCTTTTCGTATCTAGGTAAACAAACAAATAAAGCTACAATCTGGATTCCTTTGTTATTGTGTGATTAGTTGATCTTGGGGCTTAAGTAAAACTTTGGGTCTTTGAGAAACCTTGAAACCATCTCTGCCTTGTCAGTGGAAAGATCTGTATTCTCCAGAATTTGCTCTTTTGATGCCTTTGCAATTGCTTGGACAGAACCAATAGCTTGACTCAGCTGAATTGAACCATCAGAATAACAAAATAACTCAACCTATATGCATGGCTATTCCGGTTTTGCATGTGACAAAATTATTATTATGTAATATACTATCCCAAATCAGTAGGAAGTGTAGCATGATAAGACTAACATAGCATCAAAACTTTGACACCGACACAATTATTATCAGTAAATAGTCAAAAGGAAGATTATACTCTCACCAATTTTACACATATATTCAAGAAACCAGAGTTTTAACAATGATGGATGGAGGCTTGTAAAAATATAAATAAACTGAAGAGTTTCCTTGTAGTAGAGAGAGATGTACCGCATTTGCATCGTGATTGTCAATGCCTGGGATTGATGTAACAACTTTAAGAAAAAAGTCCATTCCTTGCACCAACTTCTTCCTCTTCAAAACCATAACAAAGTTCATCCATCAATATCAATATGCTAGTTTCATTTATGTGAATCCTAGCAGCTACATAATATGACATTTTACTGTAAAATCAATGAGCTCACCTCAGCTTTAAATTTTTCTTCAACTCCTTCCTGCTTGTATACTGCAATTAGTTGGAGAATAATAACTATAAATTGGAACAACACATTAAAGCTAGATAGAAGTTTAAGATTCTACCTCCAGAAGAATGGGCAATTTTTACCATCTTTTCAAACCCCATCTCCAAGTCCTTAACTGGTATAAATGTAGGCTTGCCAATCACCATCCCAAATCTTCACACATTCATAACCATGATCCATGTTCTTTCATCATTAAAATCTTACATAGCTAACATTAATCAATCGGAACATAAGTAACAAAACTTACTTGAAATATGACTCAATAAATGAATCCATTTCCTCTTTTCCTGGGAGTGTGATAACAACATAAAATCGTGAAAATTGAGTCTTCAGATTCTTAACTCTACACAAAAAATTCAAATCAAGCATAAACTTTTTGCTAAGAATAAATTCTACTTAAACATTACCCAAAGCATTAGCAATGACTCCAAAACAATAGCATGGTAACCTGTTGAAGATTGGAGCCACATTGTCGCAGTCCAAGTTTGTCACAAAAATGAAGGCCACAGATAAACCCCCACAATTAAAAATAAAATCCTACAAAGTAAATCCTCAAATTTCCGTCATAATTTCATTTGAAAGGAACAAAATACAATAGGAAAGACAACATGCAATTACCGGAGCAATTGGCACAAAGTTAAGGCGAAAGGAATTTGCAGAGAGGAAAGTGGAGATAAAATCAATGAAGGATGAATGTTGATCCTCTTTCCATGAACTTCTCATCAAACAGACTCCATTTCCACCTACTCATTAGTCATTACAATAGAGTAGAAAATTAAAATTAAAACAACATATCTAAGAAACTAAAGCATTAAGAGAAGAATATAAGCCATTTTGCAAAGTTTGCACAATAAAGGTTTTAATTAACTGTCGCGGTCGCGTTGTAGTCACGTAAAGATTTTTGCAATTTCGGTAGGTGTCCCGATATTGATTGCAGTTGTCGCTGTGTGAATTTACCACAATTTGTTCTTTATCCCAAAAACGGTGAATAACATATCGGTAACTTGTGATACCGTTTTGTCACATACGTCTTCTCGGTAACAGACTGTTTTTTAAAACCTAATGATTCGTTTAACTGGTCCTTAGATCAATCTGATGAGAATAGCCTTGTTAATAACACATAGTACAATAACTAAAATATGCTTTAAAGTCTCAACTCAGCACATTCCGCAGTTAAATACTTACTTAAGAACTAACATCCAAAGTTCGGAAAAATTGAGATACAATCTCATGCATCTCTACTTAAAGCATAGATCAATTTCGCATCAGCAGTTAGTTATAGTTTTAAGAAACAGAATCCGAACAGATCATAAACTGGAAATAAAATTCTGATTAAACGGTGTATTTATCGGTGAATTGAGAAAATCGTTACCGGAGAATGATGCATTTGATGGAGTTGTTGAGTCTCTTCGGTATGTATCCATGAGTGAATCGCAGAGTCAACAATGTCGCTAAGAGTGAATTAGAAGAAAAAACTCGTTTGATTTGTCTCTATTGAAAGTTTAAATAGCAAAGAGAAAAACAAAAGGAATGAGAAGACAAGTAAACAAACCAACGGCAAACGGAGGTTTCTGTTACGGCAGTGTGCGGTGGTTATCGTCACACAGCACGGAAATGAGACCGAATGGAAGCGCGTTCCTCTCCGTGCATTCACGCAAACAAACAAAAAAGTAGTTTCCCGCCTCGACAAAAGCACATTAACCAATAGGTCAATTATCTAATGCGTGAAATGTAATTTTGATTTGAGCTTAATTGTGATTTCACTAGGAAATGTAATTTTGATTTCACCTTAATTGTGATTTCACCCGCAACTTAAACCATATTCGCGTTCCGCCTCAAAGTTGATAGAGAAACCCTGCTTTGATTGGGTTTAGGTTTGGATTTAGATTTTTTTAATTATAAAATATGAAACGAGTTAGATAATTGAGACCTCAAATTTGCCAAATTTATTTCATAAAGTTGATAGGAAAAATCTGATGTGATTGGGTTTAAGTTTGGATTTAGATTTTTCTAATTATAAAATATGGAACGAGTTAGATAATGGAGACCTCAAATTTGCCAAATTTATTTCATAAATCATTATTTATTTTAATAATTTAAAATATTAAATATATGATCAATGTTTTGATATTTTGAGTTATATATATTATTTAAAATATTTATATTATTTAAAATATTTGAAATGTCTGTATGAAATTTTTTTAGATTATTTTTTTATTATTTATAACTAGTAGAAGACTCGTACGTCCGCACGGGTAAGTTGATTCTTATCTTAGATCATTTAATAAATAATATAAATGTTTGTGGTTCTTTTTTAATACATCTTTACATGTATTAACAATAATTAATAAAGTTTAAATTAAAATAGGTATTTTGTTAATAGTGAATCATAAAATTAAAAATTTATACGATTATAAAACAACGTACGAAATTATCAGAAAAAACAACACAATAAAAATTGAAGTGAAAATTAATTATATTTCACACATTCAAAATGCACTTATATAAAAATGGATAAGAAAAGAATAGCCTTAAAAAAGTTTAAAGAAAAAAAAATCATGGGTAAAGAAATAACTTATAGTCAAAATTAATTATGTTGCTATTAAAATGATTAAATTGTTAATTTTAGATCCCCTTATTTGAGAATTATCCTTGATGTCCAATTAACATAAATTTTTAAAAAATGTTGTCATAAATAATATTTAAATATTTATTTTAACAGTGTTCAAACCTAAAATCTATTTCAATTTTAATGAACCATAAACGTTTCAACTTTTAACACGTATAAATAGTTTATAATAAAAATAATAAAATTGAAAATCTGATTTGGCGGTTGTTTGCCAACAAATGCATTCATATTTTGATTATTTTTTATTTGAAATAATAGTCAACTGTTGTCTAAGAATGATGTTTTTTTAATAATTATTTTAACAAAATTTAACAATTAAAACAAATACTTCACGATGAATGTGGTAAACAAAACAACTTTTTTTACAGGTATCTTATCAAAGCTTTTCAAACTTGGAAAAACATCCTTTCGGCTGTGAATGTTGCGTTAGCTGCATTGGAAGTTCTGGTATCTGGGAGACAATGGAAAGTCCTTCTATTGGCATCTGCATCCCTGTTCTCTGTTGGAGTATATGTTTGTTCAACAGCTATTGCAATGAATACAACAAACTTTATTAGGATACATAGGAGATTAAATGATGAAATGAAACCAATCTAGGTGCAGAGTGATGAAATAAAATCACCTATGACCACGGTGCGAAGAACGCCAATGATGTCTGTAAAATGGAAAAAAAACACTCCACAAAACATAAATATAAACAAAACAGAATAAATGCACAAAACACAATGATTAACATCCAAAAACCAATACTCGATTCCTGAAAAAGATACATGGTGATTAAGCTTGGAAGCATCAAAGTAAACTGAGTAAAAATCAATTTAAAATGAAATGATAAACATTGATAAACAAATAACTCACAGTCAAAATAGAGTGATGAGCAATTCACACAAGCTAACTGATTTTCACTGAGTTTTCGAAATCAGGCTCATTATTGTCATTACTTTGGTAAAATACCAATAAGTAGCTATCTAGTTAACAATTTCAACACCTGAAAATTCAATTTTTTGAGCAAAAAGTGAAATATAATGAAGTTAGGAAATAATCCATTTAGAAACTTCTTGAAGCTGTTTCAATTTTACATTAAAAAATTTAAAGGTATATTAATCCACCTTGTACATAACCAATATCATTGTCGAACCAAGCATAAATTGACAGAGCATCCCAAAGTTTTGCTTGCTTACCTTCATCTTCGTAAAAGATAAGTGATCGATCTGTCCGAACAACATCCAGACCTACAATGCAAAATAATCAATTACCATCATGGACACTTATTAAACCAAAACTAAAATTAATAAAAATCAGTCTTTATGCAGCAACATATGCTTACCAACAAGCTTAGATTGTTGAGACTCCACAGGCACACCCTATATAAGAGGCAAATAAACATTCAAAATCACAAAAAGCAAGCTTACGGAAAAATCAAACAAACTCAGGTCTAAGTGTAAAACCTAGAGTATGTCAGGGGTCTCATCATACCTTATCTCCGACATATTGTGGTAGTGCAATTGATGCAAGGTTACACACAACAGTCTCTGTTGGACTTGTGTACTCAATTATCTCAGTGCACAGGTTTGATGACTTAATTGTGCCAAGATTCTGCTGGTTGCTTTTCCTATTGCAAGCATCCTAAAATATAAAAAAGAAAATTTATGTACAGAAAAAATAAAAGGTAAACAAATAGATATTAAAAGAAGCGTGGAAATATTTAAAATAATTATTGTCAAATCACTTTAAAAAGCATGTAAGGATTTCCAGTTTCTATCTGTGACTTCAAAATCACAAACCAGAGACTCTGTGCTTGAACAACCTTCTTTGCTTTTCCATGTGGATTTGATAGTGAAATAACAAAGCAGCAATAATCAGAAAGAATCAGCAAAAGATGTATTCATGCTGAAATATCCAAAACAACCCTGCTTAGTAAGACCAGACTTACAGCTCTTTCATACTGGGTGTGCAAATTCTCATATTCTTCACCCCAACAATCTGCCAAACCAGGTGCCTCATTGTGGTGTTAGTGTCCCATGAAAATAATGAATTTCAGTGATAATGAATAACATCCCGACCTGCAGTTTGCTGAGCCCATATGATATTTTGCTACCTTTTCCACCAGCAAATTGAACAGGTAATTAGAAGTAGAAAACCAGTCAGCCAAGTAAGAGGTAATTAGAAAACCACCAGCAAATTTCTGTGAATTTGAACAGGCAATGAAATAGCCATACTTGTGGCAAGATCACTTCACATCCAAGGCTAAACTGCAATTTTCGTTCACGATCTGGAACTGATGAAGGCAGGCTTGACGCCTACAAGGATAAAATAATGTGATGATTAGACAATTGAGAAGAATAACAAAAGTATAGCTATATTAAATATAATTTTATAAGTCCAAACAACAATGCTGGAAAGGAGCAATCTAACATGCAAAAAGGGGATTTAGTAAAATTTCCCCAAGGATCAAAATATCAAGAAAAAATCCCAAGTTAAAAGCCTCAAATATTCAAGAAACATAAATAAAAAAGTTTATTGTCTGTATGTAAAAACTAACAAAAGAATGCTCACCCTTTTACAAAAATGCACAGCGGTTTCCTTATCATCTAGTGGTGAAATGACAGGAAGATATTCTACTTGTTCAATTCAAGATGAAAGTTTACAATTACTTCAAGAAGAATAAGTTTCCAAAGAACACAGTGAATTAACCACTCTGAAAAAAAACTTAATCCATAGGAAAATATACCTCAAAGAAATTATGGAATTGAGTGAACATCCTGAACATAAGTTGTCCCAAAGAAACATTACACCTAATAATATGCAAGTAACACCATGAGTGATAACTTATGCCAACAAACAGCCGTAATAAATGAGAGAATCTTCATAAACAATTACCTACCAAGATTGATCAAAGTGCACATGAGGATATCACACAATTATAGGTTGGATTGGGTACCCAGGGATAAATGCACCGAGTTGGAAGGAAATAAGGTTCCGGATGTTAGTAGTCGTTCCCTCGGGAAATAAAAGTACTTGAGGAAATCTATCGCAAGAAGCCCTTCTTTGTTATTCCAGTCCTTAAAAGCATATGTATATATCAAACAGTTTATAAAATTGATAACATGACAGATTTATATGAAGAAATTATGTTCCCAATATATATTTAAGAAACTTTACAAAGGCTTGGTTCCAAAATAGGAGCAATGAAGGCAATAAATAAGATTATGAAACTCCTGAACATAGATGATATTCGAATGATTGTGGTGCCATATGCAAAATTGAGAACAGAAACGTAAGTAAGCAAACATCAATTGACAAATAGACAAACATACTAATGATTATGTTTAAAAGGAAAGAAAAACACAAAGCATAAATCCTTTTAGGTTGCCATTTTACCTTAAAGTCCATTTTCTTTCCTATCAAATTGTCAAGTGCAATAGAATACTCAAGTGGATAATCAATGATGTCCTGTATATAAGATAAGAGTATGATACAAAAGTGTTATAACATTATAGTGCACAATAGAAAATGTGGGAGTTAATTAGTCGGAATACCTCAATCATGGTGTTTCGAAGGTGAGCAGCAGAAACGCCCAAAAGCTGTTCACAAACAGAGATCTGGGTATATCCAGACAATTGAGACCATTTTTGTGATTGGTTGCTCTAAACTTGGCATAACGGCTCCTTTAAGAGGTCAGGGGGTATCCTACAATTTGGTTCATGAGAATGGCAAGTATTAAATCACGTATGCTGCTAAAGATGGTATTTAAAAGAAAGTTATCATAAAGTCTAAATTTAATAAATCTGATACCTTATGATGAAATCATTAATATATGGCAAGTTTTCATTTATGTGCAAAATGGTGACGTTATATGTATTCGAAATGGCAAGAGGATACTTGCCTGGAACAACAAAAATGGTTCTAATCACGGTTCATAACATATCAAAAAAAGTATGTAACGATATGCAGACAATATTTAAGACGTTACCTTCTTCTTTAACCTTGGCATATCGCTGAACAATTATAACCGGAGCCATATCTTTTCTACCCGAGCAGCAACTGTTGATTATCATGCATGTAAAGAACTGCTGCATGAGAATATACTTGATGAGTAAGAGCAGAAAAACACCATTAACTGCAGTGCCATTAAAGTCATAACCAATTGGTGAAAGAATACACTAAGATCCAAAATGCTTTGCGGATTAGGTGATATTGAGCTGATATTCTCTTTGGTGGCAATTTGCGCAGTATGAAGAGGACTAAAGTTGAAGGCAGGATCTCAACCACCTGTACTTTAAAACGGAAAGGTAAATTCCCAATTCCCATATGTGTTTAGAAAGTGACACCAAAGTAGTAAGAGCAACTAACAAAAAGGAACACCGAGAAAAATACCATGTAGTAGATGAAGTCCAAAATCGGATGGTCCATAACATCAAGAGATGCATCCAAATCAAATGCATATAGAAGAACCTACATGTGTAACAAAAGGGTAATTAAGAAAGAAGCACTTGAATAATAACACCTCATATATCATTATTAACTTTAACCCTACAGATTTTGTTTTCAATTTCTCACGACAACTGACAAGCACTTGGTGCATGCTTGGTATGGGTGGGTTCCAAGTATCACGGTGAGCCACCATGATATCAAACATGCACTTCATTTTTTTTTCTTCCAATGATTCTTTGGTTTCCCTCTCTTGCTAGTTGCTCCAATTAAAGGGAAGATGGTTACAGTATTACAGAATAACAAAGGAACAATGAGCAGAATCCAAGCAAAAAAAGAATAAAATTTTTACGCCTAACATATTTACAGGAAATCAGAAATAATATTGACAAATGCCAACTTGAACATAAATAATATAACAGAAAAATAATATAGTTAGACTTTACCATCACACATCTTATCAGAAAACAGGTGATACATATGACTGTGACAAATCCAACCTATAATACAAAACCAAATTTATATGAGTATAACTATACTATTATACATATTTTTCAATTTATAATTTATCTACATTTGATCATCAAGAGTAAGAGATAAAAATAATGAATATGTTCTTTTTATTTCACAATGAGATCTAATCCAAGTGCACCTAGAACATATAATTGATGCAGTAATGATCTTGGCAGGAACCATAGAAAATTTCCAATTAAAACAAATATTACTATAAGATAAGCACCCAATCACACGCAGAACCATCTTTTAAAAGATAGTTGTAAAATGGAAAGAACCAAGCCACTTAGTACTCCATCAAGCAGAAGCTGCAAATTTATCAGCTCCAAAGACCAAACAGAATAATCAGCCCTTTCCATAATCAAACCTACTATGCCACTGTCAATTGTTCCCAATAAACATATCCATGCTGTAAGTGACAGCTCAGTAGGATATGTTTCAAGTGTAATTGTCTACAAATATTAATTAAACAGGATTAGCAATTAAACTATATTAAAGTAAACATATAAATACCATTTGATTATTTTGACTAACTACAGTCTTTCATCCATGAATAAAAGATAAGCCTTCCAACTTCACAGTTTGTGATTTATCCTGTCAGCAAGGAAATTCAAATGTTTGACATTAGGATTACCCCTAGAGATTGCAACTTACAACCAAATTCAGCATGCTCAATACAGTTGATTGTGCAGTATTGTAGAGCATCTGCAAGATGCAAAATAACTCTGAGCTTCTGTAGTATTATAGAGATACATAAAACGTCAAAAATATAATCAAGACAGTGCATTTAAGAAACATGATCACTAAAATATATGTCAAAGCCGATAACCAAGGAAAAAAGCTATTATAGTGGAATATAATCAAGATAGTGCATTTAATAAACATAATCACAAAAATATATGTCAAACCCGATAACGAAGTGATGGATCTTCTCCCATCTTTTACCAAAAATTCCACAACTTTACGAAATGTCTACCTGCAAGCTCTCCAAAGTTGGCTCAACGATTTTCAAAGTTAGCTCACGTCATCACGCTTCACCGGTTCTGGCATAGAAAAGATCTCCGATATTAGTACAATTTCGTTCGCACTAAAGCCCCTCACAAGATTGGATGGTGAAGGACTACAAAATGATCAAGAATATGAGAATGACATACAGTTCACAAAACATCAATACAAAAGAAAGTTCAGAATTTGTAAAGCAGAATCACATGAAAATGAAAGCATACTCATCATGACAGTATTAGCAAATCAATTGAAAAGAAAGACATGTGCACATTGAGGAAAATAGACATGGTCTCAGCTTTTATCATGAACATTAGCGAAGGAAGCATTGCTGGCCTGGTTATCTATTCATCCAAAAACCAATTTACAATGCTGAAGAGAAAAAATCAAATCCTTGCATGCTCAGGAATGAGACGCCGACGCAACTCATCAGGTGCGCCTGCCAACTCTGCAACATTTTATTATTTATTTATGTAAGCAGTCATACAAAATTTCATTTGATCAATCATGCTTAGTTTATCACCATGTTACCTTGAGCTGTGAAATCAAACAAAGGAGGAAGTTCTTGCCCATTCGGTAAGCGTACATTTGGGTCCCAAAGATCGTCAAAGGAGAAATGGGCACATGCATCCAACTGTAAACAAAATATAATCATCACTTCTGTTGAATACAATAACTAAACAGAACTGTACTGTGACTGAATAAACAATAGAGCTTTCTTACAACAGTGCAACGTAGATTTGGCGAATACTGAAGCATCCTCGATACAAGATCCACTGCTTCAGATGACATAGTTTTGTGAAAGATTTGGATATTACAAAAGTATTAATATTTATCAATTACAAATCATGAGAATCAGAGGAAATTAGGGAGTAAACAGCTACTAACCTTGTGTCATGGGTGGGCTTTAATCTGAGGAAATTTGAATTCATTTTTAACAATGTTTTATCAACCAAAGGCACACCAGTAACCTCTTTCAACGGCTGGATATATTTCATCTCGACACCACACCCATCGGTTCCAAAACTATCCTGTAAAGTAGGGTCAGACATATGTAAATAATGAACCCCTGTTGTAGCCAAACCATGAATATATTGTATAGAAAAAGTTCAAGTTTTGAATTAAATATCATTGTTACATGGAAAAAAAAACTTGATGATTGAATCCTAGTTTAACCTTTCGAAAGCTATTAGAAATGAAGCACAAGTATAAATATCAAATGTGACAAGGTCATGAAATGTGACAAACTCTAATTCAACTAAGACGAAATCATATCATCAATATCATCATCATCGACATCAAGAAAACAATGGAAAATTGTAATTACCTTTAGAATATATACTTTATTAGGTGGACATACCAAAATCCAAATCTATGTAGTGAAACATGGATTGATCTAACATAATATAACAGAAAACAAACCCAAAAGGAATTTGGCGGAGACCTTTCATCGAACACGTGGTGAGCAAAGTGCGGCGGTAACAATCCTTCACCAATTCACAAACCACAATTTAAGCATCAGTCACCAACAACAAATCAACACAACAACTAATCCGTAACAAAAATTAGACATAAAAAGAAGAAAACTCACCGAAAAAGCTGAATTCGCCAAGAAAAGAAATTTCCACCACCACCTCCGGTCGTGACCATCACTGTAGAGACGAGAGAGGAATTTTTGGTTTGAAAGAGAGAACACATAGAGAGAAAATGGGCAGACGAGAAAGAGGGAGAAAGAGACGAGAAAAAGGGAAGGGAAGGCGACGAGAAAAGAGAGAGACACTGAGAGAAGAAGGAAGAGAGAGACGGTGAAAGAGTGAGAGAAGAAAGAGAGGGAACGTGAGAAAGAGAGAGACCGTGAGAGAAAGAGGGAAAGGATAAGAAAATTTCAAAAAAAAATTGCCACGTGGCGAAAAGAGCCATTTTCATTGGACAATGACTTTCCATTAGTCAATGACGATTAAGGGCATGTGATTATAGATTAATTTGAAATTAAGGAAAGGGCATTTGTGGTGGTTTGGTACCATATTCCAATTATAGGTAGTTAGTTGATGTATTTTGATTTTGAAAAAAATAAATATTTTTGTTAAAAATTTGATTTTACTAAATAGATGGTGTCGGAACAAGGATACTCAAACACAACTCGAATTCGTTTGAAATGAGTTTAAATTTTAATTCTTTATTTCTGTTTGGCCTTTTGTGGAGAATGAAAATTGTTTGAAGATTTAAATTTAAGTTTGGAAAAGATAATGTCCGAAAAAATAGTTTTTAAAAAAGCCTAGTCTCTACTAGGGTTTGGTCTTTTCTTCTCTGTTGAGAAGCTGAGTTCTTTATTCAAAGTCATTTCTTGGTTTTTTTGGTCATGCAGTCTGTTTTGCGGAACAGTATGGCGAGTCCGAGTTTCGAAAATCTGTCCATCAATGAAGAGGATGGAGAAGAGGGGTTATGTTTTGATCTGGAGAAGGAGGAAAACGATGTAGCGGATCTCCGTTTATGCCTTATCGGGAGATTTCTCTGCGATAAGTCTATCCATGTGAGATCCATGATGGGTAGAATAGCAGATTTATGGCGATCTGTAAAAGGAGTAGCAATCAAAGAAGCAACGAACGAGTTGTTTCTGTTTCAATTTGAGCATATATTGGATATGGAAGCAGTGATTAGTGGGGGGCCATGGACGTATGACGACCACCTATTAATTCTCGAGAAAGTCATTATAGGAGTGCAGATTGAAAAAATCCCTTTATTTCATTTGGACTTCTGGGTCCAAATCCATAATCTGCCGGCAGGTTTCATGGTGGAAAAGGTAGGGAAAGCGATGGTTGAATTCATAGGTTCATTTGTGGAGTATGATAAAAATAACAATACTAGTTTCTGGAGACAATACATGAGGATTGGAGTCAAAATTGATGTGAGGAAACCATTAAAGCAATACACAAAGGTCAAGAACAAAAGGTGGAGAGTGGTGTGTTGTTAATTTCAAATATGAGAAGCTTAGTATTTTTTGTTTTGTTTGCGGAATACTCGGTCATTCGGAGCAGAGATATGAGGTAAGGTTCGCTGTGGAGGAAGACGACGGAATTCGGAAATGGTCTAATGATATTCGAGCGGAGAACCGAAGGTATGGTAACTCATCCTCCAAATGGCTGCGACAAGAAACTAAAGGAAAAGCTGAGAAAAACATAAGGGAACAACAGGAGCATGAAGCGCGTGAAGAGCAAACAAGGCAAGGAGAAAGTGAAAATTCTGTGACGGCAAGGAATATTCTGGTGGGTACTGAACAGGAAAAGAATCATACAATAATTGCTAATGATTCCCTCAATAAGTTGGCAATTATTGCACAGGATCCAATATTCAATGCGGGCAAAACGGGTACAAATGGCACTTCATTCATGCAAGGAAAAGTCCAACAACATATCCAACTTTTTCAAAATAACAAGCCGACAAATTCTGCTACACAATTACTCCCAAACCATACCCCGGTCCCACAAATGTCCCCCACTTATAATAATCAGGTTTTTTCACTTAGGCCCCATATAATGGACATGTCATCCAACAACAACCTGATACCACCCCCACTAAAGGAACAAGACCCTGTCCCCTATCCAAAAATCGACCAATCCCCAGCCATGCAATTTCATTTTAATCAACAAGCTCTTGTTGCTAATTTTACACCAGTAGAAAAGCAGCAAAATACACTTCCAAAAATAAACAACAGCAACACTTCATCTATTCACTCTCTTAACCCAAAATCCACTAAATTCAAAACAAAAGTGATCCACACCAAAAGCCCCCAACCCAACCAAAAGCAGATCAGAATTCCTAGAAATGTTAACCCACTACCACAAAACAAAGAAACCCAGCCAACAAACACTGACATGATAATACACCAGAATCACCTCAGCTTTGACGACAGAAAAGAAGAGGAACAAATGGATAAAAAGCGAAGGAGAGAAGAACATTCTGCTACGATGAAAGAGAATGAAACCGAAAGCCAGCATTTTTTATCGGCACGTCCTGGCAGCCAGGACTGCCGGGAATCATGAAAATATTAAGTTGGAATTGCAGGGGTTTGAGTAGCCCGCGTGCAATTCCCAACTTACGTAAAATTGCTCAAACTTACTAGCCAGACATTATCTTCCTATCGAAAACGCTAGCCACTAACCGTAAGTTGGAAACAGTCAGAGTCTCTTTGAAGTTTGCAGCATGCTTAGTCATCGACGTAGAAGGTAGAAGTGGTGGTTTGGCGGTACTTTGGAAAAATATAGATACTTGTAGTGTGCAGAACTTTTCTAGAAATTTTATCAATATTCATGTGAAAGATGACAAGAGAGGGGATTGTAGGTTAACTTGTTACTATGGTTATCCGGAAAGAAGTCGTAGGAAACAAGCGTGGAATTTGTTGCGCAAGATTCGTTCGATGTCAAATCTGCCATGGTGTATAATAGGTGATTTCAACGACTTGCTATCACAGCAAGATAAAAAGGGAGTCCTTCCACATCCAAATTGGTTGTGTACTGGTTTTCGTGAAGTCGTCAGTGATTGCAATCTAGTCGATATTCCTATGGAAGGTTATCAATACACGTGGTTTAAAAGTCGTGGAACTGATCGAGCGGTGGAGGAACGGCTGGACCACGCGTTAGACACTCCGGAGTGGTTGGACCTATTTCCATCCGTCAAATTAGATAATCTCCTCGCTACTCATTTCGACCATAGTCCGATTTTGCTGTCATGTGATACGTCTCAACAAAAATGCAGAAATTATGTGTTTAGATTTAAGAATTCTTGGTTACAGGACGAAGATATTGATAAGGTTGTTAGTATTGGATGGAATCACAATGGTAGCAGATAAATAACACAAAGGATCCAGTCTTGTGCATTAAATTTGAAAAGGTGGAATAACTTGCATATAAGGAGGAAGTGGAGCGTACCAAGTCGGTGATGGAAGCTTATCGTAGTTGCCATGACGCGGAGTCGACATCTCAGTTTTTTGAAGCCCAAAGTGAATATGAAAAAATCCTTCTCAAAGAGGAAAGGTATTGGCAACAGAGAGCTAAGAAGCATTGGCTTCGTGACGGTGATCGCAACACTCGTTTTTTCCATCAGTTCGCAACAGCTAGGAGGAAGTTTAAACAAATTGAGTCCTTGAAGAATGATGAAGGGACTGATGTTACAGACCAGGAAGGTCTCTATGAAGTAGCCAAACATTATTTCTCTTCATTATTTATAGCTTCAGGAGGTGATTATGATAAGGTGCTGAGACTGTTTCATCCTATGGTAACTGAGGAAGATAATGCAAAACTGTTGCGGCCAGTAACTAAAGAGGAGCTATACGAAGCGCTTTGCGACATGCATCCGAATAAATCTCCCGGTCCCGACGGATTCAACCCCGCTTTCTACCAGAGATATTGGGAACTCTGTGGTGATGATATTTGGAAATCCGCTACTGCATGGCTAACTAGAGGCTATTTTCCTCCTTCACTCAACGACACTAATATCTATCTGATCCCTAAATGTGATAAGCCTCAGAATATGAAAGAATTTCGGCATATCTCACTGTGTAATGTGGTTTACAAACTGGTCTCCAAGGTGCTATCTCACAGAATGAAGTTTTTGCTAGACAAATGCATTGCGGAAGAACAATCGGCTTTCGTTGAAGGTCGGTCGATCCTTGACAATGCTATGATTGCCATTGAAGTCATTCATGCGCTCAAAAGAAAGACGAGAGGTAACAAATCGCAGTTAGCACTCAAAATCGATATCAGTAAGGCTTACGATAAAGACGACTGGGGATTCTTAAGCGGTGTGTTAAAAAGCGTGGGATTTGATGGTAGATGGATTCATTGGATTATGTTGTGTGTTACGTCGGTGCACTATACTGTTCTAGTAAACTCAGAAAGTGTATGACCAATTCAGCTAGGAAGAGGACTTAGGCATGAAGACCCACTGTCTCCTTACCTGTTTATTCTTGTTATGGAAGGATTATCCAAACTCATGGAAAACGCAGTGGATAGTGGTGATGTGCATGGGATACAAATCTGTAGAGGGGCCCCAAAAGTGTCCCACCTACTCTTTGCTGACGACTGTTTTTTGTTTTGCAGGGCTAATCTTAATGAAGTTAGATCTCTTATGAAGGTGATTAGTACTTATGCGGAGGCATCGGGACAGGAAATTAATCTTTCTAAGTCAGAGGTATTCTTTAGCCGTAACTTATCTAATTCGGCTCAAGAGGACCTAGCAAGAATTATGGGAGTTCGACACGTTTTGGGGACTGGAAAGTATTTAGGGCTTCCTGTTGAAACAGTATTAGGGGGTGTTTTTATCGTCTCCACAGGGATTGTGCGATATTTTGATGCCTACCGTTCAATAGTCGCAACGTTTTAAGTTAAAGAGTTTCAGTTGATTCTCGGTTTCGTTTAACATAAATTGGTAGCAAAGATGTAAATTTGTAGCAAAGATGTTGTAAGGTTTTAGAAAAGCATGTCAAGGTTAGGTTTTGCTAATCTTTTTCATACATATCGATTAATCAAGCATATGAACTCAGTTTCCGACCAATACAACCGAGTATCCACTCGACTAAGTTTATGTCTAAAGCAAAGTCGTGAGTATCGTCGTTTAGACCGTTAGATGATGTCTCATGCTAACAATCGAAACAACAATCGTTAAGATCAACACAAAGCGAATAACAAATCCCAAATCTATGTCTAGAGTTTGGTTTTTAAGAGATGAAATTATTAGGTCATGATTTGCAAAATCTATGTCTAGAGCAATATAAACCACATATACATCATTAAGAACAAATAACTTCATCTATATTGATCATAAACCTTGTTCATATACAAAATATCAAAAGAAATACATATGATCAAGATCAACTACATCTAACCTTAACACAAAAGTGTTTAGCCACACATTGTCATGGTAGCTTGGATGACAAGTTACAAGAGGAGATGAAAGAACACCCGAGTCGAATAGTCGAGATTGGATGTGACTTCAGCTTCTCTATGTGAAAATTCACTCTTGGATGATCAAAACTCAGAAAAGTCTGTTTTTGTGTGAAAATAACAAGTTATGATCCCAAGGAAAGTGAAAAATCTATTTATAACACACTTAAATTCAACAGCATTCACACTGCGAATGAAAGAAAATGGCACCTTAAGTTCCTCTGAGAGTTAAACCGCCCCAGGCTGTTGTCGCAGGTTCGCACTGCGAGTAATTCATTCACAAAGCGAACCATTCGCCAGCACATTCGTAAAGCAAATTTAGGGTCCTTTTTCCCCTGCCTCCATTCGCCAGGTCATTTGCAAAGCGAGCAAACCAGCGCACATTCCCTGGGAGTTCGCAAAGCAAACTTTAGGTTCTTTTCCATCCATGACATTCTGGAGCCCTTCGCTGGGAGACTCGCTGCTGTTCGCAAAGCGAACCTTCGCTGGCACCTTCGCTAGAGTTCGCAAAGCGAACACCTTGTTGTTTTCCTCTTTCTTTAGCAGCTTGTTTCATCTCTTTGTGTCTCAATTCCTTGATCAATTAGTGCACTTTTCTGCACAATAACACATCCATTACAAGCACCAAAGGTATAAATACAATGCATGAAGAACAACAACAATTAACTCCAAAAATCAACAATTAAACATAGAAAAGTGTTGAAAAATGCCAAGGATCATATACAAATATATAGCATGTTTGACATCTAACAAACTCTCCCCAACTAACTCTTTGCTTGTCCTCAAGCAAAGTATGTCTCTCATTGACACAAGAGGATTTGCTCGAGCATTAAATTCAACCCAAGACAAGAGAAACAGCTCAAATAAACAACAATTACAACAAGGAAACAATTACACAATCCTAGAATTTACAATGTAAAAGAACTTGACTCTTAAACAACTTTCAAACGATGTTTCAAGAGACAACTAAATCATCATGCACATGTCATTCTAACACTCCTCTTCGAAAAAGGATTGAAGGAAAACGCGCATACAAGCACGGGAAAATTTCACTCACATGACAAATGATGCAAATACTAAGCAATTCATACAATATCTAAATGATCACAAAAGAAATCATGGAAGTAAGAGATCACTAAGGACTTCAAGGTTGTAGCTTGGTCGAGTTAACAATAAAGGGACATTTCTAAAGGCCATTGAATCGAAATTGCCGATGCACAAGAACATTCACTATACAAGGTATTCACAACATCTCAACTTCATTCACCAATTTCCTTCCTTTATCACACCTTCTCAAACTTCCTTGCACAATTATTGGACCCTTTTTTTTCTCATTCAAGCAAGCATTCTTTTTCTCTTTTGTACACAAATATTAACATACTCTTTTCTTTTCATGCTTGCTTGAATGTTTTTTTTCAAAATTTTGAGTAATTCACCAATCTTTTTTTTTCATTCTCCCCAACTTATTTTCGACTACACCTTAAGTGAATGTTCCTTACTTTTTAAGGCAAAGAAGTCAATTACAACTGGAGTTCCAAGGTTCAAGAAGGAAAATTTTTAGAAGCTCTTAAAAATTCAATGATGAACTTGATTTATATATATATATATATATATATATATATATATATATATATATATATATATATATATATTAAATATGTACAACACAAAGTTCATCACTAAAAGAGATCTAACAAATTTAGGCACAAAGGGGCTAACAAATTCTCGCTACTCACGGGTAAACTACTGTATGGAAATGGTTATGCTCAATATCAACAAGTGCTTTGATCATTTCTAAGACTTCCATAAAATCACATACATCACAAGATAAAGCATGAATTAAAAGTATAAAACAAAATCTATCATCAATCCAAAGCATATAGTATAACTTGGAGGTTTCTCACTTTTGTGATTTTTGGACCTAAATGACACAAGCACTCAAATAGAGTTGTAACAAGAAACAACATTTTCATTTGTACAAAGACAACAAAGTTCTAATACATTCTAAATTCTAGAACTAGGTAACTATGTACCTTGCCACAACAACATGCTTAAAGTACTATCATAGCCATCCCATCTTGGAGGAATCTTCTTTTAAGATCAAGAATCACCAACCTAAAATTCCCCAAGTTTCATCAACAAAAGAAGGAAACATTAAATATTCACAAGCATACCAACATAAAACATATAAAAACATATTAACAATTTTAAGAGTTGAACATTTGTAAACTGAAGAATTCAACTCTTAACACAAAAGCATACCAACCATTTAAGTGTTGAGCATTCGTAAACTGAAGAACTCAACACTTAATATAATAATTAAACCGACATATTAGTAAAATAAAAACAGAAAATTTTTTACTGAAAACATCAAATATGACTACTAATAATAATAGAAATGTAATGGTGTAAACACACCTACAAAGTCAAAGCAAGATACCACCAAGGGTACAAATACATCATACAACCCAAAATAATCCAACACAGTGGATAAAGTACATCAATACTGAACTGAAATAAAATAAAATACATAAAACGTAGTAAAACTTCACTTTGTAGCACAAAGGAAGTACAAAATCAACATCACAAAAGAAATCAGTCCTCCTCGGACTCTGTAGCATACACCTCGGTCTCCTGTCACGCGGGTGACCCGGGTTCGATCCCCAGCAACGACGCTAATTTGTTTCGTTAACAACTCAACTTGTTGGGATAATAACTTGTTCTGAGTAAGTATAGCATCATTGGTTCCCAAATCCAAAACTCCAGGAGTCCTTTGAGAAGGGCCACGGTGATGACTTCCCTGATGATCATTTAAAGCCATCTTATCAATTATGGCAGTGGCTTCTTCAGCAGTTTTGCCCATTAAGGATCCACCAGCAGTGGCATCCAACAAGGTTTTATGCACTAGTTGAAGTCCATTCCGAAAAATATGAATTTGAGACAATTCATCAAAACCATGCCCCTTGCATTTTCTCAACATAGATTTGAATCTCTCCTACACTTCATTGAGAGATTCGTTGGCACCTTGCGTGAACACTGCTATTGCGGTCTTTGCCTCCATGAAACGATTATGTGGGAAAAATCACTCCAAAAATTTTTCTTCAAGTAAATTCCAATTAGTCATTATTGCCGTCGACTGATCAAGATACCATTCCTTGGCCTTCCCAATGAAGGAATGCGGGAATAGTCTCTTAAACAGAGATTCCTCTTCAGCTTCGGGCGCACCAGTTGCTCCCGCAATCTCATAGAACTTTGTCAGATGTGTAAAAGGATCCTCATGATCCATACCAGTAAAAGGACTCTGATATAGAAGCTGGAGAATACCAGTCTTCATTTTTGAATGACGACCGTTATGCGCATTGTGAGCAAACTGTGCATTATGTCTTGGACTGTTTGTACATGGTCTAGAAGCAGGTGGTGGTGGCGGTGGTGGATGTTCCATAGCTGGAAGTAACTGTGGGAATGATGGTGGTGTAGAATTCGAACTTCCCTCTTGTTCTTGCCTTTGTCTAGCTAGTTGACTCCTTCGTCTCGTTCTGCTATTGATTCTACGAGTGGTTCTTTCAATCTCAGGATCAAACAGAAGTTGGTCCGCCGGTAGTTTCCCTCTCATAAAACAAAGTCTGCACACTAAACAAAACAAATCAACAAGCTCAAGAAAAAGTTAACACGTTTAAAACAATACAACTACTGCAATGCTTGCAATATCAAACAATAATCCCCGGCAACGGCGCCAATTTGTTGAAACAGTATTAGGGGGTGTTTTTATCGTCTCCACAAGGATTGTACGATATTTTGATCCCTGCCGTTCAATATTCGCAACGTTTTAAGTTAAAGAGTTTCAGTTGATTCTCGGTTTCGTTTAACATAAATTGGTAGCAAAGATGTAAATTTGTAGCAAAGATGTTGTAAGGTTTTAGAAAAGCATGTCAAGGTTAGGTTTCGCTAATCCTTTTCATACATATCGATTATTCAAGCATATGAACTCAGTTTACGACCAATACAACTGCGTATCCTCTCGACTAAGTTTATGTCTAAAGCAAAGTCGCGAGTATCGTTGTTTAGACCGTTAGATGATGTCTCACGCTAACAATTGAAACAACAATCGTTAAGATCAACACAAAGCGAATAACAAATCCCAAATCTATGTCTAGAGTTTGGTTTTTAAGAGATGAAATTATTAGGTCATGATTTGCAAAATCTATGTCTAGAGCAATACAAACCACATATACATCATTAAGAACAAATAACTTCATCTATATTGATCATAAACCTTGTTCATATACAAAATATCAAAAGAAATACATATGATCAAGATCAACTACATCTAACCTTAACACAAAAGTGTTTAGCCACACATTGTCATGGTAGCTTGGATGACAAGTTTCAAGAGGAGATGAAAGAACATCCGAGTCGAATAGTCGAGATTGGATGTGACTTCAGCTTCTCTATGTGAAAATTCACTCTTGGATGATCAAAACTCAAAAAAGTATGTTTTTGTGTGAAAATAGCAAGTTATGATCCCAAGGAAAGTGAAAAATCTATTTATAACACACTTGAATTCAGTAGCATTCGCACTGCGAATGAATCATTCGCCTAGCGAATGAAATAAAATGGCACCTTAAGTGCCTTTGAGAGTTAAACCGCCTCAGGCTGTTGTCGCGGGTTCGCACTGCGAATAATTCATTCGCAAAGCGAACCATTCGCTAGCACATTCGCAAAGCGAATTTAGGGTTATTTTTCCCCTGCCTCCATTCGCCAAGTCCTTCGCAAAGCGAGCAAACCAGCGGACATTTGCTGGGAGTTTGCAAAGCGAACTTTAGGTTCTTTTCCATCCATGACATTTTGGAGCCCTTCGCTGGGAGACTCGCTGATGTTGGTAAAGTGAACCTTCGCTGGCACCTTCGCCAGAGTTCGCAAAGCGAACACCCTGTTGTTTTCCTCTTTCTTTAGCAGTTTGTTTCATCTCTTTGTGTCTCAATTCCTTGATCAGTTAGTGCACTTTTCTTCACAATAACACATCCATTATAAGCACCAAAGGTATAAATACAATGCATGAAGAACAACAACAATTAACTCCAAAAATCAACAATTAAACATAGAAAAGTGTTGAAAAATTCCAAGAATCATATACAATTATATAGCATGTTTGACATCTAACACTTCCATCTATGATAGGTAGAAGCAAGAAAGCTACATTCTCTTATATTAAGGATCGGATCTGGAAAAGGATTAATTCTTGGAAAGGTAGAGCTCTTTCAAAAGCGGGGAAGGAAGTTATGATCAATTCAGTTTTGCAATCTATTCCCTCATATCTAATGAGTTTTTTTATCCTACCAGAAAAGGTTATTAAAGAGATTGAAACTATGTTGAACGCTTTTTGGTGGGGGAGTAGGAATCAGAATGGTGGAATAAAGTGGACGGTGTGGGAAGAACTGGCTTGTACCAAGAAGGAATGAGTGTTAGGCTTTCGGGATTTCAGAGCATTTAACATGTCTATGGTTACAAAACAGGGATGGAATCTAATTACTAAACCAGATGCCCTCGTATCTAGGATCTTCAAAGCAAGGTACTACCCTAATAAATCTTTCTTTGAATCTTCGATTGGGTATAACCCGAGTTATGTCTGGCGTAGTATATGGAAAGCACGAGAGGTGTTAACAATCGGGTGCAGGTGGAGTATAGGTACTGGTAGTCAGATCAGGGTCATGCAGGATCCTTGGCTTCGTGGTGGTAGTGAAAGGATTATGAGAGGTCCGCAGCAACAAGGTGTGTATGATATTACTGTTAGGGATCTTATGAAGCCGAATGTGAAACAACGGGATTCAGGTATAATAAGGAATTTATTTGATGATGCAGATGCAGAAAAAATCTTACAGGTCCCACTGTTGACAGAGGTAAATAAAGACAGGTTGATTTGGAAGGAGGAGCAAGACGGGGCCTATAGCGTGCGGTCAGGGTACAGAGTTTGGCGTAACTCCAACCGGAGACGGGGGTAGCACCATAGTGGACGAAGATTGGTGTAGTTTGTGGAATATAACAGCGCCGGCAAGAGCCAAACATCTCTTATGGAGAATATGTAGGGGATGCCTACCTACTCGTATGAGACTCAGACAACACTTTTTTACGTGCCCGCCAGCTTGTCAGTTGTGTGAATATGTTACTGAGGATGAGTGGCATCTGTTTCTAGATTGCAACGCCACTAGTCAATGTTGGAGTGCAGCAGGTTTCTCAAATCTTATGGATACTCGAACTCATTTGCAAGATTTTAAGTCTATTATCTTTGATATTTGTAAGAAGAAGGATAAAAAAGTAGCAGGTCGTTTTGCGGTTTTAATTTGATAGCATTTGGAAGAATAGAAATGATTTTATATGGCATAATGAACACGATGAAGCAATTAAACTTGGATTAAGTGTTTTTCACAGGTGGCAGGATTGGTTTAAAGCTCAAGGTAATACGGAAAGCAATAATCAGACTTCCCAGGTTTTGGAGTGGAATCCACCTCCGGTGGGCTGGCTGAAGTGTAATGTAGATGCGACTTTTAATAATAACATTGGTACTACTAATAAAGGGTGGTGTTTTCGTAATCATTTTGGAAACTTTACATCACCAGGTGTAGCTTGGGATCCGGGAATACTTACCGTTATAGAAGTCGAAGCTTTAGCACTTAAAGAGGCGATTCTTGGAGCTATTTCTTTGCAGTTGGAGTTTGTTATGTTTGAAAGTGATCCACAAAGAGTTATTCAAGCCATCCATGCTAATCGTGGGGGTGATTTGGAATTTAATCTTATTATTGAATCCATTAAGAGTTTATTAGTTAATTTTCCAAACTTTGAGGTTAAGTTTATCAAACGTCAAGCAAATATGGTCGCTCATGCTATTGCGAAGGCGGCCAATTCTTGGGCTCGACGTAGTTCCTTATTATCGATTCCTCGTTGTATTGAACACTATATTATAAATGATATGCATTGAGTTGGTTGCGATAAAAAAAAATTGGAAAAGATAAAAACCATCTCTAACCCGTCTAATTGTCATGCTTAAATTTCACAGTGGAGGAGTAATTCTCAAATATTTAATGTGTAAAACTTTATAATTAATTAGGATAAAAGTAAAATATATTATTGATCAAATAATTATGATTCTCTAATATTGTAAAAGTTATTCTCTCGTCTCTATTATAAGTAAAAAATTATTGAAAAATTAGTATATTATTTATGACACAGTTTAAAAGTTAAATATAATTGGTTTAAATACATTTGTTTAAACTATTAAGGGCATTAAGCCTAAATCAAACAAAACATCAAATCAATTAATGTCATTATTATCTTTTAAGAGAAGATTATTCAGAAAGTTAAGACACTTGCTAAACTCTAAGAGTCTCCCATGAAGGCTCAAACTGAAATTTTGCCAAAGCATCAGCAAATTGGTTTGATGCACGATGGATTTTAACTATTTTAATTTCCGTAATTCCTTCTATAATGCACTTGAGTTTGCAAATTAAACTCAAATCATTTAGTAGAACTTTACATGCTTTAGAATTTTGTTGGTCACTCTTCAGTTTTCCATACGTGATTTTCTCATTAATGACATGTCAATCTTATAATAGGGTCTAAGTCAAATTTAATTTTATTTTTAATTAAAATTAATTGTTTTTCATTTTCTAAATTAGTTTTAATATTTTATATTCCATGTAAAACCAAGAACTCTAATTTCTGAAGAAAAAAAAGAATAACCCAGAATCCTCATTTATGTTACAGTGTTTTTATTTTTAACTTAAATTTGCAAAATTGAAAAAATATCTTAGTCCTTTATTTCTGAAAAATAAAAACAAAAACTCTCATTCAAATATGACCAAAAAATAAGTTACCCATGCCCAATCTCAATCTCTTGACCACAAGACATTAACTCCTCCATCCAACATTGATGACTATTCTGTTCAGATTCAGATTTTAAACATCTTAACAAACGTTCTTAGCTTCTCAAAGAAACCTATAACCACATGTTAGCCTGGAGATTTTAGCCAAAGAAAATCAACAAATAATGGTAATAACTATGTGTCATACCCCAAATTTTGACCACTAAGATTTCACATCATTGTGCAAATCATCATCACAATATGGAGAAACCTTCATGCCTCATCAATCTCCCCAAAGATGGGTGAGCATTCACTACTATCATGGCCCTCTCTGAGCTTTAGACAAAGGATCAATCAAGAATTAACATGATCTTCAACTTGTCTAAACCTCTCAAACATCCACAAAGGATCAAGAGGACTCCCACTTTAAGAATTAAGCACAAGGCGGCAACATTCTGAGTGGATCAAGCCTCAAGATCAACAGTATCACCAAATTAGGGTTTTGGTCGACCAGGGCCTCCAGATGGAAATTTTCCTCTGGGCATGAGCCAATGCTTCAAAGCATAACCTATGATGCCCGAAGGGACATCATGAACCCAATCATCAAGTCAATTTTGCTTCAGGGGATGCATTCACTAAAAATCAGGAATTAGGGTTTCTTGACCTAATTCACCCCTAAGTTGACTTTTGGGACAAAACATAAGCTAAGACCTCAAGGGAGGATTTGAGGGTCTCTAACATACTACATTGATCCATTTGCACCAATGGATTAATCCAAGAAGCTTGAGCAACAAGTTTCAATTTCATCTGAACCACAATTAGGGTTTCGCACGAAAAGTCAACTGTAGCTTTGACTTTTGACCAAGATATGCTCCCAAACCTTTGGACATGATTCAATACACCCTATAACACCTATGGAACATGTCCATCAAGTTTGATTTAGGTCAAGGACTTGATTTCATAGAGGATCACACAGTTTGGAATTCATCTGACAAAAAGTCAACTGTGCACAAAAGTCAACTTTGACTTTTTGAGATTTTTCACAATTATGGTTCTTTGACCCTAAAATGATGTCAATGTGTGATTTGAATCAACATTCATCCAGAAAAATCAAGAAAAGTTGGATAACTTGTAAAAGGGGTAACCATAAAAACTTAGAAATTTTTCTAAGTTATGGAACAAAGTGGCTAGGGTACCAACTCTGGAGGATCGTAACTCCTAAACCACAAAGCCATTTTTCCCCATTCAAAGCTGGATTTGTAGCCCTCATGGCCCTCTACAAAAGCTTCAACTACACCTCATTCCAATTCATCATGGATTTTGAGTTATGGAATGATCAAAATGGCTGAAAACATGAAATATCATTTTTTCCAACACTTAGTGAAATTTTCACTAAGTCAGAATCTGCCTTCACTTTTTTCCAAATGTAGGGGCATTTTTCACTTGGATCCAAAAAGTATCAAAACCAAATTTGATCAAACAGTTATTCTATCATATAAGGGCTTTCCAAAATGGCCAAGAACTCCATCAAATTCCACTTGAGCCATGAGATATGACCATGCCAATATGCCTTGCTGAAAACTGTCATGGCAAGGCAGATTTTGGAGTTTTGCTCGATTTGCCCAAATTTTGCAAAGGGCAAGCAACTCTATCCATCTGAACACCTCAAGGGGGGACCAAGGAGGAACCAACTTTGATCCCAAGCCTCCCAAGTCTTTGGAACCAAAAATAGCATGTCAAACCTAGAAATCCCTAAAAGAGGGACAAGACTCCAATTTTGGATTGGAGCATTTAATGGATGCACCAAGGTGGCATGGACTGAGTCATTCCCAACTGAATTCAGTTAAGACTTATCCAAGACCAAGGGAACCAGCAGCCTGTGCCCTAACCTCTAGTCAATGGCTAGAGGAGACTTGGATTCTCATTGCTCAACATTGGCCAAACCTCTGCTGTAGTTGCCATTCACTATTCCTTGCAAAACAAACTTGCTCTACTATAAATAGAGCTCAATTGTGATCAGTTTGAGTATACCAAAGCCATCAAATAGATGCTTTCCTCAAAATCTCATTCTTCACTCCAATTTTGCCTTCTAAGGCAAGTCACTATCGGGTTTTGAGTTTGAGAGCTATTCCAACCAAACCAATCACACACACACACCTCATAAACATCATATAGAAGTGATCCAAACACTCACACAACATCTGGAACACCAGATTCTCAAAATCACCAGCCATCTGCACAAGCCTTTGACAGATTTGCAGTTGAGGTGCCAAATCAAGTTCCAGCTCAATTCAATTCACTCCAAGCATCCAGACACACTCCATAGCACCTAGGGAAGCTGTCCATATCCTTGGAACTAAGCTGCAACACCTCTAACACAAAACACAATCACCAGCTGCAAGAGGTAAGCACGAGCTCTTCTAACTCTATGATCCATGCATTTTTTACTGCACAATAATTTGGCCATATGTTCATAATCATGCATGAAGTGTTTTCCCTTAATCAATTGCTTTGTTTGAATCGTGTATGGAATTTCTGAACCTTCATGTAGAATTTAGGGTTCTTGAGGTTTCTCTTTGATTTCTTATTCCATGCTTAAAATAAATGAAATTAAAGACCATAGACATGATCGCGAGGTTGAAACGAGTAGATTGATATGTAGATTGCATGATATAATCAAGTATTCAGTGAGATTGGATAGAAAACGCAAATCTGCAGAAACAGAGGAAGGGCGCGTGTTCTTGCCATGTTCTTGGCGCCCTTTTTCAAAAATTCAAATATTTGAATTTTGTGATTTTATTTAATTGATTCAAAAATTAATTTCTCTCTGAGTTTTAATGATTTTGAGTTGATTCTTTTTTTAATAATTCACAAAAATGTTAAAATATTTTATTTATCCAAAAAATCCCAAAAATATTATTTATTTCATATACTTGATATTTTTGTAAAGAATTAATATTTTAATTATTTTTTACATTTAAAATATTTTCTCCCTCTTCATTTTTCAAATTTTAGTGATTTCCAATCATGTTGTGGATCAAAACCTGATTTTTGAAACATTAATCCAATATCACAATTTTTTTTCCACTTGTTTAACAATTTTGATCATTTTAATTGAATTTTTATTCAATTAAAATACATTTTGAAAACAAATTAGGGTTTTTGATTAATTCAACCCTCATCAAACTTTTTCTTAAAACTTTATGGGCCTCTAATAGAGTGTAAGACCCAATCCTTTGTAAATAAAAACCATTTTGGGCCTCAAATGTTGTATAAGTCCCGTTGTATTTCAAAACATTTGATACGATCATCGCACGTTTAAAATAAATCAACTGGGCCTACCCTCGTGTTATAAGCCCCATTTCTTTTCTTTAAGTTTATTTGGACCTCTAATAGAGTGTAAGACCCAATCCCCTTTTAACCAAAACAATTTTGGGCCTCAGACATTGTATAAGTCCCTCTGCGTTAAAAGAAAATCTCGGCGCGATCGCCTTTTCAAAACAAAACCCTGGGCCTCTCCTTGAGCTGTAAGCCCCACCACTTGTATAAAAATAAACCTTTGAGCCTCTTGAGAGAGTGTAAGACCCATCCCTTTGTACAAAAAACCTTTTTGGGCCTCAGTCACTTGTATAAGTCCCTCTGTACAAATTCAAAACAACAGTGCAATCATTGATAAAACTTTGGGCCTCTCCTTGAGATGTAAGACCCAATAATTCTTTTCAAAGCACTTTCTCCTTTGATTTATAATATAATATTGTTATCAAAGCTTTCTTTGTTGAACAAATAACCAAACAGCATGAAAGCTCTACAACCGAGTAAGTGTTTACTAGCTTTCTTTATCCGCTTTCATATATATAATTGTATTGTGGGGCTGCTCACTGTAAGTCTTCTTTCACAAACTTTTATATGCCTGTCAAATATCCACTGTGTAATACTAGTATAGCTATTTAGAGTTTTCCCTGGCAACTACGTCTAGCACTAGGTAAAGCCCTGTTGATCACTCTTAAATACAAACAAAACTAGTTCCCCATAGGATTACCAGACACAGTCTTTCCTCCTCTTGGGGTTAAACAATATGGAGACGTGAAAGGCACCATTCTCGGTGAACCCTTTCTCAGACTGTCACCCTTAGACATTGTCAAAGAAACTCTAACTCCCCAGAGATGATCTTTTCTCCGTGAATGGCATCTCTTGAGTTACTTCCAAATTCTCAAACTTTCCTGGCTTGATCTATTCTCTGTGAGTAGCATGTCTTGAACTTCTCGGGGTTTGGGGACCCAAAGGCTTCTTAAAAGCATCCCTGCCTCCTCTTGGGCGTTGTACAAGGACCCTTCGGCTTCTTAAAAGCTCTCATGCCTTCTCTTGGGCTTAGTACAAGGACCCAGTGACCTCTACAGGTATAGGAACAGAACCTAGTCATCAATTTGCTAGAGCTGTCTTTCTGAGTCAAGTATCAGACCTGTTAATGGGTTGACATTCATCCCTTAACATACCAGCCTTCTCTTGGGCATTATACAAAGATCATTCACTACCTGAGAATCGACTTCTCAAAACACCCGTAGACTTGGATAGTCTCAATACCCTTTGGATTCCTCATTTCCTTAAAGAACAGGAAATAACCCTGATCCTCTGATCAATCCCAAAGCACAACAATACCTTTAATCGTTCCCTTCATAAGAACTGATTTTCTCTTTTATCCAACATACTGGACCTGTCACTAAACTGAAACAGTCGCCAACTGATAGCCTCCTCTTAGGCTTTGTATAATGATCATTTCTTCAGGAAAGTTAGCCTCCTCTTGGGTTTTGAACAAATGATTCTCCCCAGCGGATCTAACCTTTTCAGATTCTCTTGTTGAGTCAAACCTTTTAGCCTCCATCTCGGGCTTTGTACGAGATACAAAAACTCTCTTGTTGAGTATAAAAGACTCTCTTGTTGAGTCAAAAACCTTTTAGCCTCCATCTCGGGCTTCGTACGAGATACAAATCACTCTCTTGTTGAGTATAAAAGACTCTCTTGTTGAGTCAAATCCCTTTTAGCCTCCATCTCGGGCTTCGTACGAGATAAAAATCACTCTCTTGTTGAGTATAAAAGGCTCTCTTGTTGAGTCAAACCCATTTTTAGCCTCCATCTCGGGCTTCGTACAAGATAAAAATCACTCTCTTGTTGAGTATAAAAGACTCTCTTGTTGAGTTAAACCCATTTTCAGCCTCCATCTCGGGCCTTGTACGAGATACAAAATTACTCTCTTGCTGAGTATAAAAGACTCTCTTGTTGAGTCAATCACCCTTTCAGCCTCCGTCTTGGGCTTCGTACAAAACACATACAAAAACACTCTCTTGTTTAGTATAAAAGACTCTCTTGTTGAGTCAACCCTTTTAGCCTCTCTCTCGGGCTTCGTACGAGACACATAAAAGCACCCTCTTATTGGGTCAATAGCCTCCTCTTAGGCTTTGTATAAAGAAAACCCCGGGTGAGTCAATCAACCTTTTAGCATCAAAGTTGTGCCTTGTTCATAGCATACAAACATCAACAACTCCCCTTTAGAGATGACAAATTCTCTCTAAAGTCAAAACTCTTTAGCTTCACATCTTGGGCTTCGAACAAGATACAAATAGACCCTTCAGCTTCACATCTTGGGCTTTGAACAAGATACAAATCACCTTTAGATTCACGTCTTGGGCATTGAACAAGACACCAAAACAACCTTTTTCCTCCCATAGAATAGAAGGAACTACGATCGCTCGAATTCCCTGTTTCGTTAAATGGGAATACGTAGGCATAAGATTGCAAAAAATCTTAGCGAGCACACTAATAAAAAAACCCAAAATCCCATACCTTCACACATCAATCGAAAAACATCACTCTTAACCTCCCACCAATAGTCCAAACACTATGTTTTTTTAACAAAATAACCTAAGAGAGACCCACAATCTTTGTAGCATCTGTAAACCAACAGTCATCTGTTCAAATTCAGTTTAAAAGCAGGGTTAATTGGAGACATCTATTTCCCTTCCTTAATCAGCTTCAATAGGATAAAAAATGAATCGAACTGTAGTACCCCAAAGCGATAGTCTTCGTAACCACGTTCAAAATTCGCGCTACAGAAAGATGGCGACTTCACTGGGGACGACTAGATCTTGTTCTCTTCCCATCTCTTAGGTAGAAACCTTGAGTTCACATTCATGTCACAGAAATGGCGACTCTGCTGGGGAGTCATTGTCTGTATAGGATCATAAGGCTAGAGGTCTAGGATGATTAAGACAAATATATATACTGCTTTTCCTTAATGATATATGTGTTAATTTTTTTGCTAATGGGAATGCGTGTGATGTCGCATGTGGAAAGATTGAGTATACACCTAAGATAGGTGATGGCAATGCGGGTAATCTTACTGGGAGTGAATTCCAGTTAAGAGCCCCCGATCGACCATCAAACTCAGTGGAGACTCCCTTTGCAGATACATTGCCTATACGACTTCGGTTGTTGAAAGTAGTTTGGTCGACTGGGTTATCTGAGAAGCTGAGGTTTTTAGCAGACTTAAGCCATTTTGTAGTGCGGAAGCTATCGAAAATAGTTGTCACGCGATACTACCCTCATCTGAGATCACTCTAGGATACATCAGCTCGCTGGCGATCCGCTTGTTGTTGTTATCCCAGAGGGGTCAATGATTTTGCGGACAGGTACAAAAAATCACCAGTATAAACTTTTGGGGGGGGGGGGGTAGAGCCTTGACTTCATGACACCGACCCTTTGACCCCATGTTTTTTCTATGTTTTTGTGTGCTGCATTCATACATTCATTTAAAAAACATCCAAACAAAGAACTCTTCTCTTCTAGTCTCTCTTTTCCAAATTAAACTGAGACAATGATTGCAAATATCAGAGAAAAGAGATTGCGCTAATGGATTTCGGTAGAAGGAAAACTTATAAGTACACCTTCAAGGTTCCAAAGTTGGAGGGTTTGAGAGGTTTGGCGAGGATGATCATAAACCACAAGGATTTCAGAGCCAAGTATGGAGGACTGCTGTCTTTGTTAAGGGTTCATGTAATCGAAGGAATCCTGTCCACACTAATCCAGTTCTACAATCTGGTCTATCATTGTTTCACATTCCTGGACTATCAACTAGCACCAACGCTGGAGGAGTACTCTCACCTGACTGATTTACACATCACTGATCAGGCTCCTTTTTCGGGACTGGAAGAAATTCCAAAGGATCAGACCATTGCAAGAGCAATTTATTTGGACGAGTTAGAAGTCAGGACTCACATGACCACTAAGGGTGGAATCCAGGGTTTGCCAGCCCAGTTCTTGACAAAGAAAGCCCTGTACTTTGCCAGTATTGGGAACGTGGCCGCTTTCGAGAGCATCTTTGTTTTGCTCACCTACGGGTTATTTTTGTTTCCCAACATCGATAACTTCGTAGATATCAACGCCATTAAGATCTTCCTGATTGGAAACCCGGTGTCGACTTTGCTCGCAGATGCGTATCATTCGGTACACTTAAGGAATTTATACAGCGGAGGAATGATCACGTGCTATGCACCCTTGCTTTACAAATGGTTCACTTCCTATTTGCCCAAGTCTGCTACATTTTGGGATCAAATGAATACTTTACGTTGGTCGTAGAGAGTCATGTCTCTTACCAACTCGGACATCGATTGGTACAATCGAATCTACGACAGGATCAAAATCATTGACCGTTGTGGAAATTTCCCAAATGTACCCCTTATAGGAACTAAGGGAGGAATCAACTATCATCCGATGTTAGTTCATCGTCAATTTGGATACCCGATGAAGTATGTCCCGCGCAGTGCTCATCTGGAAGGTCTTTTCTTCAAATAAGGAGAAAATGACAGGGCACTAAAGACAGAAATAGTGCACGCTTGGAAACACGTTCATAGGAAAGGACGAGAGTCTCTAGGAAAACCAGACTGTGTCTCGGTGGAGCCTTATCTCCACTGGGTACAAACTAGAGCTCTCAAGCCGAGGATGCCTTACCCTCATCAGGAAGTTCTTCCATTAAGGGACTCTGCCCTTTATTTTATGTCTGAGACGGAAAAGCTTCAGGTTACTCTCAGCAAAGTTCAACAGGAGAAGAGGTCTTGGAGGAACAAGTACCGTATTCTCAAAGTGGAATGTAAGAAAATACAACAACTGTTAAGAGAAAAATATGCTATGATTGAGATTTTAGAGCAACATGCTGTAGAGAATCAGGATGACCAAAGGAATTTGCTTGCTCCTTTCACTTGGAAAAGGAATGACAACCCGACAACGGCCCAAGAGCGCCGCTCAAAGAAAAGGAAAACACCAGAACCAGCACCTGAGCTCTCCTCAGAGAGGACTCAGGATCCATTAGTTTAGATTTCCTTTTTCAGCACTTTGTAATCTACTGTATTTCCATTTCCGCAATCCTTTGAATTCAATAAAACGGGGTTTCCCCACTGTTTGATATTTGCAATCTAATTGTCGAAGTTTACTTTGAATAAACAAAAATAATTAATAATCATTGCATTCATCATTCTCATAAACGCATTCTTCTTACCTACGAATCTCACGTTTGTGTCTCGATTCTAGAGTCAAACTGTCTCATTTGTACAATACTCGGGCCAATCGTCAGAAAAAGATGGATGGTCTCGAGGAACAGAATAGAGAGTTGAGGGAAGAGATCAACACTCTGAAAGAGGATCTGAGAAAGCTTCATAACGACATGCAAGCTCTAGTAGAAGCTCAGATGCAACAACAAAGGACTGTGATCTCAGAGATCACATCGACGCCCATAGTGGAGAAGTCCGATCCTAGGTACAAAATGCCGAAAGATCGTCCCTTGGGCATGCCTATCAACTATATCCCGGAAGGTTATGTTCTGCCAATCAATGAGGATCAGGGAACCGCAGGAGGAGCCGCTGGGCCTGAAGGTTACAAACTTCGGGAAAGCGAAGATGCCAGGGGCATGACGACAACTCCTGAAGGTTACAAACTTCGGGAGACACCGAGAGTCTCGGCCATAATGACTATACCACCGCCTGTGGTACAGACTGTCCCGGAAGGGCAGATTCCCCAGATACCTTCTGGTGGAAACAACATCATGTTCGACAGAATGAATGAATTCCAGGAACAATTCCTAGAAATACAGAAAGAACTGCAAGCCTTTCGTGGTCAGGATCTATTTGAAAAAGACACCGTGGACCTCTGCTTGGTCCCCAATGTGAAAGTTCTGCACAAGTTCCAAGTGCCCGACTTTGAAAAATACAAGGGTAACTCTTGCCCTCAGAGTCACTTGGTGATGTACGCTCGGCGAATGTCATCTCAGACAAAGTATCAGGAGCTGCTGATTCACTACTTTCAGGATAGTTTAACCGGTGTCGCCATAAAATGGTACATGGGGTTACACCACGCTACGATCGGTACATTCAGAGATCTTGGCGCTGCCTTCGTTCAACAATATAAATATAATTTGGACATGGCACCAGACAGAGATCAACTCAGATCGATGTCACAAAAGGACAAGGAAACCTTTAAAGAATACGCTCAGAGATGGCGTGAAATCGCCGCCCAGATTTGTCCACTTCTTGAGGAAAAAGAGATGATAAAGATCTTCTTATAGACCTTAAGCTCATTTTACTACGACAGAATGGTTGCCAGTGCGCCCAGTGACTTCACCGAGATGGTAGGCATGGGAGTTCGTCTTGAGGAAGCCGTCCGAGAAGGACATTTAGTTAAAGACGCTGGATTATCAAGTAGTACAAAACGATACGGTAGTGCTCTCCCTAAGAAAAAAGAGCAAGATATTGGGAATATCTCTCTCGAAAAGCAAAGGCGACGTTATCAACCAGTAACAACTGTAACTCCTGCTATCAACCCCGCACCTGTTCCTACGTATCAACCTCAGGTTGCGCAGAGCCAACCTAATCAACAGCAACTTCAACAAAGGACACAACAGCCTCTTCAGCAGGCTCGTCCTCCATATAACAACAACCGTACAACGCGACCACCAGGGTTCGACCCTATACCCATGTTGTACGTAGAACTGTTTCTGTTACTACTGGTCAAGGGACACGTTCAAACTAAGTCTCCTCTTACAGTACCGGAAAATCCGCCTTTCTGGTTCAAAGCGGATCAAACTTGTCCTTACCATCAAGGAGGACCAGGGCATAACATAGAAAACTGTCTCAGTTTCAAATCTGACGTACAAAAGGTTGTTAGGAGCGGAGTTTTATCTTTCAAAGATAAGAATCCAAATGTTCTCACAAAGCCGCTGCCTCAACACTAGAAAGCTGCAGTCAATTTGATAGAGGGAGAGTCTAACAACATCTATCAAATTCAGGACACACTCTTGTTAAGGGCCAACTTGGTCAAGATGCATTATAGACAGAGTGGATATGGCCATGTGCCACCTCATAATTATCACCAGTGTGATATCTGCTCTAAAAACAATCAGGGATGTTCTGTGGTGCAATCAGCTCTACAGGAACAATTGGATCTCGGATGGATCCAAGAGCATCGAGTTCGTGGAGTTAATATGACCTATACGAATTCCAACATCATTCAGAGCCACGACATCCGTGCGATGAATGTCAACTTGGTGGAAATGCACTCAAGGCAAAGCCAGTATCATAATCTTCCGCGACACGATTATAATTCCTGTCTGACTTGCTCGGTAAACAAACAAGGATGCTCTTTTGTACAAGAGGCCCTCCAGCGTTAGATGGATCTTGGGTGGATCCAGGACTACCATGATAGGAATCTCTATCAGATCAACATGATTAAAGTATTTGATATTCCTCTGATGAATACCAGCTTGGTGGAGTTACACGCCAGGTAGGTCCAGCTCGGTTTTCTCACTTCGCATAATTATCAGAACTGTAAAGGATGTTGTGAGAGTAACCAAGGGTGCACTCTCGTTCAGAGAACTTTACAACACTTGTTAAACCAATGGTGGCTTCCGATCTATCTAGACGAAGACACGCACCATATCAGTGTGCTTAATGGAAACCCTACTCGGCGTCAAAATCAAGATGTCCAATCTATGGAAACAAACCTGGTAAGGTTGCACTGCATTCAAAGCGGGCGTGGCCAGATGCCACCACACAACTATGAACGTTGTAGAGTCTGTTCGGAGGATAACCAAGGATGCTACCTCATGCGAGCAGCTCTCCAAGGTCAGTTGGATCGCAAGGAGATTCACCCAAACCTAGCTTCAGGGTCCGTTGATTGGACGCTAGACTACTTCTCTGATTAGATCAGAGATGTGGTTGTAATCTCCGACCCTGAGAGGAACAAGGATGTTTGTACCATCATCCCTCTACTGGACGAATCAAAAGTTCTTAGCCAGGAACTGATTGAAGTTACTTACGACAGTCACAAAAATCAGAAGGCTCCTATAGTTATCTATCTATCGGGACCGTTACCGTATGAATCAGCTAAGGCGATCCCTTACAAATACAGTGCAACGATAATTGAAAATGGAAAGGAAATTCCATTACCCTCCGTTGTGAATATTGCAGACATCAGTCGAGTAACATGGAGCGGTCGAATCTTCAACCGAGGAGTTGGAGAACATAACAAAGAAAAGAAACTTCCGACAGAAGCTCCTGATCCACCGGTCGGTCAATCCAGTACTCCCGACCTTTCGAAAAACAATGATGAGATGCTAAAGCTCATCCAAAGGAGTGAATACAACATTGTTAATCAACTGTTACATACTCCTTCAAAGATCTCAGTGCTATCACTTTTACTCAGTTCCGAAGCCCACAGGGAAGCTCTACAGAAAGTCTTAGAGTAGGCCTTCATGGAACAGGATGTGTCAATACGACAGTTCGATAGCATCATCTCTAACATCACTTCCTGCAACAACTTAGGATTTAGTGATGAGGACCTGCCAGAGGGAGGCAAAAGTCACAACATGACGCTCAATATCACAGTTAACTGCCCGGACGATGCTTTAGCCAACATACTGGTAGACACAGGATCGGCCATCAACGTTATGCAGAAGTCCACTTTAATGCGACTATCATTCAAAGGATCCCCGATGAGGGGCAGTGAGGTCATCATCAAAGCTTTTGACGGATCTCGGAAAGCAGTTATTGGCGAAGTCGACCTTCCCATAACTATTAGTCTTCGCACTTTCCTAATCACTTTCCAGGTCATGGACGTCCGGGCAGCATACAACTGTTTATTAGGAAGACCTTGCATACACCAGGCTGGGGCAGTGACTTCGACGCTGCACCAGAAACTGAAGTTCGTCAAGAAAGATCAACTCATCACGGTCTGTGGAGAGAAAACCTTACTCGTGAGCAACTTGTCATCATCTACTTATGTAGAACCCGAGGAGGTTGTTGGAACTCAGTTCCAAGCACTGTCGGTGAGCAATGAGAATCAATCAGAGAAAGGAACATCGATTTCCTTGTACAAAGATGCTCTCGAAGTGATCAGAAATAACAATACAAAACTATGGGGACAACTTGTCATTCCTACCGATAACAAAACAAAGAAGGGTCTTGGTTTTTCTGCAACCTGCACCCAGACAGCTGCTAACTATGAAAATCTTCATCCCATTCAGGACTTCTTCCACAGTGGAGGTTTCCTTCACCCAGTGCCTCAAATAGTCCATACTATCAACGAGGAGGATTCCTCCGGTATGGATGAAGAGTGGAAGTACTATCTTAACGATGACGGTTATATGTCTCAGGAAGAGGTGCCTACGCCATTTTGCTATCCCGCACAGAGTCCGAGATTTATACCCAGGTCAGACGTCGAAATGATATATGGAGATTGTGATCCAGAAGGATGTCGTGCTCCCCCAAACTCATTAGAGGAAGACACTCTGATGAGAGACAACTTTGACCACAACTATTATGGCCCAATGGATGGCCTGCCTACTTGGCAGCCGTACCCAGGAGACTTGGGGCAAGAAAATCAGCCGAACAATGAAAATCAGTTGAGCATCATTGAACAGAATACCTGTGTCCCCACCATATCATGGGATCAACACTCAGGTCATTCAGAATCTATCCAGTACGACGATGAATTGGCAAAGCTTGCCGGACTAGAATTCATCAACTATGCATTTCCTGAGGTCAACGTCATCGAGAGAGATGACTCCTCCAGTTCCAAAGAAGTGTGGGACACCTTGGGACAACCGAGTGGTAAATACGACTATATGGTCAAGTACACCGCTCTCGAAAGCTCTCGTATCAGGCTCGAAGAAGTCTAGCCAACTGGATGGGGAGATTTACCTGAGAGCACCAATACTCTGCAAAATGCAACAGAGGAATCCTCCTACGACAACTCTGCCTGGGAGACAGATTCTAATGATCTCGCTCCACCAGAAATTAGCGTTATTTCTGAAGACAAATCAGGGAAAGTACCAGACTTTGTGATTCACCGAGGAGTTTGCCGCCAATGGGTTGCTGTCGATGTTTCGAAGATTGTTCATAAGTCAAAGTAATTGCCATCTTTAACCTTTCACCCTGCCCAGGTGAAACTGATGTGTTGATAGGGCTCGCTTTCTATAAATGTCCATCTTCGCTTTGCCCAAAGCGACAGAGTTTTGTTTTATAGGGCTGTAGTTTCAAGGATCGACTTGTTCATTAATAAAATAACGTCGTTCTGTAATTTTCGCATTAATTGGTGTTTTCTCTTTTCACTTTTTCAGAAAATGGTAATCCTAAAAAACTCAATAATAAAAACAAGCAGTTTTTCAAAAAAAAAAATACACTGCACACACTTGAATTTTCTCTATCTCTTCTAAAAACAATCATCACGTCATGCAGATTTCTTGTTTTAAACCCCGTTGAAACATGCGATCCGATGCCTTCTCCCGACTTTGAGTTCCCGGTATTTGGGTCTGAAGAAGAAGTTGACAACGAAATTCCAGAAGAGATCTCCTGATTACTCAGACAAGAGGAAAGGTCCATTGAACCTCACAAAGAGCCATTAGAAACAGTAAACTTGGGCTCAGAGGAAGAGAGAAAAGAAATCGGGATTGGGGCACTGCTCGGTCCAACTGCCAAAGAGAGTTTAACGAAGCTTCTCAGAGAATTTCCCGATGTGTTTGCTTGGTCCTATCAGGATATGCCAGGGTTGGATACCAGCATCGTGGAACATCATCTACCGTTAAGGTCGGAATGTCCGCCAGTAAAACAAAGGTTGAGAAGAACTCACCCGGACATGACCATCAAAATCAAGGAGGAGGTACAGAAACAGATTGACGCGGGTTTCCTCGCTACGTCTGAATATCCTCAATAGTTAGCCAACATCGTACCAGTTCCGAAAAAGGACGGCAAGGTCAGAATGTGTGTCCACTACAGAGATCTGAACAAGGCTAGTCCAAAGGACGACTTTCCTTTACCACACATTGACATGCTGGTAGACAGTACAGTAAAGTTCAAAGTTTTCTCCTTCATGGATGGATTCTCGGGCTATAATCAGATTAAAATGGCACCAGAAGACATGGAGAAAACTTCATTCATTACCCCATGGGGTACCTTTTGTTACAAGGTAATGTCGTTCGGTTTGAAGAACGCCGGGGCAACCTATCAAAGGGCCATGACTACTCTGTTTCATGACATGATACACATGGAAATCGAGGTATATGTCGATGACATGATTGCCAAATCTAAGACAAAAGAGGAGCATGTGACCCACCTATCAAAACTATTCGAGCGGTTGAGAAAGTACAAACTCCGCTTGAATCCTAACAAGTGCACCTTCGGTGTCCGTTCAGGGAAACTCTTAGGGTTCATCGTCAGCCAGAAAGGAATTGAGGTTGATCCTGACAAGGTCAAGGCCATTCAAGAAACGCCTTCTCCAAAAACTGAAAAACAAGTCAGAGGATTCCTGGGACGTTTGAACTACATCTCCAGATTCATATTCCTCATGACCGCGACTTGTGCGCCGATTTTCAAATTACTCAAAAAGAATCAGGACTGCGTTTGGACTGAAGATTGCCAAACCGCCTTCGACAGTATCAAGGAATACCTGTTGAATCAGCCGATTCTATCACCTCTAGTGGAAGGAAGACCACTTATCATCTACCTAACAGTCTTGGAAGACTCGATGGGTTGTGTACTTGGCCAAAAAGACGAAACCAAACGGAAAGATTCTGCCATCTACTATTTAAGCAAGAAATTCACCGACTGCGAGACTCGGTACACTATGCTTGAGAAAACTTGCCGCGCTTTGGCTTGGGCAGCCAAACGTCTTCGCCAATATATGATTCGTCACATTACTTGGTTAATCTCAGAAATGGATCCAATCAAGTATGTATTTGAAAAACCTGCTCTGACGAGAAGGATTGCCCGTTGGAAGATGTTGTTATCAGAATATGACATCGAATACCACGCTCAAAAAGTTGTTAAAGGGAGTATTTTAGCTGATCATTTGGCTCATCAACCGATTGACGATCAGGAATCAATCGGATTTGACTTCCCAGACGAAGATGTCATGTATCTCAAAATGAAAGATCGCGATGAACCGCTACCCAGTGAAGGGCCAGAAGTAGGTTCCCAGTGGGGACTTATCTTTGACGGAGCTGTCAATCATTATGGAAACAGAATTGGGGCAATCATTGTTACCCCTCAGGGTACCCACATTCCTTTCACCGCCAGACTTACGTTCAAATGTACAAACAACGTGGCCGAATACGAAGCTTGTATTATGGGTCTCGAAGAAGCGATCGACTTAAGGATCAAGAACTTGGACTTATATGGCGACTCAGCTTTGGTCGTCAATCAGATCAAAGGAGATTGGAACACGTACCAATCAGGACTGATTCCTTACAAAGATTATGCAAGGAGGTTGCTACCCTTCTTCAACAGAATCGAGTTTCATCACATCCCTCGTGATGAGAATCACATGGCTGATGCATTAGCCACTCTCTCTTCCATGATTAGTGTAGGTTAATGGAACGACCTACCTAAGATCGACCTAATGCGCCTTGAACGGCCCGCTTACATCTTCACGGTTGAAGCAGTCATAGACGATAAACCTTGGTATCACGATATCAAATGCTTCCTTCAGAGACAAGAGTACCCACATGGGGCATCCAGAAAGGACAGAAAAACCCTCAGAAGACTGGCTGGCAGCTTCTTCCTGAGTGGTGATACACTCTATAAGAGAAATTTCGACATGGTCTTGCTCCGATGCGTAGACAGACCAGAAGCAGACATGCTGATAAATGAAATTCACGAAGGATCCTTTGGCACTCATGCCAACAGACACACAATGGCGAGAAAAATTCTAAGAGCAGGGTACTATTGGTTGACAATGGAATCCAACTGCTACAAGTACATGAGGAGGTGTCACAAGTGTCAGATATACTCCGACAAAATTCATGTACCGTCTACACATCTCAAAGTTCTTTCTTCCCCGTGGCATTTTTCCATATGGGGAATTGACATGATCGGCATGATTGAGCCCAAGGCTTCGAATGGACATCTGTTCATTCTGGTCGCCATTGACTACTTCACCAAGTGGGTCGAAGCAGCGTCATACGCCAATGTAGCCCGGCAAGTGGTGGTCCGATTTATCAAAAACAATATCATCTACCGTTATGGTGTTCCGAGCCAGATCATTACTTATAATGGATCTAACTTGTACAATAAGATGATGAAAGAGTTGTGCGCAGAGTTCAAGATCGAACACCATAACTCATCTCCTTACCGACCCAAGATGAACGGAACGGTAGAAGCGGCTAACAAATACATCAAGAAGATCGTTCAAAAGATGGTTATAACCTATAAAGACTGGCATGAAATGCTACCCTTTTCTCTTCATGGTTATCGCACATCTGTCCGCACTTCAACAGGGGCAACCCCTTTCTCTCTAGTATATGGCATAGAGGCAGTGCTTCCCATAGAAGTAGAGATCCCATCAATCCGGGTATTGATGGAAGCAAAGCTTACAGAAGCTAAATGGTGTCAAAGTCGACACGACGAACTACATCTGATCGAAGAGAAACGAATCACGACATTATGCCACGGTCAGTTGTATCAACAAAGAATGAAGAAGGCGTTCGACAAAAAGGTTCGACCTCGCGTCTTCAGGAAAGGAGACCTTGTGCTAAAAAAGATACAATTATTTCACACTGATTCTCGGGGCAAATGGACTCCGAATTACAACGGCCCCTATGTGGTCAAGAAAGCTTTCTCAGGCGGCACCTTGAGACTTGCAACGATGGATGGAGAAGAATTTGCCTACCCCACGAATGTTGATGTAGTCAAGAAATACTTCGCCTAAATAAATAAATAAAAAGTCTCGGTGGATTGAAAACCCGAAAGGGCGGTCCAAGAAAAAATTAGAGACATGATAAAAAATCATCTCGGTGGATTGGAAACATCACAGTGCAATCCAGGAAAAAGTTAGGGATAATGGCAAGTAACTACATCTGATCAGTTCAACTCCTCAGCAGTAATGCCATCCATCGGAGAAAAACTCCAGTCAAGGTCATCTTCGACAGAAGCTCAGGATACCCAGAATTCAAAGTTGGTAGAAGGATAGTGGTCGTTATGTTTCAATGTAGCCCTCTTCCCGTAAATTACCATTTTCTAAACTTTGTAAATACTCTATGGAATCACGCGTTTGGCTGATCTCCATCCTATCAATAAAATTTGAGCCCTTGTGCTTTTGTTTGCAATTCTTATTTGTTTTAGCTTTACAGAATGATGTTTAACACGATTAACGATTCTTGAAATAAAACAAAAATGAATTTACTTGTCAAACTTTTTTTCTGCTTTTTAAATAAAGATGGCAATTCTTTTGACTCTTGAACATCGAAAGAACATCAATTGCGTCTCCAAAGGTGTTCGAGCCTCAAAGTGAAGAATCAAAGTACTCCTTCTAAACCAGTATGCCTGAATGAAGGATCAGCTGTGTCAGATGCGACTTTCCCATCTGACACCCTCGGCCGAGTTCTTACCTCCTAAGCCCGACCAACGGTTGTTCCCCGCAGGGACTATTTCTCCTAAGCAAGGCAGAATTGCTATCTTGAACCAGTGATACTTCTTCGTCCCCCGCTGTGGCCGAGTATCCAGTCGTGTTCATCTACTAGTCTATATGTCGCGTCAGTTTTGTCGGCATAAACATACATACATCATGCATTATTTATTCACATTTATATTGTATCACTATCACTCTAGTCGGTCTTATCCCCTAGTGATAACAGTCCTCTCAATCGAGTTGTCAGTTCTTTCCTCGCCAGGAAATGTTGTGTCTGAACAATCTCTCCTCTAGTTTATTTCTGGATTAGAATTGGCCCTTGACCACTTAGATAACTTGAACCTCTGAAAGACCAGAAAACGTTAGACAAACATCACTCTTCGCCATTGAAGATGATGTCCTCGCTTTCCCAGATTAAGGAAAATCCCCAGAGAAAGCCTCGTAATCAGAAATTCGACAATACGGTAGTTTTTCTCCAAAAAATCCGCTGACGAAAAAGTCATCAACACCTCAAAATTGGATCACATCATATGGCATTTCTCCGAGAAGATCCTGAGAAAAGTATGATGCAATATCCCCAAGCGAAAGCAGTCTCTTAAGAGACTCGTTTTCCCCAGGTAGATTCGACAAATGGCGTCTCCAAACAGAGAAGTTTGTGCACCTCTACAAATCAGACGAATAGGTTCCCCAGCAAGTCTGACATCACCACTTTTTCCATAAAATGGCATCTCCCCAGGAAAATTCGGCGAGAAGTTTGAGGAAAAACCACTACGAATAGCGTCCCTTGTCAATAAAGTTTATTGACAAAAGAAACTTAGACCAGTTCCTTGGTAGGAAACCAGGATCGAGGGGAAGTTTACATCAGAAACTTAGACTAGTTCCTTGGTAAGAAACCAGGATCTAGGGGAAGTTTACATCAGAAACTTAGACCAGTTCCTTGGTAGGAAACCAGGATCGAGGGGAAGTTTACGTCAGAAACTTAGACCAGTTCCTTGGTAGGAAACCAGGATCGAGGGGAAGTTTACATCAGAAATTGAGACCAGTTCCTTGGCAGAAGACCAGGATCGAGGGGAAGTTTTTACCTTTTCTAAGCATCATTGCTTAGCAAAATAAGATGGATGGACAAGCTACCATTCATAACCACCATCAAAATTTCGGGTATTCCGATATTTAATCCTCTTGCACCCCGAATGTCCGAATACCTTTGCCATTCACACCTTCGGGTCCAAGAAGATTAAATAGGGGCATCTGTCATACCCCAAATTTTGACCACTAAGATTTCACATCATTGTGCAAATCATCATCACAATATGGAGAAACCTTCATGCCTCATCAATCTCCCCAAAGATGGGTGAACATTCACTACTATCATGGCCCTCTCTGAGCTTTAGACAAAGGATCAATCAAGAATTGACATGATCTTCAACTTGTCTAAACCTCTCAAACATCCACAAAGGATCAAGAGGACTCCCACTTCAAGGATTAAGCACAAGGCTGCAACATTCTGAGTGGATCAAGCCTTAAGATCAACAGTGTCACCAAATTAGGGTTTTGGTCGACCAGGGCCTCCAGATGGAAATTGTCCTCTGGGCATGAGCCAATGCTTCAAATCATAACCTATGATGCCCCATGGGACATCATGAACCCAATCATCAAGTCAATTTTGCTTCAGGGGATGCATTCACTAAAAATCAGGAATTAGGGTTTCTTGACCTAATTCACCCCTAAGTTGACTTTTGGGACAAAAAATAACCCAAGACCTCAAGGGAGGATTTGAGGGTCTCTAACATACTACATTGATCCATTTGCACCAATGGATTAATCCAAGATGCTTGAGCAACAACTTTCAATTCCATCTGAACCACAGTTAGGGTTTCGCGAGAAAAGTCAACTATAACTTTGACTTTTGACCAAGACATGCTCCCAAACATTGGGACATGATTCAATACACCCTATAAAACCTATGTAACATGTCCATCAAGTTTGATTTAGGTCAAGGACTTGATTTCATAGAGGATCGCACAGTTTGGAATTCATCTGACAAAAAGTCAACTGTGCACAAAAGTCAACTTTGACTTTTTGAGATTTTTCAAAATTATGGTTCTTTGACCCTAAAATGATGTCAATGTGTGATTTGAATCAACATTCATCAAGAAAAATCAAGAAAAGTGGGATAACTTGTAAAAGGGGTAACCATAAAAACTTAGAAATTTTTCTAAGTTATGGAACAAAGTGGCTAGGGTACCAACTCTGGAGGATCATAACTCCTAAACCACAAAGCCATTTTTCCCATTCAAAGTTGGATTTGTAGCCCTCATAGCCCTCTACAAAAGCTTCAACTACACCTCATTCCAATTCATCATGGATTTTGAGTTATGGAATGATCAAAATGGCTGAAAACATGAAATATCATTTTTTCCAACACTTAGTGAAATTTTCACTAAGTCAGAATGTGCCTTCACTTTTTTCCAAATGTAGGGGCATTTTTCACTTGGATCCAAAAAGTATCAAAACCAAATTTGATTAAACAGTTGTTCTATCATATAAGGTCTTTCCAAAATGGCCAAGAACTCCATCAAATTCCACTTGAGCCATGAGATATGACCATGCCAATATGCCTTGCTGAAAACTGTTATGGCAAGGCAGATTTTGGAGTTTTGCTCGATTTTTCTAAATTTTGCAAAGGGCAAGCAACTCTATCCATCTGAACACCTCAAGGGGGACCAAGGAGGAACCAACTCTGATCTCAAGCCTCCCAAGTCTTTGGAACCAAAAATAGCATGCCAAACCTAGAAATCCCTAAAAGAGGGACAAGACTCCAATTTTGGATAGGAGCATTTAATGGACGCACCAAGGTGGCATGGACTGAGCCATTCCCAACTGAATTCAGTCAAGACTTATCCAAAACCAAGGGAACCAGCAGCCTGTGCCCTAACCTCTAGTCAATGGCTAGAGGAGACTTAGATTCTCATTGCTCAACATTGGCCAAACCTCTGCTGCAGTTGTCATTCACTAATCCTTGCAAAACAAACTTGTTCTACTATAAATAGAGCTCAATTTTGATCAGTTTGAGTACACCAAAGCCATCAAACAGATGCTTTCCTCAAAATCTCCTTCTTCACTCCAATTTTGCCTTCTAAGGCAAGTCACTATCGGGTTTTGAGTTTGAGAGCTATTCCAACCAAACCAATCACACACACACCTCATAAACATCATATAGAAGTGATCCAAACACTCACACAACATCTGGAACACCAGATTCTCAAAATCACCAGCCATCTGCACAAGCCTTTGGCAGATTTGCAATTGAGGTGCCAAATCAAGTTCCAGCTCAATTCAATTCACTCCAAGCATCCAGACACACTCCATAACACCTAGGGAAGCTGTACATATCCTTGGAACCAAGCTGCAACACCTCTAACACAAAACACGATCACCAGCTGCAAGAGGTAAGCATGAGCTCTTCTAACTCTATGATCCATGCATTTTTTGCTGCACAATAATTTGACCATATGTTCATAATCATGCATGGAGTGTTTTCCCTCAATCAATTACTTTGTTTGAATCGTGTATGGAATTTCTGAACCTTCATGCAGAATTTAGGGTTCTTGAGGTTTCTCTTTGATTTCTTATTCCATGCTTAAAATAAATGAAATTAAAGACCATAGACATGATCGTGAGGTTGAAACGAGTAGATTGATATGTAGATTGTATGATATAATCAAGTATTCAGTGAGATTGGATAGAAAACGTAAATCTGCAGAAACAGAGGAAGGGCGCGTGTTCTTACGATGTTCTTGGCGCCCTCTTTCAAAAATTCAAATATTTGAATTTTGTGATTTTATTTAATTGATTCAAAAATTAATTTCTCTCTGAGTTTTAATGATTTTGAGTTGATTCTTTTTTTAATAATTCACAAAAATGTTAAAATATTTTATTTTTCCAAAAAATCCCAAAAATATTATTTATTTCATATACTTGATATTTTTGTAAAGAATTAATATTTTAATTGTTTTTGACATTTAAAATATTTTCTCCCTCTTGATTTTTCAAATTTTAGTGATTTCCAATCATGTTGTGGATCAAAACCTGATTTTTGAAACATTAATCCAAGATCACAATTTGTTTTCCACATGTTTAACAATTTTGATCATTTTAATTGAATTTTTATTCAATTAAAATACATTTTGAAAACAAATTAGGGTGTTTGATTAATTTAACCCTCATCAAACTTTTTCTTAAAACTTTATGGGCCTCTAATAGAGTGTAAGACCCAAACCTTTGTAAATACAAACCATTTTGGGCCTCAACATTGTATAAGTCCCGTTGTATTTCAAAACGTTCGGCGCGATCATCGCCCGTTTAAAATAAATCAACTGGGTCTACCCTCGTGTTATAAGCCCCATTTATTTTCTTTAAGTTTATTTGGGCCTCTAATAAAGTGTAAGACCCAATCCCCTTTTAACCAAAACAATTTTGGGCCTCAGACATTGTATAAGTCTCCCTGCGTTAAAAGAAAATCTCGGCGTGATCGCCATTTCAAAACAAAACCCTGAGTCTCTCCTTGAGCTGTATGCCCCACCACTTGTATAAAAATAAACCTTTTGGCCTCTTGAGAGAGTGTAAGACCCATCCCTTTGTACAAAAAACCTTTTTGGACCTCAGTCACTTGTATAAGTCCCTCTGTACAAATTCAAAACAACAGTGCAATCACTGGTAAAACTTTGGGCCTCTCCTTGAGCTGGAAGCCCCAACAATTCTTTTCAAAGCACTTTCTCATTTGATTTATAATATAATATTGTTATCAAAGCTTTCTTTGTTGAACAACTAACCAAACAGCATGGAAGCTCTACAACCGAGTAAGTGTTTACCCGCTTTCTTTATCCGCTTTCATATATATATAATTGTATTGTGGGGCTGCTCACTGTAAGTCTTCTTTCACAAACTTTTATATTCCTGTCAAATATCCTCTGTGTAATACTAGTATAGCTATTTAGAGTTTTCCCCGGCAACTACGTCTAGCACTAGGTAAAGCCCTGTTGGTCACTCTTAAATACAAACAAAACTAGATCCCCATAGGATTACCAGACACAGTCTTCCCTCCTCTTGGGGTTAAACAATATAGAGACGTGAAAGGCAGCATTCTCGGTGAACCCTTTCTCAGACTGTCACCCTTAGACATTGTCAAAGAAACTCTAACTCCCCAGAGATGATCTTTTCTCCGTGAATGACATCTCTTGAGTTTCTTCCAAAATCTCGAACTTTCCTGGCTTGATCTATTCTGTGTGAATAGCATGTCTTGAACTTCTCGGGGGTTTGGGGACCCACAGGCTTCTTAAAAGTATCCCCGCCTCCTCTTGGGCGTTGTACAAGGACCCTTCAGCTTCTTAAAAGCTCTCATGCCTTCTCTTGGGCTTAGTACAAGGACCTAGAGACCTCTACAGGTATAGGAACAGAACCTAGTCATCAATTTGCTAGAGCTGTCTTTCTGAGTCAAGTATCAGACCTGTTAATGGGTTGACATTCATCCCTTAACATACCAGCATTCTCTTGGGAATTATACAAAGATCATTCACTAACTGAGAATCGACTTCTCAAAACACCCGTAGACTTGGACAGTCTCAATACCCTTTGGATTCCCCATTTCCTTAAAGAACAGGAAATAACCCTGATCCTCTGATCAATCCCAAAGCACAACAATACCTTTAATCGTTCCCTTCATAAGAACTGATTTTCTCTTTTATCCAACATACTGGACCTGTCACTAAACTGAAACAGTCGCCAACGGATAGCCTTCTCTTAGGCTTTGTATAATGATCCTTTCCTCGGGAAAGTTAGCCTCCTCTTGGGCTTTGTACAAATGATTCTCCCAAGCGGAGCTAACCTTTTCAGACTCTCTTGTTGAGTCTAACCTTTTAGCCTCCATCTCGGGCTTTGTACGAGATACAAAAACTCTCTTGTTGAGTATAAAAGACTCTCTTGTTGAGTAAAAAACCTTTTAGCCTCCATCTCGGGCTTCGTACGAGATACAAATCACTCTCTTGTTGAGTATAAAAGACTCTCTTGTTGAGTCAAATCCCTTTTAGCCTCCATCTCGGGCTTCGTACGAGATAAAAATCACTCTCTTGTTGAGTATAAAAGACTCTCTTGTTGAGTCAAACCCATTTTTATCCTCCATCTCGGGCTTCGTACGAGATAAAAATCACTCTCTTGTTGAGTATAAAAGACTCTCTTGTTGAGTCAAACCCATTTTCAGCCTCCATCTCGGGCCTTGTACGAGATACAAAATTACTCTCTTGCTGAGTATAAAAGACTCTCTTGTTGAGTCAATCACCCTTTCAGCCTCCGTCTTGGGCTTCGTACAAGACACATACAAAAACACTCTCTTGTTGAGTATAAAAGACTCTCTTGTTGAGTCAACCCTTTTAGCCTCTCTCTCGGGCTTCGTACGAGACACATAAAAGCACCCTCTTGTTGGGTCAATAGCCTCCTCTTAGGCTTTGTATAAAGAAAACCCCGGGTGAGTCAATCAACCTTTTAGCATCAAAGTTGTGCCTTGTTCATAGCATACAAACATCAACAACTCCCCTTTAGAGATGACAAATTCTCTCTAAAGTCAAAACTCTTTAACTTCACATCTTGGGCTTCGAACAAGATACAAATAGACCCTTCAGCTTCACATCTTGGGATTTGAACAAGATACAAATCACCTTTAACTTCACGTCTTCGGCTTTGAACAAGAAACCAAAACAACCTTTTTCCTCCCATAGAATAGGAGGAACTACGATCGCTCTGATTTCCCTGTTTCGTTAAACGGGAATACGTAGGCATAAGATTGCAAAAAATCTTAGCGAGCACACTAATCAAAAAACCCAAAATCCCATACCTTCACACATCAATCGAAAAACATCAGTCTTAACCTCCCACCAATAGTCCAAACACTGTGTTTTTTTAACAAAATAACCTAAGAGAGACCCACAATCTTTGTAGCATCTGTAAACCAACAGTCATCTGTTCAAATTCAGTTTGCAAGCAGGGTTAATTGGAGACATCTATTTCCCTTCCTTAATCAGCTTCAATAGGATAAAAAATGAATCGAACTGTAGTACCCTAAAGCGATAGTGCTTTGCAACCACGTTCAAAATTCGCGCTACACTATGTCGAAAATGCTAAGTATCTAGAGCTTCAGTCAAAAGCTTCGATATACTAGTTACGTCAATTAAGATGGTTCGACTAACCTATCAATTTAATCGAGGCAAAAACTGGTTTGAAAGAGTCTCAAGAGCAGATCCACGAGATTAGGATCACCCTCTCTTTGAAACATGTCCAAAATGTCAAAGGGATTGATGCAAGTTAGTTCTTCGACAGAGTCGAGATCGACATGTCCACAAAGTGTTAGGGACTTAGGATATTCTCAAGTTCAAAGATTTGTAATATAGAGATGTCTCAACAAAACTGCCAACCAACGACTCTTGATAAAGGCAGTTAAGAGGTTCAAAGTAGTTACCAACGTAGATAACATCATGGTAGTTGGGTTTCAGCAGTTTTTTTTAAGACCAAGACGTCTGGAAGTGCACCATAGTATGGGATCACACTTATTAAAGTATGTGTTAAGTGCTGAAGAAGTAACCATTGTCGACATTTATCAATGTAGTATTTTATAAACAGACTTCTTGTTTAAAAATAGGGGTTGCAATTCTTATCAGAAATTCCTATACAACTCAAAGTACCAAGTCACAAAGAGAATCGAGTTTGAGAGAAATATGTATAAATTTGCGCACCATTTTTTTAAAGTATTTTCAATTACAAAAGTTATTTTAAATATTTCTTGTTTTTCTTGCTTATCATCTTTATCCAAATGCATCCCAAGTCATGTCAAACTCAGGCCAAATGCATACTAAGTAAGGCTAAACTCTGGCCAAATGCAGACCAAGTTTGGCCAATTGCAGGCCAAATGTAAACCAATTGCAAGCAAAATACAGGCCAAGTCAAGTCAGTTGCATGGTAAGTCATGCCAAAATCAGGCCAATTATAGGCCGAGTCAGGCCAAGTGTAGGCCAAGTCATGCCAAACTCAAGTCAATTACAGGACAAAAGCCTGATTCATTGATTTTTGATAGTATCATAACAAACATAATTTATTCGTTAATTTTGAACTACTGAATTCCTTAAGCATACTTCATTCATTGATCAAATGTATTACATCATTATTGATAACTTGTTACAACATAATAACCTAAAACCTGATCACCTTAAAACTAACCAATACATGATTAGAACACAAAAAAACCTAAAACTTATTTCATTAATGTTGAACCGTCTAAAGAAAACAAAATAATGAAGGTGATCATCTAGTTGAACTTCAATTGCTTCTTCAATATCTTCATTTTAATCTTCATTTCTTCATCATTTTCTTTGTAGGAATTAACCATTTCCTTCTCTTCATTTAGATTCTTTAATAATGAAGAGATTATTTCCTTTGCCCTAGGATTCATCTCCTCATCCAACCAAACAAAATGACTACATTTCTTGTAGCCTTGAACCTGGAAACATGAATGGAGATGAAGGGATATAAATACATGACAAAATCGTGAACTGGGTAAAACATAATAACATCAAAACATTGTAAAATTTAAAACATACCTTATAAATCCCACAACTATATAAACGACGACATGGGTTTGAATTTGTCCATGTCATTGTCAAAGGAGTATAAAGACCACACATGCATTCATACCTCAAACAATTGGATCTATTTCCATGACTAAAAATTGATTATTGTGACATCTTACAATCAAGGTGCAACGAAAACGAGTGAAGAAGATGCGAACCCAGGTGAAGAACATGAACATGAACATGATGAAGGAAGAAGATCATGATCTGGATATGTGATGCGATATTTATTTTCTATAATTTTTAACCTTAAATTAATATATGAACCAAATTTTAACGGTATTAAATGCTTTTTTAAATAATTTATTTTCAAAATAAGTCAAAAATGCTGACATGGCACCACTCTTGGATTGTCAAGTCATTAATGAGAAGGCCAGATGTTCAAAAGTCAAGGGGGGGGGGGGGGGCAAAATAATCCCAAGAAAAGTGAAGTATAGGGACCAAAAAATTGAGTTATGAAATGGGGGACGAAAAATTTAAAATCACCTAACTAGGCAGGCCGAAAATACATTTAAGCAAAAAATTAAACAAATATGACCTCAACCCCACTGTAGCATTGTCAAGTCATTAATGAGCATACCACATGTGCAAAACTCGATGGGGGCAAGAAAATCCCAAGGGATGTAAAGTTAAGGAACCATAAAGATGGTTTTTTTAATGGAGTGACTAAAAGTAAAAAAAAAAACATCATACTAGAAGGAGCAAAAGTGTATTTAAATCAATATGAGTTTAGTAGATACAAATTTACTATTTGTTTTGTGTTAGATCCTTACAAAAATGAAATTTCAAGAATCAATATTTATGAATCTTTCTTGTAATTCTACTTTCATATCTATTACTTTTTCTTTTGTATTGAGTAACTAAAACTTCTTTTGTTAGAGATGAGTATAACTTAATGAACAACTCGAGTTTCCAATTTGATATTTCATTATTTGATTAAATTTACATTCATTTGATCTTAAAGTAATTGATATACGAGTCATGGTTTGAAATAAAAGTGGAACCCTATGGATGCTTGAGGTAAAAAAAAAATCAAGTAGTCTAATGACTTGAATTCACCATTTAAATGATAACAAGTGAAATATATGTTACAGGTTCGAATCCGCGCCCCTATAATTATTATCTTCACAGAGATATCAACTGACTTGGCTTAACGAGTATATATATATATATATATATATAAAGGAAGAGAGAGAGAGAGAGAGAGAGAGAGAGAGAGAGAGAGAGAGAGAGAGAGAGAGGGGTAGATCTTTATCTTCAAATGTTGATGATGATGAACTCTGGTATGGAGGTCCTTTGTATTTTACACTTGGCGATATAGGTGTGCTTGCAAAAAATTTGAGGATCAAGTTTGTAATAGTCGTGAGCGTAAGGTTTGGAATTTGGCAAAGTGTACTTAATAGTTAGAGTTTAGGATCTTGAGGTCCTAGATCCTTCTTTGAGACAATTGTCTCGTGTGATAGGTATTATGAGATTCTATGATTTTTCTTGTCAAACAAATAGTTGAAGGCTTCTAACATATGATCCCTTTGTGCCTCTAGGATGCGTCTATCCTCTAGGTTGTTTCATTTTTTGAGACGGATGTCAATGAAATTGTAGGCTTTGGTATCGACCTAATTTGAAACACGAATGTTTGATATTTAAGATGGCAATTGAGATTAAGAGCTAAGCAGGGAACATATATCAAGTTGCATGAAAATTTTAGATGAATTAAACATAATGAAGATAAAAAAAAAATCATTTTAGAAAATAACTAACCCAAAATAATGAGAAACATTAAAGCCCTAAGAGCATCTTCAATGGTGCAACCCATTTTTCGGTTCTTTATGGGACCTATTAAGACACATCATTTTCAAGCAACTCATTCAATTTTCACTTCAATGGTGTAATTCTAAATAACCCATATTGGGTCCTACCACTTTATCTTATATATTAATATTTTATAACAATTATAATACTAATGCTAAAATTAATACACTAAAAGACAAAATAAATAAATAAATTTAATGAATTTAACTCTCTCCGTACTGTTTCTTCAGAGATTGCAACGATGCATTAGGATGCAACCGTAGCGCCATGCAGGCCTTTTTTCAATGACAAATTGTGAAAAAATACATGCCATACTGGCGAATTGTTCATAAAAACCAAGCTCTAAGTAATTTCAAAGATATTGAGCTGATTTTTTAAAAGATGAAAAGAAACTAAAGGAATAAAAAAACATGATATGTTGTCTTAGTATCTAATAAACAATAACCAAGATTATATGTATTAAGAATGAAGTAAATCATACCTGAATCTTTTACAAATGATTTAAGCTTATTAACATTATGATTTAGATATAAATTTGATCCTTGAAGAAGTGACAAGATGTCCCTATGTTGTGCTAGTGTGAAGCTTGTAGAAATAGAGTCTCCTTGATTTTCTATAAAGGCCGATAATGAATGTACAATGTTCTTCTTGATCTTCATTGGTGTTATCATGAGTGTTCACCACATTATTTGGAAAATTTGAAGATAAATCATATTTCTTGAAATAGTTGTCAATAGTCTTTCATGCTTTGTTGGCATAAGTGAAAATTATTGAACCTCAACCATTGTTGAATGTAATTCAATATTCAAGTTAGTTTAGTTTTGAGTTTCATTTGCATCTAAGTTTACGTTTGCATTTAAATTTAAGTTTGTATTTAGTGGGCATTTGAGTTTAGGTGAATCTATATAAGCCTAAGGAAAGTGAATTTATAATAGACTATTAACTTTTGCATTTGGAGATTAGAAATTTTGTTACACAATTCTCTCTCTCTCTCTCTCTCTCTCTCTCTCCTCAATTCTCTGCAAATGTTCATAATTTTCTCCAGTTCTTGTGCACTGCAAATAGAGGTTCATTGTTGAACTTCAACAACAAGTATTCCGAGCTTCGGTTTGATTCACAGGGAAACAAGAGTGTAGTGAGATGCGTGATTGATTTCGGTTCTAAAATTTGCATTGAATTAAAATTCAAAATTAAATAGAATCAATGATCTTGATTCTCAGGGTTTGGGAAACACAGGCGTTGATGAGAACTGAGTGATTTGCACAAGAACAAAGATGAAAGACAGAAACGATAGCTTGGACACTAAGCTTCCAGTATTCGACAGAAAGAACTGAAATCGGTGGTCGATTTAAATGCGTGTGTTGTTTGGATCTCAAGATGCTCTTGATCTCTTCAATGAAGGTTACATGCCAGTTTCAGAAAATGTAACATAAGCGCAAAGAACTGCACAATGAGAAACGAGGAAAAAAGATTAGAAGGCATTGTTTTATATCTATCAGTGTGTGAATATAAAGGTGTTTGAGAAAAATGCTGATTCGACGACGGTGAAGGCGACGTGGGATACACTGGTAAGGTGATATGGTGGTGACGCATTAGTGAAGAAGGTTAAGCTTCAGTCCCTACGTAAGAAATATGAGAATCTTAGCATTAAGAATAATGAGGAGGTATCTGATTACATCTCCATAGTGATTATGGTCACTAATGAGATGAATTCTTATGGAGGAACGCTCTCTGAACAAGTAATCATTGAAAAGGTACGGAAATCACTTACTCCTCAATTTTAAATTTTTGAGAATGAGGGTTTTATCAATGAATTCTAATTTATTTTTGGATGAATAGAAACTAACATTATTTTGATCATAAATGGTAATTTTCATTAGACAACGAAAATAAAAATAGGACAAAAACATGGTTATCACTAAGGTGCATGAAGGGGTTTATCACGTCTTGCAAGTAATATCGAACCTATTGAATGCCATTGTTGGTGGTGGTTGAAGCTTGATTTTTTTGGGGGTAGGGATGTTGAAGTTTCCTTAGGGTTAGATATTGAGACAAGAAGTGAAAAAAAATCAAGGGAAAAAGGAGAATTGAACAAAAAAGTTAGAGTGGAAAAATTGGACTTTTACAACTAATAGCGTGTAAAATGGAAAAGACTTAGTGTGAAGAAGATACTCTCATTGACCTTGGTTAGGGTTTTAACGAAGGCAAATACATCAATAAAATAAGAAAAAGATAGAGTCAACAATGACAACAAAAGAAAATAAAGCTGGAGACAGTGATTGATCAAAAGCATTTGACAAAGATCTTCAGATTTTAGGTTAAAAGTCTTGATCTTTAAAATATCATGATTAATCTCTTATGTCACTTAAAATCTCATAAAATATCACTCAAACTTTATCTTAAAGTTCTTAAAGATCGTGCATAAAAATCATTGAAGTAAAGCCATCAAAAGTGGTATTTTTCAAAGGAAACATTATAGTAATCGATTACCCTATGTTGGTATCGATTACCAATGTTCAAAATAAAATATTATTATTGTTGGGAATGTTAATTAATTACCACCTTATGTTAATTAATTACCACATGAAAGGATGCTATTTTTAATCAATCAAAGTCATTTTTTGGATGGCAATGCTTCATGGAACCTTTCTATACATATGCATCCAGTCATAGAGGTTTCTAAAGGTGTATATAAGGCATCATACACAAGAAAAATAAAATAAAATCTTTCACATTCTCATTTACATAATTCAAAGATCATTTTCGAATATCGTTCTTTTTCAAAATGGTTTTAAACTTTGTAAACTTTCATAAACTAGAAAAGTTTCAAAACCAAAATAGATATTAGGGTTAATTGTGATTTACCCCCCTGACATATGAGAGTGTTTTGGTTTACCCCCCCACCGTTGCCATAGGCAGGTTTTGGCAACGATTTTTTCAAAAAAACCGTTGCCTAAAGGCATGTAGGGGGGTAAATCAAAATTCGCTCATATGTCAGGGGGGTAAATCATAATTAACCCTAGATATTAGCATTAAGTGATATACATTTTAATATTGCAATATTGACAAGAATCAACAATAAAAAGTTGAATGTATTTATTATATAGCCAACATAATTTTGTCATTTCTCTACAAACTCAATTGTCACTTGTTTCCTCATAGTGGTTGGTGAAGATCATCATAGTGCTCGGTTATTATGAAAAAAATTCTTTGAGTTGGGATGATTCAAAGTCCACAATAGGTTTTGGTGTTTGTGTATGTATTAGAAGGTTTTAAAGAGGTATTGGTGAAGACTTGTACAAGGATCTAATCATAGTGGAAAATTCTCTAAGGAATATAGATACTAAATGTACCCTTGGTTGATAAGGGGAACTAGTATAATTCTTGTGTGTCTTTTAGTTTTATACTTTTAATTTTTTTACATTTTTTCAGTCACATAAAATTCGCAACCAATCACTTGTTTCTAACAAAATTAAAAGATACAATACTTGACATAAAAATAAGAAAAATCTAGTAAATCTAATTCACCCCCTCTTATATTGCCTCTCATACTTACATTTGGCATCTGAGCAAGAGTTATGTAACTTGCTTCTAGATCTGAGCAAAAATGGCTTATGCAAAAGCATTCTTAAAAGAAGGGGGGGGGGGGGGGGGTAGTGTAATTATACCACCATGTTTCCCCGTTGAGAATTATGATTTTTGGAAAATTATAATGCAAATGTTTCTAGAATCACAAGGGGTGGAAGTAGGCAAATCAATCAAAAATGGTTCGTACATTCCAACTTTACTTGTTAATGGTGTAAGTCAACCAAAACCTAAAGATACATGAAATGATAATGATAACAGAAAAGTCCTTTATGATAATAAATCCAAAACATATTAGCATCTTTCTTAGGGATAGATGAATTCTTTAGGGTGTCAAATTGTCAAACTTCAAAATAAATGTGGGATACCTTGCAAGTCATACATGAAGGTATAAATGATGTAAAAAAAACCAAAAGTATACTCTCTCTCTCTCTCTCTCTCTCTCTCTCACACACACACATACACACACACACACACACACACACACACACGCACACACACATACACACACACACACACACACACACAAGAATATGTGATATTTAGAATGCAACCAGGATAAAAGATACTTGATTTACAAAAGAAATTTACTCATTTAACCAATTACGCGAACGTTCTTGGATAAACCTTCACCAACGACAAATTGAATCTAAAAGTACTTAGATCCATAACAAGAGCGTGCCAACCGAAAGTAACAACTATTTCTGAAAAAGAAGAGTTTAACCAAGATGACATTGGTCGCATTGTTTAGAAAATTACAATAACATGAATTGGAATGTGAATGGTTGGAGAAGCATGAAATACGTGAACATAAAGTTAGAACCATTGCATTAAAAACTAAATGCAAAGATTATGATAAAAAGAATCTCAATACTATAGTGAAGAATATGATGAAGATATATAAGCACCTGTCAAAAAGTTTGAAAAGTTATTGAAAAGAGACAAAACAAATAAACTTGGTTAAAAGTTAAATGAAGAGTCAACTTCAAGATTAAATGACACTTGCTTTGAATGTGCAAAACAAGGACATAGTAAGAGCGATTGTCCTTTTCTACAACAGAATAACAAATTCAACAATAAGAAGGATAAAAAGTCAAGAAGAACATATATCGCTTAGAAAAACAATGATGTGAGTACAAATTCTGAAAATGAAGAACAAGCACATCTATTTTTCATGTTTTCACATCACTCCGATTATGATGAGGTTAGTGCTTTTGAATCAAGTAATAAACCTTCTTATGATTAATCACAAGATTTCTTCAATGATTTGCATGATGAATGTCTAAAAACTTATAGACTATGTGTTAAGCAAAAAAAATGATTTCATTTTTAGAATGTAAATCTAACACTATGCTTGTAGAATTGGACAAATTTAAACAAATTTCACCATGTAATAAATGTAAATACCTTGAAACAAAAATTGTTGAATTAGATCAAGTGATGAGCATTTGCTAGTAGAGGATATTATGTTGGGGGGGGGGGGGGGGGGGGAGGAGGAGGAGGAGGTTACACCTCTAGGGAGGTGGTCTTGTAGTTCGTTTTTCTTTTGGATATATATATATATATATATATATATATATATATATATATATATATATATATATAAAAGGTCAACTTGGACTAGAAATTGTTCTAAGCAAGCATGGATATACAAATGATAGAAGTGGACTAGGATATTCTAAATTCGATAAACCTAGTTCATATAAAATAACTATCTTTGTTAAGTCTAGTGATGCTTATAACAATGTTTAACTAAAGAAGGTGAAAAATGATTTTCAACCAAGAATGACTTAAGTGAGAAATACTTTCTATACCTATAAAACAAATGAGTCATTGAATAAATCTTCATGTTTTTATTGTAATTGTAAGGGACATACCCTTAATACATGCTATATGAGAAGATTTGGTGTACCTAGTGGAAAGTATGTTTGGGTTGAGAAAGGAATTAACCAAAAAGGATCCAAAGAATTGTGGATACCTAAAAAGAAACATTAATTTATTTTTTGCAGGTTTACCTGGAAACCATATGCCATTATAGTAGTATTCAAATTGATTGTTCAAGACACAAAGATACCATTTGATATGGTAAGGTAAAATTTTATTTTGAAGATGAATTGAAAAGTTTGACACATTCAATTAGCATTGTGAAGAAGAGTAAGTGTATGTAATTTTATCATTTTATCTAACAATTTAATCATATGATGTATCTTTACCCAATGGATTAGTTGTTGTATTATTTCTCTCTCCATTATATTTGCTTGGTTATTCTACTTTCTCTTCTTTACGATGATGTCAAAAGACAGAGAAATGGTATGATAGGTTTTGTTCTTGTTCATGATATTTTCAGGGGGAGAAATTCTTAAATTGTAAAATAAAGGAGAGATATACAAGATAATAGGAGTTTCAAGTTATTGCTCAAATTGTAAGATTCAAAAATATTAAACCAACTCGTAAATGAACAAGAAAATTTCAAAGGATGTTTGTCATGATAAAAAGGGAGAGATTGTGAAAAAGATCCTCTCCTTGACCTTGGATAGGGTTTTGATGAAGAGAAATACATCAACAAAAGAATAAAAAGATAAAGTCAATAATGAAAATAAAATAAGATAAATATGAAGACAATGATCGATCAAAGGCGTTTGACAAGGATCTTCAATGTTTTGGTTAAAAGTCTTGATCTTTAAAATATCATGATTCATATATTATATCACTTAAAAGCTTATAAAATATCCATCAAACTTCATCTTAAAAGTTCTTAAAGATCATGCATAAAAACCATTGAAGCAAAGCCATTAAAAATGGTATTTTTCCAAAGGAAAGGTTGTGGTAATCGATTACCCCATATTGGTAATCGATTACTAGTGTTAAAAATTCAAAATTATTGTTGCGGGCCATGTGATAATCGATTAACACCGTATGATAATCGATTATCATGTGAAAAGGATGCAATTTTTCATCAATTAAGGTCTTCTATTTTTTTTTGGATGACACAACTTCATGGAACCTTTCTATGTTTATGCATCCACTTATAGAGGTTTCTAAAGGTGTATATAAGGCATCATACACCTTTAAAAAAACTAAAAATTTCATATTCTCATTTACACAATTCAAATATCATTCTTTTTCAAAATGGTTTAAAACTTGTAAACTTTCATAAACAAGAAAAGTTCAAAACCAAAACAAATTATGAGCATTAAGTGATATACGTTTGAATTGTAATATTGATAAGAATCAACAATAAAATATTAAATTTTTTTATCGTATACCCAACATAAGTTCTTCTTGTCTCTACAAAATCAAGTGGGACATGTTACACCATAATGTTTGGTGAAGATCATCATAGTGTTTGATATTGTGAAAAAGGTTCTTTGAGTTGGAGTGATTCAAAGTCCACCATATGGTTTGGTGTTTGTGTATGTATTAGAATGTTGTAAAGAAGTGAATTTTTTTGGTCCCTTGCATCGGGAATTTTCAAAGGGAATAGGAGGGATGCTAAAAAAACTTATTTCACTAAAATATCAGGAGGGATGCTAAAATAAAATTTATTATATTGATGAAATTAACATGAGTTTTTTTTTTATTAAAATTATAATTTTTACTTAATAAAATATTAAAAGTTTTTAGATTTTCTATCAAAATTTTCTTATTCTTTTTTTGAGGTTGGACTTTTCTTTTTTATGTTTAAAAGTTTGCTCCTATATCAAATCAACCTCACATTTTATTTTTAAAATTTTGATTACACTTTTTAATTATCTTAATATTTTTAGTTATAATAAATTTCTATGTATTCTATAATCCTTTAAAACTATATATTATTATCATTACATTTTTATAAAATATTTTATGATGTTCTCAAATTGAATACTTACATATCAATAATGAATCTATGTTCGAATTAAGAATGGTAAATATCATGAGACTTATGATAAAATTACAAGGATAAAAATTAAATTAGTTTTAAAATAAATATTCTCTCATTGTGAACCAAACATATTTGTAATTATAATCTCTCTCATCCTCTCCCTGTCATATTTTGAATCAAACATACATGTAATTAAAATTTCTCCCCTACCCTCTCATCCCTTTGCTAAAAATTTCTTCCCTCTCCTCGATGTACCAAACAGACCATTAATGAAGTTTTGTCCATAAAAACTGGAAAAGAAAAAAAAAATGAAGAACATTGCAAGAAAATAAAGGTATAATTGGAAAGTGAGAAAAATTAAGTTGACACACAATTTAACACATACACAATATTTTCTACTCTTTAGTATACATATGTGTTTTTTTCTTAAAATATTTTTTATCATAAAATCCATGTCATACTATATTTGTAAAAGTACACCAGCATAACCTTATTAACAAGAGCGAGTAAAGTCTCAGTTAAACTTATATATGATTTGTGTACTAATTGCTTGCCCACTCTTTTTATGATCATATGTTTAAACATTCTATATGTTTAAAACACATTAATGGCCATTAAGGCCACTGTTCCCTTGACTAAATGAGACCAATTAATGGTCATCAACGCCATGGTTCCCTTGCTTGAACTTGGCTTATCATACTTACTAATACACTGTCCATGTGTTAAAGTCTCTTCACTTAGTTGTCCCCCTAACGTTGTTATTGGACCGAATAGACTACGTTGGCCTCTTAATCGCGGGTCGAGCTAACTTTCTAATAGAACTAGCTTATCTTTTAGGTTTTGTTTGGATTGATGGAATCGGATGTAGCGAAGCGGAATGAGATGGAATATAATGATATTTCATTATTTGGATCATTTAAAACTCGATGGACCCGAGCAGAATGGAGTGATATGAATTACATTCCATTCCATCACTTACCACCATATTTCTTCCTTTCTAATTTGGACGGAGTGAACAATTGCTTTATTCCTTCTAAAATTTCCAAACAATGGAACGAGACATTCGTTCCGCTCCGTCCCACTCCGCTCCACTCCATTCCTCTCCGTCCCACTCCGCTCCACTCCATTCCGCTTCGTTCATTTTATGATATTCAAACATAACCTAAGGATGAGCTCTTGTAAATTTATGACAGACTCGTATGATTTTGTCAAAAGCTACCTATAATCCGACCTACTCATAGGATGTGTTCCTCATCATAATATTGAACCCTTCTTCCGTTAAGAATAAGTCTAACGATACACAGTCCCTCAAACATGAGTCACGTAGAGGTAAAATGCTTCAAGAAATCAGTTCGAGGATTGAACATTACATAAACTCCCAAACATAAATTGTGTATATGAGAAATGCTTTTAAGACACGAGTTCAAAGATCGGACCAACTATATTTGTTTTGTAGTATAAAATTAGGTGTGTTAGATTATTTTGTCAAAATAACATAGCTCTTGTGAAGCTCTTATGAAGGGTGTCTGTAGGGGTGTTCGCGAGTTGGATTGAGTCTAATTTGATTAAATTCAATACCCACCCCGATCAATATTCTTTGGGTTGAGTTGAGTATTCAACCCGCACTTTTATGACTAAACCCGAATTAAACCAACCCGCTCATCAATGGGTTGAGTTTGGTTGGATTCATAGGTCATCCACTAAATATAATTTTCAAATTCTAAATAAAATATATAAATTTAATTAACACATTTATATTACAAAAACATTAAAAAATCATAAACTTTTAGTATTCTATTTGAATCAAACTTATTGGTTAATACCTAAAAACTCTTTTACGATTTATATTAAGTTAGAAAAATATACAAATGGTGTAAAATATAATTTAAAAGGTAAGATATATCTCTATTTGAATAAATAAAGTTGATCTCTCAAATTTGCTTTAGACTTAAACTTTTACGATTAATAAAAATTATAATTATATTTAAAAAAATATATGCATTTTAAGAGTTATGCTATATAATTTATAAATAAAATAAAATAAAAATAATGAGACACATCAATAGGTTGAATTTGCAGGTTTGTGGATATAAAACTTCAAACTCATTACCCGAACTAATTACTAATGAATTTGAATGAGTTGGTTCGGGTTGGACTCATACATAATTGAATTGGGTAAAAGTTATAAGAGTTGAGTTGAATTAGTTGCGTGAATTTGCGGGTTGACCAGTACCTATAAACAACCCAGTGTTTGAGATTGTACAAGTTTGTTACATGTAAGATAAGCTTGGCTTAGATAGTCTTTGGTTGAATTTGTTAATCAAAAACTCATTAATCAATTTTTAGGTCATCGCATATTAATTTTACTAAACTGTTAAATTTTTTGATGATAAATATTTAAATGATTGGATGTCAATATTACTATTTTAATTTAAAAAATTGAAAAAACTTCTAATTCACACAAAAATCATCTTTCAAAATTTTTTTTTTTTTAATTTATAACATAATATAATTTATAAAAAATACCAAAAATTTGATAATTTACAACCAACACATTTACGACTCTTGTTTAGAATATTCCTTATATTCATATTAATTATCATATTGTACTTATTAATAAAACAATTTAATATGAACTAATAAATAAAATTGGCTTTAAAATAACATTTACTTTTAATTTTGAATTACTTCTTTTCGGTTTTAGGAGTTGGATTCGTGAATTTCTGTAATATTTTTAGATTGAGGCTTAACATAGGAGAATTATAATGTATTTTGTTTTATTTTATTAAAATTTGTTTTGAAATTTCGTAGATATTAAAAACTATAATTAATTTTACAGGAGAAAAACAATTATAAATTATTGTATTAAAAGAATTAAAAACATAATTAATATTATAAAAAGATTTTATAATTTGATATTTTTTCTTCTAAACATACATATAATATATAATAAAATATAGAGAGAGTAATTTATGCATTGTAATTGACAACCTATTTTATCGATTCAAACGGTTCAAGGGATAGATTAAGTCTAAACTTCACAAATTTATATCCTAAATCAGTAACGAATCAATTTAGAACAAATTTAAATTCGTAAATCAGTAACAAATCAATTTAGAACAAATTTATACCCTAAATCAGTAACAGAAATTTTTTTTTCAATGGAACTAATCAATAAAATTCAAAACAATCACATTCTCAAACCTTCAAACTCCATAGCAGAAGTGATCACTAATTCAAAGAAGATCGAAACAAACTCTATGCCAAAGTTAACCAAAATTTTGAAACTTGTTGGACAAGTTATACACTCGGGTCAATTCCTCCTTCAGTAGAGCATTCTCAATTCTAATATTCTGTTCCTCCGTCGAAATTTGTCTCGAAATTACCGGGCCACCGCAATGGTTGCATATTAGATTTGACACTGCTTCCTTCATTATACTGTTCTCCACCTGGAGCTTCTCATTTTCCTGCCTTAGAATGACGTTTTCATGGCGTTTCGATTGTGTCTTCATCTGAGTTCGTCGATTCTGAAACCAAAACTTGACTTTCTTAATATCCAAACCAAGCTTGTTGCTAAGATCAGATCTTTGCTTCTCATCAGGATGAGGACACTCATTGAAGAGAGTTTCAAGCTCCTTAATTTGTTGAGGAGTGTGTCGATGATATTTCTTCTTACTGCCGTCATCATCACCAAAACCGCCGTCAAAATTGTGACTTCCATATCTGCTTTCATATACCATATTGAAGTTGTGATTATAAGCAAAAGATGAGGAAAAGATATTGCTGAAACTTTCTATTAAATTTATATAAAAGACTCCATATTAATTCCTATTTATAGAATATATAGACTCAGTCACAAATCAAGAACAAATCTGAATAATAATAACTAATATCAGATTTGATACTATGAGATAATTTAAGATATTTTAAATTAATATAAATAAGATATTTATAATATTTTAACAATTAATTTTTTTTGTTAAATTAAATATAGTCAAGTCCAGTTTTTTTAAAGTAAATATAATCAAGAAATAAATATCTTAAAAATCCAAATTTTTTAAAATAAATATATTTGATAATACAATCAAGAGTATTTAAATAAAGAATCCATTAAAATAAAATTTATTTTATGATCGGAGGATAATTTTTACAAAATAAATTTAAATAAGTAATATCAACACATTAATAAACCAGAGGTTCATCCTATACACAATATATTACTATTAAGAATATATTAAAATAAATTATATTCATAAAACATAAAATATATTGAAAATGCAAAAGATTCTTCCTAAAATACAAAACAGATAATTACATTTGAATACATACACTCAATTTTGACTCAAAAGTTTTCTATTACTTATCTATTTACCATTATAAATTTATATATCTTTATCTAGGGTGGTAAAACGGGTCGGCCCGTTTGACCCGCCATTTTTTGCGGGCTGAGCTGAGGTTTTCGGCTCGGTACTTTAAGTTGGTTCATCCCGCTTAACCAGCTTGAAAAGGCGGGCCGGGGCGAGTTTTGCCCGCGGACTTTTTGTTAAAACTTTTTTTATTTTTTTACTTAGAATTAAAACAACTTTAACTATAAAAACAACACTCTTCTCTTAGGATTTTATTGATTGAATTGTATTATAAATTATTATACAAACAAATTGAATTATAATCGTACCGTTTTTTCTATAACTTTCTAATACATGTGTTGATTGGAAAAACTTGAAATAAAAGAACAATTGTATGGCATGCTGAATTATTAAGTTGTCAAACATTAGCTCACATGTTTTCTTTAGAAATAGATGTTGATTTTAAGAAAAAAGAAGGATTTGATTAGTGTACGTGTGACAGATTTAGGGTTTAACTATTAAGGAATCAGTCAATCTAAGAGTCTATATGATGTAAACAGTGAGAAAGTCAGGTGTTGATATTTTATGCACTACTATTTTATGCATTGTGATGTTTTATGCGGTGTAATTGTTATCATTGTTTATCTTTTGTAAATTCTTAATTGAGTTCTTTTAGTAGTTAGTTTTTAAATAGGATTAGGATGATATGTATTGTTTACTTATTTATTTATTTTGATGTGTTTTTTATTGTGCTTGAGTTTATTTCGTCTTTTTATTGTAATTGGTCTTTATTTATTTTATTTTTTGAACTGTTTGAACTTAAGACATGTTGAAGTTCTATTATGCGTTAAAAAATTCTTTTGTCGATCTCTTTGGTAATAAATTTTTTTTTTTTTAATTATGTAGTAAATCAAATTGTAAAATAAAAAATAAAAAATTAGCGGGTCGGCCCGCTAACTCGTCAACTCGTTAGTAAACGGGGGGGACTTGGCTTTTGAGCTCGCACATCTAAGTTGGCCCGCTCCGCCCCGCCATGCTTTTGGACGGGCCTAAATGGGGCGGGTCTAAACGGGGCGGACCACCCACTTTGCCACCCCTATCTTTATCTATTAATTGTGACTTGTATAAAATATGTGTAGACAAGTGTAAGAGCTAGATATTCATTTCCATTCCATTAAAAATTTAGAGAATTTTTTATTTCACCTTATGTGTTTCTTAGACACCATGTGCATTTTTTATATTGCCTCTAGTTTTCAGAGATATATTTCCGGACGCACCATTTTCACACTCAAGGAAGGTTATTCTGGATGGCGCCTCATGCATTTTCTAAAGATTTATTCCGGAGATATATCTCCGGAACCATACCGTAGTTATATTTTCGAAACAAAACCAGAAACAGGAATCAACACAAGATGAACTTTCCAAACATAAAATGAGCATTCATAACATAAAATGAACATTACAATGATGATTTTAACAGAAAATTAAATACTACATTTTAATATTCCGGTAGACGCTTGCACATCTCCAAGATATATATCATCGACCGATCTTCGCAGTGTCGCTTCCAACTCGAGCAGAACTTTCTCTTTGAAACCGAAAAACATTCGTCACATCATCATAACATCCGCTCGAGTCTTGAGCTCAAAGTTACTGAACACAATGTTCCCTTTGTTGTCAACCGAGGGTGACGGTACTCAAGCTTGACAACCTTTCGTGTGTCTCTATAAGGTAGGAGATAGTGGATTTCATCTATGATATCGTCGAGGGGGTGGGATCGGTGAGCTCGATCGTCCTCCTGGATGTAGAGGCGCTAGAGTATAAGACACTTGCGACATACCAACAGATGTCTATTACACACATTTGAGACATTTTGAGTTTTTGTGAAGTATAACACAAGAACACCCAAATTTATAGAAGACTTAGTTCAATAAGGACCACTCATTGACTGTCATTCATACTCCGGATATATATCTCTAGAACGCACCCCATTATCTTGTTCCGGAGATCATCTCCGGAGCTTTCCCTGAACCATTAAAAAACAAAGCAAATAAAAGAACCTTTCGAAGATACATCTCTGGAACTTTTCCTGATACATTTTCAAAACAGAATCATATGACAGAGAGTTGAGAAAGACCAAATAATGCACTTAATATGAAACAAACATGCATAAAGACCAAGTATGAATAACAATTGAATATGTAACATTTTATTTATATTGAGACACACTTATATACAATTATTTATCCAATTACAAAAAAAAATCAAAATGAATCAAAACATGTGTCGGCGGATAAATCTATCGATGATACCCTCTTTGACTTTTGTGCATTCGATTCCTTTTCAATGTTGTTCAATCTATCGAATTCTTGCATCCTTTCTATAAAATGATCCGGCCACGTCTCATCATTTGCGTTTGAATGAGTCGTCCATTCTGATGATGTATGTGGTATGTTGCATCTCGGTTTCAAGTAAACTTGAACAAAATACCTTGATTCTGAAAGTCATTCAATACACATGATGCAATCATTTGGATTTTGGGGAAGTGCGGTGCACAGTGGAAAAAAGGTTTCCGAAAACTTGTAGCGTGTCAGGTCAATGCACACCCTATCATATGCAGATGCAATTAGGGGACCCATATTAGGGAAGCTTACACATTTTGACTCCGGTGCCGAACTGCTCAAGCAAGGAACAAGTGTCTCATAAACTGCATCGAATTTTTTTCTTCGTACAACCGTGTGTATGATTCCTTATGTGTCTTCAACTCTTGGATAAGTTGATGCCGGACAAGTGCATGCCTATCTTCTCCCTTACCAAGTAAAGCCAAAAGGGCTCGGTAACCGCAATTACCGTCTCCTGCAATATTGACGATACAATCAATATATTTATGCATAAAAACCGACATCTCTTCAATGAATGGAATCTTCGGTGGAAGCGGCGTCGGAGGTGGTTTGCTAATTCGAGCTCCTTTAACAACACTTTTTTTTTTAGATTTTGAAGTTGGTGAGTCAGGAAATACTTTGTCAACGTGTTCAAAGTATGAAGGAGAATGTGCAGTCGAGTTATCATTCGATGTAGGCTTCATTTTCTTCAGAGCACCCTTCGTTTTTACCGATTGAGAAGGCGGTTTCATGTTTGTGGTTTTAGGATAGGCAATTTTCCTCAATTGTTCTTTGATGTGGAGTTTCATGCTGTCATCGGCCTTCGAAAATCTCTCTTGTATCGCTTCCCATTCGGTCAAAATAGAGATATTTGATTTACCTTTATCCATGCATTCATCATCATCGAAACTAAGTCTCCTCCAATGAGAGCAAACCTCCTCCATTCTTATTGGTTCACCAAGTTTCACTTTTTTAGAAATAACACAAGCACATGGGAGACCATATGTTTTCACAATATTGCAACCACACTTTTCACTATCGGGGCCTACATTATTAGCTCGTTTGGCCTCGTGAAAAATATAGTTCAACCCTACCCGAGAAATGTTTCCCACCAAATAAGAATAAAGAATGTTGTCTTTGAATCGGTGTTCTAAAACTGTTATGCTCTGACCAAATGTTCTTTTGTGGAAGAATTTATTACGCGATTCCATGCATCCATTATTTTCTCCACAATCACACCCGACTTCACCAATTTTCCACCTTCGGACTCTACTTGTTTTGTCCCTACCATGAGTTTAACCCGACTTTTCACATTCTTTGTTATGTGATACTTACAAAGTAATGCATAAGCTGAAGGAAACACCTTTGCAACCGCATTCATCAATTCGGTATCGCAGTCCGTAACAATAACTTTAGGCATCTCACCTTAATCCTTCAAAAGTGACCGACACACCTCTAATGCCCAAGTAAAATAGTCATTTTTTTCACACTCTAAAAATGCAAAACCAACGAAGTATGTCTTCTCAGTTGAGGTAACACCAACCATCTCAAATAGTGGAAGTCTATACTTGTTTGCCATGTAGGTAGAATCAAGTATGAGCACTGTCGAAAACGTGTTGAACAACTTTACCGAATTCGGAGGAGTCCAAAAAATATCTCTAACCATAACTCCATCGTCGCAAGTTTGGTACCGGGACACGTAACTGTTATCGTCCAAGAGTTTCAACAGTTGTTGCGTCTCAATTCTATCTCCCCTAATTGCCTTGTTAGTGAGGTACCGAATGTTATACGCTTGCTTGATGTTTGATATATTGTCGGCTTGCTTCAATTTCAATGTTGCAAATATATTTTTCGGTTGGACAAGATTCAAGGTCATGTCACTAATACATATCTTTTCTTCCAGTTTGAGCCGACATACACCATAAATGACATTAAACCAACATTTTTTGCTAGCCAACATGTAACCACGAAGCTTAAACGGGAACTCACATTTTTTACTACCTGTATCTTCTCTCTTAAATTTCTGGAGACGAGTTCGATATTTCCCGCTTCTTTCACACAACATAGTCACAAAGGCGCTTCTTCTATTCGAGTCATTATCCGACCTTCCAGTAACCACACCAAATCCAAGTCTAGATGCCATCATACGAATTCATTCGAGCATGTTATCACAATTTTCAAACTTTTGCTTGTTATTAAATTCATTGCAAACATCTACTGCCTTAACAACAATCCCTTGAACATTCGGAGAAACTTCGTTCGAGGAAACTACTTGTTTCGAGATATTATCGGGGTGTACCGTATCTATTAAAAACAATAAAAATAGTAAACATAATTAATCTACTGATGCAGAAAAGGAAGGAAAATGAACACAGAAACATTCCAGAAATATATGTCTGGAAAAGTTCATGTTCAACACGTTCCGGAGATACATCTTCAGACACTGCATAAGTTTTTTTTAGCAAAGTTTCATGATTAATGTGATTAATGGAGAATAGAATGAACAATATTTACCTGAAATTCGATCTTCTTTTTCTCCCTATGATATGTTGAACTAAAAGGATGTAGATTTGGAGTGAAAATGAGATTGAGAATGTAAGGTTTTTAGGATAGGGGTTAGAGTTGAAATGAAGAATGACAACAATAGGGGGACTGATCATGCAGCTTAAAACTATATCAGATACTTCTGGAGATATATCTCCGAAACAATCTGACATGCAAATGTGACAGGAAAATTCAAATTGCCGCTCACATCTTCCGAAGATATATTTCCGGAACATCCACTAGACTGATTAATTTTCATGTTTTTTCTAAATGGTTCCAGAGATATATCTCTGGAATAAATCTTTAGCAACTGCATGGGGTGCCATTCAGAATGACCTTTCTTGAGTTTGAAAATGGTGCGTCCAAAGATATATCTTCGGAAACTATGAACATTATAAAGATTTCGCATGGTGTCTAAGAATTCCATAGCGTGGCTTAAGAAATTCTCAATATTTATAACATTTATAAAAATTTCAAATAAAAAAATATTCTATATAAAAGTTAACCTTTTCCCTATAAAATATGACTTATATAAGAAATGATGAAATTGCTCTCATTTTTAATTCTTGATTATTATTAAATGACTATTTAGTGACTCACATAATTACAACTAAAAATAATCCTCTCCACACTTTTGGTAATAATTTCACTTTTTTTAGCAACTGGGATAATTCTTCATTATAAAAAAATGTGATTATAAATCTATCTTAAAGGTATTATAATCTTATGAAAGAAAGTAATTCATCCATGGTACATGGAGTCAAGCCTCTTAAGAAATCACAAACCATACCATTTAATCATTAATGACTTTTTGAAAGATTTCTTTCCACAAGTATTCGATAAAAGCTTCCCAAACCTTTTAAGAGAATTATATTTAAACATTGTAGGAACCTCACTAAGATTCTTGGTAAGGGGAGTGAAAATAGATATCCACAATGACCATTTTGGAAGAATTTTTTAGTTGTCATTTAAAGGAAAAACCTACACCCAAGAGAGACCCCCTAGGATTTAAGAACCTCAAACACTCCACAACCATAAATCACCTTGTTATCAATCCCATAGAAAAGATAAAAGTCATTTTCAAATCAACCCACCCAAAACCTAAGGTACGCATCATCCACCACCTTAAAAATAGAATCCTCTTTGCTAAAAATGTGAACCATAATGATGTCATTAGAGAAGATGTAGTACCCCTATGGCTTTTAACCCAAAAAATTCCAATGAATTGGGTATAAGGAATCTTTAACCACACGATTAGCTCAAAAGAAAACTATTCAACAGGTCTCCCTTATGGTGCAATAATCACCAAGCTCATGGAATACACTAGGCCAAGGAAGGGAAAAGACAGCGTTTTTTTTTTTGCCTTTAACAGCGCTTAAAAGTGTTGCCTAAGGTGGCGCTGCTGTAGGTAAAGACAACGCTTTTTTTTATGCAAAAGCGTTGCCTTATGTATACTTTAGGTAGCGCTTTACCTTGAAAATCGCTTTCTAAAGTAGGCCTTTAGCAGCGCTTTTTCCTGGAAAAGCATTTTCTAAAGTGGGTCTTTAGCAGCGATTTTTCAGGCCTTTTATGTTTTCTTTTGGCATCTTTAGGTAGCGTTTTTTCAAGAAAAAGTGATTTCTATTGTCCCCTTTAGACAACGCTTTTAAAGCGATGTCTAATGTATTTATTATTTCACTTTAAGGCACCATTTTTAATGGAAAGCGCTTTCTATTGTGTATTATAGGCAGCGCTTTTTCTAAAAAGCGCTTTCTTTTCTTCACTTAAATTTTGCTTTTTAAAAGCACTTTTTTCAAAATCAGAAGGGTTAATAGTCATTTTGTCTCATGCCATATAGACGCTTTTTGAAAAACCCCCATATAAAAAAAAACTTGCAAAAAATACCCTAACATTTGAAGGTTCTCTCAATTTTGACCTTCATCACATCCAATCACCAAAAAAGCTGATGTGGCAGCGTTTTTTATTTATTTTTTGTGATGTGGAAGGCTATGTTGGCTTTTTATTTTTATTTTGATTTATTTAAATGCCACGTTAGCATTTTTTTTTTCATTTATTTTTGGTTTATTTTTAAAAATATGTTAAATGTTTAAAATATATTAGAGATGGGAATAAAACTCATGACCTCTCATCACCAACCAACACTTAACACCACTAGGCTATGTTATGTTTCATGGTACTATTTGCAGCTATAAAACACATACTACATAACTACTTAGTTAATAATTTTAACTAAACTAAAATCTTTTAAACCATTTTTATTAAACTGTTTAGTCTTTTTTCTTAATATGCTGTAACATTTTAATTAGATTAAATTAATATTAATATTAAAACATAATTATTAAATAGAATAAATAGTTTAATACAATAAAATAGTTTAATTTTTTTTAAATGTTAAATATACTGTAGCAATTTTAGTTTATTAAAATACTACAATTATTAATTTTTCAAATTAGTGTATTTTTACCTTTAATTTCCTTTTTAATTATATAAACTATATAAACTAAATAAACTAAACTATTTAGTTACAATATTATTTAAACTATATAAACTATATATTTAATAAAACTATATAATCTAAACTATTTTATATAATTTAGTTACAGATTATTTAAACTAAACTATTAAATTTGACTACAATATTTATTAATTTAGAAATTAATAAACTAATTTATTTCAAAATTATTTTAATATTATTTTATTAATAATTCTGGTTAATAATAACGTTATATATTAAAATATATACATTAAAACGTAAGAATTTAATTCATTAATAACGTTATAATAAATTATAATATATTAATTTATACTAATTATTTACTGTAAATATTATTTAAACTATTTTAATCTAAATTATTTAATTTATTAATAATGTTATAATAAATTATAATATATTAATTTATACTAATTATTTACTGTAAATATTATTTAAACTATTTTAATCTAAATTATTTAATTTAATTTAGAAATATTAATATTTTATTTAGTAATATTGTTAATAAATTACTAAAAACTACACTAATAACGTTAATAAATTACTAAAAGCTACAGTAATTTAGTAATATTAATATTTAATTTAGTAATATTTAATTTAGTAATAACGTGATAATAAATTATAAAAGCTACAGTAATAATGTTAATAATTTAATTTAGTAATATTAATATTTAATCTAAACTATTTTATTGTAAATATTAATTAATTAAACTATTTTATTAAACTATTCTATTTTATTAAACTATTTAATCTATTTAATTATTATGTTTTAATATTAATATTAATTTAATCTAATTAAAATGTTACAGCATATTAAGAAAAAAGATTAAACAGTTTAATAAAAATGGTTTAAAAGATTTTAGTTTAGTTAAAATTATTAACTAATTAATTATGTATTATGTATTTTATAGTTGCAAATAATATCATGAAACATAACATAGCCTAGTGGTATTGAGTATTGGTTGGTGATGAGAGGTCATAGGTTCTATTCCCATCTCCAACATATTTTAAACATTTAACATATTTTTAAAAATAAACCAAAAATAAATGAATAACAAAATGCCAACGTGGCATTTAAATAAATCAAAATAAAAATAAAAAGCCAACATGGCCTTCCACATCACAAAAAATAAAATTAAAAACGCTGCCACATCAGCTTTTTTGGTGACTAGATGTGATGAAGGTCAAAATTGAGAGAATCTTCATATGTTAGGGTATTTTTTGCAAGTTTTTTTTATAGGGGGTTTTTCAAAAAGCGCCTATATGGCAGGGAGCAAAATGACTATTAACCCAAATCAGAATTTAGGAAGCATTTTTTATTTAAAAGCGCTGCCTATTCCTTCTTTTTTAGAAAACATATTTTTTGAAATAATACCATAAACCTGTATAATTCAAGTCTTTGTTTCAAACAAATAGGCATTATATGACATTCAACAAGCCTTTATTTCAACACATAGGCCTTATATTTCAACCATTGAGCCTTTATTTCAACAAACAAGCCTTTATTTAAACATAGGCATTATATACTGTTCCGGACTGGGCCGGGGACCTACTCCACATCCAAACAGGCCCAACCCACACGCTCTGGGGCGGCCCATACGAAGGACCTAGTCAAGCCGTGTCGGGCAAGTGTTGCAACCTCACTGTCCCCGTCCCCGTCCCCGTCTTTCAACCTCACTGGAGCTGAAGTTCAACAGACGTCGTTGGCCACCAGAAACTGTCTGATCCAGGTACGATCAGTGGCTCCGTCTGTGGGAAATTATAAGCTTCCCCGTTTTTCTGCTCGATAAACCAAAGCTTCCTCCATTCATCACCAACATGGCCAATCCGACAGTTAACCAGGCTCTGGACACCGTGCTCGCACAACTTGAGAACTGGAACCACCATGAAGACGCCGTCATCCTCAACGGCGGCGAAGGCGACATAAGAGACGGGCAGACCGCCTCCCCAGACTCCCAAGATGTGGCTCACAACGCCGCCCGTCGGGATGATCAGCACGCCATTCCCCAACCAGTTGCTCCGCCGCCCAATGCGGACCCGAGCACCGTGGCCCTGTTTACATTGATCAACCAGACCAGTCAGCTGATCGAGCAGCAGAAAACCAGAATTGAAGCCTTGGAGCAAGGACGGGCACAACGATCTTCCCCGCGAAGACATCGTCGTCCCCCGTCACCTCGTCATTCTCCTTCCCCGCGAAGAACCCCTTCCGAAGAATCTCGAACCCCGTCGCCGGTACGCCAGGGTCGCCGACCGCGTCTCGAGCGCCCCCAACCGACGATCTCCCAGAAATGCCCTCGTTCCCCACCTCGGAAGGAACCCAGGGCCTCTACCACCTGCAAGAAGTCCAAGCAGACTGAAGAAAGACCAAAGAACCGTTCGAGGAACTCCCCTCCACGGCACCATCGATCACCTTCGAGATCCCCGGCTGGTAGCAACGACGAGGACCAGAGGACCCCTTTGTCATGGGAAATCATGAACGCCCCAATCCCTGCGGGCATGGAGAAACCCCCACCATTGGGGACCTATGACGGGCTGACCGACCCTGATGATCACGTGGAGAGTTTCGAAGCAATGCTCGACTTACGAAATGTCAGGGGAGCCATCAGGTGCAGGCTATTCCCCACCACCTTGCGGAAGGGAGCCATGACCTGGTACAAGGGTCTGAAACATGGGTCGATCACGTCATGGAAGCAACTGAAGCTACGCTTCACTAAACACTTCATCGCGTCTCGTCGACACCCGAAGACGGAGGCTATCCTACAAAGCATCTTCCAAGGGAGGAGCGAATCTCTCAGAAACTACATCGAGAGGTTCAACAAAGAATCCGTCGAGGTCCATACGACCGACGACATGAAGAAATATTTAATTATCCATGGACTACGTGCCGGGTCTGACTTTGCCAAATTCATAGGCATCCGAAGACCCCGGCGTCTCGAGGACCTTCTCGCGCAAGCCCAGAAGTACATCGAACTCAAGGAGACGGAAGCAGCTCAGATCGCCCTGGAGATGAGACGCAGAGAGGGCCCCCGCGGCCACAAAGATGAAGACTCTTCTCCTTGACGAGGAGGAGAAAGGAAGAAAGAGAACTGCAACCGTGATCCTCGGGAACCGTGCAGATCGGTTGGCCGGTTCACGGAGTACACCCAGCTCAACGCTCCCCGAGCTCGAATCCTCTCCTAATGCCAGAATTCTGAGTTTGTGAAAGGAGGAGTTCGCTTCCCGAAACCCGCTGCTCCTAAATCAAACGTTGAGAAATCAAAGTACTGCAGGTTCCACCGGAGCCACGGGCATGTGACCGAAGACTGCATCCATTTCAAGGATGTAATTGAGAATCTCATCAAAGAGGGGCACTTGAAGAAATATGCCCAAAAGAACGACCCTCCTCGTCCGAGTTCACGGGAAGCGCAGAACGTCGAGGAGACAACACCTCCTCCCGGCGACAGCCAGCTTCAGGTCGCCCTCAGCGTCACTCGGCCCGAGGACCTCTTCATCCCCCCGATCATTGAGGGCGAAGAAGCAATCCGCAACATGTGGACGAACTTCCCCGACGAGGACCCCGTCACTGCTCGCAGTACCTGGGAAGGCTTCCCCAAAGCAATGGTCATCTCCGGAGGCGGCCCCGAGAAATTATCGGTTGGATCAATCAAGCAAAAGTTTGACGAACTGGAATCCGCGACATCGGCAAAGGCGACCACCCTCGAGAAAGTGCGGGGAAACTCCAATCCCATCACCTTCTACCTCGAGGAACTCCCCGGGGAGCACCGAATGCCACTATTCCCCTCCTGATCAGGGCGTAGATGGCAAACTTTGACGTCCGAAGGATCCTAGTCGACCAGGGGAGCTCGGTCGACATCATGTATTCTCATTTGTTCGGGACCCTTCAGCTTGACGAGAGGCATTTGACCCCGTATGTTGGTTCAGATCTATAGGGGTTCAATGGAACCACCACCAGACCATGGGGTTACGTGGAGCTAATGGTTACATTCGGGGCCGAAGACACGGCCCGACAGGTGAAGATCCGTTTCCTGGTGGTTGAATGTCCGTCCCTTTACAACTGCATCCTCAGGAGGACCACCCTGGCTGAACTTACGGCGGTACCATCGACGGTCCACCTCAAAATGAAGTACTACACGACTAGAGGACGAGTAGTGACGATGCACGAGGACATCGACGCGACCAGAAGATGCTTCGATGCCGCCATCAAAGGCATAAGTTCCATCGGCCCAAACCCAAGACCGTGGCCAAGCCACCACACGATGCCGAACAGGTACCTCTCCCGCGCGTCAATGCGGTCGACCTCGACAGCAGGTTCTCCGGCGAGCCCGACGAAGACAGAGTCGAAGACCTCAACCACCAGGCGGAGAACAACGGGCAGCCTCTCCACCCAGCGCGCCCCATCACAGATGGAGACTTCGAGCTCGTGACCCTCGGGGGCGATCCAGACAGCAAGGTGAAGATTGGCGCCGGGATCCCTAACCTGGTAAAGGAGCAGCTGAAAGCATGTCTGAAGGAGAATGCTGACCTCTTTGCGTGGATCGCATCCGAGATGCCTGGCCTCGACCCTGAGGTTTCTTGCCATCAGCTCGCAGTAGATTCGGCTGCTAGGGCCATAGCACAACGTAGGCGTAAGCAGTCTCCCTAGAAAGCGGAGGATGCTGAAAAAGCTGTAAAAGACCTCCTAGAGGCAAATTTTATTTCGGAAGCCAAATACACGACATGGCTGTCCAACGTTGTACTTGTTAAAAAGAATAATGGAAAATGGAGAATGTGCATTGATTACACTGATCTTAACCGGGCTTGCCCAAAAGACTGTTATCCCTTGCCCAACATCGACCAACTGGTCGACAACTCTGCAGGTTACAAACTACTATCCTTCATGGATGCATACTCAGGATACAACCAAATTCTCATGGAAAAGGTCGACAAATAACACACGGCCTTCATGACCGCGTCGGGCAACTACTATTACAACGTAATGCCCTTCAGTCTGAAGAATGCCGGTGCGACCTACCAACGGATGATGAACAAGGTTTTCCGGGCTGAAATCGACGACATGCTCAAAGTCTACATGGACGACATAATCGTCAAGTCTGTAAAAGAAGTCGACCACGCCGCACACCTCAAGAAGGTGTTCGATACGGCAAGGAAGTGCCGCATGAGGTTTAACCCCGACAAGTGCACCTTCGGCGTCCGGGCAGGGAAGTTCCTCAGATTCTACCTCACAGAACGAGGAATCGAGGCAAACCCCGACATGTGTAGGGCTTTCTCCGAGCTCCCTACCCCGGACTCAAAGAAGTTGATACAATCGTTGAACGGGATGCTCACCGCCCTTTCCCGCTTCGTCGCCAAATTCGCACAGTACGCACTCCCATTTTTTAAACTTCTTCGAAAAAAAGCGAAGTTTGATTGGAGCGAGGAATGCGAGCAGGCACTCATCCACTTAAAATAGGTCCTATCACAGCCCCCGGTCCTCTCACGGCCTGAGAACGGGGAAACACTCTTCTTGTATCTTGCGATCACGAGTGAAGTAGTCAGCGCCGTCCTCATCCGGGAAACCTCGGACGGGCAGAAGCCAGTTTACTTCACGAGCAAAGTCCTCCAAGGCCCCGAGCTCAGATATCAGCAGATTGAGAAAGTCGCCCTGGGCCTCGTCACCGCGGCCAGGAGGCTACGCCACTACTTCCTCGCCCATACCGTCGTCGTAAGGACCGAACAGCCTATAAGGCAGCTCCTCGGACGATTGGACATGGCGGGGAGGATGGTCAGGTGGTCACTCGAGCTCGCCGAGTTTGACATCCAATACAAAGGGAGGAAAGCCCTGAAGGTACAGGTATTGGCCGACTTTGTAGCAGAGATGACCGTCCCGGAACCTTCGACCGACGGGTCACAGAAATGGACGATCTATGTCGACGGAGCATCCAGCCCGAAGGGAAGCGGGGCGGGCATCATCCTCGAAAACGAGGAAGGCATCCTGATCGAGGTATCCCTCGAACTATCCTTCCCGACATCGAATAACCAAGTTGAATACGAGGTCTTTCTCGCGGGACTCCGGCTGGCCGAGGACCTCGGCGCCAAGGAGGTCAAACTTTTTACCGATTCCCAGCTCGTAGCCTCGCAAGTCCGAGGAGAGTACCAAGCCAAGAACGGCAGCCTCATAGAATACTTGGCCTTAGTAAAAGAAAAGATGAAAAAATTCACCTCCGCGGAAGTAACTCACATTCCCCGCGAGCACAATGCCCGAGCAGATGTCTTGTCGAAATTGGCGAGCACAAAGAAGAAAGGCGGGAACAAATTCGTCATACAAAAAGTGCTTTCCCGCCCGAGCATCGACAAACCGGCCATGGTCTCGGACGTCAATGCCATAGGGGACAACAACTGCTGGATGACCCCGGTATACGAATACCTCATGACAGGCAAACTGCCCGAAGATCCCAAAGAAGCAGGAATGGTCAAAAGGCGGGCGTGCTCCTACACTGTAGTTGAGGATAAGCTATACCGGCGAGGGTTCTCTATCCCCCTCCTCAGGTGTGTCTAGGAGACTAAAGTCCCCGACATTCTCCAGGAAATCCACGAGAGAATCAACGCCCAGCACCTCGGCGGCCGCTCGTTAGCCCGTAAGGCGCTTCGATTAGGATACTATTGGCCCACCATGCAACAAGACGCCAAGGAACACGTCAAGAAGTGCAAGAGATGCCAGCGACACGGGGACATGCACCTCGCTCCTCCCAGCGAACTCAAAACGCTATCCTCCCCGTGGTCGTTCACTTGGTGGGGAATGGACATCCTTGGCCCCTTCGTCGTAGGATCATATCAAAACAAATACCTCATCGTCGGGGTGGATTACTTCACGAAGTGGATCGAGGCGGAAGCATTGGCCAAAATCACGGCCTTTAACATACTGCGTTTTTACAAGAGAAACATCCTCTCCCGATTCGGCGTGCCTCAAGCCATCGTCACCTACAACGGGACACAGTTCACCGACAAGAACTTCCAAGACTTCGTCACCAAACTGGGCACGAAGCAGCACTTCACGTCGGTCGAGCACCCCAAAACAAATGGGCAGGCTGAGGTGGCAAATAGGGTAATCCTCCGAGGATTGATACGCCGATTAGGCGACACCAAACAAAGGTGGGTCGAGGAGCTACACAGCATCCTTTGGGCCTATCGAACGACCCCACACTCCACGACCGGGGAGACCCCTTTCCGTTTGACCTACGGAACGGAAGCAGTGATCCCCGTGGAGATCAGGGAACCCTCGAGGAGGACAGAAGCCCCCTTCGTCAGGGAAGTGAACGATGAAGCCTTGAGGGAAAAACTCGACTTCGTCGAGGAAACACGCTCGGGCGCTTCTCTCCGAGAAGCATCACTTAAACAAAAAATAATACTACGCTATAACGACAAAGTTATCAAACGTGATTTTCAGGTAGGCACCCTCGTCCTACACAGGAACCAGAAGGACTCGCGAGAAGGAAAACTCGCCGCGAACTGGGAGGGCCCGTACCGCGTCCGCGGGAAAATAGGGACGGGAGCCTACTTCCTCGAAAATCTGCACGGGGAAGAACTTGCTCGACCATGGAACGATGAAAAGGTAAAACAATATTACAGTTAAGCACTGTCCGCGACACACTAGCACCGCGATTACGGGAACGCGCTAAGGTACGAGCGCGACGCCCCTATACAGAACACGATGATCAGAGACCGCGTTGTGTGTGCGCGAGGACCTTTGATCCGACGGGGATACCTCGATCGAGGTCTTAGCTTCGTGGCATGAACTTCCCATCGCGAGCTGGGTGCTTAACAGCCTCCAACTCCTCGAACTTTTCCCGAGAGCGATCAAGCTCCTCTTGAGTTGCCCTCAGGGCAGATTGGACCTCGTTCAGCTCGCGGAGGGTATTGGCGTGGCCCTCGCACTCGACCTGGGCTTTCAGCAGATCAGCCGCAACCTTATCCTTCTCCTTCTCGAGGGCAGTATAGTCGTCTTTCAGCTTCTGTAGCTCGGAGGAAGAGAGGGCCCCGTCGTTCAATATCAAGGCAGTCTCAAAGACCCGCATCATGGCCGCAAGGTCCTCGACAAGCGCCTCTCTCCTGGCCGCCCCGTCCATACCCAGAACCGCCTTCACCTCAGCATCAGCGATGACAGGGGGCTTCCCCCGAAGAAATTCCACTGGAGATGGCAAGTGGGCATCTGAAACTTCTCCGGCGAGACAGGGTCCACGAGATCCATGAGGACAGGCCCCTCGGTGCTTGCTTTCTTGGCGGGGGTGCTCTTCGGGGCAGGAGACTGGCTGCACTGTGGCGAGGAAGAACCACTCGTCGTTTCAACCAGCGCTGTAGTCTGGATAATCTCTCGGACACGGCTCTTGGTACGCTTGGGTGCCCGCTCGGCGGCCAACTTCATGATGCGCTCGGTGGCGTTAGACATTTGAGCTGCAAGAAAAAACACGGAAAGAGTTAGCACAAAGACAAAGCTAAAGAAAGGTCCGAACAGGGCGAGGAAATCCCACCTAAGAACATCTTGGCCTCGTCGGGAGACTTGCATTCGAGGAGTCCCCGAGTGTTTATATAGCGAGCCTCTCGTACAACCCTCCCTTGGGAGTCGAGGAGGAATTTTCCATCCCTACCGACACATTCTGCCCGGTTGAAACCATTGATAAATGCGACCAACGTGGCATACGCCCCCCTGTCCTCCTCCGATAGCGCCCTATGTTTCACGGCGTAATCCTCAGTGCCGAGCGCGAAGTGGGCGTCCTCCCACTCCAAGGGACACTTGGACACGAACCTCTCTCCCCCAGATCCGTCGGGCATAATGTCGTAAAGTGTACCCACGGCCGAGTGCGTCGTGGGCATGACATAGTAGAACCTTCTCTTGAAGCCCCTTATTGAATCCGCGTACGCCTTGAACAACTTCCTGGGTTGTTTGAGAGAAACCCGACTATGTCGCCCATTGTCCGTTGAGCGTTGCAAATGGAAGACGCGGAAGAAGAGCTCGAGGGTGATCCCGATCTGGAGATAGTCGCAGACGATTTCAAACGCCCGCATGAAAGCAAGCGCATTGGGGTGAAGCTGCGACGGTGCCAAGTGCAGACGATTGAAAACCCCTAGTTGAAAGTTGTTGAAGGGGAGGCGGATACCGACCTCTTTAAAGGCGAACTCATACATGGGAAACCGCAACCCGCGATAGTTCGAGCAGATGCGATAGTGATCCCGATCTAACCCATTCGGCTGTCGGATGCATGGTCGCCTCACCGGGGATCTGAGCGGGTCCATCCACGTCGGGTTCGGTGTCTACGTAGAGAATCCCCGGAATCCTCGTGGCCATTTTTACCTGAAAAGCAGAGGAAACAGGTGAATTCGTCGGTCGCGACCAAGTCCACCTTTCCACCGCAGATCAAGTGAAAGGGCAGCAAGCAAGAAAATATTCGGGGACACGGCGAACTGCCCGAGGCCGTTAACCCGACCTTTCTCTCTTCGCTCCCCGATCTCCCCGTCTCACTTCCCCGCGACATTCATCACGCGTCCTCGATGCATTCATAAGAGTCCTCGGGACATTCATCCTGCCCTCGGTATGTTCATCCCAAACCACCGTCAAAACCCACAGGAACCCTAGGAACGTCCCGCCGCTCCCGACGGAACCCTAACGGAGCGCCGAAAGTACCCTCTACTCGCCGAAAAACTACTAAAAAAGAGAGAACAAAATGAACCATAAGGGATAAAGAACTTACTTGATCAGTGGAGAGCGGACTAGAACAGCAGAGACAGTAGTACACGACGGCGTACGGTGGCGGAGCGGCAACGGTGACTAGATGAGATGCAGAGCGAAAATGGTGGGAATGTGAAAATGGCACGAACTCGCCCCTTTTATAAGCCCCTCACGAGCTTTGAGGAGTCCCTAGGCAATCGAGTACGCTACCCTAGGGTAGCCGCCCTATGCAATAATGAGGTGTGACACATGGCACACGCTTCCCCAGCACGTCTGTTCATTCCTTCACACGCGTCTCTTCATTCACCTCGGCCGTGGCTCCTCGTATCCCCGCAACGTTGACCCCCTGAAGCCAGTCTCGCACGGGCATGCCTGTTTACTTCTGCCCGGTTCACCAACTACTCCCCTCTCGAAGCCTTTTCCCAAACGAGCACGCCCTCGACATAACCTGGACCCTTAAGTCATCACTTTGACATCTCAGAGCAACGACTTGGGGGTCTCCTGTTTCGGACTGGACCGGGGACCTGCTCCACATCCGAACAGGCCCAACCCACACGCTTTGGTGTGGCCCATACGAAGGACCTAGTCAAGTCGTGTCGGGCAAGTGTCGCACCACATCGTCGGGCACAGATGGCGTAAGGCTTCGGGCAGAAGCATTGAGTCTTCCCCGGAGTTCTCCCCTCCTCGACACGAGGACGTTGCTCCCCATGAGGAGTCACCTCCATCCACTCAGCAAGTCCTCCCCACGAGGACACGTCTCTCCCCGACATGCAAGAGTCCTCCCCGCGAGGACACGCTCTCATGTAACTGCCCACTCCCGATGGAATCGGTCTTCCCTAATTCCAGAGATCTAGGAGCGGTTACCCCAGGGCAAAGACCACGTGCTGGTCTTCACTACTCCATGTAAGCCCTGGCAGTTACTTGGATTGGGCCTGGCAATTCAGCCCAATGCAAGTAACCGTTGGCCCCGCGCTGGGGGCTCTCTATAAATACCCTCTCACTTGAAAGGGCCAGGTTATGTTCACTTCTACTCTCACTTCTGTACTTGCTTTTTCTCTGACAACCACCTTACTTGAGCGTCGGAGTACCTTGCAGGTACACCCCCCGGCCGTCTTTCAACCTCACCGGAGCTGAAGTTCAACAGACGTCGTTGGCCACCAGAAACTGTCTGATCCAGGTACGATCATATACCATTATAATCTAAAATATATACACCATTACCATTCAACACATAAACCATTTGATATAAATCAACACAAACATGCATCATATATACACCAATACATAATTCTAATAACAATTTGTCCACCTAGAAATCCTTTAACTTCTAAAGATTCCTAATATACAACAACTTCTAAAACTATACAACATTCCATAACTACACAACAACTTCCATATCTTATATGATTCTTTTCTCAATAAAGTATTCACACAATTCCTCCTTGATTTCTCCCAACTTATCTTTCGAGTAATGAGCACACTTGTATTCATCAAAGTATTACATAATAAAACATAATATGCATGATTTAGTTAAAAGTCATAAATTATATGAAATATTCGATAAATACTAAAATAAATTCTAAGTTATAAATCCATACCATGATTGGAATCTCTATTTGATCCAAATGAAGGATTTCTCTCATAAACTTCAAAACATAATAACCGCAATCTATACCATTACGCTGACGAACACACTACACAGAAAAAAAAATAAGAATATATAGTTGTCTTGTTTTATCAAGTACCATCACTATTATAAGCAAAATTGTGAAAATTAATATACCTCCACTCTGAACCAAGTAATGTTGTTTGCTTTAGACCGTGGTACTCGAGCTTCTCTTTGTGATCGGAATACTTGTATTGCTCTAACAAAATAAAAACATATATTTAAAACAATCTAACAGAAATAATTAAATATACAAATACACACGAATATTTAGAACAATCTCACTTACGTATCAACTATATTCTTCATATTCGGATATGTTGTCCAATCACCATCTTATGAATACAGATAATACACTACTTCTCTTGCAGGATTAATAGCAACCAACAATCAGTGACCACTATAAAATAAAACAAAAGTTTAGATGGAAATTTTCTACGCAAAAGATACAAAGATTAGAATGAAATTAGAATGAAAATTTAACCCGTTGCCAGTATTATACGGTAAAAGATACAAACTTTATGTACTGCTGGCCATAAATCTCTTGACTAAGTGATCTCTTACTGAATCTGGATCCTGAACAATTAATGGTACGTTGACACGGGCGCAAGACACGAAATAGAATCTGTTTGATAATTGATTCCCGCACATAAATTTGCCATACAAGAACCTTAAATAAAAACATAATAAACATTAGACTATTTTCATTGAAATGTGTAAATAAATTGTTCAACTAATTAGATAATAGATTGATCGGCGTACCAGATGTATGAATGCATAACATCGATGCCTAATTCAAGATGCCGAAAAATCTGATCCATGTCCTCTTTTACAAGTGTTTCGAAATTAGAAAAATCAAAAATACCTTCCTCCATATCTAATTGACGAATGACACCATGCATAAAATCTGATGTTCCCACAAGTGTTTCAAGACACATCCTAAATCGAGCAACAGAAGCTCTTTTTTATCCGGTCCTTGGAAGATCCTTTTTTGTTGGATACGTTACTAATTTTCTTGCTGACTTGTTGTGACTCTTGAGCAGGAACCTAAAAATCATATAAGTTAGGTAAAGTATAAAATCCTGAAGCTTTTGAATCTGGGTCACAGAATTAACACTTTCAATGTACCTCTTTTTGTGATGCAACAAACTCGTTGTGTCGCAAAATCCCTTTATCCCTAGATGCGGGTTTTGCAAGAGTCTAACATTACCATGTAAAAAAGATGTACGTAATGGTTCATAATACTTTTCATAATGGTTCAGAATTGACATTTGAATACGAAAACATTCATAATGGTTTTCAACATACCTCCCCATCTATAAAAATGAGGTTTGACGACCATGCAACAAATGATCCTATTGCATCTCGCAGTAATGTTGTCTCTGAAACAACGTCAGGTATCGGTAGCAACGCATCCAGCTCTAATGCAATATTAACCGATACTTTCAGATATCCATCAGGGAGCGGTTTATGGTGAAGTAAATCTCCCAAAGTGTTATGCACTTTTTCCTTGCCAACTATGTGATAAGTCGGTGACCATAAATATAGATGACAAGATGAAATGCCCTAAACCAATAATAAATATGTTACTGTTAATGTGTATATATGTCAATTAAAATGAATGTACTAATTTAATTTCATAATAACATATATAATTACCTTAGGAAATTTCTTTTGATAATTGATACTAGCTTTGTCACTAGTATCTTTCAACTCTGAACCGCGTCTTTCCGCCATATATCTTTCTTTGTCCTTTTGCAATTCACGGACTTGCGCTTTTAATTCCTCCAATGTTTGCATCACTTGTTGATTGCTAGGATTTTTTTTCTTTGGATGCTTATATAAGGATGATGAAGTCACACCAAATCCCTTGCCCCTCACACGGCTGAAATACTCAGGAACATTTAGTACTCGACTAAGTATGCTCCTGCAATCCTCGTTCTCGCCTGTAGTTAAGGATTGAGATAGAGTCTCCTGAAATTCATTTACATATCGACAATTATTAGTGGGGATTAAAAATTAATTATATGTTAGTAAACTTTTGATTTAATTAAAGACATAATGTTATACTTACACATTCGTCAAAAACATGTTGAACATCTTCCCTAACAACTCCATCCTTGCTGACACGAGCAGCCTTCCACAAAACATGTCCCGGAAGAGATGTTTCTTCACTTTTACTCTCTTCTAACAACACATTGAGACAAATAATAAGATCATCAATTATAACACATTAAGATAATTAATAAGATCATAGCATTTATATATACTTACCATTTTTTTGCTGTAAGCGTGCATATCCCAAATGCCATTTTTTATATGGATACGCGGGTTTTGATGCTCTTTGCCGATTTATGTCACTCACTTCCTGGATAAACAAGTTTAAGTCATATCAAAACAATCTAATGCAACAAGTATACAATACAATTAATAGATATGACAAATTAACATTACATGGAATTTTTCGGTTCTCCTTTTGGCTACAAATGTATCCCATTCTTCAGGTGTAATCAAGTCCACATACTTCATTGGAAGTTCTGCTTCAACAAACTTCCCTTACTCATCCTTTAGAAAAGTAATTGATAAAAAGGTTCGAAACCCTCTGAGTCTTTTTCCGGCCAATTGAAGACAATACTTTTTTCGGCTTTCATCAATGTTAAAAGACCTCTACGAAAAAACATACACATAGAGTGTGTTAGTATAAATAATTTAAAGACATAATTATCAATAAAAATCTAATAACATCAATCATATATGGTACGTACCTGTATCTCAGTCCATATTTTTTCTTTACTGGCTTACAACGCTGGATTTCTCCAATTATCACAAGTGATTGGAATATGCTGACAAACAAGTGAACCTATGTAACTTGTCAACATTGCACCGTTAGACTCAATTAGTTGGTCTTCAACACTCCAATGTACATCATATTTGATTCCTTTATCTCTTGCACAAATTATTGACTTCATAATTGTTATTCCTCGTGTAATTTCTCTTTCTACATTCTAAGCTGAATCATTTGCATCATTTGTATCGTGTGAGTCATTTGTATCCTGGTTACTAGCCATTTGACCTGTAGTAAAGAAAAAAATAAACATCCAATTAGTACGTCTTTTCTTTGCCACTAACATCTCTAAAAATAGCTAACTTCTAGTCCAAGTTTCATGGCAATGCAATGTTTCCTAACAGTTCTAACAAATCAACATTCACTCAAACTCATTTAGCAAATCAAATAGCATGAATCTACATAATTGGTTCTGAACTTACACAACAGTTCACAAAAGGAACCCAGATGAATCGAACAACAGGCAGTGAGGAGAAACAAAGTTGAATCACATAGCAGCAATAATAGAGACACACACACACACACACACACACACACACACACGAAGAGAACAGACCAGAACAAGAATAACATACACACCAACAATAACATGCAGCCATAAAAGCGCAAACACCAAAAGAGAATAACACGCGGGGAACGAATTCGAAGGAAAGAATAGAAAAAAAATACACATAGATATATAAGTACAAATCACACACGCAGTAGCAGACTGAGGTAACAATACAACTTTATCACATACGCACACACAGAACAATATGAATTGAATGACAACAACAAAATTACAACAACGAACAACACGCGAAGAAATTAGTAACAAACTTCAAAGTGTACCTTCAATTGGTAAGTCAATTCATTTTCACTCAAACTCATTTAGCAATCAAATAGCATGAATCAATAATCACAACAGCTCATAAAATTTCAGCAACTCAATTCATTAGCATAATTAGATTCAAACTTACTAACACATTCTAACAATCTAACTACCAAGTTTCACTAACTGTCAAGTGTAACCAAACTAACAGCTTCATAACATTGATGTCAAAAACTCAAATAATGTGAACCAATTCATACGATTACAGTACCAAAATTCATGCTACAGTAAAAAATGAAAAACGTACCAGACGCGAGAGAGAACAGAACAATGGCGGTCGGAGAACGATGGCAGTCGGAGAACAGAACAATGGCGGTCAGAGAACAGAACAATGGCGGTCGGAGAACAGAACAATGGCGGTCGGAGAACGATGGAGGTCGGAAACAAAACAGTTGCGAAATCGCCAGAGAGAAATGAGGGAGAAGTCGTGAAAATGATTAGGGCTTTTTTTTTTATTTTTTAATTAATAAATGACCTAAGGCAGCGCTTTTTGAAAGCGTTTTCATAGATTAGCCTATAGCAGCGCTTTTCCTTAGAAAGCGCTCTCTTTTCATTGACCTATAGCAGCGCTTTCAGAAAGCGCTTTCATTTATGGGGCCAACTTAAGGACTTTAGCCGCGCTTTTTGAAAGTGCTTTCTAAGGTTACCCTTTAGCAGCGCTTTTTAAAAGCGCTTTCTAAGGTTATACCTTTAGCAGCGCTTTTATAAAAGCGCTTTCTAAGGTAGTTTCTCCGTACGGCCTTTAGCAGCACTTTTAGAAGGTGCTTTCTAAAGGTAGCCTTTAGCAGCGCTTTTTTTAGCGAATTTTTTTCAAAACTTATAGCAGCGCTTTCTGACAAAAGCGCTGTCTTTGTAGTGCTGCCAAAAGCGACTTTTGGCGTAGTGATACCATGGATGAAGTTGTATATTCAACCAACTATAGGATAACCTATATTGTGCTAAAAGAAATAAAAGTTGTCGTAAAAAATGGAGTGATACAAGATGATCCAATAATCATGGAAGAAGAATAGCAAACAGAAGTTGACGACACAAAAATCGACAAAGTTTTGAATATATGTCAGAATTTAGCCCACAATATGGAGAAGATCAAGAAAATCATCATAATGGATGATAATGCTTATGGAAATAGATAGACTCAATTATGTGTCTTAGGATAGTTGCTTTATGGTGTTTCCTTAATTTCTTGTTATTTCTTGCTTTTCGTACTATTTTTAATTTTGCAAATTTTGCATGTGTACTTTGAATTGTTAGTAAGAGCGAGTAAAATCTCAGTTGAACTTATATATGATTTGTGTCAGGGCCGGCCCTGTGCAAGAGCAACAAGCTCTACCGCACAGGGCCCCAAATATTAGAGGGCCTCAAAATTTTAAGGATGCAATTTTTTTTTATTAATATTAATAGATATAAAAAAATATTATAATAAAAATATATTAAAATAAAATAAATGATACGATAAAAATTCAATATATAAAAAAATAGATGATCAAAGTTTAAATAATTATAATTAAATTTATTTTTAATTAATAAATAATTATAATTTTATATGTTATTTTTAATTATTTTAATATTTTTTTAAAATTGGGCCCATCTTTTATATTAGAACGGGGCCTCCAGATTTATTGGGCCGACCCTGATTTGTGTACTAATAGTTTGCCCCACTCTTTTTATGATCACATGTTTATATACGTATTCAAACATTCCATATGTTTAAAACACATTAATGGCCATTAAGGTCGTTGTTCCTTGACTAAATGAGACCAATTAATGTCCATTGAGGCCATGGTTCACTTGCTTGAACTTAGTTTATCATACTTACTAATTCGCCCTATGTGTTAAAGTTTCTTCACTTAGTTGTCCCCCTAACGTTGTTATTGGGCCGAATGGACTACGCTGGCCTCTTAACTGCAGGTCGAGCTAACCTTCTAATAGACCTAACTTGCCTTTTAGACTTTGTTTAGATTGATGGAATTAGATGGAATGGGGCGGAATGAAATGATATTCCATTGTTTGGATCATTTAAGATGGAGCGGAATGGAGTGATATGAATTTCATTCCATTCCATCATTTACCACCATATTTTTCCCTTCTAATTTGGACGGAATGAACAACTTGTCTTATTCCGTTCTAAAATTTCTAAACAATAGAATGGGACATTCGTTCCGCTCCGCTCCATTCCGCCTCGTCCCACTCTGCTTCATTCCATTCTACTCCGTTCATTTTATGATATCCAAACATAGCCTAAGAATGAACTCTTGTAAATTTATGACAGACTCATATGATTTTTTCAAAAGCTACCTATAATCCGACCTAATCATAGGATGTGTTCATCACATAATATTGAACCCTTCTTTTGTTAAGAATGAGCCTAACAATACAGAGTCCCTCAAACATGAGTCGCATGGAAATAAAATGCTTCTAAGAGATCAATTCAAAAATTTCCAAACATAAATTGCGTACAGGAGAAATGCTTTTAAGACACGAGTTCAAAGATCAGACCAACTATACAAAGCATAAAATTAGGTGTGTTAGTTTTTTTTTTTTTTTTTTTTGTCAAAATAGCATAGCTCTTATGAAGGGTGTCTGAGATTGTACAAGTTTGTTACATGTAAGATAAGATTGGTTTAGATAGTCTTTGGTTGAATTTGTTAATCAATAACTCATTAATCAATTTTTAGGTCACCGCATGTTAATTTTACTAAACAAATATGTTAAATTTTTTGATAATAAATATTTAAATGATTGGATGTCAATATTACTTTTTTTTTCGGTTTTAGGATTTGAATTCGTGGATTTCTATAGTATTTTTAGATTGCGGCTTAACATAGGAGGAATTATAATGTTTTTTGTTTTCTTTTTTTATATAAAAAATTGCTTTGCAATTTTCGTAGATATTAAAAACTATAATTAATTTTACACGAGAAAAAAAGTTATAAATTATTTTACAATAGAGACTTAAAAGAATTAAAAACATTAATTAATATTATAAAATGATTTTATGGGAAAAAACTTAGATATAATATATAATAAAATATAGGGAGAGTAATTTATGCATTGTAATTGACAACCTACTTTATCAATTCAAACTGTTCAAGGGATAGATTAAGTCTAAACTTCACAAATTTATATCCTAAATCAGTAACAAATTTATACCAGTAACATAAAGATTTTTTTCAATGAAAAAAATCATTAAAATTCAAAACAAGATTTTTTTCAATGAAAAAAATCATTAAAATTCAAAACAATCACATTCTCAAACCTTCAAACTCCATAGCAGAATGATCACCAATTCAAAGAAGATGAAACAAACTCTATGCCAAAGTTAACCAAAATTTTGAAACTTGTTGGACAAGTTATACACTCGGGTCAATTCCTCCTTCAGTAGAGCATTCTCAATTCTAATATTCTGTTCCTCCATTGAAATTTGTCTCGGAACTATTGGGCCACCGCAGTGGTTGCATATTAGATTTGACACTGCTTCCTTCATCATGCCGTTCTGCGCCCGGAGTTTCTCATTTTCCCGCCTTAGAATCACGTTCTCATGGCGTTTCGATTGTGTCTTCATCTGAGTTCGTCGATTCTGAAACCAGAACTTGACTTTCTTAATATCCAAACCAAGTTTGTTGCTAAGATCATATCTTTGCTTCTCATCGGGATGAGGACACTCATTGAAGAAAGTTTCAAGCTCCTTGTTGTGAATCGGATACCTTAGAAACAAAGTATAATTGGTTCCTTGATCAGTCAAGAAACCCACAAGGGTTAGGGTTAACAAAGAAAAACAAGAGTAAAACCAACAAGGATTGGTTATAAAACTGTCATTCTTTCCTTTCTCCTTAAAACAAGGATTACAAGTATACAAGAATAACAAACTAACCACTCTCACTCTTTCTAGGTTTTGTCACACTCTAGAATGAGAGACTAGCATGCTATTTATAATAAAACCTAGCACACTAAACTAATGGGCCTTTAACAAAATACCCATTACAAGCTAACTTAGGGTACAAGCTAACTTAATCAATTGGATCCTTAACACAAGGCCCAATTCAATATCCTAACAAACCTAGCAATATTAACTAATACATGTTAGAACAATCTTCGACTACAATCATGCATTATTTTCGACAGCAGCATGTGATCCAACTTCGACGGCATGCTTCTTCTAGAGTTCGATCCAAATTCCACAAATCTCCACCTTGGATCTAACTCTAACAACAAGAAAACAAACTAGCTTTCTTCATGCAGCTTTATCAACTGCATACAGTGGAAAAACTTGCAACTTGGCAATGTCTTGGTGATCATATCAGCAGCATTATGATCTGTCGAAACCTTCAGCACTTGGACTTCTCCACGCTCGATTACCCCTCTGACGAAATACAGTCTCACATCAATGTGCTTGGTTCGCTCATGATAGGCTGAGTTCTTCGACAGGTGTATTGCACTTTGACTATCACATTTAACAGTGATACTTCAACCTTGAAGTTTTAGCTCCTTTGCAAATCCTTCAAGCCACAATGCTTCCTTCACAGCTTCAGTGAGGGCAATATATTCAGCTTTAGTGGTTGATAAGGCAACAACCTTCTGGAGCGTCGCTTTCCAACTGATTGCTGTGCCAAACATTGTGAAAACATATCCAGAAATAGACTTTCTGGAATCCATACAACCTACATAATCAGAGTCAACAAATCCTTCGACTGCTGCTTTACTATCTTCACCCAAGGCTCCACCATAAATTAGGACTCTATTCAGAGACCCATTTATGTACCTTAAAATCCACTTCAATGCTTGCCAGTGAGCCTTTCCAGGATTCGACATGTACCTGCTCACAAGACTCACTGCATATGCTATGTCAGGTCTTGTACAGACCATAGCATACATCAAAGAACCAACTATATTAGCATATAGAATGCTATTCATATAAGTTCTTTCGACATCAGTACTGGGACACTGATCTATACTCAGCTTGAATTGAGGGTTTGTCGGAGTTACAACAGGCTTTGAATTCAACATACCATACTTTTCGAGAATCTTCTGTAGGTATGCCTCTTGAGATAAGCATAATTTCGACTGCTTTCTATCTCTTCGGATGTCAATCCCAAGAATCCTGGACGCAGCTCCCAGATCCTTCATTTCGAACTGCTTACTGAGTTCAGCCTTCACTCTCATTACCTCTTCGACATTGTTGCTTGCTATTAGAATATCATCCACATAAAGCAACAAAATAACAAATGAATTACCCGGTCGAAATCTGAAGTAAACACAGTGGTCGAACTGACTTCTGATGAAACTTATGCGTGCCATGAACTTGTCGAATCTCTTATTCCACTGTCGAGGAGATTGTTTCAGTCCATATAAAGATCTCTTCAGCTTGCACACATAATCTTCCTTCCCCTTTTCGACATACCTTTCAGGTTGCCTCATCAGGATCGTTTCATCTAGGTCACCATACAAGAATGCAGTCTTCACATCCATCTGTTCCAGTTCAAGGTCGAACTGTGCCACCATGGCAAGCAACATTTGAATGGACCTGTGCTTCACAACAGGCGAGAACACATCATTGAAATCGACACCTTCTTTCTAAGTGAACCCCCTAGCAACCAACCTTGCCTTGTATCTTTTCGACGCCACTCCTTCGATTCCTTCCTTGACTTTGAAGATCCATTTACAGCTGACTAACCTGGCTCCAGCAGGTTTCTTTATCAGTTCCCATGTGTCGTTATCATGAAGAGATTTCATCTCGTCATCCATGGCTTTCAGCCATTCAGTCTTCTTTCGACTCCTCATAACTTCCTTATAGTCTCTAGGTTCTTCGTCGAGAACCTCACTTGCAGAGATTAAGGCATAAGCTATAAGATCTGCATACCCAAGTCTCTGAGGTGGCTTGATGACTCTTCTCGACCTGTCTCTTGCTAACAGGTAGTCATTATCAGTTTCCTCATCTTCGACAACATCTTTTGTTTCGTCTTCGACTTCATCTGGGGTACGCACTTCAGCATCAACATGCTCCACCTCAACAGGAATCTCTCCCTGTTCCAGCTCTTCGTCAGCAACATCAGTTTTCTTGAAAGCCATCTCAGCTTCATTAAAAACTACATCTCGACTGGTGATACACCTCCTGTGACCTGGCTCTAGGCACCATAGCCTATAAGCTTTGACTCCTTCAGGGTATCCCATGAACATGCACTTCAAAGCTCTAGGTTCGACCTTGTCTTGCCTAATGTGAGCATAGGCCACACAACCAAATACTCTCAGTCTGTCGAGACTAGGTGGATTTCCCGACCAAACTTCTTCAGGTGTCCTCATATCTAATGCAGTCGAAGGACATCTATTTATCAGATATGCAGCTGTCGAAACAACTTCAGCCCAAAACACCTTCTTCAATCCAGCACTAACCAACATGCATCTAACCCTTTCAAGGATTGTTCGATTGAATCTCTCATCTAAGCCATTTTGTTGAGGAGTACCTGCTACAGTCTTATGCCTTGCAATCCCAGACTCAACACAGTAACTGTCGAACGCTTTGTTGCAGAACTCTAGGCCATTGTCGGTTCTCAACCTCTTAACCTTTCTGCCAGTTTGAGTTTCGACCAGAATCTTCCAACTTTTGAAATTCTCAAAAGTTTCATCCTTCGTCTTCTGAATGAATACCCATAGCTTTCTGGAATAGTCATCAACAATGGATAGAAAATACCTTGCACCTGAGTGTGAAGGATTCCTTGCAGGCCCCCAAAGATCAGCATGAATGTAATCAAGGGATCCATGTGTTCTTTGCTTGCCTTTGTTGAACTTCGCCCTACAGGATTTACCAAATACACAAGATTCACAAAACTCCAACTTTTCGACTTTGTCACCACCTAGTAGGTTCTGCTTCCCCAATTCGACCAGGCCTCTTTCGCTGACATGGCCCAATCTCATGTGCCATAACTCTGTCTTCGACATAGGTTTCGTGGATACAACATTTGTCGAACCACTTACAACCTCAGCCTCCAGGGTATACAAGCCTTGGTTTTTCACGCCTTTCAAGACTTCCTTCGACCCTTTCATGACTCTCAGGGTACCTTGATCTCCTTTGAAAACATATCCCTTTCTGTCGAATTCACCAAGAGAAATTAAATTTCTCTTCAAGTCAGGTACATACCTAACTTCAGTCAATAATCTTATTGACTCATCATGGAGCTTGAATCTCACGGATCCAATACCTGCAATTTTGCAAGCTTTGTTGTTTCCCAGCATCACTGATCCTCCATCTTGATCACATAATTCTTCAAACACATTCTTGTTTGGAGTCATATGCCAAGTACATCCAGAATCCATAATCCACTCTTTTCTTGAGTCGCCGCTTGAAACTACAAGAGCATCAGATGAGTCGAAGTCATCTTGAACAATGGCTGCATTGCCATTATCCTTACCTCCATGATCTTTCAGGCGTTCAGGGCACACTTTTCTTGTGTGACCCTCCTTCTTACAGTGATAACATCGAAAACCAGATGTTTCGCCACTAGAAGACTTCTGCTGACTTTTACCTTTCTTCTTGTCGAACCTACCATCCTTTCGCAAGAATTTTCCTTTAACTGCCAAACCTTCACCAACCGTCGAAGGTTTATGCTCCTTTCGTTCGTTCAGGTCCTTAGAGTACAAGGCTGCTTGAACTTCTTCAAAGGTCAGGGACTCTCTTCCATACAAGATAGTTTCTTTGAAGTGAGCATGCGATTTGAGCAAAGCACACAACAACAACAATGCTTGATCTTCATCATCAATCTTCACATCAATGTTTTCAAGATCAAGAATCAGTTTGTTGAAAGAATCCAACTGCTCAGCCAAAGCCTTTTCTTCATTCATCTTGAACGAATACAAGGCTTGCTTCAGGTAAAGACGATTCACCAAAGATTTGGTCATATACAAACTTTCCAGCTTCGTCCATAATCCCGCCGCCGTCGTCTCTTTTGATACCTGTCGAAGAACCTTATCACCAAGGCTCAACAATATTGCGCTGTGTGCTTTCTCGATCATGGTAGTCTTTTCTTTTTCCGTTAACGCAGCATCCATGGCTGCCATTCCCTTCAACGCTTCCAAATAACTCTGCTGAACCAGTAGGGCTTTCATCTTCAAGCGCCACAGACCGAAGTCATTCACTCCGGTGAACTTCTCGATCTCATACTTTGTTGAAGGCATCTTCTCCACGCTCACCGCACCAATTTGTTGTGAATCAGATACCTTAGAAAAAAGTATAATTGGTTCCTTGATCAGTCAAGAAACCCACAAGGGTTAGGGTTAACAAAGAAAAACAAGAGTAAAAACAACAAGGATTGGTTATAAAACTGTTATTCTTTCCTTTCTCCTTAAAACAAGGATTACAAGTATACAAGAATAACAAACTAACCACTCTCACTCTTTCTAGGTTTTGTCACACTCTAGAATGAGAGACTAGCATGCTATTTATAATAAAACCTAACACACTAAACTAATGGGCCTTTAACAAAATACCCATTACAAGCTAACTTAATCAATTGGATCCTTAACACAAGGCCCAATTCAATATGCTAACAAACCTAGCAATATTAACTAATACATGTTAGAACAATCTTCGACTACAATCATGCATTATTTTCGACAGCAGCATGTGATCCAACTTCGACGGCATGCTTCTTCTAGAGTTCGATCCAAATTCCACACTCCTGAATTTGCTTAGGAGTGTGTCGATGATATTTCTTCTTCTTACTCTGTGGCTGATCATCACCAAAACCACCGTCAAAATTGTCACTTCCATATCTGCTTTCATATACCATGTTGAATTTGAGATTATGAGTAAATGATAAGGAAAAAAATATTGCTGAAACTTTCTATTAAATTTATATAAAAGACTCAATATTAATTCCTATTTATAGAATATATAGACTCAGTCATAAATCAAGAACAAATCTGAATAATAATAACTAATATCAGATATGATACTATGAGATAATTTAAGATATTTTAAATTAATATAAATAAGGTATTTATAATATTTTAACAAATCAATTTTTTTAAAAAGTTAAATATAATCAACTCCATTTTTTTAAAAGTAAATATAATAAAAAAAATTAATATTTTAAAAATCCAAAATTTTTAAAATAAATATATTTGATAATACTATCAAAAGTAATTAAATAAAGAATACATTAAAATAAAATATATTTTATGATCGGAGGATAAATAATTTTTACAAAATAAATTAAAATAAGTGATATAAAAAAATTAATAAAACAGAGGTTCATCCTATACACAGTATATTACCATTAAGATTATATTAAAATAAGTTATATTCATAAAACATAAAAATATATTGAAAACTAGGGTTGGAAATAGGTCAGGCCAACTAACAGGAGCTTACGGTCTAGCCTACATAGGCTCAGGCCAGGTCAGCTTTTTTCTTAAATAGAAAAGGCATAGGCTTTTTATAAGCCTATTTAGCTAAAGAGGTTAGGTCACATGCTGTAAGAAAAGCCTTTTAAGCCTATCGGACTGACCTATTTAAGAAAAAATCAATAAATTTATTATTATTATATTCTATTTTGTACTTTGAATTAAAATACGAAAATAAAATTTAGTTATCTTGAAGAACTTATGAAAATAAGTTAAAAAAACATTAAAAACAATGTCATAAGTTGTTGTCATAAGTTTTTCTCATAAATTATCTTCAACAAATAGTATCACAAAACTTATGCTAATAAGAAAACTTGAACGAAATAATGAAAACAAACATTTAATCTCATTGATCTTTTAATTTGTTAGTTTATTTAACATTAGTTGAATTTCTTATTTACAGATGTTCAAATGAAGTAGACTTTTAAACAGGCTAGTACGCTAACCAGACCTTCGAAAAGGCCAGACTTAGGTCTAAAAATAAGCCTATGATAGGTTACATGACAGACTTAGACTTTGAATTTTTTAGCAGGTCAGGCTCAGGCTTGGCAAAACCTAACTCGACCCAGCCTATTTCCACCCCTATTAAAAACGCAAAATATTCTTCCCAAAATAAAAAACAAATAATTACTACATTAGAATAAATACACTCAATTTTGACTCAAAAGTTTCCTATTAATTATCCGTTTACCATTATAAATTTATATATCTTCGTCTATTAATTGTGACTTGTATAAAATATGTGCAGACAAGAGTAAGAGCTAGAAATTCATTGCCATTCCCTTAAAAATTTATAACAATTATAAAAATTCCAAATAAAAAAAAAATCTATATAAAAATTAATCATTTCCCTATAAAATATGACATATATAAGGAATGATCAAATTGCACTCATTTTCAATTATTTATTTTATTTTAATCTAAAAATTATTAAATGACTATTTAGTGACTCACATAAATTAAAATTAAAAATAATCCTCTCCACACTTTCGGTAATAAATTCACTTTTTTAAAAACTCATAATTCTTCATTATAAAAAATGTGATTATAAATCTTTCTTAAAAATATTATAATCTTAGGAAAGAAAGTAATACAGCCGTGGTACATGGAGTCTAAGTTTTTTTAAGAAATCATAGACCATATCATTGAATCATTAAAGCCACTTTGAAAAATTTCTTTATACAAGTATCTGATAAAAGTTTCTCAAACCGTGTAAGAGAATTCTATTTTAACAGTGTAGGAATCTCACTAAGATCCTTGTTAAGGGTGATGAAAATAGATATCCACAATTATCACTTTAGAAGAATTAGTTACCATTTGAAAGAAAAACCTATACCCATGAGAACCCTTAGAATATAGGAACTTCAAACACTCCACAACCATAAATCACCTTGTTATCAATCTCATAGAAAAGAGAAAAGCCCTTTTCAAATCAATCTACCCAAGGTACGCATCATCCATTACCTTAAAATTAGAATCCTCTTTCCTAAAAATGTGAACCATAATTATGTCATTAGAGAAGATGTAATACCCCTATGCCTTTTAATCCAAGGAATTCTAATGAATTTTGTAGAAGAAATCTTTAACCACATGATTATCTCAAAAGAAAACTAGTCAACAGGTCCCCCTTATAGAGTGATAATCACCAAGCTCCTGGGATACCATGGATGAAGATGTATATTCAACCAAGCATAGGATCGCCTATACTGCTCTAAGAGAAATAAAAGTTGCCGTAAGAAATGGAGTGATACAAGATGACCCAATAATCATGGAAGAAGAATAGCAAGCAGAAGTTGACGACACAAAAATCGACAAAGTTTTGAAGATATGTCAGAATTTAGTCCACAATATGGAAAAGATCAAGAAAATCATCACAATGGATAGAGATGCTTATGACAATAAATAGACTTACTTATGTGTCTTAGGATAGTTGCTTTCTGGTGTTTCCTTAATTTCTTATTATTTTTTTGTTTTTTGTACTATTTTAATTTTGCAAAATTTCCCTTTGTTCTTTGAGTTGTTAGTAATTTTAAATTAATAAAAGTGGGATGTTTTTTCCTCTTCTAAATGTTGATTTGCCAATATGTTTGCATATTTAAATTATCACATCGTATCTTTATCCACCTTTTTTATTTCGATAAAGGGGAAGAAGTATACTCTCATGGGGAGTAGAATATACTCTCTACTTAATTGAAGGGGAGTTTGATTACTCCAAATATATCTATTTGTTTCTTTTACCACCTCTCTAAGATATGCATTGTCATCATAAAAAAGGGCGAGAATGTGCAACCATGTTTTGTAGGTTATTGATTAATGAAGCTCTCTTGAATAGGAACATGCTTTTGATGATGACAACTAGTCTTTCATGATATGAACTTAAGTCAAGCACAAAGTGACCAAAGATGCACGAAGACTAAGTAGGGTTGATAATTTTTATCATCTGATGATGGCATCTAAATGTAATATAACTCAAGCCTCTTCACCATGTAAGGTTAAAGTAAGTGTCTATAAGATTGAAGCATCCGACAAGTCTTGAAGTGTGTGAAAGCTAGCCCTAATATGTCTGAGTGAACAAATATTATAAAAGCTTAAGGGTTTTATCGTAAAGTTATACTGCTAATCAAGCACAAACTAAGCCAAGTTTTAAAACCTATTTTTACCAATAAAATATTTCTAAAACTGTCTTGAAGTTATGTAAATGAATTGGGAGCTATCATAAATGCTCTGGGTAATATGATATGCTAACCAATCGATTGTCACTTATATCAAATCAATTGGATTAGTGTAAAAATGTGTCATAATGGTTTAGGATAGCGCCTTAATGAATGGTAACAGCTAGATATCGTTTCTTAACTTTTAAGACATGCTAATCAATTAATTTTGTGCTTACCAATCGACTTGGCCCTAAGCCAATCAATTGGCTAATTAATTATGTCCTCAAATTTTTTCCTTTTTAATTCCGCTTTCTAACCTATAAATAGAGGACCATTCCCACACATTTTGACATCCAGAAAACATGATCTCTCATTTCTCACACTTCACTCTCTCTATAAAACATTTTCACACTTTCTGTCAGTTAGAAAAATAGGCATAACACATTTGAGAAAGGTCTTTTGCGAGTGAGGCAATTGTGTAATTCTGGAAGGGTATAAATGTAAATTCACCAAAGAAAATTTGTTTCTACCTTGGTTGAGTAATTTATCCATTTATAGATTTTTTTTGGGTTCGAAGCTAAACCGGTTAAAAGCCTTAGTTTGGGAATTTTGTGATTAAGTCTCCGTTTAGGTTTGAAAGCTTAGCCTGTCAAAAGCTTTCATAGGGTTAAGACCAGCCCGATATAAAATCTCAATTTTGTTGGTGGTTATCTTATATAATACCTCTTTTAGGTTTATAAGCTAAGCCCAGACAAAAGCTTACTAAGATTGGAGATTAGCCCAGTATAAAATCTCCTAGGTTCGTGGTTAGCCCATGAAAACCCCGGTTCGGTTCGAGTTCAACCCATAATAAAATCTCACCAAGGTTTGAGATTATCCCGTGTTAAAATATCACTTTTAAAGCTTGAAGACTAACTGCTCCAAGGTGTTGTTTGGTTGAAAGTTGGTCACAAAATTCATTTTCCTTGTATAAGGGGGTTTGAGAGTTAAACCTACTAAAAGCTCTTAAGTTTATTGGATACTCTCAAGAACAAATCTTAGGGAGAGGATTAGGTATTTTTCTTTATCCCTTAACTCTTTACTTTTTACAATTTAAATTTCCATTGCTTAGTTACAAAATGTTTTCTAAAATGTTTTTAAACTCTGATAATGATCCAAAAAGTTTTTCAAACTCATGTTTTTATGAAACACACAATTCGCCCCTCATCTTATGTGTGGAGTCATATGGCCAACACATATTTATTTCCAATTGTTGGCTTTAATTTTCGAAATTGATGGCAATTTGGATGGGCAATTAGGGGAATTTTTTCAATCCCCTTTCTTATCCTATAAAAACAGTACTTGGCAACTGAAACTCAATTTGGACTTTGTAATAGTCAAAAAATACAAGTGTGTGTGGTATCCCTACGAGGGCAGGGATACTCAGAGGTCTTAGTAGGTGTATAACAATTATAGGGTGGTTACCACGGATGAAAAAAGCCCAGTATGCTGATGTTACGGTGGTTTTAGAGGACCTGCTCACTTGAGGTGAAAGGCTTTTTGTACAAACGTTATGCTTTTGGTGTTACGAGTAAGGCATGATATGCTTTCTCCCATTTATGAGAGAAATGTTTAGAGAGGCATTGGTCTCATGGTTACTTGGGAAGGCTTAACGCCCATTCAATCAATAATGGATCATTGATTCCCTATTTCTTAGGGAGTCGTGGACCATCTACTGATCCTGACTTCTCTTGGCCCAAGAAATTTCTTTTCTCATGTTTTCCCATGTTTAGGCATGAGGAAAAGACTTCAGCGAGGTAATACCTCCTTGAAGGCGACATATGATTGTTTCCCTTCCTAGGGGGATGTATAGCTCCTGCCCTCACCAGGTCTTTTTCAAATATAACACTACAGACTTCAACATTCTTGTCTTCAAACACAACAATTTAATTATTTTTATGTTCCATTTCTGGATCATTTTTCTTCAAAAAAAAAAATATTCTCTTTTGAAAAAATAACATACATATCCAGGGGAGATGAATAAATACAAATGTCTATTTCTTTACTATTTTCACCAAAATAAGGTTTTAAAAATGAAACATGCACCACATGGTGTATTCTTGAAGAGGGTGGAAGATCCAATTTGTAAGATACTTTCCCAACACTCTTTTATTTACAATGAATGGTCTGAAAAAATAATTTGATATTTTTTTAAGAGATCCGTTGAGGCACTCTCTATTGTCTATAAGGTTGTAATCGGAGAAGAACCAAATCTCTAACTTCAAAGGTAAAATCTATTCTCATTTTATTTTCCTAGGTTTTCATCTTATGTATTCTTTTTTTATAATATTTTCTTTAACTGACTTAATATCTCATGGTTGTTTTGAAGTGTGAAGTCAAAATAATCCATTGTAACAGAAACATACATATATTTTGGAATGGTTGGTGGAACCCAACCATACAGGGCCAAAAAGATAGTCATTTGTATGAGCGAGTGAAATGAGGTGTTATTCCGAAATTCAGCCAAGTGTAAGAACTTGTACTAGTGGCAACGGTGATCACTAGCAAAACATCTGAGGTAAGTTTCTTGATATCGATTTAACACTTCGGTTTGTTTGTTTATTTCTGGATGATATAATGTGTTGTATTTGAAAGTTTGTTTAATGTATTTTAAAAAGTTATTTCTAGAAGGTGCTAAGAAAGAGAGGGTTGTGGTAAAAGATTATGGACTTTGGAACTCTTGGAGGCGGAATATCTATAATATAAGAAAATTTGTTGTTCTGGAAAAACCAAACTTGCCCTTGATTTAGAAATTGCCACTTCATCATTTTAGGGGCATTTTGTGTCCAAATAATACTTTTTCTAACCAAATCATCTTCTTAAACTATAGACTTGGCTTTTGGTTTGAAAATGTGTATACCTTTTATGCTGTTAACATTATATTTTGTTACACACAAACTATTTGAACTGAAAAAAGGTAACCAATTGCTTGTCCCAATGTAAAGTGTGGTCTACTCTACAAACTCTCCTTTTCCTCTTTTCAGAAATTCATTGTCTCTCTATGCGTGCATCTTCTCTTTCTTCTCAGCCTCTTCTTCCTTTCTCTCTCTATTCGTGTCTCTCACCGTCCTTTCTATCTGTCTCTCTCACCGTTCTTTCTCTTTTTCTTCCTTCTTCCTCTTCTTCTTCTTCCTCTTCCTCTTCCTTATTCCGTTTTTACAAATCCTAATGATGATCTTCCAAAATCGAAGTGATTGCAGATCTATTATAATCAATATCGCCTTCGAAACCCTAACCGAAGTGATTGCAGATTTTTTGATTTTGTATTGATTTGTATAGATCTGCCTCTAACATTTTGTTTTTTAGGTTTTTTGTTCTATCTTTTTTGGTTTCCCACATAGTTATACTTGCTCTGGCGGTGTTGTTCTTATGGTCGAATTCGAAATGATTTCTGTGTGACTTTTTCAGTTTAGGTTTTGTTATTAACTTACTCTACCATAAACCCTAAGTTTATGTTTTTTTAATGATTTTTTGTATAAGAAAACGATGTTAATATTCATAGTTATGTTCTTTTCATTAATAATAGTTGTATTCTGTTTTATTTGATCTGTTTATGTTTTGAACTTTGGGAAACTAACATTTACTTTTAGGTATTTGTCCTTCAATGGTGAAGGTGATGATTATTGATGAAATGGTTGTTGTGTTTTATCGATTGAAATGACAATGGGGTAAGTTATATTATCTCATAATGTATTATTTTTATTTAGTATAATGAATATGGTTAGCTATATTACTCATTTGGGTGGTTGTTATGATTGATTAATATGACAAGTCTCACATGATTCAGTCTCATGTTTTACTTGGCTTTCTTTTTTGTACTTAAAATTTTAAACAAGATTAGGAAGATGCTCTGAAGTGCGCTGCTTGAGAGATAGAAGTAGGGATGCGTGGAAAGTTATAGACTAGGTATGAGAAATTCCTTTTATAATTGTTATCATAGCTTTATGACATTGAGGTATGGTGTAAAATTTGAATCACATTGAAAACTGATTATTTTCGTGTCTTGAATTGCGATAAATTATAAATGTCTAGGTTTAGTTTTTAAAACACTGGGTTTAATATATCTGTCATACCCCAAATTTTGACCACTCATTGTAAAAAATTTTGTTTATCTGATTGTGTTTCACTTCATGTCATCTGTATATCATATCATCTATTTTTGTCATGCACATTGTTTGAATTTTCAGTCAGAATATATCTCTGTCTTTTTCAGGTTAATTATGCGAAAAATTGATGAACGGACGTGTTTTTTTTATTAAACTTGCAAATGTCCATTATTCATCTATTTTTCACATGATTTAATCAATATCCCATGTTTGTTTTATTTTCACATATAAAATGAAAAAAATAAAAAAATGTGTATATACATATTTAATTTCGTATTTTTCTTTATACATATATATATATATATATATCTTGTTTGTTTTTATATATATTATATATATCTATATATATATTTCGCATGAATATATATTTATTTATATATATTTCAATTTTCATTTTTTAGAAAACAAATATAATTTCATATTTTTGTTTTTTATATATAAAATAAAATTTTGTCATATATCAATTTTGTTTTTTTATATTTTTTGTTTTAAATGAATTTTGTTTGTTATCAATTTTTGTTTTTTACTAATCTTTGTTTTACATGATTTGTTTCTATAACATAAATTGTTTTTGTTTTGCATACATCAATTTCTAACTAATTTTGAAAACTTTTGGCAATGACTTTGAAACTTAGAGCACAAGTTTTGAATCTTTGATCAACTTTGAATGTCATTATTTTACTATCTTTTATTTCTTCATCCACAAGTTTTGCTTCTCTATAAATAGAGATCTTAAGCTCACTTTCAAGAGGACAAAACAAGTATTCTAACTTGTTTCTCTCTTCTCTAATCCTCAAAATAATTCATTTGTCTATTATTTGTGTTCTTCTTATTATAGCCAAGGAGAGAGGAAAAAGGAAGCGTACACAAGGGAAGGTGCAGAGCACCACTCCCATTTCAATCTATGTTTTTTATTCACTTCACACATACACAGAAGGAGAGGGCATCACGCCCTTTTTTCCTGCTCTCTCAATTTCTTTACATTTTTTAAATTTATCCTATGTAACACAAATTTCATTACTACAGCAGTTTTTTTTCTGTCAAAATTTGCTACTCTTCATACAAGATTTTAGAATGAATCTTGGAGGCATTCCTTGGTCCAAACCTGCCATCATCAATGACCTCTGCTTCCATGAAGTCCACTACAATCTGTTCAACAAGAATTTTGAAGAAAAGAAAACATCTGTTAACAATTATGCAGAAAATAACAATACAACACGATTCCAATCTCAGAAATCAATTTCATAAATTCTTTATTTATTTAATATAAATTGCAAATATCAATTTCTTTTGATCTAACAAAGTACAAAAATTTTGCAGAATAATTAACACAGCAGCGAGTCGAAATCAACACAACACAAACTTGTTGTAAGCATCAACAATTTTAGAATAAAAAAGAAAACGATTCACCTGATATGCAGAAGAAGAACTCGCTACAACAGCTTCAATTCAAAGCCGACAAAACCGACGTCGCCGACACGTCGAACTCACTAATATCAATGGCTTCAACAGCAATTTCACCTGCAATTCCATCAATATCAATTCAATTTCAATTACATTTCAATTAACAAATTCATCCCTCTTTGTTCCTATATTAACCCTAACACAAATTCAATGTTTACAGGAAGATCAAAGAATAGAAATTGAATACAAAATTTCACAAACCTGAATCCGCAAAAACTCAGAGGAACCGATCGGGGGATTTCACACCACCCTGTTGCCGGAAACGCAATCGCGTGCGGACGGAAGCACCAAACCGACCAAAACGGCAACGGAGGAAAACGCCAGAATCGCAAGCAGGAGAAGCCGGAAATACAAACGGAGGGAAACGCCGGAATCGCCGAGCAGGAAGAGCCGGCCGGAACGGAAGAAGATCAAGAAAAGTGAAAATGAGCGCAGAGGGAGAAGATGAAACTCTATCGTGTAATCCATTCTTTCCAAATTTCTCTGCTTTTGTTTTAATCTTTTTATATTTTATTATAAGTTTTCTTTTAATTAAATATTTTTAGGATAAAATGAATTGGGCTTAGCCCATGGCTGTCATTCTAAATACACCCTTTGATTTACAAATCCCAGTCCATTCTAAATTTTATATCTTTTCTAATTATATTTATTTAATTTAATCTTAATTTTTGATAATTGATTTTTCTTTGATTATGATATCAATATTATTTTCTAAGCATGACTAATATTTAAATGATAAATTGACATTTTTTAATTAGTCTTAATATTATTTCTTGGTTTTTAGCTAAATTGTGATTAATATTAATATTAATTATTAATTTTGTGATATTAATATTATTTTCAAATATTAAGATATAAGTTAGCATTTTTCTTTAAATTCATTTTTCTATAACTATTTGATTCAATTCTAACCACTCGATGAGATCAAGGGCATTTTTATGCGATCTTTGGTTTTCTCTGCTTGTTTGGTTTTTCCTTCTGATGCAGAAATTCTTAATTGACGCCTTGGAGCTCATCAGACGCTCCTCTGCTTGCGTGGAAAAGTTTACCGGTGTACGGTAAACTCGAATTTAAATGCTTTGCTTGTATGTCATGCATGATTTATTCACATCTGTTAAAAAACAATTAAACTTGCAAACAAGTATTTCCTGTGAATACACTGCACTCACTTGGGCCTCTAATAGAGTGTAAGACCCAATCCCCTTTTATACCAAAACCATTTTGGGCCTCAGTCATTGTATAAGTCCCTGTACAGTTTTCAAAACTCTGACACGATGTTTTGCCGTGCTTGCTTTTATTCTCACGATATTTTTTCCGTGAATGTATATTTTATCTGTCACGATGTTTTGCCGTGAATGTCTGTTTATTTTACACGATGCTTTTCCGTGTATATTTTCAATTGCCATGATATCACGATGTTCTTCCGTGTATATTTTATCACATGATGTTTTTCCATGTATTCAGTTTCACACACGATGTTCTACCTTGTATATTTTATCTGTCACGATGCTTTGCCGTGTATTCATTTATTCTGTGATGTTTTGCCACGTATGCATGCTCCCTTAGGATCTCTTAGTTCAAATTTAATTTTCGATTAGGTTTGAAATAAGACAGACATTAGGATATCCAACCAAGCATGATAACTTCAGGTTAAATTTTCCCTCTCACCGCCGTGCGATTTAAACATTATTTTCTGTAGTCCGTGCCCCGTAAGGGCGAACTACGACCGCTCTGATTTCTCAAGATCCCGTTTGAGAATACGTAGGCATAAGACTGCAAAGTCTTTGCGAGCGACCATTTCTTTTTTTCATCATTCTCTTTATATCCGACGTTTTTTCGGATATTCGTATTTGCGACTTTTTATTTTTATCTCTTTCAAATCCGACGTTTTCCCGGATATTTTCAACTTTTTCCTTTTTTCATCGTCTCTTTACATCCGACGTTTTTCCCGGATATTCGTATTTTCAATCTCTTATTTTATTTCCTTCAATCCGATGTTTTCCCGGATATTCATATCATTTCCTTTCAAAACAATTGTCTCTTGTGATTTAAATTCAAAATCTTATTTGTTATCAAAACTTCCAATCTTTCTTTGTTGAACAACTAACCAAACAACATGGAAGCTCTACAATGGGTAAGTGTTTATCCGCTTTCTTTTATCTGCTTTCATATATATAACTGTATTGTGGGGCTGTTTCACTGTAAGTCTTCTTTCATAAACTCATATCAACGGTGTAATGCTAGTATAGATATTTAGAATTTCCCCGGCTACTACGTCTAGAACCAGACAAAATCCCGTCTCCTTACATCCGACGTTTTCCCGAATATTTCACCCTCATTTGACAATTAGGATTTTCTTTTACAACAATTTTAGACAACTAGATCTAAGAAATTTCCCCCCTTGAACAGTTCACATACAGAAGGCCATTGTTCCAAGTGAAACCCCTTTTGGAACTGCTCATCAGCCTCCTCTTGGGCTTAGTGTAAGGACCCACGGGCTTCCTAAAAGCATCCTCGCCTCCTCTTGGGCGTTGTACAAGGACCCTTCGGCTTCTTAGAAGTTTTCACAGCCTCCTCTTAGGCTTCGTATAATGATTCTTCCTCAGCGAAGATAGCCTCCTCTTGGGCTTCGTACAAATTGTCCCTCGGCTTCTTAAAATTTATTCTCACCTTCTCTTGGGTTTTGTACAAATTGTCCCGACAACCTCCTAGAGGTATAGGAACAGAAATTAGTCATCTTACTAGAACAGTCTTTCAAAAGAGTCTAGATCTTGATCCCGAAGCGTACTTTCTCTTACACATAGTACAAAAGACACACCCAGTAGACTTGGACAGTCTATATCCCCTCTTGAGTCTCAAAGACACTCTCAAGTTCCTTCTAAACACAGGATAAACCCTTCCCTCTTTTTAACATCCGACGCTTTCCCGGATATTCCTTTTCTTTACATCCGACGCTTTCCCGGATATTCCTTTTATTTTCATCTGATGCTTTCCCGGATATTCCTTTTTATTTTCATCCACGCTTTCCCAGATATTCCTTCTATTTTCCAATGTTTTTCCCGGATATTCATATATCAATCTTTAATCTCTTCACTCTTTTCAATTAATTCCCACAAACACCCTTTAGCTTCATATCTCGGGCTTTGAACAAGATACCCAAATATCTCTTTTCCTCCTACTACGATTGCTCTGATTTCCCTGTTTTCTTTAACGGGAATACGTAGGCATAAGATTGTGAAATCTTAGCGAGCACACTAAACAAAAAACCTTAGGTCCAGTACCTTACCAAAAACATCAAAAAATCCGAAAACAACAAAAATGTCTTTTCAACATCTCTCAACATGCCCAAAGGAGAAACTTTCCCAGTTACAAAAAATAAACACCATCAAGTAGAAAATAGTAGAACAGTAGAAAATTGCTATCAACCCATGGATAACCATGTATAGGATGGGTAATTAACAACTCCCCATTGTATAACTTGACCCCGAACGCCCCAATCTCTTAGCACTTGTTAAAGAAAACATTTGCGTGCAAGGTTAGTTTAAGATAACTTCCCTTTCCTTTCCAGCTTCATAGGATAAATAAGAAATCAGAAAGTAGCACCCAATCCCATCCGCAGGCGGATGTGGGCGGTCACGAAAACCGCGCTACAGAAAAATGGCGACTCTGCTGGGGAAATTTACTAGGATTAGAATTTTTAAGAGGTATAGGTTGTTTAGCATTTTCTATCTGTCTTTCAAAAATTGCATATCATTTGCATAAGTCATACATACGTCCGGGTCATCATCAATTCATTCCAACCTTCTATCTTTCAGTCATCTGTAAGTCGTCAAACTGATTCCTCATCACCGATACAGAACTGAAACTTCAATCAACTCCAGCTCAGTTACTTCCCAAAGACAGGACAACTCATCCTTGTGTTTGATTAGTCACTGACCCTGTTTCTGTCTATTTTGAATTTTCCTTGTTTGTATCATATTTGTTTGCTTTCAAACTTGTTTATCTTTAAATGTCAGTTTTGATGAAATGATCATGTACAGTATTTTGATTCAAATCATCTTTATCCTTTCTCTTTCAAAAAACAAAAACTTTCAAAAAAACAAAAACTTTCAAAAAAATGCACCTCTTTTTCAAATTTTTTACTATGCAAATATTTGTGGGAGGATGATGAAAACATAATACCCATAGTTATTGTCGGTATGCTTTCAAATAAAAAACTTTGCTGAGGATGTAAGGCATTTTTTTCAATTCCCAAACACTGGAGATATAAGGAAGATAATCCCTCATTAACCCCTTTGAGCCTTGAAGTAGAAGTTTCTTTCTTTATAAAAAACCCGCAATTTTAACTAGGGGCAGGGTAGTTCTCAGTTTAATTTGGGCTGTGTATTCAAGTTTGGAAAGTTTACATACAACAAGCAGATGCTGAAACGTCTTTCAAATCAAAAGCCAGTAATGGTCCGTCGTAATCATCAAATCAAACAGTCACTTTCTTTCTAAATCAAAAAAGAAAAAGTCCGCTAAGTCAAAAAAAAAAAAACTTAGGCAAAAACTAGGGCATCCCGCTGACTATAAATTTCAAAAGAAATAGTTCAGGCAAAAGTTAGGGATAATACAGAGAAGAGGTCATTAAATCCTCGATCTTTAAAAAAGTCCACAAAGACGAAAAACAACTAAATGTTGCAAAGAAGCAGTAGCTACTGTCTCAAGACTTCTGGACCATCGTCATCACTATCATCAGTACACTTCTGAAACCTTTTGGAACCTGAATGGACAATTTAAGTTTAACTGAGCATAGGACTGGAGAACATCACGAAGTTGGGGTGGGCACAAACAAACTTTGAGCCTTTATCTTTCTTTCATAAACCGTGAACCAGGCCACGTTATAACCCTTAAAAGACCTAATTGAAGTAAGGTTATTTTGAGAGCATACTACAACAAGGTGGCGTAAATTGACTCCAAAATCATTTTTTGCAAATCATTTGTTTTGGTATTATACCTTTGTTTTACTTTTCAATCAAAATGTTTTAAACCACCGTGTTTTTAACCAATAATCCATATTACTGTTTTTTTTCCTAAACAATGATTTTGTTTTCAAAATTTTTGCATGAACTTTGCATTAAATTTTCCATGTTTAAATAAACATTTTTTATTGTAAACTAGCTTTCCTCTCAAGGAATTTTCAAAACAGTTTAGAAACTTGGTCAGTGATCCTATCAGGGGCAAGTTCTTTCCAGAGCCTGTTAAGAATCAATTCAAGATTTGTTCAGTGCAAGTCCTTCTCAGAATTTGTTTATTCAGAAAAACTTTCAAGACTCATTACTGGGGTAAGCCTTCCCAGTAAACAGCATTTTGCAATTCTTAAGCAATGGCAGTGATCTCTGTGTTGAGGAATCAGTCTTGTCTGTCACTCCCCAAAAGAGTATAAACTTGTTGATTTTCACTCCCCAAAAGAGTATAAACTTGTTGATTTCCACTCCCCAAAAGAGTATAAACTTGTTGATTTTCACTCACCAAAAGAGTATAAACTTGTCGATTTTCACTCCCCAAAAGAGTATAAACTTGTTGATTTTCACTCCCCAAAAGAGTATAAACTTGTTGATTTCCACTCTCCAAAAGAGTATAAACTTGTTGGTTGTCACTCCTCAAAGAGTCTAAACATGTTGTCAGCATTTTCATTTGCATTACATACATTTAATCATACATCATAACTTTTTCATATATTATGCATTCAAGAGTGTTTTAATCTTCATTTGCATTCATCAGTGATCGTGTTATTATTAACATCTTACCTTTCTACAAAGTCCAACTTATTTGGCACCAATACTTTTATGTCTTATCTGATGTTCTTCTAGATATAACTTTGTTTATATCCGATGTTCTTCCGGATATGTCTATCTGTTCTGACGCTTTTCCAGAACGTTTCTCCTTGTCTACCCGATGTTCTTCCGGATGTATCTTTTGGTTTTTAAGTTTTTCCAAAACCCGTTCTGATGTTTTGCCTGAACTTTCTTTATTTCTATCCGATGCTCTTCCGGATATGTCTGTCTGTTCTGATGCTTTTCCAGAACTTTCTTTGTGTTCCTCCGATGCTCTTCCGGATATGTCTCTTTTATTCTGATGCTCTTCCAAAAACTCTTAACATGTCTATCTAATGCTCTCCCGGATATGACTTTTTCTCATCTGATGTTTTTTCAGATGTAACTTTTGTTCTGATGTGCTTATCTGATGTTTTTCCGGATATGTCCATCATTCAGCCAGTCTTCTAAAAAGTTTTTTCCCATACATTTAATGCTTTTCTAAATGTTTCAGATTTACCCTCAAAGTTATTTTTAATACATTCAACGCTTTTCTGGATGTCATTAATATATCTTCAAGTTTGGTCGACAACTCGGTCCAATGCTTTTCTGGATGCCTTCGAGTTTGTTTCTCATTTATCCAATGTTTTTCTAGATGTGCCTGATTTATTTTTCAGACTTCATTCAATGCTCTTCTGAATGTCTATGATAATCATGTTTGCTTATGTTCCAAAGTTTCATTCAACGTTCTCCTGAATGTCTTTTACGGTTGTTACTGTTCTTTTCCGGGGTTTTTCAATACATGTTTGAAAATCTCTGATGATTGTAACCTTTTTCCCAGTAAAGTTACCTTCGCTTTCTGGATGTTCCCGTGTAGTCCACAATAAAATTAAACCGCTTTCTCAGAAGTCTCTGGCGTATCCTCAAATTTGGTCCCATTCCACATCTAATGCTTTTCTAGATGTTTCTGATATATTTTCCAGAGTATGACATTTCTTTCGCATCTGATGCTTTTCTAGATGTTTGTATCTTTGTTCCAGGCTTTATCCCTCTCTTTCCAAATACTATCGAATACCCTTTGTCGCATTGGCAAATTTTCACAATATCTTATATTCCAAGAAAATTTTGTTGGTCTGTCTCCTGTGGCATCATTCCCCACAGTGTTCAAGAGTCTGCCATTCATCACATATCATTTCATCTGTATTCATGGTCAAAATTTTAGGTACTCTGATATTTAATCCTCTTATACCTCGAATGTCTAAAACTCTTTGCTATTCATACCTTCAGGTCTAAGAAGATTAAAAAGGGGCATCTGTCATACCCCAAATTTTGACCACTCATTGTAAAAAATTTTGTTTATCTGATTGTGTTTCACTTCATGTCATCTGTATATCATATCATCTATTTTTGTCATGCACATTGTTTGAATTTTCAGTCAGAATATATCTCTGTCTTTTTCTGGTTAATTATGCGAAAAATCGATGAATGGACGTGTTTTTTTTATTAAACTTGCAAATGTCCATTATTCATCTATTTTTCACATGATTTAATCAATATCCCATGTTTGTTTTATTTTCACATATAAAATGAAAAAAATCAAAAAATGTGTATATACATATTTAATTTCGTATTTTTCTTTATACATATGTATTTACATTATATATATATATATATATATATATATATATATATATATATATATATATATATATATATATATATATATATATATATATATATATATATATAATTATGTGTTTTCTATCTTGTTTGTTTTTATATATATTATATATATCTATATATATTTCGCATGAATATACGTTTATTTATATGTATTCCAATTTTCATTTTTTAGAAAACAAATATAATTTCATATTTTTGTTTTTTATATATAAAATACAATTTTGTCTTATATCAATTTTGTTTTTTTATATTTTTTGTTTTAAATGAATTTTGTTTGTTATCAATTTTTGTTTTTTACTAATCTTTGTTTTACATGATTTGTTTCTATAACATAAATTGTTTTTGTTTTGCATACATCAATTTCTAACTAATTTTGAAAACTTTTGGCAAAGACTTTGAAACTTAGAGCACAAGTTTTGAATCTTTGATCAACTTTGAATGTCATTATTTTACTATCTTTTATTTTTTCATCCACAAGTTTTGCTTCTCTATAAATAGAGATCTTAAGCTCACTTTCAAGAGGACAAAATAAGTATTCTAACTTGTTTCTCTCTTCTCTAATCCTCAAATTAATTCATTTGTCTATTATTTGTGTTCTTCTTATTATAGCCAAGAAGAGAGGAAAAAGGAAGCGTACACAAGGGAAGGTGCAGAGCACCACTCCCATTTCAATCTATATTTTTTATTCACTTCACACATACACAGAAGGAGAGGGCATCACGCCCTTTTTTCCTGCTCTCTCAATTTCTTTACATTTTTTAAATTTATCCCATGTAACACAAATTTCATTACTACAGCAGTTTTTTTTCTGTCAAAATTTGCTACTCTTCATACAGGATTTTAAAATGAATCTTAGAGGCATTCCTTGGTCCAAACCTGCCATCATCAAGGACCTTTGCTTCCATGAAGTCCACTACAATCTGTTCAACAAGAATTTTGAAGAAAAGAAAACATCTGTTAACAATTATGCAGAAAAGAACAATACAACACGATTCCAATCTCAGAAATCAATTTCATAAATTCTTTATTTATTTAATATAAATTACAAATATCAATTTCTTTTGATCTAACAAAGTACAAAATTTTTGCAGAATAATTAACACAGCAGCGAGTCGAAATCAACACAACACAAACTTGTTGTAAGCATCAACAATTTCAGAATAAAAAAGAAAACGATTCACCTGATATGCAGAAGAAGAACTCGCTACAACAGCTTCAATTCAAAGCCGACAAAACCGACGTCGCCGACACATCGAACTCACTAATATCAATGGCTTCAACAACAATTTCACCTGCAATTCCATCAATATCAATTCAATTTCAATTACATTTCAATTAACAAATTCATCCCTCTTTGTTCCTATATTAACCCTAACACAAATTCAATGTTTACAGGAAGATCAAAGAATAGAAATTGAATACAAAATTTCACAAACCTGAATCCGCGAAAACTCAGAGGAACCGACGGGGGATGTAATACCCCGTAAATTTATAAACGCTCTGGTGAATATTATTATGATCAACAGGGTTCCGGAGTACTCTGAGTAATTATTTGATAAAATAATTAGAGTAAACTGACGAACTCAGAGTTGATTAAATTAATAGTAGTTAACGTTGAGTTTTTATAATTTGGTGCATTTGAGCTAATTTGGACATTTAGTAGTATTACTAATAAATGGTAATTTTCTATACTATCTATTTTCTTTCCACTTCATTTGGAAAACAAACAAAGTTAGAAAAGAAAGAAAGGAAAGTGAAGGAAAGGAAAAGAGAAGGAAAGGAAAAAGAGAGAAAATTCCACAAAGAGCTCAAGATCATCATCAAGCATCCATTCTTCATCTCTTCATCTCAATTTCATCATCCTCATCTTGTTGTCCAGGTGGGTTTTAGTTAGACTCTTTAGAGTAGAGTTATTTTGAATTTAGAGTTAGGTTGGAATTGTGAAAATTGAGTATTTTTGCATAAAATCATGAATCTAACTGTTGAAATTCAATGTTTGATTGTATGTTATACTGCTTGTTATGTTATAACATGTTTTTGACGCTTTGTGATTGATCAAAATGGGATTTTGGGGTGATTTTGGATCAACCCGTAGCAGGAAATTTCTGCTGGTTTTTCTGCATTTTTCTCTGCCCATACGCGTATGGGGCATGTCATTACGCGTACGGCAAGGGTGTTACGCGTATGGCAATTTTAAAAGGAAATTCAGGGAAAAAATGTCTCTGCCCATACGCGTATGGCTTTGGGCAATACGCATATGGCTGGGCGAGAATTTTGGGCAATACGCGTATGGGATGTGCCAATACGCGTATGGCCAGGAGAATTGCTGAAATTCTGCTGTTGTGATTATTTTCCGATCGTTTGTTTCAAATGCCGTAACTTTTTGTACGTAACTCGGATTTGAACATTTTTGGTATCATTGGAAAGATAATAAAATGCACTTTCTTATTACAATGGTTTTGAGATTGTCGGCCGATTTAATTAAGTCGGAATTTCTGGAATAGCGTTGTTTGTCGACTTTTATCTGTTTAATGTGTGTAATAGTTGTTGACAATGTATGCATGTTAAAATATGGAATAGGCAGAGTGAGGATTATTACTATAACTGTGTCGGGAGTGTATTTTTCCCATATGTGGCAACGCTCGTGCATGAAAGGCCGAGGCATGTGTATTTCAATCATAACCACTGTTTCTTGCGGTGTAGTTTCATGAGACTCGAGCACCTCCTCTGAAACGTTATGCACAACTACTTGGCATGTTTGATTCCCGTAGTGAGTACGATTGGAGCCTACGGGTAAAGAGACTTGTGATGGTGTACGGGCCGTGAGAAGTGACAGATCACGGTGTACGGACCGGTGATCCCGAATCCAATTCGTATGCCAAGTAGCTACAAGGATCCATGACTCGGGTCGTCTTCTAGACGTAGAAGCGGACGGGAATAGGGGATACCTTGGTATTGGTTATTGATTTGTGAATCCTTGAGTTTACAGGCTCAGGAGGTACTTCGGTACTAGTGTGAGTTTACAGGCTCACCGTGGTGGTTACTTGTGTGTGTGTACTCATGGTCTTTCCCCTTTCCCCTTGGATATGAGTTAGGTTTATTTTAGAACCTTGTAAAGCCGAGAGGACTTTAAGATAGGGAACTCACTGAGATTTGATGTATCTCACCCCACTGTTGTTGTTTACATCACAGGTTCTGCAGGTTCCGCGAAGGGTAAGGATAAGGCCGTGTGATTATCCTTACTTATCTGATGGCTTTGCTTCCGTTGTGGAGTTTTGAGATCCTTAGTGATCTAGTTCTTAGTATTTTGTCTTTTGAAACATATTGTAGATATACGATGCCGTAGTTTTTTTTGTATTAGGCTTTATGGGGCATGTATATGTATAATGTGTTACTAAGAACTTATTGTATATTTCAGTACTAAACGTACTTATCATGTATAATATATGATTTGATGCATGTATTATATATGGGGGCTTTACAGTTGGTATCAGAGCAGGTCGTATCCTCGACCTAGCCATGAAATAGAATAAGTAATTCTTTCCGTTTCAGATACGTGGTGTCGCCGTTGGTCTTACGTGTTATATTTATGGTATTGAGCCTGATCAACTTAATCCTATTTGTATGACATTCAGGAACATGGCCGACAGACGTAGAAACAATCGTGGAAGACCAAGGACTCCGAGGACTACTCCAGCTGGGACGGTTCCACAGGGTGCTGAAGGGAACGCCCCTTTGTATCAATTCATGCAACAGATGCAGCAGCAGTAAAATTAGTTCATGCAAGGAATGGTACAGCAAATGGCTGATGGTCTGCATCCTCTAGTGGTTGTTCCTGAAGTTGCAGGGGGAACCTATAGAGAATTCATTCGTATGAATCCTCCGGAGTTTCAAGGAGGGTTAGATCCGGTGAAGGCGCATGAATGGATATCAGGTATGGAACAGATTTTCTTGATAGTGCATTGTAGTGAGGAAAATAAAGTCGTATTTGCTTCTCACTTGCTAAAGGGTCCTGCCATGAGGTGGTGGGAGAGCGCTTCAGCCTTGATGACAATCCAAGAGGTACCAAAGGTGTGGGAACAGTTTAAGGTAACTTTTATGGAGAAATATTTTCCGAGTTCTTTAAGGTCTCAGAAGGAGTTTGAGTTCCAACAGTTGAGACAGGGCAATTTATCAGTGGCTTCCTATGCGGAAAAATTTGAGATCATGGCTGACTATTCTAGGTAGGCCATGTATGCTCCTGATGAGACGTGGAAGATTGATCAGTTTCTGTTTGGTTTGAGGGCTGAAATTTCACATAGCGTGTCTCAACGGGAATTTGTTACTTATGCGGAAATGTTAAGACAATGTTATGTGGCGGAGAATAGTTTGAAAAAGGTACAAATGGAGGTGGATTTGAACAGGGTAACTCAAAGTGACCGTGGAAGGTCAAATCAACAGTTTAGGCAAAGGCAACAGTCTTCCAAAGGGAAGCAAGTACAGGGTTCTAGAACTAGTGTGCCTCCGGTATGTCGTACTTGTGGAAGGAATCATTATGGTAGGTGCAATTCGGATGGAATACGGTGCTATCAGTGTAACAAGATGGGTCATGTATTGAGAGATTATCCTCAGGGTAGGAATCCGACACAAGGGAAGACTACTGGTCGAGTGTATACCTTGGATGCAAGGAAAGGAAAGGGTGACAACTCCTTGATTGCAGGTACGTGTTTCGTAAATGGACATCCTTGTTTTGTTTTATTTGATTGTGGGGCAACGCATTCTTTTGTGTCCACACGTTGTGTGAAGCGACTTGGGTTGCAAACTATTCATTTGTTTCCTCCTATGGTGGTTACTACTGCCATGGATGAAATGGTTGAAACACCATTGATGTGTGAAAATTGTGTGTTGTCGGTGAAAGAAAGAGTCTTCCAGATTGATCTTATTTGTTTGCCGCTTAAGAAAGTGGATGTTGTTCTGGGAATGGACTGGCTTTCAGCTAATTCGGTTTTTATCGGTTGTGAGGAGAAGCTAATCATTATTCCATCTGCTGAGGCTACTCTGAAGGATGTATTATCAACGATTTTAGAAGGTACGGTGGGAATGGTAAATTTCTTGTTTGGGAAAGAAAAATCTATTCTATTGGTTCTTACTAAGGAAGGAAGTAGTGAACAACAAGTTCTGAGTATTCCAATAGTGTGTGAGTTTCCTGAAGTGTTTCCTGAGGATGTTTCTTCTCTTCCTCCGGAGAGAGAAGTTGAGTTCTCTATTGACCTGGTACCGGGAACGGCTCCTATATCCGTTTCTCCTTATCGGATGGCACCGCTTGAATTAAGAGAATTAAAGGACCAATTGGAGGACTTGATGTCTAAGCATTTTGTTAGACCTAGTGTTTCACCTTGGGGAGCTCCAGTGTTATTGGTAAAGAAGAAAGATGGGGGAATGCGGTTGTGCATTGATTACCGTAAGTTGAATAAAGTCACCATTAAGAATAATTACCCCTTACCCAGGATAGACGATTTGTTAGATCAATTGAAGGGAGCCTGTGTGTTCTCGAAAATTGATTTACGGTCGGGTTATCACCAGATCCGAGTGAAGAGTTCCGATGTGCCAAAAACTGCATTTAGAACATGTTACGGTCATTATGAATTCTTAGTGATGCCTTTCGGTGTGACTAATGCTCCAGCTGTTTTTATGGATTACATGAACCGTATATTTCAGGCTTACTTAGACCAATTTGTGGTAATCTTTATTGACGACATTCTTATTTATTCTCGTACTCCACAAGAGCATGGAGAACATCTGAGAATTGTCTTATCGGTATTGCAAGAGAAGCAATTGTTTGCTAAGTTGAGTAAGTGTGAGTTTTGGATGTCGGAAGTAAATTTTCTTGGACATGTTATATCTCAAGGTGGTGTGGCAGTGGATCCATCGAATGTAGAAGCAGTGATTAATTGGGAGAGACCGAGAAATGTTTCAGAGGTTAGAAGTTTCTTGGGATTGGCTGGTTACTATAGAAGGTTCATTAAGGGTTTTTCTCAATTGGCCTTACCAATGACGAAACTTACTCGGAAGGATTTTGCTTTTGAGTGGGATTCGGGTTGTGAACAAAGTTTTATGAAATTGAAGGAAAGTTTGACGAGTGCTCCAGTATTAATTATTCCTGATCCTAACAACTCTTATGAAGTATTCTGTGATGCTTCTAAGAGGGGATTAGGGGGTTTTCTGATGCAAGGCGGTCAAGTAGTAGCTTATGCGTCTCGACTGTGGAAAGTTCATAAGAAGAATTATCCAACTCATGATTTGGAACTAGCTGCAGTGGTGTTTGCACTGAAGGTGTGGCGTCATTATTTATATGGTGTACGCTTTGAGATGTTCAGTGACCACAAGAGTTTGAAGTATTTGTTTGACCAAAAGGAGTTGAATATGCGACAGAGAAGGTGGACGGAGTACTTAAAGGATTATGACTTAGAATTAGAGTATCATCTAGGAAAGGCGAATAAAGTAGCGGATGCTTTAAGTCGGAAAATGGTTCATAGCGCAAAATTGATGATTTTGGAGTATTCGTTGTTGGAGAAGTTTAGAGATCTTAATCTCCAATTTGTGGGGACTCCGAATGGTGTAATTATGGGAAATTTGAATGTCAATTCTACTTTAAGAGTTGAGATTCAACAAGAACAATTGTTAGAGGAGGAGTTACAAGAATTGTTACTTCAACCGGGTTTTACACGAGCAATTGATGGGATTGTTTTGTTTAATCAACGAATTTGTGTTCCGAAAGATGAGGCATTGAAAAGGAAGATTTTAGATGAAGCTCATAAAGGTACTTTTATGATACATCCTAGTTCTTCGAAGATGTATCAAGACTTAAAGAGAGATTATTGGTGGTCTGGGATGAAAAAGGATATAGCGACATATGTGTCGGAATGTGCGGTGTGCCAACAGGTGAAGATTGAACACCAAAGACTGGGCGGTCTGTTACGACCTTTGGATATTCCAGTTTAGAAGTGGGATAGTATTTCTATGGACTTTGCAGTGGGGTTACCCCGTACACAAGGTGGGTATGATTCTATTTGGGTGATTGTAGATCGACTAACGAAATCTGCACATTTCTTAGCCGTGAAGACTACTTATAAGGCAAGTCATCTTGCAAGGTTGTTTATTGCGGAGATTATGAGATTGCATGGTATTCCTTCTAGTATTGTGTCCGATAGAGATCCGAAGTTTACTTCGAGGTTTTGGAAGGTGTTCCAACAAGCGATGGGTACGAATTTGCGTTTGAGCACGTCGAATCATCCTCCAACGGATGGTCAGACTGAGCGAACAATACAGACGATGGAGGATATGTTAAGAGCTTGTGTGCTAGAGAGTAGAGGGAATTGGAAAGAACTTTTACCGTTAATTGAGTTTTCCTATAACAATGGTTACCATGCGAGCATCGGTATGGCTCCTTATGAAGCATTGTATGGGAGGAAGTGTAGAACACCTTTGTGTTGGGCTGAAATTGGCGAAGATAGAATTTTGGGACCCGAGATTATTCAAGAGACTACGGAAAAGATTCGACTGATCCGTGAGAAAGTTAAACAAGCACAAGATCGTCAAAAGAGTTATGCGGATAATCGCAGGAGACCTTTGGAATTTGAGGAAGGTGATCATGTATTTCTGAAAGTTACTCCGAGATTGAGATTGAAAGGACCATTTAAGTCACGTAAATTAAGTCCGAGATACGTAGGACCGTATCAGATTTTAGAAAGGATTGGTGAAGTTGCTTACAGATTAGCCTTACCACCCTCTCTATCTGAAATGCATGATGTTTTTCACGTATCTCAGCTCCGTAAGTTTATTCCTGATCCTCTTCAACCAATTCTACCAGAATCCGTGGGAATAGAAGCGGATTTGGCCTTTGAACCACAACCGAGTTGTATTGTGGGAAGAGAAACCAAAGTGTTAAGGAACAAAGATATTCCACTCGTTAAGGTGCAATGGGATATGACACATCCGGGTGATGCTACTTGGGAACTAGAATCGAAAATGCGAGATTCTTATCCACATCTGTTCAGGTAATATTCTAAATTCGAGGACGAATTTTCTATTTAAGGGGGGGGGGGGGGATGTAATACCCCGTAAATTTATAAACGCTCTGGTGAATATTATTATGATCAACAGGGTTCCGGAGTACTCTGAGTAATTATTTGATAAAATAATTAGAGTAAACTGACGAACTCAGAGTTGATTAAATTAATAGTAGTTAACGTTGAGTTTTTATAATTTGGTGCATTTGAGCTAATTTGGACATTTACTAGTATTACTAATAAATGGTAATTTTCTATACTATCTATTTTTTTTCCACTTCATTTGGAAAACAAACAAAGTTAGAAAAGAAAGAAAGGAAAGTGAAGGAAAGGAAAAGAGAAGGAAAGGAAAAAGAGAGAAAATTCCACAAAGAGCTCAAGGTCATCATCAAGCATCCATTCTTCATCTCTTCATCTCAATTTCATCATCCTCAACTTGTTGTCCAGGTGGGTTTTAGTTAGACTCTTTAGAGTAGAGTTATTTTGAATTTAGAGTTAGGTTGGAATTGTGAAAATTGAGTATTTTTGCATAAAATCATGAATCTAACTGTTGAAATTCAATGTTTGATTGTATGTTATACTGCTTGTTATGTTATAACATGTTTTTGACGCTTTGTGATTGATCAAAATGGGATTTTGGGGTGATTTTGGATCAACCCGTAGCAGGAAATTTCTGCTGGTTTTTCTGCATTTTTCTCTGCCCATACGCGTATGGGGCATGTCAATACGCGTATGGGGCATGTCATTACGCGTACGGCAAGGGTGTTACGCGTATGGCAATTTTAAAAGGAAATTCAGGGAAAAAAATGTCTCTGCCCTTACGCGTATGGCTTTGGGCAATATGCATATGGCTGGGCGAGAATTTTGGGCAATACGCGTATGGGATGTGCCAATACGCGTATGGCCAGGAGAATTGCTGAAATTCTGCTGTTGTGATTATTTTCCGATCGTTTGTTTCAAATGCCGTAACTTTTTGTACGTAACTCGGATTTGAACATTTTTGGTATCGTTGGAAAGATAATAAAATGTACTTTCTTATTACAATGGTTTTGAGATTGTCGGCCGATTTAATTAAGTCGGAATTTCTGGAATAGCGTTGTTTGTCGACTTTTATCTGTTTAATGTGTGTAATAGTTGTTGACAATGTATGCATGTTAAAATATGGAATAGGCAGAGTGAGGATTATTACTATAACTGTGTCGGGAGTGTATTTTTTCCCATATGTGGCAACGCTCGTGCATGAAAGGCCGAGGCGTGTGTATTTCAATCATAACCACTGTTTCTTGCGGTGTAGTTTCATGAGACTCGAGCACCTCCTCTGAAACGTTATGCACAACTACTTGGCAGGTTTGATTCCCGTAGTGAGTACGATTGGAGCCTACGGATAAAGAGACTTGTAATGGTGTACGGGCCGTGAGAAGTGACAGATCACGGTGTACGGACCGGTGATCCCGAATCCTATTCGTATGCCAAGTAGCTACAAGGATCCATGACTCGGGTCGTCTTCTAGACGTAGAAGCGGACGGGAATATGGGATACCTTGGTATTGGTTATTGATTTATGAATCCTTGAGTTTACAGGCTCAGGAGGTACTTCGGTACTAGTGTGAGTTTACAGGCTCACCGTGGTGGTTACTTGTGTGTGTGTACTCATGGCCTTTCCCCTTTCCCCTTGGACATGAGTTAGGTTTATTTTAGAACCTTGTAAAGCCGAGAGGACTTTAAGATAGGGAACTCACTGAGATTTGATGTATCTCACCCCACTGTTGTTGTTTACATCACAGGTTCTGCAGGTTCCGCGAAGGGTAAGGATAAGGCCGTGTGATTATCCTTACTTATCTGATGGCTTTGCTTCCGTTGTGGAGTTTTGAGATCCTTAGTGATCTAGTTCTTAGTATTTTGTCTTTTGAAACATATTGTAGATATACGATGCCGTAGTTTTTTTTGTATTAGGCTTTATGGGGCATGTATATGTATAATGTGTTACTAAGAACTTATTGTATATTTCAGTACTAAACGTACTTATCATGTATAATATATGATTTGATGCATGTATTATATATGGGGGCTTTACAGTTGGTATCAGAGCAGGTCGTATCCTCGACCTAGCCATGAAATAGAATAAGTAATTCTTTCCGTTTCAGATACGTGGTGTCGCCGTTGGTCTTACGTGTTATATTTATGGTATTGAGCCTGATCAACTTAATCCTATTTGTATGACATTCAGGAACATGGCCGACAGACGTAGAAACAATCGTGGAAGACCAAGGACTCCGAGGACTACTCCAGCTGGGACGGTTCCACAGGGTGCTGAAGGGAACGCCCCTTTGTATCAATTCATGCAACAGATGCAGCAGCAGTAAAATTAGTTCATGCAAGGAATGGTACAGCAAATGGCTGATGGTCTGCATCCTCTAGTGGTTGTTCCTGAAGTTGCAGGGGGAACCTATAGAGAATTCATTCGTATGAATCCTCCGGAGTTTCAAGGAGGGTTAGATCCGGTGAAGGCGCATGAATGGATATCAGGTATGGAACAGATTTTCTTGATAGTGCATTGTAGTGAGGAAAATAAAGTCGTATTTGCTTCTCACTTGCTAAAGGGTCCTGCCATGAGGTGGTGGGAGAGCGCTTCAGCCTTGATGACAATCCAAGAGGTACCAAAGGTGTGGGAACAGTTTAAGGTAACTTTTATGGAGAAATATTTTCCGAGTTCTTTAAGGTCTCAGAAGGAGTTTGAGTTCCAACAGTTGAGACAGGGCAATTTATCAGTGGCTTCCTATGCGGAAAAATTTGAGATCATGGCTGACTATTCTAGGTAGGCCATGTATGCTCCTGATGAGACGTGGAAGATTGATCAGTTTCTGTTTGGTTTGAGGGCTGAAATTTCACATAGCGTGTCTCAACGGGAATTTGTTACTTATGCGGAAATGTTAAGACAATGTTATGTGGCGGAGAATAGTTTGAAAAAGGTACAAATGGAGGTGGATTTGAACAGGGTAACTCAAAGTGACCGTGGAAGGTCAAATCAACAGTTTAGGCAAAGGCAACAGTCTTCCAAAGGGAAGCAAGTACAGGGTTCTAGAACTAGTGTGCCTCCGGTATGTCGTACTTGTGGAAGGAATCATTATGGTAGGTGCAATTCGGATGGAATACGGTGCTATCAGTGTAACAAGATGGGTCATGTATTGAGAGATTATCCTCAGGGTAGGAATCCGACACAAGGGAAGACTACTGGTCGAGTGTATACCTTGGATGCAAGGAAAGGAAAGGGTGACAACTCCTTGATTGCAGGTACGTGTTTCGTAAATGGACATCCTTGTTTTGTTTTATTTGATTGTGGGGCAACGCATTCTTTTGTGTCCACACGTTGTGTGAAGCGACTTGGGTTGCAAACTATTCATTTGTTTCCTCCTATGGTGGTTACTACTGCCATGGATGAAATGGTTGAAACACCATTGATGTGTGAAAATTGTGTGTTGTCGGTGAAAGAAAGAGTCTTCCAGATTGATCTTATTTGTTTGCCGCTTAAGAAAGTGGATGTTGTTCTGGGAATGGACTGGCTTTCAGCTAATTCGGTTTTTATCGGTTGTGAGGAGAAGCTAATCATTATTCCATCTGCTGAGGCTACTCTGAAGGATGTATTATCAACGATTTTAGAAGGTACGGTGGGAATGGTAAATTTCTTGTTTGGGAAAGAAAAATCTATTCTATTGGTTCTTACTAAGGAAGGAAGTAGTGAACAACAAGTTCTGAGTATTCCAATAGTGTGTGAGTTTCCTGAAGTGTTTCCTGAGGATGTTTCTTCTCTTCCTCCGGAGAGAGAAGTTGAGTTCTCTATTGACCTGGTACCGGGAACGGCTCCTATATCCGTTTCTCCTTATCGGATGGCACCGCTTGAATTAAGAGAATTAAAGGACCAATTGGAGGACTTGATGTCTAAGCATTTTGTTAGACCTAGTGTTTCACCTTGGGGAGCTCCAGTGTTATTGGTAAAGAAGAAAGATGGGGGAATGCGGTTGTGCATTGATTACCGTAAGTTGAATAAAGTCACCATTAAGAATAATTACCCCTTACCCAGGATAGACGATTTGTTAGATCAATTGAAGGGAGCCTGTGTGTTCTCGAAAATTGATTTACGGTCGGGTTATCACCAGATCCGAGTGAAGAGTTCCGATGTGCCAAAAACTGCATTTAGAACATGTTACGGTCATTATGAATTCTTAGTGATGCCTTTCGGTGTGACTAATGCTCCAGCTGTTTTTATGGATTACATGAACCGTATATTTCAGGCTTACTTAGACCAATTTGTGGTAATCTTTATTGACGACATTCTTATTTATTCTCGTACTCCACAAGAGCATGGAGAACATCTGAGAATTGTCTTATCGGTATTGCAAGAGAAGCAATTGTTTGCTAAGTTGAGTAAGTGTGAGTTTTGGATGTCGGAAGTAAATTTTCTTGGACATGTTATATCTCAAGGTGGTGTGGCAGTGGATCCATCGAAGGTAGAAGCAGTGATTAATTGGGAGAGACCGAGAAATGTTTCAGAGGTTAGAAGTTTCTTGGGATTGGCTGGTTACTATAGAAGGTTCATTAAGGGTTTTTCTCAATTGGCCTTACCAATGACGAAACTTACTCGGAAGGATTTTGCTTTTGAGTGGGATTCGGGTTGTGAACAAAGTTTTATGAAATTGAAGGAAAGTTTGACGAGTGCTCCAGTATTAATTATTCCTGATCCTAACAACTCTTATGAAGTATTCTGTGATGCTTCTAAGAGGGGATTAGGGGATTTTCTGATGCAAGGCGGTCAAGTAGTAGCTTATGCGTCTCGACTGTGGAAAGTTCATAAGAAGAATTATCCAACTCATGATTTGGAACTAGCTGCAGTGGTGTTTGCACTGAAGGTGTGGCGTCATTATTTATATGGTGTACGCTTTGAGATGTTCAGTGACCACAAGAGTTTGAAGTATTTGTTTAACCAAAAGGAGTTGAATATGCGACAGAGAAGGTGGATGGAGTACTTAAAGGATTATGACTTAGAATTGAAGTATCATCCAGGAAAGGCGAATAAAGTAGCGGATGCTTTAAGTCGGAAAATGGTTCATAGCGCAGAATTGATGATTTTGGAGTATTCGTTGTTGGAGAAGTTTAGAGATCTTAATCTCCAATTTGTGGGGACTCCGAATGGTGTAATTATGGGAAATTTGAATGTCAATTCTACTTTAAGATTTGAGATTCAACAAGAACAATTGTTAGAGGAGGAGTTACAAGAATTGTTACTTCAACCGGGTTTTACACGAGCAACTGATGGGATTGTTTTGTTTAATCAACGAATTTGTGTTCCGAAGGATGAGGCATTGAAAAGGAAGATTTTAGATGAAGCTCATAAAGGTACTTTTATGATACATCCTGGTTCTTTGAAGATGTATAAAGACTTAAAGAGAGATTATTGGTGGTCTGGGATGAAAAAGGATATAGCGACATATGTGTCGGAATGTGCGGTGTGCCAACAGGTGAAGATTGAACACCAAAGACCGGGCGGTCTGTTATGACCTTTGGATATTCCAGTTTAGAAGTGGGATAGTATTTCTATGGACTTTACAGTGGGGTTACCCCGTACAAAAGGTGGGTATGATTCTATTTGGGTGATTGTAGATCGACTAACGAAATCTGCGCATTTCTTAGCCGTGAAGACTACTTATAAGGCAAGTCATCTTGCAAGGTTGTTTATTGCGGAGATTATGAGATTACATGGTATTCCTTCTAGTATTGTGTCCGATAGAGATCCGAAGTTTACTTCGAGGTTTTGGAAGGTGTTCCAACAAGCGATGGGTACGAATTTGCGTTTGAGCACGTCGAATCATCCTCAAACGGATGGTCAGACTGAGCGAACAATACAGATGATGGAGGATATGTTAAGAGCTTGTGTGCTAGAGAGTAGAGGGAATTGGAAAGAACTTTTACCGTTAATTGAGTTTTCCTATAACAATGGTTACCATGCGAGCATCGGTATGGCTCCTTATGAAGCATTGTATGGGAGGAAGTGTAGAACACCTTTGTGTTGGGCTGAAATTGGCGAAGATAGAATTTTGGGACCCGAGATTATTCAAGAGACTACGGAAAAGATTCGAATGATCCGTGAGAAAGTTAAACAAGCACAAGATCGTCAAAAGAGTTATGCGGATAATCGCAGGAGACCTTTGGAATTTGAGGAAGGTGATCATGTATTTCTGAAAGTTACTCCGAGATTGAGATTGAAAGGACCATTTAAGTCACGTAAATTAAGTCCGAGATACGTGGGACCGTATCAGATTTTAGAAAGGATTGATGAAGTTGCTTACAGATTAGCCTTACCACCCTCTCTATCTGAAATGCATGATGTTTTTCACGTATCTCAGCTCCGTAAGTTTATTCCTGATCCTCTTCAGCCAATTCTACCAGAATCCGTGGGAATAGAAGCGGATTTGGCCTTTGAACCACAACCGAGTTGTATTGTGGGAAGAGAAACCAAAGTGTTAAGGAACAAAGATATTCCACTCGTTAAGGTGCAATGGGATATGACACATCCGGGTGATGCTACTTGGGAACTAGAATCGGAAATGCGAGATTCTTATCCACATCTGTTCAGGTAATATTCTAAATTCGAGGACGAATTTTCTATTTAAGGGGGGGGGGATGTAATACCCCGTAAATTTATAAACGCTCTGGTGAATATTATTATGATCAACAGGGCTCCGGAGTACTCTGAGTAATTATTTGATAAAATAATTAGAGTAAACTGACGAACTCAGAGTTGATTAAATTAATAGTAGTTAACGTTGAGTTTTTATAATTTGGTGCATTTGAGCTAATTTGGACATTTAGTAGTATTACTAATAAATGGTAATTTTCTATACTATCTATTTTCTTTCCACTTCATTTGGAAAACAAACAAAGTTAGAAAAGAAAGAAAGGAAAGTGAAGGAAAGGAAAAGAGAAGGAAAGGAAAAAGAGAGAAAATTCCACAAAGAGCTCAAGATCATCATCAAGCATCCATTCTTCATCTCTTCATCTCAATTTCATCATCCTCATCTTGTTGTCCAGGTGGGTTTTAGTTAGACTCTTTAGAGTAGAGTTATTTTGAATTTAGAGTTAGGTTGGAATTGTGAAAATTGAGTATTTTTGCATAAAATCATGAATCTAACTGTTGAAATTCAATGTTTGATTGTATGTTATACTGCTTGTTATGTTATAACATGTTTTTGACGCTTTGTGATTAATCAAAATGGGATTTTGGGGTGATTTTGGATCAACCCGTAGCAGGAAATTTCTGCTGGTTTTTCTGCATTTTTCTCTGCCCATACGCGTATGGGGCATGTCAATACGCGTATGGGGCATGTCATTACGCGTACGGCAAGGGTGTTACGCGTATGGCAATTTTAAAAGGAAATTCAGGGGAAAAAATGTCTCTGCCCATACGCGTATGGCTTTGGGCAATACGCGTATGGCTGGGCGAGAATTTTGGGCAATACGCGTATGGGATGTGCCAATACGCGTATGGCCAGGAGAATTGCAGAAATTCTGCTGTTGTGATTATTTTCCGATCGTTTGTTTCAAATGCCGTAACTTTTTGTACGTAACTCGGATTTGAACATTTTTGGTATCGTTGGAAAGATAATAAAATGTACTTTCTTATTACAATGGTTTTGAGATTGTCGGCCGATTTAAATAAGTCGGAATTTCTGGAATAGCGTTGTTTGTCGACTTTTATCTGTTTAATGTGTGTAATAGTTGTTGACAATGTATGCATGTTAAAATATGGAATAGGCAGAGTGAGGATTATTACTATAACTGTGTCGGGAGTGTATTTTTTCCCATATGTGGCAACGTTCATGCATGAAAGGCCGAGGCGTGTGTATTTCAATCATAACCACTGTTTCTTGCGGTGTAGTTTCATGAGACTCGAGCACCTCCTCTGAAATGTTATGTACAACTACTTGGCAGGTTTGATTCCCGTAGTGAGTACGATTGGAGCCTACGGGTAAAGAGACTTGTGACGGTGTACGGGCCGTGAGAAGTGACGGATCACGGTGTACGGATCGGTGATCCCGAATCCAATTCGTATGCCAAGTAGCTACAAGGATCCATGACTCGGGTCATCTTCTAGACGTAGAAGCGGACGGGAATAGGGGATACCTTGGTATTGGTTATTGATTTGTGAATCCTTGATTTTACAGGCTCAGGAGGTACTTCGGTACTAGTGTGAGTTTACAGGCTCACCGTGGTGGTTACTTGTGTGTGTGTACTCATGGTCTTTCCCCTTTCCCCTTGGACATGAGTTAGGTTTATTTTAGAACCTTGTAAAGCCGAGAGGACTTTAAGATAGGGAACTCACTGAGATTTGATGTATCTCACCCCACTGTTGTTGTTTACATCACAGGTTCTGCAGGTTCCGCGAAGGATAAGGATAAGGTCGTGTGATTATCCTTACTTATCTGATGGCTTTGCTTCTGTTGTGGAGTTTTGAGATCCTTAGTGATCTAGTTTTTAGTATTTTGTCTTTTGAAACATCTTTAGATATACGATGCCGTAGTTTTTTTTGTATTAGGCTTTATGGGGCATGTATATGTATAATGTGTTACTAAGAACTTATTGTATATTTCAGTACCAAACGTACTTATCATGTATAATATATGATTTGATGCATGTATTATATATGGGGGCTTTATAGGGGATTTCACACCACCATGTTGCCGGAAACGCAATCGCGTGCGGACGGAAGCACCAAACCGACGAAAACGGCAACGGAGGAAAACGCCGGAATCGCAAGCAGGAGGAGCCGGAAATACGAACGGAGGGAAACGCCGGAATCTCCGAGCAGGAAGAGCCGGCCGGAACGGAAGAAGATCGAGAAAAGTGAAAATGAGCGCAGAGGGAGAAGATGAAACTCTATCGTGTAATCCATTCTTTCCAAATTTATCTGCTTTTGTTTTAATCTTTTGATATTTTATTATAAGTTTTCTTTTAATTAAATATTTTTAGGATAAAATGAATTGGGCTTAGCCCATGGCTGTCATTCTAAATACACCCTTTGATTTACAAATCCCAGCCCATTCTAAATTTTATATCTTTTCTAATTATATTTATTTAATTTAATCTTAATTTTTGATAATTGATTTTTCTTTGATTATGATATCAATATTATTTTCTAAGCATGACTAATTTTTAAATGATAAATTTGACATTTTTTAATTAGTCTTAATATTATTTCTTGGTTTTTAGCTAAATTGTGATTAATATTAATATTAATTATTAGTTTTGTGATATTAATATTATTTTCAAATATTAAGATATAAGTTAGCATTTTTCTTTAAATTCATTTTTCTATAACTATTTGATTCAATTCTAACCACTCGATGAGATCAAGGGCATTTTTATGCGATCTTTGGTTTTCTCTGCTTGTTTGGTTTTTCCCTCTGATGCAGAAATTCTTAATTGAAGCCTTGGAGCTCATCAGATGCTCCTCTGCTTGCGTGGAAAAGTTTACCGGTGTACGGTAAACTCGAATTTAAATGCTTTGCTTGTATGTCATGCATGATTTATTCACATCTGTTAAAAAACAATTAAACTTGCAAACAAGTATTTCCTGTTAATACACTGCACTCAATTGGGCCTCTAATAGAGTGTAAGACCCAATCCCCTTTTATACCAAAACCATTTTGGGCCTCAGTCATTGTATAAGTCTCCGTACAGTTTTCAAAACTCTAACACGATGTTTTGCCGTGCTTGCTTTTATTCTCACGATATTTTTTCCGTGAATGTATATTTTATCTGTCACGATGTTTTGCCGTGAATGTCTGTTTATTTTACACGATGCTTTTCCGTGTATATTTTCAATTGCCATGATATCACGATGTTCTTCCGTGTATATTTTATCACATGATGTTTTTCCATGTATTCAGTTTCACACACGATGTTCTACCGTGTATATTTTATCTGTCACGATGCTTTGCCGTGTATTCATTTATTACGTGATGTTTTGCCACGTATGCATGCTCCCTTAGGATCTCTTAGTTCAAATTTTATTTTCGATTAGGTTTGAAATAAGACAGACATTAGGATATCCAACCAAGCATGATAACTTTAGGTTAAATTTTCCCTCTCGCCGCCGTGCGATTTAAACATTATTTTCTGTAGTTCGTGCCCCGTAAGGGCGAACTACGACCGCTCTGATTTCTCAAGATCCCGTTTGAGAATACGTAGGCATAAGACTGCAAAGTCTTAGTGAGCGACCTTTTCTTTTTTTCATCATTCTCTTTATATCCGACGTTTTTCCAGATATTCGTATTTGCGACCTTTTTATTTTTATCTCTTTCAAATCTGACGTTTTCCCAGATATTTTCAACTTTTTCCTTTTTTCATCGTCTCTTTACATCCGACGTTTTTCCCGGATATTCGTATTTTCAATCTCTTATTTATTTCCTTCAATCCGATGTTTTCCCGGATATTCATATCGTTTCTTTTCAAAACAATTGTCTCTTGTGATTTAAATTCAAAATCTTATTTGTTATTAAAACTTCCAATCTTTCTTTGTTGAACAACTAACCAAACAGCATGGAAGCTCTACAACGGGTAAGTGTTTATCCGCTTTCTTTTATCTGCTTTCATATATATAACTGTATTGTGGGGCTGTTTCACTGTAAGTCTTCTTTCATAAACTCATATCAACTGTGTAATACTAGTATAGATATTTAGAATTTCCCCGGCTACTACGTCTAGAACCAGACAAAATCCCGTCTCCTTACATCCGATGTTCTCCCAGATATTTCACCCTCCTTTGACAATTAGGATTTTCTTTTACAACAATTTTAGACAACTAGATCTAAGAAATTTCCCCCCTTGAACAGTTCATATACAGAAGGCCATTGTTCCAAGTGAAACCCCTTATAGAACTGTTCATCAGCCTCCTCTTGGGCTTAGTGCAAGGACCCACAGGCTTCCTAAAAGCATCCTCGCCTCCTCTTGGGCGTTGTATAAGGACCCTTCGGCTTCTTAGAAGTTTTCACAACCTCCTCTTAGGCTTCGTATAATGATTCTTCCTCAGCGAAGATAGCCTCCTTTTGGGCTTCATACAAATTGTCCCTCGGCTTCTTAAAAGTTATTCTCGCCTTCTCTTGGGCTTTGTACAAATTGTCCCAACAACCTCCTAGAGGTATAGGAACAAAAATTAGTCATCTTACTAGAACAGTTTTTCAAAAGAGTCTAGATCTTGATCCCGAAGCGTACTTTCTCTTACACATAGTACAAAAGACACACCCAGTAGACTTGGACAGTTTATATCCCCTCTTGAGTCTCAAAGACACTCTCAAGTTCCTTCTAAACACAGGATAAACCCTTCCCTCTTTTTAACATCCGACGCTTTCCCGGATATTCCTTTTCTTTACATCCGACGCTTTCCCGGATATTCCTTTTATTTTCATCTGATGCTTTCCCGGATATTCCTTTTTATTTTCATCCGACACTTTCCCGGATATTCCTTCTATTTTCCGATGTTTTTCCCGGATATTCATATCTCAATCTTTAATCTCTTCACTCTTTTCAATCAATTCCCACAAACACCCTTTAGCTTCATATCTCGGGCTTTGAACAAGATACCCAAATATCTCTTTTCCTCCCATAGAATAGGAGGAACTACGATTGCTCTGATTTCCCTGTTTTCTTTAACGGGAATACGTAGGCATAAGATTGTGAAATCTTAGCGAACACACTAAACAAAAAACCTTAGGTCCAGTACCTTACCAAAAACATCAAAAAACCCGAAAACAACAAAAATATCTTTTCAACATCTCTCAACATGCCCAAACAGTTACAACAAATAAACACCATCAAGTAGAAAATAGTAGAACAGTAGAAAATTGCTATCAACCCATGGATAACCATGTATAGGATGGGTAATTAACAACTCCCCATTGTATAACCTGACCCCGAACTCCCTAATCTCTTAGCACTTGTTAAAGAAAACATTTACGTGCAAGGTTAGTTTGAGATAGCTTCCCTTTCCTTTCCAGCTTCATAGGATAAATAAGAAATCAGAAAGTAGCACCCAATCCCATCCGCAGGCGGATGTGGGCGGTCACGAAAACCGCGCTACAATATCATGTAGCTATATTAACTAGGAATTATTCAAAAAGCTTTTCTATTAGGCTTTAGATCGTTGTCTTTTCAATGACCAATACATTATGCGGTGCCATAGTTTTGAAGATTTTGGGTTCTATGTAACTAATCTATTCTCGACGTGAATGCATATCAGTAAGCTATTGACTTTTGAAGTCCAGAGGCTGCTTCTTTGCTACTTTATAATTTCTTATTGCAGACTTTTGAAGAAAGGAGCAATAACCCTTCAAATGATTTTCAAGTTGCTCTAAAGCAAGTATGTTGAGCATGTTTTGGCTACAATAAATTTTAGCATTTAAGTTGTCCGCCTCTCTTTAAATTTCTATCCCCCTTCTGCGTTAAAAATTTTTGTTTTTCTTATTTGATATGATACCAGACCTTGCAAAGGAAGATACAGCTTAGCTCTTGCCAAATTTTGAGTCCTGATAGGTTTGCTCACTCTACTCAGCATGATCGTTCAGCTGGTATGATACTTATTTTAATTTTATTCAGAACCATATTTTGCACAGTAAAGTGGTTTAGAGCAGTGATACATGTTGTAGTAGTGATACATGATGTTTCTATCAGTGTTGTTTGTGTGTTGCCTACAATTTGCATAAGCCACTTCTTGATTTTTCTATCATTGTTGTTTGTATATTGCCTACATGATGATTTTTATTTTACTTCAACTTGTCCAACCCTGCAGCTTCAAGAATTAGCTTTTCAGGTACTAAAGACTTTCAGGAGGGAAAATCCCTGAAAGATATAATCCTAAAGCTATATAATCCCTGGTGGCTTCTCTTTGACTTCAAGTAATATAGTTTCACATCTACCGATTTGTGCCATAAAATCTTCATAAAAACTTGACCATGGAGCCAGTTCTTATATCTTTTGTTTCCTCTATTCTTGAGTCAACCCACAGGTGTTAGAGGAAGTTAGATGGAAGCTACTATTTCTCTTTCAAATGCACAATTTTCCACTTTGTTGTGCATATTTGGTCTTTTATTATAGCCAAAGATACCAAATTTTGACATTTATTTATTGTAAACTTTAGGCAAGTTTCCAGTGGAATCTTCCTTTGTGGATTTGGTTGTTTTAATCTGGAAGTCTCTTGATTTTTCTATCAACCAACTGACTCAAGAAGTCCTTAGAGTGTTAAAAGATGGTGGAACAACTCTTATTCGCAAGTCTTCCTAATCTGTTGTGGGTTTTGATGACGAGGTAATAATAATAGCTAGATTGTTCCTGGGTGAAATAATGTTGTTGGACATGATCTAAAATTTTTCTCATTATCCTTACAGTCGTTCCTGATCTTGAAAACAAGTTGTTATTGGCAAGGTTTTCAGAAATACAGGCTTTATAATCTTCTGCGGTAAGTTTTATTTTCTGGTTTCCATCTCCCTGTCATCTCTATTAGCCATTGTTTTCTTATGTTATAACTGTTCTGCAATTAAGTAAAAAAATTGTTCTTCAATAGAATAGAATGTGTTGGAAACATTTCATAAACCAGTTAATAAAATGCGTGGAAACATTTCATAAAATAGTTATTGTTTTGTCATGTTTCCTGAAACCCAGTGTACTGGTATTTGATGACCATTGTTGTAGTTAATGTTTTTTCATTCAAAGTGAAAAGGCATTTTACCTTAATTCATATGAAAATTGTTGTTGTATAATCATCTTTATGTATGTAATCATCTTTATGTAGTTAATGTTTCTTTAATGCACTATCTTGATTGTAATGTTGACATTGTATTTATGTCTATATCAGGGGACACAGAACCAATGAAATAGGCAATGCGGCTCAGAGATGGCCTGCATCTTGCAGAAGCTCTACAACAATACACAACCAATTGTATAGATTATGCTGAATTTGGTTGTAAGACTCAAGCCTCAAATTAAGGTCTAATCATTTTGATCTTTTTCGGTTTAATGTTATTTTTCATTTTGTTGGTTCAATTTGATTATCAATTTGAGAGTTACTTAGCTGAAGGAAAATTGGTTGAAGAAGCAGATTATTTTGAAGAAAGAGTGACTTATATAAAAAGAGTGGTTTTATTTTATTTTTTGTTATAGAAATAGCTTATAAATAAGTATTTGCATTATATGCTTTTATTTCATAATCATTTAGTAAGTCCATATAATAACTAAGACTTGGCCCCTAAATTGTGCAGGATTCATTGCACTTTTGCTGACTGTTACACGTCATCAGAAGTTATAGGATCTGTAGATCCTGGTATGGTATATTGAACACAACATTTTAAATGTTGTTTTTATAAAATTCACATCTCCAACGCCCTTCATGTGGCAATATGTCATGCAGATGAAGGAACTTGAGGAGAAATACAAAGAGCAAGAGCAACAGTTGCAGCATACTCACCAAATTAATTAGAATTTCTCATTCGTAGGAACTTGCCTGTCATTGATGGAGTTAAGGTACCCACATTTATATCTCAAGTTTTGTATCCATAATATATTTTATGCATACTTCACATTTCATTTAATGCCCAATTACATTATACATCATATTTGCAACTAAATGGGATTCTTCACCATCACCAGTCATAATTATTCTGCCTTTCATTATTCCAACTTTACAGTTTCATATGTATTAATGCATATCCATTTCCAATGTAGGGGGAAGCTGAAGACTCACAAGCCACATTATTTAACCCTGCCTCCTATTCTTTACATCACACACCAATCTTCAGAAAAACACATATTTTTCTATGGCATCCAACCAAAATCTCGAAGCCCCTAACCCTGTCGATGTTGAGACGGCACCTCACCAACCGCCTTCTCCGGAATTGCAACGACCTCAGGCAGTCCATCATCCTCTACACGCCTAAGTAAGTCTACAGGTTCAGGAAATACTTTTATTACTGCATATTGTACTGACTAAAATTATATGTTCTTTACTCTTTCATTGTCATTAAATATTCTATTTTTCTTAATGTCAACAGACCCAACAACATGTTGAAGCTGTCGTCCACCTACAATCTGATTCTGAGAACCGACCACCTACGGAGGTTCAACATTCGCCGGAATTCGAGCGCTGTCAACCGCACCAACAGGGACCCCACATTCAACCACTTCTGCAGCTCGCCCCGGTAAATTTCAGTTTTCCCTGCATAACTGTGACGCTCTGTTTATGGTTTGTTTTCATTTTAACAAAAACAGTATGTTCATTTTGGAAGAACTGAGTTCTATAATATCCGACAATACATCATGATTAATGTCGTTGATAAATGGTTGTCTGTTCATGTTGACAATACTGATGAACTGGTATTTTTTCTACAGGTCTGTGACCCTCCTGCAGTTCGGCAATCACGAAAGAGAAGAAGAAGAACGACTTCACCTACAATTTTTAGGAAAGTTACTTACTTGGATTCAGATGATGACCAACAAACGGACTATGAAGCTGTTGATCCGATGATGACGACGAGCGCGACTATACATGGGAGAACTACATGTATGGAAGGATTTTTACAGATAGTGATTAAATATCCCATGCTATCTTATGCTTTTCATTTTTATGTTATAGACTTTTTGTCTTCTTCAGTTACATAAATATGTTATAGTTATTCACTTTTTGTCTTCATCGGAATCATTACTTTAAGTGTTTATCTCTAAATATATATGACAAATTCTGAACCATTACTTTTAGTGTTTATCTCTAAATATATCTTTATGTCATGATCTTTAAATTATATAAGTGTTATATTAACAGTCATAAAAAACTATTTGAATTCTAACATATTAATCAACTAACTTAATTGAAAATTAACATACAATAACTTTTTGAATTCTAACATAATGCGTCCAGGTTTCTAGAATGAACTAAAAGCCACATCAATCAAGACCACATTAATCACTTTTATTCAAAACATTTCAAAGTAATCAAAATCAATTAAATGTAGTGATTAATCATTTACATTAATATTATTATCATTTTTCTTAAACATGACCTAAATGATTCAATCACTACATTTTGTTCCAGTTCAAGATTAAAATGTACAAAAAAAAAATATTTGAAGCATTTTTATATACGAATAAATATTGTTGTTATTAACAGAAACAAGTTATAAACGGGCACAACTTTACTTTTGATTCAATTTTTTTTATATACGGAAACAACTTTACTATTCATTCAATTATTTTGTATAAATAGTGTCAAAACAAAACTAATATTTATATACGGGAAAAAATACATTGTTGATTACAATATTTTTATATACGAAAACAATTACAATTGTTATAAATGAGAACAACTTTACTACTGGTTTAAATATTGAATAATAAAATTTATCGACCATTATATTCTCTCTTATAACATAATTGTCTTATTTGTTAAAAAAACCTAAACGATTAATTTATCTAATACAAATTTCAATAGTTTTTTAATCATATTATTATTATTATTTATATTGTTGTTTACCTTTCATCTTCTACATGTATTACTATTTCAACTTAAATTTAATATTATTCTTAAGTTTTTTTTTTCTTTCTATTTTTAACTTTGAATCTAACTTTAGTTTCTTTCTATAAATATTATTATTTATATTGTTGTTTACCTTTCATTTGTTTTTGGTCTACCTACTAATTAATATTTTTTGTTTAATATTTTCAATCATCATTGCATTATTTGAATTTATATCAATAATTAATTTAATTTCTTCTTTTACAACACACAACAATTTCTTATACTTACCAATATAAATTTTTAATTTCAATCATATCTATTTTTATAATTTTACCATTTTTCTTTTCAATTTGATTAACAATTACACGTCCATAACATAAAATCCTCGAACAGACAGGCCGTGCGAACGCACGGGTTAGTTACTAGTTTCAATTGAAAACATAAAGTTATGTTCGCAATAGAGAATTTAGTGGGAAGGCTACAAAATGAGAATAATTTGTTAGATAATCACAAACCACCCATATAACAGTGATCAAAAGAGTAAGGCAGATGTGTGATAAAGTCCATTGTAAGTTCTTCCCAAACTTGTTTTGGTATAGGAAGTGGTTGAAGTAACATTTTTTTTCTTTTGTGGTTTATACTTGTTATGATGGTATGTCTAACACTGTTTAATCAAAATATTTTACATTTTTATATAGAATTGGCTACGAAAAGATGTTTCTAGTCTTGCTACAGTTGGTTTAACACCAAAATGACCCACTGTTGGTGTTTTATGATATTCATGAAGAAATGTCATGTGAATGTCTTTAAAAGCAAATGCAAATAACTTATCCTTAAAGTAAAGTAACCCATTTGAAAATTTGTACCACCTATATTCATTATTATATTTTTCCATTTGCTCAACTAACTTATGACCTTCACTTTGTGATGCATAATATTATTGGAGTTGTTTCATAAGATTTGAAATCGGTGAGGACAATGATAATTACAAAAAGTAAGCTTTTTTAAAATTTTCTGTTCAAAGCACCAATAACAAGATTAAACCCTTGTAGTTTAGAAGTTCATTTTTGTTGTTGTGTTGTTTGTATCTTTTGAAGCAATAAGTGTCTCGAACTCTTTTAAACTAAGTAGATGTGGAAGTGTTGACCAATAATATATTGAAGCCACTTTTGGATGTATTATGTGATTGTATACATTTCTCTCACATAAATTGAATCATCTTGCATTCTAGGACACATTTTCTTGCTAAAGAAGGGAAGTAAATGGCCACACCACCTGTCTCAACAATGAATATTTTTGTAAAGTTAGCACCGACATGTCAGTCATTTTCTTTTTCAATTATGTAAAGGCAAAACTAAGCTCTATACTCCAAAAAATTTAATAGAACACAACAAGTCGGTGAGAGGATCGGGGAGAGTGGCGTAGCTACGCACAGAGCGTCTATAAAAGTCGGTGAGCCTAAAAAAAACTCGGAGAGCCTTTAGCTAGCAAGGTTCGAGACAATCCAAAATTACCCTTGGTTTTTCTAGATCTGGGGCAACACCCACAAAATAAATCACATGACCTAAGTAATTTACATTAGCCATTGTAAAATACACTTAGATAATTTGGCAACAAAAGCATGTGATTTTAATAAATTAATAACAACATGTAAATTAACAAAGTGATCACTCATGTTAGAACTGTAAATCAAGATGTCATCAAAAAACACTAGAACAACCGTCTTATGTAATTGTTGTATGTCTTCCTCAACCAAGAGTAGGAGAAACCTACTAGAAACACACTTATGTCCAGGAACAAATTTTTGATATCAATTATAACAAAGACCTTGTGCATGTCGCTATTGTAATTGAGTTTGTGATATACGTCTAATGAGAAATTTAGGTTGTTGGGTTGTGGGTTGAGGTTTAGGATTTGGAATATGTTATTGGAAAGTTGGGTTTTGGAGTTTTTCAATATGCAGGCTTTGGATGGTAGAGTTCATGCGGTTAAAAGGGGCAAAGAAGGATTTTTATTTTTAATTTTGGTTTGGCATCTTTTAGTTTGGATTTAATGAAATTTAAAAGGCCAATTACTTAAGGAATTGATAATTGTCTATGGTTGACCATTTAATTTCTAATTTCATGTGATAAGCCATAAATAAATAAATAAAAACAAGAATAGTTTCTTAAGGCAATCCCACAATTTAATTTCCCAACTTCTCAAATTTAGCTTGAATAATCAATAACAGAATCATCTTGTTTCAACTTAAATAATTTAGCTTGATGATTAACATACGTTGAGGGGGGCCAAATCGCAATTCCCTAACCCTTCATATAAAATGCAACCAATTATATACAATTTTCAGGGGACAATTGATAAATAGAGGGAGTGTTAGCTCCTAATTTCAACGCCTGATGTTGGGATAAGAGTCTTTCCCAAGGGAGAGAATATCTAAAGTTTTATGAGGCTTCGACAGAAACGTGGCTATAAGAAAATCTAGTCGAAAGCTATCTGTTCTGCAGAGAAGAGAAAACTTAAAAGACTTTGAAATATTTCTAAGAGTTTGGAAGAGTTTTCGACCAAAGACTAGGAAGTGTCATTCGACGCGAAGGTTTTAAATTCAAAAATAAGAGGGAGCGGTTATTTCTATCTAATTCTGAAGTGGGACATGTGGCGTTCATCCAAGAGCCCAAGACATGCACGACGCCAAGTGTTTCGTCCTGATTGATGACCCGTTAGTGGCTAGTTATTTTTCTACCATTATAAATAGTGAGTCTTAGGAATAATTTTGGAGGTGTTCCATTGTATACAAAATTCAGTGTGCTCAAAGTACTAGCGTAGAGAAACGAGCGTGTGAAAATGTATGTTGGAGTAACACCATTTTTTATGATTCAATGCAATTTACTAAGTTCCTTTTATTAAAAGTCTCTTTTCATTTCATGCAAGTTAAATTTCTGCATTTACCAGTCTTTTCGATTTAGCCCCTTTTCAAAGCCTTTTTACTTTTCAGTTACTTTAAGTTTCTTGAAGAAATCCTTTTTCACTTCTATACCCTATCGAAATACACAAGTTTACGAAATAAACAAATTTAGCACATGTCCTAGGATTTGTGTGTTCGATCCTGTAAGTTACTCATTTTTTACGTGAAATTGATAGACCATCGGTTGTTTACTATTTTTACTAGTAAGCAAATTGGCACTCCCAGTGGGACCCGTGCTAAATAACATTTTTTAAAAAGTTAGAATTCTGTGTTTTGATTATCCTTTTTGTGTCAAGTCTTTCGTTGTATGTTATTAAGAAGTGGAAAAGTAGCCACCACAAACGAAGAGAGACCAAAAAGAAAGTATACGAGGAAAATGGCAAGTACTAACCAGCCAAATAGTTCCAATCCTCAAACTACATCAGGTGTCAATGTAGAACCAACCCTAGGGTCTTCGACTGGAGGACCCACCGTTCTTGCGTCTGTATCTGAAATTATTCCATATATGACAAGTTCGACACCAACCTATTATATTTCCCGTACTGAACCAATTTTGACATATGTTGGGCCAAGGGGACCCCCGGTGACTGCCCCTCCAATAGGAACGTCTACTTATCGACAATTTCCACCACCAGGTTTTTCAATGCCCTTAAACGCACAAGAACAACCTTATGGAATGCCAACTTCCATTATTATGAATTTGCAAAACGCACCCCTAGTATATTCAGAACCCGTGATGACATCACCTTTACAAGGGTCAGGATATTAGATTAATATGGGTCGAAATAGCCAATCTTTAAGGATGGGATATTCAACTCGAAATTCCAGGCTTGATGAATACCACTGCAGCCTATTTAACGCAGTAAATGGACGAAAGTAACCACCAAATGGTCCAAATGATGTCCCAAACCATGGGGGAGATTTTCCAAGCTTTAATTCAAAACACTACCCAGACCAATCAGCAAATGGCTGCGCAGATAACGTGCCTTTCAGATTTCTTTGGTGCGTCTAACCCTCCTAGACACCCTCATAGAGAGTATATCGCAACCAACCAATGGGTAGTATTCGAAGAGGACACTATTAACCAAAACCAACAAAATCCAGGAAATATACCTCAAACAAATATACCAAACCAGGGAGTAGTCGAACCCCCTAGGTTTCAACAGCAAATTCTTGTAGGAGAATAACTAAGAGTGGTTTTGGTGAATAGAAATCAGGATGCTGATAACGTTGTGCAACAAGTTCGACGTAATGATATGGCAGCGGATAATAATCTGGCAACCATGGTCGAAAGGATAATGGTCCAAAATGGGGTAGATTTTGGCCTGCGAAGGCCAAATTACACATCTCCATTATCAGAGTACATTCTCTAGTCGGAGTTACCCCCAAGAACGAAAGTCCCTAAGTTTACTAAGTTCTCTGGGGATACCACTGAATCCACCATCGAACACGTGGCCAGATACGTGATAGAGGCTGGGGAAATCGCGAATAATGAGAACCTTAGGATAAAATACTTTCCAAGTTCTCTGACGAAGAATGCCTTCACGTGGTTTACAACTTTTCGTCCTAATTCGATTCACAATTGGACCCAGTTAGAACGGTTGTTTCATGAGCAGTTCTATATGGGGCAAACGAAGATTAGTCTGAAAGAGTTGGCTAGTATAAAACGTAAATTCACTGAGCCAATAGATGACTACTTAAATAGATTCCGACTCCTCAAAGCTAGATGCTTTACTCAAGTGCCAGAGCACGAGTTAGTCGAAATGGCTGCCGGAGGCCTCGATTATTCTATTAGAAAGAAATTAGATACGCAGTATCTAAGAGATATGGCCAAATTGGCCGATAGAGTTCGACAGTTAGAACGCCTAAAAGAGGAAAAGGCTAGGGCAAATAAGAATAAGAGGGTGTCTTACGTCGAAGTTAATAACGACGATGAAAAGTACTATAATGAGCCAGTTAATTTCGACGAAGGCGAGATCGATCTTGCTGAATTCAAACAAGGCCCACCTTACTCTTGTAAGTTGTTGGCCCCTTCGAATGAGAAGAATCCTGTCGAAACTGAGAAAAATGAGAAATTCCCCAAGAAAACTTATACTTTCGACGTTACTAAATGTGACGAAAATTTTGATTTGTTAGTTAAGGATGGTCAGATGATAGTACCACCTGGTGCTAAAATGCCTCCTTTAGAACAAAGGAAAAAAAAAGGGTTTTGTAAATATCACAATTTCTTGGGCCATAAGACTTCTCAATGTTCTATTTTCAGGGATCTTGTTCAAAACGTAATCCAAGAAGGAAGGCTAAAGTTCAGAGAGAAATCCAAAAATCAAATGAAGATCGATTTAGACCCTCTGCCAGTAGCTGATTCCCATTATACTAAGCCAACGGAGGTCCATATGGTCGAGGTTGCTGAAGGCCTCGACAATGAGGTTAATGTGGTCGAAATCACTAATGATTTCAACAATGAGGCAGTTATGGTTAGGGTGACTGAAAATCTTGACCAAGAAGTCCTAAAGAGTTTTGTTGTTGTCGAAATTTTCACGAACAACACTACTGATGGTGTTGAGATCACTGAAGGCGCCGGCAAGGGAGTTCCTGAAGATTCCAAGTGGATGTTGGTAGCAAAAGGAACCACTGACGGTTTTATTCAGATGGATAAGGCTGTTAAGGGCCTGCAAGTGAAATTGTGCAAGCTTGACATCACTGAGGATGTCAAAATGGAAGTTAATATGGTGGAAATCTCTGAGGAAGTACCAACGGAAGTCGGTGATGAACGCCGACAAGAAGAGTACAACAAGCTGGCCTTCCCAAAAGAGGAAATAAATCTGGTCGATTTTATGCACAGATGTCAGAGGAAGGGATCTGAAGTCATGCTATGCCTCAGGTGTAGCACTGTGTTCGACAAAAAAGCAGCGCGGAACCTTAAACGGGTGCGAAAGGCCAATCAGAAGTGGGAGAAGACCAATAATGGCCCCAGGAGTTTTGACCCTAAGAGGTCTGCTCAAACCAGGTACAGTCAAAGGCTAGAGCACCAGGAGCAAGACCTGCTACGTTCAAACCATTTGCTGAACTTTCTAACGGAAAATGGATAAAACCAAATGAGAGTAGGGGTAAAGGTCAACAAAAATGGAAGGATTTCGACGTCAGTAGGGGTTCTTCACTTACTTCTCACAAGGAATATCAACCCTCCAGCAAACTGGCCCACATTTCTGATAATTACAAGGGAAAAAATCCCATGTCGAGGTCACAGTGGAGGAGAGAGCAACGAAGGAGAAAGGCCCAAAGGGAGGCCGAATCAAAAGATAAGGCTGAATCTAGTATCAACCTACCTGCCGAAAACAATGGAAGGGGAGGAACTGTCGAAAAGTTGCCCATAGGGCAAAAATTGTTTAAGACTCAGGACGACGTGGCCAGAGAAAAACATGATCAGGCCATAGTAGAAGACGAGATGATGACAAACAATTTTGACTCAGATTCTGATGCTTCATTGGACATCATCGTGAATGTGGTCTCAGTACTGCTTAGGGAATTTGACCAGATCACAGAGGTCGAAGAAATTGATGCCTACTCTGAAGCTGAGATGGCAGCACACAAACCAGTGTACTACTATGTAATGAATAATGGCTGCGTCGAAGAGCATAATGCCTTCTTTGAGCGGTCCTACGAGGCTATGAAAAACCATCTGAAGCCTCTATTCATCATTGGGAAAGTTTAGAATGTTCCAGTGAATAAGATCTTGGTCTACTGCAGCGTTATAGTGAATTTAATGCCGCACTTTATGCTGCAAAAGATTGGCAAATTTGACACAGACACCAAGTCACACAACATGGTGCTGTCAAATTACGAAGGGAAAATTGGCACCACTCTTGGTGTTATTCAAGTCGATTTAACTGTTGGAAGGCCTACCGTTTTCATGGTGGTCGAAACCAAGGCGAATTATAATTTGCTTTTGGGGCGAGAATGGATACATGGAATTGGGGTTGTACCATCTTTCATGCACAAAAGAATCACCATATGGAGGCCAGACGGCATCGTCGAAAACATTGAAGCCGATCAAGGGTATTTCAAGGCCCCAATCAACCACCTCGACAGACGGCAATTTGACAAGCACTTGGCTAATATTGCTCCATGCAATCTGGCCGACTTTTCTTTTACCCCAGATGATGAGGCATATTGCTTATTGCATCTGTATCCCATCAATGGATTTGGATGGGATAGGGAGGTGGTAGGTGAGGATTATTTCGCATATCCTACGCTTGTACCTGGAATAACTCCGACGGGTTGGGGAAGTGAGTTCAGTGATGATGTCTGAACTCGAAGTGATGAGAAAATTTTTGGCTTATATAGCCGAGAATAAGTTACAAGCGGCCTTAGAGGCTGAGATTAAAAATATGGTTGATGAAGCCATTGAAGATTCATATAAATGAGGTCCTGGTAAGGACTTCGACCTAGAACCACCTGACCAGGTTCGGGATGAAGAACAGAGGCTCGACGCAATCTATGATGATAAGCCTTTGGGTTTCGAAAAGGATCCACTGACAACTAATGTCAAATTGCTAGCGCAAGATCCACTCGAATAAATCGACTTGGGAGAGGGAGCAGTGAAGAGGCCCACTTATATCAGCGTCAACATTACTCCATAACTCAGAGTCAAAGTAATCCAATTGCTGAAAGAGTTCAAAGACTGTTTTGCCTGGGATTATGATGAGATGCCTAGTCTGAGCAGGGAGTTGGTCAAATTAAAACTGCCAATCAAGTCTGGAAAGAAGCCTATCAAGAAAAATCCCAGACGGTTTGCACCAGCAATCCTTTCAAAGATCAAAGAGGAAATCGAAAGGCTTCTTCGTTGTAGATTTATTCGAACTGCCAGGTATGTCGAATGGCTTGCAAACATAGTGTCTATTATTAAAAAGAATGGGACTTTGAGGTTTTGCATAGACTTCAAAGATCTGAATGCTGCGACCCCAAAGGATGAATATTCAATGTCGGTGGCGGAGATGTTAGTTGATTCCGCCGCTGACCATGAATACCTTAGCATGCTCGACAGGTATTCTGGGTATAACCAAATATTTATTACTGGAGATGATATCCCTAAGACGACGTTTCGATGCCCTGGGGCCTTATGCACTTACGAATGGGTAGTTATGCCTTTTGGCCTAAAAAATGTTAGGGCAACATATCAAAGAGCAATGAATACTATCTTCCATGATTTCATAGAAACTTTTATGCAGATTTACATTGATGATATTGTTGTGAAGTCAGTTTCAGGGAAGAACCAAATTGACCATCTTCGACAGTCATTCGAAAGAATGCAAAGACATGGTCTCAAAATGAATCCTCTCAAATGCGATTTTTGTGTGCAGGCGGGAGACTTCTTAGGCTTTGTGGTCCACAAGAAGGGAATCGAAATCAATCAAATTAAGACCAAGGGCATCATGGAAGCGAAAGCGCTATCGACAAAAAAGGAACTCCAGTCATTGTTGGGAAAGATTAACTTCTTGAGTAGATTTATCTCAAATCTCAGTGGGAAGAGTCAAGCTTTTTCACCTCTACTCCGATTGAACAAGGAAGGATTCGACTAGGGGCAAGCTCAACAGGAGGCTTTCGACAAAATCAAAGAGTATTTAAGTCATCCTCCAATCTTGGCACCGCCTTATAGAAGTAGGAGTATGAGATTGTACATATCTGCGTCAGACAAAACCTTAGGGAGCATGTTGGCTCAAGAGGATGAAAATGGCGTCGAAATAGCCATTTATTACCTTAGTAGGGTTTTGAATGATGCAGAAACTAGGTATAACATGGTTGAGAAATTATGTTTATGCTTGTATTTCTCTTGTACAAAATTAAAGAAATACATAAAGCCAGTTGATGTTTATGTTTCGTCTCATTTCGACATTATTAAGCATATGTTATCCAAACCTATTTTGCATAGTCGAATTGGTAAATAGGCCTTGTCATTAACTGAATACTCCCCAACCTATAGACCTTTAAAGGCCGATAAGGGGCAAATGGTAGTAGATTTTATTGTCGACCATTCTATAAATGAGAGCGTGTCGAATTATCTTGAGCTTGAATCTTGGAAATTATATTTTGATGGTTCAAGTTATAAAGATGGCACAGGCGTTGGAGTCTTGATTATCTCTCCTAATAAAATCCCAACAAAATTCAAATATAAAGTCGAAGGTGTATGCTCGAATAACGAGGCTGAATATGAAGCCTTAATAGCCGGACTTGAAATTTTGTTGGAATTGGGGGCAACTCGAGTCGAAATAATGGGAGACTCAGAGTTAGTTATCAAACAGATTACAAGGGAATACAAGTGCGTGAAAGAGAATCTCATCATGTACTTTGTAATAGTCAATAGACTACTTAAATAGTTTGAGATGGTGAGTGTACGACATATACCTCGATTGGAGAACCATGTAGCCAATGACTTGGCTCAAATTGCATCTGGGTACAAAATTTTGAAGGAAAAGTTGCAAGACATAATTGAAGTTAGAGGTAGAGTCGTATCGACCAGATTATCCCCATCAGACTTGGAAGCTACAAAGTTAGGGTACGCTGATAAGGAAAATTTTGAAGTTTTGGCTGTGGATAGTTTAACAAATGAAGACTGGAGGAAGCCAATAGTGGAATATTTGCAAAATCCAACAGCATCCACAGAGCGTAAAACCAGGTATCGTGCTTTGAGCTATGTTCTTTTGGGTAATGAATTGTTTAAAAAGACTCCTGAAGGGGTCTTGCTTAAGTGCCTTAGTGAATCAGAAGCATATTTACCCCTTTCGACTATCCATGGTGGGGCATGTGGGGCACGTCAGGTAGGCCACAAGATGAAAAGGCTCTTGTTTTGACAAGGCATGTACTAGCCTACTATGTTGAAAGACTGTATCGAATTTGCTAAAGGATGTCAAGAGTGCCAAGTGCATGCAGGTATACAACATGTTCGTGAAAGCGAATTACACTCCATAGTTAAACCATGGCCCTTTAGAGGTAGGGCTTTGGATTTGGTTGGTGAGATTCGACCAGCATCATCTAAGAATCAAAGGTACATTTTGGTAGGTATTGATTACTTTACAAAGTGGATCGAGGCCATACCTTTACCAAATGCCGACCAAGAGGATGTGATCGAAATCATTAAGAAACACATCATCTATAGATTTGGAATCCCAAAAACTATTACAACGGATCAAGGATCTGTTTTTACTGGTCAAAAGATGCAGGAATTCGCTAAAGAGATGGGTTTCAAGTTGTTAACCTCTACACCATATTATGCTCAGGCAAATGGTCAGGTGGAAGCGTCAAATAAGGTAGTGATTGGTTTGATTAAAAAACATGTGGGAAAGAAGCCGAGAAATTAGCATAAGACATTAGACCAGGTTCACTGGGAATGTCGAACTTCTCCCAAAGACGCAACCAACACTACTCCTTTTCGTATGACTTTTGGCCACGAGGCGGTTTTACTTGTGGAAATCTACTTACAATCAACAAGGATCCAAAGGCATCATGAGATCCCTTCTGAATCTTATTGGAATATGATGTTAGATGAGTTGGTAGATTTGGATGAAGAGAGACTTGATGCCTTGGAGTTGTTAAAAAGACAAAAGAAAAGGGTAGAAAAGTCTTACAATGAAAAGGTTAAAGTCAAGACTTTTTCTCCTGGAGAATTGGTTTGGAAGGTAATTTTGCCTATGGATCGAAATGTTAGGTCTTTAGGAAAATGGTCCCCTAAGTGGGAAGGTCCTTTTCAGATCATACAAGTTTTTTCAAACAGTGCTTATGAGATTGAAGAGGTAGATGAAGATAAAATAATCTTGAAAGTAAATGGTAAGTATTTGGAAAAATATAAACCTGTACTTCAAGAATTAAAAATTATGTATGAATAAGTGCAGAAAAAATTGGTTGAAGCCAACTTGGTACATAACTGTCATAACGGCTAAGTTCATTACATAAAAAGCCTCGAAGGGCTGAGAAATATTGTGCTAAAAACAAATATATTGAAACTGCAAATTAAAAAGGAAGGTTGCTCTTCATCTTGAGATACTTCGACTTTTGGAGTTCAAGGCGTCTCTCACATGAGATTTGTCAAGTTTTAGCGCTGCAACCTCTCCTTCTAACCGTCGAGCTTTGTCGAGGAACTCCAGTGCAAGTTTTAATTCTTTGACTACTTCTGATTCGTCAGAGGCTTGCAGTTCAGAATTGCGTTGCTCAGCCTTGGAGATCTTGGCTTGCAGTTCTTCGATTTTCTTTTTCCAATTAGCAATATCTGCCTTATTGCCTTCAATCTCCTTAGTGTGTTGCTCCTTCATATGCTCCAATTCTCCCACCCTAACTTCTGATTCAGAAGGAATCGTCCATGCAGCAACCTCACTTCCAGATTTGGTCTCAAGTGCATCATTGATCTGAGGTAGCTATTTTAGATCGGCGGTAACTTGATCAATCATGGTACCAAGCTCCAAAATGATGGTGGTGACTTCAGGGGAGACAGTTTAGAGATCAACTTATTTGAGAAGAGCCTTCAATTGAAGAGAGGCAGTGGCATCAGACTTCATAAGTCTAAAGAGGTTACCTTTGAAGATTTTATCTTTTATCTTTAGAAGGGCCTCATTTGGAGGCTTGCTCGAAAGTTGACCTCCAGAAATTGTCGAAGCACTTATCCTACTCTCAGAAGAACTACCTCGTTTGTTAAAAACAATTTTCAGGTATTCACGAGGGTTGGTCACCTTGAGGCAATTAAGTTCTTCTTCAGAGTAAGCAAAAACTGTCTCGGTCGAAGGTTTAGTACTCTCAGTAGTTACATCAACCTTAGGAGCAGCAGTGTGTTCTCTTTGGGGTTTTCCTTTGGCAGATTCACTTCTAGCTTTATCTTCGGCACCTTTACCATATTCACCATCATCATCTTTGCCATCTTCACCATCATCATCTTTGTCATCTTCATCATCATTATCGTTATCATTGCCTTCATCATCATCATCATTTCCACCAGTTTTAGGGTGGAACATTGAATGGTCTTCTTCTTCTTCTTCTTCTTCCATTTCGTCATCTTGGGCAGCAGCATCTGGATCAGCATTATTTGAGTCTTTGTTGCCTGAGAGTTCGACCATTGGGGAGTCATTTTCAGAAGATTTCTCACCCAGGGTGTTGCCTTCATCCATGGCCACTGTCTCGGTATTCACTTCTTCAGGAATGCCTTGGGCCTGATCCTCCCGCTCAGAGCCACTTGTCTGAGATTGTTGTGTAGACGAAGTTAGAACTTCTTTCACAACAGGTTTGTTGACTGGGGCAGGGAGAGTAGTTGGAGAAGGAGAGTTGGTTGTTGGTTGAGTCGAGGCACCTGTACCATCCTGAAATGAAAAATAAATAAGATAAGGATTGAGACAAAAAGAAGGCCAGTAAAATAAATAGTTTAAGGAAAATTATAATTACCTTAAGTTCTTCGACTCCAGGGCTGGAGTTGTCACTTTCAAGTTGAACTAAGGCTGCCTTCGACATGCCTTGAGGAGAAGACTCCAAGTTCCTTCAAGCAGTAGATATTTGAGAGACTTTTGTTGCCTTTACCTTAGGTTGACTCAAAGTCTCAGTGATTCTAAGTTGTTTCTTCCTCTTCTTGGTTTGTTGATCATCAGGCGGAGATTGGTCCTCATCATCCGATTCGAGCATAATTTAGGAAGTAGCCCTTTTTGATTTTTCCTTTTGGGGAGTAGGAGGAGGTCGTCGAGAACTCTGAGAAAAATCAAAATATTAGAAGGTATGACCATATACAGCACAGGAAAAGTTAGGGAGTAAAAGTTACTCTTGTGGATGGTTCAGTCTCTTCTTCGACTGGTCTTTTGGCTGCAGGTTTCTTTTGTTTGACAGCTGCAGATAAACAAAATAGTCACAAGTCAGTAAGAACAGTCAAGTAAGGGAAATATAAAATTCGACAATCTTCATTCCACACCTTCATAAATTTCGGATTCGATACGAACATCTTCGATACCGATATGAAGTGATCCTTGTAAACTATCTAGGGTGTACTTAGTTGGAACCACCCGCTGACCCTTTGGTTTCGACTGCTGACCAAGGATCTTTATAGAATCCCCACAGACGAACCAATTTGGAAATGGAGGGGCAAGGGGCCACTCCAAAATCAGCAGATGGCAGTCGACGGAATTTGGGAGGAAACATATTAAAAGCCGTTTCATAGCGTTTCCATCTGTATCGCGACCATGTCTTTAGTGTAGCAGGTGTGATGGAGAAGGAGATGTCCTTTCTTCTCATACAAACATTTTGGAAGGGTTTGAACCAAACCAAACTGGCGAGCAACCAAATTGGGTTGGTAGGCAATCAAAGAGACTTGACCTCTACCCAGATTAAGTCGAAGGGTCAAAAGTCAAGGAATCAGAAAAGCCTCCCAGATTAACTTTGATTCTTCTTCTTGGGCTTTGTCAGAGGTAGGGAAAGGCCTAGTGAACCACTCAGGGCCATACTTCCTTTTAGCAAAAGGGGCCATGTTTGAAGTGAACTCATGGCGCTTGGCGAACATCTTGATAAAGCTAAGAAATGTTTGTCTGAGTAATTGACCCTCTTCGGTGGGGGTTAGATGCACTAAGCGGGTCCCTTCGACTCGCCGGTCTTTGATTTCTTAGGCTTCCTCTTCGACGGATCCTTTGTCTGGAAGACTAGCTTCAAAAGAAGCATTCAGCCAATGTTGGAGTAGCCAGTAAGGCCCTGATAGTAACAGCTTTCCTCCGTCAGCTAGCCCTTTGAGTTGAGCGACACCTTCACTCAAGGACTCATAGAGGTGTCCTAGGATCATTTCGCTTAGACAAACATCTCGACCATAGTGAAGTTGGGTGGCAAGTGTGAGAAATTTTTTGGCCATTTGCAAAGATTTTAAGCAAAACACGCACTGCGACAGCCAAACGTTCAGAAAAGCTATGTGCTCTTGGTCAGTGACGTCTGTGTTTTTGGGGTCGTAATAGTGTTTGATAAAGATCATGTAAGTAGGCTTAGCAGATGCAAAACCTATTTGGTCCTCAGAGTCCAATTCTGGGTCATAAGGCTTCCTAGTTGGTTTTAGCCTTGTGATAGCGGCTACATCGAATAATGTGGGGGTCATCATCCCGCAAGGGAGATGAAAGGTATAGTGGGTGCTATCCCATAAGTAAAGTGAGGAAACTAGCATTGTCAAACAATAAGCGAGTCCTGTTTTCGACAGCATGATAAGGTCATAAATCCCTAAATCCTTCCAGGTTTGGGCTTTAACCTTTTCTATTTTGGTTAGCCAGTTCAAATAAAGATCAGAATCTTTGAACGACGTAGTTGCCCTAAAGATCCAAGATCCATCGTTCATGTACCATAAATCTATGTTGTTGAGAGCTACCGCACCAGGAGCATCAGTTTCTACCTTAGACTTGTTAGCTTGCCCTATGGGTTTTGTCTTATGGTAGAAGGGGAAATACTCGCTAAGTCTCTCATAATCGGTATTTAAAGCAGACAGAGGACCAGATAAAGCATATGGTTTACCAGAAACGAGAACAGGGATTAATACCTGAGATTCGTAGATGCTTCTCTTTTCTTTCTCAAGGAGTTCTGGGATGCATTGCATGTTCTTCATTATCTTTGGTCCAGCAAGTGTAGCGAAAGGAGGAAGTTGAGATTGGTTCCTTGGGTCTTTTGGTTTGTGGATTTTCCTGGAATCTTTGACGTTGGAGGTTGAAGATGCCATTGTTAAAGAAAAAAAATTTGGGATGTTTTCAAAGAGTTGAGAAGCTGGGAAGAAGGTAAAGAGTTTTGGACCGTAAAAAGGAAAAAATGGTTTAGAGAAAGACTATTTAAAGGCTGTGGAAGATCAACAGACCTCAAATCAGCATTAAATGGCTAATGTTGTAGTGGGACGCGTGTCTCGCTAGGGGTGATAGATGGGACGGTGGCAGTTACTGCTTATACCCCAATATCTCCTAGATTTTAGGAGGTATGATGATGGCTAGTGATTTGATGTGCTTTGATGAGATATTTTTCAGAGATTGTCATGATGACCATGACGTCATAGAGTGGTTCAGAAGAAACTGAACAGTTGAAACGTGGGAGTTCTAATTGTATCAGCATCCATGTAAGTTGGAAATAAGGCATCGAATGCTATTATAAAAAAATGACCTTTTCTTCAGTAATGTAGAAAAAGACATTTTTGGGGGGCAATTTGTTAACTCCTAATTTTGACGCCTGATGTTGGGATAAGAGTCTCTCCCAAGGGAGCGAGTATCTGAAGTTTTATGAGGCTTCTAAAGAAACGTGACTATTAGAAAATCTAGTCAAAAGCTATCTGTTCTGCAGAGAAGAGAAAACTTAAAAGACTTTGAAATATTTCTAAGAGTTTGGAAGAGTTTTTGACTAAAGACTAGGAAGTGTCATTCGACGCGAAGGTTTTAAATTCAAAAATTAGAGGGAGCAATTATTTCTATCTAATTCTGAAGTGGGACATGTGGCGTTCATCCAAAAGCCTAAGACATGCACGACGCCAAGTGTTTCGTCCTGATTGATGACCCGTTAGTGGGTAGTTATTTATCTACCATTATAAATAGCAAGTCTTAGGAATAATTTTGGAGGTGTTCCATTGTATACAAAATTCAGTGTGCTTAAAGTACCAGCGTAGAGAAACGAGCGTGTGAAAATGTATGTTGGAGTAACACCATTTTTTATGATTCAATTCAATTTACTAAGTTCCTTTTATTAAAAGTCTCTTTTCATTTCATGCAAGTTAAATTTCTACATTTACCAGTCTTTTCAATTTAGACCCTTTTCAAAGCCTTTTTACTTTTCAGTTTCTTTAAGTTTCTTGAACAAATCCTTTTTCACTTCTATACTCTGTCGAAATACACAAGTTTACGAAAGAAACCAATTTAGCACGTGTCCTAGGATTTGTGTGGTCGATCCTGTAAGTTACTCATTTTTTTACGTGAAATTGATAGACCAGTGGTTATTTACTATTTTTACTAGTAAACAGGGAGTAACCCCAATTTTGAGTAAGAAGAATAGAGAATAATATTGTAACACACAACAGAAAGTGTAGTTGCACAGTTGAATAATATTTTATCAATTTGAGAGCAGAGAGTTACTCTACAGAAATCATCTCCTTTTCACCTATTTTTTCAAACCCTAATCTTCTTTCTTATTCAATTTTCTTTCTTCTTTCATTAACAATTGTTGCGCAAAATCATTCTTGCAATCACCGTGTGATTGTTTCACTTGAGCGAAAAGTGAAGAACAAGGGATTTCAATCGGTTGATTTAATCTTGTTCATCAAGATTGATTCAGAATTCTCCAAGTTTTGAGTTAATTCCAACATCTGGTATCAGAGCCTTGGTTGTGATTCGTGGGAAGAAAACCACAATGGCGATGAATCATCCAAACGGGCATTTTTCGGCGAGTCTTCTGATTCTCAAGAACAATAATTACGAAAATTGGTGCAAGCAGATGAATGTGGTTTTCTGTTATCAAAATCTTTGGGATCTTGCGAAGGAAGGAGTAACGCCACTTGCAGAAAACGCGTCGGATCAAGAAAATGTTGCATACAAAGAATTGAAGAAGAAATATTATAAGTCTTTCTTTATAATTCATCAATGTGTTGATCTAGACAATTTTGAAAAGGTTAGTGATGTAGAATCAACAAAAGAAGCATGGGAAATCTTGGAGAAATCGTTTGAAGGCACAGAGAAAGTGAAAGAGGTGGGATTACAAACTCACAAAAGGACGTATGAATTGCTTCAAATGGAAAAAAGTGAAAGCATAACTGATTTCTTCATTAGGGTTACTAAATTGGTGAATCAAATCAAGGTATGTGGAGAAGTGTTGACATAAAGATCATTTGTTGCAAAGATCTTGAGGTCATTGGATCCAAAGTTCGACCACGTGGTAGTAGCCATAGAAGAGTCAAAAGATTTGTCAACATTGACAAAGGAAGACCTTCAAGGGACACTTCGATCTCATGAACAAATGGTGGCTGAAAGAGTTGCAGGAAAGTCAAAGAGTGATATGGCTTTGTAGTTGCAATCAGAAAAAGCAAAGAAAAGCAAAGGAAGTTGGAATGGCAACGAAGGAATAGGAGGCTACAACAATTCGACTGGTCAAAATCAACAAGAAAGAAACCAGTCGAATTAAAGAAAACCCTAGAACCAATGCAACCAAAGAGGTGGTGCTGCAGGTAGAGGAAAAGGTAGTGGTAGAAAACCTGGCAAAAGTCACATTCAGTGTTACAATCGTCAGAAGTATGGTCATTATTTTAGTGATTATCCTGAAAAACAGAAGAATCAAGAAACTGATGCAAAGCTGACGAAACATGAAGAAGAAGAAATGTTGATGGTCAAAACAAGAGATGAAGAAAGATTCCAGGACCAATGGTACTTGGACTCGGGATGCTCATCACACATGACTGGAAGGAAAGATTGGTTTGTCAACATAAATCCGTTAATGAAGAACTTGGTGAAATTTGTAAATGACAATACTCTAGCAGTTGAAGGTATTGGCGATGTTCTGATTATGAGGAAAGATGGAAAAAGGTCAGTAATTTCCAATGTGTTAACATACCAGGCATGAAGATTAATTTGCTCAGCGTAGGGAAGTTGGTCGAAAATAACTACAAGGTGTCGATTGAAGAGAAAATGACGAGAGTTCTCGACTCAAATGGAAGGTTGATCTTGAAGGCTCCAATGTCTCAGAATAGAACCTTCAAGATTGAGCTTAATATGATGGAGCATAAGTGCCTTGCAACTGCAGCCAGCAGAGATGAATGGATATGGCATTGTAGACTTGGCCATCTCAATTTCAAAGACATCATAGATTTGAAGAGAAGAAATATGGTTTCAGGATTACCAGAAATCGACATTCCAAGTGAAGTGTATGAAGAATGTGTTCAGGCGAAGCAACACAAGAACATCTTTAACAAGGATGCATAAAGCAAGTCGAAGGCAATTCTTGAAGTCATATACTATGATGTATGTGGTCCTATCCAGGTGGATTCGATTGGAGGTAACAGATACTTTGTCACTTTCATAGATGATTTCAGTCAAAAATCATGGACTTACCTGATCAAGAAGAAAAGTGAAGTGATTGAGGTATTTTCAAAATTTAAATCAATGATCGAAAGACAAAGTGGTTAAAAGCTAAATATTTTGAGGACTGATGGTGGTGGAGAGTATTTATGAAAATATTTTGATGCATTATGTGAGAAAGAAAGGATTGTGCATGAGGTGGTGACACCTTACACTCCACAGCAGAATAGAACTACAGAAAGGAAGAATAGAATCATCATGAATATGGTGAGAAACATGTTGAAAGGCAAACATCTACCCAAAGAATTATGGGGATACGCTATGTCGACTGCAACATACATCTTGAACAGATGTCCGACGAAAAGGCTAGAAGGAATTATGCTCGAAGAATGTTGGTCTGGTGTCAAGCCTAGCCTAAGTCATTTGAAGGTGTTTGGATCTATAGCACACAGACATGTGCCATATCAGTTGAGAAGAAAACTTGATAACAAGTCGAGTCAAATGATCTTGATAGGACATCATTTGACTGGAGGATACAAGTTGTTTGACCTAGTGAACAAGCAAGTTGTGACCAGCAAGGACGTGATCATAGATGAGCTTAAGGAATGGGATTGGACTGAGAATGTTAAGAAGGATTCAATGAGAATCTTACGTGAAGAACCAGCTAATGAAGTCGAAATAGAGGTTCGACAAGAAGAAGTTAGAGGTGAAGCAGGCCCAAGCAGACCTCAACAAATAAGACACATGCCCGCAAGGTTGCAAGAATGTGTGATTACATCAGATGATGTGGTCAATGAAGAAGATGAGCTAGTACATTATGCTTTCTACACAGATGTTGAACCATTTAATGTAGTTGAGGTATTGAAAGATTTGAAGTGGGTGAATGTAATGAATGAGGAACTAGAGTCCATCGAAGTCAACAACACTTGGTCTCTTATCGAATTGCCTAAAGACAAGAAGGCAATTGATGTGAAGTGGGTATACAAGGTAAAGTTGAATCCCAAAGGAGAAGTAACTCGACACAAGGCAAGACTTGTAGCAAAAATATTTCTTCATAAAGAAGGAATCGACTTCGACGAAGTCTTTGCAGCCGTTGCTAGGATTAAAACAATCAGGTTGGTTGTTGGTTTAGCAAACATGAACAACTGGCATGTATGTCAAATGGCTACAAAATATGCATTTCTGAATGGCCCCTTAGATGAAGAAGTTTATGTTACACAACCAGTTAGGTTTGTGAAACAAGACAAAGAGAGAAAGGTGTACAAACTACTTAATGCCCTGTAAGGACTTAAGCAAGCTCCAAGAGTTTGGAAAAAGAAGATAGATAGCTTTCTAAGGGAGAAGGAATTTGTGAAGTGCACGACTAAGCATGAAGTATATGTAAGAAGAAGCAATAGTGAATTGCTTATACTACATCTCTATGTCGATGACCCGTTGATAACAGGAAGTTGCAAGAAGGAGATCGAAGATTTCAAACATGACCTAAGTAAGGAGTTTGAAATGTCAGACTTGGGAAATCTCCCATATTTCCTTGGTATTGGATTCTACAAGAGCCTTTGAGGTTTAATGATGCACCAAATAAGATATGTAGGCGAAATACTCAAGATATTTGAGATGCAAGATTACAACCCAACTTCGACTCCAGCTGATCCCAGATTGTAGCTGTCAAAAGAATTAGATGAAGATGATGTCGACCTAACTCAGTACAGAAAACTTATTGGGTCATTAAGATACATTTGTCACACAAGGCTTGACTTAGCATACAGTGTAGGTATGATAAGTATATTCATGCAGAAGCCAAAGGTGTCACACTTAGCAGCGACGAAGAGGATATTAAGGTATCTGAAAGGAACTCTCGACTATGGTATTTTGTTTCCTGTAGTTGATGAAAGAAAAGAATGCAAGTTAGTGGGATACACCGACTCAAGTTGGTGTAATGATGCTGAGGATAGAAAATCCACAGTTGGCTATGTGTTAATGCTAGGTGGTGTACCAGTTGCTTGGAGTTCTAGAAAGGAGCCAGTAGTGGCATTTTCGTTGTGCGAAGAAGAATACATAGCTGCTTTTCTCTGTGCATGTCAAGAAAAGTGGATGGTGAACCTGGTCGAAGAGATTATAGAGAAGAGTCATGAATCAATTACCATGAAGATCGACAACATGTCAGCTATCAACCTGGCGAAAAATCCGATAGCACATCGAAATGAGGTTCAAGTATCTTCGAGAGCAGGTAGCAGAATTGAAGATGAACTTGGAACACTGCAAAACTGAGAATCAGATTGAAGATATCATGACGAAAAGAGTGCAAGTCGAAGTGTTCAATAAGCTAAGGTCTATGATGAATATAGATAGGTTAGACACAATGAATTAGGGGGTGTATTGAGAATGTAATTCCTTGTGTTGAAGCAGGTGTAGCTCAACAGAAACAAGGATGTGTTGAAATTAGCCTAGTGTAGTTTGTAACACCCTTCTAAACCCCGCGGAATACATATAATTAAATCAGAGTAAATATCATGCATCTCACAAAAGGGTATCACATATTCTTTCAAAACATCATACAACACTTGTCATGATCAATAACACTTAAGTAATTTAATGCTTTTCAAAAACTCCTCTTAACATGTAGCAGCGGATTCCAAATAATCAAAATAGATATAAAGAGACTTTCATGCTCATCACATTATTAAACGAAACTAGGGCATAAAAGCCAACTTCATACAAACTAAGTAAACATAAAGCATAAGGTAGAGTACATAATGTATCTCTAAAACATAAACCAAACGATCCCAGTGTTACATGATCAGAGCACGACTCGACCAAACATAAATAAAGACACTATACAGCTGCATCAGCGGCTACCTCGCGCTACGAGCAAGTCTACTCCTCGGTACCTGAGCGATGTCGTAAAAAACATCATTCCAACAGAAGGGTGAGAATTCACATCAATATTGAAATTATAAGATAATGATTATTGTGAAACATATAAACATAAATAATAAATAATCTCACACTTCAATATTCATCAACAAGTATCATTTAAGTATCCACACAATTCATATCAAATTCCAATATTCAACAAGTCACAATCACACACATACTTCCATATAACAATCATATATGTCATGCGACTCGATGCAAACTCAATGCAACTCATGCCATGTGGTACCAACACTTGTTATTTTTTTTTCGGTTTTTACATTTAAACCGGGTCCGTCCCCTAGACCAATAACAAAACAAAAGCCCGTCCCCTAGGCTTTCAAACCCCACTCTAGGTTTGGGACAAGTCACTAGCTCCCACGGAACTAGCAAGCATTGCCTCTTGACACAAATGATGCGTATGCAATCAACAACCATATGCAATTAAGACCATTCCCTAATCTTAATATCATGCATATCTCAAATAATTCATCACACTTGAATTATCACACAATTGCACACACAATTACATTTTTCATGATCAAAGTATTCATACTTTAAACATCATCACCACAATTAGCAATTAACTCACAAGGACCAATACAATTCCAACCTCAATTCACAAAGCACACATCACTAATTAAACATCGAATAATTAGTCCCTCATTAATAATTAAAAATTCGATATTCAAATAAGTATTCACTATTCAATAAATATTCAATAATTATTCAATATTCAATAAATAATCATTATTCAATAAACAATTCAATATTCAATAAATAATTCAATATTTTAATAATTATTCAGTAATTAATAAATATTCAATATTTTAATAAATAATCAATATTTTAACCAACAATCATTATTTTAATAAATACTCAATATTTAATAAATAATTCAATATTCAATAAATAATTCAATATTTAAAATACTATTTAGTATTATTCAGTATTAATAATTATTTAATAATTAATAAACATTTCAATTCTAAACTAACTAAAGTCATAATAAACCTGCAACTAACTTGTGAACGACTAAGCTAACCTCACTCACAAGCCACAACGCAAAGCATCAGCTGCAACTACAAGTTGCCAAACAAGGCAAAAACGCAAGTTGCAAAGAGAAACTACAGGCTGCAACACAAGGAAGCCAAGCCACCAAACAGGGAGCAAGTTACAAATGCAACTAATTAATATCATAGCAAAATCAAAACCAACTTTAACAAAATTCCACTAACCTCAATTCAAATCCAATACGTGACAGAAACTGTTTTAACATAATAAGCATAGCCAATAGTTACTTTCCTATATTAATCTCATTAAACAAAGATCACAACTGAGTTGACAAGAGGCTTTAACAGGTTTTTAACAGTTTGCAATTTCAATTCTAATTTAAGTCTCAACCAAGATCAATTTAGCGTTAACAATTCTAAGTAACTTAACAATTCCAACTTAACACTAACAGAACCTTCACACCAACATGGTTAATATTCCAATTCTAACCAACTGAAGTCATGACAAATCTAACTAATCCAGCCTGTCATAACCAACATAACCTAACAATCCATCACATTTTCCAAATCCACAAAACAACATCCTTCACCCCATTCATAATAGTTCTAACCAATTATTCAATCAATCTTAACACCTATTAGTACCATGATTCTTCTACTGTTCATGCGCAAGATATCAAGCAGTGGGAGCTATATACTATTCATACGCTACAATAAGAACAAATATACATTATTCTAAATTTCCAATTTCAATGGATTACTCCTAATATTAAATGGGTCTCTAAAATATTACCCAAAATCAATTCTAAACACACAAAAATTAATATTTTTCAGAAATTAATATTAACCTAATAATTTCAATCTTATAGAAAAATGGGTTAATAGTGAATTTCACCCCTTTAATGTTAGCAAATTTTGCTTTCCCCCCTCCCTGCCTTTTGGCAACGGTTTTTAAAAAAAAAACCGTTGCCTAAACCTGCCTTTGGCAACGGTGGAGGGGTAAACCGAAACACGCTCATATGGCAGGGGGTAAATCACTATTAACCCTAGAAATTTTTTAGGGATTTTACTCTAAATCTATTTCTACCCATTAATCATCACCCAATAACCCCAATAATGAGTAAAAATCCACCCTTACCTTAGATTTTCTTGATGAATTGTTCTTGTTCTTTGGGTTCTTCTCTTCTTCTACTCTTCCTCTTTTCTCTTCTCCTCTTCTACTCTTTCTCTTTAATTTTCTGATTTTTCACTCTTACTAACTTCTTCCTCTAAAACCCTACTATTCATAACCAAATGGACCTAACTCACTTATTATACTTAGTATCAACACCTCCCCTTAAGCCCAATAATATCTAGTAACTATAAAATCATATTAAATAATTTAAATAGTTCACTAAATACTAATAATCTAATTAAAATAAATAATTAGATAAATTCAACAATTCAATTTATTTTCAAATGATAAATTAAATCACGCATTTCAATTTAATCAATTAAATCAATTAATTCACATAAATTAGATAAACCAATTAATTTATATAAACTCAATAAATTATATAAATCAAGTAATTCATATAAATTCACTAAATCAAGTAATTCATTTAAATCAAATATTTCAAATAAATTAGATAAATCACATAAATCAATAATTCATGAAATCACTCAATAATTAATATAAATAACTAATTGCTAAAAATCGGGGTGTTACAACTCTCCCCCACTTAAAAGATTTTCGCCCTCGAAAATTACCTCAAACGAATAACTCGGGATATGACTCCTCATCTGACTCTCAAGCTCCCAAGTCACGTCTCCACCGGCCGGTCTTCCCCAAGCGATCTTCACCAACGCGATCTCTTTACCTCGAAGTTGCTTCGACTCTCGATCCTCAATCCGCATAGGTGATGTCTCCACAGTCAGGTTATCTCTCACCTGCACATCATCTACTTGGACTACATGAGACGGATCCGCAATGTATTTCCTCAGCTGAGATACATGGAACACGTCATGGAGATTAGCAAGCGACGGCGGCAAGCAATCCGATAGGCTACCTCTCATATCCTTTATAAGATCTGATAAGAACAAATGAAATGCGGCGTCAACTTACACGACTTCAATGCCCTACCAACACCAGTTATTGGAGTAACTCGAAGAAACACATGATCTCCTTCTTGAAACTCAAGTGCCTTCCTTCTCTTGTCATAATAACTCTTCTGACGACTCTGAGAAATCTTCATCATCTCCTGAATCATCTTAATCTTATCCGTGGTTAGTTGAATTATCTCGGGTCCAACCACAGCACTCTCTCCCGCCTCATACCAACACAACGGCGTCCTACACCGCCTACCATACAATGCCTCAAACGGTGACATACCAATACTCGAATGAAAGCGGTTGTTATAGGTAAACTCAATCAAATGCAAGTAGCTATCCCAAGCTCCTCCTTTCTCTAACACACAAGCTCTCAAAAGGTCCTCAAGTGACTGAATCGTCCTCTCAGTATGACCATCGGTCTGCGGATGATAAGCAAAACTCAAATGTAACTTCGTACCCAAGTCACCTTGCAAACTCTCCCAAAATCTCGAAGTGAACCTCGGATCTCTATCTGACACAATGCTCGATGGAATACCATGCAAACTGGAAATCCTCTCAATGTATAGCTTTACCAATCTCTCCAACGGGTAATCCATTCGCATAGGAATAAAGTGAGCAGATTTCGTCAATCTATCCACAATAACCCAAATAGCTTCAAAGTTACTCGGTGTCCTAGGTAAACCAGAAACAAAGTCCATAAATATACGATCCCATTTCCATTCAGGAATAGATAATGGTTGCATCAAACCCGATGATTTCTGATGCTCAATCTTCGACTTTTGGCAAGTCAAACAAGAATACACAAACTCGGCAATATCCTTCTTCATACGAGGCCACCAAAATACTTTCCTCAAATCTTGGTACATCTTAGTAGCACCGGGATGAATACTCAGTCCACTACGATGCCCTTCCTCGAGAATACTCTTCTTCAGTTAAGCAATATCCGGAACACAAACTCTATCACGACATCTCATGATACCGTTCTCATCAATCCAGAAATCACCACCTTGACCTTGATTGATCAAAGTCAACCGATCCACTAAACCCAAATCAGATTTCTAACCCTCTCGAATCTCATCAAGAATGCCACTAGTAAGCTTCAACATACCAAGCTTAACTCCGTAAGAAGTCTTCTCACACACCAAACTCATATGACGGAATTGCTCAATCATTTCCAACTCTTTTACCATCATCATCGACATATGCAAAGATTTCCTACTCAATACATCGGCTACCACGTTTGCTTTACTCGGATGGTAATTCAAACCAAAATCATAATCTTTCAAAAGTTCCAACCATCTCATTTGCCTCGCATTCAATTCTTTCTGATCAAAGAGATACTTCCAACTCTTATGATCACTAAACACTTCAAATCTCGATCCAAACAAATAATGTCTCCAAAGCTTCAACACAAACACAATATCGGCCAACTCTAAGTCATGCGTCGGATAATTTTTCTCATGAATTTTAAGTTGCCTTGAAGCATAAGCTACAACTTGCTGATTTTGCATTAACACACATCCTAACCCATCAAAGAAGCATCACAATACACAACAAATGGTTCTGACGGATTCGGTAAAACCAAAACAAGAGCTGTAGTCAATCTTCTCTTAAGCTCTTGAAAAATTTCCTCACACTTTGCATCCCAAATAAAAGCTTGACCCTTCCTAGTCAAAAGCGTCAACGGCAAAGATAACTTAGAAAATCCTTCAATAAATTTCCGATAGTAACCTACCAAACCAAGAAAACTTCTATTCTCAAAAACAGATTTCGGAGCTTCCCATTGTGATACAACTTCAACCTTCGACGGATCAACCGCAATGCCTCTACTCGAAACCACATGTCCAAGAAAACTAACTTTCTTCAACCAAAACTTGCATTTAGAAAGCTTAGCATACAACTGCTTCTCTTTCAATACAGATAACACAATCTTCAGATGCTCAACATGTTCTTCTTCACTCTTCGAATAGATCAAAATATCATCAATGAACACAACCACAAACTTGTCCAAATAAGGATAGAAAATCCTATTCATGTACTCCATAAATACACCTGGTGCATTAGTCACACCAAATGGCATCACAGAATACTCATAATGTCCATACCTCATTCTGAAAGTAGTCTTCTGAATATCTTCAGCCTTCACACGAATATGATGATACCCAGATCTCAAATCTATCTTACTGAACACACTTGTACCAACCAATTGATCCATCAAATCATCAATCCTCAGAAGTGGATACTTATTCTTGATAGTCACCTTGTTCAATTGTCTATAGTCCACACAAAGTCTCATAGAACCTTCTTTCTTCTTAACCAACAAAACTGGTGCACCCCACGGTGACACACTCGGACGAATAAACCTCTTTTCAAGTAATTCCTCAAGTTGACTCTTCAACTCTTTCAACTCCGATGCCGACATACGATATGGAGCTATCGAAATCGGACTAGTTCCAGGAACTAAGTCGATCGAAAACTCCACCTCACGTTCCGGTGGTAAATCACTTATCTCTTTAGGAAAAACTTTCGGAAACTCACGAACAATTGGTAAAGTATCAATTGCTCGACTTTCACCAATGCTCAAAGTTGCCATCAACATAAACACCTTGGCACCATCTTGAACCGACTCATTCACTTGCTTAGAAGATATAAACAAGTCTCCTTCATCCTCAAGCTCAAGAAAAATAACCATCTTATCAAAATAATCTGTAGCACTTCGCTTAACTGCAAATAATTCATTGAACACACCAGCTAAGCTTGCAAGATACGTCTATTCCATCCAACACGATACCGTCTACTATCAACAAGAGATTAAGGGTGATCAGTTCCTTAATTTGTCAATAGACAGCCGACAATCATGATGGGGCATAAACCATTTTTACCAAAATATAATAGCGTTCCTTGCCATCAGCAGCACACCAAACCAACATTCCACAACTTAAACATCTCAGAGAAGCAAAAGCTTATCCCCCACTTGTTTCAATCTCACTCTTGCAGACAAAGGTTAGAAAAACAAACGTGTACCGACAGTGTTTTCACACACATGTCGCATACAAGGGAACAAACAACATTAGACAACCTGGCCAGATGGACTGACCTGCTCTGATACCACTAATGTAACACCCTTCTAAACCCCGCGGAATACATATAATTAAATCAGAGTAAATATCATGCATCTCACAAAAGGGTATCACATATTCTTTCAAAACATCATACAACACCTGTCATGATCAATAACACTTAAGTAATTTAATGTTTTTCAAAAACTCCTCTTAACATGTAGCAGCGGATTCCAAATAATCATAATAGATATAAAGAGAGTTTCATGCTCATCACATTATTAAACGAAACTAGGGCATAAAAGCCAACTTCATACAAACCAAGTAAACATAAAGCATAAGGTAGAGTACATAATGTATCTCTAAAACATAAACCAAACGATCCCAATGTTACATGATCAGAGCACGACTCGGCCAAACATAAATAAAGACACTATACAGCTGCATCAGCGGCTACCTCATGCTACGAGCAAGTCTACTCCTCGGTACCTGAGCGATGTCGAAAAAAACATCATTCTAACAGAAGGGTGAGAATTCACATCAATATTGAAATTATAAGATAATGATTATTGTGAAACATATAAACACAAATAATAAATAATCTCACACTTCAATATTCATCAACAAGTATCATTCAAGTACCCACACAATTCATATAAAATTCCAATATTCAACAAGTCACAATCACACACATACTTCCATATAACAATCATATATGTCATGCGACTCGATGCAAACTCAATGCAACTCATGTCATGTGGTACCAACACTTGTTATTTTTTTCGATTTTTACATTTAAACCGGGTCCGTCCCCTAGACCAATAACAAAACAAAAGCCCGTCCCCTAGGCTTTCAAACCCCACTCTAGGTTTGGGACAAGTCACTAGCTCCCACGGAACTAGCAAGCATTGCCTCTTGACACAAATGATGCGTATGCAATCAACAACCATATGCAATTAAGACCATTCCCTAATCTTAATATCATGCATATCTCAAATAATTCATCACACTTGAATTATCACACAATTGCACACACAATTACATTTTTCATGATCAAAGTATTCATACTTTAAACATCATCACCACAATTAGCAATTAACTCACAAGGACCAATACAATTCCAACCTCAATTCACAAAGCACACATCACTAATTAAACATCGAATAATTAGTCCCTCATTAATAATTAAAAATTCGATATTCAAATAAGTATTCACTATTCAATAAATATTCAATAATTATTCAATATTCAATAAATAATCAATATTCAATAAACAATTCAATATTCAATAAATAATTCAATATTTTAATAATTATTCAGTAATTAATAAATATTCAATATTTTAATAAATAATCAATATTTTAACCAACAATCATTATTTTAATAAATACTCAATATTTAATAAATAATTCAATATTCAATAAATAATTCAATATTTAAAATACTATTTAGTATTGTTCAGTATTAATAATTATTTAATAATTAATAAACATTTCAATTCTAAACTAACTAAAGTCATAATAAACCTGCAACTAACTTGTGAACGACTAAGCTAACCTCACTCACAAGCCACAATGCAAAGCATCAGCTGCAACTACAAGTTGCCAAACAAGGCAAAAACGCAAGTTGCAAAGAGAAACTACAGGCTGCAACACAAGGAAGCCAAGCCACCAAACAGGGAGCAAGTTACAAATGCAACTAATTAATATCATAGCAAAATCAAAACCAACTTTAACAAAATTCCACTAACCTCAATTCAAATCCAATACGTGACAGAAACTCTTTTAACATAATAAGCATAGCCAATAGTCACTTTCCTATATTAATCTCATTAAACAAAGATCACAACTGAGTTGACAAGAGGCTATAACAGGTTTTTAACAGTTTGCAATTTCAATTCTAATTTAAGTCTCAACCAAGTTCAATTTAGCGTTAACAATTCTAAGTAACTTAACAATTCCAACTTAACACTAACAGAACCTTCACACCAACATGGTTAATATTCCAATTCTAACCAACTGAAGTCATGACAAATCTAACTAATCCAGCTTGTCATAACTAACATAACCTAACAATCCATCACATTTTCCAAATCCACAAAACAACATCCTTCACCCCATTCATAATAGTTCTAACCAATTATTCCATCAATCTTAACACCTATTAGTACCATGATTCTTCTACTGTTCATGCGCAAGATATCAAGCAGTGGGAGCTATATACTATTCATACGCTACAATAAGAACAAATATACGTTATTCTAAATTTCCAATTTCAATGGATTACTCCTAATATTAAATGGGACTCTAAAATATTACCCAAAATCAATTTTAAACACACAAAAATTAATATTTTTCATAAATTAATATTAACCTAATAATTTCAATCTTATAGAAAAATTTTAGGGATTTTACTCTAAATCTATTTCTACCCATTAATCATCACCCAATAACCCCAATAATGAGTAAAAACCCACCCTTACCTTAGATTTTCTTGATGAATTGTTCTTGTTCTTTGGGTTCCTCTCTTCTTCTACTCTTCCTCTTTTCTCTTCTCCTCTTCTACTCTTTCTCTTTAATTTTCTGATTTTTCACTCTTAGTAACTTCTTCCTCTAAAATCCTACTATTCATAATCAAATGGACCTAACTCACGTATTATACTTAGTATCAACACCTCCCCTTAAGCCCAATAATATCTAGTAACTATAAAATCATATTAAATAATTTAAATAGTTCACTAAATACTAATAATCCAATTAAAATAAATAATTAGATAAATTCAACAATTCAATTTATTTTCAAATGATAAATTAAATCACGCATTTCAATTTAATCAATTAAATCAATTAATTCACATAAATTAGATAAACCAATTAATTTATATAAACTCAATAAATTATATAAATCAAGTCATTCATATAAATTCACTAAATCAAGTAATTCATTTAAATCAAATATTTCAAATAAATTAGATAAATCACATAAATCAATAATTCATGAAATCACTCAATAATTAATATAAATAACAAATTGCTAAAAATCGGGGTGTTACATAGTTTCTGTAATATAATGTTAGATGTCGAAGTGTCGAAGCAGGTTGCTTGACACAGGATTTCGACTTTCTGAATCTGACAAATCCGAACCTTTTTCCTCTTTTATCTCTTTTTGCAGGGATGTAAACTTCTTTAACAAGCCCAAAATCCTGAAAGAGCCTCGTCGTATATTCAAATATTCTAACATTTGTTTTATCCATACTAATTCACATATTCCTTGATCTATAACTATAAATTTCTCTTGATCGCTTGATCGAGAAACTACACTTTGTTTCGTACTCCTCCAAGTAACTAGGTTCCTACACAAGAATGCACAATAGTCATAGTCACAAGTGGATCTTTTATTACTCGCTGACCTGCATAATCAACATGAATGTAAGCTTTCATAGTTAGACTTTCACCTTTTTTAAACAAGAGCCCTCTTCCTGAAGTGGCTTTGAGATATTGTAGAACACGTGTTACAACTTGCATTTGTCTCTCCCTTGGGTCATGCGTAAATTGGCCAACCACATTAACTGCATATGCCAAATCTAACCTCATATGTGTCATGTAAAACAACTTCCCCACTAATCTCTGATACTGACCTTGTCAATTTTAGCGCTTTCCTCCTCAAGGCTTATCTTATGAATTTGTTCAATGGGAACACTTGATGGTTTGCATCCAAGTTTCCTTGATGCCTATAAAAAAAATAAGCAGATATTTTCTCTAAGAGGTAAAAAAAGCCTTGTTTTGAGTAGGCTACTTCAATTCCTAAAAATATTTGAGTCGTCCAAGGTCTTTCATCTTAAACTGTACTAATAAATTTTCTTTGAGTTGTTGTCTCTCAATGAAATAATAATTTATAACAATAATATCATCAACATAAACAAGAAGTATAGGCAATTTCCCTCCTTGTGAATGTTTGAAAAATAAAGTGTGGTCTCTTGACTTTTCTTAAAGCCCAAACACATCATGACCTTTAGAGAATCTTCCAAACAATGCTAGAGGAGAATTCTTTAATCCATATAAGGTATTTTTGAATCGACATGTGTTGATCAAAGTCAAGCAAAATCTCCATATACACCTCCTTCTCTAAGTCTCCAAGTCGATTCAAAAATACCTTATATGGATTAAAGAATTCTCCTCTAGCATAGTTTGGAAGATTCTCTAAAGGATATGATGTGTTTGGGCTTTAAGAAAAGTCGAGAGACCACACTTTATTTTTCAAACATTTACAAGGAGGGAAATTGCCTTTACTTCTTATTTATGTTGATGATATTATTGTTATAAATGATTATTTCATTGAGAGACCAAAGCAATTTAAAAAAGTTAATCTTTTATTATCTACAGAATCAGGCGACCATGGTTTTACTTCTAAGAACCATTTTGAGACCCACTCTGAATCATTCTTTATCACTGCTGTTAATAAACCCTATTCTTCTTCTTCTAGTAGACACATGTTTGCCCCTAACGGTGTTGTTTTAATACCAAAAAACCTTCTATGTTAAGTGCTTCTTGAATACCATACGTTGAACCAGACTTGATAACTATCCCTTCGAAAGCTTTTTCGAATCTGTCTAACTCCTGTCTCAAGACATTGAATTGTAGATGAGAAAAAGATGGTTTCTTCTCCTCCCAGCCTCGATTGATTCTCTTCACCACTTGAGCATATGATCTATCTCCATTTTGTGGAGGTTTTGCCATCAGCACATTAGAAATCCTGTCCTTGTTTCTATTTTAACTTATCTCAGGTCTCCCCTTAGTATTTTCTTCTTGAATCTTCCCATTTCTAATTCTTTGAAATCTGGGTATATTGGCATGAATCTTCTTACCTGAGATTTGGATACTGTTTAATTTTGCTGCTAAGGTTCTCTCATTTGACACCTTTCTGAATCTGAAAAATCCGAACCTTTTTCCTCTTTTATCTCTTCTTGCAGGGATGTAAACTTCTTTAACAAGCCCAAAATCCTGAAAGAGCCTCGCCGCATCTCTAGCTTCAAAAGCATCTGGAAACTCACTGAAGAAGAACGACGACACTGCTTCCTCTACTTCCTTCCCCTTCTCGATCTTCTCAGCCCAGATGTACACTCTTTCTTGTCCCTTCCTTGAGTTTTTCCTCCTAATCTTAGTCCAGCCGTACGACTCCATGGACCTTTCACACACTACTTAAAAGATCTAACCCTAAGATCTATTGAAAACCCAGAAGTCCAAACAAGGAAGTAAAGGGAAGACATGGAAAAAAAACCTCTAGGGGAGGAAGGTCCCTAATCCTAAGATTAGGACTTTAAACCAAACCCCCTAAAAGCTAACTCATCTTCCAATACTAAACCCTAATCACAGAGCTTCTAGGGTTGTTCGATTAAATCAGGTTGAGAAAGCAAACCTAGTAGGAAAGCTAAGAAAGTTTTCCTAGAAAATTAATTAAATTTGAGATCCATTGATACTTTACCATCATGGAACCACCACATTCTCTCCCAGGGAGATCTTCTATTTATGGCTTAAATAAACAAACAAAATAACTGAACATTGAAGCTTGATGTAAGAGATTAACTTATTCTTATGAACCACTTGTGACAAAGATCTCTTCAAACTACTTGATTTATGTATGAAATTTAGTATTGGTATATGGTTATGTATTAATAATGTTATACCAATTTCTGCGTTGCGGTCTCATTGTTATTTTTCTATTTTCAAAGACTTTGTCAATTCAATTAATAACATACATCAATTTTACACTAAATCAAAAATTAAAACGATTTACAATATATATAATCATATATTTCATTTATTCATTAAAGTGGATAGTTTTAGCTTAAGTTCTAATATCCACACATTCACAATTCTTGTAAATACACATTGGAACTAGAGGAAATGGACACATAAATTCGGGACAATCTGCCATAGAATCGCATGGAATTTTTTCTATGATGTCAAATAAATAAAAAGAAAGTTAATAATATGAAGAAGAAAAATATTGGATATGAAATAAAGAAAATATGAGAAAAAGTTGATAAAGTGGACTTACGGCCAATTACATTGTTAAATAAGAAAATGAAAACGATCATAGCACAAACTAATTTGTTAAATCCAGACATATTTTTTCTTATTTTCGTGTAGAAATAGAAAGTTGTAAGATGATTTTATAGTGTGAATATCTCATTCTTTATATTATAATTATTTGTAAATGTCTCTTAGAAGTATTGATGTGTTAAATATATTTTTAAAAAATTGTTTTTAGCATTTATGGAGTTGAATGGAATCACTCCTAAAAGTAAAACTATTACTAAATGCTTATTAGTTGTGTTGATGTGTTTAATTTGTCTCTTTATTTCATTTAATGGTTATTAAAAGTTCATTCTTTTTAATTACTCTTTTATTTTTTATTTATTTTCCTTTTAGACTTTCACTATAGATAGTAAAAAAGTATAAGAGAAATAATAGTTGTTGATTAGTTAAACCTGATAAGTAAATATGCATAGCCAAACAAGTAATATAATGAAAGTAGAGATTTTACCTTTCAAAACTGAGATTTAATTATAAGTTTTAACTATCCAATATTTAATATATTTTTTTTTAACAAAAATACTAAAACAATTTTGAGTTGCAAATACAATTAACAGTGTTCAAGGTCAAATTAAAATTAAAATAGTTATTACAAGTAGCTTTGATGTTTCAAATGATTATAGTTGAAACATTTAATGTAACGACCACATATAAATACATGCATCAAATCACATATTATACATGAGTTTCACTTGTGGTACTGAAATATAATAAGTTCCTAGTTAACACATTATACACATAAATGCCTCTAATACAAAACACTAAAAGTCTAAGGCATCACATATACAAGATGTTCCAAGATGATAAAAACTAAGAACTAGATCAAAACAATGATCTCAAAACATAACGCCATAGCGGAAGCCATGCCATCACAAAAGCTATGATCTGTAAGGAAAGTCAAATAACCTTGTCTTTACCCTTCGCCGAACCTGCAGAACCTGTGATGTAAACAACAACAGTGGGGTGAGATACATCAAATCTCAGTGAGTTCGCTATCTTAAAGTCCTCTCGGCTTTACAAGGTTCTAAAATAACCCTAACTCATGTCCAAGGGGAAAGGGGAAAGACCATGAGTACACACACATAAGTAACCATCACGGTGAGCCTGTAAACCCACACTAGTACCGAAGTACCTCCTGAGCCTGTAAACTCAAGGATTCACAAATCAATAACCAATACCAAGGTATCCCCTATTCCCGTCCACTTCTACGTCTAGAAGACAACCCGAGTCATGGATCCTTGTAGCTACTTGGCATACGAATTGGATTCGGGATCACCGGTCCGTACACCGTGATCCGTCACTTCTCACGGCCCATACACCGTCACAAGTCTCTTTACCCGTAGGCTCCAATCGTACTCACTACGGGAATCAAACCTGCCAAGTAGTTGTGCATAACGTTTCAGAGGAGGTGCTCGAGTCTCATGAAACTACGCCACAAGAAACCGTGGTTATGATTTAAATGTACACGCCTCGGTCTTTCATGCACGAGCGTTGCCACATATGGGAAAAATCACACTCCCGGCACAGTTACAGTAATAATCCTCACTCTGCCTATTCCATATTTTAACATGCATACATTGTCAACAACAATTACACTCATTTAACAGATAAAAGTCGACAAAACGACGATATTCCAGAGATCCCGACTTAATTAAATTGGCCGACAATCTTAAAACTATTATAATAAGAAAGTACATTTTATTATCTTTCCAATGATACCAAAAATGTTCCAATCCGAGTTACGTACAAAAAGTTACGGCATTTGAAACAACCGATCGGAAAAATAATCACAATAGCAGAATTTCTGCAATTCTCCTGGCCATACACGTATTGGCACAACCCATACGCGTATTGCCTAAAATTCTCGCCCAGCCATACGCGTAACGCCCTTGCCGTATGCGTAATGACATGCCCCATACGCGTATTGACATGCCCCATACGCGTATGGGCAGAGAAAAATGCAGAAAAACCAGCAGAATTTTCCTGCTACGGGTTGATCCAAAATCACCCCAAAATTCCATTTTTGATCAATCACAAAGCATCAAAACATGTTATAACATAACAAGCAGTATAACATACAATCAAACATTGAATTTCAACAGCTAGATTCATGATTTTATGCAAAAATACTCAATTTTCACAATTCCAACCTAACTCTAAACTCAAAGTAACTCTACCCTAAAGAGTCTAACTAAAACCCACCTAGACAACAAGATGAGGATGAAGAAATTGAGATGAAGAGATGAAGAATGGATGCTTGATGATGATCTTGAGCTCTTTGTGGAATTTTCTCTCCTTTTTCCTTTCCTTCTCTTTTCCTTTTCCTTTCTCTTTTCCTTTTCCTTTCTCTTTCTTTCTTTTCTAACTTTGTTTGTTTTCCAAATGAAGTGGAAAGAAAATAGATAGTATAGAAATTTACCATTTATTAGTAATACTACCAAATGTCCAAATCAGCTCAATTGCACCAAATAATAAAAACTCAACGTTAAATACTATTAATTTAATCAACTCTGAGTTCGTCAGTTTACTCTAATTATTTTATCAAATAATTTCTCAGAGTACACCGGAACCCAGTTGATTATAATAATATTACCCAGAGCGTTTATAAATTTACGGGGTATTACATCCTCCCCCCCTTAAATAGAAATTCGTCCTCGAATTTAGAAGATTACCTGAACAGATATGGATAAGAATCTCGCATTTCCGATTCTAGTTCCCAAGTAGCATTACCCGGATGTGTCATATCCCATTGCACCTTAACGAGAGGAATGTCTTTGTTCCTTAACACTTTTGTTTCTCTTCCCACAATACAACTCGGTTGTGGTTCAAAAGTCAAATCCGCTTCTATTCCCACGGATTCTGGTAGAATTGGCTGAAGAGGATCAGGAATAAACTTACGGAGCTGAGATACGTGAAAAACATCATGCATTTCAGATAGAGAGGGTGGTAAGGCTAATCTGTAAGCAACTTCACCAATCCTTTCTAAAATCTGATACGGTCCCACATATCTCGGACTTAATTTACGTGACTTAAACGGTCCTTTCAATCTCAATCTCGGAGTAACTTTCAGAAATACATGATCACCTTCCTCAAATTCCAAAGGTCTCCTACGGTTGTCCGCATAACTCTTTTGACGATCTTGTGCTTGTTTAACTTTCTCGCGGATCATTCGAATCTTTTCCGTAGTCTCTTGAATAATCTCGGGTCCCAAACTCCTATCTTCGCCAATTTCAGCCCAACACAAAGGTGTTCTACACTTCCTCCCATACAATGCTTCATAAGGAGCCATACCGATGCTCGCATGGTAACTATTGTTATAGGAAAACTCAATTAATGGTAAAAGCTCTTTCCAATTCCCTCTACTCTCTAGCACACAAGCTCTTAACATATCCTCCATCGTCTGTATTGTTCGCTCAGTCTGACCATCCGTTTGAGGATGATTCGACGTGCTCAAACGCAAATTCGTACCCATTGCTTGTTGGAACACCTTCCAAAACCTCGAAGTAAACTTCGGATCTCTATCGGACACAATACTAGAAGGAATACCATGCAATCTCACAATCTCAGCAATAAACAACCTTGCAAGATGACTTGCCTTATAAATAGTCTTCACGGCTAAGAAATGTGCAGATTTTGTTAGTCGATCTACAATTACCCAAATAGAATCATACCCACCTTGTGTACGTGGTAAACCCACGGCAAAGTCCATAGAAATACTATCCCACTTCCAAACTGGAATATCCAAAGGTTGCAATAGACCGCCCGGTCTTTGGTGTTCAATCTTCACCTGTTGGCACACCGCACATTCTGACACATATTCCGCTATATCCTTTTTCATCCCAGACCACCAATAATCCTTCTTTAAATCCTGATACATCTTCGAAGAACCAGGATGTATCGTAAAAGTGCCTTTATGAGCTTCATCTAAAATCTTCCTTTTCAATGCCTCATCCTTCGGAACACAAATCCGTTGATTAAATAGAACAATCCCATCATTTGCTCGTGTAAAACCCGGTTGAAGTAACAATTCTTGTAACTCCTCCTCTAACATTTGTTCTTGTTGAATCTCAACTCTTAAAGTAGAATTGACATTCAAATTTCCCATAATTACACCATTCGGAGTCCACACAAACTGGAGATTAAGATCTCTAAACTTTTCCAACAACGAATACTCCAAAATCATCAATTCTGCACTATGAACCCTTTTCCGACTTAAAGCATCCGCTACTTTATTCGCCTTTCCTGGATGATACTTCAATTCTACGTCATAATCCTTTAAGTACTCCATCCACCTTATTTGTCGCATATTCAACTCCTTTTGGTCAAACAAATACTTCAAACTTTTGTGGTCACTGAACATTTCAAAACGTACACCATACAGATAATGACGCCACACCTTCAGTGTAAACACCACTGCAGCTAGTTCCAAATCATGAGTTGGAAAATTCTTCTCATGAACTTTCAACTGTCGAGAAGCATAAGCTACTACTTGACCGCCTTGCATCAGTACACCCCCTAATCCCCTCTTAGAAGCATCACAGAATACTTCGTAAGAGTTGTTAGGATCAGGAATAATTAATACCGGAGCACTCGTCAAACTTTCCTTCAATTTCATAAAACTTTGTTCACAACCCGAATCCCACTCAAAAGCAAAATCCTTCCAAGTAAGTTTCGTCATTGGTAAGGCCAATTGAGAAAAACCTTTAATGAACCTTCTATAGTAACCTGCCAATCCCAAGAAACTTCTAACCTCTGAAACATTTCTCGGTCTCTCCCAATTAATCACTGCTTCTACCTTCGATGGATCCACTGCCACACCACCTTGAGATATAACATGCCCAAGAAAATTTAGTGCCGACATCCAAAACTCACACTTACTCAACTTAGCAAACAATTGCTTCTCTTGCAATATCGATAAGACAATCCTCAGATGTTCTCCGTGCTCTTGTGGAGTACGAGAATAAATAAGAATGTCGTCAATAAAGATTACCACAAATTGGTCCAAGTAAGCCTGAAATATACGGTTCATGTAATCCATAAAAACAGCTGGAGCATTAGTCACACCGAAAGGCATCACTAAGAATTCATAATGACCGTAACGTGTTCTAAATGCAGTTTTTGGCACATTGGAACTCTTCACTCGGATCTGATGATAACCCGACCGTAAATCAATCTTCGAGAACACACAGGCTCCCTTCAATTGATCTAACAAGTCGTCTATCCTGGGTAAGGGGTACTTGTTCTTAATTGTGACTTTATTCAACTTACGATAATCAATGCACAAACGCATCCCCCCATCTTTCTTCTTTACCAACAACACTGGAGCTCCCCACGGTGAAACACTAGGTCTCACAAAGTGCTTCGACATCAAGTCCTCCAATTGGTCCTTTAATTCTCTTAATTCAAGCGGTGCCATCCGATAAGGAGAAACGGATATAGGAGCCGTTCTCGGTACCAGGTCAATAGAGAACTCAACTTCTCTCTCCGGAGGAAGAGAAGAAACATCCTCAGGAAACACTTCAGGAAACTCACACACTATAGGAATACTCAGAACTTGCTGTTCACTACTTCCTTCCTTATTAAGAACCATTAAAACAGATTTCTCCTTCTCAAACAAGAAATTTATCATTCCCACCGTACCTTCTAGAATCGTTGATAATACATCTTTCGGAGTAGCCTCAGCAGATGGAATAATGATTAACTTCTCCTCACAACCGATAAAAACTGAATTAGCTGAAAGCCAGTCCATTCCCAAAACAACATCCACTTTCTTAAGTGGCAAACAAATAAGATCAATCTGGAAGACTCTTTCGTTCACCGTCAACACACTATTTTCACACATCAGCGGTGTTTCAACCAATTCATCCATGGCAGTAGTAACCACCATAGGAGGAGACAAAGGAATAGTTTGCAACCCAAGTTGCTTCACAGAACGCGTGGACACAAAAGAATGCGTTGCCCCACAATCAAATAAAACAAAACAAGGATGTCCATTTACGAAACACGTACCCGCAATCAAGGAGTTGTCACCCTTTGCTTTCCTTGTATCCAAGGTATACACTCGACCAGTAGTCTTCCCTTGTGTCAGATTCCTACCCTGAGGACAATCTCTCGATACATGACCCATCTTGTTACACTGATAACACCGTATTCCATCCGAATTGCACCTACCGTAATGATTCCTTCCACAAGTACGACATACCGGAGGCACACTAGTTCTAGAACTCTGTACTTGCTTCCCTTTGGAAGACTGTTGCCTTTGCCTAAACTGTTGATTCGACCTTCCACGGTCACCTTGAGTTGCCCTGTTCAAATCCACCTCCATTTGTACCTTTTTCAAACTATTCTCCGCCACATAACATTGTCTTAACATTTCCGCATAAGTAGCAAATTCCAGTTGAGACACGCTATGTGAAATTTCAGCCCTCAAACCAAACAAAAAATGATCAATCTTCCACCTCTCATCAGGAGCATACATCGCCTGCCTAGAATAGTCAGCCATGATCTCAAATCTTTCCGCATAGGAAGCCACTGATAAATTGCCCTGTCTCAACTGTTGAAACTCAAACTCCTTCTGAGACCTTAAAGAACTCGGAAAATATTTCTCCATAAAAGTTACCTTAAACTGCTCCCACACCTTTGGTACCTCTTGGATTGTCATCAAGCCTGAAGCGCTCTCCCACCACCTCATGGCTGGACCCTTCAATAAGTGAGAAGCAAAAACTACCTTATTTTCCTCACTGCAATGCACTATCAAGAAAATTCGTTCCATACGCGATATCCATTCATGCGCCTTCACCGAATCTAACCCTCCCTGAAACTCTGGAGGATTCATACGAATGAATTCCCTATAGGTTCCCCCCGTAACTTCAGGAACCACCACTGGAGGATGCAGGCCCTCAGCCATTTATTGTACCATTCCTTGCATGAACTGATTGTGCTGCTGCTGCATCTGCTGCATGAATTGATACAAAGGGGCATTCCCTTCAGCACCCTGTGGAACCGTCCCAGCCGGAGTAGTTCTAGGAGTCCTTGGTCTTCCACGGTTGTTTCTACGTCCGTCGGCCACGTTCCTGAATGTCATACAAATAGGATTAAGCTGATCAGGCTTAATACCATAAATATAACACGTAAGACCAAAGGCGACACCACGTATCTGAAACAGACAGAATTACTTATTCTATTTCATGGCTAGGTCGAGGATACGACCTGCTCTGATACCAACTGTAACGACCACATATAAATAGATGCATCAAATCACATATTATACATGAGTTTCACTTGTGGTACTGAAATATAATAAGTTCCTAGTTAACACATTATACACATAAATGCCTCTAATACAAAACACTAAAAGTCTAACGCATTACATATACAAGATGTTCCAAGATGATAAAAACTAAGAACTAGATCAAAACAATGATCTCAAAACATAACGCCATAGCGGAAGCCATGCCATCACAAAAGCTACGATCCGTAAGGAAAGTCAAATAACCTTGTCCTTACCCTTCGCCGAACCTGTAGAACCTGTGATGTAAACAACAACAGTGGGGTGAGATACATCAAATCTCAGTGAGTTAGCTATCTTAAAGTCCTCTCGGCTTTACAAGGTTCTAAAATAACCCTAACTCATGTCCAAAGGGAAAGGGGAAAGACCATGAGTACACACACACAAGTAACCATCATGGTGATCCTGTAAACTCACACTAGTACCGAAGTACCTCCTGAGCCTGTAAACTCAAGAATTCACAAATCAATAACCAATTCCAAGGTATCCCCTATTCCCGTTCGCTTCTACGTCTAGAAGACAACCCGAGTCATGGATCCTTGTAGCTACTTGGCATAGGAATTGGATTCGGGATCACCGGTCCGTACACCGTGATCCGTCACTTCTCACGGCCCGTACACCGTCACAAGTCTCTTTACCCGTAGGCTCCAATCGTACTCACTACGGGAATCAAACCTGCCAAGTAGTTGTGCATAACGTTTCAGAGGAGGTGCTCGAGTCTCATGAAACTACACCGCAAGAAACCGTGGTTATGATTTAAATGCACACGCCTCGGCCTTTCATGCACGAGCGTTGCCACATATGGGAAAAATCACACTCCCGACACAGTTACAGTAATAATCCTCACTCTGCCTATTCCATATTTTAACATGCATACATTGTCAACAACAATTACACTCATTTAACAGATAAAAGTCGACAAAACGACGATATTCCAGAGATCCCGACTTAATTAAATCGGCCAACAATCTTAAAACCATTATAATAAGAAATTACATTTTATTATCTTTCCAACGATACCAAAAATGTTCCAATCCGAGTTACGTACAAAAAGTTACGGCATTTGAAACAACCGATCGGAAAAATAATCACAACAGCAGAATTTCTGCAATTCTCCTGGCCATACGCGTATTGGCACAACCCATACGCGTATTGCCCAAAATTCTTGCCCAGTCATATGCGTAACGCCCTTGCCGTACGCGTAATGACATGCCCCATACGCGTATTGACATGCCCCATACGCGTATGGGCAGAGAAAAATGCAGAAAAACCAGCAGAATTTTCCTGCTACGGGTTGATCCAAAATCACCCCAAAATCCCATTTTTGATCAATCACAAAGCATCAAAACATGTTATAACATAACAAGCAGTATAACATATAATCAAACATTGAATTTCAACAGCTAGATTCATGATTTTATGCAACAATACTCAATTTTCACAATTCCAACCTAACTCTAAACTCAAAGTAACTCTACCCTAAAGAGTCTAACTAAAACCCACCTGGACAACAAGATGAGGATGAAGAAATTGAGATGAAGAGATGAAGAATGGATGCTTGATGATGATCTTGAGCTCTTTGTGGAATTTTCTCTCCTTTTTCCTTTCCTTCTCTTTTCCTTTTCCTTTCTCTTTTCCTTTTCCTTTCTCTTTCTTTCTTTTCTAACTTTGTTTGTTTTCCAAATGAAGTGGAAAGAAAATAGATAGTATAGAAATTTACCATTTATTAGTAATACTACCAAATGTCCAAATTAGCTTAATTGCACCAAATAATAAAAACTCAACGTTAAATACTATTAATTTAATCAACTCTGAGTTCATCAGTTTACTCTAATTATTTTATCAAATAATTTCTCATAGTACACCGGAACCCAGTTGATTATAATAATATTACCCAGAGCGTTTATAAATTTACGGAGTATTACATCCTCCCCCCCTTAAATAGAAATTCGTCCTTGAATTTAGAAGATTACCTGAACAGATGTGGATAAGAATCTCGCATTTCCGATTCTAGTTCCCAAGTAGCATCACCCGGATGTGTCATATCCCATTGCACCTTAACAAGAGGAATGTCTTTGTTCCCTAACACTTTTGTTTCTCTTCCCACAATACAACTCGGTTGTGGTTCAAAAGTCAAATCCGCTTCTATTCCCACGGATTCTGGTAGAATTGGCTGAAGAGGATCAGGAATAAACTTACGGAGCTGAGATACGTGAAAAACATCATGCATTTCAGATAGAGAGGGTGGTAAGGCTAATCTGTAAGCAACTTCACCAATCCTTTCTAAAATCTGATACGGTCCCACGTATCTCGGACTTAATTTACGTGACTTAAACGGTCCTTTCATGCAATATCTTCCTCACTTTTTTGGCAGTCTTAACTCCCATAATTTTTGGAAAACTTACATCAGTCACCGCTTGTTGCAAAGTGAACATCGCCTTTTAAATTTTCTGTTTATTTTTCTTCAAAACTTTTTCTTGAGTTACATTAAGAGTTAAAGTATCTGCGGGAGCAATGATGTCTTCTTCTACTATGTTCCATAAATCTTTAGATGAAAAAAGTCTCTCCATTTTAACACGCCAGAAACCATAATTTTAACCATTAAAAAATAGGGACGGGAATAGATGATGATTAAGTGGTGCTACCCATAGCTTAGAAAAATTAATAGAGTGGTTTAATAGTAAAAGGGAAATTTTTAGAAGTAGTTGGAAATATTTTAGAATAGTATGTAAGTAATATAACTACGCCTAATGTATGAACGAACGTAGCTCAGTTACCACTATTAGTATTTGAATACTTGATATAAGATAGTGTTAGAAAATTGTTTAGAAATAAAGCTATAAGAACTGTGTGGATATAGGAAATTATTATATTGAAATAGGGACTGTAGTTTAAAGTCTTATATGAGGAAGCGACATTTTTTTTTAGATGATCAATTACAAAGTATCAATTCCCTATTTATAGGCTCAAATCACCAACCTCTTCTTAGTGGTGAATATTTCTAAATTATTTTAGTTCTTTTTAAAAATTTCATAAAAGATTAGTATCATAATAGTTCTAGGTTCTTCTACCATTTTCATATATATTATATCTAAGAGAATTCTAGAAATTTGTAACAATTTCAACATTGTTTGAATTGCCCTGTAAATTTGGTAATTGAAAATATAATAAATTTTGTGAAGTAATTATAAATAAACAATGTGTTGTTTATGAATTTATTATTTACAAGCTTTTTTAGAAGTTACTATTATTAAGAGTGCATGAATACATAAAGGAATTGTCCTTACATTTATTTTCTTCTATTATCATATATATATATCACTTGTTTAATTGTTTTTATCAATTATACCAAAGTATTTATTTCATTTTTCTAGTAATGAAAAATTTAAACAATTGAAAATATTGTGTAGCAAAGAGTGTTTTATACATTGCACTTATATTTGTGTAGTTAAAAATGTTTGAAAATTGAAAATAAACTCAATCTAAATGTTTAATATTGTGCGTAATATCCGCTTAATATTGTACATAATATCTTTAGTAAAATATAAGACACTTTCTTTTAAGTTTGGTCAATTTGATGATGCACGGTAGCTGAACATCAGATTGTTAGGGTGTAAGTTCAAACCCGCGACATATCATTTATTCACCTTAAAAATAATGAAATTCTAAAGATATTGGCTAAATTAGAAAGTTAACCACTAGACTATTTACAAAAATAACTAGGAAGTTAGCCAACCGCCCTTTGATAAAATGTCTAATAGGATAAAAACTTGTACTTTCACCTATTATTAAGGAGAGATGGAATTGAAATCAATAGCAGGGGTGCATATCAGCTGCTCCTCTAATGATTTTGGATAAAATATCTGCACTCCTCGTCCTTCCTATCATGATTCCCTCTATTCCCCAACACAGTGTTCCCCTCCGCATTAAAACTACAAGTGCTCTAGAAGAGAAGGCAGGCCCCTAAGCAGTTATGGACCCGGTAACAGGTTATTGCTTAGCATAAAATTGCAATGTATAAAGTTTGTTCTTGTTCTACCATTTTAAAATTTCAATTAGTTTTATGAATTTTGAACTTTGTGTCGATAGTTTAATTTTGTTGTTGTGAGTTGTATGTAGTTGTTATTTAAACTTTTGTGTTCTGCTTTTTCATTTACAGTTTTAATTTAATTGAAAAAATGCCACATTTTACTTTATTTTCATAAATTAAATAAACAGTTTTTACTATTGACGTGGATCCAAATGGATGGTAGCAATGTTCAATGAGTTAGTTTCATTGCAATGTTCTCATTGTAAAAAAAATCATTTTCAAAGTAATGTTCAATGAGTTAGTTTCTCTTAGCTAGCTAAACTTTCTTCATTTACTTCTACTTCTTTCCAAGATTTTTCCCAAAGTAATAGGTTATGCTTTTCTGATAGTGTTTCCATCATCTGTTTAAAGAAGATCTGGATATGATCATATGGTGGTTATGATAGAGGGGAGTAAGAGGTGTTAGGTTATTGATAGGTGTTATGGTAGGCTTGGACGCCGTTCTGCAGCAGGATATTAAAATGGGATCTCTGGTATGTTAGTAGATTCTTATCACTCGGGTTTTTCCATTTTTCTATCATCTCATTTTTATTCATGACAACACGTAGCTAAGTTATGGAGAATAATATTTTGTGTTATGTTTGATTGATTTTTTTAGGTATCAAGAATGCAGATCATACTAAATTTCTATCCAAAAAGATCTTATTTCAATGCTCATAAGGATGGGGAATGGTATGTTCTATGTAGTCTTTACTTCATTCACCAAGTACAACTTCTGATGTCCTAGTGCAGGTTTCAACTGGGCGTGCTCAACCTATTTTAGCATAACTCACATGCATCATTCCAACAAAACCTATTATATAGGAAGACGAATTATAAGCTTTGCAAGTAAGTTGGTTAAATCCTTTTGTTGGTAACCTCTTCATTAACACATTTGTCACCTGATATCGAGAAGAAATATAGGTTGTAGTTATCAATCTAATATCCATTTTCTCTTTGATGAAATGTCGATCATTCTCAATGTTTTTTATCTTGTCATACTGAACATGATTATGTGCAATACTAATGGGCAATTTATTATCGTAAAACAACTTCAAGGGTCTTCACATTGTATATTCAAATATTCTAACATTTGTTTTATCCATACTAATTCACATATTCCTTGATCTATAACTATAAATTTCTCTTGATCGCTTGATCGAGAAACTACACTTTGTTTCGTACTCCTCCAAGTAACTAGGTTCCTATACAAGAATGCACAATAGTCATAGTCACAAGTGGATCTTTTATTACTCGCTGACCTGCATAATCAACATGAGTGTAAGCTTTCATAGTTACACTTCCACCTCTTTTAAACAAGAGCCCTCTTCCTGAAGTGGCTTTGAGATATTGTAGAACACGTGTTATAACTTGCATTTGTCTCTCCCTTGGGTCATGCGTAAATTGGCCAACCACATTAACTGCATATGCCAAATCTAACCTCATATGTGTCATGTAAAACAACATTCCCACTAATCTCTGATACTTACTGTAGACATATATTTTCGACACCATGTCTTGGAGGGCAAAATGATGTTCCTTCGACAAGATAAGAATTTCGACACTTCGACAGAAATATGAGGAAGTCTTCGTCAGACAGGTTTGAGGGACATTTATCATTTTTTGACAATTCGACAAGTCTGAAAGGACGCGTTTGTTCGACATAACTTGAAGATTCAAATTCAAGAGAATTATAACGTTTGGCAGAAGACGCGTGGAAGTATCTGGCGAAAGGAAGACATGCAGAAGGCCAGATGTCGAAATTTTAGGATTTAGTCGTTAATAGCAGTTATTTTGTTTATCTATAAATAGGATAGTTGTTATTAGAATTCAGTGTGAAAAACTTGTACAAAACTTCCTGCAATTACTCAAAGTACCCGTGTGAGAGAAAAGAGTTATTTGGAAAAATGTACGTGTAAACACCATCTTTTAATTTCTTTATCAATCAAAGTCTTTTTACCAATTCCTTTACATTTACCAGCATCTTTATGTTTTCTTCGTCATTTTATTTTAAAGTTCTTTCTTCGCCATTTTACTTTAAAAGTTCTTTTCAAAGTCATTATCTTTTATCTCAGACTTTCATCTAGAGTTAGTTGAAATCCTTTATTCCAAAAGACTTAAACACATAAAACCAAGAACCAAGATATCACCCTTAATTTAAAATTTATCACGTTGATCTAAGTTTTCGCCCGACGTCCTAGGATTTGTTTGGTTAATCCTGCAAGTAACCCAGATTTCACCATTCTGGTAAACCAGAGGTTGTTCGCCAAGATCAACAGCGAACAAATTGGCACACCTGGTGGGACCAGTGGGACCAGTGCAATATAAAACTTAAATAAATTTTAAAAATTAAGGCTTTTTCTTCGTTGTATGATACTAAGAAGCGGTAAATTAGCCGTATCTGACGTAGAGAGACCCAAAAGAACTAGAGTAAGGAAAATGGCGAATCAGTCAAATAATCCTAACCCCAATTCAAATTCAAATGAAAATATTCCAGTTTCCAACCCTATACCTTCGGCAGGGGGAAATGTGGATTCAAACCCTGTTCTGGAGGAGATTACCTAAACAGGTTCAGGTTGCTTAAGGCAAGATGTTTCACACAAGTGCCAGAACGGGAGTTAGTCGAAATGGCTGCAGGGGGTCTAGATTATTCTATAAGGAAAAAATTAGACACTCAATATTTAAGAGATATGGCACAATTAGCAGATAGGGTAAGACAGATTGAGAGGCTAAAAGCTGAGAAATTCAGATCAAATAAAAATAAAAAGGAAAGAGTGGCCTATGTAGGAGTATGCCAGGATGATGATGGTGACGAAAATGAACTAATTTTGTTCGACGAGCAAGAAATTGATCTGGCAGAACTAAAGTCAGGCCCTCCATACGCCTGTAAAGTACTAGCTCCGTCGAATGGAAAAAATCCAGTCGAACCTGAAAAGAATGATAAGTTTCCCAAACGAACTTATACGTTCGACGTCACCAAGTGCGACGAAATTTTTGATTTATTGGACAAAGATGGTCAGTTAATAAAGCCGCCAGGCGCCAAAGAGCCGCCTGTCGAACAGCAGAAAAAGAGGGGTTTTTGTAAGTACCATAACTTTTTGGGTCATAAAACATCTCAATGTTTTCTTTTCAGGGATCTAGTTCAAAATGCTATCCGTGATGGAAGGCTGAAGTTCGGCGAGAAGCCAAAACAACAAATGGGGATTGATTCGAATCCTATGCAGGTTGTCGAAGCACACTATGCTGAACCATCCACTGTGAATATGGTGGAGATTGAAGTTGCTTCTGATGGCAGTTTCGAGATGGTGGAGGCTATGGAAGGTTTCGACACCAGTATCAACATGGTCGAGATCACTGAAGATCTTGCAGGCCAGAACGAAGTCGAGGGTATTGAAGCGTTCGACAACGATAATGAAGTCAAAGTCACTGAAGATCTTGACAACAAAAACACAGTTGAAGTCACTGAGGACTTCGACGATGAAGGTAAGGTCGAAGCTACTGAAAGCTTTGAAAATCAGAAAACTACAGAGGGGTCCAACGAGAAGAACGATGATAGTGTTGCTAAAGACGTGGTGGTTCGACCGGGAGAAATCTGGGACTGCTTGGGACAGCCAAGTGGAAAATTCGACTACCTGGTGAAGTACACTATTCCTGCAACTTATCGCACCAACATCAGTGAAATCCGACCAACTGGTTGGGAAGCGATTTTGATGACGAGGGTGATTCCCCTATCGCCAAGGAAGAAGTTACTGAGGACTTCGTTGCTGAAAACAAGGCTACTGAAGGCCTTGATCTTGACAACATGAAGGGGGCCGATGTTGCAAATTACTGCATCAACATCATGGGACCCTTCGACAAGGAAGTCACAGAAATGAAAGAAAAAGCTGTACATGGCCGTGGGAAATCTGGGACTTATGGGATCCTACGAAGAATAAAAGAGGATCCTAAAGAAAAGTCAAACAAGTGTTGCTGCAAGCATGCTCCTAGGAACATATCCTGGTGTTGCTGCCTAGAAGGGAAGTTCGACTTGACGAAAAAGAAGGACAGAGTCGAAGAGGAAAAGCTCATTGAAAAGATGAACAGACTAACCATTGCTGACAAGCAAAACGTGGGAATCAATATGGTAGAAGTTTCGCAGAAAACTCAGGCAGCAGTAGATGAAGATCAACGTCGAGAGGAGTACCAAAAGCTGGCGTACCCCAAAGAAGATGAGAGTTTGGTCGAATTCATCAAAAGGTGCCAGAGAAGGAAGAGTGACGTGATGCTATGCCCTCGTTGCAGTTCCATTTTCGACAGAAAGGCTGCCACCCACCTGGAGGCAATAGATCAAGCAAGAAGGAAGGCGAATGAGGGAGCGACAAGATACGATCCAAGAAGGAGTGAGCACCACCAATGGAGGCGCGGAGACAGACACTATGGCACTTACAAGCCATCAAACAAAGTGATAGATGACAAATGGGTTCAACCCATCAGAGATGCCCAAGGCCAGAAGAAGTGGAAGAATTTCGATGTGCAGAGAGGCACTTCAATGGAAAACAAGAAGGAGTTGGAGAAATATAAACCTAGGCCATATCCTTCAGAGAATTATAAAGGGAAGAACCCCATGTCGAGATCCCAGTGGAGGAGGTTCCAAAGGCAAAAGAGGTTTGAGAAGGAAGCTGCTGAAAAAGGTATGATGAGAAAAGTGGCTGGAGACAAGGATGAAGCAGAATGTAGCAACAACGCTCAAATGGCGAACAAGAAGAAGCCTCTCCAGCAAATCAAACCAAACAGCGTGGCAGCGCAAAGTGTGCCCAAAGAGAAGAAGATGGAGGATGACGAGATGACAGATGATTTCAAGTCAGATTCGGAGGCATCCTTCGACGTTGGCTGTAATGTGGTCTCGGTCCTTCCCAGAGACTATGAAAGGATCATGGAAGTCGAAGACGAAGAGGATGGGATGGAAGAGGAAACGATGGTGCACAAGCCCGTGTGTTACTACGTAATGAATAATGGTTGTGTCGAAGAGCAAAATGCTTTCTTCGAAAGACCAGATGATTCCATGAAGGCGCACTTGAAGCCTTTGTTTATCAAAGGAAAGATTGAGAGTGTCGGTGTGAACAAGATCCTAGTGGATGGGGGTGCAGCTGTGAATTTAATGCCCCATTTCATGCTGAAAAAGATTGGCAAAGATGACTCGGATGCAAAGCCCCACAACATGGTTCTGTCAAATTACGAAGGAAAGGTAGGAACAACCATGGGAGTTATTCAAGTGGATCTGACAGTTGGTACTATAACAAGGCCAACAATGTTTATAGTTATTGCTTCTAGGGCAAACTACAACTTGCTGTTGGGAAGAGAATGGATCCACGGTATAGGTGCTGTCCCCTCGTCGATGCACCAGAGAATAGTTATTTGGAGGCCAGATGGAATCGTCGAGAACATAGAAGCAGACCAAAGTTACTTCATGTCCGAAGTTAACAATATAAGCGATCGAAGTTTCGACAAAAACTTAGCCCACATACCCCCTTGCAGTCCGGCGAAATTCGACTTGAAGGCAACGGACAATGCGTACTGTTCCATGTATCTCCATCCTACACATGGTTTTCAGTGGGATAAGGAAGTCATTGGTGACTCCAACTACATGTGGGGGACTACCAACGTAGCACCGACAGGATGGGGGGATGAGTTCGACAATGATGATGAGTGAACAAGCAGTGCTCGACAAAATTACGGCTTACATAGCCGAAAACAAATTTAAAGCGGCTCTGGAGGCCGAAGTAAAATACATGGCTGTCGAAGCCAATCATGAAGATTCAAATGAACAGTGTCTCCAAAAAGACGTTGAGGAAAATGATAACAACAACCAAATAGACGAATGGCAAAACCAGAAACTTGACGCCATTTATGACGATGAACCTTTGGGGTTCGAAAAAGATCCAGTGTCGAACAACTTGAAGATGATGGCGCAGGATCCTTTAGAAGAAATCAACTTGGGGCTGGGGGCAGAAAAAAGACCAACCTACATAAGTGCAAGGATGGATCCTCAGTTCAGAGTCGAAATAATCCAGTTGTTGAAGGAGTTCAAAGATTGCTTTGCATGGGATTATGACGAAATGCCGGGTTTGGACATAAGTTTGGTCGAATTGAAGCTGCCAATCATAGAAGGGAAGAAGCCAGTCAAGCAAACTCCAAGGCGCTTTGCACCAGAAGTTCTGTCGAAAATAAAAGAAGAGGTCGAAAGACTTCTAAAATGCAACTTCATCCGCACTACCAGGTATGTTGATTGGATTGCAAATATAGTTCCGGTTATTAAGAAAAATGGCAAACTTAGGGTATGCATTGATTTTAGAGATTTAAATTCTGCTACCCCAAAGGACGAATATCCTATGCCAGTCGCAGAAATGCTTATAGATTCTGCAGCAAGTCACGAGTATCTAAGCATGTTGGATGGATACTCTGGCTATAACCAAATTTTTATTGCTGAAGAAGATGTTTCTAAGACAGCTTTTCGTTGTCCTGGAGCAATTGGAACTTATGAATGGGTAGTGATGCCTTTTGGGTTAAAGAATGCTGGGGCCACTTACCAAAGGGCTATGAATTCAATTTTCCATGATTTTATTGAGACGTTTATGCAGATTTACATTGATGATATTGTAATCAAGTCTGTTTCAGGAAAAGATCATATAGACCATCTTCGACAATCCTTTGAGAGGATGAGAAAGTTTGGTCTAAAGATGAATCCCCTTAAATGTGCTTTTGGTGTGCAGGCGGGTGATTTTTTAGGTTTTGTGGTCCACAAGAAAGGGATCGAAATAAATGAAAACAAAGCCAAAGCTATAATGGAAGCAAAAGCGCCATCAACGAAAAAGGGATTGCAATCTCTACTAGGGAAGATCAATTTTCTAAGAAGATTCATCTCCAACCTCAGTGGAAAAACACAACCCTTTTCTCCTCTACTTCGACTAAAGAAAGAAGAATTCACCTGGGGGCAAGAGCAACAAGTGGCTTTCGACAAAATCAAAGAGTACTTGGCTAGTCCTCCAATCTTGATGTCCCCTTGTAGGAAAAGAAGCATGAGATTGTATATCTCTGCATCAGACAAGACATTAGGAAGTATGTTGTGTCAAGAGGATGAGAATGGCGTCGAAAGGGCCATCTATTATCTCAGCAGAGTCTTAAATGATGCTGAAACTAGATATAGTGCTATAGAAAAACTATGTTTATGTGTATATTTCTCTTGTATGAAATTGAAGCATTATATAAAGCCTGTTGATGTATATGTATCTTCTCATTTCGACGTAATAAAACATATGTTGTCTAAGTCTATTTTACATAGTCGAATTGGAAAGTGGGCTTTGGCTCTAACAGAATATTCCTTAAAATATTTGCCTTTAAAGGCTATGAAAGGACAGGTGGTGGCTGATTTTATAGCTGACCACTCTATAGTCGAAACTATAGAATACGTCGAACAAGCACCTTGGAAACTGTATTTCGACGGTTCCAGGCATAAGAATGGACTTGGTATTGGGATGGTGATTATTTCTCCTGACAAAATTCCAACAAAGTTCAAGTACAAAGTCGAAGGGCTGTGTTCGAACAATGAAGTCGAATATGAAGCTTTGATTGCTGGACTTGAAATCTTGTTGGAATTGGGGGCAACAAGAGTCGAAATAATGGGTGACTCTGAGTTGGTAATAAAGCAGTTGACTAAGGAGTACAAATGTGTGAAAGAGAATCTAATAATGTACTTCGTGATAGCAACAAGACTTCTCAAGAAGTTCGACAATGTGGTTTTTAGGCACATTCCCAGGATGGAGAATCAAGAGGCGAATGATCTGGCTCAACTGGCATCAGGATACAAAGTGTCGGAGGAGAAGTTAGAAAAAGCCATTGAAGTCAGAGGAAGAGTCATATCTGTAGGTTTGTCCCCATCAGATTTAGAGACAATAAAATTGGGATATGGTGACGAAGAGAATTATGAGATTTGCAACGTAGATGATGCAGGAGTCGAAGACTGGAGAAAACCCATCAAAGAATATTTGCAAGATCCAAGTCAAAAAGTCGAACGAAAGGTAAAATATAGAGCTTTGAGTTATGTACTTTTTGGCAATGAATTGTTCAAGAAGACTGCGGAAGGAGTCTTGTTGAAATGCTTAGGCGAAAATGAAGCATACATAGCATTGTCAAATGTGCATAGTGGAGCGTGTGGCGCACACCAAGCAGGCCACAAAATGAAGTGGTTATTGTTTCGACAAGGAATGTATTGGCCAGCAATGCTAAAGGATTGTGTCGAATTTGCAAAAGGGTGTCAAGAGTGCCAAGTACATGCAGGCATACCACATGTTCCTGCAAGTGAGTTACATTCGATTGTAAAGCCTTGGCCGTTCAGAGGTTGGGCGTTAGATTTAATCGGTGAAATTCGACCAGCTTCTTCAAAAGGGCAAAGGTACATTTTAGTTGGAGTAGATTATTTTACTAAGTGGATTGAAGCCATACCATTGGTGAATGTAGATCAAGAAGCGGTTATGGATTTTATCCAAAAGCATATAATCTACAGATTTGGGATACCGGAAACAATAACAACAGATCAAGGATCTGTGTTTACCGGTCGAAAAATGCAGAAGTTTGCACAAGATACAGGTTTTAAGCTCCTTACTTCGACACCTTATTATGCCCAGGCTAATGGACAAGTCGAAGCAGCTAACAAGGTAGTGATAAATTTGATCAAAAAACATGTAGGTGGAAAGCCAAAAAATTGGCACAATACCTTAGATCAAATTTTATGGGCTTGTCGAACATCTCCTAAAGAAGCAACCAATTCGACTCCATTTAAATTAACTTATGGGCATGATGCAGTTTTGCCAGCCGAGTTGTATTTGCAATCAGTTAGGGTTCAAAGGCATCATCAGATCCCATCAGAGACATACTGGAGTATGATGATGGATGAATTGGTTGATTTAGACGAAGAAAGGCTACGTGCCTTAGATCTCATAAAGAGACAAAAAGAGAGAGTCGAAAAGTTCTACAATAGAAAAGTAAAATTTAAGACTTTTTCAATTGGTGATTATGTGTGGAAGGTAATTCTTCCTATGGATCGAAAAGACAGAGTTATGGGAAAATGGTCTCCCAAATGGGAAGGACCTTTCAAAGTTTTGAAAATATTTTCTAATGGCGCATACGAGGTCGAAGAAATAGGGAAAGACGAAAGGATATTAAAAATAAATGGCAAATATTTGAAAAAGTATAAACCAATATTGCAGGAAGTAAAGATAGCAGTCGAATAAAATTGAAATTGAAAGTAAATAGTGTGCTGCCAAACAGATGGCGTTAAATCATTACAAATAAAGCCTCAAAGGGCTAGAAATTGACAGGAAAATTCGACTAAAGCTGAAGGTTTGCAAACTGTGCCTTCAAAGCGGTAAATTTGTCTTTCTGAAATTGAAGTCGACGATCACAGAGGTTCCTGTGAATATGAGCAACTTCAATCTCTTGGTTGATCTTTTGAGCGGTCTCTGCGTGTTGAATGCCAACCTTCAACTCTTCATCAATCTCGCTTTGCCTAGGCTGCTGAATAGAAGCTATGAGTTCCTCCTCTTTGGAAATTTTCTCTTGGAGAACTGCTATTTGTTTCTTCCATGTTTGAATGTGGTTATGGCAAGTAGCAATCTTCTTGACAGAGGCTTCAGAAAGCTCTTGTAGTTTCGAAACCTTATTTGTCGAAACAGAAACAGAGTTCCATTCAGCAGCTTGTTGGTCCATTTTTTTCTTGATTTGTTGACATAAGTCCCTTCGACGGTGAAGATCTGCGCTGGATAAGTCAATCACAGTTGTCATCTCTATCACAAAATTGCAGACTTCGACAGAAGCATCCAAGACGTTAACTTGCTTCAACAGTTTCTTCAACTCCATTGGAGCAATGGCATTTTCCTCTAGAACTTGGAACAAGTCAACATCAAGGATCTTTTCCTTGATCTGAGTCATGATATTGGGTAGAGACTGCACTTCAGAAGTGGCTCCAGAAGTAGTCGAACTGCTGTAGGAAGAGTCTTTAAAATTGAATCTGGTGCTAAGTATGGCTTTCAGGTAGTCCAGGGGTTTCTGCACTTTGAGACTCTCAAGCTCTTCATGAGAAAGACTAGTCGAACCAGTTGTTTGGGAACTCCTTTGAGTTTGGTCAGGAGTAGGCTGGTTGCTATGCTCTGAAGTTCGCCTAGCTTCCTGTTGCTTCGACAGATCTTCTTCGTCAGCAGTCTTCTCTTCAGGATCTCCTTTGACAGCAGTGTCTGCTTCAGCATCATCATCTTTTTGTTGCTCAGCGTGTAATCCAGGATGAGAAGGAGAGTTGTTATCAGAATCAGCTCCCACAGTAGTGTTGAATGCTTCGACCGTTTGTCTCTCAAGTTCTTTGTTGGGAGTGTCCTCCTCTCGAACGACCTCCTCCTGGATTGTCTCAGGCTGTTTGTCGACGACCTTTGGCTTCTATCAAAAGAAAAAATTTCTAAGTTAGAAATGAAATAAAATAAATGAGAAGGGTCGAGATTGAAATTTACCTTAGAAGTCTCAGTTTTGGAGCTAGACTTTCCACTCCCCGTATCCTTCGGCTGATGTTTTGTAGCAGGACTGCTAGAAGATTCCCTTTTAGAAGATTTGACAATGGATTTTTGTGAGGCGATTTTTTGCAGTCTTTTCTTCTTTGGAGGAGGGGGATTTGGAGATGGAGACTCATCACTGGACTCTTCGACAGGGATTATCTCTGGTTTTTTCTTTCTTTTTTGGAATGTAGAGGTTTTTTGACTTACCTGATCATATAAATCAAAATAGTGAGTGTCTTAAAGAGATAAAAGGATAGATCAAAAGAGGAAGAGATTTATACCTTAGTCGAAGGTGTCTGGACGACACTTTGTGGAGTTTTGACGGAAGCTTTCTTGGCAGGCACTTTCACAGCTAAAAAAAAAAAAAGATAGAAAAAGGGGAAAGTTAGGCAGTGAGAAATACGTGATGATAAAATGATAAAATTCGTGTTGTTGTTAACACCTTCAAGAATGGGATCTTCCACGCGAACGTGTTCTATTCCAATATGAAGGTGCCCTGGGTAGTTATCCAGATGATACTTAGTCGCAACCACGCGTTTAGCAGGTTTTTTATAACTTTCACGAAGAATTTTCATATGATTCCCACATGTGAACCAATCTGGGAATGGAGGACTTAAAGCCACACCAAATTCAGCAGATGGTAAAGGTGGAAATTTAGGAGGGTAATAGCTGAAAGCCAAGTTGTAACGCACTTCTGGTCGAATGTTTGGAGGCAGTGTCAACTTCTCCAACTTCTCCGTGAATTTTTCTTTTAAAGTAACCGCTGCTTCGCGTATGGTTCGACTAAGATCATCAAGTCTGTAAACGGTTTCAAAGTATTTTTGAAATTTTTGTATTTCTCGGATATGTCTTTGTGTACCTTTTTTAGTCCGTTCCTGCACAAGAGCAAAAGCATTTGTCAGATGGGTGGTGAAAGCTTTTACGTCGAAAAATTTGGTAGCATAGTATTCCCTCCACCATGCGTCGAACTCAGGAGTGCAAAGGAATGATGGTTGAAAAACCACCGGTCGAATATCCAAAGATTCGTCAGTCAGCTTTTTCAACAATTCCCTGCTGGTGGCTTCGTCGTGGAAGGAGTTGTAGAAAATGATGGCCCCTTTTTTAGGGAAAAGAGGTCGAGGCATGATTTGAATTAGGCCAAATTGCCTGGCGACCAAGTTAGGTTAATAAACTATTAAGGCAATCTGGGGTTTCGTAGTACTGCGGTGGGAGAGCAGGAGCCTAGAGGTCAAAAAGGATTCCCAGACATTTAGGAAGATATTTTCATCTTTTTTGGTTTGCAAGGGGAATTGTCGTGAAAACCATTCAGGTCCAATTGTTCTGTCAGCAAATGGAGCCATAATCGAAGTAAAATGATGTCTCTCAGCAAACATCATTACGTAGCTAGTAAAGGCCCGCCGAAGGCTAATTGCTTCATCAGTTGGTGTCAATTGCACCAATCTAGGCCATTCGACACTCCTGTTTTTGAATTCCCCTTCATTTATGTCATGCTTCACAGGAATAAAGGCTTCGAAAGTGGCATTCAGCCATAGTTGCAAGAGCCAAAAGGGGCCTGCCAAATTAAGCTTCCCTTTGTCCTTCAATGTCTTCAAAGAACGCACGCTTTCACTCAAGGACTCATACAGGTTTGCCAAGATTACCTCACTCAAGCATAATTTGATCCCAGCGTGGAGTTGGTTCGCCATAGTGATGAACCTCTTAGCCACTTGAAGTGAGCGGGAGCAAAAGACGAATTTGGTCAGCCACAAGGTTAGAAAAGCTATGTGCTCTTTGTCAGAAACTTCTTGGTCATTTTCGCCATGGTAGTGAGACATAAAAAGGGAGTATGGGGCGAAACTAGTGTCGAAATCTATGGAGTCCTCGTTCAGGTAAGTGGGGTCGAAGTCAATGCCAACTGGACTAAGGCCAACTATGGCGGCTATGTCGAACAGCATAGGGGTAACCATCCCGCAGGGGAGGTGGAAGGTGTTATACGTACTATCCCAAAAGTAAAGGGAGGCTAGCAGCATGTTAGGGCAAACATTGGGTCCTGCTCTTGATAATTGTATCAAGTCAAAAATTCCTATTTCTTTCCAAAATTTTTCTTTAACGTTTTCAACTCTGTTCAACCAAGACAAGTAGTCTGAAAGGTCTTTCGACCAAGGGCAAGTTCTAAAAATCCTAGTATAATTCAGATAAGTTAAATTTATTGCTTCCTCATCTTTTTCGCTTGAACCTTGAGGTTCAGTTTGTTCTACTGGTTTCTCTAGAGTGGGGGGTTTCACCCCAGCACCTATGGGTTTTGTGTGAGAATAAGTAGGAAAGAACTCTTGTAAACGCTCAGGTTTAATGTCTGGGTTAGGAAGTGGTCCTAACATAGCATAGTGATTACCAGAAATAATAACAGGGATGAGTACCTGGGATTTAAAAATGCAGTCTTTTTCCCTCGCATTTGGAGGCTCAGGAATGTATTGTTGATCCCCAATCAGTGTTGGTTCATCCAACCTATGCGCAGGAGGGATGATGGAAGGTTGCTCACTTTTGGAAGGTTTGCTGCTTGATAATTTTTGAAAAGCCATTGTTGAATCAGAAAGTTTTAGAAAGAAGATGAAGATTTGAAGCAGTTGTGAAGAAGAAGAGTTCAAACGCGTAAAAAAAAAAAAAAAAAAGAAAGAGAAATAATGGTTCAGGTATTTATAAGAGATTATCAAAAGCCCTTTAGGTTTAGTGGTGATCATGGAGGGCACGTGGCATCATCTTAACGGTGATGATAAAAAGTGGAAGTTGGAAAAAGCATGGCTAGCTAGGTTTTAGGGGTATGGACATAATGTCTGAACGTGGGATTTGATGGAACGTTTTCAGAGAAATGCAATGATGAATTTTCTTGGGACTGAACAAAGGTCACGTCTTGAAAACCAGCATCATTAATGCAGGTAACATGGCGTCGAAATATCTTCGACAGCAAATGATGGTTTCTCCAGAAATAAGTCGAAACATCTTTGCTGGGGGGCAATTTGTAGACATATATTTTCGACACCATGTCTTGGAGGGCAAAATGATGTTCCTTCGACAAGATAAGAATTTCGACACTTCGACAGAAATATGAGGAAGTCTTCGTCAGACAGGTTTGAGGGACATTTATCATTTTTTGACAATTCGACAAGTCTGAAAGGACGTGTTTGTTCGACATAACTTGAAGATTCAAATTCAAGAGAATTATAACGTTTGGCAGAAGACGCGTGGAAGTATCTGGCGAAAGGAAGACATGCAGAAGGCCAGATGTCGAAATTTTAGGATTTAGTCGTTAATAGCAGTTATTTTGTTTATCTATAAATAGGATAGTTGTTATTAGAATTCAGTGTGAAAAACTTGTACAAAACTTCCTGCAATTACTCAAAGTACCCGTGTGAGAGAAAAGAGTTATTTGGAAAAATGTACGTGTAAACACCATCTTTTAATTTCTTTATCAATCAAAGTCTTTTTACCAATTCCTTTACATTTACCAGCATCTTTATGTTTTCTTCGTCATTTTATTTTAAAGTTCTTTCTTCGCCATTTTACTTTAAAAGTTCTTTTCAAAGTCATTATCTTTTATCTCAGACTTTCATCTAGAGTTAGTTGAAATCCTTTATTCCAAAAGACTTAAACACATAAAACCAAGAACCAAGATATCACCCTTAATTTAAAATTTATCACGTTGATCTAAGTTTTCGCCCGACGTCCTAGGATTTGTTTGGTTAATCCTGCAAGTAACCCAGATTTCACCATTCTGGTAAACCAGAGGTTGTTCGCCAAGATCAACAGCGAACACTTACCTTGTCAACTTTAGCGCTTTCCTCCTCAAGGCTTATCTTATGACTTTGTTCAATGGGAACACTTGATGGTTTGCATCCAAGTTTCCTTGATGCCTATAAAAAAAATAAGCATATATTTTCTCTAAGAGGTAAAAAAAGCCTTGTTTTGAGTAGGCTACTTCAATTCCTAAAAATATTTGAGTCGTCCAAGGTCTTTCATCTTAAATTGTACTAATAAATTTTCTTTAAGTTGTTGTCTCTCAATGAAATAATAATTTATAACAATAATATCATCATCATAAACAAGAAGTATAGGAAATTTCCCTCCTTGTGAATGTTTGAAATATAAAGTGTGGTCTCTTGACTTTTCTTGTAATACCCATATATAAATACATGCATCAAATCATATATTATACATGAAAAGTACGTTTGGTACTGAAATACATAAGTTCCTAGTTACACTGTATACATAAAAATGCCCAAAGCAACCTAAAACAAAACGCTGGCATGTTCTATGTACAAAATGTTCAAAAGATAAAACTAAGAACTAGATCCCTAAGGATCTCAAGACTCCACAACAGAAGCAAAACCAACAGCTAAGCAAGGATAGTCACAGAGCCTTATCCTTACCCTTCGCGGAACCTGCAGAACCTGTGATGTAAACAACAACAGTGGGGTGAGATACATCAAATCTCAGTGAGTTCCCTATCTTAAAGTCCTCTCGGCACTACAAAGTTCTAATAAACCTAACTCAAGTCAAAAGGAAAAAGCAAATGACATTGAGTACACACACTATATAAATATCCACACCGGTGAGCCTATTAACTCACACTAGTACCGAAGTACGTCCTGAGCCTGTTAGCTCAAGAACTCACTAATCAATAACCGTACCAAGGAATCCCCTTTTCCCGTCCACTTCTACGCCTAGAAGATGACCCGAGTCATGGATCCTTGAAGTTACTTGGCATACGAAATGGATTCGGGATCATCGGCCTGTTAGCCGTGAACCGTCACTTCTCATGGCCTGTTAACCATCGCAACTCTCTTTACCCGTAGGCTCCATTCGTACTATACGCGGGAATCAAACCTGCCAAGTAATTGTGCATACGTTTCAGAGGAGGTGCTCGAGTCTCATGAAACTACACCATAAGATAAAATGGTTATGATTATTATACACACGCCTCGGCCTTTCATGCACGAGCGTTGTCACTTATGACAATTCACACTTCGACATTGTTTAGGGTAATACTCCTCACTCTACCTATTCCATATTTTAACATACATACATTTTCAACAACAATTACACAGCATTAAACGATAAAAGCCAGCAAAATGACACTATTCCTAAAATCCCGACATAATTAAATCGGCCAATAATCTTAAAACCATTTTAATAAGAAAATACAATTTGTTAGCTTTCCAATGATATCAAGAATATTAAAAATGGATAATTGAGCCAAAAGTTATGGACACGACGGAAAATAGTATCGCGAGAAAACACAATTTTTCATCCTCTTGGCCTTACGCGTATTGCCTTGTGACATACGCGTATTGCCAAGCTGGCTCGCCCAGCCATACGCGTATTGCCCAAGGTCGTACGCGTATGAGCAGGGGCTATTTTCCTTCAAAATTCCTTTCAAAATTTCCAATACGCGTACTATCAAGACCCCTACGCGTAATGCCCAATACCGTACGCGTATCAATACGCAAATAGGCAGATGGCCGAGAAAATTGGACCCCAATACGCGTATTGCCCACATTTCTACGCAGCCGTACGCGTATTGCCTTGACCAATACGCGTATTGCCTTGGGTGATACGCGTATGGGCAGCGTGAAACCCATAATTTTCTGCATAATTTGGGTCTGCGAAATTGCCCCGTTTTCACTTCCAAATCACTTCTAAACACCAGAAATTTACCAGTTTGATACCCAACAACACATATGTAACAAGTAGTAAACATAACAATCAATAAAACATGATTTTAGTGTAAAAATTCTCATTTTCTACCAATGTCCAAACTAACTCTAAACTCAATAAAACCTTAATCTAAAGAGTCTAACTAGAATCCACCTGGATTACTAGATGAGGAGGTTGCAGCTGAGACGAAAAGATGAAGATTGGTTGATGCTTGATGATCCAGAGCCCTTAAGAGAATTTCTCTTCTTTTCTCTTCCTTTTTCCTTCCCTTGCTTTTCTTTTCTCTTAGTTTCTATCTTTGACCAAATAAGGAAAGGAAAAGAAAATATACAAGAACAATTAATTGGTAATACTACTAACTATCCAAATTATCTCAAATGCACCAATTAATAAAATTCCAAGTTTAAATAATATTAAATCTAATCAATCCGAGTTCGCCAGTTTACTCTAATTGTTTTATCCAATAATTGCTCAGAGTACCCCGGAACCCAGTTGATCATATTAATATCATTCAAAATGCTCACCAAAAATTATGGGGTATTACATCCTCCCCCCCTTAAATAGAAATTCGCCCTTGAATTTAAAGGATTACCTGAACAGATGAGGGTAGGCCTCCTGCATTTCCGATTCCAATTTCCAAGTTGCATCACCTGGATGCGTCCCATCCCATTGGACCTTAACCAGAGGAATCTCTTTATTCCTTAACACTTTGGTCTCTCTTCCGGTAATACGACTCGGCTGAGGCCCAAACGTCAAATCAGCTTCTATCTCAATTGTATCTGGTAAAACTGGCTGAAGAGGATCTGGGACAAATTTCCGAAGCTGAGACACATGAAAAACGTAGTGCATCTCTGACAGAGAAGGCGGTAAAGCTAACCTGTAAGCTACTTCTCCAATTCTTTCCAAAATCTGATACGGCCCTACGTATCTTGGACTTAATTTTTGCGACTTAAACGGTCCTTTCAATCTCAATCTCGGAGTAACCTTCAAAAATACATGGTCACCCTCATCAAACTCCAACGGTCTCCTACGGTTATCCGCATAGCTTTTCTAACGATCCTGGGCTTGTTTAATCTTTTCCCGAATCATTCTAATCTTTTCTGTGGTTTCATGAATAATCTCGGGTCCCAAAATTCTATCATCGCCAACCTCCGTCCAACACAATGGCGTTCTACACTTCCTACCATACAACGCCTCATAAGGTGTCATGCCAATACTTGCATGATAACTGTTATTATAAGAGAATTCAATCAATGGCAAAAGTTTTCTCCAATTTCCCCCACTTCCAAGTACACAAGCTCTTAACATATCTTCCATGGTTTGTATGGTCCGTTCTGTCTGACCGTCCGTTTGCGGATGATTTGACGTACTCAAACACAACCTCGTTCCCATGGCTTGTTGAAAAGCTCTCCAAAATCTAGAAGTAAATTTTGGATCTCTATCCGAAACAATACTAGCAGGAATACCATGCAATCGTACTATCTCTGAAATGAACAACCTTGCGAGATGACTCGCCTTGTAGGTAGTCTTTACAGCTAAGAAATGAGCTGATTTCGTTAACCGATCCACAATTACCCAAATTGAATCATAACCACCTTGCGCACGGGGTAATCCCACTGCGAAGTCCATCGAAATACTATCCCATTTCCACATCAGAATTTCTAAAGGTTGCAACAAACCACCCGGCCTTTGGTGCTCAATCTTCACTTGTTGACACACCGCACATTCTGATACATACACCGTAATATCTCTTTTCATCCCTGACCACCAATAGTCCCTCTTTAAATCCTGATACATCTTTGAAGCACCAGGATGTATAGTAAAAGTACCCTTATGCGCTTCCTCCAAAATCTTTCATTTTAATTTGGTGTTATCTGGAACACAAATCCTTTGGTTAAATGAAATGACTCCATTATTAGTTCGCACAAAACCCAGTTGAGTTAACAATTCTTGTAACTTCTCATCTAACCCTTGCTCTTGTTGGATTTCTTCCCTAAGAGTAGGGATGATATTCAAATTTCCCATAACCACACAATCAGGAGTCCAATTAAATTGGAGATTTAGGTCTCTAAACTTTTCCATTAATGCATACTCTAACATCATCAACTCGGCACTATGCAGTACTTTCCTGCTTAAAGCATCCGCCACTTTGTTCGCTTTACCCGGATGGTACTTTAGTTCAAAATCATAATCCTTTAAATATTCCATCCACCTCCTTTGACGCATATTCAACTCTTTCTGATCAAATAAGTACTTTAGGCTCTTGTGGTCACTAAACATCTCAAAACGTACACCATACAAATAGTGACGCCACACTTTCAAGGTAAAAACAACTGCCGCTAATTCTAAATCGTGCGTCGGGTAATTCTCTTCATGGACTTTCAACTGTCGTGAAGCGTAAGCCACTACATGTCCATCTTGCATTAACACTCCGCCCAAACCCTTCTTCGATGCATCACAATATACCTCACATGACTTGTTAGGATCAGGAATAATCAAAACAGGAGCAGTCGTCAACCTCTCCTTCAAACTCCTAAAACTTCTTTCACAAGCCGAATCCCACTCATACGAATAATCCTTCCTAGTAAGTCTTGTCAATGGTAAAGCCAATTGTGAAAATCCCTTGATAAACCTTCTGTAGTAACCTGCTAATCCCAAGAAACTCCTAACTTCAGAAGCATTCTTCGGTCTCTCCCAATTAATTACCGCTTCAACTTTTGATGGATCAACCGCCACACCTCCCTGAGATATGACATGACCAAGAAAATTAACCTCAGACATCCAAAACTCACACTTACTTAGAACTTATGTATGAAATTGAATAATATGAAGAAGAAAAATATGGAATATTAGAACTTATGTGTCCATTTCCTCTAGTTCCAAGGTGTATTTACAATAATTGCGAATGTGTGGATATTAGAAGTTAAGCTAAAATATCCACTTTAATGAATAAATGAAATATATCATTATATATATTGTAAATCGTTTTACTTTTTGATTTAGTGTAAAATTGATGTATGTTATTAATTGAATTAACAAAGTCTTTGAAAATAGAAAAATAACAATGAGATCGCAACACAGAAATTGGTATAACATTATTAATACATATCCATATACCCATACTAAATTTCATACATAAATCAAGTAGTTTGAAGAGATCTTTGTCACAAGTGGTTCATAAGAATAAGTTAATCTCTTACATCAAGCTCCAATGTTCAGTTATTTCGTTTGTTTATTTAAGCCATAAATAGAAGATCTCCCCGGGAGAGAATGTGGTGGTTCCATGATGATAAAGTATCAATGGATCTCAAATTTAATTAATTTTCTAGGAAAACTTTCTTAGCTTTCCTACCAGGTTTGCTTTCTCAACCTGATTTAATCGAACAACCCTAGAAGCTCTGTGATTAGGGTTTAGTATTGGAAGATGAGTTAGCTTTTAGGGGGTTTGGTTTTAAGTCTTAATCTTAGGATTAGGGACCTTCCTCCCCTGGAGGTTTTTTTCCGTGTCTTCCCTTTACTTCCTTGTCTGGACTTCTGGGTTTTCAATAGATCTTAGGGTTAGATCTTTTAAGTAGTGTGTGAAAGGTCCAGGGAGTCGTACGGCTGGACTGAGATTAGGAGGAAAAACTCAAGGAAGGGACAAGAAAGAGTATCCATCTGGGCTGAGAAGAGCGGGAAGGGGAAGGAAGTAGAGGAGGAAGTGTCGTCGGTCTTCTTCAGTGAGTTTCCAGATGCTTTTGAAGCTAGAGATACGGCGAGGCTCTTTCAGGATTTTGGGCTTGTTAAAGAAGTTTACATCCCTTCAAGAAGAGATAAAAGAGGAAAAAGGTTTGGATTTGTCAGATTTAGAAAGGTGTCGAATGAGAGAACCTTAGCAGCAAAATTAGACAGTATCTAAATCTCAGGTAAGAAGATTCATGCCAATATACCCAGATTTCAAAGAATTAGAAATGGGAAGATTCAAGAAGAAAATACTAAGGGGAGACCTGAGATAAGTTTAAATAGAAACAAGGACATGATTCCTAATGTGCTTATGGCAAAACCGCCACAAAATGGAGATAGATCATATGCTCAAGTGGTGAAGAGAATCAATCGAGGCTGGGAGGAGAAGAAACCATCTTTTGCTCATCTACAATTCAATGTCATGAGAGAGGAGTCAGACAGATTCAAAAAAGCTTTCGTAGGGATAGTTACTGTAATGCCCACATATATATACATGCATCAAATCATATATCATACATGAAAAGTACGTTTGGTACTGAAATACATAAGTTCCAAGTAGCACTGTAAACATAAAGATGCCCAAAGCAACCTAAAACCAAACACTGGCATGTTATATGTACAAAATGTTCCAAAGATAAAACTAAGAACTAGATCACTAAGGATCTTAAAAGACTTCACAACGGAAGCAAAACCAACAGCTAAGCAAGGATAGTCACACAGCCTTATCCTTACCCTTCGCGGAACCTGCAAAACCTGTGATGTAAACAACAACAGTGGGGTGAGATACATCAAATCTCAGTGAGTTCCCTATCTTAAAGTCCTCTCGGCTCTAAAAGGTTCTAATAAACCTATCTCAAGTCAAAAGGGGAAAAGGGAAATGACTTGGAGTACACACACTATATAAGTATCCACACCGGTGAGCCTGTTAACTCACCCTAGTACCGAAGTACGTCCTGAGCCTGTTAGCTCAAGAATCTCACAAATCAATAACCATACCAAGGTATCCCCTTTTCCCGTCCGCTTCTACATCTAGAAGACGACTCGAGTCATGGATACTCGAAATTACTTGGCATACGAAATGGATTCGGGAACAACGGCCTGTTAGCCGTGAACCGTCACTTCTCATGGCCTGTTAACCATCACAAGTCTCTACCCTTAGGTTCCATTCGTACTATACGCGGGAATCAAAACTGCCAAGTAATGGTGCAAATGTTTCAGAGGAGCTCGAGACCCATGAAACGCACTATCAAAAATAACTGGTTACGATTACATAATACACACGCCTCGGCCTTACTTGCACGAGCGTGGTCACCATTCCCTTACACACACAACATTGTTTAGGGTAAGTCTTCACTCTACCTAATTCATATGTTAACATGCATATATAGTCAAACATGTTTAATAATCAGAGTATAGGCAATTAGGCATCGATCACATAATAAAAACATATAATTCAACATATTACGCGTTACACCCATTCACGGTTCCTTCTGATTTATTTAATCGGGCAATAATCAGATAATTCTCACCACCATTAGCTAGAGGATACTCATAGCTTTACAACGATACCAAGAATACTCACATAGGATAAACGAGTCAAAAGTTATGGGCATAACACGAAATGGTATCGCGAAAAGATACAATTATGCACCCTCCTGGCCATACGCGTACTGCCCTAAGCCATACGCGTATTGCCAAGCTGGCTCGCCCAGCCATACGCGTATTGGCCAAGGTCATACGCGTATGGGCAGAGGCTATTTTCCTTCAAAATTCCCTTTTAAAAGTCCAATACGCATACCACCATTTCTCATACGCGTATTGCCTTGTCCATACGCGTAACACCCAATTTTCTTCACATCCATACGCGTATTGTCCAACTCAATACGCGTATGGCCCTGCGTGATACGCGTATGGGCAGATGAAACTCCGAATTTTTCCTGCAGAAAAGTCTGCTACGGGTAGTTTCAATTCAACCCCAAAAATCTCATTTTTCCAATCAAAATACACCACAACATGCTATAAACATACCAACCAGTATAACATACAATCAATGATCAAATTTCAGCAGTTATACTATGATTTTAATGTAAAATTTCACATTTCCTACAATACCAAACTAACTCTAAAACTCAAACAAATCTTAATCTAAAGAGTCTAACTAGAACCCACCTGGATTACTAGATGAGGAGGTTGAATGCTGAGATGAAAAGATGAAAATTTGATGATGTTTACTACTCTTGAGCTCTTGGAGAATTTTCCTCTTCTTTCTCTTCCTTTTTCCTCATTCTTCCTTTCTTTCCAATTTCTTTCTATGTTTTCCAAATAAGGAAAAGGAAAAGAAAAATATACATAGGAATACTAATTGGTCATACTACTAATTATCCAAATTATCTCAAATGCACCAATTAATAAAATTCCAATTTAAATAATATCACTCTAATCAAATTTCTGAGTTCGTCGGTTTATCCAATTACTTTTTCCAATAATTGCTCAGAGTACCCCGGAACCCAGTTGATCATACTAATATTATCCAAATTGTTCACAAAAAATTATGGGGTATTACATCCTCCCCCCCTAAAATAGAAATTCGCCCAAAAATTAAAAACAATTTCCTGAAAAGATGAGGATAGACCTCCCGCATTTCCGATTCCAATTCCCAAGTTGCATTGCCCGGATGCGTCTCGTCCCACTGGACCTTCACAAGAGGAATTTCCCTATTCCTTAACACTTTAGTTTCTCTTCCTGTAATACGACTCGGCTGAGGCTCAAATGTCAAATCAGCTTCTATCTCAATTGTATCTGGTAAAACTGACTGAAGAGGATCTGGAACAAATTCCCGAAGCTGAGACACATGAAAACATCGTGCATTTCTGAAAGAGAAGGCGGTAAGGCTAATTTGTAGGCTACTTCACCAACTCTTTCCGAAATCTGATACGGTCCTACGTATCTTGGACTTAATTTCCGCGATTTAAATGGTCTTTTCAATCTCAATCTCGGAGTAACCTTCAAAAATACATGATCACCCTCATCAAACTCCAACGGTCTCCTACGGTTGTCAGCATAGCTTTTCTGACGGTCTTGGGCTTGTTTAATCTTTTCCCGAATCATTCTAATCTTTTCTGTGGTCTCGTGAATAATCTCGGGTCCCAAAATTCTATCATCGCCAACCTCCGTCCAACACAATGGTGTTCGACACTTCCTACCATACAACGCCTCATAAGGTGCCATACCAATACTTGCATGATAACCGTTATTATAAGAGAATTCGATCAACGGCAAAAGTTCTCTCCAATTTCCCCCACTTTCCAGCACACACGCTCTCAACATGTCTTCCATGGTTTGTATTGTTCGTTCCGTCTGACCGTCCGTCTGCGGATGATTCGACGTACTCAAACACAATTTCATTCCCATGGCTTGTTGAAAAGCTCTCCAAAATCTAGAAGTAAATTTTGGATCCCTATCCAAAACGATACTAGTAGGAATACCATGCCATCTTACTATCGCTGAAATGAACAACCTTGCGAGATGACTCGCCTTGTAGGTAGTCTTCACAGCTAAGAAATGTGCGGATTTCGTTAACCGGTCCACAATAACCTAAATTGAATCATAACCACCCTGCGCACGAGGTAATCCCACTGCGAAGTCCCTCGAAATACTATCCCATTTCCACATCGGAATTTCTAAAGGTTGCAACAAGCCACCCGGCCTTTGGTGCTCAATCTTCACTTGTTGGCACACCGCACATTCCAACACATACACCGCAATATCTCTTTTCATTCCGGACCACCAATAATCCCTCTTTAAATCTTGATACATCTTTGAAGCACCAGGATGTATAGTAAAAGTACCCTTATGCGCTTCCTCCAAAATCCTTCGCTTTAACCCCGTGTTGTCCGGAACACAAATCATTTGGTTAAAAGAAATGACTTCATCGGTAGTTTGCACAAAACCCGGTTGAGTCAACAATTCTTGTAACTTCCCATCTAATCCTTGCTCTTGTTGGATTTCTTCCCTAAGAGTAGAGATGATGGTCAAATAAGTACTTTAAGCTCTTGTGGTCACTAAACATCTCGAAACATACACCATACAAATAGTGATGCCACACTTTCAAGGTAAAAACAACTGCCGCCAATTCTAAATCATGCGTCGGGTAATTCTCTTCATGGACTTTCAACTGTCGTGAAGCGTAAGCCACTACATGTCCATTCTGCATTAACACTCCGCCTAAACCCTTCTTCGATGCATCACAATATACCTCATATGACTTGCTAGGATCAGGAATAACCAAAACAGGAGTGGTCGTCAATCTCTCCTTCAAACTCCTAAACTTCTTTCACTAGCCGAATCCCACTCATACGAATAATCCCTTGATAAACTGTATGTAGTAACCTGCTAATCCCAAGAAACTCCTAACTTCAGAAGCATTCTTCGGTCTCTCCCAATTAATTGTTGCTTCTACTTTTGATGGATCGACCGCCACACCTCCCTGGGATATAACATGACCAAGGAAATTAACCTCCGACATCCAAAACTCACACTTACTTAACTTAGCAAAAAGTTACTTCTCTTGCAAGATAGATAAAACGATTCTTAGGTGTTCTCCGTGCTCTTGAGGATCACGAGAATAAATAAGAATATCGTCAATGAAAATCACCACAAATTGGTCCAAGTAAGGTTGAAATATCCGATTCATGTAATCCATGAAAACTGCCGGAGCATTTGTCACACCAAAAGGCATCACCAAGAATTCATAATGACCATAACAGGTTCTAAACGCGGTCTTTGGTACATCTGAACTCTTCACACGAATCTGGTGGTAACCCGACCGTAAATCAATCTTCGAGAACACACAGGCTCCTTTCAACTGATCTAACATGTCGTATATCCTTGGTAATGGATATTTGTTCTTGATGGTGACCTTATTCAACTGACGGTAATCAATACACAACCGCATTCCACCATCCTTCTTCTTTACTAATAACACTGGAGCTCCCCAGGGTGAAACACTGGGTCGAACAAAATGCTTAGCCAATAGTTCTTCCAATTGGTCCTTTAATTCCTTTAATTCGAGGGGTTCCATCCGATACGGAGAAACGGATATTAGAGTCATTCCCGGTATCAGGTCAATAGAGAATTCCACTTCCCGCTCCGGAGGAAGAGAAGTGATATCCTCGGGGAAAACTTCAGGAAAGTCACAAACTACCGAAATACTCAAAACTAGAATGATACTACTCTCCTCCTTAGTAAGAATCAAAATAACAGACTTTTCTTCCTCAAACAAGAAATTAATCATTCCAACCGTACCTTCTAAAATGGTAGTTAACACATCCTTCGAAGTAGCCTCTTCGGACGGAATAATGATCAGCTTTTCCTCACACCCAATAAACACCGAATTAGTGGAAAGCCAATCCATTCCCAGAACAACATCCACTTTCTTAAGCGGTAAACAGATAAGGTCAATCTGGAAAACTCTTTCATTCACCGATAGAACACAATTTTCACACATCAACGGTGTCTCTACAATCTCATCCATGGCAGTAGTAACCACCATAGGAGGAAACAAAGGAACAGCTTACAACCCAAGTCGCTTCACGCAACGCGTGGACACAAAATAATGCGTTGCATCACAAACAAATAAAACAAAACAAGGAAACCCATTAACAAACACGTACCTGCAATCCTAGGGTCATCGCCCTTTACTTTCTTCCCTTGCGTCTGATTCCTATTCTGAGGACAATCCCTCGCCATATGTCCCACCTTCTGACATTGATAACACTTCACCCCTTTGAAGCGACATCTGCCAAAATGTATCTTACCACACATATGACTCACGGGAGGTGCAATAGTCCGCGAATTTTGGACCCGTTTCCTTTTGAAAGCTTGCTGCCTAGACCGAAACTGTTGGCTTGACCTCCCACACTCATTCTAATTCGACCTTCGCGAATCCCCTTCTGTCTGAACTTCCCTCAAGCTATTCTCTGTCACATAATATTGCCTCAACTGCTGGATTTCAAGCTCTCTTCGGGTCCTCCAAGGGTTAGGAAAGTACATTTCCATGAAAATAGCCTTGAATTGCTCCCACACTTTAGGTACACCTTACATAGTCATAAAAGCTGAACCAATATCCCACCACCTCCTAGCAGGACCCCTCAATGAGCGAGAAGCAAATGGTACTTTGTTTTCCTCACCACAGTGGACTATCGAAAATATTCTCTCCATACTAGCCACCCATTCATGAGCTTCCACAGGATCTATTCCGCCATGAAATTCTGGAGGATTCATGCGGATGAAATCCCTAAAGTTCCCTCCTGCAACCTCAGGAACAACCACTGGAGGATGTAGACCACCCGCCATCTGCTGAACCATTTGTTACATGAACTGATTTTGTTGTTGTTGCATCTGCTGCATGAATTGATACAACGGAGCATTCCCTTCGTCAACCGGCAGATTAGTCCCTGCTGGAGTGTTTCTTGGTCTACCACGGTTGTTTCTGCGCCTGTCAGTCATGTTCCTGAATGTCATACAGATAAAATTAAGTTGATCAGACTCAATACCATAGATATAATAGACAAGACCCATGGCGACACGCCGCATATGAAACAGAAAGAAAACTTATTCTATTCATGGCTAGGTCGAGGATACGACCTGCTCTGATACCAACTGTAATGCCCACATATATATACATGCATCAAATCATATATCATACATGAAAAGTACGTTTGGTACTGAAATACATAAGTTCCTAGTGACACTGTATACATAAAGATGCCCAAAGCAACCTAAAACCAAACACTGGCATGTTATATGTACAAAATGTTCCAAAGATAAAACTAAGAACTAGATCACTAAGGATCTCAAAAGACTTCACAACGGAAGCAAAACCAACAACTACGCAAGGATAGTCACACAGCCTTATCCTTACCCTTCGCGGAACCTGCAAAACCTGTGATGTAAACAACAACAGTGGGGTGAGATACATCAAATCTCAGTGAGTTCCCTATCTTAAAGTCCTCTCGGCTCTACAAGGTTCTAACAAACCTATCTCAAGTCAAAAGGGGAAAAGGGAAATGACTTGGAGTACACACACTATATAAGTATCCACACCGATGAACCTGTTAACTCACCCTAGTACCGAAGTACGTCCTGAGCCTGTTAGCTCAAGAATCTCACAAATCAATAAACATACCAAGGTATCCCCTTTTCCCGTCCGCTTCTACGTCTAGAAGACGACCCGAGTCATGGATCCTCGAAATTACTTGGCATACGAAATGGATTCGAGAACAACGGCCTGTTAGCCGTGAACCGTCACTTCTCATGGCCTGTTAACCATCACAAGTCTCTACCCTTAGGTTCCATTCATACTATACACAAGAATCAAACCTGCCAAGTAATAGTGCACATGTTTCAGAGGAGCTCGAGACCCAGGAAATGCACTATAAAAAATAACCGGTTACGATTACACAATACACACGCCTCGGCCTTACTTGCACGAGCGTGGTCACCATTCCCTTACACACACAACATAGTTTAGGGTAAGTCCTCACTCTACCTAATTCATATGTTAACATGCATATATAGTCAAACATGTTTAATAATCAGAGTATAGGCAATTAGGCATCGATCACATAATAAAAACACATAATTCAACATATTACGCGTTACACCCATTCACGGTTCCTTCCGATATATTTAATCGGGCAATAATCAGATAATTCTCACCACCATTAGCTAGAGGATACTCATAGCTTTACAACGATACCAAGAATACTCACATAGGATAAACGAGTCAAAAGTTATGGGCATAACACGAAATGGTATCGCAAAAAGACACAATTCTGCACCCTCCTGGCCGTACGCGTACTGCCCTAAGCCATACGCGTATTGCCAAGCTGGCTCGCCCAGCCATACGCGTATTGGCCAAGGTCATACGCGTATGGGCAGAGGCTATTTTCCTTCAAAATTCCCTTTTAAAAGTCCAATACGCGTACCACCATGTCTCATACGCGTATTGCCTTGTCCATACGTGTAACACCCAATTTTCTTCACATCCATACGTGTATTGCCCAACTCAATACGCGTATGGCCCTGCGTGATACACGTATGGGCAGATGAAACCCATAATTTTTCCTGTAGAAAAGTCTGCTATGGGTAGTTTCAATTTAACCCCAAAAATCTCATTTTTCCAATCAAAATACACCACAACATGCTATAAACATACCAACCAGTATAACATACAATCAATGATCGAATTTCAACAGTTATACTATGATTTTAATGTAAAATTTCACATTTCCTACAATACCAAACTAACTCTAAAACTCAAACAAATCTTAATCTAAAGAGTCTAACTAGAACCCACCTGGATTACTAGATGAGGAGGTTGAATGCTGAGATGAAAAGATGAAAATTTAATGATGTTTACTACTCTTGAGCTCTTGGAGAATTTTCCTCTTCTTTCTCTTCCTTTTTCCTCCTTCTTCCTTTCTTTCCAATTTCTTTCTATGTTTTCCAAATAAGGAAAAGGAAAAGAAAAATATACATAGGAATACTAATTGGTCATACTACTAATTATCCAAATTATCTCAAATGCACCAATTAATAAAATTCCAATTTAAATAATATTACTCTAATCAAATTTCTGAGTTCTTCGGTTTACTCCAATTACTTTTTCCAATAATTGCTCAGAGTACCCCGGAACCCAGTTGATCATACTAATATTATCCAAATTGTTCACAAAAAATTATGGGGTATTACAGTTACAAAGTCAGGTTCAACGTATGGTATTCAAGAAGTGCTTAACATGGAATGTAATGCCCTGTATAATATATATCTAGAATAATACAATACACGCATTTTATTTGGTACTGACACCATCATAAGTGCCTAATGACATAATTCACATACTTGTCCATTCCTAAAACATAATACAAACTATGGCACAAGTCATGGAAACTAGCCAAAAATAAAGTCTAAGAATAATATACAATATCTTCGATTGTATACAATAAAAGATTTCACAGCGGAAATAAGCTCAACTAAGCTTCTCTTGAAACATCCAGGCATAGCTTCCACTTGTAAAACAAACCAGCAAGTACCTGAAATATAGCAACTATAGTGGGGTGAGATACATCAAATCTCAGTGGATTCCATATCTTATAGATTCTCTCGGCTTTACAAGATTCTATCAATCCTAACTTAAGTCAAAGGGGAAGGGAAAATGACCTTGAGTTCACAATCTCACAATTTTACACTATATGGAAACACGTTATTAAGCCCGCTACTCAAAATATTCACTTATCGTCAACCCTGCCAAGGCATCCCCTCTCTCCCGCCCTCTTCTACGTCTAGAAGTAGGAACGAGTCATGGACCCTCGTAGATTTTTTGGCATATGAAATGGATTCGGGATCATCGGCCCGTACACCGTGATCCGTCACTTCTCACGGCTCGTACACCGTCACAAGTCTCTTTACCCGTAGGCTCCATTCGTACTATAACATTGGGAATCAAACCTACCAAGAAATCGTGCATCATTCCAGAGGAGCTTGTTACTCAATAGACGGCACATAATAGAATAATGGTTATGATTTCGTGATTTCACATACAACCATAATTGTATTCAACATTTCTAGGCCACATTAGCCTTTAGGCTTCTTTTGCATTTATCAAATAAACATAATAATTACACGTGTTCCATACTAGTATCCCACTCTCACCTAGACCAATACTCATCACGGATGCACCGTTATACATCAAGTGCCCGAGCATCGCCATCTTGGTTATCTACTCTAGGCCAGAACTCGTCAAGGATGCACCTTTCTACATCACATGCCCGAGCGTCGCCATATAGAGTTTCTATCAATTTTCCTAGCCATTACTATGTTCCAATATCTTAAACTATTCCATTATTTTGGGGTAAGGTTTACTCACACTTCCAAATTCATATTTTAAGCATGCATATTTCTTTCAATCAAGTTTAACGTCCAATAGGCAAAGCATATTACAATTGCACATTTTAGAATTACATATAATAATTCAATCATAAGTTATACAAAGCATATTACATTTGTATCATGGAATCATACATAATGATTCAATCACATAAAACATCACTTAGGTTTCCTCCGATTAATTTAATCGGGTATCGAAATCAATATTTCTCGCTCTTATCCCGTAGGATATTTTCACAGCTTTCTAACGGCTATCACTACGCCGCAATCGGACTTATGATCCAAAAATGTCAATTCTAACATTTCACAAAACATTACTTTCCTTCATTTTCCACTAAATAATTTATTCCACATCATACCCAATATTTCCACTTTTTATCGGATAGAGGGTCGTCATAGCTTTCTAAGGGTACCAAGAACGTCCCGATCCGGGTTATGGATCAAAAGTTATGAAGGAAACAAAACGGAAAAGCTGTCATGTTCGGTTTGCGAAGCTCCAGCGAGCATTCGTTTTCCTCATTTGCAGTGCGAAGCTCCTTGCGAATCAAGGCAGATCTAAAACAACACTAAGTTCGCTTTGCGAACAAACCAGCGAACCTTCGCTTTGCCGTTCGCTTTGCGAACGTCTGAAGAATCATGGCAGAGCTGAATGAAGTAAAGTTCGCATTGCTCGCCTTCACCTTCGCTGTGCGAATAGCCAGCAAATGCTCGCTTTCCCCTTCGCTAGGGGTTCGCAGTACGAACCTGCGGAAATACAGAAATTCTGCAGCGTAACAGTTGGGTCCTTTGGGTCCAAACCCATTCCAAACACTACCCAATGCACAAATAAGCATCAATAGGTGATTCTATACACATATGGATCATACAACACAGTTTATAACTCATTTTATCCATTAGATTCCATTGATTCAATAATTTATCATTTTCTCTCAATTTCTAACCTAAGTTCCAAACATCTATTTCTAGAACTTAGAGTGTCTAACTAGAACCCACCTGATAATCGAAGAGGAGTTTGAAGAAGATGGTGTTGATGATGATCCATGGGTTTCTCTCTTCTCCCTTTTCTTCTCTTCTTCACTTCCTTTCCTCTTCTTCTCCTTTCACTATCTTTTTCTTCTTTTTCTTTCTTTTCTTTTTCTTAACATATATATATATATATATATATATATATATATATATATATATATATATATATATATATATATAATACTATTATTATATAATATAATCCAATAAAGTAAAATATCTCCAATTGATATTTTGTCATCTCAACCAATTGATCAATTATTAGAGCTATCATAAAAGTCTCTCTTGAACTAATAATAAATTGATCTCTTTAGAGTTCATTAGTTGCTCTATTGATCCCAATTAATAATACTTAAAGTACTTAGAGGATTCCATTAATCCAATTTACCAAGGATAGAGCACATAGATGCTCATCTGATCTCATCTGATATCCAATTGAGCATTTAGATAATACGGGGTATTACATGGAAGGTTTTTTTGGTATTAAAACGACACCGTTAGGGGGAAACATGTGTCTACTAGAAGAAGAAGAATAGGGTTTATTAACAGCAGTGATAAAGAATGATTCAGAGTGGGTCTCAAAATGGTTCTCAGAAGTAAAACCATGGTTGCCTGATTCTGTAGATAATGAAAGATTAACTTGGTTAAAGTGCTTTGGTCTCTCAATGAAATAATCATTTATAACAATAATATCATCAACATAAACAAGAAGTATAGGCAATTTCCCTCCATGTGAATGTTTGAAAAATAAAGTGTGGTCTCTCGACTTTTCTTAAAGCCCAAACACATCATGACCTTTAGAGAATCTTCCAAACAATGCTAGAGGAGAATTCTTTAATCCATATAAGGTATTTTTGAATCGACTTGGGGACTTAGAGAAGGAGGTGTATATGGAGATTTTGCTTGACTTTGGTCAACACATGTCGATTCAAAAATACCTTATATGGATTAAAGAATTCTCCTCTAGCATTGTTTGGAAGATTCTCTAAAGGTCATGATGTGTTTGGGCTTTAAGAAAAGTCAAGAGACCACACTTTATTTTTCAAACATTCACAAGGAGGGAAATTGCCTATACTTCTTGTTTATGTTGATGATATTATTGTTATAAATGATTATTTCATTGAGAGACAACAACTCAAAGAAAATTTATTAGTAGAGTTTAAGATGAATGACCTTGGTCAACTCAAATATTTTTAGGAATTGAAGTAGCCTACTCAAAACAAGGCTTTTTTATCTCTTAGAGAAAATATCTGCTTGATTTTTTTTATAGGAAACAAGGAAACTTAGATGCAAACCATCAAGTGTTCCCATTGAACAAAGTCATAAGATAAGCCTTGAGGAGGAAAGCGCTAAAGTTGACAAGGTCAGTATCAGAGATTAGTGGGAAAGTTATTTTACATGACACATATGAGGTTAGATTTGGCATATGCGGTTAATGTGGTTGGCCAATTTACGCATGACCCAAGGGAGAGACAAATGCAAGTTATAGCACGTGTTCTACAATATCTCAAAGCCACTCCAGGAAGAGGGCTCTTGTTTAAAAGAGGTGGAATCTAACTATGAAAGCTTACACTCATGTTGATTATGCAGGTCCGCGAGTAATAAAAGATACACTTGTGACTATGATTATTGTGCATTCTAGTGTAGGAACATAGTTACTTGGAGGAGTACGAAACAAAGTTTAGTTTCTCGATTAAGCGATCAAGAGAAATTTATAGTTATAGATCAAGGAATATGTGAATTAGTATGGATAAAACAAATGTTAGAATATTTGAATATACAATGTGAAGACCCTTGAAGTTGTTTTGCGATAATAAATTGCCCATTAGTATTGCACATAATCATGTTCAGTATGACAAGATAAAAAACATTGAGAATTATCAACATTTCATCAAAGAGAAAATGGATATTAGATTGATAACTACAACCTATATTTCTTCTCGATATCAGGTGACAAATGTGTTAACGAAGAGGTTACCAACAAAAAGACTTAACCAACTTACTTGCAAAACTTATAATTCATCTTCCTATATAATAGGTTTTGTTGGAATGATGCATGTGAGTTATGCAAAAATAGGTTGAGCACGCCCAGTTGAAACCTGCACTAGGACATCAGAAGTTGAACTTGGTGAATGAAGCAAAGACTACATAGAACATACCATTCCCCATCCTTATGAGCATTGAAATAAGATCTTTTTGGATAGAAATGTAGTACGATCTGCATTCTTGATACCTAAAAAAATCAATCAAACATAACACAAAATATTATTCTCCATAACTTAGCTACATGTTGTTATGAATAAAAATGAGATGATAGAAAAATGGAAGAACCTGAGTGATAAGAATCTACTAACATACCAGAGATCCCATTTTAATATCCTGATGCAGAACAGCGTCCAAGCCTACCATAACACATATCAATAACCTAACACCTCTTACTCCCCTATATCATAACCACCATATGATCATATCCAGATCTTCTTTAAACAGATGATGGAAACACTATCAGAAAAGCATAACCTATTACTTTAGGAAAATCTAGGAAAGAATTAGAAGTAAATGAACAAAGTTTAGCTAGCTAAGAGAAACTAACTCATTGAACATTACTTTAAAAATGATTTTTTTTTACAACGAGAACATTGCAATGAAACTAACTCATTGAACATTGCTACCATCCATTTGGATCCACGTCAATAGTAAAAAATTGTTTATTTAATTTATGAAAATAAAGTAAAATGTGGCATTTTTTCAATTAAATTAAAACTGTAAATGAAAAAGCAGAACACAAAAGTTTAAATAACAACTACATACAACTCACAACAACAATATTAAACTATCGACACAAAGTTCAAAATTCATAAAACTAATTGAAATTTTAAAATGGTAGAACAAGAACAAACTTTATACATTGCAATTTTATGCTAAGCAATAACCTGTTACCGGGTCCATAACTGCTTAGGGGTCTGCCTTCTCTTCTAGAGCACTTGTAGTTGTAATGCGGAGGGGAACACTGTGTTGGGGAATAGAGAGAATCATGATAGGAAGGACGATGAGTGCAAATATTTTATCCAAAATCATTAGAGGATCAGCTGATATGCACCCCTGCTATTGATTTCAGTTCCATCTCTCCTTAATAATAGGTGAAAGTACAAGTTTTTATCCTATTAGACATTTTATCAAATGGCGGTTGGCTAACTTCCTAGTTATTTTTGTAAATAGTCTAGTGGTTAACTTTCTAATTTAGCCAATATCTCTAGAATTTCATTATTTTTAAGGTGAATAAATGATATGTCGCGGGTTTGAACTTACACCCTAACAATTTGATGTTTAGCTACCGTGCATCATCAAATTGACCAAACTTAAAAGAAAGTGTCTTATATTTTACTAAAGATATTATGTACAATATTAAGCAGATATTATGTACAATATTAAACATTTAGATTGAGTTTATTTTCAATTTTCAAACATTTTTAACTACACAAATATAAGTGCAATGTATAAAACACTCTTTGCTACACAATATTTTCAATTGTTTAAAGTTTTCATTACTAGAAAAATGAAATAAATACTTTGGTATAATAGATAAAAACAATTAAACAAGTGTTATATATATGATAATAGAAGAAAATAAATGTAAGGACAATTCCTTTTTGTATTCATGCACTCTTAATAATAGTAACTTCTTAAAAAGCTTGTAAATAATAAATTCATAAACAACACGTTGTTTATTTATAATTACTTCACAAAATTTATTATACTTTCAATTACCAAATGTACAAGGCAATTCAAACAATGTTGAAATTGTTACAAATTTCTAGAATTCTCTTAGATATAATGTATATGAAAATGGTAGAAGAACCTAGAACTATTATGATACTAATCTTTTATGAAATTTTTAAAAAGAACTAAAATAATTTAGAAATATTCACCACTAAGAAGAGGTTGGTGATTTGAGCCTATAAATAGGCAATTGATACTTTGTAATTGATCATCTAAAAAAAATGTCGCTTCCTTATATAAGACTTTAAACTACAGTCCCTATTTCAATATAACAATTTCCTATATCCACACGGTTCTTATAGCTTTATTTCTAAACAATTTTCTAACACTATCTTATATCAATTATTCAAATACTAATAGTGGTAACAGAGCTACGTTCGTTCATACATTAGGCGTAGTTATATTACTTACATACTATTCTAAAATATTTCCAACTACTTCTAAAAATTTCCCTTGTACTATTAAACCACTCTATTAATTTTTCTAAGCTATGGGTAGCACCACTTAATCATCATCTATTCTCGTCCCTATTTTTTAATGGTTAAAATTATGGTTTCTGGCGTGTTAAAATGGAGAGACTTTTTTCATCTAAAGATTTATGGAACATAGTAGAAGAAGACATCATTGCTCCCGCAGATACTTTAACTCTTAATGTAACTCAAAAAAAAGTTTTGAAGAAAAATAAACATAAAATTTAAAAGGCGATGTTCACTTTGCAACAAGCGGTGACTGATGTAAGTTTTCCAAAAATTATGGGAGTTAAGACTGCCAAAGAAGTGTGGAAGACATTGCATGAAGAGTTTCAAGAAAGCGACAAGGTATGTGCAATTAAACTTCAATCTCTGAGAACTGATTTTAAACTATTAAAGATGAAGGAGTTTGAGACATTTAAATATTACTATTCTAAAGTTAAAGAAATAATTAATCAAATGTGACCTTTGGGGGAGGGGATACTCTTGACAAGAAAACTATTCAGAAAATTCTAATTATTATCCCCCAAAGATTGACCCAATCATGACGATTGAGGAAACCAAAGACTGTCCACTCTGTCAGTGGCAAAACTATGGGCTCTCTTGAAGCATATGAGTAAAGACTGTATAGGCATAAAGAAGATACACTTGAAAATTCCTTTTAGTCAAAACTCAAATTTCAGCCGTAAAATAAAGAAAATGGAGGAAAGAAAAATTATGGAAAAACTTCTAGAAGAAGAGAAGTTTCTAGAAATTTCCTCAAGAACTGACTAGATAAAAATCCAACATGCAATATCTACAAAAGACTATATAGGGTTTACGAGTTTGAGAGAAGGGAGAGTTTCTCTCTCTGACATTTTTTATAACTTGTGTGTACTTACTGTATCTCTCTAAACTTTAGTGTTATTTCTCGTTATTTTAAACCATTAACATTATTTTATCATTAAATGTTTCAACTATAATCATTTGAAACATCAAAGCTACTTGTAATAACTATTTTAATTTTAATTTGACCTTGAACACTGTTAATTGTATTTGCAACTCAAAATTGTTTTAGTATTTTTGTTAAAAAATATATATTAAATATTGGATAGTTAAAACTTATAATTAAATCTCAGTTTTGAAAGGTAAAATCTCTACTTTCATTATATTACTTGTTTGACTATGCATATTTACTTATCAGGGTTAACTAATCAACAACTATTATTTCTCTTATACTTTTTTACTATCTATAATGAAAGTCTAAAAGGAAAATAAATAAAAAATAAAAGAGTAATTAAAAAGAATGAACTTTTAATAACCATTAAATGAAATAAAGAGACAAATTAAACACATCAACACAACTAATAGGCATTTAATAATAGTTTTACTTTTAGGAGTGGTTCCATTCAATTCCATAAATGCTAAAAACAATTTTTTAAAAATATATTTAACACATCAATACTTCTAAGAGATATTTAAAAATAATTATAATATAAAGAATGAGATATTCACACAATAAAATCATCTTACAAATTTCTATTTCTACATGAAAATAAGAAAAAATATGTCTGGATTTAACAAATTTGTTTGTGCTATGATCGTTTTCATTTTCTTATTTAACAATGTAATTGGCCGTAAGTCCACTTTATCAACTTTTTCTCATATTTTCTTTATTTCATATCCAATATTTTTCTTCTTCATATTATTAACTTTCTTTTTATTTATTTGACATCATAGAAAAAATTCCATGTGATTCTATGGCAGATTGTCCCGAATTTATGTGTCTATTTCCTCTAGTTCCAAGGTGTATTTACAATAATTGCGAATGTGTGGATATTAGAAGTTAAGCTAAAACTATCCACTTTAATGAATAAATGAAATATATGATTATATATATTGTAAATCGTTTTACTTTTTGATTTAGTGTAAAATTGATGTATGTTATTAATTGAATTGACAAAGTCTTTGAAAATAGAAAAATAACAATGAGACCGCAACACAGAAATTGGTATAACATTATTAATACATAACGATATACCAAAACTAAATTTCATACATAAATCAAGTAGTTTGAAGAGATCTTTGTCACAAGTGGTTCATAGGAATAAGTTAATCTCTTACATCAAGCTCCAATGTTCAGTTATTTCGTTTGTTTATTTAAGCCATAAATAGAAGATCTCCCCGGGAGAGAATGTGGTGGTTCCATGATGATAAAGTATCAATGGATCTCAAATTTAATTAATTTTCTAGGAAAACTTTCTTAGCTTTCCTACCAGGTTTGCTTTCTCAGTCTGATTTAATCGAACAACCCTAGAAGCTCTGTGATTAGGGTTTAGTATTGGAAGATGAGTTAGCTTATAGGGGGTTTGGTTTTAAGTCTTAATCTTAGGATTAGGGACCTTCCTCCCCCTGGAGGTTTTTTTCCATGTCTTCCCTTTACTTCCTTGTCTGGACTTCTGGGTTTTCAATAGATCTTAGGGTTAGATCTTTTAAGTAGAGTGTGAAAGGTCCATGGAGTCGTACGGCTGGACTGAGATTAGGAGAAAAACTCAAGGAAGGCACAAGAAAGAGTGTCCATCTGGGCTGAGAAGAGCGGGAAGGGGAAGGAAGTAGAGGAAGCAGTGTCGTCATTCTTCTTCAGTGAGTTTCCAGATGCTTTTGAAGCTAGAGATACAGCGAGGCTCTTTCAGGATTTTGGGCTTGTTAAAGAAGTTTACATCCCTGCAAGAAGAGATAAAAGAGGAAAAAGGTTCGGATTTGTCAGATTCAGAAAGGTGTCGAATGAGAGAACCTTAGCAGCAAAATTAGACAGTATCCAATTCTCAGGTAAGAAGATTCATGCCAATATACCCAGATTTCAAAGAATTAGAAATGGGAAGATTCAAGAAGAAAATACTAAGGGGAGACCTGAGATAAGTTTAAATAGAAACAAGGACAGGATTTCTAATGTGCTGATGGCAAAACCGCCACAAAATAGAGATAGATCATATGCTCAAGTGGTGAAGAGAATTAATCGAGGCTGGGAGGAGAAGAAACCATCATTTGCTCATCTACAATTCAATGTCATGAAACAGGAGTTAGACAGATTCGAAAAAGCTTTCGTAGGGATAGTTACAAAGTCAGGTTCAACGTATGGTATTCAAGAAGCGCTTAACATGGAAGGTTTTTTTGGTATTAAAACGAAACCATTAGGGGCAAACATGTGTCTACTAGAAGAAGAAGAATATGGTTTATTAACAGCAGTGATAAAAAATGATTCAGAGTGGGTCTCAAAATGGTTCTCAGAAGTAAAACCATGGTCGCCTGATTCTGTAGATAATGAAAGATTAACTTGGTTAAAGTGCTTTGGTCTCTCAATGAAATAATCATTTATAACAATAATATCATCAGCATAAACAAGAAGTATAGGCAATTTCCCTCCTTGTGAATGTTTGAAAAATAAAGTGTGGTCTCTCGACTTTTCTTAAAGCCCAAACACATCATGTCCTTTAGAGAATCTCCCAAACAATGCTAGAGGATAATTCCTTAATCTATATAAGGTATTTTTTATTTGACTTGGAGACTTAGAGAATGAGGTGTATATGGAGATTTTGCTTGACTTTGGTCAACACATGTCGATTCAAAAATACCTTATATGGATTAAAGAATTCTCCTCAAACATTGTTTGGAAGATTCTCTAAAGGTCATGATGTGTTTGGGCTTTAAGAAAAGTCAAGAGACCACACTTTATTTTTCAAACATTCACAAGGAGGGAAATTGCCTATACTTCTTGTTTATGTTGATGATATTATTGTTATAAATTATTATTTCATTGAGAGACAACAACTCAAAGAAAATTTATTAGTAGAGTTTAAGATGAAAGACCTTGGACAACTCAAATATTTTTAGGAATTGAAGTAGCCTACTCAAAACAAGGCTTTTTTACCTCTTAGAGAAAATATCTGCTTGATTTTTTTTATAGGCAACAAGGAAACTTGGATGCAAACCATCAAGTGTTCCCTTTGAACAAAGTCATAAGATAAGCCTTGAGGAGGAAAGCGCTAAAGTTGACAAGGTCAGTATCAGAGATTAGTGGGGAAGTTGTTTTACATGACACATATGAGGTTAGATTTGGCATATGCAGTTAATGTGGGTGGCCAAATTACGCATGACCCAAGGGAGAGACAAATGCAAGTTGTAGCACATGTTCTACAATATTTCAATGCCACTCCAAGAAGAGGGCTCTTGTTTAAAAGAGGTGGAAGTCTAACTATGAAAGCTTACACTCATGTTGATTATGCAGGTCATCGAGTAATAAAAGATCCACTTGTGACTATGACTATTGTGCATTCTTATATAGGAACCTAGTTACTTAGAGGAGTACGAAACAAAGTGTAGTTTCTCGATCAAGCGATCAAGAGAAATTTATAGTTATAGATCAAGGAATATGTGAATTAGTATGGATAAAACAAATGTTAAAATATTTGAATATACAATGTGAAGGCCCTTGAAGTTGTTTTGCGATAATAAATTGCCCATTAGTATTGCACATAATCATGTTCAGTATGACAAGATAAAAAACATTGAGAATGATCGACATTTCATCAAAGAGAAAATGTATATTAGATTGATAACTGCAACCTATATTTCTTCTCGATATCAGGTGACAAATGTGTTAACGAAGAGGTTACCAACAAAAATATTTAACCAACTTACTTGCAAAGCTTATAATTCATCTTCTTATATAATAGGTTTTGTTGGAATTATGCATGTGAGTTATGCAAAAATAGGTTGAGCACGCCCAGTTGAAACCTGCACTAGGACATCAGAAGTTGTACTTGGTGAATGAAGCAAAGACTACATAGAACATACCATTCCTCATCCTTATGAGCATTGAAATAAGATCTTTTTGGATAGAAATGTAGTATGATATGCATTCTTGATACCTAAAAAAATCAATCAAACATAACACAAAATATTATTCTCCATAACTTAGGTACGTGTTGTTATGAATAAAAATGAGATGATAGAAAAATAGAAGAACCCGAGTGATAAGAATCTACTAACATACCAGAGATCCCATTTTAATATCCTACTGCAGAACGGCGTCCAAGCCTACCATAACACCTATCAATAACCTAACACCTCTTACTCCCCTCTATCATAACCACCATATCATCATATCCAGATCTTCTTTATACAGATGATGAAAACACTATCAGAAAAGCATAACCTATTACTTTGGGAAAAATCTAGGAAAGAATTAGAAGTAAATGAACAAAGTTTAGCTAGCTAAGAGAAACTAACTCATTAAACATTACTTTGAAAATGATTTTTTATACAATGAGAACATTCCAATGAAACTAACTCATTGAACATTGCTACCATCCATTTGGATCCACGTCAATAGTAAAAACTATTTATTTAATTTATGAAAATAAAGTAAAATATGGCATTTTTTCAATTAAATTAAAACTGTAAATGAAAAAGCATAACACAAAAGTTTAAATAACAACTACATACAACTCACAACAACAAAATTAAACTATCGACACAAAGTTCAAAATTCATAAAACTAATTGAAATTTTAAAATGGTAGAACAAGAACGAACTTTATACATTGCAATTTTATGCTAAGCAATAACCTGTTACTGGGTCCATAACTGCTTAGGGGCCCGCCTTCTCTTCTAGATCACTTGTAGTTGTAATGCGGAGGGGAACACTGTGTTGGGGAATAGAGGGAATCATGATAGGAAGGACGAGGAGTGCAGATATTTTATCCAAAATCATTTATAATGCCCACATATATATATACATATATCAAAGCATATATCATACATGAATAATATGTTTGGTACTGAAATACATAAGTTCCTAGTAACACTGTATACATAAAAATGCCCCAAAGCAACCTAAAACAATACACTGGCATGTTATATGTACAAAATGTTCAAAAGATAAAACTAAGAACTAGATCACTAAGGATCTCAAAAGACTCCACAATGGAAGCAAAACCAACAACTAAGCAAGGATAGGCACACTGCCTTATCCTTACCCTTCGCGGAACCTGCATAACCTGTGATGTAAACAACAACAGTGGGGTGAGATACATCAAATCTCAGTGAGTTCGCTATCTTATAGTCCTCTCGGCTCTACAAGGTTCTAATAACCTAACTCAAGTCAAAAGGGAAGGGAAGTGACTTTGAGTACTCACACAAAATATCTCCACACTAGTGAGCCTATTAACTCACTATAGTACCAAGGTACGTCCTGAGCCTGTAAACTCAAGAAAACTCACTAATCAGTAACCATACCAAGGTATCCCCTTTTCCCGTCCGCTTCTACGCCTAGAAGATGACCCAAGTCATGGATCCTTGAAGTTACTTGGCATACGAAATGGATTCGGGATCATCGGCCCGTACATCGTGATCCGTCACTTCACACGGCCCGTACACCGTCACAAGTCTCTTTACCCGTAGGCTCTATTCATACTACACGCGGGAATTAAACCTGCCAAGTAATTGTGCATACGTTTCAGAGGAGGTGCTCGAGTCTCATGAAACTACACCGCAAAAGACACTGGTTATGATTATATAACACACACGCCTCGGTCTTTCATGCACGAGCGTTGCCACTTATGATAATTCACACTTTCCAACATTGTTTATTTTAATGCTCCTCACTCTACCTATTCCATATTTTAACATGCATACATTTTCAACAACAATTACACACCATTAACGATAAAAGTCGACAAAACGACACTATTCAAAAGTCCCGACATGATTAAATCTGCCAACAAATCTTAAAATTATTTTAATAAGAAAGTACATTCTGTTAGCTTTCCAATGATATCAAGAACGTTAAAAACGGACAACCGAGTCAAAAGTTATGGACATAACACGAAATGGAATCGCGAAAAAACACAATTTTGCACCCTCCTGGCCGTACGCGTACTTCCCTAAGCCATACGCGTATTGCAAAGCTGGCTCGCCCAGCCATACGAGTATTGCCCAAGGTCATACGCGTATGGGCAGAGACTATTTTCCTTCAAAATTCCTTTTTAAAATTCCAATACGCGTACTACCATGACTCATACGCGTATTGCCTTGTCCATACGTGTAACGCCCAAAATTCTTCACTTTCATACGCGTATTGCCCAACTCAATATGCGTATGGCCCTGCGTGATACGCGTACGGGCAGATAAAACCCAGAATTTTTCCTGCAGAAAAGTTCTGCTACGGGTTGATCCAATTCAACCCCAAAATCTCATTTTTCCAATCAAAAATACACCAAAACATGCTATAATCATAACAACCAGTATAGCATACAATCAATGATCGAATTTTAGCAGTTAGACTATGATTCTAATGTAAAATTTCACATTTCCTATCAATATCCACTAACTCTAAAACTCAAATAAACCTTAATCTAAAGTGTCTAACTAGAACCCACCTGGATTACAAGATGAGGAGGTTGAAGCTAAGATGAAAAGATGAAGATTAGCTGATGTTTCTCACTCTTGAGCTCTTGGAGAATTTTCCTCTTCTTCCTCTTCCTTTTCCTTTCTTTCCTTTTTCTCTAAGTTTTTCTAACTTTTACCAAATAAGGAAAGGAAAAGAAAATACACAAGGAAATATTAATTGGTAATACTACTAATTATCCAAATTATCTCAAATGCACCAATTAATAAAATTCCAAGTTAAATAATATTAAATCTAATCAATCCGAGTTCGTCAGTTTACTCTAATTATTCTATCCAATAATTGCTCAGAGTACACCGGAACCCAGTTGATCAAAATAATATTATCCAAAACGCTCAGAATTTTACGGGGTATTACATCCTCCCCCCCTTAAATAGAAATTCGCCCACAAATTTAAAACAATTACCTAAAAAGATGAGGATAAACCTCCCGCATTTCCGATTCCAATTCCCAAGTAGCATTGCCCGGATGTGTCTCGTCCCACTGGACCTTAACAAGAGGAATCTCTTTATTCCTTAACACTTTAGTTTCTCTTCCTGTGATACGAATCGGCTGAGGTTCAAATGTCAAATCAGCTTCTATCTCAATTGTATCCGGTAAAACTGGCTGAAGGGGATCGGGAACAAATTTCTGAAGCTGAGACACATGAAAAACGTCGTGCATTTCTGACAGAGAAGGCGGTAAGGCTAATCTGTAGGCTACTTCCCCAATTCTTTCCAAAATCTGATACGGTCCCACGTATCTTGGACTTAATTTCCACAATTTAAATGGTCCTTTCAATCTCAATCTCGGAGTAACCTTCAAAAATACATGATCACCCTCATCAAACTCCAACGGTCTCCTACGGTTATCCGCATAGCTTTTCTGACGGTCTTGGACTTTTTTAATCTTTTCCCGAATCATTCTAATCTTTTCCGTGGTCTCGTGAATAATCTCGGGTCCCAAAATTCTATCATCGCCAACCTCCGTCCAACACAATGGCGTTCAACACTTCCTACCATATAACGCCTCATAAGGTGCCATACCAATACTTGCATGATAACTGTTATTATAAGAGAATTCGATCAACGGCAAAAGTTCTCTCCAATTTCCCCCACTTTCAAGCACACAAGCTCTTAACATGTCTTCCATGGTCTGCATTGTCCGTTCCGTCTGACCATCCGTCTGCGGATGATTCGACGTACTCAAACACAACCTCGTTCCCAGGGCTTGTTGAAAAGCTCTCCAAAATCTAGAAGTAAATTTTGGATCCCTATCTGAAACAATACTAGTAGGAATACCATGCAATCTTACTATCTCTGAAATGATTAACCTTGCGAGATGACTCGCCTTGTAGGTAGTCTTCATAGCTAAGAAATGCGCAGATTTCGTTAACCGGTCCACAATTACCCAAATTGAATCATAACCACCCTGCGCATGAGGTAATCCCTCTGCGAAGTTCATCAAAATACTATCCCATTTCCACATTAGAATTTCTAAAGGTTGCAGCAAGCCACCCGGCCTTTGGTGCTCAATCTTCAATTGTTGACACACCGCATATTCTGACACATACACCGCAATATCTCTTTTCATCCCTGACCACCAATAGTCCGTTTTTAAATCTTGATACATCTTTGAAGCACCAGGATGTATAGTAAAGGTATCCTTATGCGCTTCCTCCAAAATCCTTCGTTTTAACTCCGTGTTCTCCAGAACACAAATCCTTTGGTTAAACGAAATGACTTCGTCGGTAGTTCTCACAAAACCCGGTTGAGTCAACAATTCTTACAACTTCTCATCTAACCCTTGCTCTTGTTGGATTTCTTCCCTAAGAGTAGATATGATATTCAAATTTCCCATAACCACACAATCAGGAGTCCAAGTAAATTGAAGATTTAGATCTCTAAACTTTTCCATTAAGGCATACTCTAACATCATCAACTCGGCACTATGCAACACTTTCCTGCTTAAAGCATCTGCCACCTTATTCGCTTTACCCGGATGGTACTTCAGTTCCAGATCATAATCCTTCAAATATTCCATCCACCTCCTTTGACGCATATTCAACTCCTTTTAATCAAATAAGTACTTTAAGCTCTTGTGGTCACTAAACATCTCGAAACGTACACCATACAAATAGTGAGGCCACACTTTCAAGGTAAAAACAACTGCCGCCAATTCTAAATCATGCGTCGAGTAATTCTCTTCATGGACTTTCAACTGTCGTGAAGCGTAAGCCACTACATGTCCATTCTGCATTAACACTCCGCCTAAACCCTTCTTCGATGCATCACAATATACCTCATATGACTTGCTAGGATCAGGAATAACCAAAACAGGAGCAGTCATCAATCTCTCCTTCAAACTCCTAAAACTCCTTTCACAAGCCGAATCCCACTCATACAAATAATCTTTCCTAGTAAGTCTTGTCAATGGTAAAGCCAATTGCGAAAATCCCTTGATAAACCGTCTGTAATAACCTACTAATCCCAAGAAACTCCTAACTTCAGAAACATTCTTCGGTCTCTCCCAATTAATTACTGCTTTAACTTTTGATGGATCGACCGCCACACCACCTTGGGATATAACATGACCAAGGAAGTTAACCTCAGACATCCAAAACTCACACTTACTTAACTTAGCAAAAATTTGCTTCTCTTGCAAGATGGATAAAACGATTCTTAGGTGTTCACGTGTGTCGCTCCTGGGGTTTTCATCCAAGTACAAACGTGAAAGTGGCACCGAAACAGAGTCGCCAGCAATGTGTATTTATCCCAAGAGAGGGAAAGAAAACACTGCATAAACCTGGAGGAAGGAAAAGAACATGGTCTTGCGACCAAGAGAACTAGGTCCGGGAGTCGGTTATGCGAAGGGAAGGTATTAGCACCCCCACGCATCCATCATACCCGATGGGATCCACGCTTGCTTGTTCAATCAAAGGGTGTCGCCGTCTGGAGCTCCGCTACTACTAGAAAGGAAAAGGAACAGGAAAAAGGAAAGAGAAAGGAGAGAGAACAAGAAACAAATGTAGGAAAAATAAAAGAAATGCTCGAATGGGCCCTACCCCACTGCCTACTTATCTCATCGGGAGCATGAGAATCATAGCGACGTAGTTCCCCTAACTAGGGATGGATTGTTTGTGTTTTTTAAGGAACGACTGACGTTCTAGCTCAGGTGTTGCAGGCTCGCTGGTCCGAGTGTGTTACCATCTTGCAAGAGAACGAGTAGAAGCACGTTCGTATGCTGAGAGTGAGTGAGATGAGAAAAGAATTCCCGAAGGAAAGACGTTATTGTTGATTTGAATTTTTTTAGCAAGAAGTGTTTTTTATTGTTATTTGTAACTTGCATTGAACCAAAGACTTAAATACAGGAACGAATACTTAGCGCATCGTCCCCAACAGGACGTACACTAAGTACCCTAGAAGAATGAAAGGAAGCCCCTCGTTCCCCACTTCCCACATAGAAGGCTCAAGCACAATACACGTTAACCTTTATTAAGTGTCTTTTACTTTTATTTTGAGATGAGAAGAGAAACGACACAAGGGAAACTCTAAAGGGAAACTAAGAGTCCTAATGTTATCATGAATGGATGTCCTATGGTTAGTGAGGTTTAGGAGAAAAGACTACCTAAAACCTAATGCTAATCCTACTCCAAGCTTAATAAAAAATTAAGTTGGACTAGGTAGCTCTAAAGGGAAAGAATCCAAGACTTGAACAAGTCTTGAGATTAACGGGATGATAAAGAGTGAAAGAGAAGAGAAGAGAAGAAGAAGAAAGAAGATGAGATACAATAAATGGCAGCAAGCACATCATATCATAAATGTCCAACTCAAATCAATAATCATGTTTCAAATATCTATGCAAAACAATTCAAGTAAGCATGCAAAGATAAACATGAAAGAATGCAAGCATACTTGTATGAAATGCACAATTAAGCAAACATGGATTTCATAACAAAGTGAAATGAAGTAAGCAAGATGAAAATGAAACAAGACCAGAACTCTCATCATATCATCATCAACAATTCACATGTGCAAGAGAAGATCAAAACATGGAGCAATATGCACTAAAGAAACTCCACAAAAGTAAAGGGGATGATATGCATCACATAATTCAAACCATGATGATCAAGTGAGATGAAAATCAAGTAATGAACCCAAAGGGCAGTAGCATACACATTAGCATCATGCCAAGATCAAACTCAAGTCATACAAGATAAATCACCAAGCAACACATTCAAAACATGTATCAAAATTGAGAAAGACATTCACTTATCATTCATGCAAGCAAGCAAAGAAGTGTGAGGCATAAAGTGAAATGAAAATCACATAATGAACCTTAAATCAAAAGTACCAGAACCTCAAGCATGTCATACAAACCAAACAAAAGGTTTCATACATGAATGAATTCACACAAAGAAGCAATCACAAGATTAGGTTGAACATATCACAAGATTGAAGTCCAAAACAACATCAACTTGTAAAATCAAGAACAAATTGAAAAAAGATCAAATGAGGATGATTCCAAATCCAAAAGTAAACTCAAACAGAACATGATCATACTATAAAAACATCTCAAGCATCACCCCATCACAAGTAAGCAAATGCACTCAAACTAGATCATGTATCAAAGTATACCTCAATCAAACTTGCATCACAAGTAAAAATCAATAAAAAAAAGAAAAGTGGCTCAATAAAATCCTAAAAAATAATCAAATGGAAGTTAACTCAGTCAAGTAACATATGCAAAAAGATTGGATCAAAAAGAGTCAAATAGCTTGTCAAAAGGTGAACCACAAGTCAGGGTATGCAAGAAATCGAGCATGGATTGAGGGTTAATAAAACTTGAGTGGAAAGTCACTTAAAGTAACTCAAACCAACCTCAAACTAGCATCAAAACATACCTCAATCTTGGTCTAAAAGTGTCCAAGATATGGACCTCAAATGGTGTGTGAAAGTCACAAAAGTTCCTAACCCTAGAAGAAGGGTATCATAGGAAACACACTATCAACTTAATTCCAAATAAAATAATAAAACAAAATTAAAAATAAAATAAAAATAAAGAAAATTAATTTGACACATTAATTAAACAGAAACATATTTTTGTGGATTTTTATAACATGTTTTTATATTAAAATAAAATTGAAACAACAAATAAAATAAAAGAAAAAAAATAAAAAGAAAGTAAGTCAAGAGGGGTGTAGGCAGCAAGAAATTCACGTTGAAATAAATAAAGGGCCTAAGGGGAGGGTGTGAAAAGCAAAGCCCAAGAGAAAAGGGTCCACTAGCGAAGTCAACCAATCCCATGGCGTTCAGTCAAATAAACAGATTTAATTATGGCCAAGATATCAATCTCACGCTCAAAAACAAGTCAACATATCCAAAAAATAAACATGATCAATGGTCCAGATCCCCAAGCACACCACAATCCATTAAACACACAACCACATAATCATTCAGAATACCATGGAAATCCCACGTGAACAGCATGTGACCTCATTAATTCGCTGGCTCAACATCAACCACATGATTCAATCAACGCCCCACATTAAATCAAATAAATAAATAAAAATCAAGATCAGTGGTCATGATCTGGTAGCACATGATAACACGCATGGGTAACCAACAAGCAAACATTAAATTAAAAACAAAATAAAATAAAACGTGGCGTAACGTGGACCAACGGATCAAAAGGATCAACGGCTAAAACCTCATCTTCTTCCCTTAAACCCTTGGCCGGCCGAAACTTGAACCAGTCGCCGGAGCTAGGGCTCCGGCCACCCTCTCTGGTGAGCTGCTGCACGAAAGTCTCTAGAAATTGCTCATAGGTACATCATTTTGATCAGAAAAACATGAGGATCATGAATATCAAACTCATTTCATCAAATAACAAGCACACAGAGCAAATCGAAGGAAAGAAAAATTAGATCCAAAACTTTAAATCCACAATACACACATGTTGCACGTCTAAAATCAAAATAAAATAGATCATCATGCTCAGTGAAGTTCACAGATCATTATGCACACAATAAAACTGAGTTCTATGAGTATGAAATCCACACCAACCTGAACCTTGAAGAGCTTAAAATCCTTCAAGAAAACCCTCTAAAAACTGCAGATCTACTCCTTGGAACCTCTAGTTGCAAAATAAATGCAACTAAAGCTTGGAATCGTGCTAGATCTTGAGGTTTGAACTTGAATCCTCTTGAATGGCACTTGGGGAAATCCTCAGTATGAGCTCAAAATAGCAGTTGATTCTTGCTCTATTCTCTTCACTGATCAAGAATGTGAAGAGAAATCTCAAAGAAACTCCAAGGAGAGTGAGATTCAATGAGAGGAAGTGTGAGAGCAAAAAACCAAAACTGGGTAAATGAGAGTCTCTACCCTAGCTGTGAGGGTATGAGTAAGCATATATACTCTCCATTAGTTCACTGATTAGAATTAGCAAGTGATTAGAACCTTAGTTAATGAGATTTTGATGAATTTACAAAAATGCATTTTGTGCTTATGCCACTAATCCACACGTACACATCCCTTGTAATAAGCATGATTCACCTCCAATTTACTTATGGATCACCTCTGAATTGAATTTGGGCCTTGCACTTTCTTGGTTTGTAAGTTTTGAATCAATTTGCATTTTTGCACTTTGTGAAAATAATGAGAAATATGGCATGGAATGAATTGATTCAAAGGCCACAAATGATCCTCTTAACTTGTATTTTGATGTTATAATGTGACATGAAGCAATTGGGAACATTACAAGTCCTTTTGAGTGAAAATGTAAATGGTGGAAAATTTGACATATAAGAAATCCAAGAAATGCACCTTCCATTGTTTTAGCCATAACTAGAGTTCCACAAATGTTATGGAAATGTTCTAGTACTTTTTGGAAATGGAAGAGAAATATCTTCAACTTTCACGTTGAAGGAAAATTCATTTGGAGCTTCCTTGATGATGAAAAGTCAAGTTGAATGTGGTAGAAAAATTGCCAAAAATGGAAAGTTTTCATTATAGGTCATTTTCCAAATTTAGTAACTTTTGCACAAACTCTTGATTTTTGATGAATGATGCCATCCATGCCATTATTTGACCAAATAAAGGTATATGGACTTGAGAATCATGATTTGAACCTTTGCAAACTCATGGTTGACTTTCCTTTTGAACTGTTGACTTTTGCTTATTTCACAAGTAACTGATCCATTGAACATCTTTCCCAAAGAACCAATGACCAAGATTCCATCCATGAACACTTAAGAACATAAGGAATACCATGAGATCAAGTCTTGCCCAAGAAATCAGAAATAAACTGATTTTAGGTCAAACCCTAATTTTGGCATCCTCTGGTTAGGAGGAAATAGCACATCCCCCAAATCCAAATTCCTCTGAATATGATGTGTATCCTCTCAAACAATGATGAGATATGCCATTTGGAGATGATAAAGACTCAAAGAGCTTGCCTATTTGAGGGTCAGATCCCAACTTTTGACTACCTTGTGTAGGAGATCATACACTGCCCAACCTTCTTGATGAATTCTCCTCTTCCCATAACTTGTGAGATCAAATAGAGATGATACATGATGTAAGAGATCCTTGAGGCTTGTGAGAAACACTTTGTCTTCTTCTTTGGAAGATCAACACCTTAGAGAATCACCTGATCACATGCCCTTATGCAAGATGCAATGCTAAATGCTTGATGTTTTATTTTTCTATGCTTTAATGCAATGTAATGCAATGAAAGCTCATGCTAGAAGACATGAAGAAAAGAGAGGGCAAATTTTGGGGTATTACAGCTGCCCCTATTCAATCACTGTTGACCTGAACGGGTGATAGCAATTGTTGTCATACTTTCAAGGTATGGAGAGATTGAATACCAGAAATAACCCAAAAATTTGCACTCTGCATGGAAGAAGAAAAGGGATATAAACCCAACCAAACGAACTCTGCTTGAATAAGACTCTGGTGACGAAAACCACTGGAAAGATGTCTTTTACATAACGCCAGATGACTACTGGCCTGCCACACTACGGGTGGACCTTAACAATGTCTTTTAGCACAACGTTAGACGACTACTGGCCTGCCACACTACGGGTGGACTTTAGCAATGTCTTTTGTACAACGCCAGACCACTACTGGCCTGCCACACTACAGGTGGAGTTTAGCAATGTCTTTTGTATAATGCCAGACGACTACTGGCCTGCCACACTACGGGTGGACTTTAGCAATGTCTTTTGTACAACGCCAGACGACTATTGGCCTGCCACATTACGGGTGGACTTTCGCCAATCTACGGTTGGACTTCGCAGCTGAATTACCACACTACGGGGGACTTTTTCCAATCTACGGTTGGACTTGTTGAGACGCCACACTACGGGGGACTTTTGCCAATCTACGGTTGGACTTGCTGATGATCTGCCACCCTTGGATGGTCTTTCGCCAATCTACGGTTGGACTTAGCTGCGGTCTTTTAAAGGGAGTCAGACGACTACTGACTTGCTACACTACGGGTGGACTTTTGCCTTGCTTTGCCACCCTTGGATGGACCTCTTGCCAATCTACGGTTGGACTTTAATCATTTGCCACCCTTGGATGGACCTTTCTCCACTCTACGGTTGGACTTTAAGAATTTGCCACCCTTGGATGGACCTTTTACCAATCTACGGTTGGACTTTGAGAATTTACCACCCTTAGATGGACCTTTTTCCAATCTACGGTTGGACTTTGAGAATTCCAAAATTGGATTACTCTCTGCATCTGTGTTAGACATCTCTGCTGACTCTGCTGAGGAACAATGATCAATGATTTGACTTCAGATACTCCTGAAAGGATGATATCTCTGCTGGAAAATGAATGAACAATCCGTCTGCTTCGAACTGTTAAGTTTGCCAAAAATAAATTGGACTTTGAAAATATGGGAAATGATGATTCTTCCAGGAATTACTTCATCTGGTTGGGGATGAATTCTGGTCACAGCAACTCCACTGGGGATGAGAATTTCTTTGCATGACGTCTTGCTAGGGAAGAAAAGTCATTAAAACTCTGCTTGAGGATCTACCAAACCTGAGATCCTTTGCGTGGAAACTCAACCCGACTGGGGCAAGAATATACTACCACTCTGCTGAGGAATAGATTTTGTTGATCAATAGGTCTCTGTGGGGACAAAACAACTCAGCTGGGGAGTATTGTTGACAAGATTCAATGCTGAACTCTGCGGGGATACCATTACCAGAGATACGATCTTGCTGGGAATCAAAGCTACTCTGTCTGGGATATGCAAGTCCTGGTCAGAACATTTCACTGCAACTTGCTGGGAGAGAGTCCTTAGATCTACTGGGGAAACCCAAAGCAACTCCATAGTAATCTGCTAAGGAATACGACTGTCAAGCTTAGGATAAGTACCACAATGCCCCATGTTGGGCGAACTTTCCGTTTGACGACTCCGTTAGGAATAATGAGTTTATAACAAACTCTACTGGAGAAAACCGCTTTAAAGCGTCTCGTGCTGGGGAATGCCTTTTGAGAAGATTTTATAGAAGGCCAAATGTCCTCAAACTCTACTGGGGATAATGGATCGGGAACATCTCCTGCTAGGGAAAATCAAAATGTCCCATGCTTGGGAAGGTCAACAACTTGCTTCCTGCTCCATGATACAAGGCTTACCTAAAGAAACGTCATAAGAGGATTTTACAGGAGATTAAGCATCTTCAAACTCCTGACGACTTCACTGGGGATTAACCATCAACTTCAGTGTCTGCGAAGCAACTCTACTAGAGATTCGCAACCGTTATCGACACAGAAAAGCTTGTAACTGTTGGAAGTACTGAATGAGAGAATCAACTTAATAAGATACAACGATACCCAGTTGGACTCCACTTACTGATATCGAGACATCGTGAATGACTGTCGACCGAATGATGGACTCAATCAGTAAACGTTGTGACAAAAGGGTGACAGGCGAACCCTTCTCTGAACATGATTGCCCCAATCTCCTGCGTGGGAATAAGTGATTACCCATCTTGTGCTTGAAATCATCTGAATCTGTTACCTGCAACAAAAGAATACACACACATGCCCCGGAATATTGCGTGGTTTGAATCCACCACCCAGGATTATTCAACATTCAAAGTAATTCTAAATGTTTTTCTGCACGTGTTATGGTGAAGCCACCATGTTTTCAAATGCAATGTTTTATCAAAAATTTGGACGTTTTTGCAAACAAAGCAGTAAAACAAAATAAGAAGTTTTTAACTGAAATTCAATTTATTGATCAAAAAGCCCAGAATAGGCAATTACATCAGGAAGCAATCCCTGGAAAGAGGTGATCGCTGAAAATTGAGAAAAGAAACTATTCTAATGGCAACCTAAAAACGGTGTTCCACTGAGTTTCAATTCTGCTATGGCCAATATGTCTTCAAGACTACCCAACCTTGCCTTCTGAGGAATGATCAGACCGATTTTTACCCTTTGGAATGTCAGTTGTTGAACGGTGATGGAGTACAGATAACTCAGATCGTAGTCGTTCGCTTAAATCCCTCTTTTGCGTGGACCGCCCTTTCGGGTTTTCAATCCACCGGGATACCCCTTTTTGCCTGAGTTGTCCTTGCGGATTTATAACTCACCGGGTGTACAATTTTTCTTTATTATCCCTAATTTTTGCCCGAACCTTTTTTATTCTGTTTTTGTTGTTCGCCGGGATGCCCTTTTTTGCCTGGACCTTTCTTCTTTTTTTTTGTCCAGCGGGTCTATTTATGCGAAGTATTTTTTGACTACGTCTGAGTTGACAGGGGATGAAAAGTCTTCGCCATCCATGGGTGTAAGTAATAGGGCTCCGCCCGAGAAGACCTTCTTAACCACGAATGGACCTTCATAGTTGGGAGTCCATTTGCCCCTGTGATCTGTACTTGGAGGAAGGATCCTTTTGAGTACCACATCTCCCACTTTGTAAACCCGAGGACGCACCTTTTGGTCAAATGCCTGCTTCATCCTCCGTTGGTATAATTGTCCATGACACACAGCTACCAATCGTTTCTCCTCAATAAGGCTCAACTGATTAAACCTGGCACGAACCCATTCAGCCTCGTCTAGCTTGACATCCATCATGACTCTGAGGGATGGAATCTCAACTTCAACCAGTAGTACTGCCTCCATACCGTACACAAGTGAGAATGGGGTTGCCCCAGTGGAAGTGCGCACTGACGTTCGGTACCCATGCAAAGCAAATGGTAACATCTCATGCCAATCTTTGTATGTGACAACCATTTTCTGCACAATCTTCTTAACATTCTTGTTGTCCGCTTCCACAGCGCCATTCATCTTCGGGGGATATGGAGAAGAATTATGATGTTTAATTTTGAAGTCCTAGCACAGCTCAGCCATCATTTTGTTATTCAGATTTGAACCATTATTAGTAATGATTCTCTCGGGCACTCCATAGCGACAAATGATGTCCCGTTTCAGGAAACGAGCTACCACCTGCTTAGTGACATTGGCATAAGATGCTGCTTCAACCCATTTAGTGAAATAATCAATGGTGACCAAGATGAAAAGATGGCCATTTGAAGCAGTAGGCTCGATCTTTCCGATCATGTTAATGCCCCACATAGCAAAGGGCCAAGGAGAAGACATGACACTCAACGGATTTGGAGGAACGTGCACTTTGTCTGTATAGATCTGGCATTTGTGGCACTTGCGGGCGTACTTGCAGTAATCTGACTCCATAGTCAACCAATAATATCCTGATCTCAATAATTTCTTAGCCATTGCATGTCCTCCGGCATGGGTACCGAAAGAGCCTTCATGTACTTTCTGCATTAACAGGTCTGCTTCGTATCTATCCAGACATCTGAGCAGAACCATGTCAAAATTCCGTTTGTACAACACATCATCCTGATTCAAGAAGAAACTACCAGACAACCTTCTCAACATCTTCTTATCTATGGTAGATGCCCCTGGCGGGTACTCTTGACTTTTCAAGAAACACTTGATGTCATGAAACCATGGTTTGTCATCAGCCGTTGCATCAACAGAAAACACAAACGCAGGTCTGTCAAGATGAGACACCTCAATCTTAGGTACATGATTCCACCCTTGCACTTTGATCATGGAAGACAATGTATCCAAGGCATCTGCAAACCTATTCTCATCTCTAGGAATATGGTACAGCTTCACTGTTGTAAAGAATGTCAGCAATCTCCTTGTATAATCTCTATACGGAACCAGATTTGCTTGGTGTGTGTACCAACTCCCTTTCACCTGATTAATTACCAAAGCTGAATCACCAAAGATATCAAGGGTCTTAATTCGTAAATTAATCACCTCCTCAATCCCCATTATACAAGCTTCATATTCTGCTTCATTGTTGGTGCATCCGAAAGTCACTCGGGCAGTGAAAGGCATATGAACACCTTTCGGCGTGATAAGAACTACTCCAACTCTGCATTCATTCATATTGACGGCCCCATCAAACATCAGACTCCATTTGGATTCAGGGTCTGGCCCCTCCTCCGGGAGTGGTTCCTCGCAATCTTTGGCTTTAAGAAACATGATGTCCTCTTCAGGGAAATCAAATTTCATGGGTTGGTAATCATCAATCGGTTGTTGTGCAAGATAGTCTGACAAGACACTTCCTTTGATGGCCTTTTAGGAAGTATACTGAATATCATACTCTGTCAAAACCATTTGCCACCATGCAATTCTGCCTGTTAGCACTGGTTTCTCAAAAATGTATTTGATAGGATCCATTTTGGAAATCAACAAGGTTGTGTGCCTAACAATATGTTGCCTCAATCGCTTTGCGGCCCATGCAAGTGCACAACATATCTTTTCAAGCATTGAGTACCGAGACTCACAATCATTGAACTTTTTGCTCAGGTAGTAGATAGCATGCTCCTTCCTACCTGTCTCGTCATGTTGACCGAGAACACAACCCATAGAACCTTCAAGCACTGTCAAATACATTATCAAAGGTCTTCCTGCAACTGGAGGTATGAGAATTGGAGGTTCCTGCAAGTATTCTTTTATCTTATCGAATGCCAATTGGCAATCGTCATTCCACCTGACCGTCTGATCTTTTCTTAGCAGTTTGAATATTGGTTCACACGTGGCTGTTAGGTGAGATATGAACCTTGAAATGTAGTTCAATCTACCCAGAAAACCACGAACCTCCTTTTCTGTTCTCGGTTCAGGCATTTCTTGTATTGCTTTCACCTTGGTAGGATCAACCTCAATTCCTTTTTCACTCACAATGAAACCCAGCAGCTTTCCAGAACGCACCCCAAGAACTTATTTGGATTCAACCTTAAGCGGAACTTCCTTAACCTTTCAAACAACTTTTTCAAGTTAACCATATGTTCTTCTTCTGTTCTCGACTTGGCAATCATGGCATCCACATAACATTCAATCTCTTTGTGAATCAAGTCGTGAAACAAAGTTACCATTGCCCGTTGATACGTTGCCCCTGCATTTTTCAACCCAAAAGGCATCACCTTATAACAGTATGTACCCCACGGAGTAATGAACGTGGTCTTCTCCATATCTTCAGGTGCCATCTTAATTTGGTTGTACCCGGAGAAGCCATCCATAAACAAGAACACTGAAAACTGAGCTGTATTGTCGACCAGTACATCAATGTATGGCAGTGGAAAATCATCTTTCGGACTAGCTTTATTAAGATCTCGATAATCCACACACATTCTAACCTTTTCGTCTTTCTTCGGTACCGGCACAATGTTGGCAACCCAGGGAGGATAGTGAGTCACTGCAAGAAACCCTGCATCCCATTGTTTCTGAACTTCTTCTTTGATCTTTATGGCCATGTCGGGGTGAGTCCGACGAAGTTTCTGCTTGACTGGCGGACATTCTTCTCTCAATCGCAGCCTGTGCACGACAATATCAGTATCCAACCCTGGCATGTCTTGATACGACCAGGTGAAGATATCAGCATATTCACACAACAACTCAATCAAAGCTCTCTTCACATCTGCTTGCAGGATGGGACCAATCTTGATCTCTTTCTTAGCATCCTCGGTACCAATATTGATGATCTCTACAGTCTCCTGATGAGGCTGGATAACCATTTCCTCTTGTTTTAACAATCTGGCCAGTTCCTCAGGGAGTTCACAATCCTTCTCATCCCCTTCTTCGGCTTGATAAATCGGTTTGTCAAAGTCATTCATAGCCATAGAAAAATCGTTATCAATGGAATCCGGAGGATCAAGTCTGCACGAACGGGTTCATGCTTTATTTTAGAATTTATTTTAAAACAAAAAGAAAGAGAAACATTGCCATTTTATTATTTTTGTGCAAAAACAAAAACTGAAAGAAAGAGAACAAAAATTTGAGTGCAAAACGTCCTTTATTGATGATTAAAATTGCAAATGCAAACAGGGTGGCCCTACAAATGAATCTATGCGCCTTGGGCAGAATGCAAGATTTTGACATGCATTATGGTTAGAAAAACAAAGAAAAATTACTCTGCCTAAAGAGTAACCCGGATGACTTCTTCAACAGACCAGATCTGCAATGATTGTCCCGGGGCACGTGGGCGTACCCAGTTGTCCAGGTCCCAGTTACTGTCAACACCATCTTCTGTAGCTGCACAAGACTGATCTGTGTAAATAATTCCCCCACTACTGAAAGTGATGGGTCCACTGCTTTCTGCATCTGAAGTCATAGAGGGATGATAACCAATACCAAATTTGTCTTTCTTCATTGGTGTCTCTATCAACCTGCCCCAGCCTTGGGCATTGCCGGCTCTGACGAACTCGACAGCTTATTTGTAGGATGAAATGGAGGTAACGACTCCAACTGGTGTAGGGGAAGACTCAGGCACATTGTCAATATTTACCGCTTCAAACGACTGGCAAAGCATCTCGTGAATTTCCCCATCCATTTCCACATACTTAAACGTGGACAAATGACTAACAAAGATATCTTCTTCACCACACACTGTCACAACCTGTCCTTCAAACTCATACTTCAGCTTTTGGTGTAGAGTGGAGGTAACAGCCCCGGCTGCATGAATCCAAGGGCGACCCAATAAGCAGCTATATGCAGGTTGTATGTCCATCACATGGAATGTGGATTTGAACACCTGTGGTCCAATTTGCACGGGCAATTCTACTTCACCAAACACAGATCTTTTCATCCCATCGAATGCTCTGACAACCAATTCACTAGGCCTTAAAATTAAACCATCAACTTCCAGCTTCATTAGCGCCTTCTTAGGCAAGACATTGAGTGAGGAACCAGTGTCTACCAGTACATGAGATAACACTGCACCCTTACACTCCATTGTGATGTGCAAAGCCTTATTGTGGTTTCTTCCTTCAGCAGTCAAATCCCTACTTGTAAAGCCCAAACCATGGCTAATATTAACATTGGAAATTACACCCTTAAGCTGATTAACAGTGATTTCCTGTGGCACATATGCGCTCTTCAACACTTTCAACAATGCCTCCCGATGCGCGTCAGAACACATCAACAATGACAAAATTGAAATCTTCGAAGGGGTCTGATTCAGTTGATCGACAATCTTATAATCGCTTTTCTTGATTATCCTCATGAACTCTTCCATCTCATTATCAAAAGTAATCTTGGTCTCTGTTTCAGGTACAGGCACACTCTCGACCACCTATTTTCCTTTAGCTTTTGCTGCAGCTTCAGCTTCTTTATCACTGTTCAAAGTTTGGGGAGTAAACAATCTTCCGCTTCTTGTAAAGCCACCTACACCACCCACATTATCAATATTTAAACTGGCTGATGTCCCAACCTCTTACTTTTTACCTTCATAATACACGCCTGCCCCATAGTGCCATGGGATTTCCTTCGTAGTTGTAAATGGAACTGGTCCTGGCACCGTGATGGTAACAGGACTGGGTCTTTCTTGCACAACACTTGCCACATGAACCGTACTTGCAGGCACCTGGATCTCAGCAGGAGTATAATAGATGGTCACGGTTGATACCTCATCAGTTTCTTTCACAACCCTGTCAAACTGTAGACATCCTTCATTGATCAGATTTTGCAAACCAACCTTTAACTTATCACAGCCATTCTCTTGATTCATACACTCAGAACAATCTTGGTTACAGCCCGGGAACACATGTCCCCTCAATAGATGATCTTTTACAACCAACAAAGAAGTCTTCACCTGACTGATGTCTGCTACCAAATTCAATCTCTTTCCATCTTTGATAGCATGCACATTTGCCGCACCATGATTGGGTATGGGGTGCTGAAGAATATTAGGAGATTGAGAGAAATTGATTGCTTTGGCATCAATCAAGTCTTGCACTTTATGATGAAAAGCCCAACATTTTTCAATGGAGTGCCCCTGAGCACCTGAGTGGAACTCGCAGCGAGCATTTACATCAAAATTATGAGGCAGGTTGCCAGTGGAAGGAGGTCTCATAGTACGAAGCTCAACCAACTTCAACTTGAGTAACTGTGGTAGCAACGCAGAATAAGTCAAAGGGAGAGGGTCAATCTAACGATCCCTCTGCCTAGACCTCTGTTGGAAAGGAGGTTGTTATTGTTGCTGCTGAACTTGCTGTTGGGGTTGTTGTTGCTGAACAGACGGTGCTAGGATTGTCACTGTACCTACCTAATGATAACCCTGAGAACGTCCTCTGCCTCGTCCTCTAAACACAGGATTTGTATCACCTTCTCTTCTTTTCTGACCACTAGCAAACAGTTTCTTCGTCCCAGAAGAGCCAACCCCACTTGCATCTTGGATCTTTCCAAGTTTCAACAGACTCTCTATTCTTTCTCCAGCAATCACTATATCAGCAAATTCAGTTGATGGACAAGCAGCTAATCTATCAAGATATGCCCCTTGCAGGGTGCCATTAAACATGTCTGTCATTTCTCTATCCAACAAAGGAGGTTGAACCTGTGCAGCCATCTCTCTCCACCTTTGAGCATATTCCTTGAAACTTTTCTTAGCATTCTGTGACAGCCCCTGCAATTGAGTGCGATTGGGCGCCATATTAATATTGTACTGGTACTATTTTAGGAATGCTTCAGCCAGATCCTTCTGACTTCTCACATCAGCTCTGTTCAATTTCATATACCAGGTCAAAGAAGCTCCAGCCAGACTGTCTTAAAAGTAATGCATCCATAACTTCTCATCATCTGTATGAGCTGAGATCCTCCCAAAATAAGTTTGGATATGTGTCTGGGGACACGTATTGCCATGATATTTATCAAAAGTAGGCGGCTTGAATTTTGGAGGGATCCTGACCCCTGGTACCAGCCCTAGACTAGTAACATCAATACCCATAGAATTCTTGCATTCCATATCCCGTATCTTTTCAGCTAACTCATCATACCTTTTATCATTAGGAGTACCCATCTCAGCATCCAACCGAGTAAATTGGTCTTCTTGAGCATCTTCCTGAATACCACCAACATTTCTGCCATTTCCATTACCCAAATTACCACCAGGAGGAGGATTGCCAACAGGAGGAGGAGTGCCATTAGTCTGTGAATTGTCATTCTGATTAACTCCAAGCATGGCCTCTGGACGCTCGACCATAAGCCTCAATCTTTCTTGAGTTTGTACCATACCAATCATGAGAGTCATGAACTGGTCCATTCGTGCCCTCATTTAAGCCAAATCACTCTACACTTGATCCATTACCCTTGCTTGATTTCCTCGAGTTGAGTATCGGTGAATGTGATTCTCAGCTATAGTGCCTGAAACCAAATAAAGGTTAGAGATCTCCTGCAACAGGTACCTGTTATGCAAAAATGCTTATGATTATGAGGATGTATATGCAAAATGCAAACAATCATATTTAAACATTTTCAGGCCGGATCTGCTTTGATTCCAGCTTTGGGCAAGGGATCGGACACAACATCGGAAAATAAATCCGAATCCAGAAATACCGAAGAATCAATCAAAAGATAACCCCTTTCAAACAACTGATAACCATTGAAACAAATATTGCAATATTATAGCATAAGAAGTTATACAAATAAGTTCAATCCATCAACAATCCTGATGGTAATCACAGCAAAAACAAACAACAGAAATACTACAAGTCAATTCCAAATAAATCGGCTTCAATCTCCTCAAGAAGGTTCACAGTATCTGGATGAGTAGGTCTCTCTAGCAAACCCTTGATCAGCCTGTTCCTCTTCTCAACATCCCGATTCAGCCTAGCAATCTGCTCTTCAACATTGTTGCCTTCGTGCTTTGGCTTCTTGATTCCCGCCTGCAGTTTGAGCTCTTCAATTTCTTTCTGTGCTTCTTTCCACTTGGCAAAGTAACGATCTTTCCTCGCTTTCACTACCTGAAGCTCTTCTTGCAGCTTTTCATTCTCAATCTTGGCATTCTTCCACATATCCTGATACGTGGCAAGCTTGTCTTCTGCTTTAGTCAAAAGCTTCTTGTTTTTCCTCTTAGCTTTGACTGACGATTCAGCAGCCATACTGATCTTTTTGAAGTGTTGAGCCCTGTCAGCAAAATCCTTCTCCTTTTTCTCTAGATGCGTAGTCATGTCTTGAACCTTCCATTTCAACTCCAAGTTGTCCTGTAGAGCACTCCGTAGTTGACTACTCATGCCACAGTTCTCCACCCTCAGATCAAATATCAACTTACGCTGCTTGTCGAAATCTTCGAATGGTACAGTGAGTCTCTCTTCCATAATCTCTGGATATAAGGGAGGCGCCCGATCAAAAGGCAAATAGAACTCTTCTACCCTCTTCTTCACCCATTCAACATATGGAGCAAAAGCTTGATTATTGGGCTTACCCAAGACAGTTTTACCTATCTTCTTTCTACTGAGCCAAGCTTGAGAAGCTTCTTGTGCAATAGCCACACCATCAGTCATATGAAAATATAAAGATTCTTCCAAATCTTTCCCTGCTGGAGGATCTTTTAGAGCATATGCAAACTTCCTGATAGCCAGAGACGGGTTGTAGTTAATACCTCATTTTCTTCCGACCAAAGGTACATTAGGATACCTACCACAACTATGCAAAATATCAGTCCCCACCAATCCCTTATCAACCCAAAGAATATCCTAAGCAGCTAAGCCCATCAGATGCTTACTCCACTCTAAGGAAGTCTTTGAATCAATAAAAGCACCAGATTGGGGCAAACGTTTGGCAAACCACTTGTAAAAGAGAGGTGCGCAACAACAAACCACCCCACCTCGTCTTTTCTCATTCCTATTGTATAGGGCGTAGTGGAGATCACCTAACAAAGTCGGCACCAGATTCTGAGCTGTAAATATCTGAATAGCATCTGTATCGACGAAATCAAACTCATTAGGGAATAACACAATGCCATATATACACAGAGCCAATATTGCATTGAAAGCCATCCACCTCTTTTCTTTTGCTTCTTCTTGAGCCTTTTTCACTAAGTACCCCAAGTGATAGCCTCGGAATTTTCCCTTCTTAGAAAAGTCAGCCTCCACTGTAGATCTGCTCAAATAAAGAGCCTCAGCCACTGCCTGGAAATTGCAATCTCCTTGGGAACCACAGAAAGGAATATCTTCTTTGACAGGAATCTTCAAAAGGTTGGAGTACTCCTCCAGGGTAGGAACCAACACATAATCTGGCATCACAAAGCACCTCAAGGAAGGATCATAAAACTGCATCAAGGTGTGTAGCCCATTGTATTCATATTCACTGAGACTCCGAACCAGGGATAAAATCCAACCATACTTCTCTTCAAAGGCTCCTAAAACTTCTGGACCAGCTATACTCTGCAAACTGTTCAACGGGCCAAGAGTGATCTTCGGGAACCTGTAGATGATGATGTGCTTCTTACCCCTCTTAGTGTCCATCCCTATGAATGCCCTCTGACTGGAATCAAAAACTAGATACTACCTGAAAATGCACAAACATGAATGTCAGAAAAAGGAATGCAATGCAGAGCATGTGATCAAGGTGTCCACACAAACTGGCTGCACTGCGTTGACTGAACAAATCAAGGCTCTGTACCAAAACTCAGAACAATAACCACCATAGTGATAGAACTAGAAAACCAGGTAGGTTGAAGGTCACAGTTACCTGCAAACCTGCAAACCCCATCCCTCTCACATGTGGGTACTAAGATCCTCAATATCCCGGGCTCTCAGGTCGAGAAATGATTATACGTTCACCATTTCTAGTTTGGCATCATCACCAATCGAGGAGGCCTCAACTGATTCACAAAAACGAAAGATCCTCAGCTTCAGAGGTTTGAGAAGTAATAGCACATTCAGCCCGAAGGATACAATGCTATCGCCAATCAAAGAGGTCGTCCGCTGATTCACTACAAAAGGGAATCCTATAGCAAGTTCCCAGCATTGGGTCCTCGAATTGAGAATGTGCAATGGGTTTGCCACAGAACGTGGGCTGCCACTGTCACATTTCAGGAGGAGTGCCGCAACTGAGTCCTCGGGAATGGTCATCAGAGTCGACAATTCCTCCAGAGAATAACTACTGGCCTGTATCAACATACAGTAGTAGATAGCTCCGAATAGAACCTCGTCTGATTGTAGGGATCGTGATCACCCACACGTGGCCAACACCACGGGAGCGTCACGCCTGCCCACGCTAAAACCTAGGTGTATGCTCGGGCCTGGGTATTGGGCTCATCTCTCAAAACATCCTAACCCGCCAAACAGAAAAACAGCATAACGCAGCACAGTCCAGCATATAATGATATGCAATGCAGTAAAATGCGATAAAAATAGTAAAACGGTAAAGCAAAAATACAGTAAATAGCAATACAGTAATATACAATAAACAGTAAAACACAACACTAGAATAAACACCCAATAAAAGAAAACAAACAAGCGCTAGGATGGACTCGCTAAGGAAACCAGAGATTCTGGGTTCGTTCCCCAGCAGAGTTGCCAGCTGTCGCTCCCGGGATTTTCATCCAAGTACAAACGCGAAAGTGGCACTGAAACAGAGTCGCCAGCAATGTGTATTTATCCCAAGAGAGGGAAAGGAAACACTGCATAAACCTGGAGGAAGGAAAAGAACATGGTCTTGCGACCAAGAGAACTGGGTCCGGGAGTCGGTTACGTGAAGGGAAGGTATTAGCACCCCCACGCGTCTATCGTACCCGATGGGATCCACGCTTTCTTGTTCAATCAAAGGGTGTCGTCGTCTGGAGCTCCGCTACTACTGGAAAGGAAAAGGAACAGGAAAAAGGAAAAAGGAAAGAGAAAGGAGAGAGAACAAGAAACAAATGTAGGGAAAATAAAAGAAGTGCTCGAATGGGCCCTACCCCACTGCCTACGTATCTCATCGGGAGCATGAGAATCAGAGCGACAAAGTTCCCCTAACTAGGGATGGATTGTTTGTGTTTTTTAAGGAACGGCTGACGTTCTAGCTCAGGTGTTGCAGGCTCGCTGGTCCGAGTGCGTTACCATCTTGCAAGAGAACGAGTAGAAGCGCGTTCGTACGCGGAGAGTGAGTGAGATGAGAAAAGAATTCTCGAAGGAAAGACGTTATTGTTGATTTGAAGTTTTTTAGCAAGAAGTGTTTTTTATTGTTATTTGTAACTTGCATTGAACCAAAGTCTTAAATACAGGAACGAATACTTAGCACATCGTCCCCAACAGGACGTACACTAAGTACCCTAGAAGAATGAGAGGAAGCCCCTCGTTCCCCACTTCCCACATAGAAGGCTCAAGCGCAATACACGTTAACCTTTATTAAGTGTCTTTTACTTTTATTTTGAGATGAGAAGAGAAACGACACAAGGGAAACTCTAAAGGGAAACTAAGAGTCCTAATGTTATCATGCATGGATGTCCTATGGTTAGTGAGGTTTAGGAGAAAAGACTACCTAAAACCTAATGTTAATCCTACTCTAAGCTTAATCAAAAATTAAGTTGGACTAGGTAGCTCTAAAGGGAAAGAATCCAAGACTTGAACAAGTCTTGAGATTCATGGGATGATAAAGAGTGAAAGAGAAGAGAAGAGAAGAAGAAGAAAGAAGATGAGATACAATAAATGGCAGCAAGCACATCATATCATAAATGTCCAACTCAAATCAATAATAATGTTTCAAAGATCTATGCAAAACAATTCAAGTAAGCATGCAAAGATAAACATGAAAGAATGCAAGCATACTTATATGAAATGCACAATTAAGCAAACATGGATTTCATAACAAAGTGAAATGAAGGAAGCAATATGAAAATGAAACAAGACCAGAACTCTCATCATATCATCATCAACAATTCACATGTGCAAGAGAAGATCAAAACATGGAGCAATATACACTAAAGAAAGTCCACAAAAGTAAAGGGGATGATATGCATCACATAATTCAAACCATGATGATCAAGTGAGATGAAAATCAAGTAATGAACCCAAAGGGCAGTATCATACACATTAGCATCATGCCAAAATCAAACTCAAGTCATACAAGATAAATCACCAAGCAACACATTCAAAACATGTATCAAAATTGAGAAAGACATTCACTTATCATTCATGCAAGCAAGCAAAGAAGTGTGAGGCATAAAGTGAAATGAAAATCACATAATGAACCTTAAATCAAAAGTACCAGAATGTCAAGCATGTCATACAAACCAAACAAAAGGTTTCATACATGAATGAATTCACACAAAGAAGCAATCACAAGATTAGGTTGAACATATCACAAGATTCAAGTCCAAAACAACATCAACTTGTAAAATCAAGAACAAATTGAAAAAATATCAAATGAGGATGATTCCAAATCCATAAGTAAGCTCAAACATAACATGATCATACTATAAAAACATCTCAAGCATCACTCCATCACAAGTAAGCAAATGCACTCAAACTAGTACATGTATCAAAGTATACCTTAATCAAACTTACATCACAAGTAAAAATCAATAAAAAAAAGAAAAGTGGCTCAATAAAATCCTAAAAAATAATCAAATGGAAGTTAACTCAGTCAAGTAACATATGCAAAAAGATTGGATCAAAAAGAGTTAAAGAGCTTGTCAAAAGGTGAACCACAATTTAGGGTATGCAAGAAATCGAGCATGGATTGAGGGTTAATAAAACTTGAGTGGAAAGTCACTAAAAGTAACTCAAACCAACCTAAAACTAGCATCAAAACATACCTCAATCTTGGCCTAAAAGTGTCCTAGAGATGGAGCTCAAATGGTGTGTGAAAGTCACAAAAGTTCCTAACCCTAGAAGAAGGGTATCATTGGAAACACACTATCAACTTAATTCCAAATAAAATAATAAAACAAAATTAAAAATAAAATAAAAATAAAGAAAATTAATTTGACACATTAATTAAACAGAAACATATTTTTGTAGATTTTTATAACATGTTTTTATATTAAAATAAAATTGAAACAATAAATAAAATAAAAGAAAAAAATAAAAAGAAAGTAAGTCAAGAGGGGTGTAGGCAGCAAGAAATTCACGTTGAAAGAAATAAAGGGCCTAAGGGGAGGGTGTGAAAAGCAAAGCCCAAGATAAAAGGGTCCACTAGCGAAGTCAACCAATACCATGGCGTTCAGTCAAATAAACAGATTTAATTATGGCCAAGATATCAATCTCACGCTCAAAAACAAGTCAACATATCCAAAAAATAAACATGATCAATGGTCCAGATCCCCAAGCACACCACAATCCATTAAACACGCAACCACACAATCATTCAGAATACCATGGAAATCCCACGTGAACAGCATGTGACCTCATTAATTTGCTGGCTCAACATCAACCACATGATTCAATCAACGCCCCACATTAAATCAAACAAATATATAAAAATCAAGATCAGTGGTTATATCTGGTAGCACATGATAACACGCATGGGTAACCAACACGCAAACATTAAATTAAAAACAAAATAAAAGAAAATGTGGCATAACGTGGACCAACGGATCAAAAGGATCAACAGCTAAAACCTCATCTTCTTCCCTTAAACCCTTGGCCGACCGGAACTTGAACCAGTCGCCGGAGCTAGGGCTCCGGCCACCCTCTCCGGTGAGCTGCTGCACGAAAGTCTCCAAAAATTGCTCATAGGTACATCATTTTGATCAGAAAAACATGAGGATCATGAATATCAAACTCATTTCATCAAATAACAAGCACACAGAGCAAATCGAAGGAAAGAAAAATTAGATCCAAAACTTTAAATCCACAATACACACATGTTGCACGTCTAAAATCAAAATAAAATAGATCATCATGCTCAGTGAAGTTCACGGATCATTATGCACACAATAAAACTAAGTTCTATGAGTATGAAATCCACACCAACCTGAACCTTGAAGAGCTTGAAATCCTCTAAGAAAACCCTCCAAAAACTGCAGATCTACTCCTTGGAACCTCTAGTTGCAAAATATATGCAACTAAAGCTTGGAATCGTGCTAGATCTTGAGGTTTGAACTTGAATCCTCTTGAATAGCACTTGGTGAAATCCTCAGTATGAGCTCAAAATAGCAGTTGATTCTTGCTCTATTCTCTTCAATGATCAAGAATGTGAAGAGAAATCTCAAAGAAACCCCAAGGAGAGTGAGATTCGATGAGAGGAAGTGTGAGAGCAAAAAACCAAAATTGAGCAAATGAGAGTCTCTACCCTAGCTGTGAGGGTATGAGTAAGCATATATACTCTCCATTAGTTCACTGATTAGAATTAGCAAGTGATTAGAACCTTGGTTAATGAGATTTTGATGAATTTGCAAAAATGCATTTTGTGTTTATGCCACTAATCCACACGTACACATCCCTTGTAATCAGAATGATTCACCTCCAATTTACTTATGGATCACCTCTGAATTGAATTTGGGCCTTGCACTTTCTTGGTTTGTAAGTTTTGAATCAATTTGCATTTTTACACTTTGTGAAAATAATGAGAAATATGGCATGGAATGAATTGATTCAAAGGCCACAAATGATCCTCTTGACTTGTATTTTGATGTTATAATGTGACATGAAGCAATTGGGAACATTACAAGTCCTTTTGAGTGAAAATGCAAATGGTGGAAAATTTGACATATAAGAAATCCAAGAAATGCACCTTCCATTGTTTTGGCCATAACTAGAGTTCCACAAATGATATGGAAATGTTCTAGTACTTTTTAGAAATGGGAGAGAAAGATCTTCTACTTTCATGTTGAAGGAAAATTCATTTGGAGCTTCCTTGATGATGAAAAGTCAAGTTGAATGTGGTGGAAAAATTTCCAAAAATGGAAAGTTTTCATTATAGGTCATTTTCCAAATTTAGTAACTTTTGCACAAACTCTTGATTTTTGATGAATGATGCCATCCATGCCATTATTTGACCAAATAAAGGTATATGGACTTGATAATCATGATTTGAACCTTTGCAAACCCATGGTTGACTTTCCTTTTGAACTGTTGACTTTTGCTTATTTCACAAGTAACTGATCCATTGAACATCTTTCCCAAAGAATCAATGACCAAGATTCCATCCATGAACACTTAAGAACATAAGGAATACCATGAGATCAATTCTTGCCCAATAAATCAGAAATAAACTGATTTTAGGTCAAACCCTAATTTTGGCATCCTCTGGTTAGGAGGAAATAACACATCCCCCAAATCCAAATTCCTCTGAATATGATGTGTATCCTCTCAAACAATGATGAGATATGCCCTTTGGATATGATAAAGACTCAAAGTGCTTGCCCATTTGAGGGTCCGATCCTAACTTTTGACTGCCTTGTGTAGGAGATCATGCACTGCCCAACCTTCTTGATGAATTCTCCTCTTCACATAACTTGTGAAATCAAATAGAGATGATACATGATGTAAGAGATCCTTGAGGCTTGTGAGAAACACTTGGTCTTTTTCTTTGGATGATCAACACTTTAGAGAATCACCTGATTACATGCCCTTATGCAAGATGCAATGCTAAATGCTTGATGTTTTATTTTTCTATGCTTGAATGCAATGCAATGAAAGCTCATGCTAGAAGACATGAAGAAAAGAGAGGGAAAATTTTGGGGTATTACACCGTGCTCTTGAGGATCACGAGAATAAATAAGAATGTCATCAATGAAAATACCACAAATTGGTCCATGTAAGGTTGAAATATCCGATTCATATAATCCTTGAAAACTGCCGGAGCATTTGTCACGCCAAAAGGCATCACCAAAAATTCATAATGACCATAACGGGTTCTGAACGCGGTCTTTGGTACATCTGAACTCTTCACATGAATCTGATGATAACCCGACCGTAAATCAATCTTCGAAGGCTCCTTTCAATTGATCTAACAGGTCGTCTATCCTTGGTAATGGGTATTTGTTCTTGATGGTGACCTTATTCAACTGACGGTAATCGATACACAACCGTATTCCACCATCCTTCTTCTTTACCAATAACACTGGAGCTCCCCAGGGTGAAACACTGGGTCGAACAAAATGCTTAGCCAACAGTTCTTCCAATTGGTCCTTTAATTCTTTTAATTCAAGTGGTGCCATCCGATACGGAGAAATGGATATTGGAGCCATTCTCGGTATCAGGTCAATAAAGAACTCCACTTCCCGCTCCGGAGGAAGAGAAGTGATGTCCTCGGGGAAAACTTCAGGAAAGTCGCAAACTACCGGAATACTCAGAATTGGAATGCTACTACTCTCCTTCTTAGTAAGAATCAAAAGAACAAACTTTTCTTCCTCAAACAAGAAATTAATCATCCCAACCGTACCTTCTAAAATAGTAGTTAACACATCCTTCGAAGTAGCCTTTTCGGACGGAATAATGATCAGCTTTTCCTCACACCCAATAACGCTGAATTAGTGGAAATCCAATCCATTCCCAGAACAACATCCACTTTCTTAAGCGGTAAACAGATAAGGTCAATCTAGAAAACTCTTTCATTCACCGATAAAACACAATTTTCACACATCAACGGTGTCTCTACAATCTCATCCATGGCAGTAGTAACCACCATAGGAGGAAACAAAGGAATGGCTTGCAACCCAAGTCGCTTCACGCAACGCGTGGACACAAAAGAATGTGTTGCCCTACAATTAAATAAAACAAAACAAGGATGTCCATTTACGAAACACGTACCCGCAATCAAGGAGTTATCATTCTTTACTTTCCTCGCATCCAAGGTATACACTCGGCCGGTATTCCTCCCTTGTGTCTGATTCCTACCCTGAGGACAATCTCTCGATACATGACCCCTCTTATTACACTGATAACACTGTATTCCCTCCGAATTGCACTTACCATAATGATTCCTTCCACAAGTACGACATACCGGAGGCACACTAGTTCTAGGGCTCTGAGCTTGCTTCCCTTTGAAAGATTGTTGCCTTTACCTAAACTGTTGATTCGATCTTCCACGGTCACTTTGAGTTGCCCTGTTCAAATCTCCCTTCATTTGTACCTTTTTCAAACTATGCTCCGCCATATAACATTGTCTTAACATTTTGGCATAAGTAGTAAATTCCCGTTGAGACACGCTATGTGAAATTTCAGCCCTTAAACCAAACAGAAACTGATCAATCTTCCACCTCTCATCAGGAGCATACATGGCTTGTCTAGAATAAGCGGCCATAGTTTCAAATTTCTCAGCATAAGAAGCCACAGTCAAGTTACCTTGTCTCAGTTGTTGAAACTCAAATTCTTTCTGAGACCTCAAGGAACTTGGAAAATATTTCTCCATAAAAATTACCTTAAACTGTTCCCATACCTTTGGTACCTCTTGAATTGTCATTAAAGCTGAAGCGCTCTCCCACCACCTCATAGTAGGACCCTTAAACAAGTGGGAAGCAAAGACCACCTTGTTTTCCTCACTGCACTGAACTATTAGGAAAACCCGTTCCATACCTGATATCCATTCATGAGCCTTTACTGGGTCTAACCCTCCCTGAAATTCTAGAGGATTCAACCGAATAAAATCCCTAAAGTTTCCTCCTGCAACCTCAGGAACAACCACTGGAGGATGTAAACCACCCGCCATCTGCTGAATGAATTGATACAATGGAGCATTCCCTTTGTCAACCGGCAGATTAGTCCCCACTGGAGTGTTTCTCGATCTACCACGGTTGTTTTTGCGCCCGTCAGCCATGTTCCTGAATGTCATACAGATAAGATTAAGTTGATCAGGCTCAATACCATAAATATAACACGTAAGACCAATGGCGACACAACACATTTGAAACGGAAAGAAAATACTCATACTATTTCATGGCTAGGTCGAGGATACGACCTGCTTTGATACCAACTGTAACGTCCACATATATATACTTACATCAAAGCATATATCATACATGAATAATACGTTTGGTACTGAAATACATAAGTTCCTAGTAACACTGTATACATAAAAATGCCCCAAAGCAACCTAAAACAATACACTGGCATGTTATATGTACAAAATGTTCAAAAGATAAAACTAAGAACTAGATCACTAAGGATCTCAAAAGACTCCACAACGGAAGCAAAACCAACAGCTAAGCAAGGATAGTCACACTGCCTTATCCTTACCCTTCGCGGAACCTATAGAACCTGTGATGTAAACAACAACAGTGGGGTGAGATACATCAAATCTCAGTGAGTTGGCTATCTTATAGTCCTCTCGGCTCTACAAGGTTCTAATAACCTAACTCAAGTCAAAAGGGAAGGGAAGTGACTTTGAGTACTCACACAAAATATCTCCACACTAGTGAGCCTATTAACTCACTATAGTACCAAGGTACGTCCTGAGCCTGTAAACTCAAGAAAACTCACTAATCAATAACCATACCAAGGTATTCCCTTTTCTCGTCCGCTTCTACGTCTAGAAGACGACCCGAGTCATGGATCCTTGAAGTTACTTGGCATATGAAATGGATTCGGCATCATCGGCCCGTACACCGTGATCCGTCACTTCACACGGCCCGTACACCGTCACAAGTCTCTTTACCCGTAGGCTCCATTCGTACTACACGCGGGAATCAAACCTGCCAAGTAATTGTGCATACGTTTCAGAGGAGGTGCTCGAGTCTCATGAAACTACACCGCAAAAGACACTAGTTATGATTATATAACACACACGCCTCAGCCTTTCATGCACGAGCGTTGCCACTTATGACAATTCACACTTTCCGACATTGTTTATGGTAATGCTCCTCACTCTACCTATTCCATATTTTAACATGCATACATTTTCAACAACAATTACACACCATTAACGATAAAAGTCGACAAAATGACACTATTCAAAAGTCCCGACATAATTAAATCGGCCAACAAATCTTAAAATCATTTTAATAAGAAAGTACATTCTGTTAGCTTTCCAATGATATCAAGAACGTTAAAAACGGACAACCGAGTCAAAAGTTATGGACATAACACGAAATGGTATCGCGAAAAAACACAATTCTGCACCCTCCTGGCCGTACGCGTACTGCCCTAAGCCATACGCGTATTGCCAAGCTGGCTCGCCCAACCATACGCGTATTGCCCAAGGTCATACGCGTATGGGCAGAGACTATTTTCCTTCAAAATTCCTTTTTAAAATTCCAATACGCGTACTACCATGACTCATACGCGTATTGCCTTGTCCATACGCGTAACACCCAAAATTCTTCACTTCCATACGCGTATTTCCCAACTCAATACGCGTATGGCCCTGCGTGATACGCGTACGGGCAGATGAAACCCAGAATTTTTCCTGCAGAAAAGTTCTGCTACGGGTTGATCCAATTCAACCCCAAAATCTCATTTTTCCAATAAAAAATACACCAAAACATGCTATAATCATAACAACCAGTATAACATACAATCAATGATCGAATTTCAGCAGTTAGACTATGATTCTAATGTAAAATTTCACATTTCCTAACAATATCAACTAACTCTAAAACTCAAATAAACCTTAATCTAAAGTGTCTAACTAGAACCCACCTGGATTACAAGATGAGGAGGTTGAAGCTGAGATGAAAAGATGAAGATTAGCTGATGTTTCTCACTCTTGAGCTCTTGGAGAATTTTCCTCTTCTTCCTCTTCCTTTTCCTTTCTTTCTTATATAAAAAATGTCGCTTCCTTATATAAGACTTTAAACTACAGTCCCTATTTCAATATAATAATTTCCTATATCCACACAGTTCTTATAGCTTTATTTCTAAACAATTTTCTAACACTATCTTATATCAATTATTCAAATACTAATAGTGGTAACAGAGCTACGTTCGTTCATACATTAGGCATAGTTATATTACTTACATACTATTCTAAAATATTTCCAACTACTTCTAAAAATTTCCCTTGTACTATTAAACCACTCTATTAATTTTTCTAAGCTATGGGTAGCGCCACTTAATCATCATCTATTCCCGTCCCTATTTTTTAATGGTTAAAATTATGGTTTCTGGCGTGTTAAAATGGAGAGACTTTTTTCATCTAAAGATTTATGGAACATAGTAGAAGAAGACATCATTGCTCCCGCAGATACTTTAACTCTTAATGTAACTCAAGAAAAAGTTTTGAAGAAAAATAAACAGAAAATTTAAAAGGCGATGTTCACTTTGTAACAAGCGGTGACTGATGTAAGTTTCCCAAAAATTATGGGAGTTAAGACTGCCAAAGAAGTGTGGAAGACATTGCATGAAGAGTTTCAAGAAAGCGACAAGGTATGTGCAATTAAACTTCAATCTCTGAGAACTAATTTTAAACTATTAAAGATGAAGGAGTTTGAGACATTTAAATATTACTATTCTAAAGTTAAAGAAATAATTAATCAAATGTGAGCTTTAGGGGAGGGGATATTCTTGACAAGAAAACTGTTCAGAAAATTCTAATTATTATCCCCCAAAGATTGACCCAATCATAATGATTGAGGAAACCAAAGACTGTCCACTCTGTCAGTGGCAAAACTACGGGTTCTCTTGAAGCATATGAGTAAAGACTGTATAGGCATAAAGAAGATACACTTGAAAATTCCTTTTAGTCAAAACTCAAATTTCAGCCGTAAAATAAAGAAAATGGAGGAAAGAGACTTCGAAGAGAATCATTGTACAAAGCTTACAATAAAACTATTATTAAATACCTATTAGTTTTGTTGATGTGTTTAATTTGTCTCTTTATTTCATTTAATCGTCATTAAAAGTTCTTTTTTTTTAATTAATCTTTTATTATCTTATTTCCCTTTTAGACTTTCATTATGGTAATAAAAAAGTATAAGAGAAATAATAGTTGTTGATTAGTTAAACCTGATAAGTAAATGTGCATAGTCAAACAAGTAATATAATGAAAGTAGAGATTTTACCTTTCAAAACTGAGATTTAATTATAAGTTTTAACTATCCAATATTTAATATTTTTTTAACAAAAATACTAAAATAATTTTGAGTTGCAAATATAATTAACAGTGTTCAAGGTCAAATTAAAATTAAAATAGTTATTACAAGTAGCTTTGATGTTTCAAATGATTATAGTTGAAACATTTAATGATAAAAATGTTAATGATATAAAATAACGAGAAATAACACTAAAGTTTAGAGAGATACAGTAAGTACACACAAGTTATAAAAAATGTTAGAGAGAGAAACTCCCATTTCTCTCAAACTCGTAAACCCTAACATAATTTTATGCTTTATTGATATGGAAAAAGGAAAGGTTACAGCAGCAGATGAAGGGTGGACCAAAGTCTCTTACAAGTAGCTTTGATGATTCAAATATTATGGTTGAAACATTTAATGATAAAATAATTTTAGTGGAAAATAAGGAGAAAGAGCACTAAAGTTTAGAGAGATATAGTATATGTACACACAAGTTATGAAAATGTTAGAGAGAGGAACTCCTCATTCTCTCTAACTTACAAACCCTAACTTAGTTTTGTGCTTCATTGATATGTAAAAATGAAAGGTTATATCAAAGATGAAAGATGGACCAAAGTATCTTATAGTAGAGATGAGAGAAGCAAAAGAAGACATGACATGGAGTGCTTAGGGACCAAGAATAGGGAAGGTGTTAGTAAGGAAGGTGAATCAACAACTATCTTTTTCGTTGAATTCCCAAAGGTTATGAGAGCTAAAGATGTGTACCTTTTATTAAAGGAGTTCAGAGAGATTGATGAGGTAGTCATCCCTCTTAAGAGGAATAGAAGAGGGAAGAAATATGGCTTTGTTCGATTCTTTGACATTCGAGATGTGAGAAATCTAGTTCTAAAACTAGATAATATTATCAGCGAATGAAGGAAGTTGTATGCAAATCTACCACGCTTTCAAAGAGTGGCGTCAGATGTTTTTGGTAAGAAAGTAGACAAGGAGAAGGTTACAAATTTTGCTAGAAGAAGAGATGGGCCAACCAATATTTCAAGTAAAGGATAGATTTTTCAGGGTGGTAGGGCAAGTGGTTCTCATCATTCAGGTAGTAACATAAGAAGATTATTCACTGAAGTTACTCATAATCACCGTTCTAGGTTTCCGCTCAATAAAAGTAATCGTTCTCCTTCTCAGCATACCAGTTTCAAAGTTCCAGCTGAAGAGTTTTCTAGATTCAAAAGAGCCTATGCAGGGAGAGTTTCAAATTCTAGGATGACGTACAATATGCAAAGTACATTTCAAAGTGAATGTTTTTTCTATGTTAAAGTTACATTTTTAGGGGTTAATTTACGTCTGTCAGAGGAAAATGAAGATGGAGTGTTGGAATCGCTGGTTTCAAAGGCTAAACACTGGCCCGGGCAATGGTTCGATGATGTGATGAAATGGAGATTAGGTGATGTCGACCAAGAGAGAGTAACATGGTTGAAGTGTTATGGAATCCCTTACCACGCTTGGTCCCTTTCTTTGAGTTTTTGGTCTCAATAGTGGATCATATATTTCTAGTGAAGAAGATACTTTCAAACATACTAGATTGGACGTGGCTAGCTTCATGGTTAGAACAAGTTATAGGATGTTGATAAATGAAGTCATAAACGATAACATCCACAACTCAGGTTTTCACATAATATTGGTAGAAGAGACGTGTGGACCAACAAGAATGGTGAACCGGTCACAATGGACGAAGGAAGATTCAGAGTTTTCCTCTAACTCTGGAAAATCTCTTTGGGAAGAAGGTGTTAACATAGAAGAAGAAGTTGGTATTGAAGAAGGTAACTGGGATCGAAACATGGAGGATAATGGGACTTGTCAGGAGGACAAAGGAGAAAAGGAGTTGGTTATTTTTGACAAAAGCCTATTGGAGCAGAACGTACAACATATTTCCATGCAAAATCAACTTTTTGTGTCTAACAACGTTGATTTCTATTCTGGTGAATTGGGTGAAAGGACGTGTCTACTCAAAGTGGGACTCAAATTCTTGTGGAAAAGTCAGTCGAGAGATTTGTTTCTCTTGGGGGAGCGTCGAATCCTCTTGTGGAAAAGTTAATCGATAGATTTGTTTCCCCCAAAGGAGTAGCATAGTCGGATTCTCTTGTGGACCCTCAAGTGGGTATAACCCATACCATTTCTTTAGATCCAATCCTTATGGCCCAAAGTTTCTAAGACCCGACTAAATCGGTTTTTTGTAAAAAAAAAACTAGAAGGCTAAAAAGGAAATAGTAGAAAGTCAGATAGTGCTAACCCAGAGTTCTTAAGCGGTGAAAATTATACATAGGAGATTCTTCCTTCATTCTTCTCTATTATCAGTCAAAAAGTTTATATATCCAAAGTTACCTCATCAGCGCAAGTAAAAAGGCATCAGTGTCAATCTCAAGTTTCATCTGATTATATTAAATTGCAATAGCGCTCATCCCCTAAAGAAATTTAATTAACCTTCCTGCTACAGGTCAGGAATCCATTGGAGGCCATCTCTTCAAGGGACTTCTTATGTTATTTTCATCTACCGATTGTGGTATTTTTCTCTGAATAATGTGTAACTAAATTTTCTTAGGTTGGGTTATGTGATGATGAACCTTATTCAATCTTGTTGACATTATATGGCGGTTTGACTTTGTATGAATCCTTTGAATTATAATTTTATTTAGTTGTTTCTTATGCTTAATGCTTATCATTTGAGATAATCTGTTAATATGTTGTTAGACACATAAGGATTCTTGACCCATAGCCTATGTGTTAGATCTAGGTGAAAAAGGGGGGTAGTATAGAAGTATTTAAGCACCTGAAACATGTCATTCATTATCTTGCTTAAATTATTAAAAAGTATATATGTGCTTTAAATGTTTAAATTTAATTAACCTGGATATGACATATGGGGAGCTTACAAACCTAAACCTAGGGACTATTTAACTCAGGGGGAGCTTACAAACTTCAGACCCTGAAGTCAACTAGTTAATTAAATGATTAACCGTTGTTCTTAAATACTTATGTTTATCATAATAAAAAAAGAGAGGATTGTTGGAACAAAATTGGTTTATCCTACATCCCTTAGGTTTTGAAGATAACAAAGTATTTAAAGAACAATTGGGCATACAAATGTTTATACAAGTGTGCAGGACCATAGACTTAAAATTCATATAAAATCCAAGTATTGGTTATAACTCTGAACATTCAATGAGAAGCTTGAAGATCAAAATCTGATGGATCAGAAGCTGAAGACCAAACTCTGAAGAAGTCATCTTTTGAAGAGGTCAGTGTCCAAAGATCAGAGTCTGGTGGAGTCAGCCTCTGAAGACCAGACTTTGGAGAAGTCTGCTTTTGATAATCAGAACCTGGTCCAGTCAAATCGCAAGGACCAAGGTGACGCTGATAGGTCACTGTTCTTCTCTAAACATACTTTTTCATGTGAAGACCTAACATCTATCTTCTTCATAGAGTCTAATGGGATATAACTTCTAATTCCTTTTGTAGCAAAGGTTTTTCAAAGTAGCTTTCACCTAACGTGATAGTTTGGTGAAACATCCCAACGTCTCTTTTAAAGCTTCTCAAAAGTCTCTATTGTGTTGCATTTTTAACAACTATTTTCTTCTCTATTTAAGGAGATAAAGGACTTGAAGATACACACACACACACACACGCGCACGTACATACGCTAATGAACAATGATTAACAACAAAACAGAAGTTACTCTGTCAAAGCAAATCACAAGTTAAAACTTAGGATTTCTTATCCTTCTATATTTTAGTAATCCTTAAGTCTTAAAAAGTCTATTTGTTATGTATTCTTTATACACCTCTGATTGTATATCAAGTGTATTTTCCCAACAATCATTTATCTGCTAGGTAGATTGTTAGAAGCCTATTACTAAGTGTTTGAGCAACGAAGTCTCTTACTTTTATGTTTGAGCAGAGGAAGTCTCTAGTTGTGTGCTTGAGTAAGGAAGTCTCTTACTTGTGTGCTTAAGCAAAGGAAGTCTCTTTCTTGTGTTCTTGAGCAAAAGGTTACAACAGAAGATGAAGGGTGGGCCAAAGTCTCTTACAAGTAGCTTTGATGTTTCAAATGATTATAGTTGAAACATTTAATGATAAAATAATTTTAGTGGTATAAAATAAGGAGAAAGAGCACTAAAGTTTAAAGAGATATAGTATGTACACACAAGTTATGAAAATGTTAGAGAGAGAAACTCCTCATTCTCTCTAACTTGCAAACCCTAACTTAGTTTTGTGCTTCATTGATATGGAAAAATGAAAGGTTACAGCAACAGATGAAGGGTGAACCAAAGTCGCTTATAATAGAGGTGGGGGAAGCAAAAGAAGGTGGGACACAGAGTGCTTAAGGACCTGGAATAGGAAAGGTGTTAATAAGGAGGGTAAATCAATAACTATCTTCTTCACCGAATTTCCAAAGGTTATGAGAGCTAAATATGTGTACCTTTTATTCAAGGAGTTAGAAGAGATTGATGAGGTAGTCGTCCCTCCAAAGAAGAATAGAAGAGGGGAGAAATTTGGCTTTGTTTGATTCTTTATCGTTTGAGAGGTGATAAATCTAGTACTGAAACTAGATAATATTATCATCGAAGGAAGGAAATTGTATGCAAATCTACCATGCTTTCAAATAGTGGCGTCAGATGTTTTTGGTAAGAAAGTAGACAGGGAGAAGGTTAAAAATTTCACTAGAAGAATAGATGGTTTAACCAATGTTTCTAGTAAAGGATAGATTTTTCATGATGGTATTGCAAACGGTTCTCATCAGCCAGGTAGTAAAATAAGAAGATTGTTCGCTGAAGTTGCTCAGAATCACCGTTATGGGTTTCCTCTCAATGAAAGTAATCGTTCTCCTTCTCACCATACCAGTTTCAAAGTTCCAGTTGAAGAATTTTCTAGATTCAAAAGAACCTATGTAGGGATGGTTTCAAATCCTAGGATGACGTAAAATATGCAAAGTACATTTCAAACTAAAGGTTTTTTCTCTGTTAAAGTTACACTTTTAGGGGTTAATTTATGTCTGTTAGAGGAAAATGAAGATGAAGTGTTGGAATCGCTGGTTTCAGAGGCTAGATAATAGCTTGGGCAATGGTTTGATGGGGTGAAGAAACTGAGATTAGGTGATGTCGACCAAGAGAGATTAACATGGTTAAGGTATTAAGGAGTCTCTTGCCACGCTTGATCCTTTTCTTTCTTTGAGTTTTTGGCCTTAACATGGGATCGTACATTTGTAATGAAGAAGATACTTACAAACATACTAGATTGGACGTGGCTAGATTCGTGGTTAGAACAGGTTGTAGGATGTTGATAAATGAAGTCATAAATGAAACACCAACGACTCAGTTTTTTGCATAAGATTGGTAGAAGAGACGTATGGACCAACAAGAATGGTGAACCGGTTACAATGGACAAAGGAAGATTCAGACTTTTCCTCTAACTCTGGAAAATATCTTCAGGAAGAAGTTGTTGACATATAAGAAGGAGTTGGTAGCGAAAAAGGTGTCTGGGCTCGAAACATGGAGGATAATGGGACTTATCAAGAAAACAAAGGAGAAAAGGAGTTGGTTATTTTTTACAAAAGGCTATTGGAGAAGAACGTACAACATGTTTCCATGCAAAATTAAGTATTGGTGTCCAACCATGTTAATTTTTGTTCCAATTAATTGGGTGAAAGGATGTGTCTACTCAAAGTGGGACCCAAATTGTTGTGGAAAAGTCAGTTGAGAGATTTGTTTCCACTGAGGAAGCGTCGGATCCTCTTGTGGAAAATTCAATCGAGAGATTTGTTTCCCCCGAGGGAGTAGCATAGTCGGATTCACTGTGGACCCTCAAGTGGGTATAACCCATACCATTTCTTTAGATCTAATCCCCAAGGCCCAGACCCGACTAAATTGGTTTTTCATAAATAAAAAAACAGAAGGCTAAAGAGGGGAGAGTAGAAAGTCAGATAGTGTTAACCCATAGTTCTTAAGCGGTGAAGATTATCCATAGGAGATTCTTCCTTCATACTTCTCTATTATCAGTAAAAAAAAGTTTATATATCCAAAGGTACCTCACCAGCGCAGGTGAAAAAGCATTAGTGTCAATCTTAAGTTTCATCCGATGACATTCAATTGCAACAGTGTTCACCCCTTAAAGAAATTTTGACTTGTAAGAAGGAATAATTCTCTGAAGGTTCAATCATATGTGATTCGATAACTGATTCAGACATGGTTAAGGGGAATAACTGCTTATGGGAAAAGTTGGAATCTGAAGTGGCAAAGAAGGTTTAGGAGATAGTTTTAAAATTCATTATTTTGGGTGAGGGAAGCAAGGAATTTTATGAAAAAGATATTAGGAAGATGTAGGTCATAGATCAATAAGGAAAAATTAAGAGAGAGGTAATAAAAAATGATAATCAATGAATATTATGTCGTTCAACATTAGACGATGAGGTAATATGGTCAAGAGGAAAAGAATCGGCCACATCATTCAATCAAGTAAAGTAGACCTTTGTTTTCTTCAGGAATCAAAATTAGGTAGAATGGTGTGATAGTGGGGCTATTGGGACGGTTTGAGGGTTAGTTATCTTGTGGAGAAAAGATTTGTTGTCCTTTAATTTTAGTTACTGGGATAAGGTTTCGTGGGTGTGAATGTTGTTTGAAAAAGAGTGGACTACAATTTTGTTAATGTGTATTCTTCATGAAATTTAGAAGTTAAAAGGAGAATGTGGAGTAATATTGTGAAGTTGAAAAGGTCGGCTGGTAGGGGAGTGCATTATAGATGTTGATTTCAACTTAATTACTATTATTAGAGAGAGAAAATAAGTGAGTGACAGAAGCAGAGGAAGGGAGATGGTTGAATTCAGAAACTTTAAAGAAGAGTTAGATTTGACAGATGTGTCGAGTATTTGCGGCTTTTTTACTTAGTTTAATGGTTCTGGTAGTTATATGAGTAGATTAGACAGATTTCTTCTGTTAGAGAATGTGGTTTCTAGCTGAAGGATTGTGGTTCAATATATCAGGTAAGGGATATATCTTATCACTATCCGATTTGGCTAAAAGTGAGCAATGTTGATTAGGGGCCTAAACCCTTTAAATTCGATAATCGTCGGTTGAGCCATAAGTATTTCTATTGTTTTGTTGAAAAGGAATGGAGTTATTTTTATGTCAAAGGTAGAGTAGATTTCATCTTTAAAGAGAAACTACAACTTTTGTAGGGAAGATTAAAATGGTGGAACAAAGAATTGTTCGGTTGATTAAATTTGAAGGTCGGTGCCTTTGTAATAGAATTGAATGAGATGGATAAACTTCTTAGTGAGAACTTCGGAATTCCTAATATTTATACTATTAGAAAGAGGAATTTGGCTTCTAAAGAGTTTTCTCTCAAGGAGAGCTTATTAAGGCAAAAATCTATGGTGAATTGGTTAAAAGAAAGAAGATTGCAATTCTAGATTTTGTCACAATTTTATGAAAGAAAGACACAGGAGGAACCACTTATCTTTTGTTATCATGCATAGTGGTAGAAAGGAAGAAGTGGAGTAGGGGTGGCAAAACGGGTTGTGGCCCGTCGGGCCGACCCACGCACCCTCTAAAAGATGAAGGGTTGGATTGAGATTTTGTGCCCGCCTATCCTCCTAGCCCGCCCCGCCTTAAGCCCGCCAAAAAAGGGGCGGGTTGGCCCGCCAATGTAGTTATCAAGCAAGAAAATCATTTTTTTGTTGGTTGAAGATTAATACTTGAACTATATTTTGAAATATTTGTTGATGATTCTATTTTATACATTTATTTGTGAAAAGATGCTTTGTAAAAAATTGTTATAAAAATAGGTGAAAAATCTAATTGAAATGTAAAATAAGAATATTAATCTATTAAAAAATGAAGAAAATAAATAAATAAAAAAACTAGGCGGGCAAGCCCGCCTCCCACCAACCTGCCACCTTGGCGGGGCAAACTAGACTTTTAAGCTCATTTTCACTTGGCGGGCTTGCCCGCCCCGCCCCCTTTTTTAGAGGGCTTAAGGCGGGGCAGGCGGCCCGTTTTGCCACCCCTAATGTGAAGGAGATTAAATTTGAATTTGGAAGGAATTTTGAGAAAAATTTCAATGAGACTCTCACAACTAGGCCTGTGATTGATGGGATAGAGCTAAAATTCTTATCTTCTGAAGATATTTAGTCTTTAGATAATCCCTTTTCGGAAGAGAAGATAAAGAAAGCCCATTGGAATTGCAATGGTAACAAGAGCATGGGACCGAACGAATTCACTTTCAATTTTTTTGCAGAGTTGTTGGGAGATTGTAAAGAACAGGGTTGTGTGTTTTGTAAAGGATTTCCACTCTAATGTTAGATTAATAAAATCCATAACAACTTCTTTCTTGACTTTGATCCCTAAGAATTTAAATCTTCAAACTATGAATAATTATAGACCTATTTTCCATGTTAGTTGCTTTCAAAAGATTCAAGCTAAAATTATGGTTATTAGATTAAAAAGATTTCTTGGTAGCAATTTCTATGTTGAGCAATCTGCCTTCGTGCTAGGAAGAAGTATTTTTATGGGGTTTTGGTTGTGAATGAGGTACTGGATATGGCTAGAATACTTAAGAAGAATTGTATGGTTATGAAAATTGACTTTGAAAGATCTTATGATGGTGTGAGTTGGAACTTCTTGAGGTATTTGTTCAACGGGATGAAGTTTGGGGAAAGTGGAAGTCTTGGGTGAAGGCTACTGTGTTTAATGGATATATGTCGGTGATAGTTAATGGTAGTGATTCCATAGACTTTTCTATGGGAAAAGGCCTAAGGAAAGGAGACCTTTTATCTTCTTTCCTCTTTGTATTGGTTATGGAAGGTCTAAATGGTATAATGAAGAAGGCAGTAGCTTTGCAAGATTTTAGAGGCTTTTGCGTGAACGAAGAGGTTTTTATTTATATTCTCCAATTCACGGATGATACTCTCATCCTAGGTGAGGGTAGTTGGTCCAATTTGTGAAGTATCAAGGTGATGTAAAAAGGTTTTAAGCTAGTCTCGGATCTTCGAGTCAATTTCTTCAAAAATAATATTTATGTTGTTAATGTGAAAAAATGTTTTCTTCAGACGACTTCTATTTTACGGTGTTATTGTATAGATAAGCTTCCCTTCAAAATTTTCGGTGTGCATGTAGGATCAAGTCCTAGGATAACTAGTTTATGGAAGAATGTTGTATATAATGTGATAAATATATTGTCAAGTTGGAAGGGTAGGAGTATGTTGATGGGAGAAAGAGTTGTTATGATCAATGTGATATTGACTTCTATCTTTATTTTTATGTTGTGTTTCAACAAAGCCCCATTGAAAGTGTTGAGAGAGATCACTGTTGGAATTAACCCAAAATCTTTTTGGAATTCCTATTCAATCTTGATATCAAGATTGTTAACTAACACGCAATGGCAATGAAAAAAGGGTGGAGAAAGAAAAGAAAGAGAAACGTTGGAGAAAGAGATGAACAATTTTTCTGTAGAGAGCTCTCTGCCCACAAACTGTGGAAAATCTATTATTTCACTTGCAACTGCAAACTGTGAATACAAGTTCTCAATTCTTAGCTTGTTACAAAAATAAGGGTTTCTCCCTATTTATAGATTTAGGTTAGCTTGCACCCCAAGCCAAGGCCCAAAACTATAAAAGCCCAAAATAGTTAACATTAAAAAAATAGGCCTAAGTCAAAATCCTGTGTGAAGAAACCTCCTTCGACACTTCGATACACTATTACAACTTGACACACACATTATCACAACTCGTCTGCTCCTTGTTTCTGTCGAGCTAAACTGCTTTGACACAAAGAATTACAACTCAACACACCACCTAATTCATTGTGTCTAAGCTGTCTACATTCATCATGGCTCTTAGTCTTCTGAAAACTTCGACCTGCACTCCCTTCGTCATGATATCTGCAATCTGATTCTCAGTTCCGCAACGTTCCAAGTTCATCTTCCCTTTTGCTACCTGCTCTCGAAGATAATGGAAGCTCATTTCGATGTGCTTGCTTCGACCATGTGCTATTGGATTCTTCGCCAAGTTGATAGCTGACATGCTGTCGATCTTTATGGTAATTGCTCCATGACTCTTCCCTGTAATCTCTTCAACCAAGTTCACCATCCAGGTTGCTTGACATGCACAAAGAGAAGCAGCTATATATTCTGCTTCGCATGATGACAATGCCACTACTGGCTCCTTTCTCGAACTCCAAGCAACTGGTGCACCACCTAACATAAACACTTATCCAGCTGTGGATTTTCTATCCTCAACATCACTACACCAGCTAGAGTCGGTATATCCCACTAACTTGCATTCTTTCCCTTTATCAGCTGCAGGAAATAAAATACCGTAGTCGAGAGTCCCTTTCAGATACCTCAGTATCCTCTTTATTTCTGCTAGGTGTGATACCTTTGGCTTCTGTATGAATCTGCTTACCATATCCACACTGTATGCTAAGTCAGGCCTTGTATGAAAAAGGTATCTAAGTGACCCAATGAGTCTTCTGTATTGAGTTGGGTCAACATCATCTTCATCTTAATCCTTCGATAGTTGCAGTCTGGTCTCAGCTGGAGTCGAAGTTGGGTTGCAATCTTGCATCTCAAATCTCTTGAGTATTTCACCTGCATTTCTTCTTTGGTGCATCATCAAACCTCTACTAGTCTTGTAGAATTCGATGCCAAGGAAATATGAGAGATCTCCCAAGTCTGACATTTCAAACTCCTCACTTAGGTCATGTTTGAAATCTCCGATCTCCTTCTTGCAACTTCCTGTTATCAATAAATCATCAACATAGAGGCATAGTATAAGCAATTCATTATTGCTTCTCCTTACATACACTCCATGCTCAGTCGTACACTTCACAATTTCCTTCTTCCTTAAGAAGCTGACGATTTTCTTATTCCAAGCTCTTGGAGCTTGCTTAAGTCCATACAGGGCTTTATGCAACCTGTACACATTTCCTTCTTCGCCTCGTTTCACATACCCAGCTAGTTGTGCGACATAAACTTCTTCATCTAGGGGGCCATTAAGGAATGCGCACTTTACGTCCATCTGACATGTATGCCAATTGTTAATATTTGCTAGACCAACAACCAACCTGATTGTTTCGATCCTAGCAACAGGTGTGAACACTTCATCGAAGTTAATTCCTTCCTTCTGAATAAATCCTTTTGCCACAAGTCTCGCCTTGTGTCGAGTTACTTCTCCTCCAGGATTCACCTTCACCTTGTAAACCCACTTCACATCAATTGCCTTCTTGCCTTGAGGTAATTCACTAAGTGACCATGTGTTATTGACTTCGATGGACTCTAACTCCTTATTCATTGCTTTCACCCACTTCGAATGTTTCAATCCTTCAGCTGCATTGACTGGTTCGGCATCTGCATAGAAAGCATAATGTACCAGCTCACCCTCTTCATCAACCACATCATCTAATGTAATTACACATTCTTGCAACCTTGCAGGCATGTGTCTTATTCGTTGAGGTCTGCTTAGGCCTGCTTCATCTCTGACTTGTTCCTATCAAACTTCTCTTTCAACTTTAGTGGCTGGTTTTTCACAAGAGATTCTCACTGAATCCTTCTTGACATTCTCAGTCCAATCCCATTATTTAAGCTCATCTATGATCACATCCCTGCTGATCACTACCTGCTTATTCAGTGGGTTGAACAGTTTGTAACCTCCAGTTGAATGATATCCTATCAAGATCATCTGATTCGACGTGTTATTAAGCTTCTTTCTCAACTGATCTGGCACATGTCTATGTGCTAAAGATCCAAACACCTTCAAGTGACTGAGGCTAGGCTTGACACCAGACCAACATTCTTCTGGTGTGATTCCTTCAAGCTTCTTCGTCGGACATCTGTTCAAAATATATATTGTTGTCGAAACCGCTTCTGTAAGTTCTGTGTTGGTAGCAATTTTGGTAAAACATACTGCTCTGTTAAATGTTATGAATGATGCTTTAACATGTGAATAAAACATCTATGCTCTGTAAAACATACATGCAGGTTTTATGGATGTCAAAGCAGATGTCTTAACATGTGATTCTAGAACTAAACATGCTTCTGTTTTAGAATTACTATGTGTTGTTTGTTACTTAGTTTAGAATATCTGATTGATTCTTTGATGGCGCAAATTAAGGAGAAGATTTTCTAAGTCCATAAATAGTTCTGTTACGATTTGTTGGAGATCTTCTATTCTACTTTTATGGAGAAAATCATGGGATGTTTAAAGCATTAAATTGATTTGATTTTGCCCAAGCCCATGTTGCGTGTTTCTTTATACAAACCTGCTAAACCCTATTTTCCTATGAGAGAGAAGAGTGTGAATTGTGCGCTTTGTTTTAAGGATTAGGGTTTCTGTCTTTTGTGATTTTGTGAGCCACTCTTGTATTGCTCTAATACTAGAGTTGAAGTGTTAGTTGAGTTGTAATTTGTTAATCATCTATAAGCTTTTAAGCAAGGATGATTATGTGTCTTTGAAGTGTGTCCTCTATCTCTTGTGATTGTTGTATTTGTCACTGTGTGTGATTGAGGGGGAGTGAGAAGGGTCTCATATCTAAGAGTGTCTTAGGTAGAAATTGCACGGGAAGAGATTAGGTGAGAAGGTTGCAAACTAGAGGTTGTGTGCTGAGTATCTTCAAACTAATTCTATTTAGTGAATTTCCTTCCTGGCTTGGTAGCCCCCAGACGTAGGTGTGTTTGCACCGAACTAGGTTAACAATTGCTTGTGTTATCTCTCTTTTCATTTACTGCTTTTGTTACATTGTTTTATGTGGATCAGTTCTCAAATATTTGTGTCGTAACATCTCCTTCGACATCACATATCTGATACCAAAATTTCAATTGGCATCAGAGCGAGCATCCTGCTCTATTTCTGGCTGAGATCTAGGGAAGATACTTTCTGGTACTATGGACAAGGAGGGAGGATTTGTGAACAGACCACCCATTCTAGATGGAACCAATTATGACTATTGGAAATCACGCATGGTGGCCTTCTTGAAATCCTTGGATAGCAAGGCTTGGAAAGATCTCTTAAAAGGGTGGAAACACCCTGTCACTCTGGGGAAAGATGGACAACCTACCTCTGAGTTGAAGCCTGAAGAAGATTGGACTAAAGAAGAGGATGAATTAGCTCTTGAAAATTCTAAAGCTTTGAATGCATTATTCAATGGCATTGATAGAAACATTTTCAGGTTGGTAAACACTTGTGAGGTGGCTAAAGATGCTTGGGATATACTTAAAACTACTCATGAAGGCACATCTAAAGTGAAGATGTCAAGACTTCAGTTGCTCAATACCAAATTTGAAAACCTAAGGATGAAAGATGATGAAAACATTCATGACTTTCATATGAATATTCTTGAGATAGCCAATGCATCCAGTGCCTTAGGAGAAAAAATATCAGAAGAAAAGCTAGTAAGGAAGATTCTCAGGTCTCTTCCCAAGAGGTTTGACATGAAAGTTACTGCCATAGAAGAAGCTCAAGACATTAGCAAGATGAGAGTGGATGAACTTGTTGGATCTCTCCAAACATTTGAGTTAGGCATCAGTGACAAACCTGAAAAGAAAAACAAAAGCATAGCTTTTGTGCCCAATTCTGAAGATGGAGAGAAGGAAGGTGATATGGATATTAATGAAGGAATATCCAATGATTTAGTGCTACTTGGAAGGCAGTTTAACAAGGTGCTGAGAAAGATGGACAGGCATTCTAGACAAAATATCAAGCATAACTCACCTAACATCAGCAAGTTAAATGACTGTGGAAGAAGAACAAGGGCTGAAGAAAAATCCACTCGAGGCAAAGGGATACAGTGTCATGGATGTGAAGGTTTTGGGCACATTAGAGCTGAATGTCCTACATACCTCAAGAAACAAAAGAAGGGTCTAACTGTATCTTGGTATGATGAGGATTCTGAAAGTGAGCTTGAAGAAGAATCTGCCAAGCATGTTACTGCACTTACTGGCAGATGTGTCTCTGATGAAGACTCTAGTGATGATGAGGTGACCTATGATGAGTTAGCTACCTCCTACAAAGAACTGTGTCTCAGAAGTGAAGAAGTATGTCAACAAGGGGAGAAACAGAAGAAACTTATAATCCAACTGAAGGCAGGAAAGGAAGAGCATCTGGAAACTATCTCTAAGCTGGAAGATGAAGTGAGTTTGCTGAACTCTAAACTTGACAGAATGTCCAAGTCTGTCAGAATGCTGAACAGTGGGTCTGACACATTAGATGAAATTCTTCAGGTTGGAAAATTGGTTGGAGATATGAGTGGACTAGGATTTAATAAAGGAAAGGAACCTCTTTCAAACTTCATTCATCCCAAACCTAAAATGAAGATGTTGAATCAAATATCTCAACATCATGACAGAAGGGAATTCAATCACACAAGAGGGAAATTTCAATGATGGAGATGCATTACTGTGGGAGGTTTGGTCACATAAAACCATTTTGCTTCAAGCTGTATGGGTACCCTAAGCCTGCACCTCAGCCCAAACCTTATCAGGTCATTCCAAATGTCAAAGAGAAGAAACAATGGGTTCCCAAGGCTGATGTTACCTGTCTTATAGCTCACACCTCTCTCAGAGCCTCAGCCAAAGAAGACTGGTACTTTGACAGTGGCTGTTCAAAACATATGACAGGTATCAAGAATCTGTTGGTGGATATCAAATCTCACTCCACTAGTTATGTGACTTTTGGTGATAGAGCCAAAGGTGAAATCAAGGGGGTTGGAAAGATGGATTGCTCAGGAGTTCCAAACCTTGATGATGTATTGCTTGTGAAAGGGTTGATAGCCAACCTAATTAGTATCAGTCAACTTTGTGATCAAGGTCTCAAAGTCAACTTCACAAAATTTGAATGCCTTGTTACCAATGAGAAGAGTGAAGTAATTATGAAAGGAGTTAGATCTAAGGACAACTGCTACTTATGAGTTCCTCAAGATTCAAGCTATTCCATCACATGTGCCCTAGCCAAAGAAGATGAAGTCAAACTGTGGCACCAAAAACTTGGACACTTGCATCTAAAAGGGATGAAAAGGATCATCTCTATGGAAGCTGTAAGAGGGATCCCAAAGCTCAAGATTGAAGAAGGAAGGGTATGTGGTGAATGTCAAGTTGGAAAGCAGACTAAGATGTCACATCAGAATATTCAACATCTCACCACCTCAAAAGTATTGGAACTCCTTCACATGGACTTGATGGGACCTATGCAGGTGGAAAGTCTTGGTGGAAAGAAGTATGCCTATGTGGTTGTGGATGATTATTCTAGATTCACTTGGGTGAATTTCATCAGAGATAAATCAGAAGTGTTTGATGTGTTCAAGGATCTCTGTCATGGAGAAGACATGGAGAAGACAACATTCATTACCCCCGTGGGGTACCTTTTGTTACAAGGTGATGCCTTTTGGGTTGAAGAATGCTGGGGCAACGTATCAGCGAGCTATGGTAACCCTATTCCACGACATGATTCACAAATAGATTGAATGTTATATGGATGATATGATCGCCAAGTCTCGAACAGAAGAAGAACATCTGGTCAATTTGCAGAAACTGTTTGAATGGTTGAGGAAGTTTTGACTCAGGCTGAATCCAAACAAGTGCACTTTCGGAGTGCGGTCCGGTAAATTGCTGGGTTTCATCGTAAGCGAAAAAGGAATTGAGGTTGACCCCGCCAAAATAAAAGCGATACAAGAAATGCCTGTACCAAGAACAGAAAAATAAGTATGTGGTTTCCTGGGTAGATTGAACTACATTGCACGGTTCATATCGTACCTCACAGCCACTTGTGAACCAATATTTAAGCTGTTAAGAAAAAAACAAGCGGTCAGGTGGAATGACGATTGCCAAAGGGCTTTCGAGAAAATAAAAGAATACTTGGGGGAACATCCAATTCTCATGCCTCCAGTTCCAGGGAGACCGTTGATCATGTATTTGACTGTGCTTGAAGGATCCATGGGTTGTGTTCTCGGTCAACACGACGAGACGGGTAAGAAGGAGCACACCATCTACTACTTGAGCAAAAAATTCAATGATTGTGAATCACGATACTCAATGCTTGAAAGGACATGTTGTGCACTTGCATGGGCTGCTAAGCGATTGAGGCAATATATGCTCACTCATACAACCCTGTTAATTTCAAAGATGGACCCTGTCAAGTACATATTTGAGAAACCAGCATTGACCGGACGGGTTGCACGTTGGCAGATGGTACTGACTGAATATGATATCCAGTATACTTCTCAGAAAGCTATCAAAGGAAGTATCTTGTCGGACTATCTTGCACAACAGCCGATTGATGATTACCAACCCATGAAATTTGATTTCCCTGATGAGGACGTCATGTTTCTCAAGGTTAAAGACTGCGAGGAACCACTCCCGGAGGAGGGGCCAGATCTTTAATCCAAATGGAGTTTGATGTTTGATGGGGCTGTCAACATGAATGGATGCGGAGTTAGAGCAGTTCTTATCACGCCAGAGGGTGTTCATATGCCTTTTACTTCCATATTAACTTTCAGATGCACCAACAATGAAGCAGAATATGAAGCTTGTATAATGGGTATTGAGGAGGCGATTAATTTGCGAATTAAGACCCTCGATATCTTCGGTGACTCAGCTTTGGTGATCAATCAGATCAATGGAGATTGGCACACTCATCAACCCAACTTGATTCCTTACAGAGACTATGCGAGGAGGATGTTGACATTTTTCACAATAGTGAAGTTGTACCATATTCCTCGAGATGAGAATAAGTTTGCTGATGCCTTGGCCACATTGTCTTCTATGATCAAAGTGCAAAGGTGGAACCATGTACCCAAGATTGAGGTGTCTCGTCTTGACAGGCCTGCACATGTGTTTGTTGTTGATGCATTGTCTGATGACAAGCCATGGTTTCATGATATCAAATGCTTCTTGAAGAGTCAAGAATACCCGCATGGGGCATCCAGCAATGATAAAAAGACTCTGAGGAGGTTGGCTGGTAGTTTCTTCTTGAATGAGGATGTGTTGTACAAACGAAACTTTGACATGGTTTTGCTCAGATGCGTGGATAGACACGAAGCAAACGTGTTAATGCAAGAAGTGCACGAAGGCTCTTTCGGTACCCATGTCGGAGGACATGCAATGGCAAAGAAATTGTTGAGATCGGGGTATTACTGGATGATTATGGATGCAGATTATTGCTCATACGCCCGCAAATGCCATAAATGTCAGATCTATGCAGATAAAGTGCATGTACCCCCGAATCTGTTAAATGTCATGTCTTCTCCTTGGCCCTTTGCAATGTGGGGCATTGACATGATTGGAAAGATTGGGCCAACTGCTTCCAACGACCATCGTTTCATCTTGGTCGCTATTGATTACTTTACCAAATGGGTGGAAGCAGCGTCTTATGCTAATGTCACCAAGCAGGTGGTAGCCAGATTTCTGAAGAGAGATATCATTTGTCGCTATGGAGTTCCCGAAAGAATCATTACTGATAATGGTTCTAATCTCAACAACAAAATGATGGTTGAATTATGTCGGGACTTCAAAATTGAGCATCATAATTCTTCTCCGTACCGCCAAAGATGAATGGTGCTGCTGAAGCGGCCAACAAGAACATCAAGAAGATTGTGCAAAAGATGGTGGTGACCTACAAAGATTGGCATGAGATGTTACTGCTTACCTTGCATGGGTACCGAACATCAGTAAGGACATCTACTGGGGCAACACCGTTCTCACTTGTGTATGGTATGGAGGCAGTCCTACCAGTTGAAGTTGAGATCCCCTTGCTGAGGGTTATGATGGATGTCAAACTGGATGAGGCGGAATGGGTTCGCACCCGATTCAACGAGTTGAGCCTAGTTGAGGAAAATAGACTAGCAGCTATTTGCCATGGCCAATTATATCAGAGAAGGATGAAGCGAGCATTTGATCAGAAAGTGCGACCTCGGGAATATCAAGTTGGTGAACTGGTACTTAAAAAGATCCATCCTCCAAACACAGATCACAGGGGAAAATGGACACCAAACTATGAAGGTCCATACGTGGTTAAAAAGGTTTTCTCTTGCGGAGCCTTAATGCTTACAACCATGGATGGTGAAGATTTTCCATCCCCTGTCAACTCAGACGCAGTCAAAAAATACTTCGCATAAATAGACCCGCTGGACGGAAAAAAAAGAAAAAGTCCAGGCAAAAAAGGGCATCCCGGAGAACCATAAAAAACAGAATAAAAAGGTTCGGGCAAAAATTAGGGATATATAAAAAAAAATTATACACCCGGTGAGTTGAAAATCCGCAAGGACAGCTCAGGCAAGAAAGGGTATCCCGATGGATTGAAAACCCGAAAAGGGCGGTCCATGCAAAAGAGGGATTAAGCGAAGACTGTGATCTGAGTCATCTGTACTGCCTCATCGTTTCACTCAAACTAGCAATCTCCAAAGGATAGGAATCAGTCCAATCATTCTCTTCAGAAAGCGAAGATAATCGGAAAGTCTTGAAGACATACTGGTCATAGCAGAATTGAAACTCAGTGGAATGCCGTTTTCACATTGCCATTAGGATAGTTTCTTTTCTCAATTTTCAGCAATCACCTCTTTCCAGGGATTGCTTCCTGATGTACTTGCCTATTCTGGACATTTCAATCAATAAAGTTGTTTATTCAGTCAAAAAGCTTCTTATTCATTTTCATTTTACTGTTTTGTTTGCAAAAACGTCTGGTTTTTTGATAAAAACATTGCATTGTTGAAAACCCTGAGGCTTTATAATAATATGCACAGGGAAAACATTTAAAATTGCTTTGAATGTTGATTAATTCCGGACAATGGATTCAAACCATGCAGTCTCCGGGACATATGTGTGCATTTCTTTTGTTGCAGGTTTACAATGGAAGCCTGATATGGAGTCATCTTCAGCGCCAAGCATTGTTGGGTACTCTCCCCAACAAGTAGTGGTTTAGAGTCAGATTTTTCTCAGTTGTAGAAGTCATATCCAGCTCGGGGCATATGTACATATCCTTTTGCTTGCAGATACCGGGGCAATCGTGTTCAGGAAAGGGTTCACATGTCACCCTTTTGTCACAATGTTTACTGATTGAGTCCTTCAGTCGGCCGATGGTAGCTCACGACGATTTGATATCGACAAGTCAATTTCCATTGGGTATAATTGTATCTTATTAAGTCGATTCTCCTATTCAGTACTTCCAACAGCTACAAGCTTTTCTGTGTCGATAACAGTTGCTGAATCCTCAGTAGTGCCAGAATCAGAGTATTTCCCATCCGAGTCAGAAGGCTGATTATCCCTGCAAAGGATCTTGGGTCTGATAGATCCCCAAGCAGAGTTTTAATGACATCTTTTTCCTCAGCAGAATGTCATTTAGAAAGTTCTCATCCCCAGCAGAGTGCTATGAGCAGAATAATCTCTCTAAGGCTGAGTTATTCAAGTGGAAACTTCCTCAACAGGATCATCACACCTCGGTGTATCTTCTAGCCAATTTATTTTTGGCAATTTGTGGCAAGCGTTATTCCCGGCAGAAGGGTTAACCCCCACAGAGCAATTGAAGGATCGAACAATGATCTTTTCCCCGCGGAGTTGGATTCCTCGTCCGGAGTCTCTTTTGCATTGGCATGTAGTTTGCATAGCATTTTTCTAAAGCGTAGCATTCCATTGATATGGAGCATTACGGAAAAACTCAAACATACACATATGAAACATAAGCCAGGTTCAACCGTTTACCTGCAAGCCACAGCAATTCATAGACAAAAAATTGTCGTGCAACCCCAGCAAAGCTTACTACTAGACTTGATTGTACAACCTTGGCTCAATACTTGTCCGTATTGACCTTTGAGATACTCGTTTGTATCTTATTAATCATCGTCTGATACTCGTCCGTATCATCGACTTGATCACTCGTCGTGTACCTTTGATGATTGTCCAATGCTCGTCCGCATCGTTGACCTTTTGACACTCGTCTATGTCCTCTCAGCACTCGTCTGTGTTTCAATCTTGGCTCAATACTCATCCATATTGACCTTTGAGATACTCGTCCGTATCTTATTAATCATCGTCCGATACTCATCTGTATCGTCAACTTGGTCACTCGTCGTGTACCTTTGATGATTGTCCGATGCTCGTCCGCATCGTTGACCTTTTGACACTCGTCCGTGTTTGAGCCTTGGTTCAATACTCGTCCGTATTGACCTTTGAGATACTCGTTTGTATCTTATTAATCATCGTCCGATACTCGTCCGTATTGTCGACTTGGTCACTTGTCCTGTACCTTTGATGATTGTCTGATGCTCGTCCGCATCATTGACCTTTTGACACTCGTCTGTGTCCTCTCAGCACTCGTCCGTGTTTGAGCCTTGGTTCAATACTCATCCGTATTGACCTTTGAGATACTCGTCTGTATCTTATTAATCATCGTCTGATACTTGTCCGTATCGTCGACTTGGTCACTCGTCGTGTACCTTTGATGATTGTCCGATGCTCGTCCGCATCGTTGACCTTTTGACACTCGTCCGTGTCCTCTCAGCACTCGTCCGTGTTTGAACCTTGGATCAATACTCGTCCGTATTGACCTTTGAGATACTCGTCCGTATCTTATTAATCATCGCCCAATACTCGTCTATATCGTCGACTTGGTCACTCGTCGTGTACCTTTGATGATTGTTCGATGCTCGTCCGCATCGTTGACCTTTTGGCACTCATCCGTGTCTAAACTCTTACCTCAATACTCGTCCGTATTGACCTTTGACACCCGTCCGTGTCCTTTCAACACCCGTCTGTGTTTTCTTTCCATACTCGTCCGTATGGTCCTTGATAATCGTCCGTATCCCTATTTTGATACACGTTGTATCAATCTATGCAGTTATTTGCTGATACTTCCAGAAGGGTTATATCCCTTTTCTTCTTCATTCAGCGTGCAAATTTTCTGGTTGTTTTGGTATTCAATCACAGTTCACCTTGATGGTATGAATAGTCGTTGCTTTCATCCTGATCAAGTTAACAAATGATTGAATAGGGGCAACTGTAACACCCTAAAATTTTCCCTCTTGTTGTTTCCTAGCTTATGTTTCATTGCATTGCATTGCATTTAGGTCTCATTTCATCCCATATCTCATAACATGTTGCAAAGGGCATGTGATCAGTGTATTTCAAAGCATTGATCATCCAAAGCAAGAGAATAAGAGCCAAAGGTCTTCAAGCAAGCCTCAAGGGTCTCTTACATCTCATATGATCTCAATTGATCTCACAAGTCATTAGAAGAAGAGAGTTCACTAAGAAGTTGGACAGTTCATCATCTCCTAACCAAAAATAGTCCAAATTAGGGTTTGTGATTCAAGAAGTCTCCTGATGAAATTTTGGTTCAAACTTGATCTCAATGTTTTCTACATGATATCAAGTATTTAAGGATGGAAGATTGCCCATTGGTTCATTTCAGAAGAGGTTCAATTGGTCAGTTGCTTGAGAATCAAGAAATTGGGGGAAAAGTCAAATGTGCAGTGGAAAAAGTCAACTCCTGACTTTTTTAGGTCAAATTCATGAAATTCAGGTCTCATATGTTCATTGGACAAGATTTGATCAAGACATGATGGAAGAATCATCAAAAATCAAGAATTGTACAAAGTTGCCATATTTAGAAACTTAGGGTTTCCAAAAATGGCAAGTTTGGACCATTTTGCACTACACTTCAAGGCATTCTTTCTTCATGATAAAAGCTTCAAACTTCAGTCCCAAGTTGAGCCAATTAAAGATCACATTCCAAGCTTCAAATCCATATAAATAACTCTTCCATTGGATCAAAATTCAGAGAGTTATGATCAATCAAAGTGGAGCAAAATCAAGGCAAATTCCAAGTCATAGCAAGGCAAGTTCAGGCCTGCAGGCCATAATTTCATCAAACAGTTGGTGTACCAAATGTCAAGCTGGTTTTCTCCATCAAGAATGCTTCAAATGAAAAATTGTTGAACATCAAAGTTGTTCATCTCCATGTCCTCTTCAACTTTAATGTTAGAAATTTTTTCATTTGAATAAGTTATAAGGGTCATATGAGGGTTCAAAGAGGGATGCTCACAACTGAAAATTCTCAAGCCCATAGCCATGCATACCATGCAAGCTGATGCGCCCATGGAGTCATCCACTTTTTCTTGATTTCTAAGCCATTTTTTATTATCTTCCAAGCCTCCATTCAACCCAATTTCAACATCAACATTGTTCTTTGATGTCTCTTCTTTCCATAGCCACCAAAATCATCTCATTTCATGTACTATGCTTAGAGATTTTCAGTTGCCAACTTCATTGTTTCAATTGCATTTTGATAACCAAACATAGGAAGTTTGTATTGTTTTGCTTTGGTCAATTCACACGCATACATCAAACACCTCATACCAGTCTACTCTTTACTTCTTTTGGACAAACACAATCCTTACACATACATGCCATGCTATCATGCACCAAAGAGAAAAATACCAAGCTTGTTCACCAAGTTTCTGCTGCTACACAACATAACATCATCACCATCATCCATTTAACCATCATCACCGTAACATAAACAATATCACACGGTTCTCTTCTCCCTCTCATTTTCAAATTACTCAATCCACCTCATCCTTTGCTTCACACCACCACAATTAACCTAACTCAGGTTCTAACCATCAACTGAGTGAGTTAGATCTTAACCTCACTTATAAATAAAAATCCCAACTGAACTGAACAAAGGGACTTCATTTTGCTTCATTTCTCACAAAACACTCTCTGAATTTCTCTCTGAATTCTCTCTCTCTGCACGATTTCATCATCATCTTCACCTATATTTCAACATCATCATCATCAATTGTTCATCACTGCTCAAGAATAAGCAAGAACAAGTTCAATTTCTCAAGTGCAATCACACGGCAGATCAAATTTCTCTCTATTCTCTTCAAGATCCAAGGCATTGAAGCATTTATTTTGCTCTATTAAAGCTCAAAAACAAGCCTACATCTCTGGTTTTCTTTTGCTTCAAGATTTCTTCAAGTTTCAGGTTCATTGTTTCTCAATTGTTTTGCACGAATTCATTTTGTTTTAGCTTGTTTTTGTTGTTTATAGCTTAATAGAAGCAATGTGACTGTTCTGGCTAGTTGATAGACCTTTTAGAGGTGAAGATCCAAACTTAGGGCAAACTTTGATCATTCGTTTCTCTTTGATTATGCATGATATATGAAATTTTTTGCTGGATTCTTGATCTACGTAATTTCAGCTTTCGATTGATGTGCACTTTGTCAATTTCTGGACATGTGAACATTTACAGTTGTCGGAGAGTGGCCAGAGAAGATGACCGGAGGTCCTTCTCCGGCCGGTGAGATTTAGCTAGGGTTTTATTTTTAGAACATAACGTGGTCGTACGATTCGCTTGATCCAACGCATGATATGCTGCCAACACATTAATGAACATGTGACATGCGCGTGACTTCTTTTTCTCTCAGACTTGATTGCGTGTGTGTGGTTCATCTTAATTAACATGTACTTGCGTTCTGATCCATGTGATTGTTATGCTTTTCTTGATGATTGTTGATTAATTGATCTAAAGGCTCATAGTGAGTCAAGCTTTGACTGAGTGTCCACAATAATTCACACACACACACGCGCCTTATTGGACCCAAGCCTTATTTGCTTTTCACACTCCCCACGTTGGGCCCAAATCCTTTTTGAACTATCTTTTTACTTTCGCCACACCCCCTGCATGTATTTTGATTTTCTTTTTTATACATGTTCCATTTCCTTTTATTAAAAATACCAAATGCATTCTAAAATTCCTATAAAAATTCCCATGACATCTAAACGCATTAAAATAATTTTTCCATGATTTTTAATTCTGAGTTTATTAATTTTTGCTTATATTTTCCTATTTTTCTTTTATTTTCCTCTTAAAATGCATTCTTCATGATACTTGGTTCATTTTCATTTTATTTGAGCTAGTTTCTTTCTGATTTTTTGAATGGTATTTGGTTTGATCATATTACATATCTTGATGCATATAATCCATATTTTTTTTAAGGTCATTTTATCTTAGAGTTTAGAGGTGATCTTTGTGCATCAACAATGTTTGATCTTTGTGATCTGTGAGGCATGTTTGAGTATGATACTTAAAAGGTTTTGACCTATATTTTTGTGATGTGTTTGCTCCTTGGTTGTACTACATGTGATATGATTATTGTAAATTTTTATCATCTTTCTAATGTGTTTTGGTTCACTTTGATTGCATTGATACATGTTGATCCTCAAGTGATTTGTTTTTGAGTTTTGTGTGTGATATGACCAAGTTGCCTTGCATTGTTTGTTAACTTACATTTATAGGTCATTTCTTAGATATTATAGGTCATCCATGTTAGATTATAGGTCCCTTGTCTTTTGGTTTTGGTTCATAAATGTTTGGTACTTATGTGAAATAAGTTTGACTTAATTATATGCATCTTCTTCAACATGTTTCAATTTGTTTTGTGTGCATCTTTGTGACACCATTATTGCATTCTAATGTGATCAAGCATACTATACATTACTGACTTGCATCCATTCTTATTCATGTTCATGTTTCATTCCTCATTCATAACTTGCATTACAAGTATGTCAAATATTGAGAATTTGAACAATGTTTGAACATCTTTTTATCTTGCGTTCTCTTCTTGAATCATTTCATCCATGACTTGTATGATTGTTCATATGCATTATAAGACATTCATAAATGATTTATGCTTCTGACCTTGACATTTCATTAAGCATAAATACATGTTCATTTTTCATTTTTATTCATGTTTCATCAATTACTTTCATGGTGCATTTCTTTGATGTTTAAGACATTGTTTGTGCAAAGTTTATTTGTGTTTGGTACCTTAACCTTAGGGGACTTTCTTAGAGTATAAGTTCTGACTTAGAAACTTTATCAACCTTTAGGACCTTTCTTCTTAGGTTCTTAACTTGTTTGAGTTTTACTTGTTATTCTTTCATTATTTCCTTACTTGTAAATTGTGTTGCTAACATTTTCAGGGGCTTATGGTAAGTCAAGTGTGTGGGTGTGCACCCATATACAGTCTCTCATTTTCTCTCTTTTAAGATTTCAAATGGTGATTGTGATAAGCATCTTATGCTTTCTTTGTTCAATCTCTTTCATCCATTTGAGTTCTTAACTTAACTTTCATCTTGGAAGTAAGTTAGAACACACTCTTCTTTTTTTCTTTTAGACTTAGGTTTTTAAGACCCACTTAACCTTTAGGATCATCCATGCATGATAGAAAGTAGGATTGTTAGTCTCCCTTTAGACTTTTACCTTTCTTCACCTTTGAGTCTCTCATCTTCTCATCTCAAAATAAGAGCAAGAAGCATTTAATAAAGGATAAACGCATATTGCATGTGAGCCTAGAACATGGGAAATGGGAGGAGGGGAGTTTCTCTCCGCCTTTCTAGAATGTTTAGCATTGTCGCTCCCAGGATTTTCATCTAGGTACAAACGCGAGAGTGACGCGGAAAACAGAGTCGCCAGCCGTGTAAATTTATCCCAAGAGAGGGAAAGGGAACACCGCATAAACCTGAGGAAGAGGGAAAGGAATGGTCATCGCAACCATAACCTGGGTTCGGGAGTCGGTTACACGAGGGAAAGGTGCTAGCACCCCACGCGTCCATCGTACTCGATGGGATCCACGCTTGTTGTCTATTCTAAGGGTGAGTTATCCTAACATCTAGGGATGCACTAAAATGGGGGAAGGGAAAAACTAAGACAGACTCGGTAGGACGTCGACGTCCTAGGCCTACGTACCCCCTTTGTTCAATGAGGAATTCAGAGTCAACGTAGTTTGGACCAAGTTCTTTTTGTGTTTTTTTATGAGCGACGTTAAGTTCTCGTCAGACAGTTAGGGTCGATGCCTGTTTGCGACTCAGACGGAAAGTAACGTGCCCTTTTGAAAATAGCCTTTAGTTTAACAATCCCGCAGGATGAAAAGGGATGAAGTTTGTTTGTATTTTTTAGGACAGAAATGACTTGAATTAGTTCGTAACTCAACTTGAACCAAAGTCTATGGCACGGGAACGAATGCGTCGCATGGTCGCCCCAATGGGACGTATGCTCAACACTCTAGAAGAGAGAAGGGGGACCCCTCAATCTTCATTTCCTATGTTTAAGGCTCGTGTGCAAGGCAAGTTGACCTTATTAAGTATCTTAGAGATGTTAAGAGATGAGAAGAGGGACTCAAAAGAAAAGAAAAACACTACGGGGAAAATCTATCCTAATGTTATCATGCAAAGATGGCCCTAAGGGGAGGTTTGACAACAACCTAAGCCTAAAGAAAAGAAAAGATGAGAGAAGGAAAGAATGAGAGTGGACATGGATACCATCCACACCCTCAAATAACTTACCTCTACCTTTGCATAAAAGGTTAGTACAAAAATACGTAAGTAACTATAAGGCAAATGAAACCCCAAGCAAGTCATAAACCAAAGTGAAATGGTTACAAACCAAATGAAACTCATCCAAACTAGAATGTGGATGACCTAAACAAGTGCCTAAACATGTTATGCAAATGTCACATGAGGTATGCAAACAGATATCCAAACATCAAACATCAACAGAAGAAGAAGGAAGCATATAAGTGAAACATGTTCAAGTATGTGAGATGAAGCATGAATAGCATATGACATGAATGAATGCAAGACTCCAAAGTCAGAAACATACATCAAATGAAATTTAAATGAATTATATGGCATGGCATACATAAACCAAACATAAATCATGAAGAGGCACAGATGAGAAGAAGTGAGCATATGAAACACAAAGAGGCATGTAGATCAAACATTGAACATAGGCACAAAGTATGCAATAACCTCACACCAATGACATATAATGGCAATCAAATGACCTACAATGATTCAAACATGAATTATGAAGTCAAAGAAACAACCCCCAAGCAATGGCACAAGTGCCTTCTCAAACAAGTAATCAGACATGAACAAGGTTGTGCATACAAGAAGATCTTAAACAAAGAGCAAACACATAATTAGTAAAACATCTTCTAAAATTACCAAATTAATTATCAAAATAGCTCAACCAGAAACAAACAACATATCAAAAGCTCATGCCAAAATTCCCCAGATAGGTCACTCAAACAAATATGCAAATTCAAATGAGAATTATGGTTCAATATGCAAACGAAAGGGACTAAAATGCAATATGAAATGATTTTAAAAATATGAGAAAAAATTTTTAATGAACTTCAATGTGTTGATGAATCAATGCAAAAAGAATGAGTTCAAAATGTTTTATGGATGATGAGAAATAAATTTTACAATGCAATGTGTGCAAAATGAAACAAATTCAAAAAGAAATTATTAAAATAATTAATTTAGATGATAAAAATAAAATTAAAATTAAAATTAAAATTTGGGAAAATTTTATAAAACTATAAATATGATTCATGAATTTTTTGGGAATTTTTTAACGCAAGAAACTATTTTTAAAAAATTAAAATGAAATGCAATAATTAAATAAAAATAAAAATAAAGAAATAAGCATGGGGGTGCATCAGCAAAAGAATCATGTTAGAATTGGAAAAAGGCCTAAAGGAGGGGGTGCGAACAGAAGGCCCAAAACAAGATGTCCATTAGCGGGAAAAAAAAAAAGAGAACACATGTGACCCAGTCAATGGTCAGACTCACCATCAGCCATTGGATCCATCCAACGCGTACCATCCAGTCTAATAAATACAAAGTAATCATGATTGACAGCTCAGATCATAAGCACACAATAATTAACATACACATGCACGCACAAAATTACTCAGAATAAAAATAAAAACCACGTGACAAGCACATGGTATCATTAATGTGCTGGCACCTTAATGGCCACATGATCAAACCAACATCCAGGATTAGGTCAACACAATCAATTATTATGCAAGATGGATGGTCAGGATCGCATGCGCATGATAGTTAGCATGGGGTAATAAACACACAAACCAAAAATTAAAACAAAAAATTAAAACGCGTGGCAGCATAGGGACCGTTAGATCAAAGCCATCAACGGTTGTAACTTCATCTTCTTCCTCTAACCCCTTCACCGGCCGGAACCTGAACCAGCCACCGGAGCTAGGGTTCCAGCCACCCTCTCCGGTCACCTGCAATGAAAAATGCACCAAAACACGCAAACGAATACACTATCTTGACCAGAATTTCACCAGGTTCAATAATATCACGTTAAAAATCACAAGCAATCAACACACAAAGAGATTCGCACGAAACAAGTTAGGGTTCCAAAACTTAAAACTCACGATGTGCTCATGATACACGTCTAAACTCAAAATAAAACACATCAGAGTCATCAGCAACAATCACAGATCATTATGCATGTAAAAAAATAGAGTTTTAGGATCATGGAAATTATCACCAACCTGAGATCAAGCAATCCTAATCCTTGCTGTTAGCTTCAAACGATGGATGATTTACGTTCTATGGATGCCAAGGATGAAGGTTGTGAAGGAATCTTGTGAAAAGCCCTTGTGGATTGAGAGATTCGAATGATTGAAGTTTTAGGGTTCAAACTTTTGTTCTCCTCAAAATCACGTGTCTCCTTCCTAACCAATGCATGAGTAATCTTAAATACCTAGGGTTAATCCACTGATGATCACTTGGGCCTTGTTAATTCCTCACTTAATGAGTTTTGGGTGATTTTGGAAATTTGCATAATGTGAAATACACCCTCCTCCATGCATGTATATCCAAACCCTTGATGATGGATCACTTATTTAACAATTGCTAATCACACCTGAATTTGATTTGGGCCTTGAGATGTATTGGTTCATGAGTTTTCAATAATTTGGCAATTTTGCATAATGGAAAATAAGTGATGAATAAACCATGGATCCACTTGATTCAAAGGCCAAAAATGGTCCTTATGGAGTGTACTTTGAGGTTAGAATATGTCTTGAAGCAATGGAATCAATTATAGGTCACTATGTCTCAAAATTGCAAAAGTTGTGAAAATGGAACCATGGGAAACCCTAAAAACCACTTTGCCTTCTTTTGATCATAACTTGAGTTTCACAAATGATATGGAGACCATCTAGTACTTGTTGGAAAGGGGAGAAAAATATATTCAACTTTCATGTTTGAGGAAAATTCATTTGAAGCTTCCTTGATGATGAAAAGTCAAGTTGAATGTAGTGTAAGAACTTGCCCTAAAAGGAAACTTTCAAATTATAGGTCATTTCCATATTTAGTAACTTTTGTACCAACCCTTGATTCTTGATAAATGGTATGAAATTTGACCCTTGAAGACCATATGAGGATGTGAGACCTTGAAAATCTTGAAGAGAACCTCAAAATTTCACAGTTGACTTCCCCTCTCACTGTTGACTTTTCCCTTAATTCTCCTGATTCCCAATCCATTGGCCAATTGAATCTCTCTCCTGAACCAAACTGATGGACCATCTTCCATTCCTAGATACTTAGGGACCCAAGGAATACCATGGAATCAAGTATTGTCCAAAAAATCAGAAATAAACTGACTTTATAGTAAACCCTAATTTGGTACCCTCAGTCTAGGAGGAAAATAACACTATCTCCAAATCCAAATTCCTCCGAATATGATGTGTATCCTCTCCAACAAAGATAAGATATGCCATTTGGTGATGATAAAAACCCAAGAAGCTTGCCCATTGGAGCAATAAACCCAAGAATCTCAAAACCCTAATTTCTGCACTGGTTAGGAGAGAGTGATCCACTTGAGCTCTCTTGGACAATATAAGGACTCTTGCTTGAAGAACATCTTCTCCTCTTGAACTGCCTTAGGCACCTTGACCCCATGCTAAGAACCAATGATATGCATACATGATAATGCAAAAATGAAATGAAACATAAGCCAGTTAGTACTAAAGTAGGAAGAGCAAATTTTGGGGTGCTACAGTTGTCCCTATTCAATCAACTTGGTCCTGAAGGTATGATAGCAACGGCTGTCATGCGTTCAAAGGATTCACGGGGATTGAATACCAAAAGAAACCTGAAATTTGCTAAAGGTGAGAATAACGAACTGGAGCGTGCTGAAAAATAAGGAGTATGACCTCAACCATACCCACAAAAATAAGACGAATACGACCTCAATCGTACCCGCAAAGGAAGACTGACCTCAATCACTCTACCCACCAAGAAAACATGAATACGACCTCAATCGCACCCACAAAACGAATACAACCTCAATTGCACCCGCAAAGGAAGACTGACCTCAATCACTCTGCCCACAAAGAAAAGGACGAATACGACCTCGATCGTACCCGCAAAGGAAGTCTGACCTCAATCACTCTGCCCACAAAGAAAACATGAATACGACCTCAATCGCACCCACAAAGGAAGACCGACCTCGATCACTCTACCCACAAAGAAAAGGACGAATACGACCTCGATCGTACCCACAAAGGAAGACTGACCTCAATCACTCTACCCACAAAGAAAATATGAATACGACCTCAATCGCACCCCCAAAGGAAGACTGACCTCGATCACTCTACCCACAAAGAAAAGGATGAATACGACCTCGATCGTACCCACAAAGGAAGACTGACCTCAATCACTCTACCCACAAAGAAAATATGAATACGACCTTAATCACACCCACAAAATGAATACAACGTCAATTGTGCCCGCAAAGGAAGAATGACCTCAATCACTCTGCCCACAAAGAAAACATGAACACGGCCTCATTCGCACCCACAAAACAAATACAACCTCAATTGTACCCACAAAGGAAGACTGACCTCAATCACTCTGCCCACAAAGAAAACATGAATACGACCTCAATCGCACCCACAAAACGAATACAACCTCAATGGTATCCGCAAAGAAAGACTGACCTCAATCACTCTACCCACGAAGAAAACATGAATATGACCTCAATCGCACCCACAAAACGAATACAACCTTAATTGTACCCGCAAAGGAAGACTGACCTCAATCACTCTGCCCACAAAGAAAATATGAATACGACCTTAATCGCACCCACAAAACGAATACAACCTCAATTGTACCCGCGAAGGATAACCAACATAAAGTGGATTTCGCTGGGGATAACGTGAAACAAAACTTCTGATTTATACCACCCCTACCGAGAAAGAGAAACCGGCAAATAGAATATGTCAAGCGAGAACTGACTACCAGGCGAGAACTGGATTTCACAAAAGAGAAAGGCCAAACAAAGGCAAACTACTAACGGACTCACGATCCACGGATAAGATGACTCCGCTGGGGAAAGGAGAAGTCTAAATAAAAGACTCTGCCAGGGAGCACAAATATAAGGAACGCATCCCTCCAAAATCTCCCGAGTTATGCCATATCTGCTGAGAAAGAGAACTGGCAAGGAAAGTATCAAACCTGGCTTATCTTCGAATGCAAATGTTTGAATTTTGCCGTAATGCTCCACACGAAGTGGAAATGCTACACATTTGAGGATGCAATGCAAATGCTTATGATATGCAAAATGGGTCTCTCCAGCAAAATAAATGCTGGAGAGAAAAGACCAATTCAGCTGGGGATGACAAAAATAAATTGTCCTCTGAATCCAAGAACTCTGCTGAGAAGGATCACGCTGACCGACGCTTTGAATCAATAATTTCTACTGGGGGTGAAATCCCAACAGAACATCCACACTACCGAGGATTACACCTGTCCTTTACTGAAGGTCACATCCGAAACCTGAGATTCCTCCTCTGCTGGGGGAGTTGAGAATGAATGCCAATAACGAAACCGGAAGTCTGTTACTGAGGATTGTCGATAACAGATGGGCTTAGGACCTACTGGGAGATGCCAGCCCATAATACCATCCTGCTTGGGGATACTGCTGAACTTAGCCTGCTGATGGGGAGAATGACTTTGATCCCACCTTGCTAGGGATTAGAATATGACATCGTCGGCGAAAGCACGCTTTCTGACTGGATGGGGAAGGTGAACACCCTGATTCTGTGGGGAAATAACGTCTTGATCCGGAGAAAATACTTCCCAAGTCTCCTGCTGGGAAAGGTCTGTTCTGCTGAGGAACGGTGCAATCTCAATGCTGGGGAGAGCAACCCTACTGGGGGGAGTACAATGTTGTTGCCCTGCAGGTCAAATAACAACAAATTGAATATGCCACAACACGACTATCACCATTAATGCCTAAGTAATTTTCTACTGCTTTTCGTTATGCTCCACAAGGCTCGAAGTTTTATATGCAATGTTTATAAAAAATATCTGACGTTTTTGCAAACAAAACAGTAAAAGTAAAACAGATAATGGAAAGCTCTTTGAGTGAAATGAATATTTTATTGAGAAGAGTGGCCTGTAAATAGGCATTTACAATTGGAGGCAATTCCTAAAAAAGAGGTAATTGCGCAAAAGCAAAAGGAAAATACATATTCGGCAATGTGGGAACAGATATCCACCATGATTCGACTCAGCTATGACCCATATGTCTTGCTTATCCACAAATGTCTTGATCCTCAAAGAGACTAACTGTACTGATTCCTTTCTTTCAGAATTTCTAGGTATTGAAAGTGCTCGCAGACCATAGCCTTTCACTTATAAATCCCTAACTTTTGCCTGGATTGCCCTTTTCGGGTTTTCAATCCATTGGGATACCCATTTTTGCCAAAGTTGCCTTTTCCGATTTTCAACTTTGTGGGTTTACACATTTCTTTTTTACATTTTATCCCTAATTTTTGCCCGAACCTTTTCCTTTTTTATGGTTCGCCGGGATGCCCCTTTTTGCCTGGACTTTCTTTTTATGTCCAGCGGGTCTTTTATGCGAAGTATTTTTTGACTACGTATGCGTTCACAGGGGACGTAAAATCTTCGCCATCCATAGTTGAAAGTAGTAAGGCTCCACCAGAGAAAACCTTTCTTACTACATACGACCCCTCGTAATTTGGAGTCCACTTGCCCCTGTAATCTGTCTGAGGAGGAAGGATCCTTTTCAAAACTAATTCACCTGTCTGAAAAGTCCGAGGACGCACTTTCTGGTCAAAGGCGTGTTTTATCCTGCTCTGATACAACCGACCATGTGCGATGGCTGCCAATCTCTTTTCTTCAATAAGGTTCAACTGATCCAACCTAGAACGCACCCATTCAGCTTCATCGAGCTTCACATCTGCCAAAATTCTCAAAGACGGAATCTCGACCTCTAAGGGTAAAACTGCTTCCATACCGTATACCAATGAGAAAGGGGTTGCCCCAGTTGACGTACGCACCGAAGTACGGTAACCATGTAGGGCATAAGGTAGCATCTCATGCCAGTCTTTATATGTTACCACCATCTTCTGCACAATCTTCTTGATATTCTTATTTGCCGCCTCAACCGCGCCATTCATCTTCGGACGATATGAAGAAGAATTGTGATGCTCGATCTTGAAACTCTGACATAGTTCCTTCATTATCTTATTATTCAAATTTGAGCCATTATCAGTAATGATTCTCTCCGGGACCCCATAACGACAGATGATGTCCTTCTTTATAAACCAGGCTACCACTTGCTTGTTTGTATTTTTTAGGACAGAAATGACTTGAATTAGTTCGTAACTCAACTTGAACCAAAGTCTATGGCACGGGAACGAATGTGTCGCATGGTCGCCCCAATGGGACGTATGCTCAACACTCTAGAAGAGAGAGGGGGACCCCTCAATCTTCATTTCCTATGTTTAAGGCTCGTGTGCAAGGCAAGTTGACCTTATTAAGTATCTTAGAGATGTTAAGAGATGAGAAGAGGGACTCAAAAGAAAAGAAAAACACTACGGGGAAAATCTATCCTAATGTTATCATGCAAAGATGGCCCTAAGGGGAGGTTTGACAACAACCTAAGCCTAAAGAAAAGAAAATATGAGAGAAGGAAAGAATGAGAGTGGACATGGATACCATCCACACCCTCAAATAACTTACCTCTACCTTTGCATAAAAGGTTAGTACAAAACATACGTAAGTAACTATAAGGCAAATGAAACCCCAAGCAAGTCATAAACCAAAGTGAAATGGTTACAAACCAAATGAAACTCATCCAAACCAGAATATGGATGACCTAAACAAGTGCCTAAACATGCTATGCAAATGTCACATGAGGCATGCAAACAGATATCCAAACATCAAACATCAACAGAAGAAGAAGGAAGCATATAAGTGAAACATGTTCAAGTATGTGAGATGAAGCATGAATAGCATATGACATGAATGAATGCAAGACTCCAAAGTCAGAAACATACATCAAATGAAATGTAAATGAATGATATGGCATGGCATACACAAACCAAACATAAATCATGAAGAGGCACAGATGAGAAGAAGTGAGCATATGAAACATAAAGAGGCATGTAGATCAAACATTGAACATAGGCACAAAGTATGCAATAACCTCACACCAATGAAATATAATGGCAATCAAATGACCTACAATGATTCAAACATGAATTATAAAGTCAAAGAAATAACCCCCAAGCAATGGCACAAGTGCCTTCTCAAACAAGTAATCAGACATGAACAAGGTTGTGCATACAAGAAGATCTTAAACAAAGAGCAAACACATAATTAGTAAAACATCTTCTAAAATTACCAAATTAATTATCAAAATAGCTCAACCAGAAACAAACAACATATCAAAAGCTCATGCCAAAATTCCCCAGATAGGTCACTCAAACAAATATGTAAATTCAAATGAGAATTATGGTTCAATATGCAAAAGAAAGGGACTAAAATGCAATATTAAATGATTTTAAAAATATGAGAAAAAGGTTTTAATGAACTTCAATGTGTTGATGAATCAATGCAAAAAGAATGAGTTCAAAATGTTTTATGGATGATGAGAAATAAATTTTACAATGCAATGTGTGCAAAATGAAACAAATTCAAAAAGAAATTATTAAAATAATAAATTTAGATGATAAAAATAAAATAAAAATAAAAATAAAAATTTGGGAAACTTTTATAAAACTATAAATATGATTCATGAATTTTTTGGGAATTTTTTAATGCTAGAAACTATTTTTAAAAAAATTAAAATGAAATGCAATAATTAAATAAAAATAAAAATAAAGAAATAAGCATGGGGGTGCATCAGCAAAAGAATCACGTTGGAATTGGAAAAAGGCCTAAAGGAGGGGGTGCGAACAGAAGGCCCAAAACAAGATGTCCATTAGCGAAGAAAAAAAAAGGAGAACACATGTGACCCAGTCAATGGTCAGACTCACCATCAGCCATTGGATCCATCCAACGCATATCATCCAGTCAAATAAATACAAAGTAATCATGATTGACAGCTCAGATCATAAGCACACAATAATTAACATACACATGCACGCACAGAATTACTCAGAATAAAAATAAAAACCATGTGACAAGCACATGGTATCATTAATGTGCTGGCACCTTAATGGCCACATGATCAAACCAATGTCCAGGATTAGGTCAACACAATCAATTATTATGCAAGATGGATGGTCAGGATCGCATGGGCATGATAGTTAGCATGGGGTAATAAACACACAAACCAAAAATAAAAATAAAAAATTAAAACATGTGGCAGTATAGGGACCGTTAGATCAAAGCCATCAACGGCTGTAACTTCATCTTCTTCCTCCAACCCCTTCACCGGCCGGAACCTGAACCAGCCACCGGAGTTAGAGTTCCGGCCACCTGCAATGAAAAATGCACCTAAACACGCAAACGAATACACTATCTTGACCAGAATTTCACCAGGATCAATAATATCACGTTAAAAATCACAAACAATCAACACACAGAGAGATTCGCACGAAACAAGTTAGGGTTCCAAAACTTAAAACTCACGATGTGCTCATGATACACGTCTAAACTCAAAATAAAACACATCAGAGTCATCAGCAACAATCACAGATCATTATGCATGTAAAAAAATAGAGTTTTAGGATCATGGAAATTATCACCAACCTGAGATCAAGCAATCATAATCCTTGCTGTTAGCTTCAAACGATGGATGATTTACGTTCTATGGATGCCAAGGATGAAGGTTGTGAAGGAATCTTGTGAAAAGCCCTTGTGGATTGAGAGATTCGAATGATTGAAGTTTTAGGGTTCAAACTTTTATTCTCCTCAAAATCATGTGTCTCCTTCCTAACCAATGCATGAGTAATCTTAAATACCTAGGGTTAATCCATTGATGATTACTTGGGCCTTGTTAATTCCTCACTTAATGAGTTTTGGGTGATTTTGGAAATTTGCATAATGTGAAATACACCCTCCTCCATGCATGTATATCCAAACCCTTGATGATGGATCACTTATTTAACAATTGCTAATCACACCTGAATTTGATTTGGGCCTTGAGATGTATTGGTTCATGAGTTTTCAATAATTTGGAAATTTTGCATAATGGAAAATAAGTGATGAATAAACCATGGATCCACTTTATTCAAAGGCCAAAAATGGTCCTTATGGAGTGTACGTTGAGGTTAGAATATGCCTTGAAGCAATGGAATCAATTATAGGTCACTATGTCCCAAAATTGCAAAAGTTGTGAAAATGGAACCATGGGAAACCCTAAAAACCACTTTGCCTTCTTTTGATCATAACTTGAGTTTCACAAATGATATGGATACCATCTAGTACTTATTGGAAAGGGGAGAAAAATATATTCAACTTTCATGTTTGAGGAAAATTCATTTGAACCTTCCTTGATGATGAAAAGTCAAGTTGAATGTAGTGTAAGAATTTGCCCAAAAAGGAAACTTTCAAATTATAGGTCATTTCCATATTTAGTAACTTTTGTACCAACCCTTGATTCTTGATAAATGGTTTGAAATTTGACCCTTGAAGACCATATGAGGATGTGAGACCTTGAAAATCTTGAAGAGAACCTCAAAATTTCACAGTTGACCTCCCCTCTCACTGTTGACTTTTCCCTTAATTCTCCTGATTCCCAATCCATTGGCCAATTGAATCTCTCCTGAACCAAACTGATGGACCATCTTCCATTCCTAGATACTTAGGGACCCAAGGAATACCATGGAATCAAGTCTTGCCCAAAAAATCAGAAATAAACTAACTTTATAGCAAACCCTAATTTGGTACCCTCAGTCTGTATATGACGTGTATCCTCTCCAACAAAGATAAGATATGCCATTTGGAGATGATAAAAACCCAAGAAGCTTGCACATTGGAGCAATAAACCCAAGAATCTCAAAACCCTAATTTCTGCACTGGTTAGAAGATAGTGATCCACTTGAGCTCTCTTGGACAATATAAGGACTCTTGCTTGAAGAACATCTTCTCCTCTTGAACTGCCTTAGGCACCTTGACCCCATGCTAAGAACCAATGATATGCACACATGATAATGCAAAAATGAAATGAAACATAAGCCAGTTAGTACTAAAGTAGGGAGAGCAAATTTTGGGGTGCTACAAGCATACGTCCTGCTAGGACGACCATGCGATGCATTCGATCCTATGCAATAGACTTGGATGCAATACGTGTTAGTAACACAAAAATAATCAAAACACTTCTTTCTTAAAATACAAAAACAAACAAATAATTCTCTTCTCATCTCTTCACTCCTTTCTAAAAGGATTCGTCATGTCCGTTCTACCGCAAACAGGTAACGCCTAAGTCTCCATACAGCGAGTTGCAACACCTAACTGCTGGGACGCACACTCTGACGTTTCCATTAAAAAACACAAACAAAGTAACATCTGTTGAGCCGAACTACATTTTCTATGATTCTTCTTTCTCGTCTGATTGAAGATACATAGGCACGAGATGCGATATCTCGACGAGCAACCTTTCCCCGTAGTCCGTCGAACTACGTTGACTCTGACTTTCCCATTGCACTGAGGGAATACGTAGGCCTAGGACAACGATAATGTCCTATCGAGTCACTTCTTTCCTTATTCCCCTTCTCCTTTCTGCCTTTCATTTCCAGTTCTCTAGTTAGCAGTTGATATCCAGTTTCCTACACCCTTTGATCGAAACAGCAAGCGTGGATCCCATCGAGTACGATGGACGTGAGGGGGTGTTAATACCTTCCTCTCGCATAACCAACTCCCGAACCCAGTTCTCTTGGTCGCAAGATCATGCTCTTTCCTTCCCTCAGGTTTATGCAGTGTTTCCTTTCCCTCTCTTGGGATAAATACACATTGTTGGCGACTCTGTTTCCTTGCCACTTTCACGTTTGTACTTGGATGAAAATCCCGTGAGCGACACTACCAACATAAAAAAGATTAATCATAAGTATAAGCACGAGATTAAGATTCAACCACCATATCACATTTTTGTTTGTAGGATCACAACCAAAATCACGATGCTGCACTCTAATGTAAGTTTGGGCTTTGTGTTCTTGCTTGAAGGCGTCTACAACAGTTGGATTCATTAAAGGTAAAGTGGGAAAAAGAAACCCCTATCAGTCTCCTTGAGATCGAGGATACCAACAACCCTTCCATCCTCGATCGTAACTTTTTCTTTATAATCTTCCACGAACATCTTCCCAAAAACCTAAGCAAATGGGAAACAAATACAAAATAGAAAAAGAATTTGGTCATTACCTCGAAAGAAGTGATCTTGGTAGGTCACACGAGTAAAGGCCAACGGAGAGATGTCACAAAGATGTTAGAGCAATAATCGACGTGAGTTGTTTGCAAAAACTAGAAGCAACTGCTAAAAAACAAAGAGAGTTCCCATACCTTAAAAGTGAAAGAAAAAGGGAAACATTTATCCTTTTACCCCTTATATATCCCATTGTCCAACTGTTATATGATCAACGTTAAATATCATCGAAAAGGACAACCTTGCCACCAAAGGTCATAATCTCATCTCGATATATTCAAATACTCAAGTACCCTAAAAGAAGGACATAATCACTACCTAACCTAGAACCACGTGTCAAGTTCATCCCATAAAACATTGTAATTACAAGAATGGCATTGAAAGTGCGCATTCCCGATGCAATCGACTCCACCTCAAAACCTTTCCAATTCCCTCAGTGGGATGTATACTTGAAAACTCGATGAATAATTAAGGGTAGCCTGTGACACATGGTCTTGGCTTCAACAAGCAGTAACAAGGACTTGTAGACCTGAAAACCCGACAAAAGATGGGGACAACTAGCGGAGAACATGTGAGACCTCAACTAAACATAGAGCATTCAATCCCAGTCTCCAAGATATCTTCCACTGCTACATCTACCAAACGAAGATTCACACAAAGTATTGAGTTAAACAGAAGCAATTTGAATTCCTCACTCTATATAAGCTTCACACACGCCAATTTCAAATATTTTTTCACCCTCACTCTAAATTACTTTTTAAATATTGGGTTAAATATGTTCTTAGTCCCTATAAATATTCCAAACTTCGTGTTTCGTCCCTTTAAAATTTTTGTTTAAACAATAGTCCCTCAAAATTTTTTCGTCTACAAATTTCATCCCTGCCGTCTATCTAAGCTAACTGCTGCTGACGTGGAGGCTGATATGTCATTCATTTTTATTTTTATTAATGTTTTTGCTGATGTAAGTATGCCACACATTGCCACAACATGCCACATAATGTAAGTTACTTGCATTCGTATCATTGCTGACTTTTCACATTACATTTACTTAACCCTAGATTGACTCTTCCCTTGCCAAAAGTTAACATTGACACTGGGCAAAGGTCTTTTGCTCTCTTTGGTTCTTAAGGTGAGCTCAAAAAAGTTTCCTTTTCAACTGTTTAGTTTTCAAACCCTAAAGTCTGTTTCGTAACCTTGTTTTAGTAACATTGTTTTGTAGTTTTTGCGTTTAAGTTGCTTTGTGGTCCAAACATTCTTTTTTGGAAGCTGCTGCAAATCCGTGGTCCCTCGACAACGAAACTTGAGGTAGGTCCACATGTTCTTTATTAGAATCTGTATTATTGAAGTTTGGTATATGTATAGTATTTTAATGGTAGTGTATTCATCATTGAGTTGTAAATTATTTTCTTTACTATATATGTTCTGTTTTTAGGGTTTTTTTTGTTGTGGGCCCATCACTGACTATAAAAGTATTTTCAACATGTAGGGAAGAGGGTCTTTAAAGTAATATTTTTCACTAAGGGTTCTTTTGTAAAAGACCCTATGCTAAAGTATGTGGGTGGGGAGGTATACGTCTTTAATGGGCAGGACAGTCAAAATTGGTCTTTTTTTGATGCCTGTGATTTAATTAAGGGTATGGATCCTGGATTTGAATATAGTAGTGTTAGGATGTGGTGGAAACATGGTGAATGTACCTTAGAGAGTGATCTAAAACCATTTAAGGATGACTGTGATGCTTTTGAGATTGGTGCTTTTATGAACGAATGCAAGGATGATGTTGAAATATACATTGAAGATATACCTAGTAAGGGGGCTGAAACCTTTATGGAGACTGCAAGAAGGAGGAACAAATGCCCAAAATTTAAAGATAAGGTTGATTCTGGTTCAGAGGATGAGAGTTCTAGTGATGAGTCATTGAAAGATATTAAGTTTGAAGATAATGAAGAGGAAAGGATGAATCCTATTGATGAGGGTTTTGATGATGGTATTAATGTTTAATCTGATAGTATCCCATCAAATGTACATGCTGAAGATGATGTGGATGGTTCTAGTGAGGTAGTTAAGGAAAGCTTGATTACACCAGAGATGGGCAAAGAACATGTAATTGAAGATGAGTATTTAACTGATGAGCTTGATAGTGGAGCAGAAAATGATAGTGATGATGAAAGGCCAAGTGTTGTTAGGTATAATGATGTTGATGGTATTACAAAGGATTATAAGTTCAAAGTGGGCATGGAGTTTTCATCACTTAGGCAGTTTAAGAATTCTATTTTGGAATATAATGTCTTGAATGGGAGGGATGTTAGATTTGTGAAGAATGATGCAGTGAGATGTATGGTGGTTTGCAAGGAGAAATCTCTATGTGATTACACTGTCCTTTGTAGCAAGGTGTTGACATCTACCACCTTTAGAATTAAGACATTGTTTGATAAACATAAGTGTGGAAGAAAGTTTTTTTAACAAAAGTGCAAAGGCTTATTGGGTTGCAAAGGTGATTTTAGATAGGATGAAGAACAACAATAAAATGAAGTTGAATGAGGTGATTGCTAATGTTAGGGTTAGATATGCTACTGAAATTCCAGGTTGTAGGGCTTTTAAGCAAGACAAATTGCCAAGAGGATTATGGAGGGAGATTGCAGCAAACAATATAGTTTGTTATGGTCTTATGGGGCTGAATTAAGGAGAGGTTCAAATGGAAACACTTTCAAGATGAACATCCAAACTCCAGGTCCAGGCTTGTTGCCAAGATTTGAAAGATGTTACATATGCTTTGATGGAACAAAGAAAGCCTTAAATAACGCTTGTAGGCCATTTATTGGACTTGATGATTGTCATCTAAAACATAAATATGGTGGTATACTATTGATAGCAGTGGGACGAGATCCTAATGACCAATTCCTACCTCTTGCATTTGGAGTTGTAGAAACTGAGTCAAAAGACACTTGGAGTTGGTTTATACAACTACTTATTGAAGACATTGGTGACCAAATGTGGTGTTTTATTTCTGACCAACAAAAGGCAAGTGTACAACTTTTTATTTTTGTGTGAATTATTTAAATTTCTTGTTCAAGTGTTTTATGTGGCTGTTCTAATTGTATACAGGGTCTTGTACAAGTGTTTGAGGAACAATACCCAGGATTTGAGCATAGATTTTGTGTGAGGCATCTTTATGCTAACTTTAAAAAGAGGTTTGGTGGTGGTACCCTCTTTAGGGACCTAATGATGGCTGCAGTAAAGGCTACTTATCTTGAAGCTCATGAACAATTCATGTAAAAGATCAAAGAAGTCAGCAATGATGCCTATGAATGGTTGGAGGCCATACCAAAAACCAAGTGGTGTAAGCATGCCTTTCCTTTATTTTCTAAGTGTGATGTACTGATGAATAATTTAAGTGAATCATTTAATGCCACTATTCTGCTTCAGAGGGATAAACCTATTATTACAATGTTTGAATGGATTAGGTGTTATCTTATGGGTAGGTTTGCAACTTTAAGGGAAAAGGTTAATGGTTATAATGGTAGGATTATGTCAAACCCACCTAGGAGATTGGATAGAGAGATTGAGAAGAGTACAAGTTGGACAGCAACTTATGCTGGACAACTAAGATTCCAGGTTACCCATGTGATGTTCACTGATAGTTTTGTAGTTGATCTGATTAACAAGACATGTTTATGTAATTTTTGGGTTCTCACTGGAATTCCATGTAGGCATGCAATTTCTGCAATCCATAGGAAAGTAGATAACCTCATTAACTATGTCCATAAATGTTACCACAAGACAACATATGTCAGATGTTATAAAGTAGGGATCACTCCTTTGAATGGCCAAAATAAGTGGCAAAAAACTAATGACCCAGCATATGTTCAAAAGAGGCCCAGAAAGGCCAAAAAAACTTAGGAGAAGAGAACCTGATGAGGGAAGCCAAACAAAATGGAGAAGAAGTAACACAAACCATAGATGCAAGTAATGTTTTGAGCTTGGACACAACAAAAGAACATGCAAGAAAAACAAGCAGATTGTGCTTCTTCCATCAGGAAGTACTAATGCTGCAAGTCAAGGAATGGCCAATGTTGCAAGTTCAAGAGTGCCCAATGTTGCAAGTTGTAACGACCCAGTTTTTGTGTGAGTTTTATTTAATCGAGTCGTTTGATTATTTTATTATTATTTTATTTTATTTTCTACTTTTATCTGAAAATATGTTATTTTTCTATGTTGTGATGTTTTATCGGGTTTTGGGAACGTTTGCGAGATATTTGAGTGTGGGGGTATTTTAGTCATTTTATGATATTTTTCATTAAGTAAGAAAATAGAAAATAGGAAGAGAGAAAAATAGAAAGAAAGAAAGGGAGAAGAAAGAAAAAGGAGAGAAAAGAGAAGAAGAAGAGAAATAGTGAGAAAACTTGGAAAATCAAAGAAAATAACTCCTAGAATCGATTTAATCGGGTAAGGGTGCGAAACTTAATTATTGTATGATTGTGTATGATTATGTATGTGTATTTGTGATGTTTGTTGGATTGTAATGAAAATATTTAGTAAAACCCATATTGTGTCAAATTGATTAGAAATTGATTAAATGTGTTGGAAATTATGTTGTTAGTGTTCATTATTGTTGATACATGATAGATACCTGTTGCTATGCATTGTATTGGTAATTTTTCTGGGTGTAGGTGAAAATTGGAGGATTTTTGGGTGGAAAACGCAAAACTTTGTTCTGCAGAAAATTTTCTGGTTTTTCCAGGTCATACGCGTATGGGGCATGTTCATACGCGTATGCACCTTGTCAATACGCGTAACGTGGGCGAGCCATGAGCCAATACGCGTATGGGATGTTGTTTTACTCGGCCATCTGCCCATTTGCGTATGATACGCGTATCATTTCAGGGAAATACGCGTATGGTGTTGGCCCTACGCGTATCGGAATTAAAATGGGGATTTTGGGAAGAAAATGGTTTCTGCCCATACGCGTATGGCCTTGGGCAATACGCGTATGGCATGGCGAGGATTTTGGGCAATACGCGTATGGCTCAGGGCAATACGCGTATGGTCAGGAGAATGGTAAAATGGGACTTTTCAAAATATCGTTTTTCGTTTTCTTTCGTAACTTAGGTTCCGTTTATCTGATTTTTACATTTTTGGTATCGTTGGAAATCTATTGAGTTGTACTTTCTCGTTATGATGATTTTGAAATAGTTATCCGATTTAATTATGTCGAAAAATTAGGAATAGTGTCGGTTGTTGACTTTTGTTGTTATACCTGTGCGTAATTGATGTGTATTATGCAAGGTGCTGTTGTATGATGTAAATGTATGTGTTTAGAGGGTGTTGTGATGATTTGTGGCCGTATGGCAAGTAAATGTATTGTTTTGGGCATAAGTGTAAAGTGTGATTTTGTTGATGTAGATGAATGCATGTATGTGTGTGCATACTAAATGTTATGAGTCATTGTATGCCAAGCATCATGATATGCATTGTTGAGACGTCCTGAGTGACGGTTTGGATTCTAGAGGGAATTCGCTATAACATCGTGTGCCTTATACAAAGAGGTGTGAGTGATGATTATAGACGATCGTGTGCCCATGTGGGGTGTGAGCGATCGGGTCGTGTGCCTTATACAAAGAGGTGTGAGCGATCCATAAACGTCGTGTGCCTTATACAAAGAGGTGTGAGCGACGGAGAACATCGTATGCCCGACGGGGAGTTACAGTGATGTAACGAGCGATGATTCCAGCAGAGTTCCTGAGTGAACTAGTGATGAGAAACAATGGAAGTCGGTACCGCATATGCATATGCATAGAGTCGTTGTGTCAGTCTCTTGCATTGCATAAATCATTATGGTTGTTTTATGTGTGGAATCGTGGATAAAATTGATACATGGATATGTGTTGGTGATGGAAATATGAATTATACCTTGTATTGCATTGTGTTTAAATTATTGTGTGAGTTGTGGTGAGAACCGTATATATATGTGTATTGTTGTGTTATATATATAATTGTATGCAATTATATTATGGTTGTCTTTCTCACCCTTCTGCTGTTTTATAATGCTCTATGAGGCATTGCAGATTAGAGTTGCTGGAGGTATTTTTGTGAAGCTTTGCGTCTTCATTCTTTTGTCGGTCGGCTCTGATATGTGACACCGGGTAGTTAGGGAGGCCGTTGGTGATATTTGTGTATTCTGTATATATATCTTTTGGCTTGTGCATGTACAACTTGATGTATGACAAACTTTTCATGATATATATATATGTTATTCAGTTTTAGATTTTCCGCTTTTATTCTAAAATCTGAAATGCGGGTGTAAAGAACTGAGTTCCTCTGTTGACTGCTACCCCACTATTGCATATCTTTATGAGCAGGTGTTGTATGTATTGTTTCAATATGATGTGATTCCCTCGGTCTATGCCATGATAATTTAAATATACTCTGACAAAATTTTGAATTTTCTTTTACTGCTTTATTTAATTGGGGGTTTAGATTAGGGGTGTTACATTAAGTGGTATCAGAGCCAGTTTGTGTCAGTCCGTGTCAGTTGCGTCAGTCCTTGTTGGTCGTTGTGGTTGGATGAGTTATATGTTTAACCATAGTTTCTATTATTGGAAATGAACAGAATATGGCTGGTAGGAATGATGCTGCTTTGGCTGCGGCTATGCAAGCTATGGCTCGTGCTGTGCAGGGTGCACCTCATGTTGCTGGTAATGATGAGTTCAGGAAGAATAAACCGCCTGTCTTCAAAGGAAGATATGATTCGGATGGTGCACAGATTTGGCTGAAAAAGATTGAAAGGATTTTCTGAGTGATGGATTGTGCGGAAGATCAGAAGGTGAGACTGGGTACTCACATGTTATTAGAAGAAGCCGATGATTGGTGGGTTGGTACTCGTCGTGTGTTGGAAGCTGCAGAGGAGGAGATTACTTGGGCTGTGTTTAATATGGAGTTTTTGAGGAGGTATTTTCCTGAAGATGTAAGAGGAAAGAAGGAGATCGAGTTTCTGGAACTGAAACAAGGTAACATGTCTGTTGTTGATTATACTGCTAAGTTTGTGGAACTTATGCAGTTTTATCCTCATTATGCTGAAGCGACTGCTGAATTTTCTAAGTGTGTGAAGTATGAGAATGGCTTGGGTCCTGAGATAAAGCAGGCAATTGGTTACCAAAGGATTCAGAGGTTTTCTGATTTGGTAGATTGTTGTAGGATTTATGAAGAGGACAGTAAGGCTCGTTCTACACATTACAAGAGTGTGAGCGAGAGGAAAGGGAAGCAACAGTTCTGTGGTGGTCCGCATGTGACACCAGCTGATAAAGGTAAACAGAGGGGAAATTTTGAGAAAAGGTCAAGTGGAGGAGGGATGTCTGGTCATATGAGATGTTATAGGTGTGGTGAAGTGGGGCATCGTCAGTTTGAGTGCAGGAAAGATTTTAAAAAGTGTTCTAACTGTGGAGGTGTAGGACACATTGCAGCTGATTGTAAGGGGAACGTGGTGAAGTGCTTTAATTGTGGTGAGCTGGGACATGTTAGTACAAAGTTTTCGAAACCGAAGCAAGCTCCAGCTAGTGGGAAAGTGTTTGCATTATCGGGAACTCAGACTTCGAGTGCAAATCGTCTGATCAGAGGTACTTGTTTTATTAATAGTACGCCTTTAGTTGCTATTATTGATACTGGAGCGACTCATTCGTTTATTTCGTCTGAGTGCGCGAAGCGTTTGAGTCTTGTGTTGTCTTTGATGGGTGGTGAAATGGTTATTGATACTCCAGCAATGGGGTCAGTAACTACTTCTTTGGTTTGTCTAAGATGTCCTTTGACCATTTATGGTAAAGACTTTGAGATGGATTTGGTGTGTTTGCCGTTGGAGGGTTTAGATGTGGTTCTGGGAATGAATTGGTTGCAATTCAATCGAGTTCATATTGATTGTTATCATAAGCTAGTAAGGTTTCCTTCTCTTGAGGAAGACGAAGACTCGAGTTTCTTATCTACCAAAGAGTTGAAGAAACTTTTGGCGGAGGAAGCTCAGTTGTTTGGATTATTCGCGTCTTTGACTGTGGATAGTCAAGTTTCACTTGATGTGTTTCCTGTTGTGTGTGAATTTCCGGAAGTGTTTCCTGAGGATATTTCAGACTTGCCGCCAGAGAGAGAGGTGGAGTTTTCTATAGATCTAGTTCCTGGTACTAGACCTGTTTCTATGGCACCTTATCGTATGTCGGCATCTGAGCTGGTTGAGTTAAAGAAACAGTTGAATGAGTTATTGGAGAAGAGGTTTGTGAGACCAAGTGTTTCTCCTTGGGGTGCTCCAGTTTTATTGGTGAAAAATAAAGATGGAAGTATGCGGCTGTGTATTGATTATCGCCAGTTGAATAAGGTGACGATTAAGAATAAGTATCCTCTTCCAAGGATTGATGATCTGATGGATCAGTTAGTTGGTACTTGTGTGTTCAGTAAGATTGATTTGAGATCAGGGTATCATCAAATAAGGGTGAAGGAGGAAGATATTCAGAAGACGACTTTTAGGACACGATACGGTCGTTATGAATATTCCGTGATGTCGTTCGGGGTTTCTAATGCGCCAGGTGTGTTTATGGAATACATGAATCGTATTTTTCACGAGCATCTGGATCGATTTGTCGTTGTGTTTATTGATGACATTTTGATTTATTCTAAGTCTCGGGAGGAACATGCAGAACATTTGCGTATTGTTTTGCAGGTTTTGAAGGAAAGTAAGCTTTTTGCTAAATTGTCCAAGTGTGAATTCTGGTTGTCGGAGGTGAGTTTTCTTGGACACATAATTTCAGGTAATGGCATTGTTGTGGATCCATCTAAAGTAGAAACAGTTCTACAATGGGAGGCTCCAAGATCCGTTACTGAAATTCGAAGCTTTTTGGGCTTGGCTGGTTATTACCGAAGGTTCATTGAAGGGTTTTCTAAGCTAGCACTTCCTTTGACCCAGTTGACTTGTAAAGGGCAAGCGTTCATTTGGGATATTCGGTGCGAGGAAAGTTTTAATGAGCTGAAGAGAAGATTGACGACAACTCCGATTTTGATTTTGCCGAATCCTAATAAACCATTTGTGGTTTATTGTGATGCTTCTTTGATTGGTCTAGGTGGTGTTCTGATGCAAGAAGGTAAGGTCGTGGCTTATGCTTCAAGGAAGTTAAGAGTTCATGAGAAAAATTATCCTACTCATGATCTTGAATTAGCGACTGTGGTTTTTGTGTTGAAGATTTGGAGGCATTATATCTACGGTGCAAGGTTTGAAGTCTTTAGTGATCATAAAAGTTTGAAATATTTGTTTGATAAAAAAGAACTAAATATGAGGCAACGTAGATGGTTGGAATTCTTGAAGGACTACGACTTTGGCTTGAATTACCATCCTGGTAAAGCTAACGTGGTAGCCGATGCATTGAGTCGGAAATCGTTACATATGTCCGCTTTAATGGTTAAAGAGTGGGAACTTTTGGAATCGTTTAGAGACTTGAGTTTGGTATGTGAAGTGACGTCGAATAGCGTTAGGCTTGGTATGCTAACGATTACTAATGATTTTCTGATGACTGTTTGTGAGAAACAAAAGCTAGATGTGAAATTTGTGGATTTAATGTTGTTGGGAGGTAAAGATGCGAATAGTGATTTTCAAGTGGATATTAATGGTGTTTTGAGGTTCCGAGGTAGGATTTGTATTCCAGATGATGCGGAGTTGAAAAAAATGATTTTGGAGGAAGGACACCGGAGTAATTTAAGTATACATCCGGGAGCGAATAAGATGTATCAGGATTTAAAGAAGATTTTCTGGTGGTCTGGATTGAAAAGAGATGTGGCTCAGTTTGTTTATGCATGTTTGACTTGTCAGAAATCGAAGGTGGAACATCTGAGGCCTAGTAGTTTGTTGCAACCGTTGGATATTTCTGAGTGGAAATGGGATAGCATTTCCATGGATTTTGTAACGGGGTTACCGAATACACAACGAGGGCATAATGCTATTTGGGTGGTTGTTGATAGGCTGACTAAATCGGCTCATTTCATTCCGATTGACATCAGTTTTCCTTTGGAGTCGTTAGCTGAGATTTACATCAGTGTGATTGTGAAGTTGCATGGGGTTTCATTGAGTATTGTTTCGGATCGAGATCCTAGATTTACCTCGAGATTTTGGGAAAGTTTACAGAAGGCCTTGGGTTCTAAACTGAGATTGAGTTCGGCTTATCATCCGCAGACGGATGGTCAGACGAAGAGGACAATTCAGTCGTTGGAGGATTTGTTGAGAGCGTGTGTTTTGGAACAAGGTGGTGCGTGAGATAGTTATCTTGCATTGATTGAGTTTACGTATAATAACAGTTTTCATTCTAGTATTGGAATGGCACCGTTTGAAGCATTGTATAGATGAAGGTGTCGAACACCTTTGTGTTGGCACGAATCTGGTGAGAGAACGGTAGTTGGACCAGAGTTGGTGCAGCAGACGACGGAGAAAGTGAAGCTTATTCGAGAGAAAATGAAGGCTTCTCAGAGTAGGCAAAAGAGTTATCATGATCGGAGACGGAAAGATCTTGAGTTCCAAGAGGGCGATCATGTATTTCTGAGGGTTACACCGGTGACGGGTGTGGGTCGTGCATTGAAATCGAAGAAACTTACTTCTCGGTTTATTGGTCCTTACCAGATATCCGCGAGAGTGGGTGCTGTGGCGTATAAGGTGGCGTTGCCGCTGAATCTGTCGAATTTGCACGATGTGTTTCATGTTTCACAGCTTCGAAAGTATGTTCCAGATCCGTCGTATGTGATTCCGATGAATGAGGTAGAAGTAAGGGAGAACCTTACGGTCGAGGCAGTACCAGTTAGGGTTTTGGGTCGCGAGGTGAAGCGGTTGAGGGGAAAGGATATTGCACTTGTGAAAGTGGCGTGGGGAGGCGCTGCTGAGGGCAATTTGACTTGGGAGTTGGAGAGACGGATGCGGGAGTCGTATCCAGAGTTGTTCGTCTCAGGTAATATTTTCGAGGACGAAAATTTCTAAGTGGGGGAGAGTTGTAACGACCCAGTTTTTGTGTGAGTTTTATTTAATCAAGTCGTTTGATTATTTTATTATTATTTTATTTTATTTTTGACTTTTATCTGAAAATATGTTATTTTTCTATGTTGTGATGTTTTATCGGGTTTTGGGAACATTTGTGAGATATTTGAGTGTGGGGGTATTTTAGTCATTTTATGATATTTTTCATTAAGTAAGAAAATAGAAAATAGGAAGAGAAAAAAATAGAAAGAAAGAAAGGGAGAAGAAAGAAAAAGGAGAGAAAAGAGAAGAAGAAGAGAAATAGTGAGAAAACTTGGAAAATCAAAGAAAACAACTCCTAGAATCGATTTAATCGGGTAAGGGTGTGAAACTCAATTATTGTATGATTGTGTATGATTATGTATGTGTATTTGTGATGTTTGATGGATTGAAATGAAAATATTTAGTAAAACCCATATTGTGTCAAATTGATTAGAAATTGATTAAATGTGTTGGAAATTATGTTGTTAGTGTTTATTATTGTTGATACATGATAGATACCTGTTGCTATGCATTGTATTGGTAATTTTTCTGGGTGTAGGTGAAAATTGGAGGATTTTTGGGTGGAAAACGCAGAACTTTGTTCTGCAGAAAATTTTCTGGTTTTTCCAGGTCATACGCGTATGGGGCATGTTCAAACGCATATGGACCTTGGCAATACGCGTAACGTGGGCGAGCCATGGGCAAATACGCGTATGGGATGTTGTTTTACTCGGCCATCTGCCCATTTGCGTATGATACGCGTAGCATTTCAGGGTAATACGCGTATGGTGTTGGCCCTACGCGTATCGGAATTAAAATGGGGATTTTGGGAAGAAAATGGTTTCTGCCCATACGCGTATGGCCTTGGGAAATACGCGTATGGCCTTGGGAAATACGCGTATGGCATGGCGAGGATTTTGGGCAATACGCGTATGGCTCAGGGCAATACGTGTATGGTCAGGAGAATGGTAAAATGAGACTTTTCAAAATATCGTTTTTCGTTTTCTTTCGTAACTTAGGTTCCGTTTATCTGATTTTTACATTTTTGGTATCGTTGGAAAGCTATTGAGCTGTACTTTCTCGTTATGATGATTTTGAAATTGTTAGCCGATTTAATTATGTCAGAAAATCGGGAATAGTGTTGGTTGTCGACTTTTGTCGTTATACCTGTGCGTAATTGATGTGTATTATGCAAGGTGCTGTTGTATGATGTAAATGTATGTGTTTAGAGGGTGTTGTGATGATTTGTGGCCGTATGGCAAGTAAATGCATTATTTTGGGCATAAGTGCAAAGTGTGATTTTGTCGATGTAGATGAATGCATGTATGTGTGTGCATACTAAATGTTATGAGTCATTGTATGCCAAGCATCATGATATGCATTGTTGAGACGTCCTGAGTGACGGTTTGGATTCCAGAGGGAATTCGCTATAACATCGTGTGCCTTATACAAAGAGGTGTGAGCGATGATTATAGACGATCGTGTGCCCATGTGGGGTGTGAGCGATCGGGTCGTGTGCCTTATACAAAGAGGTATGAGCGATCCATAAACGTCGTGTGCCTTATACAAAGAGGTGTGAGCGACGGGGAACATCGTATGCCCGACGGGGAGTTACAGTGATGTAACGAGCGATGATTCCAGCAGAGTTCCTGAGTGAACTAGTGATGAGAAACAATGGAAGTTGGTACCGCATGTGCATATGCATAGAGTCGTTGTGTCAGTCTCTTGCATTGCATAAATCATTATGGTTGTTTTATGTGTGGAATCATGGATAAAATTGATACATGGATATGTGTTGGTGATGGAAATATGAATTATACCTTGTATTGCATTGTGTTTAAATTATGGTGTGAGTTGTGGTGAGAACCGTATATATATGTGTATTGTTGTGTTATATATATAATTGTATGCAATTATATTATGGTTGTCTTTCTCACCCTTCTGCTGTTTTATAATGCTCTATGAGGCATTGCAGATTAGAGTTGCTGGAGGTATTTTTGTGAAGCTTTGCGTCTTCATTCTTTTGTCGGTCGGCTCTGATATGTGACACCGGGTAGTTAGGGAGGCCGTTGGTGATATTTGTGTATTCTGTATATATATCTTTTGGCTTGTGCATGTACAACTTGATGTATGACAAACTTTTCATGATATATATATATATATATATATATATATATATATATATATATATATATATATATATATATATATATATGTTATTCAGTTTTAGATTTTCCGCTTTTATTCTAAAATCTGAAATGTGGGTGTAAGGAACTGAGTTCCTCTGTTGACTGCTACCCCACTGTTGCATATCTTTATGAGCAGGTGTTGTATGTATTGTTTCAATATGATGTGATTTCCTCGGTCTATGCCATGATAATTTAAATATACTCTGACGAAATTTTGAATATTCTTTTACTGTTTTATTTAATTGGGGGTTTAGATTAGGGGTGTTACACAAGTTCAGGAGTGCCCAATGTTGAAGTCAAGAAATACCAACACAAGCTAGTCATACAAGTTAACCCACAATGGCACCTAAAAAAAGGGTATTGTCATATTGTCTTTATTTACATTTTTAGATTGTATAAATTGTGATTGCTATTTTAGATTGTATATATTATGATTGCTATTGTGACTGTTTCCTTTAGGGGAGGCCTAAAGGAGCTACTACCAAGGGAACAACTAAGGAACCTAAGAAGTCAAAGATTAAGGAACCAAAAGCACCAACTGTCAAGAATGGAACAAGCAAGGAAGGTGGTCCAACTGATCCACCTGCTAATGAAGGTCATACTAAAGATGGTGAGAAAGTTGTCACTAGTGTTGTCAATGAAACTGATGCTGTCAATGCTGAGTCCATGAAGACTACAACAGATGTTGTACCTGATGTTGTGGTGACTCAGCCCATGGAGAGTGCAACTAAACCTGCAAAACCAGATGTTGTGGTGACTCAGCCCAAGGAGACTGCACCTAAACTTGCTCAACTTGATGCTGTGGTGACCCATACCAAAGATACTGCACCTAAACCTGCTAAACCTGATGCTGTGATACCTGAGCCCATGGAGACTGCACCTAAACTTGCTACAAGTTTGGATGATACTATGAAACTATTGTTAATGGGTGATGCTGTCTTGGACATTCAACCTTTGAAAGTTGACAAATCACCCTTCAAGGCAACTACACCAAAACCTACAGGTGCCAAGGTCTTCTTTGGAAAACAACCCAAAATTTGCAAAAATAAGCCATTCAAGCCACCTGGTATTAGAACAGACATTTCAAGACCAACATACGGTAAGCCTCTAAAGTTTAAAACCCAGAGCAGGTACAAGACTCAATCTCAGGGTTCAGTTGAAAAAGGCAGTCTGATAGGCTAAGGAGTTTGAAGACCATGAACAAACCTGGCCCTGGGAAGAAAATTGATGATCCAGTTGTTATACTTGAAGTAGATTGATGACAGGCCATCTGTTTTGTTTTCATTGTTGTGAATTTTGTCTATGTAATGTTGTTAAGTAATCTGTATACATTGATTGACTAAGTTGTTTTGTTAAGTACTCATTTTGGTGTAGTCTTGGTGCATTGTAATTTTGGTTGGTCGACTTGTTAAGCTCAAGTCATTCTGTATCCCTTGTGATTGAATTCTATTTCAATACATTCTGTTTTGGTGGCTCAAGTAATGTCCATGATGTCTAATTCAACTCATTATGTATCAATTTACATGATGTTAATTTACATTACGCATCAAGTGTGAATACTGTCTATTTTACTCATTATTTCAACTAATTTTGGTGGATCAACTATCTATGTCAATGACACTACACAACTGTAATCTTTTACATTAAGGGTTCATCATTTAATTGACAATATTTTTGTTACATTCATCAATTCGAATTTCAAGTTGCCAAATACTGTCAAGGTGTCAAACACTATCAAGGTGCCATACTGTAATCATTTCATCAACAACAGTTTGGTTAGATTCTACAATACCAATTTCATTCCATTCATCAACACCTTTGGTCATCAACAACTATTTCATTTCAATTACATCAACAACCATTTCATTACATTAAGCAACCAAAATTTCATTACAATTTCACCAACAACAACTTCATTACATTCATCAGCCCAAAATTACACAACTACTAATTTCAACAGTTACACTTCATTACAATGAAAACATTAATCATCAAAGACACTACAACACATATAAGCTTTATTTTCCCAACCACTGTCTTTGCTCTCAATTTTGTTTGTAGCTTGAAATTCTTCTTCTTCGCACCTTCGTACAACTCCCTAAGCAGCTCATTTGTCTCTGCTTCCTTAATCCTATACTTTTCTGCTTGTTCATTGTCATTAACATCTGAATCGAGCAGATCTTTATCCCAAACAAACAAATCACAAGTTTCTTCAGTCTACCAATAAGGGCATCTCCAGAAAAGCCTACCTTTGTTGCAACCATTTTTACAGACATATGATACCATACGAGCATGACAACCACAATTCCTTCCACGTCGGATTCGCACAGAGCAACTAGGCATGTTAATGTGTTTTGAATCGCTTGTTCTTGAGCACGCCATCAAACAAATTATGCTGAACTTAACAAAAGAAGAACAAAGACGAAATCAGACGAAGAAAAATCAAAAGACCAAGATGAAATTAGGTTTACATATGAGAAAGAGGAAAACGATAGACATGAATTTAGGTAAACAAAAGAGAAAGAGAAAATGAACTTAAGGCATTCACATCTGCTGATGTGTCTATTCATCTGATGACGTGGATATTACAACATATCCAATGATCTAAAACAAATTTCCAGTTCATCGTCCACGTCTTCATCCGTTAAAATAAATAGACGTCAGTGATGCAAATTGGAGACAGACAGCTTTAGGAGAACGAAACATTGAACACACATTTTAGCGGGACTTAATCCGAAGTTTGACTTATTTACAAAGACCTAAAACATATTTAACCCTTTAAATGTTTTGAACGTTACATTAACCTTATACGCCTACCTTACTCTGCCTATCATTGCATAAAAAGATCACATTAATATCTCTATTTCTATTTTTGGATGTATTATCAATAACAGTTATGCATATTTTATTATAGACCATATTTTACTTCATTTTTATTTTAAAAATAATTTAGAAAGGCACCTAAACATTGAGTTTGCACGTGTCATTTGTTATACCAGTTTCGTACAATATAGGAATGCTATTTTCTTTTTGTTCTTAAATAAACATCCTTAGGTGTAAACAGCGTTGGAATTTCGAGTTACAACAAAATTTGCCTTTACACATGTGACAAATGGAGAATGAATTTTAATACATGATGTAAACAAGATCTACTTTTTTGTCTAATCATAACATCAATATGTAATGAATACAAAAGTCTTGATTAAAAATAGTGGAGGAAAAATACAATGATGCACTTTGTGATTGCCGGCCAATTTTTTTTTCTCCATCTATCACAATAATCATCGAACCTTAAAAGAATAATTGATATCACACTTTACATTTATGATGTTCATTAATAATAAATAAAGTATCTTTTAATAACTTCATTAATTGTCTAAAAAATCTTAAAGTACATTAAATAAAGCCATCATGGCATAAGATACATAATTAAATAAAAAGCAAGAAAGTTGTGAGTTCCAGTTTAGTTGGTTCAACATGTATACGCCACCTTCCACTAATATTCTCCAAAACCATACACAATATTATTATTCCATATAAGATATATACCATGGGACCCATTATTTCTTTTTTCTAACAAAATATATTAAACAAATAAATAAAGAAGAACAGAGTGCAAGAAATTGCAGGTTCTCGGTTTTTCATACACAAAAATTCAACATTATCTCTTCTTCTTTTGTAGCGTTTACGTCAAGAATGTTAAAATCTTACAATATTCTATAAACCATGTTTTCGCTTCCTTCCATTTCACGTATTTCAGATTCCAAACTTTGAAGCTTTCTTTCTTATTTTCTCACCAGATAAGTTTTTCATTCGTATCAAATTCTTGTTGAATTTGTTGTTTATTCTTTTCTCGAATTCTGTTTTCTGATAATTCCAGAGAGGGATTTCGTTCTCATTCAAATCTGAGTTTGGTTGTTGTTGTCCCCTCTCTGAATTGGGATTTGTATTCTTCAGAAACAAATCCTGATTTGGAGAGACGGGTATGTGTAAATAACCTAGTTGTTGTTTCTTTAGCTTTAAGGCTTTGAGCTTCTCTCACTATAGCTTCAACTATACTGTTGTTCTTGTATGCAGCTTTGAGCTATTTGCTACTAAATTTTGTTTTTTATTGAAACTCCTTGTGTTTGGGTTTTGATTCTAGGTTTTTTGTGTATGCAATTGAAAAAAAAAGAGAGGAAAGTTTTTATTTACTACTGAGATCTCGGTCTAGGTCTCTGTAGCACTGACATCTCTGAAAAAATGGGTGTCTGTGTCAATGTTGTGTCCAAAACCGATACCATTATTTGTGATTACATTTAATTTATTTATTTTTTAAAATTATTATTGGTGTCTGCGTGTCAGTGTTGGTATCGTGTTTCTGGTGTTTGTGCTTTATATTGTGAGGGTTGTGGTTTAGGAGGCTTGTGTCTAGGAATAGTTTGTTTACTATTTGATTGTTGGGTTTATAATGGGGAAGAAAAAGAAGCAAATAGGGGAAACAAGTGAAGAGAATGGGAATCATAGAACGATTGAGGATAAAAGCTCGAATGTGTATGATAATGATACTTTAGTGTTTATATCTATGGCTCAAGAGTTGAAGGAAGAAGGCAACAAGATGTTTCAGAAGAGAGATCTTCTGGGGGCTATGGTAAAGTATGAGAAAGCGCTCAAGTTGTTTCCGAGTAATCATATAGATGTGTCGTATGTGCGTAGCAATATGGCTGCGTGTTATATGCAGATGGGACTTGGTGAGTATCCTAGGGCGATTAATGAATGCAATTTGGCTCTTGAGGTTACTCCGAAATATAGTAAAGCTTTGTTGAAGAGAGCGAGGTGTTATGAGGCTTTGAATAGACTTGATTTGGCGTTGAGAGATGTTAGTGCTGTTTTGGTGATGGAGCCGAATAATATCATGGCATTGGAGATCTCGGATAAGGTGAAAAGTGCGCTTGAAGATAGAGGTTTAAGAGTAAATGATGCGCAAATTGAGTTGCCTCCAGATTATGTTGAACCTTCTTTTGGTGTCTCTTCTAAAAAGGCAGTGAAAGAAAAGAAACACAAGAAGAAGAGCAAAAAAGAGAAGGTGACGTCTTCCAATGAAATCGCAGAAAATCAATCTGAGGAGAAACTTGAGGTAGTGAAAGAAAAGAAACACAAGAAGAAGACCAAAAAAGAGAAGGCGACGGCTTCCAATGATCTCGTAGAAGAAAATCAAGCTGAGGAAAAACTTGAAGAGAAGAAAGACGAGGACAACATTTCAGCACATAAGACTGACGACAATCATCTTGAAGAGAAAAAAAAGGGTTGTAAATCTAAAAAGAAGGTGGACAAGGAAAAGATTGATAAGCAGAAAGATGATGTTAAGGAGGTCAATGAAGAAAAAAGTAATGGTATAAACGAAGCGGTACCTAAGAAAACAGTGAAACTTGTTTTTGGCGATGATATAAGATGGGCTCAATTGCCAGTTAATTGCAGCCTCTTTCAGCTAAGAGAAGTTGTTTGTGACCGGTTCCCAGGCCTAGGAGCAGTTCTTGTCAAATATAGGGATCTAGAAGGTGATTTGATCACAATCACTTGTGATGAAGAACTGGTGTTGGCTGAAACAGGATCACAGGGTTCCATCCGACTGTATATAGTAGAAGCTAATCCTAATCACGATCCATTCTATGACAAACTTCACGTGAAGGATGTTGAAATTGATAATGCTCCTAAGAATGGCATGGTGAAATCAAACGAAATTATTAGCCCATCTTGTGTTGAAGATTGGATCATTCAATTTGCACAACTGTTCAAGAATCATGTTGGATTCGAATCCGACAGATACTTAGATTTTCATGAACTTGGGATGAAACTCTATTCAGAGGCGGTGGAGGAGACGGTTACAAGCGAAGAAGCGCAAGGGCTATTTGACATGGCAGGAGGGCAATTCCAAGAGATGACGGCTCTAGCATTGTTCAACTGGGGAAATGTGCACATGTCCAGGGCAAGGAAGAAAGTGTATTTGACTGATGATTCTTCTAAAGAGCGTATGTACGAACAAATCAAAAGTTCATATGAATGGGCGCAAAAAGAATATGCCAAAGCTGGAGAAAAATTTGAAGCAGCCATTAAAATAAAGTCAGATTTTTATGAAGGCTTCCTTGCTCTAGGTCAGCAGCGGTTCGAGCAAGCAAAACTATCCTGGTATTATGCACTCAGTAGTAATATAGATTTAGCAACATGGCCCTCCACAGAGATTCTTCATCTTTACAACAGTGCTGAGGAGAATATGGAGAAAGGAATGCTGATGTGGGAAGAATCGCAAGAGCAGGAAACGAGTGAAACCTCCAATATCGAATTGAACGGGCTATTTAAAAATATGTCATCAGATGAAACTGCTGCACTGGCCGCAAACATGAGGTCTCAGATAAATCTCTTGTGGGGTACAATGCTATATGAGCGGTCGATTGTAGAATTCAAATTAGGGCTACCTATATGGCATGAATCTTTAGAAGTTGCAATCGAGAAATTTGAACATGCAGGAGCTTCTCCAACAGATACAGCTGTAATGTTGAAAAACCACTGTTCAAATAACACTGCTGTAGATGGTACATTTTCTCTCCTGGCTAGAAAGTTTTATGCATAATAGACATGCATTCGTTCATATATATACTAACACTTTTTCCAACAGGTCTAGGTTTCAAAATTGATGAAATAGTACAGGCATGGAATGAGATGTATGAAGCGAAAAAGTTGCAGAAAGGAGTTCCGTCCTTTCGTTTGGAAGCTATGTTCAGAAGACGAGCCTCAAAAATTTACCATGCCTTTGAGCTTTTATGAGTTGCATGCTTTTCTTCAAGTTTTTGAAGAATCACAGGGCCAACACTCACATATTTTGCTTCTGTGCTTGAATTGCTATTGTCACCACCATAAGGTAACTGAAAGTCTAAGACCTATACTGATAAAATTCATATTATTGCTTCTCTTTAAGTAGTGTTTTCATTACTTGCATTTGTTTATCTGTATGATTTGTTCTCTGACATGTACATTTCTGTAAAATGCAAAAACCTATGTCTGCATCCTGCAAAAGCTTCTTACAGATATGAGAATGATAAGTTTATGTAGTCCGTAGAGTATTGGTGTAAGATTTAGCAAATGAAAATTTCAGTACGGTTATGGAAACTACTTCTCAATTTGTAAATAAAACACTCATTAAGAGGGTTTGTAGCATGAAAAAGAGTAGTAACAGTATAATCATTAGTAGTCATTAACAAAGTTACTGCTGGTATGTCCAGCGTTCGACATTGACATGACACTGGTATATGTGATTACGTTCACCCACTTCAATTTTCTCATATTATTAAAGGCGTTTACATGTCAATGTTGTGCCTGTAAATCTATGTTTGTACTTAATAGGTAGGGTCTTTAGGCAATTAATTGTAATTGAGGGGGGTGGGAATAAACTGGGAAGAGAGAGAGTTGACACTAAATTGAGGGTAGTGACTGTCAAGTTGACACTTGTGACAGTAAATTGTAATAAAACTGCAGATCGATTAAATAGGAAAGGGAGAGTCTAGGTTTCTTGAACACCAACATGAGCTAGTTTATTATTTTCAATATTTTATCGTATCCATATTATTTCTTGTATATCAATACACTAAGTTATAAAGTAGAATTTGTGACTTGAATAAACTTTTTCTCGGTCTCATTAACCCTGATCCAGTTCTATTAGGGGTCCCTTTTTTGATGTTTTATTGTTAAAAAAAATTAGTTTGCTTTGTGTTACACCTTAGATATGTTTTTATAAGAGTAAAGCAATTAAATGAATTCGTTGGCCAAGGTCAATTATTCTGCAAGTATCTTCGAAAAAATAATATTTCAAGAACTGGTTGGAGAGATGAGATGATTCTTTTGAACATATATAGTTTGTACGTAAGTCTCTTGTAGAACTTATGGAAATGGTGTTTGATATGCCTAAAATCTATTTCCAGCTTAATTCAATATGCTCTCTAGGATAGCTGACGAAAACAACGTACAACTTATATGAAGACAAGGGAAGGGAGGATATAAGGAGGGAGAGTGTTTGATCTCCCCTTGCTTAAAACTTTATATACTAATATTTACTGTATAAAAAACACTTATGAAGGCTATTTAATCACTCTTTTTTGTTAGTTGTAGAAATAGCTTATTTAAAAGAGCTTGTATAATAAGTTCTTATTCAAAAGCACTTAATTAAGTTGTTTATGACAAAAGAGCCTTTATTATATTATGAATGTATGATGCAAGTGCAAATAATAAACTTCTAGCAATAATTGAACTGTTAATAGCAAGAAATGCATGCGCAATTGGAGGGAAAGAGGAGATGATTGAAAGAATCCTAGATTGGAAAATTTGGTATTAACTAAGAAATTGATTTTTAGCTGCTGGTTTTGATTACATGCAACAATATTAATGTATACTTTCACTAACAACTTTCAATTGTTAAGCATCTTCATAATGAAGTGATTATTCTCTTAATTTATTGTTTTGGTAGTTGGCTGTTTTCATTAATTTAAGAAATAGCAAACTAGTCCCAAACTAAAAAACGTCAATGAATTTCACCCCCAAATTGAAATATCTCTTTTTTTGTTCTCTAGATGAACTGATAATAACCACTTGAAACTTACACACACAACTATGAGGTCCAGGGTTCGAACCCTGGTGATGGCGTCCAACCTACCAATATCTACTTTTTGCCCTTTGTGTGATTTGTGGACAATTGAAATATCTCTTTAAGAAACATAACAATCAATATAAGACCTGAATAGTGACCCCATGGGTTGGCCTAGTGGGTCTTGAGAGTGTGTTTCTCTCAAGGTCTTAGGTTCAAATCCTATTAAGTACAATCAACTTTTGTGTGGGCCAGTTCATACGGAACTTTGCTTCGGCTTTAAACAGAGCCTCTACTAGTGAACAGTGGGGTTGGTCCCTCTTGAATTAGTCGGTCTCAAAGCTGGATACCAAGATTTCCAAAAAAAAAAAAAAAACCTGAATAGTGCATATGACTTGAAGAGTCTCTCAATGCATCAAGATAAGCATAATACTTTTAAATCTATGGTGCTAAATTTGGAAAAAGGACTGAATTGAATTACATTATTCAATTAGGGGAGTGCATTTGTATTTCGCAAATTTGAGAGGTTAGGTTGACAGAACCTTACGATTTTAAGAACTAAAATGCTGATATCCTCATTTTAAACATAGAATCCAAATTCCAATGAACATTTGTGTCACATATGTGTTGAGATTTTGTGCACGATTGGCATTGCTTAATGGTATTAGCTTCAGTTGGATTTTGTTCATAAAACATGACAATGATTTATATATTATACTTATCTTTGCCGTGTTATTGTGCAGGCTTGTTTTGCTATTTTCAGGAGTTTGGTTTCTAGTTCAATTAACTCTGTAGTTATAGAAAAGAAGGGGGAAGAACTATTCTTTGCATTGTGCTTACATAGGTGTTTGAAGAATGTAGGAGATTGCGAGTTCCTTAACAGGTTGGGAAGATGGAGATACTAGAATTGCTTTTAACTCAATTTCTGGCTTTGCTCATTGCCTCCCCTTTATGGTTTAGGTTTAGGATGTTTTGAGTTTATAACGAAATCAGTGGGAGATTTGTAATAGTTGGTTTGTGTTTTCTTGGTTGAGTTAGTATTTCTTCATCAGATCTCCTTGTACTAGTTTTTTATTTTTTATTTATTATGTATTATTTTATTTTTTATAAGGATGATCATAGAAGCATTTAAGATTGTTTATTGCATCTCTTCCACCATTTTAAAATGGGCTTTTTGACTTGGTTAAAAAAAAAAAAAAACTCTGTTGACGTCCATGTCTCATGCACTGTGCCACCTATGTTTGTATAAACATCTATTTAAATTTAATTGGATATGTATTCATCTACCATCCATTGAATGCAATATTATTTTTTGTTTTATAAATTAATACATTTAAATTTTAATCAATTTTGCTAAGAGGATATCGGTTTTTAATTCAAATACAAGAGTATTAAAAAAAACTATTTTTTATTTTTTATATTTGTAAATGATGTAGAAATTTTTTATTCATGTATAGGTAAAGTGAGGCAAAATGTGAGTCTACAAATGCCTTCGAGGAAGTTAGAGTTTTTAACTTGCAGCCGAACACTTAAATCAGACACATCCCATAGTTTTAATTTTAAAACTTGTCTTTGATAAAAATTTGAAACAAATTTTTCAGACAAAATTTTGGGTAGACAAATCAGAATTTTCGATACAAATTAAATTTTTGGTAGTATATTTATAATTTCCAGTATACCGGAATTTCTAAAATTTCCATTAACTTACAAATATTATCGGAAATTCTAAAAGTACTATTGTATACTGGAAATTTCAACCAAAGTGAAATTTTTTGTAGTGTTATTTGTTTGAAATTTTAAATGCTCAGGATTTTGCCGACAGTTTTGGACGAATGTGATTGCACCGACAGTTGTGTGGTACATAATAAATGCAAAGTTGTATAAATAGAGGGGGTCGCCTGTTGTTTGATAAAAACATCTCAAAATACCTCTTCCTCAATTTTTGATTAAGGCAGAAATGTACTTCAACGAAGTTTCACCTCCCGTAGACTTCTAACTTCCGGATGACACCACATTTCTCGCCGCCTTCACATCCAAGTTGAACGAATTGTTGCCTTATTGTGTGAGAAAAATTATATTGATACTGATGGAAGGGTGAAATACAACCTTATTGAGTTGAGTACCGATGAAGACGTGAAGGATATATGAAGATCATTTCGCCGCAGGTTAACAAAGGGGCCGATCGAGTTAGATGCTAAGATTTCAAGGTCTGTCGACCACATAATTAAGATTATGAAACATCCAAAATCATCTGGTAGTGTCTAGTTTTCTTATTTATTATCGTTTTCTTAAGTTATGTTTAAGTTATGTGCTCCATAATTTATATTCATGTTGAATCAATGAAAGATAAAAAATATTATCTATTAAAAAGTTCTGATGAAGATGTCTGAGTAATGTTACATGTAATATACAAATAGTAAACAAATAATACATAAAGATAACAATAATGTCTAAATAGGTCCCCTCACAGGCTATGTGTGCAACACGAGATAATATAGTATAAACCTCGCCATTTGGGTTTACCAAACCCATGAGGTTATCCATAATAACTGAAATCATCTAAAGGCGCTGCTGGTCATCAACATCGGCTGTAGAAGGCGGCGGCGACACGTCATCGATAGGTACCCCAACATCGGAAGGCCCAACATCATCTGTATGCTCAACAGATGGGATGATGTGAGAGTGTGATAGGTACCACTCCAAGTAACCAAGAGTATGATATGTAGCACTCCAAGTAACCATCCTCACACTACGAGGCATGCTGAACCGTAACTGCGCGATCTCTAATGGCACAACCATAGTTAATGATGTTACTCTGAAACCATCTGTCAATGCCCGTCGATGGAATATTCGGAACTGGTCGTGGGATGCTCAGAACATAACCATACTTTCGCAAACACCTCTCAGGCAACTGTCTAGCGACCTTGGTCTCCCACCGCATATAACCTGAATACAAAAAAGAGTCATCAAACTCACGGTGGGCTTTATGATCAGTGTATGGTGTCTAGATGACATCATATACGGTCAGTGCATCTAGCCTCCTCCTGTACTCCGCAACACCACCGAGATGTGACTGTCTGGCCTTCCATATCCTCGCTCGTGGGGCTCCCAATAGGGAATGTTGTACCCTTCTGTCACAGATGGTGGGGGAAATGCTCGTATATATAACACTGATATCAGAACACTGATATCAGAACACAAACATAACAAATAATAATTAAGAAATGTTATTCGTAACAAATAAATAAGAAATCAACAACAAACAATAATTTCAAGTATACCTGTAATAGACTCAAATAACCCGCAAGTTGTCTGGTCTCAAATACTGTCGCCACTCCAAGTGTTGTATACAGGATGGTTAATGCAGCGTGTAACACCTTTCTACCCCACATACAATTTTAGGAAAAACACTTAATATTATCAGAGTAAAAATCAGCAAGAAGGGTGCCACATATATTCAACCGACATTCAAAATCCTTGTCCTGTCCCGTAACACGGGTTATTCATTCATCATTAACATAAATTAACAACTACACAGCGGAATCAAACTTTTAGTTCAGGCCAACAAAATACTTCATAGATAAAAGTCTCCAATTCAAAATGGCATCAACAATATGAAAAGAAATTCTAACATAAAACCAAAAAGAAATACGAGGTTCACAACTAATCCCAACCCGATGTTACATGACACAGAGCAGGACACCACTTAAAACATGGCTAAAACGACAAAAGGACGCTCCAAGACTCAATCCTCCAGCACCGCAAGTCTACTCTTGGCTATCTGCAAGTTACCCACGTAAGAGGCAACATTTTCAAGCAGGCAGGGTGAGAAATCACAATTCATTATAATAGTATAAGTACGTGGAAGATAAACAGAGTAAGCAACATAACATCATAGCATCGTCAACAGAATCTTCACAACAAAATCACAATTACATCATTCATATGCAATGTCAACTATAATGAAATGCAAAGGATGCATGTGGTACCGATTCAACGTGGATGGACACTGGCCATCAACCCTCCAAAAGGAGCATAACGTAATCAACGTATCACTTCAATCCGCACAATGGGATTGAAGCTACCAATGGACCGAAGCCCCAACATAAAAATGCTATGAAATGCAATAATGCTAAACCTCTGCAATTCATCAACCATCAACGTGTGCATCATTCATTTCATATTCAACAAGTATTCATCATACAATCATGTTTTATCATCATGCATCAACAACAACTCGACAATGAAAGATTAGCACGAGAAAACGTCAAGAAACCTCAAGAGAAACAACAACAAAAAAAAATAGCAAAACAGCTGTCTGACACGGCCACCCGTGTCCTGTGACACGGCCCGTGTCAGGCTTCCAATATCCAAAACACAAAATAGACAACATACAACACCCACACACGGCCGCCCGTGTCCTGTGACACGACCCGTGTCCGAAGCCCTGAAGCACAAATCCAAAACAGCAAAAATTACGGTAGGAACAGTAGGATGACACGGCCGCCCGTGTCCTGTGACACGGCCCGTGTCAGGATGCGAAACCCAGAATTTTTCAAAAGATTTTTCTGCTACGTTTTGACTTCAAATATCCCAAAATTCAGTTTTTCCAATACGAAAATGTGGCCAAAAGACTCACACAATACTCATACATCAACACATAACATTCTATTTCATTATATTTAATAAAATCAATCATCCCTAACTAATTCTACATCATCAAAAACCACAATTTCCCAAAATTCACAAATACCTAATCTATTCATAACCAAATCCTATAGAACTATAATAAGCCATGAAAACTCCCCATACCTTAGAGAAATTCAGTAGCTTTCTCCTTCTCTATGATTCTTCAGCAACCTTCAAGCCTTAGGGTTCTTTTCCTTCTCTTCTCCTCTTCAGCGTTCTTCACAAAAACACGATCAGTTAGAAAAGTGATCGGTCATCTCCTCTTTAGACAAGATATTCCAGTTTATGAACTTTCAACTCTACCCTTACCTCTTTTGCCTTTAAGACCATCTTGCCCTCTTTCTTAATATTTTTAATAATAATAATAATAGTACAAATAATACATTAATTATTCATCCTATTAAATTATTTAAAAATACTCTTTTGATCCAAAATCCTCCATAATTACCAAAACTTCGTAATTCCTTCCAATTTAATTAAATAAATAAATGATTAATTTAGATTTTCGGGGCGTTACAACTCTCCCCTACTTTACGAATTTTTGTCCTCGAAAATTTACCTCATTCGAATAACTCGGGATAGGATTCCTTCATCTTGCTTTCTAGCTCCCAAGTCATGCTTTCTCCGGCAGTCCTAACCAGACAACTTTCACCAACGCAATCTCCTTGCCTCTTAAAACCTCCATCTCACGTTCCGCAATTCGTACAGGCATCGTTTCCACAGTAAGATTATCCCTTACTTGCACATCATCCATATGAATCACATGAGATGGATCTGGAATGTACTTCCGGAGTTGTGACACATGAAACACATCATGTAAATTAGACAGAATAGGCGGCAAAGCCACTCTATAAGCAACATTTCCAACTCTGTCTGAAATCTGAAACGAACCAATAAAACGAGGAGTAAGCTTCTCAGACTTCAGCGCACGCCCAACACCTGTCACAGGTGTAACTCTCAAAAACACATGGTCACTTGCTTGGAATTCAAAATCTTTCCTTCGCTTGTCATGATAACTCTTCTGCCTATTTTGGGAAGATTTCATCTTTTCTCGGATCAACTTCACCTTCTTAGTAGTATCTCGAACAATTTCAGGTCCCATCACTACACTTTCTCCAGATTCATGCCAACATAAAGGAGTCATACATCTCCGACCATACAATGCTTCAAAAGGTGCCATTCCTATACTAGAATGATAACTGTTATTATAAGTGAACTCTATTAATGGTAAATGAGTGTCCCAAGAACCTCCCTGCTCGAGAACACATGCTCGCAACAAATCCTCCAACGACTGAATAGTCCTTTCTGTTTGACCATCCGTCTGAGGCTGATACGCCGAACTCAACCTCAACTTAGAACCCAACGCTTCTTGCAAACTCTTCCAAAAATCAGAAGTAAACCACAGATCTCTATCCGACACAATACACAAAGGGACACCGTGCAGCTTCACAATTACACGAATATAAATCTCCGCCAACTTCGATACTGGAAAACTGATGTTAATAGGAATAAAATGAGCTGACTTTGTAAGCCTATCAACAATCACCCAAATAGAATCATGTCCTCCTGAAGTATTAGGCAGTCCCGTCACAAGGTCCATTGAAATGTTATCCCATTTCCATTCTGGAACTTCTAACAGTTGCATCAACCCCGCAGGCTTCTAATGTTCAACTTTCGACTTCTGACAAGTTAAACATGCATACACAAAACGAGCTACATCACGCTTCATCCCAGGCCACCAAAACAATTTCTTCAAGTCCTGATACATCTTTGTAGCCCCCGGATGAATACTCAATTTACTTCTATGACTTTCCTCAAGAATCGCCTTCTTCATCTCCGCATCATCAGGAGTACAAATTCGATTACGGAATCTCAACACACCATAGGTATCTAACTTGAAATCATCATTCTCCGACTGATCGATTCCAACCATTGAATCTACCAGTTTCACGTCTAACTTCTGAGCTTCCTTGATAATATCCAGAAAATCATTGTTAATCTTCAACATTCCTAACATAATACTCTGCGGTGTCACTTTGCAAACTAAACTCATATCTCTGAACAGTTCAATTAATTCCAACTCTTTAACCATCATCGCCGACATATGTAAAGTCTTTCGACTTAAAGCATCAGCCACAACATTAGATTTTCATGGATGATAATTCAGACCGAAATCATAATCTTTTAATAACTCCAACCATCTTCGCTGTCTCATATTCAACTCCTTCTGGTCAAATAAATACTTTAAACTTTTATGGTCACTAAATACTTCAAATCTAGAACCATAAAGATAATGTCTCCAAATCTTCAGCACAAAAACAACCGCAGCAAGTTCTAAGTCATGTGTAGGATAATTCTTTTCATGAACTCTCAACTGCCTCGACGCATAAGCAACTACCTTGTCATTTTGCATAAGTACACCTCCTAAACCCATTTTAGAAGCATCACAATATACCACAAAAGGTTCTCCTGGGTTAGGTAATGTCAAAATCGGAGCCGATGTCAATCTCTTCTTCAATTCCGTGAAACTTTCTTCGCATTGAATGTCCCACACAAAAGCTTTACCTTTACAAGTCAACTTAGTCAACGGAAGTGCTAACTTAGAAAATCCTTCGATAAACCTCCGGTAATACCCGGCTAGTACCAAGAAGCTTCTAATCTCGGTAGCCGACTTTGGGGTTTCCCATTGTAACACAACATCTACTTTAGACGGATCCACAGCAATGCCACTACCTGAAATGACATGACTGAGAAAACTATCCTCCTTTAACCAAAATTCACATTTAGACAGCTTTGCATATAACTTCTTCTCCTTCAAAACTTGCAATACTCGTCTTAAGTGCTCTGCATGCTCTGTTTCTGATTTAGAGTAAATCAATATATCATCAATGAACACCACCACAAACTGATCCAAATAAGTGTGCAAGATACGGTTCATGTACTCCATGAATACTCCCGGCGCATTAGTAACACCGAAAGGCATCACCGAATACTCATAATGTCCATAACGCATTCTGAAGGCCGTCTTCTGGATATCTTCTTCCTTCACTTTAATCTGATGATAGCCCGACCTCAAATCAATCTTGCTAAACACACGAGCACCTACCAACTGATCCATCAAGTCATCTATTCTCGGAAGCGGATACTTGTTCTTAATCGTCACTTTATTTAATTGCCTATAATCAACACAGAGCCTCATACTTCCATCTTTCTTCTTTACTAACAACACTGGAGCTCCCCATGGCGATAACTTGGCCTCACAAATTTCTTTTCAAGTAAGTCCTCCAATTGCTTCTTTAATTCCGACAATTCAGATGCAGACATCCTGTATGGTGCCATAGAAACAGGTCTGGTACCAGGTACAAGGTCAACTGCAAATTCAACTTCTCTTTCTGGAGGCACATCAGGAATTTCATCAGGGAAAACTTCAGGAAATTCACACACCACTTGCAACTCCTCAATTACAGCTCGGCTCTCAACAGATAACGACGCCATCACTGAGAACACCTGAGCTCCTTCTTGCATCAACTGTTGTAACTCCTTAAAAGACAACAAACTAGCTTCTTCCTCTTCAGGAATAGAAAATCTCACAGACTTGTTATAACAATTGATATGAACATAGTTATATTCTAACCAGTTCATTCCCAAGATTACATCCATTCCAGATAACGACAAACACACCAAATCAACAGTAAAGTCTCTGTCGAAGATCGACAAGGGACACTTTAAACACACCAGAGAAGTAGTCACCGATACCTTAGCCGGAATCTCGACGACCATTTCTCCATTCATAGAAGATAACACAAGACCCAATCTTTCAACGCATTCAGCAGCAATAAAACAATGAGTAGCACCAGTGTCAATCATAGCAATTAAAGGAGTGCTATTAATGAAACATATACCTCTGATGAGTCTGTCCTCATTAGTTGTCTAAGTCCCAACCAAAGCAAACACTTTCCCACCGGTTTGCACCTTCTTTGGTTTCTGACACTGACTACTAATGTGTCCTTCTTCGCCACAGTTGAAACAAATCATCTCTTTATGCTTGCACTCAGATATGGCATGCCCAGTCTTACCACAACGGAAACACCTCTTCATTTCAGCAGTACACACATTACTCTTATGACCAGGTTTCCCACATTTGAAACAAGTTATGCTAGCAGGAGCATCTCCCCCGCTAGTCCTCTTGCCATCAACCACTTTCTGTTTACCCTTTCCAGCTGGAGCATCATAAGGTTTACCACGATTCTGTTGGTGCTTGCTCTTCCTCTCATTAATGATCTTATAATGAGCATTGTTATCCTCTTCAAAAATTATGCAACTATCAATCAAATCAGCAAAAATACAAATCTTCGGATATACAACTGCCTTCTTGATCTTTGGGCGCAACCCACTCTCAAACTTGATGCATTTTGAAAACTCAGCATCATCATCGTTATAGTGCGGATAAAACTTAGCCAGTTCAACAAACTTTGCAGCATAATCAGTAACCGACATGTTCCCTTGCTTTAGTTCGAGAAACTCGATTTGCTTCTTACCACGAACATCCTCTAGATAATACTTCCTCAGGAACTCTCTTCGAAACACATCCCAAGTGATACCTTCACCTGCAGTTTCCAACCTCTGACGAGTCTCTAGCCACCAGTCATCAGCCTCGAATGCTAGCATATGAGTCCCATATCGAACCTTCTGCGCTGAAGTGCAGTACATCACACGGAAGATTCTCTCCATCTCTTTCAACCAATTCAATGCTCCATCAGGATCATACTTGCCCTTGAAGGTAGGTGGATTCTCCCTCTGAAAGGTTGCTAAACTGCGAGATCCAGCATTCTCGTCAGCGTTCGGCTGATTCTGCAAAGCCTGAGCCATTGCTTCCAACGCAGCAGCAATTGCAGCTTCGTTCCTTCCAGCCATCTCAACTTGTCACTTCAACATAAAAAAAGTTAGAACTAGTTAACAATACTCGATTGTTAAACAAACTACGACTCGACAACTTGGCCGGACGGACCGACCTGCTCTGATACCACTAATGTAACACCCTTCTACCCCACATACAATTTTAGGAAAAACACTTAATATTATCAGAGTAAAAACCAGCAAGAAAGGTGCCACATATATTCAACCGACATTCAAAATCCTTGTCCTGTCCCATAACACGGGTTATTCATTCATCATTAACATAAATTAACAACTACACAACGAAATCAAATTTTTAGTTCAGGCCAACAAAATACTTCATAGATAAAAGTCTCCAATTCTAAATGGCATCAACAATATGAAAAGCAATTCTAACATAAAACCAAAAAGAAATACGAGGTTCACAACTAATCCCAACCCGATGTTACATGACACAGAGTAGGACACCACTTAAAACACGGCTAAAACGACAAAAGGATGCTCCAAGACTCAATCCTCCAGCACCGCAAGTCTACTCTTGGCTATCTGCAAGTTACCCACGTAAGAGGCAACATTTTCAAGCAGGCAGGGTGAGAAATCACAATTCATTATAATAGTATAAGTACGTGGAAGATAAACAGAGTAAGCAACATAACATCATAGCATCGTCAACAGAATCTTCACAACAAAATCACAATTACATCATTCATATGCAATGTCAACTATAATGAAATGCAAAGGATGCATGTGGTACCGATTCAACGTGGATGGACACTGGCCATCAACCCTCCAAAAGGAGCATAACGTAATCAACGTATCACTTCAATCCGCACAATGGGATTGAAGCTACCAATGGACCGAAGCCCCAACATAAAAATGCTATGAAATGAAATGATGCTAAACCTCTGCAATTCATCAACCATCAACGTGCGCATCATTCATTTCATATTCAACAAGTATTCATCATACAATCATGTTTTATCATCATGCATCAACAACAACTCGACAACGAAAGATCAGCACGAGAAAACGTCAAGAAACCTCAAGAGGAACAACAACAAAAAAATAGCAAAACAGCTATCTGACACGGCCACCCGTGTCCCGTGACACGGCCCGTGTCCTGTGACACGGCCCGTGTCAGGCTTCCAATATCCAAAACACAAAACAGACAACATACAACACCCACACACGGCCGCTCGTGTCCTGTGGCACGGCCCGTGTCCGAAGCCCTGAAGCACAAATCCAAAACAGCAAAAATTACAGTAGGAACAGTAGGCTGACACGGCCGCCCGTGTCCTGTGACACGGCCCGTGTCAGGATGCGAAACCCAGAATTTTTCAAAAGATTTTTCTGCTACGTTTTGACTTCAAATATCCCAAAATTCAGTTTTTCCAATACGAAAATATGGCCAAAAGACTCACACAATACTCATACATCAACACATAACATTCTATTTCATTATATTTCATAAAATCAATCATCCCTAACTAATTCTACATCATCAAAGACCACAATTTCCCAAAATTCACAAATACCTAATCTATTCATAACCAAATCCTATAGAACTATAATAAGCCATGAAAACTCCCCATACCTTAGAGAAATTCAGTAACTTTCCTCCTTCTCTATGATTCTTCAGCAACCTTCAAGCCTTAGGGTTATTTTCCTTCTCTCCTCATCTTCAGCGTTCTTCACAAAAACACGATCAGTTAGAAAAGTGATCGGTCATCTCCTTTTTAGACAAGATATTCCAGCTTATGAACTTCCAACTCTACCCTTACCTCTTTTTCCTTTAAGACCACCTTGCCCTCTTTCTTAATATTTTTAATAATAATAATAGTACAAATAATACATTAATTATTCATCCTATTAAATTATGTAAAAATACTCTTTTGATCCAAAATCCTCCATAATTACCAAAACTTCGTAATTCCTTCCAATTTAATTAAATAAATAAATAAATGATTAATTTATATTTTCGGGGCGTTACACAGCGCACCCCGAAGCCCAACTAGTAACGTCAAGGCTACTGAACAACCACACGTATCAGGCATCGATATAAACTCCTGACCTGTCTGCAAAGAAGGTACATGCTACTATATGTAACATGTACACCCTAGCGGAAGCCTCATAACTCTGTGCTACAACAAGCTCGTCATACCTATCCTGAAGTCAAGATATACGAAGATGAACTCCCCTGTTAAAGCCAAAATTCTCCAGCACGACCTCCTTAGAAACTCCCAAATCTCGTGCAGCAGTAAAAAATGCAAGCAACGGGCTAATAACATGAGCCATCCAGAATCTGTCGGCGATGGGGAAATGGAACAATGAGGAGACATCATCGAGATTGATAATCATATCCCCAAATGCAACATGAAATGAAGATGTTTCCTTGTGCCATCTATCAACAAAATCAGTAAGAAGTGGAGCGTCGAGCTTGGTGAGAGAGCAGACGGCAAATAGACATGGCAACGGGGCGGGTCGGGGGCGGGTTTGAGAATCCCCGCACCCGCACCCGCCACCCTGAAACAGACCCGCCCCCGCACCCGCACCCAGTCGGGGGTAAAAAACTACCACCCAGACCCGCCCCCAATGGGGAACGGGTTCCCCGCCCCCGCCCCCGTCCCCACTCGCAAAACTATTTTTTTTTAAATAAATAATTTTCAGAATAATAAAAATTAATAATTTAATTAAATAATTAATTATTTTAATAATAAACATGTTTTTAGAGAGTAAAATAATTAATAAATATGTTTTTCTAGTAAAACTATTTTTAAAAATTAAAATAACTTTAATAAATATATAATAAAATAATTAAAATAAGATATAAAAGTAAATTAAGGTAGACCGGGGCGGGGGCGGGGCGGGTAGTAGCATCCCCCGCCCCCGCACCCGCACCCGTAATAAAAAATCGGATTGTACCCGCACCCGCACCCGCACCCAGTTAAATCGGGTTTTCCCCGCTAATTTCGGGGCGGGTTCGGGCGGGCCCCGGCGGGTCTGGGTTTTTTTGCCATGCCTAACGGCAAAATCAAAGAGCTCAAGCTCACGTACAATACGTCTGGCCGGTTCAGGAATCAGAGTCTTCGGGAAGTTCTTCAGCTTCGACCCATGCGATGTCACATTTAGTGGGATATGGTCCTATAACAAACAAATTTAATAAAATTAGTAGTTAGATTTCATGGCACAATAATAAATAAATTAAAGTTAAACATAATATATATATATATATATATATATATATATATATATATATATATATATATATATATATATATATATATATATATATATATATATATACCTCTCATTGCCATAGTCAATATGCCACATGGTCAACATACTCAGTAAGCAACAACCGGTCAATGAATCCTCCAGGGAATCATCCATCAGTGTGCACAAACAACTCGGTCGAAGGACCTGTAACTTTTGTGTCAACATTAACAGATGGGACTGGATTAGCAACAACGACATCTGGCTGGACCATCTCATCTGTCACCTCATCACCAACCTCAGTAGCAATATGTGTCGCATCTGTCTCGACCACTGGGTCATGAACATCCTGAGCATGAACAACCTCAACATCATCTTTGGGTTACTCAACTGATCAACTCACTCGGCGTCGAGTGCTACAGGGTGCACGGAATTGCCCTTGCTCAGCCAACCATTTCCGGTGTGAACTAGATGGAACCACTCATCCAGCCCGTATTTGGGAAGACTCAGCCTCAACAACCCTAGCCTGGTCTTCCACTTTATATGTCGCTTTGCATGCAATGGTGTCGTCCCTTCCCTTGTATTTCACTGCAAAAAATGAAAAAAATTAAAAAAGATTAATAACTACCATAAATTTCACTAAATTTAAATTTTTCTTAATTTTTCCGAAAAATTTGAAATTCCCGAGGGAAAACAAAGTTTTTATAACTACCGAAAATTCTGAAATTTTCGGGGATTTGCAGGTCATTTGTACCGCAAATTGTGAAATTTCTGGGGGAAATTACCAGGAATTTTGAAATTTACAGTACGAAATAACACAAATTTATTTATTTGCGGTAAAAAAAACATACTGTTTTCCAAATTTTTTGGTAGGCCAATTGAAATTTCCGGTATCGCCCCAGAGAATTTGAAAATCACGCGTGTGGGAGGTGAATTTCTAAAATGAGTGAAAAACTGTTGCAGGGGAAGTATTGTCTATTCATACGAAATTGGGGGGGGGGGGGGGGGGGTGGGGGAGGGTGGCAAGTTAAGACCTCATGAAGTTATTATGGTTATAAAATCATATTCTTTCTTAACAATGAGTAGACACTTCATTTATACGTGGATTTATCGTAAAAGTTGTATGACTTATAATGTTTCTCAAGAGTTGCATGGAAAAATGATCCGTGGTGAAACATCTTCAAATGGAAAACGAAATATGAAAAAAAAAAGAGTGAAACATCTTCAAATGGCCAAAGTAAGGGCATTACTTTATTCATTTCATGGGGTGACGGTGAACACGTGAAAGCTCAAATTTGTCCTTTTTATATTCTAAAAATGCATCTTCGAACGCACTTAAAATGCACACAATGCTTCATAAGTGATCCATCCATCCCATATTTGTTAAAAAAACTAGTCCGGAGATACATCTTCATAATTTTGCAGGATGTGTTTGTAAGTGCATCTTCAAACTGACCTCTGAAAGTATTCTGAGCTAATGGAAGAGTGTTTTTGCATAAATTATAGAGTATTTCCAAAGTGTATGTTCGAAAAACCCTCAGAACATAGAGCATCATTCCTAGGCAGGGAGTTTATCCTATAATTAATTTTTTTAGGCTAGCTTATATTTTAGACCATTTATACAAATATTATCATAACACCATACTAGTTATACTAATGTAATTTAAGGATGTCATATCTAAATTCAAACAATAATACAAATCCAAACATTAATCAATTAATCAAAAAACGTTACCACGATACATAATTTGTTCAGAAAATACAAATAATACAATTGATACCAAAATACAAATAAAAATGAACTAATGTGTATATCTAACCCTCTGTTTCTCCTTTATCGCCTGTACAACAAGACATTTTGTGCCTCGGCTAAGATGACATGCACGATGGTCATACCAGAACTGCCTTCCTCGGAATCTCCCCTCTCTATGGCATCTCTCGCAAGCGTAGCAATATGCCAACAAGCCAACAACATGTCCCGGACATGGTCATCCCTAGCATGCTCTTCTTCTAATATCTCTTGATGGGCTGGCCTAGGTGGTGCTTCTGCAATATCTTATGTCAAATAAGGATGTGACTTATTATGGAACCATTGCATGTAGCCAAATGGAGCAGCCCACAGATCAGAAGCTGGAACACTACATGCATCATCTGGTACTAGATGATTATAAAAATCATCGAATATGGAATTAAGATCTCTACGACGGACTATCGGAGGAGCATACATAGAGAGATTTCTTGGAATAAAATGAAGAAACCCGAACTGGCGCATGACTCACTTAAGAAGATATGGATACATTCGACGTGACCCACAAATCAACCATCCATAGTAGAAGGCCATGTTGTCAAAGGTGAAATTCTGGCATAGCAGATAACAGATGTCCTAACACATGTCAAGACATTGTTCTCTGCACAACTTTAAAACAAAAGCAGAACAAACAAACTGATATTCAGAATATCAGCAACAACATCAAGACAAATGTTTCGACATCTGTTACAACATGTTAATCAAAACTGAACTGTAAATTGCAGAATGATAAACAACATAGAATATGATAACCCAGTTTGGTGCAAATCACCTACATCTGGGAGCATACCAAGCCAGAAAGAATAATCCACTATCAGTAGTATAATTTTATGTAAACAACCGCTGGTTTACAGTAAACAACCTCTGGTTTACCTATCACTACCTAATGAAAACTTTATCTAAGAACTCCATCCTAGATAAGAGAAACCTATCTCACTCCCTAAATCACAACCTATGATTATCTAACAGTTATAGTCACAATAACTGTATCATCCTACTTGAAAGATACCCCTTTCAATACAAAGTTCAGTCAAGCATTCTTGACTAACAAGCTAACTTGGATTTGCTTAAGAGCTTCATCCAAGAACAATACACAATTCATTACCTACGGGTTTCTGAATCTTTACAAGTATCTATGTCTTCCACAATGTATCAAATTGATACAGAGGGAGACTTACAAGAAAGCCTACGACTCTCAAAACCCTAAGCCCTATTTTCTACTTTTCAAAAGTGTTACAAAAATAGGTTCTATTTTTTAGTCCTAGGCCTTGGTCTTCTTTTATAGTCTTTTGCTGTCTTGGGCTTCAAATCTTCTTTCCTTGATCCACTGCCAATCGCGCCTTGAATCTTGGAACAGATTTAAAAACAATCCTGTTGTGACAGTCATGATGTCGAGTCTTCATGATGGAACATTTCATTCGACATCTTTGGTCTGAGGCAGAAATCTTCATGTTGGAACATCCTTCACAACATTATGTTTTACCAAAATTTGCTCAAATCCTTGGAGCTTTCAATCTCCCCCTTTTGACAAATTTTGGCTAAAACATTCTTCACTTTGATGGTGCATGCGGTGGGAAATCCTGAAGCAAGAGTCATGGAAGAGGGAAAAGATAATTTCAAGACCCTCTGCTTATGAATGGGAGAGTGAGAAGAAAATTCCAAGACCCCTTTCTCATTCACCTTGTGATTCAAAGTACATAGAGAATGTAACTCAAATCACAAATCACAACTTGCTTCATAACTCTGATCACAAAACAAAGCTTTCTGAGATGTTAGAACCCAGAATGTTAAAACATCCTTTGAGACATTTTTCGCAACTAGCAGCACAAATGCACACATACAACTTATAGCAGTAAACCCATTCCCATTCTCCCCCTTTTTAGCCAAAAGTTGGCAAAAATGACCAATACAGACCCATACCCAGACCGTGCTTACCCAAACATGAATAAAACCCATTTTCTCTTAATTTCTTAATCCATAATTAGCAGACTTGATCACGACCTTTTTAACACATCAACAAAATGTTTCCATTGATCTTCCAATCTGCAGAGAAAACCAAGATACTTGTATCAATCTGATTCAATCCATTAACACCCAATGACAGAATCAGAACAACCTGATAAGTCCACCTAGAACTTATACCAGTAGTGCAATGTCACGACATCTCGTCTGACATTACATCCTCACCTGAGGCATTCTATCACAAACTGCTTGAAACCACAAACAATCTTGATAAGCAACTGCACTAATGCAGCAATATATCCAAAACAGAAGTTCAACTCCCCCTGTATAAGATAAACAGTGCTCTTTTGCAAGAAGAACACCTTAAATGAATGGAAAACATAAGATGCATCTTTATGTCTTCAAGAGTGCACCCTCTGTTCAACACATCTGCTGAACGCATTCACCTAATGCTTGATCCTCAAGCAATACATATACCACACTAGTACATTTAACAGACAGAAGTTATTCCCCTATCTTTCACAAATGATGCTCCTTCAACAATAAACACCCCAAAATCACCACATAATATCCCATGACAACTTCATGATCATATAGTGAGAAAGTACCAGGACCACATCCTTGTACCATAACCAACAAACTCTTGGATTGAGACCAAAAACACCATTGATACATCTCATCCAGAAACCATCCATACCCTGTACAAATCCACCTTGAATTTTACAGCCATAGATATTCTTGTTCCTTGAGATACAATCCAATTGAATCTGGTTCACATTCCTCAAAGAGACATACTGAGCCCCTTAGTTCGCTAGCTCGCCCAGATGTTCTTCACATTTGAAGGACATCAAACACATGCCCCAGAGATCCTCAGCTTACTTGCTTCACAAGCGCCAAACTGATCCACTTCTCTCTAGCATGACTTGTAGTTGAAGAAACCACCTCTCGACAAGCATTCTGACCTCAGCAAGAGTCAGTATTCCAGATAAACACCCCATGATCCAAGACAGTCTTCAATTTATCATTTTCCAATATGATAAGATAGAACACTTCTGATTCAGCTAGTGAATATCAGCTTCCACAATCTAAACTCCAAGTTCAGAATCCTAATCATATCACAGACACCATACACTATGGTTCTTGATATAATTACCGCTGGACTTACTATCTGCATAGTAATTCAACTGAAGATCTTTAGAGAACACATCTCATCCAGCTTGATCCATAAGAACTTTAGACAACCAAAGAGAGAAATAAACTCTCATTCAACTCCCAAAATAAGGTAATCTTCCAAAAGCAACTTAGGGCTTCTACCACAAGCTCCAAGATATGAACAGAACCAGAACCTCCTTTGATTTTCAACCAACTATTCTTCTGCACAAGAGTAACTAGTTCCAAGCATCCTATTTGAATGCACGATAAAGATAAACCAAATGCCACTGTTTGATTAATCTCAGCTTTCTTCAGAGTTCCAGAAAATCTTCTTATCCACCAATGAAACCTAATCTTCAAGTTACACAATCCACTTAGTCCATAGCAAGCCATCTTAGATACACCAAGATTCAGACATGTAACATCTACTTCTTCTTGCAGCTCCCGCAAACTGCATGAGATAGACCTTTTTGAAGCATTAATTCCATTTATTTCAGAGAAGATCAACTTATCTTACGATGATACGCCACAACATCAAATAAGACCTTGAAGTTTCTGCTAGATGTCACAACATCTGATCAGACATCCAGTTGAAGAATTCAGCTCTTCCTTCTGACACTTAGAAGAACTTCCTCCCTATAATAGAACAAGAGTTCCATGTTCTCATAGACTTGATCAATGATATCAAGTTAGAGTAGATAACCTCCATCCTGCTTTGTTGTACGGCAACACTCACCTTATCTCCAGTTATCCCAAACCTGCCAAAGCTTAATTCTTAAGAAGAGATTAGTCACACCAGATCTTTACAAAAGGAATCCCACATTCCTTAAGTAGAGATTTCTGCAGAAAGTAAGAGATAACTGCCACTTATCCTTGACCTCCAAGATGAGCAAGATCACATGCTCCCATGCACCTAGATCAAAAATAAATTGACCCAAGCAGTTCCATCACCAGCACCATATTCTAGACAAGTCTCTTGCCAGGAAACTTTCCAGATAAAGATCAGATGCTTCTAGTAAAAACTGGAACACACCTGCTGCACTCCAATACTCCTAGGTTAGAAATAAACTGAACCAAGAGAATTTTCTTCATCTTCACTTCCAACAACACCACATTCTAGTCAAGCTTCCTGCCACGAAACTTCCTAGTCTGAATGCATGCCTTGTAGTAAATACTGATCTTACCACACACACGTGTATGGTACCAAGATCATCAGCTACAACTTCTTTGCTCCAAATATTCACTCCTTGAATCAATAAGCTTCTGTACATACTCCACTGTCAAGATGTTTCAACATCTGAAAGAACACCAGTTCCTTACCTTGACTGTACCCATTCTCCAAAGAACAGATCCTTGAGCAGATGCAACAAGAGATGTTGTACTTCCTGGTGTACCAACTTGTCACCAGTGATCTTGTACTCCAACTTACAAGGATAATCAATTAAATATTTTAACTTCCACAAATAGCAATTGTTCTTAAATCCTTGTCCTCAAAACCATACATCCTGTGGGATATATGATCTACCAGATATCAACACAACTGTGTCAACATCTTTCTTGTCAAACAACATGTTGAGACATAAAGTTTGCCACCCTTGACTCAACCTTCCTATGACTTTACTTTGCTAACAGAATCCTTGTAAATCATGAATGGTGAAAATAAATCACCTCCCATTATCTCTAAGTTGAATAACATCCATCAGCACCAGAGATCTTCAGAAATCCATCTTCAACATGAGAACAAATTATCCTTATGAAAGAGCTCTTCAACCACGACCAGAGACGCCTTTATGAGTGGACTTGAGTGAAAAATCAAGTATCTTTGGAAACATTGTCAAAAAGAACATTTACCAAATTCACAGATCATGAATTTGACAAACACGATCTCAACTAACCTTCTCTTCACCGTGACTTCAAGATACAAGTTGGAACCAAACCTCCAAGTATCAAGTCAACAAGATATAAATTAACCAACAACTCTCTCCATTCCATTTCTCCCAACTTTGGAATGAATAGAGCTTTTACAGATGCTGATATCTTCAAGAAAAGAAGCCAACAATCAAGATCTTCCACCATCTTTCTTCTGTCACAACTCCAGAATCCCATAAATACCAGAGTTCTTCCATCAGAAACATATGCAGAGGAACCACCAAGGAACATCTTCAACATGCCCTAATAAGACGTCAGAACATCTCATAAGACACCACACAAGAGAACTATCCACTCCTCCTGCAGTTGCTATAGAAACTCCTCAAAAAACTAGAACAACCACCAGTGGTTGTTACCTTCGATCCAGAACCTCCATCTCATCCATTAATACCCTTGAGTATGTCTGAGTGAATGATCTGATCCCCAAAACACCTCATTGTTTAAAGCGCCAGAAAGTATCTCCCAAGATCTCATCCAGAAATAGACAGGATGCCTCCTCTGATACCAATTGAAATTTTGGCATATAGATATCCTAACACATGTTAAGACATTGTTCTCTGCACAACTTTAAAACAAGAGCAGAACAACCAAATTGATATTCAGAATATCAGCAACAATAGCAAGACAAATGTTTCGACATCTGTTACAACATGTTAATCAAAACTGAACTGTAAATTCCAGAATGATAAACAACACAGAATATGATAACCCAGTTCGGTGCAAATCACCTACATCTGGGGGCATACCAAGCCAGGAAGAAGAATCCACTATCTATAGTATAATTTTATGTAAACAACCGCTGGTTTACAGTAAACAACCTCTGGTTTATCTATCACTACCCAATGAAAACTTTATCTAAGAACTCCATCCTAGATAAGAGAAACCCATCTCACTCCCTAAATCACAACCTGTGATTATCTAACAGTTATAGTCACAATAACTGTATCATCCTACTTGAAAGATACCCCTTTCAATACAAAGTTCAGTCAAGCATTCTTGACTAATAAGCTAACTTGGATTTGCTTAAGAGCTTCATCCAAGAACAATACACGATTCATTACCTACAGGTTTCTGAATCTTTACAAGTATCTATGTCTTCCACAATGTATCAAATCGATATAGAGGGAGACTTGCAAGAAAGCCTACGACTTTCAAAACCCTAAACCCTATTTTCTACCTTTCAAAAGTGTTAAAAAAATAGGTTATGTTTTTCAGTCCTAGGCCTTGGTCTTCTATTATAGTCTTCTGCTGTCTTGGGCTTCAAATCTTCTTTCCTTGATCCACTGCCAATCACACTTTGAATCTTGGAACAGATTTAAAAATAATCCTGTTGTGACTGTCATGATGTCGAGTCTTCATGCTGGAACATTTTATTCGACATCTTTGGTCTGGGGAAGAAATCTTCATGTTGGAACATCCTTCACAACATTATGTTTTACCAAAATTTTCTCAAATCCTTGGAGCTTTCAAAAGGGATGTGTCTCATGGTGATTGTTGTACAGCTAGTAACATATGTCATTTGCTACAGTGCGGTCAATAAACACACAAAACGAATATATTGCTTGATTCCCTCTGAACGGGATATAGGAGCAGGCATGTGGCCAATCCTCAATCTAGTTATCATAAATTTCCCATCCAGATATGTGAGGAAAATGAGAGAGGATCCATGCCGGAAAATGAATTAGATAAAATATTAGTAATATAGTTTTACAAGTGTTATGGTACATTAGTAATAGTGAATGTGCAAATATATTATTATAAGCAGCGTGACGCTTCTTGTCAACTGTCTTGTCTTCAAGACAAGTTTCACCTAGCTTCGAGTACAAATAAACCAAACACGCGGCTCACCCAGTTGTATTTGTTGGTCGTCTCTAAGTCGATGAAGTATGTTAGGTAGACTACATTGATGTAGGTTGCACGTTTGTCCACAAATATGGTCGTGCCAACCAAGTACATGAGGTATGACCTCAATGCACATTGTCTATGGTACAAAACATGTTCATCACCACATTCGACATCCAATACCGCAACAAGGTGGTATTTGTACAACTTCTCCATATAAAAAAAATCTAGCATGAACGCCTCTCGTGGCCTCAATATCTATTTGGGCTTCACTTGGGTAGCTGCCAAATAGGTCACCATCATGTCTAGTACCTCAACTCTAGATATTCTAGAGTGTTTTAGTAATCTTTCCCTTGATCAAAAGATGTAGAAGGCATGAGATGTCATCAAGGGTGATGGACATCTTACTAATAGGAATATGAAAAGAAGATGTCTTCTTATGTCATCTCCCCAAAAAAACCACCAACATGCCATGGTTAATAGTCTTGTAACCATTCATGCATAAACCTTGTAGCCCAAATAGCTGCAATACATCCTGAAACCATCCATCTTTATGTTGTGGCAGATTCAAAATATTCCTGCCATGGTTTATGCTTTTTACTGTTTCACGAAACTTTAAAAAAATATAACAAAATTAGTCCATTAAATTAGTATAAATTATAAACAATGCAGAAGTAATTAAATATTTATGCTACCTATCCTTCTCACAAATGCTTACCAGCATGGTCTGTATAGAGAGGAAGTAGGGAGGTGTCATAGGCGCCTCTTGGAAAACTACCAGGAACGGGTGCAACGACAATAGGTTCCTCTTGTTGGGCTTCAGGGGCTACAAGGGAATCAAGGGAAACATGCCTCCTGGAAGATGATATCGGAGACACGTGAGCTCCAGAATTCGATGCTTCCGGATCAAATGAAGTCGCACCAATTGGTGTTTGCGAGGGTCTGCACCTCTCTATATGAACCGATGCATGTTGGGCCACTCAACCGTGCCTTAATCTGTCAGGGTTTTCATCCATTGTACCTATAATTAAACCATAAAACTGTATCAAAATATAAATGTTACCGACAAGAAAAATATGGAGTTGCATTTTGTAACCCAGAAAAGGATAAATCTGGAGATGCATCTCTGTAAAAATTGTAGATGGAAAAAAAATGCAAAAAAAAAACCCATGATGCCTCAAACACCAACAAATGTGAATACATGTTTATACAAGCTAATTATATTGAATGTAACTACAACCTAATGTATCTTAAACAACATATTTTACCTAATACATGCATCACAACTCTAAACAAGAAAGGCAAAGAGAAACTTATCGATTGACCGCTGTTGTGTGAAACCTTGAATGGAGTGAATGGAATGTCATGAGAATGATTATAATGAGGTATAAGTAGTGTTGAATTTTGAAAAATGGCCTAGTTGATTCTTTATCACGGGCTCTTTGAAGGGTTTGTGAATGTGTCACAAATGAAGAAGGTGTCGATCTATGTGCTTGCAGGTCATAAAGAATTAGCAAATAAAGTTTTGATGACGACAATCTATGACAAATAGATTTAAATACTAGAAGTATCTAAAAACATCAACAAGATAACTCAATATCAAGTTCTTATACAAAACAAACACAATCAAACAAAAGTCTTGGAACTTCTTTGATGAAAGGTGTAAAAGCTCGCCAGGTCATGTCCGTCGGTCAGTTTGAGTGAATTGAGTACTGTAAAAGTAAGATAGTAGCTTAAGACTACTAAGGCAACACACACACACACACACACACACACATACACACACACCTTAAAATATTTTTCTACGTTGAAAATTATTTTCTAAATCGAGACCAAGCGATTAAAAAGCTATCCAAACATTTTCTTAACCATCTAATTGATTGGAAAGACATGTCAATCAATTGGAAAGACTTTTTGATCTATCGAATCTATTAGAGTACTTGTAAAATCTATTATAAGGATGATAATTGATTGTATAAACATCAAGGATAACACATTAATGACTTGCAACAACTCTATATCCAAACCTTCCTATTTGGGCTTTATAATCGATTATATTTGAGTTGTCTAATCATTTAGAGCTTTTTACTAATCGATTAGATAATCAATTCGACCCATGGATCATTTCATTTCTTGGTGTTTCTAACTACTGTGTAAGAGATGGTCTTCCTCACTTCAAATCACGCCACTTTCCAATGTTTTCATATTTCTTTAGAATTTATATCTTTCTCTCCTTTTGAAAAATATTTTCTAAATTTCCTTAGTGCTACTAAGTGAAGTTTTACTTGTGAGGAAGATAGTTTTGTAAATGGTCGTGCTGGTCATTTATATTCTTAAGGGTGCGATACATTTAAGAGATAGAGTTTGGCTTTTGAGATCAACCTTTATAAAATCTCTGTAATTGGTTTATTACGCCTCAGAGAAAAAATGTTTTGGTTATTGAGATCAACCATAAATCTCTAAACGGTTCGATAGTGTAGCCTGGGTAAAAGCTCTCATTTGAATGGGGATAAGTATGTATTAAAGGTTTGTGGGTATAAACTTCAAAAGATCAATGTTTATAGTGAAACTCTCAAGAAGACCTCTTGGGGACAAGACTAGGCCAACGTTTGACATAAACCTGTATAAATCTCTGGTGCAATCTTTCTAACCCTATAATTCAACCTTTCGTCAATATAATTTCATTATTTAAATATCCGCTACCATTCCTCACATAAAAATTACTAATACAATCTTAAACAAGAAAAGGTTAAAATTAATCACGAATTTTGAATACCACAATTCACCCCCTCTTGTGCTTGAAGTCACTTGTCTATCAAGTTGCATTAGAGCCTAACTTCTGTTAAGGACTAATTGTCTCAGGAGGAAAATGTCTTCAAGCTATTCACTAAACAAACCTCCATCCTTCAATGGAGAAGGGTACAATTTGTGGAAAGAGAAAATGCAATTTTTCATAAAGGGAACAAATATTGGTATTTTGAAGGATGTGAAAGAAGGGCCATTTGTCCCTACACACGAAGTTAATGGTGTTGTAAGAGACAAACCTGAGAAGGATTAGTACAAAAAGGACAAAGAGAATGTGTACCACGGTTTAAATGTTAAGAACACCATTACCACCACACTCAGTCTTGATGAGTTCTTATGAGTTTCTCATTGCGAAACTACTAAAGAAATGTGGGACATCCAACAAATTATCCATGAAAGTAATACTGAGATAAAGAGGGTAGGGATGGTGATAAGTGCAAAATGATGGTATTTGATCACATTAAATCTTCACACTTATTGACTTGAATTACCATTGTCTACCATTGATATCCCCATATTATGAATAGGATTAAGTTTAAAACATATAAGCGTTGGGCTTTATGGTTTATTTTCTATTGTGTAGGAATATCCATAATTAACCAAGACTGGAACAAAAAGCAAGAAAGAAAATATCCTGCTTGTTCGCCAGGCGAGCATATAGCGAGGCCCAGGCGAAAGCTCACCCAACAAGCCAATAGTGAGGCTCAAGCATGGATAAACAAAATCAAAAATCACCCTTCTCACCAGGAAAGCCACAAGCAAGATATCTCGTCCATCAAAGCTACAACGATAACCAGGCGAGACAAGTCAGAGGCTTTCCAGAAACAAAATGTTCCTTTATCGCCAGACGAGACTGCAGCGAGGATGCTTGCCAGGCGAGCCTTTTGATCGTCTAAAGAGACAAGGTGGTTTGAGATGCTAAGTTGACAGATATTTCAGAGTGAAGAAAGGTTGCTCGCCATGCGAGGCAATGACTCGCCAGGTGAGAGCATCCAGACATATCCATTATAAATAGTTTCAGAAACATTTCATTGAAGGGACTTTTGAGGAATTTTAGAGAAATACAACATTATATATATATATATATATATAGAAAAAGAGAGAGAGAGAGAGAGAGAGAGAGAGAGAGAGAGAGAGAGAGAGAGAGAGAGAGAGAGAGACAATAGTAGTAATTGAAGAATACGAGATGGATGTGCATCAATGGTTGGGATATCACCATTGATGCTCATCCATCTTTATTTCTTCTCATGTGTAATCAAAGCTACCATGAGTAGCTAAATATCTTTCGTGTTGGGATTGAATGTAATCCATTGGTACCATATGTATTTATTATGATCATGGCATTTTATATGAATTAGTTGTTTATGGATATTGATGTTATCCTTTTTTACTTATTTAACTTATAGATTCAAACCATTATTGAGAAATATTCTTCGAATATCGATCTAGGATACTCATCTGTTAGATTTTAAACTATAGACATAGATTTAAGTTTAACATTCACTATAGAATCAAATATTAATACTACCATATTATTTAATAGGATGAGAGATCGTCGATTAAACAATACGGTTGAACTCTCGTCAGGGTTTAGACATAAACATTGTCGGCCGGCGATAAATGATAATATTGATCAAACAACTAATCTATGTATAACTGGTCAGATGAATACGTGCGTAATCGGTGGATGAAACCTAATCCCAACAAGTTGTCTTATCTTTGAAACTTCATTTATCAATTACCATTTTTACATTACGTACTTTATGAAAACAAACAACTCGATAATTTTTCACTTAAACTATATCAACTATTGAAAGACATTAATATTGAATCAGTCCATATGGATACGATAAACAAATACTTACGTTTGATGTTGAATGCTGCAACCATCAAAATAGCATCGTTTCCAGAGACTGACATTTAGATATTACAAACATTACGACAATTCATATTTGTTTAAGAAATTTTGCAAACTTAATATTGTACATATATTTTTACCTATCTTACTGTTCACTTGTGTGGTTAGGTATTGAATTCTGTGTATGTAAGGTAAAACTCTGGAAGATCAAATTCTTTTTGATCCTGAGATCGGAAGGATAATCTGAAGGAACAATAGAAAAACTAGAAGATGCTAACAAATAGCGAAGCAACGCAAGCAACAAGAAAGAGTTTCTACCTCAAATTCTTCTCCACAACAAGTGAAAGTCATGATTTAGGTCGAAGACAACGCCATAAATGTCATCAACAACAATCCAGCCGTAGTTGGAAGTATGCCATGTCACAACAGCCCGAGGCGATTGAATCAAATGGCCAGAACTCCTACCAATGCCAGGAAAGCGGAGACGGTGACGGGTTTACTTCAGATTATTTATGAGAATCCTTTCGTCGGTCTTGGTCATGAAGATCCTTACACTCATCTTACCAAATTCTATGAATTAGCTGGTACGCTTAGAGCTTCTGAAGTAGAAGAGGAAGTTATCTTTATGAGACTATTTCCTCTTTATTTTATTGGTAAAGCTAAGGATTGGTATCTAGACTAACCAACACAAATCAAGACCAATTGGAATATTCTTGAAGAAAAGTTTCTTAATCGGTTCTTTCCGCACAAAAAGTTCATGGATGCAAAGACCGAAATTACCGTGTTTGCTCAAGGTTCCATAGAAACGCTTTGTGAAGCATGAGAGCGTTACAAATATATGTTGAGGAAGTGTCCTAGTCATGGTTGTGATGATATTACACAACTTCACATTTTGAACAACGGACTTCAGGTGCAGCCGGAACTTTTGTTAGATGCAACAACAGGTGTCTAAGAGTGCAAAGGATGCAATATCCATCATTGATCGAATGGAACTCAATGACCATCAAGTCCATTGTAACAGAGGTGCATCATAATGGAAAGTTTTATTCTCAAGTTAGGAACAAATGATGCGTTCTTGGCTCAGAATAAGTTACTTACTCAAACAGTGGAAGAACTCACCAAGAAACTTTCAAAACTTCCACAACAATTCAAGCAGATGGAGGAGACACCTAGTAAACCTCACCAAATCACTTTTTGCGAACTTTGTGCAGGTGATCATCTTACTGGATTTTATGCTCCAACTAATGAAGAAGTGAATTATATGGGGAATCAACACCAAAGGCAAGCACAATATCAAGGTAATCAAGGCTATCAACGCGAAAACAATGTGAGTTATGGTTATGGTTGGAGGCAAGATAGAAGTTAGTCGAATAGGCATAATGCTTATCAGAATTTCAATCACAATCCTTCACAGCCAGATAGAACTTCAAAGTTGGAAGATACCTTGAATCAGTTAATGCAAATGTCAATTGCGAATCATAAAAATACTGATGCTTTGATCAAAATCTTGAAACGCAAGTAGGGATATTTACAAAACAATTGGCTGATCAACAAGGAGGAACCTTCACTGCCAATACTCATACCAATCCAAGAGCGCATTGTAAAGCAATTACAATTAGGAGCGGTAGAGATATTGAAACTAGAGTCGGTAAAAATCTAGAAATAGTTTTCGTTAAAAAACAAGAGGGAGAGATAAAATAAAGTGAGGAGGAGGTAGAAGAACAAAAGAAGAAATAAGCATTAGTTGAAAATGAAAAATAAAGAATGAGAAAATAATAAGTAGTGAGCGGAAACAGAAAAATCAGAAGAAAGGAAAAGAAAAGATGGAGATTCAACAAGTGCAAAATCTTCTGTATCCCCAAGCTCCTGTCAAGAAAGATAACGAACGATAGTATACTAGGTTTCTAGATATTTTCAAATGGTTGTTGTAGCGAGCGATTTTGGACGCGGTTCTTAAGCGCTGGTCGGTCTCTGCGGCTTGAGCCTAAACTACAGGTCGATTCATTTTTTATCCTATTGTGAGCTGAATAAGGAAGGGAAATAGATGTCTCCAATTAACCCTGCTTTGCATACTGAGTTTAAACAGCGGTCTGTTAGGTTACGGATGCTATCGATGTGGGGGGGGGGGCCTTTGTACTGGTTATTTGTATTTTCGCCAATACTGGTTTCTTTCTTTTTATCTGGGCAGAAGGTTTCTGGCGGGGAACAAGGATTAGGATGTTAGGACTGATGTGAGAGTATTGGATTTGGTTTTTTGTTGATTGTGTGCTCGCTAAGATTTTTCTTTCAATCTTATGCCTACGTATTCCCGTTTACCGAAATAGGGAAATCAGAGCGTTCATAGTTCCTCCTATTCTATGGGAGGAAATGGTTGTTTTTGGTGTCTTGTTCAAAGCCCAAGACGTGAAGCGAAAGGGTTGTTTGTATCTTGTTCAAAGCCCAAGATGTGAAGCTGAAAAGTCTATTTGTGTCTTGTTCAAAGCCCAAGACGTGAAGCTAAAAGTCCTCGACTTTAGAGAGAATTTGTCATCTCTAAAGGGGGGTTTGTCTGTCACAACTGTTGGGTGACTGGTTATAAAGGAGGATTACTTTAACCGGGATACGCGGATCCTAGCAATGCCATAATTTCCTTTATAGGGGATTTTAACCTGAAGGAGAAGACTTTAACTCAGTGTAGAGCAATGCCATATTTCCTTAGGAATTTCTCATGCTAAAAGAGGGACAGTGGCGTGGATATAGATGATCCAGAGGCTTGCCGCTTCCAGCGATTAGATGAAGGGAAAGGAGTTGTTGATGTTTGTGTACTGTGAACGAGGCACAACTTTGATGCTAAAAGGTTGATTGGATCAACCAGTGGTTTTCTTATACAAAGCCTAAGAGGAGGCTAATATGTGTCTCGTATAAAGCCCGAGAGAGAGGCTAAAAGGTTTTGACCCGACGATGAAGTCTTTTAGTATCTCGTATAAAGCCCAAGATGGAGGCTATTTGACTCAACAAGAGAGTTTTTGTATCTCGTACGAAGCCCGAGATGGAGGCTGTTATTCGTTTGGCTCAATAAGAACCTTTTTGTATCTCGTATAAAGCCCGAGATGGAGGCGAAAGGGGTGATTGACTCCACGAGGGAGTCTCTTATGTGTCTCGTACAAAGCCCGAGAGAGAGGCTAAACGTTGTTTGACTCCGCTGGGGAGAATCATTGTATAAAGCCCAAGAGAGAGGCTATGGTAGCTATTTTAGTTGAGTGACAGATCCAATATACTGATTTTAAAAGAGAAAATTAGTTCTTATATGAGCAACACTGTACTCAAGGATTTGTTTCAAGGATCCGGGTTATTCCTGTTCTTTATGGAAGCGGGAAATCCGAAGGGTATTGAGACTGTCCGAGTCTGCGGGTTTCCTTCCTATTTTTGAAGGGTGCTTGAGAATGTCTTTGAGACTCAAGGAGATTAGACTGTCCAAGTCTAGAGTTTTATCTTTTGTACCATGCTTTGAGAAATAGTAGTAGACTCTATGAAAGGACTTTTCTATGAGGATGACTAGGTTCTGTTCCTATACCTTTAGGAGGTCGTCGGGACAATTTGTACGAAGCCCAAGAGGAGGCTGGAATCTTTTAAGAAGCCGAAGGGTCCTTGTACTAAGCCCAAGAGAAGGCTATCATTCCCGGAGGAAGAGATCATTATACGAAGCCTAAGAGGAGGCTGTGAATACTTCTAAGAAGCCGTAGGGTCGTTGTACTAAGCCCAAGAGGAGGCGGGGTTGCTTTTAGGAAGCCTGTGGGTCCTTGTACGATGCCCAAGAGGAGGCCGATGCTTTTAAGAAGCCCGTGGGTCCCCAAACCCCGAAAAATTCAAGGCAAGCTATTCACAAGGAATAAATCAAGTCAGGAAAGTCCGAGAATTTGGAAGAAACTCAAAGATGCCATTCACGGAGAATACATTCACCTTTGGGAGTAGAGTTTTTTGATAATTCCTAATGAGGACAGCCGAAGAGAAGACTGTATCTGGTGATCCTATTGGGGATCTAGCTGTCTATTTCTATGAATAAACGAAACGGCGTCACCTAGTTCTAGACGTAGTTGCCGGGGAAACTCGAAATATCTATACTATTATTACACAGTTGATATGAGTTTATGAAAGAAGACTTACAGTGAAACAGCCCCACAATACAGTTATATGTATATGAAAGCGGTAAATGAAAGCGGGTAAACACTTACTCGGTTGTAGAGCTTCCATGTTGTTTGGTTAGTTGTTCAACAAAGAAAGATTGAAAACAACAGTATATACAAAATCAAAGGAGAAAGTACTTTGAAAAAGAAAGATTTGGGGCTTACAGCTCAAGGAGAGGCCCAGGGTTTTATCAGTGAGCGCACTGTTTGAATTTGTACAGAGGGACTTATACAAGTGACTGAGGCCCAAAATGTTTCTGTACAAAGGGGGTTGGGTCTTACACTCTCTCAAGAGGCCCAAAAAGTTTTAAAGAAAAAGAGTGAGGCTTATAACACGAGGGTAGGCCCAATTGATTTTTTCGTTTAAAAATGGCGATCGCGCCGAGGTTTTATTTTAACGCAGAGGGACTTATACAATAAGTAAGGCCCAAATGATTTTGGTTAAAAAGGGGTTGGGTCTTACACTCTATTAGAGGCCCAAAAGTTTTAAATGGGTCTTATAGCTCGAGGAGAGGCCCAAAAAGTTATTTTTAAAAGGCGACGATCGCGCCGTTTGTTTTTTACGGTATCGGGACTTATATAATATACTGAAGCCCAAAATGTTTTGGTCAAGAAAGGATTGGGTCTTACACCCTATTAGAGGCCCATGAGTGTTTGAAAAAGTTTTATGATGGTGAAAATCAAAGAAATCCTAATTTTATCATTTTAAAAGTAAATTCTTAAAAGAAAATCAATACAAAATGATAAAAATACCAAATAAGCAACTTGTGATTTTTGGTTGGGGTTTGAAAAATGATGTTTTAATCACAAGATGAAATAAAATTCATTTGGTCTTGATTTTCAATATGAGAATTCACTTTTAAAATGTTTTAAAACATTAAAAAGGAATTTATTCACAAAAATACTAATTATATTAAATAAATAATATAAAACTAATTTTTTTGTGGAATAAAATATTTTGGAGTATGAATAAGAAGTGTGTAAAACAGATTTTGAAAATGATGATTTTTGCTATGTGAAAAAATTGGTTGAGTTTTGAAGATAAACTAAGAAAAAAAAGAATGTGATGTCACAACATCACTCATGAGACATCACTCATGAGTTTTCAACATCTTTTTTATCAAACTTCCAACACCCATAACTTTCTCAAATCTCAATGGTTTGAGACAAAATTTATATGCATCTGGCCCAGAATTTCACAAGGAATCCAATGGTGGTGGTAGTTTTTTCAGATCACACTCCCTCCTCAAAACCCGATAGTGGTTTTGAAAAGGACCTATAATTGCATTTTCTGTGCTACACTTTGATACAGGCATGGATTACATGGTGAATTAGCCCAAACACAACATATACAACATGTATGAGATGTGTATGATCAGTGGACTTCAAAGCAATGCATGATTTCAAGGATTCCAAGTTGTGATGCTTACCTCTTTTTGAGCTTTTTGGAGTTTTTGTGCAATCTGTCAAGCCTCTTGTTCCAGAAATGATTTGATGCTTTAGACACACTCAAATGATCCCTTAGAAGCTTTTAGGATGATTGCAATCAACCGGTACCTGCAAAAACACAAACTGTCCCTTTCTTGCAAAAGGGGTTAAAAGTGACCAAAATAGCAACTCTCTCAAATGATGTTCCAGATGTTGGGAACCATTTGGGACAATTCAAGGATGATATTTGGAGTGTGTTTGAGGTTTTATCTGGTTTGGAAAGTGACTGAATCAAGACATGGCTTGAAAAATGCAAAAAAGTGCCATTTTGAGGTTTTGAGAAGTGACTTTGTGATTTTGTGATTACAGGTCACTTGTGATAGTTTGCACAGTTTACATATGATATATATGAGGTGTGTGTGTGATTGATTGTGATGGAAAAGCTCTCAAGCTCAAAAACTCATAATTACTTGCTTTGGAAGGCAAATTTGAGGTGAAAGAAGAGATTTTGAGGAAAGCATATGTTTGATGGCTTTGGTGTACTCAAACTGAACACAAATGAGCTCTATTTATAGTAGAGCAAGTTTGTTTTCGCAGCAACAGTGAATGGTGGCTGCAGCAGAGGTTTGGCCAATGTTGGCCAATGAAAATCCAAGTCTCCTCTAGCCATTGATTAGAGGTTAGAGCACAGAGCTTTGGTTCCCTACTTGTTGGAGAAATATTGACTGATTTCAGTTGCAAATGTGTCAGTCCATGCCACCTCTAAGCATCTATTAAATGCTTCAATCCAAAATTGGAGTCTTGTCCCTCTTTTAGGGATTTTTAGGAATAACATGCTACTTCTTGTTCCAAGGACTTTGGAGGCTTGGCTCAGTGATTGTCCCCTTTAGATTTGATCCTCAGAGGTGTCCAAAGTGATGACAAGGCTTGGAAATTCGTGTGGCACAAGAAATGTGCAAATCTGCCCCATGAAAAATTCAGCTGCAGCAAGCTGTTTTGTAAAATTCATAACTCCCTGCTCGAGTATGCTACAAGGACGTTTTACACCTTTCTGGAAAGCTGAGACAACGTACTTCAACTTTGATGTTGGACTTTGGTCTTGGTTCAGCTTGCAAAATCATCAAAAATGGCCTTGAACTTGTGTAGTCAAATCTGTCCTAAAAGTTGTCATGAAAATTCTGCTTTATCACTGCTTCTTGCGAAAATCATATCTCCCTGCTCGAGTATGCTACAAGGACGTTCTACACCTTTCTGGAAAGTTGAGACAACGTACTTCAACTTTCATGTTTGACTCCAGACCTGGTTCAACTTGGATCATGGAGAAAAACATCCTTGAAGTTGGGACATTCTTGCTGGAAAAATATTAATGATGTCCCATGAAATGTTGAAACATTTGACAACTTTGATCATTAATAATTCCAAACTTTAATCACTTGTATATTTTAATCCACTATGATATTTTGAATTGAAGTGAATTGCATCTTTGATGCTTGTCTTGCATGGTGACAAAGCTTGAAAATTGGGTGGCACAAGAAAAGTGCACAAAATCTGTCCTAAAAAATCAGCTCGAGCAAGGCCTGTTGTGAGTTTGATAACTCCTTCCTCAAGTTGAATTAATGGGAGTTCTAATACATTTTGGAAAGCCCTAATGACATACTTTAACTTTGATGTTTGACTTTCGTCTTGGTTCAGCTTGCAAAGTCATCAGAAATGGTCTTGAACTTGCGTAGTCAAATCTGTCCCAAAAGCTGTCATGAAAATTCTGCTTTATCAATGCTTCTTGCAAAAATCATATCTCCCTGCTCGAGTATGCTACAAGGACATTCTATAACTTTCTGGAAAGCTGAGACAACGTACTTCAACTTTCATGCTTGACTCCAGACCTGGTTCAACTTGGATCATGGAGAAAAACGTCCTTAAAGTTGGGGCATTCTTGCTGAAAAAATATTAATGATGTCCCTATGCAATGTCAGAACATTGGACATTAAGAATTCCCAAATTTGAGTTGATTCCCTCTACAATGTTGAAGTATCAAATACCCTCTTTAAAAGTAGCTCTTACTTAAAATCAATGGATGATTGGATCAATAGTTACAACCTTGAAAAGTTGTGCACTTGAACATGATTTTAACTTAGAAAAAATTTCTAAGTTTCTTTCAATTTGATCAATTTTGCAATTTTGCGTGATTTCTTGATTTAAATTTGATCAAATTAAATCATCCATCATATTTTCTTGAGTAATGGCTTGTGAAGCTCAAAGTTGACCAAAAAGTCAAACTTTGACTTTTTGCATCAGTTGACTTTGTATTAGATGAACTTGAGGCTTGATCCACCTGGAATTTTGTACTCTTGTGCTTAATTCTTGATGTGGGAGTCCTCTTGATCCTTTGTGGATGTTTAAGAGGTTAGACAAGTTAAAGATCATGTCATTCCTTGATTGATCCTTTGTCTAAAGGCTCTGAGAGGGCTTGAAACCCTAAGCTTGATTGTAGTGAATGCTCAACAATTCCTTGAGGAGATTGATGAGGCACAAATGTACATCCATATTGTACTGATGATTTGCACCATGATGGGAAATCTTAGTGGTCAAAATTTGGGGTATGACAGTTGCAAATGAATATCCCATTTGCGAATGCTTTGACAAAGATGCTGACATACGCCAAATTCATGAAGGAGATTCTTACGAAAAAGAGAAGGTATACGGATGAGGAGATCATTCATTTAGATGCAAGATGTAGTGCAATTATTAAGAGAGCCCTTCCATAAAAGGCAAAAGATCTTGGTCGTGTCGCGATACATGTCAGCATAGGAAGCCTGAACATAGGAAAAACATTAATTGATCTTGGCTCAAGTATAAATCTAATACCATTATCAGTAATCAGACAGAGGGGTGATCTGGAGATGAAGAATACAAAGATGACACTACAAAAAGCCGAAAAAATCCATCAAACGTCCATCCAGTATAACCGAAGATGTTCTGGTCAAAGTGGATAAATTTTGGTTTCCTATTGATTTTGTGGTAATGGATATTGAAGAGGATGATGATGTTCCTCTAATATTGGGTCAACCATTCATGAAAATCGCACGAATGATAATTGATGTTGATGATGGAATAATAAATGTGCGAGTCCAAGTTGAAGAAGTAAGTTTTAATCTGTTTGAAGCAATACATAATTCTAAAGAAAAGGGAGTTTGCTTTGACCTGGATGCAAGTGATGAAACAATCATGGATGTGCAAAGGAATCCACCAAAATAAGCATTCATTATCATAAATACAAAGAAAACCACAAGGATTGATGAATGCTTGAATGAACAAGATGCATAAAAAGAAGCTCCTATTCTTAGAGATAAATAAGAAAAGTTGAAACATAAACTAACAAAATCCTTCAAGAAAGTTACCAAGGGGTTCTCCAAAGTTACCAAGTCATTAAGCAACATGCTTCCTAAAATGACGGTGTGTGGTGCAAAGAATTTGGAAGAATCAACTTCAAAGGAGGATTGGAATTTCAAAGAACAAAAGTTAAAATAATGTCTAAGTGGTGAGATTGATCAATTCACCACAATAACTCTTCCAGTAGATCTCTGAATCACATAACAGGCGTCGATCTAATAACGTTAAACAAGCACTTATTGGGAGGCAACCCAACTTTGTGAGTATTTTAAAGTTTTCTTGCATAATAGGTTTAATAAGAGTGGAAATGGCATACAAGCTTGATTTGAAAAACTCTGCAGAAAAAACTGCAATCTGGCATGCTCGCCCAACAAGCATTTCCTTCGCCAGGCGAGACAATTATGTTTGTTATTGCTGATTGCTCGCTCTGTCTCGGCAGAAGAGCATGCAGAATCAGTAAATTCTTTAAATGTCATTTACCACTCAGTAGCTACCATCCACCCACTTTTGATTGTAACCTTTGTTTTCAAGATTGGTCTAATTTGTTTAGAGAAACAAAGAAGACTCAATCAAGTTTCAAGAAAATCAACAAAATGTAATGGTGATGATAAGAACTTTGGATGAATTGTAAACAAGAAAGGCACATGTTTATTGCTTTTTAGAATGTTAGCATGAATTTGAACTTTGTGCTTTATACAAAATCATTTCATGCATAATATTTCAAAAACATGTTTCATGCTTGAATCACTTGGGTCTAAACTAGAAATTGTGAGGAAACCATCCATTATTCAATTATATGCTCAGGATGACTGATAATTCTTGTTTTATCTCATTCGTTTCGTGTTAAATCTTGAAATTGTTTTAAAATTTGTGGAAGCATAGAAAGGATTAAGGCAAATTTTGTTGTTGAGAAAAACCACTAAACCAAAAATAGCCTCATCCTACCTTGTGAATGAGTGAGAATTTGTAAATCCCTTTAACCCAAAAGTCATGAATGAATCAATCTTGAACTCGACAAAATCACTAAGTAAACCACTTGGTGAATTTCTTGTCTTTTATCCAAAAATAAAAATAAAAAGTTCATAATTTATCCATTCTAGTTTTTCCTTGAAAGCAAACACTTAAACTGATCTTAATTAATGTTCCTTGCCAATAATGAAGAGTATCTTTAAAAAAAAAGGAAAGTGAGAATTGTTTAAGTTGGGGAGAGATTGCTTCATTGACAAGAAAAAAAAGATAAATGAACAAAGGAAAAGAAAGATGCAATGAAAAAAAGAAAAGAAAAAGAAAAAGAAAAAGAAAGAAAGTAAAGGAAAGAAAAGAAAATAAATGATCACATTGTTGCATCAAAATATCTTGAGGGGTGGTAAGAAAATAAGAAAATGAAAGTGTGGATAATGTATAATTTTGAGACGCTCTTCATTAACTTGGATCATTCTTGTTTCAATATCCTTAGAAATGACTTTTACTTTTGAAACCCTGCCAAGTTACATCCATGGACAAGTCCTTAGTGATCTATGCTTTCATAATTTTAGATGAATAGATGAATTGATCAAGATGTTAGCAAGGTTATTGGTTGAGAGTTCACTTCCTGCATGATGAAATTTAAACTTCTTCATCCATTTTTTGAAGAAGTGTGTTAGCGTAATTCAAGTATAATTATGCTATTTCTTTAGAATGTATGACATGAAGTTTGTGTTTAGAACTTAATTCATATTCATGTTTTGATTCTAGAAAAGTAATGATCATAACCTTCACATGTGCATTCTACACTTGAACCATACATTTTCTTCAGTTGTTTTGAAAAGTATTGTTGATCATGAAGCTTGGTGAGAACTCTTGCTTTTGAAAAGTTTTTAAGATTTTGATAGAGGACAAACAAAGATTCAAGTTGAGGAGAGTTTGATAAGTGCCAAAAAATGGTATTTTACCATATTAAATCTTGGCACTTATTGACTCGAATTATCGTTTTCTACCATTGATATCCCTAAATTATGAATAGGATTAAGTTTGAAACATATAAGTGATGGGTATTGTGATTTCTTTGCTAATGTGTAGGAACTTCCACAATTAACCAAGATTGGAACACAAAGCAAGAAAGAAAAGATCCTGCATGTTCGCCATGCGAGCATATAGCGAGACCCGGGAGAAATCTCGCCTAGCAAGCCAACAATGAGGCTCCGACATGGAGAAACAGAAGAAAAATTCATCCTTCTCTCCAGGAGAGCCTCAAGCAAGCCATCTCTCCCAGCGAAGCTATAGCAAAAACCAAGCGAGACAAGTCAAAGACTGTCTAGAATCAAAATGTTTCATTCTCGCCAGGCGAGGCTGCAACGAAGAAGCTCGTTAGGCGAACCTTTTTCTCCCTTGGCGAGACAAAGCTATTGAGATGCTAAGTTGGCAGATACTTCAGGGTGAAGAAAGGTTGCTCGCCAGGCGAGGCAACAGCTCGCAAGGTGAGCGTAGTAGGACACAACCACTATATATAGTTTCAGAAACATTTCATTGAAGGGACTCTTGAGGAATTTTAGAGAAATACAATATTAGAGAGAGAGAGAGAGAGAGAGAGAGAGAGAGAGAGAGAGAGAGAGAGAGAGAGGGGGGGAGAAGAGTAGAACTTAAAGAACACGAGCTGGAAACACATCAATCGTTGGGAAACTACCATTGATGCTCATTCATCTTAATTTCTTCTCATTTTTAATCAAAGCTACCATGAGTAGCTAAATATCTTTCTTGTTGAGATTAGATGTAATCCATCTGTACCGTATGTATTTTTTATGATCACAGTGTTATATATGAATTAGTTGTTTATTGATATTGATGTTATCCTTGTTTACTTGTTTAACTTATAGATTCGAACTGCTTTTGAGAAATACTCTTAGAATCTTGATCTAGGATACTCATCTGTTAGATTCTAAGCTCTAAACATAGATTTAGGTTTAACATTCACCATAGTATCGAATCTTAATCCTACCATATTATTTAATAGGCTGAGAGATTGTCGATTAAACAATACAGTTGAACTCTTGCCAGGGTTTAGGCATAAACACTATCGACGAATGATACATGATATTATTGATCAAACAACTAATCACTGTATAACTTATCAAAGGAATACATGCATAATCGGTGGATGAACCCCAATCCTAACAAGCAGTCTTATCTTTGAAACATCATTTATCAATTACTATTTTTACATTACGTACTTTATGTAAACAAACAACTCAATAAATTTTCATTTAAAGTGTATCAACTCTTGAACGGCATTAATATTGCACCATTCCCTTTGGATACGAAAAACAAATACTTACTTTTGATGTTGAATACTGCAATCATTGTTGGGCATATTAACCCATTAGTATGAACTCTTCAGAATGAAACTTGAAGAGAACTTAAATCGAATGAAAATATGATTCACTCACATTGTGAGTTATATGAGAACTCTTGAAAAACATTCTCAAATGAGGAATTAGTCATAAAGATTATTATATGCTTAAATTGTAGCTGACAACAAGTCACTGCGATTTGTGAATCTAAGCATCTAGCGACTCTGAACTTACACACTCTTTTTGGAAAATTGCAGGAATATGAAATTAAACTTAAAAGAATTGCCATAGACGAGGAAGGAGAGAAGAAAAATAAAAGTCTAACACTTAAAGCTGAAGAATCCAACTCAGATGATAACATGACTCTTATAGTAAAGAACTTCAAGAGATTTATGAAGAAGGAGAAAGAACAAACAGAAGAATAAGAAAAAGATAAAGAAAAATCATTTACTTAAACATGTTACAACTGAAAAAATAAAGGGCACATCAAACCATATTGTCTTCTATTCAAAAAGACAAATAAAAAATTAAAAAAGAATCAAAAGAAGAAGAAAACATATATGGCATGGGAAGACAATGACAAGGAATCCTCTGATGATGAAGATGAAAAGTCCAACATATGTCTGATGACAAAACATAAATATGATGAGATAACTTCTCAATTTTCCTATCATGACTTATCTAGATTATGTAAGAAATTATCTAAAGAAAAAAATAAACTAGAGAAAATTTTTCTACATCTAAAGACACCATATCCTCTCATGAGACAAAAAAAAAACAAAGCCTTATAAAGAGAAATATAATTCCTCAAAGAAAAGAAAGAAAATTTTAATCAAAACCTCAAAAGAAGAACCTAACATGTGTAATAGCTGCATCAACTTAAAAAATGAAGTATGCGATCTTCATAAAACACTTGTCAAATTCACTAAAGGGAAAAATAACTTAGAAGTCTTGTTAGGAAATCAAAGAGCATCCTACAATAAAGCAGTATTAGGTTATGAACCAGAAAAAAATAGCAAGAACTTTGAGAACATATGTAAAACCAAGACCACATCTCAATGTAAAGCACTAAAATGTAAATACTTCAATAAAGAAGGTCACATAGCCATGCTATGCTTCATAAGGAAAAGCCATGAAAGAAAAGAAGGACACTCCATTTCATACTTCTATTGGAAACATTGTGAACACAAAGCAAAAATGCATCTAAATCTTAAAATGAATGCATATCTAAAACAAGAAAGAAAAATGTTAATGAAACTAACAAACAAGGACCCAAGATGATATGGGTATCTAAAGTTAAGAAAACGTTTCTCTATAGGAATGCTTTACAACTCAAACACTAAATGGTATCTTGATAGCGGCTGTTCAAAGCATATGACAGGTGACAAAAATTTATTATCCACATTCTTTCCCAAAAAAGGAGGATTTGTCTCATATGGAGATAATAACAAGGGATAAATAATAGGTTTTGGTACCATAGGTAAGTTCCCAAATCCAAAGATTGGGGAAGTCCTCTTGGTAAAAGGACTTAAGCACAACCTGCTTAGCATTAGTCAACTATGTAACAATAGTAACAATGTAACATTTGATTCTTCTGGTTGCACGATTATAAAATCAAAATCAAATGAAACTCTATTTAGAAACTTAAGAAGTGGAAATACCTACACAGTGAATTTAAATAAAACCCCTTCAAATGATGCATGGATGACTTAAATAAGTTGGTTCGAAAAGATCTGGTAGACAGACGACCAAACTTACATTTTGAAAAGAACAAATTATTAATGTATGCTAAAAAGGGAAGCAAGAAAGGGATTCTTTAAATCTAAAAATATAGTTTCTACTGATAGGGCCCTACAGTTGCTTCATATGGATCTTTTTGGCCCATATAGAAACGTAAGTTTAGGCAGAAATGTCTACGTTTTTGTCATTGTGGATGACTACTTTCGATATACCTGGACACAATTCTTATCTCAGAAAAGAGACACGTTTTGTTGCCTTTCAAAAACTAGCCAAGGTTATCCAGAACGGAAAAGGAACAAACATTGCATCCATAAGAAATGATCATGGCGGAGACTTCCAAAATGAGGACTTCGAAATTTTTTGTAACGAGAATGGTATTCATCAAACTTTTTCCATTCCATAAACTCCCAAAAAAATGGGGTAGTGGAAATTAAAGGCAGATCTCTAGTATATCTTGCGAGGACGATGCTCATTGGGAACAATCTTCCTAAATATCTCTGGGTTGATGTCGTAAATACCAATTTCTATGTCATGAATTGTGTCTTGATACAACTAATTCTATAGAGGACACCATATGCGTTATACAAAGGAAGAAATCTGAATATCTCTCATTTTCATGTGTTTGGATGCAAATGCTTCATCCACAATAACGGGAAAGATAACCTTGGAAAATTCAACGCAAAAGCTGATGAATGTATTCATAAGATATTCTAATTTGAGCATAGATTTTGGGGTATTTAATATAAGAACCAAAACAAACAAAGAATCAATTTATGTTACCTCTAACAAAACTAACCCCAAAACTGTAAAATTGGAAGTTGTTGACTGCGTGGACATCCTAGAAAAGACAAATCTAGAAGATGATCAAGAATTGAGCCAAGAGCAAAATAATAAAAATAATCAAGTCACATAAGGAGAATCAGTTCCAGATCATAACCCATTCAGTGCACAGGAAAATTTAGATCTCCCAAAAGAATGGAGACTAACAAGAGATCATCCAATACAAAATGTTATTGGAGACATATCCAAAGGAGTCACCACTAGACAATCACTCAACTAGGTATGTGACTTTTTGAATTTTGTTTCACAAATTGAGCCAAAGGAAATCGATAAAGCCATAGTCAACGAACATTGGTAATATTCGGCTAGATCTCACAACACTCTAATACAAGAGCATAAGAGAACAAAAAAAGTCAAATACAAGCTTAAAGTGCTTTTGACGGGTGCATTTAAGAATGAAGAACTCGAATTCTATATATAACCTTGGACTTGCTTTTCGTTCATAAAACTAAGCGATGTGGGACTTAAAAGAACTTGTATCATATATATTGCCCTGAACTCTCTCTTCATTCACAAAACTAAGAGGTGCACATGTATATCTTCAAGTGTGGGGCTTTTTCAATATATATATATATATATATAGGGGTTTGCTAACGTAGACCCACTTGTTTTTATGAAGGTCTATTTTAGCAATCATTAACTAAAAAATCATTAAATGCACCTTAAGGTGCATGTTGCTAAAACACACCTTCATAAAAACAAGTGGGTGTATTATAGCAAACCCCTGTGGGGTTTGCTATAATACACCCACTTGTTTTTATGAAGGTGTGTTTTAGCAAGCTCTAACTAAAAAATAGTTAAATGCACCCTAAGGTGCACGTTGCTAAAATAGACCTTCATAAAAACAAGTGGGTCTACGTTAGCAAATCCCATATATATATATATATATATATATATATATATATATATATATATATATATATATATATATATATAATTTAATTAGTTATTAAAGTAAAAGAAAACAATAAGTAGTCTTTAAATTTTATAAACAATCCTCAAAATGTATTTAAAAAAAGTCTCTTTATATTCTAGTGATTTGTCCATATATAACATGGACTAACGAAACAACTAAAATATATTTTATGAATCATTTATTATATTTCTATATTAATAGAAGATGTAAGTGATTTTTAAATAACTAAATAGAGATGAAAACCATTGTTTTAGTAAAAGCATAATTGAATACAACTTTAGTCTTAGATCTATTTACTCAATTTTAATGCGAGTTGTGTTCAGTTGTGACTCTGAAAGCAAACACGTAGAAAGCTTAAAGATAGTGCCTTACTTTGTGTACAAACCAACCATCTTTATCCTTTCTTACAGAAATCATACTCTTATCTTATCTTACCACACCAACCAAACCCACGTTATTTTTAAGCTCCACTCATTCTTCAACAAAAAAAAAAAAACATTTTCAGATTCTTACCGACAATATAAGAAAACAAAATTCAAAGTTAAGATTACAATTTGTTAACATGTTCTTTCTTTCTCATCAAGCTACTTATTATTCTTATTTCTTGACATGTTATTGGCTTAATACAAACATAAGAGTTAATTAATTAATATTTTGCTACTTAATGTTATTAAATGAAATTACAATATTAACTTTGTAATCATATTTAACTTTCTTTTATTAACATCTAGCATAATAATATATTAATTCAAATCACTATTATAGTAATACATCAAGAATACTTAAGATTCTTCGACATTAAGAAAAAAAATTATATTTCATATTTCATAATAAGCAAACAAATAAACATTTTTTACAAAATTTATGTTATTGATTTAAATTAAAATGTACCTATGAAATTGTATTTGTTTCGCATGAATTTACTAACACTAATATAGAGTTCAACTAATAAAATATATTATTAAAATATGTTTTAATTTCTACAAAGAAAATTACGAACCACTATCATTTATAAGAGTTTTTAGTAAAAACTATATATATTTAGCCCTCAAAATAATTTTCTAAAATAAAAAATAACGACCGAAACTTGAAATTTTTTTTAGGAACTAAACTTAAAAGTTGTGATTTTATAAAAATTAAGAACATATTTAGAGCATGTGTTTGTTTTAGATTTAAAAAATAATAATTTTTTTATAATTTTAAAAATGGATTTTATAAACCACTTTTTAAAATATTACAAATTTTTTAATATTTTGGTTTTTCTAAATTTAAAGACTAATTTTAAAATTCTATAACATAAATATACATTATTGAAGATCAAAAGATAATAGAAATCGCAATTTTTAAAAAAAATTGTATTTTAAAAATGATTTTTATAAAAATAATTTGAAATAACTTCAAAATTAAGTAATTTTTTTAATAAAATGATGAAATATTTAAAATAAAATTTTAATAATAATTATTTAAATTAACATTAAGTTTGCGTCGGAAAATGGGCATCTCTACCATCTTCGAGAATCATTCGAAAGAGTGAGAAAGTACAGACTAAAAATGAACCCTCTTAAGTGTGTTTTCTGCGTGCAGGTTGGAGATTTCCTTGGTTTTGTTGTCCACAAGAAGAGAATTGAGATAAACCAGAATAAGACTAAAGCCATCATGGAGACTCGACCTCTTTCGACCTAGAAAGAGCTCCAATTTCCATTGGGAAGATTAATTTGTTAAAGCGGTTTATTTGGAACCTTAGTGGCAAGATTTGAGCGTTTTCGCTGTTACTTCGCCTAAAAAAGGAAGAGTACAATTGGCAACAATAGCATCAGAAGGTCTTTGATGAAATAAAGGAATACTTGATGCACCTTCCGATATTGTCTCCTCCTGTTAGGAATAAGTGCATAAGATTGTATATTTCTACTTCAGACTCGACCATAGGAAGCATGTTAGCACACGAGGATGATAATGGCATCGAAATGACCATTTATTACCTCAGTCGAGTCTTGAATGATGCATAAACTAGGTATAATCTGTTAGAAAAGATATGCCTTTGCTTTTATTTCCTCATGTATGAAGTTAAAATATTATATAAAACCTGTTGATGATTACGTCTCTTCACATTTTGATATCATTAAGCATATGTTATCTAAGCCAATTCTGCATAGTCGAATTGGGAAATTGGCTCTTGCCTTGACTGAATATTCCCTAACATATGTGCCTTTAAAGGAAATGAAAGGGCAAGTGGTCATCGACTTCATCGTAGATCATTCGATACTCGAGGCGCCTCAAAATTATTTGGAGCCATAGCCTAGGAAGTTATTCTTCGATGGTTCCATCCATAAAAACAGAAGTGGCATTGGAAATTTAATAATCTCGCCTAATAAGGTTTGGACAAAGTTTAAATATAAAATTGACAGCTTTTTCTCAAATAATAAGGCTGGATATGAGGCTTTACTAGTTGGTCTCGAAATTTTGTTAGACTTGGGGGGTAAGAAGAGTGAAAATAAATTGGAGACTCTGAGTTGGTTGTGAGGCAAATAACGAAAGAGTATAGGTGTATCAAGGAGAATTTGATAATGTACTTTGTTATAATAAGCTGACTAATTAAGCGTTTCGATTATATGGATATCCAACACGTCCCTTGGCTTGAGAATCAAGAGGCCAATGAGTTGGCCCAGATTGCATCAGGATATAAAATATCAAAATAAAAGTTAGATGATTTGATTGAGGTTCGAGGAAGAAGAGTAAAGTCGATAAGGCTATCTCTTTCAGATTTATCGATGACGAAATTGGGATCATCAGATCCTGAAAATTTTGAGATCTTTGCCATCGATAATTTGATATGTACTAGTTAGCAAAGACCAATAGTCGAATCTGTAAAAAATCCAATAGGATCAAGTGATCAAAAGGTTAAGTACAGGTCTTTAAGTTATGTTATCATAGGGAACAAGTTGTTCAAAAGGATGCTTGAAGGTATGTTGCTCAAATGCCTTAATGAAAATGAGGCATATTTAATAGTATCGAATGTCCATAGCGGGGCATGTGGCTCCCATCAAGTCAGACATAAAATGAGATGGTTATTGTTTCGGCAAGGTCTTTATTGGCCTACAATGTTAAAGGATTGTATTGAGTTTTCTAAGGGGTGTTAAGAGTGTCAAATTCATTTAGGCATTCAACATGTTCCTACGAGCGAGTTACATGCAATTGTAAAACCATGGCCATTCAGAGGTTGGGCTTTGGATTTGATTGGTGAGATTCGACCGGCGTCCTCTAAGAGTCATAAGTATATCGTAGTAGGTATTGAATATTTTACTAAATGGATAGAGGCGATTCCTTTAGTCAATGTCGACCAAGAGGAAATAATAAATTTCAACCAAAGGCATATTATTTATAGATTTGGAATCCTACATACCATTACAACTGATTAAGGATCGGTGTTCATTGGTCGAAAGATGCAAGAATTTTCCTCTGAGACAGATATTAAGTTATTAACATCTACAACTGACTATGCCTAAGCCAATGGCCAGGTCAAAGCAGGCAATAAGGTTATCATTGGTCTAATCAAGAAACATGTAGGGAAGAAGACAAGGAATTGCATAAAACCCTGGACCAAGTCTTATGGGCATGTCAAACATCTCCTAAAGAAGCAATGAATACTACTACTTTTCTATTAACCTACAGAGATGAGACCATCTTACCGGTCGAGATGTATTTGCAGTTGACTAGAATTCAGAGACAAAGTGAAATTTTGTCCGATCATTACTGGAATATGATGTTGAATGAGTTGGTAGATTTGGACGAAGAAAGGCTAACTGCATTAGATGTTTTGATATGGCAGAAAGAGCAAGTAGCTAAGGCCTATACTAAAAAGGTTAAGGTCAAAACATTTTCGAATGGATATTATGTGTGGAAAGTTATTTTGCCTATGAATCAAAGATATAGGACTTTGGGAAAATTGTCCTCTAGTTGGGAAGGACCATTTCGAATCACTTAAGTGTTTTCGAATAATGCTTATGATATCGAAGAGTTACTGTCTGGCCGTCGAATCTATAGAGTAAATGATAAATATTTGAAAAGATATAAACCTATGCTACATGAAATTCAAATTTTAACATAATAACATGCATGTAAAAATGAAATGCCAAAATGGTATTCATAAAGGTGCCAAAATGGCAAGTCATTACAAAACATTGCGAATAAGGGAAAAGCAAATTACAAAGTTAAGCGGGAAATTTAGATTTGAACTCTTCAATCTTGGCCTTCGAAAATGTAAGCCTTGTGGTCAAATGGTTGTGAGCCTCTTCTAGAGAATCAACCTTGGTCCCCAGATGAAGAGCAACTTCACAGTGTTCGATAACCTTGGTAGCTTCTCGATCAATAATCTTTCTGGTGAGTAGTGAATTTTCCCATGCGAGCTTAGCTTTTTATTTTTCCAAATTTTTAATTTCTTTGGTCAATTTAGAAATCTGGGCCTGATGGTTTGAAATTTGTTCGTCGAATGAAGCCTTCTTGTTCTGGTATTCTTGAATATGATTCTCAAGCTTATCAACCTCCTTCTCAGAAGCTCTACTTAAGTCCCACGCTACGTCCATAACTTCTTTTGTCTGTTGGAGTTGAGTGTTGTAGGTCTTCTTGAGGTTGATGTCTCGACAGACCCGGTTAAAATAAGCTTCGAACTCAAACAAAAATTGGACCATGGAATCTAGGACCCTTTGTTTGTTAAGTTAATACAACAATTTATGAATGTTGCTGCCAAGTTGAGCATCTCCTTTGACGGATTTGATGAGACTATTTTAAAAAATATTAGCTTTCAGCTGCTAGATCAAGAGGTTCAACGAGCCTTCACTTGCATCAGCCAACGATGCATCAGAAGAGTTGGAAGACTTTGTAACTGTCGAGAGTCTATGCATTTTTTGGAGCCTCCTCAAGGCTTCCGTAAGATTCTTTCTTTTTATGGCCGGAATTTCTGCTTGGCTTAGAGAAGTGTTGGATGATGAATCTTGAATGATGGGTTGAGATTGATTCTCTCCGACAGCGGCAGGTCAACCGTATTCTTCCGTTGGAGCAGTCTCGACATCTGAAATAGCTAATTTGTCCATTTTCTCAGAGATCTTAGTTTTAGGGTCATCCTTAGTTAAGTTGTCATGAACAGAAGCCCTAGTGTCATCCAATTCTTCATTTCGTTAGGGATAAAGTTGGTTGACATCAACTTCCACTTCAGGATTTGGTTTTGTTGAAGTTTATATGTCTTCACCAACTGGTTTGTTCTCTGGATGAACAGATGAAAGGATGGAGTCAATAATATCTGACCTATGGATGAGAGAAAAAGTTTCAGTGGGAATCAAATGAGGGATACCTGTTGATTGATCCACCACATTCTCGTCCAGCTGTGGCGGTCCCTAAAAAGTAAAGGAATGGTTAGTTAAAGTTATAATCGAGAGATCAAATTTTCTTGATCATTGTGTAGAGCAATACCTTAGGATCATTATTTTCTTGTTCTTCGACTGGAAGATCCTTGGGTTCGTCTTGCACTTTATCATCAGGAAAAGAAAATTTTTCTCTTTTTTTATCAGAGCAAGCAATCGAGGTTTTTATTTCCTTTGGAAGATTTATTTTTTGAATAACGCCTTTTGTTCTACTGACGCCTGGTTTGGGAGAAGCCTTGGGCTTAGTTCTCAAGAAGATCATAATTTTGTCGGTGTCTTTTGAACTCACGTCCTCGACCAGGGTTTCTGTTGTTTTTGGCGCGGCATAAAATGTTGATTGGTTAGTCACTGAATTATCGAAGCCATGAAGTAAGGGAATCATATGCGTACCTGTGTGGAGGTAGTTTTTTGGTTTTCTTCTTTTTCTTGAGTTTAGTGGTTGTTGGGGAGTCTGGATCACGTTTTCAATTCAAAAGGGAAAAACATGTTAGGGACATCTCGATATTAGCTAATGTACATATGGGAAAAGACTTGCCTTTTTCTTTTGGGGTTCTTTTTCTTTCTTGGCTTCACCAACATCAGAAGGGCCTTCGACTTTGGTTTCGGCCAATATTTTAGTTTCACCTGCATCAAAACATATGATAAGTTGAAGGTATGAATGAAAACAAATTGGAGAATCATTTAATGTGTACTTGCTTTTTTCTCTAGATTTTCTTGCAAGTTGGAGAAATTATTCGATAGTCTCTTACGAAATTTCTCTTCAAAGAAGTTGCCTTGGAAGTAATTTGACCACCAGCTACCAAACTCTATTGTCTAATAGAAAGAAGTTTGGAAATAGAAGGTAGGCAGTTCAAGGACTTGTTGACGAGAAAACGCCATGCAATCCCTGTACTCCATAGCATAAAGCTTATTTTCCGACCATCAGATTTCGTTCTCCCAAGTATAGAGCGACCTTTGCAGCATTTGGCTGAAGCCAAATTGTTTATCCACGGTATTGGGTTGATAGCCAATGAATCCATAACCATCAGTTCTCGTCTCGATCGGAGTGGAGAGGAGTGTGGGAGTTAAAAAGGCAGCCCAAACAGAGTTCGTAATTGCAGCAGCGGAGGGGGTTACGCCAGGAAACCTATTTCCAAACAAGGATGGGCCAACGCATTTATCCACAAAGGGAGCCATGGTTGAAATAAAGGTTTTGGATTCGAGAAACAATTTGATGTATTTCATGAAAGTTATTTCTGAGGGAATGTCATATGGGGTGATTAACTCAAGTCGAGTGCTTTCGATGCTCCTGCAACCGTGTTCTTCCATCAAAGCTTGTGATTGGGATACTTGCAGCTTGGGTTCAAATGTGGCACTTAACTAAAGTTGTAAGAACCACAAAGGGCCAGAGAGAAGGTATGTTTTGTAGGCTTTGGGAAGGTTTTTCAATTTGTAAGAGGTGTTTTAAATTGATTGATATAGACTTGCTAAAAGTAGCTTGCCAAGAGAAATTTCTCGACCCTCATGAAGTTGGATTGCTAGAGGGATTTTTTGGCTATCTGTAAAGAGCTTGAGCGGAAGAAATAGTAAGAGAGCCAAAGGGTCAAGAAGGCGATATGTTCTTGATCGGAAAGCTCTTCAGTATTGGTTGATGATGTAATTTTTGAATTTAAAGCGTTCGAAGATAAACTCATTTTCAGTTTCGATTGTGGGGGTAAAGATTTCACCTGTAGGTTTAAGTCCCATGATAACCGCTACGTCGAACAAGGTTGGTGTGAGCATTCCACAAGGGAATTGAAATGTGTGATTCAAACCTTCCTAAAAGAAGATCGACACAAGTAAAATGGCAGGGTTATACCTAGGGCCGGTTCTAGAACGTCAAAGATACCTAGTTTCTCCCACTACTATTTTCTATTGAGTTGGACTTTGTCGAGCCAAGCAATGTAATCTTTGTTTTGGGATGGGGTACTGATCAAAAAACACGTGTATGTGTTTCCATAAAGGAAAGTTCGAAAGAGCATTCTTCGAATGTAGAGGGCATGGTGACGAGATAACATGGGAAGAAGTTCGTGACATTCTCACGTTGTGACTTAGCCATCGGAAACGGTCCTAAGAACGCCAAGAGTTTATCAGAAAGAGATAAAGGGATTAGTACTTGTTTAGCCCAGATGACGATTTTCTCTTTGGCCATTGGTGGTTCTAGTACAAAATTTCCTCTTTTATCATTTTCTGATGTCGGGATCATGAATGCCAACAAATTTTTTCCGGTGTTTAGTTTGGAAGATGAAGTGGAAGCTTCCATTTTTGAGTTTGAAAAGCTTGATATGAGAGAAGTTTTTTCTGCATGTAGAGTGTTAAAGCGGGGGTGAAGAAGATGGAAAGAGAATATGAAGGGAGTATTTATAGAGATGGTGATTTTTGCCAATAGCAGACACATGGCAGACGCATATTGAAGTAAAAGCGTTTCATTTCTCAGGAAGTGGAAGAGTTGATAGAAGTTGAGGAGTTAATGCAATCGTGCAAATCCATGATCTCCTAGAAAATAGGAGTAATGATGAAATTCTGAGGAAATCTTGTGAAAAATGACAATTTGCATTAAAGTTGTCATAATGACACTGGCATCAGTAAAAGGGTTTTGAAAAGTGCCGAAACATGGCATTTTGGGGGGCAATTTGTTACCTCTAATTTTCGAAATACGCCTTTATTAAGATTTAAACAAATTCTAAAGGTTGTTTAAATGACTTAGGTCTTTAACTTGGGTTGAAATGGTCATTCGACCATGAAGCAAACATTAGCTTTCTTCGACAAGGCTTCTCCATCGAATGGTACTGATGACTTAAGTCGATATTCCAACCAGTTAGTTAAAGATCAAAGTTTGTTGGTTTTGGGAGTTAGTGAAATTTAGTATCTAAAATAGCTTACTCAATGTAGTAGATTGAAGTGTAGATGGATAAGATGAGACATTTATCTGAGAAAACGTGGAAGCCCGTTGAAGATGAAGATTGCATGGAGACGAAGACGTGGCATATTTTGCTTAGTCGACCGTTACAGATGGTTAAGTTAGGACTAGTACATAAGTAGCATTCACTTATAGTTTTAGAGGTTCGTAGTTGTACATAAATTCTAAAAACTCAAAGTATTTGTGTATTTGTGAGAAAAGAGTCATAAGAATGTATGTGTACGTTCTATTTTATAAATTAAAGTTTTTACTTTCAAGTCATTTATTGCATTGAATTTAATTTAATTTCAGTCATTCTTGTAAGTTTCCTTTAATTTCGACTTCAGTGTCAAAATATGTTTCAAACTTATATTTTTCACACAATATGTCCTGGAATCATTTCGAGTTTAATCCCTTAAGTTTGTTGTCTACACCTACATAAAAACCTATACAACAAACTTTTGTTGTCTTTTCTATTTTTTTAAGAAAATGTTTGACCTAATCTAAACCTTTATAGACTAGATCATCGATCTTTGTTAATCCAGGTCTTTGTTAGTCGGTATGGTCAACTTTCACTCCTAATTAGTTATATAATTTCTTCCATTAAGATAACAAAAACCAACGAAAATGTTTTGAACTTAAAATATTTGAATTGACGTCGTGGATTTCAGAACGACAAACCTATTTTGCACCGTGTTTGGGATGTTGCTTGGCATCTTATTTGAAAATGCACCTTTTTTTAAGACCCATTGAGGCAGAAGCAACACATGTCGATGATTTTACGTTTTCCAATTTTAGTTATAATCCATAACTCCTTTACCCTGGGCTCTACCTTCGACGGAAGAAGATAGACCTAGGCTAAAAATAATAGTAAAGGAACGTGATCCATCGAACAAAACCATATAATTGAAATAGTAGAGAAAGACAACAAAAGTTTGTTGTATATGTTGATCTTTTATATGTCACATTAAAGTGTTATACCATTTGGGAAAATAAAATAATAAACCATGTAAATATTTATAAATTAAAAGGATTAATATTATCTTCAATAATGCAATTCATTTTTAGGTTATTTTGTGGATTTCACTAAGCCACATCATCTTAAAGTATTTTATTCAATTAAAACTTTCAATGATAAATAGTTAATATAATTAAAGGTAAAACACACTTTATTCCCTGAAGTGTTAGTAAGTTTCGATTTACCTCTCCATATTAATTTCTTTTTTATCTCCCTTATAAAGTAAAGATTTCATATGTTTGGCCCCACTGACACTTGGTATACATAATATTTCATTTTTAATGACTTGGTAGGTGTTGGTTTGTCTAGTTGTTGGTAATTGCTAATATGTTGTTGTTTACCCCCTATAAAATTAGGGTTACATTTCATTCCTAAATCAAACGTTGAAGGAAGACAAAGACGTCATTGGAGAAGAAGAAGACGAAGCACGAAGCACGAAGACAAAGCTTTGAAGGCGAAGCACGAAGAAAAAGCAAGCTGAAGAAATACGCCATTGGAGGGTCTGTCGAAGCTTTTACATTCATCAGACGGATTGAAATCTTCATTTACAATGTGTCAGGTAAGCCTTTTCGAACACTCTTGCTGTAATGATTGTAATGTTGTAATGTTGTAATGGTGTAACGTTGAATATGCAAATACTTTTCACAAAACATGCAAGTCGTTAATGTTGTTTTTCACCATGGAGGTGAGTTTATAAGGAACAATGACAACGAATTATTCTACATAGGTGGGGTTGAAACCTTAGTTTCTGGGAAGCACATTGAGAAATGGACTATTTTATGAACTTAAAAAAATTGGTGAATGGATGGGGTTATAAAGAAGGAAGCTATAGAGCTTGGACTTAAATAGTAGAAATAAATGAAATTATTTTTCAGATAAGAAATGATGATGACACATATGATTTTGCTGTATATGCTTGTGCAAATCAAGTTGATAGCTACCTTTATCTGGAACATGATGTGACTAATATAAAACTGAGAGTGAGGAAACCTAAGTTCATTAATGAAATGACAAATATGGAAGCAATTGATGATGAGGGTGATGAAAGTTTTGATGATAGTGGTGACAAGAGAACAACTGCTATTACAGATGGATTTGAATTTACCCAACCCCTAAATGAACATAACTTAGTTGTAGGATTAATTTGTAGTTCCAAAAAGAAAATGGAGGATGATGAATATGTTAGTGATAAACTGGACAACTCAGATCAAGATGAATTTTATGATGAGAAAGGTGAAGGTCATAAGTTTGAAAAGTTTAGGAAAGAGCAGTGATCAGTACATTTTCATGCACATTCTTTTACTATTATGTTACAACAATTCTAGAGTTTCTTTTGTTATTTCTATTATTTTAGTGTGTTTCCTTAGCTTAGTTTATTGTTACATTTATTTTAATTTTTTATGGTATTTTCTGAATAAACAACTATTTACACCCTCTCGCTTAGACGGTCATAACTTGGGCTACGAGAATCGGATTGAAGCTTTCTAATAAACATTGAAAAGATGAGAGAATAAGTTAAAAGTTTTATGTTGAAGTCATAAGCAGATTCAGAGTGTACAAGACTCTAATAAATCGTTTTAGTTTCAAACTTTAGAAAATAATTAGTTTTGGGTCAGTTTTTGGCCGCTTTTTTTATGTTTTCCGACCCGGTTTGAATGAGAACCTGAATCCTTGTCTCCTTTAACCTAATGCAGGCGCACTACTGTTCATAACCTTATTCACTATTCATGATTTGAGCTTTTCTTTGTAATTTTCATGGAGAATTAATCCCTAAGGCGAATTATGATGATTTACGGGTTCCACCGCTTTGAGGTTAGAATAATTTTAATCCAAATTCTATTCCTTTCAATTTTATTCTGTGATTCCTGCATGATTAATATGATTTTCATAGAGTATGTTGATTTAATTCGATTATGTATGATCCTTAACTATAATCACGTTAGCGTAGATTTTTCGTAATCGTGTTTGATTAAGTCGTGTTTGCTTAATTTGCGAGAGCTTAAACCCGTTTGCTTAATTCAGATAATAGGAACTTACGTCACAGAATACCAATTGTGCTTGTCGGTGATTTTTGTAATCGAATATGAATAGTTAATCCTCTTAGGAGATTGAAATTATAATAGCCAGTGATACGTCGAAACTCAAGTCAGTAGGATTAACCATTTTAGCTTATTCAGAATCAATTATTGTTATTGTTTACTTAATCAAACATAAACCCCTATTGTTCTTTCAGCTGGTAAAATTCAATACAAGAATCCTTGTGATACGACATTAGAGTGTCGCTTCCCTAACTACAACTTTTAATTATTCGTTTTGACTCGTGTGTGACATCGGATCAAATTGGTGCTATTGTTGGGGACTCTTGTCGATTTTAACCAATATTAGAGTCATAGGTGTTGTGTTTCAGTGTTCTTGCCCTAACGTTCGTGCGTTCTGGCATTTTCGCATTTTAGCGTTAAAAAAATCGATTTTTAGGAAGTTTGTCTCAGATTAGTCTGATTATTTGCCTATTCATTAGAAAAAAAAACAGGGATCAAAAGCCCCTATTTAGAGACTAAATAGAGGACGACCCTTAAAAATTTGAAATTCCTTATTTTTCTATTTTTTAATGATTTTTTTCTGTTTTCATAGTTTCAGAAAATTCCGATTTTTTTTTCAAAGGTCTTAATTAACTTAGTTAGATCATATTTTGTGTTTTTGTATTTTTTTCTTCTATTTTAATCACTTTTTGTTGTTTTTCAATTGTTTTTACTTAATAGGGACATTATCGGTATTTTCCTATTTGTTGCTGCAATGCTGAATTAGTTATGTATTTTCTCATTTTGTGTTGATTCTGATTTTGAGTTTAACAGGGATGATCAAAGAACTCTGAGACAACTTGTTACCCCTGCTGTTAATTATAATGCTTTATGTATTGAATATCCTGCTGTTGTTGAACCTTTTGAATTGAAATCTGGTTTAATACACTTGTTGCCAAGGTTTAATGGTCTTGCAGGTGAGGATCTGCATAAGCATCTGAAGGAATTCTAGGTTGTGTGTTCTACACCTTCGAGACTTGAAGGAATCACAGAAGATCATATAAAGCTCAGAGCATTCTCGTTCTCACTTCAAGGATCTGCAAAAGATTGGTTGTATTATATTGAGCCGAATTCTGTCACAAGCTGGAATGTTCTAAAAAGAGTGTTCCTAGAAATATTTTTCCCTGCCTCAAAAATTTCTTCGATAAAAAAAGATATATGTGGTATTAGACAGCTTGACATGGAATCATTGGCTGAGTACTAGGGGAGATTAAAAAAATTAGTGTCCAATTGACCTCAGCACCAGATTACCGAGCAATTACCTATTCAGTACTTCTATAAGGATTACTACCGATGGACATAAACATTTTAGAAGCCTTGTTGATAAGGCTTTAGCTATTGACAAAGCCTTGATTGAGAACATGTCACTCAACTCCAAACAGTTCAAACTAGAAACAATTCTATCCAAACGAAAGGTGTGAATGAGATTCAGGTTTCTTCTTCCAACAAAGCTCTAGAAACCAGACTTGATGAGCTTACTTCTTTAGTGAAATAGTTAGTAGTGGGTAAAGCTCAAACAACAAAATTGTGTGGTATTTGTACTTCTCTTTAACACTCGACCGATACATGTCCTATTCTACAAGATGAGTCGGTCACTGAGTTGTCTCAAGCATATGCAGCAAACCTTTACAATCAAGGCAACAATCAGAACAGGTACAACAATCCCGATCTATCCACTAACAGGTACCATCCCAACTGGAGAAACCATCCAAACCTTCGTTATGGGAATCCACAACCTAGCCAACAACAATTGATGTTACCATTACCACCACCACATAACCCTCCACAAGTAACCACCTCTGCACCTTCTGGACCTTCACTAGAGGATCTTTTCAAGCAAACGACTGTAAATAATCTCCAGTTTCAGCCACAAATAGATTCTAGTATTCAAACTTTGCACACACAAGTTGGACAACTTACCACTTTAATAAATGTCATGCAACAAGCTCAAGGATACAACCAACTACCTTCCCAAATAGTAGTGAATCCAAAAGGCCCTAATGTGAGTGCAATTTATTTGAGATCCCGAAAGAGTGTTGAACCAGCCCCAACCCCAACCCCAATACCAGAAAAAAAAATAACAAAGTTGTTGAGCTCACACCTAATTCTGATTTTGATGTTGTGGTTGAAACTGAAAAACAAAAAGAGAAGAAGTATGTACCACCAATCCCTTTCCCACGGAGAGTATTTAAGGCTAAAACTATGGATGAGGAAGATAAGTATAAGAGATATTTGACATATTCAGAAAGGTGGCGGTGAACATTTCGCTTCTTGATGTGATTAAGCAAATTCCAAAAAATACCAAGTTTCTTAAAGGCTTATACACTCACAAGAGGAGATTGAAGGGGAATGAGAGAGTGAATATGGGAAGAAATGTTTCCGCCTTCATTCAGCCTAAAGCATCTGATAAAGATATAATTGAGCGAAATGTTTCAGCTCTCACCCAGGCCATGCTCGAAAAGTGCAAGGATCCTAGAACTTTTGCTATTCCAAGCACCATTGGGGATAGTAAATTAGAAAATTGTATGTTGGATTTAGAAGCTTCTATTAATGTTATACCCACTTCTGTTTATAATAATCTTGATCTTGGTCCTTTGCAAAATACAGGTTTAACCATTCAGTTGGCAAACAGGAGCAATGCCCGCCCTGTTGGAGTAGTAGAAGATGTAGTTGTTCAAGTTAATGACTTGATTATTCCTGCTGATTTTTACATTCTGGACATGGATTGAGAAACTAAGTCAGACAAGGCACCCATCATTTTGGGTAGGCCATTCATGAAAATAGTGAAAACAAAAATTGATGTTGATGATGGAACAATTTCCATGGAGTTTGGTGATATCATTGTTAAATTTAATATCTTTGATGCTATGAAACACCCCATGAAAGAACATTTTGTTTTTCACAATGAGTTGCTTTCTAATTTAGTTTATGAAACATATTCTGAGTTTTTATCATTATCAAACTTTGATGACACTTACACTTGTGATTCATGTACTGACATTAGCCTTTTCTCTGTTTGTGCTGAGATTGAGGCTCCCTTGCAGGTTGATGTTTTTCATGAAGATGAAGTTATAGAGAAGTTATTTATGTAACTAAAGTTCTTAACATCTCAGTTTCCCCAACCAAACCGTCCATTGAACAACCACCTTCTTTAGACGTTGAATCACTTCCTGAAGATTTATATTATTCATCAAAGGTTGAATTTGAGCAAGAAGAGAATTATTGCAGTAACATAACAAGGGAATTAGATGGACATTGGTGGGCACTAGTGATATTATCACATCCATGTGTATGCATAGGATCTCACTTGAAGATGGAACAAAAGTAGTGAGACATCCCCGTAATCCTTTGATCCTTGAAGTTGTGGAGAATGAGATCACTTTCAAGTTCTCATTTGACACTTTTACTTATCGAAGATCCTTCTTTGATCCTGGAATACAAGGCGAAGGCACTAATAAAAATTTCAAGGTCAATGAACACTACCCAAGGCTACTACATGAGAGCCCCACTTTGGAAGAAGAGATTGTAAAAGAGCTCTCTTTGAGAAAGGTTGCTTATGCAATCACCTATCCACCTTGACTAATCAGGTGAGTTCTTTCCTCTCTCTCTCTCTCTCTCTCTCTCTCTCTCTCTTATTATATACTTATGTTCTCTCATTGAGGACAATGTGTGTCTTAAGTGTGGGGGAGGGAATCATTTAATTGTGTGTTTCTTATTTTAAAAATGCATGCTTTTCCATTGGTTTTTGGGTTGCAAGTGTTGTGTGAGTAATTTCTCTGTTCTATTGATTAATGACTTGTGGTGGGATGTGACTAATTTACTGTGTATTCTTAGTATGTTAAGTAGAACTAAAATATGAATTGTGCATTGATCCGCTGTCGCACACAGATAAAAAACGAGTATTTTTGAAAATAGTAGTAACGGTAGCGACAACTCAAGTATCATTCTCACAAGGATTCTTGTAATGTTATTAACCAACACAGTAACTGTTTATCAGAGGTTTTGGTTTTGATTAAATGAAAAATAGTGCAAATAAGTTATTAAAATAAGTGATTATAAAAATAAGTCAATATACTATTTCGGTTTCTGGCTAATCACTGGTTTTTTTCCATAACAATTCCCTAAACGACTTCGATATCTATTCGATTTCAAAATCAAATGACAAGCGCACTAAGATATCAAACAAATTGACATTCCTATATTCTGAATTAAACAAACGGATAAAGACAATCGTGAATTAAGCAAACACGATATAGAAACACAATTTAACGACCTAGCGACGTAAAAGCGATTAAAAGTTAGGAATACAATCATATGAATTAAATCAAAACATTACACAAAATAACAGATTAAGCAAATGCAATTTCATAGAATAGAATTGAAATAGAAACGAAATTGAATTGATAGAATAAAAATCTCAAAGCGTTGGAAACACGATTACAGTAGATCGACTCTAAGAAGTTTGTTCTCCATAAGATTCGTACAAAAGGCAAAAAAACAAAATTATGAATAGTGAAAAGAACGCCATGAACAGTAGTACAGCTGCTACTAGGTATAGGTAAGCATAACAAAATCCGGTTCTAACCCAACTGGGTCGAAAAACATAAAAAACTCGGCCCAAAACTAAATATTCCTAAAGGCAGAATTCGGGTCCTGACTTCAACAAATTATTAGTGCCTACTACCCTCTGAATCAGCTTCTTCTTACAACATGAAAGTTGTAGCTCTTTGTCTCAGCTTTCCAACGCCTAGTAGAACGCGTAAATCCGATTCTCGTAGCTCCAGTTATGATCCGAGTAGTGCACAGGTATCAAATAACCGATAAAGCTGAAAATAAGTTGCGAAAATAGATTAACAGCAAACAAAAACTTAATTATAAAAACATAATAAAACAGTAAAATAAACAAAACAAACTAAGGAAATGCCTAAGTACAAACATAAGAGAATGTGCATTAAAATGCACTGATCAAATTCCCCCACACTTGAACTTGCACTCCGAGCAAAATAGTATCAAGACTCATGAAAAACAATAGCATTCGAAAACTTATTCTAGACTACAAACTCTTCTTCGGTCAAGATTGTATCGATAGGTACTAATTTTGCACACTAAGTATATCGTAAGAACACAAATGCATAATTATGCGGTCATAAACCTCCCTCCTATACAAATCAATCCAAATCATGTTATTATGCCTAAGCCTAACTTACTCATCCTCATTTTTGCTCTCTTTCTTTCTAATGCAATCACATTAAGCCCGTTATCTATTCACACACATGGTAAATACGCTTGTTAGTGACTATGATCCATATCTTGTCAACAATTCAAACTTAACCACTTTACAACAACAACATTTTTTTTCTTTTTCCGAAGGTTTCACAACCATTAGCCTAAGTGACCGGGTGAGGGTCACCTAACTTAAAAGGTGGATTCCTATTTAGATTTCTTATTAAGTACGAGATCATTCACTTATTTGCATCAGCTTAATTACTTAGTGTGTGATTTCTAGATGGTGTTGACTGCTAGATAAACTACTTAAGAGCTATTAAAGGATGAGAACTCAAGGCTATGTCATAACAAGTATTTAAATCGGTTTCCATATTCAAGAAACTTAAGGTGTTAAAACAGTACCGATCTTATGAATTTTTTCCAAGTCTTCATAATCTATCCTCAAATTAATCTATATCATAAAAATTTCAAAAGATGCATTGTGTTTCTAAGTAAAAAAAATTTTATAATTTTTTTCACTTAAAGAAAACAGAACAAAACAAAGAAAACTGAAAGAAAACAAAACAAAGAAATGATTCCCTCCCCCCACACTTAAAACATACATTGTCCTCAATGAAAGAATAGAAATATAAAATAAGAGCGGAGAGAGATAGGAAAGGACACACCCGAGGAGTCATGGTGGATAGATGATCGCATAAACAACCTTTCCTAAAGATAGCTTTTCTACAGTCTCTTCTTCCAAAGTGGGGCTCTCATGAAGTAGTTTTGGGCAGTGACCATTGTTTTTGAAATTTTTCGTAATGCCTTCGTCTTTTATTCCAGGATCAAAGAAGGTCCTTCGATAAGTAAAAGTGTCGAATGGGCACGTGAACGTGATCTCATTTTTCACAACGTCAAGAATCAAAGGATTAAGGGGTTGTCTCACTAATTTTGTTCCATCTTCAAGTGAGACCCTATGCATACTCGTGGATGGGCTATTACTAGGAATGTCAGTCAAGGTCCATCCAATTGCCTTCTTATGTTTCTTTAATACTTGTAACACTTTTTGTTCCTGTTCAGATTCAAGTTTAGACAAAATTATTATAGGAAAATTTTCTTCCAATTCTAAATGTGCATATTTAAAATTTGAAGAAAGTGGCTTAAGCTCTAAAGTAGATGGTTGCTCAATGGATGACAAAATTTTGGAAGCAGAAACTACATTTAAATCTGCAACATCAACTTTGTCAGTTGAAATCTCATAAGAAATATCAACCTGTAAGGCAGCTTCAATTTCAGCACAAACTTAACATAAGTGAGTGTCAATACAAACATCATAAGTATAATTGTCATCAAAATTAGACAAAGAAGGGAAATCGGCAAAAAGTGAATCAGGTGCACCAAGTTCTCTTAAGGTTCTTTTTTCACTCATGTTATGGTAATGAAACTTAAAATCTGAATCATACAAATAATGAGAGAACAAGAATCAGCAACGCAACAACAAATAGGAAAATATCAGCAATATCCATAAACAGCAAAATAGATGGAAAACACAACAAAAAAATGATTAAAATAAAATAAAAAATACAAAAACACAAAATTTAATCGAATAAAGCAAAATAATAATTTTGGGAATTTTTTTTGAATTTTTCTAAAACTATGAAAACAGTAAAAAAAAGTCATAAAAAATAGAAAAATGATGAATTTTGGATTTTTAGGGCGATGTCCACTATTTAGTTTCTAAATAGAAGTTTTTTATCCTTGATTTTTTTCTAATGAATCGAAAAAGAATCAGACTAATCTGAGACGATTTTCCTAAAAACTGGATTTTTTTACTAGATCGGACGCGAGAACGGAAAAACAGCAAAACGAAAGTTCAAAACGCACTAATCGACACCTATGACTAAACTAACGGTTAAAAATCACAAGAATCCCCAGCAACGGCGTCAATTTGATCCGCTGTCGCGCTCGGATCAAAGACGAGTATTTTTTAAAACAGTAGTAACAGTAGCGACAACTCAAGTATCGTTCTCACAAGGATTCTTGTAATGTTATTGTAGCGGCAAAATCGTGAGTGTAAGCTATTGATTAACTTAACTCGAAAAGCAAGAGTCGCCACCGCACTTTTATTTTATCCAAAAAGGAAAGGAAAAAGAGCGAACAAAACCTCCACAAGCTCTACAACAAAAAACCAGTGCACAGAGTCTGGGTAAGGGGGGTTGGTTACGCAGTTAGCACCCAAAATGTCTATAGTACTCTATAGGAGCCCTTTGAAATATCTACCGCTTTTGGTCTGAAAAAAGTTTGCTTGAAAAGTGATTGAGGAGATGAGAAGAGAAATAGTTTTTAAGATTTTTGTGTTTGGAGAGACTTGTCGTCTCATGCCTACGTACCCACGATGTGCAATGTAGGATCAAAAACCCGTAGTTCGTGGTACAAAGAATGAAATTTGTTTGTTTTGGTTGATTTTAAATGTAAGGACAAGTCGTCATTTCCAAGCGAATAATTCCGCTTAAAGAAATGAATCATGTCTAAACTTATGAAAAAGTTAAAGGAAAAAGTCTGCGAGGGCACAAAAAGAGAGTGATGAGTTTGATGTTTTTTAAGTCTTTTGAAAAAGGTGTCAGTATGCTTATGTAGTTTAGCATTTGTTAAGAAATGAAAGGAAAAGAGTACAATCACTTGACAAAGCCAAGGTTTGATTAAGAAAGAGGTGATAGTTTGAAATCAAGAAGATTTTTGAAAAAGGGAGAAAGTTTTGAAAATTGAAGAATGGGGAGGAGAAGAAGTGACTATCCTAAAGCAAAAAGTAAAAGCTAAGGATAAGAAAGATCTAACCACAAATGTAGGTGTTTCCACCATAAACCATGCAAAAGCACAAGTCTTCGAAGTCTTCGAACCATAATTCCAAAGCAAAGGGAAAAGCTCCTAGTTCTAAGTCCAAGGTTCCAAGAATTGCATTGGATGTCCAAGTTCTAAGTCCAAGGATTCAAGAATAGCATTGAAGTCCAAGGTCTAGGTGCAAAATTCCATGTCCATTGCAAAGGATAGTAACCATAGTCCAAGATTAGAAGCACACGTTTTTTAGAGGTTTTAGCCTTTATTAATGTTTTTGGTCCAAGTGGACAAAGAGAAAAAGGCATAAGCATAAATATGTGTCCAACGGACGAAGGAAAAATTGCGGAAGCATAAACATGTGTCCAACGGACAAAGGAAAAATTGTGGAAGCATAAACATATGTCCAACGGACAAAGGAAAAATATGCAGAAGCATAAACATGTGTCCAACGGACAAAGGAAAAATTGCATAAGAGTAAAAGAGAGATAGGGAGCGAGAAGGAATTGTAAAGAAGTTAAAAGTTAGTGATTAGTTGTTAGTTGTTAGAGTAAGTGATCAATAATAATTGAATAATTGCACTTTGGTCAAGGTTAATAAGACCAAAGCCTCCTAACAACAAGTTTCATAAGTTTTGAACCAAAAAACAAATAATCAACCATTCTTGATAGTTTTCCGATACGGGGCATATGTTGCGCTATGTTAAGAAATCGCCGAGTAATTTACAGAGTAATTACCCTACAATGAGGCCGGTCAATAGCTCTTTGTGCTAATGCATGCTAGATGAACGATATGTAGATCGTCATCCGAAAGCAATACCGCACGAAAAGAAAAGAAGCTAGCGATCTAGTCTTAATCAAAATTCAACAAAGGAATTCCATGATCCATAAGACTTTCATCGATCAAAATAAAAGAGAAATAAATGAAGAGAAAGCCAAATTAAATCACACAATTATGTGATCTAAGGCTAAAGACAAAAGGAAAGGGAAGAAAATGGAAAAGGAACCAAAACAGTCCCAAAATTAGGTGAAAAACACCATTCTGCCTCGGTGCAATCGATTGCACCAGTGTGCAAATCGATTGTACAGCAGAAAAATCAGCAATTCTTAGAAAAAAAAATGCACTGTGCAGCCTATTGCACAGAAATGCAAATCGATTGCACACTGACAGGCAACACTAAGATTTTTCAAAAATTCAGCATTCATGATCCAATCATTTCTTCAAACACCTCATGGTCATGTATGAAAATTAGCATGAAAATACAAGTAAAACAACAACAAATAACACCAATGGATCGCAAATTGCAAGATCCAAAGATCAAGCAACAAGAATTATTAAAGGATCACATTGTGGAAGATGAATCAAGAACAACAATGGTGGAAAATGAGATTACCACTCCAAATCTGAAAATTGCTTCGAATTACTCCAAGATCCAAACTCCAAAGCCTTGATCTACAAGAATTGATGAAGAAAACAAGTTTGGATGAAGGTTTAGCTCAAAGTTGAACAAGATTCAATGTGAATTCTTGTTAAATTTCTAGAGAAGAAAAGTGAACTTTGAGTGAATTTTGGTGGTTAGGAAGAGAATTTGCAAGAGGTTTGTTGGCTCTCGAAAGCTTCAAGGGAAATTTTAGCAAGGTGAATTTGGCTATCAAAAGCTTGAAGAATGAATGAAATGAGGGTTCTATTTATAGAGTTTAGGCTTGGAAAATTTGGTGGATTGGAATTTGGTTTGGAAATGAAAATTAGGCTTGGAATTAGAATTTGGAGGGAAAATCAAGATCAAGTGGTGATTAGTGAAGGTGTATGGTGGGAATTAATTGTGATTATGTAGGGGAATTATTTTTGGGTTATCTAGAATATTTTCAAATTATGAAATTGGTGCCAAATGCTTCAAAATATGAAAAATGCTGATTTTGGCCAATTTTGTCCTTGTTCAGTCGATTGCACTGTAGCGCGAATAGACTGCATTGCTGAAAACTTCAAAATCTAGGCAAAAAAATGTCTGGTGCAATCGATTGGACCAATAGTGCAATCGATTTCACAGTTGAAAAACTTGAAAAATGGCCATGTTGGATGGATTGTTCTGGCTCTGGCTCGATTTTCTTGATTTGTCAAAGAAGGCATGGAAATAAACACATGAACCTTGGAGTCTCTTGAATAATAATCAATTAAATCTTGGAAACTCTTGATCAGATAATTTTGAATTGTTCGCAGATCAACTTTGACATTGTTCAGATGAAATTCATTCGAGCTGAGGGACTGTTTGATATCCCTGATACCCTTCCTGAAAAAGTTAGTGAAGACAAAAACAAACATATTTTTTGGATTTTGATTAAAGGTTAGTAAACATGAGCAAATAAAGGCAAATAAGAAACACACAGATGTTCAGTGATCCAAGCAAGGCATAAACCCAAAGAAGAGAGGGATAAAGGAACCAAAACATGATCTTGTTTGTGGTATAAGATGCAAAATGAGATGTGAATGATATGTGGAATCTTAGGGGTCAAAAATTAGGGTCTTACAGCTCCCCCTATTTAATTCTCTTCCATCGGGAGATATGAAGATACTTAAATACAAAAAGCTATATTTTTTAGCCCTAAGATGCCACAAGATGATATGAATGTAACGGATGAAACACTCTGCGGGGAAACTCGAAACAAGGTATTTACGGTAAATTGAGAGAGATGACACGAAAAAACACGCCGGGGAACACAAGATATTTCTGGAGATCTGTCAAGGTGACAAGAAGTATCCATCAATAGTTGGAAAGAGAGGGACAAGACCCTGGAAGACGAGTAGCGACACCCAAGAATGGCATTGGATGGAAACTACGAACGAGACAAAAGTATGCAAAAGATGTCCAAGAATGGCATTGGACAATAACAAAAAAGTTTCTGATAAAACAACAGCGTCATCCAAGAATAGCATTGGATGGAGGTGAAAAAAACACTTTATTGGGGATAAGATATCCAAGAATGGCATTGGATGAAAGGAACTACAATATTCAAGAATGACATTGAATGGGGCAACAACAAATATCAGAGACATCCAAGAATAGCATTGGATATAAACAAAATTCTATTTGAAAACTTCACTGGGGACATCCAAGAATGGCATTGGATGGCAAGGTTAAACATCAGAGATATCCAAGAATAGCATTGGACTTGACTGGGGAAAAGGTATCCAAGAATGGCATTGGATACATAAATCATAATATCCAAGAATGGCATTGGATAAAAGGAATCTCAACATCCAAGAATGGCAATGGATGAAGTGAGAAAAGTTCTGGGAAATATATTAGAAGTATCCAAGAATGGAATTGGATAAAAAAGAGTTCACGATATCCAAGACTGGCATTGAATAAAGTGAGCAAGAAATTTCAGGAATGGCACTGAAAGTAGAAACTACATTCAGGAATGACACTGAATAAACAGATAAAACTTTCAGGAATGGCACTGAAAGTAAAGGTAAATCACTACATTCAGGAATGGCACTAAATGATAGTGAGAGAGACATCCAAGAATGGCACTGAATGCAAAGGAGAAAAATCATCCAATAATGGCACTGAATGAATAGATAAAACTTTCAGGAATGACACTGAAAGATATCCAAAAATCTGTTGGGGGATTATAGAAGAGGGGCAAAACTTCCAGGAATAACACTGGGAGAAATAAGAGGAATAAAAATATACAGGAATGGCACTGGAGATCAAAAGGGATAGACATCCAGGAATGGCACTGGAGTGAAAGAAAAATAAAGATCCAGGAATAACACTGGAATAAAAGAAGACAAACATCTAACACAGGACTAGATGCACAGGGAAACGACAACATCTAAGAATGGCACTGGAAAGAAAGAAAATAAACAAGACATCCAGGAATAGCACTGGGTGAAGAGACAGGAAAATGACAACATTCAGGAATGGCACTGAATGAAAAGGCAGGTAACTGTTTTGGTAGGCGCCAAGTAAGTTGGACTTTGATCACAAGGTAAGATGTTGACAGCAACAGGACCTCGAAAAAATGCATATGAGCATGAAACACACTTAGAGCTATGAAAATCTTTCTATGTATGATAGATGAATGATTTATGCATGCAATGCAGATGATAGGGACAACCGAGATAGACTCTTTTATGAGGGAAGAATGGAACTCTGATTCCTCAACACAAGGAACACTGCCACTCTGCTTGAAGAGAAGATGTTGAACACATCTCTGTCACACTTATGAATTGTATCAGGCTGATGGTCTTTTGAGGAAAGACATCTTGAGGATTCTGGAAGAAGACTGCCCCAGATTAATTGACTGATGAGGATAAACTGATCATAGCTTCAGTTTGATTGCTGCAGGAAAAAAAATGAACTGATCATGGCTTCAATTTTTGAAATGAATGATGAGAATAAACTGATCATGGCTTCAGCTTGACTATTGTTGGGGATGAACTGATCATGGCTTCAATTCTTGAAAAGACTGTTGAGAAGGCTAAACTCAGTATGGGTCTTGAAAGAGATATTCTGGCTAACCAATTCTGAGAATAACTTGTATTGAGCAACAAATCTTGAGTCAATTCACAACCGGATCGGGAAGTAATGTGCCCCTGATAGGATCACTGACCAAGTTTCTCAACTGTTTGAAATTCTTGGTGAGGAAAGTTTGCCTGCAAATAGGATTATTCAAACAAACATGGTAATTTTAATGCAAAGCTCAATGCAATTTTGAAATCAAAAATCATTTTTGGAGTGATATTATTGATGCAAAGCAAAATGAATCACTTGTCAAAACACGGAGGTTTAGACATACAAAATGAAAGAGAAAGCAAAGGTAAGACATCAAAGCAAATGATTGGCAACAATCTTAGGAGTCAATTTACGCAACCTTGTTGTAGTATGCTTTCAAAAGAAACCTGGCTTCAATTAGGTCTTTTGAAGGTTGTAACGTGGTCTGGTTCATGGTTCTTGAAACAAAGGATATAGGCTCAAAGTTTATTTGTACCCAACCCATTCTTCGTGATGACCTTCAGTCCTATGCTTAGTTAATTCAAACTATGCATTCATGTTCCAAGCGATTTTGGAATTGCAACACTGTTATGATGACGGCTCAAGAGATTTTTGAGATGGCAGTCACTCTTTCTTACAACGTTTTATTGTTTTTTATGAGGACCTCAGTCAACTTGTTTTATTTTTGAGGATTTTGGCAACCTCTTGATTTTTCTTTTGTTATCCCTAACTTTTGTCTGAACCGTGTCATTTGAGCTTACAGTCAGCGGGATGCTCCAATTTTTTTGCCTAAGTCTCCTTCATAGGTTTTGACTTAGCGGGCTTTTCTTTTGATTTTTTATTCATTTTTTTAAAAAGATAGTGACTGCCTGGCTAAATGATTACAGTGAACCATCATTGGCTTTTAATTTGAAAGACATCTTCGACACTTCTTTGATGTGTGTGAAGGAAAGCTTGTGATTGCAATGATTCTCTTGTGTTTAAATACACAGTTAAATTAACTGAAAACTACCCGTCCCCAGGTTAAAATTGCGGGTTTTTTCGTACAGAAAGAAACTCCAACTTCTAGGCTCGAAGGGGTTGACAAAGGATTAACTTCCTTATCTCTCCAGTGTTTGGGAGTTGAAACATTGCCTGTACATCATCAGCCAAGTTTTAAATTGAAAGCATACAGTTTAGCAATTTCAGGTATTTAGTTTTCATCATTCTCCCTCCAATCTTTGCATAAACAAAAGCTTGATAAAGAAAGTGAACATGAGAGATATATTTTTGTTTTGTGAAAAAGAAAGCATAAAGATGCACACAGTGGACATAAATGAATTGAATCAAAACATTGCAATGCTCATTTCATTGAAATTACCATGAAAGTACAAATAAAGTTCGAAAGCAAACAATCAATACAATTAAAGAAAAATGCGAACAGAAAGAAACAAGGCCTAGTGATTAATCAGCAACAAGGATGAGCTGTCCTGTCAGAAACACTGGCTTTATGAGATGATCTGTCTAAACTGACTCAAACTTCACTTGGCATGCTCTGGCAAGGGATTGTTTACAATATTAGGATTCTCATCAAGAAAGACAGAATCTTTGAGTTCACCAATTCTTGTACTCTAGCTTTCAATGCATAGCAGCCTTCTAAGTTATGGCCTGCCCCACCTCAATGGAACTCACAGTGAAGATCAGCCCTATAGCCGGCCGGGAGAGGATTTGGAGGAGGAGGTAGATCCCTCGTTATAATCAAACCTTTCTGAACAAGACATGGATGTAGCTCAATGTAGGATATCGGGATAGGATCAAAGTTAACCCTATTGCGATTTTGATTTTGTCTAACAGCCTGACGAGGAGCTTGAACTGTTTGAGCATTGACAACAAGAGCAACTGCAGCTACATATTGTTGTTGTCTGTGACGAGGTTTACCTTCAACTGAAACAACATGGGTATCACCATCCTTTTTCCTTTGAAAATTCCCAGCATACTTTTTAGCACCGTTAAAGGCTTCAACATTAGTAATCTTTCCTTTCTTGATACCCTCTTCTAGTCTTTCTCCAATAGTGACTAGGTCAGCAAAACCAGATGATACACTGCCTATCATCTTTTCCCAAAAGAGTGGCTGAAGAGTGTCCATGAACAATCCAAAAAATTCTTTTTCAGCCAAGGGTGGCTCCACTTGAGTAGCTAGCTCTCTCCAGCGCTGAGCGTACTCCTTAAAGGATTCTTTTTCTTTATGAGACATATTTTGCAGTTGACGGCGATCAGGTGCCATGTCCAGATTATACTTATATTGCTTTAAGAAAGCATCAGCCAAGTCTTTCCAGCTTTGGATACAGTTCTTCTCAAGTCCCATATACCATTTCATTGAAGCCCCACTCAAGCTGTCTTGGAAACAGTGAATGAGCAGTTTGTCGTTTTTGGCATGGGCAGCCATCTTGCGGCAGTACATCACCAAGTGGCTTCTGGGACAGGTGTGCCCCTTGTATTTCTCAAAATCAGGAGTTTTGAATTTTGCAGGCATAACCAAGTCTGAAACCAAGCACATGTCCATTGTAGCAGCACTAAAGACATCACTTCCTTCCACGACTCTTATTCTTTTGTATAGAGTTTGCCATTGCTCTCTGACTTCTTCAATGTATCCAGGTTCTCCCTGACTTTCAGATTGTGGACCAGTAGCATGGTACACGAAAGGAGGATTCTTAGGAATATCTTGAGCAACAGAATGCACAACAGGCTGAGGTTCAGTGAACAATGGAGCTAAAGATACTGGCAGTACAGACGGGACAAACACATGAGTAGTTGCAAAGGGTGGCGAGTAATTCGGAGGTAACCTAAATTCTGGCCAAGTAGAAGGTGGTTGCTGAGTCAGCGGAGGGTCAACAACAACAGTTGAGATTTCAGAGATCACAGTCCTCTGAGGTGGTTCACCTCTAGCAATCAGAACTTGCATCATTTCTGTGAGTCTGGTCATGCCGGCCTTCAACTCATCAATTTCCATTCTGACTTCGGCATTGTGTTATTCTTGATTTTCCATTCTCAATCTGACGGCAGCTCTGGTTCCGTAGTTGTGTTGAGGAAACAACTTGACGGTGAACAGATAACTGGAGAAGGAGACAGTTGAAATGAGTTTCTGGACAACTTGGAAGAATGCATATGTATGCTCATGGATGCAACAACCACAAACAAGATCACTCAAAGCACACAGGTTCAAAGGTCCGAGTCACGAGCATGAAGCCAAGGTTAAGAACCAGTCCCAAAAAAGGTATGTACTAAGGTTTTATCTTCATTGTACCTGCAGAAAATAGCGGTTCTAACAGAGTGCCCAGGGTCCACAATCCACTATCAGACACACCAGCGCACCGATTTGCTCGGAGGTTGGTAGTTATCCTCAAGAGAATCTAACCTGAGTGTGGCACCGCGTGACAGTTAAGTCAGATTTGCATCCTCATAGCTTCCGCGCCACGATCCTAAAAAGTCTAAGATGGGTTAAGGGTTACTACGATCCTCAGTGTTATAGGCTTCTATGGAAAAAGTAATGCCTTCACGATCACTCGATCGGCATCAGTAATTCCAAAGAGGCAACCACCGGGCGGATGGATTATCAAGTTCTGCTTTTTCGGGATTCGACTCCCTCAAAGCTCCCTTGACTATACCATCCTCCTATCTCAAAGTACACTCTGGTCCGGGTATAGGACCTATCTCACACACAGAGGAACTCCTGAACAGAACAAATAAGTAACAAGCAAATCGGACAAAAGGTAGTAAATAAATCAAAGTAGGCTAAACTCCTCAAGGGAGCTAGTCCCCAGCAAAGTCGCCACTTTTTTGTAGCGGCAAAATCGTGAATGTAATCTATTGATTAACTTAACTTGAAAAGCAAGAGTCACCACCGCACTTTTATTTTATCCAAAAAGGAAAGGAAAAAGAGCGAACAAAACCTACACAAGCTCTACAACAAGAACAACTGCACAGAGTCTGGGTAAGGGGGGTTGGTTACACAATGGGAAGGTGTTAGCACCCAAAATGTCTATAGTACTCTATATGAGCCTTTTGAAATATCTACCGCTTTTGGTCTGAAAAAAGTTTGCTTGAAAAGTGATTGAGGAGATGAGAAGAGAAATTGTTTTTAAGATTTTTGTGTTTGGAGAGACTTGTCGTCTCATGCCTACGTACCCACGATGTGTAATGTAGGATCAAAACCCCGTAGTTCGTGGTACAAAGAATGAAATTTGTTTGTTTTGGTTGATTTTAAATGTAAAGACAAGTCGTCATTTCCAAGCGAATAATTTCGCTTAAAGAAATGAATCATGTCTAAACTTATGAAAAAGTTAAAGGAAAAAGTGCGCGAGGGCACAAAAAGAGAGTGATGAGTTTGATGTTTTTTAAGTTTTTTGAAAAAGGTGTCAATATGCTTATGTAGTTTAGAATTTGTTAAGAAATGAAAGGAAAATAGTAAAATCACTTGACAACGCCAAGGTTTGATTATGAAAGAGGTGATAGTTTGAAATCAAGAAGATTTTTGAAAAAGGGAGAAAGTTTTGAAAATTGAAGAATGGGGAGGAGAAGAAGTGACTATCCTAAAGCATAAAGTAAAAGCTAAGGATAAGAAAGATCTAACCACAAATGTAGTTGTTTTCACCATAAACCATGCAAAAGCACAAGTCTTCGAAGTCTTCGAACCATAATTCCAAAGCAAAGGGAAAAGGTCCTAGTTCTAAGTCCAAGGTTCCAAGAATTGCATTGGATGCCCAAGTTCTAAGTCCAAGGATTCAAGAATAGCATTGAAGTACAAGGTCTAGGTGCAAAATTCCATGTCCATTGCAAAGGATAGTAACCATAGTCCAAGATTAGAAGCACAAGTTTTTTAGAGGTTTTAGCATTTATTAATGTTTTTGGTCCAAGTGGACAAAGAGAAAAAGGCATAAGCATAAACATGTGTCCAACGGACGAAGGAAAAATTGCGGAAGCATAAACATGTGTCCAACGGACAAAGGAAAAATTGCGGAAGCATAAACATATGTCTAACGGACAAAGGAAAAATATGCGGAAGCATAAACATGTGTCCAACGGATAAAGGAAAAATTGCATAAGAGTAAAAGAGAGATAGGGAGCGAGAAGGAATTGTAAAGAAGTTAGAAGTTAGTGATTAGTTGTTAGTTGTTAGAGTAAGTGATCAATAATAATTGAATAATTGCACTTAGGTCAAGGTTAATGAGAACTCATTAGAGGATTGATAAGACCAAAGCCTTCTAACAACAAGTTTCATAAGTTTTGAACCAAAAGACAAATAATCAATCATTCTTGATAGTTTTCCGATACGGGGCATATGTTGCGCTATGTTAAGCAATCGCCGAGTAATTTACGAAGTAATTACCCTACAATGAGGCCGGTCAATAGCTCTTTGTGCTAATGCATGCTAGCTGAACGATATGTAGATCGTCATCCGAAAGGAATACCGCACGAAAAGAAAAGAAGCTAGCGATCTAGTCTTGATCAAAATTCAACAAAGGAATTCCATGATCCATAAGACTTTCATCAATCAAAATAAAAGAGAAATAGATGAAGAGAAAGCCAAATTAAACAACACAATTATGTGATCTAAGGCTAAGGACAAAAGGAAAGGGAAGAAAATGGAAAAGGAACCAAAACAGTCCCAAAATTAGGTGAAAAACACCATTCTGCCTCGGTGCAATCGATTGCACCAGTGTGCAAATCGATTGCACAGCAGAAAAATCAGCAATTCTTAGGAAAAAATGCATTGTGCAGTCTATTGCACAGAAATGCAAATCGATTGCACACTGACAGGCAGCACTAAGATTTTTCAAAAATTTAGCATTCATGATCCAATCATTTCTTCAAACACCTCATGGTCATGGATGAAAATTAGCACGAAAATACAAGTAAAAAACAACAAATAACACCAATGGATCGTAAATTGCAAGATCCAAAGATCAAGTAACAAGAATTATTAAAGGATCACATTGTGGAAGATGAATCAAGAACAACAATGGTGGAAAATGAGATTACCACTCCAAATCTGAAAATTGCTTCGAATTACTCCAAGATCCAAACTCCAAAGCCTTGATTTACAAGAATTGATGAAGAAAACAAGTTTGGATGAAGGTTTAGCTCAAAGTTGAACAAGATTCAATGTGAATTCTTGTTAACTTTCAAGAGAAGAAAAGTGAGCTTTGAGTGAATTTTGGTGGTTGGGAAGAGGATTTGCAAGAGGTTTGTTGGCTCTCAAAAGCTTCAAGGGAAATTTTAGCAAGGTGAATTTGGCTATCAAAAGCTTGAAGAATGAATGAAATGAGGGTTCTATCTATAGAGTTTAGGCTTAGAAAATTTGGTGGATTGGAATTTGGTTTGGAAATGAAAATTAGGCTTGGAATTAGAATTTGGAGGGAAAATCAAGATCAAGTGGTGATTAGTGAAGGTGTATGGTGGGAATTAATTGTGATTATGTAGGGGAATTATTTTTGGGTGATCTAGAATATTTTCAAATGATGAAATTGGTGCCAAATGCTTCAAAATTTGAAAAATAATGATTTTGGCCAATTCTGTCCTTGTTCAGTCGATTGCACTGTAGCGCGAATAGACTGCACTGCTGAAAACTTCAAAATCTAGGCAAAAAAATGATTGGTGCAATCGATTGGACCAATAGTGCAATCGATTGCACAGTTGGAAAACTTGAAAAATGGCCATGTTGGATGGATTGTTCTGGCTCTGGCTCGATTTTCTTGATTTGTCAAAGATGGCATGGAAATAAACACATGAACCTTGGAGTCTCTTGAATAATAATCAATTAAATCTTGGAAACTCTTGATCAGATAATTTTGAATTGTTCGCAGATCAACTTTGACATTGTTCAGATGAAATTCATTCGAGTTGAGGGACTGTTTAATATCCTTGATTCCCTTCCTGAAAAAGTTAGTGAAGATAAAAACAAACATATTTTTTGGATTTTGATTAAAGGTTAGTAAACATGAGCACATAAAGGCAAATAAGAAACACACAGATGCTCAGTGATCCATGCAAGGCATAAACCCAAAGAAGAGAGGGATTAAGGAACCAAAGCATGCTCTTGTTTGTGGTATAAGATGCAAAATTAGATGTGAATGATATGTGGAATCTTATGGGTCAAAAATTAGGGTCTTACAGTTATTAACCAACACAGTAACAGTTTACGAGGGGTTTCGGTTTTGATTAAAAGAAAAATAGTGCAAATGATTAAAATAAGTGATTATAAAAATAAGTCAATCTACTATTTCGGTTCCCGGCTAATCATTGGTTTTTTTTCCTTACCAATTCCCTAAACGGCTTTGATCTCTATTCGATTTCAATATCAAATGACAAGCGCACTAAGATATCAAATAGATTGACATTCCTATATTCCAAATTAAACAAACGGATAAAGACAATCGTGAATTAAGCAAACCCGAAATAGAAACGCAATTTAACGACTAAGCGACGTAAAAGAGATTATAAGTTAGGAATACAATCATATGAATTAAATCAAAACATTCCAAAAAAAGAACAGATTAAGCAAATACAATTTCATAGAATAGAATTGAAAGAGAAACGAAATTGAATTGATAAAATAAAAACCTCAAAGCGCTGGAAACGCGATTACAGTAGATCGACTCTAAGAAGTTAGTTCTCCATAAGATTCATACAAAAGCCAAAAAAAAATTGGGAATAGTGAAAGGAACGTCACGAACACTAGTACGGATGCTACTAAGTATAAGGAAGCATAACAAAATACGGTTCTAACCCAACTGGGTCGAAAAACATAAAAAACCCGGCCCAAAACTAAATATTCCTAAAGGCAGAATTTGGGTCCTAACTTCAACTAATTATTCGAGCCTGCTACACTCCAAATCAGCTTCTTCATACAACATGGAAGTTGTAGCTCTTTGTCTCAGCTTTCCAACGCCTGGTAGAACGAGTAAATTTGATTCTTGTAGCTCCAATTATAATCCGAACAGTGAACATATATCAAATAACCGCTAAAGCTGAAAATAAGCTGCGAAAATAGATTAACGGCAAACAAAGACTTAATTATAAAAATATAATAAAACAATAAAATAAACAAAACAAACTAAGGAAATGCTTAAGTACAAACATAAGAGAATTCACATAAAAATCCACTGATCATGCATAATTTATGGTAGATCATAACCTTTGTGAGATTTGAGCCTTTTGATGATTTCACTCATGTTTGTTAGTCTCTAGAACTTGATCTGACTCTTTTTGAAACTGATTGATTGCTTGTACACACTGATATGATAAAGACAACTTGTTTTTGTTTTATTTTTTAGCCATTTATCCAAAAAGTCAACCCTGAATATATCATCCTTTGTTTGAAAACCCCTTGAGCCTATTACCCCATTCTTTGTTTAAAACTCATTACTAGTTGAAAAGCGAAAAATAATGTTATCACCCTATTCAAAGGGTTGAAGGAGTCTTGTTTAGAGTTGTGTGGGGTTGAATTATGATAGTTACGATACTTCAAAAGTTTGCATAAAAGAAGAAAAAAAAGAAAGAAAAAAATTGAAAAAAGAATAAAAATGGAAAAAGAAAAGAAGGATGACAATACATGTTCCTTCTGAAAAAATGAGAAAAGAAAAGAGAAATAGCTGCAAGGTTGTTGTTTGAAAATGAATGAAGTTTTATAAAGTTCAACTCCCGCAGTTTCTTTCAATTTTCTTTTGACCCTTTGAATTTTAGCCTAGTACCCCTTAGGATCTATCTCACCCATACCTAGGCCAAGTTACAACCCTAACAAAAGTCCTTTTGATCTTTGTGTGCATGTATTTCAATTATGGATGTTGGTTCTTGGATTGGCTAGAATTTTGGTAAAACAAAGTTGTTCAATGTTGATGTCACATGGGTGATGTCTTAACATTGAGTCTTAACATTGGTTTATGTTAAGTATTTAACTTGTTGAAGTTGTGAAGTCTGATGTCGCATGCGATGTCATGACATCAGATATGCAGATCAGTAAAACATCAGGTTTGAGATGTTTTTAGGGTTAAGCGTATTAGCTGGATTTTGGGAGAGCTGTTAGAGTTTTTGGATGCGAATATCTTTGAGGAGATATTTTCTGTTGCAAACAGATTTGATGCAGATTTGTAGGAGTGTTTAAAGGCTGAAGATTTAAGAAGATTTTGAGAGAGAAAATCTGTTGAAGATTCAGTTTTAAATAACAAATCAGGTCAGATATTGTAGCAGGTCCAAGACAAAATCAAATTGCTATATAAAGCGCATCAAACCTTTGAAGAAGAGAACGAAGAAAGAGAGCTAAAGACTGAGAGTCGTTTGTGTCTTCGTGTATGTGTTGTAAACCATTCTAGTGTGAATTGGTGTTGTTGTTTTGAGTTGTTCTTGATCAAAGCTGTGAAGCAGAATCAAGTTGTGTTTTTCAAAGTGTGTGATCTTTGAATTATATCACAGAAGTGATTTAGGGATTGAGTAGTGTTCTCATACCTAAGTGGTCTCTTAGGTAGAAAGTTCATTAAGTAGAGATTAATTTTAGGAGATGTCAACTGGGTTGTTGAGCCTGTAAATTAATTCTACTGATAGTGAAATTCATCCCTGGCTTGGTAGCCCCCAGAGTAAGTTGTTTAACTGAACTGGGTGAACAATTCTTTGTGTTCTCTTCTATTGTTTTACATTGTCCATTGCAGAGTGTGTTGTTGTGACATCACACGTAACATCACATATCTGGTACCAGAATTTCAATTGGTATCAGAGCAGGCATCCTGCTCTGCTTCTGGGTGAGATCTAGGGCTGATACTTTCTGGTAAGATGGACAAGGAAGTTGGTGGATTTGTGAATAGACCCCCTATTTTGGGTGGCTCTAACTATGATTATTGGAAACCAAGGATGCTTACCTTTTTGAAATCCTTGGACAGCAGGGCTTGGAAGGCTATCATAAAAGAATGGAAAGCACCTATTGTTGTTGAGAAAGATGATGCTGGGAAAGAAAAAGAAGGCAGCTCAAAACTGAAACCTGAAGAAGAATGGACCAAGGAATAAGATGAGCTTGCCCTTGGAAATTCCAAAGCTTTAAATGCTATCTTCAATGGAGTTGATAAGAACATATTCAGGTTGATCAATACCTGTGAAGTAGCTAAGGAAGCTTGGGACATCTTGAAGACCACTCATGAAGGAACTTCAAAGGTTAAGATGTCAAGACTTCAACTTCTGACATCAAAGTTTGAAAGCTTAAAGATGAAGGAAGATGAAACTATTCATGACTTTCATATGAGTATTCTTGAGCTGTCTAATGCCTCTAGTTCTCTTGGAGAGAAGATGACTGAAGAAAAGCTGGTGTGGAAAATCCTTAGATCCCCTCCCAAGAGGTATAAGATGAAGGTGACTGCAATTGAAGAAGCTCAAGACATCAGCAAAATGAGGGTTGATGAGCTTATTGGATCTCTTCAAACATTTGAGCTAGGGTTAAGTGAAGAGGAGCCTGAAAAGAAGTCCAAGAGTATAGCTTTGGTTTCCAGTTCTGAAGAAGCCAAGAAAGGGAAAGAGGATGATTCTCAGGAGGAGCTGTCTCAGGCCATTGCTATGCTGGGAAGACAGTTTAACAAGGTTTTCAAGAGGATGAATAAGAACTTCAAACCTAATGTTAAGAACATATCCTCTGACATCAGCAAGTCAAAAGAGAAGGATGAAGAGAAGACTGCTCAAGACAAAGGGATTCAATGCTTTGAGTGTAAAGGTTATGGACATATCAAGAAAGAATGTCCTACATTCCTTAAGAAGCAGAAGAAGGGCATGACCGTTTCCTGGTCTGAGACTGACAGTGAAAGTGAAGACGAGTCAGCCAAGCATGTCAGAGCATTGATAGGAACCTGTGTTTTTGATGGAGAATCAAGTGATGAGGAACTGACTTTTGAGGAGTTAGCAGCCTCCTATCAAGAGTTATGTCTGAAGAGTGCAGAGGTTTGTCAAGAAAGTGAAAAACAAAATAAACAAATTGTTCAGCTTGAGATTGTTAAAGCTGATCTTGAAAATGAAGTCTTATTGGTTAAATCTCAACTTGATCAAATGACAAAATCTGTGAGAATGTTGAACAGTGGATCTGATACTCTTGATAAGATCCTTTAGACAGAAAGGGTAGCTGGAGACAAGACTGGATTAGGATTTGTTGCTGAGGAGAAGGTTTCTGCTGAAGCTAGTACTTCAGGAACCAAAAAGGACATGTCTCACCATAACAAAAAGAGACACAATCCTAAACCCAAGCAGGTTGCTCACCAACAGCCACAAAATGTTGGGAAAAGGTATGCTCATGGTCCTCATCAAGGGAAGGTACATACTTATGGAGCTAGGCAGTTTATGCCTCCTTAATACCATAGGAGCATGCAGGCTTCTAGGTTTAAACAAAACATGTTTCATCAGATGTCTCAACATCAGGGGAATATGTATGGTTTTGAATATAAGAATGTTGTGCCTCATCTTTATGGAAGAAGGAAGCCACATCATCATAGAAGACAGCCTAAGAGACAGAATCTTCACTACAGGAGACAAACAAACTATGGAAGAAAACAGAACCAGTACTATGGATAGCAGCCACAACAGTTTCATCATCAAGGGGGCGGGAAGTTTAACAACTTTAGAGAAGAAAGAGTAAGGTGCTTCTATTGTGGAAGATTTGGCCATATGCAATTTTCTTGCTTCAAGCTTCATGGTTATCCCAAGTCTGTCCTTCAACCTAGACAGAAGGATAACTGGCCCAAGGTTGTTAAACAATGGGTTCCTAAAGCTGAGGTTACATGTCTATTGGCTCACATTTCAGATAGACACTCTTCTAAGGATGGATGGTACTTTGACAGTGGATGTTCAAAGCACATGACTGGATTCAAAAACCAATTGGTGGATGTCAATTCTTGCTCCTCAATTGATGTTACTTTTGGAAATGGAGAGAAAGGGGTGGTAAAAGGTGTTGGAAAAGTGAAGTGTCATAATGGACCTGATCTTGACAATGTGCTTCTTGTCAAAGGGTTGAGTGCTAACTTGATTAGCATAAGTCAGCTCTGTGATGATGGATATAAGGTCAGCTACACTAAAGATGAGTGTTTGAAAACTAATGATGAAAATGAGGTAGTTATGAAAGGAGTCAGATCCAGAGATAATTGTTATCAATGGGTACCTCAAGAGGTCAGCTCATCTGGTGATGTTCAGGTTGATGTTGTGACATCAAACTGTAACATTAAGTGTGAAAGTCTGAGCATGCTGAAAGGTCAATTAGGGTCAATAACTTGTGGTGTGAATCCTTTTATTAAAAGGAAAGTTATTTTGGAGGGAGAAAATCATTGATTGGTGTTTAAGTGACCCACAAAATCAGGCTCCATACTTTAGGCAATCATTTCCTATTATAGCCATCTCATGCTTCATCAAACTTCATATCCCTAATCTGTTCATCTCCTTCTCCTTCAACAGAAATTGCCATTCATCTCTGAATCTAAAGTACTTCACAGGAACAATGTCAAAACATATATCATCTCCATCCAAGAAGTCTTCCTCACAAAGTTCATCGCGAGATAAAGCTAGGGTTTCTACAGAAGAGGGCTATGCAGAAGAAGCTTTGAATATAGAACCCATCTCCATGATGGTTCCTGAGTCTGGTAAGTCAAGACCTTCCAAACTTCAACCCAAAAGGGCTGGAACTAAATTTAATGATAATGAAACTAAGAGGCTAGTCACTAGTGTACTTTTTAGCGATAAATCTGCATCTAGGTCTTCCACCTCTCAAGCTGTTGAGGAGAGGTTTGATGTTGATCGCAGTCTTAATCAGATTGCCACCAAGATTTTGGATAAGGGTTTATCTGTAAAAGGCATTTCTATTCCCCTTAGACAAATGCCTGCTGAAAAGGAGGACATGCAAAGTGCTGCTACAAATCTTCACAGACTGGCTATGTCTGTCATTGAAGATGCTGAAGTAGGTGTTGAAGAAGAAGGTGTTCAGGAGGAAGCTGATGTTGAAACAAATGTCAGAATATCGCCTGAAAGGAATGCTGAAACTAGCCCTGGTGGAAAGAAGAATGAAGATGTGGTAAATGTTGTTGATCTGTCTGATGATGAAGTGATTGGAAATGTTGTTCCTAGTCTTTCCAATAGATTGAAAACAAGGAAAGGAAAGAATGTGGAAGCTTCTCCTAAGAAGTCAGCTGAAGGGGAGAAGAAAAAGGCTTCTGTGGTTGGTCTAACCAAGTCATGGAGCAAAGTGGCTGTGAAATCCAAAAAGAGAAATGTGAGGGAGGATTCAGAGTCTGAATTTGATGTTGAGGATGATGTTCAAGACATCACACCTGTGAGAAGGACTATTTTAAAGAGAATTGCTAATAAGATCCCGGATATCCCTATTGACAATATTTCATTCCACTATGCTAGCAGTGCATCCATGTGGAAATTTGTCTGTCAGAGGAGACTAGCACTGGAGAGAGAACTTGGTGGAGATGCCTTGGATCTTAAGGAAGTCATTGAATTGATTAGCTTTGCTGGGTTAATGGAGACTGTGTCTGGACTGTCCAAGTGCTATGATGGATTAGTCAAGGAATTTATTGTCAACATTCCTATGGCTATTAATGACAGCAGAAATATGGATTTTAGAAAGGTTTATGTGAGAGGTCAATGTGTAAACTTTTCTCCAGAGGTAATTAACACTTACCTAGGAAGGGATGAGCAGGAGTATAGAGAGTTAGAAGAAACAGACAATGCTGTGTGCAAGGAAATCACAGCAGGGCAAGTGAAAGTCTGGCCTCTAAAAGGAAAATTGTCTGCCAGTTTGTTAAGTGTCAAATATGCTATTCTGCACAGAATAGGAGCAGCTAATTGGGTCCCTACCAATCACAAGATAACTATCTCTATTGGATTGGGAAAATTTATTTATGCTGTTGGGACAAAGAGGTTATTTGATTATGGGGCTTATATGTATAATCAGACTATCAAGCATGCTGCTACAAATGCAGTGAAGATGCCTATTGCCTTTCCCTCTCTCATTTATGGGATCATCTTGTCACAACATCCTGAGATTCTTCATCAATCTGATGTGGTGTGTAAGAGAGAATCTGCCTTGTCAATCCACTATAAGCTGTTTAAAGGGAAGCATGTCCCTGACATTGTCAAGACATCAGCTTCAACATCACAACAGCCACCTGCCAAAACTGGGTTGATTTCAGAATTGGAGGAGGCTTGCAAGGAGTTGGATGAAGTCATCAGAGTGAGTACTGAAAGAAAGCTAAAATTTGAAAAACTTCTCATGACTCTGAGATTGGCAGAAAAAGAAGATGAAGCAGTCAATGCTAGCCAAAATGATGATGATGTTGAAGGACCAGGTTCTGAAGAAGGTGGCCCTAGCACTGTTGGTGAAGATGGGTCTAGCTCTGATGAAGATTAAGTTTCTTTTGTTGTTTCTGCTAGACAATAGTTTTTTTTGCTTTTGTTGTTTTGTTCTGCACTTGATGTGCTTATTTGTGTAATTTGAATATTGTGGCTTTTTATTCACCTTTTATGTTCTATGATTTGTCTTGTCTTGAATGCTGACTTTAGACTGACAATGAGAGCTAGCTTAGGACTAATTGGTAGTTAGTAGGTGTTTGTCCAATTATGGCTAAAAAAGGGGAGAGTTAGCCAAGCCAAGGTGTGGTTGTGAATCCTGTTTCTGATGTGCTGCAGAAGTTGAGGGGGAGTATGTTTGTGCAGCTGTGTGCAGCTGTATGATGATTCTGGTTTTGAGGGAGAGATTGACCCTTTGCTGAGCTGATGAAGTATGTGCAGCATTTTATTGATGGGAGCTGTTTTGAAGGAATGCTGCTGGGAGTCTTTAATCTTTTTAACATTTTAATCCGCTGTTGTAGTCTCTGATGTTGCAGAGATTGTTTTAGCCAAAATTAGCCAAAGGGGGAGATTGTTTGTTCTTGGATTGGCTAAAATTTTGGTAAAACAAAGTTGTTCAATGTTGATGTCACATGGGTGATGTCTTAACATTGAGTCTTAACATTGGTTTATGTTAAGTATTTAACTTGTTGAAGTTGTGAAGTCTGATGTCACATGCGATGTCATGACATCAGATATGCAGATCATTAAAACATCAGGTTTGAGATGTTTTTAGGGTTAAGCGTATTAGCTGGATTTTGGGAGAGCTGTTAGAGTTTTTGGATGCGAATATCTTGGAGGAGATATTTTCTGTTGCAAACAGATTTGATGCAGATTTGTAGGACTGTTTAAAGGCTGAAGATTTAAGAAGATTTTGAGAGAGAAAATATGTTGAAGATTCAGTTTTAAATAACAAATCAGGTCAGATATTGTAGCAGGTCCAAGACAAAATCAAATTGCTATATAAAGCACATCAAACCGTTGAAGAAGAGAACGAAGAAAGAGAGCTAAAGACTGAGAGTCGTTTGTGTCTTCGTGTATGTGTTGTAAACCATTCTAGTGTGAATTGGTGTTGTTGTTTTGAGTTGTTCTTGATCAAAGCTGTGAAGTAGAATCAAGTTGTGTTTTTCAAAGTGTGTGATCTTTGAATTATATCACAGAAGTGATTTAGGGATTGAGTAGTGTTCTCATACCTAAGTGGTCTCTTAGGTAGAAAGTTCATTAAGTAGAGATTAAGTTTAGGAGATGTCAACTGGGTTGTTGAGTCTGTAAATTAATTCTACTGATAGTGAAGTTCATCCCTGGCTTGGTAGCCCCCAGAGTAAGTTGTTTAACTGAACTGGGTGAACAATTCTTTGTGTTCTCTTCTGTTGTTTTACATTGTCCATTGCAGAGTGTGTTGTTGTGACATCACACATAACATCACATATCTGGTACCAGAATTTCAATGGATGTTAGAGTTTTTCAAGCTTATGGTAGTACTAATTTTCATGATATGCTTTGTGTGTAAACAATAACCTAAACCCTTGAGAGTTGAGTGAATTTTATCCTGTGGGGATCTTGCTACTTTTGATGTACTCTTTGGTAAACTTTCTTCTTACTTCCTTTGAATGTCATTGAATTTAACTCACTAACACCATATTTCTTGAAGCTTATAATGGGGATTTTACTTGCACCCTTGTGATTTGAAAGTCTTTGAATTCCCATGCTCTGTTTTGTTCCTATTTTTCTACTTTGAATTTTAACTTTAGAATTTTGCTCGGAGTGTAAAATTTCAAGTGTGGGGGAATTTGATCTTTGCATTTTCATGCACATTCTTTCAGTATTATGTTGCAACAATTCTAGAGTGTCTTTTGTTATTTCTACTATTTTAGTGTGTTTACTTAGCTTAGTTTATTGTTACATTTATTTTAATTTTGTCTGTTATTTTCTAAATAAACAACTATTTATACCCTCTCGCTTTGCAGGTCATAACTTGGGTTACGAGAATCAGATTGACAAGTTCTAATAGGAGTTGGAATGCTGAGAGAATAATTTAAAATTTTTATGCTGAAGTCAGAAGCATATTCGGAGTTTAGAAGACTCGAATAAATCATTTTAGTTTTAGACTTTAGAAAATAATTAGTTTTGGGTCAGTTTTTCATGTTTTCCGACCCAGTTTGAATAAGAACCCGAATCCTTGTCTCTTTTAACCGAAAGCAGCCGCGCTACTGTTCATAACCTTATTCACTATTCACGGTTTTTACGCTCCACGACACTATTTTGTTGTTGTGTTCTAGGAGCGGAGAAGTTATGCTCAATTCCATCTTTATCACAATACTTCTCAAATAGGAGGTTTTGAAATTCTCCTCTATGATCACTTTGGATGGAAACAATTTTCAAATTTATTTTATTTTGGAACAATCTTGCAAATTATTTAAAAGCTGGATATGTCTCATCTTTACTAGACAAAAACATAACCCAACAAAATCTTGAGTAATCATCTACAATCACAAAGCCATAATAGTTTCCACCTATGCTTTTGGTCCTTGAGGGACCAAAGAGGTCCATATGAAGAAGCTCAAGAGGTCTCGAGGTAGAAACAATGTTTTTCAATTTAAAAGAGATTTCTCATTTGCTTCCCCATTTGACACGCTTCACATAGATGGTCTTTTGTGAACTTCATTTTTGGTAGACCAATTACTAAATCTTTGGAGGTTAATTTTTTTAGTAAGTCAAAGTTGATATGAGCTAGGCATCTATGCCATAACCAAGAGTTTTCACTCATGGTAGCTAGACACTTAGTTCCAACCAAGGATACATCATCTAAGTTAAGCATATAAGTGTTATTAACCCTCAAGCCTTTAAACGTACATTCCTTCTTTTCATCATGTACAAATAAGCAACAAGTATATGTAAAAGTAACTTTAAAACCTTTGCCACAAAGTTGACTAATGCTAAGAAGGTTATGTTTAAAGCCATCAACTAACATAACATCAGAGATAGTAGTAAATTAGGGATTACCTACACTACATTTTCCAAGTATTTCTCCCTTGTTGTTGTCTCCATAAGTGAGGAACCCCTTTTTCTTTGGCACAAAGTCAATAAATAGAAATATGTCACCCGTCATATATCTTGAGCATGCACTATCAATATACCACATCTTGTCCGTAGAGTCAAGACATTCAACCTGTAGAATTAAACAATAAATATAGGTACCTAATTTTCATTGGGTCCTTGAGAGTGAGTGAAATAAAATTTGAATTTGGGCAACCATTGAATGACTTCTTTAGGGACAAAAAGTCAACTAAATTTGCACTTTTCAATAAAATGACCTTTCTTACAACAATAATGACAAGATTGGTTGTGATGAGATTTATTCTTGCTATTTGAGTCCTTATGCGCATATTTGTGATCTTTATTTAAATGATTCAAATATTTTTCAAGCTTTGAAGGATCAATAACAAATGCAATCTTAGGTTGTAAGGCTTTTTCTAATTTGACTTGAAGAGTATTTACCTCCCCTTGCCAATTGTGAAATGTTCACAACCAAACCTTGAAGGTTTTACATCCTTATTCTTGTCACTTTGAATCACTTGCACTCTCCCCAAGCGGAATAAGCTCATCTAAACTTGCTAGATTTCTTATGATGACCATTCTCTTTGTCTTTCTTTCTCATAGAAAACTCAGGTCTATAGTGAGCGACTTCTTTACAATGATAGCAAGATCTTCTAAGTTTACCTTTCCTATCTTCATCACCCCTTGAGGAGTTTATTAGCCTTCTAAATTTAACTAGATTCTTGTTGGAGTCTCTAACTCCATTTTTCCTTATATACCTATGATATCTTTTTACAAATAGCCCAATATCCTCATCATATGAATTTTTGCCATCTTCACGTTCACAATCACTTTGCTCATTATGGGAGAAACTTGAGCTTGAAGTCTTTAGAGCAATGGACTTCTTCTCTACTTCCTTGTCTTTACCTTTCTCCTTTTCACCTTCTTTTCATACTCTTTTTCGTGTTTTTCCAAGTAAGATAGTTCTTGCACATGCTCTTCCAATTCGCCAAACAAAGTCGTGAGATCAAGTACTTTAAGATCATTCGCCTCTTTAATAGTGGTGACCTTGGGTTTCCATTCCCTATTTAAACATCTCAACACTTTTTTAGTAGCAATCTCATTGGAAATATGCTTACCTAGCGCATTCAATCGATTGATAAGATGTGTGAATCGTTTTTGCAAGTCCGCAATGGTTTCGCCATGCTCCATGTGAAATATCTCAAACTCTTAATTTAATGTGTTGATCATAGCTTGTTTGACATCATTAGTACCCTCATGGGCAACTTCTAATGCGTCCCACATAGCTTTGGCGGTCTCACAATGAGAAACACGATAATACTCATCAACACCTAAAGCAGATGTGAGAATATTTTCTCCTTCCAATCACGTGACCACAATTTCCAATCATTTGTATTCCATTATGCTTCTGGTTTAGTTACAGTAACACCCTCTGCATTGGTCACAATAATTTCATTAGGACCATTTTTTATGGCGTCCCATATACCCTTGTCAACAGAGTTGACATGAATACGCATACAAGCTTTCCAATAGCCATAATTTTTGTCGGTGAAAATTGGTGCTCTATTGTACGCTCGCTTAGGTTCGGTAACCATTCTTCTTATAAGCAAATCTTAATCATAAAATTAACCAGAGCTCGTGATACCACTTGTTAGACGATATGCTTCGATCTAGATTGGGGTTTGACTAGATCACAAATTGAAAATCAAGCATTTGGGAAAAAAATGGTTTTCAAAAGTTTTATGGCATAGCAGAAACAATCTGAATCAAATCATCTAACCAAACCTCTATCGAAAAGCTCGGATACTCGTAAAGGTACACAAACGATTGATAATGAACACAAATTATCCAACAACAATCAATCACAAAAATTGAATGATAATACGTAGAGCTTATTTCCAATGATCAAAACACACAAAAACACAATAAGCCAATTTTTATAACACTTTGTGTGCAATCGATATTATTTGGAATTTTGTTTTGTTTTGTTGATCCAAAAAAACAATCACAATCAAATGGATTGTGATTATATCAACAAAGCCTATTTCATAATATAGTCAAAAATTAATTTCCAAATGAATTCAACAATTTTCTAACACAAAAATTAAAAAAAAGGGATAGAGATAGATAGATAGATAGATAGATAGATAGATAGATAGAGAGATAGAGATAGATAGATAGAGAGAGAGAGAGAGAGAGAGACACACACACACACACATAAGGATTTTTTTAGGCAATTCCCCAATCGATCTCGCTATGGGTATGTTTACCCTCAATTCGAATACGAATTGAGTTAGTTATAATTAACCTTACTTTGCAAAAAGTGTATATACAAGAGATGAAGAACTCTAACCCTACAAACCCTAGGTTTATTGTTGATTATACCACCTCCAAAACCCTTGACCAAAGATTGATCAAGTCACCAACAATGTCGCTTCAATTCACCTGTTCTTACTACTTCCTTGCAAGGCACCCCTTGTCCCAAGGCTTTCACTCGGCTGAACTAATTCCAAGTGCACACTTATTGAAACCCAGGATTTACCAAAACGATCCACCGTCTCACGCTACTCTGTTGCAAGGCACCCCTTGTCCCAAGGCTTTCAAATTGCGTAATCTTGTCCAAACCTTCAAATCCTCAATGATCATGAAGGAAAACCCCAACTCGATTTTTTTATTTGAAAGCCTAAAAAAACTCAACCCAATAGGCTCGGTACACCAACCTAATCAGAGGTTACCAACTCTAATCTAGATGGTCACCCAAACAAAAAATGATTATGTGTAGTTTGATTGTGTGTATGCATAGAAAAGAGGTTGAAGATGATGAGTATGCTTTGAAATCCTGGTTTCATAAAGGTTTTACTTTAGAACCTTACTAGAAATGATGCATTTATCAAGTATTTATAAGTATGCAAGTTTGGAAGAAAAAGGAATACAAAAGAATGGAGAAAAATGTTATTTTTGAAAGAATGCATCGTATGTGTCGACCTATGAAAGTTATAGGTCGACCTATGAAAGCATATGTGTCGACCTATGAAGGTATTAGGTCGACCTATGAAGGTCTTGTGTCGACCTATGTCAGTCAGCACATAGATAAAGCCTACAGGCTTTAATATTGAGGCATGGGTGTCGATCAAAGTATGATATGTGTGGACCTATACTGAATTGAAAACTTATATAAGTCAACCTAAAGTCATATGTGTCAACCTATGCTATAGTGTTTTCACAAAAACGTTGTTTTCAATGCATTTATGATGTATGAGCCTTTTCCAAAACATTTTAATGCTTCCCAATGCTAAGATGCACATATAGAATCATAGGATATCGTCCAATATACATTAACGCTAAATTATCCTAGTTTGGACATCATTCAAAATACATCTAATGAAAAGTTGCACTCATATTACTCATTCCTGAATCCCCACCATAGGACCCTAGCACACCAGAACTGAACCGAATTTCATACATTATGATGCATGAATCTCAACAACATGCATTATCACTAAAAGGTTCACCAAAATAATCAACATGCATTTATCACCGTTATGCACAACATCGTTTACAATAAGCAATAATTAATCAATGTTATGACAAACAACAAATAACACCAAACAAAATCAACTCAAAAAAATGCATATTCACAAGCATTCAACCATGTTAATTCGGTATGACATCAACACGTCATTAGGTAAACAACCATGATTCGTTAATCAATCATACATGTCATCATATACATCCACACGGTATACAAATGACTATAATTCAACAACTCAAATATTTCATCAAGCATTACCATGAGGTATCACTGCGCGTTAGCTTTCTAACACTTCGAACGACGTCTCATTTGGACTTACAAAATGAAAGTTACGGCCAAAATTGTCAAACAATGCAACAAAAGGTAAAATAGAATTTTTCACAAATTGGAATATAACAATCGATTGTCATAGGGTGACAATCGATTGTCACCAAGAGAATTTCGCTACTGACTTCCAAAATTTGGCATTTAATCGATTGTACTCCCCTGTAATCGATTATAATGTAAAATTTTTTCAAAATTTGAAACATGCAATCTATTGACTGCATGCTGCAATTGATTGACACCCTTATTTATTTCACAATTTCAACAAGTGCAATCGATTGCCGTGTAATGAAAATCGATTGTAATTGTTAAATTTTACATAAAAACTAATTGTCTTCATATGTTCATTATCTTCATCCCCTCTAATCCTCCATACATGACCCCAATCAATTTTTCCAAAATCAAAAGACCCAAAACATGACTTTAACATTGAATCATATTATCACAACCATCAACATGTTACAACACCTATTTTTATCATGATCGATAGCAATTCATCCATAATTTCAACAACAATTTCATCATCAACCATGAATATAACTCAAGCATTCAAATATTCATCAATGGCCGAATTTTATACATACATATTCATGATATTTCAAACATAGATTCAATCATAGAAACACATGTAGACGCATAATCAACCAACAAATTACAGATTTCTATCACATAATAATTTACCAAAGAAAATCATGGAACCCTAGTGAGATTAAGGACCTCTCTTTCTACCCCATCATGTAATACACACATAATGATAGTCCTTTCTCCCCCATTACCTTATATTTCCAACAACAATAATGAATCAAACAACTTCTATGCATTTCCTCTTCAAAACCCTAGTTTTCCTTCCAATTGCTCTTATTTCACTAGTCTCTTGTTTTTCACGTATTGTAAAAAGTTCCCTAAAAACCAAGTTTCTCCCAACTTTTAGAGTATATAGCAATCTTATTACTTCTCAAAATTATCGTTTTTGTCCAATTTATCCCCATCTTCTCTCCTTTTGCCACATATTTCCCTCAAATCACATAATTGGCCCAATTCCTTATTTTTTTTTTTACCAATTTTCTCAATATACTTCTATAATTAATTAAAATGCTAATTATTCTAATTATTTTCTAAACAATTCTATCAAGCTACTACATTCTCTCCATGCCCTACCATTAATGCTACACCCCAACAACATATAATTTTATTTAAAGGAACACCAAACACCAATTAATTAAATAAAAATTCTAAATAATTTAATCAAATTTGGGGCGTTATAGAGAGTACATAATATTTATTTATTGTGGTAGTAGTTTGAAGGGGGAACTCTTTGTTGCTATGTTATATGTTGTTTATGGTACGGAGGGGGATCAAAAACATGTTATTGTTGCATAAATTGTATGTCATACATCATATGTTGTCGTTGTTGTGAAAGAGATGAGTCATAAGTTCAGATGAGGGGAGGAGTGACTTGTCCATAGCTCATATGAGGGAGCCCGGGGTTCAGATGTTGGGACCTGGTTCGTATGAAGAACCATCATTGATTGGTACCATATGCATAATGTCAATGTCGTGAGTCACATTGTAGGCATATGTATATATTGTGATGGAAAAGGTGTGAGATTGTAATTGTGTGGTTTGTGTATTGAGTGCGTGATATGTTGTGTATTTATCTACCCTCGCATTCTTTACACTGTTTTATATTAAAGTTTATTATCACCCCTTTTGCTTTATGATGTCCACCATGGACATCTTGCAGATAATCTGGAGTAGAGTTTTGTTGCTATGAGTGAAAGATAACTTCTTGGAGCTTACCTTTATTTATTCCTCGTTCTATTTCATTTTAGTTGTTTAGTGCTCTGATCTTGTAATATATGTGATGGTGCACTTTTGTTATGTTTTGAGTTGGTGTTGAATTGTGGCGTTAAAGTTTAATACTTTATTTGAGAAGTTCAATTTGAAATTGTTATTATGTTAAATTATATTGCATGCTGTTAAATATTTTTAAAAGTTTTGTTGGTTAGTTGTCGAAGTGACACCTTAAATTATCGAGTAATTATTTTTATATAAGTTTCGCGGTTTAGGGTGTTACACTTATGGGTCATGAGAGACTCTTGACTAACTCTTGGCGCCATAAGTGGAAGCTAATTATATCTAAGGATTGTAACTAGAGTATGAATAATGAGGAGAACTTAATTCATATGCTTTTAGACTGTTATTATGCAACACATATATGGACTAGACTTGTTCCTTCTAATAAAATGAGGCAGTTATAATCTTTTCCTAACAGGGATTGTATCTCTTACAATTTAAAAGGAAATGTTGCAGATTCACATAAAGACCACTAGAGGTCAATATTTTTTATATCATGTGGTATTTATGGAAGTGGGTGAACAAAGCAATGTTTGAACAAGACTTTCAACGACCTGACAATCCAACTGGAACAATCATGCATCTAGTTAAGGAGATCGACACAGGTAGTCGTGGGTAGAATAAAGTTAGTATCCAAGAGCCAGAGATCAAACATGTTCAATGGTACCACTCAGAGGGCGGTTAGATTAAGCTCATTTGTGTTGGGTCCTACAAGAAGTCTACTTCTACGACAGGATGCAGAGGTGTGTTTAGGAACTCCTCCGATAATTGGGTGAGAGGATATGCTCAAAAAATCGGTTTGTATGATGCTCTTATGACAGAGATGTGAGCGATGATACATGGGATTGAGCTAATTTGGCAGGGTAGAATTACAAATCTAGTAGTCGAGAGTGGTGAACCAAGAGACTGTGGAAGATCACAACTTCCCAACTTTCGTCAGTAGAACTAGTAGGATGAGTAAAAATAATTGGCACGACAAGTTCAGTCAATCTTGGCAGGGAGGAAATCGTTATGAAGATTTGATGGCCAAGTATAGCCTTACTCTAAAAAATAATGATCTCATCATCCTTTCGAATGTCGTTACGAATGAGTTAAATGTAATTTTAGCTGATGATATTTGTGTGACCTCTCTTCGTCGATGAGTTAAAGTATCTTGTTAGTCTTTTTTTTTCTTTTCTTGAACCTCTCGACCATTTTTTGTAAAAAAAAATATAATTAATATAATTAAATATATATATATATATATATATATATATATATATATATATATATATATATATATATATATATATATATATATATATATATATATATATATATATATATATATATATATATATATATATATATATATATATGGGACAACTTTGTTACCCATCACAAAAAGTTGGGTAGTGTACCTTCAACTAATCCAGTAATGCCATATCACTTTATTATACTTAATTATTTATTTAATAATTTAAATTTTGTAGATTTTCAATGCAATGTAGTCTAATTTACTCTATGGGTAATTCTACCCAACTTTTTGAGATGGGTAGATAAGAATTCACTATATATATATATATATATATGATAGCAAAATATTAAATTTTGAAATATAATAATAAAATATATTTTTATAATACATATTCCAACACATAACTTAAAATTAACGGGTAAAAATCATATCATAGCAAAATATAAAATAAAATTATATAGAACATAATTTGATGAAGTATCAAAATCTTTTTCAATATTTTCTTTTTGTCTTTCCCTATCTTCCATTGCTGAATCGCAAAATTAAATCAGATATATTAAGTAACCCGAAGTGTTTATATAATTAACAATATTCAGACAATATGATGAAGTAAATTAAAATAAATAAATATAAATACTTTAAAAAACAGTTTTCAGGCAAAGGAAAAACTCATTAACTACACTTGACAACATGTTGTAAAAGTAGCATCTATGTATGTTGTATGTTGTGAAATAGTAGAATATGATATCAAAATAAGTCCTTTTATTTACATTTGCACTTCTAACATGAATCAAGAAAAATACAATAAATTTGTAAAAATCAAAGGAAGTGGACATGTTGATTTTAATTGAAATTGTCTTTCACTTTCAATTTAATGAACATTTTGAATTGAAACTTATGACGAGGTTTTATATTTTTTATTTTGAATACATTATGGATTTTCATTTAGCTTGGTTGAAAAAAATAAAGTGATAGAAATCGTAGAAATTCATTAGACTTTAACAAATATCTACCACAATGTAAATATCAAGCAAATACAGCTATATTTATAGCACAATGAAAAAATATATATTTATAACGTAGTTTAAATATTTACATTCTTTTGTTTATCATTACTTTGAAAGAAGAAGATGAAAATATCTGGACAACGTGAATTAGGGGTGTGAATGGTTGATTATTTTTAGAAACCAAACCATAACCATTTTCAAATCATTTAAATGGTTTGGATTTATAATCAAAACCACATTTTAATCAAAACCGGTTATAAAACTAGTTATAAATTTGGTTATGGTTATATAACCGGATTTTTTTAAAAAAATCCAGTTTTAAAAAAAAATTCAAAAAATATTTTTTATTTTTATTTTAAAAATTAAAAAATTTGAATTTTGGATAATAACCGAATTATAACCGAATCCAAAAAAATTTAACCAGTTAATAATCATTTAATTATATCCGGATTATATGAATGGATAACCAAAACCATTAAACACTAAACCGGTTAATAACCATTCAATTATATCTGGATATTTAAAACAAATTTGGATTTGGTTATGGATTTGGGCATCACAACCGGATATTTTGCACACCCCTAACGTGAATGGCACTTGGATCTCTTCGTTTTAGCACCGTTACAATCGGGAAAACGTGGATGACACTTGCATCTCTCTGGAAAACGTGGATGACACTTGCATCTCTTCCTTTTCGCACTCTTACAAGTCTTGAAGGGGTGAATTGGCTGTTGCTTTGTAGGATTTAGGAAATCATATTTTGTTGTTCTGTCATGCATGGTTTAGAAGATATTCTGTGCTTGTCTTAATTGATTTTTTTCGATAAGTTAGTTTAGTTGTTAACTGACTAGACATCAAATATAAAAGGATTTAATGTGTTTTTCGTCCCTTTAACTATTTCAAACTTCGTGTTTCGTTCTTCTAAAATTTTTGTTTAAATAATAGTCTCTTTAAAGTTTTTCGTCCCCAAATTTCATCTATGTCGTCTATTTAAATTAACGGCTGATGACGTGGAGGCTGATATGTCATTTATTTTTATTTTTATTAATGTTTTTGCTGATGTAAGAATGCCACACTTTGCACACCATGCCACATAATGTGTGTTTCTTGCATTCATATCATTGCTGATTTTTCACTTTAGATTTACTTAACCCTAGATTAACTCTTCACTTGCCTCGTTCCCAAGGTGAGCTCAAAAATGTTTCTTTTTCAAACGTTTCCTTTTCAAACCCTAAAGTATGTTTCGTAACCTTGTTTTGGTAACATTGTTTTGCAGTATTTTGCGTTTGAGTTGCTCTGTGGTCCTAACATTTTTTTTTAATTTACTGCAAATCCGTGGTCCCTCGACAACGAAACTTGACGTAGGTCCACATGTTCTTTATTAGATTCTGTTTTTTTGAACTTTGGTATAGGTATAGTATTTTAATGGTTGTGTATTCATCATTGAGTCTTAAATTATTTTCTCTACTATATAGATTCTATTTTAGGGTTTTTTGTTGTGGGTCCATCATTGACTGTAAAAGTATTTTCAATATGTAAGGATGGGGGTCTTTAAGGTAATATTTTTCACTAAGGGTTCTTTTGTAAAAGACTCTGTGCTAAAGTATGTGGGTGGGGAGGTATACGGTTTTAATGGGCAGGATAGTCAAAGTTGGTCTTTTTTTTATGCTTGTGATTTAATTAAGGGGATGGATCCTGGCTTTGAATATAGTAGTGTTAGGATATGGTGGAAACATGGTGAAGGTACCTTAGAGAGTGATCTAAAATCATTTAAGGATGACTGTGATGCTTTTGAGATTGGTGCTTTTATGAACGAATGCAAGGATGATGTTGAAATATACACTGAAGTGATACCAAGTAAGGGGCTGAAACCTTTATGGAGACTGCAAGAAGGAGGAACAAATGCCCAAATTTTGAAGATAAGGTTGATTCTGGTTCAGATGATGAGTGTTATAATGATGAGTCATTGAAAGATATTAAGTTTGAAGATAGTGAAGAGGAAAGGATGAATCTTATTGATGAGGGTTTTGATGATGGTATTAATGTTCAATTTGATAGTATTCCATCAAATGTACATGCTAAAGATGATGTGGTTGGTTCTAGTGAGGTAGTTAAGGAAAGCTTGATTACACCAGAGATGGGTAAAGAACATGTAATTGAAGATGAGTATTTAACTGATGAGCTTGATAGTGAAGTTGAAGATGATAGTGATGATGAAAGGCCAAGTGTTGTTAGGTATAATGATGTTGATGGTATTACAAAGGATTATAAGTTCAAGGTGGGAATGGAGTTTTCATCACATAGGCAGTTTAAGAATGCTATTTTGGAACATAATGTCCTGAATGGGAGGGATCTTAGATTTGTGAAGAATGATGCAGTGAGATGTAGAGTGGTTTGCAAGGAGAAATCTCTATGTGATTACACTGTCCTTTGCAGTAAAGTGTTGACATCTACCACCTTTAGAATTAAGACCTTGTATGATAAACATAAGTGTGGAAGACGGTTTTTTTAACAAAAGTGCAAAAGCTGGCTGGGTTGCAAAGGTGATTGTAGATAGGATGAAGAACAATAATAAAATGAAGTTGAATGAGGTGATTGTTGATGTTAGGGTTAGATATGCTACTAAAATTCCAGGTTGTAGGGCTTTTAAGGCAAGACAAATTGCCAAGAGGATTGTGGAGGGAGATTCTAGCAAACAATATAGTTTGTTATGGTCTTATGGGGCTGAATTGAGGAGAGCTTCAAAAGGAAACACTTTCAAGATGAACATCCAAACTCCAGGTCCAGGTTTATCACCAAGATTTGAAAGATGTTACATGTGCTTTGATGGAACAAAGAAAGCCTTGAAACATGCTTGTAGGCCATTTATTGGACTTGATGGTTGTCATCTAAAACATAAATATGGTGGTATACTATTGATAGCAGTGGGACGAGATCCTAATGACCAGTACCTACCTCTTGCATTTGGAGTTGTAGAAACTGAGTCAAAAGACACTTGGAGTTGGTTTATGCAACTACTTATTGAAGACATTGGTGACCAAAGGTGGTGTTTTATTTCTGACCAACAAAAGGCAAGTGTACAACTTTATATTTTTTGTGTATTATTTTCATTTCTTGTTCAAGTGTTTTATGTAGTTGTTCTAATTGTATACAGGGTCTTGTACAAGTGTTTGAGGAACAATACCCAACATTTGAGCATAGATTTTGTGTGAGGCATCTTTATGCTAACTTTAAAAAGAGGTTTGGTGGTGGTATCCTCTTTAGGGACCTAATGATGGCTGTAGCAAAGGCTACTTATCTTGAAGCTCTGAACAATTCATGCAAAAGATCAAGGAAGTCAGCAATGATGCCTATGAATGGTTGGAGGCCATACCAAAAACAAAGTGGTGTAAGCATGCCTTTCCTTTGTTTTCTAAGTGTGATGTACTGATGAATAATTTAAGTGAATCATTCAATGCCACTATTCTGCTTCAGAGGGATAAACCTATTATTACAATGTTTGAATGGATTAGGTTTTATCTTATGCGTAGGTTTGCAACTTTAAGGGAAAAGGTTGATGGTTATAATGGTAGGATTATGTCAAATCCACTTAGGAGATTGGATAGAGAGATTGAGAAGAGTGCAAGTTGGACAATAACTTATGCTGGACAACTAACATTCCAGGTTACCCATGTGATGTTCACTGATAGTTTTGTAGTTGATCTGAATAACAAGACATGTTCATGTAATTTTTGGGATCTCACTGGAATTCCATGTAGGCATGCAATTTCTGCAATCCATAGGAAAGTAGATAATCACATTAACTATGTCCATAAATGTTACCACAAATAAACATATGTCAGATGTTATGAAGTAGGGATCACTCCTTTGAATCGCCAAAATAAGTGGCCAAAAACTGATGACCCATCCATATACCCTCCTATGTTCAAAAGAGGCCCAGGGAGGCCAAAAATACTTAGGAGAAGAAAACCTGATGAGGGAAGGCAAACAAAATGGAAAAGAACTAACACAAACCATAGGTGCAAGTTATGTTTTGAGCTTGGACACAACAAAAGAACATGCAAGAAAAACAAGCAGATTGTACTTCTTCCATCAAGAAGTACCAATGCTGCAAGTCAAGGAATGCCCAATGATGCAAGTTCAGGAGTTCCCAATACTGCAAGCCAAACAATGCCCAATGCAGCAAGTAAAGAAATTCCCACACAAGCTAGTCAAGGAATACCTAATCAAGCTAGTCATACAAGTCAAGTCATAATGGCACCTAAAAAAAGGGTATTGTCATATTCTATTAATTTACATATTTAGATTGATATTGTGATTGTTATGAATGCTATTGTGATTGTATATATTGTGATTGATTCCTACAGGGGAGGCCTAAAGGAGCTACTACCAAGGGAACAACTAAGGAACCGAAGAAGTCAAAGATTAAGGAACCAAAAGAACCAAATAAAAATAACACAACTGCCAAGAATGGAACAAGCAAAGGAGGTGATCCAACTAATCCACCTACTAATGATGGTCATACCAAAGATGGTGAGGAAGTTTTCACTGATGTACCTATCAATGGAGCCCATGAAACTGATGTTGTCACTGGTGAGTCCATGAAGACTGCAACTGAGCAAAAAGAACCAGATGTTCTTGGTGAACCTGTTATTGTGGTGAGTGAGCCCATGGAGACTGCAACTAAACCTGTTAAACCTGTTGCTGTGGTGACTGAGCCCAAGAAGACAGCAACTAAACCTGTTGAACTTGATGCTGTGGTGACTGAGCCTAAGGAGACTGCAACTAAACATGCTCAACCTGATGCTGTGATAACTGAGCCCATGGAGACTGCACCTAAACCTGCTACAAGTTTGGATGATACTCTGGAAGCATTGTTACGGGGTGATGCTGTCTTGGACATTCAACCTTTGAATGTTGACAAATCACCCCTCAAGGCAACTACACCAAAACCTACAGGTGCCAAAGTTTTCTTTGGTAAACAGCCCAAAATTTGCAGAAACAGGCCATTCAAGCCACCAAGTATTCGAACAGTCCTTTCAAGACCAGCATGCAATGAGCCTCTAAAGTTTAAAACCCAGAGCAGGTACAAGACTCAATCTGAGGTTTCAGTTGAAAAGAGGCATTCTGATAGGCTAAGGAGTTTGAAGACCAAGAACATACCTGGCCCTGGAAAAAAAGTTGATGATCCAGTTGTTATACCTGAAGCAGACCAATGAAGACCATCTGTTTTGTTTTCATTGTTGTGCATTTTGTCTATGTAATGTTGTTAAGTAATCTATATACTTTGATTGACTAAGTTGTTTTGTTAAGTACTCATTTTGGTGTAGTCTTGGTGCATCTACAACTAAGGTCATGTATTTGATCAGACTATGCACTATATTTTGTTGTAATTTTGGTTGATCTACAAACTAAGATCAAGTCATTATGTATCCCTTGTGATTGAATTCTATTTCAATGGATTCTACAAACTAATTTTGGTGGATCAAGTTAATGTCCATGATGTCTAATTCAACTCATTATGTATCAATTGTGAATACTGTCAATTTACATGATGTCAATTTACATTATGTATCAAGTGTGAATACTGTCTATTTCAACTCATTATTTCAACTAATTTTGGTGGATCAAGTTAATGTCAATGATTCTACACAACTGTAATCATTTACATTAAGGGTTCATCATTTCATTGACAATTTATATTAACAATTTACATTAACAATTTACTATCAAGGTGCCAAGGTGCCATACTGTAATCATTAACAATTTACATTAATAAGATATATCATTTCATTGACCTTTCATAAACAATTTACATTACATTCATCAACAATTTACATTAATTGTCTTGCTTTACATTAAGGGTTCAAGAATAACAGAAGAACATTCATCAACAACAGTTTGGTTACATTCATCAATACCAATTTCATTACATTGCATTATGCTGGACAATTACTAATTGCAACAACACCTTTGGTCATCAACAACAATTTCATTACAATTTAATTAACAACAATTTCATTACATTAATCAATCAAAATTTCATTACAATTTCATCAACAATAATTTCATTACATTCATCAACCACAATTCCACAACTACTAATCTCAACACTTACACTTCTTTAAAAGGAATGCATTAATCAGCAAAGACACCACTGTAACACCCCAAAATTTGCCCCTTATTTATACCACCAATAAATGGCTTATGCTTCACCTTACATGTACTTTTAGGTCATAAGCATCATACATGCATCATTGGTCTTCCCAAGGTATGGGATCAGAGGCTTCTATAACATTGGTTGTTCAAGGCAAAGGGAAAGAGATAGGCTCAAGCACTCAAGTTACAAATACTTGTCATACCTCAAGACCTCATGATTGGCTCACCATTTCATTAAGGGATATAAATTTGCAAGGAATTTGAAGAGGATCATCCTCTCCTATCTCTTGATCCTCAGATTAGGGCTTTTGCATATCTAAGAATGTGACACATCATGAGCAAGGATCTTGAAGCTTCAACATCATCTCATCACATACAACATCTTGGTTTAAGAGGATCTTCACTCACTTCAAAAGAATTAGGGTTTTGGACATCAGTCAACATCTCCTAGCCTTTGGGGCCAAAACTAGGGTTTTGCACAAAAGCAGTAAATCTCTAATTTTTTGGGCAAGACTTGATTCCATGGCTCTCTATATGTTCTCAAGTATCTAGAGATGGATTATGGACCATCAATTTCATTCAGAAGGATTTCTATTGGCCAGATGATTGAGAATCAGAAGAATTGGGAATAAAGTCAACTGATCAAGAAAAAAGTCAACTCTTGACTTTTTGAGGTCAAATTGGAGTTCATCATGCCAAATATGATCAATGGGTGAGATTTGATCAAGAAATATCAAAGGAATCATGAAAAATAAGAGTTGTGGAAAGTTACCATTTTTGGAAAACTAGGGTTTTATAAACTTTCCATTTTTGGAAAGTTTTCATGTTTTGCAGCCAACTTCAAAGCCATTTTTCAGCATGATGCAAGCTTCATTTCAACTTTTGTCAAACATGAAAGTTGTAGTATGTATTTCAAGCTTTCCATCCATATAAAGAATGCTTCATTTGGATTTCTAGATAAAAAATTATGATGTTTTAAAGTTAGGACATTCAAATGAATCAAATTGGAAAAAACTTGGAATTTTCTAAGTCCAAAAAATCAGTTGTACACCCATGTTTTCATGGCCATTTCTCTTGATGATCAAAGCCACATTTCAACTTGTTTCCAACATGGAATTTGGTCTTTGCAATTATAGCTTTCATGTGGTACCAAAACTTCTCAATCTGAACCAATACTTCCAGCATTACATTAGTTTGGATCAAGTAACTTCAATGACATTTATCATGAGGATTAAAGCTTCTAATCCATTTCTATCCAACATGAAGTTTGTTCTACCCAATCTCTTCTTTCTCAAGACACCAAAATCATGTAATTTGATGCAATATCCATTGAGATACATCCTTAAAAAGTCAGCCACATCAACACTTTTCTTTAGCATCCAAACCATGTTATTTCACTCCAAGAGCCTCTATGACACGCACACTAGGCAGCTGCATTATGATTACGCCTCATGTCACTATTTTTACTACTTTTGGCCACACAAACTCTTTCATACACACACATTTAACATCTTTACCCCATATTCCAAATATGAGAGAAATAACAAAACTTAGTATACAAGTTGTTGTTGTTCAACGTGCCAGCTAGCATTTGTTCATACCTCAATATCATCATCACGTATCCATCACAATGCACGCCATAATAACAACCATGCATCAACCACATGGAACCGATGTCCTTCACTCTCATTTTTTCTCTAATTTGCATTAACCTTTCCCCTAACTGTTTTACTAAACCAAGTTTAGCCTTAACCACACACTAATCATTGATACAAAAACCCTCTTCAACCCTAACAGAAATCAGTTACATCACTTTTGAGCAAAAAGATCAAAAAATCTCTCCTTCACTCTCTCAACTTCTCATTGCGGTTTCTCTTTCATCTTGAAGGTGTTCTCTGAAATTCTTGCATCAACATCATCCCAAGGTGGAATTGAGTGTTTTGTATGCAGTAATCTTCACCAGGAAGCATCGTGTTTCTTCACACAAACTCATATTCTTCAATCATCAACTCAAAATTGTGAGCAAGATTTGAAGAAACTGAACATTTATTTTGTTTCAGTGAAGATCTCAAGGTTATGCACTGACGTCTTATGGGTTTCATACACGTGCAGATCGTAGCTCTAACAGGTTAGAGATCTTGAATTTGTTTCACTCTTTCAACACCATTTTAGAGACCTTTGCATGATGGTTAGGATCATATAGGCAGTTGCATCTGAAGCCCTACCAAGGTAGGCAATGTTTGTGGATAGATTAAGGCTTTTCATGATAATTTTGGGTTGTTAGGGTTTAGTTTAGTCCATTTCATTTTAGTTGATGGAATGGTTGTTTGAAAAAACTAAGCTTAGATTTGGAATCTACATGGAAAACTGAGCAGGGTAGTGTCACTCTTTTTCATTTCTGGTTGTTTTCGCCGCCGGCCATGGTGGTGTCCCACCGGAGAAGACGACCGGAAGTCTTCTCCGGCGACTGGCTTTCAAACCCTAAGTCCAACCTGGGTTGACCCTCGTGCATGTCGCGCTACCATTCGTCCACGTGATTTTTCTTTAGCCAGCGTGTATTCATTTTACCTGCGTGTAGCTTGCGTTTGAAATCAGCCAATAACCAGCCCACAACGCATTAATGAATTGCACAGCCATTTCAGCACGTGATATTTCCCTTTTCTTTCTTTTTTCTTTTTTTTTGTATAATCAGATAAGGTGAGTTTTTTGGGCAATGGGCCTAACGCGCTTGCTACGCGCACCTCATATTTTTGGGCCCAGTGAGTATTAAACTTAGAAGTTACTTAGGATACACCCCCAATATTCTTTGTGCATTTTATTTTTCTTATTTGATAGACGTTTTATTTTTCTATTTTAAAAATGGTGAAAATCATCAAGAAATTCCCAATTAATTCATGAGTGTTCCTTAAGGATTTAATTAATTTTATACATTTTTTAATTCCAATTTTTATATTTTTTATTATTTGTTTTGGAATTTTTATGTGGATGTATTCAAAATGATCTAGTCTTCACATAATGGCTCAAAGCTAATTTTTTTCCATTGGATCTTGATCTATATTTTTGTATTACATTAATCACATTATGGTATGACATATTAATCACCAATTTGAATTTTTTTCATGATTTTTTAGGCATTTTTGAATGCCATCTTTGAGACTTGTTTGTATGATCCCTAATTGTGACATGCCACATGTTTGTAATTGTTTGAACACCTTTGGTGTATATTTTTGATCCAATCGTTTGAACATGATTAGCTACTGACCTTACCATTACATGAAAAATTTTCCATAATTTTACAAAGCTTTCATCTATTTTTCATGAGTGGATCAATGTGTACTTAGTGTTTGAGTGTATGTTTGGAATTAGGTAGAATTTGAAGCTTGTGTATGCCATTCTTAGGTCAACTTTCTTGACATTATTAAACACATTCATGATGATATTTTTTGTGCCATTGTGTTACTTTGACATTGATTTTTGATCATGCTTGAGATGCTTACTTTGAGCCTTAAAAAAGTGCCTAATGCATGTCTTTCTACTTGAGCTTTTGTGTTGATGCTTAGGATGTTTAGGGATGTAATGTTGACATGATTGTTGAACTTGAGCATTGGTTTGAACTTGTTGCAACATGAGGAAAAGCCTCCTAGTACCATTTTATAGGTCCTTGTTGGTGAGCTCTAATTGATGCTACTTTTGTGTGATCTTGAACATGATTGAGTACATACTTTGACAATTTGCTTTTGGTACTTTAGTATGCCATCTTTGGTTGATATTTTCATGACTCAAAATGAGATATTAAATGTCATTTTCTACTGTCTTATGTGCTTGGATACCCATTTGACTTGATTTGAATCCTTCTTTACTTGCTTGACAATTAACATGCCTTTATGGAAGTGTTTAGGTGTTTGTTTGACATGTGCTTGCCTTAGCTTTGGAGAATGATTTGTTATGAGAACTTTTGTGGTGAATTGATATGTTTGTACATTGAATCAAATGCCTTAGCTTCTGACCTTGGTCACTAACATGCCAATCTGCATGTTTGTTTGCTCATTGTGTGGTCATGATTGAATGATACATCCTTAAGGTGACATCTTTGTGCATAATTTACAAATCTCTTGAACATGAATTGATGTGTATTTCATGATCACTTCTCAACATTTCAAGCATGCTTTTGTTATTATTATATCATGTATTTTACTTGGATGCATGACTCGGTTTCATTTTTATGACCTTTACAGGTTGATTGAACATAGTCTTTGAATAGTAAATGTTTGTGTGCTAGTGTAGGGCGTAACTTGATTTCTTTTACACTTTCTTAGGACATTAACATGAAGTGGATATAGTAGGTTTAGCTATTTCCCCTCTTAGGTTCATACACCTTTAAGACTCACTTCTCTTTGCTTATTGTTTGACATTACTCCTAGATTAGAATTAGGACATTTGCTTGTGCATTGGTGCATAGTTTTGCATTCTTCTTTCAACTATTCAATAGTTGAGCTTGGTTTGGAGTTGGTAAGTACTTGTGTTACCTTACATTGATGTTTACACTTACATGAATTCTCTTTCGTCTCACTTACCTTTTCTTCTTTGAATTGTGATTGAATCATCTAATGTTTACTTGTGTATGAATCACATGTTCCCTTAGGATTCCTAGCTTAAACCTAATATTGGATTAGGTTCAAAGTAGGAGAGACATTAGGTTATCAATCCAAGGATGCTAACATAGGTAGAGATTCCCTTTTAACCTCAACTATAGGATCAATCATTGCATGACAACTTATAGGATGGAGTTTCCCTTAGAGTTTTCTTTCAACCTTTGAGTTTCTCTTCTCTCTCTCTAAAAGAAAAGCAAAAACACTTAATAAATATTGTATGCGGAGTGCGCCACGAGCCTTAAGCACATGGGAAATGATTAGTGAAGGTCTCCTTTACTCTTCTAGAGTGCTTTGCAAACGTCCCGTTGGGGGTGACCTTGCAAGGTATTCGCTCCTATGTCATAGTCTTTAGCACGATACATACCGCAAACAAAACAAATCAAAATACTTCTTCTAAAAGACAAAAACAAACCCATCGTCTTTCTTCGGGATTCTTTTCTCATCTCATTCACTTGAATTGTAAGGATATGTTATTTCCGTTCTACCACAAACAGGTAAACGCGTAATTCTCCACGCAATGAGCGGCAACACCTAAACTGCTAGAACGCGAATGTTAGCATCAGCCACCTAAAAAACACCAAGCAACATTGACCTTGTAGGTCAAACTATGTCTGCTCTAACATCTTCTCTCGTTCAATTGAGGATATGTAGGCACAAGACAACGATGTCTTGGCGAGCAACCTTCCCCTACAATCCCGTAGTCCTCTGAACTACGTTGACTCTGACTTTCCCACTCCCTAGGGAATACGTAGGCCTAGGACGGCGATGTCCTATCGAGTCTCCTTTTGTTTTTCCTTTCTGTTTAGCAGCTGAGCCTCAGATATCTACACCCTTTAATTAGACAACAAGCGTGGATCCCATCGAGTTCGATGGACGTGAGGGGGTGCTAATACCTTCCTCTCGCATAACCGACTTCCGAACCCAGACTATGGTTGCGATGACCATGTCTTTCCCTTCTTCAGGTTTTCTTCGATCGTTTCCTTTTCATGCGTCGGGATAAATAACGTTCGGTGGTGACTCTTCTGTCTTTTCCGCCGGTTGTTTTCGCAGTTGCGACAACCACAACACATATAATCTTTATTTTCCCAGCCAATGCCTCTGCTCTCAATTTTGGTTGCAGCTTCAAATTCTTCTTCTTCGCATCTTCATACAACTCCCCCAGCAACTCATTTGTCTCTAATTCCTTCATCCTATACTTTTCTGGTTGTTCAACACCATTAACATCTGAATCGAGCAGATCTTCATCCCAAACAAATAAATCGTAAGTTTCTTCAGTTTGCCAATAATGGCATCTCCAGAAAAGCCTACTTTTTTTGCGACCATTTTTACAGACATATGATTCCATACGAGCATCACAACCACAATTCCTTCCCCGTCGGGTTCGCACAGAGCAACTAGACATGTTAATGTGTTTTGAATCACTTGTTCTTGAACACGCCATCAAACAACTTCTGCTGAACTTAACCAAAGGAATAACAAAGACGAAATCAGAAGGATGAAAAATCCAAATAATAAGATGAAATTAGGTTAACATGGGAGAAAGAGGAAAACGAGAGACATGAAATTAGGTAAACAAAGGAGAAATAGGAAATGAACTTAAGTGATTCACATATGCTAATGTGTCTACTCATCTGATGATGTGGATTTTACAACACATCCAATGATCTAAAAAAATTGCTAGTTCATTATCCACGTCTTCATTCGTTATCATAAATAGACGTCAGGGATGAAATTTGGGGACAGAAAACTTTAGGGTGACTAAATCTGAAGTTTAGGTTATTTACAAGGACCTAAAACATACTTAACCCAATATAAAATGTGAGTTCAAACACGGGAGAATTCACTTTTAAAAGATAAAAATTTTACCACTGAACTAATTAATTAAAAAACTATTTTTTTCATTTGATAAGTTGATGTAGCATAATTTTATTTTATTTTATTTTATTTTTGTATTTTAAAGGTTTTAATAGGCTAATCACTATAATTTTGTAGCTTAAACATGATTAAGGGAGTTGTTACATGTTCGAACTTGCATTCCTCCGAATAGAATATTTATGTTATTAGAGGAAATTCTATAATTCATTTATATTGATTGTATTTGTTTTTTCACCATCACCTTGATGTATGTATTTGTTAATATATACATATAAGACATTATATTTATGATTTTATTTGTATATAATATAATAAACTTTTTTTTAAAATAATTTATTTAATGAAATATTAAGTGACTTTATTATAATGTTTTAAATATAAAAAATTATTCTTAGAGTATATGTAAAACATGAGTGACTTAGACGAGATTTACGCCTCCTACATATGCGAAAGTAATATTTATTAGTCTGGTCAAGTATGATTATACAATGCATGTCCATGCTCAAATAAGTCAACAAAAAATATTGAGCTTAATTGTTATTACTAAGTATACTCATGTATCAAGAAATATAATATTAAACTAATTGACATCAAGATGTGATTTTTTGATCACGTCTCGCGATTTCAAAAGTTGCGAATATGGGAAAGGACGACTCGAATGGGGTGTATAATAAAGCACATATATTCAAGGGAGAGAACTACGGACGTTGGAAGGAATGTGTGTATGTACACTTGATGTCAATAGATAAAATGCTTTGGGTTTCAACAATGACAATCCTTTTGTCCTAAAAAGTATCGTTGATGGTATTTTAATTAATAAAGCCCCATAAGGTTGGAATGGTGATGAATCTAAGAAAGTCTCTTACGATTTGAAAGATAGAAATATTAATTTCTGCCTTGAGTGTTAAAGTGTATTTCTTGATTTTGTGGATCTATGGGCTTGCAGGTATAGTCAAGAAGTGATCCAAGATGGTGACACTTATGGATAAAAATTATGCAAGTCAATTATTTGCTACTTAGTTTTGATGATAACAACACTTTATGTCAAGCGTTCAAAGATCCACAGGATGTTTGATCAATATATCCTAATGAATCAAGCTAATCTCTTGAAGATATTCTTAAAGATCGCGTCAACATTGTAGTGCAATGACTTTCAAGTGAAGACTTAGGTTTCAAGGATCACTGGTGGTTTGAATTCTCTACTATTAGAGGACAGTAATCAACTTGAAGATATCTCAAGCCTCATCAAGAAGACTCAAGGTTGTGATGTTAAAATCAAAGATAATGCCGACAAGACTTGAAGCTTCATAGTTGTGAAAGAGAAGAAGTGTGAAAGCTTGTTTGGCCATGTCTGTCCGGGTTGTAGCGTACGATTTTTTGTCGGTGACGTGACCACCTTATCGCAGAGAATGGTTTCCTCCTCTTGAGGAGGAGTGGGGTGCTACTTTCTGATTTCTTATTTATCCCGTGAAGCTAGAAGGGAAAGGGAAGCTATCTAAAACTAACCTTGCACGCGATTGTTTAACTGAACAAACACTAGGAGAGATTCGGGGAGTTCGGGGTCAGGTTATACCATGGGGAGTTGTCAATTACCCATCCTATATGTGGTTATCCACAGGTTGCTTGCATTAGGTTACACTTTATACTTGATGGTGTTTATCTGGGAATAGGTTGGGAGAAGTTTGAGATAGAGAGTGAGTTTTTGATGATTTTGATGAGGCACTGGACCTCTATTTTGATTGATGTGAAGGTACTGGACCTAAAGTTTTTGTTTGGTATGCTCGCTAAGATTTCGCAATCTTATGCCTACGTATTCCTGTTTAAAGAAATAGGGAAATTAGAGCAATCGTAGTTCCTCCTATTCTATGGGAGGAAAAAGATGTTTTGGTATCTTATTCAAAGCCCAAGATTGAAGCTAAAGGTTGTATTTTTGTCTTGTTCAAAGCCCAAGATTGAAGCTAAAGGTTTGACTTTAGAGAGAATTTGTCATCTCTAAAGGGAGACAACTTGTCTGTTTATCACAACTGTTGGGTGACTGCTTATAAAGGAGAATTACTTTAACTGGGATATGTGAATCCAGTAATGCCATAGTTTCCTTTATAGGGGTGATATCCTGAAGGGGAAAACTTTAACTCAGTGTAGAGCAATGCCATTTTTCCTTAGGAATCTTTCATGCTAAGAGAGGGACAGTGGCGTGGATGTAAACAATCCAGAGGCTTGCCGCTTACAGCAATTAGATGAGAGAGAGAATTTACTAGGATAAAAGATGGACGACATCTTGGATATTTGAATCAACAAGTGTGCCACTTACAGTGGTTATCTGGGATTAAGGTTTGTTTTTATTTTCTGTTTTGAAGAGTGATAAACAGAGAAATGACTTCTTACAGAGAGATTTTTATTTCCTCTTAGGGGATTTTGGTTTTTGTGTGTGTGCGTTGATCAAAGCCCAAGGTTGAAGCTAAGAGATTGATTGACTTCATGGGGGAAGTCCTTATACAAAGCCTAACAGGAGGCTGGGAAAGACTGACTCAAACAAGAGAGTGTTTATCTGTCTTATACAAAGCCCAAGATTGAGGCTAAAAGAGTTGACTCTTTGGGGATATCATTATACAAAGCCTAAGAGGAGGCTAAAAAAGATTGACTCAACAAGAGAGTGTTTTTATCTGTCTCGTACAAAGCCCGAGATTGAGGCTAAAAAGAAGACCGACTTTGTGGGAAAGAAATCTTTTATCTGTTTTGTACAAAGCCCAAGATTGAGGCTAAAATGAGACTTTACTGACTCGGCTGAGGATATTTTTGGTGTCTTGTACAAAGCCCAAGATTGAGGCTGAAATGAGTTTGACTCTGCGGGAGCGTATTATATGTCTTGTACAAATCCCAAGATTGAGGCTGAAGAGAGGATTTGACTCTGCTTAGGAAATTTATATCTCAAATCCTAAAAGAAGGCTGGGAGGAATTGACTCCGCTGGGGAAGATATTTATCCAGAGCTTAAGAGAAGGTTACGAAGATTTTGACTTTGTTGTAGAAAGCTTATATATGTCTTGTACAAAGCCCAAGATTGAGGCTAAAAAGATAACTGACTCGACAAGAGAGTGCTTATATGGTGTCTTGTACGAAGCCCAAGATTGAGGCTGAACAAGCTGGAAAAATTATTATACACAGCCTGAGAGGAGGCTAACTTCTCCTAGGGGACATCATTATACCAAGCCTAAGAGGAGGCTGAAAAAGATTGACTCAACAAGAAAGTGTTTTTATCTGTCTCATACAAAGCCCGAGATTAAGGCTGAAAGAGTTGACTCAACAAGAGAGTACTGAAAGGTGATTGACTTAACAAGAGAGTCTGAATAGGTTAGCTCAGATGGGGAAATCATTGTACAAAGCCCAATAGGAGGCTGTCTTTGTTGAGGATTATTGAGATCCAGAGGCAGGTCCAAATGGGGAATTAACTCTCGCTGAGGGTTTATAGAAGAGTTGAGGTATCAGATACCTTGAGGCTCTGATGATAAACTAACCCTGGCTGGGGAAGTTTAGGATAAAAGACGGAGTTTTAGAACTCACGGGTTTCGATTCTACTGGGGATTGATTAAATGGCCAGTGTTTTTTCCTATGTTTGTAGGGAACTTGAGAATGTCTTTGAGACTCAAGAGGGGATTTAGACTGTCCAAGTCTACTAGTATGAAAGAGTTTATCTTTGTATAATGCCCAAGAGGAGGCTGACTCTTTTAAGGGATGAGTATCAACCCTAAAATTGGTCTGAGGTTTTGACTCTTTTAGAAAGACAGCTCTAACTAAGGATGACTAAGTTATGTCTTATACCTTTAAGAGGTCTTCAGGGTCCTTGTATTAAGCCCAAGAGAAGGCATGAGAACTTCTAAGAAGCTGGAGGGTCCTTGTACAATGCCCAAGAGGAGGCGGGGATGCTTTTAGGAAGCCTGTGGGTCCAAACTTAAGAAGATTTCAAGAAAAGTTTCACCGAGAATAATCTTTTCTTTAGTGAACAGTTCTAGGGTTTGAAGAAATTCAAGAGAGGTTTCACCGAGAACTAATCCTTTCTGGGGAAATGAATTTCTTTGACAATTTCTAATAGTGATTGTCGCTCCCGGGATTTTCATCCAAGTACAAACGCGAAAGTGGCACAAAACAGAGTCGCCAGCAATGTGTATTTATCCCAAGAGAGGGAAAGGAAACACCGCGTAAACCTGAGGGAAAGGAAAGAACATGGTCTTGCGACCAAGAGAACCGGGTTCGGGAGTCGGTTACGCGCGAGGAAGGTATTAGTACCCCTACGCGTCCATCATACCCGATGGGATCCACGCTTGCTTGTCTCGATCAAAAGGTGTCGTCGACTAGAGCTCCACTGCTAGAGAACTGGAAAAGAAAGGAATAGGAATGGAAAAGAAAGGAGAGACAAATGTAGGGAAAATAAAAGAAGTGCTCGAATGGGCCCTACCCCACTGCCTACGTATCTCATCGGGAACATGAGAATCAGAGCGACGTAGTTCCCCTTAACGAGGGAAAGTTGTTTGTGTTTTTTAGTGGAAATGTCAAAGTGCGCGTTCCAGCAGTTAGGTGTTGCAGCTCGTTGTTGGGAGACTTAGGCATTACCTGTTTGCGGTGGAACGAATTTGACGAATCCTTAAGGTATAGAATGAAGGAGATGAGAAGAGAATTATTTGTTTTTTGTATTTTAAGAAAGAAGTGTTTTGATTGTTTTGTGTTTTGTAACACGTATTGTATTTAAGTCCCTCGTGTAGGATCGAATGCCTCGCATATCGACCCGAGACGGGATGTATGCTAAACATTCCAAGAAAGTGAGAGAAGACCCCACACATCCTTGTTTCCATATGAAAGGCCTAAATACAATAGGTGTTATGCCTTTATTAAGTGTTTTTTACTCTTGTTTTAAGATGAGAAGATGAGACTCAAAAGCGGATCAAAGGTGAAAATCTAATGAGGGAGACTAAGACTCAATCCTAATGTTATCAAACATGGTGATCCTATGGTTAATGTGGTTTAAGAAACCTAATCCTAAGAGAAAGGAGAAGGAGAAAGAATTAAACAACTCACTTCTAAAGTAGAAGATGAGTTATAACTCAAAAGGGGGAAGAAAGAAGTTATTCAAGGAAAGCATATAAATGCTTATCAAACACCCATAGAAAGTTTAAAAGAAATAAGAGAATATAACAGAAAGAATTGTATGTGGAACTAAGTCCACACACTTACTTTCCTTTAGCTCCTACATGAAAAGGTTAGTTCACAAAACTATTTACAAGTAGTGAAATAAGGAAAGAATAACAAGTAATGATCAAACAAATTAAGAATCAATGGGAGAAGGATCCTAAAGGTGTGAAGACAATTCTACACAAAACAACATATCATGCTACTCAAATAAGAAAATAAAATTGAATGAAACAATGAAAACAGCAACAATTACAGCTCATAAATGCAATGCAGCAGTAAAAACTATCATCATGTACCAAACAACAATTAACAGCACATGTTTAGCCTACAAAATGGGTGTAAAAAGCATTTGGCAGCACATACACGAGCACATATGCGTATAATCAGCAGTAGAAACAGGACAACATGCAATGCATTTGAATGCAATTCAATCATGAAATAGCAAATATGTATCTAACATCATGCATTCCTCAGCTAATCATGATCACAAACACATCATACATCATGTTGAATAACCTTGAAAACATCATGGAAAAAATGTACATCAAGAAAGGATGCATAACATTGAGCATGTGAACATATTTAAGCAAGTATGCACCTCAAGGAATAGAAAGCAAATAAGCATGCACCACATAATTCCAGCAACACAAACATTAATTCACACTTAACATGTTAAAGGGGTGTGTGCTATGTGTTTATCGCATCAAGAACGCAACTACGCAAGCATGATCATAAACGATGAAAATCCAAGAGTTGCGTGTCGAAAAATCATGCTCATGCAATAGTGTGAAGTGAAACAGCTCAAGAATAGTCTATTAATCATCAACGGATCAATCCATAAAGTTTAGACATGCAAGAGATCTCAAACAAGCAAGAAAATGCAAGAAAAACACAAACTGCTTCAGTGGTAATCGATTACTCATATAGGGTAATCGATTACTCAGTTGAAAATTGGCTAAATACGTGAAAATAAAGCAGAGTAACCGATTACTCTATTAGAGTAATCGATTACCACTGAAACAGAGGCAAAAATTCAACTTTGAAAAGCACTTTTCAGCAGTAAATCACTTATCCAAGCATCCAAATGATCATGTACACAATTAGGCACGAAATTACATTGAATTGCAGTCAACAAACATCGATTGGATTCAATTAACAGTCACATCAAGAATCATATTCAAGCACATGAATCCAAATCAAAATCCACAAAATCTACATCGAATAAGTTGCGAATAAGCTAAAAACAGTGTAGATTTAGGGAAAACCAACCTACAAAGCGGAGACTTGCTTTGGTAATTTTTGTAAAGTAATCTTGGTGCAGAAAATGAAAGAAAACCAGAGATTCCTCAATTAGTAGCCGAAACGCGTCGAAACCGAACGAAATCGCGAAAATCCACCAAAATCCAACTTGCACCAAAATAAATGGTGAGAAACCTTTGGATTGAAGAAGAATACTCAGAACTTCCAGAAATCCAACCAAAAAATGCTAAATGATGAAGGTTAAGCTCAAGAATTAATCACTTTTCAATGTAAAAAGTGATTATTCTTCAAGAAATAAGAGCTTTTGTGTGTGGTTTTGGAAGAGAGAAGTAGAAGTTGATGAAGAATGAGTAGAGAAATTAGAGAGAAATGTGAGAGAATTGAGAGTGAAAATGGAGCAAAAATGGTTGTTTTTTTTTAAAATAAGTGAAGCATCTCTTAAATAGATTTTAGGTTTGGAGTATAAGTGGTTTGGAATGAGGTTTGGGTTTGGAGCTAGGGTCGGAGTTAGTTAGACTCAACTCACCGAGTCAAGTTAGTTAACTCGGTTAGTTAGGATCAACTTAGTTGCTTGGAAAACAAGGAACCACAATTGGTGTGTAGGTGACTTGGGCTGCAAGCAAGGCCTTGTGACTTGTGAACTTTCAGCATGAAACCACCATGTTCGAGCCCTCGTATGACCTTCATAAATTATTCAAATGAAAAAATGACCAACATCAAAGTTGAAGGGGAAATGGAGATGAACAACCTTGATGTTCAACAATTTTTCATTTGAAGCCTTCTTGATGGAGAAAATTGGCTTGACATTTGGCACGCCAACTGTTCGATGAAATTATGGCCTATGGGCCTGGTCTTGCCTTGCCATGACTTGGTTTTTGCCTTGATTTTACCAAACTTTGATTGCTCATAACTCCCTCAATTTTGATCTGATGGAAGAGTTCTTTATATGGATTTGAAGCTTGAAACAAGATCTTTTGGTGTGGCCTGGTGGATTTTTGATTTGATGCTTTAAAATTGAGAAAGCCTGACTCAAAGAGAGGTGCTAAAATGGCCAAAACTTACTATTTTTGGAAACCCCAAAGTTTCTATTTTTGGCAGTTTTGTAATTTCTTGATTTTTCATTATTCCTCCATCATTTCTTAATCAAATCTTGTCCAATGAACATATATAACTTGAATTTCACGAATTTGACCTTAAAAAGTCAAGAGTTGACTTTTTTCACTGCAAGTTGACTTTTTCCCCAATTTCTTGATTATCAAGCAACTGATCAATTGAACCTCTTCTGAAATGAATCAATGGCCAATCTTCCATCCTTAGACACTTGATATTATGTAGAAAACAATGAGATCAAGTTTGAATCAAAATTTCATCAAGAGACCACTTGAATCCAAAACCCTAATTTTGACTGTTTTGTGTAGGAGATGATGCACTGTCCAATCCTCTTGATGAATTCTCCTCTTCCCATGCCTTGTGGGATCACTTGAGATGACATATGACTTAAGGGACCCTTGAGGCTGGTGAGAGACCCTTGGCTATTATTTCCTTTGCTTTGGATAATCCACACCTCTAGAGAACCACTGATCACACGCCCTTATGCAAGATGCAATGCTAAATGCTTGATGTTTTGTTTTTCTATGCTTGAATGAAATGCAATGAAATGAAGGCTCATGCTAAATGATATGAAGAAATGAGAGGGAAATTTTTTGGGTATTACAGAAGCCCCTATTCAATCACTGTACACCTGAATGGATGATAGCGATTGCTGTCAGACGTTCAAGGTATGGAGGGATTGAATACCAAAAATAACCAGAAAATTTGCACTCTGTGGAGAAGAAGAAAAGGGATATAAACCCAACCAAATGAACTCTGCCTGAATAAAACTCTGATGATGAAGAATACTGTTGAAGAGATGTCTTTTGTACAATGCTAGACGACTACAGGCTTGCCTCACTGCGGGTGGATTTTAACAACGTCTTTTGTACAAAGCCAGAAGACTACTAGCCTGCCACACTACGGGTGGAATTTTGCAATGTCTTTTAGCACAACGCCAGACGACTCTGGGCCTGCCACACTGCGGGTGGACTTTTGCCAATCTCTTTTAGCACAATGCCAGACGACTACTGGCCTGCCACACTACGGGTGGACTTTAACAATGTCTTTTGTACAAAGCCAGACGACTACTGGCTTGCCACACTGCGGGTGGACTTTAACAATGTCTTTTGTACAAAGCCAGATGACTACTGGCTTGCCACACTGCGGGTGGACTATCTTTTTGAATGGAATCAGAAGACTACTGACTTGCCACACTACGGGTGGACTTTTGCCAATCTAAGGTTGGACTTTGCAGCTGAATTGCCACACTGTGGGTGGACTTTTGCCAATCTATGGTTGGACTTGCTGATGATTTGCCACCCTTGGATGGTCTTTTGCCAATCTACGGTTGGACTTAGCTGCGGTCTTTTAAAGGGAGTCAGACGACTACTGACTTGCCACACTACGGGTGGACTTTTGCCAATCTACGGTTGGACTTTAAGAATTTGCCACCCTTGGATGAACCTTTTGCCAATTTACGGTTGGACTTTAAGAATTTGCCCCCCTTGGATGGACTTTTTGCCAATCTACGGTTGGACTTTGCCTTGCTTTGCCACCCTTGGATGGACCTTTTGCCAATCTACAGTTGGACTTTAAGAATTTGCCACCCTTGGATGGACCTTTTGCCAATCTACGGTTGGACTTTAAGAATTTGCCACCCTTGGATGGACTTTTGCAAAAGCATTCAACATTGGATTATGCTCTGCATCCATATCAGACATCTCTGCTGACTCTGCTGAGGAACAATAATCAATGATTTGCTCTTAGAGACTCCTGAAAGGATAATATCTCTGCTGGAGAATGAATGAACAATCCGTCTGCTTCGAACTGTCAGGCTTGCCAAACATAAATTGGACTTTGGGATATGAGGGGAGTGATGATTCTGCCAGGAATTACTTCATCTGCTTGGGGATGAATTCTGGTCACAGCAACTCCGCTGGGGATGAGAATTTTTGAATGACGCCCTGCTAGGGAAGAAAGGTTATTAAAACTTTGCATGAGGATCTACCAAACCCGAGATCCTTTGCGGGGAGAATCAACCTGCTAACCCGGCTGGGGAAAGCATGTACTATCACCTTGCTGAGGAATAGATTTTGTTGACCTGCTAAACTTCTGCAGGGAAGAAAATAACTTAGCTGGGGAGTATTGCTGACAAGATTCAATGCTGAACTCTGTGGGGAATACAATTATCAGAGATACGATCTTGCTGGGAATCAGGGCTACCCTGCCGGGGATATGCAAACCCTGGCGAATACATTCTGTTGCAACTTGCTGGGAAAAAGTCCTTAGAGGTCTGCTGGGGAAACCCCAAATCAATTCCACGGTAATCTGCTGAGGAATAAGACTGTCGAGCTTAGGGTAAATGTCACAATGCCCCATGTTAGGCGAACTTTCCGTTTGATGACTCCGCTGGGGATGATGAGTTTATAACAAACTCTGCTGGGGAGAATCGCTTTCAAGCATCTCGTGCTGGGGGAATGCCTTTTAAGAGGATTTTACAGAAGACCAAACGTCCTCAACTCTACTGGAGATAATAGATCTGGAACATCTTCTGCTGGGGAAATTCAATATGCCCCATGTTTGGGAGGGTCACAACCTCGCTTTTTCCCCAGATTACGCGGCTGTTCTGAAGAAAACGTCATAAAAGGATTTTACAGAAGATTAAGCATCTTCAAACTCCTGGCAACTTCACTGGGCATTGGCCGTTAACTTCGGTGTCTGCAAACCAACTCTACTGGGGAATTCGCACCCGCTATCGACATAGAAAAGCTTGTAGCTGTTTGGAAGTACTGAATGAGAGAATCAACTTAATAAGATACAACGATACCCAGTTGAATTAATTCACCGATATCGAATTGTCGTGACCGACCGACGGTCGAAGATGGACTCAATCAGTAAGCGTTGTGCCAAAAGGGTGACAAGTGAACCCTTCCCTGAATAGGATTGCCCCAGTCTTCTGCATGGGAGCAAGTGATTCTTCATCTAGCAGACATGATCCATGCTCTCGGAATTCTTGTACCTGTTACCTGCAACAAAAGAATATGCACACGTGCCCCAGGATATGACTTCTGCAACTGAGAAAATCTAACGCTGAACCACCACTTATTGGGAGAAAGGTTTCGATACGTCTTTTGCTGGAAACATTATTAATGAAGCCTGCTGAAGACGGGGACCACAAATGCCTTGGGTTGGAATGCCCCTTTGTTTCAAACCTTTTGGCTGATTGACTGCATATGCGTGAACAACAATTTTTCTTTCATTTGCCCCAAACCAACATGGTCCACCAAAAGAAATTGTCCCAAGAGGATTTTACAGAAGACTTGACATCCAAAACGCCTCAATGTCTTCAAAATCTTGGAGAGATTCGTCAGATCTCGAAGTAACTTCCTCAGGCTGTATGGTCTACAGAGGAATTCGCCTCGAGAAGATTCATAAACGATCTCATATCGCTGTGAGATATTCTGCCCCAATACTTTGAACCCTGGATAGGCTGATCAGTAGTCTGGATGGACTAACTTCTCATGCTCTTGGGATGGCCTGCCCCAGTATGAACCTTGAAGTAGTTTTGCTCCTGCCTACATTTGTAGGGATTTGAGTCTCGAGTAATTACCCTAGTTTGGCTGAACTCCGAAGAGATTTCTCGATGTGATTGGCTCAGATTGGCTACACCTTAAAGAGAGGATTCAACGTGACTGCCCCAGATCGACTACGTCTTAGCACACCTTGTTGGAAAAGCTCCTGCTCGACAAAGTTTCCTGAGGAAGTACCATTGGATGTGGCTGTCCTTCGGGAGTTTCAGAATTCTCAACTCGGCAAGATTAAGCTTCTAGACTGAATTTCCATATGTAAACTTCTTTTGATGTCAAACAAATGTATGCAAGCAGAAAATGATTTAATCTGAGAATGAAAATTCTAATGCAACACACATATTAATCTTGAAGTTTTACTGAAAAGATGTCGCAAACCCTTTGTGAGCGGATCACAGATTAGGATACGACATTAATTTTTGAATGAAAGAATGCAATGCACATGCAACACTAACAAAGATCTTTTAGCACAACTCATAGGAGTCAGGAACGCTATCTCTTGGTAGTATGCTTTCGAAATAACCCTGTTTCAATTAGGACTTTTGAGGGTTGAATCGTGGCCTGGTTCACGGTTTTGAGAAAAAAGGATTTATGGCTCAAAGTTTATTGGTGCCCACCCACTCTTCGTGATGTTCTCCAGTCCTACGTTCAGCTAATTTGACGCAAGCGCTCGCCTCTCAAAAAGATTTTGTGATCTTTAAGGAACCCATGCATCTGATGGTTTGACACCTAATGAGGCTTTGGAGTGACAGTCACCCCTTTTGTCTTTTGTTCGTAGTCACACGACTTTGTTCTTGCTCGAGGATTTTCTTTCGTAATCCTTTTGTTTTTCGCTTTCGCATTCTTTTGCCTTTTTTTTTATCCCTAATTTTTGCCTGGACTGATTCTTTTGAATCTTTAGATTTTGAAGTCCAGCGGGATGCCCTAACTTTTGCCTGAGTCGCTTGTTTTCAAGTTTCGACTTAGCGGGCTTTTCTTTTTTATTTTATTCTTTTTTTTCTCGGAACAAATCGTGCGACATTGGCTTGTCTTGACTTTGTTGAAAGGGTTGTGACTGCCTCACTCTTTGATTGTTGATGGATAACCATTGTGGTTTCACATCTCTTGACCTCTTGACGGTGGAATAGAAGATAATGGATCCTCAGATGCACACTCCTTTTGAAATTTGAACGCTCGGTCAAATTACCGGACGCCTACCCTGCCCCTGGGTTAAATGCGAGGGTTTTTTCGTACGAAAGAACTTCCTACTTCAAGGCTCAAAGGGGTTAACAAGGGTCTATCTCCCTTATCTCTCCAGTGTTTGGGGATTCGAAACAATGCCTGTACATCCTCAACAGAGTTCTTATTCAAAAGCACGCCCCTAGAAATTTTTGAGTTTTCAAATCATCATCCTCCCTCATAGAGTATAAGCAAGAAAATTGGTATTGCAGTGCACATTAACATTAAATGCGTGAACACAAACGAAATTCTTCAAGAAAACATATTCATTGCATTAAAACCATCATACCAAATACAAACAAGTTTTAACATGCAAACAATGTCATGAACAAACGAATAAAGACTACATATGAAAAAGCAGCGAAGAAACTAAATGATTGTCCTTGTTGAGGAGGCTTGACTCCGTCTGGACTTATTGCTTCTGATGATGTCTTCCCTTTTTTACGTGCTTGCTTGGGAAGCTTTAGTTAACGTACAGACCATCTGCAGTGAAAATAATGATCCCAGCGTCAATCAGATCTTGCACTTTATGCCTGAACACCTTACAATCTTCAATGGCATGCCCCTGTGTCCCTGAATGGTACTCGCACCTAGCATTCTTGTCATAACCTGGCGGAAGAGGATACGGGACAAGAGCAACTTCCCTTAACTGAATCAAAGAGTCTTGAAGTAAATGGTCGAGCAGCTAACTGTGAGGAACAGTAATGGGATCAAATTTTCTCTCAGGCTTTCTGGGTCTTTGATATCTTCTCTCGGAGCTAGTCTGCTGCTGATGCTGATTCGGGTACTCCTCTTTTCCCAACATTTTTCTTTTCAAACTTGGCTGACGATCGGGAACAAGTTGCTGATATGGGGATTTTGAGACCAAAGACTGCAAAATATGCCCTTGACTTGATGCCGCTTCAAGAGGGAACGCCGGGAAGTTCATGCTTTTTACAGCAGTAGGAGTAGAATTATCCTGTATGCTTACGCCGCCCGGCGCGAAATCTATCGCCTTTGAATCAATCAGATCTTGGACTACATTAAGAAAGGCTTTACATTTTTCCACATTGTGCCCCGGCGCGCCAGAGTGAAAATCGCAATGGGCACTTGCATCATAATTGAGTGGGAGCTTTCCACTAGGGGGATTTATCGTCCGAAGTTCAACCAATTGGAGCTGAAGTAGGTACCTGAACAGCTGAGCATAAGGCATAGGAAGCGGATCAAAGATTCTGTCAGTTTTCTTCGACTTTGGTAGGTACTTCCTAGCCTTGGGTCCATCTGGGGAAACAAGAGGTAACTGCTGGTGAGTAAATTTCTGAATCCCAGGTTGTGCAGAAAATTCGTGAGGCATATCACTCTTTGGGATAGATCCCACAGGCAATGGTGGAACGACAACTTCTGTTATAGCCTCAGGTGTGGGATTATCATCTTTTCTGAGCACATTTCTCACAACTTCCATAACAAAACTCACCTGGGTCTTCACTTGATTGACCTCCTCCTTCAGCATTTTCTGGCCCTGAATCAAAGCTTGCATGTCCACCATAAAGTACCCCAGTTGGGCCTTCATCTCAGTCACCTCCGCTCGGAGTTGTTCCATATCTGAACCTTGATTGTGGTGAATCGAGTAGTTGGAAGAAGTCATGTTGGCCGTTTATGCAGAGAATACCCAGTCAGAATGAGAAATCCGCTCCGGAACACCTGTTATGCATATGAGTATGAGAATGCCATGCAGAATGCCATGTTCGAATATTTCCATATGCTTTGATTCACGAAAAAAAATTTTAGAAGAAACATGAGAAATGGATGGAAATGCTCAGTGGCAAGTCTCAAAGTTAATATCCCTTGGAAATACAAGAACATGTATGCGAATATGATGATGCAGATGCAATATACATTGGATCAAGGCTTCCATATGGTATAAATAATCACTGTGCTGGTGATTGAATAAACTCATAGGTCGGCTCTGAAGAGAACACCGGAATGCCAGGATATCTAACTAATCAAAATACCAGGATGCCGGGATATCGGCATAATCAGAATACCAGAATAAACAGAACACCGGTGTGATCAGAATACGGGAATGCCAGAATATCGGCATAATCAGGGTGCCAGACGAATCGGAGTACCATAATACCAGGCTGATGAGTCCACACTGATAATAGAACCAGAATACCAGGTAGGATGAAGATTCCGGTCACCTGCACACCTGTAAACACCCGCCCATCTCACATGTGGGTACTAAGATCCTCAGTATCTCGGGCTCTCAGGTCAAGAAATGATGATACGTTCACCATTTCTGGTTTGGCATCATCATCAATCAAGGAGGCCTCAACTAATTCACAAAAAACGAAAGGTCCTCAGTTTCTGGCACTGGGGTCGAGAAGCAATAATACATTCATCCCTCGGGGTACAGTACTATCGCCAATCGAGGAGTGCCTCCACTGATTCCCTTTCAAAAAGGACATCCTATAGCAAGTTCCCCATATTGGGTCCTCGGATCGAGAATGTGCAATGGGTTTGCCACAGAATGTGGTCTGCCACTGTCACATCTCGGGAAGAGTGCCGCAACTGAGTCCTCGGGAATGGTCACCAGAGTCGACAGCTCTCTAGATCGACATCCTGAAATGCGCAAGATACGCACGTCAGAACATGTCCCAAGATAGCCTCGTCTGGCTGTGAATTTCGTGAATACCCAACGCACTCCAGATGGCACGTAGGTCCCACTACTCTCCACTCTAATTCTAAGTGTATACTCAAGCCTGTGTAATGGGCTTATCTCTCAGAAATCCCATCCCGCCAAACAGAAAACCAGCACAGCACAACAGTAATAATATGATATGTAATGCTAAAATGCAGTAAATACAGTAAAGTAAATAAACAGCAAAATAAAGCACGACAGTAACCACCCAATGAAAGAAAGAAAAAAAAACAAACAAGCGTTAGGATTGACTCGTTTAGGGATGGACCAGCAAGAGGTCAATATGTCCCCAGCAGAGTCGCCAGCTGTCGCTCCCGGGATTTTCATCCAAGTACAAACGCGAAAGTGGCACAAAACAGAGTCGCCAGCAATGTGTATTTATCCCAAGAGAGGGAAAGGAAACACTGCATAAACCTGAGGGAAAGGAAAGAACATGGTCTTGCGACCAAGAGAACCGGGTTCGGGAGTCGGTTACGCGCGAGGAAGGTATTAGCACCCCCACGCGTCCATCGTACCCGATGGGATCCATGCTTGCTTGTCTCGATCAAAGGGTGTCGTCGACTAGAGCTCCACAGCTAGAGAACTGGAAAAGAAAGGAACAGGAATGTAAAAGAAAGGAGAGACAAATGTAGGGAAAATAAAAGAAGTTCTCGAATGGGCCCTACCCCACTGCCTACGTATCTCATCGGGAACATGAGAATCAGAGCGACGTAGTTCCCCTTAACGAGGGAAAGTTGTTTGTGTTTTTTAGTGGAAATGTCAAAGTGTGTGTTCCAGCAGTTAGGTGTTGCAGCTCGCTGTTGGGAGACTTAGGCGTTACCTGTTTGCGGTGGAACGGACTTGACGAATCCTTAAGGTATAAAATGAAGGAGATGAGAAGAGAATTGTTTGTTTTTTGTATTTTAAGAAAGAAGTGTTTTGATTGTTTTGTGTTTTGTAACACGCATTGTATTTAAGTTCCTCATGTAGGATCGAATGCCTCGCATATCGACCCAAGACGGGATGTATGCTAAACATTCCAAGAAAGTGAGAAGAGACCCCACACATCCTTGTTTCCATATGAAAGGCCTAAATACAATAGATGTTATGCCTTTATTAAGTGTTTTTTACTCTTGTTGTAAGATGAGAAGATGAGACTCAAAAGCGGATCAAAGGTGAAAATCTAATGAGGGAGACTAAGACTCAATCCTAATGTTATCATACATGGTGATCCTATGGTTAATGTGGTTTAAGAAACCTAATCCTAAGAGAAAGGAGAAGGAGAAAGAATTAAACAACTCACTTCTAAAGTAGAAGATGAGTTATAACTCAAAAGGGGGAAGAAATAAGTTATTCAAGGAAAGCATATAAATGCTTATCAAACACCCATAGAAAGTTTAAAAGAAATAAGAGAATATAAGAGAAAGAAATGTATGTGGAACTAAGTCCACACACTTACTTACCTTTAGCTCCTACATGAAAAGGTTAGTTCACAAAACTATTTATAAGTAGTGAAATAAGGAAAGAATAACAAGTAATGATCAAACAAATTAAGAATCAATGGGAGAAGGATCCTAAAGGTGTGAAGACAATTCTACACAAAACAACATATCATGCTACTCAAATAAGAAAATAAAATTGAATGAAACAATGAAAACAGCAACAATTACAGCTCATAAATGCAATGCAGCAGTAAAAACTATCATCATGTACCAAACAACAATTAACAGCACATGTTTAGCCTACAAAATGGGTGTAAAAAGCATTTGGCAGCACATACACCAGCACATATGTGTATAATCCGCAGTAGAAACAGGACAGCATGCAATGCATTTGAATGCAATTCAATTATGACATAGCAAATATGTATCCAACATCATGCATTCCTCAGCTAATCATGATCACAAACACATCATACATCATGTTGAATAACCTTGAAAACATCATGGAAAAAATGTACATCAAGAAAGGATGCATAACATTGAGCATGTGAACATATTTAAGCAAGTATGCACCTCAAGGAATAGAAAGCAAACAAGTATGCACCACATAATTCCAGCAACACAAACATTAATTCACACTTAACATGTTAAAGGGGTGTGTGCTATGTGTTTATCGCATTAAGAACGCAACTACGCAAGCATGATCATAAACGATGAATATACAAGAGTCGCGTGTCGAAAAATCATGCTCATGCAATAGTGTGAAGTGAAACAGCTCAAGAATAGTCCACTAATTATCAATGGATCAATCCATGAAGTTTAGACATGCAAGAGATCTCAAACAAGCAAGAAAATGCAAGAAAAACACAATCTGCTTCAGTGGTAATCGATTACTCATATAGGGTAATCGATTACTCAGTTGAAAATTGGCTAAAACGTGAAAATAAAGCAGAGTAACCGATTACTCTATTAGAGTAATCGATTACCACTGAAACAGAGGCAACAAATCAACTTTGAAAAGCACTTTTCAGCCGTAAATCACTTATCCAAGCATCCAAATGATCATGTACACAATTAGGCACGAAATTACATTGAATTACAGTCAACAAACATCGATTGGATTCAATTAACAGTCACATCAAGAATTATATTCAAGCACATGAATCCAAATCAAAATCCACAAAATCTACATCGAATAAGTTGCGAATAAGCTAAAAACAGTGTAGATTTAGGGAAAACCAACCTACAAAGCGGAGACTTGCTTTGGTAATTTTTGCAAAGTAATCTTGGTGCAGAAAATGAAAGAAAACCAGAGATTCCTCAATTAGTAGTCGAAACGTGTCGAAACCGAACGAAATCGCGAAAATCCACCAAAATCCAACTTGCACCAAAATAAATGGTGAGAAACCTTTGGATTGAAGAAGAATACTCTGAACTTCCAGAAATCCAACCAAAAAATGCTAAATGATGAAGGTTAAGCTCAAGAATTAATCACTTTTCAATGTAAAAAGTGATTATTCTTCAAGAAATAAGAGCTTTTGTGTGTGGTTTTGGAAGAGAGAAGTAGAAGTTGATGAAGAATGAGTAGATAAATTAGAGAGAAATGTGAGAGAATTGAGAGTGAAAATGGAGCAAAAATGGTTGTTTTTTTTAAAATGAGTGAAGCATCTCTTAAATAGATTTTAGGTTTGGAGTATAAGTGGTTTGGAATGAGGTTTGGAATGAGGTTTGGGTTTGGAGCTAGGGTCGGAGTTAGTTAGACTCAACTCACTGAGTCAAGTTAGTTAACTCGGTTAGTTAGGATCAACTCAGTTGCTTGGAAAACAAGGAACCACAATTGGTGTGTAGGTGACTTGGGCTGCAAGCAAGGCCTTGTGACTTGTGAACTTTCAGCATGAAACCACCATGTTTGAGCCCTCGTATGACCTTCATAACTTGTTCAAATGAAAAAATGTCCAACATCAAAGTTGAAGAAGACATGGAGATAAACAACTTTTATGTTCAACAATTTTTCATTTGAAGCCTTATTGATGGAGAAAATTGGCTTGAAATTTAGCACGCCAACTGTTCGATGAAATTATGGCCTATGGGCCTGGTCTTGCCTTGCCATGACTTGGTTTTTGCCTTGATTTTACCAAACTTTGATTGCTCATAACTCCCTCAATTTTGATCTGATGGAAGAGTTCTTTATATGGATTTGAAGCTTGAAACAAGATCTTTTGTTGTGGCCTGGTGGATTTTTTATTTGATGCTTTAAAATTGAGAAAGCCTGACTCAAAGAGAGGTGCTAAAATGGCCAAAACTTACTATTTTTGGAAACCCCAAAGTTTCTATTTTTGGCAGTTTTGTAATTTCTTGATTTTTCATTATTCCTCTATCATTTCTTGATCAAATCTTGTCCAATGAACATATATAACTTGAATTTCACGAATTTGACCTTAAAAAGTCAGGAGTTGACTTTTTTCACTGCACATATGACTTTTTCCCCAATTTCTTGATTATCAAGCAACTGATCAATTGAACCTCTTCTGAAATGAATCAATGGCCAATCTTCCATCCTTAGACACTTGATATTATGTAGAAAACAATGAGATCAAGTTTGAATCAAAATTTCATCAGGAGACCACTTGAATCCAAAACCCTAATTTTGACTGTTTTGTGTAGGAGATGATGCAATGTCCAATCCTCTTGATGAATTCTCCTCTTCCCATGCCTTGTGGGATCACTTGAGATGACATATGACTTAAGGGACCCTTGAGGCTAGTGAGAGACCCTTGGCTATTGTTTCCTTTGCTTTGGATAATCCACACCTCTGGAGAACCACTGATCACATGCCCTTATGCAAGATGCAATGCTAAATGCTTGATGTTTTGTTTTTCTATACTTGAATGCAATGCAATGAAATGAAGGCTCATGCTAAATGATATGAAGAAATGAGAGGGCAAATTTTGGGGTATTACAGTGACAGTCTGAGAAAAGTTTCACCGGGAATAATGCCTTTCTCTTTGTTCCATATTGTTTAAGCCCAAGAGAAGGCAAGACTGTATCTGGAAATCCTATGGGGATCTAGTTTTGACTGTATTTAAGAGTGACGAACTGGCTTTACCTAGTTCTAGACCTAGTTGTCGGGGAAAAATCTAAGCAGATATACTAGTATATATACAGTTGATATATGGCAAGTATTTAAAAGGATATCAAAGAAGGACTTGCAGGTGAGCAAGCTTCCAGCAATATAGTTATATATATATATGAAAGCAAGTAAATGAAAGCTGGTAAAACTTACAGGCGAGCAAGCTTCCATTGTAACAACTGTATGGTTAGTTGTTCAAGAAATTAAAGAAAGTTTTGACAACAACTATGAATTTGAACCTAAATCAGAAGGGTAGTTGTTTTGAAAAGATTGTTGGGGCTTATACTCAAGGAGAGGCCCAGAGGAAAAACAGTAATCGTACCCTTGTTCTGTAAACTGTACTGGGGCTTATACAATGACTGAGGCCCAAAGAGGTTTTCTGTACAAAGAGATGGGTCTTACAACTCAAGGAGAGGCCCAAAGTTTATTTTATATACAAGTGATGGGGCTTACAACTCAAGGAGAGGCCCAAAGATTTTTGTTTAAAAAGGCGACGACCACGCTGAGATTTTAAAATCGTATCGGGACTTATACAATGACTGAGGCCCAAAGAAGTTTATGTACAAAGGGGGTTGGGTCTTACACTCTATTAGAGGCCCAAGTGTTTGAAAAAGGATTTGTTAGGGTGATAGTGATCAAAACCCTAGTTTTCGGTTTATAAATGTATTTTAATTGAATAAAAATTCAATTAAAATAATCAAACATGTGAAAAAGGTTGTGATCTTGGATTTATATTTGTAAAATCATGTTTCATTCATGGGATGCTTTAAAAATCATTTGAACTTTTGCAAAACCAAGAGAAAGAAATATTTTTAATGTTTAAAACAAATAAAAATATAATTCTTTACAAAAATACCAAATATATGAAATAAATAATATTTTTGTGAAATTTTCATGGAATAAAATATTTTAACATTTTTGGAAATTTTCAAAAAAAGAACCAATAAAAAATAATTAAAATTGAGAGAGAAATTAATTTTTCAATTAATTAACAAAAACATGAAAATAATGAAAAATAGCAAAACTGAGAGAGGTAGCAAAAAAGGTCTGGGTGGGATTTGAACCCACGACCTCATACACAAACACACATGCGCACTGCCACTGGGGTGGTGATACATCCATGTATCAAAACCACCCCATTAAATCATAAGGCATGCCTTGTTTCTAGGCCTAGGCAAGGCAAGGCAAGCTTTTGGGCAATTTACATGAAGCCTCTAACTTTCTCATTTTTCCATGGATTGGGACAAAATTTAGGTGTATATGACCTAGAATTTCATGAGGAATCCAATGGTGCCCTTGGAATTTTCATAAAAGGTTTCCTTCTCAAAATCCGTTAGTGATTTCAAAATAGACCTATTTTTGCATGTTCTATGCTATCTCATGGTACATGCAAGTATTATATGATAAATTGGTTCAAACACAACATATACAACATGTATGAGATGTTTATGATCAATGGACATCAAAGGAATGCATAATTCAAGAAGTCCAAGTTGTCATGCACTTACCTCTTGGAGCTTTTTGTGCTATCTGTCTAGTCCCTTGTGCCAGAAGTAATTTTATGCTTTGGACACTCTCAATTAATCCCTTAGTAGCTTTTAGAATGATTAGAACCAGCTGGAATCCTCAGGAACAAGTTTTAGCTCTTTCTTGCAAAAGTGGCAAAAGTGACCAATATGGCAACTCTCTCAAATGGTGTTCCAGATGAGGGGAACCATTTGGGACAGTTTGAGGATGATATTTGAAGTGTGTTTGAGGCCTGGTTTGGTTTTGGAAGTGACTGAATCAAGACATGGCTTGAAAAATGTAAAAAAGTCAATTTTTGAGGTTTTAGAGGTTGACTTTGTGATTTTAGTGTTTCAGGTCACATGTGAGTGTTTGAACAACTTAGGTACAACATATTAAAGGTGTTTGGATCATGAGCTATGGTGGAATTGCTCTCTAACTCAAAAACTCAGAGATACCTTGCAAAAGAAGGCATTTTGGCCTAAAGAAAGAGATTTGAGGAAAGCAAGTGTTGTAGTGCTTTGGTGTACTCAAACTGAGCACAAATGAGCTCTATTTATAGTAGAGCAAGTTTGTTTTGCAAGCAATAGTGAATGTCAACTGGAGCAGGCCTTTGGCCAATGTTGAGCAAAAGGAATCTCAAGTCTCCTCTAGCCATTGACTTGAGGTTAGGGCACAGGCTTATGGTCCTATGATTCAGAGCTTATTCTTGACTCATTCAGTTAGGAATGTGTCAGTCCATGCCACCTTGGTGTATCCATTAAATGCATTGCAACATAATTGGAGTCTTGGCACCTTTTTAGCCTTTTTAGGTTTGTTATGGCTAATGTAGATTCTTGGACTTTGGAGGCTTGGGGATCAGATTATTCCCTTCTTGTTTTATCCTCATATGTGTCCAAATTGATGACAAGGCTTGGATTTATCATATTTGGACAAATCGAGCAAAATGCATAAATTCTGCCTTGTAAAAACCAGTTCATGATGCCATGTTCCAAGGGTTGTATTTCCCTGCTCAAATGGAATTTGGAGATGATCTGGTACTTGTTGGAAAACCCTCATGGCATACTTCACCTTTGATGTTCACCCCTAGACCTGGTTTAACTTGGATCAAGGTGAAAAATGTCCCTACATTTTGGAAAAAGTAAGGCAGATTATGACTTCTGTTGAAAATTTCACTAAGTGTTGGAAAAGTGTCATTTTCATGTTTTTTTTTCATTTTGATCATTCCATAACTCAAAATCCATAAGGTATTGGAGTCTGAGGTAGTTGAAGCTTTTGTAGAGTTTAGCAAGACCTACAAATCCAGCTTTGGATCACCCAAAATGGTTGCTTGGATCTCAAGTTATGATCCTTGGAAGTTGGTACCAAAATCACTTTTATTCCATAACTTAGAAAAATTTTGGTTTCTCAAGGTTGCCCCTTTTGCAAGAAACCTCACTTTTCTTGATTTTTTTTTATGAATGATGATCAATACCACACATTAACATTATTTTTGACTTAGGGGAATCATATTTGTGAAAATTTCCAAAAAGTCAAACTTGATTTTGTGCACAGTTGACTTTTTATCGGATGAAATCCAAATTGTGCGATCCTTTGTGAAATCAAGTTCTTGACCTAAATCAAACCTAATAGATGAACTCCATAGGTGATATAGGGTGTTTTGAATCATGTCCCAAGGTTTGGGAGCATGTCCTGGTCAAAAGTCAAAGGTACAGCTGACTTTTCCCTTCAAAACCCTAATTGTGGTCCAGATGAAATTGAAACTGGTGAACCAAGTTTCTTGGATCAATCCATTGTTGCAAATGGATCAATTTAGTGTATTTGAAGTCCTCAAATCATGTCTTGATGTCTTGGCTCATGCTTTGCCTCAAAAGTCAACTTAGGGGTGAATTAGGTCAAGAAACCCTAATTCCTGATTTTTGGTAAATGCAACCCCTGAGGTTAAATTGACTTGATGATTAGGTCCATGAGGTCCCTTAGAGTATCTTGGGTTATGTTTTGAAGTATTGGCTCATGCCCAGATGAAAATTTTTATCTGGAGGCCTCAGTCGACCAAAACCCTAATTTGGTGACACTGGCGATCTTGAGACTTATTCTACTTGGAATGTTGCAACCTTGTGCTTGATTCTTGATGTGGGAGTCCTCTTGATCCTTTATAGGTGTTTGAGATGTTAGACAAGTTGAAGATCATGTCATTTCTTGATTGATCCTTCGCCTAAGTGCTCTGAGAGGGCTCAAAACCCTAATTCTTGATTGTAGTGGATGCTCACCCATCTTTGAGGAGATTGATGAGGCACGATAGTTCATCCATATTGTGATCTTCAGCCAAGGAACTGGTCTTAGTGAGAAATGATTGTATCTTCTTGAGAACGAGGTCTCCTTTTCTGAAGATGCGAGGTCGGACCTTTTTGTCGAATGCTTTCTTCATTCTTTGCTGATATAACTGACCGTGGCATAGTGTCGTTATTCACTTTTCTTCAATCAGATTTAATTCGTCGTGTCTGCTTTGACACCATTCAGCCTCTGTTAGCTTAGCTTCCATCAATACCTTGATCTATGGTATCTCTACTTCTATAGAGAGGACTGCTTCCATGCCATACACTAGAGAGAAAGGGGTTGCCCCTGTTGAAGTGCGGACAGATGTGCGATAACCGTGAATAGAAAAGGGTAGCATCTCGTGCCAGTCTTTGTAGGTTACAACCATCTTTTGAACGATCTTCTTGATATTCTTGTTAGCCGCTTCTACCGCTCCGTTCATCTTAGGTCGGTAGGGGGATGAGTTATGGTGTTCGATCTTGAACTCAGCGCACAACTCTTTCATCATCTTGTTGTTCAAGTTAGATCCATTATCAGTAATGATCTGGCTCGGAACACGATAACGGTAGGTGAGATTGTTTTTGATAAAGCAGACCACGACTTGTCGGGTTACATTGGCATATGACGCTGCTTCGACCCACTTGGTGAAGTAGTCAATGGCTACCAAGATGAACCGATGTCCGTTTGAAGCTTTGGGTTCGATCATGTCGATCATGTCGATTCCCCGTATGGAAAAAGGCCATGGGGATGAGAGAACTTTGAGATGCGTTGGCGGTACATGGATTTTGTCTGAGTATATCTGACACTTGTGAAACCTTCTCATGTACTTGTAGCAAACGGATTCCATGGTCAACCAATAGTACCCTGCTCTTAGAATTTTTCTCGCCATTGTGTGTCCATTGGCATGAGTGCCAAAGGATCCTTCGTGAATCTCTTTTATCAGCATGTTTGCTTCTGGTCTGTCTACGCATCGGAACAGGACCATGTCAAAGTTTCTCTTATAGAGTGTATCACCGCTCAGGAAGAAGCTGCCAGTCAGTCTTCTGAGAGTGTTCATGTCTTTATTGGATGCCCCAGGTGGGTACTCTTGTTTCTGAAGGAAGCATTTGATATCGTGATACCAAGGTTTGTCGTCTATGACTACTTCAATTGTGAAGATGTAAGCGGGCCTTTCAAGGCGCATTATGTCAATCTTTGGTATGTCATTCCAATGACCTACACTAATCATGGAAGAGAGAGTGGCTAATGCATCAGTCATGTGATTCTCTTCACGAGGGATATGATGAAACTCGATTCTGTTGAAGAATGGTAACAACCTCCTCGCGTAATCTTTGTAAGGAATCAGTCATGATTGGTATATGTTCCAATTTCCTTTGATCTGATTAACAACCAGGGCTGAGTCTCCGTATACATCCAAGTTCTTGATTCTCAACTCAATCGCTTCTTCGAGACCCATGATACAAGCTTCGTATTCGGCCTCATTGTTTGTACACTTGAATGTCAATCTGGCAGTGAAAGGAATATGGGTACCCTGAGGTGTTATTATGATCGCCCCAATTCCGTTTCCATAATTATTGACAGCTCCGTCAAAGATTATTCCCCATTGGGAACCTGGTTCTGGACCTTCACTGGGTAGCGGTTCATCGCAATCTTTCATTTTCAGGTACATGACATCTTCATCTGGGAAGTCAAATCCGACTGATTCTTGATCTCAATCAGTTGATGAGCCAAATGATCGGCTAAAATACTCTCTTTGACGGCTTTCTGGACATGGAACTCGATGTCGTATTCTGATAAAAAATATGCCAACGGGCGATCCTTCCCGTGAGAGCAGGCTTTTCAAAGACGTACTTGATTGGATCCATTTCGGAGATTAACCAAGTAGTGTGACAAATCATGTACTGGCGAAGACGTTTGGCTGCCCAATCCAGAGCGCACCAAGTTTTCTCGAGCATAGTATACTGAGTTTCACAGTCAGTAAACTTCTTGCTAAGATAGTAGATGGCAGACTATTTTCTTTTTGTTTCATCTTGTTGGCCAAGTACACAATCCATTGAGTCTTCCAAGACTGTTAAATAGATGATCAGTGGTCTTCCCCCACTGGAGGTGATAGAATTGGTGGGTATTCCTTGATACTGTCGAAGGCTTTCTGGCAGTCTTCTGTCCATATGCAGTCCTGACTCTTTTTGAGTAATTTAAAGATTGGTGTGCATGTCGCGGTCATGAGGAATATAAATATGGAAATGTAATTCAAACGTCCCAGGAATCCTCTTACTTGTTTCTCGGTCTTTGGAGAAGGAATTTCTTGAATGGCCTTGACTTTGTCAGGATCAACCTCAATTCCTTTCTGGCTGACGATGAACCCTAGCAGTTTTCCTGAACGAACACCGAATGTGCATTTGTTGGGATTCAAGCGGAGTTTGTACTTTCTCAGACGCTCGAATAGTTTTGACAGGTGGGTCACATGATGCTCTTTTGTCTTAGATTTAGCAATCATATCATCGACATACACTTTGATTTCTTTGTGCATCATGTCGTGAAACAGAGTAGTCATAGCCCTTTGATAGGTTGCCCCGGCGTTCTTCAAACCGAAACGGTATTACCTTGTAACAAAAGGTGCCCCATTGGGTGATGAACGAAGTTTTTCCATGTTTTCCGGTGCCATTTTTATCTGATTATAGCCCGAGAATCCATCCATGAAGGAGAAAACTCTGAACTTTGTTGCGCTGTCAACCAGCATGTCTATGTGCGGTAAGGGAAAGTCATTCTTTGGACTGGCTTTGTTCAGATCCCTGTAGTCCACGGACATTCTGACTTTTCCGTCCTTTTTTGGAATTGGTACTATGTTGGCTAACCATCGAGGATATTCTGATATGGCGAGGAAACCTGCGTCAATCTGTCTCTGTACTTCCTCTTTAATTTTGATGGCCATGTCAGGGTGAGTTTGTCTCAACCTTTGTTTTACTGGCGGACATTCTGATCTTAACAGTAGATGATGTTCCACGATGCTGGTATCCAACCCTGGCATGTCCTGATAGGACCAAGCAAATACATCGGGAAAATCTTTGAGAAGTTTTATCAAGTCTTCTTTGACAGTCAGACAGAGCAATGCCCCAATCTTGACTTTTTTTCTCTCTTCTTCTGAACCCAAGTTGATCGTTTCCAACAGCTCTTTGTGAGGTTCAACGGACCTTTCCTCTTGTCTGAGTAATCGGGAGATCTCTTCTGGAATTTCTTCGTCTTCTTCTTCTTCAGCCTCAAATACTGGGAATTCAAAGTTGGGAGAAGGCATTGGATTGTATGTTTCAACGGGGTTTAAAACAAGCAATCTGCATGATGTGATGATTTGTTTTTAGAAGAGATGGAGAGAAATGCAAGAGTATGTGCAGTGTATTCTCTGAAAAAATGCTTGTTTTTATTTTGAGTTGTTTTTAGGATTACCATTTTCTAAAAAAACGAAAAGTGAAAACAGCAATAAATGCGGAAATTACAGAACGACGTTATTTATTTATAATTTGGTCGATTCTTGAAACTACATCCCTATAAAACAAAACTCTGTTGCTTTGGGCAAAGCGAAGAGGGACATTTATAGAAAGTGATCCCTATAAAGACAGTCGTTTCACCTGGGCAGGGTGAAAGGTCAAAACAAAGATGGCAATTACTTAGACTTATGGATAAATTTCGGGACATCGACAACAACCCATTGGCGACGAACTCCTCGGTGAATCACAAAGTCTGGTACCTTCTTTTTTGGATTGTCCTCAGAAATGACGTTGATTTCTGACGGGGCAGGATCGTTGGAGTCTTCGTCCCAAGCAGAGTTGTCGTAGACGAACTCTTCTGTTGTATCTTGCACAGTGTTTTCATTCTCAGGTGGATCTCCCCATCCAGTTGGCTGGATGACTTCGAGCCCGATACGAGAGCTTTCAGGAGCGGTGTACTTGACCAAGAAATCGTACTTTCCACTCGGTTGTCCTAAGGTGTCCCATACTCCTGTGGAACTAGAGGAGTCATCCTTCTCGATGACGTTGACCTCAGGAAAATCATAGTTGATGAACTCTTGTCCTGCAATCTTTGCAGATTCATCGTTGTGCTGAATATCTTCTGAATGCCCTGAGTAATGATCCCATGATTTGGTGGGGACGCAGGTATTCTTTTCAATGATGCTCAGTTGATAAACGTCATTTGGCTGACTCTTTTGCCCCAAGTCTTCTAGGTATGGCTGCCAGATAGGCAAGTCATCCATTGGGTCATAATAATCATAGCCAAAGTTGTCTTTCATCAGAGTGGCCTCCTCTAATGAGTTGGGTGGAGCCCGGCATCCTTCCGAATAACAATCTCCGTATATCATTTTGACATCTGATCTCGGTATATATCTCGGACTATGTGTGGGAAAGAAAAATGGCGTATGCGTTTCTCCCAGAGACATATAACCGTCCTCGTTGAGATAGGACTTCCACTCTTCATCCGTATCGGAGGAATCACCCTTACTGAATGGGATGAAAACTTTCATCGTTAGTAGTAGTCTGGGTACATGTTGAAGAAAAACCAAGACCTTTCTTTTTCTTGTTATCAGTAGGCATGACAAGCTGCCCCCATCCTTTTGCGTTGTTACTCTTAATCACTTCAAGAGCATCTTTGTATGAGGAAATCGATGTTTCTTTCTCTGGTCGATTCTCATTGCTCACCGAAAGTGATTGGAACTGGGTTCCAACAACCTCCTCGGGTTCTAAACAAGATGATGATGATAAGTTGCTCACGATTAAGGCTTGCTCCCCACAGACTGTGACTAGTTGGTCGTTCTTGACGAACTTTAGCTTCTGGTGAAGTGTCGAAGTGACTGCCCCAGCCTCGTGTATCCAAGGTCTTCCTAATAAACAGTTGTATGCTGCTTGGATGTCCATGACCTGGAAAGTGACTTGGAAAGTGTGAGGACCGATAGTTATGGGAAGGTCGACTTCGTCGATAACTGTTTTTCTGGATCCGTCAAAGGCTTTGACGATGACCTCACTGCCTCTCATCAGAGATCCTTAAAGTGATAGTCGCATCAGAAGAGCTAACCCTGTATCTACCAGTACGCTGGCCAAAGCATCGTCCTGGTAGTTGACTGTAATGTTGAGTGCCATGTTGTGATTTTGCCTTCTTTTGGCAGTTCTTCATCACTGAATCCGAAGTTGTTGCAGGAAGTGATGTTGGAGATGATGTTGTCAAATTGTCTTATTGTTACATCTTACTCCACAAAGGCCTGCTCTAAGACTTTCTGTTGAGCTTCTCTATGAGCTTCGGAACTGAGCAAAAGAGATAACACAGAGATTCTCAAAGCAGTTTGCAATAGTTGATCTACTATGTTGTACTCACTCTTTTGGATGAGCTTCAGCATCTCATCGTTGTTCTTTGAAAGGTCAAGATTACTGGATTGCCCGAATGGTTGATTGGGAACTTCTGTTTGAGGTTCCTTTTCCTTGGTGGGTTTTTCAACTCCTCTATTGAAGACCTGACCGCTCCGTGTCACTCGACTGATGTCTGCATTGTTCACGACGAAGGGTAATGGAGTTTCTTTTCCATTTTCGATCGTTGTTGCACCGTACTTGTAAGGGATAGCCTTATCGGATTTGTACGGTATTGGTCCTGGCAGATAGATGACCACAAGAGCCTTTTGATTTTTCTGACCATCGCAGTCGGCCTCAATTGGTTCGAGGTTAAGAATTCTTCCGCTATCAAGAGGAACTCTTGATTCATGGAGTAGAGGGATTATGACGCATACGTCTTTGGTCATTTCGTGATTAGAGATTATAACAACGTCTTTGCCTTGATCAGGAAGATAGTCTTGCATTACGTTGATCGAACCAGAACTTGAACATGGTCGAATCTCCTTTCGGTCTAACCGTTGTTGAAGAGCTGACCGTACAAGGTAGCATCCTTAGTTGTTCTCTGAGCAAACTCTACAACGCTCATAATTATGCGGTGGTACCCGGTCATACCCGCTTTGTATGCAGTACAACCTTACTAGATCTGTTTCCATCGAGCAGACATCCTGAATTTGATGCCTAGTAGGATTCCCGTCAGCCATACTGATCTGTTGTGTAGCTTCATCCAAGTAGATTGGAAGCCACCAGTGGTCCAACAAGTGTTGAAGTGTTCTTTGGACAAGTGCACATCCTTGATCGTCTTCACGGCACACTTTACAGTCCTGATAACCATGTGAAGCCAGAAAACCGAGCCTGACTTGCTTAGCATGTAATTCTTCCAGACTGGTATTCATCAAGCGAATATCAAAGATTTGAATCATATTAACTTGATGGCTACATCTATCACGGTAATCCTAGATCCATCCGAGATCCATTTGACGCTGGAGGGCCTCTTGTACAAAAGAGCATCCCTGATTGTTTATTCAGCAGATCGGACAAGAATTATAATCGTGTGTGGAAGATCATGATGTTGGCTTTGCCTTGAGTACATTGCCACCAAGTTAACATTTATTGCACGGATGTCGTGGTTTTGAACAATGTTGGGATTTGTGTAAGCCAAATTGACCCCACAGATTCGGTGATCTTAGATCCATCCGTGATCCATCTATTCTTGTAGAGCTGATTGCACTACGAAACATCCTCGATTATTCTTTGAGAAAATATCACACTGGTGATAATCATGAGACAGTTCATGATTGTACCCGCTTTGTCTGCAATGCATCTTGACCAGATTGGTTCCTAATAGGAGTAAATCGTGAATTTGATAGTTGTGGTTAATCTCTTCCTCTATCAAATTTACTGTCGTCTTCTCACGTTGAGGCAACGGGTTCCCTGAACATTGGGATTTGTATCTATGAAAGATAAGACCCCGTTCCTGACAAGCTTCTGTACGTCGGATTTGAAGCTGGGACAATTTTCGATGTTATGCCTTGGTCCTCTTTGATGATAAGGGAAAGTTTGATCCGCTTTGAACCAAAAAGGTGGATTTTCTGGTACTATAAGAGGAGACCTGGTTTAGACATGCCCCTTGACCAGTAGTAGTGGAAACAGTTTTGCGTACAACATCGGTATGGGATCAAACCCTGGTGGTCGCGTTGTACGGTTGTTATTGTTGTATTGAGGACGAGCCTGCTGAAGAGGCTGTTGTGTCCTTTGTTAATACTATTGTTGATTTGGTTGGCTCTAGCAACCTGAGGTTGATACGTTGGAGCAGGCGCAGGATTAATAGCAGGAGTTACTGCTGCTACTGGTTGATACCTTCGCCTTTGCTTTCAGAGAGAGATATTACCAATATCTTGCTCTTTTTTCTTAGGGAAAGCACTACCGTATCTTTTGGTACTGCTTGATAGTCCTGTATCTTTGACCAATCATCCTTCTCGGACTGCTTCTTCAAGGCGTACTCCCATGCTTACCATTTCAGTAAAGTCACTGGGCGCACTTGCGACCATTTGGTCGTAGTAGAATGAGCTCAAGGTTTTCAAAATGATCTTTGTCATCTCTTTTTCCTCAAGAGGGGGACAAATCTGGGCGGAAATTTCACGCCATCTCTGAGCATATTCCTTAAAGGTTTCCTTGTCCTTCTGCGACATTGCTCTGAGCTGATCTCTATCTGGTGCCATGTCCAGGTTATACTTATACTGCTGAACGAAGGCTGCACCAAAATCTCTGAAAGTAACGATCTTGGTGCGGTTTAAACCCATGTACCACTTGAGTGATGCACCGGTTAAACTATCTTGGAATTAGTGGATCAGTAGCTGTTGGTTTTCAGTCTGAGTTGACATCTTTCGAGCGTACATCACCAAATGACTTTGAGTGTAAGAGTTACCCTTGTATTTTTCAAAGTCAGGCACCTTGAATTTGTGCGGGATCTTTACATTAGGGACCAGACAAAGGTCTGCGGCGTCCTTTCCAAATAAATCCTGACCGCGAATGGCATACAGTTCCTTCTGCAACTCCAGGAATTGTTCCTGGAACTCATTCATTCTGTCGTACATACTTTCATTTCCACCAGAGATTACTTGTGGAATCTGTCCTTCTGAGACAGTGTGTACCACTGGTTGTGGCATAGTCATTATGGCGGTGACTCTTGGTTCTTCTATGCCCCAAAGTTTGTAACCTTCAGGAGTTGCTACCATCCCTCTTGTGTCTTCTCTTTCCCGAAGTTTGTAACCTTCAGGCCCAGCGGTTCCTACTGCAGTTCTCGGGTCTTCCGTGACCGGCGGAATATATCCTTCAGGGATAAAGTTGACAGACATGCCCTAGGGACGATCCTTAAGCATGTTGTACTGAGGATCAAACGTCTCTACTATGGGTGTAGATGTGATCTCCGATATCACAGTCCTTTGTTGTTGCCTCTGAGTTGTTGCCAGGGATTGCATGTCATTGTGAAGTTTCCTCAGATCTTCTTTCAGAGCGCCGATTTCTTCTCTCAGCTCTCTGTTCTCTTCCTCGAGATCATCTATTTTCTTTTATCTATTGGCCTGAGTGATGTACGAATGAGACAGTTTGACTCTCTCTCTCTAGAATCGAGACACAAACGTGAGATTCGAAGGTAAGAAGAATGCGTTATGTGAGAATGATGAATGCAATGATATATTTATATATATATATATATTTTTTTTTTTTTTTGTTTTTTACTTTAATAAAAAAGAAACTTCAAGAAATAGATTGCAAATATCATACAGTGGGGAGACCCCGTTTTATTGAATTTGAAAGATTGCGGAAATGGAAATACAGTATTTCACAAAGTGCTGTAAAAGGAAATGTCTAAGCTTATGGATCCTGAGTTCTCTCTGAGGAGAGCTCAGGTGTTGGTTCTGGTATTTTCCTTTTCTTTGACCGGGGCTCTTGAGCCGTTGTCAGGTGTCAGTCCTTTGCCAAGTGAAATGAGCGAGCAAATTTCTTCAGTCTTCTTGATTTTCTACAACATGTTACTCTAATATCTTAATCAGAGCGTCCTTTTCTTTTAACAGTTGCTGAATTTTGGTACACTCCACATTGAGAATACGGTACTTGTTCTTCCAAGATTTCTTTTCCCGTTGAACTTTGTTGAGAGTGACCCGGAGTTTTCCGCATCAGACATAAAATAAAGGACAGATTCCTTTAGCGGAAGAACTTCTTGACGAGGGTAAGGCATCCTCAACTTGAGGGCTCTAGTTTGTACCTAGTGGAGATAAGGTTCTATAGAGACACAGTCTGGTTTTCCTAGAGACTCTCTTCCTTTATGTGAACATGTTTCCAGGCATGCACTATTTCTGTCTTTAGTGCCCTGTCATTTTCTCCTTCCTTGAAGAAAAGACCTTCCAGATGAGCATTACGCTGGATATGTCTCATCGGGTATCCGAGTTGACGACAAACTAAAATTGGATGATAGTTGATTCCTCCTTTGGTTTCTATGAGGGGTACATTAGGGAAATTTCCACAACGGTCGATGATTCTTATCCCGTCATAGATTCGATTGTACCAATCTATGTCAGAGTTGGTAAGAGACATGATTCTCTATGACCAACGTAGAGTACTCTTATGATCCCAAAAAGCAACAGACTTGGGTAAATGAGAAGTGAACCACTTGTAAAGTAAGGGTACACAGCAGGTGATCATTCCTCTGCTGTACAAATTCCTTAAGTGTACAGAATGATAAGCATCTGCAAGCAAGGTTGGTATGAGGTTTCCAATCAGAAATATCTTAATGGCATTGATATCAACAAATTTGTCAATGTTGGGAAAAAGGAAAAGCCCGTATGTGAGTAGAACAAAGATATCTTCGAAAGTAGTAACCTTTCCTATACTGGCAAAGTATAGGGCTTTCTCTACTAGAAACTTGGCCGGTAAACCTTGGATTCCGTTCTTAATGGTCATGTGAGTCCTGACTTCTGACTCGTCCAAATAGATTGCTCTTGCAATGGTTTGATCCTTTGGAATTTCTTCCAGTCCAGAAAAGGGAGCTTGGTCAGTGATGGGTAAATCAGTCAGGTGAGAGTACTCTTCCAGTGTTGGTGCTAGTTGATAATTCGGGAACGTGAAACAGTGATAAACCGGATCATAAAACTGGATTAGCATAGACAGGATTCCTTCAACTACATGGACCCTTAACAGAGACAGCAGTCCTCCGTACTTAGCTCTGAAGGCATTAGGGATGGTGATCATCCTTGCCAACCCCTTTAAATCCTCTAGTTTTGGAACCTTGAAGGTGTACTTGTGCGTCTTCCTTCTACCAAAATCCATAACGCAATCCTTTTCTCTGATATTTGCAATCATTGTTTTAGTTTAATTTTGAAAAAGAGAGAAGAGAAAAGAATATTTTTTCTTCGTTAAAGTTTTTTTTAATGAATGCATGAATGCAACACACAAAAACATAGAAAAAACATGGGTTCAAAGGTTCAGCGTCACGAGCATGGAGTCATGGCTCTACCCGTCCCCAAAGGTTGTACTATGGTGAATTTTTGTACCTGTACTCAAAATCATTGACCCCCTTGGGATAACAACAACAAGCTGGTTCACCCGAGTGAGCTGTAGCATCTTAGGGTAATCTCAATTGAGTGTAGTATCACGTGACAACTATTTCCGATAGCTACCGTAATACCAAATGGCCTCATGGTTACTGTCTACTAAATCCTCAGTTTCATGGATACCACAATCGAACAATCTGCTTTCACAACCGAAGTCGTTAGACATTGAATCCGCAAAGGGTACCTCCATTGATTTGATGGTCTACCGGGACAACTTATTCGGGATTCACTCCCTGTAAGACCGCCCGTCTATGCCATCACCTATCTTAGGTATCACTTAAACTTTCCACATGCAACAGCACTCGCATTCCCATTGACAGAAAAATAAACACGGATATCAAGTAGGAAAAGCGATATATATATATATATATATATATATATATATATATATATTCATTCCTAAAACTAACATCCTAGACCTCTTAGGAATTCTAGTCTAAATCTTAAAAAGATCAATGACTTTCCCCAGCAGAGTCGCCATTTTACTGTAGCGTGCGATTTTTGTCGGTGACGCGACCACCTTATCGCAGAGTCGCCATTTTTCTGATTTCTTATTTATCCCGTGAAGCTGGAAGGGAAAGGGAAGTTATCTAAAACTAACCTTGCACGCGATTGTTTAACTGAACAAACACTATGAGAGATTCGGGGAGTTCGGGGTCAGGTTATACAATGGGGAGTTGTCAATTACCCATCCTATATGTGGTTATCCACAGGTTGCTAGCATTAGGTTACACTTTGTACTTGATGGTGTTTATCTGGGAATGGGTTGGGAGAAATTTGAGATAGAGAGTGAGTTTTTGATGATTTTGGTGAGGTACTGGACCTCTGTTTTAATTGATGTGAAGGTACTAGACCTAAAGTTTTTGTTTGGTATGCTCGCTAAGATTTTGCAATCTTATGCCTACGTATTCCCATTTAAAGAAACAGGGAAATCAGAGCAATCGTAGTTCCTCCTATTCTATGGGAGGAAAAAGATGTTTTGGTGTCTTGTTCAAAGCCCAAGATTGAAGCTAAAAGTTGTATTTGTGTCTTGTTCAAAGCCCAAGATTGAAGCTAAAGGTTTGACTTTATAGAGAATTTGTCATCTCTAAAGGGAGACACCTTGTCTGTTTATCACAACTGTTGGGTGACTGTTTATAAAGGAGAATTACTTTAACTGGGATATGTGAATCCAACAATGCCATAGTTTCCTTTATAGGGGTGATATCCTGAAGGGGAAAACTTTAACTCAGTGTAGAGCAATGCCATTTTTCCTTAGGAATCTTTCATGCTAAGAGAGGGACAGTGGCGTGGATGTAAACAATCCAGAGGCTTGCTGCTTACAGCAATTAGATGAGAGAGAGAATTTACAAGGATAAAAGATGGACGACAGCTTGGATATTTGAATCAACAAGTGTGCCACTTACAGCGGTTATCTGGGATTAAGGCTTGTTTTTATTTTCTATTTTGAAGAGTGATAAACAGAGAAATGACTTCCTACAGAGATTTTTTTATTTCCTCTGAGGGGATTTTGTTTTTTGTGTATTTGCCTTAATCAAAGCCCAAGGTTGAAGCTAAGAGATTGATTGACTCCACGGGGAAAGTCATTATACAAAGCCTAAGAGGAGGCTGGGAAAGACTGAGTCAAACAAGAGAGTGTTTATCTGTCTTGTAAAAAGCCCAAGATTGAGGCTAAAAGAGTTGACTCTTTGGGGAATCATTATACAAAGCCTAAGAGGAGGCTAAAAAAGATTGACTCAATAAGAGAGTGTTTCTATATGTCCCGTACAAAGCCCGAGATTGAGGCTGAGAAGAAGACTGACTCTGTGGGAAAGAAATCTTTTATCTGTCTTGTACAAAGCCCAAGATTAAGGTTAAAATGAGACTTTACTGACTCGGTTGAGGATATTTTAGGTGTCTTGTACAAAGCCCAAGATTGAGGCTGAAATAAGTTTGACTCTACGGGAGAGTATTATATGTCTTGTACAAAGCCCAAGATTGAGGCTAAAGTGAGGATTTGACTCTGCTTAGGAAATTTATATCTCAAAGCCTAAAAGAAGGTTGGGAGGAATTGACTCCACTGGGGAAGATATTTATCCAGAGCTTAAGAGAAGGTTACGAAGATTTTGATTTTGTTGTAGAAAGCTTATATATGTCTTGTACAAAGCCCAAGATTGAGGCTAAAAAGATAACTGACTCAACAAGAGAGTGCTTATATGGTGTCTTGAACGAAGCCCAAGATTGAGGCAGAACAAGCTGGAGAAATTATTATACACAGCCTGAGAGGAGGCTAACTTCTGCTAGGGGACATCATTATACCAAGCCTAAGAGGAGGCTGAAAAAGATTAACTCAACAAGAGAGTGTTTTTATCTGTCTCGTACAAAGCACGAGATTGAGGCTGAAAGAGTTGACTCAACAAGAGAGTACTGAAAGGTGATTGACTTAACAAGAGAGTCTGAAAAGGTTAGCTCAGATGGGGAAAATCATTGTACAAAGCCCAAGAGGAGGCTGTCTTTGCTGAGGATTATTGAGATCCAGAGGCAGGTCCAAATGGGGAATCAACTCTCGCTGAGGGTTTACAGAAGAGTTGAGGTATCAAATACCTTGAGGCTATGATGATAAACTGACCCTGGTTGGGGAAGTTTAGGATAAAAGACAAAGTTTTAGAACTCACGGGTTTCGATTCTACTGGGGATTGATTAAATGACCAGTGTTTTTTCTTGTGTTTGTAGGGAACTTGAGAATGTCTTTGAGACTCAAAAGGGGATTTAGACTGTCCAAGTCTACTAGTATGAAAGAGTTTATCTTTGTATAACGCCCAAGGGGAGGCTGACTCTTTTAAGGGATGAGTATCAACCCTAAAATTGGTCTGAGGTTTTGACTCTTTTAGAAAGACAACTCTAACAAAGGATGACTAAGTTCTGTCTTATACCTTTAAGAGGTTTTCAGGGTCCTTGTATTAAGCCCAAGAGAAGGCATGAGAACTTCTAAGAAGCCGGAGGGTCCTTGTACAAATCCCAAGAGGAGGTGGGGATGCTTTTAGGAAGCCTATGGGTCCAAACTTAAGAAGAGTTCAAGAAAATTTTCACCGAGAATAATCTTTTCTTTAGTGAACAGTTCTAGGGTTTGAAGAAATTCAAGAGAGGTTTCATCGAGAATTAATCCTCTCCGGGGAAATGAATTTCTTTGACAATTTCTAATAATGACAGTCTGAGAAAAGTTTCACCGGGAATAATGCCTTTCTCTTTGTTCCATATTGTTTAAGCCCAAGAGAAGGCAAGACTGTATCTGGAAATCCTATGGGGATCTAGTTTTGACTGTATTTAAGAGTGACCAATTGGCTTTACCTAGTTCTAGACCTAGTTGCCGGGGAAAACTCTAAGCAAATATACTAGTATATATACAGTTGATATACGACAAAGGCCCAAAGAGGTTTCCTATACAAAGGGATGGGTCTTACAACTCAAGGAGAAGCCCAAAGTTTATTTTATATACAAGTGATGGGGCTTACAACTCAAGGAGAGGCCCAAAGATTTTTGTTTAAAAAGGCGACGACCGCGCCAAGATTGTAAAATCGTATCGGGACTTATACAATGATTGAGGCCCAAAGAAGTTTATGTACAAAGGGGGTTGGGTCTTACACTCTATTAGAGGCCCAAGTGTTTGAAAAAGGATTTGTTAGGGTTATAGTGATCAAAACCCTAATTTTTTATTTTTAAATGTATTTTAATTGAATAAAAATTCAATTAAAATAATCAAACATGTGAAAAAAGGTTTTGATCTTGGATTTATATTTGGAAAATCTTGTTTCATTCATGGGATGATTTAAAAATCATTTGAACTTTTGCAAAACCAAGAGAAAGAAATATTTTTAATGTTTAAAACAAATAAAAATATAATTCTTTTCAAAAATACCAAATATATGAAATAAATAATATTTTTGTGCAATTTTCATGGAATAAAATATTTTAACATTTTTTGGGAATTTTCAAAAAACGAACCAATAAAAAATAATTAAAATTGAGAGAGAAATTAATTTTTCAATTAATTAACAAAAACATGAAAATAATGAAAAATAGCAAAAATGAGAGAGGTAGCAAAAAAAGTATGGGTGGGGTTTGAACCCACGGCCTCATACACAAACACACATGCGCGCTACCATTGGGGTGGTGATACATCCGTGTATCAAAACCACCCTATTAAATCATAAGGCATGCCTTGTTTCTAGGCCTGGGCAAGGCAAGGCAAGGCCAGGCAAGGCAAACTTTTGGGCAATTTACGTGAAGCCTCTAACTTTCTCATTTCTCCATGGATTGGGACAAAATTTAGGTGTATCTGACCTAGAATTTCATGAGGAATCCAATGGTGCCCTTGGAATTTTCATAAAATGTTTCCTTCTCAAAATCCAATAGTGATTTCAAAATAGACCTATTTTTGCATGTTCTATGCTATCTCATGGTACAGGCAAGAATTACATGATAAATTGGTTCAAACACAACATATACAACATGTATGAGATGTTTATGATCAATGGACATCAAAGGAATGCATAATTCAAGAAGTTCAAGTTGTCATGCACTTACCTCTTGGAGCTTTTTGTGCTATCTGTCAAGTCCCTTGTGCCAAAAGTAATTTGATGCTTTGGACACTCTCAATTGATCCCTTAGAAGCTTTTAGAATGATTAGAACCACCTGGAATCCTCAGGAACAAGTTTTAGCGCTTTCTTGCAAAAGTGGCAAAAGTAACCAATATGGAAACTCTCTCAAATGGTGTTCCAGATGAGGGGAACCATTTGGGACAGTTTGAGGATGATATTTGAAGTGTGTTTGAGGCCTGGTTTGGTTTTGGAAGTGACTGAATCAAGACATGGCTTGAAAAATGCAAAAAAGTCAATTTTTGAGGTTTTGGAGGTTGACTTTGTGATTTTGGTGTTTCAGGTCACATGTGAGTGTTTGAACAGCTTAGATACAACATATTAGAGGTGTCTGGATCATGATCTGTGGTGGAATTTCTCTCTAACTCAAAAACTCAGAGATACCTTGCAAAAGAAGGCATTTGGGCCTAAAGAAAGAGATTTGAGGAAAGCAAGTGTTGTAGTGCTTTGGTGTACTCAAACTCAGTACAAATGAGCTCCATTTATAGTAGAGCAAGTTTGTTTTGCAAGCAATAGTGAATGGCAGCTGGAGCAGGCCTTTGGCCAATGTTGAGTGTTAATTCTTGTAGTTGTCTAGAATTTTGGTAAAACAATGTTGATGTCATGGTTGATGTTTCAACATGAGTTTTTAACAGCCTGGTTATGTTTAGTTAACATTCTGGTTATATTAAGTTTTTAAGGGTTGCAGTTTTGTGCTGATGTCAAACCCGATGTCATAACATCAGATGACAGAACATCAGTTTGGTAAGTTTTAGGGCTGCGCATGTGCAAGTTTGTTAAGGATAAGATCTGATTGAGAGATTGCAGGAGAATATCATGGAATAGATATATTCTGTTACAATCAAATGTGGAGCAGATCTTGTTACTTTTTTTAGGGCTGAAAGATATGATAATAATTGAAGATTTAATTGAAGATTTAATTTAAGATTTAATTGAAGATTTGATTAAAGATTTATTTAGTAGCAGAATCTTTTGCAGATTTGGAGCAGAAGATTTGTTGTGATTTGAAGGCGCAAATCCAGTTGGGAAAAAGTTATAGATAGAATGCTTGTAATCTAGAATAGGTACGGGTCCAAGATGTAGATCATTAGGGCTTTGTCTAAGTGAACCACTCGGGTTGTGAGATGGTCACTGTGTTTTTACTCAGAAACCTGTAGGTAATGAGTATTGTATTGTTCTTGGAGGAAGCTTTGAAGCAACTCCAAGGTGTGTCATGGAAGTGTGTCGTCTACTTTTCTGTGATTGTAAGTTGTTGGTAATCAAGTTGTTGACGCAGTGGCGGATATGTTGACTGCTAGACATCATTGCGATGATTGGAAGTGAGATGGAGTCTCTTATCTGGGGAGGACTTAGATAGAAGGGTCATTGGGTAGGGATTAAATTAGGTAGATTGTCAATTGGTTTGTTGAGTCTGTAATTTGATACTGTTAATAGTGGACTTCCTTCCTGGCTTGGTATGCCCCCAGATCTAGGTTGTTGAACTGAACTGGGTGAACAATCCTTGTGTGTGGTTTATGCGTTACTGTTACTATTATTGCCTTGTTCATACAGCAGATTGCGATGTTGTGACATTGCACGAGACATCACACATCTGTACCAGAATTTCATTGAGCAAAAGGAATCTCAAGTCTCCTCTAGCCATTGACTTGAGGTTAGGGCACAGGTCTATGGTCCTATGATTCAGAGCTTATTCTTGACTCATTCAATTAGGAATGTGTCAGTCCGTGCCACCTTGGTGTATCCATTAAATGTATTGCACCAAAATTGGAGTCTTGGCACCTTTTTAGCCTTTTTAGGTTTGTTATGGCTAATGTAGATTCTTGGACTTTGGAGGCTTGGGGATCAGATTATTCCCTTCTTTTTTAATCCTCATATGTGTCCAAATTGATGACAAGGCTTGGATTTATCAGATTTAGACAAATCGAGCAAAATGCACAAATTCTGCCTTATAAAAACCAGTTCATGATGCCATGTTCCAAGGATTGTATTTCCCTGCTCAAATGGAATTTGGAGATGATCTGGTAGTTGTAGGAAAGCCCTCATGGCATACTTCAACTTTGATGTTCAACCCTAGACCTGGTTTAACTTGGATCAAGGTGAAAAATGTCCCTATATTTTGGAAAAAGTAAGGCAGATTCTGACTTTTGTTGAAAATTTCACTAAGTGTTAGAAAAGTGTCATTTTCATGTTTTTTTCCATTTTGATCATTCCATAACTCAAAATCCATAAGGAATTGGAGTCTGATGTAGTTGAAGCTTTTGTAGAGTGTAGCAAGACCTACAAATCCAGCTTTGGATCACCCAAAATGGTTGCTTGGATCTCAAGTTATGATCCTTGGAAGTTGGTACCAAAATCACTTTTATTTGAGATCATCTAGGATTTTATATAATCCAAAGATATACAGAGTAACAACTTGAGCTGTCAGAACAGGAATAGAAAAGAGTTACTTCTCTATCTTATCTTTAGGAAAATGAAGAGTCATTAGCATCTGGACTAGTTCATCAGAACTTCCATCTTCAGATCTTTAGAACTCAGTTTTCTTGTTGTCGTATCAGAGCATATTATCTTCAGAGACATCTGAAGCATTTCTACTTTTCAGCAGATTCCATTAAGCATAGGATCAGAACAGTTCTTGACTGATAGTCATAGCCTTGCTATCTATCAGAGACAGACACTGTCTTTAAAGGAAACTCCCCCTAATTTCAGACTATATGAAGATTTTTGACACTATATTTTCATCTTCGGGGTAGTCTCCCCCTAATTACTGTAGCGAGCGATTTTGGACGTGGTTCTTAAGCACTGTCGCTCTGGGGTACTACAGGTCGATTCATTTTTTATCCTATTGAAGTTGATGAAGGAAGGGAAATAGATGTCTCCAATTAACCCTGCTTACATACTGAGTTTAAACCGATGACTGTTGGTTTACAGATGCTGTTTAGATTGTGGGCCTCTCTCTTCTTATTTTGCTAAGTATGACGGGATCATGCTATTGGTAGGATGTTAGGACTGATGCTTTTCGATTGATGTGTGAAGGTATGGGATTTTGGGTTTTTTTTATTAGTGTGCTCGCTAAGATTTTTTAAATCTTATGCCTATGTATTCCTGTTTAACGAAATAGGGAAATCAGAGCGATCATAGTTCCTCCTATTCTATGGGAGGAAAAATGTTGTTTTGGTGTCTTGTTCAAAGTCCAAGACGTGAAGCTAAAGGTGGTTTGTATCTTGTTCAAAGCCCAAGATGTGAAGCTGAAGGTTCTATTTGTATCTTGTTCGAAGCCCAATATGTGAAGCTAAAGGGTTTTGACTTTAGAGAGAATTTGTCATCTCTAAAGAGGAGTTGTTGATGTTTGTATGCTATGAACAAGGCACAACTTTGATGCTAAAAGGTTGATTGACTCAGCCGATGTTTTCCTTATACAAAGCCTAAGAGGAGGCTATTGACCCAACGAGAGGGTGCTTTTATGTGTCTCGTACGAAGCCCGAGAGAGAGGCTACAAGGGATTGACTCAACAAGAGAGTCTTTTATACTCAACAAGAGAGTGTTTTTGTATGTGTCTTGTACGAAGCCCAAGACGGAGGCTAAAAGGAGTTTGACTCAACATGAGAGTCTTTTATACTCAACAAGAGAGTGTTTTTGTATCTCGTATGAAGCCCGAGATGGAGGCTAAAAGGTGTGACTCAACAAGAGAGTCCTTTATACTCAACAAGAGAGTCTTTTACACTCAACAAGAGAGTGTTTTAGTATCTCGTACAAAGCCCGAGATGGAGACTAAAAGGTGTGACTCAACAAGAGAGTCCTTTATACTCAACAAGAGAGTGTTTTAGTATGTGTCTTGTACGAAGCCCAAGACGGAGGCTAAAGGGGAAGTGAATCAACAAGAGAGTCTGAAAAGGTTAGCTCCACTGGGGAGAATCATTGTACAATGCTGTTGAATGCAGAATAGGGCAAGCAAGCAAAAATATTTATTTTCGGAAGAATTCCCTCCGGGATTTATGTCGTTTCCACAGAGATCGGTTCGAGGGAAAGAATGTCGTTCGACAGTCTCTCGCGTTTATGAGTTTGGTTTTGAATGGTTTCAAACAAGAAAACATAAACCAAATTCATTCTTCAGAGAGAAAAACTCGTCCGGCAATGCATATAAATCACTCCTCACAAACTTAAACTTACCGACCAGTTATACTCCACCTACAATACTCCTCAATATCACCCAGCATCGCTCACAACAAAGGTTATGTCTAACGCACAGTTGAGATAACAACCGTGTCACTCTCTTCGTCACTCTCGCGAGCGAAGCCTCGAAACACGGAAGGCATTAAGCTTCGACGCCTATTGAAGATTGTTAGCTCTAAATCTATCTCTAGAATCCAGAAACTAACAGACAATCATCCCTAATCGAAGTTTGCGACGGTTATCTCTAACGCATCCCAAACCCCGCGTATAAAGCAAAAATCAGAGACAATCACCAATAAGGATTTGTAAAGCAAGTTTTATACAACGCAATGGGCGACAAATATACATGAGATCATAGTCAATACATATACAAAACCCAACATAGAAAAAAAACACAAAGAAGAAAAGAAATGAACCAAACACTTCACGGATTGTCGGAGCCGATCGATGAGAAATCCACCTCGGATCATCCACATGCAAGATTCCATGTTGTTTTCTAAGCTAATCTACTACAAAAATGAAGTTTGATAGAGTTGGAGCAAGAATCCCCAAAACCATCCTCTAAAAAATGCTGAAAAATGAAGTTTATAGGTGGTTTTTGCTGCCCAGGTTCGCACTGCGAACATATGCTGCCTTAACTTCCTCCAGAATGGTGTTTTTCATGCTTCCAGACACTTTTTATTCGCCCCGGGTTCGCAGTGCGAACTCGCCAGCGAGTGCTCGCCACGGAGGTTTGCAGTGCGAACATGACAGCAAACCAGAATTTGTTTTGATCATAACTCATGAACCGTAACTCCGATTGACGCAAGGTTTGAAGCGTTGGAAAGCTTATTCAATGCTCTTTATGAATATGGAAAAATCCCATTGCTGGAACACCTGTAAAAATAAATGAAAATCAATTAAACTCAATAATATTTACACGGTACCGCACTATACACCGAAAACGTAAAGTAAACGTATTTACGAACAGAGCGGGGTTTATTCAACCAATTTTAACACAAAGTAAGGATAAGTGCAACAAAACTTATATACAAAAATAGGTACATTTTGCACTTATCAAACTCTCCCCAACTTACATAATTGTTTGTCCACAAACAAGAATCAAACAAACTTGAACATGCACAAGCAATATCCAAAGAATGACGAATCAACAGGTTTTGAAAAACGGAAACGAATGAATGGTTCAAATGAAAACGGTACACACAAAAAGTAAATACTTACCACTAAACTACGACGACAACATAGTCACGAAACAAATGCAAAATACAAAAATTCATGCCGAACATTCTTAAACAACACAAGTTCCAAAGTGAATCACACCTAGCAAAAACAATCATCGGTAGATGAAAAACACACAATAAGGTACTTTACACTCACACAACACTCATGCAAACGAAAGACTAAATTATGCATACATCCACAAATTCACATTGAAAATACAAAGGCAAGAATCACAAGGACTTTCAAGGTTGTAACGTGGTCGGGTAAACAAACAAGGGGCAATTTCTAAAGGAAATTGAAACAAAAACTTGCCTAAACCTAAGGGAGTGAAAACTCACAAAGATTCACACACAAAATTTCAACAAACTTCTTCCACAATCCCAAGTGCTACACAATACACAATACTTATTTAGCATAATTATTGAAACTCTTTTTGTTTCCTTTTTCAAGGATTTTTCTTTTTCTTCTTTTTTCTTTCTTTTTCTCTTTCACAAATTTTTCTCTTTTTTTCTTTTCTTTTTCAATCCTCATAGAATCCAACCAATGAGTATACAATCATCCTCTCCCCAACTTGAATTCAACCGCACCATCATGTGAATACTCCCTACTTTCTAAGGCAAGGAAAAAAATCCATACAACAACACAAAGTTGAGGTCCTAGAAAAAAACAAAATTCATTCAAAAATAACTGAACTAAATACTCATAGACAAGCATTACGTTCAAATAGAAACATGGATCAAAAAGCTCAAAGGGGTTACGAATTCTCACACACTCACAAGGTGAATTGACTATTTGGCTAAGGTAGTTGTGCTCAAAATGAAACAATTGCCTTGATCCTTTTCATGCATTCATATAATCAACACAAACAAAAGATTCAACATAATAAAATCCAGTTAGAACAAGAATGTTGGTTCTCCGCGCATATATGATCAATGGAAAGCCACCACACAAAAAGGTTGAGAACTAAAGTGATTCACAATAGAACAAGTATACAAAAGAATGGATGGCATGGAAGTTTGTAAAATGCCTAAGTATCATGAATATGCTAAAGTATAGAAAGCGATAAATACATACCTCAGACGTGTACAAAACTTAACAAAATCATTACCATACATCCGCAAGCTGAAACGAACCAACTTGGAAAATCACAAAAGCATCCTCAAGTAAGTCAATCAAAATCTGTGAGCAAACAACAACCAAAAACATTCGAAAAGAAAAACTATAAAACATGTTTGTTTTACGTCGTAAGCTCGACGCCTTTACGGTGCTTAATTAGAAACTTCCTCTCTTCATGCCATGGTGATGTCTCACCGCGCAACCAAAAGCAAGCGTCCTAGCCAAACACTTGAACAAACGTTATGGGAACAAAATGTATACAACACTTGAACAAACATAATGGAAACAAACAATATATACGATATATACAAAACTCAAAAACAAAGAAACTACCGCAATGCGATTCAATATCAAAACCGATCTCCGGCAACGGCGCCATTTTGTTGAATGCAGAATAGGGCAAGCAAGCAAAAATATTTATTTTCGGAAGAATTCCCTCCGGGATTTATGTCGTGTCCACAGAGATCGGTTCGAGGGAAAGAATGTCGTTCGACAGTCTCTCGCGTTTATGAGTTTGGTTTTGAATGGTTTCAAACAAGAAAACAGAAAAGTAAACATTAAAACATAAAACAAATTCATTCTTCAGAGAGAAAAACTCGTCCGGAAATGCATATAAATCACTCCTCACAAACTTAAACTTACCGACCAGTTATACTCCACCTACAATACTCCTCAATATCACCCAGCATTGCTCACAACAAAGGTTATGTCTAACGCACAGTTGAGATGACAACCGTGTCACTCTCTTCGTCACTCTCGCGAGCGAAGCCTCGAAACACGAAAGGAATTAAGCTTCGACGCCTATTGAAGATTGTTAGCTCTAAATCTATCTCTAGAATCCATAAACTAACAGACAATCATCCATAATCGAAGTTTGCGACGGTTATCTCTAACGCAACCCAAACCCCGCGCATAAAGCAAAAATCAGAGACAATCACCAATAAAGATTTGTAAAGCAAGTTTTATACAACGCCATGGGCGACAAATATACATGAGATCATAGTCAATACATATACAAAACCCAACATAGAAGAAAAACACAAAGAAGAAAAGAAATGAACCAAACACTTCACGAATTGTCGGAGCCGATCGATGAGAAATCCACCTCGGATCATCCACATGCAAGCTTCCATGTTGTTTTCTAAGCTAATCTACTAAAAAAATGAAGTTTGATAGAGTTGGAGCAAGAATCCCCAAAACCATCCTCTAGAAAATTCTGAAAAATGAAGTTTATAGGTGGTTTTTGCTGCCCAGGTTCGCACTGCGAACCCCCGTTCGCACTGCGAACATATGCTGCCTTAACTTCCTCCAGAATGGTGTTTTTCATGCTTCCAGACACTTTTTATTCGCCCCGGGTTCGCAGTGCGAACTCGCCAGCGAGTGCTCGCCACGGGGGTTTGCAGTGCGAACATGACAGCAAACCAGAATTTGTTTTGATCATAACTCATGAACCGTAACTCCGATTGACGCACGGTTTGAACCGTTGGAAAGCTTATTCAATGCTCTTTATGAATATGGAAAAATCCCATTGCTGGAACACCTGTAAAAATAAATGAAAATCAATTAAACTCAATGATATTTACACGGTACCGCACTATACACCGAAAACGTAAAGTAAACGTATTTAGGAACAGAGCGGGATTTATTCAACCAATTTTAGCACAAAGTAATGATAAGTGCAACAAAACTTATATACAAAAATAGGTACATTTTGCACTTATCAAACTCTCCCCAACTTACATAATTGTTTGTCCACAAACAAGAATCAAACAAACTTGAACATGCACAAGCAATATCCAAAGAATGACGAATCAACAGGTTTTGAAAAACGGAAACGAATGAATGGTTCAAATGAAAACGGTACACACAAAAAGTAAATACTTACCACTAAACTACGACGACAACATAGTCACGAAACAAATGCAAAATACAAAAATTCATGCCGAACATTCTTAAACAACACAAGTTCCAAAGTGAATCACACCTAGCAAAAACAATCATCGGTAGATGAAAAACACACAATAAGGTACTTTACACTCACACAACACTCATGCAAACGAAAGACTAAATTATGCATACATCCACAAATTCACATTGAAAATACAAAGGCAAGAATCACAAGGACTTTCAAGGTTGTAACGTGGTCGGGTAAACAAACAAGGGGCAATTTCTAAAGGTAATTGAAATAAAAACTTGCCTAAACCTAAGGGAGTGAAAACTCACAAAGATTCACACACAAAATTTCAACAAACTTCTTCCACAATCCCAAGTGCTACACAATACACAATACTTATTTAGCACAATTATTGAAACTCTTTTTGTTTCCTTTTTCAAGGATTTTTCTTTTTCTTCTTTTTTCTTTCTTTTTCTCTTTCACAAATTTTTCTCTTCTTTTCTTTTCTTTTTCAATCCTCATAGAATCCAACCAATGAGTATACAATCATCCTCTCCCCAACTTGAATTCAACCGCACCATCATGTGAATACTCCCTACTTTCTAAGGCAAGGAAAAAAATCCATACAACAACACAAAGTTGAGGTCCTAGAAAAAAACAAAATTCATTCAAAAATAACTGAACTAAATACTCATAGACAAGCATTAAGTTCAAATAGAAACATGGATCAAAAAGCTCAAAGGGGTTACGAATTCTCACACACTCACAAGGTGAATTGACTATTTGGCTAAGGTAGTTGTGCTCAAAATGAAACAATTTCCTTGATCCTTTTCATGCATTCATATAATCAACACAAACAAAAGATTCGACATAATAAAATCCAGTTAGAACAAGAATGTTGGTTCTCCGCGCATATATGATCAATGGAAAGCCACCACACAAAAAGGTTGAGAACTAAAGTGATTCACAATAGAACAAATATACAAAAGAATGGATGGCATGGAAGTTTGTAAAATGCCTAAGTATCATGAATATGCTAAAGTATAGAAAGCGATAAATACATACCTCAGACGTGTACAAAACTTAACAAAATCATTACCATACATCCGCAAGCTGAAACGAACCAACTTGGAAAATCACAAAAGCATCCTCAAGTAAGTCAATCAAAATCTGTGAGCAAACAACAACCAAAAACATTCGAAAAGAAAAACTATAAAACATGCTTGTTTTACGTCGTAAGCTCGACGCCTTTACGGTGCTTAATTAGAAACTTCCTCTCTTCATGCCATGGTGATGTCTCACCGCGCAACCAAAAGCAATCGTCCTAACCAAACACTTGAACAAACGTTACGGGAACAAAATGTATACAACACTTGAACAAACATAATGGAAACAAACAATATATACGATATATACAAAACTCAAAAACAAAGAAACTACCGCAATGCGATTCAATATCAAAACCGATCCCCGGCAACGGCGCCATTTTGTTGAATGCAGAATAGGGCAAGCAAGCAAAAATATTTATTTTCGGAAGAATTCCCTCCGGGATTTATGTCGTGTCCACAGAGATCGGTTCGAGGGAAAGAATGTCGTTCGACAGTCTCTCGCGTTTATGAGTTTGGTTTTGAATGGTTTCAAACAAGAAAACAGAAAAGTAAACATTAAAACATAAAACAAATTCATTCTTCAGAGAGAAAAACTCGTCCGGCAATGCATATAAATCACTCCTCACAAACTTAAACTTACCGACCAGTTATACTCCACCTACAATACTCCTCAATATCACCCAGCATCGCTCACAACAAAGGTTATGTCTAACACACAGTTGAGATAACAACCGTGTCACTCTCTTCGTCACTCTCACGAGCGAAGCCGCGAAACACGGAAGGCATTAAGCTTCGACGCCTATTGAAGATTGTTAGCTCTAAATCTATCTCTAGAATCCAGAAACTAACAGACAATCATCCCTAATCGAAGTTTGCGACGGTTATCTCTAACGCAACCCAAACCCCGCGCATAAAGCAAAAATCAGAGACAATCACCAATAAAGATTTGTAAAGCAAGTTTTATACAACACCATGGGCGACAAATATACATGAGATCATAGTCAATACATATACAGAACCCAACATAGAAGAAAAACACAAAGAAGAAAAGAAATGAACCAAACACTTCACGGATTGTCGGAGCCGATCGATGAGAAATCCACCTCGGATCATCCACATGCAAGCTTCCATGTTATTTTCTAAGCTAATATACTGAAAATATGGAGTTTGATAGAGTTGGAGCAAGAATCCCCAAAACCATCCTCTAAAAAATGCTGAAAAATGAAGTTTATAGGTGGTTTTTGCTGCCCAGGTTCGCACTGCGAACCCCCGTTCGCACTGCGAACATATGCTGCCTTAACTTCCTCCAGAATGGTGTTTTTCATGCTTCCAGATACTTTTTATTCGCCTCGGGTTCGCAGTGCGAACTCGCCAGCGAGTGCTCGCCACGGGGGTTTGCAGTGCGAACATGACAGCAAACCAGAATTTGTTTTGATCATAACTCATGAACCGTAACTCCGATTGACGCACGGTTTGAACCGTTGGAAAGCTTATTCAATGCTCTTTATGAATATGGAAAAATCCCATTGCTGGAACACCTGTAAAAATAAATGAAAATCAATTAAACTCAATGATATTTACACGGTACCGCACTATACACCGAAAACGTAAAGTAAACGTATTTACGAACAGAGCGGGGTTTATTCAACCAATTTTAACACAAAGTAATGATAAGTGCAAAAAAACTTATATACAAAAATAGGTACATTTTGCACTTATCAAACTTTCCCCAACTTACATAATTGTTTGTCCACAAACAAGAATCAAACAAACTTGAACATGCACAAGCAATATCCAAAGAATGACGAATCAACAGGTTTTGAAAAACGGAAACGAATGAATGGTTCAAATGAAAACGGTACACACAAAAAGTAAATACTTACCACTAAACTACGACGACAACATAGTCATGAAACAAATGCAAAATACAAAAATTCATGCCGAACATTCTTAAACAACACAAGTTCCAAAGTGAATCACACCTAGCAAAAATAATCATCGGTAGATGAAAAACACACAATAAGGTACTTTACACTCACACAACACTCATGCAAACGAAAGACTAAATTATGCATACATCCACAAATTCACATTGAAAATACAAAGGCAAGAATCACAAGGAATTTCAAGGTTGTAACGTGGTCGGGTAAACAAACAAGGGGCAATTTCTAAAGGTAATTGAAACAAAAACTTGCCTAAACCTAAGGGAGTGAAAACTCACAAAGATTCACACACAAAATTTCAACAAACTTCTTCCACAATCCCAAGTGCTACACAATACACAATACTTATTTAGCACAATTATTGAAACTCTTTTTGTTTCCTTTTTCAAGGATTATTCTTTTTCTTCTTTTTTCTTTCTTTTTCTCTTTCACAAATTTTTCTCTTTTTTTCTTTTCTTTTTCAATCCTCATAGAATCCAACCAATGAGTATACAATCATCCTCTCCCCAACTTGAATTCAACCGCACCATCATGTGAATACTCCCTACTTTCTAAGGCAAGGAAAAAAATCCATACAACAACACAAAGTTGAGGTCCTAGAAAAAAACAAAATTCATTCAAAAATAACTGAACTAAATACTCATAGACAAGCATTAAGTTCAAATAGAAACATGGATCAAAAAGCTCAAAGAGGTTACGAATTCTCACACACTCACAAGGTGAATTGACTATTTGGCTAAGGTAGTTGTGCTCAAAATGAAACAATTGCCTTGATCCTTTTCATGCATTCATATAATCAACACAAACAAAAGATTCAACATAATAAAATCCAGTTAGAACAAGAATGTTGGTTCTCCGCGCATATATGATCAATGGAAAGCCACCACACAAAAAGGTTGAGAACTAAAGTGATTCACAATAGAACAAGTATACAAAAGAATGGATGGCATGGAAGTTTGTAAAAGGCCTAAGTATCATGAATATGCTAAAGTATAGAAAGCGATAAATACATACCTCAGACGTGTACAAAACTTAACAAAATCATTACCATACATCCGCAAGTTGAAACGAACCAACTTGGAAAATCACAAAAGCATCCTCAAGTAAGTCAATCAAAATCTGTGAGCAAACAACAACCAAAAACATTCGAAAAGAAAAACTATAAAACATGCTTGTTTTACGTCGTAAGCTCGACGCCTTTACGGTGCTTAATTAGAAACTTCCTCTCTTCATGCCATGGTGATGTCTCACCGCAAAACCAAAAGCAAGCGTCCTAACCAAACACTTGAACAAACGTTACGGGAACAAAATGTATACAACACTTGAACAAACATAATGGAAACAAATAATATATACGATATATACAAAACTCAAAAACAAAGAAACTACTGCAATGCGATTCAATATCAAAACTGATCCCCGGCAACGGCGCCATTTTGTTGAATGCAGAATAGGGCAAGCAAGCAAAAATATTTATTTTCGGAAGAATTCCCTCCGGGATTTATGTCGTGTCCACAGAGATCGGTTCGAGGGAAAGAATGCCGTTCGACAGTCTCTCGCGTTTATGAGTTTGGTTTTGAATGGTTTCAAACAAGAAAACAGAAAAGTAAACATTAAAACATAAAACAAATTCATTCTTCAGAGAGAAAAACTCGTCCGGCAATGCATATAAATCACTCCTCACAAACTTAAACTTACCGACCAGTTATACTCCACCTACAATACTCCTCAATATCACCCAGCATCGCTCACAACAAAGGTTATGTCTAACGCACAGTTGAGATAACAACCGTGTCACTCTCTTCGTCACTCTCGCGAGCGAAGCCTCGAAACACGGAAGGCATTAAGCTTCGACGCCTATTGAAGATTGGTAGCTCTAAATCTATCTCTAGAATCCAGAAACTAACAGAAAATCATCCCTAATCGAAGTTTGCGACGGTTATCTCTAACGCAACCCAAACCCCGCGCATAAAGCAAAAACCAGAGACAATCACCAATAAAGATTTGTAAAGCAAGTTTTATACAACGCCATGGTGTAATACCCCAAATTTTGACCACTTAGATTTCCCATCATTGTGAAAATCATCATCACAATGTGGATGAACCATCATGCTTCATCAGTCTCCCCAAAGATGGGTGAGCATCCAATACAATCAAAATTAGGGTTTCAAGCCCTCTCTGAGCTTTAGACAATGGATCAATCAAGAAATGACATGATCTTCAACTTGTCTAATCTCTCATACATTCACAATGGATCAAAAAGGACTCCCACTTCAAGGATTAAGCACAAGGCTGCTCCCTTCTAGGTGGATCAAGTCTCAAGATCGACAGTGTCATCAAATTAGGGTTTTGGTCAACCAGGGCCTCCAGATGGAAATTTTCATCTGGGCATAAGGCAATGATCCAAAACATGACCTAATATACTTCATGGAACCTCATGGACCCATGCATCAAGTCAATTTTGCCTCAGGGGATGCATTCATCAAAAATCAGGAATTAGGGTTTCTTGACCTAATTCACCCCTAAGTTGACTTTTGGGACAAACCATGAGCCAAGACCTCAAGACATGATTTGAGGGTCTCTAATACACCATATTGATCCATTTGGAACAATGGATTGATCCAAGAAGCTTGAGCAACAAGTTTCATTTTCATCTGCACCACAATTAGGGTTTTAAGGGAAAAGTCAACTGTAACTTTGACTTTTGACCAAGACATGCTCCCAAACCCTAATACATGATTGAATATACCCTATGACACCCATGGAACATGTCCATCAAGTTTGATTTAGGTCAAGGACATGATTTCCTGAAGAATTGCACAGTTTGGAATTCATCTAATAAAAAGTCAACTGTGCACAAAAGTCAACTTTGACTTTTTGAGATTTTTCACCAAAATGGATTTTTAACCCTAAAATGATGTTAATGTATGATTTGAATCATCATTCATCAAGAAAAATCAAGAAAAGTGAGATAACTTGTAAAAGGGGTAACCATAAAACTTAGAAATTTTTCTAAGTTAAAAATAAAGTGGCAAAGGTACCAACTTTGGAGGACCATAACTCCTAAACCACAAGGCCAATTTTTTCCATCCAAAGCTTGATTTATAGATCTCACTGCCCTCTACAAAAACTTCAACTAGGCCTAACTCCAATTACTTATGGATTTTGAGCTATGAGTGAGCCAAAGTGGCTGAAAATGTGAAAAAATACCATTTTCCAACACTTAGAAAAATACTGCCTAAAACAGAATTTTGTTGAAACACCAAAACTTGTGGGATTTTTGCACATAGATGCAAGTTGAATCAGTCCCAAAGTTAAACATCAATGTTGTTGCATATGTTGCTAAGAATTCAAAGGGCTCAACAGCATGAATTGATTCAACTCAAGCCATGAGAAATCCATGCCCAAAGTCATGCTGCTGCAAGCTGTTTTGGAAAAATCAGTTTGCATGTTTGCTTATCTCACACGATTTTGAGCCAAAGACTGAGGATCAGCATGCCACTTGTGTTCAAACCAATCACATTGCATCTAATCCAACTGATAAATCTGAGTAAAAAAGCCAAAGAACCTTCCAACTTGAAATTCATCCACTTTGGCACTTTTTGCCTTGAATTCAAAATGCATTTATGTGGAATAGTGCATTGTCAAGATTCTCACTCTCCTCAGTCAAGTTCTCTGATTAAACAACATTAAAAACATCTGAAGAATGTGATTTCAGTCAAGGCATAGCTGATCTATTTGGAGCAGCTTTATGCCTAGTGCAAGAGGCATTTATGCCAAGTCAATCCAAGCAAATGTGATCTGATCCAGCTGCCATTCACTATTCCTCCAAGACAAGAGTTGATCACCTATAAATAGAGGTCTCAATGGATCACTCAACTCACCCCAAAGCCAGTTACAGCACTGCTTTCTCTCATTCTTTCTTGAACTTCAAGTTTTCTTGTTTTTGAGTAACCACTATCGGGTTTTGAGTTGCAGCCATAAGCAATCAATTCCAATTGCTCAAACACATCACATATGATGTATTTGAGGTGTCCAAGTGCTTAAACAACATCTGTAACACTCCCAGCTCAAAATCACTCTTCAACCAAGCCATTTTGCTTCAGTTTTGCAGGTGGAGGTCTCCAGCTTGATCCAGAGAATTTCAAAGTTTTCCAAAGCTTGCAACACACTCCATAACATCCATTGAAGCTGTAGGGATCATCAATTCACGACTGGAACACCATCTGGGCAAAGTTCCATTTCAGCTTGCATCAAGGTGAGCTTCAAACTCAAACTCCATGATCCATGCATATTTCCTCGCATGATAATTTTGCCATTTGATTACCATCATATGCTGATTGTTTTGCCTCAATAAATTTGATCATAAACCTCATAACCATGCTTGCATGATTGCTTTTGCAAATTAGGGTTCATCTGTGTTCATCATGATTATTTCACTCCACACTGAAAATGAATAAAATTGGGTATTGCCATCTTGTTCCTTGTGAAAAAACGCACGAGTTTGGTGTTTGAATCATGTCCAATGGTTGAGAGATGAGTGAGATAGGGTGCTTCATGCACGAGCTCGGGGAAGGAGATGGCCATGGCGCCATTTTCAGAAAACCAACCAAGTTCTCTGTATAATTTTCACTTGCCATATATTTAATGAATTGGCATTGCGCCCCAGCGGTTCATCAGCTGGTTTTGTGAGTATTAGCAAGCGAGAGGTCTGGGGTTCGAATCCCCCTCGCCCCAGACTTCTTTTTATCACTTTTTTATTTTATTATTTTTCATACTATTATTTTTAATGATTTGAAAAATTAATAACTCCTTCAATTTTTATCATTTTTGATTGGTTCTTTTTGCAATAATTCACAAAAATGTTAAAATATTTTATTTGACCAAAAAAATCCCAAAAATATTATTTATTTTATATAATTGATATTTTTGCAAAGAATTAATATTTTAATTGTTTTTAACATTTGAAATATTATTTCCACAATGATTTTGCAACTTTTAATGCTTTCTATTTGTTTTGTAGGTCAATACTTAATTTTTTGAAGCATTAATCCAAGATCACATTTTGTTTTCCATGTGTTAAACAATTTTTGATCATTTTAATTGAATTTTTATTCAATTAAATACATTTTGAAAACAAATTAGGGTTTTGGATTAATTCAACCCTCATAAATCATTTTCAAAACTCTTTGGGCCTCTTGAGAGAGTGTAAGACCCATCCCCCCTTGTACAAAAACTTTTTGGGCCTCACTCATTGTATAAGTCCCTCTGTACAAGTAAACGGCGCGATCGTCGCCCGTTTAAAAATAAAAATCATCTGGGCCTCTCCTTGAGCTATAAGACCCATTCAAAACACTTTGGGCCTCTATTAGAGTGTAAGACCCAATCTCCCTTTTAACCAAAACATTTTGGGCCTCACTTATTGTATAAGTCCCTCTGCGTTAAAAGAAAACCTCGGCGCGATCGCCATTTTTAAACGAAAAATCATTTGGGCCTACCCTCGTGTTATAAGCCCCACTCTTTTTCTTTAAACCTTTTTGGGCCTCTTGAGAGAGTGTAAGACCCATCCCTTTGTACAGAAAACCTTTTTGGGCCCCAGTCACTTGTATAAGTCCCTTTGTACAAATTCAAACAGTGCGCTCACTGATAAAACTCGGGGCCTCTCCTTGAGCTGTAAGCCCCAAATCTTTCTTTTTCAAAGCACTTTCTCCTTTGATTTTGAATATACTGTTGTTTTTAATCTTTCTTTGTTGAACAACTAACCAAACAACATGGAAGCACTACAACCGAGTAAGTGGTTATCGCTTTCATTTACTGCTTTCATATTATAAACTGTATTGTGGGGCTGCTCACTGTAAGTCTCATTTCATAAACTCATATCTACTGTGTAATAATAGTATAGATATTTTGAGTTTCCCCGACAACTACGTCTAGAACTAAGTGACGCCGTTTCATTTATTCGTAGAAATAGACGCCTAGATCCCCAATAGGAGCACCAGATACAGTCTTCTCTTCGGCTGTCCTCCTTAGGAATTGTCAAGGAACTCTATTCCCAAAGATGAATGTATTCTCCGTGAATGGCATCTTTGAGTTTCTTCCAAATTCTCGAACTTCCTGACTTGATATATTCCTTGTGGATAGCTTGCCTTGAATGTCTCGGGGTTTGGGTACCCACTACGGTCATAATCTTGGACCTTAACTAAGGAACCCTCTTTCAAAGCTAAAAGTCGCTGGATAGTAAACCTCGCACGTTTACCAGTGGTTTTCATCTTTAAAAGAGTTATCTCTCCTAATGGAAAGGAGATGATAGACCCACGGGCTTCTTAAAAGCATCGGCCTCCTCTTGGGCATTATTCAAGGACCCTACGGCTTCTTAGAAGTATTCACAGCCTCCTCTTAGGCTTCGTATAATGATCTCTTCCTCCGGGAATGATAGCCTCCTCTTGGGCTTCGTACAAGGCCCAGTCGGCTTCTTAAAAGATTTCAGCCTCCTCTTGGGCTTCGTACAAATTGTCCCGACGACCTCCTAGAGGTATAGGAACAAAACCTAGTCATCCTCATAGAACAGTCCTTTCATAGAGTCTACTATTGTTTCTCGAAGCATAGTACAAAAGATAAAACTCTAGACTTGGACAGTCTAACTTCCTTGAGTCTCAAAGACATTCTCAAGCACCCTTCGTTAAATAGGAAGGAAACCCGCAGACTCGGATAGTCTCGATACCCTTTGGATTTCCCGTTTCCTCCAAGAGAAGGAAATATCCCTGGTCCTCAAATTAAATCCCTGTGTACAGTGTTACTCATATAAGAACTGATTTTCTCTTTTAAATCAGTATATTGGATCTGTCACTCAATTGAAACAGTTACAATAGCCTCCATCTCGGGCTTCGTACGAGATACCAAAATTCTCCCCAGTGGAGCCAAAACAACCTTTTAGCCTCTCTCTCAGGCTTTGTATGAGACACAAAAGATTCCCTCGTTGAGTCAATCACCCCTTTTTTTGCCTCCATCTCGGGCCTCGTACGAGATATAAATCCCTTAAGCAAGAGTCGAACTCTTTGCTAGCCTCCTCTTAGGCTTTGTATAACGATATGCCCACTGGGTCAAAAACCTTTAGCCTCTCTCTCGGGCTTTGTACGAGACACAAAATAGCCTCCTCTTAGGCTTTGTATAATGATTTTCCTAGCGGAAATTAACCTCCTCTTAGGCTTTGTATAAGAAAACCACTGGTTGATCCAATCAACCTTTTGGCATCAAAGCTGTGCCTCGTTCATAGTACACAAACATCAACAACTCCTTCCCCTTCATCTAATCACTGTAAGCGGCAAGCCTCTGGATCATCTATATCCATGCCACTGTCCCTCTTTTAGCATGAGAAATTCCTAAGGAAAGATGGCATTGCTCTACACTGAGTTAAAGTCTTCTCCTTCAGGTTAAAACCCTTTCTTCAGAAATTATGGCATTGCTCGGATCCGCGTATCCCAGTTAAAGTAATTCTCCTTCTCCCCTCTTTAGAGATGACAAATTGTCTCTAAAGTCGAGGTCTTTTAGCTTCACATCTTGGGCTTTAAACAAGATACAAATCACCTTTCGCTTCACGTCTTGGGCTTTGAACAAGACACCAAAAACCAATTTCCTCCCATAGAATAGGAGGAACTACGAACGCTCTGATTTCCCTGTTTCGGTAAATGGGAATACGTAGGCATAAGATCGAAAGAAAAGATCTTAGCGAGCGCAATCAACAAAAAACCCAAATCCCATATCTCCATCAATTAAAAGCAGTAATTCAAAAGCATCAGTCCTAACATCCTAATCCTTATTCCCCGCCAGAAACCCTTTGCCTAGAAAAAAGAAAGAAAGAACCGTATTGGCGAAATACGAATAACCAGTACAAAGGCCCCCCCCCCCCCACATTGATAGCATCCGTAACCTAACAGACCGCTGTTTAAACTCAGTATGCAAGCAGGGTTAATTGGAGACATCTATTTCCCTTCCTTATTCAGCTCAAAATAGGATAAAAAATGAATCGACCTGTAGTTTTAAGCTCAACCGCAAAGAGTGACCAGCGCTTAAGAACCGTGTCCAAAATCGCTCGCTACAGAAAAGTGGCGCCCACCGTGGGGCCTATCTCTCTTTCTTACAATTTTGGGACGTTGACCTCTTGCTGGTCCATCTCTCTTTTGTGTGAATACCACAGATTGGGGCTTCCGCCGGGGAACCTATTTCTGTCAGGAACTTAAGATTCATAGCTTTATAAGTCTAGGATGATTAGGACAAATATATATACTGCTTTTCCTAATTGCTATACGTGTTTATTTTTCTACTACTGGGAATGCGTGTGATGCCGCATGTGGTGAGATTGAGTATACACTTAAGAAAAGCCAACCTTTTTCGTAGTGCGGAAGCTATCGGAAATAGTTGTTACGCGATACTACCCTCATTTGAGGCTGGTGATCTATTCTCAGTGAATAGCACTTACTCTAAGATTGCACACAACTCGCTGGCGATCCGCTTGTTGTTTTGCTTTCCTGGGAGGAGCTGATGATAATGAGTACAGGTACAAAAATCACCCTAGTATAAACCTTTGGGGATGGGTAGAGCCTTGACTTCATGACAACGACCCTCTGACCCCATGTTTTTTCTATGTTTTTGTGTGCTGCATTCATGCATTCATTTAATAAAACATTAAAACATTCAAAAAAAATTCTCTTCTAGTCTCTCTGTTTTTCAAATTAAACTAAGACTGTGATTGCAAATATCAGAGAAAAAGATTGCATTAATGGATTTCGGTAGAAGGAGAACTCACCAGTATACCTTCAAGGTTCCAAAACTAGGGGATTTGAGAAGGTTAGCAAGGATGATCGTTAACCCAGAGGCTTTCAGAGCCAAGCACGGTGGTTTGCTACCACTGTTAAGAGTCCATGTGATTAAGGGGATCATGGACGCGCTCATTTAGTTCTACGATCCGGTTTATCATTGTTTCACATTCCCGGATTACCAGCTGGCACCAACGCTGGAGGAGTATTCTCATCTGACTGATTTACATATCACAGATCGAGCTCCATTTTCTGGACTGGAAGAAATTCCAAAGAATCAGGCTATTGCAAGAGCAATTCATTTGGACGAGTCTGAGGTCAGGACTCACATGATTACTATGGGTGGCATCCAAGGTTTGCCAGCCCAGTTCCTAACCAAGAAAGCTCTGTACTTCGCTAGTATAGGGAACGGGACTGCTTTTGAAAGCATCTTTGTCTTGCTCACCTACGGGTTATTTTTGTTTCCCAACATCAATAACTTCGTCGATATCAACGCTATTAAGGTTTTTCTCATTGGAAACCCTGTGCCGACTTTGCTCGCAGATGCGTATCATTCTGTACACTTAGGAAATTTGTACAGCGGAGGGGAGATCACATGTTTTGTACCTTTGCTTTACAAGTGGCTTATCTCTCACTTGCTCAAGTCTGCCGCTTTTTGGGATTGCAAGAGTGTCTTACGTTGGTCGCAGAAGATCATGTCCCTCACCAACTCCGATATAGATTGGTGTAATAGGATTTATGAGGGAATCAGAATCATTGACCGTTGTGGAAACTTCCCCAGCGTACCCCTCATAGGAACTAAAGTAGGAATCAACTATCATCCGATATTAGTTCTTCGTCAATTTGGATACCCGACGAGGCACATCCCACTGGGTGTTCATCTGGAAGGTCTTTTCTTCAAAGAAGGAGAAAATGATAGAGCACTAAAGATGGAAATAGTGCAAGCTTGGAAACATGTTCATAAGAAAGGACGAGAGTCTCTGGGAAAACCGGACTGTTTCTTGGTGGAGCCTTATCTCCATTGGGTACAAACTAGAGCTCTCAAGCTAAAGATGCCTTATCCTCGTTACGGAATTCTTCCGCCGAGGGAAATTGTCATGTACTTCATGACGGAAACTGAAAGGCTTCAGGTTACTCTCAACAAAGTTCAAAAGGAAAGAAGGTCTTGGAAGAACAAGTACCGCACCCTTGACGTAGAGTGCATCAAAATACAGCAATTACTGAAAGAGAAAGATGCTCTGATTGAAATTTTGGAGCAGCATGCTGTAGAGAATCAAGATGACCAAAGGAATTTGCTCACTCCTTTCACCTGGCAAAGGAATGACAACCCGACAACGGCCCAAGAGCCCCGGTCAAAGAAAAGTAAGGTACCAGAGTCAGCACCCGGTTTCTCCTCAGAGAGGACTCGGGACCCATTAGTTTAGGTTTCTGTTTCTGCACTTTGTAATCTACTGTATTTCCATTTCTGTAATCCTTTGAATTTCAATAAAAAGGGGTTTCCCCACTGTTTGATATTTACAATCTAATTGTCGAAGTTTATTTTGATTAAACCAAAAAACAACAATTAATATAATCATTGCATTCATCATTCTCACATCGCGTATTCTTCTTCCCTATGAATCTCACGTTTGTGTCTCGATTCTAGAGTCAAACTGTCTCATTCGTATAATACTCGGGCCAATCGTCAGAAAAAGATGGATAATCTTGAGGAAGAAAACAGAGAGTTGAGAGAAGAGATCAACACTCTGAGAGAGGATATGAGAAAGCTTCGTAACGACATGCAAGCCATGGCAGAAGCTCAGCTACAAAGAACTGTGATCTCAGAGATCACCTCAACGCCCATCATAGAAAAGTATGATCCTAGGTATCAGATACCGAAAGATCGTCCTTGGGGCATGCCTGTTAACTATATCCCGGAAGGATATGTTCCGCCGATCACTGAAGATCAGGGAATCGCAGCAGAAGCCGCTGGGCCTGAAGGTTACAAACTTCGGGAAAGCGAAGATGCCAGGGGCATACTCAAGACTCCTGAAGGTTACAAACTTCGGGAGGCGCCAAGACTTACTGCCGTAGTCACGGTACCACCCCCTGTGGTGCACACTGTCCCGGAAGGACAGATTCCGCCAACACCTTCTGGTAAGAAGGAAACTATGTTTGACAGAATGGAGGAATTCCAGGAACAGTTCCTGGAAATGCAGAAAGAGCTGCAAGCCATTCGCAGTCAGGATCTATTTGGGAAGGACGCCGCAGACCTCTGCTTGGTCCCAAATGTGAAAGTCCCGCACAAGTTCCAAGTGCCCGACTTTGAAAAATACAAGGGTAATTCTTGCCCTCAGAGCCATCTGGTGATGTACGCTCGGCGGATGTCAGCTCAGACGGAGAATCAGGACCTGCTGATTCACTACTTCCAAGATAGTTTGACCGGTGCCGCACTCAAATGGTACATGGGTTTAAACCGTGCCACGATCAGTACTTTCAGAGATCTTGGCATTGCCTTCGTCCAACAATACAAGTACAATTTGGACATGGCACCCGACAGAGATCAACTCAGATCAATGTCGCAAAAGGAAAAGGAAACCTTTAAGGAGTATGCTCAAAGGTGGCGTGAAATTGCCGCTCAAATTTGTCCACCTCTTGAGGAAAAAGAGATGACAAAAATCTTCTTAAAGACCTTAAGCTCATTTTACTATGACCAAATGATTGCCAGTGCACCCAGTGATTTCACCGAAATGGTCGGCATGGGTGTACGTCTTGAGGAAGCCGTCCGAGAAGGACGTTTGGTAAAAGACACTGGATCAACGAGCGGTACTAAAAAATACGGTAGTGCTCTCCCTAAGAAAAAAGAGCAAGATATTGGGAATATCTCTCTCGAAAAGCAAAGGCGTCGTTATCAGCCAGTTGTAGTTGTTACTCCTGCTATCGGCCCCGCGCCTGTTCCTATGTATCAACCTCAGGTTGCGCAGAGCCAGCCTGATCAACAAAGGACACAACAGCCTCTTCAGCAGGCTCGTCCTCCATACAACAACAACCGTACAACACGGCCACCAGGATTTGATCCTATACCTGTAACGTACGCAGAGTTGTTTCCGTTACTGCTGGCTAAGGGGCACATTCAGACTAAGTCTCCCCTTTCAGTTCCGGAGAATCCGCCTTTCTGGTTTAAGGTGGATCAAACATGCCCTTATCATCAAGGAGGTTCAGGGCATAACATTGAGACTTGTCTCAATTTCAAATCCGACGTGCAAAAGCTTGTTAGGAGCGGGCTCTTATCTTTCAAAGATACGAATCCTAATGTTCTTACGAACCCGCTGCCTCAACACGAGAAAGCTGCAGTCAATCTGATTGAGAAAGAGACTAACAATGTCTATCAAATTCACGATGTACTTTTGTTGAAAACCAATCTGGTCAAGATGCATTGTAGACAGAGTAGATATGGCCATGTGCCACCTCATAACTATCACCAGTGTGATATCTGCTCTAAAGATAACCAAGGATGTTCTGTGGTGCAAGCAGCTCTGTAGGAACAGATGGATCTCGGATGGATCCAAGAGCACCGAGTTCGTGGAGTTAACATGGTCTCTACGAATTCTAACATCATTCAAAACCACGACATCCGTGTGATGAATATCAACTTGGTGGCGATGCACTCAAGGAAAAGCCAGTATCATAATCTGCCGCGGCACGATTACAGTTCCTGTCTGATTTGCTCGGTAAACAAACAGGGATGCTCTTTCATACAAGAGACCCTCCAGCGTCAGATGGATCTTGGATGGATCCAAGACTACCATGATAGGAACTCCTATCAAATCAATATGGTTCAGATCTTCGATATCCGCGTAATGGATACCAACCTGGTAGAGTTATATGCTGAGCAGGTCCGACTCGGATTCTTAATATCACATGATTGCCAAAACTGTAAAGCAGGTTGCGAAAACGATCGAGGTTGTACCCTTGTCCAGAAGGCACTTCAGCACTTGTTAAATCACTGGTGGATGCCAATCTATATGGACGAAGATACTCAGCAGATTAGTATCAATAACAGGAATCCTACTCGTCGTCAAAGTCAGGATGTCCGATCAATGGAAGATAACCTAGTGAGGTTGCATTGCATTCAAAGTGGGCGTGGCCAGGTGCCACCACACAACTATGACAGTTGTAGCGTCTGTTCGGAAAGTAACCAAGGGTGTTACCTTGTGAGAGCAGCTCTTCAGGGTCAGATCGATCACAGAGAAATTCATCCATATCCGGGTTCTGGACCCATCATTTGGTCGCCGAACTACCTTGCCGATCAGGTTGAGGATGTTGTCACGATCTCTGGTCATCACCAGATAAGTGATGTTTTTGCCATCATTCCTCTACTTGACGAATCTAGAGTTCCCAACCGGGAACGGATCAAGGTTACTTATGATGGTCAGAAAAATCAGAAGGTTCCCATAGTCATCTATCTACCGGGGCCATTACCATATGAATCAGCTAAGGCGATCCCTTACAAATACGGTGCAACAATAATCGAGAATGGAAAGGAAATTCCATTACCCTCCGTCGTGAATATTGCAAACATCAGTCGTGTAACACGGAGCGGTCGAATCTTCAACCGAGGGGTTGGAGAATCCAACAAAGAAAAGGAACTTCAGGAAGAAATTCCTGATCCACCAGTCGGTCAATCTGGTAATCCCGACTGTTCAGAAGACAAAGATGAGATGCTAAAGCTCATCCAAAGGAGTGAATATAACATTGTTGATCAACTGTTACAGACTCCTTCAAAGATCTCGGTATTATCGCTGTTACTCAGTTCAGAAGCCCACATGGAGGCTCCACAGAAAGTCTTGGAGCAAGCCTTTGGGGAACAGGATGTAACAATCAGATAATTCGATAGCATTGTCTCTAACATCACTTCCTGCAATAATTTGGGATTTAGTGATGAGGAATTACCTGAAGGGGGTCGTCGTCATAACATGGCGCTCAACATTACGGTTAACTGCCAGGGCGATGCTTTAGCCAACGTACTGGTAGACACAGGGTCAGCCCTGAATGTTATGCCGAAGTCCACTTTGACGCAATTATCATTCAAGGGCCCTCCGATGAGAGTCAGCGAGGTCATCGTCAAAGCATTCGACGGATCCAGAAAAACAGTTATCGGCGAAGTTGATCTTCCCATAACTATTGGTCCTCACACTTTCCAAGTCACTTTCCAGGTCATGGACATCCGGGCAACATACAGTTGTTTATTAGGAAGACCTTGGATACATCAGGCTGGAGCGGTCACTTCGACCCTCCACCAAAAGCTAAAGTTCGTCAAGAACGATCAACTTGTCACAGTTTGTGGGGAACAAGCCTTGCTTGTGAGTAACTTATCATCATCTACTTATGTGGAACCCGAGGAGGTTATTGGAACTCAGTTCCAAGCACTATCGGTGAGCAAGAACGATTAATTCAAAGAAGGAACTTCAATTTCTTCATACAAAGATGCTATCAAAGCGGTCGAGAGTACCGATACGACAGGATGGGGACGGCTTGTCATTCCTATTGACAATAAAACAAAGAAGGGTCTTGGTTTTTCTGCAACCTGTACCCAGACGGCCGCCAACGATGAAAGTCTTCATCCCCTTCAAAACTTCTTCCACAGTGGAGGTTTTCTCCACCCAGTGTCTCAGACAATTCATGCTATCAATGAGGAAGATCCCTCTGACACAGATGAAGAATGTAAGTCCTACCTTAACAAGGATGGCTATATGTCTCAGTAAGAGGTGCCTATGCCTTTTTGCTTTCCTACAGAAAGTCCGAGATTTATACCAAGATCAGATGTCAAAATGATCTACGGAGATTGTGATCCGGAAGGATGCCGTGCTCCACCAAATTCATTAGAGGAAGACACTCTGATGAAAGAAAACTTTGACCACAATTACTATGGCCCGATGGATGGTCTGCCAATGTGGCAGCCTTACCCAGGAAACTTGGGGCAAGAAAATCAGCCGAGTAATGAAACTCAGCTGAGTGTCATTGAACAGAATACCTGTGTCCCCACCATATCATGGGATCAACATTCAGGTCATTCGGAAACTACTCAACATGAAGATGAATTCACAACGTTTGCAGGACTAGAATTCATCAACTATGCTTTTCCTGAGGTCAACGTCATCGAGAGGGATGACTTCTCCCGTTCTAAAGAAATTTGGGACACTTTGGGACAACCGAGTGGAAAATACGACTATATGGTCAAGTACACCGCTCCCGAAAGCTCTCGTATCAGGCTCGAAGATATCCAGTCAACTGGATGGGGAGATACAGCTGAGAGCACAAATGCTATGCAAAATGCAACAGGGGAATCCTCCTACGATAATTCTGCTTGGGAGACAGATTCCAATGATCCTTCTCCACCAGAAATCAGCGTCATTTCTGAAGACAAATCAAGGAAGGTGCCAGACTTTGTGATTCACCGAGGAGTTCACCGCCAGTGGGTTGCTGTCGAGGTTCCGAAGGTCGTTCATCAGTCAAAGTAATTGCCATCTTTAACCTTTCACCCTGCCCAGGTGAAACGGATGTTTTGATAGGGCTCGCTTTCTGTAAATTTCCTTCTTCGCCTTTCCCGAAGCGAGTGAGTTTTGTTTTATAGGGCTGTAGTTTCAAGATTCGACTTGTTCATTAATAAAATAACGTCGTTCTGTAATTTCCGCATTAATTGCTGTTTTCTCTTTTTGCTTTTTCAGAAAATGGTAATCCTAAAAAAAACATTCAATAATAAAAACAAGCAGTAAAATAAATACACTGCACACACTTACATTTTCTCTATCTCTTCTAAACACGAATCATCACGTCATGCAGATTGCTTGTTTTATACCCCGTTGAAACATACGATCCGATGCCTTCTTCCAACTTTGAGTTCCCGGTATTCGAGGCTGAAGAAGAAAATGACAACGAAATTCCAGAAGAGATCTCCCGACTACTCAGACAAGAGGAAAGGTCCATTGAACCTCACAAAGAACCGTTGGAAACAGTAAACTTGGGTTCAGAAAAAGAGAGAAAAGAAATCAGGATCGGAGCACTGCTCAGTCCAACTGCCAGAGAGGGTTTGATAAAGCTTCTCAAAGAATTCCCCGATGTGTTCGCTTGGTCCTATCAGGATATGCCAGGGTTGGATACCAGCATCGTGGAACATCACTTACCGCTAAGATCAGAATGTGTGTTGATTACAGAGATCTAAACAAGGCAAGTCCAAAGGACGACTTTCCTTTACCACACATTGACATGCTGGTAGACAGCACAACAAAGTTCAAAGTTTTCTCCTTCATGGATGGATTCTCGGGCTATAACCAGATCAAAATGGCGCCGAAAGACAGGGAGAAAACTTCGTTCATTACCCCATGGGGTACCTTTTGTTACAAGGTAATGCCGTTCGGTTTGAAGAACGCCGGGGCAACCTATCAAAGGGCCATGACTACTCTGTTTCATGACATGATACACAAAGAAATCGAGGTATATGTCGATGATTTGATTACAAAATCAAGAACAGAGGATGAGCACGTTGAACATCTATCAAAATTGTTCGAACGTCTAAGAAAATTCAAGCTCCGCTTGAATCCCAACAAGTGCACCTTCGGTGTCCGTTCAGGGAAACTGCTAGGGTTCATCGTCAGCCAGAAAGGAATTGAAGTTGATCCTGACAAGGTCAAGGCCATTCAAGAAATGCCTTCTCCGAAAACTGAAAAACAAGTCAGAGGATTCCTGGGACGTTTGAACTACATCTCCAGATTCATATTCCTTATGACCGCCACTTGTGCGCCGATTTTCAAGTTATTGAAAAAGAACCAGGACTGCGTTTGGTCAGAAGATTGCCAAACCGCCTTCGACAGTATCAAGGAATATCTGTTGAATCCTCCGATTCTATCACCTCCAGTGGAAGGAAGACCATTGATCATTTACCTCACAGTCCTAGAGGACTCAATGGGATGTGTACTTGGCCAACAAGACGAAACTAAACGGAAAGAGTCTGCCATTTACTATCTAAGCAAGAAATTCACCGACTGCGAGACTCGGTACACAAGGCTTGAGAAAACTTGTTGCGCTTTGGCTTGGGCAGCCAAACGTCTTCGCCAGTACATGATTCGTCATACTACTTGGTTGGTCTCCGAAATGGATCCAATCAAGTACGTTTTCGAAAAACCTGCTCTCACAGGAAGGATTGCCCGTTGGCAGATGTTACTATTAGAATATGACATAGAGTACCATGCTCAGAAAGCCATTAAAGGAAGTATTTTAGCCGATCATTTGGCTCATCAACCGATTGACGATCAAGAATCAATCGGGTTTGACTTCCCAGACGAAGATGTCATGTATCTAAAGATGAAAGATTGCGATGAACCGCTACCCAGTGAAGGGCCAGAACCAGGTTCCCAGTGGGGACTTATCTTTGATGGAGCAGTCAATCATTATGGAAACGGAATTTAGGCAATCATTGTTACCCCTCAGGGTATCCACATTCCTTTCACTGCTAGACTTACGTTTAAATGTACGAACAACGAGGCCGAATACGAAGCTTGTATTATGGGTCTCGAAGAAGCGATTGATTTAAGGATCAAAAACTTGGACGTATATGGCGATTCAGCCCTGGTTATTAACCTGATAAAAGGAGATTGGAACACATACCAATCAGGATTGATTCCTTACAAAGACTATGCAAGAAGGTTGTTACCCTTCTTCAACAGAGTCGACTTTCATCACATCCCTCGTGATGAGAATCACATGGCTGATGCATTAGCCACTCTCTCTTCCATGATTAGTGTAGGTCGATGGAATGACATACCTAAGATCGACATCATGCGCCTTGAACGGCCCGCTTACATCTTCATGATTGAAGCAGTCATAGACGACAGACCTTGGTATCACGATATCAAATGCTTCCTTCATAAACAAGAGTACCCATCTGGGGCACTCAGAAAAGACAGGAAAACCCTCAGAAGATTGGCTGGAAACTTCTTCCTGAGCGGTGACACTCTTTATAAGAGAAATTTTGACATGGTTTTGCTCCGATGTGTCGACAGACCAGAAGCAGGCATGCTCATGAAAGAAATTCATGAAGGATCCTTTAGCACTCATGCCAACGGACACACAATGGCGAGAAAAATTCTCAGGGCCGGGTATTATTGGTTGACAATGGAATCCGACTGCTACAAGTACATGAGGAGGTGTCACAAGTGTCAGATATACTCCGACAAAATTCATGTACCGCCATCACATCTCAAAGTTCTTTCTTCCCCGTGGCCTTTTTCCATATGGGGAATCGACATGATTGGTATGATTGAGCCCAAGGCTTCAAACGGACATCGGTTCATCCTGGTAGCCATTGACTATTTCACCAAGTGGGTCGAAGCAGCGTCATTCGCCAATGTAACCCGACAAGTGGTGGTCCGATTTATCAAAAACAATATCATCTGCCGTTATGGTGTTCCAAGCGAGATCATTACTGATAATGGATCTAACTTGAACAATAAGATGATGAAAGAGTTGTGTACAGAGTTCAAGATCGAACACCATAACTCATCTCCCTACCGACCCAAGATGAACGGAGTGGTAGAAGCGGCTAACAAGAACATCAAGAAGATCGTTCAAAAGATGGTTGTAACCTATAAAAATTGGCACGAGATGCTACCCTTTGCTCTTCATGGTTATCGCACATCTGTCCGCACTTCAACAGGGGCTACCCCTTTCTCTCTAGTATATGGCATGGAGGCAGTTCTCCCCATGGAAGTAGAGATCCCATCAATCCGGGTATTGATGTAAGCTCAGCTCACCGAAGCTGAATGGTGTCAAAGTCGACACGACGAACTGAATCTGATCGAAGAAAAGAGAATCACGGCACTATGCCATGGTCAGTTGTATCAACAAAGGATGAAGAGGGCGTTCGACAAAAAGGTTCGGCCTCGTGTCTTCAGGAAAGGAGACCTCGTGCTCAAGAAGCTACAATCATTTCTCACTGACTCTCGGGGCAAATGGACCCCGAATTATGATGGCCCCTATGGGGTCACGAAAGCTTTCTCAGGCGGCGCCTTGAGACTTGCAACCATGGACGGAGAGGAATTTGCCTACCCCACGAATGTTGATGTAGTCAAGAAATACTTCGCCTAAACTAAAAAAAAAATAAAAAAAAACGTCTCGGTGGATTGAAAACCCGAAAGGGCAGTCCAGGTAAAAGTTAGAGACATGAAAAAAAAAGAATCATCCCGATGGATTGGAAATCTCATAGTACAATCCAGGCAAAAATTAGGGATAATGGCAAGTAACTATGTTCAACAGAGGCAAGTCCCTTAGCAGCAGTTACATCATCCATCGGAGGAAAACTCCAGTCAAGGTCATCTTCGACAGAAGCTCAGGATGTCCCGAACTCAAAGTTGGTAGAAGGATAGTGGTCGTTATGTTTCAACGTAGCCCTTTTCCCTGTAAATTACCGTTTTCTAACTTTGTATATACTCTTTGGAATCACGCATTTGGCTGATCTCCATCTTATCAATAAAATTTGAGCCCTTGTGCTTTTGTTTGTAATTCTTTACTTGTTTTAGCTTTACAGAACGATGTTGTTTAAACTTAATCAGCGATTCTTGAAATAAAACAAAAATGAATTTACTTGTTAAAACTTTTTCTGCTTTTAAAATAAAGATGGCATTTCTTTTGACTGTTGAACATCAGAAGAACATCGATCGCTTCTCCCGAAGTAAGCAAATTTCAAAGTGCAGAATCAAAGTACTCCTTCTAAGCCAGTATGCCTGAATGAAGGGATCAACTGTGTCAGAGACCTTGTTTCGTCTGACATCCTCGGCCGAGTTCTCATCTCCTAAGCCCGATCAACATAGCTCCCCGCGTGGACTATCTCTCCTAAGCAAGGTGGAATTGCTATTCTGAATCAACGGTACTTCTTCGCCCCACGATGGCCGAGTATTCAATTGTGTTCATCCATTAGTCTGTATGTCGCGTCTGTTTTGTCAGCATAAACATACATACTTCATGCATTTTATTTGCGTTCGCATTTCGTATTGCATCACTATCACTTGAGTCGGTCTTGTCCCCTAGTGATAAACAGTTTTCTCAATCGAGTTTGTCAGTTCTTTCCTCGTCAAGAAGTGTTACGTCTGCACAATCTCGCCACCAGTGTATCTTTAGATCAGAGTCGGCACTTGGCCACTTTGATAACTTGAACCTCTGAAAGATCAGAGAACCTTCAACAAACATCACTCTTCGCCATTGAAGATGATATCCTTGCTTTCCCGGATTAAAGAAAATCCACAGAGAAAGCCTCGTGATCAGAGATTCGGCAGTACATCAGTATTTCTCCGAAAAGTCGTTGATGAAAAGGTCATCGACACCTCAAAATTGGACCCCATCATATGGCGTTTCTTCGGGAAGATCCCGAGAAAAGTATGATGAAAGATCCCAAACGAAAACAGTCTCTCAAGAGACTCGCTTTCCCCAGTAGAATCGACAGATGGCATCTCCAACAGAGAAGTTTGTACAACTCTACAACTCATACGACTGGGTTCCCCAGCAAGTCTGACATCAAAACTTTTTCCACTCAAATGGCATCTCCCCAAGAAAATTCGGCGAGAAGTTTGAGGAAAGCCGCTATGAATAGCGTCCCTTGTCAAGAAAGTTTATTGACAAAAGAAACTAAGACCAGTGCTTGGTAGGAAACCAGGATCGAGGGGAAGTTTAAATCAGAAACTAAGACCAGTTCCTTGGTAAGAAACCAGGATCGAGGGGAAGTTTAAATCAGAAACTAAGACCAGTTCCTTGGTAAGAAACCAGGATCGAGGGGAAGTTTAAATCAGAAACTAAGACCAGTTCCTTGGTAAGAAACCAGGATCGAGGGGAAGTTTAAATCAGAAACTAAGACCAGTTCCTTGGTAGGAAACCAGGATCGAGGGGAAGTTTATTTCAAAAGAGACTGAGACCAGTTCCTTGGTAGGAAACCAGGATCGAGGGGAAGTTTACCTTTTCTAAGCATCATTGCTTAAGAAGATGAATGTGTAAGCTACCATTCATAACCACCATCAAAATTTCGGATATTCCGATATTTAATCCTCTTGCACCCCGAATGCTCGAATTCTAACGTCATTCATACCTTCGGGTCCAAGAAGATTAAATAGGGGCATCTGTAATACCCCAAATTTTGACCACTTAGATTTCCCATCATTGTGAAAAGCATCATCACAATGTGGATGAACCATCATGCTTCATCAGTCTCCCCAAAGATGGGTGAGCATCCAATACAATCAAAATTAGGGTTTCAAGCCCTCTCTGAGCTTTAGACAAAGGATCAATTAAGAAATGACATGATCTTCAACTTGTCTAATCTCTCAAACATCCACAATGGATCAAAAAGGACTCCCACTTCAAGGATTAAGCACAAGGCTGCTCCCTTCTAGGTGGATCAAGTCTCAAGATCGACAGTGTCACCAAATTAGGGTTTTGGTCAACCAGGGCCTCCAGATGGAAATTTTCATCTGGGCATAAGGCAATGATCCAAAACATGACCTAATATACTTCATGGAACCTCATGGACCCATGCATCAAGTCAATTTTGTCTCAGGGGATGCATTCATCAAAAATCAGGAATTAGGGTTTCTTGACCTAATTCACCCCTAAGTTGACTTTTGGGACAAACCATGAGCCAAGACCTCAAGACATGATTTGAGGGTCTCTAATACACCATATTGATCCATTTGGAACAATGGATTGATCCAAGAAGCTTGAGCAACAAGTTTCATTTTCATCTGCACCACAATTAGGGTTTTAAGGGAAAAGTCAACTGTAACTTTGACTTTTGACCAAAACATGATCCCAAACCCTAATACATGATTGAATATACCCTATGACACCCATGGAACATGTCCATCAAGTTTGATTTAGGTCAAGGACATGATTTCCTAAAGAATTGCACAGTTTGGAATTCATCTAATAAAAAGTCAACTGTGCACAAAAGTCAACTTTGACTTTTTGAGATTTTTCACCAAAATGGATTTTTAACCCTAAAATGATGTTAATGTATGATTTGAATCATCATTCATCAAGAAAAATCAAGAAAAGTGAGATAACTTGTAAAAGGGGTAACCATAAAACTTAGAAATTTTTCTAAGTTAAAAATAAAGTGGCAAAGGTATCAACTTTGGAGGACCATAACTCCTAAACCACAAGGCCAATTTTTTCCATCCAAAGCTTGATTTGTAGATCTCACTGCCCTCTACAAAAAATTCAACTAGGACTAACTCCAATTCCTTATGGATTTTGAGCTATGAGTGAGCCAAAGTGGCTGAAAATGTGAAAAAATACCATTTTCCAACACTTAGAAAAATTCTGCCTAAAACAGAATTTTGTTGAAACACCAAAACTTGTGGGATTTTTGCACATAGATGCAAGCTGAATCAGTCCCAAAGTTAAACGTCAATGTTGTTGCATATGTTGCTAAGAATTCAAAGGGCTCAACAGCATGAATTGATTCAACTCAAGCCATGAGAAATCCATGCCCAAAGTCATGCTGCTGCAAGCTGTTTTGGAAAAATCAGTTTGCATGTTTGCTTATCTCACACGATTTTGAGCCAAAGACTGAGGATCAGCATGCCACTTGTGTTCAAACTAAATACATTGCATCTAATCCAACTGATAAATCTGAGTAAAAAAGCCAAAGAACCTTCCAACTTGAAATTCATCCACTTTGGCACTTTTTGCCTTGAATTCAAAATGCATTTATGTGGAAGAGTGCATTGTCAAGATTCTCACTCTCCTCAGTCAAGTTCTCTGATTAAACAACATTAAAAACATCTGAAGAATGTGATTTCAGTCAAGGCATAGCTGATCTATTTGGAGCAGCTGTTATGCCTAGTGCAAGAGGCATTTATGCCAAGCCAATCCAAGCAAATGTGATCTGATCCAGCTGCCATTCACTATTCCTCCAAGACAAGAGTTGATCACCTATAAATAGAGGTCTCAATGGATCACTCAACTCACCCCAAAGCCAGTTACAGCACTGCTTTCTCTCATTCTTTCTTGAACTTCAAGTTTTCTTGTTTTTGAGTAACCACTATCGGGTTTTGAGTTGCAGCCATAAGCAATCAATTCCAATTGCTCAAACACATCACATATGATGTATTTGAGGTGTCCAAGTGCTTAAACAACATCTGTAACACTCCCAGCTCAAAATCACTCTTCAACCAAGCCATTTTGCTTCAGTTTTGCAGGTGGAGGTCTCCAGCTTGATCCAGAGAATTTCAAAGTTTTCCAAAGCTTGCAACACACTCCATAACATCCATTGAAGCTGTAGGGATCATCAATTCAAGACTAGAACACCATCTGGGCAAAGTTCCATTTCAGCTTGCATCAAGGTGAGCTTCAAACTCAAACTCCATGATCCATGCATATTTCCTCGCATGATAATTTTGCCATTTGATTACCATCATATGCTGATTGTTTTGCCTCAATAAATTTGATCATAGACCTCATAACCATGCTTGCACGATTGCTTTTCCAAATTAGGGTTCATCTGTGTTCATCATGATTATTTCACTCCACACTGAAAATGAATAAAATTGGGTATTGCCATCTTGTTCCTTGTGAAAAAACGCACGAGTTTGGTGTTTGAATCATGTCCAATGGTTGAGAGATGAGTGAGATAGGGTGCTTCATGCACGAGCTCGGGGAAGGAGATGGCCATGGCGCCATTTTCAGAAAACCAACCAAGTTCTCTATATAATTTTCACTTGCCATATATTTAATGAATTGGCATTGCGCCCCAGCGGTTCATCAGCTGGTTTTGTGAGTATTAGCAAGCGAGAGGTCTGGGGTTCGAATCCCCCTAGCCCCAGACTTCTTTTTATCACTTTTTTATTTTATTATTTTTCATACTATTATTTTTAATGATTTGAAAAATTAATAACTCCTTCAATTTTTATCATTTTTTATTAGTTCTTTTTGCAATAATTCACAAAAATGTTAAAATATTTTATTTGAATAAAAAAATCCCAAAAATATTATTTATTTTATATAATTGATATTTTTGCAAAGAATTAATATTTTAATTGTTTTTAACATTTGAAATATTATTTCCACAATGATTTTGCAACTTTTAATGCTTTCTATTTGTTTTGTAGGTCAATACTTAATTTTTTGAAGCATTAATCCAAGATCACAATTTGTTTTCCATGTGTTAAACAATTTTTGATCATTTTAATTGAATTTTTATTCAATTAAATACATTTTGAAAACAAATTAGGGTTTTGGATTAATTCAACCCTCATAAATCATTTTCAAAACTCTTTGGGCCTCTTGAGAGAGTGTAAGACCCATCCCCCCTTGTACAAAAACTTTTTGGGCCTCACTCATTATATAAGTCCCTCTGTACAAGTAAACGGCGCGATCGTCACCCGTTTAAAAATAAAAATCATCTGGGCCTCTCCTTGAGCTATAAGACCCATTCAAAACACTTTGGGCCTCTATTAGAGTGTAAGACCCAATCTCCCTTTTAACCAAAACATTTTGGGCCTCACTTATTGTATAAGTCCCTCTGCGTTAAAAGAAAACCTCGGCGCGATCGCCATTTTTAAACGAAAAATCATTTGGGCCTACCCTCGTGTTATAAGCCCCACTCTTTTTCTTTAAACCTTTTTGGGCCTCTTGAGAGAGTGTAAGACCCATCCCTTTGTACAGAAAACCTTTTTGGGCCCCAGTCACTTGTATAAGTCCCTCTGTACAAATTCAAACAGTGCGCTCACTGATAAAACTCTGGGCCTCTCCTTGAACTGTAAGCCCCAAATCTTTCTTTTTCAAAGCACTTTCTCCTTTGATTTTGAATATACTTTTGTTTTTTATCTTTCTTTGTTGAACAACTAACCAAACAGCATGGAAGCACTACAATCGAGTAAGTGGTTAACGCTTTCATTTACTGCTTTCATATTATAAACTGTATTGTGGGGCTGCTCACTGTAAGTCTCCTTTCATAAACTCATATCTACTGTGTAATAATAGTATAGATATTTCGAGTTTCCCCGGCAACTACGTCTAGAACTAAGTGACGCCGTTTCATTTATTCCTAGAAATAGACGCCTAGATCCCCAATAGGAGCACCAGATACAGTCTTCTCTTCGGCTGTCCTCCTTAGGAATTGTCAAGGAACTCTATTCCCAAAGATGAATGTATTCTCCGTGAATGGCATCTTTGAGTTTCTTCCAAATTCTCGAACTTTCCTGACTTGATCTATTCCTTGTGGATAGCTTGCCTTGAATGTCTCGGGGTTTGGGTACCCACTACGGTCATAATCTTGGACCTTAACTAAGGAACCCTCTTTCAAAGCTAAAAGTCGCTGGATAGTAAACCTCGCACGTTTACCAGTGGTTTTCATCTTTAAAAGAGTTATCTCTCCTAATGGAAAGGAGATGATAGACCCACGGGCTTCTTAAAAGCATCGGCCTCCTCTTGGGCATTATTCAAGGACCCTACGGCTTCTTAGGAGTATTCACAACCTCCTCTTAGGCTTCGTATAATGATCTCTTCCTCCGGGAATGATAGCCTCCTCTTGGGCTTCGTACAAGGACCAGTCGGCTTCTTAAAAGATTCCAGCCTCCTCTTGGGCTTCGTACAAATTGTCCCGACGACCTCCTAGAGGTATAGGAACAGAACCTAGTCATCCTCATAGAATAGTCCTTTCATAGAGTCTACTATTGTTTCTCGAAGCATAGTACAAAAGATAAAACTCTAGACTTGGATAGTCTAACTTCCTTGAGTCTCAAAGACATTCTCAAGCACCCTCCGTTAAATAGGAAGGAAACCCGCAGACTCGGATAGTCTCGATACATGAGATCATAGTCAATACATATACAAAACCCAACATAGAAGAAAAGAAATCAACCAAACACTTCACGGATTGTCGGAGCCGATCGATGAGAAATCCACCTCGGATCATCCACATGCAAGCTTCCATGTTGTTTTCTAAGCTAATCGACTAAAAAAATGAAGTTTGATAGAGTTGGAGCAAGAATCCCCAAAACCATCCTCTAAAAAATCCTGAAAAATGAGGTTTATAGGTGGTTTTTGCTGCCCAGGTTCGCACTGCGAACCCCCGTTCGCACTGCGAACATATGCTGTCTTAACTTCCTCCAGAATGGTGTTTTTCATGCTTCCAGGCACTTTTTATTCGCCCCGGGTTCGCAGTGCGAACTCGCCAGCGAGTGCTCGCCACGGGGGTTTGCAGTGCGAACATGACAGCAAACCAGAATTTGTTTTGATCATAACTCATGAACCGTAACTCCGATTGACGCACGGTTTGAAGCGTTGGAAAGCTTATTCAATGCTCTTTATGAATATGCAAAAATACCATTGCTGGAACACCTGTAAAAATAAATTAAAATCAATTAAACTCAATGATATTTACACGGTACCGCACTATACACCGAAAACGTAAAGTAAACGTATTTACGAATAGAGCGGGGTTTATTCAACCAATTTTAACACAAAGTAACGATAATTGCAACAAAACTTATATACAAAAATAGGTACATTTTGCACTTATCAAACTCTCCCCAACTTACATAATTGTTTGTCCACAAACAAGAATCAAACAAACTTGAACATGCACAAGCAATATCCAAAGAATGACGAATCAACAGGTTTTGAAAAACGGAAACGAATGAATGGTTCAAATGAAAATGGTACACACAAAAAGTAAATACTTACCACTAAACTACGACGACAACATAGTCACGAAACAAATGCAAAATACAAAAATTCATGCCGAACATTCTTAAACAACACAAGTTCCAAAGTGAATCACACCTAGCAAAAACAATCATCGGTAGATGAAAAACACACAATAAGGTACTTTACACTCACACAACACTCATGCAAACGAAAGACTAAATTATTTATACATCCACAAATTCACATTGAAAATACAAAGGCAAGAATCACAAGGACTTTCAAGGTTGTAACGTGGTCGGGTAAACAAACAAGGGGCAATTTCTAAAGGTAATTGAAACAAAAACTTGCCTAAACCTAAGGGAGTGAAAACTCACAAAGATTCACACACAAAATTTCAACAAACTTCTTCCACAATCCCAAGTGCTACACAATACACAATACTTATTTAGCACAACTATTGAAACTCTTTTTGTTTCCTTTTTCAAGGATTTTTCTTTTTCTTCTTTTTTCTTTCTTTTTCTCTTTCACAAATTTTTCTCTTTTTTTCTTTTCTTTTTCAATCCTCATAGAATCCAACCAATGAGTATACAATCATCCTCTCCCCAACTTGAATTCAACCGCACCATCATGTGAATACTCCCTGCTTTCTAAGGCAAGGAAAAAAATCCATACAACAACACAAAGTTGAGGTCCTAGAAAAAAACAAAATTCATTCAAAAATAACTGAACTAAATACTCATAGACAAGCATTAAGTTCAAATAGAAACATGGATCAAAAAGCTCAAAGGGGTTACGAATTCTCACACACTCACAAGGTGAATTGACTATTTGGCTAAGGTAGTTGTGCTCAAAATGAAACAATTGCCTTGATCCTTTTCATGCATTCATATAATCAACACAAACAAAAGATTCAACATAACAAAATTCAGTTAGAACAAGAATGTTAGTTCTCCGCACATATATGATCAATCGAAAGCCACCACACAAAAAGGTTGAGAACTAAAGTGATTCACAATAGAACAAGTATACAAAAGAATGGATGGCATGGAAGTTTGTAAAATGCCTAAGTATCATGAATATGCTAAAGTATAGAAAGCGATAAATACATACCTCAGACGAGTACAAAACTTAACAAAATCATTACCATACATCCGCAAGTTGAAACGAACCAACTTGGAAAATCACAAAAGCATCCTCAAGTAAGTCAATCAAAATCTGTGAGCAAACAACAACCAAAAACATTCGAAAAGAAAAACTATAAAACATGCTTGTTTTACGTCGTAAGCTCGACGCCTTTACGGTGCTTAATTAGAAACTTCCTCTCTTCATGCCATGGTGATGTCTCACCGCGCAACCAAAAGCAAGCGTCCTAACCAAACACTTGAACAAACGTTACGGGAACAAAATGTATACAACACTTGAACAAACATAATGGAAACAAACAATATATACGATATATACAAAACTCAAAAACAAAGAAACTACCGCAATGCGATTCAATATCAAAACCGATCCCCGGCAACGGTGCCATTTTGTTGAATGCAGAATAGGGCAAGCAAGCAAAAATATTTATTTTCGGAAGAATTCTCTCCGGGATTTATGTCGTGTCCACAGAGATCGGTTCGAGGGAAAGAATGTCGTTCGACAGTCTCTCGCGTTTATGAGTTTGGTTTTGAATGGTTTCAAACAAGAAAACAGAAAAGTAAACATTAAAACATAAAACAAATTCATTCTTCAGAGAGAAAAACTCGTCCGGCAATGCATATAAATCACTCCTCACAAACTTAAACTTACCGACCAGTTATACTGCACCTACAATACTCCTCAATATCACCCAGCATCGCTCACAACAAAGGTTATGTCTAACGCACAGTTGAGATAACAACCGTGTCACTCTCTTCGTCACTCTCGCGAGCGAAGCCTCGAAACACGGAAGACATTAAGCTTCGACGCCTATTGAAGATTGTTAGCTCTAAATTTATCTCTAGAATCCAGAAACTAACAGAAAATCACCCCTAATCGAAGTTTGCGACGGTTATCTCTAACGCAACCCAAACCCCGCGCATAAAGCAAAAATCAGAGACAATCACCAATAAAGATTTGTAAAGCAAGTTTTATACAATGCCATGGGCGACAAATATACATGAGATCACAGTCAATACATATACAAAACCCAACATAGAAGAAAAACACAAAGAAGAAAAGAAATGAACCAAACACTTCACGGATTGTCGGAGCCGATCGATGAGAAATCATCCTCGGTTCATCCACATGAAAGCTTCCATGTGGTTTTCTAAGCTAATCTACTGAAAAAATGAAGTTTGATAGAGTTGGAGTAAGAATCCCCAAAACCATCCTCTAAAAAATGCTGAAAAATGAAGTTTATAGGTGGTTTTTGCTGCCCAGGTTCGCACTGCGAACATATGCTATCTTAACTTCCTCCAGAATGGTGTTTTTCATGCTTCCAGGCACTTTTTATTCGCCCCGGGTTCGCAGTGCGAACTCGCCAGCGAGTGCTCGCCACGGGGGTTTGCAGTGCGAACATGACAGCAAACCAGAATTTGTTTTGATCATAACTCATGAACCGTAACTCCGATTGACGCACGGTTTGAAGCGTTGGAAAGCTTATTCAATGATCTTTATGAATATGGAAAAATCCCATTGCTGGAACACCTGTAAAAATAAATGAAAATCAATTAAACTCAATGATATTTACACAGTACCGCACTATACACCGAAAACGTAAAGTAAACGTATTTACGAATAGAGTGGGGTTTATTTAACCAATTTTAACACAAAGTAATGATAAGTGCAACAAAACTTATATATAAAAATAGGTACATTTTGCACTTATCAAACTCTCCCCAACTTACATAATTGTTTGTCCACAAACAAGAATCAAACAAACTTGAACATGCACAAGCAATATCCAAAGAATGACGAATCAACAGGTTTTGAAAAACGGAAACGAATGAATGGTTCAAATGAAAACGATACACACAAAAAGTAAATACTTACCACTAAACTACGACGACAACATAGTCACGAAACAAATGCAAAATACAAAAATTCATGCCGAACATTCTTAAACAACACAAGTTCCAAAGTGAATCACACCTAGCAAAAACAATCATCGGTAGATGAAAAACACACAATAAGGTACTTTACACTCACACAACACTCATGCAAATGAAAGACTAAATTATGCATACATCCACAAATTCACATTGAAAATACAAAGGCAAGAATCACAAGGACTTTCAAGGTTGTAACGTGGTCGGGTAAACAAACAAGGGGCAATTTCTAAAGGTAATTGAAACAAAAACTTGCCTAAACCTAAGGGAGTGAAAACTCACAAAGATTCACACACAAAATTTCAACAAACTTCTTCCACAATCCCAAGTGCTACATAATACACAATACTTATTTAGCACAATTATTGAAACTCTTTTTGTTTCCTTTTTCAAGGATTTTTCTTTTTCTTCTTTTTTCTTTCTTTTTCTCTTTCACAAATTTTTCTCTTTTTTTCTTTTCTTTTTCAATCCTCATAGAATCCAACCAATGAGTATACAATCATCCTCTCCAACTTGAATTCAACCGCACCATCATGTGAATACTCCCTACTGTCTAAGGCAAGGAAAAAAATCCATACAACAACACAAAGTTGAGGTCCTAGAAAAAAACAAAATTCATTCAAAAATAACTGAACTAAATACTCATAGACAAGCATTAAGTTCAAATAGAAACATGGATCAAAAAGCTCAAAGGGGTTACGAATTCTCACACACTCACAAGGTGAATTGACTATTTGGCTAAGGTAGTTGTGCTCAAAATGAAACAATTGCCTTAATCCTTTTCATGCATTCATATAATCAACACAAACAAAAGATTCAACATAATAAAATCCAGTTAGAACAAGAATGTTGGTTCTCCGCGCATATATGATCAATGGAAAGCCACCACACAAAAAGGTTGAGAACTAAAGTGATTCACAATAGAACAAGTATACAAAAGAATGGATGGCATGGAAGTTTGTAAAATGCCTAAGTATCATGAATATGCTAAAGTATAGAAAGCGATAAATACATACCTCAGACGTGTACAAAACTTAACAAAATCATTACCATACATCCGCAAGTTGAAACGAACCAACTTGGAAAATCACAAAAGCATCCTCAAGTAAGTCAATCAAAATCTGTGAGCAAACAACAACCAAAAACATTCGAAAAGAAAAACTATAAAACATGCTTGTTTTACGTCGTAAGCTCGACACCTTTACGGTGCTTAATTAGAAACTTCCTCTCTTCATGCCATTGTGATGTCTCACCGCGCAACCAAAAGTAAGCGTCCTAACCAAACTCTTGAACAAACGTTACGGGAACAAAATGTATACAACACTTGAACAAACATAATGGAAACAAACAATATATACGATATATACAAAATTCAAAAACAAAGAAACTACCGCAATGCGATTCAATATCAAAACCGATCCCCGGCAACGGCACCATTTTGTTGAATGCAGAATAGGGCAAGCAAGCAAAAATATTTATTTTCGGAAGAATTCCCTCCGGGATTTATGTCGTGTCCACAGAGATCGGTTCGAGGGAAAGAATGTCGTTCGACAGTCTCTCGCGTTTATGAGTTTGGTTTTGAATGGTTTCAAACAAGAAAACAAAAAAGTAAACATTAAAACATAAAACAAATTCATTCTTCAGAGAGAAAAACTCATCCGGCAATACATATAAATCACTCCTCACAAACTTAAACTTACCGACCAGTTATACTCCACCTACAATACTCCTCAATATCACCCAGCATCGCTCACAACAAAGGTTATGTCTAACGCACAGTTGAGATAACAACCGTGTCACTCTCTTCGTCACTCTCGCGAGCAAAGCCTCGAAACACGGAACGCATTAAGCTTCGACGCCTATTGAAGATTGTTAGCTCTAAATCTATCTCTAGAATCCAGAAACTAACAGACAATCATCCCTAATCGAAGTTTGCGACGGTTATCTCTAACGCAACCCAAACCCCGCGCATAAAGCAAAAATCAGAGACAATCACCAATAAAGATTTGTAAAGCAAGTTTTATACAATGCCATGGGCGACAAATATACATGAGATCATAGTCAATACATATACAAAACCCAACATAGAAGAAAAACACAAAGAAGAAAAGAAATGAACCAAACACTTCACGGATTGTCGGAGCTGATCGATGAGAAATCCACCTCGGATCATCCACATGCAAGCTTCCATGTTGTTTTCTAAGCTAATCTACTGAAAAAATGAAGTTTGATAGAGTTGGAGCAATCCCCAAAACCATCCTCTAAAAAATGCTGAAAGATGAAGTTTATAGGTGGTTTTTGCTGCCCAGGTTCGCACTGCGAACCCCCGTTCGCACTGCGAACATATGCTGTCTTAACTTCCTCCAGAATGGTGTTTTTCATGCTTCCAGGCACTTTTTATTTGCCCCGGGTTCGCAGTGCGAACTCGCCAGCGAGTGCTCGCCACGGGGGTTTGCAGTGCGAACATGACAGCAAACCAGAATTTGTTTTGATCATAACTCATGAACCGTAACTCCGATTGACGCACGGTTTGAAGCGTTGGAAAGCTTATTCAATGCTCTTTATGAATATGGAAAAATCCCATTGCTGGAACACCTGTAAAAATAAATTAAAATCAATTAAACTCAATGATATTTACACGGTACCGCACTATACACCGAAAACGTAAAGTAAACGTATTTACAAATAGAGCGGGGTTTATTCAACCAATTTTAACACAAAGTAATGATAAGTGCAACAAAACTTATATACAAAAATAGGTACATTTTGCACTTATCAAACTCTCCCCAACTTACATAATTGTTTGTCCACAAACAAGAATCAAACAAACTTGAACATGCACAAGCAATATCCAAAGAATGACGAATCAACAGGTTTTGAAAAACGGAAACGAATGAATGGTTCAAATGAAAACGGTACACACAAAAAGTAAATACTTACCACTAAACTACGACGACAACATAGTCACGAAACAAATGCAAAATACAAAAATTCATGCCGAACATTCTTAAACAACACAAGTTCCAAAGTGAATCACACCTAGCAAAAACAATCATCGGTAGATGAAAAACACACAATAAGGTACTTTACACTCACACAACACTCATGCAAACGAAAGACTAAATTATGCATACATCCACAAATTCACATTGAAAATACAAAGGCAAGAATCACAAGGACTTTCAAGGTTGTAACGTGGTCGGATAAACAAACAAGGGGCAATTTCTAAAGGTAATTGAAACAAAAACTTGCCTAAACCTAAGGGAGTGAAAACTCACAAAGATTCACACACAAAATTTCAACAAACTTCTTCCACAATCCCAAGTGCTACACAATACACAATACTTATTTAGCACAATTATTGAAACTCTTTTTGTTTCCTTTTTCAAGGATTTTTCTTTTTCTTCTTTTTTCTTTCTTTTTCTCTTTCACAAATTTTTCTCTTTTTTTCTTTTCTTTTTCAATCCTCATAGAATCCAACCAATGAGTATACAATCATCCTCTCCCCAACTTGAATTCAACCGCACCATCATGTGAATACTCCCTGCTTTCTAAGGCAAGGAAAAAAATCCATACAACAACACAAAGTTGAGGTCCTAGAAAAAAACAAAATTCATTCAAAAATAACTGAACTAAATACTCATAGACAAGCATTAAGTTCAAATAGAAATATGGATCAAAAAGCTCAAAGGGGTTACGAATTCTCACACACTCACAAGGTGAATTGACTATTTGGCTAAGGTAGTTGTGCTCAAAATGAAACAATTGCCTTGATCCTTTTCATGCATTCATATAATCAACACAAACAAAAGATTCAACATAATAAAATCCAGTTAGAACAAGAATGTTGGTTCTCCGCGCATATATGATCAATGGAAAGCCACCACACAAAAAGGTTGAGAACTAAAGTGATTCACAGTAGAACAAGTATACAAAAGAATGGATGGCATGGAAGTTTGTAAAATGCCTAAGTATCATGAATATGCTAAAGTATAGAAAGCGATAAATACATACCTCAGACGTGTACAAAACTTAACAAAATCATTACCATACATCCGCAAGTTGAAACGAACCAACTTGGAAAATCACAAAAGCATCCTCAAGTAAGTCAATCAAAATCTGTGAGCAAACAACAACCAAAAACATTCGAAAAGAAAAACTATAAAACATGCTTGTTTTACGTCGTAAGCTCGACGCCTTTACGGTGCTTAATTAGAAACTTCCTCTCTTCATGCCATGGTGATGTCTCACCGCGCAACCAAAAGCAAGCGTCCAAACCAAACACTTGAACAAACGTTACGGGAACAAAATGTATACAACACTTGAACAAACATAATGGAAACAAACAATATATACGATATATACAAAACTCAAAAACAAAGAAACTACCGCAATGCGATTCAATATCAAAACCGATCCCCGGCAACGGCGCCATTTTGTTGAATGCAGAATAGGGCAAGCAAGCAAAAATATTTATTTTTGGAAGAATTCCCTCCGGGATTTATGTCGTGTCCAAAGAGATCGGTTCGAGGGAAAGAATGTCGTTCGACAGTCTCTCGCGTTTATGAGTTTGGTTTTGAATGGTTTCAAACTAGAAAACAGAAAAGTAAACATTAAAACATAAAACAAATTCATTCTTCAGAGAGAAAAACTCGTCCGGCAATGCATATAAATTACTCCTCACAAACTTAAACTTACCGACCAGTTATACTCCACCTACAATACTCCTCAATATCACCCAGCATCGATCACAACAAAGGTTATGTCTAACGCACAGTTGAGATAACAACCGTGTCACTCTCTTCGTCACTCTCGCGAGCGAAGCCTCGAAACACGGAAGGCATTAAGCTTCGACGCCTATTGAAGATTGTTAGCTCTAAATCTATCTCTAGAATCCAAAAACTAACAGACAATCATCCCTAATCGAAGTTTGCGACGGTTATCTCTAACGCAACCCAAACCCCGCGCATAAAGCAAAAATCAGAGACAATCACCAATAAAGATTTGTAAAGCAAGTTTTATACAACGCCATGGGCAACAAATATACATGAGATCATACTCAATACATATACAAAACCCAACATAGAAGAAAAACACAAAGAAGAAAAGAAATGAACCAAACACTTCACGGATTGTCGGAGCCGATCGATGAGAAATCCACTTCGGATCATCCACATGCAAGCTTCCATGTTGTTTTCTAAGCTAATCTACTGAAAAAATGAAGTTTGATAGAGTTGGAGCAAGAATCCCGAAAACCATCCTCTAAAAAATGATGAAAAATGAAGTTTATAGGTGGTTTTTGCTGCCCAGGTTCGCAATGCGAACCCCCGTTCGCACTGCGAACATATGCTGCCTTAACTTCCTCCAGAATGATGTTTTTCATGCTTCCAGGCACTTTTTATTCGCCCCGGGTTCGCAGTGCGAACTCGCCAGCGAGTGCTCGCCACGGGGGTTTGCAGTGCGAACATGACAGCAAACCAGAATTTGTTTTGATCATAATTCATAAACCGTAACTCCGATTGACGCACGGTTTGAAGCGTTGGAAAGCTTATTCAATGCTCTTTATGAATATGGAAAAATCCCATTGCTGGAACACCTGTAAAAATAAATTAAAATCAATTAAACTCAATGATATTTACACGGTACCGCACTATACACTGAAAACGTAAAGTAAACGTATTTACGAATAGAGCGGGGTTTATTCAACCAATTTTAACACAAAGTAATGATAAGTGCAACAAAACTTATATACAAAAATAGGTACATTTTGCACTTATCAAACTCTCCCCAACTTACATAATTGTTTGTCCACAAACAAGAATCAAACAAACTTGAACATGCACAAGCAATATCCAAAGAATGACGAATCAACAGGTTTTGAAAAACGGAAACGAATGAATGGTTCAAATGAAAACGGTACACACAAAAAGTAAATACTTACCACTAAACTACGACGACAACATAGTCACGAAACAAATGCAAAATACAAAAATTCATGCCGAACATTCTTAAACAACACAAGTTCCAAAGTGAATCACACCTAGCAAAAACAATCATCGGTAGATGAAAAACACACAATAAGGTACTTTACACTCACACAACACTCATGCAAACGAAAGACTAAATTATGCATACATCCACAAATTCACATTGAAAATACAAAGGCAAGAATCACAAGGACTTTCAAGGTTGTAACGTGGTCGGGTAAACAAACAAGGGGCAATTTCTAAAGGTAATTGAAACAAAAACTTACCTAAACCTAAGGGAGTGAAAACTCACAAAGATTCACACACAAAATTTCAACAAACTTCTTCCACAATCCCAAGTGCTACACAATACACAATACTTATTTAGCACAATTATTGAAACTCTTTTTGTTTCCTTTTTCAAGGATTTTTCTTTTTCTTCTTTTTTCTTTCTTTTTCTCTTTCACAAATTTTTCTCTTTTTTTCTTTTCTTTTTCAATCCTCATAGAATCCAACCAATGAGTATACAATCATCCTCTCCCCAACTTGAATTCAACCGCACCATCATGTGAATACTCCCTGCTTTCTAAGGCAAGGAAAAAAATCCATACAACAACACAAAGTTGAGGTCCTAGAAAAAAACAAAATTCATTCAAAAATAACTGAACTAAATACTCATAGACAAGCATTAAGTTCAAATAGAAATATGGATCAAAAAGCTCAAAGGGGTTACGAATTCTCACACACTCACAAGGTGAATTGACTATTTGGCTAAGGTAGTTGTGCTCAAAATGAAACAATTGCCTTGATCCTTTTCATGCATTCATATAATCAACACAAACAAAAGATTCAACATAATAATATCCAGTTAGAACAAGAATGTTGGTTCTCCGCGCATATATGATCAATGGAAAGCCACCACACAAAAAGGTTGAGAACTAAAGTGATTCACAGTAGAACAAGTATACAAAAGAATGGATGGCATGGAAGTTTGTAAAATGCCTAAGTATCATGAATATGCTAAAGTATAGAAAGCGATAAATACATACCTCAGACGTGTACAAAACTTAACAAAATCATTACCATACATCCGCAAGTTGAAACGAACCAACTTGGAAAATCACAAAAGCATCCTCAAGTAAGTCAATCAAAATCTGTGAGCAAACAACAACCAAAAACATTCGGAAAGAAAAACTATAAAACATGCTTGTTTTACGTCGTAAGCTCGACGCCTTTACGGTGCTTAATTAGAAACTTCCTCTCTTCATGCCATGGTGATGTCTCACCGCGCAACCAAAAGCAAGCGTCCAAACCAAACACTTGAACAAACGTTACGGGAACAAAATGTATACAACACTTGAACAAACATAATGGAAACAAACAATATATACGATATATACAAAACTCAAAAACAAAGAAACTACCGCAATGCGATTCAATATCAAAACCGATCCCCGGCAACGGTGCCATTTTGTTGAATGCAGAATAGGGCAAGCAAGCAAAAATATTTATTTTTGGAAGAATTCCCTCTGGGATTTATGTCGTGTCCAAAGAGATCGGTTCGAGGGAAAGAATGTCGTTCGACAGTCTCTCGCGTTTATGAGTTTGGTTTTGAATGGTTTCAAACTAGAAAACAGAAAAGTAAACATTAAAACATAAAACAAATTCATTCTTCAGAGAGAAAAACTCGTCCGGCAATGCATATAAATTACTCCTCACAAACTTAAACTTACCGACCAGTTATACTCCACCTACAATACTCCTCAATATCACCCAGCATCAATCACAACAAAGGTTATGTCTAACGCACAGTTGAGATAACAACCGTGTCACTCTCTTCGTCACTCTCGCGAGCGAAGCCTCGAAACACGGAAGGCATTAAGCTTCGACGCCTATTGAAGATTGTTAGCTCTAAATCTATCTCTAGAATCCAAAAACTAACAGACAATCATCCCTAATCGAAGTTTGCGACGGTTATCTCTAACGCAACCCAAACCCCGCGCATAAAGCAAAAATCAGAGACAATCACCAATAAAGATTTGTAAAGCAAGTTTTATACAATGCCATGGGCAACAAATATACATGAGATCATAGTCAATACATATACAAAACCCAACATAGAAGAAAAACACAAAGAAGAAAAGAAATGAACCAAACACTTCACGGATTGTCGGAGCCGATCGATGAGAAATCCACTTCGGATCATCCACATGCAAGCTTCCATGTTGTTTTCTAAGCTAATCTACTGAAAAAATGAAGTTTGATAGAGTTGGAGCAAGAATCCCCAAAACCATCCTCTAAAAAATGATGAAAAATGAAGTTTATAGGTGGTTTTTGCTGCCCAGGTTCGCACTGCGAACCCCCGTTCGCACTACGAACATATGCTGCCTTAACTTCCTCCAGAATGGTGTTTTTCATGCTTCCAGGCACTTTTTATTCGCCCCGGGTTCGCAGTGCGAACTCGCCAGCGAGTGCTCGCCACGGGGGTTTGCAGTGCGAACATGACAGCAAACCAGAATTTGTTTTGATCATAACTCATGAACCGTAACTCCGATTGACGCACGGTTTGAAGCGTTGGAAAGCTTATTCAATGCTCTTTATGAATATGGAAAAATATTATTGCTGGAACACCTGTAAAAATAAATGAAAATCAATTAAACTCAATGATATTTACACGGTACCGCACTATACACCAAAAACGTAAAGTAAACGTAATTACGAACAGAGCGGGGTTTATTCAACCAATTTTAACACAAAGTAATGATAAGTGCAACAAAACTTATATACAAAAATAGGTACATTTTGCACTTATCAAACTCTCCCCAACTTACATAATTGTTTGTCCACAAACAAGAATCAAACAAACTTGAACATGCACAAGCAATATCCAAAGAATGACGAATCTACAGGTTTTGAAAAACAGAAACGAATGAATGGTTCAAATGAAAACGGTACACACAAAAAGTAAATACTTACCACTAAACTACGACGACAACATAGTCACGAAACAAATGCAAAATACAAAAATTCATGCCGAACATTCTTAAACAACACAAGTTCCAAAGTGAATCACACCTAGCAAAAACAATCATCGGTAGATGAAAAACACACAATAAGGTACTTTACACTCACACAACACTCATGCAAACGAAAGACTAAATTATGCATACATCCACAAATTCACATTGAAAATACAAAGGCAAGAATCACAAGGACTTTCAAGGTTGTAACGTGGTCGGGTAAACAAACAAGGGGCAATTTCTAAAGGTAATTGAAACAAAAACTTGCCTAAACCTAAGGGAGTGAAAACTCACAAAGATTCACACACAAAATATCAACAAACTTCTTCCACAATCCCAAGTGCTACACAATACACAATACTTATTTAGCACAATTATTGAAACTCTTTTTGTTTCCTTTTTCAAGGATTTTTCTTTTTCTTCTTTTTTCTTTCTTTTTCTCTTTCACAAATTTTTCTCTTTTTTTCTTTTCTTTTTCAATCCTCATAGAATCCAACCAATGAGTATACAATCATCCTCTCCCCAACTTGAATTCAACCGCACCATCATGTGAATACTCCCTGCTTTCTAAGGCAAGGAAAAAAATCCATACAACAACACAAAGTTGAGGTCCTAGAAAAAAACAAAATTCATTCAAAAATAACTGAACTAAATACTCATAGACAAGCATTAAGTTCAAATAGAAACATGGATCAAAAAGCTCAAAGGGGTTACGAATTCTCACACACTCACAAGGTGAATTGACTATTTGGCTAAGGTAGTTGTGCTCAAAATGAAACAATTGCCTTGATCCTTTTCATGCATTCATATAATCAACACAAACAAAAGATTCAACATAATAAAATCCAGTTAGAACAAGAATGTTGGTTCTCCGCGCATATATGATCAATGGAAAGCCACCACACAAAAAGGTTGAGAACTAAAGTGATTCACAGTAGAACAAGTATACAAAAGAATGGATGGCATGGAAGTTTGTAAAATGCCTAAGTATCATGAATATGCTAAAGTATAGAAAGCGATAAATACATACCTCAGACGTGTACAAAACTTAACAAAATCATTATCATACATCCGCAAGTTGAAACGAACCAACTTGGAAAATCACAAAAGCATCCTCAAGTAAGTCAATCAAAATCTGTGAGCAAACAACAACCAAAAACATTCGAAAAGAAAAACTATAAAACATGCTTGTTTTACGTCGTAAGCTCGACGCCTTTACGGTGCTTAATTAGAAACTTCCTCTCTTCATGCCATGGTGATGTCTCACCGCGCAACCAAAAGCAAGCGTCCAAACCAAACACTTGAACAAACTTACGGGAACAAAATGTATACAACACTTGAACAAACATAATGGAAACAAACAATATATACGATATATACAAAACTCAAAAACAAAGAAACTACCGCAATGCGATTCAATATCAAAACCGATCCCCAGCAACGGCGCCATTTTGTAGAATGCAGAATAGGGCAAGCAAGCAAAAATATTTATTTTTGGAAGAATTCCCTCCGGGATTTATGTCGTGTCCAAAGAGATCGGTTCGAGGGAAAGAATGTCGTTCGACAGTCTCTCGCGTTTATGAGTTTGGTTTTGAATGGTTTCAAACTAGAAAACAGAAAAGTAAACATTAAAACATAAAACAAATTCATTCTTCAGAGAGAAAAACTCGTCCGAAAATGCATATAAATTACTCCTCACAAACTTAAACTTACCGACCAGTTATACTCCACCTACAATACTCCTCAATATCACCCAGCATCGATCACAACAAAGGTTATGTCTAACGCACAGTTGAGATAACAACCGTGTCACTCTCTTCGTCACTGTCACGAGCGAAGCCTCGAAACACGGAAGGCATTAAGCTTCGACGGCTATTGAAGATTGTTAGCTCTAAATCTATCTCTAGAATCCAAAAACTAACAGACATTCATCCCTAATCGAAGTTTGCGACGGTTATCTCTAACGCAACCCAAACCCCGCGCATAAAGCAAAAATCAGAGACAATCACCAATAAAGATTTGTAAAGCAAGTTTTATACAACGCCATGGGCAACAAATATACATGAGATCATAGTCAATACATATACAAAACCCAACATAGAAGAAAAACACAAAGAAGAAAAGAAATGAACCAAACACTTCACGGATTGTCGGAGCCGATCGAAGAGAAATCCACCTCGGATCATCCACATGCAAGCTTCCATGTTGTTTTCTAAGCTAATCTACTGAAAAAATGAAGTTTGATAGAGTTGGAGCAAGAATCCCCAAAACCATCCTCTAAAAAATGATGAAAAATGAAGTTTATAGGTGGTTTTTGCTGCCCAGGTTCGCAATGCGAACCCCCGTTCGCACTGCGAACATATGCTGCCTTAACTTCCTCTAGAATGATGTTTTTCATGCTTCCAGGCACTTTTTATTCGCCCCGGGTTCGCAGTGCGAACTCGCCAGCGAGTGCTCGCCACGGGGGTTTGCAGTGCGAACATGACAGCAAACCAGAATTTGTTTTGATCATAACTCATGAACCGTAACTCCGATTGACGCACGGTTTGAAGCGTTGGAAAGCTTATTCAATGCTCTTTATGAATATGGAAAAATCCCATTGCTGGAACACCTGTAAAAATAAATTAAAATCAATTAAACTCAATGATATTTACACGGTACCGCACTATACACCGAAAACGTAAAGTAAACGTATTTACGAATAGAGCGGGGTTTATTCAACCAATTTTAACACAAAGTAATGATAAGTGCAACAAAACTTATATACAAAAATAGGTACATTTTGCACTTATCAAACTCTCCCCAACTTACATAATTGTTTGTCCACAAACAAGAATCAAACAAACTTGAACATGCACAAGCAATATCCAAAGAATGACGAATCAACAGCTTTTGAAAAACAGAAACGAATGAATGGTTCAAATGAAAACGGTACACACAAAAAGTAAATACTTACCACTAAACTACGACGACAACATAGTCACGAAACAAATGCAAAATACAAAAATTCATGCCGAACATTCTTAAAAAACACAAGTTCCAAAGTGAATCACACCTAGCAAAAACAATCATCGGTAGATGAAAAACACACAATAAGGTACTTTACACTCACACAACACTCATGCAAACGAAAGACTAAATTATGCATACATCCACAAATTCACATTGAAAATACAAAGGCAAGAATCACAAGGACTTTCAAGGTTGTAACGTGGTCGGGTAAACAAACAAGGGGCAATTTCTAAAGGTAATTGAAACAAAAACTTGCCTAAACCTAAGGGAGTGAAAACTCACAAAGATTCACACACAAAATTTCAACAAACTTCTTCCACAATCCCAAGTGCTACACAATACACAATACTTATTTAGCACAATTATTGAAACTCTTTTTGTTTCCTTTTTCAAGGATATTTCTTTTTCTTCTTTTTTCTTTCTTTTTCTCTTTCACAAATTTTTCTCTTTTTTTCTTTTCTTTTTCAATCCTCATAGAATCCAACCAATGAGTATACAATCATCCTCTCCCCAACTTGAATTCAACCGCACCATCATGTGAATACTCCCTGCTTTCTAAGGCAAGGAAAAAAATCCATACAACAACACAAAGTTGAGGTCCTAGAAAAAAACAAAATTCATTCAAAAATAACTGAACTAAATACTCATAGACAAGCATTAAGTTCAAATAGAAACATGGATCAAAAAGCTCAAAGGGGTTACGAATTCTCACACACTCACAAGGTGAATTGACTATTTGGCTAAGGTAGTTGTGCTCAAAATGAAACAATTGCCTTGATCCTTTTCATGCATTCATATAATCAACACAAACAAAAGATTCAACATAATAAAATCCAGTTAGAACAAGAATGTTGGTTCTCCGCGCATATATGATCAATGGAAAGCCACCACACAAAAAGGTTGAGAACTAAAGTGATTCACAGTAGAACAAGTATACAAAAGAATGGATGGCATGGAAGTTTGTAAAATGCCTAAGTATCATGAATATGCTAAAGTATAGCAAGGGATAAATACATACCTCAGACGTGTACAAAACTTAACAAAATCATTATCATACATCCGCAAGTTGAAACAAACCAACTTGGAAAATCACAAAAGCATCCTCAAGTAAGTCAATCAAAATCTGTGAGCAAACAACAACCAAAAACATTCGAAAAGAAAAACTATAAAACATGCTTGTTTTACGTCGTAAGCTCGACGCCTTTACGGTGCTTAATTAGAAACTTCCTCTCTTCATGCCATGGTGATGTCTCACCGCGCAACCAAAAGCAAGCGTCCAAACCAAACACTTGAACAAACGTTACGGGAACAAAATGTATACAACACTTGAACAAACATAATGGAAACAAACAATATATACGATATATACAAAACTCAAAAACAAAGAAACTACCGCAATGCGATTCAATATCAAAACCGATCCCCGGCAAAGGCGCCATTTTGTTGAATGCAGAATAGGGCAAGCAAGCAAAAATATTTATTTTCGGAAGAATTCCCTCCGGGATTTATGTCGCGTCCACAGAGATCGGTTCGAGGGAAAGAATGTCGTTCGACAGTCTCTCGCGTTTATGAGTTTGGTTTTGAATGGTTTCAAACAAGAAAACAGAAAAGTAAACATTAAAACATAAAACAAATTCATTCTTCAGAGAGAAAAACTCATCCGACAATGCATATAAATCACTCCTCACAAACTTAAACTTACCGACCAGTTATACTCCACTTACAATACTCCTCAATATCACCCAGCATCGCTCACAACAAAGGTTATGTCTAACGCACAGTTGAGATAACAACCGTGTCACTCTCTTCGTCACGCTCGCGAGCGAAGCCTCGAAACACGGAAGGCATTAAGCTTCGACGCCTATTGAAGATTGTTAGCTCTAAATCTATCTCTAGAATCCCGAAACTAACAGACAATCATCCCTAATCGAAGTTTGCGACGGTTATCTCTAACGCAACCCAAACCCCGCGCATAAAGCAAAAATCAGAGACAATCACCAATAAAGATTTGTAAAGCAAGTTTTATACAACGCCATGGGAGACAAATATACATGAGATCATAGTCAATACATATACAAAACCCAACATAGAAGAAAAACACAAAGAAGAAAAGAAATGAACCAAACACTTCACGGATTGTCGGAGCTGATCGATGAGAAATCCACCTCGGATCATCCACATGCAAGCTTCCATGTTGTTTTCTAAGCTAATCTACTGAAAAAATGAAGTTTGATAGAGTTGGAGCAATCCCCAAAACCATCCTCTAAAAAATGCTGAAAGATGAAGTTTATAGGTGGTTTTTGCTGCCCAGGTTCGCACTGCGAATCCCCGTTCGCACTGCGAACATATGCTGTCTTAACTTCCTACAGAATGGTGTTTTTCATGCTTCCAGGCACTTTTTATTCGCCCCGGGTTCGCAGTGCGAACTCGCCAGCGAGTGCTCGCCACGGGGGTTTGCAGTGCGAACATGACAGCAAACCAGAATTTGTTTTGATCATAACTCATGAACCGTAACTCCGATTGACGCACGGTTTGAAGCGTTGGAAAGCTTATTCAATGCTCTTTATGAATATGGAAAAATCCCATTGCTGGAACACTTGTAAAAATAAATTAAAATCAATTAAACTCAATGATATTTACACGGTACCGCACTATACACCGAAAACGTAAAGTAAACGTATTTACGAACAGAGCGGGGTTTATTCAACAAATTTTAACACAAAGTAATGATAAGTGCAACAAAACTTATATACAAAAATAGGTACATTTTGCACTTATCAAACTCTCCCCAACTTACATAATTGTTTGTCCACAAACAAGAACAAACAAACTTGAACATGTACAAGCAATATCCAAAGAATGACGAATCAACAGGTTTTGAAAAACGGAAACGAATGAATGGTTCAAATGAAAACGGTACACACAAAAAGTAAATACTTACCACTAAACTACGACGACAACATAGTCACGAAACAAATGCAAAATACAAAAATTCATGCCGAACATTCTTAAAAAACACAAGTTCCAAAGTGAATCACACCTAGCAAAAACAATCATCGGTAGATGAAAAACACACAATAAGGTACTTTACACTCACACAACACTCATGCAAACGAAAGACTAAATTATGCATACATCCACAAATTCACATTGAAAATACAAAGGCAAGAATCACAAGGACTTTCAAGGTTGTAACGTGGTCGGGTAAACAAACAAGGGGCAATTTCTAAAGGTAATTGAAACAAAAACTTGCCTAAACCTAAGGGAGTGAAAACTCACAAAGATTCACACACAAAATTTCAACAAACTTCTTCCACAATCCCAAGTGCTACACAATACACAATACTTATTTAGCACAATTATTGAAACTCTTTTTGTTTCCTTTTTCAAGGATATTTCTTTTTCTTCTTTTTTCTTTCTTTTTCTCTTTCACAAATTTTTCTCTTTTTTTCTTTTCTTTTTCAATCCTCATAGAATCCAACCAATGAGTATACAATCATCCTCTCCCCAACTTGAATTCAACCGCACCATCATGTGAATACTCCCTGCTTTCTAAGGCAAGGAAAAAAATCCATACAACAACACAAAGTTGAGGTCCTAGAAAAAAACAAAATTCATTCAAAAATAACTGAACTAAATACTCATAGACAAGCATTAAGTTCAAATAGAAACATGGATCAAAAAGCTCAAAGGGGTTACGAATTCTCACACACTCACAAGGTGAATTGACTATTTGGCTAAGGTAGTTGTGCTCAAAATGAAACAATTGCCTTGATCCTTTTCATGCATTCATATAATCAACACAAACAAAAGATTCAACATAATAAAATCCAGTTAGAACAAGAATGTTGGTTCTCCGCGCATATATGATCAATGGAAAGCCACCACACAAAAAGGTTGAGAACTAAAGTGATTCACAGTAGAACAAGTATACAAAAGAATGGATGGCATGGAAGTTTGTAAAATGCCTAAGTATCATGAATATGCTAAAGTATAGCAAGGGATAAATACATACCTCAGACGTGTACAAAACTTAACAAAATCATTATCATACATCCGCAAGTTGAAACAAACCAACTTGGAAAATCACAAAAGCATCCTCAAGTAAGTCAATCAAAATCTGTGAGCAAACAACAACCAAAAACATTCGAAAAGAAAAACTATAAAACATGCTTGTTTTACGTCGTAAGCTCGACGCCTTTACGGTGCTTAATTAGAAACTTCCTCTCTTCATGCCATGGTGATGTCTCACCGCGCAACCAAAAGCAAGCGTCCAAACCAAACACTTGAACAAACGTTACGGGAACAAAATGTATACAACACTTGAACAAACATAATGGAAACAAACAATATATACGATATATACAAAACTCAAAAACAAAGAAACTACCGCAATGCGATTCAATATCAAAACCGATCCCCGGCAAAGGCGCCATTTTGTTGAATGCAGAATAGGGCAAGCAAGCAAAAATATTTATTTTCGGAAGAATTCCCTCCGGGATTTATGTCGCGTCCACAGAGATCGGTTCGAGGGAAAGAATGTCGTTCGACAGTCTCTCGCGTTTATGAGTTTGGTTTTGAATGGTTTCAAACAAGAAAACAGAAAAGTAAACATTAAAACATAAAACAAATTCATTCTTCAGAGAGAAAAACTCATCCGACAATGCATATAAATCACTCCTCACAGACTTAAACTTACCGACCAGTTATACTCCACCTACAATACTCCTCAATATCACCCAGCATCGCTCACAACAAAGGTTATGTCTAACGCACAGTTGAGATAACAACCGTGTCACTCTCTTCGTCACGCTCGCGAGCGAAGCCTCGAAACACGGAAGGCATTAAGCTTCGACGCCTATTGAAGATTGTTAGCTCTAAATCTATCTCTAGAATCCCGAAACTAACAGACAATCATCCCTAATCGAAGTTTGCGACGGTTATCTCTAACGCAACCCAAACCCCGCGCATAAAGCAAAAATCAGAGACAATCACCAATAAAGATTTGTAAAGCAAGTTTTATACAACGCCATGGGAGACAAATATACATGAGATCATAGTCAATACATATACAAAACCCAACATAGAAGAAAAACACAAAGAAGAAAAGAAATGAACCAAACACTTCACGGATTGTCGGAGCTGATCGATGAGAAATCCACCTCGGATCATCCACATGCAAGCTTCCATGTTGTTTTCTAAGCTAATCTACTGAAAAAATGAAGTTTGATAGAGTTGGAGCAATCCCCAAAACCATCCTCTAAAAAATGCTGAAAGATGAAGTTTATAGGTGGTTTTTGCTGCCCAGGTTCGCACTGCGAATCCCCGTTCGCACTGCGAACATATGCTGTCTTAACTTCCTACAGAATGGTGTTTTTCATGCTTCCAGGCACTTTTTATTCGCCCCGGGTTCGCAGTGCGAACTCGCCAGCGAGTGCTCGCCACGGGGGTTTGCAGTGCGAACATGACAGCAAACCAGAATTTGTTTTGATCATAACTCATGAACCGTAACTCCGATTGACGCACGGTTTGAAGCGTTGGAAAGCTTATTCAATGCTCTTTATGAATATGGAAAAATTCCATTGCTGGAACACTTGTAAAAATAAATTAAAATCAATTAAACTCAATGATATTTACACGGTACCGCACTATACACCGAAAACGTAAAGTAAACGTATTTACGAACAGAGCGGGGTTTATTCAACAAATTTTAACACAAAGTAATGATAAGTGCAACAAAACTTATATACAAAAATAGGTACATTTTGCACTTATCAAACTCTCCCCAACTTACATAATTGTTTGTCCACAAACAAGAACAAACAAACTTGAACATGTACAAGCAATATCCAAAGAATGACGAATCAACAGGTTTTGAAAAACGGAAACGAATGAATGGTTCAAATGAAAACGGTACACACAAAAAGTAAATACTTACCACTAAACTACGACGACAACATAGTCACGAAACAAATGCAAAATACAAAAATTCATGCCAAACATTCTTAAAAAACACAAGTTCCAAAGTGAATCACACCTAGCAAAAACAATCATCGGTAGATGAAAAACACACAATAAGGTACTTTACACTCACACAACACTCATGCAAACGAAAGACTAAATTATGCATACATCCACAAATTCACATTGAAAATACAAAGGCAAGAATCACAAGGACTTTCAAGGTTGTAACGTGGTCGGGTAAACAAACAAGGGGCAATTTCTAAAGGTAATTGAAACAAAAACTTGCCTAAACCTAAGGGAGTGAAAACTCACAAAGATTCACACACAAAATTTCAACAAACTTCTTCCACAATCCCAAGTGCTACACAATACACAATACTTATTTAGCACAATTATTGAAACTCTTTTTGTTTCCTTTTTCAAGGATTTTTCTTTTTCTTCTTTTTTCTTTCTTTTTATCTTTCACAAATTTTTCTCTTTTTTTCTTTTCTTTTTCAATCCTCATAGAATCCAACCAATGAGTATACAATCGTCCTCTCCCCAACTTGAATTCAACCGCACCATCATGTGAATACTCCCTGCTTTCTAAGGCAAGGAAAAAAATCCATACAACAACACAAAGTTGAGGTCCTAGAAAAAAACAAAATTCATTCAAAAATAACTGAACTAAATACTCATAGACAAGCATTAAGTTCAAATAGAAACATGGATCAAAAAGCTCAAAGGGGTTACGAATTCTCACACACTCACAAGGTGAATTGACTATTTGGCTAAGGTAGTTGTGCTCAAAATGAAACAATTGCCTTGATCCTTTTCATGCATTCATATAATCAACACAAACAAAAGATTCAACATAATAAAATCCAGTTAGAACAAGAATGTTGGTTCTCCGCGGATATATGATCAATGGAAAGCCACCACACAAAAAGGTTGAGAACTAAAGTGATTCACAATAGAACAAGTATACAAAAGAATGGATGGCATGGAAGTTTGTAAAATGCCTAAGTATCATGAATATGCTAAAGTATAGAAAGCGATAAATACATACCTCAGACGTGTACAAAACTTAACAAAATCATTACCATACATCCGCAAGTTGAAACGAACCAACTTGGAAAATCACAAAAGCATCCTCAAGTAAGTCAATCAAAATCTGTGAGCAAACAACAACCAAAAACATTCGAAAAGAAAAACTATAAAACATGCTTGTTTTACGTCGTAAGCTCGACGCTTTTACGGTGCTTAATTAGAAACTTCCTCTCTTCATGCCATGGTGATGTCTCACCGCGCAACCAAAAGCAAGCGTCCTAACCAAACACTTGAACAAACCTTACGGGAACAAAATGTATACAACACTTAAACAAACATAATGGAAACAAACAATATATACGATATATACAAAACTCAAAAAAAAAGAAACTACCGCAATGCGATTCAATATCAAAACCGATCCCCGGCAACGGCGCCATTTTGTTGAATGCAGAATAGGGCAAGCAAGCAAAAATATTTATTTTTGGAAGAATTCCCTCCGGGATTTATGTCGCGTCCACAGAGATCGGTTCGAGGGAAAGAATGTCGTTCGACAGTCTCTCGCGTTTATGAGTTTGGTTTTGAATGGTTTCAAACAAGAAAACAGAAAAGTAAACATTAAAACATAAAACAAATTCATTCTTCAGAGAGAAAAACTCATCCGGCAATGCATATAAATCACTCCTCACAGACTTAAACTTACCGACCAGTTATACTCCACCTACAATACTCCTCAATATCACCCAGCATCGCTCACAACAAAGGTTATGTCTAACGCACAGTTGAGATAACAACCGTGTCACTCTCTTCGTCACGCTCGCGAGCGAAGCCTCGAAACACGAAAGGCATTAAGCTTCGACACCTATTGAAGATTGTTAGCTCTAAATCTATCTCTAGAATCCAGAAACTAACAGACAATCATCCCTAATCGAAGTTTGCGACGGTTATCTCTAACGCAACCCAAACCCCGCGCATAAAGCAAAAATCAGAGACAATCACCAATAAAGATTTGTAAAGCAAGTTTTATACAACGCCATGGGAGACAAATATACATGAGATCATAGTCAATACATATACAAAACCCAACATAGAAGAAAAACACAAAGAAGAAAAGAAATGAACCAAACACTTCACGGATTGTCGGAGCTGATCGATGAGAAATCCACCTCGGATCATCCACATGCAAGCTTCCATGTTGTTTTCTAAGCTAATCTACTGAAAAAATGAAGTTTGATAGAGTTGGAGCAATCCCCAAAACCATCCTCTAAAAAATGCTGAAAGATGAAGTTTATAGGTGGTTTTTGCTGCCCAGGTTCGCACTGCGAACCCCCGTTCGCACTGCGAACATATGCTGTCTTAACTTCCTCCAGAATGGTGTTTTTCATGCTTCCAGGCACTTTTTATTTGCCCCGGGTTCGCAGTGCGAACTCGCCAGCGAGTGCTCGCCACGGGGGTTTGCAGTGCGAACATGACAGCAAACCAGAATTTGTTTTGATCATAACTCATGAACCGTAACTCCGATTGACGCACGGTTTGAAGCGTTGGAAAGCTTATTCAATGCTCTTTATGAATATGGAAAAATCCCATTGCTGGAACACCTGTAAAAATAGATTAAAATCAATTAAACTCAATGATATTTACACGGTACCACACTATACACCGAAAACGTAAAGTAAACGTATTTACGAACAGAGAGGGGTTTATTCAACCAATTTTAACACAAAGTAATGATAAGTGCAACAAAACTTATATACAAAAATAGGTACATTTTGCACTTATCAAACTCTCCCCAACTTACATAATTGTTTGTCCACAAACAAGAATCAAACAAACTTGAACATGCACAAGCAATATCCAAAGAATGACGAATCAACAGCTTTTGAAAAACGGAAACGAATGAATGGTTCAAATGAAAACGGTACACACAAAAAGTAAATACTTACCACTAAACTACGACGACAACATAGGCACGAAACAAATGCAAAATACAAAAATTCATGCCGAACATTCTTAAACAACACAAGTTCCAAAGTGAATCACACCTAGCAAAAACAATCATCGGTAGATGAAAATACACAATAAGGTACTTTACACTCACACAACACTCATGCAAACGAAAGACTAAATTATGCATACATCCACAAATTCACATTGAAAATACAAAGGCAAGAATCACAAGGACTTTCAAGGTTGTAACGTGGTCGGGTAAACAAACAAGGGGCAATTTCTAAAGGTAATTGAAACAAAAACTTGCCTAAACCTAAGGGAGTGAAAACTCACAAAGATTCACACACAAAATTTCAACAAACTTCTTCCACAATCCCAAGTGCTACACAATACACAATACTTATTTAGCACAATTATTGAAACTCTTTTTATTTCCTTTTTCAAGGATTTTTCTTTTTCTTCTTTTTTCTTTCTTTTTCCCTTTCACAAATTTTTCTCTTTTTTTCTTTTCTTTTTCAATCCTCATAGAATCCAACCAATGAGTATACAATCGTCCTCTCCCCAACTTGAATTCAACCGCACCATCATGTGAATACTCCCTACTTTCTAAGGCAAGGAAAAAAATCCATACAACAACACAAAGTTGAGGTCCTAGAAAAAAACAAAATTCATTCAAAAATAACTGAACTAAATACTCATAGACAAGCATTAAGTTCAAATAGAAACATGGATCAAAAAGCTCAAAGGGGTTACGAATTCTCACACACTCACAAGGTGAATTGACTATTTGGCTAAGGTAGTTGTGCTCAAAATGAAACAATTGCCTTGATCCTTTTCATGCATTCATATAATCAACACAAACAAAAGATTCAACATAATAAAATCCAGTTAGAACAAGAATGTTGGTTCTCCGCGCATATATGATCATTGGAAAGCCACCACATAAAAAGGTTGAGAACTAAAGTGATTCACAATAGAACAAGTATACAAAAGAATGGATGGCATGGAAGTTTGTAAAATGCCTAAGTATCATGAATATGCTAAAGTATAGAAAGCGATAAATACATACCTCAGACGTGTACAAAACTTAACAAAATCATTACCATACATCCGCAAGTTGAAACGAACCAACTTGGAAAATCACAAAAGCATCCTCAAGTAAGTCAATCAAAATCTGTGAGCAAACAACAACCAAAAACATTCGAAAAGAAAAACTATAAAACATGCTTGTTTTACGTCGTAAGCTCGACGCCTTTACGATGCTTAATTAGAAACTTCCTCTCTTCATGCCATGGTGATGTCTCACCGCGCAACCAAAAGCAAGCGTCCTAACCAAACACTTGAACAAACGTTACGGGAACAAAATGTATACAACACTTGAACAAACATAATGGAAACAAACAATATATACGATATATACAAAACTCAAAAAAAAAGAAACTACCGCAATGCGATTCAATATGAAAACCGATCCCCGGCAACGGCGCCATTTTGTTGAATGCAGAATAGGGCAAGCAAGCAAAAATATTTATTTTCGGAAGAATTCCCTCCGGGATTTATGTCGTGTCCACAGAGATCGGTTCGAGGGAAAGAATGTCGTTCGACAGTTTCTCGTGTTTATGAGTTTGGTTTTGAATGGTTTCAAACAAGAAAACAGAAAAGTAACCATTAAAACATAAAACAAATTCATTCTTCAGAAAGAAAAACTCGTCCGGCAATGCATATAAATCACTCCTCACAAACTTAAACTTACCGACCAGTTATACTCCACCTACAATACTCCTCAATATCACCCAACATCGCTCACAACAAAGGTTATGTCTAACGCACAGTTGAGATAACAACCGTGTCACTCTCTTCGTTTTGATCATAACTCATGAACCGTAACTCCGATTGACTGACGATTTGAAGCGTTGGAAAGCTTATTCAATGCTCTTTATGAATATGGAAAAATCCCATTACTGGAACACCTGTAAAAATAAATGAAAATCAATTAAACTCAATGATATTTACACGGTACCGCACTATACACCGAAAACGTAAAGTAAACGTATTTACAAACAGAGCGGGGTTTATTCAACCAATTTTAACACAAAGTAATGATAAGTGCAACAAAACTTATATACAAAAATAGGTAGATTTTGCACTTATCAAAAGCCCAAGTGGAGGCTAACTTTCCTGAGGAAATGAGCATTATACAAAGCCTAAGAGGAGGCTATCCGTTGGCGACTGTTTCAGTTTAGTGGCAGGTCCAGTATGTTGGATAAAAGAGAAAATCAATTCTTATGAAGGGAACTATTAAAGGTATTGTTGTGCTTTTGTACTGATCAGAGGATCAGGGTTATTTCCTATTCTCTAAGGAAATGGGAAATCCAAAGGGTATTGAGACTGTCCAAGTCTACTGGTGTCTTGAGAAATTGATTCTCAGATAGTGAATGATCTTTGTATAATGCCCAAGAGAAGGCTGGTATGTTAAGGGATGAAGGTCAACCCATTAACAGGTCTGATACTTGACTCAGAAAGACAGCTCTAGCAAATTGATGACTAGGTTCTATTCCTATCCCTATAGAGGTCTCTGGGTCCTTGTACTAAGCCCAAGAGGAGGCATGAGAGCTTTTAAGAAGCCGAAGGGTCCTTGTACAACGCCCAAGAGGAGGCGGGGATGCTTTTAAGAAGCCTGTGGGTCCCCAAACCCCGAGAAGTTTAAGACATGCTATTCACAGAGAATAGATCAAGCCAGGAAAGTTCAAGAATTTGGAAGAAACTCAAGAGATGCTATTCACGGAGAATAGATCAACTCTGGGGAGTTAGAGTTTCCTTGATAATTTCTAAGGGTGACAGTCTGAGAAAGAGTTCACCGAGAATGCTGCCTTTCACGTCTCCATATTGTTTAACCCCAAGAGGAGGGAAGACTGTGTCTGGTAATCCTATGGGGATCTAGTTTTGTTTGTATTTAAGAGTGACCAACAGGGCTTTACCTAGTGCTAGACGTAGTTGCCGGGGAAAACTCTAAATAACTATACTAGTATTACACAATGGATATTTGACAGGTATATAAAAGTTTGTGAAAGGAGACTTACAGTGAGCAACCCCACAATACAGTTATATATATATATATATATATATATGAAAGCGGATAAAGAAAGCGGGTAAACACTTACTCAGTTGTAGAGCTTCCATGTTGTTTGGTTAGTTGTTCAACAAAGAAAGCTTTGGTAACAATATTATATTATAAATCAAAGGAGAAAGTGCTTTGAAAGAAATGTTGGGGCTTACAGCTCGAGGAGAGGCCCAAAGTTTTATCAGTGATTGCACTACTGTTTTTGAAATTGTACAGGGTCTTATACAAGTGACTGAGGCCCAAAAAGGTTTTCTGTACAAAGGGATGGGTCTTACACTCTCTCAAGAGGCCCAAAGGTTTATTTTTATAAGTGGTGGGGCTTACAGCACAAGGAGAGGCCCAGGGTTTTGTTTTGAAATGGCGATAGCGCCGAGATTTTCTTTTAACGCAGAGGGACTTATACAATGTCTGAGGCCCAAAATTGTTTTGGTTAAAAAGGGGGTTGGGTCTTACACTCTATTAGAGGCCCAAATATTGTTTTTGTATAAGTGATGGGGCTTATAGCTCAAGGAGAGGCCCAATTGGTTTGTTTGAAAACGGTGATTGTACCGAGGTTTTTTTGAAAACGTAGTGGGTCTTATACAATGACTGAGGCCCAAAAGGTTTGGTTTTCAAAGGGGATTGGGTCTTACACTCTATTAGAGGCCCAAAAGTTTTGAAAAAAGTTTTGATGAGGGTTGAATTAATCAAAAACCCTAATTTGTTTCCAAAATGTATTTTAATTGAAAAAAATTCAATTAAAATGATCAAAAATTGTTAAACATGTGGAAAACAAATTGTGATCTTGGATTAATGTTTCAAAAATCAGAATTTGATCCATAAAATGATTGGAAATCACTAAAGTTTGAAAAATCAAAAGGGAAAAAATATTTTAAATGTCAAAACAATTAAAATATTAATTCTTTACAAAAATATCAATTATATGAAATAAATAATATTTTTGGGATTTTCTGGGAAAATAAAATATTTTAACATTTTTGTGAATTATTAAAAAAAGAATCAACTCAAAATCATTAAAACTCAGAGAGAAATTAATTTTTGAATTAATTAAATAAAATCACAAAAATTCAAATATTCAAATGTTTGAAAATGACGCCAAGAACATGGCAAGAACACGCGCCACCCTCTGTTTTTGCAGATTTTCGTTTTCTATCCAATCTCACTGAATACTTGATTATATCATGCAATCTACATATCAATCTACTCGTTTTCACCTCACTATCATGTCTATGGTCTTTAATTTCATTTATTTTAAGCATGGAATAAGAAATCAAAGAGAAACCTCAAGAACCCTAAATTTTGCATGAAGGTTCACAAATTCCATACACGATTCAAACAAAGCAATTGATTGAGGGAAAACACTCTATGCATGATTATGAACATATGGCCAAATTATTGTGCAGCAAAAAATGCATGGATCATAGAGTTAGAAGAGCTCATGCTTACCTCTTGCAGCTGGTGATCGTGTTTTGTGTTAGAGGTGTTACAGCTTGGTTCCAAGGATATGGACAGCTTCCCTAGGTGCTATGGAGTGTGTCTGGATGCTTGGAGTGGATTGAATTGAGCTGGAACTTGATTTGGCACCTCAATTGCAAATCTGTCAAAGGCTTGAGCAGTTGGCTAGTGATTTTGTGATTTTGGTGTTCCAGATGTTATGTGAGTGTTTGGATCACTTCTATATGATGTTTATGAGGTGTGTGTGTGTGTGTGATTGGTTTGGTTGGAATAGCTCTCAAACTCGAAACCCGATAGTGACTTGCTTTGGAAGGCAATTTTGGAGTGAAAGAAGAGATTTTGAGGAAAGCATCTGTTGGATGGCTTTGGTGTACTCAAACTGATCACAAATGATCTCTATTTATAGTAGAGCAAGTTTGTTTTGCAAGGAATAGTGAATGGTAACTGCAGCAGAGGTTTGGCCAATGTTGAGCAATGAGAATCCAAGTCTCCTCTAGCCATTGACTAGAGGTTAGGGCACATGCTGCTTGTCCCCTTGGTCTTGGATAAGTCTTGACTGAATTCAGCTGGGAATGGCTCAGTCCATGCCACCTTGGTGTATGCATTGAATGCTCCAATCCAAAATTGGAGTCTTGTCCCTCTTTTAGGCAAATCTAGGTTTGACATGCTATTTTTGGTTCCAAAGACTTGGGAGGCTTGGGATCAGAGTTGGTTCCTCCTTGGCCACCCCCTTGAGGTGTTCAGATGGATAGAGTTACTTGCCCTTTGCAAAATTTGGGCAAATTGAGTAAAACTCCAAAATCTGCCTTGCCATGACAGTTTTCAGCAAGACATGTTGCCATTGTCATATCTCATGGCTCAAGTGGAATTTGATGGAGTTCTTGGCCATTTTGGAAATCCCTTATATGATACAACAACTGTTTGATCATAGTTTGTTTTGATATTTTTTTATCCAAGTGAAAAATGCCCCTATATTTGGAAAAAAGTGAAGGCAGAGTTTGACTTAGTGAAAATTTCACTAAGTATTGGAAAAAATGACATTTCATGTTTTCAGCCATTTTGATCATTCCATAACTCAACATCCATGATGAAGTGGAATGAGGTGTAGTTGAAGCTTTTGTATAGGGCCATGAGGGCTACAAATCCAGCTTTGGATGGGGAAAAATGGTCTTGTGGTTTAGGAGTTATGACCCTCCAAAGTTGGTACCCTAGCCACTTTGTTCCATAACTTAGAAAAATTTCTAAGTTTTTATGGTTACCCCTTTTACAAGTTATCCCACTTTTCTTGATTTTTATTGATGAATGTTGATTCAAATCACGCATTAACATCATTTTAGGGTCAAAGAACCATATTTGTGAAAAAATCTCAAAACGTCAAAGTTGACTTTTGTGCACAGTTGACTTTTTGTCAGATGAATTCCAAACTGTGCGATCCTCTATGAAATCAAGTCCTTAACCTAAATCAAACTTGATGGATTGATTTCATAGGTGTTGTAGGGTGTATTGAATCATGGCCGAAGGTTTGGGAGCATGCCTGGGTCAAAAGTCAAAGGCACAGTTGACTTTTTCCGCGAAACCCTAATTGTGGTTCTGATGAACTTGAAACTTGGGAATCAAGCTTCTTGGATCAATCCATTGTTGCAAATGGATTAATTTGGTGTATTAGAGACCCTCAAATCATGTCTTGAGGTATTGGCTCATGTTTTGTCCCAAAAGTCAACTTAGGGGTGAATTCGGTCAAGAAACCCTAATTCCTGATTTTTGATGAATGCATCCCCTGAGACTAAATTGACTTGATGATTGGGTCCATGAGGTTCCATGGAGCATCTTAGGTTATGCTTTGAAGCATTGGCTCATGACCAGAGGAAAATTTCCATCTGGAGGCCCTGGTCGACCAAAACCCTAATTTGGTGACACTGGCGATCTTAAGGCTTAATCCACTTGGAATGTTGCAACATTGTGCTTGATTCTTGAAGTGGGAGTCCTCTTGATCCTTTGTGGATGTTTGAGAGGTTAAACAAGTTGAAGATCATGTCAATTCTTGATTGATCCTTTGTCTAAGAGCTCTGAGAGGGCTTGAAACCCTAATTTTGATTGTAGTGAATGCTCACCCATCTTTGGGGAGACTGATGAGGTATGATGGTTCATCCATATTGTGATGATGATTTTCTCAATGATGGGAAATCTTAGTGGTCAAAATTTGGGGTATGACAATTACCATAAGTCATATATTGGGATCTTCAGAATCGAGATTCAGAGTTATAAGATTTTAATCACCAATGTGGAACATGACTTTTCAGAGTTTGACTTTTGAACACAGGTCTTCATCTCAGAACCTTGTTATTATCACACTCAGTGGTTTATCAAAGCTTGATTTCTGATCAGATACCAATTGAAGGTTTAATTAAAGTGATCAATCAATGCTTGATTCTGAATCTGGTACTCATGATTTAATTTGGTCTGATATCACGTGATGTGCTGAGTCTTATTCCAGAGTAGTTTGAGTTTGATACCAAGTGAAGAATTTCTTCTCATACCACTTGAGAGGTATTTCATTAGTGTGCTGATATTGATACCAATGAAGGTATTTTGACAGTAATCCACAACTTTATTCTGATTGATGAGTCTGATACTAATCTTTGTGTACTGAGTCTGATACCAATTGTTGATTTAGTCTAATACCAAATCATTTTCATTTAAATTTGTTTATGGTAAACATCAGAACGGTGGAAACCATCAGAACGGCTTCTTCTTGGATCTTCAACCCGGATCTTCAGACAGTTCTTGACTTCTGATTTACACAGATCCTCTGAGTAAGCATCTTGAGAGTGTGTATTGCTTTCAGAGTTTTTCTTACTGCTTCTGATCTTGACATTCTGAATCTCATACTTCTTAGACAGCTTACAGCTTAGCCTGTTCTTAGAATGCCTAGTGAAGTTGTTCAGAGTTCCTCGAATAAACATCAAACAAACGTTAGTAGCAACACATTTTTATACTTTGTTTGAGTTCTGCATTCTTTTAGATTTCTTCTTTTCAATCAAAATCATTATATTTCTCCCCCTTTTTAATATCATCAAAAAGTATCAGGGCATATGAGCATTTAAGCATATATCTTTCAATCAAGTATATGAATGATACCAATTGAAGGTGATACTGATTAAAGGTCGTGAAACTGGTGTTCAGGCATTTTAAAAACACTTAGGTTTATTTTACTAATTTCTCTTTATGGCTTAATTAATTTGAAAGACAATAAAAAATAAACTGTATCTAAACATAGAGGTTCATAGATTAATTTAAAGTGTAAAAAAAATAGATTGCATTAGATAAAGATTGTATTACGGACGGATTTCATTAAGACATACAGATCTAGACGAAACTAATTTGAGAAATTTTAGAGTCACGTATTTTCGTGTTATGAAGGATTGAGATATTCCTCAATAGTTTATCAGTCGAACGACTGTATGCGTACTTCAAGAGAATTGAACGGCTGCGAAATTTCTAGGGCGAAATAAGGGAGTAGCCTTTTGTACGCAATTCCTGGATGGGATAAATTAATGAGTTTCTTCCATTATGATTTCTAATACTGGTTGAATTATCTAAAGGACTTTATGAGAAAGAGTGAAGGAGTTAAGTTTGAAAATTTTCATATGAGACTAGTAACGCATTTTCATTAATTCATGGGTGATTGTACATTAAGCACTAAAAGAATGTAATTTTCACAACATAACAACTGCTAGAAGATCATCATGACTTTGATTATCAGAATCCTCAGTACTGTCCATATTTTCACAACTGATTTCAACATGAGAAGTACCAGGTTCAAGCCTGATAATTAAATCCCAGGCCTTTTCTTGTAGAAGTATTTATGATATTATTCTTCTGTACGGAATGACGGTCTGCACTTTGTTTCTAGAGACTTTGATAGAATGTTTCATATGGTTAAAAATGGTTTTAGGGAGATCTATTGTAACATGATGTGTTAGAAGAAAGATAAGGATTTTGTCGTTGTGCGTTAAGATATTCTCAGGAGCCATATGAGGATGAAGGTTGGTCAAGGAAAATTTGAACCATGTTTTTGGAAAAGGGAGAATCCTCTCAGGGTTGTTTGGTTCGTAAGGGACTGAGTCGTCAAATAAAATTTTGCACTGGTCCACCAAACTTAGGTTTGATTGATAGTCATCAATAGTAGCTCTGGAGGAGACACATCCAGTGATTTTCTCTATCGAGGAGACAGAGACGGCAATGGGTTAAAGGTAGACTTCCGACCAGATAGTTTTTTCGTCGTTGCTAACTCTAGCATATTTCCAAAACTCTTTGACAAGGTTTGGATAGACAGGACCATATAGGAGAGCGTAATTGCCTTGCCAAGACTGGGCTTGCATACTTCTGAGTATCTCCAAACCATTGTCTCCGGGATGAGCAAGGTTGAGTTTCTTCTCAGGAATAAGGTGAAGATTTTCTTTGTTTCCAAGGAAGGTTGGTCCACTCCTTTGAGAGTTCATTGTTCTATTGAGGGGATAGTATTGAGAAAGTAAGAATGGATTTGGATGTAGATCTGAGGAGAGAGATAATCCTAGCATTTATAGAACGGTTAGGATAAATGATCTTAGTGTAACGGATCTGATTTACTATTTTCTAGATATGTTATGATTAGTTGAGTATACAGACGGATGTAATCGTGTGTGAGAAGGAATCAGAGTATTTACTTCTTTATTGGGAAGAGTGAAAGGTTAGTAGCTGTTTTGCATTCATTTATCATAAGATTTGATATATTAATGATGATTTCGTGAGCCGCGAAAAAGTTTTAATGATAGTGACAAGACATTTTATGTTTAATTAGAATTTTTAATTTTAATAAACTGATAGTATTCAGAGAGACCCCTTTTTAGTACTACTTTGTGAACTAGAACAATAGCAGAAATAACCATTTCGACAGAAAAGAGATTTGAGCTAGTTACAAAGTTCAGACAGAATTTGAACAGTTTCCTAGCTACCAAAGGTTTTGCAATTAATCTTCAACAAGCAATTTTCTGGAAGGATATCAGACCCATCTTCCTCAATTCTTCCTTTGATCATATCAACGATCCCATCCCAGAAGAAAATCTCAGACAAAACTCTTCCATAAGGGATGTAGGACTTTGCGAGATTTCTGGATTCAGAGATAGTCTTCCAGAGACAGTTGAAGATGGTGTATGGTAAATTTATTTGACAATTATTCATAAGAATGTAAATAAACTCATGGTCATGAAACCTGGTTTTGTCAGTACTTTCTCCTCTGGGAAGAAAATTTGTCAACATAAGTTTGTACCAAGCTTTGGGAATAGGTAAAAGATTTTCAGGATTGTAAGGAATGTATCTGGAGGTTAGATCATGAAGGGAGGCAAAATTTCTAGCAGGAAAGAATTTGTGTATGTTAAAATTAACATGAATTCCAACATCCTCACATCCAGTTGCAAGGATTACTGAGAATAGGTTGATGACAATTGGGATATCAACAACATAGGAGGTGATGCATTTGTTTTCAATATCAAGATCAGCATGTTTCCAGAAATCTTTGACAAGGTTTACATAGATAGGCTTTTCTAGCATCATGGAGTACCTGGTCCATTGTTGAGTATATAAGATATTTGCTATACTAGAAGCAGTGCCTCTTGAGAGTGAAGGAGTAATGAATGAGAGTCGTTTCTCAAGAATGAGTTCAAGAAGATTTGGATTACCGAGAAAGGTTAGTGGAGGCATGATAATGGATGGATAAAGAGGCTTAGAACTTTAGGGTTTTGAGTATAAGATGTATGAAAAGGGAGACATGGTTTTATAGAATAAGTAGGTAAACTTATGCCTAGTCTAGGGAAGATATAGGTTAGTGTTGTGTTTTCAAAAGATTCGCATTTATTATGATGTTACTTTGCGTGTAGATTTTGTTAAAGGATTTTTCTTTTCACTAGCTACATTTTAACAGATAATTTTTTGAGCAAAATTTTCCTAAAGAGGTATGTAATGAGTCCTAAATATATAACTAGTCCTGATAATTTATAAAAGTATTTTATGGGTTTACAGAGAAGGAGGTAGAGAAAGTGTACCTTAGGGATGCTTAACTTTTGAAGAGAAACTTTTAGCTAAACCTTTTCGTGAGAGCATTCCTTTCTGATTTTGCCGATTTCTGCTATAGATGTTTCTTGGGTTCTTCAAGATAAGCTTGTGTGTTCTGACTTTTGAGGAAAATGAATATTTTCTTGGAATGTGATCCTGGTTGAATTACAGCTTTCTCTCTTTTCATGTTCAACCTTGTCCATCAACTCTCTAGGTTATAATAACCGAGATTAAGACTTAACATGATCAGAGTGACCACTTCATCTGAACCTAGCCAATTACATGCACTCTTTTGATGACCTCATTCATAAGCAACAGATTACATCTGTTTTTGATTGCTTCTCACTTCTCATTTCCATGATCCATAGAACTTGTTTGGTTCCGGTACAGTTCTTAAGTTATGGATCTGAATCTTTAAACGACAAACTTTGAGAATTGGTTGAGCTCTCCTTTCATAACCTGAATTCAGTTTGCGTTTGTGAGAATTTATTATCTTCGAAAAATGGTTGAATACACAAGATTGGTGAGAGCCTTTGAGAGGTTATACAAAGAAGATTTTAACCTATCAGCATCTGACTTTGTTCCTCAAGGTTGTTTCAGAACTTGTTCAGAACAAAAACATCATCACACACCACATGTGTACATCACTAGACATGGTTTGCATGAAATTTCTTGTTCTTACAATGCTGATCAACTTGTTTGGGGTGGGTCACGCCTATCTATGAGTTAACTGATTTCTTCAAAAGAACTTCATTATCGACATCTTTTAAAACATCAGTTAGAGAACCTAGATGTCTGGATTGATAGCTTCTAATTCCATAGCTCAAGTAGTTCTGAGAACACTTGATCAGATTATCAACATTTAATTTCACAAGGATAATCTCAAGTTGTTAGAGATTGATTTCTGAATAATTAAGACTTAAGATTTCATTCAGAATCTTTTCTAGTACTTTGAATTTTTCAGATTCTGGCTTTGACAGATTTCATTCTGAAATTCAAAGTCTTAGAGCAGCAATCTTTCTTCTTTACATGAAGAGATTCAGAATGAGTTTTAAACGAGAAAGTCAAGGGTGGACCTAATCCGTTTCTTGAAAACATCTCAAAAACTCATAAAGAATTAATCTTCAGCAAACAAGATTTCTTGCTTTCTGATGATTCATCTTTTAAGCATATACGTGGTTTTATCCACACGTATTTTCCAGAATGAACATTCAACAGATACAGTTTCTTATCTGATGAATTTATCTTATCAGCTGATTCTTCACTTTTAATGAGACTTCATCTAGAATCAGTGAATTACTCATGAAGTAATCAGATTGATTATAATTTTGTACACAGTCAACTACTGAACTGTTACAGAAATTATAAGTGGATTTTAATCTCACCCAGAGTACTTCTAAGCACTACATCTGGATCTTTTTCTGACACTGTTAAGTGTTTGATGTAAATCAATAACAGAACCGGTGCTCTGATACCAATTGAAGGTGCGAGAAAGACACAAGAAAGGGGGGTTTGAATTGTGAATTTACTCTTTTGTAACTTTTCACATCTTGTTAAAGAGACGCTCAAGAACCTTCAATGTTCGTTGAGAGATTATGATCTCTTAACTATGGAGCATGAGAACCGGATAGGTTCTGATCATAAGATATGATACTCAGAACTTGCAGTGCGGAAGCTTATCAGAGATAGATTCCAAGGTTCTGACTTTGCTTAACATGAGGTTCTGATATTCAATGCAGAAACATAAATAGAGATACTAAGCAAGAGAGTAAAGGACACACGATATATCCTGGTTCACCACGCGGGCTAATCCAGTCCACCCTCCTTAGGTGATTTCGCCTTGAACACACAAGGACTTAATCCACTATAACCAAATCATGATTACACTTGCACGGGCCGCGCTTGTGACTAACAACTTGCACAGCCGCACTGTAACTAACAACCCAATGAACCGTTCAGGGATCCAATAGGATATAATGTTCATTGACCGAGCAGACCCACTGCTGGGATTTCACAGCTAGAAGTTTAGGGATTCATCACAATGAATATTACGCTACTGACCATATTTCAGGATTTTCCACGTGATCTACTCAAGGGCCTCATAAGTTCACTGGAGGAGTCTCAATTCCTTTAGTTGAATTGGCAAACTGGAGATTATAGATTGTTCTTCTTAATAAGAAAGTTTCTCCTAAGTTTAAGTACAAAGAACACACACATGTGTTCAAGCAATATTTGAGCAATCAGCTCCTTGCTTTCTTAAGAAACTACAAAGATGTATTTAGATATTATAATTGTTGACATCTTGTAGATATTCTTCTTCTTCGTCTTCTCGTTGAGCAAGCTTTGAGCAGCAGCTCCTTGCTTCAGATCTTCAATGTAGTCCTGACGAGAATGTGAGTTGATGACTTGACAGCTCTTCAATGTTGTCTTCTTCATCAATAGCTTCTGTTCTTGATTGTTGTTATTGTGTTGATTTGTCTTCTTGAGTTTCAACAACAATTTCCATTAGTGAAGTAATGATAGCTCTGAATATGTTAAGTGTTACAGCGAGAACTCATCTTTGTTGCTATCTTCACAATGACTTGGTCAATTTTGTAGATGAACATTCAGTTCGTGATTCTACAAGTGATCGACACCTCAGAAGCAAAAACTCTTTCCATTAAATAGCCAGTGGAAATATAGTCGTTTGAGAATACTGTTGGCTATTTGGAAAAGAGACGTTGTGATATAATGTGTTGTACTGACACATCTCCTTTTTACAGAGGGAGAAGTGACCGGACATCTTTTCTTGGGCAGTGTGTACATTTAACTCACAACGGTAATATTTAGACTTCAAAACGTCAGTGGCTTCTGATGTTAATTTGATGAAGCATGAGTAGAGTCTTCATAGCAGAATGTCTGATGCTTCAAGTCTTCAGTCGATTGAAGAAGTCCATTAGGAATCAGTCTTCAGAACTTCAGCACTTGGTCTTTAAGAACGTTATTCTTTTATGCTTCAAGTCTTCCGAATCTTCAGAACCTGTCTTCAGAGTCTTCAGAACTTGATATTTGAAACCTTGATCTTCAGAACCCATAAGTCTTCAGATTCTTTCTGCACTTGGTCTTCAGCGCCTTCAGCCATCAGAACTTCAAGTCATAGGAGTCTTCCGCACTTTGGTTCTTTCAGAGTGTACTTCTTCAGAAGCTTCGCTATCTTCAGAATCTCAATCACTTTCAGAGAGCATCCACAAGAGCATTGCAACAGCAATCTTGGCATCCTTGGATCTGGCTGATCATGACTAGATAAAGAAGCGTTCTTGCTTCTCGTGACTTTAGTTACACATAGTAACTTCGCATATATATATATATATATATATATATATATATATATATATATATATATATATATATATATATATATATATTCAATCACAATCATAGTACATCTAGCTGGTGCATGTTGATTATGATGTCTTTAGTTCTTATGATCTGCACACAACACACGTTAGACCATAAAATGGTTCTTTCACAAATACTTATTGTTATCATCAAAACATAGATTGACTTGTAGAGACAATTCTTGCTCTCACACTTGGTGTATCCATTAAATACATTGCAACAAAATTGGAGTTTTGGCACCTTTTTAGCCTTTTTAGGTTTGTTATGGCTAATGTAGATTCTTGGACTTTGGAGGCTTGGGGATCAGATAATTCCCTTCTTGTTTTATCCTCAGATGTGTCCAAATTGATGACAAGGCTTGGATTTGTCAGATTTGGACAAATCGAGCAAAATGCACAAATTCTGCCTTGTAAAAACCAGTTCATGATGCCATGTTCCAAGGGTTGTATTTCCCTGCTCAAATGGAATTTGGAGATGATCTGGTACTGTTGGAAAGCCCTCATGGCATACTTCAACTTTGATGTTCACCCCTATACCTGGTTTAACTTGGATCAAGGTGAAAAATGTCCCTACATTTTGGAAAAAGTAAGGCAGATTCTGACTTTTGTTGAAAATTTCACTAAGTGTTGGAAAAGTGTCATTTTCATGTTTTTTTCCATTTTGATCATTCCATAACTCAAAAATCATAAGGAATTGGAGTCTGAGGTAGTTGAAGCTTTTGTAGAGTGTAGCAAGACCTACAAATCCAGCTTTGGATCACCCAAAATGGTTGCTTGGATCTCAAGTTATGATCCTTGGAAGTTGGTACCAAAATCACTTTTATTCCATAACTTAGAAAAATTTTGGTTTCTCAAGGTTGCCCCTTTTGCAAGAAACCTCACTTTTCTTGATTTTTTTTTATGAATGATGATCAATACCACACATTCACATAATTTTTTACTTAGGGGAATCATATTTGTGAAAAATTCCAAAAAGTCAAACTAGATTCTGTGCACAGTTGACTTTTTATCGGATGAAATCCAAACTGTGCGATCCTTTATGAAATCAAGTCCTTGACCTAAATCAAACCTAATGGATGGACTCCATAGGTGATATAGGGTGTTTTGAATCATGTCCCAAGGTTTGGGAACATGTCCTGGTCAAAAGTCAAAGGTACAGTTGACTTTTCCCTTCAAAACCCTAATTGTGGTCCAGATGAAATTGAAACTGGTGAACCAAGTTTCTTGGGTCAATCCATTGTTGCAAATGGATCAATGTAGTGTATTTTAAGTCCTCAAATCATTTCTTGAGGTCTTGGCTCATGCTTTGCCTCAAAAGTTAACTTAGGGGTGAATTAGGTCAAGAAACCCTAATTCCAGATTTTTGGTAAATGCATCCCCTGAGGTTAAATTGACTTGATGATTGGGTCCATGAGGTCCCTTAGAGTATCTTGGGTTATGTTTTGAAGTATTGGATCATGCCCAGATGAAAATTTTTATCTGGAGGTCTCAGTCGACCAAAACCCTAATTTGATGACACTGTCGATCTTGAGACTTATTCCACTTGGAATGTTGTAACCTTGTGCTTGATTCTTGATGTGGTAGTCCTTTTGATCCTTTATAGTTGTTTGATATGTTAGACAAGTTGAAGATCATGTCATTTCTTGATTAATCCTTTGCCTAAGTGCTCTGAGAGGGCTCAAAATCCTAATTCTTAATTGTAGTGGATGTTCACCCATCTTTGAGGAGATTGATGAGGCACGATAATTCTCCATATTGCAATGATGATTTGCACAATGATGGGAAATCTTGGTGGTCAGAATTTGGGGTATGACACGAGTGACTAGTGTCTTTTAAAGACACATGGGTATTTTTGGAAATATTATGTTTTTAAGGCCTAGCTAGTTGATTAAGAGAATATCTGATTGATTATAAGACAATTTCCAACTAAATAATTGATTAGACCGTGTTTGGTTAAGTCTAAAATCGATTGGGATAGATTCTTAATGATTGGTCACGACTATATATCAAAACCTTCCATTTGTGGCCTTAACAATCGATTATTTAGGGTTTCTAATGGATTAGACAAAAAATGGAAAGAGTAATTCTCCTAAAGTGGTTTGTCATTAGTACAATGAAAAATGTCATATGAGGTTTCTATGTTACATTAGAAAGGTACAAGTCCTTAGTGGTCTCATGACATGGATACCTAAAGATCTTAGTAATAAACCCCAAGGACTCAACACAAGTTGGAAACCTAAATTACCTTGTTGATCTTCATGCAAGAATGTCTTAGTGCTACAAAAATAATGTGGTTTCTAGATAATGGTTAGTCAAGACATGAAGAGAAACGCGCCAATGTTTATCGACTTTGTTCATAAAGAGAGTAGTCACGTCAAATAAAGGGATAACAATTGAGTTAAGATCTTAAGTAAAGGTATTGTGAGAATTTCATCCACAATCACTGTAGATCATGTTGTTTGTTAAAGTGCTTAAACATAATCTCTTTTGCATTAGCCAGTTGTGTGATAAAAGGTATTTTATAACTTTTGATACCATAGGTTGTATGGTTGAGCATAAGGTTGATAAGAAAATAGTGTTTAAGGGTTCTAGGGTTGATAACGTGTATATGCTTAGCTTAGATAATGTATCAAAGAGTGGTACCAAATTTTTAGTCACCCGAAGTGAAGACTCTTGTTTGTGGCATAGGTGTTTGTTCCATGTTCTCTTTGATTTGATTAATAATGTAGTTTCAAATAATCTAGTAATTGGTCTACCTAAAATATAATTTTCAAAAGAGAAGCTATGTGATGTCTGCCAAATGGGAAATCAATCAAGAGTGTGTTTTAAACTAAAAAAAATTGTTTCTACAAATGAACCTCTTGAGCCTCTCTATCTAGATCTATTTGGCACCTCAAGGACTAAGAGCCTAAGAGGTAATTAATATGGCTTCGTGATAGTAGAATATTACACTAGATTTACCTGGACTCTATCCTTATCCCATGAGGAATAAAATTTTAAAACTTTTGTTAGATTTGTCAACCTTGTCCAAAACCTATTTAATTTAAAAATAATTTCGTTAAGAAGTGATCTTGGTGGTGAATTGTTAATCATCACTTTGAAAACTTTGGTGACAAAAACAATATATCCCATAACTTCTCATGTAGGTGCACTCCACAACAGAATGGTGTTGTAGACTAAAAAAATTGTGTTTTATAAGAATTAGCACGGAGTATGATATGTGAGATGGGTCAACATTAGTAAGTTTGAGCAGATGCGGTTAACATCGCATGTCACTCATAAATAGAGTGGTTATTAGAATTATCCTATAGAAGACCCCATATGAGTTACTTAAAGGTAGAAAGCCAAATATTTCTTACTTTTACATTTTCGGCTACAAATTTTTTATTTTAAATAATGGTAAAGACAAGATAGTTGAGATTGATGCCAAAGTCGATGAGAGAATATTTATAGGGAATTCCTCATCTAGTAAAGCCTATGGGGTGTTCAAAATTAGAACATTTGTTGTTAAAGAGTCTGTGCATATAGATTTTGATAAAACTAGACTCCAAGAGATAGGGAAATATATTTCTTCTAGTTTTGATGTTTCAGCTGTAAATGACATAAGATTCAGTCAAGGATGCCTAAAAGTTAGAACATTAAAGATGATAAAGAGGAAAGCGAACAAGAGGATGATAAACAACATACCTCAATTAAGCTACCTCAAGAATGTATTATTATGAAACACCATTTGTTTGATAACATTCTGGGACATTAAAAAGGGGTGTAAGCATGTGGTCCTAGTTTAATAATTTTTGTAATTATTCTGCATCCATTTCACAGATTGAACCAAAAGATATCATTGTTTATTGGACTGATGATGGTTGGCTTCTTGCTATACAAGAAAAGCTTAATCAATTTAAAAGAAATTATGGTTGGGTTTTTGATATATAATTCATAAATTGTTAAAACAAAATCATTATCTAATTTTAGGTTTAAGGGAGAACAAAGACTTCTGCAATTGCATTATCTTTCATTCAGTAAAACTAACAACAATAACAAAAAATATATGCAGACAATGCTTTAAAAACATTTTAATCGATTGAAAAAGAAAAACACATTTTTCTCATATTTCAATCAGTGATACATTTTCTTCTATATTTACCAGTATTTACATCAATGAGACAATGACACACATGTCTGCAGTAATTGTTATAGTGTAAACATGGTTAGCTAATTGAAGAATGACACACATTTTTTCCATATTTAGATGATTAACTTACTTTTCCAGTGAATTTTCATGTGATTGTATGAATTACACAATATTTGTAATTATTATTTTAACCACAACGATATAGTATGAATTAGAGTTGTCAAAATGGGCTACCCGACCTTAAAGGGGTCAGTCCTATAAGACCTCTGACATTTTAGAGTCGGGCCAAAAAAAAAATATTGTAGTATGGACTTCAAAATTATTACCCGAGCCATGCCCTAAACGAGCATTCTTTTATACAAAAATCAAAATAAAATCTCCATAATATTTATTATAAATACAATAAAAATTATATCATTTTAAATATAATATATTTTTAAGTACTATATTATTTCTTATGAAGACTATAATATATTTTTTAATATAATACATGTCTAAATTATATAAAATAAAACTCAAATATTTAGTATAAGAGAAACTAATGGAATAGGAAGAAATTGTGAAGTAAAACACAAAATAATTAAATATTAAGTTGATTATATTAATGTATAATATTTAAAAGAGAACAATTAAATAAAATAGAGATAAAATTTAGTGAGTAAAGAAAAATCAATGTGTTAATTTGGAATGAGACATAATAAATATTAATATAATTTTTTTTTAATTTTTAGTTATTCTGGTCTAACGGACTATCCGCAGCCCATGCGGGGTACCCCTAATGGGTAGCGGGCTTCTTAGGACTGGGCTTAAAAATCCCTGAAAAAACAAGGAATTTCTTATTCCACCCTATGGGGTGGAAAACACCCTATGGAAAACCGAAGATGCTCCTCAGATTCTGGAGATACATCTCCAAATGCACCATGCACCAAATGAGTGTCACCCCGGATTAAAACAAAAAATTATTCTTGAGATGCATCTCCGGGTATTTTCAACAAATATATTGATATTTGAGGAGCTCAGTGGATATTCTGAAGATGCATTTACGGAGGTTTGAGGCGGGATTTTGAAATTTTTACCACCTTTGCCTGTCAAATATTTCCGGAGATGCATTTTCGAAATAAGTTAATAAAACACTCACCTGCATGATCACATACCCATACTTGATTTCCACTTAAAACCCTTTTCAAAAACCCTTCCATTCTCAATCAATATTCTCACTTCAAATCTTCATTCTTGTGTTTCATCACATCAAAGGGAGCAAAAGAAGCTAGAATTCCAGGTAAAAATAATTTGTATCAAGCCTTACTGCTCACATTAAGCTTGTTTTTAGTTTGAAAAACGTTCGTTTTATTCGGAGATACATCTTCGGATTATATATGAACTCGTCTGGAGAAGCATCTATATAGATTATATGTTATCATTTTTTTCAGCTCTGTCTACAATATTAGCAGTTTTAAGTGTTTTATTGTAACTGTTTTATTAGATAAGGTGCACCCCAATGTTTTCCCCATACATGTTGTGTCTCCGGATGTCAAAGGTGTTGTTGTGAAGGAGGTAGATGTTGGCAACCAATTTAAAAATAAGCAAGAGTTTGAATTTTGTGATCTCATGCTTAAATGGATTCATACGGAGGCCTCTAAACAAGGAATTGGTGTGGTAATCGAAAGGTATGATTATGGTTCAGATAAAAGAGGTGTAATTGTGACAATGATATGCGAAAGAAGTGGGAAATATATACCTCATCTCCGAAATTTTAAACGAGATGACACTGGTTCAAGAAAATGTGAGTGTCCCTTTAAGTTGTGTGGTTATATGTTGGCAAATAAGAAATGGAGATTTAATGTCATATGTAGTTTACATAACCATGACTTATGTGAAAAGTTAGTTGGTCATCCAATTGCGTGTCACCTCATGGCATAAGAGAAGAAATGTGTTTCAGACATAACATTGAATTTGGTGCAACCGAAAAACATACTTGCAACTTTGAAACGTTAAAGACCTAAAAATATTTCAAATATTAAGCAAGTGTACAATATTCGGTACCAGAATAACAAGGCGCTAAGGGGGTATAGAAGTAAAATGCAACAACTATTGAAACTTTTGAATGATAACAATTATGTTTCTAGGTACCGAACGTGAGAGGATGGAGTAATTGTTTGAGATATATTTTGGACTCATCCTCGTTCCATCAAGTTATTTAACATGTTTCCTACCGTGCTCATCATTGATTCAATGTACATGACCAACAAGTACATACTTCCATTATTGGAGATGGTTGGTGTTACCTCTACTCAGAAAACATATTCTGTTGGGTTTGAATTTCTAGAGAGCGAAAAATAGGTAAATGTTACTTAGACCTTAGACGTGTGTCGCGTAATATTGAAGGATCAAGAAGAGATGCCGAAAGTAATTGTTACCGACCGCGATACTTCTTTGATGAATTTAGTTGCAAAGGTATTTCCTACTTCTTATGTATTACTTTATATGTATCGCATAACAAAGAATGTGAGAAGTCGGGTTAAACCCGCAGTAGGGATGAAACAAACAAAGGTTGAAGATGGAAAAATTGTGAAGGTGGGTTTGATAGTGGAAAAAATATGGATGCATGGTTGGTTATAGTAAATTCTTCTAAAAAAGAGTTATATGAAGATTTCGTTATACATTTCAGGAAGGTGTGCGAGAAATATCCAGATTTGTTAAAATATGTTGAAAGCACAATTTTGGACTAGATGAAGGAGAAAATTGTGTGTGCATGGACCAATCAGGTTAGACACATTGAGAATACAACAACAAATCGAGTTGAGTCTGCCCATGCTATATTGAATAATTGGTTGGGAAATTGTAAGGACGATTTGTGCAGAGATTGAGACTTTGTGAACCAAATGATCCAGAACCAGCATAATGAGATACAAACATCATTTGGTCGGAGTATCACAAATTTTGAACACAGATTTAAAGATAACAATCTTTATTCTCAGTTGGTCACAACATATCTATAGTATGTTTAAATTATATTTTTCCTGAAGCTAAACGAGCTGATAATGTAGGCTCCGATAACGCAAAGCGTGGTTGCACAATTGTGAAAACCTATGGTCTCCCATGTGCTTTCCTTATAGTAAAGAAGGTGAAACTTGGTAGCCCGTTAAGAATGGATGAAGTTTGTAGTTACTGGAAAAGGCTTAGGTTTGATGACAACGGTGTTATGAAAGATGGTAAATAGAATATCTCTATCTTAATCGACTGGGAAATGATACAAGAGATATTTTTTTAAGTCGGTGACAATATGAAACTCAACATTAAAGAAAAACTGAGGAAGATTACTTATCCGAAAACCACGGACTTGAAACCACCCTCTCAACTGGTAAAAACAAAAGGTGCTCCAAAGAAGTTTAAGCCTACATCGAGTGACAATTCAACGGTGTGGTATCCTTCGTATTTTGAACATGTTGGAAAAAAAATCCGGACTCACCAACTCCAAAATCTCAATAAAAAGTGTTTTTAAAGGAGCTCGCATTAGCAAACCACCTCCTTTATCCCTTCCACCAAAAATTCCATTCATTGACGAGATGCCAGTTTTTATGTACAAATACATCGAACGGATCTTCAATGTTGAGGGTGACGACAATTGTGGTTATTAAGTTGTTTCAAATTTACTGAGTAAAGGAGAAGATAATCACACACTTGTCTGCCATCAACTTATCCATGGGTTGAGGAACCATAAAGAATCATACACACGAATTTACGAAAAGAAAGAAAATTTTGATGCAATTTATGAGTCACTTGTTCCTTGCATTAGTAGACCGGCACCGGGGGAAATGGACGCGCTTCCCTGAAATTGGTTATCTCATAGCAAGTGCGGAGGATAGAGTGTGTATTGATCTTACAAGATATGGTTTTTCAGAAACATTTTTCTCACTGCGCACTGTCCCACCTCAAAATCAAAATGATTGTATTATGTGTATTGAGTGGCTTTCAAAATCACAACACTTTGTTCAAGTTTATTTGAAACCAGGATGCCCTATACCACTTACATCAGTGGAGTGGGCGGCTTATTCAACAACAAAATTTGAGACTTGGTCGGACCGATTTGTGGAAAGGATGCAAGAGTTCACCAAATTGAGCAACATTGAAAGAGAATCAAATGCACAAAAGTCAACGGGGGGTACCACCCATACCTATAGATTTAGGTAGTGACAAATCTTTTGATTCGTTTTAGTTGTTCATCATCAATTAAGTGTATGTAATTGTGTATTAATATTAATGAAGTGTAATATATACAATTTTAAATATTTTAATACATTTTGATGTTTGTCAAAAAAATTGTTCATTTTCCAAACAAAACATACAGGTTTTGTTTTCTGCCTGGTTCAGGATAGGTTCTGGGGATATATCTCCGGAATAAGATAATAGGGTGGTATCAGAAATGTATCTCCGAAAGCAGCACTAAACATGATAGAATTTTTTAGATCCACATTTGTCTACAACTTCTATAAATTTAGGTTTTATTCCATACAAATAGAAAATGTCGCAAATGTCACAAATAAACATCATCTGGTATGTCATAAATGCCTCATTCTCCAGCGCGACACCCGAGCGGAAGTTTAAGATCAATGAGTACACCTAGTTTGTAGATCTGCAATATGAAGTGCATAACCTCCTACCTTACAGAGATAATCGAAAAATTATGAAGCTCGAGTACTGTTCATCGTCAATTAACAACAAAGGAAAGATTGAGTTCAACAACTATGAGCTCAAGACGATGCAGATGTAAGGGTTATGTGGAAAACATTTTTTGTTTTGAAACAAAAGTTCTTATCAAGTTGGAAGCGACGATTTCAAGATCGGTCGAAGATATTGTGAAGATGTTAAAGTGTCCACCTGGATATTGAAATGCAATGTCTGATTTTATATTAACATCACCTATATAATGTTGATTTTATGTTATGAATGATAATTTTATTTTGTCAAAATACAACTTTCTGGTGTTCTGCTTCTATTTCTGTTTCACTATGCTACGGAGATGCATCTACAGACAGATTCTGGAGATGCATCTCTGAGTAAAAAAAGGCACACTCGTATGGCATCACTTAGAATTAGACTGGGTCGTGTGTGTTTGGGGTGCGTCCGAAGATGCATCTCTGGAATCTGAGGGCATTTTAGTATTTTTATGTGGTGCCCTAATAATATATATGGTGCATTAAGAAATCCCAAAAAAAATATGGGTTCTACTATTAAGGTCCAAGCCATATGATTTATCAGGCATGATAGATCGGTCCATATGGACTAGCCCATTTTATCATAAATTGAAATTTTAATATAACTAGTTATATTTTAATATGTGATAGTATTTATAATTGTAGTTAATATATTATTAAAGCTTGAAAAAATGAACTTCAAATAAACAAATATATCAGGTCATGGACTTAACATAAATATTATAAACTAATAAATGCATTTTAGACAATAATAAAATATAGAATGCATACATAAAAATAGTATGAATTCAGCTTTAGAAATCTAATAATGTTAAATCTCTTGAGGGAGAATTTTGTTGCATATTGGATATTTTTCGTTGGTGTTCCTCTCGTACTCATCTTCAATGTTGTTCTACATTTAACGATCCTCCATATTACATGCCAGATCAACCGAAGATAGTTTTAACCGTCTCTCATGTATAAGCTTGTCTCAGAGTCACACTCATATATTCTTCACAGTCTTTAGTGTTCCAGTATGAAATAACATTTAGTTTGTCATTTTTCTATTACTCTCGAATATCTACCTAATATATATGATTCATAAATTAATGAAACAAAATCATAATCTTATTGTAGTTGTTGAGGACAAAGGAGACTATTGAAAATGCATTATCATTCATCCACTAAAACTAATAAAAAAAACTAAGTTCCACATAATTCTTTTAAAATAATTTTAATAAATTTATAAGTGACATAGGTTTTTCTCGTAATTACTCTTCAACTTCAATATACTTTAATTATCAAGCTGATTTTTGTTCAATTAATAAATTAGTGGTTGTGTTTTTGTAACTGCAAATGTTTTTTCATTTGTTTATTATTGATTCAAGATGTGTTTTTATTTATTAAAAAAAATGCAAAATATATGTTTTAAAAAAAGGAAAAAAACTAAACACTAGTGTCATATTTTTGATAAAAAAATATATAATTTTTTTTTATGATTCGATCTTTGTGGATCTTCGATTCTCTGTGGGGATGGGGATGGAGAAAAATATTCCCCCATGGCGGGGATCGAGGACGGGAATGGGGAAATAGTGGGGCGGGGCGGGGAGTGGAGAAGCATCCTCCGCGCATTCCCTGCCCCGTTGACATTCCTACATCTTATGCATTGGACTATTGTTGAAAGAAAATGGTCTTAAGCCTATCCCAAAACATGGTTTTTAAATATTTTAATTTCTTAATTTTGCAAAAATTTAATTAATATTACTAATTCCAATATTGTTCCATGTCATTAATTAATATGACATGAAAATAAAATGGGACATCTTGGATATGTCAAGTCATTAGTACATGTGCCACATCATAAAAAATTATTTTCAAATTGGTCAAGAGACTAAAATACAAAACAAAACTTTAAAAAAAGGAGAAAAATCTGGTTTTAAAATGGGGGGACCAAAACTCAAAAAAAGACAAAATAAGGGGATTAAAGATGCATTTATTCCAAAGAAATAAGTTTGAGGCAATTCCACCCAATCACTTGGTAACCCCAGATCTCACGGGCGAAACACCACTGAAAGCCCCTGATCCAAGGAGGAAATGATTCAAGCATAGGAGATGAAGATAAACATGTGTGTCATACCCTAAACACCATAGAAGGAGAGCTCACCAAGGGAATAAATACTAGTTATGCCCATATAAGACATGCACGTAAAATCTTGACGGTAGAAGGTTCACCTACCAACTCTTATATAGGTCGGAAGGAAACTGTGGAGTATGAGATCACCTTCTTAGAGAAGGATGATGTTGGAATCCATACACATGACAACGACCCAATGGTCATAACAGTGAGGTGGGATGATGGGAAATTAACTGAGTATTAATTGATCAAGGGGCTTCTACAGACATTCTTTATTGGGATGCCTTCAAAAGACTTTTATAGATATGGATGAACTCAAAGCTTCCCAAGGCTAACAAGTACAAGTAAAAGGTTACATGACCCTGAATATCGTATTTGGAAGGGAGGAATCCCATGGATGATCAAGGTAATATACGTCGGTATAGACATCCCCTTTTTGTACAACATGATTATATGGCGACCTACTTTCAACCTCTTAGGAGTTGTTCGATCTACATTATACTTTTGTATGAAGTCCCACTTCCTGACGGGAATGTTAGGTTCGTCCAAGGAGATCATGAGAGTTCCTAGAAGTGATATCTAGACAACTTGAGGTTGAGGAGGGAGACTATGGTCAAGTCCCATGTTCACCAACAAAATGTGTGAGAAGTTAACCATGTGGATCTGAAGCCAGGATCAGAGCCCTAAGTAGAGCGGATGATGCCTTTAGAAGATGAAGAGTTTACCGCACTGTTCCATAAGGGCATGGAAGTATCAGGTAAGGATGCTAAGGAGAGTTTAGAGACATTGTTAGGCCTATAATTATGTTTCATTTGGTTAAGTTACCACTTTAGTTAGTTATGGAAATGCATCACTTTTTCCAATTATTTAATTTATTTTGAAAACATTGTTCGATTAATAGGGTGGCACTATTTTCCCCTGCATACACATCAAATTTTAATGAGGCGCCTAACATTTCTTTATAAATTTTCATAAACCTTTGTTCTAGTTTTACAGGATGTGATTATTGAAGATCTGAGTGGTGATGAATAATGATGGGTCCTCATGGAGGAATCTTTTTCGCCCACGAGGCTATTAAAATGTTGAATCTTCATAGAAGAATCCATGTTGCCCACTTGGATATCAAAATGTTAGATCCTCAGCAAGGAGTCTTTGCCACACACGAGGCTATTAACTATGTTAGATCCTCAACAAGGAATCCTTGTTGCCCAATAGGCTATTAACTATGTTGGATTATCAACAAGGAATCCTTGTTGCCAAATAGGTTATTGACTATGTTAAATCCTCAATAAGGAACCATTATCCCCCAAGAAGCAATTAACTATGATGGATCCTCGACGAGGAATTATTGATGCTCAAAAGGCAACTAACTATGTAGGATCCTTAATTGGGAACCCTCGCCATTCCAAAGGCAATATAATGTTGGGAAATGTGTTATACTCATAGGGTTTTCTAAAACAATATACTTAAGAAAAATAAGTAACCCAATATAAAGAGAAGAAATTTATGTCATTAATAAGACACCGAAGGGAAAGAGTACAAAACAAAATTCCCAAAGGGTGTCATTACATAAAACCCCCTAAGGGAATAGTTACAAAAGAGGCAAAAGGAAAAACAATAGAAAAAACAAAGTAAACACTGCAAGCTCATTGGCTATCCTCTTGAGATCGCCCTTCGTCTTTAATAACCGCCTCATAAACTATATTCGCAATATGGTTCTCATTTGGACCAACATGGGTGTTGTCCTGATTGGTAGGATCTTCCGTTTCTTTAAAAGGGGTTCCACGAGGCGCCTTATCCACATGTTAGCCATCCTTAACGACCTTTAAGAGGTCCAACTGGGTGAGATCCATATTTAAGTACACAAATACCACCTATGATTTCTTCTTTTCAAATGCCCTATCCTTAGAGGAGATAATATCATTTTGGGCACCTGTTAGATCTTCAGCAAGCTGCTCCCTATCTAGAGTTTTTGCACTAAGGGATTCCTTCAAAGTGGCCAACTCATCCTCCACTTGCACCAACTTTTCCTCCAACTCTTTGACCTATTCGCCCTTTTCTTTCTCATACTTTTTTATCCTATATTGATCCTAAATGAAAGACCTCATGGAATCTTTAGCTAAAATAGCCTCCTCTTTTTTAGTGTTCAGATGGATGTTAAGTTTGGCGACCTGCTGGTCGGACTAAACGTAGGCTTTGGACATCACCCTTTCTAGTAAAAACCCTCTTAGCTCGTGGGTCTGCAGAGCATTCGCCATCTGAACACTTCCATATCTTAGCCATGAGATAATCATTAGAGAAATTGGTGTGAAAGTTCAAACGCTTCTCCATGTAAGTTAGGGTGTTGAAGTCATCGTCCCAAGGAGATTGTACCTTATTCCCCAAAAGAGTAGAAAAGGATCCCCTTTTTTGGGTGTACCCTCTAAATCTACAACATTCAGTCTTGCCTCAAAGTTAATAACATACAAACATTGTGTTTTAGAAGAAAGATGCCTTTGAGAATTAGAGCTTGCATGGCCACTGACATTAGGCTTCATCATTTTTAAGGCACGAACAATTATGATAGTTCCGCCATCACATGTCTTCCTCTTCTTCCCTTTCAGGCCACGGGGTGGCTCTTAGGATATTAGACTATTTCTCCCTTCAAGCAACCTTTTATGGGGAGTGAAGAATCTTTTTCTGCTCAATGTTTAAGGGCGTCATACAACTTGCAAACCAAAAGAAAAAGGATAAACTTCAGAAAAGGGCAAATAAAATGTGTGGAAGCCCTAAGTAACATCCAGACTTACGTAAGTAGCCACCAAGTCCTTTATCACTATTCACCTTATTATTGAGTTCCACCATCATACTAGAACTCATTATCCTGAACTCGTTCATGATGTCCAGGACTTCCTTATCAGTAATATTGAGGAAGTCATAATTGAATCCATTTTATCGTGGCCTTTGTTCAATAAAAAGGGAACTAGTCCTGACTGTCCTCATCAAACATCACCATAAAGTTTTCATTTTCCCTCTCGCTCTTAGGAACTTATCTTTCCAATTCTTCTAGTTGTTTAAATGAGGGTGAAGAGGACCCTCCGAGGACGGACACACATAGTGATCCAGCCGCCTTTGTTGGTAACTTTTGTGCCATAGAAGGAAAAGAACAACCCCATTTTAGAGGAAACCTCTAAATTTCTATAAATGATGTCAACTACCCTAATAAAGGCTCATCTGTTGGTCGAGATCTGAGAAGGGGTAAGATTTATAATTCCAAGCACCTCACAATTGAACGTGGTAAAGGAGATAAGCACCCTTAAATCCTGGATCACATGAGTATACATGTAGAAGAAGTTGTCCTCTGATCCTTTAGAGGGCACCATGTAAACCCTCTTATCTTTGAAGCAGAACTCCAAGATAATGTCCTCTTCATCCCTAGATCCAAATAATTTCATACTTTAAAAGAAGGAATCCACATTACGTTGCTCGTTGTATACAATTACATAATCCTCGATCTCATACTTCTTGGATGAGTTAAATGCCATAAGTAGCTTCATGGTGCCTGAGAAATGGAAGGGAAAAGGGAGTCATTATCACCGTGAAACACACTATCATAACAACTAGTTCACCTGTAACTCCTAAACACACATATTTCTAAAAGCTTATAGTCAGTTAATTCGTCTGCTCGCTCAACATTCTTCCTGCAATGAAAATACACTTTCGCCCACTCTCTACTATTCGAGGACTCTATCACCTTACCACTCTCATCAAAATCCTTAATGATATTTGTTTTCAAGAAAGGAAAATGAAGAAAGAAAATTATTCCTGTAGATGAGAAGAATCAGGAAGATTGAGAAAAATTGAAAGAGTTTAAAGACGATTTATTCTGAGAAGTAGAGAACTTGGAATCAGCATAAAGGAAAGGGGGTTTAATGTCTCCACTTATAAAGAATTAAGCCTAGGAAGGGTATGCAATGATAACTCCTCACTAGGCATGCCAAAGGGTTCTAACGGTCACCAATCTTTGCCTTCTCGAGAAAGCCTGTCATTAGTAGCATTTAATGTTGCAATTGATGTTGTCTCCGACGCTTAAGGGACTAACTACAAACTCCACTTAGAAAAAATTATCTAGGCTGAATCCACATAGAGACCTTAGGGACACAATCATTCTAGTTAAATCACTTCGTCCTTTTCAAGTTCTTATGCTTGAGGGATTATTTACAAGGATAACTTCATTAGACCCTAAGAAGGGATAATCTATAAATAAGAAGGAAAAGTCAAACGCGCTAATGGATAGTGAGCTTCACAAAAAGGCCATAGGCCGCCCAAATTTGGTGAGACCGCCCAATTGGGTTTGGGCCACGAAGTAGTCCTCACTTGGCAAGTAAGCATGGGTGATGACGTGTAGAGAATTTTACCTAACACCTCTAAAGTCAAACATGGCACCTCCCATCTTTTTGTAATACCAAAAATACCCATCTCATTTTTTTCATTAAGCACATGTTAAAATTTTTTCACAAATGCAAAAAATTCGATAGGTCATACAAAATATCTGATATGCATTTTTACTAGCATTTAAAAAAAATCCAATGTGTGATAAACATAACCGGGTTTTTTTTAAATCTGGTTATAATGCATAAAATTCATATAAACTAAAATGTGCAGAAAAATTCACAGGTAACGTCTTTTCGTAGGACCTTCTGCAATAAATTCCGCAGGTAAAAATCAAACACTTAAAATATTACTCCCTCTGTCTCAAAATAAGAGTCTTTCTAACACACAAAATTTGTCTCAAAATAAAAGTATTTTTATGTTTTCAAGACAATAATAATTCATTCTTACCAACTTTACCCCTAATAAATATTATCTACACAGCTTTTAAGATATCATATTACATTACACTTTTATGACAACCAATAGTAACTAAGGACAGTTTTATAAAATTGTTACATTTAATTCTTCAATCATTACTTTTCTTAATCTATGTGCAACAACCTTAAACGACTTTCATTTTGAGAAGGAGGGAGTATAAAAAATGGGTTTTTATTGGATTTTTGAAGAAAAAAATCAGTAAAAATAAATAAAATCACTGGATAAAAATTTGGTAAAATTACATAAAATTAGGTTTCGACCTTTTTAAAATTCGAAAAAAATGCATAAAATGCATATAATCCAAAATCTACAGATAACATCGCGGGTAACGAATTTTCGTAACAAATTCCACAAGCAAAAAATCAAACCATTCAATATTATTAAAAAATAATTTTTTTACCATATTTAAAAAAGAACATGTACACCCCACCCCACATATATTACCAGATATATTTTGAAAAATTCAATAATGCATAAAATAAGGGATCAATCTTAAAAAAAAAAAAAAAAAAAAAAGCCTAAAATGCATATAATTCAAAATCTGCAGAAAAATCTCAGGTATTGTATTTTCGCAGCAAATTTCACAGGTAAAAAGTCAAATACTTTAAATATTAAAAAAATTGTTATTATTGATTTTTTTAAGAAATGCGGCAACCCCATATATATATATATATATATATATATATATTACCAAATATTTTGAAAAACCGAATAAGTTCTTCAAATCAAAGTGTATTATGATCAAATTAATGTTATATGAGGGTGCCAGGACCAATTAAAAGAGCCACAGGTTAAACTCTCTAACATGTGCCCTTACATATTTGATTGCGGAGATACTGCATGAAGAAAGCGACTTTACTCACGATTTCAAGAGACCAAGTCTCCTCTTGTCTCTCCAAGTTCCCTAGTCGTGGAGCTAGATAGGGCAAACCTATCTCTAACTCTTTAGTTCAGACCTAAGGAACCTCTCTCTCTCTCTCTCTCTCTCTCTCTCTCTCTCTCTCTCTATCTATCTATCTATATATATATATATATATATATATATATATATATATATATATATATATATATATATATATATAATGAGAGGAGATGTAATCTTTCACCCGAAAAACTTGTTAGAAAATTAAATTGTAATCCAATATACCGAGACTAGAATCGTGAATAATGTCACTTTCCTTAAAAGTATTTCAAGTACTCTCTTATATATCTTAGAGTTGGAGCGCAGGAATACCCAGAATAATTCAGCCTTATATCAAATTTGCACAAGACTGACGAAAACTCGATTTGTAGCAAAGAGTGTTTGGAATTTGTACAAGAGGATTTTCGGTTTGTGATATGAATTTCTGAATTTCGGAATGGAGTATTTATAGGCCATGTATGTGTCGTTTCACATGGTTGCAACCCTTAATGTAACAACACATTTTAACCAAAAGTTGCATTGTTTCCAAGCATTACCTATTTTCATTCTGCATCAACACTTCATGAAGTGTTGTTTCTCTTTGAATTCCTAATCATTTATTGGCATTTACTCACTTCCACTTTTCTTGTCATTTTGGAACACACCCATGGACATTTATTGTTCAGAAATTACAACAATCCCCCACTTGTTCTAATAATGACAAGATCAATTTCAATAAAGAGAAACAAAGAATATTAGTACAGTTAGGTATCTTTCGATTTAAAACTTAACCTTAGTAAAGACAGCGCAAAGTCTAACCAGAATATTAGGTAGCAATGGTTTTAAACCATTAATCCATGTGAATAGACCGGCGTTACCTCACACACATTCTTTAAGGTTCTTCATCTATATTTCTCGCCTAGTACTTATTTATGGTCACATGCTTTCCTGTTTCATGAATTTTTCGTGAGAGAAACTACAACTCTCACCTTGAGACGACACCATCTCGAAATTCACATAGTTGAAGTTCATATTGTATCCTTTTCCATGAGACACATACCCTCGGTATTGAACTTCATTAAGAGTTTAAATAAAAACTCAACCCTCGTTTTAAAGGTCAACATTATCACAAAATATTCAACAAACATCCAAATCAACGAATTGTTGTTACCCAGTGAATATTGAGGTTAATGTTCTGTTAACGTAATATTGGGTTGTTGCCATTGTCGGAACTCTTACTCAAAGAGTTTCAACCCCATGCCTCTTGAGGTTATTTTTACTAAGTCACTGGCCAGTGGCTTAGTAAATAGATCAGCCAAATTATAGCTTGTTCGTATATAGGTGAGTGAAATGATTCCATATTTAATCAATTTTCTCACAAAGGAATATCTAAGTCCTATGTGTCTAGACTTTCCATTATACACTTCGTTGAATGCTCTAGCTAAAGTGGCTTGGCTATCGCAGTGTATCAACACCTTTGAAACATTGTCTTTTGCCAATGGAACTTCAAATAGAAGGCCCCTCAACCATTCCGCTTCTTAACCAACGGAAGCAAGAGCCACAAACTTTGATTCCATGGTTGAAAGATTAATGCATGTTTGTTTCTTACTCTTCTAAGAAATTGCTCCTTCAGCTAGTGTAAGTATCCATCCAGTTGTGGATTTATGATCTCTAACATTGGATATCCAACTTGCATTGGTGTATCCTTCTAGTATGGCGGGAAACCTGCCATAGTGAAGGCTAAGATTTTTGGTCTTTTGTAGATAGGCGAAAATCCTTATGATTGCCTTACAATGTTCTTTATTTGGATTACTAGTAAATCTACTCATTTTAATAACTGCAAATGATATGTTGGGTCTGGTACATTGCATTAAGTACATAAGACACCCTATTGCACTTGCATACTCCAATTGAGTCACTGCTCTTCCATCGTTCTTTTGAAGTTTGACAACATGATCAAATGGAGTGGTTACTTCCTTAAAGTTTATGTCTTTGAACTTATTAAGCATTTTTTCAATATAATGTGTTTGACTAAGTTTGTAACCCCCACTATTTCTCTTTACTTTGATCCCTAAAACTATGTCAACTAATCCAAGATCTTTCATCTTGAATGTAGAAGTTATAAACTTTTTTGTCTCTAAAAATCCATCCATGTTGCTGCTAATTATCAACATGGTATCAACCTATAGACAAAGGAATATTACAATATTTTTCTATACCTTTGTGTATAAACACTTCTCACAAGAATTGGGAGTAAATCCATTTGAAAGTATGACTGTTCGCTGGTGAATTTGGCGAACAACCTCTGGTTTCCTAATTTATGAAAATTAGTTTACTAACAGGACCAACCAAACAAATCCTAGGACAAAGTGCTTTTGAAAATGTCTTTGATATGAAAAGGAATATATTCGCTTTGTGTTTTCTAAGGTTTCTTTTAATAGTTTTTTCGACTGATAGAACAAAGACACGAAAATGGCGAAAAAGTAATTGAAGATAAATTTAAACAGAAAAACAAAGTAAATTGCTGAATTAAAGAAAATGACTTGAATGTAAAGAAATGAAGAAATGAAGAAAGCTTGAAAATTTTATTAAAGTGCATGAATGTAAACTGGTGTTTCCCATACATATATTTTCCAGAACACTCGTTTCTCTCACACGGGTTCTTTGAGTATTTGCGGTAATTTGTACAAAGTTTGGAACACCCCCCAATCTAACACCAAGACCCCCTTATTTATATACAAACGAAATAACTACCCATAACAGCTACTTCTCCTAATGGCGACAAATGGCATTCTGCATGCATTCGCCTCCTAGATGCGTTCCACGCGTCCAATTTCAAAAGTGAAACTCCCTCCTGAAATTTGAATTCAAACACCCGTCGAACGGACCAATTCTCTTGTGTCGAAATTATCCTTCTTACTTAGAAAAATCTGCCAATGCTTCCCCTAAGTACCATTTGCCTTCGACTAGCCTTCTCCATCAAAAAGCCTTCTAATTGAAACAACCTGTCGAATCACCTTGTCGAAATTTTTCATTTGCTTTTGAACCTTTTTCCTGGCGTCTAAATTAGCAACCTACAAATTGCCCCCAAAAAATGCATTTTCGATCGAGGGAGAAAAACATTTTTTGCCAATCCAATTCGACGCCACGAATCATTCGACTAGTGACTATTCATATGATTTAGACGTTAGAAATGTCAGAATCATCATTACGTTTTTCCCCAAACGTCTTTTCAGCCTACGTTTTGAGATTTTCATCATCCCTATTCTAACACCTATCACATCATGGGTCAAAACCCTAATTGCCACCGTCAGAATCATCCACTTCACACTCTCCACGTGTCCCACAATCTTTCCACTACTTTTTCCCATTACAATTTCTGAATACCAACCGCTTCCATTCTTCCACTTATATATAAGTTAAAGACTTCATTTTTCACCTTTTACGTTTCCTCTTTCCAAAAAACTCTCTTCAAACTTCATCTTCTCCATTTTTCTCTCTATTTCTTTGTAATCAACAATGGCGTCTTCTGCTACTCCAAAAGTCACAGGTAAAGATTCTCGGAAGTCCAACAACTTAGCACCAGTAGAAAGAATCTTTGGTCCCAAGGTGGTGGGAAATCAAGAATATGTTCCGGAACCTCCCAATGAAGAGGAAAAACGCTGCATTTATCAATCTCAGGTACTCATTCCTATCTTGATTTCTGGTAAATCCCATGCCATGTTAGGACCTTTGCCTGACTTAAAATTAGACCCAGTTAAGGTACGAGAATTTTTCCCAACCTATCATCGTTACAAACCCATAGCGAATGGGGTTAGACCTAGAACGGATAAGGAGAAAATTATAGACGAAAAGTCCAAAGTAGATGGCCAAGGGACCCCTTCTGACGAAGTCATAAACTTAGAGTACATGAAAAATTTTAGAATTTTTAGATCCTGCCTTTTGTCGAAAGATCCCTTCGATTAGCTGGCTTGGTTGGAAAAAAATAGAAAAGGTTAAAAGCAATGATTGGAAAACTATGGGTATTTATGACCTGATTCAGCTGTCGAAAGTAGGACCAGGATATTGTCCTTCCATGCTTCTAGCTTCCCTCTATTTCTGGGACAACACTTATAACAACTTTCACATTCCTTGTGGGATGATTACTCCTACCCTTTTCGACATAGCTGCTTTTACTGGCTTAAGCCCCTTAGGAGTCGATTATGATCCAAACTTGCTAGCTGATGATTCAATAGGCTTCGACACCAACAAAGCCACCTTTACAGCCTACATTTCCAACTATCATGACAAGGAAACCAAAGAAGTATCTGATCAAGAGCATGTAGCCTTCCTGGCCCTTTGGCTGTCGAGATGCGTCTTTTTCTCCAGATCTCTCCAAGTGGCGAAGCGCTACATCACCATAGCAAATCAGCTTCATGCTGGGCACCGACTTTGTCTTAGCGAGATGATTTTGGCGAATCTCTACAAATCCCTGGGCGAAGGAGTTACCATCTTGAAGAATATTAAGGAAAAGAAAACTTTGCTGTTATCAGGACCCTTCTGGCTCTTACAATTGTGGCTCAATGCCACTTTCAAAGCCTCTTTTCCCAACAAGCCAACTATAGACGCAGCTGCTCTATGGGACAGAAGAGTCGAAGGTCTTCGTTTGGCGCAACTAACCCCCCATGACGGTCATGATGTTCGCTAAAGGTTACAATTTTACACCCAACATGGCTCCCTTTGCTGATAGGAAGGTTGGACCCTCATGGTTTACCAGAAAACTTCCCCTTGAGTCGAAGTCTCTGGAAGACGAATTCCTCAACGTCTGGGAATCTTTTCTTACTCCTAGACTTCTAGTTTCCAAACTTGGCCCTTCGAAACTCAAAGTTTCCCTTGTCAACTTTCAGCCCAATCTGGTTTCTCAACAGTTTGGGTTGATACAAATAATACCAAAACCTATCTTTTCCAGAAAAGGCTCTTTGATTCATTATAATATGACTCACACTGAAGATGAATGCTCTGAGTTATTGGCGAAGTATTCTAATCTGGTCGAAATCCAACCAGTGGTCTTTCGACCCAGCTTCCTCTGCACTCAAGAGTTTGACGAATGGTGGAGGGCCTACTATGATTCTCAAATTTTTAACGTGGATTCTTTCACCATTCAACTGACCAGAGCCTTTGCCCTTGTGCAGGACAAGACCAAGAAAGGTACTTCTCGACACGTCAAAGAAATCCAAGCTTTCCAGAAATACTTTAAAACTGCCTACAGGCCTAATGATCTTAGTCGAACCATAAGCGAAGCAGCAGTTACTTTGAAACAAAAGTTTACAGAAAAACTTGATGAGTTAAAACTACCTACGTATGTTCGACCAGAACAACGTTATGAGGAAGCTTTTAAACTTTATCGCCCAAAATTTCCCCTCTACCATCTACTGAATTTGGCGTGGCTCTTAGCCCTCCATTTCCAGATTGGTTCATTTGTGGGGATTCTCTGAAAATTCTTCGCCAAGAAAACCAGAAACGTGCAAAGCGAGTGGTTCCGACTAAGTACACCCTGGACAATTTCAAAGGCCACCTTCATATTGGCATAGAACACGTTCGCGTGGAAACTCCTATATATGAAGGTGTGGAAAATGGGAAGAAGTTCAATCTCACTTTTTATTTACTCAAATATATGTTATTTTATGCTTGACTCTTTTCTTCTTTTCTTCTCTAGCTATCAAGATTTCGACCAAAAAACCCGCCACTGGCGAAGCAACAACTGCTGGAGATGCAGAGCCCCAAAAAGACACTGCCAAGACACCTTTGGCGAAGGTATTACTTTACTTTTCTTTTAGGTCACCAAATGTTTTATTTCCTGAAATACTAATAAAATCTCTCTTGATCCACAGGGCAGTCGAAGACCGCCATCAACGCCTAAGAAAAGGAAAGCGAAAGAACAAGAAGTCAAAGTTACCGATACTGATGATGGTGATGAGTCACCAGACCAAGTAAAACCCACCAAAAAGAAAAATAAGACAACCAAACGTCCACCACAAAAACCTCATACTCCCAGAATTTTAGAAAAAACCCTACCCAAAAATCCAGGCGAGGAAGCTACCCCTGCTCCAGCAGAAAGCGAAAGCTCTAGCCTGAAGACTAAAACTCCAAAGGTATGATTTTCTTTTCTTTCGACGCTGAAAAAAGCTATTTACTTGTGTTACCTTTCTTGATTTATTTATCTTTCAGGTACCTGTCGATACTCATGGGCATCCCATGGTCCAAGTTCTCCCAAAGACCAGTAGTGATCCCACCTACAAACCAACCAGCGCCTCCAAATCTTCTCCTAAGAATTCGGCAAAGGAGTCAGCTAATGAAGTAAATCAACCCACTGCTATTTCTACACGAATTCCAGGCGTAGTGGAAGAAGAAGCTGGTCCTGAGACTGATGACTTAGTCGACCCTGGTGGGGATACTGTGATGCCTACTGCAGTGGTTATCACAAGTAATGAACCTGAAGATCAATCTCCCCTCAACTCACCAGTTACTGACGAAGAGAAGGATGAGGAGGTTGCAACTGATGCCGAAGAGGAGGAAGAAAAAGAAAACGAAAAGCCGCCAACTCCCACAGCTGCTACGGACGAAGAGAAAGAAAGCGACAAAGAAGACCTTGGTAAAACAAATAAAACTGCTTCGACCGCGACAACTTCGACCCAACTTTCTCACGAGGAGCTTGAAAATCTGAAGATGCAAAGACCTTTTGAGTACCTATAGACCAAGCTTAGTTCCCGCTACAATTTTGCTGATACTACCATTAGTAGTTCGACCACCTCAGGGACTACTTCCGATGCCAAATCAGTGGACGAATCGCTGGCAAATATTCAACAGAAAGTTCTCAACATTGACCTATTTCAACTTTTGGAGAATGACTCATCTGCTCAATTTGACCTAAAGAAAATCCTGAAGTAAATCAATGTCCTGGAGGCTCCCCCTGAAGTCACTGATGTGGTGTTGGACCTTACTACCTTGATAGATCTTGTGGTAACTGACTTTAATCGACTTCGAGAGTACTCCAAGAAGCTCGAAAATAAGACAGAAACCCAACTTGCTGAGTGGGATGCTGCTTCCAATTCGTCCAACAAAGTAACTGAACTAGAGAAAGTGTCTGAACAAAATAAGCAGGAAGCAACTTTGTGTGGTGAGAATATCCTCAAGTGGAAGAAGCAAATTGCCGCTCTTCAAAGCAAAATTTCCCAGGCGGAAAAGCGTCAAGCAGAACTGCAACAGGTCGACCAAGAGGAAATCCGTAAAGAGCTTGAAGTTGGTGTGCATCATGTTGATAGGGCCCGAAAGCTTGGTGAGGAAATTGAGGAGCTTTCGAAAGGCAAGGCACTTTGTGAGCGTCGTCTCCAAATCCAGAGGTCGAAATTTGAGCAGCTGAAAGAATCTTTTCCAGCTTGAATATTTGTAATATTTTTGTTTGGCTTTTTAAGGCCTTTTTGTAATGACATTGGATCTATATTATTTGGCGAGAAGATTTTCAATCTGCCATATTGCTTTTCTCTGCATAATTATTCGACTGTTATTTTAACTTCTTGTAATGTGGGCCTATATTTTTTCAAATATTTCCCGTTTATTTTTAATATACGCTTATCTTTATCCACTTCTTCGACTTCATATGCGCCATTGGAAAATACTCGTATAATTTGAAAAGGTCCTTCCCACTTAGGGGACCATTTTCCCATAAGTCTGTCTTTTCGATCCATGGGGAGAATTACTTTCCAAACTAACTCGCCAATTAGGAAAGTCTTACATTTCACTTTTTTATTGTAAAACTTTTCGACTCTTTCTTTCTGCCTTTTCAATAAATCCAACGCATTTAATCTTTCTTCGTCCACATCAACTAACTCGTCCATCATCATACTCCAATATGTATCTGATGGAATTTCATGATGCCTCTGAATTCGAATCCACTGCAAATAAACCTCAACTGGTAAAACTGCATCATGTCCATATGTCAATCTAAATGGAGTAGTATTTGTTGCTTCTTTAGGGGACGTTCGACAAGCCCATAAAATTTGATCCAAAGTCTTATGCCAATTCTTAGGCTTTGTCCCCACGTGCTTTTTAATCAAACTTATCACCACCTTATTTGCTGCTTCGACTTGTCCATTTGCTTGAGCGTAATAAGGTGTCAAAGTGAGAAGCTTAAATCCCATCTCCTTTGCAAATGTTTGCATATTCTTCCCAGTAAACACAGATCCTTGATCTGTCATTATTGTCTCAGGTATCCCATATCTATAGATGATATGCTTTCGAATGAATTCTATGACTACTTCTTGATCAACATTTACCAAAGGTATGGCTTCTATCCATTTTGTGAAATAATCTATTCCAACCAAGATGTATCTTTGGCCTTTCGAAGATGCTGGTCGAATTTCTCCAATTAAATCCAAAGCCCAACCCCTAAATGGCCAAGGCTTCACAATAGAATGTAACTCGCTTGCAGGCACGTGTGGTATTCCTGCATGTACTTGACATTCCTGGAAACCTTTTGCAAATTCGACACAGTCCTTCAACATTGTTGGCCAATACATTCGCTGTCGAAATAATAAACATTTCATTTTATGGTCTGCTTGATGAGCACCACATGCTCCACCGTGCACATTCGACAACGCTATAAAAGTTTCATCTTCGCCCAAACATTTTAACAAAACTCCCTCTGAAGTCTTTTTAAACAACTCATTTCCAAAAAACACATAACTTAACGCTCTGTACTTAACTTTTCTTTCGACTTTCTGATTTGGGTCTTGTAAATAATCCTTAATGGGCTTTCTCCAATCTTCGACTCTTGAATCATCTATGTTAAATATCTCAAAACTCTCTTCGTCACCATACCCTAACTTTATTGTCTCCAAATCTGATGGGGACAACTTAGTTGATACAACTCTTCCCTTTACTTCAATGGCCTTTTCCAACTTTTCTTTCGACACTTTATAACCAGATGCGAGTTGTGTCAAATCATTCGCCTCTTGATTTTCCATTCGAGGAATATGTCTGATAGTTACATTGTCGAATTTCTTCAAGAGCATGTTAGCTATTACGAAGTACATAATTAAATTTTCTTTAACACACTTGTACTCCTTGGTCACTTGCTTTATTACCAACTCAGAGTCTCCCATTATTTCGACTCTAGTTGCCCCCAATTCCAATAAAATTTCAAGTCCAGTTATCAAAGCTTCATATTCTGCTTCATTGTTCGAACATAAGCCTTCGACTTTGTACTTGAATTTTGTTGGAATTCTATTAAGAGAAATAATCAATAGCCCAATACCAGTTCCATTCTTATGACTGGAACCGTCGAAGTATAGTTTTCATGGCTCTATTTCGACATATTCAATATAATCTTCATTTATGGCGTGGTCAGCTATAAAGTCAGCCACCACTTGTCCCTTAACAGCCTTCAAAGGCAAATACATTAAGGAATATTCAGTCAATGCCAAGCCCATTTCCCAATTCTACTATGTAAAATTGATTTTGATAACATATGCTTTATTACGTCAAAATGAGAGGAAATATATACATCGACTGGCTTTATATAGTGTTTCAACTTCATACACAAAAAGTAAACACACAGACAAAGCTTTTCTATGACACTATACCTAGTTTCGACATCATTTAAGACTCTACTGAGGTAGTAGATGGCTCTTTCGACGTCATTCTCATCCTCTTGACATAACATACTTCCTAATGTCCTATCTGATGCCGCTATATACAACCTCATACTTTTACTTCTACAAGGAGACATCAAGATAGGGGGATGGGTCAAGTATTCTTTGATTTTGTCGAATGCAGCTTGTTGATCCTGCCCCCACACAAAATCTTCCTTCTTCAGTCGAAGTAGAGGAGAGAAGGCTTGCGTTTTCCCACTAAGGTTGGAGATGAACCTTCTGAGAAAGTTGATCTTCCCAAGCAGAGACTGCAACTCCTTCTTTGTAGATGGCACTTTCGCCTCCATTATTGCTTTGGCTTTGTTCTCATTGATTTCGATCCCCTTCTTGTGGACCACAAAGCCAAGGAAATCTCCCGCCTGCACACCAAAAGCACATTTGAGAGGGTTCATTTTTAAACCAAACTTCCTCATCCTTTCGAATGACCGTCGAAGATGGTCAACATGATTTTCGCCTGAAACAGACTTAATTACAATGTCATCTATATAGATTTGCATAAAAGTTTCGATAAAATCATGAAAAATCGAATTCATGGCTCGCTGATAAGTTGCCCCAGCATTTTTTAAACCAAAAGGCATTACCACCCATTTGTATGTGCCTATGGCCCCAGGACAACGAAATGACGTCTTAGGGACATCTTCTTCAGCAATAAAAATTTGATTATAGCCAGAGTATCCATCTAACATACTCAGATACTCATGGCCTGCAGCAGAATCTATAAGCATTTCTGCTACTAGCATAGGATATTCGTCCTTAGGGGTAGCTGAATTCAAATCTCGAAAGTCAATGCATACCCTTAATTTGCCATTTTTTTATTACAGGAACAATATTTGCAATCCATTCGACATACCTCATTGTGCGGATGAACTTACGTTTCAGAAGTCTTTCGACCTCCTCTTTAATCTTCGACAAAATCTCTGGTGCGAAGCGTCTGGGAGTTTGCTTTACAGGCTTCTTTCCTGCTATTATGGGCAACTTCAATTCGACCAAACTCCTATCGAGCCCAGGCATTTCGTCGTAGTCCCACGCGAAACAATCTTTAAACTCTTTCAACAGTTGGACTATTTCGACTTTTAACTGAGGGTCCATCTTGGCACTTATGTAGGTTGGCCTTTTTTCTGCCCCCAGTCCTAAATCGACTTCTTCCAATGGATCCTGCGCCACCATCTTCATGTCTGTTGAAGCTGGATCCTTTTCAAACCACAAGGGTTCGTCATCATAAATGCCGTCTAACTTTTGCCATTCGCCAACTTCTGTGTTGAACAAATCCTCCTCAACTTCCTTCTGAGGACATTGTTTGTTGAAATGATTTTTATTGGCTTCGATAACCATGTACTTTACCTCGGCTTCAAGAGCCGCCTTGAGTTTATTTTCGGCTATATAAGTCGTAATCCTTTCGAGCACTGATGACTCACTCATCGTCACCAAATTCACTTCCCCAGCCCGTTGGCTCTATATGTGCAGTCCCAAAGACATAGTTTGCCTCATCGACCACTTCCATATCCCACTGGAAACCATATGTGGGATGGAGATACAACGAATAGAAAGCATTATCAGTTGCTTTCATGTCGAAAGTTGCTGGACTGCATGGAGCTATGTGGGCCAAGTGTTTGTCGAAGCTGCATCGATCCACATGGTTCACTTCAGCCATAAAATAGCTTTGATCCGCCTCTATGTTTTCGACAATCCCATCAGATCGCCAAATAGCTATACGCTGATGCATCGACGAGGGCACAACACCCACGCCATGGATCCATTCTCTACCCAGAAGTAAGTTATAATTAGCCTTTGAGGCTATGACCATGAACATCGTTTGTCGAGTTATAGTCCCAACAGTCAAATCCACTTGGATAACACCCAAAGTGGTTCCCACTTTACCTTCATAGTTTGATAATACCATGTTGTGGGGTTTTGCATCAGACTCATCTTTCCCAATTCTCTTTAACATATAATGAGGCATTAAGTTAACTGCAGCCCCTCCATCGACTAGGATTTTGTTCACTCCCACGTTCTCCACTTTCCCCTTTATGAATAGAGGCTTGAGGTGGCCACGCATGGAGTCATCTGGCCTTTCAAAAAAGGCATTTTGTTCCTCGACACAGCCGTTATTCATAATATAGTAACATACTGGCCTGTGCCCTATAACTTCACTCTCCATAACAGCCTCCTCTTCTTCGACCTCCATAATTTGGTCGTATTCTTTTGGAAGGACAGAGACCACGTTGTACACGATGTCGAGAGACACGTCCGACTCAGACCTGAAGTTATCAGTCGCTTCGTCATCCTTTCCCACTTTTTCTTTAGATGGCACTGATTCTATTGCATTGCAGGAATTGATGCTGTAAGATACCTCTTTTCGATTCACTACTTCGGCGTTGCTACTTGACTCTAGCTTGCTTCTTTAGACAGCAAATTCCTCAGCAACCCCTTTCTCAGCAGCTTCCTTTTCCGCCCTTTTTTGTCTTTAGAATCGCCTCCATTGGGATCTCGACATAGGATTCTTGCCTTTATAGTTCTCTGAGGGATAAGGCCTTGGTTTTGGCCTTTCGCCTTCCTTGTTGCCAGCCATAGAAGAACCCCTCTGAACTTCAAAACTTTTCCACTTTCTCTGTCCCTGGGCTTCCCTTGTTGGTTGAACCCATTTGTCATTAGGAGCTTTGTTGGTGGGTTTGAAGGTATTTGGGTACCTTCGTCCAAATTTTTGCTGGTTTTGATCATTTCGCCTTGGGTCGAACCTCTCCGTTCTCGTAAGCAGAACTGCCCCCCAGTTTCCTTTCCTTTTGGCTTTTTCCATTCCCTCCAGGTTGTCTGCTGCCTTCTTGTCGAACACGGCGCTACAACGGAGGCACAACATAATCTCAGATTTTTTCTTCTGACACCTTTGAAGGAACTCAATCAGATTCTCTTCTTCTTTAGGATACGCCACTTTTTGATATTCCTCTCTACGGCGCTCTTCGGCAGTCTGCATTGGAGCTTTCTGGGATACTTCCACCATATTAACATTGGCTGTTTGCCCATCTCCAATACTTAACTTGTTCATCTTCAGAGTGAGTCCCTCCTCAATCTCATGTTTCTTTTTTGCCAGGTCGAAATCCCCTTCTGGCGATGGCTTCTTAATGTCATGTTGGCAACAAAAACCCACATATTTCTCTCTGGGATCCTCTGTTGTTCTTCGTAGAATCCCATAAACAGTTGGCTTCGTAGGACCATCAGTAGTCTTTGCGTTTATCTTAGGGACACCTTCGCCAATCTCAGTATTGGCTTGGTTGGCTTGGTCGATAGTAATACCAAACTCCATGTTGTCTCCATTAAGGCCCTCAGTAGCCTTATTCTTGTCTTTGACAAAGCCTTCAATAGCTTCGTCCTTCTTCATAAAGTTGAGACCCTCAGTGGCCTCCTTCTCTTTCTCGACGGAACTCTCAGTAGTTTCGTCCTTCTTCATAAAGTTGAGACCCTCAGTGGCCTCCTTCTCTTTCTCGACCGAACTCTCAGTAGTTTCGTCAGTCTTTGCATTGTTGGAACCCTTAGTGGTTTCCTCCTTGTCCACATTATTGAGGCCTTTAGTGGCCTTCTTGTTGATGCAATTCTTCAAGCTTCCTTCGACAAGGTATTCAGTAACCTTGATCATCACTGGTTTATTGACGAAATCTTCGGATATTTCTTCCACATCACTTTCGTCTGTAGGGATCTCAGCGATCTCTACCATGTTCACATTTGTGTCGAAACCTTCAGTGGCTTCTATCATCTCAAAGCTGTAGTCAGAAACCTCTTCGACATCCACCATGTTCACTGTGGATGGTTCAGCATAGTGGGCTTCGACCGTCTGCATCGGATTTGAGTCAACCTTCATTGGTGGCTTCGACTTGTCGCCGAACTTCAATCTTCCGTCTCGAATGGCATTTTGCACCAGATCCCTGAAAAGGTAACATTAAGATGTTTTATGACCTAAAAAGTTATGGTACTTACAAAAACCTCTCTTTTTCTGTTGTTCTATAGGAGGCACTTTGGTGCCAGGTGGCACTATCATTTGGCCATCTTTAACCAACAAGTCAAATATTTCGTCACACTTAGTGATTTCGAATGTATAATTCCTTTTAGAAATCTTATCATTCTTCTCAGGTTCGACTGGGTTTTTTCCATTCGATGGAGCCAATACTTTACAAGAGTATGGCGGACCCTGTTTCAATTCTGCTAAGTCAACTTCTTGTTCGTCGAAACTAAACGATTCGCTCTCGTCACCATCATCTTCTTGACATACCCCCACATAAGCCACTCTTTCTTTCTTATTTTTAGTTACTCTAGCCTTTTCGGCTTTTAAACGTTCGACTTGTCTCACCCTATCTGCCAATTGTGCCATATCCCTCAGATATTGAGTATCTAATTTCTTTCTAATTGAATAGTCTAGACCACATGCTGCCATTTCGACTAATTCGTGCTCAGGCACTTGCGTGAAGCATCTCGCCTTAAGTAATCTAAACCTATTTAAATAATCATTAATTGGCTCAGAAAATTTCCTTTTAACACTAGCCAACTCCTTCAAACTTATTTTTGTTTGTCCCATGTAAAATTGTTCATGGAACAGCCTTTCTAACTGGACTCAGGTGTGGATCAAATTTGCAGGCAAAGATGTGAACCAAGTAAAAGCATTTTTCGTTAAAGAACTTGGAAAATATTTCATTTTTAAATTTTCATTGCGTGCAATTTCTCCTGCTTCGATCAAGTAACGGGCCACATGTTCGACAGTGGATTCGCTAGTGTCCCCTGAGAATTTGGTAAACTTAGGGACTTTCCATCTTGGGGGTAATTCTTGTTGCAGGATATATTCAGACAATGGGGATGTATAACCGGGCCTTTGCAGCCCCACATTCACGCCATTTCTGGCCATAATCCTTTCGACCATGGCTGCTAAGTTGTTTTCTGCTGGCATGTTGTTATGACGCAATTGTTGCACAACATCGTCAGCATCTTGGTCCCTATGGACTAACACCCTTCTAGGCTCTTGTTGGACAGGAATTTCGACAGGAGGCTGTTCGAACACTACCTCTTGGTTTCTAGGGTTTACTTGAGGAACATTCGTTGGCCTCTGATTTATTGTGGTTTCCTCTTCGACAACTACTCTGGGATTCTGAACTATTTGTTCCCTTGGTTGAGTTTGAGGAACACCAAAGAAGTCAGCAATGCGCGTCATTTGCGCTGCTAATAACTGGTTCGTTTGGGTGGTGTTTTGGATTAAAGGATTAAACACAGCCCCCATTTGTTGCGTTAGCATCTGCACCATATCATGGTTTCTTTCATCCATTTGTTACCTAATTACTTGTGCAGAATTGTTAGTGATTGCAGGCATATACATTTGGTATCCCATTGGCACAGGCTGACCCATTCTGCCTATGTGGTTCGCACCATACCCTGATCCTTGTAGGAGCGAAGTAACATTCATCAAAGGATCAGAGTATAATGACGACGCATTGTGCAAACTTGCCATCACCGTTGTTGGCATTCCATAAGGCTGTTCTCTATTATGTGGAGGCATTGAAAAATTCGTCACGAATGGCCTATGAACACCCCCTAAAGGAGGAGGGGTCATCTGAGGCATTTGGGGTCCCACTGTAGAGACACTGGGCGCGTTTTGGGATGCCGAAAACGCTGGGATTGACCCCGTCGATGATGGTATCGCCTCAGATACAGAAACTGACGTCGTATTGTCTCCTGTCGAAGGAATAGGCGTTGGGTTGTTAACATTTTGATTATTAGGCGCGCTTTGATTCTCCATTCTTCTTGTTCTTGTTCTTTTTGGTCTTTCTTCGTTGTTCACGACTAACTTGCCACTCCTTAGAATCATACAACGAAATAAAAACTTTTCTTCTAAGAATTTCCTATAAGAACAAAAGGATAAACTAAACAAATGCACTGTGTCCCACTGGGCGTGCCAATTTGTTCGCTGGTGAATTTGGCGAACAACCTCTGGTTTCCTAATTTATGAAAATTAGTTTACTAACAGGACCAACCAAACAAATCCTAGGACAAAGTGCTTTTGAAAATGTCTTTGATATGAAAAGGAATATATTCGCTTTGTGTTTTCTAAGGTTTCTTTTAATAGTTTTTTTGACTGATAGAACAAAGACACGAAAATGGCGAAAAAGTAATTGAAGATAAATTTAAACGGAAAAACAAAGTAAATTGTTGAATTAAAGAAAATGACTTGAATATAAAGAAATGAAGAAATGAAGAAAGTTTAAAAATTTTATTAAAGTGCATGAATGTAAACTGGTGTTTCCCATACATACATTTTCTAGAACACTCGTTTCTCTCACACGGTTACTTTGAGTATTTGCGGTAATTTGTACAAATTTTGGAACACCCCCCAATCTAACACCAAGACACCCTATTTATATACAAACAAAATAACTACCCATAACAGCTACTTCTCCTAATGGCGACAAATGGCATTCTGCATGCATTCGCCTCCTAGATGCGTTCCACGCGTCCAATTTCAAAAGTGAAACTCCCTCCTGAAATTTGAATTCAAACACCCGTTGAACGGACCGATTCTCTTGTGTCGAAATTATCCTTCTTACTTAGAAAAATCTGCCAATGCTTCCCCTAAGTACCATTTGCCTTCGACTTGCCTTCTCCATCAAAAAGCCTTCTAATTGAAACGACCTGTCGAATCACCTTGTCGAAATTTTTCATTTGCTTTTGAAACTTTTTCCTGGCGTCGAAATTAGCAACCTACAATGACATAATCGAATTTTTGATGCCATTTTTTTTGTGCTTGTTTTAGTCCATATAGGGATTTGACAAGCTTACACACCTTTTGTTCATTTCCAAGAAGCACGTAGCCTTCTGGTTGTTCCATGTAGATTTCCTCATCGAGATCTCCATTTAAGACTGTTATTTTAACATCCATTTGATGAACTATAAGGTTATTCAAAGAGGCTAAGGCGAACAATACTCGAATTGTTGTTGTTCTTGCCACTGATGCATATGTGTCAAAGTAATCAACATCTGCTTTTTGTCTAAATCCTTTTGCTACTAATCGTGCCTTATATGTGTTTAATGTACCGTCACTATGATACTTCTTTTTAAACACCCACTTACATCCAATGGGCCTTGATCCCTTTGGTAAATCAACAAGTTCCCAAGTGTGGTTTGACGTGATTGAATTCATTTCATCTTTGATAGCATTCTTCCAAAAGGAAAAGTCCCTTGAAGCCACTGCTTCCTTGTAAATTTTAGGATTATCTTCTACTTGAAGAATAATGGAAATATTCCAAACATAACTCTCACAATTTCCTTCAACTAGATAAAAAGAAATAAGTTGAGAATCGATTTCGTTTGGTCCTAGATCCTTTGTTTTTCAGACTCTCTTGCTTATCCTAGGCTCGAGTTGTGTTTCAATGATCCGAGAAGTACTTTCGGGATGTATCTCGATACTCCGAGAAAAAATTTCCCCACGAGATTCTTTGTTTGCGGGAGACTTAAATTCTTTATCCTTAGTAATAAGGTTTTCAAAGAATTCTACATCCCAAAATTCATGATATAAATTCTTTGTGTGTTCACAATATGTATACGACACAACAATTTATTCTTAGATGTTTGAAGCGTAAGTCTCAATTTTTGTTATTTGCAATACTTTTAAGATTGTTAGAAAATTAAATTGTAATTGAATGTACCGAGGTTAGAATCATGAATGATGTCACTTTCCATAAAAGTATTTCAAGCACTTTCTTGTATGTCTTAGAGTTAGAACGCAGGAATACTCGGGATAATTCAGCCTTATCGAATTTGTGCAAGACCGACGAAAACTCGATTTGTAGCGAAGAGTGTTTGGAATTTGTACAAGAGGATTTTCAGTTTGTGATATGATTTTCCGAATTCCGGAATGTAGTATTTATAGGCCATATGTTTGTTGTTTCACAAGGTTGCGACCCTTGATAAAACAACACATTTTAACCAAAAGTTGCATTGCTTCCAAACACTGTCTATGTTCATTTCACAACAACACTTCACGAAGTGTTGCTTCTCTTCGAACTCTTAATCATTTATTGACATTTACTCACTTCTGTTGGAATTAACCCAAAACCTATGGGAATTCCGACCCTATCTTGAATAACAAGAAGGGTTCTTAGCGCAACAATACCAAAGAAAAGAAGAAAATAGAGAAAGAAAGGAAATTAGGATTCTAAGAGAATTTAGAGAAGAAGGTTGTTACCCACAAACTGTGAGATTTTTATCTTTCTATTCACTTGCAATTGCAAACCGTGAATTACAATGTGTTGTGATTATATTACAAAAATAAGGGTTACTCCCTATTTATAGATTTTGGTTTACTTGTTCTCCAAGTCAAAGCCCAAAATACCTATTTTGGAACTATACCAAATCAAATCTAAATCAAATCTATGTGAAACAACTGTTTTGACACACCCTTGCTTCGACACTTCGACACAAGGAATTAAAATTTAACAGACTACCTAATTCATTGTGTCTAAGCTGTCTACATTCATCATGGCTCTTAGTCTTCTGAAAACTTCGACCTGCACTCCCTTCGTCATGATATCTGCAATCTGATTCTCAGTTCTGCAGTGTTCCAAGTTTATCTTCCCTTCTGCTACCTGCTCTCGAAGATAATGGAACCTCATTTCGATGTGCTTGCTTCAACCGTGTGCTATTGGATTCTTCGCCAAGTTGATAACTGACATGTTGTCGATCTTCATGGTAATTGTTCCATGACTCTTCCCTGTAATCTCTTCGACCAAGTTCACCATCCAGGCTGCTTGACATGCACAAAGAGAAGCAGCTATATATTCTACTTTGCATGATGACAATGCCACTACTGGCTTCTTTCTCGAACTCCAAGCAACTGGTGCACCACCTAACATAAACACATATCCAGCTGTGGATTTTCTATCCTCAACATCACTACACCAGCTAGTTTCGGTGTATCCCACTAACTTGCATTCTTTCCCTTCATCAGCTGCAGGAAACAAAATGCTGTAGTCGAGAGTTCCTTTCAGATACCTCAGTATCCTCTTCGTTGCTGCTAGGTGTGATACCTTTGGCTTCTGCATGAATCTACTTACCATACCCACACTGTATGCTAAGTCAGGCCTTGTGTGACAAAGGTATCTAAGTGACCCAATAAGTCTTCTGTATTGGGTTGGTCAATATCATCTTCATCTGAGTCCTTCGACAGTTGTAGTCTGGTCTCAACTGGAGTCAAAGTTAGGTTGCAATCTTGCATCTCAAATCTCTTGAGTATTTCGCCTACATATCTTCTTTGGCGCATCATCAAACCTCTACTAGTCTTGTAGAATTCGATGCCAAGGAAATATGAGAGATTTCCCAAGTCTGACATTTCAAACTCCTCACTTAGGTCATGTTTGAAATCTTCGATCTCCTTCTTGCAACTCCCTATTATCAACAAATCATCAACATAGAGGCATAGTATAAGCAATTCATTATTGCTTCTCCTTACATACACTCCATGCTCAGTTGTACACTTCACAAATTCCTTCTCCCTTAAGAAGCTGTCAATTTTCTTATTCCAAGCTCTTGGAGCTTGCTTAAGTCCATACAGGGCTTTATGCAGCCTGTACACTTTTTCTTCTTCGCCTTGTTTCACATACCCAGCTGGTTATGCGACATAAACTTCTTCATCTAAGGGGCCATTAAGGAAGACACACTTCACGTCCATCTGACATGTGTGCCAATTGTTCATATTTGCTAGACCAACCACCAACCTGATTGTTTCGATCCTAGCAATAGGTGCGAACACTTCATCGAAGTCGATTCCTTCCTTATGTAGAAATCATTTCGCCACAAGTCTCGCCTTGTGTCGAGTTAATTCTCCTCTAGGATTCACCTTCACCTTGTAAACCCACTTTACATCAATTGCCTTCTTACCTTGAGGCAATTCAACAAGTGACCAGGTGTTGTTGACTTCGATGAACTCTAACTCCTCATTCATTGCTTTCACCCACTTCGAATCTTTCAATGCCTCAGCTGCATTGACTGGTTCAACATCTGCATAGAAAGCATAATGTACCAGCTCACCCTCTTCATCAACCACATCATCTGATGTAATTACACATTCTTGCAAACTTCACTGTGTTCTTCAACGAGGGCTTCATGTTAACAAACCAATCTTTCCTTTCAGTCATGTGTGATGAGCATCCCGAGTCCAAGTACCACTGATCTTGGAATCATTCTTCATCTCTTGTTGTGACCATCAGCAACGTCTCTTCTTCTTCATGTTTCGCAGCTTTGCATCAGTTTCTTGATTTTTCTTCTTTTCTGGACAGTCACTAAAATAGTGGACATACTTCTGACAATTGAAACATTGAATGTGACTCTTGTCAGATTTTCGACCACCACCTCTTCCTCTACCTGCAGCACCACCTCTTTGGTTGCCTTGGTTCCAGGGTTTTCTCTGATTCGGCCAGTTTCCTCCTCTACCTTTGTTGCCATTCCCGCTTTCTTTGCCTTTTCTTTCCTTTTCTGACTGCGCCTGCAAAGCCATATCGCTCTTCGACTTTCTTGCAGCTCTTTCAGCCATCCTTTGTTCATGAGACTCAAGCGTCTCTTGAAGCTCTTCCTTCATCAATACTGACAAGTCTTTCGACTCTTCTATGGCTACTACCACGTGGTCGAACTTTGGAGCCAATGACCTCAAAATCTTTGCAACAACTGGTCTTGATGTCAACACCTCTCCACATACCTTGATTTGATTCACCAGCTTTGTAACTCTGGTGAAAAATCTGTTATACTTTCATTGTCTTCCATCTGAAGCAACTCATAGGTTCTCTTGTGAGTTTGTAACCTCACCTCTTTCACCTTCTCTGCGCCTCTAAACGACTTTTCAAGAATCTCCCACGCTTCCTTCGCTGACTCTACATCACTAACCTTTTCAAAGTTATCTGGATCAACACACTGATGGATTATAAAGAGAACTTTATAATCTTTCTTCTTCGACTCTTTGTGTGCAACCTTTTCTTGATCTGTCGCGTTCTCCGCAAGCGGTGTTACTTCTTCCTTCACAAGATCCCAAAGATCTTGATAACAGAAAACCACCTTCATCTGGTTGCACCAATTCTCATAATTATCTTTCTTGAGAATCAGAAGACTCGCCGGAAAGTGCCTGTTCGGATGATTCATTACCATCACGATTTTCCTTCCTTGAATCGCAACCAGAGCTCTAGATACCAGATGCTGGAATTAACCCAAAACCTATGGGAATTCCGACCCTATATTGATAAACAAGAAGGGTTCTTAGCGCAACAATACCAAATAAAAGAAGAAAATAGAGAAAGAAAGGAAATTATGATTCTAAGAGAATTTGGAGAAGAAGGTTGTTACCCACAAACTGTGGGATTTTTCTCTTTCTATTCACTTGCAACTGCAAACCGTGAATTACAATGTGTTGTGATTATATTACAAAAATAATGGTTACTCCCTATTTATAGATTTTGATATCAAAACTATAAAAGTCCAAAATACCTATTTTGGAACTATTTTAAATCAAATCTAAATCAAATATATGTGAAACAACTGTTTCGACACTTCGACACTTCGGCACAAAGAATTACACTTTAACTACTTCTACTTTTTTTTTCATTTTGAAATACACCCATCAACATCTATTATTCATAAATTACAACAATAACTATATTCATAGTTTATCACCATTCTGCTAAAACTATCTCTTAACTATGTCAAAATATCCTAAACATCGCAGACGGTCCCACAAAATACTTTTTAGCAATTACTAATATATTCTAAAATATATACTGAAATCTCCACCACAAAACTCAAATTCAATAAAAATAAAAACAAAAATAAAATATCTCTCTTTCGTAGACCTAACAATCTTGTTAGTGACACGATCTTTGTACCTATCAATCATTTTCCTTAAGAAAATAGGTACGCATATATATGATGTACTTATGCCCACTAAAGCACATTGAGTACATTACTTAATTTCATATTCTTTCTCCAAACGTCGGCATCCTTTTCTTAATTTAATTTCATCAACAATAAATATATCTTTAATGCATCCCTTGAAAAATCCGTACCCAACTCCTTTATTTCATCTATATGTATGTATTTAAGACCCAACCAGCTAGATAATTCATCTTTTCAAAAAATATATTTTTGTGACATCAAATTTTGTGTCTTCTTTATGCATGTGACTATGCAGTAAAGCCCTTACTACCCTTTACCAACATCATCAGACATGTTTATGTATGAATAAAGACAAAGATCTTGCATTTGGTTGATTCTGAAAATGGGTTCTTTGATTCAGATTCTGGGTCTGTTGTGTATGGTATGTTTCAGCTTTTTTGTTGTGAACACAGTGAGTGAAAGTGTGAAGAAAGGGAGTGTTGTAATTGATGGGAGTTCTGTGATTGGAAATATTGATGATGATTTTGTTTGTGCTACTTTGGATTGGTGGCCTCCTCAGAAATGTGATTATGGTACTTGTAGTTGGGGTCTTGCTTCTCTTCTCAATCTGGTATATTCTTCTTCTTTTTCCCTTTTTTATAGATTTTTTTGGTTCAAATTTGTCTTGAAAGGGTTTTAGAATGTTTGCTTATTTGTTTAATGATGTTTTTCTTTGGGTTTTGGGAATGATGTTTGAATTTCGAATGCATGTTGGAGATCTCATATGGCTAATCTGCAAATAAAAAATGCATAAAAAGCAACAATGTTTTAGTTTTTTAATTAAAATATCCCTATCTTACCACTGTTTGTGGTGAACAAGTTTATAATATGCACACCATATAACAATGACAGAACAGCATATTATTGTATGTTTGGTTTCGCGGTTAGAATTGATTCTTGATGTGGAGAATTGATTTTGACATGTTTGATTGCTCTCCAGTAGAATTGATTTTGTTTTCTAGAATTGATTCTACATGAAGCATGGATTTGTAGCTTTCGAGTATAAACTTGATTTTTACACTAAAATTTACGGTTCAACATAATCAATTTTACATAATCAATTTTTTCCACCATAGAATCAAACACATGCTTAGATTCAAACACAGGCTTAGTAATTTTTTCTTCTTCTTTTACTTCATGATAATTATTCTGTTTACTGGGTTGAGTTTTTAGTTTTGATCTTTATTTTCACTACTTCATTAATCAATTAAATAGTAGTTTTAACAGAAGAAGTTTTTCAAGGTAGGATTTGTTGCATAACATTACATTTTTTTCCATCTCAGGATCTCAACAACGAGATTTTTTTAAATGCAGTAAAAGGTGAGAGGTTTTTCGTCTATCTTTATTAATGTCATAAATTCTTTTATGATTGTTACTTGAAAAACTTATCAAGGTATCATTTGCTTCCAGCCTTTACGCCATTGAAACTGAGATTAGGCGGAAGTTTGCAAGATAAGGTGTTTTATGGGACTGATGATTACGACCAACCATGCACTCCTTTCGTTCGAAACGAATCGGAAATGTTTGGATTCACACAAGGGTGCCTCCCGATGCCAAGATGGGATGAACTTAATGATTTCTTCCAGAAAGCAGGGTAAAATTCAGTTCTCTATGTAGTATGTAGGCGCGCGCGTGTGTGTATTCTGGGACTAATGGATTCATCTTGTGGATTTGTAAACTATGATTTTGAGAATTAACATTGTTAAACTGTTTATTTTAGGGCTAAGATTGTGTTTGGATTGAGTGCTCTTAATGGAAAGTCAATCCATTCTGGCTCCGCAATAGGTCCTTGGAACTACTCCAACGCCGAATCGTTTATTAAGTACACTGTTGGAAAGAACTATGACATTAGTGGATGGGAACTTGGTAAGTAATAATATACATGAGCACTTATATGATATAAATATTGAATACAAATTTTCTTGTTTGAGGCTTGAGTACATTGAGTGAGCTCTTTTTACTCGCAGGCAATGAATTAAGCGGGAGTGGTGTTGGAACGCGTATTTCTGCAGACCAATATGCTTCTGATTTTGCTTCTTTAAGCGACATTGTTCAAAATGCGTATAAAGACATTGAGCCTAAGCCGTTAGTCATTGCTCCTGGAGGTTTCTTTGATGCAACATGGTTCAAGGAGTTCATAACCAAATCTGGCAACTCTTTGGATGTCGTCACCCATCACATTTATAACCTTGGACCAGGTACCTTTCGCCAAAATCAAGAATAACTAGTTTACACTCTGAAAGTAAATATCGTTTAAATCCTTGATTATATTTGATAACTTAATTTATCTTCTATCCAGGAGTTGATACGCACCTTGTGGAAAAAATTCTGAATCCTTCTTATCTTGACGGAGAGAAAAGTACATTCAAAGCCCTGAAAGATGTACTTGGAAGTACAGCAACTTCAGCAACATCGTGGGTTGGTGAGTCGGGAGGGGCTTATAACAGTGGCCATCATCTTGTATCCGATGCATTTGTGTATAGTTTTTGGTTAGTGCTGACTATTCTTTATCCTTGATCTTTGATTTAGATACATTTAGTTGTTCCTTGGAATTTGTAGGCACCAACACTTCAGATTGAAGGTGTGTCTGGTGTTTGACGCTGACACCCGACACATGTGATTACATTCAATTACTTTTCTTTTTTATCTTCGAAATATTACCGTTGTCGACATGTCAGTGTTGTGTCTAGTGTATGTGCTTCATAGCTTATAACTATTTTTGGCTAATGCTATTGTATCGTAAACAGGTATTTGGATCAACTCGGTATGTCTGCGTCATACGACACTAAAACATATTGCAGACAGAGTTTGATAGGAGGAAACTATGGTTTACTCAATACTACCAATTTCCATCCAAATCCAGACTATTATAGGTATTAAATCTTGAATTTTAGAATCTTAATTCAAGTGGATCCATAGAATTTTGGTAACATTTTCAATGGAAATGTGATGAAAATTTCTTATTTTTCAGTGCTCTTCTTTGGCACCAACTCATGGGAACACGCGTACTATCAACTACCTTCTCAGGAACAAACAAGATACGAGCTTATGCACACTGCGCAAAGCAATCCGTAAGTGAAATTTTTATCATTATGATTATCAAGTTGATGTATACTAACCTATGTAGCAGACACTTGTCTGACACGTGTCTGGTGTTCGACACTGACATATGTGGTTTTATATTCAATCATTTTTATTTTTTCAAACTATCATTGTTGTCTGTGTTGTGTTCGGTGTCGGTGTCTTACAGAAACTAACCTTGAAATCTAATTTAATATACTTATCTTACAGAAAGGAATCACCATACTATTGATCAACCTAGACAACAGCATAACTATTGAAGCAACCATTGGCAACCCTAACAGTTTGAGGTACAGAAAGATGTCTTATAGTTCAAAAATAATGAAACTACCTCTTCTCAGCGCAAGCGAAACAGCAAGAGAAGAATACCATCTAACTGCACAAAATGGAAATTTACATAGCCAAATCATGTTACTGAATGGAAATGTTTTAGCTGTAAATTCAGATGGTGAAATCCCTCCTTTGGAGCCAATATTTGTAAACTCATCAAAGCCAATAAGGGTTGCTCCTTACTCCGTTGTATTTTCTCATATACCTGATGCTGTTCTTTCGGCTTGCAGCTAGTGATGTTGCACTAGACGAAACCGAAAGTTGGTGTCATTTGGTGGTTGAACAAATTCATATTGATTTTCAATATATTGTTAATGAATTGAGTGCCATTTTTATGAGGTTATTATGATTGCCAAAGCAAATTGAAACTGACAAATTCAATTTCTTGTCTTCAATTAGTTGTTGTACACCCTGATTGCATCCCGCGATTTAACTTAATCTTGGCAATATGAAATTGGCATGATAAATGAGTTGAACTCGAAAACATGGCTTCAACTACATTATCAAGGCATTGTTATTGTTACTGTTAGCTAGAATGAGTTCTTTTAGGACCAATGTGACATGTGTTATACAAGTAAACTTGTTAGCTCACTTGAATTGGAAATAAACATATGCCACAAAGAATATCAGTTCACAAAGCACAAACATTACATGTATTGGACTGACCAGGATTCTCTGCAGTCACGGATGGTTGAGATCATATGTCAATTAATGAATAAAAACTAGTACAATAGTGTTATAAACAAGAAGCAAGAGTAACTTGTTCAATTATAAAGTCTTATTGAGTCTTCAATGATTTTAAGAATCTCACAACATTCGTATGTCTCGGAAGACTTCGATAAATATTTGACTTTCTCACATATAGTTGTGTGTCTAATACCTAACATTCTCGGTTGAAAGAAAATCTCCTACTGTAAAATCACATGTCTATCAATTTTGACTTATATATTATTTATTTTTCGGTGTAAGAAGTGTTAACAATGGTGAACATAGGGAAAATAGGATTGATGAAGAAGACCAAAAGAGAGAACACCCATTTATTTAGGGGTTCAAGAGAATAGTAAACTAAGGTGATTGGACAAGATTTATAATAGATTATATAAATTAGAGATTATAAATTAGCAAAAGAGAATTTCTTATCACATCATCCAGGTTTCTTAGGCACCACTTGAATTTCCGGTTTTCCCTCCTGATTTCGGATGTGCACATCCGGACGCACTAATTTTTTAAAAAACGCTGATGCGTTTTAGAAGTGCACATCCGTAAACTTTCCTGATCTGCAGATCCGGAAAACAGCAGAACTTAATCTTTTTTAAAAAAATCAGTTTTGTTGCTTGGTCGCATATGTTAATATATCGTCGCAACTTAATATAGATTTGACAACATCAATATATAAAATAAAATGATATATATATATATATATATATATATATATATATATATATATATATATATATATATATATATAATAAACCTCTATCAAAATACAGTGCATACATCTAATATAAATAGAATACATCAAACAAAAAATTACTGCGTATGACGAATGATCTCTCATGGCTCCCCTGCTCCTCTGTCCCTACCCGCCATCCTGGATCGATGTCTGCGGTACTGAAGTGCTCCCCGAGCAATCGCAATAATTCTGTCCACGGCAAGTCTGGCACCAGAGCCCTCAGGGATGTGACCGGCCTCAATGGCCTGCTGCGCTATCTGCTCTATCTGACGACAGCGGGGTAGGACATCCCGAGTATGGTCCAGTTGAGACTGCCGCTCCTCTAATATCTCCTGATGAGCAGGTCTGGATGGTGATCCCTCAGCAGTGGGCACCATGCATGGGTGTGAGACGGTGTTAAACCACACGATGTACCCGACATCAACGCTCCAGTCTCTCTCCGCTCTGGTCGCCCGAACCTCTTCCGGTACCAAGTGGGACTGGTAGTCAGCATATAACTCATCTATCTGCCTACGGGTCAAGCCTAGAGTAGCAGACTCATGAGGCATACTGGGGATCGTCTGCGTGTAACCGAATTGACGCAAGACACGCTCCGGCAGGTATCGTTTGACTTGATTGTTTGAAAATGGTTTTGACTATGTCTTGATGTTTGGTGAGTGTTGAGGAGAAATGTATTTATTTAAATTATAATGATGAGTATCAATGAGTATTTAATTATTATGATGATTTATAATAAAAGTGTTGAGTTATGCTGAGATGTTTGGTTCAGAGAGGAACCATTGTTGTGCCCTTGTATTGGCAATGTTCAATGATGCAACCGCAAGTCCAGAGGTTCTAAGGATTTGAGTGCTGCATCAAGATTTCGATCGCTTTCATATTTCATTTCTAGATTATTTTTATTGTTATTGAAATTGAGCCAAGGCTTTATGAATTTCAAGTTTTTTTTTTCAAATGTTCAGATGGCATATTGTATGACAACAATTTTTCATTAGTGCCATAGGAACACACTTGATTATTTTACCTTTGTAGTCCATACGACACGAGTTCTCAGAGGGGTTCTGGCTTAGATAACATTCTAACTCTGCTCAAGTATCCTTAGTGTTTATTAGAATGATGTTAGCATCAAATTCATAACACTTTTGCATTCAACAATTTTTCAGAATCTCTCTTTTAAGATTCTTTGCCTTCAAAGTCTGACGAGCAGTTCTTCAACTCTGTAAATTTTTCCACTAGATTTGAATTTTTCAGAGCAAAGCTTATAATCAAAACTAAACATGAATTGATTCATTTTGAATATTGGTTTCAGAGTTAGATGCTTTATAGCCTTTTAACCATTCAGAGTATGTTAACATGATACACTCTTAAAAATCAAACTTATTTAATTTCTTGTTAGAATGAAACCAATGAAAGACATGTTGATATATTAAAAAAAAATAGGTTTTTCGTTTTAAAAGCAAATGCCCTTTTTTTATTTCAACTAGATCTTAAATGGATCAATGAATTTTGTGTGCTTCTGCTAAACTCTTAGTTGAAATTACTAAAAAAATGTGTAGTCTTTAACACACACTAAAAGTTCATAGAAGCTTTTTAAAAGAGTTTCTTTCTCTAGATTATCATTTTAGCTTCTAAGAGTATAAGTAATTTTGATCTTAATAAATTAGAGTTTTCTCTTATTGGCTCATAAAGGATTTCAGAAAAAACCTATATGAATGATTCTAAATTTCAAGAGATTTTTTTGAAGTTTCTGATTCTTTTTAAGAATTTTAATTGAAGAAGAATGAAGAGTTAAATGAGAGTACCTTTTCTACATCTATGTTTTATTTTAGAGAATTTCTTAACACACCACACAACCTTCTTAGGCACCATGCGTGCTGACGAAAATACCTCAGCGTTCCGGATGTGCAAATCCAGACGCACCTTTTTTTTTTTTTTTTTTTTTTTTTAATTTTCAGTTTTTTTCGGATGTGCACATCAGAAAAAATTTCTGACCTGCAAATCCGGAAAAAATCAAAAGAATTTCATAAAATCATTTACTTCTAAATATAATTAAATCCAATATAATTAAAATTAATATCATTTTTTCAATATAATTAAATCTAATATAATTAAATTCAATATAATTAAAATCCAATATAATTAAAATTAATATGATTTTTTCAATATAATTAAATCCAATATAATTAAATTAATTTTAGAAGTAAATACCATATAATTATAATTATAATTTAGAAGTAAATACCATATAATTTAGAAGAAAATACCATATAATTTTAAATACCAATATAATTAAGTCCAATTTTAGAAGTAAATACCATATAATTTTAAATCCAATATAATTAAATTAATTTTTTCAATATAAAAAAATTATTTAGAAGTATATACCATATTAATCATTTAGAAAAAAATCATATTAATTTTAATTATATTGGATTTAATTAAATTGGATTTAATTATATTGAAAAAAACATATTAACTTTAATTATGTTGGATTTTAATTATATTGGATTTTAATTATATTGAGTTTAATTATATTTAAAAGTAAATGATTTTATCCGGATCTGCAGATCAGGAAATGATTTTATGGAATTCTTTGAGTTTTTTCAGATTTGTAGATCAGAAATTTTTCCTGATTTGCACATCTGGAATAAATCAACGTTTCTAAAAAAAATGGTGCGTCCGGATGTGCACTTCCGAAAATTTGAAACAAAAACAAAATGTCACATATTGTCTAAAAAATATAGATGGTGTATTAAGAAACCCTCTTATTTTAAAGCTTTAGAGTTATCCATGGGTGCGTACTTCTTCTGAGGAGTCAAATACTTCTGCTTGTCATCTACATCACATTGGCTTTTCCTTTAAGTAAAATCTTCTCTAGAGTTGCCCTTTGTATCCATTCGAGCTTTCTTCTTGTCCTTGATGAGTTCATTCTATGTATTTTCTTTGTTGAACTCATAAAACTTCATTTGTACCATTGAAGTGTAATGATGTGATAACATTGATTGCTTAAATTTAAGGGATGAAACTTGGAGAAACAATTTGAGAAGTCAAGAAATTAAGGCTTTGTTTGGTAAGCCCCAATTTCGAGCTTATAGCTTATAAGCTTATAAGCTCACATGACAATTTAATTTAGTCATGTGTGATAATGATTTTTTTCAAGGACTTATAGCTTTACTAGCTTACAACGCTATTTCAAATAACATTTTAATTTATAGCTTATAACTTATCATATTTTCTTCCATTTTAATCCTTATTACTTTAACAAATTCTCATTTTTATCCTTTATTATTTATTTTAGTATAAAATAACTCATTTTACAGTTGAACCATTAATTTTACCGTCATCAATCATCCACTATAAGGTATAAATTATCGGTAATCAGCTTTTAGCCATTAACTATAAACTACCTTATCACTCAACTGCTATTTTTATTAAATAGAACCTAAGAATAAATATTATTATTTTTTATTATATAGTATAAATAAAATAATATAAATTGATAGGGGTATTTATCAACCGTTTAAATAAAAACAATCCCATAAAAATACTTTCCTAACAAGACAATCCCTTGAATCAAAGACGATCAACGGAAATTTTTAGCTTTTTTCTTTAAAAAAACTAAAAAGTTTTTACTGTTAATTGAATGAATGAATAAAACTCTCAATGATTTGAAACTCACAATTTGATGAAAACAACAACGAAACCTTGAAAGACGAAAATATATCGTTCAAAACACAGGCTCTTGCTTCTTCGGTGTTCCCATCATCGCTCCAAGCCAAGAATATTTGTAGTGCACTACACATACTTCAATTACCTATTTCTTCCATCTTCGATCTCTGAGATCTGCACAAAATTCTACCCTAGGTATTATCTCTCTCCCTCTTTTCTTCACGTTTTTTTGATTTTTTTTTTTCTGTTGTTGATGATGATTCAAATTCAGTTAGAAATAAAAAAAAAATTGTTTATTCGGTTTTTTGAATTGTTCGTAGGCTTAATTTGACGCATGCATCATCCTAGAATCAGCTCTTTGAGTTTCTATGTTGTTTTTTTTTTTTCCTTTTCTTTTTATTCAATGAAATTAGGTTTTAACTGTTTATGAAATTTGATATAGCATTTTTTTTGCATTACAGCTCTTGCAAATTGCAAGAGAATGGAATGCATGTTTTGGTCTCAATTCATGTACATTTAGTTTTATTGGGATTGAAATTAAAAGGTCTTAATAAACATTATCACCTTTTTTAATGATAAAGAATAAATTGTGGTTAATTCAGACCTCGACAATCGCACTCAGAGTCGCAATACCTATACCGACCGAAATCGCGAAAGCCTCGATCGTTATTTAAAACCTTGCGGAAAATGTTACTTTATATTTTTATGGTCATTAGAGGTGGTATTTCCTCCACCATGGCCAAACGCCTTTTATAGAAGCCAAATTGGAATTGAGATATCATCCATGTTGTCCAATAGTGGCTAGTGGCTAGAGCTTAGTAGAATATGAACAAATCACTCTTGCTTTTCGATAAGCTATTTAGTACAGAGTATTGTCAAATAGTGGCTATTATGATACTAGCGCTGTAACATAATATAATTTGAACAAAATACTACGCGATGAGCAATCCGCAATTGACAAAAATGGATGTTAATATGTTATTAAGGATTAAGTTGTACTGTTTTTCAGTTACCATAAGGATCAGTTTTTGTTCAAGATAAGATGACGAGAGGAATTGATTCATTGCTGTTTGAGCTTTCATGCAGTGTTTGGAAAAAGCAAGTGCTGTTGCAAATTGGGTAGTTGATTTGTTGGGTGAGTGGTGATATACTGACACCTTTGCAAATTGGGAAGCTGTAGTGATGGATCTTGACAGAGGGAGTTCATCAACCGGCAGCACAAGTGCACGGGCAATTCCAGGACGCCCAGTACGACATGGTGGTGGGTTTTTACTTTCTTTTTAGGCTGGTTTTCAACTATTTCTGTTGGTTTAGGATGCAAACTGTTTGGGGGGCACTCAAAAAGTATTTCCGATAGATGATTTTGTTGTATATTGTGTGCTGCAATTGCATAATTAATAAACAAATCACTTGTTGTAAATTGTGTGGTGCAATTGCATAATTAATAAAAAAATCACTTGTTTTTCTTTTCTCCCCTTGTAGTAGGAAGAGAACTTAACAGGACACTATATTGAGATGTCTCTCTTGCATGATTTGGATGCTACATAATGATTATTTTTTACTTACATCGACTTGATGTCTTGAACCAAAATACAAGATTGATGTTGTATATTATTTTACAACTATTATCAAATTTTAGGAGATATGTATGGTTATCATCAGTTTCAAAAATGATCAGAGAATTTTAGTTGGATGTTTTCCAAAGTTTTGAATATTTGATTTAAGCTTTGAAACTTTTGTAAACATAAGTTGTAGCCTTATAGGAGATATGCTGGAATTTGCATTAGTCACTTCTAAAATTTTGTATTGCAGTAATTTATTTATATACTTAAAAGATACTCATATTTAATTTTCTTCGACACAAGTTGCAACCTAACTTCAGATTTTTTATGTCATCTAATTATTGTTATCTAATATATAAAGAATTGCACAATCATTTTGAAAATTCTTGCATTTTCAATGCATTTTATACATTCTTCTTCTCAACTAGACAATAGACTGTGTTGGAAAGGAATAAAACTTGTTATGATATTTGAAGATAGGCTAGAAACTAAGTCAGAGTTATCCAAATAAGTTCTAATTGATGTTTCTTTCTTACACAAGCCTTTTATTATGCAACTCCTTTATGTCTCCTTTTTTATTACCCTTTTCTTAGAACTTGTACTTAATGCCATTTGTGGTGGTCTTGCAGCACTCTATCAGTTTACACAGCAGAACCTTCCAGCATGTAAACCCGTCCTTACACCTGCAGCAGTTAGTTCTTTTACAATACTTGAATATTTTATGGTGCCTTTCTAAAAAATGTGCATTCTAATTCTGAATCATGCTCTTTGCAGGTCATTTCTACATTTCTATTGATGGGTTTAATTTTTATTCCTGTTGGAATTGTTACACTTCGTGCATCGTATAGTGTATATATAATTTCTTCTTACATTAATGCGATGCAATTTCTTTATCTTTTTCCTTTCGAATCATTATCCATATGCTTATTGTGATATTTTTTTGACCAATGGATATGTAGGTTGTTGAAATAGTGGACAGATATGACAATGATTGTGTACCCGAAGAATATAGAGGTAACAAGGTAGCATATGTAAAAGATGACTCAATCCCCAAAAACTGTACGCGATTCTTGAAGGTGACAATTCAATTTTCACTTATTTACATCGTTTATGGATTATTGCTTCAGGTTTCAGTCGTTTGCAAATAGTGCTATATAATAAATTGTTGGCGCGACACTGTTCCTTCTGTATTTAAATAGTGATTGACTTCCCCCTTATGATCTCTGGAAGCTGCCACAAGATTTGCAAACCTCTCTTGCTGTTTCTGTGGCTATGCCTATTTAATTGAATTCTTAATTGGAAAACAAATTTAGAAGACTGATTTTGCTCTCATGGCTGTTTTGAAACTACTCTAAATTTTATCTTCTGCACTCTAGATGGAAACATGTAATATTTATATTCCTGATCATCTATTTCCTTGTTTTTCAAAAGTATTTGTCATTGTTTCTTGATTGTTTTACTTGGGAACTTGAGAAGAAATATCATAAGAATTTCTCAGTGCTTGAGTAACACATTCAGCAAGAACATACATCTATTTAAATACATGATAAGTACAATTTACAATATTAGAAATTAAAACTAGCATTAACTCCTAACTTAAGGTACAATGAGTCTAATAATGCTATGAACCTGATGATACAATGAATTTTAATTATACTTGGAAAGTGATACACGAGTCATATTCTATTTCCATCAAACCCCTCAAGCTGGAACTTAGATTATATAGAATCCATATGATTTAGTGGGACCCATGTAAACTTTAATCAATACAAGAGTGTGTTGGAAAGTGTGTGTTGCTAGCACTTCTTTTTATTTTTTTTATATTTTCTTTTTAGCTGTAGCAGTTAGCACTTTTATCACTTGATTTTCCTCTAGTTTAATTCTAAAATAAAGTTTTGGGCTTGGTATTAAACCGCAAATATCTTTTCTGAAATTAATATTTACGAAGTTGATCTTTTTAGTGCTTCTTGGTTATGTTTCAAAGTTACAACTTGTCTGTAGGTACCTAAGTCAATGAAAGCGCCAATTTATGTCTATTATCAACTTGATAACTATTACCAGAACCATCGACGGTAAGGGTTTTTATTTCCTTTTCAAATACAGTGCTGAAGTCTTTTAACAGAAATAAATATGCACTAATTTTCTTTTTTTAAAGGAAAATATGTATTATTTTGATGAAGCAATGCTATATTCAAGTTATTTTTTGTTTTGTCACTCGCATTTATTTCCTTTAGTTTTTATTGTGTTAGAATATTATCCTTATTTTGTTAAACTAGTTAGTAATCTTATATTATCTCCTAGAATTGTTTTCTATATTAATTAAGTATTTATAATGATTTGTTTCCTTATCTTCATGTTTATTTAGGATTAGAAGTCTTGTATCCTAATAGGGGTTAGTGGTTAGTCTTTTTTTTTTAAAGTATATCAAGTTATTGTCAATAGTATTCGACACTCTTACTCCTCCATCCCACAATATATGTCATGTTAGCAAATGACACGCAAATTAAATAACGTAATAGTTAATTTTGTATGAGAAATTATGACTTCCTTTACAAAACTACCCTTAATTTCTTAATGGTATGAGAAAGAAATTACTAGAACTGAAGAAGGGGATAGGAATAAATAGTCAGGGATATACTAGAAAAATAAAAATAACACTTCATTGATATTGTAAAACGATATATAGAACGAGACAATCTTCTTTTGGCTAAAACAACTTATATTGTGGAAATATTGCATATCCAACGATATATTTACATGTATGTAGCAACTGACACAGTTGATATGAGTTTCTCTGCTTTTAACTTTGTGAAGAATCTAATGAGCAGTCGGGAGATGAATTGCTGAATGGTTTTGGTTGTAGTATTGAAAATGAAATTATCATACAAAAATATCAAAATATAAAGATATGTAAATAGCCATTATAATTTATAAATGCTGAGATGTCTTCATTTTTTTAGTATATTATTTAGTTTTTGTAATCTCTACCTTTTTGCTTAATGATAATAATCTTATTATGTTATCATTGATGTATCAATGTATTTTTATATAAACATTTATAGCATATGATATTGTCCCAACTAGTCCAAATTTTGAAATTCGTCCCTCATATAACCAGAGGTAGGTTTTGGTTGTGGGATCTATGGGTTAAGTGCCTACCATACTTCATCTCCGTGGAAATGTATCATTTACCGGTTCTTGAAATATTGGAAATCATGTGCTTCAAGTTGTTACTTGTTGAATTAATGATTGTGTGGCTAAAACAGACTACACTCACCTCTTTTTATAATAGCATTAGCATATAGAATAAATACAATAAATATTAATTGATATGATTTGCTAATTCTAATCCTAATAATAAATTATAACCCTATTAATAACTATTAGACTTTGATTCTTTGATTCTAACACACTCTCTCTCAAGCTAAAACTTAAGCTTTAAATTTGTTACTACGTGAGGATGTCATGTAGAGAAAATAGAAATAGCAGGGCTTTAGTAGAAAAGTTGTAGCACGACCAGTAGTGACTGTAGCAAAGACAGTTGTGCTTGTTGTAGGATTCCAAAGGTTGCTATTGTGGTTTTCTAGAATGGGTTTAACGACTAGCGGAACATGGCTGCCTAGATGACGATGTCGTTCACGTGGCTTGACTAGTGACAATTGTATGATCAAGGTGGGGCCGGCGGTGACTGATAATAGACTTTGCAGAAGAGATGTGCCTCCGGATATCGAATAGCCGAAAAAGAGTAGTCGAAAACAACTGACAAGTCTCCAAAGATGCAAAAGCGTAGAAAAGTACGGAAACTTAGAGGAAGTTTTTTTGTGGCAGCTGGCGGTTTGCCTCCAATAGCTGTTGTGATGAACCTCAACGGTCACATGATCAGAACCTGCTTGGATACCATGTTTAATTTGTGACTGTGTCTCAAACAGACTATTATATACACTAATTTATATGATTTGCTTATTTAATCCTAATAATAAATATTAGGATTTGGTTCTTTGATTCTAACACTTCTATAAGTAGGTTCAATACAAAGCTTAATGCATGTCTTCGTATGAGGCTAATTGGTTTTCTTGCTTTTATGCAATCTAACTGCTGGTAGGTTGTATTCAGACTTATTGACATTTCTAGTAAGTATTATGTGTATATTTCCTTCAAGTTTGAATTTCTAGAAATCTATCTCCTTTAATTATTTTACCAATTGTTTAAGTTGAACAACAAATCACCCACCAGTTGCCGAATTTTGAAAATTATTGCTAGCATGTCATAGTATTGTCTTTGAATTTAATATCATTTACTGTATCAAAAATCATTTATGGTCTAGTCAAGATTTATAAATTTGTTTATCTTAATTTGTCCATTCTTTTTTGCCAAAACTATAAATGCTCCTGGATTTACTTATCTTGCTCAATCAAAAATATTCACAATTTGTTCAGGTATGTCAAAAGTAGAAGTGATCGGCAGCTCTTAGACGGACTTGGATACAATGATACCGGTTCATGTAGACCTTTAGAGTCTTCTAATGATCTTCCCATTGTACCTTGTGGGTTAATAGCATGGAGTTTATTTAATGATACTTATAAGTTCAGTCGTGGACCATCGGAATTGAAGGTTAATAGGAAAGACATCGCTTGGAAGAGTGATCGCAATCACAAATTTGGAAAACATGTTTACCCGTTAAATTTTCAGAATGGTACCTTGACTGGAGGTGCAAAGCTGGATCCTAGTATTCCAGTAAGTTCTGAGCTTTTGAATCGTATTGTGACTTTTGTCATCCTTTCCTGGTAGTTAAGATACTAGTTTAAAAATGATTACAGTGTTATTCACTTGTTATTGATGTTGGTTCATCCCAATAGTTTGTAATGGTATTTGAGCTGAATTAGCTTCTATTTGATCCACTTTTTTAACGAAGATTCTATTGGTTTTCTTCTTCACACAATCAAATCACTGAAGTTGATTTCTGCATCTTATTTGTTTCCAGTCTAGCTTTCAGTGCAATTCTTCTTTATCTAATGATACTGATTTTTCTGTAATAAAATTTTCTTCTGTGCTGATTCTATTGAGTGTTATATTATGTTATTTTATTTCTCTCTGTTGACCATTCTGATTTCTGTATTTCAGCTTAGTGATCAAGAAGATCTCATAGTTTGGATGCGGACTGCTGCTCTCCCCTCATTCCGAAAGTTGTACGGTAAAATAGAAGAGGATTTGGAGGAAGATGATGTTATAACAGTCAAGCTGAAGAATAACTATAACACTTACAGTTTTGGAGGAAAAAAGAAGATTGTTCTTTCAACATCAAGCTGGCTGGGTGGAAAAAATGACTTCCTTGGATTCGCCAACTTATTTGTTGGGTCCTTTAGTATATTGATCTCCATCATCTTCCTATTGCTTCATGTGAAAAGTCCTAGGTAATATTATAGCGTCATTAATTAACCATTTGTTTTTCATTTTTGTGCATCTGAGACCACTAATTCATCATGCTGCTATCTGGAGGATGCTTCACACTGCTATTACTTGGTTTCTATAACATCGTAGCATACTCATCAATAATTCCCAGTAATGTAGTTTGCATAGAAAACATGTTACGATTATTCTCCTATTTTTTCTTTTAAAACTGATTCTCCGAAACATTTGTTGAGTTTGGATTATATTTACCCGTGCTTCCTTTTTGGGGCAGAACTTATGGTGACACGGCATCCCACCACCCATTTTGGAATAAGAAAAGCATTTCTAAAAGCATTTCTAGCTGATAAGGTACGTGGTACACGTGATTCTTTCCAAGTGAAAACTCTAGATACATATTCTTGTAACAAAAGCTATTGTATTTCAGGTACATGGTTACAGCATAGTGTTTTCATAGTGAAACTCCATTACACGTTCTTGTTAGAAAAACTATTGCATTTAATTGTAAATGGCAAAGCTGAGCAGAACATCTTAGAGCACGCTGTCACACAGTCAGCATTCTGTATGCCATATGATCAAAATCAAGTGGTGGAGATTTATAGTTTTATAAATAAATAAAACTATTATAACAAATTCAATGGTTGAGATCACCCTGCAGTTACCAATTGACTGCAGGGAATCCATTTCGTCGAGTTAGTTGTTTCATTAAACAATCTTGCCGAATTTATGAACATAAACTAAAGACTACTGATGTTATTTTTTACATGTTCAGTAAAAGCTGTAAAAGAAAAAGCTCCCTATTGAAAAGGCAGACTAATCATCTTGGGGTTTGGGTTTAATTATGATGGAAATTGGCCTAATGAGTGAGATAGTAATGATGAGAAACATGGTTGGAGCACATGAACTCTATTTATCTATTTATAATATTTTAAATGAGACATTCAACTTAGCACTTTAACATCATTATGTGCCTCATCATCTAAAAGTCTCCGTGACACCTTTTAAAATTCATTTTTGTTATGATTAAAGATAAATGTGGATGTTCATTCTTATTCTTCTTTTCATCTTCACATTCTCTAATAATGTGTTTGTGATATAGTTTTTGAAGAACTTAACAAATATTCTTGAAGGATAGAAAAATAATAATTTATTATATAGTTTGTGAAGAACTTATCAAATATCTCTGAAAATGAGCAACATAATAATTTAATATATAGTTCCTGAAGAACTAATTAAGATCTATGAATGATTGAAAAATAATAATGTATATAGTTCTTGAAGAACTTATAATGCATCTCCGAAGGATTGTACGAAAACTGTTTATCTTTATCATTGTTTGAAGATCTATGATCTACCTCTCGAAAAAAAATTATATATATTATAAAGGATTCTTTGAGGATTGTTCAAAAACTGAATTACTTTTATTCATTTATCAAAGAAGGGTTATTCCTTAATGATTGATAAGAAAATGATTATTCTGTCTTCATTGATCAGAAAAGTATCAATGACGATTTTCATGGATCTTAGAAAAATTGACATTCATAACAGAATTGCATAAATAATATTAATAATTGTAAATTTATTAAGATTGAAAAATATATATTTTATACAAATTATTTTATATTTACTAGAGATTGAAACAAATTAGAAGAATAGAATCGTATGTATTATGGTAAACTAGATGTTTACAAATCACACTTAAGTGCGTTGTTGGCAAAATTGGTTGGGTCATCTCAGATGTATTATGATGTGAGAACTAGTTTAGAAGAACCAGAAGTTTCTTCAATCCAATAAAATTTGTGTGTTCCTAAAGGAAAATTTGAGAAATTGAGTTTTTATGACATTAATTATTGCATAGACTAAAAGATCGTGCATATGTTTATTCACAATCAGAAGTTTGTGAAATTATTTTCTCAACTAATTAAACTAAGATCTTGTTTTCTGGATTTTTCAAAAATTCCTTGATAAGCATCACATATATTACTAAAATTAATATTGAACATCTTGAAGGACATGCTCATAAAAAAATGGACTTGAAGATCCATTTTTTAGACGTCTAAAGTTAGTTATATAGTTGATACTTGTGAGATTATCAATTCTAAATTAGATATTTGAAACACACAAAGTATGGTATTTTAAGATATTTATTCGCATTAAGCCAACAAGTTAGTACATGATACAAATTATTTTAGGTTCATAATCTAATACTTCTCATTTAAGTAAAATTTTAGATGTGTTGTGATTATTCAATTGCTCCAATATAGTACGCTAAGATGAGTTTTGAAAGAATGTTGAGAAAATGCATTTTATATGAATCTCGTATTTGAGGTTTTATCTTAGTCCAATAATTGGATACTTGTTTGAAGTCTAGTAGACTGATTATCAATTTATAAATTAATTTTCTCAATATTATGGGGAGAGAATAAGCAGCTGAAAGTGTGAACCAGAAGTTCAAATTAACAATTTGAAATAAAAGATTATAATATCATTTTGATCCTCGAAGTTCAAAACACAATTCATTTGCAAAGTTTATGAAAAAAAATCATCAGCTGCTAATACTCCACTCAAAGTGGATTCGCCTATTGGACAATCTAATATTGCAAATGAGTTATAACCGCGCCTGAAGTGTGGTAGGAAAATCGGTTCCAATGTTAAAAGTTCTCTACCAAGAAAAGAAACTAAAGTTAAAGATGACCCAAGTGAGAATATGAAAACTCTAAGAGTACTTTGACATAATTTAATTTTGAGTTCCAGAAGAACTAACTAGGTAACTGAAATTTATGAAAATTAAGAGATCTCGATAAATTATGTCATGAATGGAATATAATGGAACCAAAATAAAGTCAATATTGACAATCTCTTTGTGTATAATATATCGCTAAATGAGATAAATGGAAAAGAGGATTAGGAACCAACGTCTATAAAAATTTGTAGACAAAGTGAGGACTGACCAAAATGGAAAGATGCAATTGAAGCAGAATTAAACTCACTCTACAAAAGACAAGTTTTTGGACCTGTAGTCCGAACACCTAAAGGTGTGAAGCCAGTTGGATACAAATGAGTTTTCGTACGAAAACGAAATGAAAAAAATGAAATTGTGAGATACAAAGCTAGACTTGTTGCTCAAGGATTTTCGCAAAGACTTGGAATTGATTTTGATGAGACATATTCACCTGTAATGGATGCAAGCACTTTTCAATATCTAATAAGCGTTGTAGCACATGAAGGGCTTAATTTGCACATGATGGATGTTGTAACAGCTTATATGTATGGTTCACTTGATAGTGAAATTTACATGAAACTCCCTGAAGGGTTCAATATACCAGATGCACACAACTCCGAATCTTGAGAAAGCTACTCCATAAGATTGAACAAGCCTCTCTATGGGTTGAAACAATCTGGACGAATGTGGTATAATCGTCTCAGTGAATATTTGCTTAGTGAGGGATATACAAATAACTCCATTTGTCCTTGTATTTTTATAAAAAGATCAGGAAAGAAATTTGCAATAATAGTTGTCTATGTGGATGACATAAATATTATTGGAACTCCTGAAGAGCTTCCAAAAGCTATGAATTGTTTAAAGAAAGAGCTTGAGATGAAAGACTTAGGAAAGACAAAATTATGTCTAGGTTTGCAAATTGAACATTTAGACAAAGGAATATTTGTACATCAAGAAGACTATATAGAAAAGGTGTTAAAACGCTTCTATATGGACAAATGTCACCCGTTGTCTACTCCAATGGTTGTTAGATCATTAGATGTGGAGAAAGATTCTTCCAGACCTCGAGAAAAGGATGAAGAGTTGCTTGGTCCTGAAGTACCATATCTCAGTGCAATTGGAGTACTAATGTATCTTGCTAATTATACACGTCCTGATTTATCATTTGCTGTCAATCTATTAGCAAAATATAGTTCTTCACTTACACGAAGACATTGGAACAGAATCAAACATATACTTCGTTACCTTAGAAGTACAATAGACATGGGTTTGTTTTATACCAAAGTATCCAGATTTGAATTAACAGGTTATGCAGATGTAGGTTACTTGTCAGATCCTCATAATGGTAGATCACAAATAGGTTATTTGTTTACATGTGGGAGTATAACTATTTCATGGAGATCAGTCAAACAAACCACAGCAGCAACATCATCTAATTATGCAGAACTTTTAGCATTACATGAGGCAAGTTGAGAATGCGTTTGGTTGAGATCCTTAATTCAGCACATCCAAAATAATTGTGCTTTATCTTCCGAGACATTAAATACAACGACCATATATGCAGATAATACTGCATGCATCGCTCAATTGAAAGATGATTACATAAAAGGAGACCGGACAAAACACATTTCTGCAAAGTTCTTTTTTACTCATGATCTTCAAAGAGTGGTGATATAAGCATCCAACAAATATGTTCATGTGATAATCTTGCAGACCTTTTCACAAAGTCACTCCCAAGTAGAATTTTTAATCAATTAGTACAAAAGATCGGTCTTCATCGAAGAAATGATCGTTCAGCTGAGAGGGAAAAATGAAAGGATATTGTACTCTTTTTTCTTCACTAGAATTTGTCCCACTGGGTTTTTTCTAGTAAGATTTTAACGAGGCATATCTTCAATGGACATCCAAGGGGGAGTGTTATGAATAAAGATAAATGTGGATGTTCATTCTTATTCTTCTTTTCATCTTCACATTCCCTATTAATAATTGTGATTTTCCATCTCCCTTAGGTCCTATAAATAAGGTTCATTGCAATATAAAATACACTTTTGAAGAAGATAATATAAGATTATTTTCTCTCTTCTCTTCCTCTCTTTGATTTCTCTATCGTTTTATTTAATTTCATAACAATTTTCATTTAAAAAAAGAATAAACACATATTTACACACATTTCTTTTAGAGGTCATGGATTCAAATACTGAAATATACAAAAATATATTAATTAATGTAATAACTAATTACTAACTTTGATGTATTTATATTATATCAAATCAAAAGCATGTATCTCCACTCTCCAGCTTAACACTTCAACATCATCGGTGTCACATCATCTATCATCTCAGTGTCACATAATTTTGAAAAGATTAACCTAAAGTTTTTAAATAGTTAACCATAGGAATCAATTGTTTTTCCATGTCCTGAATATTTACTTAAACCTTCATTCTAAATAATTTATACATATGAGTTAATGTAATCATCCTAACCATTTTTACCTCGTTATTCATGGCTAACTTGAAAGATGTCTTACATTTGTTTAGCAGTGTTCCAATGTGCAACATGGAAAATGAAAGATGTCCTACATTTGTTTAGCAGTGTTCCAATGTCCAACATGGAAAAATCATCAATACTTAGAGCCTTAGTGATGATGGTTTTAGCTTTCAAAATAGACTGCATATTTGCTTTATTCTCTCTGGTCTATGGATCTTTACGTTTGTTTCACAGCACATCAAATTGATGTGTGGGAACAAATAAATAATTTTTAACAACCACCTAGACATCATAGTTCATCCTTTCAGTATATATATATTTTTTCATTTTCTCATTGCAATAAGCATACACTTCACCATTGAAAGATGTGAGTTTGTTTAAGGAATCGTTTGAAGTCATTCTATCTCCTAAAACGATTCGTTTTTAAATAACAGTTAGACTATAATACCACTTGTTATCCAATGACTCCAAACATAAAGAGACGGTGAATTATGATATAAAAAGTTTTTAAAGACTTCAAAAATTAAATTGTTTTTTACATAATGTTCCTTTTAACCGTACTATAAAAAGAGTAGCAAGACTTGTCACATTGAGGAGGTACACACATTTTTATCCTAAAACACCTCACTTTCGATGATCATTGATTTGAATGTTAGATTGTTTGCAAGTATTCTCAACATTGAACCAAATATAGACTAAACTAACAGATTTTTAGAAATCACCCCTGATCTAACTCACAACTCTGATCCAGACTAGACCATCCACCTGAGCAACTCTAATCCACGCGAGATTGCAAACTAACTTAATCTAAATAATCTACACTAGATCATTCACATGAGCAACTCTAATCCTGGCGAGATCGCAATCTAACTTAATCTAAAAAAAATAGCTTAAATATGAGGTTAATAATAAAGACAAGCATCTCTAAATTAAAGAGATTTGTTATTGGAAAACTTCAAACCTATTGATATTTTGCAATATCTGCAAGGCATGAGAACCTTGTAAAATAGACTTAGGAATGTAGCACTTAAGCTTATGAATGAAATTCATCACTTTAACGTAAAGAAAAGGATGATTGTCATTAAGGGCATTCAATAAATTCACTATAACAGAATTAGAAAGCCAATAGTTAAAAAAAATCTTATCACCTTTACCAAGCATCCACTGGCTATTAACATGTTGACTCATTGTGGTAGGACATTTGACCAATAGTTCTCATTACTCTAGCATTTAACAGGTTGACTCATTGATTATCGATAAATTAATTTCAAATAAATATATTGAATTAAATTTCTTTAGTTGTTGTAAGTCGGTAATGCAAAATGAAATATGTAGCTGTACATTTTAGGGGCCCCATGCTGTTGTAACAACCAAAAGAAAAAATTAGTTGTCAAAGAAGACACATTCAAACCCTAATTCTGTCATCAAAAGTTTAGTCCTCACTCCTAAAATATTGGAACACCTTTCTTTAGAAACTAATTTTCATCGTACAAGCCAAATATAGGTTCTTTGCTTCTATATAAAATCTAATGTTTCCTCTTCTACATAATCAACAAGTTCTACCTTCAATATCAAATTTTCCTATAACCAATAAAATCATCTTTTAACATAACTAAAATCATAACTTTAGTTAAGCACATAAGATTTTCTCTAGATACACAATCGCAAATGGTGAAATCAATCAAAAATTGGGGTGAAGTTGCACCAGCACTTGCAACATCAAATTATTATAAGAGACCTACACGTTTTTTAATGCTAGAAACTATCATTGAAGAGGAACCACAAGTGTCTCAAGGGTTGGCAAAGACTGTTTTTGTTTCTTTGCCTCTTATACTCTCTGGCTTTTTATACATTTTCTTGTATAGAGGATTGGAAATTTGATATAATTTTGCCAATAAACATTGTGATATCTTCAAATGGTGTTTACTTCTATCTTGATGCAACTTCGACGATGGATTTAAGGGTGTTACAACATACTTCGATGTAAGTAATCAAGGATCATTCATCCTTTATAGACAATACTTTCTTTTGAGTGCGCCAATCAAGACCAAGAAAATACTTCAAAATACCGATGTCTTTAATATTAAAATTGTTATCTAAAATAAGTTTTTTTTTTTTTTGTAAGCAAGTTATATTTAACACTAGTACAAAGGGTACTCAAACTTGATTATAAAGGAACGACGACTCAGGTCAAAGACAATAGAGATTACCAACCAATTGCGACTAAGACAAATAATATAAAGGGTCTTTGTCGAACTCATACAAATTGCAATTGGGGTGGGTAATTTCTCCTATAAAAGACCACCGCCACACCGTATACTTAATCGACCAAACCGTATCCAAGACATTCCAACCGAGATTCCTGAAAATGGTTCTGTTCCTGAGCTTCTCATATCACTTTCTACCATCCTACTTCAAAACATATAAGATCTTCACTGATTTTCATACTTGATTTAGTTTTACACATGTAATTCCTTAAAGTACAAGTATGTAAACATCTTCTTCTAAATCTTCATGTGAGAATGCATTGTGTGCATCTAGTTGATGCAAATTTCAATTCTTTATGGATGCTATAGCAAACAAAGTGTGACAATAGATGATTTTGTCAATGGTGAAAAAGTATAAAAAAATTTAATCCCTCAGTTTGACTATATCCCTTTGCAACTAATTTTGCTTTGTACCTTTCTATGGAATCATCAACTTTATGGTTAATTTTGTATACACATCTACTCCCAATTGGTTTAACATTAGGTTGTAAATCAACCAACTTTCAAGTACCATTGTTCGATAATTGGCTCTAATTCAAAATGCATAGTCATTTGCCAATTCTCATCTTTGGAAGATTCTTCATAAGTTTTAGCATCTGAATCTTGTGTGACAGATATACTAAAGGACGGATGATTAGAAGACAAAGACTCAAAAGAATGAAATGAAGAAATAAAATATAAAGTACCGGAAGTTGTTAATTTTTCTGAGTAGTTTAAAGTATTGCGCACTTAATCTTCTAGATGAGCTGGAGCATGCCTTTTGCTATTAGGCCTTGATGAATTTGGGTTTTGCTGAATGATGTCTAGATTAGAATTAGATGTGTTTTTATGCCAAGGACTTGGGTGTTTAGTTTGAAACTTTGAATGGATTCAAGATGTAATGGTTGTGAAGATTCAGGATTTCGTCCTTCAAAATGTGTAAGGTCATCAGGGATATTGGAGGACTCAGATTGAGAAACTGATATATGTTCACGATGAACAACATTTCTAAACAAAATAACTTTTGTTATTGAGATCCAAAAGAACATTTGCTTTTACACCTTACTTATAACTCAAGAAAATGTATTTTCTTCCTCTATGATCAAGTTTAGTTCTGTAAACATGAATGGTTGATGCATATGTTAGAGTTCCAAATTTTTAAAACATGTAAATCAGGGTTCTCATTATACAAAAGATAACGAATCACCTATTTTTCAAAATATGACTTAAAACTCTTACTCATGATAAAAACTGCATGGTTGACAACATAATACCAAAAAAACCTCTGGAGTATTTTCTTGAAAAATAAGGGTTCTTGCTATGTTTAAAATATGTTGATGTTTTCTCCTAGCCCTTCATTTTGTTGGGGAGATTCCACACACCTGATTTGATATAGATTTTCTTTAGATGAATAAAAATTTGGGTCATGAATTCCAATCCATTATCACTTCTTATTATTTTAACAGTTAAACTATGTTGCACTTCTACCATTTTATTGAAATTTATAACAGTTTTCTTAGTTTCAACTTTGTTTTTTATTAGAATAATTCAAGAGTATCTACTAAAATTATCAACAATAGTTAAGAATTTGAAATGACCATGATAAAATTTGATTTTTGAAAAGGATCCCAAACATTTAAATGGATAAGATCAAAATAATGAATTGATTTATTAAAATTGGATGTAAAGACAGTTTCTTATGTTTAACATAATAACTATTGGTAGAGAATATGAGAATCAAATGGTCAAGGAGGGAGGGTTAAATAAACTGGAGCAAAATATAGAATAGGTTTTGAAAAATATACATTTCAAATTCAATATCCTTCACAGTTATACGAGATGATAAAAAAAATAATCACAACTGAAATAGATGAAGTTGTTTAAACAAGGAATACAATAATGAGCATGACTCAATTTTTACACATTGCTCAAATTGAATTTTGATCAACTAACTGTTCAATCTAAAGTTAAGAGTTTTTTAAATTATAGTCATAAGATATAATAATTAAGGAATTAGATCTATCTTAAACTTAAACTCATACAACAAATCACTATAAACAGGATAGAAATCTAATAATATGATATTCTAAAAATAACAAACGACATAAGATATACGATACTATGCACGAATTTAAAAGAGATAGGGTGAAGAAAAATATACACTACATTTATAATGGTTTAGCTCATTCGTCATTTCTAGAGTTTAATCCACTCTTCAATGATTCTACCATTGAAAATTTGTTGGGCATTCCACTATTTTGTAAAATTAATACAAGAGTATTTTTTGTGCAACGAATAATCACAAATGCTAAGCACTATAAGTCAATTCTTTAGTCATCATACATTACTACAAATAATATATTTTGTGACAAAACTTTCCTCTTAACTAAACTATATATATGAGGTGTGACCTTTAGGCGCACAATATTATAATTAAAAAATAAAAAAATAAAAAAAATAAAAGTCATCTATTCTCTAACGAGAGGAAATGTGGCTCGAGACCAAGCCTCAAAACCCAATTTTTGTATTTTAACTTTTATGTTTTTTAATTGGTACTTTTTTTAAGTATTTTTTTTTTTATAATTTATTTATTCCCTCGATTTAAACTTCCAACTGAGAGGAAATGTGGCTCAAGGACCAACCCTGAAAAATTTACCTTTTGCATTTTTACTGTTTTTTTTTTAAATTAACACCTTTTTTTATTTAATTTATTTATTTTTTTTTAAATTAACACCTTTTTTTAATTAATTTATTTATAATTTATCTATTCCCTCAATCAGGACTTCCAATTGAGAGGAAATATAGCTATCTATTTCACATGACGTTTTTATTTTATTTTAAATTTATCTATTCTCTCGGTTGGATTATCTAATCGAGTGGAAATTTCTTTTGCATGTATTTCTCAAAACTAGACTCTAACTATTCATTTACTTTTCAACACTTGTTCCATCTTCATTCTCCTTCGAAACTAGTCTGTCTTTTAAAAAATATACCCTATGTGATTTTTATTTTCATTTTCTCCATCTAAAAACCCTTACATTTAAACATACATTCCATCATCATTTTTTAAACTTCATATCTTCCAACACACGTAAGTGTTCGAACATAAACTATTCCAGCACATGTATTTTCCTCCCTTCGAATGACATAACACCATTAAAGCACCAACGAAGCCTGAAACAAAGGAAAGACAACCAAACATCAACAAAGCTTCCTTCAATGTTGTCGCATCTTCTTCATCATGTTAGTTTTTGTTGTGTGAAATTCTCATTGCTTATCAATTATGTTGAGGGAAAAGAAAATAAGTTTATCCTTTTTGTTGAACATGTGACTTCCCACACAAGAGGGGGTGAATTGTGTGGTTCCAAAAAACATGGTTTTAAAAAAAATGTATGGTTTAGAATAAAAGTTTTAAAACATTTTGAAAGTTGTTTTAATATTAAGCACTAGAGAAAATAAAATTTGCAGAATATAAATTTCGAAAAGTAAAAATCTGAGGGAAAGAGAGAACAACGAGAATTATAGAGGTTCAGTCAAATAAAGAAAAACGACATATTCCTCTTCTCAATAATTGATCTATAAAGTATCCAATAAACTTGAAAGATTTTAGTAAGTTATATTTATGACTGGAATGATCCTTGCCTTAGAGATGAGAGCTTCTGATTAAAGCCAAAATTCATTACCAGTTGGTCGCCAACCAAGTCTCTGGGGAATACCAGGCAAATGAGCCATAGCTGATAAGATATCTACAAAAGGTAGAAAATCTATCCTTCTGTTTCACCTCTTTTGAAATAGAACATGTCCCTCGCGAGCAAAACTTTCGAGGTGACCTCATGTCCAAGCTAACCACACCAAAGACAGTAGGGTTCAACATAATAGTTATCTAGGAGACCCTTTACTCCCATAACATTGAGGCGGATGAGGTGTACTCCTTGGAATTTGTCCCATAATTTAATTGGCTGTCACACATACTATGTTATCTACAGTCTGACGAACTTCCACTAGACAAGGAAGAAGCGAGAATAATCCATAAACTGGCTTCCAAATACACCATTCTCACTGGGAAACTTTATAAAATACGGAGGGACTCTCCCATGTTGTGATGCATGGGCGAGCACAAGACTGCTCTGGTACTTGTAGAGGTGCATAAGGGGGCCTACAACAGTCACATTGGCGGAAAAACCCCGCCCATAATTTGTTGAGAGTGGGGTATTATTGGCCTACTCTAATGAAGGATAAAATTGCCTTTGTCAAGAGATGTGATCAATGCTAAAGACATGCTGACATTCAGCACGCCCCGATAGAACTTATCTAGTTTATGACTTTGCCCTCACCTTTCTACCAATGAATCGGGAACATTCTGGACCTATTCCTTTTGGCTTCATGTCAACTAAATCTTTTAATAGTAGGATTCAATTACTTCACCAAATGGATAAAGGCAGAGGCAGTAGCCAAGATCACGACATAAAGAGTATGCTGTTTCTATTGGCAGAAGATTACGTGCAGATACGAGCTTCTCAGAGCCATTATCTCTGACAATAGGACCCAGTTTTCCAGCACTATGGTCACTGAATTTTGTAAAGACTTGGGAGTGGATATTAAATTTGTATCTATGCTACACCCTCAAGCCAATGACCAAGCCTAGTCAGCAAACAAAGTAATTATGAAGGGCTCAAGAAGAAGCTTGATGATGCCAAAGATTTATGGGCGGAACTACTCCTTGTGATATTGTGGTCATACCACACCACTCTGTATCCCACCACCTAGGAAAACCCATTTTCCATGGTCTACGGAGCGAACGCCATGCTACATCTAGAGATCAACACGCCCTCATGGTGACGATCCCAATTTAATGAAGAGGCGAATGAGATAGGCTTGAAGTGTGCGGCGGACCTAATTGACAAGTTGGGGTAAGCCGCCCTAGTCCGTGAGTTTTCCGACAAACACAAGGCCACCAAAAGATATAACTCCATAGTCAAGCCAAGAGAAATGAAAGAAGGAGACATGGTCTTGAAGGAGGTAGTTCTAACCGCACAAGAAGAAAAACTATTGTTGGGTGAGAATATGGAAACAACAATGTCTAGAAGGGGGGTTGAATAAACCTAAAATCCCTTTGGACACTTTTAAAAACTTTTTAGATCTCATAAAATGAAACCAGATATTTTAAGAAACGCGAAAGAAAAATACAAAAACGAGAGCTTGAAAGCATCTCAACGAATCAATGCCATATGAAATGGTACATGAGGTTACCATGAGATTGATTGCTTCTAGTGCAAATTACTTACATGACAACAAAAGCCGCTTTAAACGAAGCAATTTAAAATCACATTACTTAGATATTCTTAATAATGCATAATTAACTTCATGATGATTCCTTAAGATTGATACACCACAGACCTAGGCTTATACATTAAATCTCTATAAGCATGGTCTAACCTATATGGTATTTAATCAATGCAATCTTGCAAATATGCAACAACAACAAATATGAATGAATGTATGCTTATAAAGTAAACGGATATGGAAAGGGAAAGATACACAGAAATATATAATGCTTCGACATTCATCCTCGCTATGCCTACATGTATTCTTCAATGGATGATGCCATCAGAACATATCCACGGTCTTCCACTATGATGATAAAATGTTTATGTCGTTTTGATTACAAAGAGCTATCAAAAGATAATTCCCTCTGATGATGCAAACACTAAACTGCCAACACAATACAAGATTCCTCAAGATCTTGATCCAATAACCTCGCTATCCACAATAACTTGCTCCAAGTATTTATGTGTGGCGATCCCCATAATCCCACTGATTTCTTGTCTAAGCGACTGCCATTAATTAAGCGTATATTAGACAACTCCCAACTTTGTCTACAAGCAATCTTTCTCCAACGCCACCAAAGAAGGACAACTTCCAACTCCGCCTTATGGACCTTTGATACTTGATCTTTCCAAAGTCTTCCTTGGAGTATAATGGAAACTCTCATCTTGTTAGATAACAAATCAACGCCAAACTGCACTCAAGAAATGATACTTGCACCTATTACCAAAAACCAGCTACACAAAAAAACATTAGATACCATAATGTACCGCTAGTCTCCCTTAAACTCAATCTTTAGAGGATGGTCCATAAACGACAAAAAAGACTAAGGATGAAGATGGTGAACAATTCTAGATAATCTCAACAACAATTGACATTACAAGTGATTAGTCAAGTAATTCAGTTTTAATGAATGATGAACACACATATAAGGTTTAATCAAGTTTCTAAGTAAGTGTGTCTTGGATCTTGATTGTTATCAAGAGCTTGATCAATTTTCAACAAGATTGATCAACTTATTCTCAAATTCACACAAGAACAACAACCAAATTGCACAAAGCAAGATGCAATAAAAAGGATAAAGAATTAATATAGATTCGATATCAAGAGGTTGGTGTTTGGAGAAGAAGAGGGAAGAATGGTGTAAATATGAACACACTAATAAGAGAAGACAAAAATCACAAATTTTGTCTCTGTGGATCAACATAGGTTTCTCACCATGTTACTTTCACCTTAAGAAAAAATCATTTAAATAAGCAATGGAAAATTGGATTTTTGAAGGTTTGATTTGAATCAAGAAGGATTTGTGATTCGAATCAATCTAGAGAATGTCAAAATGAGTGTTTTTTAAAGCTAATGATTTGAATCATTATTTTCACTTGATTTGAATTAAATGAGGTTATGATTTGAATCATGTTAGATTTTTGATCTGAATCATTTGATCCAGAATGTTTGTCCAATTTTCAATAGGTGATTGATTTGAATCAAATATAACATATGATTCAAATCAAATACCAATCATTAAATTCAAATGTTTTAACTTGTAATTTAAGCTACTCACGTGGAAATGACAAAACATTAACTTTAATAGGATCAAAAAGAGAAAAGCTAACAAGGATCAAATGAATATGATTATGAAATGTAAAGGGTTATCAGTGGTACAATTAAGTATCCAAAGTAATTACACTCAAATGGAAAGAATATTACAATCACACAAATGAACTGGAATAATAGCAAAATTACAAATACTCACTAAAACAATAATTGAATTGTAAAATATCAAAACACAATTGATACATAAAGCACATAAACAATACCAAATGATAATATGCTTTCAACTACAACCCAACTGGGAGGGCCGTATCACATATTTTAGAAGCTTCCTTACAGGGAATACAAGATGCAGGAGCTGGAAGGAACGCTATTTCCCAGAACCCGGAATGCTCTACATCTTAGATATTATTACAGTTAAAATTATTTGTAATTCTCTTATGCATAATTCTTAAGCAATTTAGTCCCAAGAGAGATGTTTACCCTAAATGTCTTTACGCTAGACATCATAATGAAGGTCATTTCCACCCTCTGAGGTAATACTTTGCGTTGGAATTCATACCACCCTCTGAGGCAATACTTTGAATTAGAGTTCATAACAAAGATCATTGTCGCTCTCTGAGGCAATACTTTACGCTGGACTTCATAACGAAGGTTCTTGCCTCCCTCCGAAGCAATGCTTTAAGTTGTACTTTATAACAAAGGACTTTGCCTCCCTGTGAGAACATATCTTTATGTTGGAATTTATAACGATGGTCTTTTCCTCCCTTTGAGGCAATATCTCTATGATGGAACTTGTAACGAATATCCTTGTGCCCTTTGAGGCAATGTGTTTAGGCTAGAATTCATAATAAAGGTTGTTGCTTCCCCTCACGAGGACACGGGATATCAAACACCTCATCTGATAGGTATATGGTCTTATCTGCTGGGTTACATATAATTCTGTTCGAGGGAGTTAGATTCCCCAGGCTAGGTAAATTATCGCCTGAGGCACTTAGTGTTTCCTTGGGTAAGACCAGAATCAGGAATAACGCCTAAGAGGCATGACAAATATATAGTCTGAGAGACATAGTCATAAGTCTTACCCAAGGATCGATGAAAGTCTCGTTGGATAGGCTAAAACACCTCGCTGATAGGTGTCAGGTTTAGAATGGTTTTCATATCAATTTACGGCATTTTGAAGCTCTTTTCCATACTTCCGAATACAAAACAACTTATTTTTTAAGTGATTCTTGCATCAATGTCTATATTTGCTATTTTTGATATTATTGTTCGTTTTACAGCATATTTTGTAAAAAGGGTGCGGCAAAAATCGAAAGAAAAAGCAATGAAACGAAGAAAGTTGCGTGTCTAAGATTTCAAGACTTTCGCCTGGTGAAGGAGTGGCGAAAGGAAGATTTTGCCCGACGAAAGACCAGGTGAAAATGGTTTCAAATTCCAGTAGCTACTGGAAGTGTTCGCTGGAAGATTCTCATGGCGAATAAGAGGCGAAAGAGATTCGCCTGACGAAGCTGAATTTCGCTTGGCGAATTCAAATATTTATTTCAGGCTTCACTGCACTGTTTTGTCACGTGGTTGTACTTAATGGTTTCGCCCGGCGAATTTGCCTGGGCTGAACTTGTCTATTTTAGCACTTTGTCATATTTTTAGGAAAACTTACTTTTTTGAGAATCCTTTTGTGACCTAGAAACTTTTGTGAAGAGAAAAAACTTATCTTCTTCATTTTCACTTGGAATTCAAAGCTTTTATGCTTCAATATTTGATCCTTTGAAGTTTGATGCTCCAAAAGCTTTGTTTGTTACTTGTTGCTTAAGTTACCATGGTTATGGGTAGCTAAACCTTTCCTTGTGTCAAGATTAGAGGTAGATAATCTTCATTTTTGTATGTATTTCTCTTGATATATGTATATGAACAAGTTGATGATGAAAAACCTTGTTTTTATTGTATATTTGTGTTGGATCATTATTGAGAAATATGTTTCAACCATTGAACTAGCTTTTTCATCTTTCAATAAACAAAGTCTAGAGATAATTTTGTGAGTTGATTTTCACTAATATTAAGCTTTTAATGTTATCATATTGATAGTTAGGTTGAGACATCATCTAAGGATCAATATGATAAAAATCACAATTTGTTTTGGAGATGAAACATATTGAGAGGATATGTGAGTATATTTGTTGTTAATGAGTTCACATGCTTTGATAAGAAAATATGTATGAAATAGATTATTGAACCCTAATCTTGACATGTTTTTACCTATAGATTAAAATCGAAACTTTTTTCGGTTGATTATAATTTTTATGCGATCGTTGCGATACGAAATCAAACCAACCACTTTACATGTTCTATGTTTAAAACGATTCCAATTGTAGAACGACAGTAATATCACACGATCCCCGCGGATACGATAACAAAAACCCACACTAATACCCATTTCAACACTTACCTGAGAGACATATGCTCTCATCAGTCGGATTACATATAATTCCTTCGAAGGATATAAATTCCCCAAGATAGCTAAACTCTCATTTGAGGGACTTAGTATTTCCTCGGACGGGACCTGAATAAGGACACACTCCTAAGAGGCATGACAAATATCCATTATGAGAGATTTAGTCACAAGTCTTTCCTGAGAAGTCGATGGAAGTCTCGCCTGATATGTTAAAACACCTCTCTTGAGAGACTTACGGTCTCATCAACCGGGTTACATATACACTACAAAAAATAATTCTTTTTATGACGAAGCTTTCACCACAAACAATATAAAACCGAGGGTGTATGTAACAGGAGCGCCTTGTGTTTTTTTAAAATCAATCTGTTACCTCGGTTTTATGAAAAGCCGACATAAATATATGCTCAAGGTTTGAGATTCGATTCCTAACTCCTGCAGTTTTATGTTTTATATGGAACCAAAAAGACGCCTTTAATTTTTATATATTTTATATCGGATATGTTAGCTTGGTTTTCATGAAAACCGAGATAAATACTCTCTAATATTTTATTCTTTTTTGAACCAAAAAGGTGCCTTTATTTTATTATAGATTTTATGTCGGATATGTTACCACGGTTTTCAATATAACCGAGATAAATACTCTTTATATTTTTTATTCCCTCAGTGTCTACATCATTCACTTCTCGAGCCCTTGCGAAAGAACACTTCTTCTCCAGCCAGCGAAAGAACACTTATTCTCCAAGGAGCCCTAGCGAACGAAAAAACTCTCTCACCATTATTATCTGGTATGTTATTATTGTTGTTTTTGTTGTTGCTTTGGTCCATTACTGTTGTTCTTGTTATTCTCCATTACTATTGTTCTTATTGTTATTGTTGTTGTTGAGAAGCTTTATTTTTGTTGGTTGTGTACTATTTTTTTTACAAAAGCTTTATGTGATTATGGATCGTAGTTGGATGAAAGCCAATAGATTAAGTATAGAGTATGAGAGTGGATTGAAATAATTTCTTGATTTCGCTGAAAAAAAACCTTCCTGACAATAATGAGATTCTTTGGTGTCCTTGTAAAAACAACTTTAATACGAAATGGGTATGACATGGTGAAGCGACAAAAAAGAGACCTCTATCACATACACTTGAAGATGATGAATTTATGAATGATACTCTAGAAGACATCATTCGTGATATTGGAGTTGATGCTTTCAAGAATGCTAATGTGGTAGATACTTTGCAAAGAGACATATAAGACTCTTTGTATCTGGGATGTAAAATTTTTACAAGATTGTCATCTGTGTTAAGACTATTTAATTTTAAGGCAAGAGGTGGGTGTACAGATAAAAATTTCACTGAATTGCTTGAATTGTTGAAACAAATGCTTCCCGAAGGTAAGATGCTGTCGAACCATACTTATAAGGTCAAGAAGATATTGTGTCCAATGGGTTTGGACTATGTTAAAATACATGCATGTCGTAATGATTTCATATTATATATGAAATATTTTGAAAACTTGATGGAGTGCCCGAGGTGCGGGAAGTCACGCTACAAGCAGAAGGACAATGGTGTTGATGATAATGATGGTGTAGCTAGCAAGGGTGTTCCTACCAAGGTGATGTGGTACCAACCAATAATTCCAAGGTTCAAAAGATTGTTTGATAATGTCAGTGACTAAAAGAATAGTAGATGACATGCAGATAAAATAGTGTGTGATGGAAAAATTCTCCATGTAGCTGATTCAATGCAATGGAAGATAATTGATTCCTTGTATCCAGATTTTTCCTTTGAACTGAGGAACTTTAGGCTTGGACTTGCCATCGACGGAATGAACCCTTTTGGTAATTTGAGTTCTAACCATACATCATGCCCTGCTCTTCTCATACTTTACAACCAATCTTCATGGTTGTTCATGAAGCACAAGTATATGGTGCTATCGATGATGATTTCGGGTTCAAAACAACCAGGGAACGATATTGCTGTTTATTTAACGCCATTGATTGAAGATTTAAGACTTTTGTGAGAGGAAGGCGTTGACGTTGATGATGCGCATACAAGTGATAACTTTAAGTTGTGTGCCATGTTGTTTTGCACAATCAATGACTTTCCTGCATACGGTAATTTGTCTGGATACATTGTCAAGGGACATAAAATGTGTCCTATATGCGAAGTTGATACATGTCACCACCAATTACAAAATGGAAAAAAGACAGCTTATCTTGGGCATCGAAAATTTCTAAGACCAAATTATCCATATCGTAGATTGTAGAAGGCTTTTAATGGAGAGCAAGAGTTTGATATCGCTCCAAAGCCCTTAATTGTGAAGGAAGTTTATATAAAACAATAACACATTAAGGTTGTCTTTGGAAAGAAACAAAAAAAGTTTGTGGAGAAAAATATTTGGAAAAAGAGGAGTATTCTTTGACTTTTCATACTGGTCTAGTCTTGATGTAAGACATTGTCTTGATGTGATACATGTGGAGAAAAATGTATGTGATAGTCTGATTGGAACACTTCTCAACATTAAAGGAAAGAAAAAAGATACTAAGAAATCCCGCGAATATATGGTTGTGATGGGTATACGGAAAGAGTTAGCCCAAAAAGAAGTAGGAAATATAACCTATTTTCCCCCAGCATGTCACACTCTTTCTAAAAAAGAAAAAATTGTGATTGTTTACAGGGTATCAAAGTTCCTTAATGGTACTCATCAAATGTGAAGAAACTTGTGTCAGAGAACAATCACAAATTAGTTGGCTTGAGATCTCATGATTGTCACGTCTTGATGAAATAACTTTTACCAATGGCTATCCGTGACATTTTACCAAGAAATGTAAGGGTAGCTATAACTAGATTGTGCTTATTTTTCAATGCTATATGTATTAAGGTTATTGATCCTGGAAATTTAGATGACTTGGAACACAAACATGCAGTTATCTTGTGCCAATTAGAGATGTTTTTCCCTCCATCATTCTTTGTTATTATGGTTCACTTAATTTCTCATATAATAAGGGAGATTATAATTTGTGGTCCAATTTATTTACGGTGTATGTATCCGGTAGAGCGTTACATGAAGATTTTTAAAGGGTATACAAAGAATCATCACCATTCTAAAGCTTTGATCGTAGAAAGGTACATAACAGAAGAAGCTATTGAGTTTTGTACAAACTATTTGTCAGAAGCTTGCTTTATAGGAATTTTTGAGTCTCATCGTGATGGATTTTATTATTGTAGAGGTATTCAAGGTTTAAATGTTAAGACATTTTCCCAAGAAGTAGTTCTTCGAGCACATTTCCATATATTGAATAACCTTAGTGAAGTTCAACCATACTTGACCGCTCACAAAAGTCTTTTAAAGGAAAAATTCCCCCGGATGAATGAAAAATGGTTGTTGAAAGAGCATAACAAAACTTTCATAAATTGGTTTAGTGAAAGTATTTCTAAAGAGAGTAGTGCACCAGATCTTTGCAAATGGTTGTCAAGTATGCTTACGTTTAATGCAATTACTTGGCGTGCATACGACATTTCTAAATATTCATTCTATACAAAATGAAAGGATGGTCGTAGCACAATGCAAAATAGTAGGGTTATGGTTGAGGCTGAATCCATGTACTTTTCTAGCTCCAAAGATAACAACCATGTACTAGCATCTAGGGCATACTTTGGGGTCATTTAAGAGATTTTGGATATTGACTATGTTTCTTTTAAAGTTCCTTTATTTAAGTGCAAGTGGATTAACAATAACACTAGTGTAGAAACCGATGAATTGGGATTCACACAGGTTGATATTCGTAAGACAACTTATAAGAATGAACCTTTTATCATGGCAACCCAAGTAAAACAATTTTTTTATGTCACTGATTCTTCTAACACTAGATGGTCAATTGTTCTTCAAGGTAAACATCTTCCTGATAGTACTGATGAAAATCAATATTTTAACTATGAGACGCCTTGTTTAGCAACACACGTACATTAAGAATCTGAAGAAAATGATTCAGATGATGTGCATGTTATTCGTTGTGATCATGAAGAGGGGATATGGAAAAACTAGTACGTAAATTTTTATATCCCTTTAAAATTTTTAATTAATATTTTTACTCCTTTTTAATCATTTTACTCCTTTTAATCATTTTACTCCTTTTTACTTATCCCCTCTGTGTTTACATAAAGTCGAGGTAATAACATTGAGACATTACCTTAGAGTTTACATAAAATCGAAGTAATAACATTGGGACTGTCATCCAGTTCTAAAAATAATAAAAATGATGATGTTAGGGATCAAACCCACGACCTTTTAATTTCTAACCTAGGTTTTAGAATCACTAATGTGACAAGTGATTGCTTTTCATGTCGGCCTTCGTTATCTCGCCTATGTACCCGAGGTTAAATGCATTTCGTGGTTGATGTTAGATGTGCTATTTGTAGTAGTGATAATTTCACCCAAGGAATTTAGATTCCCTAAGATAACTAAACTCCCGACTAAGGGACTTAGTGTTTCCTTGGGCGGGACTAGATTTAAGAATCTTGCCTGAGAGGCGTGACATATATATGGTCTAAGACACTTGGTCACAAGTCTTGCCTAAGGACTCAATGAAAGTCTCGCACGATAGGTTAAAACACTTATCCTGGGAGACTTATGGTCTCATCAATCAAGTTACATATAATTCCGCCCGAGGGACTTAGATTCCCCAGGCTAGCTAAACTCTCACATGAGGGACTTGGTATTTCCTCGGACGGGACCATAATTTGGAATCATACCTAAGAGGCGTAACAAATATCCAATCCAAGAAACATAGTCATAAGTCTTACCTGAGGACTTGTGGAAGTCTCGTCCGATAGGTTAAAACACCTCGCCTGAGAGATATTTGGTCTCATCAACCGATTTACATATAATTTTGTCTGAGGGACTTAGATTCCCAATGCTAACTAAATTGTTGCTTGAGGGACTTAGATTCCCCAAGCTAGATAATATTTCGCCTAAGGGACTTGGTGTTTCCTTAGGTGGGACCAAAATCAGGAATCACGCCTAAGAGGCATGATATATATCGAGTATTAGAGACTTGGACACAAGTCCTTCTTGAAGACTCAATGGAAGTCCCACCTTATAAGTTAAAACACCTCGTCTGAGAGACTTATGGTCTCATTAACCGGGTTACATGTAATCACGCCTGAGGAATTTATAGTCTCAAGTTGACAGAAACATCAAGCAATATGTCCTCAAGCAGCTCAAGTCCTCGGTATAATACCCTGAGTCTCGATCTACAAAACAATTTGTCCTCCACCAAAGGCCTCGTACTTAAGAAACTATGTAGTGTTATATTCGTAAAAGGACTGTACTAGAGCAATGGTTATATGATGCCCAAAGAGAGGCGACGATGATATGCTGCCCAAGGGGAGATATTGCCTCGTCCTTAAGGTATTCCTATCGCCTAATCATGGGAAGCGTGGAAAAAGACGTTCCTAGAGAAGAGAGGAGTCAGGTTCATTAATTTACCCAAGACCCCCTTAGAAATAGGGATCCAATGACCAACCATTGATTGAGTGGGAGATGACCCTTCCCAAGAGAATCCTAGGCCTTAAAATCCTATATAAACACACCTCCCTCAAGGGAGGAAATGACAATTAATTACACTTAAGCATATCGCTTATCCAGTTCACAATGCATATTGATTATACTTCTTACATGCTTACTACAAGAAGATTCTCCATCTAGAAAGTCTCTCACCTCACGTGAGTAGGACTCCTATAACCACCCTAAAACACTGTCATACGGGGCTTCACGTCGTTAGGTGTAAACCCTAACAACCCCCAAATTGTTATACACGTACTAAGGCTTCTGAGTATGCCTGCCATTGTAGGAAGAACACACATACACACCTGTACTTTTTGACCAGTACATGTGTCATAGGGGCCTCCTATAAAATCCTCAAGAACCACATCAAGAACGGCAACATCAGCAGCAGACTAATCAAGATGGACTTTAGAGGCAACAACAGGTGACACATGTCTCTAGAAAAATGAAGCTAGAGACACCCAAACGTTGAAAGTGGACATTTTCACATAAAATAAACTTACACCAATCGAAATTCGCCCCAAACAACATACCTTATGCTCTAAACATAAAAAAAATGTCAATGTATGCCTCAATAAACTACGTATTATGAGTGTAACTACAACCTAATGTACCTTAAAAAAAACTTATTTAATAATGCATGCATCAAAAATTAAAAAAATAAAAAAAAATGAAAAAACTTACCAAATGTGAGTAGTTAAAGCAGTTGGATTAAATGGAATGGGGTAGAGATTGAGAAAACTTTTGAATTAGATGCAATGTAGTAGAAAGTTTGAGAAAGGTTGAAAAATGGTGGAAAATGGGATTTCTCAGGCACATCTTTTTTTTTGTTAAGAGTAAGCTCTGATAAAAATGAAGAAGGAGGAAAGGTCTATCACATTAATATCGCTCAAAAATTGTCAATTGAAGGTATACTTCCGTATTTTTTATGGTCATACACCTCCATACTAATTTATAATAAAATAATAGTGACTCACTTAAAATATGTTGGGGTGTGAACCTTTTATACATCCAAAAATACATCTCCGTATTTAAAGAATATTTTTTGTTATATATGTGTGTGTGAGCATAAGAATACAATAAAGAATCTTCTTGAACTAATAGTTCTCATAAAGTTAAATTAAATTTATTTAGTTTTTCTAAATTGGTAATGCAAAATAAAGTGCGTAGCTGTACATTTTAGGGTCCCACGCTGCTGTAACAACTTAATGGAAAAATCAGTTGTGAAAGAGACATATTCAAACCCTAATTATGTCACTGAAAGTTTAGTCCTGACCCCTATAATCGCAAATGGATGTGAAAAGTTCCTTCTAGAATGGGTACTTGAATGAGGAAGTGTATGTTGATCAGCCAAAAGGGTTTATTGATCCTACTTTTCTAGATCATGTGTACAAATTGAAGAAAGCTCTCTATGGGCTAAAGCAAGCTCCTACAGCTTGGTATGAAAGGATGACAAAATTTCTTGTCAGTGATGGGTACATGAAAGGAGGAATATACAAAACCTTGTTTGTTAAAGAAAATGATGGAAAACTCATGATTGCTCAGATTTATGTGGATAACATTGTATTTGGTGGGATGTCAGACAAGATGGTCCAACATTTTGTCAAACAAATGCAATCTGAATTTGAGATGAGTCTTGTAGAGGAATTAACATATTTTCTTAGCCTTCAAGTGAGACAGATGGAAGACTCTATTTTCATCTCTCAAGGTAAGTATTCCAAGAACATAGTAAAGAAGTTTGGTATGGAGAATGCTAGTCACAAGAGGACTCCTGCACCTACTTTTGAAGCTATCTAAAGATGAAAATGGTGTTAATATGGATCAAAGTTTGTACAGAAGCATGATAGGTAGCCTACTGTATCTCACAGCTAGCAGACCTGACATCACATTTGTTGTTGGTGCTTGTGCAAAGTATCAAGCTGAGCTCAAAACTAGTCACATCAATTAAGCGAAGAGGATTCTAAAGTATATCAATGGTATAAGTGACTATGGTATGTTATATTCTCGTGGTTCTGATGCCATGTTTGTTGGATATTGTGATGCTAATTGAGCAGGAATTACCGATGATAGGAAAAACACTTATGGAGGATGTTTCTTCTTGGGATACAATCTTATCTCTTGGTTCAATAAGAAGAAAAATTGTGTGTCCCTCTCCACTATTGAGACTGAATATATTGCAGTAGGAAGCAGCCGCTCTCAGTTGATTTGGATGAAGTAGATTTTAAAAGAGTATAATATCATGCAAGATGTCATGATATTATACTGTGACGACTTGAGTGCTATCAACATTTCTAAGAATCCTGTTCAGCATAGCAGGACAAAGCATATTGACATCCGTCATCATTTTATTAGGGATTTTGTTGAGAACAAAATTGTTACTCTTGAACATGTGGCCATAGAGAAGCAACTGACTGATATTTTAACCAAAGCTTTGGATGTAAATCAGTTTGAGAAGTTAAGGGGTGAACTACGAATTTTCATTTTTGAAGAATTATAGCAATTAGTGTTGTTTGTGCAGGAGACAAGGAAGAGGAAAAAGCCAATGCTGATATTTCAAATGCCTTTGCTATTGGCTAATTTATGGCTAAAAAGGGGGAGTATTGTGTATTTGGTCTACTTGTGTTAGTGTTTCTCCGCAGTGTTGGTAGTTGATGACTCTTAATGCTATACACTACAAGAAAGTTGTAAAATTACGACGGTTAATTTAGGCAGATTACGGCGGTTAGAACCGACGCAAATTGCAAGTCACGACGGTTCCTCTTCTGTCGTAGAACTGTGCATCGCGAGGCTGTTTTGCAACGGTTTGTAAAACTGTCGCTCCAACTGCCGTAACATTCTGCGACGGTTTTGAAATTGCCTCAAATATATTATTACGACGGTTGTAACCGCCATAATTATATAATATAGATTTAATAAAAAAATTGCGACGATTGTAACCGCCACAATTATATATATATAAAGGGTTAATAGTCATTTTGCCCCTTGCCATATAGGCGATTTTCGAAAAACCCCCCTGTAAAATAAAACTTGCAAAAAATACCCTAACATTTGAAGATTCTCCCAATTTTGACCTTCATCTCATCCAGTCACCAAAAAAACTGATGTGGCAGGGGTCAAAATAAAAACGCTGCCAAAATGGCAAGGGTCAAAATGTCGGGTTTTTGGTGACTGGATGTGATAAAAGTCAAAATTGAGAGAATCTTCAAATGTTAGGGTTTTTTTTGCAAGTTTTTTTTACAGGGGGTTTTTCGAAAATCGCCTATATGGCAGGGGGCAAAATGACTATTAACCCATATATATATATATATATAAAAGAAAAAAATAGCGACGGTTGAAACCACCATAATTACATAATATATATTTCATTAAAAATAGAGACAGTTTAGAACCGTCGTTAATTTTTTTTTAATTTTAAAATTGCTACATTAATGACATTTTTCAGTACTGCATAATTTGAGAAAACATAAGATATTGATGATATTTTTACCAAAAAAAAAAGTTATTGACGATATTTTAGTATATGCTGACACATACAAGAACTATACAAAATAAATGACATAGCTCTCTAATATTTGACAAATCTAGTTCACCGATTTCAGTTCCCATAGATATCACAGCTGCTTCTTTCACTTCTGCCTCAACTTCCTCTGTCAAAATCTATAATATGTTTCAGGGTGAAGAAAAAATATTAAAATTTCAAAGTATGTGAAACTAGATATTATTTGTTTAAAGAAGTGTCACACGTTCAAGACACTGTATTTCAGTTATGTTAGGCAAAGATAGAGTATGTGCTTTACATAGATACAAAGTTTAAACTGCCAAAATTTAGAATAAATCAAAAGTATATGTGATCCATATTTACGCAATGTAAAAGAGAAACAGTTGGTTTCACGTGACTAAAAAATTGTATTCCTACCTCATAGAAATCAAGCTTTGCAGCATTAATGCGATCACCCACCAGCTTGATAGACCTTGCATATTGGATGTTATCCTGAATGATTTTGGTAAGTTCTGGAAAATGCCAACCATATCATTCCCGAACCCTCATGGCATACGTACTCAACTCTTTATCAAGATCATCGAGTAAACCAATAGCCTGGACGATCATTGTGTACACCTAGTAAAAAACATCTCTAGGTCAGTAAAATGTTGTTTTCCAAAGAAATAAAAAGTATCAGGCAACAAAAACAGAACCAATATACAAACATTTGCATCAGTGATTAACATAAATTATTGTATATTCAAAGTTAATAGAATATAAACCTTGTCTGCACTAAACTTCAGTTTGTATCTTGATAGACTAAGAGACAAACCCAAGCTCATCGGAGCCATGTCTTGAACAGCCAGACCTGATACGAGTTATGTCAATTGACATCGAATACCTCGCATTAGTTCCATAACAGCATTGTTGTGAACACAGCCGATTTTCTAAATTGATTCAACAAAAAAAGGTTCTATGATTTTTATATAACCTATCTCTAATCTTTATATTGTTCAAATATGATGTTCCAAAATTGTGAATGATGGTGACTACTGGGTGCTAATCATCGTGTTAGCGACTTAATTGATACTCCTAGTTAGGTTATGCTCCAAATAGATTCTGTTTTTCTGGTTCTAGATCTGCCTATTACATGTCTTTCAAGTAATTCTCGAGTGTTGTTTGATTGCGCCACATACCATAATAGAACCAAATATAATCTAATTTTAATGCCATAGAATCAAATATAGACTTAGATTAAAATTATAGTCATTAAATTTTCTTGTTAAGTGTTTAATCCAATTTTATTTTATTAATCTTCAACATTTAAATGTTAGATTCTATGCACTTTATATTATGAACAGACAAAAAATTGTGAACAGGCCCTTAGTCCTCCTAAATTTTCGTCTATATTGTTATAATTAATCCCATTAAAAAAGCTTGGTATTATTCATATAAGTTGCACAAATGTAGAAGCAATTTGTTGTCTCGATAATTCAACTTCTGATATTTATCTAGACACCATCCTGCTAGTTCCCAATAGAAGCAATTTGTTATCAGGACACCACTTGTATGTGCCTTAATGTGAATGTTAGGGTATCTTATTCTAAACTAATAAGAGAAAGTCTAAGTTCTAAGGAATCAGATACATGAAAAATTCATTTTAGATGATAAAAACATTAAATAAAGGCATGTATATCTAGGCATAATTTGATTGTGTAAACTAATATCAATAGCTGCAGACTACCACTACTAGGTGACAAGCATAGCTTGGATGAAAATTTAGAACCGACTACCAATAAAATGAATAATATATTGATGTGTTTAGCCAACCAAATAATTAGATTAAATTGATTATCATATTAAGAAAAAAAAAGATGATAGTTTAGTGGACAGTAATTCACTAGTCTACAAATAATGCGGCAACCTAACTTGAAACTAAAAGCTAAAAGTAAACAATTATTTAATACCCATTGGAATATATTTAATTTTCATATCCCACATTCATCAGTCTACTAACTTTCTATTTAAAATCGAAATTGATTTGGAGATGTCAAGTGGAACAAACCACTTACATATAAAAAAGACATTATATCAACACTATCAAGTTTCAAAAGAACCACTTAAATTTTGACTTCTGATTTCCATTTTAAATATATTTTTTGCATCAATATTTCGTCTCATAACATTAGGAACAAATCAAACAATAGTAAATACACAATCAAAACTAAATGAATGGCGGAGTAAGTCATAGAGAGAAAATCAAACAGAATATGATATTTATATATAGATATAGTATATTGACCAAGTTATGATATTTAGCAATATTGAGCAACTAAAATTATGAATTATGAATTTCCATCATCCTCCACTTTATTCATCAATCAAACAGAATATGATATTTATAGATAGATATAGTTATAGTAATGCATCGACATAGATCGGCATAGAGAGAGAGAAAATCAATGTATGTACCTCATCTTGGTGTCGTATTTCGGGAATCCAAGAGGAATTAGAATCAGAAATTGAGATTTCATCGATTTAATTTTGAATCCTCATATGTTCTTCTTCAATTTCTTCATCATGTTCAATCTCGATTAAGGAACCAGTGGTGGCACTAGTGCTACCACCTCCTTCGCCAGTGTAACATGATGCAGCAAGCACACCTCTATTCTCCTCCATATGGAGTACTGCATATTCCAGAGAACATCTTCTATAGAAGGCCGATTACCGAGAACCTTATTGAGACAATTAATGGTGATCAGAACTACAGTCTTCAATGATTCATATGCATAAGTTCCATGGAGCGAAGGATCAATAGCGCTTCTTAACGCGTTCGGTGATGCAGATTCATATAACCCTCTCTCAAGCTAAACATGATAAAAACCAAACATGTAGTTACTATAATATTAGATATTATAAGAATGTTATGTCATGTTTTATGTATATACCTCATACTTCAGCACCTCTACATCCATATAAGATGTAACTAATTTTCCAGTGATAAGTTCAAGTAGAATCAATCCAAATTGATATATGTCTTCCTTTTCTGCATTATTTATGCTGCTAATATGATTGTGCCCTTTTTTTTTGCTTAAGTTTTCTCTTAGAACCTTTCTGAAAATTAACAAAGATATCAATCATAGGTTAGAAACTTAACATGAGGTATTAAATGAGTCAAAATATATATAATTTATTCTTCAAAACCAAGAATATATGAAATGAGCAAGTCATCATCCTCCGCTCAAACATGAAATGCTATCTACATATGGTATGCTACGACCAAAATTCCATATGATTTTCATGTCGAGTGACTATTTAACTCACTAAATTACCGAAAGACAAGGTGGCTCACTAAACCTAAGTACATTACATAGTGTTCTAAACAACCTTGTCAAATAACAACCATGGCAACATTATAATACTATTGCATAGTAGAATTTGAACAGACCCATAATGTTATACGATACGTTATTTAGTACAAAGCATTGTCAAATAGAAGCTATAGTAGTGTAGCAACATTAGAAAAAACTGTTGTTTTATGCAATTTTTCCTGTACAGTTGGAGATTTAGACCCAGTTATCACTTTCATCAGTTTCATACATGTCTAGGACCTGCATTAATACAGTGAATTGTCACTCTTTAGTATTACTATTTATCTGGTGCCTATATATCCTCTTATGATTATACATTTGCGTTACATATTAAGGAAGCTTCTTAAGATCTGGAAAATTAGAAATTAGCAAGGTCTCTAATGTGTTGTAGTACCTACGGTCCACTCAAGTAATGCCAGAAGCCTTGGAAAATTCATAAGAATCAAATATTTCATTCTCAAATTTTGTATTGGGCTTTCATTGGTCAATGTCAAGTTTAACATATGACAATCATTAATATACAGAGTCTGCAATTTAGGAAAATTATTGAGGTAAGTACTTATGGCTCTCACATGATTCAAAATGAAGTTCTTCAATGGAAGGGAGTTCTTGTCTGAACAAAAGCTTCAAATTGTCACAATCATGAAAACTCAAGGATTGAAGATGGGTCAAGCTAGAAAATTTGTCATATAGTCAAATAGATTATTTTGTAGTGACAGTTAGATGCCAAAAGCTAATTAACTTTCCTAATCCTTTGAAGTAAGTTAGCAACATGAAAGCTAAATGTTTCAGCCATAATTCTACTAATATGGAAAGAATAAAAGCGGAGTTTGTGATTGTGGTGATTGTTCCTTGTGGAGATCCATACCTGTTAATATAATGAAGTCAGTCTTGGCGAGTCTTCTGAGTATAATTTTACAGGAGCTTAGTTGGTTGGGGTGATGTAGAACATTAATGAATGAACCCATTATCAAATGAATGATGTGGTCTACAATTTAGAAAATGTATTCAATCATGCAAAATAGTGTTTAGTGAGGACTAGAGTATGTAGTAATTATTTAAATATCAAAGTTTGTGATTGTAGTAAATGTGTTTTCATATCCATATGTACTTGTTTATCTTATGAAGTCAACAAGTTCACATGGCGATTTTAACAAGATTTGATAAAATCTGGTCAAATAGCCGATAATTGTAACGCCCCAGTTTTGTCAGTTTTTATTTAATCGAGTCGTTTGATTAATTTATTATTATTTTATTTTATTTTCGACTTTTATTTGGAAATATGTTATTTTTCAATGTTGTGATATTTTATCGGGTTTTGGGAACGTTTGCGAGATGTTTGAGTGTAGGGGTATTTTGGTCATTTCATGATATTTTTCATTAAGTAGAAAAATAGAAAATAGAAAGAGAGAAAAATAGAGAGAAAGAAAAAGAGAAGAAGGAAAAAGGGAAGAAAAGAGGAGAAGAGAAGAAAAGTGAGAAAATCTTGGGAAATCAAAGAAAACAACTTCTAGAATCGATTTAATCGGGTAAGGGTGCGAAACTCAATTATTATATGCTTGTGTATAAATGTATGTGTGTTTTTGATTGTTATTGGATTGAAATGATAAATATAGTAAAAATCATAATGTTTAGGAATTGGTAAAAATTGATCCAAATATGTCTAAACTCATGTTGATTGTGTTCTTTGTTGTTTATACATGTTGGGTATGTATTGTTATACCTTAAATTGGTGTTTTTCTGAGTATTGGATGATGATTTGGAGGATTTTGGGTTGAAACCCGTAGCAGCAAGTTCTGCAGAATTTTTTTCTGGTCTTTCCAAGTCATACGCGTATGGGGCATGTTCATACGCGTATGGGCCTTGGCAATACACGTAACATGGGCGAGTCTTGGGCCAATACGCGTATGGATTCTCATTTTGCTCGGCCATCTGTCCATTTGCGTATGATACGCGTAACATTTTAGGGCAATACGCGTACGGTGTTGGCACTACGCGTATTGGAATTTTAACGTGAATTTTGGGAAAAATGAGTCTCTGTCCATACGCGTATGGCTCAGGGCAATACGCGTATGGCATGGCGAGGAATCAGGGCAATACGCGTATGGCTCAGGGCAATACGCATATGGCCAGGAGAATGGTAAAATGGGACTTTTCAAAATATCGTTTTCGTTTTTCTTTCGTAACTTGGGTTCCGTTTATCCGATTTTAACATTCTTGGTATCATTGGAAAGCTATTGAGCTATACTTTCTTATTATGATGATTTGGAAATTTTTAGCCGATTTAATTATGTCGGAATTTGGAATAGTGTCGGATTTTCGACTTTTGTCGTTATAATTGTGTGTAATTGATGGGTATTATGCAAGGTACTGTTGTATGATGTAAATGCATGTGTTTAAATGGTGTTGCGATGATTTGTGGCCGTATGGTAATTAAATGCATTGTTTTGGGCATAAGTACAAAGTGTGATTTTGTTGATGTAGAAGAATGCATTTATGTGTGCATATTAAATGTCGTGAGTCATTGTATGTCAAGCATCATGATATGCATTATTGTAACGTCCTGAGTGACGGTTTGGTTCCAGAGGGAATCTGCTATAACATCGTGAGCCTTAAAAATAAGAGGTATGAATAGCCTTAAAAATAAGAGGACCGAAAGCGATGGTTATAGACGATCGTGTGCCCATGTGGGGTGTGAGCGATCGGGTCGTGTGCCCGTGTGGGGTGTGAGCGATCCATAAACGTCGTGTGCCTGTGTGGGGTGTGAGCGACAGGGGACATCGTATGCCCGACGGGGAGTTACAGTGATGTAACGAGCGATGATTCCAGCAGAGTTACTGAGTGAACTAGTGATGAGAAACATTGGAAGTCGGTACCGCATATGCATATGCATAGAATCGTTGTGTCGGTCTCTTGCATTTGCATAAATCATTATGGTTTGTTTATGTGTGGAATTGTGGATAAATTGATATATGGATATGTGTTGGTGATGGAAATATGAATTATACATTGTGTTGTATTGCGTTTGACTTATGGTGTGAGTTGTGGTGAGAACTGTATATATGTGTATTTTTGTGTTATATATAATTGTATGCAATGATATTATGATTGTTTTTCTCACCCTTCTGCTATTTTATAATGCTCTATGAGGCATTGCAGATTAGAGTTGCTGGAGATCTTTTTGTGAAGCTTAGGACTTCATTCTTTTGTCGGTCGGCTCTGATATGTGACACCGGGTAGTTAGAGACGTCGTTTGTGATTATTGTGTATTATGTGTATATATATCTTTTGGCTTGTGCATGTACAACTTGATGTATGACAAACTTTTCATGTGATATATATATGATATTTAGTTTTGGATTTTTCCGCTTTTATTCTAAAATCTGAAATGTGGGTGTAAGGAACTGAGTTCCTCTGTTGATTACTACCCCACTGTTGCATATCTTTATGAGCAGGTGTTGTATGATTTGTTTCATTATAATGTGATTCCCCCCGTCTATGTCGTGATAATTTAAATATACTCTGATGAAATTTTTAATTTTCTTTTATTGCTTTATTTAATTGGGGGTATAGATTGGGGGTGTTACATTAAGTGGTATCAGAGCTAGTCCGTGTCAGTTTGTGTCAGTCCTTGTTGGTCGTTGTGTTTGGGTGAGCTGTTTGTTTAACCATAGTTTCTGTTATTGGAAATGAACAGAATATGGCTGGTAGGAACGGTGCTGCTTTGGCTGCTGCTATGCAAGCTATGGCTCGTGCTGTGCAGGGTGCACCTAATGCTGTTGGTAATGATGAGTTCAGAAAGAACAAACCGCCTGTCTTCAAAGGAAGATATGATCCTGATGGTGCACAGATTTGGTTGAAAGAGATTGAAAGGATTTTCCGAGTGATGGATTGTGATGAGGATCAGAAGGTGAGACTAGGTACTCACATGTTGCTAGAAGAAGCTGATGATTAGTGGGTAGGTACACGTCATTGTGTTGGAAGCTGCAGAAGAGGAAGAAATTACTTGGGAAGTTTTTAGCCGAGAGTTCTTGAAGAGGTATTTTCCTGAAGATGTGAGAGGAAAGAAGGAAATTGAGTTCTTGGAACTGAAACAAGGTAATATGTCTGTTGTTGATTATACTGCTAAGTTTGTGGAACTTGTGCAGTCTTATCCTCATTATGCCGAAGCGACTGCGGAATTCTCTAAGTGTGTGAAGTTTGAGAATGGATTGCGTCCTGAGATAAAGCAGACAATTGGTTATCAGAGGATTCGGAGGTTTTCTGATTTGGTGGATTGTTGTAGGATTTATGAGGAGGATAGTAAGACTCATTCTACTCACTATAAGAGTGTGAGCGAGAGGAAAGGGAAGCAACAGTTCCGTGGTGGTCCTTATGTAACACCAGCTGATAAGAGTAAATAAAGGGGAAATTTTGAGAAAAGGTCAAGTGGAGGAGGAATGTCTGGTCCTCTGAGATGTTATAAATGTGGTGAGTTGGGGCATCGCCAGTTTGAGTGCAGGAAAGATTTGAGGAAATGTACTAAATGTGGAGGTGTAGGACATGTTACTGTTGATTGTGCCAGGAAAAATGTGGTGAACCTGGTCATATTAGTACAAAGTGTCAGAAACCGAAGCAGGCTCAATCTGGTGGGAAATTTTTTTCTTTGGCAGGAACTCAGACTTCAAGTGCAGATCGTCTGATCAGAGGTACTTGTTTTATTAATAGTATGCCTTTAGTTGCTATTATTGATACTGGAGCGACTCATTCGTTTATTTCTTCTGAGTGCGCGAAGTGTTTGAATCTTGTGTTGTCTTTGATGGGTGGTGGGATGGTTATTGATACTCCAGCAATGGGGTCAGTAACTACTTCTTTGGTTTGTCTAAGTTGTCCTTTGACCATTTATGGTAAAGACTTTGAGATGGATTTGGTGTGTTTGCCGTTGGAGGGTTTAGATGTGGTTCTGGGAATGAATTGGTTGCAATTCAACAGGGTTCACATTGATTGTTATCATAAGCTGGTAAGGTTTCCTTCTCTTGAGGAAGACGAAGACTCGAGTTTCTTATCTACCAAAGAGTTGAAGAGACTTTTGGCGGATGAAGCTCAATTGTTTGGGTTGTTTGCATCTTTAACTGTGGATAGTCAAGTTTCACTTGATGTGTTTCCTGTTGTGTGTGAATTTCCAGAAGTGTTTCCGGAGGATATTTTAGACTTGTCGCCAGAGAGAGAGGTGGAGTTTTCTATAGATCTAGTTCCTGGTACTAGACCTGTTTCTATGGCACCTTATCGTATGTCGGCATCTGAGTTGGTTGAGTTAAAGAAACAGTTGAACGAGTTGTTGGAGAAGAGGTTTGTAAGGCCAAGTGTTTCTCCTTGGGGTGCTCCAGTTCTATTGGTGAAAAAGAAAGATAGCAGTATGCGGTTGTGTATTGATTATCGCCAGTTGAATAAGGTGACGATTAAGAATAAGTATCCTCTTCCAAGGATTGATGATCTGATGGATCAGTTGGTTGGTGCTTGCGTGTTCAGTAAGATTGATTTGAGATCAGGGTATCATCAGATTAGGGTGAAAGAGGAAGACATCCAGAAGACGGATTTTAGGACACGTTACGGTCATTATGAATATTCTGTGATGTCGTTCGGGGTTTCTAATGCGCCAGGTGTGTTCATGGAATACATGAATCGTATTTTCCACGAGCAGTTGGATCGTTTCGTAGTGGTGTTTCTTGATGACATTTTGATTTATTCTAAGTCTCGGGAGGAGCACGCGGAGCATTTGTGTATTGTTTTGCAGGTTTTGAAAGAAAGGAAGCTTTTTGCCAAATTGTCCAAGTGTGAATTCTGGTTGTCGGAGGTGAGTTTTCTTGGGCACGTAATTTCAGGTAATGGTATTGCTGTGGATCCATCTAAAGTAGAAGCAGTTCTACAATGGGAGGCTCCGAGATCTGTTACTGAAATTCGAAGCATTTTGGGTTTGGCTGGTTATTATCGAAGGTTCATTGAAGGTTTTTCTAAGCTAGCACTTCCTTTGACCCAGTTGACTTGTAAAGGGCAAGCGTTCATTTGGGATATTCGGTGCGAAGAAAGTTTTAATGAGCTGAAGAGAAGATTGACGACAACTCCGATTTAGATTTTGCCGAATCCTAATGAACCATTTGTGGTTTATTGTGATGCTTCTTTGATTGGTCTAGGTGGTGTTCTGATGCAAGAAGGTAAGGTCGTGGCTTATGCTTTGAGGTAGTTGAGAGTGTATGAGAAGAATTAACCTACTCATGATCTTGGATTAGCGGCTGTGGTTTTTGTGTTGAAGATTTGGAGGCATTATCTCTACGGTGCAAGGTTTGAAGTCTTTAGTGATCTTAAAAGTTTAAAATATTTGTTTGATCAGAAAGAGCTAAATATGAGGCAGCGGAGATGGTTGGAATTCTTGAAGGACTACGACTTTGGCTTGAATTACCATCCTGGTAAAGCTAATGTGGTAGCCGATGCATTGAGTCGAAAATCGTTGCATATGTCCGCTCTAATGGTTAAAGAGTGGGAGCTTTTGGAAGCTTTTAGAGATTTGAGTTTGGTTTGTGAAGTGTCGTCGGATAGCGTGAGGCTTGGAATGCTAACGATTACTAATGATTTTCTGATGACAGTTAGTGAGAAATAAAAGATGGATGTGAAATTTGTGGATTTGATGTTGGTTGGAGGTAAAGATGCGAATAGTGATTTTCAAGTGGATGTTAATGGTGTTTTGAGGTTCCGAGGTAGAATTTGTATTCCGGATGATGCAGAGTTGAAAAAGATGATTTTGGAGGAAGGACACCGGAGTAATTTGAGTATACATCCGGGAGCGAATAAGATGTATCAGGATTTGAAGAAGATTTTCTGGTGGTCTGGATTGAAGAGAGATGTGGCTCAGTTTGTTTATGCATGTTTGACTTGTCAGAAATCAAAGGTGGAACATCTGAGGCCTAGTGGTTTGTTGCAACCGTTGGATATTCCTGAGTGGAAGTGGGATAGCATTTCCATGAATTTTGTAACAGGGTTGCCGAATACACAGCGAGGGCATAATGCTATTTGGGTGGTTGTTGATAGACTGGCTAAATCGGCTCATTTTATTTCGATTGACATCAGTTTTTCTTTGGAGAGGTTGGCTGAGATTTACATCAGTGTGATTGTGAAGTTGCATGGGGTTCCATTGAGTATTGTTTCTGATCGAGATCCTAGGTTTACCTCGAGATTTTGGGAAAGTTTACAGAAGGCGTTGGGTTCTAAATTGAGATTGAGTTCGGCTTATCATCCGCAGATGGATGGTCAGACGGAGAGGACGATTCAGTCGTTGGAAGATTTGTTGAGGGCTTGTGTCCTTGAACAAGGTGGTGCGTGGGATAGTTATCTTGCATTGATTGAATTCACGTATAATAACAGTTTCCATTCGAGTATTAGAATGGCACCGTTTGAGGCATTGTATGGACGAAGATGTCGAACACCGTTGTGTTGGCACGAATCTGGTGAGAGCTCGGTGGTTGGACCAGAGTTGGTGCAACAGACTACGGAGAAAGTGAAGCTTATTCGAGAGAAAATGAAGGATTCTCAGAGTAGACAAAAGAGTTATCATGATCGGAGGCGGAAAGATCTTGAGTTTCAAGAGGGCGATCATGTATTTCTGAGGGTTACACCGGTAACGGGTGTTGGTCGTGCATTGAAATCGAAGAAACTTACTTCTCGGTTTATTGGTCCTTACCAGATATTCGCGAGAGTGGGTGCTGTGGCTTATAGGGTGGCGTTGCCGCCGAATCTGTCGAATTTGCACGATGTGTTTCATGTTTCACAGCTTCGGAAGTATGTTCCGGATCTGTCACATGTGATTCCGATGGATGAGGTTGAGGTAAGGGAGAACCTTACGGTTGAGGCATTACCAGTTAGGATTTTGGATCGTGAGGTGAAGAGGTTGAGGGGCAAGGATATTGCACTTGTGAAAGTGGCGTGGGGAGGCGCTGCTGAGGGCAATTTGACTAGGGAGTTGGAGAGTCAGATGCGGGAGTCGTATCCAGAGTTGTTCGTCTCAGGTATATTTTCGAGGACGAAAATTTCTAAGTGGGGGAGAGTTGTAACGCCCCAGTTTTGTCAGTTTTTATTTAATCGAGTCGTTTGATTAATTTATTATTATTTTATTTTATTTTCGAATTTTATTTGGAAATATGTTATTTTTCAATGTTGTGAAATTTTATTGGGTTTTGGGAACGTTTGCGAGATGTTTGAGTGTAGGGGTATTTTGGTCATTTCATGATATTTTTCATTAAGTAGAAAAATAGAAAATAGAAAGAGAGAAAAATATAGAGAAAGAAAAAGAGAAGAAAGAAAAAGGGAAGAAAAAAGGAGAAGAGAAGAAAAGTGAGAAAATCTTGGGAAATCAAAGAAAACAACTTCTAGAATCGATTTAATCGGGTAAGGGTGCGAAACTCAATTATTATATGCTTGTGTATGATTATGTATGTGTGTTTTTGATTGTTATTGGATTGAAATGATAAATATAGTAAAAATCATAATGTTTAGGAATTGGTAAAAGTTGATCTAAATATGTCTAAACTCATGTTGATTGTGTTCTTTGTTATTTATACATGTTGGGTATGTATTGTTATACCTCAAATTGGTGTTTTTCTGAGTATTGGATGATGATTTGGAGGATTTTGGGTTGAAACCCGTAGCAGCAAGTTCTGCAGAATTTTTTTCTGGTCTTTCCAGGTCATACGCGTATGGGCCTTGGCAATACGCGTAACATAGGCGAGTCTTGGGCCAATACGCGTATGGATTCTCATTTTGCTCGGCCATCTGCCCATTTGCGTATGCTACGCGTAACATTTTAGGACAATACGCGTACGGTGTTGGCACTACGCGTATTGGAATTTTAACGTGAATTTTGGGAAAAATGAGTCTCTGTCCATACGCGTATGGCTCAGGGCAATACGCGTATGGCATGGCGAGGAATCAGGGCAATACGCGTATGGCTCAGGGCAATACGCGTATGGCCAGGAGAATGGTAAAATGGGACTTTTCAAAATATCATTTTCGTTTTTCTTTCGTAACTTGGGTTCCGTTTATCCGATTTTTACATTCTTGGTATCGTTGGAAAGCTATTGAGCTGTACTTTCTTATTATGATGATTTGGAAATTGTTAGCCGATTTAATTATGTCGGAATTTGGAATAGTGTCGGTTTGTCGACTTTTGTCGTTATAATTGTGTGTAATTGATGGGTATTATGCAAGGTGCTATTGTATGATGTAAATGCATGTGTTTAAATGGTGTTGCGATGATTTGTGGCCGTATGGTAATTAAATGCATTGTTTTGGGCATAAGTGCAAAGTGTGATTTTGTTGATGTAGAAGAATGCATATATGTGTGCATATTAAATGTCGTGAGTCATTGTATGTCAAGCATCATGATATGCATTGTTGTGACGTCTTGAGTGACGGTTTGGTTCCAGAGGGAATCTGCTATAACATCGTGAGCCTTAAAAATAAGAGGTATGAATAGCCTTAAAAATAAGAGGACCGAAAGCGATGGTTATAGATGATCGTGTGCCCATGTGGGGTGTGAGTGATTGGGTCGTGTGCCCGTGTGGGGTGTGAGCGATCCATAAACGTCGTGTGCCCGTGTGGGGTGTGAGTGACGGGGGACATCGTATGCCCGACGGGGAGTTACAGTGATGTAACGAGCGATGATTCCAGCAGAGTTACTGAGTGAACTAGTGATGAGAAACATTGGAAGTCGGTACCGCATGTGCATATGCATAGAATCGTTGTGTCGGTCTCTTGCATTTGCATAAATCATTATGGTTTTTTTATGTGTGGAATTGTGGATAAATCGATATATGGATATGTGTTGGTGATGGAAATATGAATTATACATTGTGTTGTATTACATTTGACTTATGGTGTGAGTTGTGGTGAGAACTGTATATATGTGTATTTTTGTGTTATATATAATTGTATGCAATGATATTATGATTGTTTTTCTCACCCTTCTGCTGTTTTATAATGCTCTATGAGGCATTGCAGATTAGAGTTACTGGAGGTCTTTTTGTGAAGCTTAGGACTTCATTCTTTTGTCGGTCGGCTCTGATATGTGACACCGGGTAGTTAGAGAGGTCGTTTGTGATTATTGTGTATTATGTGTATATATATCTTTTGGCTTGTACATGTACAACTTGATGTATGACAAACTTTTCATGTTATATATATATGATATTCAATTTTGGATTTTTCCTCTTTTATTCTAAAATCTGAAATGTGGGTGTAAGGAACTGAGTTCCTCTGTTGATTGCTACCCAACTATTGCATATCTTTATGAGCAGGTGTTGTATGATTTGTTTCATTATAATGTGATTCCCCCCGTCTATGCCATGATAATTTAAATATACTCTGATGAAATTTTGAATTTTCTTTTACTGCTTTATTTAATTGGGGGTATAGATTGGGGGTGTTACATTAAGTGGTATCAGAGCTAGTCTGTGTCAGTTTGTGCCAGTCCTTGTTGGTCGTTGTGTTTGGGTGAGCTGTTTGTTTAACCATAGTTTCTATTATTGGAAATGAACAGAATATGGCTGGTAGGAACGATGCTGCTATGCAAGCTATGGCTCGTGCTGTGCAGGGTGCACCTAATGCTGCTGGTAATGATGAGTTCAGAAAGAACAAACCGCCTGTTTTCAAAGGAAGATATGATCCTGATGGTGCACAGATTTGGTTGAAAGAGATTGAAAGGATTTTTCAAGTGATGGATTGTGATGAGGATCAGAAGGTGAGACTGGGTACTCACATGTTGCTAGAAGAAGCTGATGATTGGTGGGTAGGTACACGTCATGTGTGGGAAGCTGCAGAAGAGGAAGAAATTACTTGGGAAGTTTTTAGCCGGGAGTTCTTGAAGAGGTATTTTCCTGAAGATGTGAGAGGAAAGAAGGAAATTGAGTTCTTGGAACTGAAACAAGGTAATATGTCTGTTGTTGATTATACTGCTAAGTTTTTGGAACTTGTGCAGTTTTATCCTCATTATGCCGAAGCGACTGCGGAATTGTCTAAGTGTGTGAAGTTTGAGAATGGATTGCATCCTGAGATAAAGCAGGCAATTGGTTATCAGAGGATTCGGAGGTTTTCTGATTTGGTGGATTGTTGTTGGATTTATGAGGAGGATAGTAAGACTCGTTCTACTCACTATAAGAGTGTGAGCGAGAGGAAAGGGAAGCAACAGTTCCGTGGTGGTCCTTATGTAACACCAGCTGATAAGGGTAAATAAAGGGGAAATTTTGAGAAAAGGTCAAGTGGAGGAGGAATGTCTGGTCCTCTGAGATGTTATAAATATGGTGAGTTGGGGCATCGCCAGTTTGAGTGCAGGAAAGATTTGAGGAAGTGTACTAATTGTGGAGGTGTAGGACATGTTGCTGCTGATTGTGCCAGGAAAAATGTGGTGAAGTGTTTCAATTGTGGTGAACCTGGTCATATTAGTACAAAGTGTCAAAAACCGAAGCAGGCTCAATCTGGTGGGAAATTTTTTTCTTTGGCAGGAACTCAGACTTCAAGTGCAGATCGTCTGATCAGAGGTACTTGTTTTATTAATAGTACGCCTTTAGTTTCTATTATTGATACTGGAGCGACTCATTCATTTATTTCTTCTGAGTGCGCAAAGCGTTTGAATCTTGTGTTGTCTTTGATGGGTGGTGAGATGGTTATTGATACTCCAGCAATGGGGTCAGTAACTACTTCTTTGGTTTGTCTAAGTTGTCCTTTGACCATTTATGGTAAAGACTTTGAGATGGATTTGGTGTGTTTGCCGTTGGAGGGTTTAGATGTGGTTCTGGGAATGAATTGGTTGCAATTCAACAGGGTTCACATTGATTGTTATCATAAGCTGGTAAGGTTTCCTTCTCTTGAGGAAGACAAAGACTCTAGTTTCTTATATACCAAAGAGTTGAAGAGACTTTTGGCGGATGAAGCTCAGTTGTTTGGGTTGTTTGCATATTTAACTGTGGATAGTCAAGTTTCACTTGATGTGTTTCCTGTTGTGTGTGAATTTCCAGAAGTGTTTTCGGAGGATATTTCAGACTTGTCGCCAGAGAGAGAGGTGGAGTTTTCTATAGATCTAGTTCCTGGTACTAGACCTGTTTCTATGGCACCTTATCGTATGTCGGCATCTGAGTTGGTTGAGTTAAAGAAGCAGTTGAACGAGTTGTTGGAGAAGAGGTTTGTAAGGCCAAGTGTTTCTCCTTGGGGTGCTCCAGTTCTATTGGTGAAAAAGAAAGATGGCAGTATGCGGTTGTGTATTAATTATCGCCAGTTGAATAAGGTGACGATTAAGAATAAGTATCCTCTTCCAAGGATTGATGATCTGATGGATCAGTTGGTTGGTGCTTGCGTGTTCAGTAAGATTGATTTGAGATCAGGGTATCATCAGATTAGGGTGAAAGAGGAAGACATCCAGAAGACGGATTTTAGGACACGTTACGGTCATTATGAATATTCTGTGATGTCGTTCGGGGTTTCTAATGCGCCAGGTGTGTTCAAGGAATACATGAATCGTATTTTCCACGAGCAGTTGGATCGTTTCGTAGTGGTGTTTATTGATGACATTTTGATTTATTCTAAGTCTCGGGAGGAGCACACGGAGCATTTGCGTATTGTTTTTCAGGTTTTGAAAGAAAGGAAGCTTTTTGCCAAATTGTCCAAGTGTGAATTCTGGTTGTCGGAGGTGAGTTTTCTTGGGCACGTAATTTCAGGTAATGGTATTGTTGTGGATCCATATAAAGTAGAAGCAGTTCTACAATGGGAGGCTCCGAGATCTGTTACTGAAATTCGAAGCTTTTTGGGTTTGGCTGGTTATTATCGAAGGTTCATTGAAGGTTTTTCTAAGCTAGCACTTCCTTTGACCCAGTTGACTTGTAAACGGCAAGCGTTCATTTGGGATATTCGGTGCGAAGAAAGTTTTAATGAGCTGAAGAGAAGATTGACGACAGCTCCGATTTAGATTTTGCCGAATCCTAATGAACCATTTGTGGTTTATTGTGATGCTTCTTTGATTGGTCTAGGTGGTGTTCTGATGCAAGAAGGTAAGGTCGTGGCTTATGCTTCGAGGCAGTTGAGAGTGCATGAGAAGAATTATCATACTCATGATCTTGAATTAGCGGCTGTGGTTTTTGTGTTGAAGATTTGGAGGTATTATCTCTACGGTGCAAGGTTTGAAGTCTTTAGTGATCTTAAAAGTTTAAAATATTTGTTTGATTAGAAAGAGCTAAATATGAGGCAGCGGAGATGGTTGGAATTCTTGAAGGACTACGACTTTGGCTTGAATTACCATCCTGGTAAAGCTAATGTGGTAGCCGATGCATTGAGTCGGAAATCGTTGCATATGTCCGCTCTAATGGTTAAAGAGTGGGAGCTTTTGGAAGCTTTTAGAGATTTGAGTTTGGTTTGTGAAGTGTCGTCGGATAGCGTGAGGCTTGGAATGCTAACGATTACTAATGATTTTCTGACGACAGTTAGTGAGAAACAAAAGATGGATGTGAAATTTGTGGATTTGATGTTGGTTGGAGGTAAAGATGCGAATAGTGATTTTCAAGTGGATGTTAATGGTGTTTTGAGGTTCCGAGGTAGAATTTGTATTCCGGATGATGCAGAGTTGAAAAAGATGATTTTGGAGGAAGGACACCGGAGTAATTTGAGTATACATCCGGGAGCGAATAAGATGTATCAGGATTTGAAGAAGATTTTCTGGTGGTCTGGATTGAAGAGAGATGTGGCTCAGTTTGTTTATGCATGTTTGACTTGTCAGAAATCAAAGGTGAAACATCTGAGGCCTAGTGGTTTGTTGCAACCGTTGGATATTCCTGAGTGAAAGTGGGATAGCATTTCCATGGATTTTGTAACAGGGTTGCCGAATACACAGCGAGGGCATAATGCTATTTGGGTGGTTGTTGATAGACTGGCTAAATCGGCTCATTTTATTCCGATTGACATCAGTTTTTCTTTGGAGAGGTTAGCTGAGATTTACATCAGTGTGATTGTGAAGTTGCATGGGGTTCCATTGAGTATTGTTTCTGATCGAGATCCTAGGTTTACCTCGAGATTTTGGGAAAGTTTACAGAAGGCATTGGGTTCTAAATTGAGATTGAGTTCGGCTTATCATCCGCAGATGGATGGTCAGACAGAGAGGACGATTCAGTCGTTGGAAGATTTGTTGAGGGCTTGTGTCCTTGAACAAGGTGGTGCGTGGGATAGTTATCTTGAATTGATTGAATTCATGTATAATAACAGTTTCCATTCGAGTATTAGAATGGCACCGTTTGAGGCATTGTATGGACGAAGATGTCGAACACCGTTGTGTTGGCACGAATCTGGTGAGAGCTCGGTGGTTGGACCAGAGTTGGTGCAACAGACTACGAAGAAAGTGAAGCTTATTCGAGAGAAAATGAAGGCTTCTCAGAGTAGACAAAAGAGTTATCATGATCGGAGGCGGAAAGATCTTGAGTTTCAAGAGGGCGATCATGTATTTCTGAGGGTTACACCGGTAACGGGTGTTGGTCGTGCATTGAAATCGAAGAAACTTACTTCTCGGTTTATTGGTCCTTACCAGATATCCGCGAGAGTGGGTGCTGTGGCTTATAGGGTGGCGTTGCCGCCGAATCTGTCAAATTTGCACGACGTGTTTCATGTTTCACAGCTTCGGAAGTATGTTCCGGATCCGTCACATGTGATTCCGATGGATGAGGTTGAGGTAAGGGAAAACCTTACGGTTGAGGCATTACCAGTTAGGATTTTGGATTGCGAGGTGAAGAGGTTGAGGGGCAAGGATATTGCACTTGGGAAAGTGGCGTGGGGAGGCGCTGCTGAGGGCAATTTGACTTGGGAGTTGGAGAGTCGGATGCGGGAGTCGTATCCAGAGTTGTTCGTCTCAGGTATATTTTCGAGGACGAAAATTTCTAAGTGGGGGAGAGTTGTAACGCCCCAGTTTTGTCAGTTTTTATTTAATCGAGTCGTTTGATTAATTTATTATTATTTTATTTTATTTTTGAATTTTATTTGGAAATATGTTATTTTTCAATGTTGTGAAATTTTATTGGGTTTTGGGAACGTTTGCGAGATGTTTGAGTGTAGGGGTATTTTGGTCATTTCATGATATTTTTCATTAAGTAGAAAAATAGAAAATAGAAAGAGAGAAAAATATAGAGAAAGAAAAAGAGAAGAAGGAAAAAGGGAAGAAAAGAGGAGAAGAGAAGAAAAGTGAGAAAATCTTGGGAAATCAAAGAAAACAACTTCTAGAATCGATTTAATCGGGTAAGGGTGCGAAACTCAATTATTATATGCTTGTGTATGATTATGTATGTGTGTTTTTGATTGTTATTGGATTGAAATGATAAATATAGTAAAAATCATAATGTTTAGGAATTGGTAAAAATTGATCTAAATATGTCTAAACTCATGTTGATTGTGTTCTTTGTTGTTTATACATGTTGGGTATGTATTGTTATACCTCAAATTGGTGTTTTTCTGAGTATTGGATGATGATTTGGAGGATTTTGGATTGAAACCCGTAGCAGCAAGTTCTGCAGAATTTTTTTCTGGTCTTTCCAGGTCATACGCGTATGGGGCATGTTCATACGCGTATGGCCCTTGGCAATACGCGTAACATAGGCGAGTCTTGGGCCAATACGTGTATGGATTCTCATTTTGCTCGGCCATCTACCCATTTGCGTATGCTACGCGTAACATTTTAGGACAATACGCGTACGGTGTTGGCACTACGCGTATTGGAATTTTAACGTGAATTTTGGGAAAAATGAGTCTCTGTCCATACGCGTATGGCTCAGGGCAATACACGTATGGCATGGCGAGGAATCAGGGCAATACGCGTATGGCTCAGGGCAATACGCGTATGGCCAGGAGAATGGTAAAATGGGACTTTTAAAAATATCGTTTTCGTTTTTCTTTCGTAACTTGGGTTCCGTTTATCTGATTTTTACATTCTTGGTATCGTTGGAAAGCTATTGAGCTGTACTTTCTTATTATGATGATTTGGAAATTGTTAGCCGATTTAATTATGTCAGAATTTGGAATAGTGTCGGTTTGTCGACTTTTGTCGTTATAATTGTGTGTAATTGATGGGTATTATGCAAGGTGCTGTTGTATGATGTAAATGCATGTGTTTAAATGGCGTTGCGATGATTTGTGGCCGTATGGTAATTAAATGCATTGTTTTGGGCATAAGTGCAAAGTGTGATTTTGTTGATGTAGAAGAATGCATTTATGTGTGCATATTAAATGTCGTGAGTCATTGTATGTCAAGCATCATGATATGCATTGTTGTGACATCCTGAGTGACGGTTTGGTTCCAGAGGGAATCTGCTATAACATCGTGAGCCTTAAAAATAAGAGGTATGAATAGCCTTAAAAATAAGAGGACCGAAAGCGATGGTTATAGACGATCGTGTGCCCATGTGGGGTGTGAGCAATTGGGTCGTGTGCCCGTGTGGGGTGTGAGCGATCCATAAACGTCGTGTGCCCATGTGGGGTGTGAGCGACGGGGGACATCGTATGCCCGACGGGGAGTTACAGTGATGTAATGAGCGATGATTCCAGCAGAGTTACTGAGTGAACTAGTGATGAGAAACATTGGAAGTCGGTACCGCATGTGCATATGCATAGAATCGTTGTGTCGGTCTCTTGCATTTGCATAAATCATTATGGTTTGTTTATGTGTGGAATTGTGGATAAATTGATATATGGATATGTGTTGGTGATGGAAATATGAATTATACATTGTGTTGTATTACATTTAACTTATGGTGTGAGTTGTGTGAGAACTGTATATATGCGTATTTATGTGTTATATATAATTGTATGCAATGATATTATGATTGTTTTTCTCACCCTTATGCTATTTTATAATGCTCTATGAGGCATTGCATATTAGAGTTGCTGGAGGTCTTTTTGTGAAGCTTAGGACTTCATTCTTTTGTCAGTCGGCTCTGATATGTGACACCGGGTAGTTAGAGAGGCCGTTTGTGATTATTGTGTATTATGTGTATATATATCTTTTGGCTTGTGCATGTACAACTTGATGTATGACAAACTTTTCATGTGATATATATATGATATTCAGTTTTGGATTTTTCCGCTTTTATTCTAAAATCTGAAATGTGGGTGTAAGGAACTGAGTTCCTCTGTTGATTGCTACCCCACTGTTGCATATCTTTATGAGCAGGTGTTGTATGATTTGTTTCATTATAATATGATTCCCCCCATCTATGCCGTGATAATTTAAATATACTCTGATGAAATTTTGAATTTTCTTTTACTGCTTTATTTAATTGGGGGTATAGATTGGGGGTGTTACAATAATGGGGCAAGATTGTTTATCTGGATTTGTGATTAACTGCAGTATATATAATATAAAATGAAGCATTTTTCACTATAATTTGTCCAGTCTACAGAAGAAATAAGTAGCTACTTATTAGATTACCAGTCTAGAATTATCACGTAGCCCCTCAGAATTACCAACTCAGGATACATTAATCCCTAACAAACAGTACCTGGCAAATTTAAACTTATACTAGTTAATGTGTCCAGACTTTTGTAATTTTGAGAGACTAATTACAAATTTTTTAGGGATAATATGTAGCACCGACACCTTTGATAAGCACTGAAGAATAAATCTCATTAACAAGTAAATGGAAAAAAAGAAAAGCACTGAAGAATTTACGGAATTTCAATAAGCTTACATGAAATAGGGTTGCCAAATCATGATACCCATCTTCCCTCTTCCCTCTTGTTAGTCATTTTGAGGAAAACATTAATCTATAGAAGATAGGTTGGCAATTTGTATAGAGGAAAACAAATTTCAAAAGGTTGTAAGGAACATAATTGTTGATAGTTTACCTTGTAAGGAGAGAACAAATTAAGCCGTGAAATGGGAGCATCTTCATCAATTTTAGCAGCTAACTTGTTTATCCTTTCATCAGGGTCTGAATCTCGATCTCGATCTCAACCATCGCCGTTTAAAGATGTAACACTCCATTTGGAAGTCACAATTCTTAGATCTGAGGTGGACATCGGCATGCAACATCATCTGAATGTCCGCTTCCTTTTGAGACAGTTCACGGGATGGGGCGGTAGCCATGGTGGATGATGTTTACTGGCGGTGGTTGTTGCCGTCTCTCTCCCGTGAAGAAGTTTCTAGGATTTCTTGAAAGAAGAAGTGAAAAGGTACGATTCTGGAAAGAAAAATTGATTTCGTCTATTTCACTTTTGGTCCCACAGTTCTTTTAACTTTTGGTCCGCCACGGTTCTTTTAACTTTTGTCTAAGAAGCATAAATGGTTTTTGAATTTATTTAGGGGCGACGTTTTTGAACCGTCGTGGATTTCTTTTTGTGGCGGTTAGGCCTATAACCGTCATAAAATGTTAAAAATTTTAAAAAATTTAATGGCAGTTGCCTAAACCCGTCGTGACAACCGTCCTAACTTACGAATGAGGGCGGTTTTCAGGGAACCGTCGCAACCTATGTGTCGCAAAATACCTTTTTTCTTGTAGTGATAGTGGTCTATAGTTTAGTGGGAGTGTGACTCAGGGGGAGAATGAGAATGATTTCTCTATCTCTGTGACATCATTCCATCTCTTGTCTTGGAGAATTTATTTTTCTCTGCAAAATGTTTTTGTGTAGCACCTGTATGCTTGTGCTTGTATTATTTAATGAGAAATGTTGTGGTTGTGTTCTTGAGGGGGAACTTTGTGACAGGGGGAGCTATATCAGGGGGAGTTTAGTTGTTTAGTGTTTTGGTGCATATGTTTGCTGCTATTGATGTGATGTCAGACAAGATGTCTTGACATGTTGCTTTGGTTGTTTTGGAAGTTCTTGGTTATTGTTGTATGAGAGTTTATTTCTCTCAGTGATGTTCCTTTTATTTCCGCAGTGTGTGCCTCTAATTTTTTATAGTGTTTTTTATGGTTCTTTTGGGTTACTGCGGTTATGGTTGTTTTTGTGTCTCAAATAATTTATGCAAAGGTTGTTTTAGCCAAAATTTGCCAAAGAGGGAGATTGTAAGTTTTTTTGATTTTGGAATTGGTAGCAATTTTGTTAAAACAAGTTTCACAACAAGATGTTGAGCTAGATGTCTTGACATGTTGGTCAGACATCATTGATGATCAGCACGATGTCTTGACATGATGTCATGACATGTTATACCAGAAGATTGGGGTTTATGTATTTGGAAGATTTGTTATTTAAAGTGTGAGATTCTATATGATTTTAGTTTACGCTCTGTCGCAATCCATGGAGGGTTATTTTAGGAACATCTGTCTATTCCAGAAGTGCATTTGTTTCATAAAAAGGATCTTGGAGACTTTTTAGGAAGCTTTCCTTTTAGTTCCTATTTTTGTGCAGAAGATCTTGCAGAAGATTTGAAGCTGCTATTTTGGGATTTGCGAATTATTTAGCTAAAGAGCCCAAACCCATGCTGATCAAAAGCTATAAAAGAGCAGTTTTAAACCTAATGCATTAGAGAAGTTGTGTATTCAAAGAAAGGGTATTAGGGTTTAGTGCGTCTTTGTTATTTGTGAACTACTCTTATATCACTTTGATATTTGAGTTGGACTATGTTGTTTTGTGCATTTGTGAGCCACTCATGTACCTCTTAAGTGCTTGAATTGGATTGAGTTTTGAGTTGTAATCACTTCTAAGCTTTTAAGCAAAGAGTGAATTTTGTGTCATTGGAAGTGTGTCTTCTATTGTTCATTGTTGTTGAGTTTATCACTGTTGTGTGATTGAAGGAAGTGAGAGGGGTCTCATATCTAAGAGTTTCTAAGTAGAAATAACACGGGTAGTGATTAGGTGAGAAGTTGTAAATCAGAGGTTGTTTGCTATGGCTTCAAACGAATACTATTATAGTGGGTTTCCTTCATGGATTGGATGCCCCCAGATATAGGTGATATTGCACTAAATTGGGTTAACAGTTAATTATGTTATTTACATTCAAGCATTTAATTTAACTGCATAATTGTTGGTGTTGTCATACTGTCCTGATCCCAGTGTCGTGACATCTTACTCGACATCTGGTATCTGTTACCAGAATTTCACATAGGCGTATGATGCCTCTATAAATGCACCGTCTCCAAAGGGATAAATGATGAAATCTCATTCACATATACTGCCAACTACTGAAAGACCATCATGCTCCTAGTATCCCTAATACCTTATAACACTTATTGCCCGCCTGCACTCTAGCAGCGTCGTCCACCATACATAGCCTCTCACCTCATGTGAGTCGGTCCCTTAGATAACCTCAACAAACAAAATATAGGGCTTCTTGCCTCAGTGGGCAAGCCCTCACCTACCGAATCTTAATATACCTACTAAGGCCTCCGAGTCTCTTTGCCCTTGTACGGGGATCACGCACCCCCTGTACTTTTTTACTGGTACATAAGTATATATGAATTTGTGTTTTCTCTTGTGTAACATTCCATTTTTTCCCCATTATTAATTATTCTGCATGTTTATGTAGTGGTCATTGGCAACTAATAATTATCTGTCCCAAGCAAAATAGTGTAAGTATGCTATAATTTGCTCGTTACACTGCAATCTTGATTTAAGGATAAAAGAAATTACTAGCACGTAAGTGGTATTATTTGTAATATTAAAATATTTCCTTAACTTTTTAATAACTTTTATTTATGTTTAATTTTTTCCAACATGTAGCGCTGTGGAGGGATACAATTTTATGTGTCGTGAATTCAGAAATAAAAAGCCAAAATGCATTTTCCAAAAAGTAAGTAGTATTATTTGTGACATTGTTTTATCTTTTGCTAATGTATTACTTGTGGTTTGTGTGAATTAATCCCTATATAAAAATTATTTATAAACGCAACGACAACCAAACATATATGAGTGTGGATATTATATTATGAAATATATTGGATATTGTCTCTGGAGGCATTAGTGATTTATGGGCTAAGGAAATCACTTTATCCATATGTATGCAATTTATTTATGTTAGTTGTTAAGGTAATGTTGTTGTTGTTAGATTGTAAAAGGTTAATGTTGTTGTTGTTATGGAGATTTGATATTTAATGTTGTTTTTGTTTTTGTGGTTGTGTTATCCTAATTTACATTTTTTTCAATTCATAGGTGTTTAATGACCATACAACATTTAAACAAGAAAATGTAAATGATGTTCGTTCTCGTTGGGTTGGTGCCTTCATAGATTATTATGATTTACAATAATTTCTCTTGATTGTTACATTGTTGTAATCTAAATTATTATGATATAAATGAATGTGTGTTATTTTGGGTTTGTTGTAAACAATGTATTTTACTATATATATATAATGTTCTGGTTCTGTTACTTATGTGTATATTCTGTCACAAAATGTGTATATAGATTTCTGCCTAAAAAAATACAGGTCAAAATAAAATTATGTAAAATTTAAATAATTTATATTAATAAAACATATTTTTTTCTCACGGTTGGAACTTTCAAATGAGGTAAATACTCACATTTCATCTCGGTTACTAAAGCATTCGAGATAAAAAGTCATGTGGACTTTCGAATTTTGAAAATACAAAAATATTGTTTCTAGGGGTCAAACCCATGACCAATACAAAAGTTCCCCTCGGATAGCAGTTCAACCAAGGGGAAAAGAGATGCACTTTCCATGAGACCCTTCATTACCTCACCCACCAAACCAAGGCAAAACCCTTTTTCCAACCTAGGTAAAATCACTTATTCATAATAGTCACATGTCTAAATTGATATTCTCGTCTGTTGTAAAAAAACACTAAAACTGCAAATATTTAAAGATTTTTACTTGATATTGATTCTAAAATCTTTCTAGACACAAAAATCATGCTTAGAACTTGCGTTTCACAATGACCTTTACTCAACCAAATTGTTTCCATGTTTGAGCGTTGGTTCTACCCAAGAATAATTGGAACACTCCCAACTTTGTTCTATAGCAATCTTTACATGATTCTACCAAAATATTCAATGGAGTACAAATAACACTCTTATCTTTACTGAATGTCAATCTCCAGATACCATTGACACAAAATGATTCTTTATCCTAATAAACACAACAAAACTACACACAAAAAATATTAGCTTACTTAATGTACTTTGGATCTACCATTCAAACTCAACCTTTAGAGTTAAGCGCCACAATAATGGTTTCTTAGTTCAAGATTGAAGATGATGAAGGCTATCTAAAAAATATTACACAATATAATTTAACTCTCACAACATCAACATTCTAGGAAGTTTTTCACAAGCTTGAAACAGAAAGGTGATGTATTTGTGAAAGGAAAAAGTTACATGTGTTTTTCTCAATATTTGTGAAAATATGAATTTGATCTCACTTGATCTCTCCCTTGAAAAAAAAAATTAAAACTATTTGGAAAATTAATAAAATTAATTTATATAGGTGCTAGAGGTTATGCACAAAAAGGTAAGAAAATGAACAAAGTGATTCGAGTCAAATCATGAAGTTATCATTTGAATCAACAAAAAGAATCACTTGAATAAAGGTAGTAAAATATGGAAATTGCCATTTTGATTTGAATTAAGATTTGCACTCATGATTTGATTTAGATAAAACTGTGATTCGAATCATGCTTGTTTTTCAAAACAATGAGTAGTCATGGTTCGAGTCAAAAGGAATTGTGATTCGACTTAAGGAGTACTGTGATTCAATTAAAATATCATTGATTCGAATCAACTTGGCAAGTGCAAAATCCAAATTTCAAATTAATGTTTGATTTGAATCAACCATATGTTTGATTCAAATTAAGCTTCAAAAAACTTTGTTTTAAGTTTTCTAACTTGTGATTCAAGTTACACTTGACTTTGTCCAACTTGATCAAGCTTAAAAAACACATTGTCATTGATTTAAATATTATTCATTGAATGAGAGGATGACTCAAGGTACAATTCTAATCAAATAAAAAAATTACATGAATTACACACAAATTGAAATAATAACAAATCAATTTACACTTACAAAAGATTAAAAAAAATATCAAAATAAAGATGATACCAACTAAGCAATTTTAGTGATGTACATCACAAACTGCTTTTAGATCAACAACAAAATGGAAAATGGAATGTAAATATTGCATTCAAGTGGGTGACAAAGGACCTAATCTAAAGTTTCATAAAACACTATCTAGTAAGGCACTATTTATGTTATAGGTATCTCCATTCTTATCTATAAGAATTGTGTGATACAATCCTTCAAACTTCTCATCTTAACCGATTATCTTCATAGATTGTTGATCCTTAATAAACCATTTAGAATCATTAAAACTAATATTATATTCATACTTTTGGTAAAATTTAGAAACTCAAATTAGGTTGACAAAAAAATAAGAGTATTTCTTATTACACCACCCTTGTTTCTTAGGCACCAACTGAATTTTCGGTTTTGCCCCTTTATTCCGGATGTGCACATCCGGACGCACCAATTTTTTTAAATTTTCATTTTTTCCCGGATGTGCACATCCGGTAAAAGATCTTATTTGCAAATCCGGAACAAATGCTGAAGCAGAACACCAAAACCAGAAATGTTTCTCACATTCATAAAATAAAATCGGGATTACATTGAGAAAATCGGCATGGGATCGACAGAAATTTAAATATTACAAGATCAATAGCCCGGTGGACGCTTGCACATCTCTAAGATGTCACCGACCGTTCGTCGGATTTTGACGGTCGCCTCGAACTCGATCGGGAATTGTTCCTCGTAACCCAAATAAGTTTGCCACATCGCTCTAACATCGTCTTGGTTCTTGAGCTCAACAAGGATGTAAGCGACGTTCCCTTCGTTGTCAACCGAAGGTGAACGATACTGAAGCTTCGCAACCTTCCGTTTGTCTCCGTAAGGTAGGAGATGTTCGATGTCGTCAATGATTTGGTCGAGGGGGATGTCTCTCGTTATCGTAAACTTTTGACCGCGTGTTTTGCCGTCGGTGAAGGAGACACTTGCGGCATACCAACGGAATTTGATTTGATACAATTGAGACATTTTGAGGTTTTGTGAAAGATATCAAATGAAACCCCTAATTTATAGAAAAGTTAGGGTAAAGTTATTTCTGCCCAAGTTAGTTCCGGATGTGCAAATTCGGGCGAACCCTACCAATATTACTTCCGGATGTGCACATCCGGAAGTTGTCTGGATCTGCAAATCAGAATGTTTTACTGATACAATTTTAAACCAGAATTGAGCAGCTTATGCAGTGCAATAAAATTCGTAAGTGTATTAAAAAGACATATGGATAAAAATATAATATATTTCACTTCAATAATGTACATTGTGTCGTATGCTTATACAAAAGAGTTAAAGCAAAATTCTCCGTCTAAATCTATTAGAGCTAGAACTTTCGATTTTTCCGCATTTGATGCCTTTTCAATTGCGTGCAATCTTTCGAATTCAAGCTGCCTTTCGACAAAATTATCCGGCCAAGACTCGGCAATTGCGGTTGCATGCGTCGCCCATTGCGGTGATTTAGGTGGTATCGGGCATCCGGGTTTCAAGATAACTTGTACGAAATGTCTTGATTTCGCAAGCCATCCGATACACATGATACGATCATTTGGATTCGACGGAGGTGCGGTGTGTAGTGGGAAAAAGGTTTCCGAAAATCCGTATCTCGTCAAGTCGATACACACCATATCGTAGGCGCATGCTATAAGATGACCCATCTTGGGGAAGCTCATCCATTTCGATACCGGTGCCGGACCACTCAACCACGGAACAAGTGACTCGTGAACCTTGTTGTAATTTTCTTGATTTCCATAGAGACGCAAGTATGCTTCTTTATGCGTCTCCAACTCTAGGATAAGTTGATGACGTACAAGTGCATGGCCTTCCTCTCCTTTACCGAGTATAGCCGACACGGCTCGGTAACCGCAATTACCATCCCCTACAACATCGATTATACCGTCGATATGCTTGTGCATAAAAACCGGCATCTCGTCAATAAAGGAAATCATACGTGTAGTTGGAGTCGGAGTCGCATCTCGTGGAATCGGTGTCGGAGCCGGTTTGGAAATGCGAGCTCCTTTCACGACACTTCGTAGAGATTTAGGAGTCGGAGACTCCGGAAAGATTTGGTCAACGTGCTTATAATACGAAGGATACCGAGTTGTTGAGTTGTCATTTGGTGTAGGCTTCAACTTCTTCGGAGCACCCTTTGTCTTAACCGATTGAGACGAAGGTATCATTGCGGTTGTTTCGGGGAAGGCAATCTTCCGCAACTCTTCTTTGAGGTGTAGCTTCATATTGTCGTCGGCCTTCGAAAATCTCTTTTGAATCGCTTCCAATTCGGCCAAAATAGAGATATCGGGTTTATCTCCTTCCTTACAAGCATCATCATCAAAACTAAGTCTCATCCAATGAGGGCAAACTTCGTCAATTTGTATTGGGTCACCTAGTTTCAACTTTTTAGCAATGGCACAAGCACAAGGAAGACCGTAGGTTTTCACAATAGTGCAACCACACTTTGCACTATCGGAACCTACCGTTTCGGCTCGGTTGGCCTCGTGAAAAACATAGCCCAAGCCCGCCCGAGACATGTTGCCGATCAATCAAGAGTAGAGGAAGTTACCTTTAAACCGATGTTCCAAAACTGTGATGCTCCGACCTAAAGTGGTTTGTATCTCATTGTGTTGGTTTTTGATCATTAGATGCACGGAGTCCCAATCCCGACATAAATCCCCCTTGCTATTTCCCAACCAATTCTTCAAAGTGGCATGTGCCGACTCAACTCTATTGGTGGTAGTGTTTCCAAGATGTCGTACGTTATCGGTCCACGCACAAACAATCTTTTCTTTCACTTGATCAAGAATGGTGGATTCAACATATTTCAACAAAGCGGGGTACCGTTCACACACTTTCTGGAATTTAATGACCGAATCGGCATATAATTCCGTTGTGGAAGAATTTAGAATATGAGTCCATGCATCCATAATTTTCTCTATAATGACACCCGACTTGACCACTTTTCCGTCTTCCGACTCCACTTGCTTCGCACCCACCGCGGTCTTAACCCGACTTCGCACATTCTTTGTTATGTGAAATCGACAAAGTAGTGCATTGGAAGAAGGAAAGACCTTTGCAACCGCATTCATCAAGGCGTTGTCGCGGTCCGTAACAATTGCTTTTGGCATTTGGACATGTTTCTTCAAAAGTGACCGACACGTCTCCAACGCCCACGTGAAATTGTCCTCTTTCTCACACTCCAAAAAGGCAAAGCCGACGGCATATGTTTTATCCGTAGATGTAACGCCAACCATCTCAAACAATGGAAGATGATACTTGTTTGTCTTGTAGGTGCTATCGAGAATGAGCACTGTCGAGAACGTGTTGAACAACTTGATGGAATTCGGATGAGTCCAAAAAATATCTCGGACCGTAATTCCATCATCGCGATATCTGTACTGAGACACGTAAACCTTGTCCTCCAACACTTTCAACAGTTGTTGCATCTCACTCCTATCTCCCCTAATTGCCTTGTTCGTTTGATACCGAATGTTATACACTTGCTTTATGTTTGCAACATTTTCGGGTTCTTTCCGTTTCAACGTCGCAAGTATATTCTTCGGTTGGACAAGGTTCAAGGTCATGTCGGCTATACATGTCTTCTCTTTCGCCTTGAGCCGGCATACACTTGGATGACCTTGTAGCTTTGAGCACATTTCGTGGTTATGTATACCACAACGAACGGTAAATCTCCATTTCTTGGAAACTAACATGTAACCACCAATCTTAAAAGGGCACTCACATCTTCTAGTACCGGTCTCGTCTTTCTTTAACTTCCGTAGAGGTGCTTGATATTTTCCGCTTCTTTCGCACTCTAAAATTACAAAAGCTTTTCTTCTATCCGACCCATTATCCGATCTCCCGATATTTACACCGAAGCCGAGCTCAATAGCCGTCCTACGAATGTATGCGATCATGCTTTCACGATCATCAAAGTCTTGCTTGTTGTTATAGTCACCGCCGACATCAACCGACTTTACGAGCATACCTTCATCTTTCGAGGAAATCGGCGCAACTAATTCTTTTGCCATGTTATCGGGATGCACCATCTCTATTTATAAACAAGAATAGAACCATTAATATGTATAAATAAGATTTATTCAAAAATGCTGAAAACTTAAATTAATTGGCTCATGCATGTTTCCGGATCTGCACATCCGGAAATGTTCATCCTCAATTTGTTCCGGATGTGCACATCCGGAAGTAGCGTAACTTATTTTCCAAAAAATGTAGATTGATAATGTGAGCAATGTAGTGGATGAAGTTTAATGTTTACCTGAAATTCAGTGTTTCCTTGCTCCCTTTGATTTGTTGCACCAAAAATTTGAACTTTTTGAGTGAGAAATGGGATTGATGAAATAGGGTTTTTTGAGTGAGTGTGGAAGAAGAAGGTTGATTATGGGAAGGGGGAGTGATCATGCAGCTTTAAATATTTTAGAATATTGTCCAGATATACAGACCCTGATATACACCGGATATGTACATCCGGTAAAAGTTCTTAATTTTTAAGGTTCCGGTGCGTCCGGATGTGCACATCCGGAATTAGGGGGCAAAAAAATAATTTCACATGGTGCCTAAGAAACTTGGGTGGTGCATTAAGAAACACTAAAAAATAAAGGACATTTGAAATGAAAAATCAGAAGAAAAATTAGCTATGTCAATATTTTTGGCTATTTCTAATTGACTATTTGGTAACTTGATGAGATTGACTTCATTGAAAGAATTAAACCAAGAGCAACTAGAGCATATGTGATTACTAGATTCTGAATCAATGATCCAAGAGTCAAGAGCACAACATTTGTAAATAAAATTATGGTGATTACCTTTTTATTCATATGTGAAGGACTTGTAAATAAGGAAGCGCCAACCTGATTTGAAGTTGTATAAGGTGAACCTTGACTAAAAGTATAATTCTAAAGAAGATTCACAAGCTTGTCAAATTGTTCTTGAGTAATTAGAGAAGAACCATATTTCTTATTATTGTGATGAATAAAATATATATCATCATCATCATTATCATTAGCATCTGCATTATTTGTCATTGATTATTTACAAAAAATGAGGTGGAAATCCATGTTTCATGTAACAAACCTCAATGGTACGACTAGTGTTACCATTATAAGTACACACTATGGACTTTTATATTAGGTTGAAAATTAAAATTTCCAAAGTTATCATTTGGTTTCTTGAATCCTACATCATTTATCAAAGCTTAAGAATCATCAAATGGAGCAAAATTACCTTGCCTCTCATACAACAGATTCTGAGTAAAATTTGAGATTTGGCCACTCCAAATTTCTCATTCAAACCTGTGACAAATCTGATAACATATAAAAAATTATGATTGCTTCTTGCTTTTCCTTATAGTTTTACAAAAACATATAACTGTCATATACCAATTTTTCCCCCTAATAAATAAATCGATGCATTCACCAGACATCTACATTTTCTACTCATCACAGCACACATTTCGTTCCCTATAACACTTAAAATGTCAACCAGATTAAATTTTCGGATCTACAGATAAACTAGTTGAATCAATTTTCAAATATGCGCAGAATTAGCGGGTGAAAATTTTTAAAATCGTGCTTGCAAATGTAAGTATTCTTAATCTACGATTCACGTAGTTTAACCTGACGTGCTCGTTTTATTTTTTCGACTACTTTTGCGGTCGAATTTTGACCAGTTTGAGCCTTTAACCGGTTATTTTTTAGTTCAAAGTTTGATAAAAGATGTTTCTAAGAAGTTTATTTCGCGCTGATTATTTTAGTGCATTCAATTTATTTTTTCGAACACTTTTGCGTCCATTTTTGTCATATCGAGTCCTTTAATTTTTATCTTTGTCAAAATGTTCGTGTTAATTAACTAGAATTCTCCATGTTTTTATTTTGAGTTAATTTTTATTCCTCGGGATACTCCCCTGAGTCTCGACCTACAAGCATATCCTCCATCTAGAGAGTCTCTCACCTCACGTGAGCAGGACTCCTAAACCACCCTAAAACACTGTCATACAGGGCTTCTCGCCGTCAAGTAAAAACCTTAACAATCCCAAATTTTTATACACCTACTAAGGTCTCTGAGTCCCCCTATCATTGCAGGAGGAATATACACACCTGTTCTTTTTTACGAGTACTTGTGTCATTAGAGCCTCCTCTAAAATCCTCAAGAACCACATCAAGAACGACAACATCAGCAGCAGGCTAATAAAAAATGGACACCAGAAGCAACAACATGTGACACATGCCTCCAGAAAGATGAAGTCGGAGACACCTGAACGTTGAAAGTGGACGTTTTCACATAAAATAAACTTGCATCAATCGATGGTTGCGAGGGTCTAGCTTTTTTCTATGCGAACTGATGCATGTTGGGATACTCTATTGTGCCTCAACCTATCTTGGTTGTCAGTCATTTTACATATAATTAAACTAGCAAAATACACTACTACGAAAAACCCATTTAACAACGGTTGGGAATGACATATAATGACGCGGGCGAGGGTGTTGTTATGTAGATTGTTGTTGTATATATGATACTTACAACGACGACCTTGTGTAGCGTTGTAATAATGAGGAAAGTGCGCTAACTATCACAACGGTTTTACATTACATCGTTGTAATAAATATAATTGTCCTCGGTTCGATTCCCAGCAGCACATTTTTGATATTTATTTTTTGCTGGCCAGCACGCCAGATATTATAACGGTTCGGAAATATAACCGTTGCTAAAGTTTCAGCAAAATTAACAAATATCATCCTGCTTTTATAATTAATCCCATTTTTTTGCCTGTATTATTGTTCTCCATATCTCAGCACAGCAGAAAAATACAATTCACATTTTGTGATACAGTTTTCATAATAATATTAATCGTGTCATATTCATAATATCACATATACCAGGTTACAGTTTATCAGAACAAACAACCTACATAAATAAAATATCACATATACCATATTACAGTTTACACACATTACATAACTTCACATAATTGTAACTTGGCGTATTGGTATCTTGTCTCTTGGTGTCTTGTCTCTTGGCCTGGTGTCTGGACTCAAAATACCTATGATTTCAAATAATTATACTTGTTAGTAAAAATACTTCTAAACTATAACATACAATTAATATATTATGAATAAATAATAAATTACGTCCTTGTTAATTTTCCCATACGCCTTCTTCATGATCGAGTCGTATAGCATGCACGACATCTCCATCAACTTCATCATATGAGGTAGGAACTTGTGTTGTGTAAGAAGGTGTGGACGGAATATCAAGACTTTCATCACTAAGAGGAATGTATTTTCCTTGGAGAACGATTGACCATTTCCCCGATTTGTCCGATGGATTGGAAACATAGAAAACTTGTTTTGCTTGAGAAGCCATGATGAATGGTTCTGCATTAAAAGATGTCTTGCCAAGGTCGACCCGGGTGAATCCTAAGTCATCAATATCTACACCATTACTATTATTGGGAACCCACTTGCATTTAAATAAAGCCACTTTGAAAATAACATAATCAATCTCCCAAATCTCATCAATGACACCATAAAACGCGGTAGTTGCCAATACCAGATTCTTATCTTTCGAACTAGAGAAATACATCGATTCGGCTTCAACCATAATCCCACTATTTTGCATTGTACTACGATCATCTTTTGATTTTGTATAAAAGGTATATGACCAATGTCGTATGCACTCCAGGTAATGACATAAAATTTTGGCCCGTACGACAACCATCTAAGTATCTCGGATGCACTAGGATCATTAGATACACTTTTATTAAACCAATCCATGAATCTATTGTTATGCTCTATCAACAACAACTTGTCATTCATTCGGGGATATTTTTTCTTCATAAGTCTTTTGTGAGTATCTATGAAAGGTTGAACCTCATCTATATTATTCAAAATATAGAAATGTGATTGAATAACTACATCCCGAGCCATTGACCTAACATTTAGACCTTGAATACCTCTTCCGTCTGTGTCAGCATGACGAGACTTTGGAATTCCTATAGAATCTGCATCCGACAAATAGTTTGTACAAAACTCAACAGCTTCTTCTGTGATGTACCTTTCAACAATCGAAGCTTCCGGTCGGTGATGATTCTTCGTATATCCTTTAAAGATCTTCATATATCGCTCTATTGGATACATCCACCTTAAATAAACTGGACCACAAATTCTGATTTCTCTTACGAGATGAACAAGTAAGTGAACCATAATGTCAAAAAATGATGGCGGAAAATACATCTCCAATTGACACAAGATTATGGCAGCCTCATCTTCTAATTCATCCAATTTTTTGAAATCAAGAACTTTATTACATATGGCATTGAAGAATAAACACAGTCTCGTTATAGTTACTCTCACATTTTTTGGATGGATCCCACGGATAGCCACTGGTAGAAGTTGTTGCATTAATACACGACAATCATTAGACTTTAAACCAATTAACTTGAGATCTTTCATTGATACAAGTTTCTTGATGTTTGATGAGTAACCTTGCGGAACTTTAATACCTTGCAAACACTCGCAGAACATCTTCTTTTCCTTTTTAGATAGAGTGTGACATGCTGGAGGCAGATAAGTTCTTTTTCCTTTCTCTACTGGAGCCAACTGTTTTCGTATACCCATCTTCTCCATATCAAGATGGGAAGTCTTACTATCTTTAGTCTTGCCCGAAATGTTTAGAAGTGTGCCAATCAAACTATCACACACATTTTTCTCCAAGTGCATCACATCAAGACAATGTCTAACATCAAGACTTGACCAATATGGAAGATCAAAGAAGATGGACCTCTTTTTCCATATATTATTCGCAACTGCCCCTTTTTCTTTTCCTCTCTTCCCACCTTTTTCTTTTTCTCTCTTCCCACCTTTTTCTTTTTCTCTCTTCCCAAGGACAACATTAATGTATTCCTGCCGTTGATAAACTTCATCACCGGTTAAAGGTTTAGGAGCCTCACCAAACTCTTGCTCTCCACTAAAAGCCTTTCGCAATCTACGATAAGGATGACCCGGTTTTAGAAATTTTTGATGCCCAAGGTAAACGGTCTTTTTTCCAAACTCAAGTTGGTGATAACAAGTATCATCTTCACATATAGGACACGCTTTATGTCCTTTGACACTGTATCCCGCCAAGTTACCATAAGCCGAAAAGTCGTTAATTGTGCAAAATAACATTGCACGCATATTAAACTTTTCCCCAGAATATGCATCATCAACTTTAACGCCTTCATCCCACAAGAGTCGTAAATCATCAATTAATGGACTAAGATAAACATCTATGTCGTTACCAGGTTATCGTGGTCCAGAAATCATCATACTTAACAGTATATACTTGCGCTTCATGCACAACCAAGGAGATAGGTTGTAAATAGTGAGAAGAACAGGCCACGAAGTATGATTAGTGCTCATATTACCAAAGGGGTTCATTCCATCGGTGGCAAGCCCAAGCCTAAGATTTCTTGGCTCGACTCCAAAATCCAGAAACAACGAATCAATTTTCTTCCATTGTAAAGAATCAGCTACATGGCGAATGTTTCCATCACGAATCCTTTCATCTGCATGCCATCTAAGATTCTTTGCGTCATTCGAATTCGCAAAAAGTCTCTTTAATCGTGAAAGTATTGGCAAGTACCATAACACTTTAGCAGGAGGATGCTTCCTACTAACATTGTCATAGTGATCATTGTCATCACCATTGCTAGCCTTCTGCTTGTAACGCGACACACCACATTTCGGACATTGAAACAAGTCTTCATACTCTTTCCGGAATAATATGCAATCATTAGGTCAAGCATGTATCTTGATATACTCCAGACCCAGTGGACACAATATCTTCTTGGCCTCATAGCAACGATCCGACAATTTGTTATCTTCTGGTAACATTTGCTGTAGCAATTCAAGTAATTTTGTGAAACTTTTATCCGACCATCCATTTTTTGCCTTCAGATTAAACAACTTTAACACTGCCGACAATCGTGTGAACTCTGTGCATCCCTTATATAAAGGGGTGTCTTTATCACTACATAAGTTATCATAAATATGAGCATTCATAAAAGAAGATTCCCCAATATCACGGAACATATCCTCTAGGTGATCTTCCATATATTCATCTTCCTCCACTCTTTGACTTTGTGATGCCCGACTTTCCTTATTATCCACCTCACCATGCCACGCCCATATTATATAATTTTGACATATACCATCACAACAAAGGTGATTGTGTATTTCTTTCTTTGTACCCTTTTTTATATTAGCGCAAACAACACAAGGACAATAAAAGATACCATCATTGCCGGGAAGATGTTTATCAGCGTATTCAAGGAATTCATAAACTTCGTTCTCATAAACCGGATCTAATCTATTGGCTTTCATCCAACTACAATCCATTACAACTTCTGAAATTTATACATGTATAATAATGTGAATGACACACCAAAATCTAATCCAAAAACTCAAGCATATGCATATACAATATGAACAAAGAAAAAATCAATGAAGATGTACTCTAATACTAAACGTAAAGCATATGAAACATCTCATTCTGACTTGAGCATATACAATATGAACAAACAAAGAAGGAATGAAGATGTTGAAGAGAACCTTACTTCGAAGCTGAAGAAGCAAATGAATGATGAAGACGGTCAATATTTGAGCATAAACCAAGAAAAAAGGAATGAAGATGTTGAAGAGAACCTTACTTCGAAGCTGAAGAAGCAAATGAATGAAGACGGTTGTAGCGAGCGATTTTGGATGTGGTTGCGAAGCACTACCGCTCTTTGGTATCTACAGCTCGATTCATTTTTTATCCCATTGAAGCTGATGAAGGAAGGGAAATAGATGTCTCAAATTAACCCTGCTTGCAAACTGAGGTTAAACAGTCAAAACTGTTGGTTTACAGATGCTACAAAGATTCGGGGTCTCTATTGGGTTTATTTTGTTAAAAGTAGTGTTCGGTCGATGGGTGGGATGTTAGGATGTTAGGACGGATGTATGAAAGTATGGGATTTTGGTTTTTTGTTTAGTGTGCTCGCTAAGATTTTTCTTTCAATCTTATGCCTACGTATTCCCGTTTACTGAAATAGGGAAATCAGAGCGATCGTAGTTCCTCCTATTCTATGGGAGGAAATGGTGTTTTGGTGTCTTGTTCAAAGCCCAAGACGTGAAGCGAAAGAGTCTATTTGTATCTTGTTCAAAGCCCAAGATGTGAAGCTAAAAGGGTTTGACTTTAGAGAGAATTTGTCATCTCTAAAGAGGGGTTTGTATGTCACAACTGTTGGGTGACTGGTTTATAAAGGAGGATTACTTTAACTGGGACATGTGAATCCAGCAATGCCATAATCTCCTTTATAAGGGTTTTTGACCTGAAGGAGCAGACTTTAACTCAGTGTAGAGCAATGCCATCTTTCCTTAGGAATTTCTCATGCTAAAAGAGGGACAGTGGCATGGATGTAGATGATCCAGAGGCTTACCGCTTACAGCGATTAGATGAAGGGAAAGGAGTTGTTGATGTTTGTGTACAGTGAACGAGACACAACTTTGATGCTAAAAGGTTGATTGGATCAACCAGTGGTTTTCTTATGCAAAGCCTAAGAGGAGGCTATTGGCGCTGTTTCAGTTGAGTGACAGGTCCAATATCACTACGCCAAAATTACTCTTTGGCAGCACTACATAGGCAGCGCTTTATTACAAAAGCGCTGCTATAAGTTAAAAAATTTAGAAAACACAGAAATTGTTCACTTAGAAAAATAAAAGCGCGTCTAAATATAAGACCTTAGACAGCGCTTTTGAGGAAAGCGCTTTCTAAGGTCTTATAAATAAAAAAATTAAAGGAAAATATTAGACAGCGCTTTCCTTAAAAGCGCTGTCTAAGGTCTAATAAATTTTAAAAAAAATATAAGACCTGAGACAGCGCTTTTGAGGAAAACGCTTTCTAAGGTCTTATAAATTAAAAAAAAATTAAAGTAAAATATTAGACAACGCTTTACTCAAAAGCGCTGTCTAAGGTCTTATAAATTAAAAAAAAAAATCAAAAGCGCTGTCTAAGGCCCATATAAGACAGCGCTTTCAAAAGCGCTTTCTAAGGCCCACCTTAGACAACGTTTTCATTAAAAGTGCTGTCTAAGGTCTTATAAATTAAAATAAAAATTGAAACGGTATCAGTATTCTATACTTTTTCATTTCATTCTTTCCCTCTTTCCCTCTCTTTCTGCGAACAAGAACGAACCAGCTGAAACCACCGCCGTCGTCCGTCCTTTCACCGCCGTCGTTCGTCCTTTCTCGCCGTCGTCCGTCCTACCGTCGTCCTTCCTACATTGTCCTCCACCATCCTCCACCGTACTCCACCGTGCTCCACTGTTCCGGTAAGAGTTTTTCTTTTTATGTTAGGTTTTAAGTGAGTTTCATATTTTTCTGTTAGGTTTTGTTCTTGTTACCATATTTTTGGAGTTCTTTAGATATAATGATGTTCTGTTAGGTTTTGTTCTGTTAGGTTTTGGAGTTCTTTTGATAGAATGATGTTCTTTTGATAGAATATGAGTAGTTTAGATTAGTGTTATTGTAGTTTAGGTTAGTTTAGGTTAGTGTTATTGTAGTTTAGGTTAGTTTAGGTTAGTGTTAATGTTGCTCTACATTGTTATTGCTATATAATGTGTTAGTTTAGTTTAGGTTAGTTTAGGTTAGTGTTAGTGTTAGTGTTAATATTGCTCATTATTTTAATATTGTAAATCCTTGAGGTTAGAAGCTCATTTAATGTTCTATGTTTTATCATAACTTTCCTCCTCATTCAATGTTTTGATTCCTCATATAATAGTGTTTTTGTTGACCTTAATAAGTAGGAAAACCATGGATAAAAAATGGATGGATGCCGATCGATTGTCCAAAGAGTACGAGAATGAGGTATTGGATTTCGTTAAGTTTGCTGTTCAACACGTTAAAGACCCCAGTCGAATGGACTGTCCTTGCTTGCACTACAACAAAAGTAAGTTATAACATCGCACCTTAGACAGCGCTTTAATACAAAAGCGCTGCTATAAGTTAAAAACAAGGAAACCATTCATTTAAAAAAATAAAAGCGCAAAAAAATATAAGACCTTAGACAGCGCTTTGGTCAAAAGCGCTTTATAAGGTCTTATAAATTTTAAAAAAAAATTTAATGGAAAATATTAGACAGCGCTTTAGTTAAAAGCGCTTTCTAAGGTCTTATAAATTTAAAAAAAATATAAGACCTTAGACAGCGCTTCGGTAAAAAGCGCTTTCTAAAGTTTTATTAATTTAAAAAAAAAATTAAAGGAAAATATTAGACAGCGCTTTCCTTAAAAGCGCTTTCTAAGGTCTTAAAAATTAAAAAAAAAAAAATCAAAAGCTCTATCTAAGGCCAACCTTAGAAAGCGCTTTTATGAAAAGCGTTGTCTAAGGTCTAATTAAATTAAAATATATGAATAGTCAGTATTCATTTTCATATTTCCGCTCTTTCTTCTCCCCTGCATGCGAACTGAGCTCAAAACCCTTGCGAACTCAAACCTTCACCGTCAACCGTCCTCCACCATGCCGTCGTTCGTTGTTGTCGTCGTTGCATGTTGCCGTCAACCGTCTTCCACTATCGATAGTTTAAGTTTTTAACTTTTTTTAGGGTTTATACTCTTTTGTTTTGATTTCACATTGTTGGTGTTGCAGGAACGAGGGATGATGGTGGCGGTGTTTTCGTCAATTTTACAGCTTTCTGCGATATCGCAGTGGTAAATCTATGGTGGATCTTGGTTAAAAAGGGGACTTGAGGTATGGATCTGAAGCACTAAGTTTTGAATATTTCTAATGTTCTTACAACTTGTGATTTTTAAAAAATTTAAAAAGTTGTGATTTTTATTTTTTTTAAGTTACTAATAGAGTTTAGTTTTGTGGAATCAAATGTTTGATTTTGTGGTTGTTTTTCCAGTTACTACGTACATCTACAAATGCAATTGATGCGCTGACAATGTTGAGGAGAAACAAAAATAACTTTGACTTGGTTATTACTGATGTTATACTTTGTTTTGTTAGTTTCAAACTCGCAAAATTTATTTTCCCTATGCTGTGTGGGTGTTGTCCATTATCTGTGCAGGTTTAAGTGTGATTTTGTGCGCATTTGGAACACTACGAAGCATACCGGTTCGATGAACATAATAACGGTAGGCTGCTGCTGAATTGTTGAATTGTGTCTCTAATTCGGCAAATTGGTAACGATTATAAAATTGTATCGCGTTTTGAGTTCTTCTATTTTGTTAATTTTTGCACACTGATTATGCGTCTGTGAATATTGTGTGTGCTGTTAGAATCTTGTGGTGTGTATGTTGCTTCGACTAAATGCTATTTTCGATCTGATTATGTTGTTTTACTATCAAATTTTTCATGTTCGTTTATGGTTGCAATTTGGTTTTATCCCCACTGGTTTTTGTTATTGAGCATATTAATATGCTGAGAAATGTTGCTACTGTGAAAACAAAACGCATCACAAGATCTTTTCTTTATGAAAGGAAACATTACCAAAGTTATTAGTTACATTTTAAAATTATAGTGATGGCTTGCACTGCAAATTATTAGTTTCTCATTTCTAAGGTATAACAGGTTTGTATAGTTTGTATAGAAAGAATTGAGAATAGTATAAATATTAAGGTTTGTTTGTTATTTGATGTTTGTTTGGAACTATAATTTTCTGGTTTTATATCCTGACTTTAATCTACAGCCTTTAATCTCCAGCTTTATATCATACTGGTTTTACAACATACTGGTTTTACATCATTAACACTTAACTATTTTTGGTGCAGGATACTGCTACAAATTTAATAATTGTACTATTGTTATTTTATTTTGTTTTAAAGTTATAATTATAATAATAATAATAATTATTATTATTATTAATTATTAATTTTTCTTTAAAACATATGTTTCCGTGTAATTTTAGGGGAGGTTTGAAGAAGTGTATTGACACGTAAGTGAGATTGTTCTAAATATGAATGTGTATATTTATTTGTTTGTTTATTTATGTATTAACACATATCTCTCATGTCTAATGAAATAGTTAAAACTAAATCAAACTATGTTATATTATTATGTAGTACTTTGAAGAATGCAAGTGTGCTCATTACTCAATTTCTCAATTGGATGAAATTAAAGAGGATTGGTGTCAATACATTATGGAGCTCGGAATTTTACAAGGTATAATATTGTACTCTTACTTTAATTGATGAGAATTTAAATATGTGTAACTTTGTTTATGTATTCTTTTAATTGAATTACAATCTTTGTGTTTTCAGGACCTATAATGTAGATTTGAAGCAATGCTTTGGTTGGATGCAAAAGTACTAGTATAAGTAATATGTGCATTTGTAGAAAAAATGTAATGATTTGTAATTATAAATAGGTGTATATATAATTTTGGTTTGTAATTTTAAATATATATATTGGCTTGAATTGCCAATTGTTTTGGATATATAATTTTGGTGTAAATTGATACATTTAAATAGGATAAATTGGATTGATTTGAATCTCCAAATTGTGGTATTTTTCTAAAAAAAATTGCTGGTTGAAAAAACCTGGTAAAAATTGTGGTTTAAAAAAATTTATATAAAATTTTTCGTATACCTTAGACAGCGCTTTTGGTGAAAGCGCTGTCTAAGGTGGGGATTAGAAAGCGCTTTTGACAAAAGCGCTGTCTAAGGTGGACCTTAGAAAGCGTTTTTCCCAAAAGCGCTGTCTAAGGTATACCTTATAATGACAAAAAGCGCTGTCTAAAGGTACCATAGACAACGCTTTTCATTAAATATACCCCCCTTTAGACAGCGCTTTTGGTATTACCCAAAGCGCTGTCTAAACCTATAGCAGCGTAGGTTTAGACAGCGCTTAAAAGCGCTGTCTAAGGGCAAAAAAAGCGCTGTCTAAGGTCTTATCTGTTGTAGTGTTGGGTTGTTGTTATGTGGGTAAGGTTGACGCAGATGGATTGAAATCGCATTTACTGATGCATGGAATTGATCGAAGTTATAAGTGTTGGATACATCATGGTGAGAAAATTAACGAGAATGTTGAACCGAAGGGGAAAAGTAATACGACCTATGCTTTAGATGACAAAGACACGGAAACATACGATTGTGATCGAGTCGAAGAGATTGCAGAAGCAGTTGAAGAAGATCTTCATGATTGTCCCGAAATGTTTGAGAGGTTGGTAAGCGATGCAGAGAAACCGCTCTATCAAGGTTGCACTAAATTCACAAGACTGTCTGCGGTATTGAAGTTGTACAACTTAAAGGCGGGCAATGGATGGTCGGATAAAAGTTTCACAGAGTTGTTGGCCCTTTTGAGAGAAATGCTACCGGAGGATAATGTTCTTCCCAATCGAACCTATGAGGCCAAAAAAATGTTGTGCTCTATTGGCATGAGCTATGATAAGATACATGCTTGTCCAAACGATTGCGTTTTGTTTCGAAACGAATATGCATCGTTAACTGAGTGCCCTAAATGCGGTTTGTCTCGATATAAGAAAAAATTGTCTCCAACCAAGGTCTTATGGTATTTTCCTATAATTCCGAGATTTAGGCGTATATTTCGTAGTGAAACCGATGCAAGACACCTGACTTGGCATGCAGATGAAAGAATTATTGATGGAAAGTTGCGACATCCGGCTGATTCACCACAGTGGTCGAAAATTAATAATGATTATCCTGACTTTGGAGAAGAAGCAAGAAACCTTCGCTTGGCATTATCTACTGATGGAATGAACCCGCATGGTCTTCAAAGTATCTCACATACCACATGGCCTGTGATTCTTATGATTTATAACCTACCTCCGTGGCTATGCATGAAGCGTAAGTACATGATGTTATCTATGTTAATCTCTGGGCCTAAACAACCAGGGAATGACATAGACGTATACTTGACACCTTTGATCGAAGATTTAAAGATATTGTGGGAGAACGGTGTGGAGGTTTATGATGGATATAGGAAAGAAAGTTTCAATTTGAGGGCGATGTTGTTTGGAACAATTAATGATTTTCCAGCTTACGGGAATCTATCAGGTTACAGCATAAAAGGTGAAAAAGTGTGTCCTATTTGTGAAGATAAAATAGATTCGAAGCGATTGGAGTTTGGTCATAAGAATGTCTTTCTCGGCCATCGTAGATTCTTAAATGCCAAACATCACTACCGTGGGTGGAGACAAGAATTCAATGGAGACACCGAACAAGGTAGAGCTCCACCTATGTTGTCAGGTGACCAAGTTTTTAAAAAGGTGAAAGATATGCGTACTCAGTTTGGCAAACCTTTTGCACATAAGGTTGTCAAAGGTGGGTGGAAAAAGAGGTCGATATTTTTTGAATTGCCATATTGGAAGTCTTTGTACGTGAGACATTTTCTCGATGTTATGCATATTGAGAAAAATGTATTTGAAAGTGTTATTGGTACGTTACTCAATATAAAAGGAAAGACTAAGGATGGCCTTAAAGCAAGAAAAGATTTGGTAGCGATGGGGATTAGAACTGAATTAGCACCCGTGAAGAAAGGAAGACGAACATATCTACCACCTGCTGCTTTTACTCTGTCTAGAAAGGAGAAGAAAATATTGTGTAAGTTTCTGAGTGAAGTTAAAGTTCCAGAAGGATACTCTTCAGATGTTAGAAGACTTGTGTCTATGAAAGACCTCACGTTGAAGAGTTTAAAGACACACGATTGCCATGTTATAATGGAACACTTTCTACCAATAGGTATACGTTCTATTTTGCCAGTGAAAGTAAGAAGCGCCATAACTAATTTGTGTTTTTTCTTTAGGTCAATTTGTAGTAAGGTAATCGATCCCAATATCTTACCAACACTACAAAAAGAGATAGTTATTACCTTGTGTGAGCTTGAAATGTATTTTCCTCCCTTTTTTTTTTGACATAATGGTACATCTAGTTGTTCATCTTGTGAAAGAGACACAGTTGTGTGGACCAGCTTATATGAGATGGATGTACCCTGCTGAATGTTATATGAAAATATTAAAAGGGTATGTGAAAAGCCGAAGTCGACCAGAGGGGTGTATTGTTGAACGATACATTGTTGAAGAAGCGGTTGAGTTTTGTACTGAATATTTGTCCAATGTTCAATCGATTGGACTCCCCAAAGCTCATATTTTCGAAAAAAAGGATGGTAAAAAATTAATTGGAAATAAAATTGTGATAGTATCAAGGAATGAACGGGATCAAGTGCATTTGTATGTTCTGCACAATGATAATGAGGTTGAGCCATATGTTGAGATGCACAAGGATGTACTCCGAAGGTTAAATCAGAACAGAAATGAAAATTGGATAGTACGAGAGCACAATCAAAGTTTCATACAATGGTTAAAGGATCATATTTATTCGAAGCGCTCTTCAGATCCTGCTTCAGTAACAAAAAGGTTGAGATGTTTGGCATATGGTCCAAGTTTGCATGTGTATTCTCATAGCGCATACGCAATTAATGGATACACATTTTATACCAAAGAACAAGATGATAAAAGTACTATGCAAAATAGTGGTGTCACCGTCCTAGCTGAAGCAATGCACATATCAAGTATGAAGGACTTAAACCCCAAATATGCAAATCTGTCATATTTTGGAGTTATTGAGCACATTTGGGTGTTTGATTACGAGAAGTTTCAGATTCCAATCTTTGGTTGCAAGTGGGTAAATAGTAGTGGCATACGAATGGATAAGTCTGGATTTTTGCAAGTGGATCTTAATAGGGTGGGGTACAAAGATGAGCCTTTTATTCTAGCATCTCAAGCTAAACAAGTGTTCTATGTCACTGACCCGACGAGTACGAAATGGTCTATAGTGCTTTTATCTAACAAAGTGGTTGATGATAGCGGTGTAGATCAATGTGATATTGATGTTGAGAATGAGTCATGCATTAGAAGGAATGAGTTGAATAGAAATGATCAAGATGAGGATCTTATAACGGATGAGTCATATATCAGAAATGACCATAACGAGGGAATTTGGATCCATTCATCCATCCGCATTGCTAAGAAACAAGTAATTCATATTCCAACCAAGAAAAGAAAGAGATGTTAGTGAAAGAGGTAAAATAATAAAATGTTATATATTATTTCATTCTAAATTCATCTATTATAGTTTTTTTGTATTTTGACGTCGTGTAGAAAGTTTCCATCTAACACTTGTTTAATCTTACAGTGGACATTGGTTGTTGGTCGCAATTAATCCTAGCAGAGAAGTGGCCATCCGATGTATGTATTTCTAACTTATGAGTTATTTTAATATTTAACACATATCTCTCATATAATGAAATAGTTAAAACTAAATCAAACTATGTTATATTATAATGTAGTACTTTGAATAATGCAAGTGTGCTCATTACTCAATTTCTCAATTGGATGAAATTAAAGAGGATTGGTGTCAATACATTATGGAGCTCGGAGTTTTATCAGGTATAATATTGTACTCTTACTTTAATTGATGAGAATTTAAATATGTGTAACTTTCTAACTATAGACATTGTTGATGTATTCTTTTAATTAAATTACAATCTTTGTGTTCTTTCAGGACCTATGTAGATTTGAAGCAATGCTTTGGTTGGATGCAAAAGTACTAGTATAAGTAATATGTACATTTGTAGAAAAAATGTAATGATTTGTAATTATAAATTGGTGTATATATATATTGGTTTGAATTGCCAATTGTTTTGGATATATAATTTTGGTGTAAATTGGTACATTTAAATAGGCCAAATTGGATTGATTTGAATCTCCAAATTGTGGTATTTTTCTGGAAAAAAATTGGTTGAAAAACAGGTCAAATTCTGGTTGAAAAACCTGGTAAAAATTGCGGTTTAAAAAAATTTATATAAAAATTTTCGTATACCTTAGACAGCGCTTTACACTAAAAGCGCTGTCTAAGGTGGGGCTTAGAAAGCGCTTTCACCAAAAGCGCTGTCTAAGGTATGCCTAAAAAAGTTCAAAAAAGTGGGGCTTAGAAAGCGCTTTCACAAAAAGCGCTGTCTAAGGTATACCTAAAAAATGTCAAAAAGCGTTGTCTAATGGTACCATAGACAGCGCTTTTCATTAAATATACCCCCCTTTAGACAGCGCTTTTGTATTACCCAAAGCGCTGTCTAAACCTTTAGCAGCGCGGGTTTAGACAGCGCTTAAAAGCGCTGTCTAAGGCCAAAAAAAGCGCTGTCTAAGGTCTTGTTTGGCGTAGTGTATGCTGATTTTAAAGAGAAAATCAGTTCTTATATGAGTAATATTGGCACTCAGGGATTCTGATTCGAGGATCAGAGATATTTCCTTTTCTTTGAGGAAATGGGAAATCCAAAGGGTATTGAGACTGTCTGAGTCTACGAGGTTCCTTCCTATTCTTGAAGGGTGCTTGAGAATGTCTTTGAGACTCAAGGAAATTAGACTGTCCAAGTCTAGAGTTTCATCTTTTGTACTATGCTTTGAGAAATAGTAGTAGACTCTTGGAAAAACTGTTCTATTAAGATGACTGATTTCTGTTCCTATACCTTTAGGAGGTCGTTGGGACAATTTGTACGAAGCCCAAGACGAGGCTGGAAACTTTTAAGAAGCCGGTAGGTCCTTGTATGAAGCCCAAGAGGAGGTTATCATTCTCGGAGGAATAATCATTATATGAAGCCTAAGAGGAGGCTGTGAATACTTCTAAGAAGCCGACGGGTCCTTGTACAACGCCCAAGAGGAGGCGGGGATGCTTTTAGGAAGCCTGTGGGTCCTTAAACAATGCCAAAGAGGAGGCCGATGCTTTTAAGAAGCTGCTGGGTCCCCAAACCCCGAGAAATTCAAGACAGGCCATTCACGAGGAATAGATCAAGCCAGGAAAGTTTGAGAATTTGGAAGAAACTCAAGAGATGCCATTCACGGAGAAAAGATCATCTCTGGGGAGTAGAGTTTCTTGACAAGTGCTTTTAAGAAGCCTGTGGGTCCTTGAACAATGCCCAAGAGGAGGCCGATGCTTTTAAGAAGCCGCTGGGTCCCCAAACCCCGAGAAATTCAAGACAGGCCATTCACGAGGAATAGATCAAGCCAGGAAAGTCCGAGAATTTGGAAGAAACTCAAGAGATGCCATTCACGGAGAAAAGATCATCTTTGGGGAATAGAGTTTCTTGACAACTTCTACAAGTGACAGTCTATGAAAGGGTTCACCGAGAATGCTGCCTTTCATGTCTCCATATTGTTTAACCCCAAGAGGAGGGAAGACTGTGCCTGGTAATCCTATGGGGATCTAGTTTTGACTATTAAGAGTGATCGACGGGCTTAGTGCTAGACGTAGTTGTCGGGGAAACTCTAAATATCTATACTATTATTACACAGTTGATATGAGTTTATGAAAGAAGACTTACAGCGAAACAGCCCCACAATACAGTTATATGTATATGAAAGCGGTAAATGAAAGCGTATAAACACTTACTCGGTTGTAGAGCTTCCATGCTGTTTGGTTAGTTGTTCAACAAAGAAAGATTGAAAACAACAATATATTTCAAAATCAATGGAGAAAGTGCTTTGAAAAGAAATATTTGGGGCTTACAGCTCAAGGAGAGGCCCAGGGTTTTATCAGTGAGCGCACTGTTTGAATTTGTACAGAGGGACTTATACAAGTGACTGGGGCCCAAAAATTGTTTTCTATACAAAGGGATGGGTCTTACACTCTCTCAAGAGGCCCAAAAAGGTTTAAATAAAAAGAGAGTGGGGCTTATAACACGAGGGTAGGCCCAGATGATTTTCGTTTGAAATGGCGATCACGCCGAGATTTTCTTTTAACGCAAGGGGCTTATACAATATCTGAGGCCCAAAGTTGTTTTTGGTTAAAAGGGGATTGGGTCTTACACTCTATTAGAGGCCCAAAGTTTTGAATGGGTCTTATAGCTCGAGGAGAGGCCCAAAGTTTTTTTAAAAGGCGACGATCGCACTGTTCACTTGTACAGAGGGACTTATACAATAAGTGAGGCCCAAAAATGATTTGTACAAGGGGGTTTGGGTCTTACACTCTATTAAGAGGTCCAAAAAGTTTAAAGAAAAAGAGTGGGGCTTATAACACGAGGGTAGGCCCAAAGTTTGTTTTTCAACGGATGATAATCGCGTCGAACTTTTTGAAATACAACGGGACTTATACAATAAGTGAGGCCCAAAATAGGTTGTATTTACAAAGGGTTAGGTCTTACACTCTATTAGAGGCCCAAAAAGTTTTGAAAATGTTTTATGAGGGTTGAATTAATCCAAAACCCTAATTTGTTTTCAAAATGTATTTTAATTGAATAAAAATTCAATTAAAATGATCAAAATTGTTTAACATATGGAAAACAAATTGTGATCTTGGATTAATGCTTCAAAAATTAAGTATTGACCTACAAAATAATTAGAAGGCATTAAAAGTTGCAAAATCAAGGTGTAAAAAATATTCAAAATGTCAAAAACAATTAAAATATTAATTCTTTGCAAAAATATCAATTATATGAAATAAATATTATTTTTTGGGCTTTTTTGGGAAAATAAAATATTTTAACATTTTTGTGAATTATTAAAAAAAGAATCAACTCAAAATCATTAAAACTCAGAGAGAAATTAATTTTTGAATCAATTAAATAAAATCACAAAATTCAAATATTTGAATTTATGAAAATGGCGCCAAGAACATGGACCAAGAACACGCGCGTTTTGTGCCTTGCCCAGATTTGCATTTTCTATCCAATCTCACTGAATACTTGATTATATCATGCAATCCACATACCAATCAACTCGTTTCAACCTCACGATCATGTCTATGGCAATTAATTTCATTTAAATTAAGCATAAAACAAGAAATCACGAAAAATCCTCAAGAACCCTAAATTCTGCATGAAGGCTGGGATTTTTAATACACGATTCAAACAAAGCAATTACTTGAGGGGAAACATTCCATGCATGATTATGAATATTTGGCAAAAGTATTGTGCGAGGAAATATGCATAGATTGAGAGATGACCAAGTTTAGGCATACCTCTAGGTCGTGACAGCAAGAGCAAATTGATTTCTGAGTTGGAGGTGTTACAGATGAGTTGTGATGATCTGAATAGCTTCCCTACACCCTATGGAGTGTGTTTGAATGCTTGGACTTGATGGAAATTGGCTGGATCACTTCATGGCATCTCAACTGCACTTTGGTTAAAACCTTGAGCAATTGACTGGTGATTCTGAGAAATCAGTGTTCCAGATGTTGTTTAAGTGTTTGATCAGCTCACATATGATGTATATGAGGTGTGTGTGTGATTGGTTTGAGTGGAATTGCTCTCTAATGAAAAACCCAATAGTGACTTGCTAAGAAAGGCATTTTTTAGAGTGAGAAGTGGATTTTGAGAAAGGCAAGTGTTATAGGCCTTTGGTGTACTTAAACTGATCACAATTGAGCTCTATTTATAGTAGAGCAAGTTTGTTTTGCAAGGAATAGTGAATGGCAACTGCTGAGTAGGTTTGGCCAATGTTGGCAAATGAAAATCCAAGTCTCCTCTAGCCATTGACTAGAGGTTAGGCCACAGGCTGCTGGTCCCTTTGGTCTTTGATAAGTCTTGACTGAATTCAGTTGAGAATGGCTCAGTCCATGCCACCTTGATGCTTCCATTGAATGCTCCAATCCAAAATTGGAGTCATGTCCCTATTTTGGGCAATTCTAGGTTCAACATGCTATTTCTTGTTCCAAGGACTTTGGAGGCTTGGCTCAGTGATTGTCCCCTTTAGATTCAATCCTCAGATGTGTCCAAGGTGATGACAAGGCTTGGAATTGGCTGATTTTGGAAAATCGAGCAAAAGTCCAAAAATCTGCCTTGCCTTGGAAGATTTCAGCAAGGTAACTTGCCAATGTCATATCTCATGGCTCAAGTTGAATTTGGTGATGTTCTTAGCCATTTTGGAAAGCCCTTACATGATACAACAACTGTTTGATCATATTTGGTTTTGATACTTTTTGGATCCAAGTGAAAAATGCCCCTACATTTGGAAAAAAGTAAGGCATATTCTGACTTAGTGAAATTTTCACTAAGTGTTGGAACAAAGTGACTTTTCTTGATTTTGATCACTCCATAACTCAAAATCCATGAGGAATTTGGACATAGGTCAGTATGAAGCTTTTGTAGAGGGCAATGAGATCTACAAATCAAGCATTGGATGGAAAAAAATGGCTTTGTGGTTTAGGAGTTATGATCCTCCAAAGTTGGTACCTTTCTCACTTTTTCCCATAACTTAGAAAATTTTCTAAGTTTTTATGGTTACCCCTTTTACAAGTTATCCCATTTTCTTTGATTTTTCTTGATGAATGATGATTCAAATCATATATAAACATCATTTTAGGTTTAAAAATCCATTTTTGTGAAAAATCTCAAAAAGTCAAAGTTAACTTTTGTGCACAGTTGACTTTTTATCCGATGAATTCCAAATTGTGCAATTCTTCAGGAAATCATGTCCTTGACTTAAATCAAATTTGATGGACATGTTCCATGGGTGTTATATGGTATATTGAATCATGTCCTAGGGCTTGGGAGCATGTCCTGGTCAAAAGTCAAAGTTACAGTTGACTTTTCCCGCGAAACCCTAACTGTGGTTCAGATGAAATTGAAACTTGTTGCTCAAGCTTCTTGGATCAATCCATTGTTCCAAATGGATCAATATGGCATATTGGAGATCCTCAACTCCTCTCTTGAGGTCTTGGTTCATAATTGGTCCCAAAAGTCAACTTAGGGGTGAATTAGGTCAAGAAACCCTAATTCCTGATTTTTTATGAATGCATCCCCTGAGGCAAAATTGACTGGATGATTGAGTCCATGAGGTTCCATGGAGCATATTAGGTTATGTTTTGGATCTTTGGCTCATGCCCAGAGGAAAATTTCCATCTGGAGGCCCTGGTCGATCAAAACCCTAATTTGGTGACACTGGCGATCTTGAAGCTTGATCCACTTAGAAGGTTGCAACCTTGTGCTTAATCCTTGAAGTGGGAGTACTCTTGATCCATTGTGGATGTTTGAGAGGTTATACAAGTTAAAGATCATGTCATTCCTTGATTGATCATTTGTCTAAGAACTCTGAGAGGGCTTGAAACCCTAATTTTGATAGTAGTGAATGCTCACCCATCTTTGGGGAGACTGATGAAGTATGATGGTTCATCCATATTGTGATGATGATTTGCACAATGATGGGAAATCTTAGTGGTCAAAATTTGGGGTATGACAGATGCCCCTATTTAATCTTCTTGGACACGAAGGTGTGAATGACGAAGGTATTCGGGCATTCGGGGTGCAAGAGGATTAAATATCGGAATACCCGAAATTTTGATGGTGGTTAAGAATGGCATATCGTATTCGTCTTCTTTTGCTGAGCAATGATGCTTAGAAAAGGTAAACTTCCCCTCGATCATGGTCTTCAACCAAGGAACTGGTCTCAGTTTTCTTTTGTCAACTTCCCCTCGATCCTGGTTTCTTACCAAGGAACTGGTCTTAGTTTCTGATTTAAACTTCCCCTCGTTCCTGGTTTCCTACTGAGGAACTGGTCTAAGTTTCTTTTGTCAACTTCCCCTCAATCCTGGTTTCTTACCAAGGAACTGGTCTTAGTTTCTGATTTAACCTTCCCCTCGTTCCTGGTTTCCTACCGAGGAACTGGTCTAAGTTTCTTTTGTCAATAAACTTTATTGACAAGGGACGCTGTTTGTAGCGGTTTTCCTTCAAACTTCTCGCCGAATTTTCCTGGGGAGATGCCATTTGAGTGGAAAAAGTTTTGATGTCAGACTTGCTGGGGAACCCATTCGTCTGAATTGTAGAGGTGTACAAACTTCTTTGTTGGAGATGCCATTTGTTTCTACTGGGGAAGACGAGTCTCCTGAAAGACTGCCTTCGTTTGGGGTCTTACATCATACTTTTCTCTGGATTTTCCCGGAGAAATGCCATATGATGGGATCCATTTTTGAGGTGCCGATGACCTTTTCATCAGTGGTTCTTTCGGAGAAAAACTGTCGTATCACCGAATCTCTGATTATGAGGCTTTCTCTCGGGATTTTCCTTAATCCAGGAAAGCAAGGATATCATCTTCAATGGTGAAGAGTGATATCTATTGAAAGTTTCTCTAGTTTTTCAGAGGCTCAAGTTATCAAAGTGGTCCAGGACCTATCTTCAATTTAGAAATAGCTGGAGGCGAGATTGTTCAGATGATTCACTTCCTGACGAGGAAAGAATTGGCAACTCGATTGAGAGGACTGTTATCACTAGGGGATAAGACCGACTAGAGTGACAGTGATGCAATATGAATGCAAATAAATAATGCATGATGTATGTATGTATATGCTGACAAAAATGACGCAGCATACAAACTAATGGATGAACACGACTGGATACTCGGCCGTCGCAGGGCGAAGAAGTACCGTTGGTCCAAAAGTAGCAATTCTACCTTGCTTAGGAGAAGTAGTCCTCACGGGGAACTATGTTGGTCGGGCTTAGGAGATAAGAACTCGACCGAGACGTATGAGACGAAACAAGGTCTCTGACACAGTTGATCCCTTCGTTCAGGCGTACTGGGTTAGAAGGAGTACTTTGATTCTGCACTTTGAAGTTCGCTTACTTCTGGAGAAGCGGTTGATGCTCTTTTGATGTTCAACAGTCAAAAGAAATTGCCATCTTTATTTTAAAGCAAAAAAAGTTTTACAAGTAAAATTCATTTTTTGTTTTATTTCAAGAATCGTTAATCATATTAAAATGTCGTTCTGTAAAGCTAAAACAAATGAGAATTACAAACAAAAGCACAAGGGCTCGAATTTTATTGATAAGATGGAGATCAGCCAAACGCGTGATTCCAAAGAGTATTTACAAAGCTAGAAAATGGTAATTTGCAGGGAAAAAGGGCTACGTTGAAACATAACGACCACTATCCTTCTACCAACTTTGAATTCTGGGCATCCTGAGCTTCTGTCGAAGATGACCTTGACTGGAGTTTTCCTCCGATGGACGGTGTAACTGCTGCTGCTGAGGGACTTGCCTCTGTTGAACATAGTTACTTGCCATTATCCCTAACTTTTTCCTGGATTGTACTGTGATGTTTCCAATCCACCGGGATGATTTTTTTTATTTTGTCTCTAACTTTTGCCTGGACCGCCCTTTCGGGTTTTCAATCCACCGAGACGTTTTTTTTAGGCGAAGTATTTCTTGACTACATCAACATTCGTGGGGTAGGCAAATTCCTCTCTGTCCATGGTTGCAAGTCTCAAGGTGCCGCCTGAGAAAGCTTTCGTGACCACATAGGGGCCATCATAATTCAGAGTCCATTTGCCCCGAGAATCAGTGAGAAATAATTGTATCTTTTTTAGCACAAGGTCTCCTTTCCTGAAGACGCGAGGTCGGACCTTTTTGTCAAACACCTTCTTCATTCTCTATTGATACAACTGACCATGGCATAGTGCCGTGATTCACTTCTCTTCAATCAAATTCAGTTCTTCGTGTCTACTTTGGCACCATTCAGCTCCTGTAAGCTTTGCTTCCATCAATACCCGGATTGATGGGATCTCTACTTCGATGGGGAGCACTGCTTCCATGCCATATACTAGAGAGAAAGGGGTTGCCCCTGTTGAAGTGCAGACAGATGTTCGATAACCGTGAAGAGCAAAGGGTAGCATCTCGTGCCAGTCTTTGTAGGTTACAACCATCTTCTGAACAATCTTCTTGATGTTCTTGTTAGCCGCTTCTACCGCTCCGTTCATCTTGGGTCGGTAGGGAGATGAGTTATGGTGTTCAATCTTGAACTCTGTGCATAACTCTTTCATCATTTTATTGTTCAAGTTAGATCCATTATCAGTAATGATCTGGTTTGGAACACCATAATGGCATATGATACTGTTTTTGATAAATCGGACCACCACTTGTCGGGTTACATTAGCGTATGACGCTGCTTCGACCCACTTGGTGAAATAGTCAATGGCGACCAGGATGAAACAATGTCCGTTTGAAGCTTTAGGTTCGATCATGCCGATCATATCGATTCCCCATATGGAGAAAGGCCATGGGGAAGAAAGAACTTTGGGATGTGTTGGTGGTACATGAATTTTGTCGGAGTATATCTGACACTTGTGACACCTCCTCATGTACTTGTAGTAGTCGGATTCCATTGTCAACCAATAGTACCCTGCTCTTAGAATTTTTCTTGCCATTGTGTGTCCGTTGGCATGAGTGCCAAAGGATCCTTCGTGAATTTCTTTTATCAGCATGTCTACCACTGGTCTGTCTATGCATCAGAGCAAGACCATGTCAAAATTTCTCTTATAGAGAGTATCACCGCTCAAGAAGAAGCTACCTGCTAGCCTTCTGAGGGTTTTTCTGTCCTTCCTTAGTGCCCCAGGTGGGTACTCTTGTTTTTTAAGGAAGCATTTGATATCGTGATACCAAGGTTTGTCGTCTATGACTGCTTCAATCGTGAATATGTAAGCGGGCCGTTCAAGGTGCTTGATGTCGATCTTAGGTAAGTCGTTCCATTGACCTACACTAATCATGGAAGAGAGAGTGGCTAATGCATCAGCCATGTGATTCTCATCACGAGGGATATGATGAAACTCGACTCTATTGAAGAAGGGTAACAACCTTCTTGCATAGTCTTTGTAAGGAACCAGTCCTTATTGGTATATGTTCCAATCTCCTTTTATCTGATTGATAACCAGGGCTGAGTCGCCGTATACGTCCAAGTTTTCGATCCTTAAATCAATCGCTTCTTCGAGACCCATAATACAAGCTTCGTATTCGGCCTCGTTATTTGTACACTTGAATGTAAGTCGAGCGGTGAAAGGAATGTGGGTACCCTGAGGGGTAACAATTATTGCCCCAATTCCATTTCCATAATGATTAACTGCTCTGTCAAAGATTAGTCCCCACTGGGAACCTGGTTCTGGCCCTTCACTGGGTAGCGGTTCGTCGCAGTCTTTCATTTTTAGGTACATGACATCTTCGTCTAGGAAGTCGAACCCGATTGATTCTTGATCATTAATCGGCTGATGAGCCAAATGATCGGCTAAAATACTTCCTTTAACGGCTTTCTGAGTGTGGTACTCTATGTCATATTCTGATAGCAACATCTTCCAACAGGCAATTCTTCCCGTGAGAGCAGGTTTTTCGAAGACGTACTTGATTGGATCCATTTCGGAGATTAACCAAGTAGTGTGACGAATCATGTACTGGCACAGACGTTTGGCTGCCCAAGCCAAAGCACAACAAGTTTTCTCAAGCATAGTGTACCGAGTTTCGCAGTCGGTGAATTTCTTGCTCAAATAGTAGATGGCAGACTCTTTCCGTTTGGTTTCGTCTTGTTGGCCAAGTACACAGCCCATGGAGTCTTCCAAGACTATTAAGTAGATGATCAGTGGTCTTCCTTCCACTGGAGGTGATAGAATCGGCGGATTCAACAGGTATTCCTTAATACTGTTGAAGGCGGTTTGACAGTCTTCTGCCCAAATGCAGTCCTGATTCTTTTTGAGTAGTTTGAAAATTGGCGCACATGTCGCGGTCATGAAGAATATGAATCTGGAGATGTAGTTCAAACGTCCCAGTAATCCTCTGACTTGTTTTTCAGTTTTCGGAGAAGGCATTTCTTGAATGGCCTTGACCTTGTCAGGATCAACCTCAATTCCTTTATGGCTGACGATGAACCCTAAGAGTTTCCCTGAACGGACACCGAAGGTGCATTTGTTGGGATTCAAGCAGAGTTTGTATTTTCTCAGACGCTCGAAAAGTTTTGGCAGGTGGATCACATGCTCCTCTTCTGTCTTAGATTTTGCAATCATATCATCGACATATACCTCAATTTCCTTGTGTATCATGTCATGAAACAGAGTAGTCATGGCCCTTTGATAGGTTGCCCCGGCGTTCTTCAAACCGAATGGTATTACCTTGTAACAACAGGTACCCCATGGGGTAATGAATGAAGTTTTCTCCATGTCTTTCGGCGCCATTTTAATCTGGTTATAGCCCGAGAATCCATCCATAAAGGAGAAAACTTTGAACTTTGCTGTACTGTCTACCAGCATGTCAATGTGTGGTAAAGGAAAGTCGTCCTTTGGACTAGCCTTGTTTAGATCTCTGTAACCAACACACATTCTAACTTTTCCGTCCTTTTTCGGAACAGGTACGATATTGGCTAACCATTGAGGATATTCTGATGTAGCGAGGAAACCTGCGTCAATCTGTTTCTGTACCTTCTCTTTGATTTTGATGGCCATGTCCGGATGAGTGCGTCTCAACCTTTGCTTTACTGGCGGATATTCCGATCTTAACGGTAAATAATGTTCCACGATGCTGGTATCCAACCCTGGTATATCCTGATAGGACCAAGCGAATACATCGGGGAATTCTTTGAGAAGCTTTATCAAACCCTCTCTGGAAATTGGACTGAGCAGTGCCCCAATCCTGATTTATTTTCTCTCTTTTTTTGAACCCAAGTTTACCGTTTCCAACGGCTCTTTGTGAGGTTCAATGGACCTTTCCTCTTGTCTGAGTAATCGGGAGATCTCTTCTGGAATTTCGTTGTCAACTTCTTCTTCAGCCTCAAATACCGGGAACTCAAAGTTGGGAGAAGGCATTAGATCGTATGTTTCAACGGGGTTTAAAACAAGCAATCTGCATGACGTGATGAATCGTGTTTAGAAGAGATAGAGAAAATGCAAGTGTGTGCAGTGTATTTTTTTTTATTACTGCTTATTTTTATTTGAATTGTTTTTTAGGATTACCATTTTCTGAGACAAAAGCAAAAAAAGAAAACAACAATTAATGTGGAAATTACAGAACGACGTTATTTTATTAATGAACAAGTCGATCCTTGAAACTACAGCCCTATAAAACAAAACTCTGTCACTTTGGGCTAAGCGGAGAGGGAAAATTTACAGAAAGTGAGCCCTATCAAAACATCTGTTTCACCTGGGCAGGGTGAAAGGTTAAAGATGGCAATTACTTTGGCTGGTGAACGACCTTCGGATCATCAATAGCGACCCACTGGCGGCGAACTCCTCGGTGAATCACAAAGTCGGGTACCTTCCTCGATTTGTCTTCTGAAATGACGCTGATTTCTGGTGGAGCAGGATCATTGGAATCTGTCTCCCAGGAAGAGTTGTCGTAGGAGAATTCCTCTGTTACATTTTGCATAGCATTTGTGCTCTCAGCTGTATCTCCCCATCCAGTTGGCTGGATATCTTCGAGCCTGATACGAGAGCTTTCAGGAGCAGTGTACTTGACCATATAGTCGTATTTTCCACTTGGTTGTCCCAAGGTGTCCCACACTTCTTTCGAACTGGAGAAGTCATCCCTCTCGATGACGTTGACCTCGGGAAAAGCATAGTTGATGAATTCAAGTCTTGCAAACGTTGCAAATTCATCGTCATGTTGAGTAGTGTCTGAATGACCTGAGTGTTGATCCCATGACATGGTGGGGACACAGGTATTCTATTCAATGATGCTCAGCTGAGTTTCATTACTCGGCTGACTTCCTGGCCCCAAGTCTCCTGGGTAAGGCTGCCACATTGGCAGGCCATCCATCGGGCCATAGTAATTGTGGTCAAAGTTGTCTTTCATCAGAGTGTCCTCCTCTAATGCATTTGGCGGAGCACGACATCCCTCCGGATCACAATCTCCAAATATCATTTCGACGTCCGACCGGGGTATAAATCTCGGGCTCTGTGTGGGATAGTAAAATGGCGTAGGCACCTCTTCCTGAGACATATAACCGTCCTCGTTAAGATAAGACTTCCATTCTTCATCGATGTCGGAGGAATCCTCCTCATTGATAGCATGGATTGCCTGAGGCACTGGGTGAAGGAACCCTCCACTATGGAAGAAATCCTGAATGGCATGAAGACTTTCATCGTTAGCAACTTCCCGGGTACAGGTTGCAGAAAAACCAAGACCCTTCTTTGTTGTATTGCTAGTAGGAATGACAAGCTGTCCCCATCCTATTGTATCGGTACTCTCGACTACTTTAATAGCATCTTTGTATGAGGAAATCGAAGTTCCTCCTCCGGATTGTTCGTCCTTGTGTAACGAAATGCTTGGAACTGGGTTCCGATTATCCCTTCTGGTTCCACATAAGTGGATGACGATAAATTACTGACGAGCAAGGCCTGTTCCCCACAGTATGTGATGAGTTGGCCATTCTGGATGAACTTTAGCTTTTGGTGGAGGGTCGAGGTGACCGCTCCAGCCTGATGTATCCAAGGTCTTCCTAATAAATAACTGTATGTTGCCCGGATGTCCATGACCTGGAAGGTGACTTGGAAAGTGTGAGGACCAATAGTTATGGGAAGATCAACTTCACCGATAACCGTTTTTCTGGATCCGTCGAACGCTTTGACGACGACCTCACTGGTTCTCATCGGAGGGCCTTTGAATGATAATTGAGTCAAAGTGGACTTCGGCATAACATTCAGGGCTGACCCTGTGTCTACTAGTACGCTGGCTAAAGCATCGTCCTGGCAGTTAACTGTAATATTGAGTGCCATGTTATGACGACGACCCTCTTCAGGTAATTCCTCATCACTAAATCCCAAATTATTGCAGGAAGTGATGTTAGAGACAATACTATCGAACTGTCTGATTGTTACATCCTGTTCCACAAAGGCTTGCTCCAAGACTTTCTGTAGAGCCTCCCTGTGCGCTTCTGAACTAAGTAACAGTGATAATACCGAGATCTTTGAAGGAGTCTGTAACACCTGATCAACAATGTTATATTCACTCCTTTGGATGAGCTTCAGTATCTCATCATCATTTTTCGAAAGGTCGAGATTACTGGATTGACCGACTAATGGATCGGGAGCTTCTGTCTGAAGTTCCTTTTCTTTGTTAGACTCTCCAACTCCCCTATTGAAGATTCTACCACTCCGTGTTACACGACTGATGTTTGCAATATTCACAATGGAGGGTAATGGAATTTCCTTTCCATTTTCAATTGTCATTGTACCGTATTTGTAAGGGATTGCCTTAGCTGATTCATATGGTAGTGGTCCCGGCAGATAGATGACTATGGGAACCTTCTGGTTTTTCTGACCATCATAAGTAATCTCGATCCGTTCTCGGTTAGGAATTCTTGATTCATCAAGCAGAGGGATGATGGTGAAAACATCCCTAGTTATCTGATGATCAGAGATGATGACAACGTCCTCAATTTGATTGGCAAGGTAGTTCGGCGACCAATTGATGGGTCCGGAACCTGGATATGGGTGAATCTCTCCACGATCCACCTGCCCCTGGAGAGCTGCTCGCACAAGGTAGCACCCTTGGTTACTTTCCGAATAGACTCCACAACGTTCATAATTGTGTGGTGGCACCTGACCACGCCCACTTTGAATGCAATGTAACCTCACTAGGTTAGCTTCCACGAGTCGGACATCCTGACTTTGACGCCGAGTGGGGTTTCTGTTATTGATACTAATTTGCTGAGTATCTTCATCCATGTAGATTGACATCCACCAATGATTTAACAAGTTCTGGAGTGCTTCCTAGACAAGGGCACATCCCTGATCGTTTTCGCAACCCGTTTTACAGCTGTGATAATTATGTGAGATCAGGAATCCGAGTCGGACCTGCTCAGCATGCAACTCTACCAAGTTGGTATTCATCAAGTGAATGTCGAAGATCTGAACCATATTGATCTGATAGGGATTCCTATCATGGTAGTTCTGGATCCATCCAAGATCCATCTGACGCTGGAGGGCCTCCTGTATGAAAGAGCATCCCTGTATATTTACCGAGCAAGTCAGACAAGAACTGTAATCGTGATGCGGCAGATTATGATACTGGCTTTGCCTTAAATGCATTGCCACCAGGTTGACATTCATCGCACGGATGTCGTGGTTCTGAATGACGTTGGAATTCATGTAAACCATGTTAACTCCACGAACTCGGTGCTCTTGGATCCATCTGAGATCCAATTGTTCCTGTAGAGCTGCTTGCACCACAGAACACCCTTGATTACTTTTAGAGCAGATATCACACTGATGATAATTATGAGGTGGCACGTGGCCATATCCACTCTGTCTACAATGTATCTTGACAAGATTGGTCCTCAACAAGAGTACATCGTGAATTTGATAGACATTGTTAAGTTCTTTCTCAATCAGGTTGACTGCAGCTTTCTCATGTTGAGGCAGCGGGTTCGTGAGAACATTAGGATTCGTATCTTTGAAAGATAAGGGCCCGCTCCTAACAAGCTTTTGTACGTCGGACTTGAAATTGAGACAATTCTTTATGTTATGCCCTGGACCTCCTTGATGATAAGGGCATGTCTGATCCACCTTAAACCAAAAAGGTGGATTTTCCGGTACTATAAGAGGAGACTTAGTCTGGATGTGCCCCTTAGGCAGTAGTAACAGAAATAGTTCTGCGTATAACATGGGTATAGGATCAAACCCTGGTGGCCGCGTTGTACGGTTGTTATTGTATGGAGGACGAGTCTGCTGAAGAGTCTGTTGTGTCCTTTGCTGATTAGGTTGGATCTGCGCAACCTGAGGTTGATACATAGGAATAGGCGCAGGGCTGATAGCAGGAGTACAGCTGCTACCGGTTGATAACATCGCCTTTGCTTTCCGAGAGAGATATTCCCAATATCTTGCTCTTTTTTCTTAGGGAGAGCACTACCGTATCATTTTGTACTACTCAATGATCCAACGTCTTTTACCAAACGTCCTTCTCGGACGGCTTCCTAAAGACGAACTCCCATGCCCACCATCTCGGTGAAGTCACTGGGTGCACTGGCAACCATTCTATCGTAGTAAAATGAGCTTAAGGTCTTTAAGAAGATCTTTGTCATCTCTTTTTCCTCAAGAGGTGGACAAATCTGAGCGGCAATTTTGCGCCATCTCTGAGCGTACTCCTTAAAAGTTTCCTTGTCCTTTTGTGACATCGATCTGATTTGATCTCTGTCCGATGCCATGTCCAAATTGTATTTGTATTGCTGGATGAAGGCAGTGCCGAGATCTCTGAAAGTGCTGATCGTAGCACGGTTTAAACCCATGTACCATTTGAGTGCGGCACCGGTTAAACTATCCTGAAAGTAGTGATTCAGTAGGTCCTGATTCTCCGTCTGAGCTGACATTCGCCGAGCGTACATCACCAGATGGCTCTGAAGGCAAGAGTTACCCTTGTATTTTTCAAAGTCGGGCACTTAAAATTTGTGCGGAACTTTCACATTGGGGACCAGACAAATTTCTGCGGCGTCCTTACCAAATAAATCCTGACCGCGGATGGCTTGCAGTTCCTTCTGCATTTCCAGGAACTGTTCCTGGAATTCATCCATTCTATCGAACATAGTTTCCTTCTTACCAGAAGGTATCGGTGGAATCTGTCCTTCCGGGACAGTGTGCACCGCAGGGGGTGGTACAGTGACTACGACAGTGAATCTTGGCGTTTCCCGAAGTTTGTAACCTTCAGGAGTCTTCAGTATGCCCCTGGCATCTTCGCTTTCCCGAAGTTTGTAACCTTCAGGCCCAGCGGCTTCTGTTATGATTCCCTGATCTTCAGTGATCGACGGAACATATCCTTCCGGGATATAGTTAACAGGCATGCCCCAAGGATGATCTTTCGGCATTTGATACCTAGGATTATACTTTTCCACTATGGGCGTTGAGGTGATCTCTGAGATCACAGTCCTTTGTAGTTGAGCTTCTGCCATGGCTTGCATGTCGTTACGAAGCTTTATCATATCCTCTCTTAGAGCGTCGATCTCTTCTTTCAACTCTCTGTTTTCTTCCTCAAGATCATCCATCTTTTTCTGACGATTGGCCCGAGTCTTATACGAATGAGACGGTTTGACTCTAGAATCGAGACACAAACGTGAGATTCGTAGGTAAGAAGAATACGCGATGTGAGAATGATGAATGAAATGATTATATTAATTGTTTTTTGGTTTAATCAAAATAAACTTTGACAATTAGATTGCAAATATCAAACAGTGGGGAAACCCCTTTTTATTGAATTCAAATGATTACAGAAATGGAAATACAGTAGATTACAAGGTGCAGAAACAAAAACCTAAGCTAATGGGCCCAGAGTCCTCTCTGAGGAGAAACCGGGTGCTGATTCTGGTACTTTCCTTTTCTTTGACCGGGGCTCTTGGGCCGTTGTCGGGTTGTCATTCCTTTGCCAGGTGAAAGGAGCGAGCAAATTCCTTTGATCATCTTGATTCTCTACAGCATGTTGCTCCAAATTTTCAATCAGAGCATCCTTACCTTTCAGTAGTTGCTGTATTTTGATGCACTCTACATTGAGGGTGCGGTACTTGTTCTTCCAAGACCTCCTCTCCCGTTGAACTTTGTTGAGAGTAACCTGGAGCTTTTAAGTCTCAGTCATGAAGTACATGACAGACTCCCTCGGTGGAAGAACTCCATGACGAGGATAAGGCATCTTTAGCTTGAGAGCTCTAGTTTATACCCAGTGGAGATAAGGCTCCACCGAGACACAGTCAGGTTTTCCTAGAGACTCTCATCCTTTCTTATGAACATGTTTCCAAGCGTGCACTATTTCCGTCTTTAGTGCTCTGTCACTTTCTCCTTATTTGAAGAAAAGACCTTCCAGGTGAACACCCCGTGGGACGTGTCTCATCGGGTATCCAAATTGACGACGAACAAGAACTGGATGGTAATTGATTCCTCCCTTAGTTCCTATAAGGGGTACGTTGGGGAAGTTTCCATAATGGTCAATGATCCTGATTCCATCATAAATCCTATTACACCAATCTATGTCAGAGTTGGTGAGGGACATGATTTTCTGCGACCAGCGTAAGGCACTCTTATGATCCCAAAAAGCAGCAGACTTAGGCAAATGGGAGATAAACCATTTATAAAGCAGAGGTACACAGCATGTGATCTCCCCTCCGCTGTACAAATTTCCCAAGTGTACAGAATGATACGCATCTGCGAGCAAAGTTGGAACAGGGTTTCCAATGAGAAAAACCTTAATGGAGTTGATATCGACGAAGTTATTAATGTTGGGCAACAAAAATAACCCGTAGGTGAGTAAAACAAAGATGCTTTCAAAAGAAGTCACGTTCCCAATACTGGCGAAGTACAGGGCTTTCTTTGTCAAGAACTGGGCTGGCAAACCTTGTATGCCACCTTTAGTGGTCATGTGAGTCCTGACGTCAGACTCGTCCAAATGAATTGCTCTTGCAATGGTCTGATTCTTTGGAATTTCTTTCAGTCCAGAAAATGGAGATTGATCAGTAATGTGTAGATCAGTCAGGTGAGAATACTCCTCCAGCGTTGGTGCTAGCTGGTAATCCGGGAATGTAAAACAATGATAGACCAGATCGTAGAACTGAATGAGCGCATCCATGATTCCCTCAATCACATGGACTCTTAGCAGAGATAACAAATCTCCGTACTTGGCTCTGAAAGCCTCTTGGTTTGTGATCAGCCTCGCCAAACCTCTTAAATCCTCTAGTTTTGGAATCCTGAAGGTGTACTTATGAGTTCTCCTTCTACCGAAATCCATTAGCGTAATCCTTTTCTCTGATATTTGCAATCATAGTCTTAATTTATTTTGAAAAGACAGAGAGACTAGAAGAGAAATTTTTTGAATGTTTTAATGTTTTTTAAATGAATGCATGAATGGAGGACACAAAAACATAGAAAAAACATGGGGTCAAAGAGTCGTTGTCATGAAGTCAAGGCTCTACCCATCCCCAAAGGTTTATACTAGGGTGATTTTTGTACCTGTACTCAAAATCATCAGCTCCTCCCAAGATAACAAACAACAAGCGGATCGCCAGCGAGCTGTATGAAATCTTAGAGTAAATGCTATTCACCGAGAATAGATCATCAGCCTCAAATGAGGGTAGTATCGCGTGACAACTATTTCCGATAGCTTCCGCACTACAAAAGGGTTAGCTCCTCAGCTTCTCAGACGTCACAATCGGCCCATTGCCTATGAGAGGTAATGGGTTGCATTGGGAAGCCTCCACTGAGGTTGATGGTCGACCTCGTCGCCATCACTTATCTTAAGTGTATACTCAATCTTTCCACATGCAGCATCACACGCATTCCCATTAGCAGAAAAATAAACACAAATATAAATTAGGAAAAGCAATATATATATATTTGTCCTAATGTCCTAGACCTTTAAAAGCTAAGAATCTTAAGTTCCTAACAGAAAATGGTTTCCCGACGGAGTCACCATCCTATGGTTTCATCCCAAATTAACGGCGTTTTGACCTAAGATCCTAGTGAAGTCAACAAAGAGTCCTATCCCAGAAAGAAAGAAAGACCGGCCCCACGGGGCACCACTTTTAAAGTTTCCACCTAATAGATGGGAAGATCTCGCTACAAAGGTGAGATAGATCCTAATGACACGTCCCCAGTGAAGTCGCCATTTTTCTGTAGCGAGCGATTTTGGATGTGGTTGCGAAGCACTACCGCTCTTTGGTATCTACAGCTCGATTCATTTTTTATCCTATTAAAGATGATGAAGGAAGGGAAATAGATGTCTCAAATTAACCCTGCTTGCAAACTGAGGTTAAACAGTCAAAACTGTTGGTTTACAGATGCTACAAAGATTCGGGGTCACTATTGGGTTTATTTTGTTAAAAGTAGTGTTCGGTCGATGGGTGGGATGTTAGGATGTTAGGACGGATGTATGAAAGTATGAGATTTTCGTTTTTTGTTTAGTGTGCTCGCTAATATTTTTCTTTCAATCTTATGCCTACGTATTCCCGTTTACCGAAACAGGGAAATCAGAGCGATCGTAGTTCCTCCTATTCTATGGGAGGAAATGGTGTTTTTGTGTCTTGTTCAAAGCCCAAGACGTGAAGCGAAAGAGTCTATTTATATCTTGTTCAAAGCCCAATATGTGAAGCTAAAAGGGTTTGACTTTAGAGAGAATTTGTCATCTCTAAAGAGGGGTTTGTATGTCACAACTGTTGGGTGACTGGTTTATAAAGGAGGATTACTTTAACTGGGATATGTGAATCCAGCAATGCCATAATCTCCTTTAAAAGGGTTTTTGACCTGAAGGAGAAGACTTTAACTCAGTGTAGAGCAATGCCATCTTTCCTTAGGAATTTCTCATGCTAAAAGAGGGACAGTGGCATGGATGTAGATGATCCAGAGGCTTGCAGCTTACAGCGATTAGATGAAGGGAAAGGAGTTGTTGATGTTTGTGTACTGTGAACGAGGCACAACTTTGATGCTAAAAGGTTGATTGGATCAACCAGTGGTTTTCTTATACAAAGCCTAAGAGGAGGCTATTGGCGCTGTTTCAGTTGAGTGACAGGTCCAGTATGCTGATTTTAAAGAGAAAATCAGTTCTTATATGAGTAATATTGGCACTCAAGGATTTTGATTCGAGGATCAGTGATATTTCCTTTTCTTTGAGGAAATGGGAAATCCAAAGGGTATTGAGACTGTCTGAGTCTATCGGGTTCCTTCCTATTCTTGAAGGGTGCTTAAGAATGTCTTTGAGACTCAAGGAAATTAGACTGTCCAAGTCTAGAGTTTCATCTTTTGTACTATGCTTTGAGAAACAGTAGTAGACTCTTGGAAAGACTGTTCTATTAAGATGACTGATTTCTGTTCCTATACTTTTAGGAGGTCGTCAGGACAATTTGTACGAAGCCCAAGAGGAGGCTGGAAACTTTAAAGAAGCCGGTAGGTCCTTGTATGAAGCCCAAGAGGAGGCTATCATTCCCGGAGGAAGAATCATTATACGAAGCCTAAGAGGAGGCTGTGAATACTTCTAAGAAGCCGACGGGTCCTTGTACAATGCCCAAGAGGAGGCGGGGATGCTTTTAGGAAGCCTGTGGGTCCTTGAATAATGCCCAAGAAGAGGTCGATGCTTTTAAGAAGCCACTGGGTCCCCAAACCCCGAGAAATTCAAGACAGACCATTCACGAGGAATAGATCAAGCCAGGAAAGTTCGAGAATTTGGAAGAAACTCAAGAGATGCCATTCACGGAGAAAAGATCATCTCTGGGGAGTAGAGTTTCTTGACAAGTGCTTTTAAGAAGCCTGTGGGTCCTTGAACAATGCCCAAGAAGAGGCCGATGCTTTTAAGAAGCCGTTGGGTCCCCAAACCCCGAGAAATTCAAGACAGGTCATTCACGAGGAATAGATCAAGCCAGGAAAGTCCTAGAATTTGGAAGAAACTCAAGAGATACCATTCACGGAAAAAAGATCATCTCTGGGGAATAGAGTTTCTTGACAACTTCTACGAGTGACAGTCTATGAAAGGGTTCACCGAGAATGCTGCCTTTCATGTCTCCATATTGTTTAACCCCAAGAGGAGGGAAGACTGTGTCTGGTAATCCTATGGGGATCTAGTTTTGACTATTAAGAGTGATCGACGGGCTTAGTTCTAGACGTAGTTGCCGGGGAAACTCTAAATATCTATACTATTATTACACAATTGATATGAGTTTATGAAAGAAGACTTACAGCGAAACATCCCCACAATAAAGTTATATGTATATGAAAGCGGTAAATGAAAGCGTATAAACACTTACTCGGTTGTAGAGCTTCCATGCTGTTTGGTTAGTTGTTCAACAAAGAAAGATTAAAAACAACAGTATATTTCAAAATCAGAGGAGAAAGTGCTTTGAAAAGAAAGATTTGGGGCTTACAGCTCAAGGAGAGGCCCATGGTTTTATCAGTGAGCGCACTGTTTGAATTTGTACAGAGGGACTTATACAAGTGACTGGGGCCCAAAAATTGTTTTCTGTACAGAGGGGTGAGTCTTACACTCTCTCAAGAGGCCCAAAAAGGTTTAAATAAAAAGAGTGGGGCTTATAACACGAGGGTAGGCCCAGATGATTTTCGTTTGAAATGGCGACCGCGCCGAGATTTTCTTTTAACGCAAAGGGGCTTATACAATATCTGAGGCCCAAAGTTGTTTTTGGTTAAAAGGGGATTGGGTCTTACACTCTATTAGAGGCCCAAAGTTTTGAATGGGTCTTATAGCTCGAGGAGAGGCCCAAAGTTTTTTTAAAAGGCGACGATCGCGTCGTTCACTTGTACAGAGGGACTTATACAATAAGTGAGGCCCAAAAATGATTTGTACAAGGGGGTTTGGGTCTTACACTCTATTATGAGGCCCAAAAAGTTTAAAGAAAAAGAATGGGGCTTATAACACGAGGGTAGACCCAAAGTTTGTTTTTCAACGGATGATAACCGCGTCGAACTTTTTGAAATACAACGGGACTTATACAATAAGTGAGGCCCAAAATAGGTTGTATTTACAAAGGGTTGGGTCTTACACTCTATTAGAGGCACAAAAAGTTTTGAAAATGTTTTATAAGGGTTGAATTAATCCAAAACCCTAATTTGTTTTCAAAATGTATTTTAATTGAATAAAAATTCAATTAAAATGATCAAAATTGTTTAACATATGGAAAACAAATTTTGATCTTGGATTAATGCTTCAAAAATTAAGTATTGACCTAGAAAATAATTAGAAGGCATTAAAAGTTGCAAAATAAAGGTGGAAAAAATATTCAAAATGTCAAAAACAATTAAAATATTAATTCTTTGCAAAAATATCAATTATATGAAATAAATAATATTTTTAGGATTTTTTCAGAAAATAAAATATTTTAACATTTTTCTGAATTATTAAAAAAAGAATCAACTCAAAATCATTAAAACTCAGAGAGAAATTAATTTTTGAATCAATTAAATAAAATCACAAAATTCAAATATTTGAATTTATTAAAATGGCGCCAAGAACATGGACCAAGAACACGCGCGTTTTGTGCCTTGCCCAGATTTGCATTTTCTATCCAATCTCACTGAATACTTGATTATATCATGCAATCCACATACCAATCAACTCGTTTCAACCTCACGATCATGTCTATGGCAATTAATTTAATTTAAATTAAGCATAAAACAAGAAATCACGAAAAATCCTCAAGAACCCTAAATTCTGCATGAAGGCTGGGATTTTTAATACACGATTTAAACAAAGCAATTACTTGAGGGGAAACATTCCATGCATGATTATGAATATTTGGCAAAAGTATTGTGCGAGGAAATATGCATAGATTGAGAGATGACTAAGTTTAGGCTTACCTCTAGGTCGTGACAGCAAGAGCAAATTGATTTCTGAGTTGGAGGTGTTACAGATGAGTTGTGATGATCTGAACAGCTTCCCTACACCCTATGGAGTGTGTTTGAATGCTTGGACTTGATGGAAATTGGTTGGATCACTTCATGGCATCTCAACTGCACTTTGGTTAAAACCTTGAGCAATTGACTGGTGATTTTGAGAAATCAGTGTTCCAGATGTTGTTTAAGTGTTTGATCAGCTCACATATGATGTATATGAGGTGTGTGTGTGATTGGTTTGAGTGGAATTGCTCTCTAATGAAAAACCCGATAATGACTTGCTAAGAAAGGTATTTTTTAGAGTGAGAAGTGGATTTTGAGAAAGGCAAGTGTTATAGGCCTTTGGTGTACTTAAACTGATCACAATTGAGCTCTATTTATAGTAGAGCAAGTTTGTTTTGCAAGGAATAGTGAATGGCAACTGCTGAGTAGGTTTGGCCAATGTTGGCAAATGAAAATCCAAGTCTCCTCTAGCCATTGACTAGAGGTTAGGCCACAGGCTACTGGTCCCCTTGGTCTTGGATAAGTCTTGACTGAATTCAGTTGATAATGGCTCAGTCCATGCCACCTTGATGCTTCCATTGAATGCTCCAATCCAAAATTGTAGTCTTGTCTCTATTTTGGGCAATTCTAGGTTCAACATGCTATTTCTTGTTCCAAGGACTTTGGAGGCTTGGCTCAGTGATTGTCCCCTTTAGATTCAATCCTCAGATGTGTCCAAGGTGATGACAAGGCTTGGAATTGGCTGATTTTGGAAAATCGAGCAAAAGTGCAAAAATCTGCCTTGCCTTGGCAGATTTCAGCAAGGCAACTTGCCAATGTCATATCTCATGGCTCAAGTTGAATTTGGTGATGTTCTTGGCCATTTTGGAAAGCCCTTACATGATACAACAACTGTTTGATCATATTTGGTTTTGATACTTTTTGGATCCAAGTGAAAAATGCCCCTACATTTGGAAAAAAGTAAGGCAGATTCTGACTTAGTGAAATTTTCACCAAGTGTTGGAACAAAGTAACTTTTCTTGATTTTGATCACTCCATAACTCAAAATCCATGAGGAATTTGGACATATAGGTCAGTATGAATATTTTGTAGAGGGCAATGAGATCTACAAATCAAGCCTTGGATGGAAAAAAATGGCTTTGTGGTTTAGGAGTTATGATCCTATAAAGTTGGTACCTTTGTCACTTTTTCCCATAACTTAGAAAATTTTCTAAGTTTTTATGGTTACCCCTTTTACAAGTTAACCCATTTTCTTTGATTTTTCTTGATGAATGATGATTCACATAATACATAAACATCATTTTAGGGTTAAAAATCCATTTTTGTGAAAAATCTCAAAAAGTCAAAGTTGACTTTTGTGCACAGTTGACTTTTTATCCGATGAATTCCAAACTGTGCAATTCTTCAGGAAATCATGTCCTTGACCTAAATCAAACTTGATGGACATGTTCCATGGGTGTTATATGGTATATTGAATCATGTCCTAGGGCTTGGGAGCATGTCCTGGTCAAAAGTCAAAGTTACAGTTGACTTTTCCCGCGAAACCCTAACTGTGGTTCAGATGAAATTGAAACTTGTTGCTCAAACTGCTTGGATCAATCCATTGTTCCAAATGGATCAATATGGCATATTGGATATCCTCAAATACTCTCTTGAGGTCTTGGTTCATAATTGGTCCCAAAAGTCAACTTAGGGGTGAATTAGGTCAAGAAACCCTAATTCCTGATTTTTGATGAATGCATCCCCTGAGGCAAAATTGACTGGATGATTGAGTCCATGAGGTTCCATGGAGCATATTAGGTTTTGTTTTGGATCTTTGGCTCATGCCCAGAGGAAAATTTCCATCTGGAGGCCCTGGTCAATCAAAACCCTAATTTGGTGACACTAGCGATCTTGAAGCTTGATCCACCTAGAAGGGAGCAACCGTGTGCTTATTCCTTGAAGTGGGAGTCCTATTAATCATTGTGGATGTTTGAGAGGTTAGACAAGTTGAAGATCATGGCATTCCTTGATTGATCCTTTGTCTAAGAACTCTAAGAGGGCTTGAAACCCTAATTTTGATAGTAGTGAATGCTCACCCATCTTTGGGGAGACTGATGAAGTATGATGGTTCATCCATATTGTGATGATGATTTGCACAATGATGGGAAATCTTAGTGGTCAAAATTTGGGGTATGACAACGGTCAATATATTTGAGCATAAACCAAGTAAAAAGGAATGAAGATGTTGAAGAGTACCTTATTTGAGCAATATTTGAGCTCCAAATGAATGGATACGAAGAGGGTAAAGGTTAGGGCGTCTCTGGCTCACTTGTTCGATTAGGGCGTCTTATGAAAGAAATACATAATAAGTTTTGTTTTAATTTATCAGTAAACTTTTTAATCTCGGTGGAGAAATAAACCGTAGTGGAATCTTAAGTGAAATGTACTCTATTACTACGGTTGCTCATCTTAACCGTTGTAAAATAATTTACAATTTATTTTATAAATAATGGACTTAATTGATACACGCTAAATGTACTCTAAAAAATGGAAAAAATGTAGTTGCAGGGAATCGAAGTTTGATACATTTCATTTATTACTACGGTTGCTCATCTTAACCGTTGTAAAATAATTTACAATTTATTTTATAAATAATGGATTTAATTGACACACGCTAAATGTACTCTAAAAAATGGAAAAATGTAGTTGCAGGGAATCGAAGCTTGATACATTTCATTTATTACTACGGTTTCTCATCTTAACCGTTGTAAAATAATTTACAATTTATTCTATAAATAATGGACTTAATTGACACACGCTAAATGTACTCTAAAAAATAGAAAAAAATGTAGTTGCAGGGAATTGAAGCTTTATACATTTTATTTATTACTACGGTGGTTTCATTCAACCGTCATTAAATGGCTCAGCTTTTAAAAGGGTGCGAAATTTTTAACCTATTACAATGGCATAAAAGGATGTGTTGTAAGCCTGGCGTTGTTGTTTTAGCGTTTTATAGTAGTGATATTATCATAATCAAAGAACTCAAACCCAAATCACAGACATGCAAAATCAAACAATGCAAAAAAATACGGAAATACAGTTCTATAAATCAAGAAAATCAAATTCAGACAAAATATGGAAGTGCACTTCCGTAAAACTTGAAACAAAGAAAGGACAAAAAACACATTCGCCACGACAACATGCTCTATATTCTAAACATAAAAAAATATCAATGTATGCCTCAATAAACTACGTATTATGAGTGTAACTACAACATAATGTACCTTAAACAACCTATTTAGTAATGTATGCATCACAAAAAAAAAGAACAAATAAACTTAAACAAACACCAAAGTACAGACAGAAACTCTGGCTTCTCTCTAACTTTGCTTCTCTCTAACTTTACTGTTGTAAAGTTATGGAGTGGACCAAAGTGAATAGGAGGAAGCAGGCTGCTTTTTCAACTCGATGGAATATCTTCCCTTACGACAAGGGAATGAAAGAGAGGGACCTTATTGGTATTAGTTCTTTCTTCATATCGGAGTTCCCAGATCACACTATGGCTAGGGACATTTTTGTGCTTTTTGGATGCATAGGAAACGTGATTGAGGTGGTTATTTCACCCAGAAGAAACAAACACGGGAAAAGGTTCAGTTTTGCTAGATTTAGAGAGGTTGAGGATGTCAAAATGATGAGTGTTAAGCTGAATAACGTGATGATTGAGGGGAAGAAAATTTAAGCAAATCCACCTCGCTTTGAGAGGGCGTCTATCAGAAACAGAGTTGGTCCACAGCGGATTTCCAAAGGGGAGGCAATGTTGGAAGGTAGTCATAAGAGCTCTGTGCAGAACACTTCCTTTGTGCAGATGAAGGGGTGGCCGAATCACAGTGTTTTCGATGGATCCAGAACTTTGTGGAAGTCTTGGATAATGGAATCACCGATCGAGTTCTTACTCTAAAGCTGAGCTATGCCTCTAACAAGGAGGACAAAGAGAGGATGTCGAAGGCCTACGTTGGGAAGACTTTGAGCGCAGGGATGACTTACAACATCCAACGCTGTCTCGAATCGGAAGGTATTTTCTTCATTAAAGTTTCACCTATAGGCTCAAATCTATGTTTGTCGGAAGAGATGAAGCCAGGAGCTACGAAGGACTTAATTATTGAAGGTGCTTCATGGGGGAAGTAGTGGTTTAGTGAAATAAAGAAATGGTCGGAGGAACATGTCGATGAAGACAGGATCATGTGGGTTAGAGCTTACCGAGTTCCGGGGTATGCTTGGAATCTCGATTTCTTTACTATGATCACGAACTCTTTTGGCACGTATTTATGTTCCGATGACGATACGCGGAAAGGTTTTTCTTTGGATGTTGCTAGATTCTTGGTGAGGGTGAAATCATCTTTCAAGCTCCAAGAGAATGTGATGGTGGACATCGATGGTAGAACGTTTACAATCTACTTGCGGGAAAACTCTTATGGTCCGATAAGGATCTCCTCATTTCCTCCTCCTGGTACCGCAGCTCCGGCGTCTTCAGATTCTGAGGCTAATTGGTATGTTGAAGAAGAAGGTTTAAAGGAGGATGAAGCAGGTTTTACGGAGAACAAGGATGTCTTTTTTTTATGATAATTTGGTGGCAAAGGGGGCAACAAGGGACGAAGATAGGGGGCAGGGGGCAGTTGCAGAAAGTAGCTCAGGAAGGAGGGGGACGTGTCAAGGGGTTGGAGCGCGTGGGGGCATTTTTAATCAGGAAGTTAGTAGGTCTTTTGATAAAGTTGTGGGTGAACTTAACCGTACTAGTAAATTGGCTTTGGAAAGTAACGCTTTATGTACTAGTCAATTGGATCAGGAAAGTAATGCTTTATCCAATGGTATTGTGGATACTCAATTTCGATCTTTATCCAATGGTAAGGTGGATGCGGATGTCTCTAAAGTGATTGTCACTTTAGATAACTCCAATAGTCAACTTAGTGGGGCCAATGTCTCTAGAAGGGGTAGCATTAAATATTTGAAGAAATTGAAATTCAAATATTTATGTGGATCGGATGATATTATTGGCAGTAAAGGAAATAAAAGAGCTAGAAGTAGGAAATAAAGGGATGTGAGTGCCTCTACGGACTCTATCGAATGCTCTAGCAATTCAAAAAAAATTACGACAACGAACCAGAATAGTGGGGAACAAGGAGTTAATTCAGACGAGCTCTCAATTTATCATGGGGAGAATTCGGTTGAATCAGACATTATTAGGAGTAACACGCATTTTTGGGACAATTTGGATAGTGAAGTGGGTGGCAAATTATGGAAGACTATTTCTAGTTTGGGGATAATGGAAAGGGACCCAAAGAAGGATTACAATAGCATTTTAGATGTGATGGAGAGAATGGATAGGGACAGAAAGTTGGGAGGGAAGGCTAACTTATTGTTGTGGAGATGATTATTGAATCTTTGAACATTCGAGGGGGCGGTAGCTTGATTAAAAAGAAGAGAATTAGTGAAATTATCAAAAAGGGAAGATCGGATATGTTCCTAATTCAAGAAACTAAATTGTCATCAATTACGGATATCTTGGCGAAGAGTTTCTGGTCGAAGGAAAACATTGGGTGGACTTTCTCTAGTTCGGTGGGAGTTTTCGGAGGTATTTTGATTTTATGGAAGAATGGAAAAGTGGAGGTCCTTTGTAGTTTCTAGGGCGATGGCTATGTGGGAGTTAAATTTTAATGGATGGGTCGTTTTTATTATGTCGTTAGTGTGTATTCTCCTTGTGATTTGGGCTTGAAAAGAATACTTTGGAGGAATTTATTGGACTTGAAAACAAGGTTTTCAGATGGTGAATGGTGTATAGGGGGATATTTTAATGCTATCATGAATGATAGGGAGAGAAAGGGTAGGAGTGTGGGTGGTCGTAGGATGAAGATGATGGAATTCTCGGAGTTTATAGCGGATAGCGATTTGGTGGATGTCCCGTGTAAAGGGAAGAAGTTTTCTTGGTATAGCGGTGATGGTGCGTCTATGAGTCGGATTGATCGCTTCTTGATCTCGGAAGCTGTGATTGATAATTAGGGAGTGGTGGGGCAATTCATCGGGTTGAGGGATGTGTCGGATCATTGTCCGGTTTGGTTGGTGGTGAATCGTTCAGATTGGAGCCCAAAACCTTTTAGAGTTAACAATGAATGGTTTAATGATAAGAGTTTCTTTCCTTTTGTTGAAAGGGAGTGGAATGGTTTTCTTGTGGAGGGTAGAGGTGATTATGTTTTAAAAGAAAAGTTGAGGTTACTTAAAGGGAGCCTTCGGAGGTGGAACAAAGAGGTTTTTGGGAAGTTTGATTTGGAGGTTGAAGATAGTGTGAGGGAGGTGAACGAAGGAGATGATTTGGTGGATCATGTGAGTGGCTTTATTTCGGAGGTTGATCTTATTAATCGTAAGAAGGACTCGAACCGCTTTTGGTTAAACTTGAGGATTAAAGAGAATATGCCTATTCAAAAGTCAAGGTTAAAGTGGCTCAATAACGGAGATAATAATAGTCGGTTCTTTCATTGTGTTATGAAAGAAAGAAGAAGGCGTAATTTTATTGGTTCCATTAATATGGATAGAGGTGTTGTGGTTTCGGTTAACGATGTTAAGAAGGAGGTGATAAATCATTTTGCTAGCAAATTTTTGGAGACCGACCTTAATAGACCTATTTTGGAGGGAGTTCCTTTTAAAGAGCTTAGTTTGGAGGAGAAACCTTCGCTAGAGGTTCCATTCATGGAAGAGGAAATAAGGGAGGAGGTTTGGAGTTGTGACGGATCTAAAAGCTCGGGTCTAGATGGGTATTCTTTTATGTTTATAAAGAAGTGTTGGTATTTTCTTAAAGGTGTCTTCCTTCACTTCTTTAAGGATTTTCATGCCGGGGCAATTTTATCAAAGGCGATTGGCTCCTCTTTTTTTACTTTGATTCCAACGTGTGACAATTCGCTAGGGTTGGACGATTTTAGACCTATTTGTCTTATTGGTTATTTATACAAAGCTTTATCTAAGCTTTTAGCGGCTAGATTGAAGTTGGTCTTGGATTCGATTATCTCGAGTAGCCAAAGTGCTTTTGTTCCGGGTAGACAAATGCTTGACGGAGTTTTGGTGGCTAATGAATTAGTTGATTATGCAGACAAGGAGAATAAAGCGGTCTCTCTTTTTAAAGTGGATTTCGAGAAAGCTTATGACAAAGTTAGTTGGGGTTTCTTGAGGTATATGATGAGGAGAATGGGTTTCGGTGATAGGTGGATGTCTTGGATGGAGGCAACTATTTTCTCTAGTAAGATGTCGGTCTTAGTTAACGGTAGCCCGAAAAAGGAATTTATGGTGGAGAGAGGATTGAGATAAGGAGATCCTCTTTCTCCTTTTCTCCTTGTTATGGTAGCGGAGGGGTTAACGGGGTTGGTTAAGAGGTCGGCTTTTCTTGGAGAATTTGCGTGAGTTAATATTAATGGTGGTTGTTTTATTGATATTCTCCAATTTGCGGATGACACTCTTTTGGTGGGAGATGGTAGTTGGAGACATATGTGGGCCATCAAAACGGTGATTAGAGGTTTCGAACTTGCTTCGGGTTTGGGTATTAATTTTCATAAAAGCAAACTCATTGGAATTAATTTACCATCCAACTTTTTAGAAGCGGCAGCTTATTTTCTTTCGTGCAATACGGAGAGGAAAAACTTTATCTTTCTTGGTATTCCTATAGGTTCGAATCCTAGGAGGGCGTCATCTTGGTCTTCTTTGATTTCCAAGATAGAGAAAAGGTTATCTTGTTGGCACAATAGGTTTTTGAGTTTTGGTGGTAGACTCACACTTCTCAAATCCGTGTTAAGTAGTTTAACTATATTCCAACTATCTTTTTATTTGGCACCTTTGAGGATCCGTAAGGATATTGTTAAACTCCAAAGTGGTTTTCTTTGGGGTAGCACGGTGGCTAAACGGAGGACTCATTGTATAAATTGGGAGTTTCTTTGTTTGCCGATTGAGAAAGGTGGTTTAAATTTGAAAAGAATAGAAGACTTCAACTTGGCTCTTCTTCATAAATGGCGGTGGTGCATTTTAGAAGGATTGGAGGGTGTGTAGTTCAAAGTTTTGAAGGCGCGGTATGGAGATATTAGACTTTCTATGTCGGGAAGTGGTTCTAATTGTAACTTGCGGAGTTCTTGCTCGGTGTGGTGGAAGGATATTATTTCAATCGCCAACAAGTACCCGGTGGATTTGTTTCTCAACAATTGCTTGTTTAAAGTCAGAAACGGTTTTGCTACGTCATTTTGGTATGTTAATTGGATCGGAGCGGGTTGTTTTCATCAAAGGTTCTCGAATTTGTTTTTGTTGTCCCTTTTGAAGAATGTATCGGTGGAGGGAATGGGAGGATGACATAACGGTGAATGGAAGTGGGGGGGATCTGGGGTTACCGGGAAGTCTTTCCAACCCAAGTATTTCCAACCCATCTTCGAATTCTATTATGAATTCGGTTTCGAATTCTCTTCCGCTCACTGCTTCGAATTCTGTCCCAATTTCTGTTTTTGCTGTGGAAATTTTTGCAGTCGGTTCTGGTCTCGGCTAGGTTCTGCCCGATCAAGCCCAGCGGAATCGTCCCTCAATTTTTTCTGCGCTGGCTGCTGGTATGCAGACGTAGACCGTTTCTGCTACAGTCGTGACACAAGATGCTCCGTCCAGCAGTTCTTGGAGCATTTCCACCGATACAGTGCTGCTAGCTTTTCTTAACATTGTCGATTCCGATCACACAGCCGCAATTCAATCAGAGCTGTATGACTTGCAGGGTATTCTTACAGATTTCTCGTTGAATTTTAATGAGAAGGATGGGGTAGTTTGGATTCAGGAGGACAACGAGGCCTATTCGGTGAGCTCTTTTTACAAAATTACCAATTTTGTTCGCGTTCCATACGGACCACCGAATAAGGACGATATTGCTTTTGGTTTAATTTGGAAAGTGGTAACTCCGTTGAAAATCAAGGCTTTCGGATGGAGATGTTTTTTTGGATAAACTCCCGACGAAGACTCTTTTAATTGCTAGAGGTATCTTACCGACGAGAAGTGATGTAAACTGCACCTTTTGTAATAACCATCCGGAGACTTTGAGACATTCTTTCTTTGTTTGCCCCATCGCGAAGTTGGTTTGAAAAGAAGTGTCAGAGTGGATTGGTTTCGACAGTTTCGGTGGTGATGGTGTCAAGGAGAATTTTTTGGAGTGGTTTCATTTTTGTAAATCTAAACGTATTAAGTCGGGAAGAGAATGGAGTATTTGGATGGCGGTGTGTTGGAACCTTTGGACTCTTAGAAATGGCATAATTTTTAAGAATACCGGGTGGAACATTATCGATATTGTTTGGATGGCTAAGTATACGGTGTAGAGGTGGAATTTCATCGGAGAAATTACTCATCCCAATTGTAATTTATACGAATTCAACAAAGATCCTTTGTTTTATTTGTCGTAGGGTCAATTGGTAGGTAATTTCTTCGTCTTTTTGTCGAGCTTTGCCTCGTCTTCTTTTGTAACAGGTTTGAGTATCCTTTGTACTCTGTTTAATTCATTACTTGCTTACAAAAAAAAACAAATAAAATAAAAAAAGAAAATGAAAAAACTTATCAAATGTGAGTAGTTGAAGCAGTTGGATTGAATGGAATGAGGTAGAGATTGAGAAAGCTTTTGAATTAGGTGCAATGCAGTAGAAAGTTTGAGAAAGGTTGAAAAATTGGTGGAAAATAGGGTTTCTCACGCACACTTTTTTTTCTTAGAGTAAGCTCTGATGGAAATGAAGAAGGGGTAAAGTCTATCGTGTTATTATCGCTCAAAAGATGTCAGCTGAAGGTATACTTCTATATTTTTTACGAACATTGAACTTTTATTACGTCCAAAAATACATCTTCGTATTTAAAGAATATTTTTTTGTTTTTCATATATATATATATATATAGGATTATGCTAATGCACACCCATATAGGTGTGCATTAGCAAGATACACCTTAGTGTATTTTTGTGTGGGGCCCACCAATTTTGGGTGGGACCCACATTAGAAAGATGAAGAAAAAAATAGAAAGAAAATAGATGTAGTGTATTTTTGTGTGGAGCCCACCAATTTTGGGTGTATGGTAGCATTTTCTATATATATATATATATATATATATATATATATATATATATATGTGTGTGTGTGTGTGTGTGTGTGTGTAAGCATAAGAATCTTCTTGAACTAATCAACTAACTACCTATAAATGGAAAATGCTACCAAACCACCTTAATTACCCTTTCATAAATTTTTAATTACCCTAATGAAAAGCCCTTAAACGTCATTTACTAAATGCAAAATGAGTCTCCAATGAAAATGCTTCATTTTGCCACTTGGCTCCTACAATTAAAAAAACCATTTCAATTTTCAATCACCCTATTCCCTCTCTTTTCTTTTTCAAAATTCAGACTCATTCTCTCTCTTTCTCCCTCTTTCTCATCTGCCCCTTTCTCTCTGTATTCTCTCTTTCAAACCAAAATTTTTTCTCTCCTCTCTCGTCTGAAACTTTTAGGGTGTGGAAGAAACATGTCTCACATTTCAAACCATAAATTCCTCTCTCCCCTCTCGTCTGAAACTTTCGGCTGTGGAAGATGCGATTCCGGCGAAGGGAGTCGCGGTCTACAGTGATGGTGGCGTTCAAACACGTGACGTGGAGCATGGGGGAAGAAAGAAAATTGTGATCGGAGGTGGTGGTGGAAATTTATTTTCTCGGCGAATTCAACTTTTTCGGTGAGTCTTCTTCTTCTTTTCCCGTCTGATTTTTGTTACGGATTTGTTGTTGTGTTAATTTGTTGTTGGTGATTGATGCTTAAATTGTGGTTTGTGAATTGGTGAAGGATTGTTACCGCTGCGCTTTGCTCACCACGTGTTCGATGAAAGGTCTCCGCCGAATTCTTTTTGGTTTTGTCTTCTATTATATTATGTTATTCTATGTATTCTATCACATAAGAAAGAGTCAATTTGTTTATTCACTTACATGGCCGACTTATGTTATTTATGGTTGCTCAGGAGACAATTATGTTTAAAGAGGAACAGGTTAGAGAGGCCCATGAGGTTACATGGCCGACTTATACATTCTACAATCAGATCTTTGTTCTGGATTCAGTTTCAGATTCACACCATGAGGTTATATTTAAGCTCACTGTTGTGCTCGCTACAATGGTAAAATCAAATGATATTGCTAATTCTTTCACCATAATCCGCTATAACGGTTTGCAGCAGGTATGGCGGGATTTTAGCTCTACCCCATTGAGCGTCATCCGCCATCAAAACTGATTTTACTTCATGTTGATTGATTTTCTATAAGCTTATTCTCTTCTAAATATATACCAGTAGATTGATATGAATAATGGATAGTTCAAACTTCAAACTAGATTCAGTGGTATTGAATTTTTTTTAACATTCATCACATGTTTTTGTATCCTTTATTTGAAGTCACTTATTTAGAAATTTTGGCTCATCGTTTCTTTCTTATGTTTTTATGTTATTTTTGTTCCTGAGACATTGGAAAGAAATGGTGGTAGCAATATGTTGTTAGAGAATCTGCTCTTTCTGACCCAACCGTGCCTGCTGGTTTGCTTAAGCTTCATTTTCATGACTGCTTTGTTGAGGTATGTGTTTCTGTCTCTAATGTAGTAACATGCTTTAGTTCTTGGAACATTTTTTGACATGATTTGGATGATTTTTTTTCAAGGATGTGATGGTTCCATCCTGATTGATAATGTTTCAAAACCTGAAAAAGATGCATTTGAACATCAAGGTCTTAAAGGGTTTTATGTAATGGAAAACGCTAAGGAAAAATTAGAAGAATCTTGTCCAGGAGTGGTTTCTTGTGCTGATATTGTTGCATTGGCTGCAAGAGAAGCAATTGTCATGGTTGTATCCTAATTCCTAACTTCATTATATTTCACTTTTTGCTCAAAAAATTGAATTTTCATCATTGAAATTGTTAACTAGAGACTTTTTATGTTAAGAGCATCATGTTTTTCCATATAAACCAACTATTTCTATATGAAACTGTAAAGACTAATCCTTTGAGTTAGAACTTCTTTTTTTTTTATAAAAGTTTTAATACCGTTGCATGAATTTTGACACAATGTCGCCAAATAGACCTTGGTACAAATTTCTTACAGGGAGGAGAGATGGATTTGTTTCCGATAAATCTCTTGCAGATGATATGCCTGATGTCAGTGATTCAATTCACCAACTCAAAACCAAGTTTCTGAATAGGGTCTCACAGATAAAGACCTTGTCCTTCTCAGTGGTAATCTCTTTATCTTTCTCTCTCACTTACGCAGACATAAACGCGACACTGAAACGTCGATACATAATATTAATTTCAAAAATGAATCATTTAAGTTTGTGTCCAACACACTAACACTAGCACGTATCAAACACCATAAACAAACACTCAAATACACCTTAAATCAGAAATGTCGGTACTACAAATGATGAGATTTTGGTTTTCTTAAAATTCAGCAATTTCCTTTTACCTAATTTAAGCCAATTTTTCAGAGGCACAAATCTCATCAATGGCTTCTGATTAAACTTCACACAGCCCGTACTGGGGAATTTTCTATTCAACACACCTGGGTTTAGTTTGTTACATAAATAGACATGTTTTCTTGTATTTTTATAATTATACAGTGAATGCTACTTTGTTGTATTCTGCAGGATCCTTTGTTGAATATTGAGCTGAACAGTTCCTCTGTCTGCATGTATCAATTGTTTTTATCCCTATGCACGATTGTAAGGTCATAATGATATATTTAATAGCACTAGTTCTCATTGTTTTGATGTCCATATTTTATGCTAACATTTTCTATTTTTGTAGTTCTTTCTATCTATTATTGATAGTTATTTAAATCATATATGGATTTGTATTTAATGTTTTTACTGGAAAGTGAAAACACATCTTATATCATCTGGTCATGAAGTTTGTATTATTTATGTTTAATTTTATTTACTTGACAGGTTTCTGTTGGTTACTTCATGGCTGAGCTGGAGATGATATTTTGGTTCTTTCCTTCTCTTGGGGGATATGAGTATGTAAGGATCGTATCTTTTGACATACCATAATTTATTTAGTTGAAAACTCTTTTTCAAATTTAAGATTCTTCACTTTATAGGAATCTAGCTAGAGATGATTTAATGTGACTTCATATTAACATTGATTCAGGTGATCCATCATATGTTTTCGTTAGTAGTAGTAGCCTACTCAATGTTTAGTGGAGAAGGGCAGCTGTACACGTACATGGTCCTCATTTTCGAGACAACAACTCCCGGAGTCAAGTTGAGATGGTAATTTTGCACTTAAATTTGAACTCCAATATCCAATGTAATATTTTGTTTGTTGATGTGTGTATTTTGTTTGTGAAGGTATCTTAATGTAGCCGGAATGAAAAGGTCAAAAGCTTATCTCATCAATGGGGTTGTAATATTCATTGCTTGGCAGGTAGGTCATGCCATTGCTGTTTGAAATATACTTTTGTCACTCTTCATAAATCAAATTTGATGTTGAATTCCAATTCTCGTCCTCCGGGACATCCTTACCGAAATGGCCCATCTGCAGGTTGCCAGAATACTTTTGTTCGTGTATATGTTTTACCACACTTACTTACACTTTGATCAGGTAATAACTTCTGACACACGGAGTTTATGAATTGTCTTGCGTCTTTGATGCTTTGTAGCAGACAGATCTTTATACTGAAATTTTGGTCTGGTAATGCAACTGCATATTTGCTTCCATGATAACTGACACATAACTTGGATCCATTTGTTGTCTAAAAGATCACTTCCATTTGTTGCAACATAAACATATTTCTGTAGATCTATTTACATGACCTCATATTTTGTATACCCTGCAAATCGATAATTTTTGCTCTATTTTTGGTTTCTTAGGTAATTGATCTGTCTTTAGTTAATATGGTTAATATAAGCAATTTATTTCCCTTGGTTTTATCTAGGTACCAAATAACCTTAGGTATACTGGAGGTGCAAGTATGTTGTTAAGTCTCTCTTAAATTTGGCATTATTCCAATTGTTGTACCCGTTGGTGTTCGAGATTTTGGCATTGATGGTGAACTTTGGGTAAAATTGTGACTAATACCAACAGAACCTTGGGTCGGTGCTGCTTCATGGGCTTTTGTTTCACTTCCAAAGATCAAATTTGAGTTGTCTGCATTCTGTTTTTCAATTTAATGGGTAAGCCATTTTTTTTGTAAATCTTAGAAATTATACTATTTATATTTACTTGGATCTAAGTGACTTTGTAGGCAAATCAATTAGAAACTTAGCTTTTGTAGACAATGGTTACAAAAACAAGATGTGCTGTGAATCAAGATGTCTGATTTGCAAATTTCAATTGTTAATCTGGTTTTACTTTGTACTATCACAAATCAAAGTGTTTTGCATTTTTATGTTCATTATAATATGATGAGTTAACTTGAAGACTGGTGTTGGTGTGATGAGTTCTCTGATGTTGTTATGACCATTTTCTTACAGAATGGAATGACACCCTTACACCTTGCAGTTTGGCACTCATTAAGAGCAGAAGTTTTCTTAACTGTGACAACATTGCTTGAACATAATGCAGATTGCAGTGCTAAGGACAATGTATTAAGTTTTATCTCTATTTTTGTTTTTTCTGAATAGCTTTTCGGTCAATCACAGTAGATGCTTAAATTAAAGCCTATGGATTGCAGGAGGAAATGACGCCTTTGAATCATCTTTCGCAAGGCCCTGGAAATGAGAAACTTAGGGAACTATTAAACAAGCATCTTGAAGAGTAGAGAAAGAGGCGGGCTATTGAAGCATGCGGTGAAACCAAAGCTAAGATGAGTGAACTTGAAAAGGAGCTTTCAAATATTGTAGGCCTTTGTGATCTAAAAATACAACTACGGAAGTGGGCGAAAGGCATGTTGATTAATGCAAGAGAAAGTTTAGACCTAAGACTTAGTTATGACTGTATAGATACAGAAGAACTTCTTACCATTACATTGGAAGATTTAGGAGCAGGTATTGGCCTATTATCACAGTAAACCATTGTTAGGCAATTAGATATTTTGAAGAGATTCATTTGATATTCACCATTGGAAATATTGCAAGTTTGCATCAATGAGAAGGTGGATCCTTCTTTGAGAAGGTTTTTGTGTAATTGATAATGTTATGGAGGTTCTGTTGATGCAATTTGAGAAGGTCTTTCATTATATCATAGAAATGCATGTTGTGCTAACAAGCATATTTATCACTATCATACATTTGTTGTATCAAAACAGTATAAAATAAGTTACTGCTCTTTTTTCTGCCTAATCTTGTTGATTCTCAACTTTCTTTATATGATATAAAAGTTTGATTTCAAAGCAGTAATTTTTACTTAGATGCTAATTTTTTAGCCCAATGTTTATAGTTTAGAGTTGAATTTTTCAGCAATAGAGTAAAATAACTTCTATTGTGAAAGAATGATTGTTGGAAGGGTTTCATGAGCTTCTGGCACTGTTTTTGTAAATACTGTTTACTTTGAATATTCGGTACTTTTACATAGTGGTATCTCATGTAACATTTAAATTATAAATGTATTTAGTGAATATATTGGTATTTCTAGGATACTTTGATTATTCAGTACTTTTATAGGGGATGTAATTTCTGATTGAGTTACAGAATTCCAGCTATCTCCAAATAGTGAATATAATGGAATAATATCATGTAATTTTAAAATTATAAATGTACCTTTATTTGTTAAAATATCACATAACCTTTATGATTTTCAGGCAGTATCAATATGATTAGTATAAGTGGCATTTTGTTTAAGAAGTTTAATTCTAAAAACAAAGTATGACAAGTACAGTGGAAAGAGAAAGTGGCAGTTGTGCATGTGGTGTATTATGTGAATTGCAACATAGAAAAGGTTGTAGATACATATGTATAGGTTGTAGAAATAAAAAAAATTGCTCAGTCTCAGCACTGTATCCCATCTTGGCCATGCACTGAGTCATTTAGTTCATTTATAGTTATAACAGCTGATTTTTAGAACACTATTCAATTCATTCAAATGATATATCGCTTAATTTTATGTATGTTGATCACTATTAGTGACATAAGTGATCACATTAAATTTAAATTTTTATTAATAATTAAGTAAATTTTTATGAAATAGCACGGACACAATCAGATAGATCTAGATAAAAAATACATAAATATTTTTTAACCGGTCAAAAAAATGCATAATTATTTTTCTCGAAGATGAAAGATCCTAAATCTTGATTATTATGTATTATGGTCTTTACCATGAAAGTTGCTAAATCTTGATTATTATGTATTATGGTCTTTACCAATTCATTTTAACTGTTAAGATAAGTTCGTGTTATTTTGTAGGTGTTGGACTATAGTCTGCAAACTCTAATTAATGAACAAAATTGTGTATGTAATCAATTACTAAATTTAAAATTGACTATATATTAAATGACTATATAATTAATAAAATATACAACAGATTTGTAAAAATTATTATTTACATATTTTATTTTTTATTTTTTATAGATTAAGTGACTACATATTACTTTTTAAGTATTTGTAGTAATTAATGATTTTTTAATAACAATTCTTATATATCAACAATAATCAATTCTTATCGGATGATCTAAGACATAAATGAACTTACCCGTGCAGACGCACAGGTCTTTTTAGTGACAAACAATAGATCTGAAATTTTAATTATTATGTATTCAAATCTTTTCACGGTTATATGATAACCAATTCTTTCTATATAATTTGTTATTATTTTAAAGGTATTGGATCATCACTCATTTGTACTTGTCTCTCATATATTTTTATGAAGTGGTACGGGACACAATAAATTAGTTTCAAATACACATGTATTATCAATTATTGTTAATACATGTAAAAATATATTTAATACGAGCCACAAACATTTAAATTTTTTATCAAATAATTTAAACTAAAAATCAACTTACCTGTGCGGACGCACGGGTCTTCTACTGGTAGTTCTCATAAAGTCAAATTAAATTTATTTAGTTTTTCTAAATTGGTAATGCAAAATGAAGTGCGTAGCTGTACATTTTGGGGTCCCACGCTGCTGTAACAACTTAATGGAAGAATCAGTTGTGAAAGAAGACATTCAAACCCTAATTCTGTCATTGAAAGTTCAGTCCTCGCCCCTATAATGTCGGAACACCATTCTTTTGCGCCCTAATTATCATGGTACCAACCAAATATAGATTCTTTCCTTCTATATAAAATCTAATGTTTTCTCTTCTACATAATCAACAAGTTCTACCTTCAATATCAAATTTTCCTACTACCAATAAAATCATATTTTAACATAACACATGCACAAGAAGATTTTCTCAAGATATACACACAATCGCAAATGGTGAAATCAATCAACAACTGGGGTGAAGTTGCACCAGCACTCTTAACATCAAATTATTATAAGAGACCGTCATTTTGTTTAACGCTAGAAACTATTATTGAAGAGGAACCACAAGTGTCTCAAGGGTTGGCAAAAACTGTTTTTGTTTCTTTGCCTTTGTTACTCTCTGGCTTTGTATATATTTTCTTGTATAGAGGATTTGAAATATGAAATAATTTTGCCAATAATTATAGGTGATATTATTATTATTATTATTATTATTTGTTGTGAAAAGATATCTTATCCTCAGAAAGTTGTTGTTAAACGTGATTGTGTAAGATGAAGTTGTACCAAAGTTTTGAAATGAAAATAACCCATGTTCATTCTTTGAATGTTGCCATTGTTGTAAATTTGCTTCTTAACTTTAATGTGGGTTGATTTTATAATTGAGAATTAAGTATAGCTTTAAAACGGGGAATTCTTAAATGCTTATTCATTACTACGTCCAACAATTTTGAAATAAAAAAAATATTATTCTCCTCTACTTCTTTCACGTCCATCTAAACGTGTAAGATCTTGTTCTCGTGGTTGTAAATACTAGGATGAAAAGCATAGAAAACTCCATCGTTGAGTTCACCAAAACCTTGCGGAAATTCTTGAAAGAGACTACCCGACTCCATAACGAGTACGCGCATCATCGCAACATGGATCAAGCTCGATTGAAATGAGTGGAAAACTAATTGTTTGCCCTTCACTCGACTCACAGCTCCGGTAGGAAGCTCGACAGTCCTCCACTGGCGCCGGTATAATTGTTTCAAGTGCGAAATGTCAAGTTGGACTTTTTCGCATTTTAATGGATTTGAGGTAATGAACTAGATTTTTAAGGCTAAACAGTTTTTTTTTATTATTATGTGAAGTCAGACAGCCACTGGCTCAGCATTGTCGTAGTGCATATGGAGAAAGATGTTGTGCCCTGGTTTCAGATGATCTTGAGAACCAGTCGTTTCAATCATGGACATTATTTTACTCGTGCATTGAAATTGGAATTTGGGCCTTTCCCTTTTGAATCCACTCGCCCAACACTGTTTAAACTAGCCCAAACCAATATTGTAGCTGAATATTACTCTACCTTTATTGGGTTAGTTAAGGGAATTTCTTAGTGCACCTTATATATTATTAGTGTACCACGTGAAAATACTAAAATGTCGTTAGTCTTCAGAGATGCACCTCCGGACGCACCACAAGAACACACAATCTATGTCAATTTTGAGTGACGTTCTAGTAGTTGTTTTTTTTTTAACTCGGAGATGCATCTCCGGAATCTGTTCGTAGATGCATCTCCGTAACATATGTGCACCAGAAACAGAAGCAGAAAACCAAAAACTTGTATTTTAAAAAAATTAAATTCCCATTCATAACATAAAATCAGTATTACATATGTGATGTCAACATAACATCAAACATTACATTTCAATATTCAGGTGACGCTTCAACATCTTCACAATATCTTCGACTGATCTTGAAATCGTCGTTTCCAACTCGAGCCGAACTTTTGTTTCAAAACAGAAAAATGTATTCCGCATAGCCCTTACATATGCATATGTCTTGAGCTCATAGTTGTTGAACTCAATCTTGCCTTCGTTGTTAATTGACGGTGAACGGTACTTGAGCTTCACAATTTTTTTATTATCTCAGTAATGTAGGAGATTAAGCATTTTGTATTGTAAATATGCAAAAGAGGTGTACTCATTAAGCTTAAACTTTTACCAGTTGAGAGGGTACTTTCAAGTCAGTGGTTTTGAATAAGCAATCTTCCTCAATTGTTCTTTGATATGGAGTTTCATATTGTCACTAGATTTCAAAAACCTCTCTTGTATCACTTCACATTCGGTCAAGATAGAGATATTCTATTTACCGTCTTTCATGACACCATCATCATCAAACATAAGTCTTTTCCAGTGACTGCAAACTTCAGCCATTCTTAACGTACTACCAAGTTTCAACTTCTTTGCAATAAGACAAGCACATGGGAGACCATTGGTTTTTACAATTGTACTTCCACATTTTGTGTTATCGGAGCCTACATTATAAGCTCGTTTAGCTTCAAGAAAAATATAATTCAAACTCGCTCGAGATATGTTGTCGACCAACTGAGAATAAAGATGGTTGTCTTTGAATCTGTGTTCCAAAACTGTGATGCTCCGACCAAATGATGTTTGTCTCTCATTATGCTGGTTCTAGATCATTTGGTTCACAGAGTTCCAATCTCTATACAAATCGCCCATACTATTTCCAAACCAATTCTTCAATGTAGCATGGGCAGACTCAACTTTGTTTGTTATTGTATTCCCAAGGTGTTTAAGCTGATCGGTCTGTGCACAAATAATTTTCTCCTTCACCTAGTCAAGAATTTTGCTTTCAACATATTTCAACAAATCTGGATATTTCTCGCACACCTTCTTGAAATGTATAACGGAATTGGCATATAACTCTTTAGTAGAATAATTTACTATAAGATTCCATGCATCCATTATTTTTCCACTATCACACTCGCCTTCACCATTTTCCGGCCTTTATTTGTTTCACCCTTACCGCAGGTTTAACCCGACTTCTCACGTTCTTTGTTATGTGATGCTTATAAAGTAATACATAAGAAATAGGAAATACCTTTTCAACCGAATTCGTCAAAGAGGTATCGCAATCGGTAACAATGACTTTAGGCATCTCTTTTTGGTCCTTCAACATTTCCTGATACACCTCTAAGGACCAAGTAACATTCTCCTCTTTTTCGCTCTCTAGAAATGCAAACTCGACATAATAGGTCTTCTCAGTAGAGGTAACACCAATCATCTCCAATAATGGAAGTCTGTACTTTTTGGTCTTGTACGTTGAATCAATGATGAGCGCAGTAGGAAACGTGTTGAACAACTAGATAGAATTAGGATGAGTACAAAATATATCTCTAACAGCCACTCCATCTTCATACGTCCAGTACCTGGAAACATAAAAGTTATCATCCAACAGTTTTAAGAGTTATTTCTTTTCAGTTCTATCCCCCTCAGCGCCTTGTTAGTTTTGTATCGAATATTGTACATTTTCTTGATATTTGAGATATTTTCGGGTCTTTTACGTTTCAAAGTTGCAAGTATATTTTTCGGTTGAACCAAATTAGATGTCATGTCAGAAACACATTTCTTTTCTTCCTACATGAGGTGACACACAATTGGATGACCGACTAACTTTTCACACGAGTCATGGTTATGTAAACCACATATGACATTAAATCTCCATTTCTTATTTGCCAACATATAATCACGCAACTTAAAGGGACACTCGCATTTTCTTGAACCAGTGTCATCTTGTATAAAATTCCAGAGAGGAGGTCTATATTTCCCACTTCTTTCACATGTCATTGTCACAAATGCACCTCTTCTATCTGAACCATTATCAGACCTTCTGATTACCACACCAAATCCCAGTTTAGAGACCTCCATACGAATCCATTGAAGCATGTAATCATGAAATTTAAACTCTTTCTCATATTTAAATTGGTTGTCAACATCTAGTGCCTTCACAACAACACCTTTGGAATTCCAAGACACAACATGTTTTGGGAAAACACTGGGGTATACCATATATAATGAAAACGTTACAATAAAAGACCCAATAAGTGCTAATAATGTAAAAAGAACTGGAAAAATGATAGCAGACAGGTACCTTTGATGAGACTCCGGAGATGTATTTCTGGATAAAACGCATATTTTTTAGACTTAAAACAAGATTAATATGAGCAATGAGGCTTGAAATAAATGATCATTGCCTAGAATTCCAACTTTTTTTGCTCCCTTTAATGTGATGAAACACAAGATTTAAGATTTAGAGTGAAAATGTGGATTTATAATGAAAGGGTTTTTGGCAAGCGATTGGAGTAGAAAACAAGTATGGATGTGTGATCATGCAAGTGAGTGTTTTATCAAATTATTTCAGAGATGCATCTCCGAAAATATTTGACATGCAAAGTTGATAAAAAAAATTCAAAATCCCGCCCTAAGCCTCCATAGATGCATCTGCAGTAAAATCCACTAGGTTGCTCAACTGTAAATATATTTGTTGAAAATTCTTGAAGATGCATCTCCAAAATAATTTTTGTGTTAATATAAGGTGGCACTCGTTTGGTGCGTCATAAAACAAGTGCATAGTGTGTCCGAAGATACATCTCCGAAATATGAGGGACATTTTTTATTTTCTATAGGGTGTTTTTCCACCCTATAGGATGGGATAAGAAATTCCCTTAGTTAATCGGGTCCAAAGCATTTGCACAGATAAGTTGTTAGACTTTTGTAAATACCTAGTAAACTATCTTCCTTTTTAGACTCTAAGTATGAAAATACAATTAAATATGTTAGCATATATGAAGTGAAATCAATAAATTCAACTGTAAAGGGATATTTGTTGATTTTATATATTAAATCCATAATCACCACAAATGGAAATGTATTAAAGAATATGATGAAATTTATATGGGCTCAAAAATCTCTAAACAATTTTAAAATCACTAACCATTCTATATTTTTATACATATTTATCATCAAACAACACTTTTATAAGATGTTACATTTCTGATCTGTGGACTTCTTATACACTTGTTATATAGGTGTTAGCTTTAGATTTCCGACCCAATATGTTCAATAGGAGTGGAGATGTGAGATAAAAAATGTAACACCCTAAACCCCGCATACAATCACTACTACAACTTTAGTCTATAATAGCATCAATTTGATAGCACTTTTTTTGTAAAGTGTTATTAAAAATTTCACTGAGCCACCTATAATAGCGCTTTTGTGTCGGGCGTTATTCTAAGGTCATATGGTCATATCTATAATAGCGCTTTTGTGTCGGGCGCTATAATAATATCATATGGTCATATCTATAATAGCGCTTTTGTGTCAGACGCTATTATAAGTTCATAGGGTCATATCAATAAATAACACTTTTAATTGAATGTTATTTTAGAGTTTCTATAAAAAAAATAAAAAGACCAAAAATATAATTAAGTAAAAATATAATATAATTTTCCATGTTACGCTAGAACAGTATCTCCATCTCACTCTTCACCCCTAAAAAAAACTAGAACCATTCTTCTTCCCCCAACAACTGACAAAACAAACTGAAAAACCCTCACCATCATCAAATTCACCTTCGTCCCTCATGGAGCTCACCTGTTTTCACCGCCTCTCTGGTTGAACCTCCGAGAACCCTAAATCTTTCATTTACTGTTATTTATTTACTGATTTAGCAAGAACCCTAAATATCGCTGCCAACACCACCTCTGTCTTTGTCACTATGAACAGTGTATATGTCATCCCTTTTGCACACCACCTTCAAAGTCAAACTGTCATACCTTTAAGCTACTGATGAAAAGAAAATGACGTCGTCTATGGTGGGGGGGATTAAGCGTTAATTATAATTCAATGGGGATACTTGATGGAAATAGATTGATGGGATGTTGTATTCAAATTGGGAATTCTGGTTTTGCAAGAATACTAATAAGGATTCTGGTTTTGCTTATATGATGGGTCAGGTAATTTTTCTTTTGGTTTCTCTTGAATTTTTTTATTGTTTTTGTTTCTAGTATTTAAGAGTTTTGTTTGCATGTATTTTAGAAATTCATTTTATGGGAAGTTCAATGTTGCTTAGATGGATAGCTCAAAGTGTTTGTTTTTAGAATTGTGATTTATGTTTGATTATAAGGAGAAGGATTCTTATGTGAATGTTAAATATTTCATATAGTTTCTAAAGAGGAATGGTTTTTCATGATTTTTTGGAATGTAGTTTTTGTTTAGACGTAGACACACTTTTCTTAAATGTGTACGTAGTACTTTGTTTTGTAAATAAGGTTGAGTGATGTTGTTTATGTCTATATGGTTTTTCTTTGGCAGGCAGAATCTTACATTAATATTTTCTTTCTCTGCACTTACTACAGGTTGAGCTTTGATGGCAATTGCAATAAAGCTTATAAGATGGTTAAGGTTGGACTGTTTAACTCAATACAAAAGATGTTTGTACTCATTGGTATAATGTTATTTTAGTATTCTGACTTGTATTTTTTGTTTCTAGTCAGACTACCAACATTATGTTAATTAAACTGTTTTAAGGTTGGAAGAAGTGTGACTTGTTTGTGGTACTGTTAGAACACTTCTAAGTATAAACTACAAATAACATAAATTATGTCAATTAAATTGTTATAAGGTTATAAGAAGTGTGACTTGATGGTGGTACTATTAGATCATGTTTCCATATAAACCAAATATTTACCATTAGGTGCAATTGGCTACATGGTTTAAACGATGTCAAAATATTGTCATGAATTAAATATAAATATGTATCATTTTCCTATAATTCTCTCAATAGTTTAGTATATAGTTTTCTTTATTTTGTCTTTAACTATCCTTTATATGTATACCCACCCCTACTTATGCATTTACGGGTTTTCTCCACTCAATAAATGCAATAGTTAATGTAAGTAGAGTTTCCAAGTTCTAGTTCATGTTCTTGGAGTTTCCTGAACAATGATGCGGACATCATTGTTGATAGGATTTTCTTATCAGATATTGTTGTCACTTTAGGTTGTCATTCCTTTGTTAATGATCTAAGCACTTTAAGATTTAATTCATCGTTAGAAAATGTCTTACCCAGAGCAATCAAATGATTTGTTAAATGTACAAATCTTTTCTTCAAAGCGACGATGGATTCTCTTGGCTGCATTAGGAACATTTTGTATTCTTGACTTAAGGTATTCAATCTTGACCTTTTAACTTCAGCAGTTCCTTCATGAGTTTCCACCAAAGTGTCCCAAATTTCTTTCGCAGATTTACATTGAGAGATACGGAAGAATTCATCCATACTTAGTGCACTTTGAAGTATGTTAATGGCTTTCTTTTCATTTAGTATTTTCTTCTTATCCTCATCATCATAAGAACTTTTATTCTTTGGAGTTCCGACACCATTTATGACACTAACTGGTTCATGTGAGCCATTTTCGACGGTTTCCCAAGTTCCTTCTCCTTGTGCTTCTAAATGAGCCTTCATGCGTATTTTCCAAAAATCAAAATACTCGCCAGAAAATAGTGGGGGTTTGTTGCTACTACCACCATCTTTGAAAATCGGGTTAGTACTTGCTGAAGCCATACTGGATCTTGTAGGAACAAGTTACTTATAACCTGCTCTGATGCCAATTGTAAGTAGAGTTTGCACCTAAGAGGGGGTGAATTAGGTACTTTAAATTTTTTCTGGTTTTTAACTTATATTTTCTTATTTTTCCAATTTAGATTCTAAGTGATGAAAACGATAAAGTGCAGAAAAATAAAGAACAACGAGAAATATCCTGGTTCATCTCACAGTCTGAGAGTACTCTAGTCCCCTTTTAACATGAAAGAGATTTTACTATTGTTAGGACTTATACAAGACTATCCTAGTCTTCCTATACAGACACTAACAAAAACACCAAAAACAATCCTCTTGGATTTACAACACACTTATTTCCAACAATCCTGGACAATAAGTAAAGGCCTCTACAAGAAGATACAATCCACCTTCCTATAGATCCCTCCTAGTAACAAATAATCTTTGATACTAAGGAACTTGTAACAATTACAATGGATTTAAATAAATGAAGTTTGTAGAATTCTTTAAGACTTATAACAAAGCCTTCTTCTCTTTCAAGTATAAAGATTCAAGACAAATTCTCTCTAGGTGCTCAAGATACTTTTACGATAATAATGTGAAAATGTATTTAAAAAAAAGTATTTAAGTATGAAAGTTGTGTAGAAAATAAATGTAGAGAGATTTTAATATTTGTAAGAAATATGTGAGTGAAAAATGAAAATTTGAAATGAATTTATAGTGATGAAAGCAACCATTCAAAAGTCATGGCAATGGTTAGAGAAATTCTGAAATTTAATAAGAGAAATGATGTAAGGGATGCCATGAAAAAATATGATGAAAAGGTGCATTTAAACAAAGCATTTTTCAATTCTGCTACAATACTTGTTAAGTCGGTTAAATGGATACTTGACTTAACAAGTTCGCAACATTTTTCAAATCTTCAATTTCAAATACTGTTTCAGACCCGTGTGATCTGTGGTGGGTTTTTTTTTTTGTGTGTTGTTATGACAGTTTCAAAGGCCACAATTTACCAAAAACAAAATGTTTGAAAAAATTGAAAAATTGAAAAATTGTCTAAGTATTTGAACCAATCTTATGTAACATCTATTGATTTATCCAAGTCAATAGATTATATTTGGAAGTGATTTAATATGGTTCAAACATGAAAAATAATTTTTCTAATGCAAGATAATAAATATTTTGAGCACTAAGAATGTTTTAGTCAAGAATTTCATATACCTAAAAGTTTGATCAATTCAATTTTACAAGTGTGGTCAAGTTATATGCATTTCTTCTTTCTCCTTCTTTGATCGTATTATTGTTAAGCTTGTCTTCATCTATGGTCTTGTCTTCATCAAAACACATTGGAAGCTTATCTTCATAGTTAAAGGGAAATATAAATTAAAAAGAAAATGAACACATTTTAAAGGAAATGTTAAATCCTGTTTAGTGTTATTGTTCGTACGCGATTCCCGCGCCAACAACCTCTGGCCTCCTATCGTAGGTTTACTTGCGGGACCAACCACGAAATCCCAGGACAAATGGTTGTAGTATATGTGATGTTGGTAGGATGGTTTTGATTTAGAGGAAGTTGGAAAAAACTTGCAGAAAAAGTGTATGTGAATTAATAAACAAACAAACCGAAATGTAAATGATAAAGTATATTAAACTTGGCAATGTAAGTTGCTTAAAAGAAAATGTGGACGCTATCGTACATTTTGTGGGAATGAACTCTTTTCTCGTAACGCTAGGTACTTCGAGTGTATCCCATGGACAATGTTACAAAATGTGACCCCTCAAAATGAAAATGAACATTGCTTAAATAGAGAAATAAAATAACTGTTATTCCCCCAGGATTGGCTCTGGATGTGACACGTGTTGCCCCACCAACTTCGTAACTTCAACCACGTTCTTAAAATTTCAAATCTCTTCCCACCCAAAGATCCTTCAGCTTTGTGTCGGTTTCGTTGGCCATCAGTCGAAGCCCTTCGACAGCATAGCCTTTAGGTCGACTTCCGACACATCTTCTGCTGGTGTCGACCTGCGTTTTGGCCTTCTCACCATCTTTTCCTTCTGAAGTCGACCTACATGTTGGTCTTCTCATCATCTATTCCTTCTCCCTGCTTAGTCAAAATCTTCCAGCCAACAAATTGCCCCCCCCCCAAAAGGCCAGTTTCGATTGAGCACTATGTCAACCAAGAAACTCGGCATTTTTTTCCATGAGAGATTTCGACTGTACCTTCATTTTGACCCAGTACCTTAATCGCTTTTTCTTCTGTCGAATCTCAACCACGCGTCACACGATGTCTGACGTAATGATGAAACCTTTCTGCGCCATGATTTCCAAGAAATGTCATCATGGTTAGTCTCATCCTAAGTTATGGGCTTTAAACCACTCCCACTAACTGTAGAATCAGAACAGTTGCTTCCTTGACCTTTAGGTTGCATGCATGTGCCTATAAATACTCTCCCCAACGTCTATTTTTCTTTTCCTTGTTCTCTCATACTTTCATCTTTTTCTAAAACTTTCTTGCTCCCAAAGTTCCTTTAGTCTTTGCTTCTATGTGCAACTCTCACCGATTCTGCTACTCACAAAACTAGGAACAACCCGATCACTTACATCCCCTCTGAGAGTGAGTCTCTCCAACCCCTTCCCAACCAACATCTGCTAATGACGCGGTGATCGCAACCTGGTAACTCCAGATGATCATTCCCTTCATAGTGGCTGACAAACTCCATGCTTTCCATGGGCCATATCCTGATACTAAACCAAACCACCAAGAACTCCAGTTGTTTTTTCCTTGCTATGCTCCTACCATACCACCTGCTTTTGAGAAAGGTGGTACCTTCGACCTTAAGTTCATAGGGCCCAAGGCTAGGGTCTTTCGGTCGATGCCCACACCTGGCAACAAAGACTACATTGCTTGGCTTAACAAAGTCCAAGGTAAACGTCAGGAGCAATGGAAAATAGCTAGCATCTTCAACGCCATCCAGCTCTATCAGAATGCTCACATACACATGTATATTGCTGGCATCGATGTATTTCGGGGAGGGGTCGACTAACACATTCCACCCCTGTGGTATGTTGACGCCGACACTCTTCGACGTGGCAGCCATTACTGGCCTCTCACCTTTGGGTGAAATTTTCAACCCGACTCTGGATACGACCAACACCTTCGACTTCGACCGTGCTGGTTTTCAAAACTATATCGAAGACCATCATGATAAGGATTCCGATGAAGTGTTAGATGAAGAACACATTGCTTTTCTGACTCTTTGGTTGTCGTACTATCTCTTCTGTCCTGGCTCTCTACAGATAGCTAAAAGCTACATCAACCTGTGATTCAGATTCATGAGGGTCAACAGGTATCTTTGGGTAAGCTCTTGTTAGCCTCCCTCTATCACTCTCTTGAGCTATTAGCCCTGAAACTGAAGCTCCTCCATGAGACTCCCTAGGCCTTGAACATTTCAGGGCCTATGTGGCTATTACAACAGTGGCTTAATGCCACATTGGAATACCAGTTGGGTTATCCTGTATCGGCAAGGATACAGTGCTTAAATGAGGAACGTCCCATAGAAGGCGTTCGACTTGCCCTGATGACTATCCATGAAACTCCCAACAAGACTCTCTTCATGAAGTACCTTAACATGTTCGTGAAGGCCCCGTCATTCTTCCAAGGTATGACGCCCTTCGTGGATTGAAGGTTTGGTCCGACGTGGTTCAGAAATCTGTTTCCTGGTGCCTCTCCCAAAGCAGCAGCGCTGTCAAATTCTGTATGGAGGGTGTTTCTAACTCTCACCATGTTATCCTTCCGAATTGAGACGAGGACTACAGGTTATGGGTTTATGAACTACCAACCCAACTTGGTGGCCCAACAATTTGGCCTGAGCCAGATGTTGCCTAAGTCCTTAATACGACATTGTTTGGGCTGGTCAACAGCTGAACGCGACAGGTCACAAAAATTGCGTTAAATTTTCTAAGTTGACTCAACGCCTTGAGTTGCCTGTTTTTACGTTCCAACCATCTTTCTTCACTACACAAGACTTTGATGTCTGCTGGTCAGAATATCAAGATCAATGTTTTCATCGTGACCTCTTTTTGGAAAACATGGTTGATGCCTTTGCTGCCCTTGCTGGAGAAGCAACTACTTCGATAATTGTTGCTCATGTCGAGACCGACCAGGGGGCTGATGCCAAAGAAAACCCACCAAAGAGGGTAACTCCTAAACTCTTTACTTTTATTTCATTAATCGTCATTAGCTAATCGTTTGTGCTTGTTTCCCAGAGTCGAAAACGAGACCCAGCTACTGCATCAGCCTCAAACAAGATTGCAAAGAAGCCGAAAGTCCTGAAACCACAGGTATAACATGTTCTGATGTTCCTTTGTACTTATTCCTACTATTAGCTTACTTTATCGTTTGTTAGGCCCCTGAGAAAGTACCATCTCTTGAGGGTGAAGTATCTGATGAAAGCACCCATTCTCGTATCTTTCCCTCTGAAGTTTTAGCATCCACTCCGGCTACTCCGTTGGCAAAGAAAAGAAGAATCCCAATCAAGAAGACGCCCTCTAAAACGGTCACTTCGACCGTGTAACCCACTGTTCCTTGAAATCTTACTGAGGTCTTCAAACCTGTTGGCTCTGAAGCACCGCCTCCAAAACACACTACTGAGGTATTAATCATCCTTGTTTTCTTGGCTCATATCTTACTCTTGGACATTTTCTCACTGACCTTTCCCTTGCAGGAAACTATGGCTGATTCGACCATTGTTGAGGATGATACTAACTCGACGGCTAATGTTGCAAACCCGCCTGAGACGGCATCCCTTGTGGGTCCCCAAAAAACTGATGAGTTCCAAGGAGCATCGACAGAAGATGATCTAGCAGCGAAGACACCTTGAGCTCAAAACACCTCAACTGTGGCTGGCCAGGGTGGTGTAACCGCCAGTGGTGGTGAAAACCATTCAACTATTGTTACCGCTCTTAGAACTGTCAAGGATAATCTAAATCCTCAAGCTTCTACTGAAGGTGGCCCCAACACGCCTACCCAAAATGCCAACAAAACTCTCACTCCGAAGGAGATCTTGGCGACGAAGCAGACGAATCCAGCAGAAACCCTGAAGGCATTGCACAAGCTTCGCCAGGAGTCTACGGACGTTCAAACCGCTAGCTCGACGGCCATTCCTGATCCAAAAATGGATGCTTCTTTCACTCTCAAACTCCAACAGTTGAAAACGTACCTGTTTGAGGACAAAATTATGGTTGTCGTCGCAGAAGAAGCAGCGGTAGCTCGTAACATCTTCAAGCTACTTGATGAACTTTCCCAGTTCCAAGTCCCTGCTTCTATGGCCAAGTACTTGATCGAATTCGAAGCCTTTTTTTACCCAAATGGCTAAGGATCTTACTGTTTTTCGACAAGCCGACACTCAGATCAAGACGAAGTCCAATGAGATGAAACGTGAGTGGTACCTCAGTTCACTTTGCAAAAAGAAACTTGGGGATTTCGAGGCCAAAAAACAGGAGCGTTCTGATAGGCAACATGCCTTCGACCAGCAGATTTCCGACTATCAGGCTCAAATAGGCAAACTTACTTGGAAAATTGCTGAGGTCGAGAAACAAAAGGCCTCTCTGGATTCCACCGAACCTCTGCCTGCTCAAGAAGTGATTGATCAAGAAGTCACCCAAGGAATTGGTCATGTCGAAACGACCTTTACACTAAAGGATACGATTAGCCAAATGAAGAAAAAGAAGACCCTCCTCGACAGCAAGATTGCTTATGAAAATACTCTTTTTGAAGACTTCAAATCCTGATTCCCTGTTTAATTTTAATTTACATTTTCAGTCGTCGAAATTTTGTAACTCCGTTTGGAGACTTTTGTAAGCCATCTTGGCCCTTAGTCCATTTTGGCTAATTATCAATGAAAAGTTACCTTCTGATTTGAATCTCTTGTAACATAGGTTTATATTTTTTTCAAATATTACCCATTTACTCTTAAGATTCGTTGGTCCATACCTATTTCTTAAATTTCGTACGTGTTGTTGCTGAACACTTGGATTACTTGGAATGGTCCCTCCCAATTTGAAGACCACTTTCCTAACGTTCGATCCCTTCGATCCATGAGCAACACTGCTTTCCACACATAATCATTAACTACAAAAGACTTCTCTCTAACCTTCTTATTATATGCTTTGGCAACTCGTGCCTTCTGGCGTAGTAATACATTTAACGCTACCATCCTTTCTTCGTCCAAGTCTATGGTTTCGTCTAGCATCATGCTCCAGTATTGCTCCGACGAAATCTCATCTTAACGTTGCACCCTAATTGACTGTAGAAAAATCTCTGCCGGTAATACGGCATCATGATCGAATGTCAAAGGAAACGGTGTCGAGTTGGTTGATTCATTAGGGGATGTTCGACAAGCCCATAAAATTTGATCTAATGTCTTGTGCCAATTTTTAGGTTTCCTGGCAACATGTTTCTTGATGAGTCAAACCACTACTTTGTTGGATGCTTCGACCTGACCATTTGCTTGAGCATAATACGGTGTCAAATTAATTAACTTGAAACCTGTTTCGGATGCAAATTCTTGCATTTTCTGGCCAACAAATACGAAACCTTGATCTATAGTGATGGTTTCAGGGATCCCGAACCTATACAAAATATGATTCTGGATGAATTCGATCACAACTTCCTGGTTCACTTTTACTAGAGGTACGGCCTCTATCCATTTTGTGAAGTGGTTTATACCCACAAGGATGAATTTTTGTTGTTTCGACGAGGCTGGTCGAATTTTGCCTATGAAATCCAACGCCCATCCTCGAAAGGGCCATGGCTTAATAATTGCATATAATTCGCTGGCTGGTACATGCAAAATGTTTGCAAGTTTTTTACAGTCTTGGCATCCTTTTGCAAAGTCCATGCAATCTTTGAGCATGCTTGGCCAATAGACACCTTGTCAAAATAACAACCATTTCATCTTATGGCCATCTTGGTGAGCCCCACATGTCCCGCTATGGACTTCAAAAATTGCTAAGTATGCATTGGTGTCTCCCAGAAACTTGAGCAACACTCCTTCTGGAGTCTTTTTCAGCAATTCATTTCCCATTAGAACGTAACTTAGAGCTCTATACTTAGTCTTCTTATCAGTACTTCCCACCGGGTTCTCCAAATACTCGATGATTGGTCTTCTCCAATCTGACGGCGATAGATCGCTGATAGCAAAAACTTCGTAATTTTCGAAACTTTCGATTAAACTCTCTATCGGGAAGTTTGACAAAATGCCACCATCTTCTCCTTAATCTCAATGAAGTCTTTCAACTTCTCTTCCGACACTTTGTACCTGGAGGCAATCTGCGTTAAATCGTTCGCCTCTTGATTTTCTACTCTAGGTACATGCGTAATGCTGACAACCTCGAAGCGTTCCAACAGTCGCTTTGCCATTGCGAAGTACATCAAAAGATGTTCTTTGACTCACTTATATTCCCTCGTGATCTATTTAATCACCAGTTCAGAATTTCCCTTTATTTCAACTTTCTTGGCCCTCAAATCCTTGAGTATTTTGAGGCCAGTGATTAAGGCTTCATATTCTGCTTCATTATTGGAACATTTTCCGTCTACCTTACACTTGAATTTAGTCGGAATGCCCTGCGGGGACATTATTAAGATTCCAATACCTGTCCCATTTTTATGACTCGACCCATCGAAGTATAACTTCCAAGGGTCAACACATAGGGACGGTTCGACCATTGCGTGATCGACAATAAAGTCCGCCACTATTTGACCTTTCATAGCCCTTAGAGGGACATACGTCAAGGAAAATTCAGTTAATGCTAGTGCCCATTTCCCAATTCGACTATGCAGAATGGGTTTAGACAACATATGTTTAATAACATCAAAATGCGGCGAAACATAAACATCAACCGGTTTGATATATTGCTTTAATTTCATACGCGAGAAGTAAACGCATAGGCACAACTTTTCAATCATAGTGTACCTAGTTTCGACATCTACTAACATTCGACTAAGGTAATAAATGGGTCTTTCGACGCCACTGTTATGCTCTTGTGCCAACATGCTTCCTATGGTCGTGTCCGACGCGGCAATATACAATTTCACACTCTTATTCATACTAGGTGGCAATAAAATGGGAGGCCTTGTGAGGTATTCTTTAATGGCGTCGAAAGCCTCCTGTTGCTTCCGTTCCCAGTGAAAATCACTTTCCTTCTTGACCTTGAGCAATGGCGATAACACCTTCGTCTTGCCACTTAGATTTGATATAAACCTTCTCAAGAAGTTTATCTTCCCCAACAAAGATTGGAGCTGTTTCTTTGTTGAAGGAGGCTTGAGATCCAAAATTGCCTTTGTCTTATTTTAGTTTATTTCGATGCCTTTTTTGTGAACCACAAATCCCAGGAAATCTCCTGTGTGAACACCAAAAGCACATTTTAGTGGATTCATTTTTAATCCATATTTTCTCATTCTTTCAAATGAACGTCGAAGGTGGTCTAAGTGACCATTCTCCGATGAGGATTTTATTACAATGTCATCAATATACACCTGCATAAATTTCTCAATAAAGTCGTGGAATATAGCGTTCATGGCTCTTTGATAGGTTGCCCCAGCGTTCTTTAAACCAAACGAAATCACAACCCATTCGTATGTTCCCAAAGCCCTAGGGAAACGGAACGCAGTTTTTGGGACATCATCTTCGGCTATGAGAATTTGATTATAGCCAGAATAATCGTCGAGCATACTTAACTATTCGAAACCTGCAGCAAAATTGACTAGCATTTCTGCCACAGGCATCAAATACTCGTCTTTTGGGGTAGCGTTGTTCAGGTCCCTAAAATCTATACAGACTCGAAGGGTTCCATTTTTTTGATAACAGATACTATGTTCGTTATCCATTTGATGTACTTTGCAGTTCTGATGAACCGGCTTTTGAACAGTCTCTCGATCTCCTGCTTGATCTTTAGAGTAATTTCTGGAGCGAATCGTCGAGGTTGCTGCTTTACTGGCCTTTTTCCTGGATGAATTGGCAGTCGATGCTCCACTACACTTTGACTCAAACCAGGCATCTCGCCATAATCCCAAGCGAAGCAATCCATGTATTCTGTCAATACCTCGATCAGCTTGGCCTTCATCTTTGACCCAATTTTAGTGCTCACATAGGTGGGTATTTTTGTAATCCCATCTCCTAGGTGTATCTCCTTGAGTGGGTCTTGCGCTTGCATTCTCTACAGCTCATTGGATGGGTCTTTCTCAAACTCCAAAGGCTCATTGTCGTAGATGCAATCGAGCCTCCGGCTTTCTGAAGCTGTTGTTTGGCCTTGTTGGCCATTTACGTGGGCATTGGTGTCGCCTTCACTTGCTAAATTTTTTCGCTTCTCCGCTTCTAGTGCCTACTTTATTTTGTGTTCAGCCAAATAGACCGAAATTCGAGTCAAACTTTCTGACTCATCAGTCATTTTCATTGACTACTGGCCACCCAGCAGGTGGATTTTCTTCTGTAGGCTCCATTGTTTCGTCAGCAGCATCCCAAATAAACCCATAATCAGGATCCAAATTCAAGACGTGACCCGTATCGACAGAGGTGTAAGACCCTGATCCGTCGTCACAAGGTGCCACATTAGCCAGGTGCTGATCAAAAGATTTCTTCGTACCCTTCGCTTCGTCAATCTTGTAATAGCTCTTATCAGCCTCAATATTTTCGACAATGCCATCTTTCCACTAGATACTCAATCTCTGATGCAAAGTCGAAGGCATTGCCCATATCCCATGGATCCACTCTCGACCCAACAGCAAGTTGAAATTGGCCTTCGAGTTTATAACCATGAAGAGCGTTGATCTAGTAGTTGTACCCACGGCTAGGTCGACTTGGACAACCCCAAGAATGTTGATAGTTTTCACTTCGTAATTAGATAAAACCATATTATGTTGTCGGAGGTCAGCCTCAGTTTTCCCAATCTTTTTAAATAAGGTATGAGGCATTAAATTGACAGCTGCCCCTCCATCCACGAACACTTTGTTGACTGTCGCTTCATCGACCTTTGCTTTTATGAATAATGGTTTTAAATGGTACATCATTCCGGGACTCGGTTTCTCAAACACGGCCCTCTGCTTTTTTACCATACCACTGTTCATAACATAGTAACATAGCGGTTTGTCTTACGCAATTTCATTTGGCACGAAATCTTCGTCAGCTTCAGAGACTTCTGACACCATATTATACTTCGCTGGCAATATCGACACGATACCACAGTTTACGATGAAATCTTCACCGTACGTGTCATCATTGGTATCATCATACATATCTTCGTCGAAGTCGCCTTCTGGTGACAGGGTATATTCTTCATCTGACTAGGGAGAATACTTTGGTTCTTCCTCATCTGACTGGGGAGTGTACTCTGGCTCTTTCCTGCTCCCGACCAAAGATGTGCACTTCGAGCTTTGGGTTGATACCAACCCCTTTTCTCCTAAAGCTTCAACAGTCACTGCCATTGTTTGACTAGTCATGATTTTTTCCTTCTCGACCCACCTTCGTTTTGGGTATTGCCTTTTCTGTCTAGAGGTTTCGACAAGTTTCAATTGTGAAGTCGAAGCCTCTTTCCCAGCCTTTTTATTTCACTGATAATGCCTCTACCGAGTCCTTGTCATAGGATTCTTCCCTTTGTAATTGGGAGACACCACATAGCCCCTGGGTTCGACCCTTTTATCGGAGATCTTAGCCTCCTTCTCGAGATCCAACACCTTCCATTTCGGCCTCTTGCTCCCCTTCTGACTCACGGGTTCCACCCACTTCTCTTGTGGAGTGTCTGATGGTGGCACAAAGGTCCTGGGTCGTGTTTGCTGGAACAGCTTCCTATATTCCTCGTTTCGACGAGGGGCACCGCTTTGGTTAAACAAAAATCTTAGAACAGGCAGCTTACCATCTCGCAGTGTCTCTTTCTTGCCAGCTTCGTATTTCTCAGCAGCCTTTTCGTCAAAAACGGCATTGCACCTTGGGCATAACACATCCTTCGACCCACTCACCCTGCATTTCTCCTGGAAATCTGTCAGGCTCTCGCCAGCTTGAGGGTAAACTGCCTCTAGTTCTTCTTCAGTCCTTTTTTCGGAACCATCAGTAGTCTCGGCCATCATGCATTCAAAAGATTCAGCTGTTAAATGTTTGGTGAGACCTTCAGTAGTCTCAACCATCATGCAGTCATGCAGCTCAGAGTACAAGGCTTCTTCGACTTTCAGGGGGTCCATGTCAACTTGCATCTTCGACCTTTCGCCAAATTGAATTCGGGCTTCCTTCAAAGCTTTCTGCACTAGATCCCTGAAAAGAAGACATTGAGATGTCTTATGACCAAGGAAATTATGAAACTTACAAAATCCCATTTTCTTCTTTTGCTCTAATGGGGGGTCTTTCAAACCAGGAGGGATAATAATATGACCATCTTTAACTAATAAATCAAATATTTTGTTTCACTTAAATACATCAAAAGTATAAGTTTTTGCAACGTATTTATCTGTTTTTTCAGTTTCGACGGGATTTTTCCTGTTCGATGGTTTTAATAATTTACACGTGTATGGAGGCCCTGGCTTGAGTTCAACCACGTTAACCCCGCTTTCATCGACAAGCTCTTCATCGTCAGAAGAGTATTCGTCAACGGCTACGTACGGAACTTTCTCTTTCTTATGGTATCTGCTAGTTTTGGTTTTTTCAGCTTTCAAACGTTCGACTAGTCGGACCCTATCGGCTAATTGTGTGTCTAACTTTTTCCTAATTGAATAATCCAGGCCGCCCGCAGCCATCTTGACTAGCTCATGTTTAGGGACTTGAGTGAAGCATCGTGCTTTCAAAAGTCTAAACCTGTTGAGATATTGGTCCACCGACTTTGTGGCCTTCCGTTTGACACTGGCCAATTCTTTCAGGTTAATTTTCGATTGTCCCATGTAGAACAGTTCATGAAACAATCTTTCTAATTGTGCCCATGTATGGACATATTGTGGAGGTAATGTGGTGAACCAAGTAAATGCCTTCTTTGTGAGGGAACTTGGAAAGTTTTTCATTTTCAAGTCCTTATTATTTGCTATGTCACCAGCTTCAGTTTGATATCTGGCAACGTGTTCGATGGTGGACTCTTCAGTCTCTGGCAAATTTGATGAACTTCAGAACCTTCCATCCCCTAGGCAGTTCTATTTGCAAAACAAAATCTGGTAGTGGGGACGTATATGTTGGCTGTCGAAGGCCTGGATTCGCTCCATTCCGAATCACGATCCGTTCGACCATAGCTTCTAAGTTTGGTTCGCCAGCCATGGTATTGAGGTGAAAGTTGGAACTGATTGAGATAGAAAACTGAACCTTGGGGGTCGATTAACTTGGTTTGCCAAAGGCCCTAATCCTTGATACGGTGAGAAAGCTCATGACAAACTTTCCCTAAACAATAGACCACTAGGATGTAGACTTAACATGAATTCTGTTGGCATCCTAAAAGCTCGAGGCATGGGCATTGTGAAACTAGCCCCGCAGTCCCCGTCATTGTCGGCCTAGGTTCAGGCCGACGTGGTGTTGTGGCCGGCCCGCTATGAACGGTCGAAACAGCATACACAATGCCAGAGCCAACATCAGTTGTTTGCCTCACAACTGTACTTTCCGTCAAAGATGGCTCTTCGTCCGGACATGGTGTCACCGTCTTACCACTATGTAAATGCATACACTCAACTCAAAAGTGTCCCACCGGGTGTGCCAATTTGTTCGCACGTAATTCCCGCGCGAACAACCTCTGGCCTCCTATCGCAGGTTTACTTGCGGGACCACCATGAAATCTCAGGACAAATGGTTGGAGTATATGTGATGTTGGTAGAATGGTTTTGATTTAGAGGAAATTGGAAAAAACTTGCAGAAAAAGTGTATGCGAATTGATAAACAAACAAACCGAAATGTAAATGACAAAGTATATTAAACTTGGTAATGTAAGTTGCTTAAAAGAAAACGTGGACGCTATCGTACATTTTGTAGGAATGAACTCTTTTCTCGTAACGCTATGTACTTCAAGTGTATCCCTTGGACAATGCTACAAAATGCGACCCCTCAAAATGAAAATGGACATTGCTTAAATAGAGAAATAAAATAACTGTTATTCCCCCAAGATTGGATATGGATGTGACATGTGTCACCCCACCATCTTGGTAACTTCCCCTACGTTCTCAACATTTCAAATCTCTTCCTGCCCAAAGATCCTTCAGCTTTGTGTCTGTTTCGTTGGCCATCAGTTAAAGCCATTTGACATCATAGCCTTTGGGTCAACTTCCGACACATCTTCTGCTGGTGTCGACCTGCGTTTTGGGCTGCTCACCATCTTTTCCTTCTGAAGTCGACCTACATGTTGACCTACATGTGTGCCAATTTGTTCGCTCGCGATTCCCGCGCAAACAACCTGTGGTCTTCTATCACATGTTTACTTCCGGGACCGGCCACGAAATCCCAGGACAAATAGTTGGAGTATATGTGATGTTGGTAAGATGGTTTTGATTTAGAGGAAGTTGGAAAAAACTTGCAGAAAAAGTGTATGCGAATTGATAAACAAATAAACTGAAACGTAAATGACAAAGTATATTAAACTTGGTAATGTAAGTTGCTTAAAAGAAAATGTGGACGTTATCGTACATTTTGTGGGAATGAACTCTTTTCTCATAATGCTAGGTACTTCGAGTGTATCCCTTGGACAATGTTACAAAATGCGACCCCTCAAAATGAAAATAAACATTGCTTAAATAGAGAAATAAATTAACTGGTATTCCCCCAGGATTGGCTCTGGATGTGACATGTGTCGCCCCACCATCTTCGTAACTTCCCCCACGTTCTCAACATTTCAAATCTATTCCCGCCCAAAGATCCTTCAGGTTTGTGTCGGTTTCGTTGGCCATCAGTTAAAGCCCTTCAACAATATAGCCTTTGGGTCGACTTCCGACACATCTTCTGCTGGTGTCGACCTGCGTTTTGGCCTTCTCACCATCTTTTCCTTCTGAAGGCGACCTATATCTTGGCCTTCTCATCATCTCTTCCTTCTCCCTGCTTAGTCAAAATCTTCCAGCCAACAGTTATGTACATGTCAGACATTTCCTAATTTCTAATTTTTTAATGGTTTCCTTGATTTTAATGGTTTTTACTTAGTTTGTGTTTTTGAGGTCATTTGCATCTTTTTTTCTTCTTTTTAATACTTATCTTTAGAGTATCCAAAGTTGAAAGTTTTAAACTCTAACTTTATATTTTTTTATTCCCTTCTAACTGTCAAACTTCTAATGTTTATAAATATGAAATTGTGTTGTTTAAGTCTAAGTTTGATTGTTAGCCTCAAACCCCTGCTGTAATCTTGTAACAGTATTTGAATATGGACGTGGTAAGGTAGCTGGAAATTTGATTTTATGGTTGTTATCATGAGTTGAACAAGTTTTCTTAACATTACACTTTTGTCTATAGTCATTATACTACCTCAATTTTTCTTTTTTCTATTTTGTGATTTTGTACTTTGTAGCACTTCTAAAACATCAAAGAGTAAGTTTCAAGGATCTTCTGAAAGTTGTTGCAACAAAATAAGAGCAACACCATTACATTGACTTCACTCGATATTTGCAAGATTTCCATTATTTGCAAATCATCCAACAAGACCGATATTTCTTAATGCAATTCAGTTTTACACTTATCTTTTTGGACCCTTTAATCTCTGATTATCACCCTTCATGACACTACTACGGAAAATATATACAACAATGGTTGTAAAAGGGATAACATCACGCGTGACCTGTCGTTGTTACGTAGGGCGTGGTTGTATATGTGCAACTTACAATCACAGTCTTACGACCGTTGTAAAAAACCTGAAGGCGCGTTGTATATGATCATTATTTCTTTAACTAATCGTGGTGGTATATACCTTTAGGATAATAACATTTTATAATGGTTATTATAAATAACCGTTGTTGAAAGTACCCTGGGTTTATTATATAATATGTAGATTGCTTGTTTTTCAATAAACCTCACAACAACATACATCCATTCAAATTGATGAAGAAGTATATAATCTGAAAATTAAACTATTCTTGAAAACCAACTTACACAAACCACTGTTTTCCAAATTGCATGTGTCTCATCATTCATTTCCCGCTCTTTAACATATAGAACGTGGTTCAATGGTCTAAGTCCTTCATCACTTCAATTCCTTCTATTATAGTTTAATTTGAATAATATCAATAAATTGTTGTGTTGTGAAAAACGATGTCATGAAACAAAGTATAAACAGTTTCTTTATGATCAAGAAACACACAAGGGTTAAGGTTAACAGAAAATCAAGAAGAACAACAAGGATTGGTTATAATTGCTATTCTTAACTTTCTCTATAAAACAGATTACAAGTACTCAAGAATAACAAATAACCCTCTCACCCTAATTAGGATTTGTCACACTTAAGATGAGAGACTAGTATGCTATTTATAATAAACCTAACATACTAAACTAATGGGCTTTTCAACAATTACCCATTACAAGCTAACTTAGGGTACAAACTAACTTAAACAATTGGACATAACAAATAGGCCCAATTCGACAACTACATACTAGAACACATATCAACTACAGCATGTAGGTCTTCAACAACAGCAGTTGAGCAGAATTCGACGACATGCTAAACCTATGTCGACAATACTAGAGTTCGATCCAATATCTCACAAATCTCTACCTTGGAAAAAACTCTATAACAATAAGAAACAAACTAGTTTTCTTCATGCAGCTTTATCAACTGCATACAGTAGAAAAACTTGCAATTGAGCAATGTCTTGGTGATCATATCAGCAACATTATGATCTGTCGAAACCTTCAGCACTTGGACTTCTCCATGCTCTATTACCCCTCTGACGAAATGCAACCTCGCATTGATGTGCTTGGTTCGCTCATGATAGGCTGAATTCTTTGACATGTGTATTGCACTTTGACTATCACATTTAACAGTGATACCTCAACCTTGAAGTTTCAGCTCCTTTGCAAAACCTTCAAGCCACATTACTTCCTTCACAACTTCAGTTAGGGCGATATATTCCACTTCAGTGGTTGATAAGGCAACAACCTTCTGAAGTGTTGCTTTCCAACTGATTGTTGTGCTAAACATAGCGAACACATATCCAGAAATAGATTTTCTTGAATCCATACAACCTGCATAATCATAGTCGACATATCCTTCGATTACTGCTTTACCATCTTCACACAAGGTTCCAACATAAATTAGGACTCTATTCAGAGACCCATTTATGTACCTTAGAATCCACTTAAATGCTTGCCAGTGAACCTTTCCAGAATTCGTCATGTACCTGCTTACAAGACTTACTGCATATGCTATGTCGGGTCTAGTACAGACCATAGCATACATCAAAGAACCCACTATATTAGCATATGGAATGTTATTCATATAAGCTCTTTCGACTTTAGTACTGGGACACAGATCTATAATCATCTTGAATTGAGGGTTTGTCGGAGTCACAACAGGCTTTGAATTTGACATACCAAACTTTTCGAGAATCTTCCGTAGGTGTGTCTCTTGAGATAAGCATAATTTCGAATGCTTTCTATCTCTTCGGATGTTAATCCCAAGAATCTTGGACGCAGCTCCCAGATCCTTCATGTCGAACTCCTTATTGAGTTCAGCCTTCACCCTCATTACATCTTCGACATTATTGCTTGCTATTAGAATATCATCCACAAAAAGCAACAAAATAACAAATGAATTACCCGGTTGAAATTTGAAGTAAACAAAGTGGTCGAACTGACTTCTAATGAAACTTATGCATGCCATGAACTTGTCGAATCTCCTATTCCACTGTCGAGGAGATTGTTTCAGTCCATATAAAGATCTCTTCAGCTTGCACACATAATCTTCCTTCCCCCTTTTGACATACCCTTCTGGTTGCCTCATCAGGATTGTTTCATCTAAATCACCATACAAGAACGGAGTCTTCACATCCATCTGTTCTAGTTCAAGGTTGAACTGTGCCACAGTGGCAAGCAATATTCAAATGGACCTGTGCTTCACAATAGGAGAGAACAAATCATTGAAGTTGGCACCTTCTTTCTGAGTGAACCCCCTAGCGACCAATCTTGCCTTGTATCTCTTCGACGCCATTCCTTCGATTCCTTTCTTAACTATGAAAATCCACATACAACTGACTAACCTGGCTCCAACAGGTTTCTTGATCTATTCCCAGGTGTTGTTATCCGAAATATATTTCATCTAATCATCCATGGCCTTCATCCATTCAGTCTTATTTTGACTCCTCATAACTTCCGTATAGTCTCTAGGTTCTTCCTCTAGAACCTCACTTGCAAAAATTAAGGCATAAGCTATAAGATCTGCATACCCAAGTCTTTGAGGTGGCTTGATGAATCTCCTCGACCTATCTCTTGACAATAGGTAGTCATCAACAGTTTTCTCAACTTCCTCAGTATCTTCTGCTTCTTCTTCAACTTCATCTGGGATACGCAATTCAGCATCAACATGCTCCACCTCAATAGGAATCTCTCCCTGTTCCAGCTCTTCGTCAGCATCATCAGTTTTCTTGAAGGTCATCCCAGCTACATTGAAAACTACATCTCGACCGGTGATACACCTCCTATGACCTGGCTCTAGGCACCATAGCCTATAACCTTTGACTCCTTCAGGGTATCCCCTAAACATGATTTTTAGAGCTCTAGGTTCGACATTGTCTTGCCTAATGTGAGCATAGGCCACACAGCCAAATACTCTCAATTTGTCGAGATCTGGTGGATGTCCCGACCAAACTTCTTCAGGTATCTTCATATCTAACTGTCATACCCCAAATTTTGACCACTAAGATTTCCCATCATTGTGCAAATCATCATCACAATGTGAATGAACCATCATGCCTCATCAAATGCCTCAAGGGTTGTTGAGCATTCACTACAATCAAAATTAGGGTTTTAAGCCCTCTCAGAGCGTTAGACAAAGGATTAATCAAGGAATGACATGATATTCAACTTGTCTAAACCTCTCAAACATCCACAATGGATCAAGAGGACTCCCACTTCAAGGATTAAGCACAAGGTTGCTCCCTTCTAGGTGGATCAAGTCTCAAGATCGCCAGTATCACCAAATTAGGGTTTTGGTCGACCAGGGCCTCTAGATGAAAAATTTCGTATGGACACAAGCCAAAGATCCAAAACACAACCTAATGTACTCCATGGAACCTCATGGACCCATTCATCAAGTCAATTTTGCCGCAGGGGATGCATTCATCAAAAATCAGGAATTAGGGTTTCTTGACCTAATTCACCCCTAAGTTGACTTTTAGGGCAAATCAAGAGCCAAGACCTCAAGAGAGGATTTGAGGGTCTCTAATGAACTATATTTATCCATTTGGGATAATGCATTGATCTAAGAAGCTTGAGCAACAAGTCTCAATTTCATCTGCACCACAATTAGGGTTTCGCGAGGAAAGTCAACTGTAACTTTGACTTTTGACCAGGACATGCTTTCAAGCCCTAGGACATGCCCCAATATACCCTATGACACCCATGGAACATGTCCATCAAGTTTGGTTTAGGTCAAGGACATGATTTCCTGAAGAATTGCACAGTTTGAAATTCATCTGATAAAAAGTCAACTGTGCACAAAAGTCAACTTTGACTTTTTGAGATTTTTCACCAAAATGGATTTTTAACCCTAAAATGATGTTAATGTATGATTTGAATCATCATTCATCAAGAAAAATCAAGAAAAGTGGGATAACTTGTAAAAGGGGTAACCATAAAAACTTAGAAATTTTTCTAAGTTAAAAATAAAGTGACAAGAGTACCAATTTTGAAGGATCATAACGCCTAAACCATAAAGCCATTTTTTTCTCATCCAAAGACGGATTTGTAGCCCTAATTACCCTCTACAAAAACTTCAACTAGACCTAAGTCCAATTCATTAAGGATTTTGAGTTATGGAGTGATCAAAATGGCTGAAAAGTGAAAATGTCACTTTTTCCAACACTTAGTGAAATTTTCACTAAGTCAGAATCTGCCTTCACTTTTTGCCAAATGTAGAGGGATTTTTCACTTAGATTCAAAAGAGATCAAAACCAAATATGTTCAAACAGTTGTTATATCATGTAAGGGCTTTCCAAAATGACCAAGAACATTGCCAAATTCCATTTGAGTCATGAGATATGACATTGGAAAGTTGCCTTGCTGAAATCTGTCAAAGGCAAGGCAGAATTTGCAACTTTGCTCGATTTGCCAAAATCAGCCAAATTCAAATGCTCCTATCCACTTGGACACATCTGAGGGTTGAATCTAAAGGGGACAATCACTGAGTCAAGCCTCCAAAGTTCATGGAACAAAGAAATAACATGTTGAACCTAGAATGGCCAAAATAGGGACAAGACTCCAAATTTGGATTGAAGCATTCAATGGAAGCATCAAGGTGGCATGAACTGAGCCATTCTCATCTGAAATCAGTCAAGACTTATCCAAGACCAAGGGAACCACAACTCTGTGCCCTAACCTCTAGTCAATGGCTAGAGGAGACTTGGATTTCCATTGGACAACATTAGACAAACTAATTACCAGTTGCCATTCACTATTCCTTGCAAAACAAACTTACTCTACTATAAATAGAGCTCAATTGTGATCATTTTGAGTACACCAAAGCCATCTAACAGATGCTTTCCTCAAAATCTCTTTCTCTTGGCAAAAATGCCTTTCTTAGCAAGGTAGCTATCGGGTTTTGAGTTTGAGAGCTTTTCCAATCAAACCAATCACTCACACACCTCACATACATCATATAGAAGTGATCCAAACACTCACATAACATCTGGAACACTGATTTCACAAAATCACCAGCCAATTGCTCAAGTTCTTCCAAATTCTCGAACTTTCCTGACTTTGATCTATTCTCGGTGAATAGCATTGCCTTGAATTTCTCGGGGTTTGGGGACCCACGGGCTTCTTAAAAGCATCGGCCTCCTCTTGGGCATCGTACAAGGACCCACAGGCTTCCTAAAAGCAACCCCGCCTCCTCTTGGGCTTAGTACAAGGACCCTACGGCTTCTTAGAAGTATTCACAGCCTCCTCTTAGGCTTCGTATAATGATCTCTTCCTCCGGGAATGATAGCCTTCTCTTGGGCTTAGTACAAGGACCCGTCGGCTTCTTAAAAGTTTCCAGCCTCCTCTTGGGCTTCGTACAAATTGTCCCGACGACCTCCTAGAGGTATAGGAGCAGAACTTAGTCATCTCCATAGAGCAGTCCTTTCAAAGAGTCTACTACTATTTCTCAAAGCATAGTACAAAAGATAAAACTCTAGACTTGGACAGTCTAACTTCCTTGAGTCTCAAAGACATTCTTAAGTGACCCCTTCGTTAAATAGGAAGGAAACCCGCAGACTCGGACAGTCTCAATACCCTTCAGATTTCCCGCTTCCTTAAAGAACAGGAATAACCCGGATCCCTGAATCAAATCCCTGAGTACAGTGTTGCTCATATAAGAACTGATTTTCTCTTTAAAATCAGTATACTGGACCTGTCACTTAACTGAACAGTCACCATAGCCTCCTCTTGGGCTTTGTACAATGATCCTCCCCAGCGGAGTCAAACAACGTTCAGCCTCTCTCTCGGGCTTTGTACGAGACACATAAAAGACTCCCTCGTTGAGTCAATTACCCCTTTCGCCTCCATCTCGGGCTTTATACGAGATACAAAAAGGTTCTTATTAAGCCAAATAAACAACAACCTCCATCTCAGGCTTTGTACGAGATACAAAAAAAAACTCCCTTGTTGAGTCAAATAGCCTCCATCTCGGGCTTTATACAAGATACCAAAAGATTCCATCGTTGAGTCAAAACCTTTTAGCCTCTCTCTCGGGCTTTGTACGAGACACATAATAGCCTCCTCTTAGGCTTTGTATAAGAAAACCACTGGTTAATCCAATTAACCTTTTAGCATCAAAGTTGTGCCTCGTTCACAGTACACAAACATCAATAACTCCTTCCTCTTCATCTAATCGCTGTAAGCGGCAAGCCTCTGGATCATCTACATCCATGCCACTGTCCCTCTTTTAGCATGAGCAATTCCTAAGGAAAGATAGCATTGCTCTACACTGAGTTAAAGTCTTCTCCTTTAGGTTAAAACCCCCTATATAGGAAATTATGGCATTACTAGGATCCGCGTATCCCGGTTAAAGTAATCCTCATATACAGTCAGTCACCCAACAGTTGTGACAAACAGACCCCCCTTTAGAGGTGACAAATTCTCTCTAAAGTTAAACCCTTTAGCTTCATATCTTGGGCTTTGAACAAGATACAAATAGACTTTTCAACTTCATATCTTGGGCTTTGAACAAGATACAAACCACCTTTTCGCTTCACGTCTTGGGCTTTGAACAAGACACCAAAACAACCATTTCCTCCCATAGAATAGGAGGAACTACGAACGCTCTGATTTCCCTGTTTCGGTAAACGGGAATACATAGGCATAAGATCGAAAGAAAAGATCTTAGCGAGCACAATCAACAAAAAATCCAAATCCCATGTCTCCATCAATCAAAAGCAGTAATTCAAAAAGCATCAGTCCTAACATCCTAATCCTTGTTCCCCGCCAGAAACCTTCTGTCTAGATAAAAACCAGTATTGGCAAAAATATAAATAACCAGTACAAAGGCACCCCCACATTGATAGCATCCGTAACCTAACAGACCGCTGTTTAAACTCAGTATGCAAAGCAGGGTTAATTGGAGACATCTATTTCCCTTCCTTCATCAGCTTTAATAGGATAAAAAATGAATCGACCTGTAGTTTTAAGCTCAACCGCAGAGAGCGACCAGCGCTTAAGAACCGCGTCCAAAATCGCTCGCTACAGAAAAATGGTGCCCACCGTGGGGCCATTCAAAGTTAGATCTAGGCACGGACTACCTTTTCACCTCTTGTGTGAAAACCACAGATTGGGGCTTCCGCCGGGGAACCCATTTTCTGTCAGGAACTTAGGATTTATAGCTTTAAAGGTCTAGGATGTTTAGGACAAATATATATACTGCTTTTCCTAATTATTATACGTGTTTATTTTTCTGCTAATGGGAATGCGTGTGATGCCGCATGTGGAAAGATTGAGTATACACTTAAGATAAGTGATGGCGACGGGGTCGACCATCAACCTCAGTGGAGGCTGACCAACGCAACCCATTCTCTCACCTAGACAATGGGCCGGTTGTTAAGTCTGAGAAGCTGAGGAGCCAAACCCTTTCGTAGTGCGGAAACTATCGGGAATAGTTGTTACGCGATACTACCCTCATTTGAGGCTGGTGATTTATTCTCGGTGAATGGAACTTACTCTAAGATTGCTCTACAACTCACTGGCGATCCGCTTGTTGTTTTGCTTTCCTGGGAGGAGCTGATGATAATGAGTACAGGTACAAAAATCACCCTAGTATAAACCTTTGGGGATGGGTAGAGCCTTGACTTCATGACAACGACCCTTTGACCCCATGTTTTTTCTATGTTTTTGTGTGCTGCATTCATCTAAAAAACATTAAAACAAAAAAAAATCTCTTCTCTTCTAGTCTCTCTGTTTTTTCAAAATAAACTAAGACTGTGATTGCAAATATCAGAGAAAAGGATTGCACTAATGGATTTCGGTAGAAGGAGAACTCACCAGTATACCTTCAAGGTTCTAAAACTAGAGGATTTGAGAAGGTTAGCGAGGATGATCACTAACCCAGAGGCTTTCAGAGCCAAGCACGGAGGTCTGCTACCACTGTTAAGAGTCCATGTGATTAAGGGAATCATGGATGCGCTCATTCAGTTTTATGATCCGGTTTATCACTGTTTCACATTCCCGGATTACCAGCTCGCACCAACGCTGGAGGAGTATTCTCACCTGATCGATCTACACATTACAGATCGAGCTCCATTTTCTGGACTGGAAGAAATTCCAAAGAATCAGACCATTGCAAGAGCAATTCATTTGGACGAGTCTGAGGTCACGACTCACCTAACTACTAAGGGTGGCATCCAAGGTTTTCCAGCCCAGTTCTTGACGAAGAAAGCCCTGTATTTCGCCAGTATAGGAAACATGACTGCTTTTGAAAGCATCTTTGTCTTGCTCACCTACGGGTTATTTTTGTTTCCCAACATTAATAACTTCGCCGATATTAACTCCATTAAGGTTTTTCTCATTGGAAACCCTGTGCCGACTTTGCTCGCAGATGCGTATCATTCTGTACACTTGGGAAATTTGTACAGCGGAGGGGAGATCACATGTTGTGTACCTCTGCTTTACAAATGGTTTATCTCTCACTTGCCTAAGTCTGTTGCTTTTTGGGATTGTAAGAGTGCCCTACGCTGGTCGTAGAAGATCATGTCTCTTACCAACTCTGATATAGATTGGTGTAATAGGATTTATGATGGAATCAAGATCATTGATCGTTGTGGAAACTTCCCCAACGTACCCCTTATAGGAACTAAGGGAGGAATCAACTACCATCCGGTATTGGTTCTTCGTCAATTTGGATACCCGATGAGACACATCCCACTGGGTGTTCATCTGGAAGGTCTTTTCTTCAAGGAAGGGGAAAATGACAGAGCACTAAAGACGGAAATAGTGCACGCTTGGAAACACGTTTATAAGAAAGGACGAGAGTCTCTGGGAAAACCAGACTGTGTCTCGGTGGAGCCTTATCTCCATTGGGTACAAACTAGAGCTCTCAAACTAAAAATGCCTTATCCTCGTTACGAAATTCTTCCGCCGAGGGAATCTGTCATATACTTCATGACGGAAACTGAAAAGCTTTAGGTTACTCTCAACAAAGTTCAACGGGAGAGAAGGTCTTGGAAGAACAAGTACCGCACCCTCGACATAGAGTGCATCAAAATACAGCAATTACTGAAAGAAAAAGATGCTCTGATTGAAATTTTGGAGCAACATGCTGTAGAAAATCAGGATGACCAAAGGAATTTGCTCGCTCCTTTCACTTGGCAAAGGAATGACAACCCAACAACGGCCCAAGAGCCCCGGTCAAAGAAAAGGAAGATACCAGAATCAGCACCTGATTTCTCTTCAGAGAGGACTCGGGACCCATTAGCTTAGGTTTCTGTTTCTGCACCTTGTAATCTACTGTATTTCCATTTCTGTAATCCTTTGAATTCAATAAAAAGGGGTTTCCCCACTGTTTGATATTTGCAATCTAATTATCGAAGTTTATTTTAATTAAACCAAAAAATAATTAATATAATCATTGCATTCATCATTCTCACATCGCGTATTCTTCTTCCCTACGAATCTCACGTTTGTGTCTCGATTCTAGAGTCAAACTGTCTCATTCATATAATACTCGGGCCAATCGTCAGAAAAAGATGGATGATCTTAAGGAAGAAAACAGAGAGCTGAAAGAAGAGATCGACGCTCTAAGAGAGGATATGAGAAAGCTTTGTAACGACATGCAAGCCATGGCAGAAGCTCAGCTACAAAGAACTGTGATGTCAGAGATCACCTCAATGCCCGTAGTGGAAAAGTATGAACCTAGGTATCAGATACCGAAAGATCGTCCTTGGGGAATGCCTGTTAACTATATCCCGAAAGGATATATTCCGCCGATCACTGAAGATCAGGGAATCACAACAGAAGCCGCTGGGCCTGAAGGTTACAAACTTCGGGAAAGCGAAGATTCCAGAGGCATACTGAAGACTCCTGAAGGTTACAAACTTCGGGAGACGCCAAGACTCACTGCCGTAGTCACGGTCCCACCCCCTGTGGTGCACACTGTCCCGGAAGGACAGATTCCACAGACACCTTCTGGTAAGAAGGAAACTATGTTTGACAGAATGGAGGAATTCCAGGAACAGTTCTTGGAAATGCAGAAGGAACTGCAAGCCATTCGTGGTCAGGATCTATTTGGAAAGGACGCCGCAGATCTCTGCTTGGTCCCAAATGTGAAAGTCCCGCACAAATTTCAAGTGCCCGACTTTGAAAAATACAAGAGTAACTCTTGCCCTCAAAGCCATCTGGTGATGTACGCTCGGCGAATGTCAGCTCAGACAGAGAATCAGGACCTACTGATTCACTACTTTCAGAATAGTTTAACCGGTGCCGCGTTAAAATGGTACATGGGTTTAAACCGTACTACGATCAGTACATTCAGAGATCTTGGTACTGCCTTCGTCCAATAATACAAATACAATTTGGACATGGCACCCGACAGAGATCAACTCAGATCAATGTCGCAAAAGGACAAGGAAACCTTTAAGGAGTATGCTCAAAGGTGGCGTGAAATTGCCGCTCAAATTTGTCCGCCTCTTGAGGAAAAAGAGATGACAAAGATTTTCTTAAAGACCTTAAGCTCATTTTACTATGACCGAATGGTTGCCAGTGCGCCCAGTGATTTCACCGAAATGGTCGGCATGGGCGTACGTCTTGAGGAAGCCGTCCGAGAAAGACGTTTGGTAAAAGACACTGGATTGACGAGCGGTACTAAAAAATACGGTAGTGCTCTCCCTAAGAAAAAAGAGCAGGATATTGGGAATATCTCTCTCGGAAAGCAAAGACGACGTTATCAATCGGTAGCAGCTGTGACTCCTGCTATCAACCCTGCGTCTATTCCTACGTATCAACCTCAGGTTGCGCAGAGCCAACCTGACCAGCAAAGGACACAACAACCTCTTCAGCAGGCTCGTCCTCTATATAATAACAACCATACAACACGGCCACCAGGATTTGATCTTATACCCGTGACGTACGCAGAACTGTTTCCATTACTACTGGCTAAGGGGCACATTCAGACTAAATCTCCTCTTACAGTACCGGAAAATCCGCCTTTTTGGTTTAAGGTGGATTAAACATGCCCTTATCATCAAGGAGGTTCAGGGCATAACATAGAGACTTGTCTCAATTTCAAGTTCGACGTACAAAAGCTTGTTTGGAGCGGGGTCTTATCCTTCAAGGATACGAATCCTAATGTTCTCACGAACCCGCTGCCTCAACACGAGAAGGATGTAGTCAATTTAATAGAAGGAGAATTTAACAATGTCTATCAAATTCACGATGTACTCTTGTTAAAAACCAATCTGGTAAAGATGCATTATAGACATAGTGGATATGGCCATGTGCCACCTCATAACTATCATCAGTGTGATATCTGCTCTAAAGACAATCAAGGATGTTCTGTAGTGCAAGCAGCTCTACAGGAACAAATGGATCTCAGATGGATCCAAGAGCACCGAGTTCGTGGAGTTAACATGGTCTACACGAATTCTAACGTCATTCAGAACCACGACATCCGTACAATGAATGTCAACTTGGTGGCGATGCACTCAAGGCAAAGGCTACATCATAATTTGCCGCGACACGATTACAGTTCCTGTCTGACTTGCTCGGTAAACAAACAGGGATGCTCTTTCATACAAGAGGCCCTCCAGCATCAGATGGATCTTGGATGGATCCAAGACTACCATGATAGGAACTACTATCAAATTAACATGGTTCAGATCTTCGATATTCGCGTGATGAATACCAACCTGGTAGAGTTACATGCTGAGCAGGTCTGAATCAGATTCTTAATATCACATGACTATCAAAGCTGTGAAGCGGGTTGTGAAAACGATCGAGGTTGTACCCTTGTCCAGGAGGCACTTCAGCACTTGTTAAATCACTGGTGGATGCCAATCTATATGGATGAAGATACTCAACAAATTAGTATCAGTAATAGAAACTCCACTCGGCGTCAAAGTCAGGATGTCCGATCAGTGGAAGCTAACCTAGTAAGGTTACATTGTATTCAAAGTGGGCGTGACCAGGTGCCACCACACAACTATGACAGTTGTAGCATCTGTTCGGAAAGTAACCAAGGGTGTTACCTTGTGAGAGTAGCTCTTCAGGGTCAGGTGGATCGTGGAGAAATTCGTCCATATCCGAGTTCTTGACCCATCAACTGGACGCCGAATTACCTTACCGATCAAGTCGAGGATGTTGTCCCAATCTCTGGTCATCCCAGGACCAGGGATACTTTTTCCATCATCCCTCTACTTGACGAGTCTAAGGTTCCCAATCGGGAACGAATTGAGATTGCTTACGATGGTCAGAAAAATCAGAAGGCTCCTATAGTCATCTATCTACCAGGACCACTACCGTATGAATTCGCTAAGGCGATCCCTTACAAATACGGTGCAACAATAATTGAAAATGGAAAGGAAATTCCATTACCCTCCATTGTGAACATTGCAGACATCAGTCGAGTAACACGGAGTGGTAGAATCTTCAACTGAGGGGTTAGGGAAGTTAACAAAGAAAAGGAACTTTAGACAGAAGCTCCCGATCTATCAGTCGGTCAATCCAGTAATCCCGACCTTTCGAAAAATAATGATGAGATGCTGAAGCTCATCCAAAGGAGTGAATACAACATTGTCGATCAGCTGTTACAGACTCCTTCAAAGATCTCGGTATTATCACTGTTACCCAGTTCAGAAGCCCACAGGGAGGCTCTACAGAAAGTCTTGGAGCAAGCCTTTGTGGAACAAGATGTAACAATCAGACAGTTCGATAGCATTATCTCTAACATCACTTCCTGTAATAACTTGAGATTTAGTGATGAGGAATTACCCGAAGAGGGTCTCCGTCATAACATGGCACTCAATATCACAGTTAACTGCCAAGACGATGCTTTAGCCAGCGTACTGGTAGACACAGGGTCAGCCCTGAATGTTATGTTGAAGTCCACTTTGATGCAATTATTATTCAAAGGGCCTCCGATGAGAGTTAGCGAGGTTGTCGTCAAAGCATTTGACGGATCCAGAAAAACAGTTATCGACGAAGTTGATCTTCCCATAACTATCGGTCCTCACACTTTCCAAGTCACTTTCCAGGTCATGGATATCTGGGAAACATACAGTTGTTTATTAGGAAGACCTTGGATACATCAGGCTGGAGCGGTCACTTCGACCCTCCACCAAAAGTTAAAGTTAGTCAAGAATGATCAACTTGTCACGGTTTGTGGGGAACAAGCCTTGCTTGTAAGCAACTTGTCATCATCTACTGGTATAAAACCCGAGGAGGTTATTGGAACTCAGTTCCAAGCATTGTCGGTAAGCAAGGACAATCAATCCCAAGGAGGAACCTCGATTTCCTCATACAAAGATGCTATCAAAGCGGTCGAGAGTACCGACACAACTGGATGGGGACAGCTTGTCATTCCTATTGACAATAAAACAAAGAATGGTCTTGGTTTTTCTATAACCTGTACCCAGACAGCTGCTAAAGATGAAAGTTTACATCCCCTTCAAAACTTCTTCCACAGTGGAGGTTTCCTTCACCCAGTGTCTCAAGCGGTTCATGCTATCAATGAGGAAGATCCCTCTGACACGGATGAAGAATGGAAGTCCTATTTGAATGAGGACAGTTATATGTCTCAGGAAGTGGTGCCTATACCATTTTGCTATCCCGCACAGAGTCCGAGGTTTATGCCAAGGTCAGATGTTGAAATGATATACGGAGATTGTGATCCGGAAGGATGTCGTGCTCCGCCGAATTCATTAGAGGAAGACACTCCGATGAAAGACAACTTTGACCACAATTACTATGGCCCAGTGAATGGTCTGCCAATGTGGCAGCCTTACCCAGGAAACTTGGGGCAAGAGGGTCAGCCGAACAATGAAAATCAGCTGACCGTCATTGAACAGAATACTTGTGTCCCCACCATGTCATGGGAGCAACACTCAGGTCATTCAGAAACTACTCAACATGAAGATGAATTTGCAATGTTTGCAGGACTTGAATTCATCAACTATGTTTTTCCCGAGGTCAACGCCATCGAGAGAAATGACTCTTCCAGTTCAAAAGAAGTGTGGGACACCTTGGGACAACCGAGTGGAAAATACGACTATATGGTCAAGTACACCGCTCCCGGAAGCTCTCGTATCAGGCTTGAAGATATCCAGCCAACTGGATGGGGAGGTACAGCTGAGAGCACCAATCCTATGCAAAATAAAATAGAGGAATCCTCCTACGACAACTCTGCCTGGGAGATAGATTCCAATGATTCTGCTCCGCCAGAAATCAGCGTCATTTCTGAAGACAAATCAAGGAAGGTGCCAGACTTTGTGATTCACCGAGGAGTTCGCCGCCAATGGGTTGCCATCGAGGTTCCGAAGGTCGTTCATCAGTCAAAGTAATTGCTATCCTTTAACCTTTCACCCTGCCCAGGTGAAACGGATGTTTTGATAGGGCTCGCTTTTTGTAAATTTCCCTCTTCGCTTTGCCCGAAGCGACAGAGTTTTGTTTTATAGGGCTGTAGTTTCAAGGATCGACTTGTTCATTAATAAAATAACGTCGTTCTGTAATTTCCGCATTAATTACTGTTTTCTCTTTTTGCTTTTTCAGAAAATGGTAATCCTAAAAAACAATTCAAATAAAAACAAGCAGCAAAATAAATACACTGCACACACTTGCATTTTCTCTATCTCTTCTAAACACGAATCATAACGTCATGCAGATTGCTTGTTTTAAACCCCGTTGAAACATAAAATCTGATGCCTTCTCCCAACTTTGAGTTCCCGGTATTTGAGGCTGAAGAAGAAGTTGACAACGAAATTCCATAAGAGATCTCCCGATTACTCAGACAAGAGGAAAGGTCCATTGAACCTCACAAAGAGCCGTTGGAAACGATAAACTTGGGTTCAAAAAAAGAGAGAAAAGAAATCAGGATTGGGGCACTGCTCAGTCCAACTGCCAGAGAGGGTTTGATAAAGCTTCTCAAAGAATTTCCCGATGTATTCGCTTGGTCCTATCAGGATATGCCAGGGTTGGATACCAGCATCGTGGAACATCACTTACCGTTAAGATCGGAATGTCCGCCAGTAAAGCAAAGGTTGAGACGGACTCATCCGGACATGGCCATCAAAATCAAAGAGGAGGTACAGAAACAGATTGACGCGGGTTTCCTCGCTACGTCTGAATATCCTCAATGGTTAACCAACATCGTACTCGTTCCCAAAAAGTACGGAAAGGTCAGAATGTGTGTCGACTACCGAGACCTGAACAAGGCTAGTCCAAAGGACGACTTTCCTTTACCACACATTGACATGCTGGTAGACAGTATAGCAAAGTTCAAAATTTTCTCCTTCATGGATGGATTCTCGGGCTATAACCAGATAAAAATGACGCCGAAAGACATGGAGAAAACTTCGTTCATTACCCCATGGGGTACCTTTTGTTACAAGGTAATGCCGTTCGGTTTGAAGAACGTCGGGGCAACCTATCAAAGGGCCATGACTACTCTGTTTCATGACATGATACATAAGGAAATCGAGGTATATGTCGATGATATGATTGCAAAATCAAAAACAGAGAGTGAACACGTTAAACACCTGTCAAAATTGTTCAATCGTTTAAGAAAATTCAAGCTCCGCTTGAATCCCAACAAGTGCACCTTCGGTGTCCGTTCAGGGAAACTACTAGGGTTCATCGTCAGCCAGAAAGGGATTGAGGTTGATCCTGACAAGGTCAAGGCCATTCAAGAAATGCCTTCTCTGAAAACTGAAAAACAAGTCAGAGGATTCTTGGGACGTTTGAACTACATCTCCAGATTCATATTCCTTATGACCGCGACATGCGCGCCGATCTTCAAATTACTCAAAAAGAAGCAGGATTGCATTTGGTCAGAAGATTGCCAGACCGCATTCGACAGTATCAAGGAATATCTGTTGAATCCTCCGATTCTATCACCTCCAGTGGAAGGAAGACCACTGATCATTTACCTCACAGTCTTAGAAGACTCAATGGGATGTGTACTTGGCCAACAAGACGAAACTAAACAGAAAGAGTCTGCCATTTACTATTTGAGCAAGAAATTCACCGACTGCGAGACTCGGTACACGATGCTTGAGAAAACTTGCTGTGCTTTGGCTTGGGTAGCCAAATGTCTTTGCCAGTACATGATTCGTCACACTACTTGGTTGATCTCAGAAATGGATCCAATCAAGTATGTCTTCGAAAAACCTGCTCTTACGGGAAGAATTGTCCGTTGGCAGATGTTGTTATCAGAATATGACATAGAGTACCACGCTCAAAAAGCCGTTAAGGGAAGTATTTTAGCCGATCATTTGGCTCATCAACCGATTGACGATCAGGAATCAATCGGGTTTGACTTCCCAGACGAAGATGTCATGTATCTAAAGATGAAAGACTGCGATGAACCGCTACTCAGTGAAGGGCCAGAACCAGGTTCCCAATGGGGACTTATCTTTGACGGAGCAGTTAATCATTATGGAAACGGAATTAGGGCAATCATTGTTACCCCTCAGGGTACCCACATTCCTTTCACTGCTAGACTTACGTTCAAGTGTACAAACAACGAGGCCGAATACGAAGCTTGTATTATGGGTCTCGAGGAAGCGATTGATTTAAGGATCAAAAACTTGGACGTATATGGCGACTCAGCCTTGGTCATCAATCAGATAAAAGGAGATTGGAACACATACCAATCAGGATTGATTCCTTACAAAGACTATGCAAGAAGGTTGCTACCTTTCTTCAATAGAGTCGAGTTTCACCACATCCCCCGTGATGAGAATCACATGGCTGGTGCATTAGCCACGCTCTCTTTTATGATTAGTGTAAGTCAATGGAATGACATACCTAAGATCGACATAATGCGCTTTGAACGGCCCGCTTACGTCTTCACGATTGAAGTAGTCATAGATGATAGACCTTGGTATCACGAGATCAAATGCTTCCTTCAGAAACAAGAGTACCCATCTGGGGCACTCAGAAAAGACAGGAAAACCCTCAGAAGATTGGCTGGAAACTTCTTCCTGAGCGGTGACACTCTCTATAAGATAAATTTTGACATGGTCTTGCTCCGATGCGTCGACAGACCAGAAGCAGACATGCTTATGAAAGAAATTCATGAAGGATCCTTTGGCACTCATGCCAACGGACACACAATGGCGAGAAAAATTCTGAGAGCAGGGTACTATTGGTTTACCATGGAATCCGACTGCTACAAGTACATGAGGAGGTGTCACAAGTGTCAGATATACTCCGATAAAATTCATGTACCGCCATCACATCTCAAAGTTCTCTCTTCCCCGTGGCCTTTTTCCATATGGGGAATCGACATGATTGGCTTGATCGAACCTAAGGCTTCAAACGGACATCGGTTCATCCTGGTAGCCATTGATTACTTCACCAAGTGGGTCGAAGCAGCATCATACGCTAATGTAACCCGACAAGTGGTGGTCCGATTTATCAAAAACAATATCATCTGCCGTTATGGTGTTCCAAACGAGATCATTACTGATAATGGATCTAACTTGAACAATAAGATGATGAAAGAGTTGTGTGCAGAGTTCAAAATCGAACATCATAACTCATCTCCCTACCGACCAAAGATGAACGGAGCGGTAGAAGCGGCTAACAAGAACATCAAAAAGATCGTTCAAAAGATGGTTGTAACCTACAAAGACTGGCACGAGATGCTACCCTTTGCTCTTCACGGTTATCGCACATCTGTTCGCACTTCAACAGGGGCTACCCCTTTCTCTCTAGTGTATGGCATGGAGGCAGTTCTCCCCATAGAAGTAGAGATCCCATCAATCCAAGTACTGATAGAAGCTAAGCTCACCGAAGCTGAATGGTGTCAAAGTCGACACGACGAACTGAATCTGATCGAAGAGAAGCGAATCACGGCACTATGCCATGGTCAGTTGTATCAACAGAGAATGAAGAGGGCGTTTAACAAAAAGGTCCGACCTCGTGTCTTCAGAAAAGGAGACCTCGTGCTCAAGAAGATACAATCGTTTCTCACTGATTCTCGGGGCAAGTGGACTCCGAATTATGATGGCCCCTATGTGGTCACGAAAGCTTTCTCAGGCGTCGCCTTGAGACTTGCAACCATGGACGGAGAGGAATTTGCCTACCCCACGAATGTTGATGTAGTCAAGAAATACTTCGCCTATACTAAAAAAAAAACGTCTCGGTGGATTGAAAACCCGAAAGGGCGGTCCAGGAAAAAGTTAGAGACAAAATAACAAAAAAAATCATCCCGGTGGATTGGAAACATCACAGTACAATCCAGGCAAAATTAGGGATAATGGCAAGTAACTATGTTCAACTGAGGCAAGTCCCTCAGCAGCAGCAGTTATACCATCCATTGGAGGAAAACTCCAGTCAAGGTCATCTTCGACAGAAGCTCAGGATGTCCCGAATTCAAAGTTGGTAGAAGGATAGTGGTCGTTATGTTTCAACGTAGCCCTTTTCCCTGTAAATTACCATTTTCTAACTTTGTATATACTCTTTGGAATCACGCGTTTGGTTGATCTCCATTTTATCAATAAAATTTGAGCCTTTTTGCTTTTGTTTGTAATTCTTATTTGTTTTAGCTTTACAGAACGACGTTGTTAACATGATTAACGACTCTTGAAATAAAACAAAAATGAATTTACTTGATAAAACTTTTTCTGCTTTTAAAATAAAGATGGCAATTTCTTTTGACTATTGAACATCAAAAGAACATCAATCGCTTCTCCAGAAGTAGGCAAACTTCAAAGTGCAGAATCAAAGTGCTCCTTCTAACCCAGTACGCCTGAATGAAGGGATCAACTGTGTCAGGGACCTTGTTTCATCTGACACCCCTCGGCCGAGTTCTTATCTCCTAAGCCCGATCAACGGTATTCCCCACAGGGACTATCTCTCCTAAGCAAGGTGGAATTGCTATCTTGAACCAGCGATATCTCTACACGCCCCGCGATGGCCGAGTATCCAGTCATGTTCATCTTTTAGTTTGTGTGTCGCGTCAGTTTTGTCAGCATAGACATACATGCATTATTGATTTGCATTCGCATTCATATTGCATCAATATCACTCTAGTCGGTCTTGTCCCCTAGTGATAAAAGTTCTCTCAATCGAGTTGTCAACCCTTTCCTCGTCAGGAAGTGCGGCGTCTGAACAATCTCTCTCCTCCAGTTTATTTCTGGAATGAAGTTGGCTCCTCGACCACTTTGATAACTTGAACCTCTGAAAAGCCAGAGGAACCTTCAGTCAACATCACTCTTCGCCATTGAAGATGATATCCTTGCTTTCCCGGATTAAGGAAAATCCACAGAGAAAGCCTCCTAAGCAGAGATTTGGCAGTACAGCTTCCATTCTCTGAAAAGATCGCTGATGAAAAGGTCATCGGCACCTCAAAATTGGACCCCATCACATGGCATTTCTCCGGGAAGATCCCGAGAAAAGTATGATGTAAGATCCCAAGTGGAAACAGTCTCTCAAGAGACTCGCTTTCCCCCAGTAAAATCGACAAATGGCATCTCCAAACAGAGAAGTTTGTGTACCTTTACTATTCAGACGACTGGGTTCCCCAACAAGTCTGACATCGAAACTTTTTCCACTCAAATGGCATCTCCCCAGGAAAATTTAGCGAGAAGTTTGAGGAAAACCGCTACAAATAACGTCCCTTGTCAATAAAGTTTATTGACAAAAGAAACTAAGACCAGTTCCTTGGTAGGAAACCAGGATCGGGGGGAAGTTTATTTCAGCAACTGAGACCAGTTCCTTGGTAGGAAACCGGGATCGAGGGGAAGTTTACAACAGAAACTGAGACCAGTTCCTTGGTAGGAAACCAGGATCGAGGGGAAGTTTATTTCCGCAACTAAGACCAGTTCCTTGGTAAGAAACCGGGATCGACGGGAAGTTTACCTTTTCTAAGCATCATTGCTTAGCAAAAGAAGATGGATGTGATCCGCCATTCATAACCATAATCAAAATTTCGGGTATTCCGATATTTAATCCTCTTGCACCCCGAATGCCCGAATACCTTCGTCATTCACACCTTCATGTCCAAGAAGATTAAATAGGGGCATCTGTCATACCCCAAATTTTGACCACTAAGATTTCCCATCATTGTGCAAATCATCATCACAATGTGAATGAACCATCATGCCTCATCAAATGCCTCAAGGGTTGTTGAGCATTCACTACAATCAAAATTAGGGTTTTAAGCCCTCTCAGAGCCTTAGACAAAGGATCAATCAAGGAATGATATGATCTTCAACTTGTCTAAACCTCTCAAACATCCATAATGGATCAAGAGGACTCCCACTTCAAGGATTAAGCACAAGGTTGCTCCCTTCTAGGTGGATCAAGTCTCAAGATCGCCAGTATCACCAAATTAGGGTTTTGGTCGACCAGGGCCTCCAGATGAAAAATTTCGTCTGGACACAAGCCAAAGATCCAAAACACAACCTAATGTACTCCATGGAACCTCATGGACCCATTCATCAAGTCAATTTTGCCTCAGGGGATGCATTCATCAAAAATCAGGAATTAGGGTTTCTTGACCTAATTCACCCCTAAGTTGACTTTTAGGGCAAATCAAGAGCCAAGACCTCAAGAGAGGATTTGAGGGTCTCTAATGAACTATATTTATCCATTTGGGACAATGGATTGATCTAAGAAGCTTGAGCAACAAGTCTCAATTTCATCTGCACCACAATTAGGGTTTCGCGAGGAAAGTCAACTGTAACTTTGACTTTTGACCAGGACATGCCCCAATATACCCTATGACACCCATGGAACATGTCCATCAAGTTTGATTTAGGTCAAGGACATGATTTCCTGAAGAATTGCACAGTTTGGAATTCATCTGATAAAAAGTCAACTGTGCACAAAAGTCAACTTTGACTTTTTGAGATTTTTCACCAAAATGGATTTTTAACCCTAAAATGATGTTAATGTATGATTTGAATCATCATTCATCAAGAAAAATCAAGAAAAGTGGGATAACTTGTAAAAGGGGTAACCATAAAAACTTAGAAAATTTTCTAAGTTAAAAATAAAGTGACAAGGGTACCAACTTTGAAGGATCATAACTCCTAAACCATAAATCCATTTTTTCTCATCCAAAGATGGATTTGTAGCCCTCATTACCCTCTACAAAAACTTCAACTAGACCTAAGTCCAATTCATTAAGGATTTTGAGTTATGGAGTGATCAAAATGGCTGAAAAGTGAAAATGTCACTTTTTCCAACACTTAGTGAAATTTTCACTAAGTCAGAATCTGCCTTCACTTTTTGCCAAATGTAGAGGGATTTTTCACTTGGATTCAAAAGAGATCAAAACCAAATATGTTCAAATAGTTGTTATATCATGTAAGGGCTTTCCAAAATGACCAAGAACATTGCCAAATTCCATTTGAGTCATGAGATATGACATTGGAAAGTTGCCTTGCTGAAATCTGTCAAAGGCAAGGCAGAATTTGCAACTTTGCTCGATTTGCCAAAATCAGCCAAATTCAAATGCTCCTATCCACTTGGACACATCTGAAGATTGAATCTAAAGGGGACAATCACTGAGCCAAGCCTCCAAAGTCCATGGAACAAGAAATAGCATGTTGAACCTAGAATGGCCAAAATAGGGACAAGACTCCAAATTTGGATTGAAGCATTCAATGGAAGCATCAAGGTGGCATGGACTGAGCCATTCTCATCTGAAATCAGTCAAGACTTATCCAAGACCAAGGGAACCACAGCACTGTGCCCTAACCTCTAGTCAATGGCTAGAGGAGACTTGGATTTCCATTGGACAACATTGGCCAAACCTACTTACCAGTTGCCATTCACTATTCCTTGCAAAACAAACTTGCTCTACTATAAATAGAGCTCAATTGTGATCAGTTTGAGTACACCAAAGCCATCTAACAGATGCTTTCCTCAAAATCTCTTTCTCTTGGCAAAAATACCTTTCTTAGCAAGGTAGCTATCGGGTTTTGAGTTTGAGAGCTTTTCCAATCAAACCAATCACTCACACACCTCACATACATCATATAGAAGTGATCCAAACACTCATATAACATCTGGAACACTGATTTCACAAAATCACCAGCCAATTGCTCAAGTTCTTGACAGTTTTGCAGTTGAGGTGCCATCTTCAACTCCAAACCATTTCAATCCATTCCAAGCACTCAGACACATCACTTGGCACCTAGGGAAGCTATACACATCATTGGAACCAAGTTGTAACACCTCCAACACAAATCACGATCACCAGCTGCAAGTGGTAAGCATTAGCTCTTCTAACTCTATGATCCATGCAATTTTTGCTGCACAATAATTTGGCCATATGTTCATAATCATGCATGGAATGTTTTCCCTCAATTAATTGCATTGTTTGAATCGTGTATCAAAAATCCTAGCCTTCATGCAGAAATTAGGGTTCTTGAGGATTTTTCATGATTTCTTGTTATATGTTTAATTTAAATGAAATTAATGGACATAGACATGATCGTGAGGTTGAGACGAGCATAATGATATGTGGATTGCATATTATAATCAAGTATTTAGGGAGATTGGATAGAAAATGCAAATATGAGAATCTCAGAACACGCGCGTGTTCTTCAGCTTGTTCTTGGCGCCATTTTTAGAAATTCAAATATTTGAATTTTGTGATTTTTATTTAATTGATTCAAAAATTAATTTCTCTCTGAGTTTTAATGATTTTGAGTTGATTCTTTTTTTAATAATTCACAAAAATGTTAAAATATTTTATTTTATCAAAAAATCCCAAAAATATTATTTATTTCATATAATTGATATTTTTGCAAAGAATTAATATTTTAATTATTTTTGACATTTTAAATATTTTTTCTACATTGATTTTGCAACTTTTAATGCTTTCTAATTATTTTGTAGGTCAATACTTAATTTTTGAAGCATTAATCCAAAATCACAATTTGTTTTTCATATGTTAAATAATTTTGATCATTTTTAATTGAATTTTTAGTCAATTAAATACATTTTTTAAAACAAATTAGGGTTTTTGGATTAATTCAACCCTCATAAATCATTTTCAAATCACTTTGGGCCTCTTGAGAGAGTGTAAGACCCAACCCACTTGTACAGAAATATTTTGGGCCTCATTCGTTGTATAAGTCCCTCTGTACATTTTCAAATAAACGGCACGATCATCGCCTTTTGAAAAATAACCTTGGGCCTCTCCTTGAGCTATAAGACTCATTCAAAAACACTTTGGGCCTCTAATAGAGTGTAAGACCCAATCCCCTTTTAACCAAAACATTTTGGGCCTCACTTATTGTATAAGTCCCTCCGCGTTAAAAGAAAACCTCGGCACGATCGCCATTTTAAACGGAAAAATCATCTGGGCCTACCCTCATGTTATAAGCCCCACTCTTTTTCTTTAAACCCTCTGGGCCTCTTGAGAGAGTGTAAGACCCAACCCCCTTGTACAGAAAACATTTTGGGCCACAGTCACTTGTATAAGTCCCTCTGTACAAATTCAAAATAGTGCGCTCACTGATAAAACCCTGGGCCTCTCCTTGAGCTATAAGCCCCAAATCTTTCTTTTTCAAAGTACTTTCTCCTTTGATTTTCAATATACTATTGTTTTCAATCTTTCTTTGTTGAAAAACTAACCAAACAGCATGGAAGCTCTACAACCGAGTAAGTGGTTATTGCTTTCATTTACCGCTTTCATATATATATAACTGTATTGTGGGGTTGTTTCATTGTAAGTCTTCTTTCATAAACTCATATCAACTGTGTAATAATAGTATAGATATTTAGAGTTTCCCCGGCAACTACGTCTAGTACTAGGTAAAAGTCATTTCTCTTAGAAATAGTCTAAACTAGATCCCCATAGGATTACCAGACACAGTCTTCCCTCCTCTTGGGGTTAAACAATATGGAGATATGAAAGGCAGCATTCTCTGTGAACCCTTTCATAGACTGTCACTCGTAGAAGTTGTCAAAGAAACTCTATTCCCCAGAGATGATCTTTTCTCCGTGAATGGCATCTCTTGAGTTTCTTCCAAATTCTCGGACTTTCCTGACTTTGATCTATTCTCGGTGAATAGCATTGCCTTGAATTTCTCGGAGTTTGGGGACCCACAGGCTTCTTAAAAGCACTTGTCAAGAGACTCTACTCCCCAGAGATGATCTTTTCTCCGTGAATGGCATCTCTTGAGTTTCTTCCAAATTCTCGAACTTTCCTGACTTTGATCTATTCTCGGTGAATAGCATTGCCTTGAATTTCTCGGGGTTTGGGGACCCACGGGCTTCTTAAAAGCATCGGCCTCCTCTTGGGCATCGTACAAGGACCCACAGGCTTCCTAAAAGTAACCCCGCCTCCTCTTGGGCTTAGTACAAGGACCCTACGGCTTCTTAGAAGTATTCACAACCTCCTCTTAGGCTTCGTATAATGATCTCTTCCTCCGAGAATGATAGCCTTCTCTTGGGCTTAGTACAAGGACCCGTCGGCTTCTTAAAAGTTTCCAGCCTCCTCTTGGGCTTCGTACAAATTGTCCCGACGACCTCCTAGAGGTATAGGAACAGAACTTAGTCATCTCCATAGAGCAGTCCTTTCAAAGAGTCTACTACTGTTTCTCAAAGCATAGTACAAAAGATAAAACTCTAGACTTGGACAGTCTAACTTCCTTGAGTCTCAAAGACATTCTCAAGTGACCCCTTCGTTAAATAGGAAGGAAACCCGTAGACTCGGACAGTCTCAATACCCTTCGGATTTCCCGCTTCCTTAAAGAACAGGAATAACCCGGATCCCTGAATCAAATCCCTGAGTACAGTGTTGCTCATATAAGAACTGATTTTCTCTTTAAAATCAGTATATTGGACCTGTCACTTAACTGAACAGTCACCATAGCCTCCTCTTGGGCTTTGTACAATGATCCTCCCCAGCGGAGTCAAATAACGTTCAGCCTCTCTCTCAGGCTTTGTACGAGCACATAAAAGACTCCCTCGTTGAGTCAATTACCCCTTTTGCCTCCATCTCGAGCTTTATACGAGATACAAAAAGGTTCTTATTGAGCCAAATAAACAACAGCCTCCATCTCAGGCTTTGTACGAGATACAAAAAAAAACTCCCTTGTTGAGTCAAATAGCCTCCATCTCGGGCTTTATACGAGATACCAAAAGATTCCATCATTGAGTCAAAACCTTTTAGCCTCTCTCTCGGGCTTTGTACGAGACACATAATAGCCTCCTCTTAGGCTTTGTATAAGAAAACCACTGGTTAATTCAATTAACCTTTTAGCATCAAAGTTGTGCCTCGTTCACAATACACAAACATCAACAACTCCTTCCTCTTCATCTAATCTCTGTAAGCGGCAAGCCTCTGGATCATCTACATCCATGCCACTGTCCCTCTTTTAGCATGAGCAATTCCTAAGGAAAGATAGCATTGCTCTACACTGAGTTAAAGTCTTCTCCTTCAGGTTAAAACCCCCTATATAGGAAATTATGGCATTACTAGGATCTGCGTATCCCGGTTAAAGTAATCCTCCTATACAGTCAGTCACCCAACAGTTGTGACAAACAGACCCCCCCTTTAGAGGTGACAAATTCTCTCTAAAGTCAAACCCTTTAGCTTCATATCTTGGGCTTTAAACAAGATACAAATTGACTTTTCAGCTTCATATCTTGGGCTTTGAACAAGATACAAACCACCTTTTCGCTTCACGTCTTGGGCTTTGAACAAGACACCAAAACAACCATTTCCTCCCATAGAATAGGAGGAACTACGAACGCTCTGATTTCCCTGTTTCGGTAAACGGGAATACGTAGGCATAAGATCGAAAGAAAAGATCTTAGCGAGCACAATCAACAAAAAACCCAAATCCCATGTCTCCATCAATCAAAAGCAGTAATTCAAAAAGCATCAGTCCTAACATCCTAATCCTTGTTCCCCACCAGAAACCTTCTGTCTAGATAATAACCAGTATTGGCAAAAATATAAATAACCAGTACAAAGGCCCCCCCACATTGATAGCATCCGTAACCTAACAGACCACTGTTTAAACTCAGTATGCCAAGCAGGGTTAATTGGAGACATCTATTTCCCTTCCTTCATCAGCTTTAATAGGATAAAAATGAATCGACCTGTAGTTTTAAGCTCAACCGCAGAGAGCGACCAGCGGTTAAGAACCGCGTCAAAAATCGCTCGCTACACTAACACAGTCGAAGGACATCTGTTTATCAAATATGTAGTTGTGGAAACAATCTCGGCCCAAAACACCTTTTTTAACCCAGCACTAGTCAACATGCATCTAACTCTTTATAAAATAGTTCAATTAAACCTTTCTTCCAAACCATTTTGTTTCCCCAATTCAACCAAACCCCTTTCACTAACATGGCCAAATCTCATGTGCCAAATTTTTGTCTTCGACAAAGGTTTCGTGCATGCAACATTTGTCGAACCACTTATAACTTCAGCCTCAAGGGTATACAAGCCCTGTTTCATCACGCCTCTCAAAACTTCCTTCGACCTCTTCATGACTCTTAGGATACTTTTCTCTCTTTGAAAAACATATTCCTTCTTGTCGAATTCACCAAGAGAAATCAAATTTCTCTTCAAATCAAGTACATACCTGACATCAGTCAATAGCCTTATTGACTCATCATGGAGCTTGAATCTCACAGATCCAATACCTGCAATTTTGCAAGCCTTATTATTTCCCAGTAGCACCGATCCATCATCTTAATCACACAATTCTTCAAACACGTCTTTGTTTGGAGTCATGTGCCAAGTGCAACCTGAATCCATAATCCACTCCTTTCTTGAGTCGCTGATTGGAACCACCAGGACATCAGATGACTCGAAGTCATCTTGAACAATGACTGCATTGCCATTATCCTTACCTCTATGATCTTTCAGGCATTCAGGGAACACCTTTTTTGTGTGACCCTCCTTCTTACAGTGATAACATCGAATACCAGATGCCTGGCCACTATAAGACTTCTGTAGACTTTTACGTTTCTTCTTATCGAACTTACCTTCCTTTCGCAAGAATTTTACCCTAATGGCCAAACCTTCACCAACCGTCAAATGTTTATGCTCCTTTCGTTCATTCAAGTCCTTAGAATACAAGGCTGATTGAACTTATTCAAAGCTCAGGGACTCCCTTCCATACAGGAGAGTGTTTTTGAAATGAGCATGTGTTCTGGGCAAAGCGCACAACAATAACAATGGTGCTTGATCTTCATCATCGATCTTCACATCAATATTTTCAAGATTAAGAATCAGCTTGTTGAACATATCCAACTGCTCAGCCAACACTTTTTCTTCACTCATCTTGAATGAATACAAAGTTTGCTTCAGGTAGAGTCGATTCACCAGAGATTTGGTCATGTACAAACTTTCAAGTTTCAACCATAACCCCGATGTCGTAGTCTCCTTTATTACCTGTTAAAGAACCTTATCACGAAGACTCAACAATATTACACTATGGGCTTTCTTTATCATAGTCGTCATTTTAGTTTCCGTTAATGCAACGTTCATGGCTGCCTCTCCTTTCAACGCTTCCAAACAACCCTGCTGAACCAATTGGGCTTTCATTTTCAAGCGCCACAGACCAAAGTTGTTCACTCCGTTGAACTTTTCAATCTCATACTTTGTTGAAGGCATCTCTCTCCATGCTCATCGCACGAATTTGTTGTGAAAAATGATGTCTTGAAACAAAGTATAAACAGTTTCTTTATGATCAAGAAACACACCAGGGTTAGGGTTAACGGAAAATCAAGAAGAACAACAAGGATTGGTTATAACTAGTATTCTTTACTTTCTCTATAAAACATATTACAAGTACTCAAGAATAAAAAATAACCCTCTCACCCTAATTAGGATTTGTCACACTTAAGATGAGAGACTAGTATGTTATTTATAATAAACCTGACATACTAAACTAATGGGCTTTTCAACAATTACCCATTACAAGCTAACTTAAACAATTTGACATAACATGCCCAATTCGACAACTACATACTATAACACATTTCGACTACAGCGTGTAGGTCTTCGACAACAGCAGCTGAGCAGACTTCGACAGCATGCTAAACCTGTGTCGATAACACTAGAGTTCGATCCAATATCTCACATGTTGTTATTCAAATTAAACTATAAGAGAAGATATGGATGTGTTGAAGGAATCGGGTCATTGAACCACATCCTATATGTTAAAGAGCAGTAGATGAATGGTGAGACGAATACAATTCGGAAAACATTGATTGATGTAAGTTGGTTTTCAAATAATACTTAATTTTCAGATTATAAGTTTCTATGTCAATTTAAATTAAATGTATTTTCTGTTCTAGCCAAAAATGGTTAGAACACCAAAAGTGCTAGTCTTCAACCTTAGGGTAAAGAAGACTATGATGTCTATACTATTTGAGTATATTTGGGGATTTGGAAGCTATATAAGTGTATGTATGTTGTCCCAAGATGCTGGTCTTGCTTAACCCTCATGCGAGAGCCCCTCAGTATGTGGTGTATATGTCTGCTTTATGAACGTCGCAGAGCCCCCTCTCTGGATTCCTAGAGGACCTTTTATATAGTGTTCTCTGGCCTAATGACCATTAATCCGCTTTCATAACGTTTGTACCCATCCATAAGTACTGTAACGTCATGTGTAACCGCATGTTTAATGGTTTGTAACCGCCAGCCATTGAGTTTTGTAACTGAACAGGATAACCAACCAACTTGTCTATTACAGCTCGGCCAGGTACAACTCGGCTAGGTACAACTCGTCCAATACAGCTCGGTCAGGTACAACTCAGCCAGGTACAACTCGGCCAGATAGCTAGGCCAGAGACCCAACTCGGCCAGATAGTTAGGCCAGGTACTCAACTCGGCCAGATAGTTAGGCCAGGTACTCAACTCGGCCAGATAGCTAGGCCAAGTACTCAACTCTGCCAGATAGTTAGGCCAGGTACTCAACTATATTTATACCCGGTCTTGGTCGACTATACATCTCAACTAGGAAAATATATTTAGCATGTACATAAGCCCCCCGAATACGAATTCTGATCTAGAATGTAGTATTCGGTCATCGGGAAATTTTGGATATATTTGAAATGTGTCGTGTTGTAACCCGATCTTCTTCCCATACCCTTACGTGGTCTGAATTTTGTAAAAGTTTTTTGTATTCCCATAGCTATTCACTTATGGCCTCATGCGATTTTAGTACCTTATAGGTACGCATTATGCCTAAGTCAGAGATACATCTTACCCGACTTTTGTGTATGTAAAGGGCCCAATTACTCTGATTATACTTATGCTTACCGAGGTCTTTCATTCTATTTGGCCAGTCACTGACTAGACTATCTTCGATAGTATCACAAAGTAGTGAGATTAATGTTTGTTTATCCTTGACTTTTGAGTCGATTGGACAAAGGTCTTTGTTTTAACCCGGAATTTTGCCTTACTTGAGGAATTTCAATATGCGTCTGGAGCCCCTTTGGGATTTATCTGAGTTCGTATCTTGGTTTAGATACAATATCCAGGGGTGTATATGCTAAGTCTCCCTGAGCATGAAACCCTCAGGAAAGAAGTGTTCGGATACGACTAGTACGGCAATATTCATGGTTGTTCACATAAAAGCTTTTATTGAGTTTAATATCTTTCATTGGGGGTTTTTCTCAAACATCTTTATTTAGAGTCCCAAGCGGCTTTTAGACTCAGTTCGCTTATCTTTATCCTTGGGTGTTTTATCTCGGGATATAGGCGAAATCTTTTGGGTACAAAGTTTACTGAAGTGAAGTACTTTGTCCGGGTTGTAACGTGACCGAGAGAGTTCGTCTGCTAATTTCTCGGGTTTTGTTGTAAGTGCCTGAATACTTATGGCGTGATCTATTCCAATCTGGGTCTCCTAGGTACGAAGCCCACAAGAGTAAATGTCCTTATATGATACTTGGCTTTACGTCACCTTTGACTGATTTATGAAATCAGTAATGGTGCTTCTTTTAAGCCCCCCAAGCCTGTCTGAGGTTGGGCGATCATCCACTTATTCATATATTCGAGCTAATGAGCCTCAAGCAAACTTCGTTGAGTCTGGCAGTTACCGCAATGGGTTTTGTCCATTTGGTTTAAAAGACTATTTGCCATTAAGGTGGGAATTATTTCACTGGTGATCAAATGAAAGCCCCAGATTTTATTAGATGATGGTCAAAGGTTTATTAACTTTATCGGGCCTAAAGCATACCAAAATAGTCGAGGATCCGTGGTATTTGACCGTTTTGTAGAACTCAACTCTTATATGAGGAGTGCCATTAGTGTCGAATAGAGACCCTAAGGCGTATGACTATGACTTTTGCCTGCGGGCTTTGTACTTTGAACTTCCCTTTGTGGTCTTTATAATCGTATTATCATTTTGCTTATATTTGCTTTTGACAATATCATTTTGTTTTTTTCATTCTTAAAATAATCTCGCATATACCTTAGCCCCTCGAGCACTAAGTCGATTAGACTTTAAGTGTCCGATTATAGAGTATCGGGTATTATTTTCGCCTTTTTTGCTTAGTTTGATTTTTTAAGACTTTTTGGATAGCTCATCACGAGGATAACTATTATTTAAGAAGCCCCAAGCTATTACGTGCGTATAGCCTTGACACTTTTGAAAGTCCTGAAATCGTATAGGCTTAGGCACCGATTATGGTATAGACTCGGGTGTCTCTTTTGTCAGAGACTTGTTCTTAGTTCTTTATAAATCTTTGGCAGTTGGTCATGAATGACTTTGATACCCATGAGCCCCAAGTTTCTTTTGGTGTGCTTAGGCCTAGATGTTTCATTATTTTCATAATTGATTATCCGGCCTGTGCGCACGAAACGAGTAGACACATTTATAAGTGTTTGTTCAACCCGTGTACGCGGAACAAGTCAACACGTTTATGGGTGACCTATGTACGTGGAGCAAGTCAACACGTTTATAGAAGTTTAATCAACCCTTGTACACAGAGCGTTTATGGGCGACCTATTTACGCGGAGCAATTCAACACGTTTTATAGGAGTTTAATCAACCCTTGTACGCGGAGCGTTTATGGGCGACCTATGTACGCGGAACAAGTCGACACGTTTTATAGGAGTTTAATCAAACCTTGTATGCGGAGCATTTATGGGTGACCTATGTACGCGGAGCAAGTCGACACATTTTGTAGGAGTTTATTCAACTCGTTCATGGGCGACCTATGTATGCGGAGCAAGTCAACACATTTATAGGAGTTTATTCAACCCGTTCATGGGCGACCTATGTATGCGGAGCAAGTCAACACATTTATAGGAATTTATTCAACCCGTTTAGGGGCGACCTATGTATACGGAGCAAGTCAACACATTTATAAGAGTTTAATCAACCCATTCATGGGCGAAAGTTGTTTATGGGGAGTTCTAAACTTCATTCCGACTTTGCACCTGAAAAAATAGTTTGAGAGTTTTCGGTTAGTAATAATTTTTCTATCTTTGTGTTACATTCTTTCTCATATGAGACAAGTGGTCTTTGTCTTCCATGCTTTTGACTTCTAGCGTCTTGGTTTCTTCTTAATATAATGTGTGACGGGGTGTCGAATTTTTCTTGAGAGTTTAGTTTCTTCCATATAAGACCTCCTCCTGTTCCGAGCTCATCCTATTTTATTTAAAAACTAAACACGAGTAGGGTGACTCCTTCCCACGCAGGGGAAAAAGTACGACACCCGTTACTTAAAGTAAGCTCTAAGTGTTTCTTAGAAGTTATTACAAATGGTGGAGAAATTGGTTCTCCTTATCTTACTAATAGTAATATTTAAGGTATACATTTCTTACTTATCCATATGAAATTTTGAGATATCAAGGTGCAAACACAGTATGATATAATATAAGATAGGAAGCTTTAATTTTTCCCATAGTTAAAAGTCAGTCCACCAGCAGGTTGAGAATTTGACTTCTCTCAAAACTCTTTGGTTTGCCTCGTCAAGAACTTGAGCTTTTCACACTCTGCAGTTTATTTCAGAATTCTTGCTGCAAATGCTACTTTCCTTTTAATGACGGTTTTATCGCTGCAGCTGTTCAACTTGGTGCTCCCGTTAGTAAATTGGCATAATGTAAAGAAAACAACTATTTGCACTCACAATCCACATTAACATCCCCTTTGATTCTACCTTTAAGTTGATAAAATTACTTTTGGAAGGCATACTAGAGCATTTCCAACGTGAAGGACAACACCCCGGGGATTAACTATTCATTACCACCTTGCAACATATATAATATATTTTTGACATAAACTACCTGATAGTAACATTTGAAATATGATTATTGTGTATATATACACCTCTGATTTCAGGGTTATCTCAAGTAATAACCAAACTTAATTAGTGCCAGCATAATATCCATAATAAGTATATATTATATATTGGTTTTGTATGTAGACCATTCAAATTCCTATTGCTGGATGTGTGCGTCAGTTTCCATGTGATACGAGCATTCAAGTTGGAATGGCAATGGTTGTGGTGGAAATTGCCATTACCTCCATATATATCTGTTATGTTGAAAAGTCATTATTGACCATGACATTTTCAACCATATTTTTGAGACACTACGCCAGCAACTTCTACACAGGAATTCACATGCAATGGAGACATTGGCTTATAATCATCTTATATCTAATGTCCAACATAACTCGGCCATGCACAATTCGGCCAGATAGCTAGCCCTGGTACACAACTCAGCCAGATAGCTAGCTCAGGTACATAACTCGGCCAGATAGCTAGGTCTGGTACACAACTCGGCCAGATAGCTAGGCCTGGTACACAACTCGGCCAGATAGCTAGGCCTGGTACACAACTCGGCCAAATATTTTACAGAAAAACATCAAATGTAACCGATCGATACCAGATTAATCATCCGAATTATCTATAGATTAAGGATGTTTCCAATTAATCAAAACAACAGAAACAACTAGAATGATTATGTGAAACTTGTCTGAGTAAAAGTCGTGGTCATAGACTGAAATTAAATTGGATCCTAGCATGAGCGTTGTCGCGGTGATTCACGGAATCTTGCTAGAACGCCGGAAGGAATGACGTGCGATACTGAGGCTGTTGACATATGATCTTATATCAACATTGGTGGTCCAACATTGCAAGTCTCACCCTAAATAGGTGAAATCAGACTTCTCATACTGTGATGGTATAACCTCCTTCGTCATTGTGACTCCTAGATCGTTTACGGATTTCAAGCCCCGGTGGTGAGGACACTTCGTCGATGTTCATTGCGTTTTAACTGACCGATTCCCTAGTAATTTTCAAGGAAACATCATTACTTTTTGAATTCTTCATAAAGCGCAAATGGAGGGGACTTCCTCATTGTTGTGGCGGCGACCTCTTAGGGATTATAATGGATACATCAGATTTGGAAGCTCTGTCGCCTTCGTAAACGCTATGACCTTTGCCATGGTACTTTGGCTTAGGGTTCCGGAAGTGACAATGTGCGCTGCTTATAACATGAATATGGGTATAGAAACTGGAAAATGACTTTGCTCATTCATCTTGGATATCTTGTGTGGCCTAGGAAAGTTTTACTGGAGCCCCACGGTGGGCGCCAAATGTTCTAGCAAAAAATGATTAGAACACTAAAAGTGCTAGTCTTCTACCTTAGGGCAGAGAAGACTACGTTGTCTATATTGTTTGAGTATATTTGGGGATTTGGGAACTATAAAGGCGTATGTATGCTCTCCCAAGATGCTGGTCTTGCTTAACCCTCACGCGGGAGCCCCTCAGTATGTGGTGTATATGTCTGCTTTATGAACGTCGCAGTGCCCCCCTCTCTGGATTCCTAGAGGACCTTTTATATAGTGTTCTCTAGCCTAATAACCATTAATCCGCTTTCATAACATTTGTACCCATCTATAAGTACTGTAACGTCATGTGTAACCGCCTGTTTAATGGTTTGTAACCGCCGGCCATTGAGTTCTGTAACTGAACAGGATAACCAACCAACTCGTCCAGTACAACTCGGCCAGGTACAACTCGGCCAGTACAGCCCGGCCAGGTACAACTCGGCCAGATAGCTAGACCAGGTACTCAACTCTGCCAGATAGCTAGGCCAGGTACTCAACTCGGCCAGATAGCTAGGGCAGGTACTCAACTATATTTATACCCTATCTTGGTCGACTATACAGCTCGACTAGGAAAATATATTTGGCATGTACATTTTCAGTGAAGTGTTGGTGAAACAAACAATCTACATAGCATATAATAAACTCAATTTCATACAACAGCAGACAACAACACAAGATATTATGTAATGTTTTGAGAATTTTATAAAGAACAAAACATTGCTAAGTCACAATAAGCTTCTTTCTTGTGACTTAGCAATGTTTTGTTCTTTAAATTCTTAAAACATTAATCATCAATAACAACATACAACAATATTTATCAACAACACAACAACATACAACAAAATAAGGTTCAAGGACAACAATATCAACATACAACAACATAAGATATTATGTAATGTTTAAAGAACGCACCTTTTTTAAACTAACCGTGGATCTGGAACAAATTATGATTTTCATCTAGTTTATGAAGCTATGAAGAACAAGTACAAGGTGAATGAAGTTAACACAATAACTTCATACTTCTTGTATTTTTCTTCATATCTACACAAACCATGTGTGTCATAGCCAAAGTATACGCTTTGTTAAGGTGGTGAAGACGAATCTAAAAAAATAAGAACATTCACCGAATAAAAAAATGAGAACCCATTTTTAACAAGAAATGTAAATAAAATCGAAACATAAGTTTAATCAACGAACCTGAAATATGATTAAAGAGTGTCATAACGATTGGTGAAGAAGAATCTGAAGGTTTAAGAAAGTTTAAAGAGTGACATAGATGTTAGGGTTATGTTATGAGAGAGAAGAGTGAAATATGTTAGGGTTTTCATTTGAGATAAAAGATTGTTATATACTGAACAATAGATACTTTCGCTTATATAGTAAAAATTATCACATTTCATCGCGGTTAGAAAGAAAAACCGTGATATAATACATAACTTTTACAACGGTTCTTTAGTAAAATCGTGGTTAAATCTCTCACAATTTTATTTATTTATTTATGAACCCAATTATTAGAGAGGTATTTGTTAGAACAAGATTTAGTTCTACAAGATATCTCGTTGTTTTGATAATAACAAAGTTGTATCTGTGTGAGAACAATTTTGGTACTTTAACGCGTATTTTCTTAAGAATTGACAAATAGGTTCTGACTCTGATAAAGAAAGTTTTGACTCTGATAGAGATCATTTGCTACGTCACTCTGAAATTCTCAATGGTTGCTTCTGCATCAAGAAGCAAGATTGCATCTGATTTATTCTACTTCAGAAAGACTCTAAGAAAACACTATGTTGTTGCTTCAATGTTCTGTTGGATTCTGGCTCTGAATTTAACTCTGATACTCATCTTCTGAAGACTAAGTGCTGAAGACTCTGAAGACAAGGTTCTGATGAACAATGTTCTAACGACGCTGAAGACTTACATTTCTGAAGACCAAGTTCTGAAGACTCTGAAGACAAGGTTCTGCTGAACAAGTTCTAAAGACTCTGAAGACTTATGTTTCTGATAACCAAGGGTTCTGAAGAAGGAGTGCTGAAGACTCTGAAGACGAGGTTCTGCTGAACAAGTTCTGAAGACTTTGAAGACTTAAGACTCTGAAGACCCAATGATTCATTCTTCTGATCATGCTTCAATCATATCAACCCAGAAGCCTCTGATGAACAGAAGAAGATGAAACGTTTGCGTTGTAAAATAGTACATAGTATAGATCAAACACGTTCTTTTCCACTACCATTCCACTACCCTGATTTAGTGGTACAAAGGACACTTTCAGTGTACGACTTTTATCCCAGCATAACGACATTATTTCAAGTCGGTAGTATTTTTCTTATATTACTGATCTGCCCTTCAACAGATCTTTTTCTGGCTATATAAAGACTTGATCATTCAACGAATCATGTGTGACACTGAGTGTGAAAAAGAGAAATATTCAAAACACTGATTCATACAAAGAAAGAACTCAAGAAAAAGAGAAATTCATGAGTGAACAATAAAGCACCATAATACAAAGAAGAAGATTGTTCTTACTGTGTAGATTCTCTTTAAGTTAGATCGAGCTAGAAATAATCTTTATATCAGCTTATGTAAGAAGCATTTCATTGTAAACATTTTATTTGATCAAACAATTATTTGAATTCCTTAAGGGACCAGTTAGGTCAGAAGCCTTAAGAAGAGATGGTTAGTCTGTGTATTGTTAGTCACCAGCAGTTGCTAGTGTAGTTGTAATCAGTTTGGTTATAGTGGATTAAGTCCTTGTGTATAAGACGAAATCACCTTGGCGGGTGGACTGGATTAACTTAATAGTTTTCAAGTGAACCAGGATATATCGTGTGTCTTTCTCTATTGTTAGTCTATTTGTGATCTTTGTTTGAGTTTCACAAAAAGCTTTAATTTTAAAAACCCAATTCAAACCCCCAATTTATTGTGTTTTTCTCACACCTTAAATTGGAATCAGAGCTCCGGTTCTGATTGTGATAAACGTTTTATCAACACTTAACAGTGTTCAGTACCGATCCAGTATTTGTGTGAGATATCAGGGCAGCTCCTGCTAATACTACTGAAGAGAAAGATCATTACAGTGCCAAACCACCAGTCTTTGATGGTGAAAAGTTTGACTACTGGAAAGACAGAATAGAAAGTTTCTTTCTTGGTTATGATGTAGATCTTTGGGATTTGGTAGTCGACAGCTACATTCACCCAAATGATGCTACAGGTGCTAAAATATCCAGAAGTGATATGACCAACCAACAGGAGAAAGATTATAAGAATCATCATAAGGCAATAATCATATTGATAAATGATATCTCTTATACTGAGTATGAGAAAATAACAAATAGAGATACTGCCAAATCTATCTTTGATTCTCTAAGAATGACTCATGACGGTAATGCTCAAGTCAAGGAGACAAAGGCCTTAGCCCTAATCCAAAAATATGAGGCATTCAGAATGGAGGATGATGAGACAGTTGAGACCATGTTTTCAAGGTTTCAAATGCTGGTCGCAAGACTTAAAGTTCGGGACAAAGGTTACTCAACTGCTGATCATGTGAAAAAGATCATCAAAAATCTTCCTAAGAAATGGAGACCTATGGTAACAGCTCTAAAGCTATCAAAGGATCTCAATAGCATAAGTCTTGAAGAACTTGTTAGTTCTTTGAGAAGTCATGAGATAGAGCTCGAAGAAGATGAACCTCAGAAGAAAAGCAAATATATCGCTCTTAAGTCTAAACCTGAAAAGGCAAAGGCTTATCAAGCTGAGGAAGAATCAGAAGATTCTGGTGAGGAATCAGAAGATGAGCTGTCGTTAATCTCCAAAAGAATAAAAAAACTCTTGAAGCATAGGCAAGGAAATTTTAGAGGATCGAGAAGAAACAAAGGTCGATCTGAGTCATCATCTGGACAGAAAAAGCAGAACTCTGGAAAGGAGGTTATCTGCTACGAGTGTAATGAGCCAGGTTGTAACGCCCCAGTTTTTGTCAGTTTTAGTTAATCGAGTCTATTTGATTATTTTATTATTGACTTTTATTTGGCAATATATTATTTTTCATCGTTGTTGATGTTTTATCGCATTTTGAGAGCGTTTGAGAGATATTTGAGCTGAGGGGTATTTTGGTCTTTTGCTTGGGTAAGTTTTATGTTTTTATATAAATAGAAAGAAAAGAGAGAAAAATAGTAAGGAAGAGAAAAAGAGAAAGAAAGAAGGAAAAGAGAAAAGAAGAGGAAGAAGAGAGAAAAGAGGAGAAAAGGGAAAAAATCGCGGGAACTCCGTTTCAAGCGCGAATAATCGGGTAAGGGTGAGAAGTTTCAATTATATATTGCTTGTGTATGTATATGTGTATGTTTTCTTGATTGTTTTGGATAGTTTCATATAGTTTTCATTTTAGGTCGAAATGGTAAAAATGGTTAGAAATCGATGTTTTCACGGATGAATTTCGAAATAAATTGCGTAGATTAGTCGTATGAGGTTAGACCGAGATTATAGAAACTCGTTTGGTTGAAATCGGTTGATATTGTGAGTTTTGACATTTTTGGGTTTTGAGAATGTGAGATTTTGGTGAAAATCGAACGTCGTAGAATTATCGTTTTATGGTCCTAAAACGTTGATATATATTTGGTAAGGATTATTGTGTATTTGTTTCGTATCATAGAATTGAATCGGTCGGATTTTCGGGCAAAATAGCCGAAATCCGTAGCAGCCCGCAGGCGTACGGACGCGTGCTGTAGGTGGAAAATCCTGATTTTTCGGAAAACTTCGGAAATTCATATCTCTTGAACCGTAAGTCGGTTTTGATCCCCGTTCGAAGCGTTGGGAAGCTAACGAGATGTTCTTTCTAGGAAAAATAGTTTTGAGGTCTGAACCTAGTCCAATCGGTACAGTTTTTTCGAACCGTTTCGTAGTGTCGGGCGTCCGGTTTATGTTTTTGCGTTATTTTGAAATATTCATATCTTCTTCGTTGTTTATCGTATTTAAGTGTTCTTTATACCGAATCGAAGCTGTCGATGAGCACTTTTTGATGATGATAGAAAATATTATTTTTGGCCGACTTTTAGCCGACTTTTTCGAGAAACCGTAAAAATGGAATTTTGAGTTATTTTTCAATATTGTAAGACATATTATGATATGTTATGAGATGGCTTGTGTGATGATTCTTTGATGGGAATTTGATGTTGTGGAATGGTATATTGGTGTTTGTGGCCATTTTGGGCAATTGTGTGCATTACTTTATATGTACTTGAAATACATTATTATTGTTAATGCATGAGCATTTGATGTTGGCATGAGTCATTAATGTGTCAAGTATCATGATATGCATTCTTGCATTGGAAGATTCATAGATGAATCAGTTTTATCGTCTTACGCCCTGAAATAATGGTAGAAGCGATTAATCACAATCAGTTTTATCGTCTTACGCCCTGAAATAATGGTAGAAGCGATTAATCACAAATGATTGTGCGCCCTGAAATAGTGGTCGAAAGCAATCCATAAACGTCGTTCGCCCTGAAATAATGGTTTATAGCGACGGGGAACATCGTAGGCCCGACGGGGAGTTACTCTATGTAACAAGCGATGATTCCAAGAGTTCCTGGGGGACTAATGAATTACGAGGTTGAGTCGGTACCGCATTGCATTTGCATAGAGTCGTGAGTCGGTCTCTATGATTTGCATTTATCATCTTTATAATGATGTGTTGGTGAGTAAACGTAAATGTGTATGTTTATGTGGAATGATTAAGGATTGTGAAAGTATGCATGATGAATATGCTTGATTATATATATATATATATATATATATTTATATATATATATACATTGTGATGTATATGAGTGAGTTGGGATGAATTGTGGTGAGAATTATAAATGGATTGATTATGTGTGAGCTTGTGATAGCCTTGGTGAATTAGTTTGCATAAGAGATGAATGCATTGGTTGTGAGTGATATGTTTTGTGTATAAACATATGCATTATGTGTGAATATGTGATTATGTCGGTATGATTAATATATGTTATATTTTGTGGTGATGTGGTGGTGTGGTTCCATATGTCATAATCGTGGTGGGATTATGTGTGATATGTTTTGTATTGGTGGCATGCTATATGTGTTAGTATGTGATGTAATTGGTGAGAAATATTATATATGTGAATTTATCTGTGTTGTGGCATATTATTATGCAATCTTGTTATAGTTGTTATTTCTCACCCTTCTGCTGGAATATGCTTTTTATGGCATAGTGCAGATTGTCAGCTTTAGAGGCGTGGAGGCAAGTGGAAGAGTTAGATCTTCGTCTTTGCTTAGGTCTTGGTGTCTGCTCTGATACGTAGCACGGGAGTCGGGGAAACGATTATTTTATTTATATATATAATTGTTGAATATATTTGGTATTACCTTTATATGGAAAAGTTTCCCAATTGAGGGTAACCTATTTTATGCTATGTATCAAATTTATGAGCAGGGAGTGTGTATTCTTATTTTAAAATGTGGCATCCTTGTTTCTGTCGGAAAAATAAATTTTTAGTTACTCTGATTTTATTAATTGTTATTTATTTATGATGGGGAATTGGGGTGTTACACAGGTCATTACAAGAACGAGTGTCTAAAGATCAAGAAAGACAATAAGCCTAAGAATAACTTCTCCAAAGCGAAGAAAGGACTAATGGCAACTTGGGACGACTCTGATTCTGAAGAAGAGGAATTTGATAAAGAACAAGCAAATGTTGCGCTAGTGGCAACAACTGACGATGAAGTTTCTGGAAAACCAGAAGACAGAATATCATCAGAACTAGAATCAGACTCAGACTCTGACTCAGAGGTATTATCTAAACTCTCTCGTTGTGAATTAGAGTCATGTCTGTCAGAAATGCTCGAAAAATATCAAACTCTTCAGAGTTAATGCAAAGATCTTAAAAAATCTATTGTAATTACTTCTGAGGAAAAAGATAAGCTTGAGCAGAATAATTCTTCTCTAAATGAAAACATTTTTTCCTTAAAAAATAGTAATTATGCCTTAAAAAGCAAAGTTGCTAAATTAGAAGAAGAATTAATCTCCAATGTCTCTGACACAAGTTGTATCTACAAGTATGATAGAGCATTCCAGTATTTTCTTGCTAAAAGCATAGATAGAAGCAAAATAGCTTCCATGATCTATGGAGTAAGCATAAATGGTAAGAAAGGTTTAGGATGTACATAATCATCTGATATTGACGAAAGTTAAATTGTTAAACCAAAACCTCTCTACGACCATTTTGTGCCTTCTGGCACTGAGATTTTTTGCTCTGAGCTTGCACAAAAACCCCCCACCGACACAGAAGTCTGTTTCTAAAGTTAAATATCATGCACAAATTCCACTTGATTATCCTGTTGCACAAAAGCCCAAAGTTATGAAACACTCTGGGAAAGCTAACCAGAAAGGACCCGAAAAGTGGGTACCTAAGGACAAGATAATCTATGCTGCAGATATCCTTAGTAGCTCAGTTGAAACACCAGTCATGATACTTGGACAGCGGTTGCTCGCGACACATGACGTGAAGAAGGCATATGTTCCAAAGTCTGGAACTTAAGCCTGGAGGCTTCGTCAGTTTCGGAGGAAACCAGAAAGGAAAAATCATTGGCTCTGGAACCGTATGGCAACCTTCCTTCTATTACTGATGTTCTTTTAATCGATGGTGTGATGCATAACTTGTTGTTTATCAGTCAACTTAGTGACAACAGTTATGATATCATCTTTAATCAAAAGTCCTATAAGGCTATAAGTCAGAAAATGGTTCAATCCTATTTGTCGGAAAGAGGAAAAGCAACATTTATAAGATTAGACTTTCTGATCTTCGTGAACAGAACAAATGTTTAATGTCTGTTAATGAAGAGCAATGGGTATGGCATAGACGTTTAGGCCATATTAGCATGAGGAGGATTTCTCAGCTAAATAAGCTTGAACTTGTCAAAGGCTTGCCAAATCTGAAGTATTCTTTAGATGCTCTTTGTGAAGCATGTCAGAAAGGAAAGTTTTCCAAAAATTCCTTTAAAGCAAAGAATGTTGTGTCCACCTCTAGACCGTTAGAACTTCTGCACATTGACTTGTTTGGACCAGTGAAAACCGCGCCAATCAGTGGAAAGAAGTATGGGTTAGTAATCGTTGATGATTATAGTCGTTGGACATGGGTAAAAATCTTAAAACACAAGGATGAGTCTCATTCTGTGTTCTCTACCTTTTGCTCTCAAGTGCAAACAGAAAAAGGATTGTAAAATAGTCAAAGTCAGAAGCGATCATGGTGGAGAATTTGAGAACATATACTTTGAGAATCTTTTTTATTCTCATGGCATTTCCCATGATTTATCCTGTCCCGAAACTCCACAACAAAATGGATTAGTGGAAAGGAAGAATAGGACTTTACAAGAAATGCCTCGAACCATGATCCAAGAAACTGACATGGCTAAGCACTTCTGGGCAGAGGCAGTAAATACAGCATGTTACATTCAGAACTGGATTTCTATAAGACCTATTATGGGTAAGACTCCTTATGAATCGTGGAAGAATAGAAAACCCAACATTTCATATTTTCATCCTTTTGGATGTGTTTGTTTTATGTTGAACACTAAAGAGAATCTTGGCAAGTTTGACTCCAACGCTCAAAAGTGTTTATTGTTAGGACACTCTGAACGCTCTAAAGGCTATAGAATCTATAACACAGAAACACGAATTACAGAGGAATCAATTCATGTCAGATTTAATGATAAGCTTGACCCTGAAAAGTCAAATCTAGTTGAAAAGTTTGCAGATCTGAAGATCACCTTATCAAAATCTAAAGAAGTAGAAGATTCAAGAGAAGCAGACAAAGATGCAGACTCTCCATATTCAGATACAACCTTACCAGAAGCTAAAAATAACCCATCTCATTAGAAGAAGAATAGATTAAAGACTTTTCATTCTGAAGAATTGATTCTGGGAGATAAAGCTGGTCCAGTCAGAACTCGTTCATCCTTCAGACATTCTGAAGAAACCCTTCTGCGTCTAGTGTCTCTAATAGAGCCAACAACGATTAATGAAGCTCTCAAGGAAAATGAGTGGATTCTGGCCATGCAAGAAAAACTGAATCAATTCACCAGAAATGACGTCTGGGATCTTGTTCAGAAACCCAAAGGTGTCCACGTCATTGGAACTAAATGGGTATTCAGAAACAAGTTAGATGAGAAAGGTGAGATCGTAAAAAACAAAGCACGACTGGTTGCACAAGGTTATAGTCAACAAGAAGGGATAAAATATACAGAAACCTTTGCACCAGTTGCCAGGTTAGAATCTATTCCCGTTTTAATCTCATTTGCTGTAAATCATGACATTACTTTATATCAGATGGATGTAAAGAGTGCATTTTTAAATGGATATATTTCTGAAGAAGTGTATGTACACCAATCTCCTGGTTTTGAGAGTTCTAAAAACCCAGATTTTGTTTTCAAACTTAAAAAATCTTTATATGGTCTGAAATAGGCTCCCAGAGCTTGGTATGAAAGGCTAAGTAACTTTCTTTTGGAAAATGACTTTACTGGAGGAAAAGTGGATACAACACTCTTTTGTAAAACCTTTAAAAATGACATTCTGATCGTTTAAATCTATGTTGATGATATTATATTTGGTTCTGCTAATATTTTCTTGTGCAAGGAATTTTCTAAGTTAATGCAGGCTGAATTTGAAATGAGTCTGATGGGAGAACTCAGATTCTTTCTGGGAATTCAAATTGATCAAAGATCAGAAGAAACGTACATTCATTAGAGCAAGTATGTAACACCCCAGTTTTGTCCGTTTTATTTAATCGAGTCATTTTGATTATTTTATTATTATATTATTTTATTTTTTACTTTTATTCGGAAATATATTATTTTTCATTATTGTGATATTTTATCGCATTTTGGGAGCGTTTGCGGGATATTTGAGTGTAGGGGTATTTTGGTCTTTTCATTTATTTTTGTTAAGTTAGAAACATAAGAGAATAGAAAGAGAGAAAAATAGAGAGAAAGAAAAAGAGAAGAAGGAAAAGGGGAAGAAAAGAGAAAGAAAGGAGAAAGAGAGAAAATTTGGAAAATCTAGAAATCGAAACAACCGATTTTCCAAACACGATTAAATCGGGTAAGGGTGCGAAACTTGATTATTATATACTTGTGTATGATTATGTATGTATGTTTTTGGTTGATATTGGATTGAAATTGTATATAGAGTGAAAAACCATAATATGAGGAAATTGTTACAATTCGATTAAATTGTGTCGGAAATCATGTTTTCAGGTCCCTTATTGTTGATACATGTTAGATACATGTTGTTAGACATTGTATTGGTAATTTTTCTGGTGTATAGGTGAAAATTGGATTGATTTTGGGTTGAAAACGCAGAAAAAAATTCTGCAGAAAATTCTGGTTTTTCCACTGCCCATACGCGTATCACTCAAGGCAATACGCGTATTGGTCAAGGCAATACGTGTATGGCATTGAAGAAATGAGGGCAATACGCGTATGGAGCTTCATTTTCTCGGCCATCTACCAATTTGCGTAATGGTACGCGTAAGGTTGAGGGCACTATGCGTATGAAGCAAGGCACTACGCGTATTTGATTTTTAATGGGAATTTTGGGGAAAATGGGTCTCTGTCCATACGCGTATGACCTTGGGAAATACGCGTATGGAATGGGCGAGGGAGCAGGGCAATACGCGTATGGCTCAAGGCAATACGTGTATGGCCAGGAAGATTGCAAAATGTGGTTTTTTTCGTGATGTCTTTTCTTGGTTAGTCCGTAACTTGTGTGCCGATTATCCGTCTTTAACATTCTTGGTATCGTTGAATAGCTATTGAGCTATACTTTCTTATGATGATGGTTTTGAGATTGTTGCCTGATTTAATTATGTCGGGAATTTGGAATAGTGTCGTTTTGTCGACTTTTGTCGTTATAATTGTGAGTAATTGATGTGTATCATGCAATGTGCTGTTGATATGGATATGGTATGACTTATGTGTTGTTGTATGGTGTAAATGCATGTGTTTAGATGGGGTGATGATGGTTTGTGGCCGTATGGCAAATAAATGCATTGTTTTGGGCTTGAATTGCAAGCATGATTAATGTTGAGTGAGATGATTTCATATATGTGTGCATTTGAATGTCATGAGTCATTGTATGCCAAGCATCATGATATGCATTCTTGAGATGTCGTGTACCCTAGTGGGTGTGAGCGACGAATTGATTCCAGAGGGAATCCGCTATAACATCGTGTGCCTTATACAAATAGGTGTGAGCGATGATTATGGACGATCAAGTGCCTTATACAAAGAGGTGCGAGCGATCGGGTCGTGTGCCTTATACCAAGAGGTGTGAGCGATCCATAAACATCGTGTGCCTTATATAAAGAGGTGTGAGTGACGGGGAACATCGTTTACCCGACGGGGAGTTACACTAAGTAACAAGTGATGGTTCTAATAGTTCCTGAGTGAACTAGTGTTGAGATGATGGATGGATGGTACCGCATATGCATTGCATAGAGTCGTTTTGTCGGTCTCTGTGCATTTGCATAAATTATTAATGGATTGATTTTGTGTGGAATTGTGATTGGAATTGATGAGTTGAGATATATATATATATATATATATATATATATATATATATATATATATATATATATATATATATATATATATATATATATATATATTTCACGTGTGTAATTTTGTGTTATTATATAATTATATGCAATTATATTATGATTGTGTTTCTCACCCTTCTACTGTTTTAAATGCTCTATGAGGCATTGCAGATTAGATTGATGGAGGTCTTTTTGTGAAGCTTAGGTCTTCATTCTTTTGTCGGGCAGCTTTGATATATGGCACCGGGTAGTTAGGGAGACCGTTGGTGATTTGTGTGTATATGTATATGTTTCTTTTGGGATTGTACATGTATGATTGTATTTGGCAGACAAACTTTTCATGATATATATATATATATATGTGTGAGATTTCAGTACAGATTTTCTGTTTTTATTCTGTATCTGAATTGTGGGTAGTAGGAACTAAGTTCCTCTGTTAATTGCTACCTGATTGTTGCATATCTTTATGAGCAGGTTTATTGTCTTTTGTTTCAATTGATGTGACCCCTCGGTCTATGCCGTGAATGTTTTAAATATACTCTGATGAAATTTTGAATTTTATTTATCGCTTTAATAGCTTGGGTGTATAGATTGGGGTGTTACATTAAGTGGTATCAGAGCCAGTCCGTGTCAGTTTGTGTCAGTCCTTGTTGGTCGTTGTAGTTGTGTGAGTTGTTTGTTTAACCATAGTTACTGTTATTGGAAATGAACAGAATATGGCTGGTAGGAATGACGCTGCTTTGGCTGCTGCTATACAAGTTATGGCTCGGGCTGTGTAGGGTGCACCTAATGCTGCAGGTAATGATGAGTTCCGGAAGAACAAACCGCCTGTCTTCAAAGGAAGATATGATCCTGATGGTGCTCAGATATGGCTTAAAGAGATTGAGAGAATCTTCCGAGTGATGGATTGTGCTGAGGATCAGAAGGTGAGACTGGGTACTCACATGTTACTGGAAAAAGATGATGATTGGTGGGTTAGTACACGTCATGTGTTGGAAGCTGCAGAGGAAGAGATCACTTGGGCTGTGTTTAACATTGAGTTTCTGAGGAAGTATTTTCCCGAAGATGTAAGAGGAAAGAAGGAAATTGAGTTCTTGGAATTGAAACAAGGTAATATGTCTGTTGTTGATTATACTGCTAAGTTTGTGGAGCTTCTGCAGTTTTATCCACATTATGCTGAAGCGACTGCGGAATTTTCTAAGTGTGAGAAGTTTGAGAACGGATTGCGTCCTGAGATAAAGCAGGCAATCGGTTACCAAAGGATTAGAAGGTTTTCTGATTTGGTATATTGTTGTAGGATTTTTGAAGAAGATAGCAAAGCTCGTTCTACTCACTATAAGAGTGTGAACGAGAGGAAAGGGAAGCAACCGTTTCGTAGTGGTCCTTATGTAACACCAGCTGATAAGGGTAAACAAAGGGGGAATTTTGAGAAAAAGACAAGTGGGGGAGGAATGTCTAATCCTCCGAGATGTTATAGGTGTGGTGACCTAGGACATCGTCAGTTTGAATGCAGGAAAGATATGAGGAAGTGTTCCAATTGTGGAGGTTTAGGACATATTGCAGCTGATTGTAAGAGGAACGTAGTGAAGTGTTTCAATTGTGGTGAACCCGGGCATGTTAGTACAAAGTGTCCAAAACCGAAGCAAGCTCCAGCTGGTGGGAAGGTTTTTGCATTGGCAGGAACTCGGACTACTAATGCAGATCGTCTGATTAGAGGTACTTGTTTTATTAATAGTACGCCTTTAGTTGCTATTATTGATACTGGAGCAACTCATTCGTTTATTTCTTCTGAGTGCACGAAGCGTTTGAATCTTGTGTTGTCTTTGATGGATGGTGAAATGGTTATTGATACTCCAGCAATGGGGTCAGTAACTACTTCTTTGGTTTGTGTAAGTTGTCCTTTGACCATTTATGGTAAAGACTTTGAGATGGATTTGGTGTGTTTACCGTTGGAGGGTTTAGATGTGGTTCTGGGAATGAATTGGTTGCAGTTCAATAGGGTTCATATTGATTGTTATCATAAGTTAGTAAGATTTCCTTCTCTTGAGGAAGACGAAGACTCGAGTTTCTTATCTACCAAAGAGTTGAATAAACTTTTGGCGGATGAAGCTCAGTTGTTTGGGTTGTTTGCATCATTGACTGTGGATAGTCAAGTTTCATTTGATGTGTTTCCTGTTGTGTGTGATTTTTCAGAAGTGTTTCCTGAGGATATTTCAGACTTGCCGCCAAAGAGAGAGGTGGAGTTTTATATAGATCTAGTTCCTGGTACTAGACCTGTTTCTATGGCACCTTATCGTATGTCGGCATCTGAGTTGGTTGAGTTAAAGAAGTAGTTGAATGAATTACTAGAAAAGAGGTTTGTGAGGCCAAGCGTTTCTCCTTGGGGTGCTCCAGTTTTATTGGTGAAAAATAAAGATGGAAGTATGCGATTGTGTATTGATTATCGCCAGTTGAATAAGGTGACGATTAAGAATAAGTACCCTCTTCCGAGAATTGATGATCTTATGGATCAGTTAGTAGGTGCTTGTGTGTTTAGTAAGATTGACTTGAGGTCAGGGTATCATCAGATTAGGGTGAAAGAGGAAGATATTCAGAAGACGGCTTTTAGGACACGTTACAGTCATTATGAATATTCTGTGATGCCGTTCGGGGTTTCTAATGCGCCAGGTGTGTTTATGGAGTACATGAATCGTATTTTCCACGAGCATTTGGATCGTTTTGTGGTTGTGTTTATTGATGATATCTTAATTTATTCTAAGTCTCAGGAGGAGCACGCGGAGCATATGCGTATTGTTTTGCAGGTTTTGAAGGAAAGAAAGCTTTTTGCCAAATTGTCCAAGTGTGAGTTCTGGTTGTCGGAGGTGGGTTTTCTTGGGCACGTGATTTCAGGTAATGGTATTTCTGTGGATCCATCTAAAGTAGAAGCAGTTCTACAATGGGAGGCTCCGAGATCCGTTACGGAAATTCGAAGCTTTTTGGGTTTGGCCGAATATTATCGAAAGTCCATTGAAGGTTTTTCTAAGCTAGCACTTCCTTTGACCCAATTGACTTGCAAAGGTCAAGCGTTCATTTGGGATATTCGGTGTGAGGAAAGTTTTAGTGAGCTGAAGAGAAGATTGACGACAGCTCCGATTTTGATTTTACCGAATCCTACTGAACCATTTGTGGTGTATTGTGATGCGTCTTTGATTGGGCTAGGTGGAGTGTTGATGCAAGAAGGTAAGGTCGTGGCTTATGCTTCGAGGCAGTTGAGAGTGCATGAGAAAAATTACCCTACTCATGATTTGGAGTTAGCGGGTGTGGTGTTTGTATTGAAGATTTGGAGGCATTATCTCTTTGGTGCTAGATTTGAAGTCTTTAGTGATCACAAAAGTTTGAAATATTTGTTTGATCAGAAAGAGTTAAATATGAGGCAGCGGAGATGGTTGGAATTTTTGAAGGACTACGACTTTGGCTTGAATTACCATCCTGGTAAAGCGAATGTGGTAGCCGATGCGTTGAGTCGGAAATCGTTACATATGTCCGCTTTAATGGTTAAGGAGTGGGAGCTTTTGGAAGCTTTTAGGGACTTGGGTTTGGTGTGTGAGGTGACGTTCGACAGCGTGAGGCTGGGTATGCTAAAGGTTACTAATGATTTTCTGATGACTGTTAGTGAGAAATAGAAGCTGGATGTGAAATTTGTGGATTTGATGTTGGTGGGAGAAAAAGATGCGAATAGTGATTTTAAAGTGGATGTTAATGGCGTTTTGAGGTTCCGTGGTCGAATTTGTATTCCGGATGATTCAGATTTGAAAAGGATGATTTTAGAGGAAGGACACCGGAGTAATTTGAATATACATCCGGGAGCTAATAAGATGTACCAAGATTTGAAGAAGATTTTCTGGTGGTCTGGATTGAAAAGAGATGTGGCTCAGTTTGTGTATGCGTGTTTGACGTGCCAAAAGTCTAAAGTGGAACATCAGAGACCTAGTGGTTTGTTGCAACCGTTGGATATTCCTGAGTGGAAATGGGACAGCATTTCTATGGATTTTGTGACAGGGTTGCCGAATACTCAGCGAGGGCATAATGCTATTTGGGTGGTTGTTGATAGGCTGACTAAATCGGCGCATTTCATTCCGATTGACATTAGTTTTTCTTTGGAGAGGCTAGCTGAGATTTATATCAGTGTGATTGTGAAATTGCATGGTGTTCCGTTGAGCATTGTTTCTGATCGAGATCCTAGGTTTACCTCCAGATTTTGGGAAAGTTTGCAAAAGGCTTTAGGATCTAAATTGAGGTTGAGTTCTGCTTATCATCCTCAAACGGATAGTCAGACCGAGAGAACAATTCAGTCGTTGGAGGACTTGTTGAGAGCTTGTGTTCTTGAGCAAGGTGGCGCTTGGGATAGTTTTCTTGCATTGGTTGAATTCATGTATAATAACAGCTTCCATTCTAGTATTGGAATGGCACCTTTTGAAGCGTTATATGGACGAAGATGTCGAACACCGTTGTGTTGGCACGAATCTGGTGAGAGTTCGGTGGTTGGACCCGAATTGATTCAACAGACTACAGACAAGGTGAAGCTTATCCGTGAGAAAATGAAGGCTTCTCAAAGTAGACAAAAGAGTTATCATGATCGTAGAAGGAAGGATCTAGAGTTTCAAGAGGGCGATCATGTATTTTTGAGAGTTACACCGGTAACGGGTGTTGGTCGTGCATTGAAGTCGAAGAAGCTTACTTCTCGGTTTATTGGTCCTTACCAGATATCCGTGAGAGTGGGTGTTGTGGCTTATAGGGTGGCGTTGCCGCCGAATCTTTCGAATTTGGACGATGTGTTCCATGTTTCACAGCTTCAGAAGTATGTTTCGGATCCTTCGCATGTGATTTCGATGGATGAGGTAGAGGTAAGGGAGAACCTTACGGTTGAGGCATTACCAGTGAGAATTTTGGATCGCGAGTTGAAGCGGTTAAGGGGCAAGGATATTGCACTTGTGACGGTAGCATGGGGAGGCGCTGCTGAGGGCAATTTGACTTGGGAGTTGGAGAGTCGGATGCGGGAGTCGTATCCAGAGTTGTTTGTCTCAGGTATATTTTCGAGGACGAAAATATCTAAGTGGGGGAGAGTTGTAACGCCCCAGTTTTGTCCGTTTTATTTAATCTAGTCGTTTTGATTATTTTATTATTATATTATTTTATTTTTAACTTTTATTTGGAAATATATTATTTTTCATTGTTGTGATATTTTATCGCGTTTTGGGAGAGTTTGCGAGATATTTGAGTATAGGGGTATTTTGGTCTTTTCATTTATTTTTGTTAAGTTAGAAATATAAGAGAATAGAAAGAGAGAGAAATAGAGAGAAAGAAAAAGAGAAGAAGGAAAAGGGGAAGAAAAGAGAAAGAAAGGAGAAAGAGAGAAAATTTGGAAAATTTAGAAATCGAAACAACCGACTTTCCAAACACGATTAAATCGGGTAAGGGTGCGAAACTTGATTATTATATACTTGTGTATGATTATGTATGTATGTTTTTGGTTGATATTGGATTGAAATTGTATATAGAGTGAAAAACCGTAATATGAGGAAATTGTTACAATTCGATTAAATTGTGTCGGAAATCATGTTTTCAGGTACCTTATTGTTGATACATGTTAGATACATGTTGTTAGACATTGTATTGGTAATTTTTCTGGTGTATAGGTGAAAATTGGATTGATTTTGGGTTGAAAACGCAGAAAAAATTCTGCAGAAAATTCTGGTTTTTCCATTGCCCATACGCGTATCACTTAAGGCAATACGCGTATTGGTCAAGGCAATACGCGTATGGCATTGAAGAAATGAGGGCAATACGCGTATGGAGCTTCATTTTCTCGGCCATCTGCCCATTTGCGTAATGGTATGCGTAAGGTTGAGGGCACTACACGTATGAAGCAACGCACTACGCGTATTTGATTTTTAATGGGAATTTTGGGAAAAATGGGTCTCTGCCCATACGCGTATGACCTTGGGCAATACGCGTATGGAATGGGCGAGGGAGCAGGGCAATACGCGTATGGCTCAGGGCAATACGCGTATGGCCAGGAAGATTGCAAAATGTGGTTTTTTTCGCGATGTCTTTTCTTGGTTAGTCCGTAACTTGTGTGCCGATTATCCGTCTTTAACATTCTTGGTATCGTTGAATAGCTATTGCGCTGTACTTTCTTATGATGATGGTTTTGAGATTGTTGCCCGATTTATTTATGTCAGGAATTTGGAATAGTGTCATTTTGTTGACTTTTGTCGTTATAATTATGTGTAATTGATGTGTATCATGCAATGTGCTGTTGATATGGATATGGTATGACTTATGTGCTGTTGTATGGTGTAAATGCATGTGTTTAGATGGGGTGATGATGGTTTGTGGCCGTATGGCAAATAAATGCATTGTTTTGGGCTTGAATTGCAAGCATGATTAATGTTGAGTGAGATGATTTCATATATGTGTGCATTTGAATGTCATGAGTCATTGTATGTCAAGCATCATGATATGCATTCTTGAGATGTCGTGTGCCTTAGTGGGTGTGAGCGACGAATCGATTCCAGAGGGAATCCGCTATAACATAGTGTGCCTTATACAAAGAGGTGTGAGCGATGATTATGGACGATCGTGTGCCTTATACAAAGAGGTGTGAGCGATCTGGTCGTGTGCCTTATACCAAGAGGTGTGAGCGATCCATAAACGTCGTGTGCCTTATACAAAGAGGTGTGAGTGACGGGGAACATCGTTTGCCCGACGGGGAGTTACACTAAGTAACAAGCGATGGTTCCGATAGTTCCTGAGTGAATTAGTGTTAAGATGACGGATGAATGGTACCGCATATGCATTGCATAGAGTCATTGTGTCGGTCTTTGTGCATTTGCATAAATCATGAATGGATTGATTTTGTGTGGAATTGTGATTGGAATTGATGAGTTAAGAGATATATATATATATATATATATTGGTGTTGGTGATAATTGTATTGTGTATGATTGATATGCATTGGTGATGGATAAATGAGATATGTATTGTGTTGTGTTGTATTTGGATTCTGTTGTACGTTGTGGTGAGAATATTTCACGTGTGTAATTTTGTGTTATTATATAATTATATGCAATTATATTATGATTGTGTTTCTCACCCTTTTGCTGTTTTAAATGCTCTATGAGGCATTGCAGATTAGATTGCTGGAGGTCTTTTTGTGAAGCTTAGGTCTTCATTCTTTTGTCGGTCGGCTCTGATATGTGGCACCAGGTATAGGGAGACCGTTGGTGATTTGTGTGTATATGTATATGTTTCTTTTGGGATTGTACATGTATGATTGTATTTGGCAGACAAACTTTTCATGATATATATATATATATATATATATATATATATATATATATATATATATATATATATATATATATATATATATATATATAGGGTTCATATCCTATGAGAATGTCATTATTATGTGAGAACATGAGAATGAATCTAAATCATTAAATTTTAAAATAAATGGTGGAGATTATTTGTGGTTTTTGTTTTTCTCTCTCCTCCATTATTAAAATAAATGATGGAGGAGAGAGAAAAAAATTTGACACATAATCTCCACCATTTATTTTAAAATCTAATGGTTGAGATTCATTCTCATGTTCTCACATAAAAATGACATTCTCATATGATACGTTCCCTTATATATGTGTGTGTATATATATATATATATATATATATATATATATATATATATATATATATATATATATATATATATATATATGAGATTTCAGTACAGATTTTCCGCTTTTATTCTGTATCTGAATTGTGGGTAGTAGGAACTAAGTTCCTCTGTTAATTACTACCTGATTGTTGCATATCTTTATGAGCAGGTTTATTGTCTTTTGTTTCAATTGATGTGACCCCTCGGTCTATGCTGTGAATGTTTCAAATATACTCTGATGAAATTTTGAATTTTATTTATCGCTTTAATAGCTTGGGTGTATAGATTGGGGGTGTTACAAAGTATGCAAGAGAACTTCTGAAGAAATTCAACATGTCAGAAAGTAAACCTGCTAAGACTCCTATGCATCCGACATGCATTCTAGAGAAAGAAGAAGTAAGTAAAAAGGTTTGTCAGAAGCTATATCGTGGTATGACAGGATCTCTTCTGTATTTGACAACTTCTCGTCCAGATATTATGTTCAGCGTATGTCTTTGTGCTCGTTACCAATCAGATCCAAGGGAAACTCACTTAACTGTTGTTAAGAGAATCCTAAGGTATCTTAAAGGAACAACTAACCATGGCTTGATGTATAAGAAAACATCATAGTACAAGCTTTCTGGTTACTGTGATGCAGATTATGCTGGAGACAGATTGGAAAGAAAGAGTACTTCTGGAAACAGCCAGTTTCTGGGAAGTAACCTCGTCTCATGGGCAAGCAAGAGACAATCAATAATTGCTCTCTCCACTGCAGAAGCAGAATACATATCAGCATCTCTGTGCAGTACTTAGATACTCTGGATGAAGAATCAACTTGAAGATTATCAGATACACGAGTGTAACATTCCTATCTTCTGTGATAATACTTCTGCCATTTGTTTATCTAAGAATCCTATTCTACATTCTAGGGCAAAACATATTGAAATAAAACATCATTTTTTGCGTGACTATGTTCAGAAGGGTACTTTTCAGTTAAAATTTGTGGATACAGATCACCAGTGGGCTGATATTTTCACAAAACCCCTTTCTAAAGATATATTCGTATTCATTCTGGAAAACTTATTTATCAAACCTTGTCCAGAATAAGATGATAATATTTTTTGATATGTCAAGCTACCAGAACGTCTGATATAAGATTCTGATGACTAAACAAAGCGTAATTAACATTTGTTTATTGACTTTCTGATTTATGATACTTCTACAAGTTAGAAAATGTCTTGATAAAAAATTAGTCCAGTCAAATACCTCTTGGTATTCAAGACGTTGGAAACATCAAAACATGATCTCTTGAAAACAAACGACTATGATTATTTGTGACACGTGTCCAAAATCAAATCATATCTATTGTTGAAGAGACACCTCGAGCGTTGTGATTTCGTGAGACTAGGTTTCAAGTAATTATTACCTATTACTCCCACCTTGTCATAATTATTATTTTTATTATAAATAAGCACTCTCTCACTTCACACACTACACTACTCTCACTTCCCACAGTTTAGTCTTAAGAAACTCTAAAACCCTTTTGTCCTCTGCAACTCCATCATCGTTGTCCATGGCAGCATCATCTCAAACCATCTCAAAAGCTAAGCTACTTGGATATTAATGCATTATTCCTGAAGAATGTCCCATCTCTCTCAACACGCCGATAAATGAACTTCGAGTTCTTAGTGAGACAATGGTTAACTTCACAAATCTATTGGATAATGGATGAGACCTTACTCAAACACTTGAATTTCAAGGATGGAATTGGTACTTTAACAGATTGCAAGGATCCTCTTTTCCAACCTTGGTTAAAGATTTATGGATTCACGCAATCACCAGTAGAAATATCATTGTTTCCACTGTGTTTGGAAGAAGAATCATCATCACAGAAAATACTATTTGTGATTTAATCTCTCATGATAACAAGGGACTGAGGATTTTCAATGTTCAACAAGATAAGCGAAGGGAAGCCAAGGTAACTGTTGCTATTTTTAAAGAAGGAACTGTTCTAAATTCTAAAAAGGATCCACCCTCATCACTCCTGAAGGACACCCTTAGAGTTTGGTTCAAAATCATGACATGGACTATGTATCATCAGCCAACTCACTCAGATGATTGCATCAATCTGTCACAAAAGTATGTTATATACTCTTTGTTGAAGGGAAAGAAGGTTCACCTTCCATGTATCTTGTTCAACTTCCTGAGAGACTCAATTGTTCATTCAAGGACTGACTCCTTCAAGAAAGGAAATCATATTCTTTACGGAAGACTCCTATCTGATATTTTCATTGAGTCGGGCATAGTTGAGGATTTATTGGATGCTGGGTTCACAAAGGAACTTGACAAATCTTCTGGGCTAAGAACTTAAAGAACATGAAGCTTCTTAAGAAAATCACCCATAAACCTAGTATTCCAAACCAATTTGAACTTGACTTCATTCGATCTCCAATCTCTGGATTTCCATCCTATTCTAAGCTCTACAATATGGAAGAACTTGCAAACTATTTTGCTGAATGTGAAGAAGAACCTTTGGACGCCTGGATTGATTTGGATAATCTACCAGATACTCTTCCTGAACTTTTTCAGAGAAAGGGAAAAGGTAAGAAAAAGAAGAATGATAATGAGGACGGATCATTAACAAAGAAAATGAAGATGGCTTCTACATCAACTCCTCCTGAACAACAAAGTAAGTCCCTTGAATCTCTATCTATAACTGCATCTGTTTCTATTAGTAGAAATTTGTCTTCATCTCTTCCCATTTCATCACCACCACTTACAACCCAACCACTATTAACCACCTCTCCACCAATATTTTCCACCGTTGTCACCACCTCTTCAACACCCACTTCTAAATCTCCTACTATAGAAACCCCAGTCTCTACACCACTTTCACCACAGGCTCTTGAACTCACCACAGGCCAACCAACCTCCACCATTTATATCCAACCAACTCTTGTCACATCTGTTCCACCATCCCCAATCATTCAAATCACTGAAGAAATTCTCACTGAACATCCTCAAACAACCATCTCAACATCACCAACTACAATTACTGCTCCACAACCTTTTCCTGAATCTTCTATGAACATTGATACCATCATTCTTGATGACCCTGTTGAAGATGATCAAACCTTAACTGAAAATCAAACAACTAACCCTCCTCCTACCCTAGATGAAGTAAATATCTGTTTTTAAGGACGGTGTGGTTATGAAATTCAGGACACTTTTTGATGAATCAAATGCTAGTGAAGACCCCTTTGTTTTGGGAGCTTCATGGGATCAATTCAATCAGTGGATGTCTGATGAATTTCAGAAGATTCAAAATCTTTCTGTTAAGATAAAGGGTTATCTGGTTGAACAAGTTGAAAAGAGGTTGCAAGAGAATAAGGAAGCTGAAGCTAGGGAATTGGCAAAAATGTTAGCCAAAGAAGAAGCTGAAAGATTAGCTAAGGAGGCTGAAGATCGGGCTGAAAGAAATGCTGCTAAAAAACTCATCTTCTGATCCAGTGTTGAAAACTATGGCTACTCTTCAGAAGAAACATGAGTCATTCAGAGCAAGGATGGACAAGCAAGATGAATTTACTGTCACCATTCATAATGCTCTTGCTCAGATTCTTCTGAGGATCCCTCCTCTGTCTAAACCTTAGGCACTTTCTAGGCTACCCCGTAGTTTGTCTTTGACTGTTTGTTTATGTTTTGATGTACTCTTGAATTAAAACTTTTAGTTACCCTTTTTATTATGACAAAAAGGGGGAGTATTAATACGAAAAAGTTATTTTGATAAATATCTTGTCTCCAATCATAGCTCTAACATTCTATCACTTTAAATATCATATCTCTATAGAATGTTTTTCAGGAAAATTTATTATATTGGTAAAATGACTCTGATATCAATCAGGCTTTGATTTAGTTAATCAAGCTCTGTTATCAGAATGCATCACCACTATAATCAAGTTCTGATAATGAGGATATATCTAAGATCTCTGCAATCAGGCTCTATATCCCAAATCTTATAAGATTTTGTTAAGTCTTAGATTCAGGGGGAGCTTGACAAAGGGAAGTTTACTTTGAACTTATCTGAGTCAATTCTAATTATCTTCGTACAAAATTGTGTTATCAAAATACATTGTTTTGCCATTATAAAAAAGGGGAGATTGTTAGAACAAGATTTGGTTCTGCAAGATATCTCTTTGTTTTGATAATAACAAAGTTGTATTTGTGTGAGAACAATTTTGGTACTCTAACGCGTATTTTCTTAAGAATTGACAAACAGGTTCTGACTCTGATAAAGAAACTTCTGACTCTGATAGAGATCATTTCCGACGTCACTCTGAAATTCTCATTGGTCGCTTCTGTGTCAAGAAGCAAGATTGCTTCTGATTTACCGTGCTTCGGAAAGACTCTAAGAAAACACTATGTTACTGCTGCAATGTTCTCTTGGATTTTGGCTCTGAATTTAACTCTGATACTCATCTTCTGAAGACTAAGTGCTGAAGACTCTGAAGACAAGGTTCTGATGAACAGCGTTCTAAAGACTCTGAAGACTTAAGTTTCTGAAGACCAAGTTCTGAAGACTCTAAAGACAAGGTTCTGCTGAACAAGTTCTGAAGACTCTGAAGACTTATGTTTCTGATAACCAAGGGTTCTGAAGAAGGAGTGCTGAAGACTCTAAAGACGAGGTTCTACTGAACAAGTTATGAAGACTCTGAAGACCCAATGATTCATTCTTCTCATCATGCTTCAATCATATCAACTCAAAAGCCTCTGATGAACAGAAGAAGATGAAACGTTTGTGTGGGAAAATAGTACATAGTACAGATCAAACACATTCTTTTCCACTACCATTCCACTACCCTGATTTGGTGGTACAAAGGACAATTTCAGTGTATGACTTTCATCCCAGCATAACGACATTATTTCAAGTTACCAGTATTTTTTTGATATTACTGATATGCCCTTCAACGAATCTTTTTCTGGCTATATAAAGACTTGATCATTCAACGAATCATGTGTGACACTGAGTGTGAAAAAGAGAATTATTCAAAACACTGATTCATACAAAGAAAGAACTCAAGAAAAAGAGAAATTCATGAGTGAACAGTAAAGCACCACAATACAAAGAAGAAGATTGTTCTTACTGTGTAGATTCACTCTAAGTTAGATCGAGCTAGAAATAATGTTTATATCAGCTTATGTAAGAAGCATTTCATTGTAAACATTTTATTTGATCAAACAGTTGTTTGAATTCCTTAAGGGACCAGTTAGGTCAGAAGTCTTAAGAAGAGACGGTTAGTCTGTGTATTGTTAGTCACCAGCGGTTGCTAGTGCAGTTGTAATCAGTTTGGTTATAGTGGATTAAGTCCTTGTGTATAAGGCGAAATCACCTTGACGGGTGGACCGGATTAACTTGATAGTTTTCAAGTGAACTTGGATATATCGTGTATTTCTCTATTATTAGTCTATTTGTGATCTTTGTTTGAGTTTCTCAAAAAGCTTTCATTTTGAAAACCCAATTCAAACCCCCCATTTCTTGTGTTTTTCTCAAACCTTCAGTATTAATTATTGTTAAAGTTATTTTTCATTACTGTTGCGATTGTTGTTTTTATTTTTGTTGGCTTGTACTATTTTTTTTTTGTAAAATAATAATATACAATGATATAAATAAAAGAGTATATATAACAATAATAAATATTTTTATTAAGAGGGCCAAGAGGGAGGAGTACATAAATTATTTCATTACATATTGTCAATGTCAGAATAATAACCCCTAGCAGCAAAGGATTCTTCCTAATCTATGACTCTCTCCTCACTACCCTCGTCAAAATCATAGTAACAAATCTTCCTGGGCACCTTTTTCTTCTTCTTCTTCTTCTTCGGCTTCTTCTTTGTGTTCTTCTTTGCCTTCCTAACCCTAAGTGTATCCCTGACAGCATTCGATCCAGGTGGCTGGACCTCCTCAGTTGACTGCTGATCATTATGATGTAGTATGGTGACTTTGGTTGAGATATTTCTGTTAGCATTTTCAGATGGAGAGCTCATGTTGCTAAATGTAGTTAAGAAGAATAGTTTTGAAGAAGTGGAAATTTATTATATGAAACTATGCCTTTATAGAAGAGGTTAAAGATGAAAGATCTGATGATTTAATGCTTGAAAAGATTACTTCCAATGGTTGATATTCTTGAATGACATTGAGACTGTCTTGAAAACTGAAGAAAATTTTCAATCATTATTATAGTTGAGAAGAACGTTTCTCTCTTTAGGGAAGTGCAAAGGTTGTATAGATAATATTACAACAGTTAATTATTAAATTTGTGATTAAATAATCTTCAATTTTTTATTTATTTATGAATTCAAGTGACACACATTTTTTGTAATAGGAAAAAATGGAAAAAAAATGTAGATGTCAGGATTCGAACCAAGTATCACTCACTATATCACCATGGTTGTGTCTATCAACCGTGATAAAATAACTTTCAAAAAAATAAGATGCATTCAGTTTTATATGTTACAACGATGGATGGAATGACTGTGATAATGTTATGTTACCAAATATATATTTTGCAGTAGTGTGAAAACGACCACCAGAATGATAAGAAGCACACATAATTTATTTGTGACATTATAATCTTATATCATGCTTGATGCCCCCCTTCACTTATATGTTTAAACTTCTAACATGGTTAATTTGTGACATTATAATCTTATATCATGCTTGACGCCCTCGTCCTCTGGTTGGATAAGTCAAGACTAAGGAGTATTTTTGAAAAATGTATAAAGATTTCATAGGATAGTACTCCCTCCGGTCACTATTATAAGCAAAAAAAAACACCTTAAATCTTGGTCACTATTATAAGCAAAAGTCATTAAATTTTAGACTAATTAATGTTTGTATTACTATTATACCCTTAATTTAATTCAAAAGTATTTAATGTTGGTAGTTAATTCATTAAATAAACTAAGGATATTATCGTAAATTTTACTTTGATTATACATGAAATCAAGAAAATTAATTACACTTAACTAACTTTCTTAATACGTATGAAAGTAGTTATTTTGGCTTATAATAGTGACCGGAGGGAGTATGTTCTAAGTAGTAATTTGCAACATATTGAGCTCCCTTTAAAGTAAGTTAACTTTTATTGAAGTGGTTTAGTTCCGGTGTCAGAAATATATGTTAATTAATCATAAACTGGCTATGTTTTCACGGAACTTAATGAAAATTTTGACAGGTATGTTAATTGCGTTTTACCCCCTCCTCTACTTCACATGTGACATGTCTCATCAAAATACAGCGACAACACATATAAATGCATCTATGATGGAAGAAGACGTGGAAAATGTTAATGTGGTGCTTCAGTACCTCCATGAAGCTCTTAAATGCAACAAAAGGTTGTTGGGAGAAGATCATAAATAAGTATGTATGTCTTTCTCTTATAGATTATTGTTAAGAGCATTGATAGAACATGGTTTCATACATTATTTTTCATCTTATAGATTGGTGAAAGCTATCACACCATAACCATATACCGATCCAGTAGTAGCTTTGTTTGAATTTTCACAAATATTAAGATAGTGGAATAAAAATTTTAATAGAATAGTTACAACTAATGGAATAATATTTTTAATAGAACAATGGCTTTATAGAATAGTTACAACCATTGGCTTTAGCACAATAGTGGCTTTAAAGAATAGTTACGATCGTTGCCTCCATCGGGTGGACCCTGTCATAGGTCTAGTTCAAATTGGCATGCTACGGGTTGCGTTGTAGAGGCTTCATTTTACTTGGCACGTTGTTCTGTTTTGCTTTGCGATAAGCTAAACTTAGATCAACTTTTATCACGGTTTGAAGGGGTACAGAGGCGCCGTTACAACATCAAAATCTGTGTTGGATACATCTCTTCAATAAGATATGTGTTTGGTAGCCATTTGAAAGTTGTGTTTTCTAATTCTTATTTTCTATGTGTAATTCTATATGATTACTTGCTTGCTATGTTGTTATGTTATTGAAATTAATACATATGCTAATGTGGTCCACCCACGGGTCTTGTGGGATATAATTTTGAATCAAGTTCAGAGTGAAAAAAGAAGGACAAGTTATTGTTATTATTCTTACACATACATTCATGCATGCATAAGTTGATAAAATGTGTCCTTTGATTATGTATTGACTATGATTAGTAAGGATGCTAATACTTCTTACTTGGTTGAAGTTGGACAAAACCTAGAAGCAACTTCATGTTCGTATTCTTACTATGGGTTTTCTTCTACTTCTACTCTAGTTTTGCTTATGAGAAACAACATTTGTGATATTTTCCATGCGAAATATTCCGGTTGGAGAAAGTGTACTTCATTGGGCAAGGCAGAGTGTGATTAAACTCATTTTCTTTACCCACAACTATAGAATCTCAACCTGCTATGATATTACTTAATGATATTATTTATACTATTATCTGCAGCATCTCCACGGTGGATGTGTTGCTTCAAGGTCTCAGTTTGAAATACTTGATACTAATGGTGTAAGTTGTATAACATGTGCAAGTAATTTAAGACTTCAACCTGTAAGCTCACTTCACCATGTTCCATACATAACTAACCATTGTGTTTACCAAACATATTAGAATTTATGATTTTTATTTGACAATAATTTACAATGATAAATAGAAGCTCTTAAACTTAGTAATTTTGTAAAAATCTTGTTTCATCGTATAATTGGTAAGTTAGTTATTTATTAGCATTTAGAGAGTAAACTGAATGGTCTATGATCTAGAAAAAAATTGTGGTGATCTGATCTCTGTACTTCAGATATGTTCTTCCATATATAGGTTGTTACTTCTTAGCTATATTATTATTTTGTATTGAAGCTTCAATTTTCAAGTCTAACTGTATGTTCCCAAAATTGGCAATGATAACTTACATGACAGATTTCTAGTAATGAAAAGCCTATAGAATCTGGAACGGCAAAGGGGAAACATGTCGGTGCACAACAATGCTTATCTCTAGTTGGTCAATTGAATGTGAAGGATATGTAAGTTGGGAATTTTGCAGAAAGTGACGGTCTAAGGTGCTGGCTCAAACCTCACAATGTTGATATAGATGGACCTTCTACTAAGTGATTTGATCTATTAATTAAGCATTTAGATTGTTTCGGATTTGGCCTAATTGTTTGAATGTATGCCAGTTATGTTAGCTCTTGGTATTAGGTATATGTAGAACATAGTGCATGAACACATCGGCGCCACATGATTCTTCCAATCAAGGATGTTGTCAGCAGGTACATTGTTATATTTTTTTGTCTAGTAGCATGTGATGAATAAGTTTTGGTTTTTTTTAATATGATTCAAATTCTTGTAAATAATCGAAAAATTGTAATTAAATTTTTTATTGAGACTAATTGATTGAACATGTATTTTCTTATTATGTTCTATTAATATTTGTATCGAGAAGACTTGATGTTATTTTTGCAGAAATGTTAAAGTTACAAAATCACTACCTTTTTGTTATCAATGAAGAAATAATAAGAAGAAAGGCATTTAATAGCGCTTTTCTAAAATTGCTATTATAGATTGGGTCTATAATACCACTTTTCATAAAAGCGCTATTAAATCCTATGTGAAAATCGTATAAACCAGCCAAACTAGACTATGACAACGCTTCAATTGAAAACGCTATTAAAGTCTTCTTTTTTTAATAGCGCTTAAAAAGTGCTATCATTGGTATCAAACCTATAATAACGGGGGATTTAATAGCGCTTAAAAGCGCTATTAAAGCCCAAAAAAACGCTATTAAATGACTTATTTGGCGTAGTGAATTTAATATGGAATTTAATTAAACAAATGCAACCATTTAAGGTGTCACACACAATCAAACATAACATGCTCTGTAACACGGGTTATAACATAACAATTTAGAACCTATCATCGCATGATCACCTTCACTTAGGGTATCATAGTAGCAGAATCATTATTAAATCAAATAAACACAATATTGCAACCCATGATATTTAGTCTCATATACTTAAACTTTCATAACGAAATATAATGAGTTGTATTATTCAACTCACCACAACTTTGAGATCTCAACCAAACATAAATAGTAACTTCAACAAAACAAAACAAGTTAAAGCAAACTTTCCCAGCCCGGTGTTGCATTATAAGAGAAAGATCCTACTAAAAAAATGACAACTAATGGACGCACCTCCAAGAGCTATCTTCCATTTACTTCAACAATGCTACCCCTGAGCATCTCTAAATTGTCCATGGTGGACAACATTAAAGCAAAGGGGTGAGAATACACTTCAATAATTAACGGTAAAAACAAGCGGGAGTAGATTATCACATAGCAACAACATACACATTACTCAATCAACACTAACATATTAAGTATTCTCATCCAATAACACATCAACAATAATCAATATAAATGCAACACTTATGCAATGTACTCAACACCGACTCGACATGCATGTGGTACCAAATATGAACACTCAGGTTCATTTTGCTCCCCGGTCCCCACCATATCCTATTCCCTCTTAGAACCGAAGCACAACAAATTGCTACCATCACCATAGGTAACGTTTCACTAATGCCCCATAATAGGAATTAGTTACTCGCACCCGATCCATCACCAAAGGATTGAGGCTCAACAAAAGAACCAAAGTTTCAACAACATGAATGCATGGATTCTCAGGATACAACAACAATAAATGCACATTAGCCTGTGTTTTGACCGTGTATGCCATCAGTAACATAATCAACTTAAACATAGCATATGTATAATTAAATATGGAACATCTTTAACAATCACCATAATTATTCATACTCAACAATTCATTATTGACACATATAAACATCTTTCACACAACATTATTATGACCACACCATTATAAAAACATCATCAATATTCACCATTTACATGGTTAACCAATTGCAATTAACATTCTCAACATTATAGCATCATCAAATACACACAATCCTCATCAATTATTCATGTTATCATAACCTAATCATGTTAGAACAAGATTTGTTCATGACATTTATCCTTTGGGTTTCGATGATAACAAAGTATTGAAAGAACAATGGTGTTACCTAATGTGAGTTACAAGTATGCAGTTCTAAAGCTTAAAGAGAATACATTCAAAATCTGATATAAGGACACACTTAAAAGAAGCTGAGTTACTAGCCTCTGTGGTTCAGAATCTAAAGAACACTCTCTAATCTGGCATAGACTCTGAAGCTGAAGGCCTCGAAATTAGAAGAACAACATATTGTCTCTACACTTAGTAAATATATCAGCTTCTGATGAACATTCAGAGTTAGTAATAAAGCTAAAGTTATTCGTACCGCAGAAAGCAAACTACATTGTCAAATCAGTTTGTCAGCTAGAGTCTATGTTCACAAGACTCAAGAAAAGTTGACATGTTTTACGAATACCTACTCTTAACGGATTTATAGTACAAGATTACATGGAAGACGCAATGGTTAAACATGTTACACAATGGATTAAGATCTTTTGGTGTATCTATCTTCAACATCTCTTGTACTATGGATAAACAAAGTCACATATTCAAGTTATATCTTCCAATGGCTAGTCTTCTACAACTGCTATATAAGTAGATGAAGATTCAATCTGAATCTTCAATAAGGAGCAATAGAAAAGGAAAGCCAAGAAGGATAAGAGTGTTTTACACTTCTATCCGGATTGAGGAATAACAAGATCAACAATAAACAACACAATCGAGTATGCAAAAATTCTATTATATGTTGTAAATTGTATAAAGCCTTAAGATTTCTTAAACATTGAATATCTTAGAAATCTTAAGTGCTTAAGGTCTTTGTTATGGTGATTACCCTATACCTCTGATTTTGTATCAACTACACCTTATTCTCTATTCTGTTAAACATGTTATTTAATAGTTTAGATAAAGTCTATTGCTATGTGCTTAAGCCTCAAAGTCTCTTGTTGAGAAGCTTGAGCCAAGTAAGTCTCCTGCTATGTGTTAGAGCTTTGAAAGTCTTGATCAATTGTTGATTAAGAAAGAAAGTCTTGGACTGTAGGTTTGAGCAGAAGTCTTGTACTTGAGGGAATGAGCATAAGTCTTGGGTTTGTGGAACCTGAGCAAGGAAGTCTTAGGATGCAGCCCGAGCAAGGAAGTCTTGCGCCTGAGGGGCTTAAGCAGGAAGTCTTGGGTTCTTGGAACTAAGTAGGAAGTCTTGGACTTAAGGGTCTGAGCAAGGAAGTCTTGGGCCTGAGGGACTTAAGCAAGGAAGTCTTGGATTCGTGGAATCTAAGCAGGAAGTCTTGGACCTGAGGGGTTTAAGCAGGAAGTCCCGGACTGAGGGTCTAAGCAAAGAAAAATCTTATGCTTAAGTGCATAAGCGATTGTAATCTTGATTTGATTATAGTGAAAAATATCTTATGTTGCAATGGGACTGGACTACTCTCAGTTGGGAGGAACCAGGATAAATATGTGTGTTCTTTATCTTTTATTTGTTTCTGTTAACATTCCGCTCCAACATATTAATTAGGATCTGAACATCAGTTTAGATTTTGAACTCTGATCAGAGGCAAAGTTAAGAAACAAAAAACACAATTCAACCCCCTCTTCTTGTGTATTTTTCTCACCTTCAAATCAGACCCTGAAACTAATTCTAATTGATAGTAAATTGTGTTAGCTTTCCATCACTTCAAATGACAACTCATTTGGACTTACGGATCAAAAGTTATGGGCAAAATCATCAGATAGTGCAACAAAAGACAAAACAGGCATTCTGAAAGGCAGAGGTCGACTCACAGGGTTATAGGTCGACGCACGGGCAATTTTGCCAATTATAGGTTAACTCATAGCACATATGCATCAACGCTCACTGTACATTTTTTTTTGAAAAATTCCAATTTCGTTTGTTGGAGGTCGACACATAGGGTTATAGGTCGACTTATACTACAGATTTTTGCAAAAAAAATCAGATTCTTAACTATCCAAACACTACTTTATGTGACAAAAATTTATTTTACAAAAATCTATCAAATTAATTCAGTTTCCTACTGCTATAGTACTCTAAACGCGTATATTACTAAATGGGTTCATGAATCAACAACAAATTAGAACAATATCATCATGTTTATCATCTCTAAATCACCATTAACACACTTAAGGTCACAATCTTCAAACATCCATCCATGGCAAATTTTTATACATACAGAATCAAGGTAAATCAAATATAATTTTAGTCACACAATCATACATATGAACACCACAAATCATCATTCAGTTATTGATTCATAAGAAAACACGACAATATTTTCTTGTGCAAGGAATTTTCTAAGTTAATGCAGGCTGAATTTGAAATGAGTCTGATGGGAGAACTCGGATTCTTTCTGGGAATTCAAATTGATCAAAGATTAGAAGGAACGTACATTCATTAGAGCAAATATGCAAGAGAACTTCTGAAGAAATTCAACATGTCAGAAAGTAAACCTGCTAAGACTCCTATGCATCCGACATGCATTCTAGAGAAAGAAGAAGTAAGTAAAAAGGTTTGTCAGAAGCTATATCGTGGTATGACAGGATCTCTTCTGTATTTGACAGCTTCTCCTCCAGATATTCTGTTCAGCGTATGTCTTTGTGCTCGTTACTAATCAGATCCAAGGGAAACTCACGTAACTGTTGTTAAGAGAATACTAAGGTATCTTAAAGGAACAACTAACCATGGCTTGATGTATAAGAAAACATCAGAGTACAAGCTTTCTGGTTACTGTGATGCAGATTATGCTGGAGACAGATTGGAAAGAAAGAGTACTTCTGGAAACAGTCAGTTTCTGGGAAGTAACCTCGTCTCATGGGCAAGCAAGAGACAATCAACAATTGCTCTCTCCACTGCAGAAGCAGAATACATATCAGCATCTCTGTGCAGTACTCAGATACTCTGGATGAAGAATCAACTTGAAGATTATCAGATACACGAGTGTAACATTCCTATCTTCTGTGATAATACTTCTGCCATTTGTTTATCTAAGAACCCCATTCTACATTCTAGGGCAAAACATATTGAAATAAAACATCATTTTTTGCGTGACTATGTTCAGAAGGGTACTTTTCAGTTAAAATTTGTGGATATAGATCACCAGTGGGCTGATATTTTCACAAAACCCCTTTCTAAAGATATATTCGTATTCATTCTGGAAAACTTATTTATCAAACCTTGTCTAGAATAAGATGATAATATTTTTTGATATGTCAAGCTACCAGAACGTCTGATATAAGATTCTGATGACTAAACAAAGCGTAATTAACATTTGTTTATTGACTTTCTGATTTATGATACTTCTACAATTTAGAAAATGTCTTGATAAAAAATTAGTCCAGTCAAATACCTCTTGGTATTCAAGACATTGGAAACATCAAAACATGATCTCTTGAAAACAAACGACTATGATTATTTGTGACACGTGTCCAAAATCAAATCATATCTACTGTTGAAGAGACACCTCGAGCGTTGTGATTTCGTGAGACTAGGTTTCAAGTAATTATTACCTATTACTCCCACCTTGTCATAATTATTATTTTTATTATAAATAAGCACTCTCTCACTTCACACACTACACTACTCTCACTTCCCACACTTTAGTCTTAAGAAATTCTAAAACCCTTTTTGTCCTCTGCAACTCCATCATCGTTGTCCATGGCAGCATCATCTCAAACCATCTCAAAAGCTAAGCTACTTGGATATTAATGCACTATTCCTGAAGAATGTCCCATCTCTCTCAACACGCCGATAAATGAACTTCGAGTTCTTAGTGAGACAATGGTTAACTTCACAAATCTATTGGATAATGGATGTGACCTTACTCAAACACTTGAATTTCAAGGATGGAATTGGTACTTTAACAGATTGCAAGGATCCTCTTTTCCAACCTTGGTTAAAGATTTCTGGATTCACGCAATCACCAGTAGAAATATCATTGTTTCCACTGTGTTTGGAAGAAGAATCATCATCACAGAAAATACTATTTGTCATTTAATCTCTCATGATAACAAGGGACTGAGGATTTTCAATATTCAACAAGATAAGCGAAGGGAAGCCAAGGTCACTGCTGCTATTTTTAAAGAAGGAACTATTTTGAATTCTAAAAAGGATCCACCCTCATCACTCCTGAAGGATGTAACACCCCACATTCCCATCGCGAATAAATAATACATAAATAAAATCAGAGTAACTAAAAATTTATTTTTCCGACAGAAACAAGGATGTCACATTTAAATAAACAAAACATAATCCCTGCTCATAAACTTGATACATAGCATAAAATAGAATACCCTTAAAGGGGAAACTTTTTCCATATAAAGGGAAAGGTCAATTATGGAATAAAGCGGAAAGATCCATAACCGACTTGTTTTACAAATAAATGGTTTTATAACATCAACATATAAATACAAAAGTAATACCAAATATATTCAGCAATTATATACATATATAACATAATCGTTCCCCGACTCTCGTGCTACGTATCAGAGCAGACACCAAGACCGACAACAGAACAGAGGACTAATCTTCACAAAAAGACCTCCAGCAACTCTAATCTGCAATGCCTCATAGATCATTATAAAACAGCAGAAGGGTGAGAAATAACAACTAAATCAAGATTGCATAATAATATGCAAATACATAACAATTCACATGCATAGTTATTCTCACCATAATTATCACACACCAATACATATAGCATGTCACAAATACATAACCTATATCAATTATCCAACAATATAGCATATATAAAGTATCCAATATACTCATATATTTGCACCTAAGGCATACCAAATCATAACATTTAGAACCACATCACACATCACATAGCATATGTCTACGCCTAATACATATTATCCACAACCAATGCATTTATCACATATGCACATCAAATTACCAATACTATCACAATCTCAACACATAACAAATCGATGCACAATTTCCACACATAATCAATCAAATCATGATTTTTCCACACATAATACATCCATTCACAATTCTCACACATAATCAATCCATGATTTATGCAAATGCACAGAGACCGACACAACGACTCTATGCAAATGCCATGCGGTATCGACTTCCAATATTTCTCATCACTAGTTCACTCAGGAACTCTGCTGGAACCATCGCTCGTTATTTAGGATCATTCATGTAACTCCCCGTCTGGCATACGATGTTCCCCGTCGCTCACACCTCTTATTTTTAAGGCACACGATCTGATCCGATCGCTCACAGCTCTTATTTTTAAGGCACGCGACGTTTATGGATCGCTCACACCTTTTTGTATAAGGCACGTGACCCGGTCGCTCACACCTCTTTGTATAAGGCACACGATCGTCTATAATCATCGCTCACACCTTTTATTTTTAAGGCACACGATCCATCCGATCGCTCACACCTCTTATTTTTAAGGTACATGATGTTATAGCAGATTCCTTCTGGAATCAATCCGTCACTCAGGACGTTACCAGAATGCATATCATGATGCTTGGCATACAATGACTCATGACATTCAAATGCATCTTCACACATATATGCAACCATAATCATGCATATATTTCAACTCATCAATTCCATACATTCACAATTCAACCATATGAATTAATCAATCTCATCACACTCATGCATTGTAAATCAATTCAAACAATGCATTTCAAACCATAAAGGCCACCACACAACATACATTGAATTTCACATAAACAATGCATTTAACCACAAACCACAAACCACAAACCACAACAATCATGCCATCACAATTACTTCCACAAGGGATTCACACCACAAAGGCTACCCACAGCACATCATAACAACATACCTTGATATTCAATCAAACAATGTATTTTACCACACAACAACATCATTAATCACGCATCGAAGTCTAATTCAAAACAATGCACATATTTGCCATAAAGCCACAAACCATCATCACAACATTCCATCATGTATATTCACATCATATAACGGCACACAAGCTACACGTTACATATCAAAAGCATATAGCATGATAACACATCAATCGCACACATTGTACTCGATAAAAACCCGACAACCCGACTATTTTTCCAAAAACACGAATTAATTAAATCATATTTTACCCTCCAAACCACTTTTAATAGAAAGAACTTTTCATTAGCTTTCCAACGCTTCAAACGGGGGTCAAAACGGACTTACGGTTCAAAAGTTATGAAGAAAACAAAATCGGACATTTTGGAAAGCCTGTGATCATGCGCCGACGCATGAAGCTTGGGGGTCAGCGCATGAACCTGGGAATTTCGCCCGGGTCAGTGCATAAAATCATGAGTCGACACACAATTGCAGGGGGTTAGCGCACGATGTGTAGATTTTGCTGAAAAATCAGTTTTTCGATCGTTAAATGACTTCCGGGCCTCCGATTTCGATTCCGTAAAAAGCCCCGGTCTCAGAATTCAAAATACTACAATATTTTCACCATTAAAAAGCCATCCAACATATTTTCAATTTTTTGAAATATTTTGAAACATAATTTTATCAGTACATTCACACCCCAAAACTCAATCAACGCCTATGGAAACATACCAACAAGTTTACCCGAGTAAATCATATCATCACCCGACTATACTACGCAATTTATTCCCCATTCCAACCGTGAAAACATCGATTTCTCACCATTTCATCATTAATGCCCTAACTCTCACAAACTATGTAACTCAATCCAAAACTCCATAAATCATACCAACGAGTGTTCCCAATTAAACCCAAACATTACTCGGCTATTCTACACAATCTATTCCAAATTCTAACCGTTAAAACATCGATTCTACACATTTGTTCTTCAATCCAACCAATAAGAAAAAGTATATATTTCAACCAAACAAAACACAAACAACACATATATATACATATACAATCGAAATATAACCGAAACTTCTGACCCTTACCCGATTAATCGAAGATCAAGCTTTGTTTTGATGATTTTCTCTTCTTCCCCTTCTTCTCTCTTTTCCCACGTTTTTCCTTCTCTTCTCTACTATCTTTTCTCTCTTTTTCTCTCAAATATCTATTTCTTATATAAAGAAAAATATCTTACCATACAAAAAGACCAAAATACCCCTCAGCTCAAATATCTCCCAAACGCTCTCAAAATGCGATAAAACATAAACAGCGATGAAAAATAATATATTGTCAAATAAAAGTCAAGAATAAAATAATATAAAAACGAAAATAACTAAATCGACTCGATTAAATAAATCGGACAAAACGGGGCGTTACAACTCTCCCCCACTTAGAAATTTTCGTCCTCGAAAATATAACCGATACGAACAACTCCGGATACGACTCTCGCATCCGACCAACAAACTAACATGCCAACAAAATCACTCCACGAATAACACAAATAGACAACCCACCTTGCTAACAACAGCTACAACAACGACACGACACAGATGACAACTACAACGACAAGATGCAAAGCCCATACAATGCACTTGACGACCAACTCACGACTCAAGGAATACCCAAGTTACGAACACACACAGGTTCACTCTTGAACCGAAACACAACAAGAACACAAGTTCCACGACACCACATCGATTCAACAACCTCTACAAAACCATAATACCAACATCCTTGTCACACAACCATATTACAACAATGCTACCCTTCACCAATCGAACATATGACCAAAACACCCAACTGCATATTAGTACCTGATTAATATTGAAACCTTCCACTTATCACTTTCATTTTGAAACATCCAATGGTCTCATCATTCCAATCGGTTTCCAATGTCTAACCTATAAACTCTTACAAGCTCCACGCAAATACAAAATGTGCCACATCACGCTTCCGATGCGCACTCTGATTACTCGAAACCATCAAAACCACCAATCTCACGTCCAAAGTCTAACTCTTTCTCATATTCACCAAAAATCACTGTTCACTTTTAATATACCCAACCTCACACTCTACTGTATTATCTTAAACACCAGACACAAGTCTCGGAACTGCTCAAATCATTTCAATTCTCTGACCATCAAAACAGACATACATAACAACTTTCGACTTAACTTTTCAGGCACAACCTTAGTTTTTCCCGAAGGATAATCCAAGCCAAATTCATAACTCATCACGAATTCTAACCATCCTCATTGTCTCATGCTCTAATCCTTCAGACCAAACAAGCACTCTAAACTCTTGTGATTACCAAACACTTCGAATCTAGAACCATAAAGATAATACCTCCAAATATTCCAACACAATACAACCGCGACCAAATCCAAACCCGAAATAGTATAGATCCTTTTATAAGTCCTCAATTGTCGTAAAGCATAAGCCACGACTTTACCCTCTTGCATTAGCACACTGACTAAACTCATCAAAGACGCATCCCAATACCTCATAAACGGTTTATTAGGATCACACAGAATCAAAACTAGAGTCGTAGACAACTTCTACTTCAGCCCTCTGAAACTTTCCTTTCAACGAACATCCAAAACAAACGACTCACCCTTTGCAAGTCAACTGAGATAACAGAAGTACGAACTTAGCAAAGTCTTCCATAGCCTGCAGTAACAACCAACTGAGCCCAAAAGTTTCTAATCTTCTTAACCAACTTCGGAGTCTCTCAATGTAGAACGACATCTACTTCCGAGGGATCCATAATCATACCCTCATCTGAAATAACGTATCCTAGAAAACTAACCTTTTTCAACCCAAAATCTCACTTGAATAACTTAGCATAAAACTTCGTCTCTTTTCAACACTTGTAATTCAAATCTCAAACACTCTACCTATTCTTCCTCTGGATTTATAACAGATCCGAACGTTCTCAATCAAAGCCCTTACGAACTTATCCAAATAAATATGGAAGATACGATTCATCCACTCCACAAACATTCCAGACACCTTACTAACACTGAACAACTTCACTGTGCATTGTAATGCCCAACCAAATTCCAAAAGATATAAATTCTTAAAGCTTTTGCAAAATCTTCCACTGGGTAACTGGCTACTCACATACAAGCTTAACCGAGTAATTAACAGCCTATTCCGATGATAACAACATAATCAGTCACATCAAATCGATCAAAGCCTTAACTCACACAATTCACCACTCTTATCAAACATTTCATACACTTACAACTCCACTCAAACTCAACCAAACAATTTCAATCATCCATTCATGAAAGTGGACACTTGTTCTCGATCGTTACCTTATTCAACTGTTAGCAATCCATACACAATTTCTTCTCTTAACAATCCAAATCCCATAAATCCCCACGTGTAGCAACAACCATCCCAAAAGAACTCTCAAATAGTACATCCACCCTTAAGGTTTTCTCAAAATTTCCATTAATGTTCTATAATTCCAAAGACTCCAAACCTCTCCAGAACTTTAAGTTTCGCTTTCCATAATCTCAATACCTTCATACACATCATGCTTGTTATTCCATTCAATCATCAGTTCCTTGTATTACTATCAATACTAGAGCTCTCTAAGACAACACACTTGGCCTCACAATTCTCCTTTCCAATAAATCTTCCAACCGTTCTTTCAATCTGAGTTTCACTTCCTAAAAGTTCTTCTACTTACTTAGCAGATCCAAACCTCAAATCCTTACCTTCGTCCAATTTGAGTTCACACTCTTCTCTTTGAGAACAACCATTAACGATGCCTAATCATTCTCTCTCAAAACTTCCTAACTGGACCAACATACCAAAGCCTCTAATCCGTCTCATATTCCAGTATAAGAATCTTCATCAACTCATCGAAACAATCCGTAATCACCTGCTTAATTCCAAACAATTCATTGCACACACTATCAAAGCCGGAAAGACACGCCTATTCCATCCAACATAATTTCCGTCTACTATCAACAAGAGATTAAGGGTGATCAGTTCCTCAATTTGTCGATAGATAGCCGACAATCATGATGGGGCTTAAACCGTCTTCACCAAACTATAATAGCGTTTCTTGCATCCTGTGCACAAAACTACCTAAGGCAAAAATCCTTGGTTGACATAAACCTTACCTCCACATTCCCTCCGGAACTGGGAACAACATTGTCCAAACAACACTTACACTCTTGCAATCTACAACACACTGAGCCAACGCCCCACACCTGAAGCAACTTGGAGAAGTACCAGCTTTTCCCCCACTTATCTCATTCCCAATCCTGAAGACAAATGATTAGAAAAACCAGAAAGCACTGACAGTGTTTCACACACATATCACGTACTAAGGAATAAACAACAACGACAGTATTCAACTGTCACACCAACTGACTCAACAACTTGGCCGGACGGACCGACCTGCTCTGATACCACTTATGTAACACCCCACATTCCCATCGCGAATAAATAATACATAAATAAAATCAGAGTAACTAAAAATTTATTTTTCTGACAGAAACAAGGATGTCACATTTAAATAAACAAAACATCATCCCTGCTCATAAACTTGATCCATAGCATAAAACAGAATACCCTCAAAGGGGAAAGTTTTTCCATATAAAGGGAAAGGTCAATTATGGAATAAAGCGGAAAGATCCATAACCGACTTGTTTTACAAATAAATGGTTTTATAACATCAACATATAAATACAAAAGTAATACCAAATATATTCAGCAATTATATACATATATAACATAATCGTTCCCCGACTCTCGTGCTACATATCAGAGCAGACACCAAGACCGACAACATAACGGAGGACTAATCTTCACAAAAAGACCTCCAGCAACTCTAATCTGCAATGCCTCATAGAGCATTATAAAATAGCAGAAGGGTGAGAAATAACAACTAAATCAAGATTGCATAATAATATGCAAATACATAACAATTCACATGCATAGTTATTCTCACCATAATTATCACACACCAATACATATAGCATGTCACAAATACATAACCTATATCAATTATCCAACAATATAGCATATATCAAGTATCCAATATACTCACATATTTGCACCTAAGGCATACCAAATCATAACATTTAGAAACACATCACACATCACATAGCATATGTCTACGCCTAATACATATTATCCACAACCAATGCATTTATCACATATGCACATCAAATTACCAATACTATCACAATCTCAACACATAACAAATCGATGCACAATTTCCACACATAATCAATCAAATCATGATTTTTCCACACATAATGCATCCATTCACAATTCTCACACATAATCAATCCATGATTTATGAAAATGCACAGAGACCGACACAACGACTCTATGCAAATGCCATGCGGTATCGACTTCCAATATTTCTCATCACTAGTTCACTCAGGAACTCTGCTGGAACCATCGCTCGTTATTTAGGATCATTCATGTAACTCTCCGTCGGGCATACGATGTTCCCCGTCGCTCACACCTCTTATTTTTAAGGCACACGATCTGATCTGATCGCTCACAGCTCTTATTTTTAAGGCACACGACGTTTATGGATCGCTCACACCTCTTTGTATAAGGCACACGACCCAGTCGCTCACACCTCTTTGTATAAGGCACACGATCGTCTATAATCATCGCTCACGCCTCTTATTTTTAAGGCACACGATCCATCCGATCGCTCACACCTCTTATTTTTAAGGTACATGATGTTATAGAGGATTCCCTCTGGAATCAATCCGTCACTCAGGACGTTACCAGAATGCATATCATGATGCTTGGCATACAATGACTCATGACATTCAAATACATCTTCACACATATATGCAACCATAATCATGCATATATTTCAACTCATCAATTCCATACATTCACAATTCAACCATATGAATTAATCAATCTCATCACACTCATGCATTGTAAATCAATTCAAACAATGCATTTCAAACCATAAAGGCCACCACACAACATACATTGAATTTCACATAAACAATGCATTTCACCACAAACCACAAACCACAACAATCATGCCATCACAATTACTTCCACAATGGATTCACACCACAAAGGCTACCCACAACACATCATAACAACATACCTTGATATTCAATCAAACAATGTATTTTACCACACAACAACATCATTAATCACGCATCGAAGTCTAATTCAAAACAATGCACATATTTGCCATAAAGCCACAAACCATCATCACAACATTCCATCATGTATATTCACATCATATAACGGCACACAAGCTACATGTTACATATCAAAAGCATATAGCATGATAACACATCAATCGCACACATTGTACTCGATAAAAACCCGACAACCCGACTATTTTTCCAAAAATACGAATTAATTAAATCATCTTTTACCTTCCAAACCATTTTTAATAGAAAGAACTTTTCATTAGCTTTCCAACGCTTCAAACGGGGGTCAAAACGGACTTACGGTTCAAAAGTTATGAAGAAAACAAAATCGGACATTTTGGAAAGCCTGTGATCATGCGCCGACGCATGAAGCTTGGGGGTCAGCACATGAACCTGGGAATTTCGCCCGGGTCAGCGCATAAAATCATGAGTCGACGCACAGTTGCAGGGGGTTAGCGCACGATGTGCAGATTTTGCTGAAATCTGTTTTTCGATCGTTAAATGACTTCTGGACCTCCGATTTCGATTCCGTAAAAAGCCCCGGTCTCAGAATTCAAAATACTACAATATTTTCACCATTAAAAAGTCATCCAACACATTTTCAATTTTTTGAAATATTTTGAAACATAATTTTATCAGTACATTCACACCCCAAAACTCAATCAACACCTATGGAAACATGCCAACAAGTTTACCCGAGTAAATCATATCATCACCCGACTATACTACGCAATTTATTCCCCATTCCAACCGTGAAAACATCGATTTCTCACCATTTCATCATTAATGCCCTAACTCTCACAAACTATGTAACTCAATCCAAAACTCTATGAATCATACCAACGAGTGTTACCGATTAAACCCAAACATTACTCGGCTATTCTACACAATCTATTCCAAATTCTAACCGTTAAAACATCGATTCTACACATTTGTTCTTCAATCCAACCAATAAGAATAAGTATATATTTCAACCAAACAAAACACAAACAACACATACATATACATATACAATCGAAATATAATCGAAACTTCTGACCCTTACCCGATTAATCGAAGATCAAGCTTTGTTTAGATGATTTTCTCTTCTTCCCCTTCTTCTCTCTTTTCCCACGTTTTTCCTTCTCTTCTCTACTATCTTTTCTCTCTTTTTCTCTCAAATATCTATTTCTTATATAAAGAAAAATATCTTACCATACAAAAAGACCAAAATACCCCTCAGCTCAAATATCTCACAAACGCTCTCAAAATGCGATAAAACATAAACAACGATGAAAAATAATATATTGTCAAATAAAAGTCAAGAATAAAATAATATAAAAATGAAAATAACTAAATCGACTCGATTAAATAAATCGGACAAAACGGGGCGTTACAAAGGACACCCTTAGAGTTTAGTTCAAAATCATGACATGGACTATGTATCATCAGCCAACTCACTCAAATGATTGCACCAATCTGTCACAAAAGTATGTTATATACTCTTTGTTGAAGGGAAAGAAGGTTCACCTTCCATGTATCTTGTTCAACTTCCTGAGAGACTCAATTGTTCATTCAAGGACTGACTCCTTCAAGAAGGGAAATCATATTCCTTACGGAAGACTCCTATCTGATATTTTCATTGAGTCGGGCATAGTGTAACACCCCAAAATTTGCTTTGTTGTTTTTAGCTAACTGGCTTATGTTTCTTTGCATTCCTTGCATTAGCATTTGTCCATAGCATGGTTCTTAGCATGGGATCAAGGTACTTGGTTCATTTTAAAGGAGTCTCAAGCCTCAAGGTGGTTTGAGGAGCTCATCATATCTTCATAAGATCAAGGATGGCAAAGGATTTCAAGTGGATATTTCCCTCCTGACCAGAGGGACCAATTAGGGTTTGTGAATCAAAAGGACTTCTTGGAGGGCTTTGTGTGTTCAAGCATGGTGTCATGAGGTCTTTATGCTTGCATGTATCCATAGATGAGGGTTTGGTTGATGGTTTATGGTGAAGAATGTTCAGTGGATCAGTTGCTTGTGAAGTAAGCAAAAGTCAACAATTCAAAAGGAAAGTCAACCATGGGTTTTCAAGGGTTCAAATCATGTTTCCCAAGTCCATGTACCTTTATTTGGTCAAGGAATAGCATGGGATACATCATTCATCAAGAATCAAGAGTTTGTGCAAAAGTTACTAAATTTGGAAAATGACCTATAATGAGAACTTTCCATTTTTGGCAATTTCTCCACCACATTCAACTTGATTTTTCATCATCAAGGAAGCTTAAAATGAATTTTCCTCCAACATGAAAGTTGAAGATCTTTCTCTCCCATTTCTAAAAAGTACTAGATGGTTCTCATAGCATTTGTGAAGCTCTAGTTATGATCAAAACAATGCAAGGTGTTTTTAAGGGTTTTCACATGTACCACTTTTTCCACCTTTTGCATTTTGGTTCAATTTGGCTTGTAATGACCCCTAATGACTCAAGTCAGATTACCACACTCAACTACACTTCATTTGAATCATATTTGGCCTTTGAATCAATTCATTTCATGCCATATTTCTCACATATTCAACAAAGTGTAAATTTGCAAGTTGGATTGAATCTCACAAACCAATCAACCACAAGGCCCAATTTCAATTCAGATGTGATCAGTAAGTAAAATGGAGGTGAATCATGCTTACTTGGTGACCAATGCACGTGTGAATGAAGGGTGTACAACTCAAATTGCATTTTTGCATAAACCTCCAAAACTCATTAATCAAGGAATTAACAAGACCTTAATCATAATCAAGGGAATAACCAAGTGTATATAAGCTAACTCATGCCTTCACAACTAGGTCATGCATCCTCATTTGCTCAGATTTCACATTTTTGCTCAAATCTTCTCCTCTTCGATTCTCTCTCATCTTAAGATCTTTTTGAGAAATTCTTTCATATTCTTGATCCTTGAAGTTCATAGAACAAGAAGCAACTATTAGTTTGAGCTCATAGCAAGGAAATCATAGGGTTCGAATTTGGAAACCACTTCTGCAAATCTCAAGATCTACACCAGATTCAAGCTCTAATTGCATTTATTTTGCAATTAGAGGTTCAAAGGACTTGATCTGCAGCTTCCAGAGGGTTTTCTTGGTGTATTTCAAGTTCTACAAGCTTTAGGTAAAGTCCAGATTCATGCTCTTATAATGTGATAATTTTGTGTGCATCTTGTTCCTTGAGTGTTACTGAGCATGCTGATGTGTTTAGAATTGATTTTGGACGTGTAACATGTGCATAATGTGGATCTGAAATTTTGAATCTCAAACTTTCTTTCTTCGATTTGCCTCGTATGATGATTGTATGCTAATTTGAGTTGCATATTCTTGTTCCTGGTGAAAATCTGAGTTGAAATGTGGTAGAGTTTTTGAATTCTGGAGAAATGTAAGTTGATGCTCACCGGAGAAGGTGACCGGAGCTAGGGCTCCGGCACCTGGTTCATGTTCAGTCCGGCGAGGGTTTGGAGGTAGGAGACGTAATCTTGGCCATTGTTTTGTTTGATCTGAGCGTCCATATTGTGCCACATCATTTAAAAATCTGTTTTATTTTATTAATTGCGTATGTGCCATCCCATGTTTGTTATCGTGAACCTCAAATCTGGACCTCTCATCTTGTTTGATATTTGATTTGATGATTCATTTGTGTGTGTGTGATTAATCTGATGATCATTATTATGCCAACACATTAAAATATGGTGTGCCTCTCACTTGTTTTCTTTTAAATTCTGAGTGGTGTGATGTGTGCGCGTGTATCATTATTATTGTGTACTTTTAATCTGAGCCTTTAATCTTGATTACTTATTGTTTTGATTGACTGAATGTGGAGCGCATGATTGATCCAATGGTCCAGATGGTTGACTGTTTTCTTTGTTTTTTTTTTTTTGTTAGCGCTTTGGTTTGGGCCTGGCCTCTGTTTTCTTTTTGCACCCCCCATTTAAGCCCATTTATCATTCCCAACGTGAATTGGTTGTTGTTTGCACCCCTGCTTGTTTTTATTTCTTTTTATTTTCTTTAATTGTTGCATTTCCATTTTTAATTTTTAAAATTAGTTTTATGCGTCTGAAAATTACAAAAAAATTCATGAAGCATGTTTGGCATTTTATAAAATTTTGGAAAATTTTATTTTTCATTTTTATTTAATTTTGTGCCTCTGATATAATTGTTTGTTTAATTCCTTTTGAATTTCTTTCAATTGTGCACACCCTGACTTGCTGATTTTATTTCTCTTCACCTACAACACATTTTGAGCCCATTCTTTTTGCATTGTTTCATCAACATCTTTAAGTGCATAAAAACGTTTTTCTCATATTTTTAAACTCTTTTCATATTGCATTTTGGTCCCTCTCTTTTGCATATTAGTTCATAATTCCTATGTGACTTCGCATGATTGATTGAAGGACTTATCTTGTGAATTTTTGCATGAGTTTTTAATATGATGTTTACTTCTAGTTGAGGTGTTTGGGATTTAGTTTGGTAATTTTTGAAGATTATTTGCTAATTGTTTGATTGCTCTTTGTTTGAGGTCTTCTTTTGTGCACATCTTTGAGCATGTTTGATTACTTGTTTGAGAAGACACTTGTGCCATTGTTTGGGATTGTTTATTTGACTTCATAAACCATGTTTGAATCATTATAGGCCATTTTATTGTAATTATAGGTCATTGGTGTTAGGTTGTTGCATATTTTGTGCACATGTTCAATGTTTGATTTACATGCCTCTTTTTGACTTATCTTCTCACTTCTTCTCATTTATGCCTCTTCTTGGTTTGTGTTTGGTTTGTGTATGCCATGCCATATCACTTCTTTACATCTCATTTGATGTATGTTTCTGACCTTGTAGCTTTGCATTCATGTCATATGCTATTCATGTTTCATTTTGCATCCTTGAACATGTTTCATTTACATGCTTCTTTCTTCTTCTTCTAATGATTCTTAATGCTTGGATACTTGCTTGTATGCCTTATGTGACACTTGTATAGCATGTTTAGGCACATGTTTAGGTCATCCACATTTTGACTTTGATATTGTTTGAAGCATTCTTGCATGATCACCTTGCATATCCACTCATTCTTCTTCTACTCCTTCTTTGATGGCTTTCTTGTATGTTTTGCCACTCGTTTGCATTCTCTTTGCTTGAGTTTGTTTGGTAAGCATTATGGGTCACCCCTAAGGTGTACATTCTGACTTGGATGAGTTTCATTTGGTTTGTAACCATTTCTCTTTGGGTTGTGACTTGTTTGGGTTTCATTTGTCTTATTGTTGCTTATATTTATTTTTGCTAACCATGTAGGGGCTAATGGTAAGTGAATGGGATGTGGATAGTTATCCACATTCTAACTTCTCCTTTATCTTTTAAGCTTTCATACTTGTGTTTGCTTTAGCATTTAAGATGCTTCTCCCCTCTCTCACTCTTTCTCATCCCATGATTCTCAAGACTTGATTAAGTCTTGGATTCTTTTCCCTTAGAGCTACCTAGTCCAACTTAATTTTTGATTAAGCTTGGAGTAGGATTAGCATTAGGTTTTAGGTAGTCATCTCTCCTAAACCTCACTAACCATAGGATATCCATGCATGATAACATTAGGACTCTTAGTTTCCCTTTAGAGTTTCCTTTGTGTCTTCGCTCTTCTCATCTCAAAACTCCTTCAAAACACATAATAAAAGTTAACGTGTATTGCGCTCGAGCCTTAAGTGTGGGAAGTGAGGAATGAGGGGTTTCCCTTCACTCTTCTAGGGTACCTAGTGTACGTCCTGTTGGGGATGATACGCGAAGTATTCATTCCTATGTCATAAACTTTGGTGCAATGTAAGTTATGAACTAACTTAAAACACTTCTGTCTAAAAAACACAAAACAAATTCAAATCTTTTTATCCTTCGGGATTGTTGGGTTTCAAACTTCATTTTCAGAAAAGAGCTCGTCGCTCACGTAAAAAACACTTACCCATCCATGGTCGTACCCACGAACTACATTAGCTATGATTCCTCTCTCTCGTCCGATTGAGGATATGTAGGCACAAGACAGCGATTGTCTTGGCGAGCAACCTTCCCCCACAGTTCCCATCTGAACTACGTTGACTCTGACTTTCCCATTGCACTGAGGGAGTACGTAGGCCTAGGACAACGATACCGTCCTATCGAGTCACTTTTTTTTCTTTTCTTCTTCGTTTCTTCGTTCTTTCCGTTCTCGTTTCCTCTCCGATCCAGTAGCAGTGGAGCTCCAGACGACGACACCCCTTGATGCAGATAGCAAGCGTTGATCCCATCGAGTACGATGGACGTGTTGGGTGCTAGCACCTTCCCTTCGCGTAACCGGCTCCCGTACCCGTTTCTCTTGGTCGTGAGACCATGTTCTTTCCCTTCCTTCAGGTTTATGCAGTGTTTCCTTTCCCTCTCTTGGGATAAATACACATTGCAGGCGACTCTGTGTTTTCTGCGCCACTCTCGCGTTTGTACCGTTGGATGCGAATCTTTCGGGAGCGACACATAGTTGAGGATTTATTAGATGCTAGGTTCACAAAGGAACTTGAAAAATATTCTGGACAGACTTTCTGGGCTAAGAACTTAAAGAACATTAAGCTTCTTAAGAAAATCACCCATAAACCTAATATTCCAAACCAATTTGAACTTGACTTTATTCGATCTCCAATCTCTGGATTTCCATCCTATTCTAAGCTCTACAATCTGGAAGAACTTGTAAACTATTTTGCTGAATGTGAAGAAGAACCTTTGGACGCATGGATTGATTTGGATAATCTACCAGATACTCTTCCTGAACTTTTTCAGAGAAAGGGAAAAGGTAAGAAAAAGAAGAATGATAATGAGGACGGACCATCAACAAAGAAAATGAAGATGGCTTCTACATCAACTCCTCCTGAACAACAAAGTAAGTCCCTTGAATCTCTATCTGTAACTGCATTTGTTTCTATTAGTAGAAATTTGTCTTCATCTCTTCCCATTTCATCACCACCACTTACAACCCAACCACTATTATCCACCTCTCCACCAATATTTTCCACCGTTGTCACCACCTCTCCAACACCCACTTCTAAATCTCCTACTATAGAAATCCCAGTCTCTACACCACTTTCACCACAGGCTCTTAAACTCACCACAGCCCAACTAACCTCCACCATTTATATCCAACCAACTCTTGTCACATCTGTTCCACCATCCCCAATCATTCAAATCACTGAAGAAATTTTCACTGAACATCCTCAAACAACCATCTCAACATCACCAACTACAATTACTGCTCCACAACCTCTTTCTGGATCTTCTATGAACATTGATACCTTCATTCTTGATGACCCTGTTGAAGAGGATCGAACCTTAACTAAAAATCAAACATTTAACCCTCCTCCTACCCTAGATGAAGCAAATATTTGTTTTTAAGGACGGCGTGGTTATGAAATTCATGACACTTTCTGATGAATCAAATGCTAGTGAAGACCCCTCTGTTTTGGGAGCTTCATGGGATCAATCCAATCAGTGGATGTCTAAGGAATTTCAGAAGATTCAAAATCTTTCTGTTAAGACAAAGGGTTATTTGGTTCAACAAGTTGAAAAGAGGTTGCAAGAGAATAAGGAAGCTGAAGCTAGGGAACTGACAGAAATGTTATCCAAAGAAGAAGCTGAAAGATTAGCTAAGGAGGCTGAAGATCAGGCTGAAAGAAATGCTGCTGAAAAACTCCTCTTCTGATCCAGTGTTGAAAACTCTGGCTACTCTTTAGAAGAAACATGAGTCATTCAGAACAAGGATGGACAAGCAAGATGAATTTACTGTCACCATTCATAATGCTCTTGCTCAGATTCTTCTGAGGATCCCTCCTCTGTCTAAACCTTAGGTATTTTCTAGGCTACCTCGTAGTTTGTCTTTGACTATTTGTTTATGGTTTGATGTACTCTTGAATTAAAACTTTTAGTTGCCCTTTTTTATTATGACAAAAAGGGGGAGTATTAATACGAAAAAGTTATTTTGATAAATATCTTGTCTCCAATCATAGCTCTAACATTCTATCACTTTAAATGTCATATCTCTATAGAATGTTTTTCAGGAAAATTTACTATATTGGTAAAATGACTCTAATATCAATCTGGCTTTGATTTAGTTAATCAAGCTCTGTTATCAGAATGCATCACCACTATAATCAAGTTCTGATAATGAGGATCTATCTAAGATCTCTGCAATTAGGCTCTATATCCCAAATCTTATAAGATTTTTTTAAGTCTTAGATTCAGGGGGAGCTTGACAAAGGGAAGTTTACTTTGAACTTATCTGAGTCAATTCTAATTATCTTCGTACAAAATTGTGTTATCAAAATACACTGTTTTGCCATTATAAAAAAGGGGAAATTGTTAGAACAAGATTTGGTTCTGCAAGATATCTCTTTGTTTTGATAATAACAAAGTTGTATTTGTGTGAGAACAATTTTGGTACTCTCACGCGTATTTTCTTAAGAATTGACAAATAGGTTCTGACTCTGATAAAGAAACTTCTGACTCTGATAGAGATCATTTGCAACGTCACTCTGAAATTCTCATTGGTCGCTTCTGCATCAAGAAGCAAGATTGCTTCTGATTTACTGTGCTTCAGAAAGACTCTCAGAAAACAATATGTTATTGTTGCAATGTTCTCTTGGATTTTGGCTCTGAATTTAACTCTCATACTCATCTTCTGAAGACTAAGTGCTGAAGACTCTGAAGACAAGGTTCTGATGAACAACATTCTAAAGACTCTGAAGACTTAAGTTTCTAAAGACCAAGTTCTGAAGACTCTGAAGACAAGGTTCTGCTGAACAAGTTCTGAAGACTCTGAAGACTTATGTTTCTGATAACCAAGGGTTCTGAAGAAGGAGTGCTGAAGACTCTGAAGACGAGGTTCTGCTGAACAAGTTATGAAGACTCTGAAGACTTAAGACTCTGAAGACCCAATGATTCATTCTTTTCATCATGCTTTAATCATATCAACTCAAAAGCCTCTGATGAACAGAAGAAGATGAAACGTTTGTGTGGGAAAATAGTACATAGTACATATCAAACATATTCTTTTCCACTACCATTCCACTACCCTGATTTGGTGGTATAAAGGACAATTTTAGTGTACGACTTTCATCCCAGCATAACGACATTATTTCAAGTTGCCAGTATTTTTTTGATATTACTGATCTGCCTTTCACCGAATCTTTTTCTGGCTATATAAAGACTTGATCATTCAACGAATCATGTGTGACACTGAGTGTGAAAAAGAGAATTATTCAAAACACTGAATCATACAAAGAAAGAACTCAAGAAAAAGAGAAATTCATGAGTGAACAGTAAAGCACCACAATACAAAGAAGAAGATTGTTCTTACTGTGTATATTCACTCTAAGTTAGATCGAGCTAGAAATAATGTTTATATCAGCTTATGTAAGAAGCATTTCATTGTAAACATTTTATTTGATCAAACAGTTGTTTAAATTCCTTAAGGGACCAGTTAGGTCAGAAGTCTTAAGAAGAGACGGTTAGTCTGTGTATTGTTAGTCACAAGCGGTTGCTAGTGCAGTTGTAATCAGTTTGGTTATAGTGGATTAAGTCCTTGTGTATAAGGCAAAATCACCTTGGCGGGTGAACCTAATTAACTTGATAGTTTTCAAGTGAACTAGGATATATCGTGTGTCTTTCTCTATTGTTAGTCTATTTGTGATCTTTGTTTGAGTTTCTCAAAAAGCTTTCATTTTGAAAACCCAATTCAAACCCCCCATTTCTTGTGTTTTTCTCACACCTTCAGTATTAATTATTGTTAAAGTTATTTTTCATTACTGTTGCGATTGTTGTTTTTATTTTTGTTGGCTTGTACTATTTTTTTTTGTAAAATAATAATATACAGTGATATAAATGAAAGAGTATATATAACAATAATAAATATTTTTATTAAGAGGGCCAAGAGGGAAGAGTACATAAATTATTTCATTACATATTGTCAATGTCAGAATAATAACCCCTAGCAACAAAGGAGTCTTCCTAATCTATGACTCTCTCCTCACTACCCTCGTCAAAATCATAGTAGCAAATCTTCCTGGGCACCTTTTTCTTCTTCTTCTTATTCTTCTTCGACTTCTTCTTTGTCTTCTTCTTCGCCTTCCTAACCCTAAGTGTATCCCTGACAGCATTCGATCCAGATGGCTGGACCTCCTCAGTTGACTGCTAATCATTATGATGTACTATGGTGACTTCGGTTGAGATATTTCTGTTAGCATTTTCAGATGGAGAACTCATGTTGCTATATGTAGTTAAGAAGAATAGTTTTGAAGAAGTGGAAATTTATTATATGAAACTGTGCCTTTATAGAAGAGGTTAAAGATGAAAGATCTGATGATTTAATGCTTGAAATGATTACTTCCAATGGTTGATATTCTTCAATGACATTGAGACTGTCTTGAACATTGAAGAAAATTTTCAATCATTATTATAGTTGGGAAGAACGTTTCTCTCTTTAGGGAAGTGCAAAGGTTGTACAGATAATATTACAACAGTTAATTATTAAATTTGTGATTAAATAATCTTCAATTTTTTATTTATTTATGAATTCAAGTGACACACGTTTTTTGTAATAGGAAAAATTGGAAAAAAAAATGTAGATGTCAGGATTCGAACCAAGTATCACTCACTCTATCACCATGGTTGTGTCTATCAACCGTGATAAAATAACTTTCAAAAAAATAAGACGCTTCTAGTTTTATATGTTACAACGGTGGATGGAATGACTGCGATAATATTATGTTACCAAATATATATTTTGCAGTAGTGTGAAAACGACCACCAGAATGATAAGAAGCATACATGATTTATTTGTGACATTATAATATTATATCATGCTTGATGCCCCCTTCATTTATATGTTTAAACTTCTAACATGGTTAATTTGTGACATTATAATCTTATATCATGCTTGACGCCCCTTTCCTCTGGTTGGATATGTCAAGACTAAGGAGTATTTTTTAAAAATGTATAAAGATTTCATAGGATAGTATGTTCTAAGTAGTAATCTGCAACATATTGAGCTCCCTTTAAAGTAAGTTAACTTTTATTGAAGTGGTTTAGTTCCGGTGTCAAAAATTTATGTTAATTAATCATAAACTGGCTATGTTTTCACGAAACTTAATGAAAATTTTGACAGGTATGTTAATTGCGTTTTACCCCCTCCTCTACTTCACATGTGGCATATCTCATCAAAATACAGCGACAACACATATAAATGCATCTATGATGGAAGAAGACGTGGAAAATGTTAATGTGGTGCTTCAATACCTCCATGAAGCTCTTAAATGCAACAAAAGGTTGTTGGGAGAAGATCATAAACAAGTATGTATGTCTTTCTCTTATAGATTATTGTTAAGAGCATTGATAGAACATGGTTTCATACATTATTTTTTATCTTATAGATTGGTGAAAGCTATCACACCATAACCATATACCGATACAGTAGTAGCTTTGTTTGAATTGTCACCAATATTAAGATAGTGGAATAAAAATTTTAATAGAATAGTTACAACTAATGGAATAATATTTTTAATAGAACAGTGGCTTTATAGAATAGTTACAACCATTGGCTTTAGCACAATAGTGGCTTTAAAGAATAGTTACGATCGTTGCCTCCATCGGGTGGACCCTGTCATAGGTCCAGTTTAAATTGGCATGCTACGGGTTGCGTTGTAGAGGCTTCATTTTACTTGGCACGTTGTTCTGTTTTGCTTTGCGATAAGCTAAACTTGGATCAACTTTTATCATGGTTTAAAGGGGTACAGAGGCGCCGTTACAACATCAAAATCTGTGTTGGATACATCTCTTCAATAAGATATGTGTTTGGCAGCCATTTGAAAGTTGTGCTTTCTAATTCTTATTTTCTATGTGTAATTCTATATGATTACTTGCTTGTTATGTTGTTATGTTATTGAAATTAATACATATGCTAATGTGGTCCACCCACGGGTCTTGTGGGATATAATTTTGAATCAAGTTCAGAGTGAAAAAAGAAGGACAAGTTATTGTTATTATTCTTACACATACATTCATGCATGCATAAGTTGATAAAATGTGTCCTTTGATTATGTATTGACTATAATTAGTAAGGATGCTAATACTTCTTACTTGGTTGAAGTTGGACAAAACCTAGAAGCAACTTCATGTTCGTATTCTTACTATGGGTTTTCTTATACTTCTACTCTAGTTTTGCTTATGAGAAACAACATTTGTGATATTTTCCATGGGAAATATTCCGGTTGGAGAAAGTGTACTTCATTTGGCAAGGCAGAGTGTGTGGAAACTCATTTTCTTTACCCGCAACTATAGAATCTCAACCTGCAATGATATTACTTAATGATATTATTTATACTATTATCTGCAGCATCTCCACGGTGGATGTGTTGCTTCAAGGTCTCAGTTTGAAATACTTGATACTAATGGTGTAAGTTGTATAACATGTGCAAGTAATTTAAGACTTCAACCTGTAAGCTCACTTCACCATGTTCCATCCATAACTAACCATTGTGTTTACCAAACATATTAGAATTTATGATTTTTATTTGATAATAATTTATAATGATAAATAGAAGCTCTTAAACTTAGTAATTTTTTAAAAATCTTGTTTCATCGTATAATTGGGAAGTTAGTTATTTATTAGCATTTAGAGAATAAACTGAATGGTCTATGATCTAGAAAAAATTTGTGGTGATCTGATCTCTGTACTTCAGATATGTTCTTCTATATATAGGTTGTTACTTCTTAGCTATATTGTTATTTTGTATTGAAGCTTCAATTTTCAAGTCTAACTGTATGTTCCCAAAATTGGCAATGATAACTTACATGACAAATTTCTAGTAATGAAAAGCCTATAGAATCTGGAACGGCAAAGGGGAAACATGTCGGTGCACAACAATGTATATCTCTAGTGGGCCAATTAAATGTGAAGGATGTGTAAGTTGGGAATTTTGCAGAAAGTGACGGTCTAAGGTGTTGGCTCAAACCTCACAATGTTGATATAGATGGACCTTCTACTAAATAACTTATTTGGCGTAATTAAATGACTTCTTTGGCGTAGTGACTTTAATATGGAATTTAATTAAACAAAATGCAATCATTCAAGGTGTCACGCACAATCAAACATAGCATGCTCTGTAACACGGGTTATAACATAACAATTTAGAACCTATCATCGCATGATCACCTTCACTTAGGGTATCATAGTAGCAGAATCATTATTAAATCAAATAAACACAATATTGCAACCATAATATTTAGTCTCATAAACTTAAACTTTCATAACGCAACATAATGAGTTGTATTATTCAACTCACCACAACTTTGAGATCTCAATCAAACATAAATAGTACCTTCAACAAAACAAAACAAGTTAAAGCAAACTTTCCCAGCCCAATGTTGCATTATAAGAGAAAGATCCTACTAAAAAATGACAACTAATGGAAGCCACTCCAAGAGCTATCTTCCACTTACTTCCACAATGCTACTCCTGAGTATCTCTAAATTGTCCATGGTGGACAACATTAAAGTAAAGGGGTGAGAATACACTTCAATAATTAACGGTGAAAACAAGCGGGGATAGATTATCACATAGCAACAACATACACATTACTCAATCAACACTAACATATTAAGTATTCTCATCCAACAATACATCAACAACAATCAATACAAATGCAACACTTATGCAATGTACTCAACACCGACTCGACATGCATGTGGTACCAAATATGAACACTCAAGTTCATTTTGCTCCCCGATCCCCACCATAGGATCATATTCCCTCTTGGAACTGAAGCACAATAAATTGTTACCATCACCATAGGTAACGTTTCACTAATCCCCCATAATAGGAATTAGTTACTCGCACCCGATCCATCAGCATATGATTGAAGCTCACCAAAATAACCGAAGTTTCGACAACATAAATGCATGGACTCCCAGCATGCAACAACAATACATGCACATTGGCCCGTGTTTTGACCGTGTATGCCACCTGCAACATAATCAACATAAACATAGCATATGTATAATTAAATATGGAACATCTTTAACAATCACCATAATTATTCATACTCAACAATTCATTATCGACACATATAAACATCTTTCACACAACATTATTATGACCACACCATTATAAAAACATCCTCAATATTCACCATTTACATGGTTAACCAATTGCAATTAACATTCTCAACATTATAACATCATCAAATACAAACAATCATCGTCAATTATTCATGTTATCACAACTTAATCATGTTAGAACAAGATTTGTTCATGACAGTTATCCTTTGGGTTTCGATGATAACAAAGTATTGAAAGAACAATCGTGTTACCTAATATGAGTTACAAGTATGCAGTTCTAAAGCTTAAAGAGAATACATCCAGCGAACCTACGCCCGGTTTGAAGTTGTGTATTAGGGTAGGGATTTACTTTATCTTCTGTCTGACTAGAAGGTAGGACAATCTTGACTATTTACGACTGTGATTTCTGCCTAGCTTGCTCAGTTAAGTATACTCTATGTTCAAGCAAGGGGTCAGTAGGAATCTGACTCCACATCGCTAACAAGCCTATGATCTTTTAGCGTAGAAAGAAGTGTACATGTTCCTGCGGCTCGGATGAGTATTCTTGTTTATATCGCTACGGCTATAAACACTTTTAAAATCTGATATAAGGACATACTTGAAAGAAGCTAAGTTACTAGCCTCTGTGGTTCAGAATCTGAAGAACACTCTCTAAGTGATGTCTGGCGTAGACTCTGAAGCTGAAGGTTTTGGAATTAGAAGAACAACATATTGTCTGTACACTTAGTAAATATATCAGCTTCTGATGAACATTCAGAGTTAGTAATAAAGCTAAAGTTATCCCTACTACAGAAAGTAAGCTACATTGTCAAATCAGTTTGTCAGCTAGAGTATATGTTCACAAGACTCAAGAAGAGTTGACATGCTTTACGAATATCTACTCTCAACGAATTTATAGTACAAGATTACATGGAAAACACAATGGTTAAACATGTTACACAATGGATTAAGATATTTTGGTGTATCTATCTTCAACGTCTCTTGTACTATGGAGAAACAAAGACACATATTCAAGTTATCTCTTCCAATGGCTAGTCTTCTACAAATGCTATATAAGTAGATGAATATTCAATCTGAATCTTCAACAAGGAGCAATAGAAAAGGAAATCCAAGAAGGATATGAGTGTTTTACATTTCTATCTGGATGGAGGAATAACAAGATCAACAATAAGCAACCCAATCGAGTATGCAAAAATTCTGTTATATGTTGTAAATTTTACAAAGCCTTAAGATTTCTTAAACATTGAATATCTTAGAAATCTTAAGTGCTTAAGGTCTTTGTTATGGTGATTACCCTATACCTCTGATTTTGTATCAACTACACCTTGTTCTCTATTCTGTTAAACATGTTATTTAGTAGTTTAGATAAAGTCTATTGCTATGTTCTTAAGCCTCAAAGTCTCTTGCTGATAAGCTTGATCCAAGTAAGTCTCCTGCTATGTGTTAGAGCTTTAAAAGTCTTGATTAATTGTTAATTAAGCAAGAAAGTCTTGGACTGTGGGTTTGAGCAGAAGTCTTGTACTTGAGGGAATGAGCAGAAGTCTTGAGTTTGTGGAACCTGAGCAAGGAAGTTTTAGGATACGGTCCGAGCAAGGAAGTCTTGCGCCTGAGGGGCTAAAGCGGGAAGTCTTGGGTTCCTGGAACTAAGTAGGAAGTCTTGGACTTGAGGGTCTGAGCAAGGAAGTCTTAGGCCTGAGGGACTTGAGCAAGGAAGTCTTGGACTCGTGGAATCTAAGTAGGAAGTCTTGGACCTGAGGGATTTAAGTAGGAAGTCTCGGGTTGAGGGTATAAGCAAAGAAAAATCTTATGCTTAAGTGCATAAGCGATTGTAATCATGATTTGATTATAGCGAAAAATCTCTTATGTTGTAATGGGACTGAACTACTCTTAGTTGGGAGGAACCTGGATAAATATGTGTGTTCTTTATCTTTTATTTGTTTCTGTTAACATTCAACTCCAGCGTATTAATTAGGATCTGAACATCAGTTTAGATTTTGAACTCTGATCAGATGCAAAGTTAAGAAACAGAAAACACAATTCAACCCCCTCTTCTTGTGTATTTTTCTCACCTTCAAATCAGACCCAGAAACTAATTCCAATTGATAGTAAATTGCGTTAGCTTTCCAACACTTCAAATGACAACTCATTTGGACTTACGGATCAAAAGTTATGGGCAAAATCGTCAGACAGTGCAACAAAAGACAAAACAGGCATTCTGGCAGCCAGAGGTCGACTCACAGGGTTATAGGTCGACGCACGGGCAATTCTGCCAGTTATAGGTTGACTCATAGTACATATGCATCGACGCACACTGTACATTTTTTTTTTTAATTCCAATTTCGTTTGTTGGAGGTCGACACATAGGGTTTTAGGTCGACTTATACTGCAGATTTTTGCAAAAAAAAAATCAGGTTCTTAACTATCCAAACACTACCTTATGTGACAAAAATTTATTTTACGAAAATCTATCAAATTAATTCAGTTTCCTGCTGCTATAGTACTCTAAATTCGTATATTACTCCATGAGTTCATGAATCAACAACAAATTAGAACAATATCATCATGTTTATCATCTCGAAATCACCATTAACACACTTAAGGTCACAATCTTCAAACATCCATCCATGGTAGATTTTTATACATATAGAATCAAGGTAAATCAAATATAATTTTAGTCACACAATCATACATATGAACACCACAAATCATCGTTCAATTATTGATTCATAATAAAACACGACAATCATCATATAACAACTATCATAGCATCACAATTCAAAATAATGAATCAAAACACCCAATCCTAAGGAGGTTAAGGGTCCCTCCATCTACCCCTCATGCTTTAACACCCATTAGAGAAGCACAACTCCCCCTTACCTTGATTTCCCTAACAAGAATGAAATTATCCCTTGAATTCTTCTCCTTCTACCTCTAGCTGACTTTGTCTCCTTCTCCTTTGTTTCCAAGTTCTACGTACTGTAAAAATTATCCCTAAACTTAGGTTTATCTCCTAAACTTATACTTAGGGTTAAACTTTTCAAAATTATGAACTTGTCCCAACTTAAAATACTTATTATTCCATCCCCCCACTACTTTTCCTATATTCTCATATTTGGCCCAATCACTCTATTTTTATCATTTTTACTAAATAATATAACAAAACTATCATTTTACTTAATAAAAATAATTCTAAGTTATTCTATACACTCATTACTATTTTACCATGCTCTTAACTTAAGAACTCACACCCCCACAAACATTCCAACAAAAAAATAAATCAGCGAATAGACATAATTAATCATTAGAATACAGTAAAATATCCTATAAAAAAACAGAAATAAATAATTTGTTGATTTTATATATTGAATCCATAATCACCACAAATGAAAATGTATTAAAGAATATGATGAAATATTGAAATCTATATGGGTCAAAAAAATATCTAAACAATTTTAAAATCACTAATCATTCTATATTTATATACATACTTATCATTAAAGAATACTTTTATAAGATGTTACATTTATGATCCGTGGACTTCTTATACACTTATTATATATGCGTTAGCTTTAAATTTTCGGCCCAATATGTTCAATAGGAGCGGAGATATGAGATAAAAAACACAGTCTAAGTACAGGTAGCCGAATCATGTTTTCGACATAAAAATATCACAAGATTCAACATATGGAATTTTCGACTGAGGCAATTTGGGGTACTTTCGACAACAATAGCAGTTTTACAGCAGTTCAAGAACTAAAGACTCGTGGAAGCAAAGCAGATGACAAAACCCCATGTAATGGTGTATGTGTCGAATGGTGGGGAGTTGTCTGTTGTCGACGATTATTGATGTACATGTATATAAGTCTATTTGATCTTTGTAACAAGGGTTCAAAATTTTCATTGTTGTTCTCTATAGAATTCAAACATCCAAGTTACAAAGATAAAAGAATCTGTGAGAAATGTATGAAAATGTACCCCACTTTTAATCTAAGCATTATTTCTTGATTTGTTTCATGATTTTTTACATTTACTTTGTCTTTCAAGCAATTCTGCATTTTGCTTCTTGAAATATCTATCCAATTGTTCTATATTCAAATGCTAAGTTGTCAAGCATGAATACACTTTTGTAAACACTTTTTGCTTAATATGTCCTTAGAATTTTTTCGAGTTTAATCCTTTAAATGAACTAAAACTTGTGATTTGATTTACTAAAATTCTAGTAAGCAAATTGGAATGCCTAGTGGGATCCTTTTGTGCAAGAAATTTAAAGTTTTGCATAAAAGTGTTTGCGCTTTTATTGTTTTGTACTTCATACATGCAATTTTTTCAATGTATGAATGTTTATGCGTCTGAGGAGTGGTAAAATTCTCAAGATGGCTCTTCAATCATTGAAAAATCCGTCCCTTCTCCAGAACGACACTCCAAATGTAGAAGAACAACTGATTGAATCAATAGTTGGTGGTGCGGGAACTTCAATGCTCATTAGAGTGACCACTCCTGTTATAAGTCAAATGTCAGTCTCGACAACATTTCCAAAAGTGGTGATTACCGCACCACAACCAACCAATCTTCCAATTACTCCCAGAATTACACAAATAACTATAGGAGACCCTAGGCTTTCTTTCCTCATAAGCTTTACATTACCCCATGATAGTAGAGAATATTCATATGACATGCCAACTACAATGATGGCAAACCTATAAACTAATGCATCTACATATGCAGATAATGCAATGATTATTGCATTTCCTTTTAATTAATACTTAGCATTAGTATTTGCTATCAACAATCATAGTCGAATGACACAACCCCAAGGATGATTAGGATATGTACCTCATATTATGCCACCCCTAACTCCTAGTGACTTGTTCAAAATCATAATTCTTACACTTCTCCCAAAAGTCTCAAAACCAATTTCATTACACCAAAAATTCCCACAAAATTACACACAAAAAATACCCTCCCTCTCTCACACGATAAAACACGCACACACAAGCCAAAAGAGTCACCTTCAATCCAAACTCCCACCTCCATCAATACAAATCTCTCACCATAATCTTCATCTTCCTTATATCACAATCACTATTATTTCACACAAACCATAACAACAATCCATCCTCACATAGTTTTTATATGTTTTTCTTTTACATCTTATTATTATTATTATTATTATTATTATTATTATTATTATTATTATTATTATTATTATTATTATTATTATTATTATTATTATTATTATTATTATTATTATTATTATTATTATTATTATTATTATTATTATTATTATTATTATTATTATTATTATTATTATTATTATTATTATTATTATTATTATTATTATTATTATTATTATTATTATTATTATTATTATTATTATTATTATTATTATTATTATTATTATTATTATTATTATTATTATTATTATTATTATTATTATTATTATTATTATTATTATTATTATTATTATTATTATTATTATTATTATTATTATTATTATTATTATTATTATTATTATTATTATTATTATTATTATTATTATTATTATTATTATTATTATTATTATTATTATTATTATTATTATTATTATTATTATTATTATTATTATTATTATTATTATTATTATTATTATTATTATTATTATTATTATTATTATTATTATTATTATTATTATTATTATTATTATTATTATTATTATTATTATTATTATTATTATTATTATTATTATTATTATTATTATTATTATTATTATTATTATTATTATTATTATTATTATTATTATTATTATTATTATTATTATTATTATTATTATTATTATTATTATTATTATTATTATTATTATTATTATTATTATTATTATTATTATTATTATTATTATTATTATTATTATTATTATTATTATTATTATTATTATTATTATTATTATTATTATTATTATTATTATTATTATTATTATTATTATTATTATTATTATTATTATTATTATTATTATTATTATTATTATTATTATTATTATTATTATTATTATTATTATTATTATTATTATTATTATTATTATTATTATTATTATTATTATTATTATTATTATTATTATTATTATTATTATTATTATTATTATTATTATTATTATTATTATTATTATTATTATTATTATTATTATTATTATTATTATTATTATTATTATTATTATTATTATTATTATTATTATTATTATTATTATTATTATTATTATTATTATTATTATTATTATTATTATTATTATTATTATTATTATTATTATTATTATTATTATTATTATTATTATTATTATTATTATTATTATTATTATTATTATTATTATTATTATTATTATTATTATTATTATTATTATTATTATTATTATTATTATTATTATTATTATTATTATTATTATTATTATTATTATTATTATTATTATTATTATTATTATTATTATTATTATTATTATTATTATTATTATTATTATTATTATTATTATTATTATTATTATTATTATTATTATTATTATTATTATTATTATTATTATTATTATTATTATTATTATTATTATTATTATTATTATTATTATTATTATTATTATTATTATTATTATTATTATTATTATTATTATTATTATTATTATTATTATTATTATTATTATTATTATTATTATTATTATTATTATTATTATTATTATTATTATTATTATTATTATTATTATTATTATTATTATTATTATTATTATTATTATTATTATTATTATTATTATTATTATTATTATTATTATTATTATTATTATTATTATTATTATTATTATTATTATTATTATTATTATTATTATTATTATTATTATTATTATTATTATTATTATTATTATTATTATTATTATTATTATTATTATTATTATTATTATTATTATTATTATTATTATTATTATTATTATTATTATTATTATTATTATTATTATTATTATTATTATTATTATTATTATTATTATTATTATTATTATTATTATTATTATTATTATTATTATTATTATTATTATTATTATTATTATTATTATTATTATTTATTTTGTTTTTTGGGCTATGATGATTCATAGAGATAGTCATGCACCACTCTAATTTTAAGTGCTGGTAATTTTCTCATACCCATTATTCTTTTGAGCTCTTTTCATTATTATAGATCCTTTTGAACATTTTTTTTTGTTTTATATTATTATTTCAATTCGATTTTTTTATAAAAAAAAATGAAGAACATGTTATTTTTTTAATTAAAGTGTACAAGACCTAGTTTTTATTAGATTTATTAATTCATTTTTTTAATGTAGAATGTGTTGTTGTTGTACATGCTTACTTTATTTGAAAATCACAAGCTTTAATTTTTTATTTATTTTGTATTTACCATAAAATTTAGGTATGTAAAATGTCATTTTTGGCCTGAGTATATAATGTTATATGAAATGTGTACAAGACCTAGTAATTTAAGTTTTATTATTATTATTTTATTATTTATTATTTGTTATTATTAATAAAGATTTAGGTTAAGTTAATTTTATTATATTGGATTGATTTATCATATTTGTCTAATTATTTGTTATTATTAATAAAGATTTAGGTTAAGTTAATTTTATTATATTGGATTGATTTATCATATTTGTCTAAACTATTTAACTACTTCCTACACCCTCTCTATCTTTGCCCATTCAACATAATTTACACCCCTATTTTATTTTTTTATATATATATATATTATTACTCTTTATCTATTTTATTCAATTTATTTAGTAATATTTATTTTTTAGTTTACCTTATTTTTGCAAAAAAACATAAAAATTTCTAACTGCATCATAACTAATTTTGTTACTATTTATTTTAGTTTCATTAGTTTTCTTCTTTCCCTCATTTTATTAAAACAATGTATGTTATTTAATTTTGGTTATTAACATAAAAATACAAAAAAATATATTTCTTTCTCACTTAAGATAAAAAATCATGAAAATAAAAAACATTTCCTTATTTCATTAAAGTTCAAAAAACCAAAAAAATAAACTTTTATCTTAACGTGTACATAATCACTATCATCTTTTTTAATCAAATTAAACTAATATTTTTACAAATGGGGGGTGGATTACATCCACCATGTTCCTAAGTATTTGGTTGATTAACGTTCATCGTATCGATCGATTACTTAAAATCAAACCAATCAAAAAGCAATCCAAACTCACCAAACTTTCGTTTTGTGCCCTTGCGCACTTTATTCAAAAACCTTTCATAAAAGAATAAAGTATGGGGGTGGATCACATCCACCACGTCCCTAAGTATGTGAAGCGTGTTAATAACTTCCCTTCGTATAAGCGACTCCCGAACCCATATTTTGTTGCAATGATATTTTATCCTTTTCTTTCTCTTAGGGCGTTATCGTCATTTCCCTATTCCTTAGGTAAAGAACGGTGGTGACTCTATTAGTCATCTGCGAGCATGCGATACGCTTCGCGAGATCATATTTTTCGAGATGCGATAGCTGACGACTCTGCTGGGGAGTACTTTCCCTAAAGAAAGTCAAACATATCCTTTAGTTTTAGGGTTGTTTGATTTGTTAGTTTTCTTGTTTTATTTTTATCTTTATTCTTTGTTTAGTTTTATTTATTTATTTTTATTTCCTTATTATTTCATATTTTTATCTTAACACTCGTGGATTTTTTATTTTCTATTTGAGGGCAAGCTCTATACCCGAGTTTGAAGAGAAGAAATATAAGTTTAAGTAAGGGATTCATCCTCTTTTGGCCACCGTGGATTCTTATCCCATGGGATCTATAACGATGGCTCTGCCTAAACTAGATCAGTTCAAAGAGTCTATCATGGGTTGGCTATCCCATCTTCATGATGAAATTTTGAATTTGATCAACGACTATATTGACCTCTTCTAGAACTCGAACGCGGGACTTCATTATACAAAGACTCCCTAAGGGAGACCCTGGTCAAATTTTATCATGGGAGGGTTATGCCCTATCATGATGAGGTTTCACCTAGGGTCCATGACTTTGGGTTTGGGTAGAAAATTCTAGGACCTTTTGTAGGTGCCCTCTGTTAGGTTGTTCTATTAACATCTCGTCCTACATACATTGCATATGCATTAAAAAAACTTTAACATACCTAGAAAACTAATTTTTTTGCATAATCATGCATTTTCATACATGCACATACATTTGCCTATCATAAAGCGAAAACTCACATTTATTCCTCCTTTTCCAACCTGGACCGTGCTAGTTGATTCCCCGATAATCACAAAGGAACTCGAAGCATGTCTCGAGAAGCTATAGAGGGACTTAAGTGAGGCCAAAGCCCAAGACCTGATCAACGATATACAGTTAACTTTCGAAAGAGGAATCTCATTAGTGCTTCTTGAACCTGAGATATCAGTGTTGATGTGATGTTGTTAATGGTGTTGTTGTCTCCGATACGGTGGACCTAGAGAGATAACTGCATGGTTAGCACTCGAACGTGCAAGTCAGTTTATGGTTCAAGATTGAAGGTAGTAAAACTGGAGATTAGAGATTATATACCTATGAATGTCTTACAAAGGTATTTATACATTGGATCTTGTGAAGTAGGCTAGACAATATGCCTCGAGCTATTGAGCCTTTGGTCTACGAGAAGTAATGGATTTGAGCCTTTGATCGGCACGGACCAAGAGGTCCCAAATCTTGGTTGGCACGGTTCAGCGGGTCTTTGATAGACACATAACAGAGACATTAAATTTAATTTCTAAAAACTTTAAATTACTATTTTTAATTAATAGTTTTTAATTTTAAATGAGATTTAATTTTATGCAATCACTGTATAATTTTTTTTAAAGATGCACATATCATAACTAAAAAACTGTCGATACTCATTTCATAACTAAAAAGACCAAGTTATAAAAAAAATATATAAATATCAACTTATTAAAAAAAACTTTAAAAACCTCGGTAGTTTTATCTTAATTATATTCTTACGAATGATTGTGATGTATTTTTATAGAGCATATTAATTCATTTTCAAATAATATTCTTTAAAATAAATTTTTTAAATGAGTTGGGCTTTGAATGCTTTTAAATGCTCACCGAAATCATGATTAAGAAACATTTACATATATAATAATTTACCAAAGAAGTCCTCATGTCATAAAATCATTTAATTAAATAGATCTATAAAAAAAGTCAACAATAAAATTGATATAGTAACACAAATAATACTAATATTATATAAATTTGACCTAGATGTGGTCAGGCAAAGTTTCTAAACTTTTTTTTCTCTTTCTATAATTTGCTGATTCTTTAAATACTTTTAACATGACACTTTTTGTTTATTTTAATATTTTCGGATTTTTTAAAGACACAAACTAACATAATATTTTATAAAAAAGAAAGTTATGTATATTTAATATCGAAGTTTGTATTTTATTTAGAATATATATATATATATATATATATAAAAGAATTCTATTTTTATGTAAGAACATGAAAATGAATTAGAACCAATAGATTTTAAAATAAAAGGTGGAGATTATGAGTCAATTTTTTTCTCTCTCCTCCATCATTTATTTTAATAATAGAGGAGAGAGAAAAAAAATCACACATAATCTCCACCATTAATTTTAAAATTTAATGATTTAGATTCATTCTCATGTTCTTATATATAAATTACATTTTCATAGGATATGAACTATATATATATATATATATATATATATATATATATATATATATATATATATATATATATATATATATATATATATATATAGTGAGAATACTACTTTTATGCGAGAATGGTAGGAATAATTATTAGCCCTTGAATTTAAAAATAAATGGCTGAGATTAAAATATTCATATAATGAACATGTGTATCTCTTTTATCATTTAATTAAACATGACATAAATGATAAAAGTGACACACATATCTCAACCATTTATTAAATCTAAAGGCTAATAATTATTCATACCATTCTCATATAAAAGTAGTATTCTCATTAAATATGCCCCATATATATATATATATATATATATATATATATATAGGAAACGTATCATATGAGAATGACATTTTTATATAAGAACGTGAGAATGAATCTGAACCATTAGATTTTAAAATAAATGGTAGAGATTATGTGTCAGTTTTTTTTCTCTCTCCTCCATCATTTATTTTATTAATGGAGGAGAGAAAAACAAAAATCACACATAATCTCCACCATTTATTTTAAAATCTAATGATTCATATTCATTCTTATGTTCTCACATAAAAATTGCATTCTCATAAGATATGAACCCTATATATATATATATATATATATATATATATATATATATATATATATATATATATATATATTACTTTCATTCTAAATCCTATCCATTTATTTTTTTAAATATAATAGTCTATATTTATTCTTTGAATCTATTCTATTTATTTTATATAGTTTATTTTCTATTTTAACATTAAATACAATTTGTTTTTCAAAATGAGATTATTTTTTGAAATTTTCTCTCTATCTCACATTTATTATTTTCTTCTTCTTGATTCTTAGAGTTTTAATTTAAATCAAAGTTTTATTAATTTAAGAATTATATATATTTTTAAAATATTTCGAATATATATTATTAAAAAAATGTTATTTCTAATTTATCATATAATATTAAAATAATACATTTCATCAAAAGATTTTGATTTAATAACAGTTCTGATTTCCTATTTTGTCCCATTCACATGATTCTCTATTTTAAAATCAAACATGTTTAATATTTTTTATATTTTTCACTTAAAATTGAAAATTCATCCATTTTTAAATGATGGGTTACTTGTAAAATTTTATAAATCATCATATAAAAATCTTTTAAGTAACAGGATAAATAAAATATATAATTTTTAAAAATGACACTTCATCTATTTGTAATATAAAAAGTGAGGGAAGACCAAAACTATTTAATTTTAGAATAGGAATTATACAAAATAGAAGGACATAAATGTGATTTAATCAAAGATTTTATTCGACCGTTCTTTAAAAAAATGAAAATTATATTTAAAGAATTTTTAAAATTAATAATAACTATATTATATTAATAATAAATAATTTTGAAAATATAGAATATTTAAAATTATTTAAAAATTAACTTAAATATTAAGGAATTAATTATGATAAAAATAATTTTAATAAATTTTTGGTCTTACTACAGTTTTGGTTTCCTTATTTTATCTGATTTATAAAATTAGTCCTCATATTTTAAATTTAAACATTTTTGGTCTCCCATTCACATTTTTCATAGAAAATGTTAAGAATGTAACAAGTGTGAGTAGTGTGGATAATAGTCTCATATTGGTTGGAAATATGGAGATTTAAACATTTATAAGTGAGAGAACCCACATACCTATTAAAGCTAGCAGGATTATACCCGAGCACATCGCACGCTCGATGATACAATAGAGTCGCCACCGAACTTTGTTTAGTCCCAAAGGACAGGGAAAATATCGATAAGACTCAAGGAAAAGAGAAACGGGTAAGGGAGTCGGTTATGCAATGGGAAGGTACTAGCATTCCACACATTCGTCGTACTCGATGGGGATCATTCTGAATGCTTCTAGGCTCGGATAGGTGATCTATCTAAAGGTTACTCGTGAAAGAGGGAAGGAAAAGGGACAAAGAAAGTGCTCACAGAGGATTAGGGCCCTCGTGCCTACGTATCCTCACAGTGCAATGAAGAATTCAGAGCTTCGTAGTTCATGGAACCAGAGAAAAGAAAAGGGGAAGATGGCTCGTCAAGATCCCGCGATCTTGTGCCTATGTAGCCTCATAGTGCAATGAGGAATTAAGAGCCTATGTAGTTCAGAGAACAAAGATAGAAAAGGAGAGAAACAAGAAAGTGGTGTCAAAACCAGGAGCGAAAAGTAAGGAAATGGTGTTGAAACCAAGAGGTAGGAACAAGAAAAGTGACAAAGAGTAAGGGCGATGGTGTTTTAACCGAGGCTCAGTGATTAACCCAAAGGAAAGAATTTATTATACCAGGGAAAGAAAAGAACCTGACCCGGGTTGGGGATAAAAGAACTCGGTATGTTAACTGACATGCAGTGGTTAACCAAGAAAAATGGTTGACTCCACTGGGGAGAAGGAAGAAATAGATTGGTCTCTGCTGAGGAATAGAAGAATTGGTCTTTTAACTGACAAGAAGTGGTTAACCAAGGAACATGGTACTTTAACCAAAAAGAGGTGTTTGACCCACAAGGGATTCGGTGTTTTAATTGACAGACAGTGATTAACCGAAGAAAAAGGGGAGAAGAAATGGTATTTTAACTGACAGGCAGTGATTAATCAAGAAAAAAGATGTTGAACCAAAGAGGAGGTGTTAACCCAAAAAGAGACTCGGTATATTAATAGACGGATTGTGGTTAACCGAAGAAATAAGAAGAAATGAGACTTCGCTAGGGAAGAAGAAAATTGGTGTTTAACAGACGGACTGTGATCAACCAAAGAAACGAGTGTTGAATCAAGAGAAAGTTGTTAACCCAAAACGAAAGAGGACGATTCGGGGCAGGAGTGAGTGACCAAGGATCAACTCAAAAGGCACTACAGTCTTGGGATAGAGGCGACTATTTCAGGTTCAGGGTCAAATGCCCTCTACCCAAAGATAGACAGAATGAGGGTACGAAAAACTTCATCCTCATTCCTTCTCTAGCACTCAAAGCATAGCATGGAAATTGAGACCGACAGGGTAACATCGCAATTTGTACAGTGCTCCTAGTTGTGCAGCTGTCCTACTCAACAAGGGATCAAGAGAGAAAAGCTCTAAGGAGATCCTAAAGAAGATTGAAAGATAATTAATCAATCAAAACAAGATTTTGATCAATCAATCAAATGGAAGAAGAATGCCAATAATCTTCCAAGTGAGTCGAAAGATCATCAAAGCAAGTGTGGGGAACAATGTTAAACCAAATTAAATTTGCTTACGGGAGAACAAATCTAATGCATCAATATGAAATTGCAAAACAATAATAAGGACAAGCTAACATGCATTACTAAGCATTATCATGTTAACACATAAATAAGAATGTGCAAAAAATGTTTCAATCATGTTATAAAATTACAAAATAATCAAGGAAAATCATGCAATTAAGCAAGCAAGAGTTATTGCAAGTAGGTACTGACCTAAAACCGCGACATTGACATGAATATAGGTAAGCATGGGAAAGTATACAAGCAAAACATGCAAAACAGTCCCAAACAACAAGATTTTTGCAAAAGTTGTCAGGTGTATTCGATTAACATCCTGCTGTTAACCGATTACACAATGCCAAAAATGAGTTTTGAGGCGCAGGCAAGGGTGTAATCGATTACATCACTGTTGTTAATAGATTACCATTGTAAAAATAGCAGAAACAAAATTTCGAAAAGCACTTTTTAGAATCATTTATCGCATGCAATCACAATGGATCATAGCATATAAGTAGATGCAAAGTTCATGTTAATTCATAGCAATTGAGAGCTAATAAAATCAAACATGCAAATCAATTATTCAAGTAGCAAAGCATCAATTAAGAATTACATTGCAAAAACGCAAAAATGATCGAAAGCGATAAATTAAGCAAGATTCACCAACCTACAATGCTGAAATTTGACTTGGTAATTGTTGTAATCACAATGTGATGAAGAGAAGCTTAGAAAACCAGAAAATACCGAGATCTCTAGCAATCCGTAGCAAGAAAACTGAAGATAATGCGATAATTGCTTCGGATCCGAATTTGCACCACAAATTCTTCAACAATCAACTTCCAATGCTTGAATTGAAGTAAATGATGGTGTTGCTGCAGAATTCATAAGTGAAATGAAGAGGAATGGAGATATAGCTTAAAGAATCGCATGCTTCAATGCAAAGCTTACTATGCTTTTATGGTGGAAGAGCTTTTAGTGAGGTTTAGGGAAGAAGATGATGTGATTGAGAGAGAGAGAGAGAGAGAGAGAGAGAGAGAGAGAGAGAGAGAGAGAGAGAGAGAGAGAGAGAGAGAGATAGAGAGAGAGAGTGAGTGATGCAGAAAATTCAGAGAATAGAGAGTGAAAATTCAGAATGAATGTGAAGGTGAGAGAATGATCAAGGATCCTTTGCATCATTGTGAGGGTTTGCTTATATAGAGCATAGGCCTGAAGTGAGTGGAGGTTTGGAACTTGGTTTGAAGGTAGTTAAATGAGGTTTGGCACTTGCTTTGGAGTTAGTTAGATCCAACTCACTGAGTTGGGGTCTAACTTAGTTAGTTATTGGTTAACTCGGTTGGAGAATCCCAATGCAACTTAATTGATCAAGTGGTCCAAGTGATTGGAAATGAGGGTGCATGGTCAGCATTAATGTAGTTGTTATTTTCTGGTGTAATCACATGTCTAGAACCTTCCACATGATGCTAGAATGATGTAGACCAAAGGAGAAGAGTAGTGGCTGCTGCTGCAGTGCTGAGAAATCACTAAAAATCTGCAAAACTTGCAGGTGTAATCGATTAATAATATCCTGTTAATCGATTAACACATGCAAAGTTTCATTTTTTGGCCTGAAATAAGGGGCTCTGGCCGTGGTTCCGTGTTTTGACCCCTTCCTTTGATAAATAGGCATAGAAATCCTCATGTTTTACTTGTATTGATGTTGTGATGACTTTGCGGAGGACACATTCATAGCCTTGAGATTCTGTGGGGATTTGAATATATATATATATATATCTGCAATAAATTCACAAATAAAAATGTTGATGCATGCGGGGAATGCGAGTGCAAATGCTTATGCAAAAAGGTAAAAAAAAGTCAAATTTTGGGTTACAACACCTATCACCTTAAGCTTTTGGGTGAATATGTGGTGTGTCTCTCACAAAGGTGTTGCTCTAAAAAAAGTCCCACAATATCGAATGCTCCATAGTAAAAAACTCCTCCAACAAAAAATCGTTGAAATCTCATTTTTTTTAACTTATATATTCTCTATAAAGTTTTACTATAGATTTATATGCTATGATTTATCATGTTTTACAAGAAATTTATAATTTAAAAAATGGAAATTTCATTAATTTTAAGTGCAAAACTATTTAAATTTAAAACAGAAGGACCAATTTTGTGAATCAGATAAAATAGGAGGCCAAAACAATAATTTTGTTTAATTTGTTTTATATATATTTATTCCATTTGTTTAGATAATTATTGTATACTAAATATTTTTTTAATTATAAAGTCATTAAGTTGGTCAAAAAATAAAACTATAAAGTCATTAAGTTGTTAATAGAAAAAAAAACTAAAATGACTAATGACTTTAAAAACAATCAATTTAGTTAAAACATATGATAATTTTTATTAAAAATGTTTATATAGTGAAAATTCATATATGTTTATTATTATTATTATTATTATTATTATTATTATTATTATTATAACCGTTAGTTATTTTTTCTTTTTGAAATTTTTAAAAGAAAGTGGTAGAATGTTACCATTTGTGAAAAAGTACTTTATAATTATACATACCATTATCATGTATAAATAATTTCTCTTCATAATATAATTTATAATAAGTTTTATTTAGCAATATAAATTTATAATTATAAAATTAGTCAAATTATAATATAGTTTGATGATCTTGATATCAGAAACCAAAAAATAAAAAGAATGAAGAGAGGGAAGATGATAGAGAGAAATTAAAAAAAAAAACTCATTTTGACACAAAAAATTGTATTTAATATTAAAAAAAGTAATAAATTATATTAATTAAATAGAATAAATTATATTAATTCTAAAATAAGAATGTACAAGATTTAACAACGGGATCCTGGCTCTATATACGTTGAATTTAATTTCTCAATTTAAAATTACTATTTTTTTTTCAAAATTAATATTTTCATTAAAGTTTATTCTTAGGCACTAAGAGTACAATTTCTTTAAAGATGCACATGTCCAACATTTATTTCTAAATGTATTTTATTAACCAATCTAGAAACTACCTTCAACAAATAATATTTTTTAAGTATAATTATAATTTTTATTTAAAATAATTTATTGTCTGAAATTTTATTCTTAAAAAATACTTCCTCTGTCCCATATTATAAGAGAAATTCACTTTTTAGATTTATTAAATAATTAATGTATCTAGTCTATATATAGATCAGATACATTAATTATTCAATGAATCTAAAAAGTAAATTTCTCTTATAATATAAAACAGAGGGAGGAAATAACAAAAAAGTTGCAGATTCGAAGTTGCATCCTTATCTTTAATATTCTTAAATACTTATCAACCATTAAAATAATTGGATAATATAATTATAATTTAACAAAGAAATCCCCACATCATAAAATCATTTAATTATATAAATCCAAAAAAAAAGTCAAAAATAAAATGGATAAAGTATCACAACATGTCATCATAGTCCTTTAGTTTTTGGCAGAATATTCTACAATTTGCTATAAGACATTCGTAAGCTTTTGATTGGTGGAACTGATCCTACAAATAACCATATTTCATATCACAATTAATTAATACAAGTATATCCAACCTATATAGTAAAAAAAAACTCAAATTTATATAATTCCAAATAAACCTAAAAAACAAAACATCTAATCCAATGGCTTATAATAAAAAAGTCTAGATCCAACGGCATATTCCTTGCCATGTGCTAGATGAACCTTCCCCAAATAAAATCAAACGCTGAAAAAAAACGCGCTTTCCGTGATTGACCACTTTTTTTCCTTTTTCTGTTTCTTTTTCTTTCTTCCTTCCTTCAACCCAAAAATATCACACACCATCTCAGAGCCAGAAACACTTTAAACCCAAAACCATTCAAAATTTACTAATTCTCTCTCTGATTATTCTACCATCACATCATCATGAGATTCTCTTCCGATCCAACGGTCAACAACCTAACAACCACGAGCCTTTGAATAGAGACAGTTTTATTTTTCCAGTTTTGATTTCTTTCTTCTCAAATGAGTTTCTCAAAATCTCAGGTCTGGCAACCCTGTAAGAAGAAGAGGTTCTGATATATAATCAATTTATTTAGAGAGAGAAAGTGAAATAGTTTGAAATTTACGTATAGAGAGAGAAAATAAGAGAGAGAAAGATGGCGTCACGTTCGTCGCACGGCGGTGGAGCCAGCGGCGGCGGCGTACGGCCGAGAGCTGGACGGTATGAGCTAGGTAGGACGCTAGGAGAAGGTAATTTTGCGAAGGTGAAGTTTGCGAGGCACGTTGAAACTGGAGAACATGTCGCTATCAAAATTCTCGACAAGGAGAAAATTCTCAAGCACAAAATGATTCGTCAGGTTCATTTTGTTTTGATTTGATTTTCTGTGTGAATCTATATTAATTACTCTTCATTCTTCATTGTTACATTTGCATAATTTTTTTTTTCTTTTCAAAGTTATATAATCATTAATTTGTTAATAATGCTTCTAGCTAATGAAATAGTAAATAATTAAAGATATTTCTGAAATTAATTGTTAATTTTCTGTGTTCTGTTATGGAATTAGAGTTTGATGTATTAATTTTTACTTTGACTCTTTGATTTGATCTGTGGATGGATGTCAGCTGAAAGATCTAGTCTTCTACAAGAACCATGATCTTATCATTGAAAAGTTATTAATATATAAAAAGTAAAAATCAAATTAGTGCTATCAAATATCCGCCATGGCGGATATACATTGCGATTTTTGGGCTAGCCGCAATGGTAAATATCGGCCGACATTGTAGGGTTTTCTATCATATTCCGCTATAACGGCGCCGCAAAGTGGCCTGTACGGCAGGATTTTGGCTCTTTGCCGTGGACCACCATCCGACATCAACAATACTGATGGAAATTTAAATTAAATGATTACGATTTGGGGTAGGTTTTGGGAAGGTTTTGAGATTTTGATAAGTTTTTGTGCAGCTGGAGTAAAAAAAAGTTTGTAGAGCTTTTAAATCTGATTTGGAATATGACGGCTGACCAAAACAGTGTTAAAAACCAAACACGAAACACCGTTGGAGATGCTAATGAGCTTGGCATTTGTTTGTTTTCTTCATAGTTTAAGTGGGTAAAGCTTAGTTATTTTCTGAGCAGGATAGAGGTTTCAGGTTTTGCTTGTTGGAATATTTTGTGTGTTTGTAAAGAAGGAATATGGTAGACACTTTGCCAGCGGTTAGCTAGTAGAATAGGAAACTTTGTATGTGAAGAATAGAAGGAAATAATAGAGGACATGTTTTAGACCTGGAATGGGAATTTGCAAGTGATAGAACCAGGTCTTTTGACTACCTCAGAAGCAGACATTGTTCCGTATTTTCATTCTTGACCTATGATTCTGTGCAGTGTATCAAATAGCAGCCATGGCGGCGCTATGGCGGATATACATGGCAGTTTTTGGGCGCTCCGCAATGGTAAATATTGCCTGATATTGAGGGTTTTTCTGCCATAATCCGCTATAACTGCGCTGCAAAGCGGCTGGGATGGCGGGATTTTGGCTCTCCACAATGGACCTCCATCCGCCATCGTCAACACTGATTGTGTCACGTTTGTACTGATCAGCACTGTCTCTGTAATAAGATCTATCTATTCATCCTATTTCTGGTACAGTTCTATTGGAACATTTGACTTTAGCGAAGAAATTAATATGGAAAGAAAAAAGTATTTTTTATATCCAAACTTTCCCGTCTGAATTTCGCTTAGAGAATATAAATCAAATTAGGAAAAAAGAATATAAATAGTATTTGTAAGAAATTTCTTAACATTGGCTTTCAAACTATTTTGTGTTGGCAATAGTTAAATAGGTCAACTATTCAAGTTTAATGCTGTGTTTTGTGTGGTAGTGAGAAAAATGTTTAGTAGTCTATATATAGTATTGGAGTTACATTTCAATAAAACATTGTTGGTGAAACCCTCAACACGGAGGCATGATTTGCATGAACAACTTCCACTAAATTTCTGGATTTATTCTAGTCTTTCCTTATGTTCTGTTGTTCGCTGTTATGCAGATAAAACAAGAAATATCAACAATGAAACTGATTAGACACCCAAATGTTATTCGCATGCATGAGGTTAGAAGGAAGTAAATACTTTCTTCAAAGTATTTTACATTTGCATGGTTTATTTCTATTCTCATATTTTTCCCAATTTTTGTTCTCAGTCTTTTCTAACTGCCCTCTGCATTGTAAACTACAAATTCCATGTGTAGGTAATAGCGAACAGGTCAAAGATATTCATTGTAATGGAACTTGTGACTGGTGGGGAGCTGTTTGACAAAATTGTAAGGCATTTTAAATTTTTTTTTTTTACCTCTACGTGTACTTTGAAGGTCATAATTCTTTATATTAGCAAGCATTGTTCTTTTATTACCTCTTATTTTGTTGCTTTTTCTGTTATTAACTTGAGCCAGGCACGCAGTGGGAGGTTGAAAGAAGATGAAGCGAGAAAATACTTTCAGCAGCTTATATGTGCTGTGGATTACTGTCATAGTAGAGGTGTTTGCCACAGAGACCTAAAGGTGTATATTACATATTCACATTTTTTCTTTTGCTTCTATTTTAAAGAGATTATTTTTTTCTTCAGTGCATTCTCAGTAAAAGAATTATTATTTTTTCGAGAGGGAATATACATACCTAACCATGGGTGTCTTGTTTGTGTGAAAGATACAAGCATGGAAAAAAGAATTAAAAAATTAACCTGTTACTATGTTTTTTTCTATTAAAGCCTGAGAATTTGTTGCTGGATGCTCATGGAACGCTTAAAGTATCGGATTTTGGATTGAGTGCATTACCTCAACAAGTTCGGGTGAGTTATGTTGACTGGCTTTTAAAGTTATCATGACTAAACAGAAGCTGATTATCATGTTAATTATCATTTATTAATAGGAAGACGGGCTACTTCATACAACATGTGGTACGCCAAATTATGTTGCTCCAGAGGTATTTTAGCTCTACCTTAACTCTACTTTCTACTTAACATTTACTTAACAAGTATGTTTTAATCACTGCTCCCTTGTTATCTAGGTGATTGACAACAAAGGGTATGATGGTGCAAAGGCAGATCTATGGTCATGTGGTGTTATTCTTTTTGTTTTAATGGCTGGCTATTTGCCCTTTGAAGAAGACAATCTTATGGCTTTATATAAAAAGGTAATTCAAGTTTATTATGTTACTATTGGGGAACATTAACATATTGAATTTCATGAACCTTATAGCGCATTTTTTGTTGCGCAGTATAGGATAGAGACATGCTAGTATAAGGAGGTGGATACAAAATAGGATACAATAGTGACATGATAAAAAACTTTATATTATTATTTTTTAATATTTTTAATATTAATAAATTAACAAAAAATGCTAGAAAAATTTAAATAGTTTATGATAGCTTTAAAAGAAACGCATTAAACTACTAAATAAATATTTATTTTTTTAAATCATGAGTTGATAAGTAGCTCTATCATATATGTATAAATAACTTTTTGAATAATAATAATATTTTTGAAAATTCTAATAAAAATTTTAAATTAATATTTACATTTTTTGAAATTTTAATCATTATTTTATATATTTAGATATTCTATTTTTGTTAACCTTTAGATTAACCTTTAGATTATTACTATTTTTGTTTAGATTTTCTCACAACAATTTGATGATAATAGTGATATTGATACCATAAGAGCGTGATTTGCATAGGCATGCTTAGATTTTGAATTGCTGAACAAATATAGTATTTTTATTGTGATGTTTTGTTGTTATTTGACCAATATAGTTCTTTCATTTAATTATGTTATACTATAATAGAAACAAAATTTTATCTTTGATATTTTATTTTGACGTACTCCATCCATACCTTCATTTTTTTAAAATATCATATCTCACAGCCATACACAGATACATCATCTTTATCATAGTACCTATCATCCCAGCTGCTAAATGATGTGCTACCTCCAGTATTTCTATGAAAGTGTGGAGTAATTTATGCATCTTTTCTTAAATACAGTCCTATATTATATGTTTCATAATAGTGCCGCCTAATGTGTTTTTTTTCCTTTGACGAGTGACAGATTTTTAAGGCTGATTTTGCATGTCCTCCATGGTTCTCTTCAAGTGCAAAGAAACTAATCAAGAGAATCCTTGATCCCACTCCCCGCACTGTATGTGTAACTTGTATTATTTTTGTTTAATCTCACTGTACTTTTCTAGTAGTCTGGCTTGTGGGAAATACTCCTCTTTTTCCATCTTTTAATGTGAAATCAAACAAGTGAAGCCAACCTGTTTTTATATTCTCTTAATGATTTGAAACAGCGGATTACAATTGCTGAGGTAATTGAAAATGAGTGGTTCAAGAAGGGATATATGCCTCCTGTGTTTGAACAGGCTAATGTTAGTCTTGATGATGTGAATTTTATTTTCAATGGTTCTATGGTAAGTCTTTGATGTTTTGGTTATCTTGATTAGTTTCTGTTCATCTTAGCTTTGGATTTTAGCCTTATCTGGATGTTCTTTGTGGTGCACAGGATTCAGATAATAGTGTTGTTGAGAGGCATGAAGAGGGGCCTGTTGCACCCGTGACCATGAATGCATTTGAACTTATCTCTAAATCTCAGGGCCTCAACCTTAGTAGTCTTTTCGAGAAGCAAATGGTAGGTGTATCTAATATAAAAAATGAATTCTAGAGCTTCCTACCCTAGAAATTTGACATGCATTGTTTGAAGAAATGAAAACTAAATTTTGTTTTACGAGACCCTTATCAAATTACATCATGATCAGATTACATGTATAACTTTTCTTTGTTTTTCATTTCTCCTCTTTAACTCTGTATTTCTATTTGTTGATTGTTAGTTATGGTTAAAGATAGTTGTATATTATGGTAACTAGGGACTTGTTAAAAGGGAAACAAGATTCACATCCAAATGTTCAGCGAATGAGATAATTTCAAAAATCGAGGCAGCTGCAGGACCTCTGGGTTTTGATGTCAAGAAGAACAACTGCAAGGTAAAAGAACCTATGCATATTTTTCTCTCTATATTTACCTCTTAATGTTTGCTCCTATCTTTCAAAATTTTAACATATAATGATTTTCTGTTAAGTTTCTATTTCTGATAGTATATTTTTTTCTGCATTTCAGTTAAGGATTCACGGGGAAAAGACTGGACGGAAAGGTCATCTATCTGTAGCCACTGAGGTATATGTTTTGAAATTTTTTTCTCATGATCTCACTGCAGTCCATGCTAATTTATTTGTATTCAGGAATCACGACTGTTTCTAATGCTTCTATAAATGTTTCTTTCCAGATCTTGGAGGTGGCCCCTTCAATTTACATGGTTGAGATGCGAAAGTTTGAAGGAGATACTCTGGAATTTCACAAGGTAAGTTCAATTCACAAATCATTGTGCATTTGCAAGAAGCTGATTTTACAAGTTGAATCTTTGACTTCAAGTCTAAGAGCATACTCTGACTAAGTTGTATTTATTTGCAGTTCTACAAGAGTATATCTACTGGGCTGAAAGATATCGTTTGGAAAGCAGACCCGATCGCTGAAGAAATAGGTTAGTTTTCTAGTCTAGCAATCCTAATACTTGAATTGACAAAGTGAGAATTTTTATCAGTTTGGCACTGACAAATTTTTTGTTAATTAATTCAGACTTCTAATGTAATATTTGTTTCTATTTGTGTGTGCAGGTGGCAGTAGTAAATCAAAATAATTGTTACCCAAGTCTTCATCTCTGTACAAAGTATAATCACATAATTGTGTATTATTATTATTGGGTAAAAGTGGGCAATAGCTTGAATTTCTTTTATAGGAGTATTTGATATTGCTTATTGAACAAACTTTTATCTTATAGTGCTGTGATAAACATTACAAATGCAAAGGGAAAACTGGCTCAATAGAAGTAAGATATTTCTAAGCATTTATATGTATGATCAGTATATTGTGTACATTAGACTTTGATAATAACTTAATTGTTCAATAGGCTTTGTGAATTATCATTATTATTATTATTATTAGTATTATTTTATGTTTTGTGTAAAACAACTTCGATGACAACTCTAGTGCTATAGAATGCAATTTTTTTTTAAAGTTTAACCACTGTGTCACTCTTAAAAGATGCACAATAAGTTACTAATAGTATTAATTATAAGCTAAATTTTTTTAATGCAGGGATTAGAATTTCAGATTTTAAAATAGAGGGATTAAAAGTAAAAAAAAATAAAAATAGGGGATAAAAATGTCAAAATTTAAAATAGAGAAACTAAAAGTAAAATAATAAATAAATAAATAAGGAGACCAAAATTACAATTAAGCTTAAATTAAATTTTGTCATAAGCTAATAAAACTAATGTTTCTATCTAATTTGTTAATTTTAAAATTTTTCTTAATAATTTCTTTTAAACTTTGTTTGAAAGTTTAAAGGGCAAGAGAAGGGAAGTGTTTGGAAAAATAAATTATAGAGTGAAAAAAATTGAAAGATTTTGGTTGAGAGGAATTTAGAGGGTTTGTTTTTTTCATAACACAATTTTTTTTTTTTAATTTAGAAAACTCAAAATTTGTATTGGAGAAATATTTTAAGAAAAATGTCATCGTGACACTGATTTTCTTACACCATATATTACAGCTGAGTTTATACTACAAAACAAACAAGCCTTGGCACAGATTTCAATATAATAAATTATTAGAAAAACACAATGTATATTAAAGAGTAGATAATACGGTGTATATGTCTAAAGTGGATGTACGCATAACTTTTCTCATAGTTTAAACTTTAAAGGGTTTTAGAGGTCTTATATAAAATTTTGGGTTTAATAGTCATTTATCTCACTGGAATATAGGCAAGTTTTGATTTATCCTCTTTAAAAAAAAAATTTTGGATTATCTTTTTGAAATTTGGGGATACCCACCTAAGCGTGTAAAAATCATGGAGTAAATAAAAAAAAAATATTTTACAGAGGGTAATTTTTCTACCTGGGAGGCAAAAGACTTAAAATTTTAAAATTTCAGAGATAATTCAAATTTTTTTTTTTTAAATGGGCTAAATTAAAATTCGCCTATATTGCAGGAGGTAAATGACTATTAACCCTAAATTTTTCAAATATATTATATGTTGTTATAATATTTTGAGAATTAAAAGTATAGTAATGATAAATATTTATTTATTATTTTAAACATAAGCAAAAAATTTTAAAATGTTAGCGATTTCTCTATTTTTTTTCACAAATCTCCTTCCGAAAGCCCTCTCCTCCCATTCAAACTCCCAAATAGAGTCATATAGTCTTTTTTAAGTATTTCTATATCTCTACTTGTTTGACTCTTTTTCATTTAATCTACTCTCTTCACAACATTATATATATATATATATATATATTCTCTTTATGTTCATATCATCTAAGTATACTTTTCAATATTTTTTTTTTACTATAGGTGTTACTTAAACACGTACTCTAATATTATAATTTCTAATATTATCATGTTTAGTCTTATCACACATTCAATGTAACATCCTCATCTTTACTACACTTATTGTATTCTTAACTGTCCAACATTCTGCCAATACAACATTGTAGATTTATCGCTGTCCGACAAAAATTTTCCTTCAACTTGAACAATTCTTTTGTGTCACATAAAATCTATTTCGTCATAATTTTATATTACGGAGCTAAAATATTTAAACTACGTGATTTGTGAGATAATATGGTCTCTAACTTTCACCTTTAGATTATAAATGTTGAATAAGTGACACCAAATACAAAGGTGGGGGATCGTGTAGCGTTGAAAAACGGTGGCCAATTAGAAAATCTTTTATAAACACAATTGTTTAAAATAATTCTGAAAAGAGTAAGGAGCGCAATAAATAAAGCAAGTAAAATCAGAGTTAAAATCAATTTGAAAATAGCGGAAATAAACAAGCAATGAAAATAGACAAGGGATAAGAAGAATGCACCTGAGATTTATAAAGGTTCAACCTAACCATTTGGTCTACATCTTCTATTCAAGAATTACTTTTTAAGAGTTCCAATATATTATATATATGAGAGCTTTTTGCAGGTTATTTTGACAAATATTCTTACAACAAAACTTGGAGTTTTATACTAGCTATCCTTAAAACCAAACACAAGATTTTGTACAAGGCTAATTCTCAGACCAAATGAAAGCTTTTCTATTAGGCACAAATCATAAACCAAAATGGATATTTTAATGGATAATCTCTTAAACCAAATGAGAGCTTTTATAACAGGCGAAACTCATAAACCAAACATGGAGATTTTAATGGACAATCTCTTGAAGCAAACGAGAGCTTTTATAATAGGCAAAACTCACCAATCAAATGTGGACATTTTAACAAATAATATCACAAACCAAACACAAACTTTTAAACTTGGTTTTTCTCATAACCAAACAACAAAATTCTCACAAGAGATATTACAAATTTGCCCCACACCAGAACCAAAAACCTCACAGGTAATTTTCACTCTCAAAGCACTAAGGCAAAAGTGAAGAAGAAATAAGGAGAGAGAAGAGAGAGGATGGTGAGAAAGAGTATTCAAAATATATTTTATGGTATGAATGAAACGAAAAATGAGCTCTCTATTTATAGAACAAAGTGTGGTTCAAAAATAGAAAGAATTTATGGGCTTTTAATTCTAATAATTGATTATGCATATCAAATAATCGATTACGTAGTTCAAATATGGAAGGTTTTTAAATGGTATTGTCACTAATTGATTACGACTTCCTCTAATCAATTATTAGGTTTACTAAAGTGATAATTGATTAATCCGAATGGGCTAATCAATTATGCCATGTAAAAAACCTATTAATTGATTAGAATGAGTACCTAATCCATTACTTGACACAAAAAGGCTTTCCAATAGTTTTAACAAAATCAAATATGCTTTCCAATCATTTGAAAGTGTGTGTGATTTTCCTTATTAAATCAAAAGCTAATATTATACCTTTACAAACACAAATCACTCGACACGGACAAGGTAAGACTTCACACTTTCTCTCTTGCACAATTTTGAAAATACAAGATCATTTGCTTGATTCATCATTGATTCAACACTTTATCTAAGACTTGATTTCTTCAATCTGACGAGGCTTGATAAGGATTCATTATAAATACCAACATTAGAGAGATTGTTTGACTGAAATCGTCAGGGATTCCACTGAACGTTGCTTGACATTAGGTGTTGTCCTTCAGAGATAGGCTTTGATATCTCAATCTCCAACCACAATAACTTGATGATCACATCAAATAAATACTTCACCTCATAATGTTGTCTTCATCAAAACCACAAAGGTCACCATATTGTTGCAGTCATTATACATGCAAGTATATAAATTCACAAGAAACGCTTCTCTTTTTGGTGAATTTACATTTCATGAACACTATCTTACTTCAACTTAGGCAAAAACGATGAATTTCTAAGACTCTTGCCCAAGTATCCAACCTCTCATTTGTCCACCATGGTTAATAATATTTCTGATCATCTGGCTAGTTTATGGATCTTTGTTCCTCCTCCTTTTAGGGCGGTGATGCTCAAATGAGTAATGATGATGATGGGGCAAAATAGTATTATTTTTTAGTTTTTATGTGTTTTTTATCTTCTTGTTTTGCTCTGTCTTTATGTTTCTTTGTATTTTTTTTCTTGTTGTTGTTTCTCTTAACATGTAACTCTTCTTCATCTATATATGAATATTTTTGTTTTCATATACTATTATATGTTTTATGTGTATCTTCTTCTCGACTACTTGTCTATCTCTTTCAAACTTTTTGATAGTTGCAAAGGAGGAGAAATATACTCTCAAGGGGACATAATTGATATATTTTTCAAGGGAATTTAAAAACTTCAATTTCTATTTATCTTAACATTTTAATAATCCACCTCCCTCATTCCCTCAGCTGCTTTGACGTCATTAAAAAAGGGAGAATATGATTTTATGTGTGAAACATTTTTTTGATGATGCTAAAGGGGAACAAGGAGTCTTTATATATGAAGAAGAGTATCTCTTTGACCTTGGTTACGGTTTTGATGAAGACAAATACATCATCAAAAGAAGAAAAAGAGAAAGTTAACACTGATCAAGGTTGAAAAGTAATTCAATGGGTTTTTTGTTATCGTATCCGCATGGATTGTGCGATATTACTGTCGTTCTACAGTTGGAATCGTTTTAAACTTAAGGTAACAAAGGGTTTGTTTGATTGGTAACGGAACGTTTGCATGAAAAGTTAATAACAACGGTAGAGAAATTGGTTTTTAAAGCGTTTGGTAAATGCATGCCATGATTAGAGTTCGATAATCCGTTTCATACGTATTTACTCGATAGAGTATGTGAACTTGTTAACAATGAATATAATCACATATCCTCTCAACATGGTTTTCTCTAACACATGTTGTGAGATTTACCATATTGATCCTTAGATAATCTCTCACTCTAACTATCAATATTATAACATTAAAAGATCAATATTTATGAATATCAACTCTCAAAACTATCTCTAGCCTCATGATTGTTGATGAATTAAAACCTAGGTCAAGTCTTAGAACATATTTCTCAATCATGAACCAAAACAAAGTATAAATCATACAAACAAAGTTTTTCACCATATGTTAATCATCAACAAGGTTCACAAACTAGTTATCAAGATCAATACATACAAAAGAAAGGATTACCTACCACTAAGCTTGACACAAAAGGTGTTTAGCTACCCATTGACATGGTAGCTTGATCAACAAGTAAGAGACAAAGCTTTTGTTGCATTAATCTTCAATGGATCAAGGATTGAAGCATAAAAGCTTTGGATTCTAAGAAAATAAGTAAAGATGAAGTTTTTAAGCTTCAAGAGTGTTTCTAGGTTACAATGATTCTTGCCAAAAAGTGTTATATCACAAAAAATCTTCAAAACAACCTAAATATTACTTTCTGCCGAGGAAAATTTGCCAGGAGAAAGCCTTTTTCCGCCGGGAAAAGCCTTCAAGTGAGGCCATGTGACAGCTACAGTGCCAACTGGTCAATCAGAAAATATCTTCCTTCGACGGGCGCAACATTCCTTCGCTGGGCGAATCACCCAGCGAGCCAAGTTGTTAGCTAATGGAATTGGAGTTTCAAAACATCATATTCTCTCGTCGTTGCTTCGCCGAGCGAAGCAGCTTTCCTTCGCTTCATGCTCGCTGGGCGAAGCTTGCTGTAGTTGCAAACACGCGCATTTTTCGTTTCTTCGTGTTTTCTTCCGCATCGAGCTGTAATCTTTTGTCATATATTCACTACAATATTAACAAACACATCAAACAATCTAATATTCACATCAATGCAAGAATTGCTTAATAAATAAATCATTTTCTGATTAAAGCAATAAAAAGAGCTTAAAGGTGTCAAATTTGGATATAAAAACTAGCATTTCTTGACACCTAACAAACTCTCCCTAACTTGCATCTTTGTTTGCCCTCAATCAAAGGAAATTTTCAAAAATTCACAAGAAAAGCTCTCACACACCCAATCAACCGGTAACACGCATGGTTCAAACTCGACAATTTGCACTCACAAGCTATTACTAAGCACTCATAGGATCAAAACATGAATATGACTTAAATCCTAATCACAAAATTACACGATGCAACATCAAGTACCCTTAAGCTCAAATTGAATCACCTAATATACTCACACGCATTATGCACAATATTATTTACACGGGACAAAACACACTCACAAGCAATCGTGCCACATCCAAAACAATTTATGCAATCATCTTACAATTCATAAAAAACTATAGAAACAAGGATCACAAAATGACTTTTATCGGTTGTAACTTGGCCGGGGCTAAAAACTAGGGACATATGTACACAATCTTTGAATCAAGAAAGGGTAAAAACTATGAAAAGCATTTCTTTTTCAAAATTTTCATTCTTGTTCACTCCTTATTCCTTTCTTTCACAATGCATTCTCTTCTTTTGATACAATGCATTCTAAGAAAAAGAAATCGAAAAAAAAAAGAAGAAAGAAAAAGAACAAAAAGCACAAAAAGAAAGGAAAGGGTAAAAACTATGAAGAGCATTTCTTTTTCAAAATTTTCATTCTTGTTCACTCCTTATTCCTTTCTTTCACAATGCATTCTCTTCTTTTGATTTTATTTTCTTTTTGTGCTTTTTGTTCTTTTTCTTTCTTCTTTTTTTTTTTTCGATTTCTTTTTCTTAGAATGCATTGTATCACCAATTCCTTTTTCTCTTTTCAAAATAAACCATTATCCCCAACTTCAACATTGCTATAAACTTAGCTTAAATGCTCTTCAAAACAGGTTAAAATTCGGGTTTATGATTCATAAAAAAAAATCTTTTAGGCTCAAAAGAGGTTTCAAATACGCGCACACTCACAAGGTGACTTAAGTGTTTTTGGAATGATGGTTATACTCAAAGTGCTCAAACATTGCCTTGATCATTTCTATGTTTCCATAATTTCAAAATAAACTAGCAAGATTAAACATAAATTATCTGAGTTAAACAACGACTACTCGAATCCCTCTAAATTTGTGAACAACGGAGACAACTCACATTTGTGGTTATGTCCTAATTGATTCAAAATGACATTGAGTTTACAAAATAATGCATTGACCAATTTTTCAAAAAGTACAAATTTCACATTCACATTATGATTCTACAAAGTTAATTTCACACTTTGATTGTGTCTCATGTCAAGAAATTTATCATCACCACATGCTAAAGGCAATAAGGCCTCTAAAAGGAATTTCTTGTGTCAATAACTTACTTTCTACACATCAAAGGCAAACCAAAACAACAACTTTGTACAAGCAAAATAAACACTTAAACCATAATTTAAATCCTACTATTAAAACTGAATTTAAATCAAAACACCATAAATTATCATTAACTAACTTGGTGTTTTCACACCCAAAATGTGCTTTGCCCTTCCGGCATACATCCAAAATTACAAAATTCTCACCTAAGCGAAGAACATACTAAACCACTTACTAAAAACTGAAATTAAAAACTAAAATTAAATGACAAAAATTAAAAATCCTTCACTTTGAAGCCTCGTTCGAACAACTTCCTAACCATCAAACTCATCAAATTTATCCCTCATGTCCACATCGACATCATCACCACCAGCAGTTCCAGCAACATCATCACCACCAGCTCCAACTGTGCCTGCCCCCTCCGAAAAGAAAGGACGCCTATCCCCAGGCCAATTCGCATAAGCGTTGAAGTCCTCCCTTGAAGGAAATGGAGTGACCTCCAAGGGGTTTGTCTGGAACTGGTAAATCTGTTGCATACAATTAAAATTAAATTCATTATACCTGTGGATCGATGCACCCATGTCCCATGAGTAATTAAAATCGGCCCTCATCCAAGGGTCCTAAATAGAAAAATCCATAGCCTCAGTTGACTCACTAACTTGAGCCTGAGAACTTTCACCAACAGCCCCCCACTTCTTTTTCTTGCTCGCATCCAACTTTCCTTTGCAATACCTATCAATATAATCATCATCAATGAGTCCCCTCCTTTTTTCATTCACATCATTAGGCTCAAGCACCCACTTCTTATTGCACAAAGATTAAACAAGGCACAGAAAAATGATTGGCGCAGAAGAGTGAACTCCGGGCCTGTTAGCTCCTAATTTCGACGCCTGATGTTGGGATAAAAGTCTCTCCCAAGAGAGAGAATATTTGAAGTATTTATGAGGCTTTGACAGAAGTGTGGTATAAGAAAATCTAGTCGAAAGCCATCTTTCTGCTGAGAAGAGAAGACTCAAAAGACTTAGAAATATTTCTAAGAGTTTGGAAGAGTTTTTGACCAAAAATTAGGAAGTGATGTTCGACACGAAGGTTTTAAATTCAAAAATAGGAGGGAACAGTTATTTTTATCCGATTCTGAAGTGGGACATGTGGCGTTCATCCAAGAGCCCAAGACATGCACGACGCCAAATGTTTCATCCTGATTGATGACCCGTTAGTGGGTAGTTATTTTTCTACCATTATAAATAGCTAGTTTTAGGAATAATTTGGTGGTGTTCCATTGTATACAAAATTTAGTGTGCTCAAAGTACCAGCGTAGAGAAATGAGCGTGTGAAAATGTATGTTGGAGTAACACCATTTTTTATGACTTAATACAATTTACCAAGTTCCTTTTATTAAAAGTCTCTTTTCATTTCATGTAAGTTAAATTTCTGCATTTACCAGTCTTTTCGATTTAGCCCCTTTTTTAAAGCCTTTTACTTTTCAGTTACTTTAAGTTTCTTGAAGAAATCCTTTTTCACTTCTTTATCCTGTCGAAATATACAAGTTTGCGAAAGAAACCAATTTAGCACATGTCCTAGGATTTGTGTGGTCGATCCTGTAAGTTACTCAGTTTTTACATGAAATTGATAGACCAGTGGTTGTTTACCATATTTACCAGTAAACAAATTGGCACGCCCAGTGGGACCAGTGCTAAATAACATTTTTTGAAAAAAAACGTAGAACCCTGTGTTTTGATTATCCTTTTTGTGTCAAGTATTTCGTTGTATGTTATTAAGGAGTGGAAAGGTAGCCACCACAAATGAAGAGAGACCAAAAAGAAAGTATACGAGGAAAATGGCAAGTACTAACCAGCCAAATAGTTCAAATCCTCAAACTACGTCAGGCGTCAATGTAGAACCAACCCTAGGGTCTTCGATTGGAGGACCCACCGTTCTTGCGTCTGTATATGAAACTATGCCATCTATGGAAAGTACGACTCCTACCCATTCTATTTCCCATACTGGACCAATTTTGACGTATGTTGGGCCAAGGGGACCCCTAGTGCTCCCCCTCCAATAGGAACGTCTACTTATCGACAGTTTCCACCACCAGGATTTTCGATGCCCTTAAATGGTTGAGAACAGCCTTACGGAATGCCAACTTCGATGATGGCAAATTTGCAAACCGCTCCCCCAGTATATTCAGAACCTGTGATGACATCACCTTTACAAGGGTCAAGATCTGGGATTAATATGGGTCGAAACAGCCAATCTTTAGGGATAGGATATTCAACCCAGATGCCAGGATTGACGAACACCACTGCAGCCTATTTAAGGCAGCAAATGGACGAGAGTAATCACCAAATGGTCCAAATGATGTCCCAAACCATGGGGGAGATTTTTCAACCTTTAATTCAAAACACTACCCAGTCCAATCAGCAAATGGCTGCACAGATGACGCGCCTTGTGGATTTCTTTGGTGTGTCTAACCCTCTTCGACACCCTCAGAGAGAGTATATCGCGGGGAACCAAGGGGTGGTATTCGAAGAGGACCCCACTATTAACCAAAACCAACAAAATCCAGGAAATATTCCTCAGGTAAATATACCAACTCAGGTAATAGTCAAATCCCCTAGTATTCAACAGCAAGTGCCTGTAGAAGAACAACCAAGAGTGGTTTTGGTGAATAGAAATCAAGATGCTGACAACGTCGTACAACAAGTTCGACGTAATGATGTGGCAGCAGATAACAATCTGGCAGCCATGGTCGAAAAGATAATGGTCCAAAATGAGGTAAATTTTTGCCTGTGAAGGCCAAATTACACATCTCCATTATCAGAGTACATTCTCCAGACGGAGTTACCCTATAGAACAAAAATCCCTAAGTTTACTAAGTTCTCTAGGGATACCACTGAATCCACCGTCGAACACGTGGCCAGATACGTGATAGAGGCTGGGGAAATCGCGAATAATGAGAACCTTAAAATAAAATATTTTCCAAGTTCTCTGACGAAGAATGCCTTCACGTGGTTTACAACTTTGCCACCTAATTCGATTCACCATTGGACCCAGTTAGAACGGTTATTTCATGAGCAGTTCTATATGGGACAAACGAAGATTAGTCTGAAAGATTTAGCTAGTATAAAACGTAAATTCACTGAGCCAATAGATGACTACTTAAATAGGTTTCGACTCCTCAAAGCCAGATGCTTTACTCAAGTGTCAGAGCATGAGTTAGTCAAAATTCCCGCTGGAGGCCTCGATTATTCTATTAGAAAAAAATTAGATACACAATATCTTAGAGATATGGCCCAATTGGCCGATAGAGTTCGACAGTTAGAACGCCTAAAAAAGGAAAAAGCTAGGGCGAATAAAAACAAAAGGCTGTCTTACATCGAAGTTAATGACGACGATGAAAAATATTATAATGAACCAGTTAGTTTCAATGAAGGCGAGATCGATCTTGCTGAATTGAAACAAGGCCCACCTTACTCTTGTAAGTTGTTGGCCCCCTCGAATGGGAAGAATCCTGTCGAAACTGAGAAAAATGACAAATTCTCCAAGAAAACTTATACTTTCGACGTTACTAAATGTGACAAAGTTTTCGATTTGTTAGTTAAGTATGGCCGGATGATAGTACCACCTGGTGCTAAGATGCCTCCTTTAGAACAAAGGAAAAAAAGAGGGTTTTGTAAATATCATAATTTCTTGGGCCATAAGACTTCTCAATGGTTTCTTTTCAGGGATCTTGTTCAAAACGTAATCCAAGAAGGAAGGCTGAAGTTTGGAGAGAAGTCCAAAAGTCAAATGAAGATCGATTCAGACCCCCTGCCAGTAGCTGATGCTCATTATACTGAGCCAACGGAGGTCCATATGGTCGAGGTTGCTGAAGACCTCAATAATGGTGTTAATATGGTTGAGATTACTGATGATTTCAACAACGAGGCAGTCATGGTCAAGGTTACTGAAAATCTCAACCAAGAATTCCTGAGGAGCCTTACTACTGTCGAAGGGCTCACCAACAACACTATTGATGGTGTTGAGATCACTGAAGTCGCCAACAAGGGAGTTGTTGGGGATTCCAGGTGGATGTTGGTAACAAAGGAAACTGTTGATGGTTTCATTCAGATGGATAAGGACGCTGAGGGCCTGCAAGTGAAATTATGCAAGCTTGACATTACTGAAGATGTTAAAATGGAATTTAATATGGTGGAAATCTCTGAGGAGGTGTAACGACCCAGTTTTGTCCGTTTTATTTAATCGAGTCGTTTTGATTATTTTATTATTATATTATTTTATTTCTGACTTTTATTTGAAAATATGTTATTTTTCATCGAGATTATATTTTATCGCGTTTTGGGAACGTTTGCGAGATATTTGAGTGTAGGGGTATTTTGGTCTTTTGTTTGGGTAAATATTATATTTTTCATATAATAGAAAGAAAAGAGAGAAAATAGAAAGGAAAGAAAAAGAAGAGAAGAAAAAGAGGAATAAATAAAGGAGAAAGAAAAGGAGATAGAGAGAAAATTTGGGAAATCTAAGAATCGATCAACCGACTTTTCTACACGCTATTTAATCGGGTAAGAGTGCGAAACTCGACTATAATATGCTTGTGTATGATTATGTATGTTTGTGTGGAGGTTTTATTGGTTTTTAGAGATAGGTCGAAATGTGAAAAACGATAGAAATCGATGTTTTCGCGGTTGGAAATCAGTGTAAATGCGGTAGAATACTTGTTACCATGATTAGTTTATGTTCTGATTTCATTGTTTTGGTTTGGGTGAGTTTTTGGGTGAAAAATATGGTTTTTGGGCTTCAAACAGCTCTGCAGAATTTCTGAGTTTTAGGCGAACCTGGGGCGAAGCAGTAGCGAATGAATTTTCGCGAGTTCGCCTAGCGAACCAGTTAGCGAAGGTCAGCGAAGGTTCGCTACGTTGTTCGCCTAGCGAACTTTATATGTTTTTGGTTCTGGTTGGTTCTGCCTTGGTTCGCCAAAGGGTTCGCCTGGCGAACTTTGTGTCTGTTTTTATCTGGCAGTGGGTTCGCTGGACATTCGTCTAGCGAAGGTGGTAGCGAATGCTCGCTAGAGGGTTCGCCTAGCGAACATGGCTGTTTGTGCAATTTTGTTTTCTTCATAACTTTTGATCCGTAAGTCGGATTGGGGCGCGGTTGGGTGCATTAGACAGCTTTTGGGTTGTTCTCTCTTATTAAAATGGTTTGGAGATTGTTGGCCGATTTAATTAGGTCGGGGATTTAGAATGTGTCGTTTGTTGACTTTTACCGTTTTGATGATGTGCATTTGACGTGTTATTATGCAACATACGTGTGATATGAACTGTATGACTTGTGTGCTGTTGGGAAATGAATATGCACGTGATATATGTTGTGATGATGAATTGTGGCCTAAGGGCAAGAAAATGAAATGTGTGGTATTTGTTAATATATGCATGATTATGGAATGTGTATATGTGTGCATTTGAATGTCATGAGTCATTGTATGCCAAGCATCATGATGTGCATTCTTGAGATGTCGTGTTCCCTAGTGGGTGTGAGCGACAAATCGGTTCCAGAGGGAATCCACTATAACATCATGTGCCTTATACAAAGAGGACCTAAAACGATGATTATAGACGATCGTGTGCCTTATACAAAGAGGACCTAAAGCGATCGGATCGTGTGCCTTATACAAAGAGGACCTAAAGCGATCCATAAACGTCATGTGCCTTAAAAAAATAAGAGGACCTAAAGCGACGGGGGACATCGTTTGCCCGACAGGGAGTTACATTAAGTAACGAGCGATGGTTCCAATAGTTCCTGAGTGAACTAGTGTTGAGATGATGGATGGATGGTACCGCATATGCATTGCATAGAGTCATTGTGTCGGTCTCTGTGCATTTGCATAATTCATGAATGTATTGATTTTGTGTGGAATTGTGATTGGAATTGATGATTTGAGACACATATTGTGTTATGTTGTATTCGTATTTTGTTGTGCGTAGTGGTGAGAATATTTTACGTGTGTAATGTTGTGTTACTATATAATTATATGCAATTATATTATGATTGTGTTTCTCACCCTTCTGCTGTTTTATAATGCCCTATGAGGTATTGCAGATTAGATTGTTGGAGGTCTTTTTGTGAAGCTTAGGTCTTCATTCTTTTGTCGGTCGGCTCTGATATGTAGCACCGGGTAGTCGGGGTGGCCGAGTGTGATTATTTTGTATTATGTATACACATGTTTTGGATGGTACCTATGTGGCTTTGTATATGACAGATACACTTTGTATGGCGTATATATATATATATATATATATATATATATATATATATATATATATATATATATATATATATATATGAGATTTCAGTACAGATTTTCCGCTTTATTCTGTATTTGAATTGTGGGTAGTAGGAACTAAGTTCCTCTTTTAATTGCTACCTGATTGTTGCATGTCTTTATGGACAGGTTTATGTGTATTTTGTTTCAAATTGATGTGACCCCTCGGTCTATGCTGTGAATGTTTTAAATATACTCTGATGAAATTTTGAATTTTGTTACCGCTTTAATAGCTTGGGGGTATAGATTGGGAGTGTTACATTAAGTGGTATCAGAGCCAGTCCGTGTCAGTTGTGTCAGTCCTTGTCGGTCATGGTATTTGGATGAGCTGTTTGTTTAACCATAGTTGCTGTTATTGGAAATGAACAGAATATGGCTGGTAGGAATGACGCTGCTTTGGCTGCTGCTATGCAAGCTATGGCTCGGGTTGTGCAGGGTGCACCTAATGCTGCTGGTAATGATGAGTTCAGGAAGAACAAACCGCCTATCTTCAAAGGAAGATATGATCCTGATGGTGCTCAGATATGGCTAAAAGAGATTGAAAGAATCTTTCGAGTGATGGATTATGCTGAGGATCAGAAGGTGAGACTGGGTACTTACACGTTACTGGAAGAAGCTGATGATTGGTGGGTTAGTACACGTCATGTGTTGGAAGCTGCAGAGGAGGAGATCACTTGGGCTGTGTTTAGCATTGAGTTTCTGAGGAAGTATTTTCCTGAAGATGTAAGAGGAAAGAAGGAAATTGAGTTCTTGGAATTAAAACAAGGTAATATGTCTGTTGTTGATTATACTGCTAAGTTTGTGGAGCTTGTGCAGTTTTATCCTCATTATGCTGAAGCGACTGCGGAATTTTCTAAGTGTGTAAAGTTTGAGAACGGATTGCGTCCTGAGATAAAGCAGGCAATTGGTTACCAAAGGATTAGGAGGTTTTCTGATTTGGTAGGTTGCTGTAGGATTTTTGAAGAAGATAGCAAAGCTCGTTCTACTCACTATAAAAGTGTGAACGAGAGGAAAGGGAAGCAACCGTTTCGTAGTGGTCCTTATGTAACACCAGCTGATAAGGGTAAGCAAAAGGGAAATTTTGAGAAAAGGCTAAGTGGGGGAGGAATGTCTAATCCTCCGAGATGTTTTAGGTGTGGCGACCTAGGACATCGTCAGTTTGAATGTAGGAAAGATATGAGGAAGTGTACCAATTGTGGAGGTTTGGGACATATCGCAGCTGATTGTAAGAGGAACGTGGTGAAGTGTTTCAATTGTGGTGAACCTGGGCATGTTAGTACCAAGTGTCCGAAACTAAATCAAGCTCCAGCTGGTGGGAAGGTTTTTGCCTTGGCGGGAACTCAGACTTCAAGTGCAGATCGTCTGATCAAAGGTACTTGTTTTATTAATAGTACTCCTTTAGTTGCTATTATTGATACTGGAGCGACTCATTCGTTTATTTTGTCTGAGTGCGCTAAGCGTTTGAATCTTGTGTTATCTTTGATGGATGGTGAGATGGTTATTGATACTCCAGCAATGGGGTCAGTAACTACTTCTTTGGTTTGTCTAAGTTGTCCTTTGACCATTTATGGTAAAGACTTTGAGATGGATTTGGTGTGTTTACCGTTGGAGGGTTTAGATGTGGTTCTGGGAATGAATTGGTTACAGTTCAATAGGGTGCATATTGATTGTTATCATAATCTAGTAAGGTTTCCTTCTCTTGAGGAAGACGAAGACTCAAGTTTCTTATCTACCAAGGAATTGAAGAGACTTTTGGCGGATGAAGCTCAGTTATTTGGGTTATTTGCATCATTGACTGTGGATAGTCAAGTGTCGCTTGATGTGTTTCCTATTGTGTGTGAATTTCTGGAAGTGTTTCCTGAGGATATTTCAGACTTGCCGCCAGAGAGAGAGGTGGAGTTTTTGATAGATCTAGTTCCTGGTACTAGACCTGTTTCTATGGCACCTTATCGTATGTCGGCATCTGAGTTGGTTGAGTTAAAGAAGCAGTTGAATGAGTTGTTGGAAAAGAGGTTTGTGAGACCAAGCGTTTCTCCTTGGGGTGCTCCAGTTTTATTGGTGAAAAAGAAAGATGGAAGTATGCGATTGTGTATTGATTATCGCCAGTTGAATAAGGTGACGATTAAGAATAAGTATCCTCTTCTAAGAGTTGCTGATCTGATGGATCAGTTAGTTGGTGTGTGTGTGTTTAGTAAGATTGATTTGAGGTCAGGGTATCATCAGATTAGGGTGAAAGAGGAAGATATTCAGAAGACGGCTTTTAGGACACCTTACGGTCATTATTAATATTCGGTGATGCCGTTCGGGGTTTCTAATGCGCCAAGTGTGTTTATGGAGTACATGAATCGTATTTTCCACGAGCATTTGGATCGATTTGTTGTTGTGTTTATTGATGACATTTTGATTTATTCTAAGTCTCAGGAAGAGCACGCGGAGCATTTGCGTATTGTTTTGCAGTTGTTGAAAGAAAGAAAGCTTTTTGCCAAGTTGTCCAAGTGTGAGTTCTGGTTGTCGGAAGTGAGTTTTCTTGGGCACGTGATTTCAGGTAATGGTATTTCTGTGGATCCATCTAAAGTAAAATCAGTTCTACAATGGGAGGCTCCGAGATCTGTTACTGAAATTCGAAGCTTTTTGGGTTTGGCCGGATATTATAGAAGGTTCATTGAAGGTTTTTCTAAGCTAGCACTTCCTTTGACCCAGTTGACTTGTAAAGGGGAAGCGTTCATTTGGGATATTTGGTGCGAGGAGAGTTTTAATGAGCTGAAGAGAAGATTGACGACAGCTCCGATTTTGACTTTACCGGATCCTAATGAACCGTTTGTGGTGTATTGTGATGCGTCTTTGATTGGTCTAGGTGGGGTGCTAATGCAAGACGGTAAGGTCGTGGCGTATGCTTCAAGGCAGTTAAGAGTACATGAGAAAAATTATCCTACTCATGATCTTGAATTAGCGGCTGTGGTTTTTGTGTTGAAGATTTGGAGGCATTATCTCTACGGTGCAAGGTTTGAAGTCTTTAGTGATCATAAAAGTTTAAAATATTTGTTTGATCAGAAAGAGTTAAATATGAGGCAGCGGAGATGGTTGGAATTTTTTAAAGACTACGACTTTGGGTTGAATTACCATCCTGGTAAAGCTAATGTGGTAGCCGATGCGTTGAGTCGGAAATCGTTGCATATGTCCGCTTTAATGGTTAAGGAGTGGGAACTTTTGGAATCGTTTAGAGATTTGAGTTTGGTATGTGAAGTGACGTCGGATAGTGTGAGGCTTGGAATGTTGAAGGTTACTAATGATTTTCTGTTATCGGTTAGTGAGAAACAGAAGCTGGACGTGAAATTGGTGGATTTGATGTTGGTGGGAGAAAAAGATGCGAATAGTGATTTTAAAGTGGATATTAATGGTGTTTTGAGGTTCCGAGGTAGAATTTGTATTCCGGATGATGCGGAGTTGAAAAGGATGATTTTGGAGGAAGGACACCGGAGTAATTTGAGTATACATCCGGGAGCGAACAAGATATACCAAGATTTGAAGAAGATTTTCTGGTGGTCTGGATTAAAAAGAGATGTGGCTCAGTTTGTTTATGCATGTTTGACTTGTCAGAAATCAAAGGTAGAACATCTGAGGCCTAGTGGTTTGTTGCAACCGTTGGATATTCCTGAGTGGAAATGGGACAGCATTTCTATGGATTTTGTAACGGGGTTACCAAATACGCAGCGAGGGCATAATGCTATTTGGGTGGTTGTGGATAGGCTGATAAATCGGCCCATTTCATTCCGATTGACATCATTTTTACTTTGGAGAGGTTGGCAGAGATTTACATTAGTGTGATTGTGAAGTTGCATGGGGTTCCGTTGAGCATTGTTTCGGATCGAGATCCAAGGTTTATCTCGAGATTTTGGGAAAGTTTACAGAAGGCGTTGGGTTCTAAATTGAGGTTGAGCTTGGCTTATCATCCGCAGACGGATGGACAGACGGAGAGAACAATTCAGTCGTTGGAAGATTTGTAGAGGGCTTGTGTCCTTGAACAAGGTGGTGCGTGGGATAGTTATCTTGTATTGATTGAATTCACGTATAATAACAGTTTCCATTCGAGTATTGGAATGGCACCGTTTGAAGCGTTGTATGGACGAAGATGTCGAACACCGTTGTGTTGGCACGAATCTGGTGAGAGTTCGGTGGTTGGACCAGAGTTGGTGCAACAGACTACAGACAAAGTGAAGCTTATTCGTGAGAGAATAAAGGCTTCTCAGAGTAGGCAAAAGAGTTATCATGATCGGAGGAGGAAAGATCTTGAGTTCCAAGAGGGCGATCATGTATTTTTTAGAGTTACGCCGGTAACGGGTGTTGGTCGTGCATTGAAGTCGAAGAAACTTACTTCTCGGTTTATTGGTCCTTACCAGATATCCGCGAGAGTGGGTGCTGTGGCTTATAGGGTGGCGTTGCCGCCGAATCTGTCGAATTTGCACGATGTGTTCCATGTTTCACAGCTTCGGAAGTATATTCCGGATCCGTCGCATGTGATTCTGATGGATGAGGTTGAGGTAAGGGAGAACCTTACGGTTGAGGCATTACCCGTTAGGATTTTGGATCGCGAGGTGAAGCGGTTAAGGGGCAAGGATATTGCACTTGTGAAGGTAGTGTGGGGAGGCGCTGTTGAGGGCAATTTGACTTGGGAGTTGGAGAGTCAGATGCAGGAGTCGTATCCAGAGTTGTTCGTCTCAGGTATATTTTCGAGGACGAAAATTTCTAAGTGGGGGAGAGTTGTAACGACCTAGTTTTGTCCGTTTTATTTAATCGAGTCGTTTTGATTATTTTATTATTATATTATTTTATTTCTGACTTTTATTTGAAAATATGTTATTTTTCATCGAGATTATATTTTATCGCGTTTTGGGAGCGTTTGCGAGATATTTGAGTGTAGGGGTATTTTGGTCTTTTGTTTGGGTAGATATTATATTTTTCATATAATAGAAAGAAAAGAGAGAAAAAAGAAAGGAAAGAAAAAGAAGAGAAGAAAAAGAGGAAGAAAGAAAGGAGAAAGAAAAGGAGATAGAGAGAAAATTTGGGAAATCTAAGAATCGATCAACCGACTTTTCCACACGCTATTTAATCGGGTAAGGGTGCGAAACTCGATTATACTATGCTTGTGTATGATTATGTATGTTTGTGTGGAGGTTTTATTGGTTTTTAGAGATAGGTCGAAATGTGAGAAACGATAGAAATCGATGTTTTCGCGGTTGGAAATCTGTGTAAATGCGGTAGAATACTTGTTACCATGATTAGTTTATGTTTTGATTTCATTGTTTTGGTTTGGGTGAGTTTTTGGGTGAAAAATATGGTTTTTGGGCTTCAAACAGCGCTGCAAAATTTCTGAGTTTTCGCAGGTTCGCCTAGCGAACCTGGGGCGAAGCAGTAGCGAATGAATTTTCGCGGGTTCGCCTAGCGAACCAGTTAGCGAAGGTCAGCGAAGGTTCGCTACGTTGTTCGCCTAGCGAACTTTATATGTTTTTGGTTCTGGTTGGTTCTGCCTTGGTTCGCCAAGGGGTTCGCCTAGCGAACTTTGTGTCTGTTTTTATCTGGTAGTGGGTTCGCTGGACATTCGCCTAGCGAAGGTGGTAGCGAATGCTCGCTAGAGGGTTCGCCTAGCGAACATGGCTGTTTGTGCAATTTTGTTTTCTTCATAACTTTTGATTCGTAAGTCGGATTGGGGCGCGGTTGGGTGCGTTAGATAGCTTTTGGGTTGTTCTCTCTTATTAAAATGGTTTTGAGATTGTTGGCCGATTTAATTAGGTCGGGGATTTGGAATGTGTCGTTTGTTGACTTTTACTGTTTTTATAATGTGCATTTGACGTGTTATTATGCAACATACGTGTGATATGAACTGTATGACTTGTGTGCTGTTGGGAAATGAATATGCACGTGATATATGTTGTGATGATGAATTGTGGCCTAAGGGCAAGAAAATGCAACGTGTGGCATTTGTTAATATATGCATGATTATGGAATGTGTATATGTGTGCATTTGAATGTCATGAGTCATTGTATGCCAAGCATCATGATGTGCATTCTTGAGATGGCGTGTGCCCTAGTGGGTGTGAGCGATGAATCGGTTCCATAGGGAATCCGCTATAACATCTTGTGCCTTATACAAAGAGGACCTAAAGCGATGATTATAGACGATCGTGTGCCTTATATAAAGAGGACCTAAAGCGATCAGATCGCGTGCCTTATACAAATAGGACCTAAAGCGATCCATAAACGTCGTGTGCCTTAAAAAAAAAAGAGGACCTAAAGCAACGGGGGACATCGTTTGCCCGACGGGGAGTTACATTAAGTAACGAGCGATGGTTCCAATAGTTCCTGAGTAAACTAGTGTTGAGATGATGGATGGATGGTACCGCATATGCATTGCATAGAGTCGTTGTGTCGGTCTCTGTGCATTTGCATAATTCATGAATGTATTGATTTCGTGTGGAATTGTGATTGGAATTGATGATTTGAGACACATATTGTGTTATGTTGTATTCGTATTCTGTTGTACGTTGTGGTGAGAATATTTTACGTGTGTAATGTTGTGTTACTATATAATTATATGCAATTATATTATGATTGTGTTTCTCACCCTTCTGCTGTTTTATAATGCCCTATGAGGTATTGCAGATTAGATTGCTGGAGGTCTTTTTGTGAAGCTTAGGTCTTCATTCTTTTGTCGGTCGGCTCTGATATGTAGCACCGGGTAGTCGGGGTGATCGAGTGTGATTATTTTGTATTATGTATACACATGTTTTAGATGGTACCTATGTGGCTTTGTATATGACAGATACACTTTGTATGGCGTATATATATATATATATATATATATATATATATATGAGATTTCAGTACAGATTTTCCGCTTTATTCTGTATTTGAATTGTGGGTAGTAGGAACTAAGTTCCTCTGTTAATTGCTACCTGATTGTTGCATATCTTTATGGGCAGGTTTATGTGTATTTTGTTTCAAATTGATGTGACCCCTCGGTCTATGCTGTGAATGTTTTAAATATACTCTGATGAAATTTTGAATTTTGTTACCGCTTTAATAGCTTGGGGGTATAGATTGGGGGTGTTACAGGAGGTACCAACGGAAGTCGGTGATGAACGCCGACAGGAAGAGTACAACAAGTTGGTCTTCCCGAAAGAGGAAGAAAATTTGGTCGATTTTATGCACAGATGTCAAAGGAAGGGATCTGAAGTCATGTTATGCCCCAGGTGTAGTGTTGTGTTCGACAAAAAAGCAGCGCAGAACCTTGAAGGGGTGCGAAAGGCTAAGCAGAAGTGGGAGAAGACCAATCATGGCCCCAGGAGTTTCGACCCTATGAGGTCTGCGTCGAACCAGGGACTGTCAAAGGCCAGAGCACAAGGAGCAAGGCCTGCTACGTTCAAACCATTTGCTGAACTGTCTAATGGAAAATGGATAAAACCAAATAAAAATAGAGAGAAAGGTCAACAAAGATGGGAAAATTTCGATGTCAATAGAGGCTCTTCTCTTACTTATCGCAAGGAGTATCAATCTTCCAATAAATCGGCCCATATTTTTAAAAATTACAAGGGAAAAAATCCCATGTCGAGGTTGCAGTGGAGGAGAAAACGGCGAAGGAGGAAAGCCCAAAGGGAGGCTGAGTCAAAAGACAAGGCTGAATCAAGCACAAATTTACCTGCCGAAAGTAACGGAAGGGGAAAGATGAGAGTTGTCGAGAAGTTTCCTATTGGGCAAAAATTATTCAAAACTGAAGTCAAAATGGCCAAAGAAAAACATGATCAGGCCATAGCAGAAGACGAGATGATGACAGAAAATTTAGACTCGGATTCTGATGCTTCGTTGGACATCATCGTGAACGTGGTTTCAGTACTGCCTAGGGAATTTGACCAGATAACAGAGGCCGAAGAGATTGATGCCTACACAGAAGAAGAAATGGCGGCATATAAACCAGTGTGCTACTACATAATGAACAATGGCTGCGTCGAAGAATAGAATGCCTTCTTTGAGCGGCCAAACGAGGCTATGAAAAACCATCTAAAGCCGCTATTCATCACTGGGAAAGTTGATAATGTTCCAGTGAACAAAATCTTGGTTGATTGCGGCGCTACAGTAAATTTGGTGCCACACTTTATGCTAAGGAAGATTGGTAAATTCGACACGGACACCAAACTACACAACATGGTGCTGTCGAATTACGAAGGGAAAATTGGCACCACTCTTGGTGTGATACAGGTCGACCTAACTGTTGGCGCGGTTACGAGGCCTACGGTTTTTATGGTGGTCAAAACCAAGGCGAATTATAATTTGCTTTTGGGGCGAGAATGGATACATGGAATTAGGGTTGTACCATCTTCCATGCACCAAAGGATCACCATATGAAGGCCAGACGGCATCGTCGAAAACATTGAAGCTGATCAAGGGTATTTTAAGGCCCCAATCAACCACCTTAACAGGCGCCAGTTTGATAAGCACTTGGCCAACATTGCTCCATGCAATTCAGTATACTTTACTTTTACCCCAGATGATGAGGCATATTGCTCATTGGATCTGCACCCCGTCAATGGATTTAGATGGGATAGAGAGGTGGTAGGTGAGGATGATTTTGCATATCCTGCGCCTGTACCTGGAATAACCCTGACAGGTTGGGGAAGTGAGTTTAGTGATGATGTATGAACTCGAAGTGATGAGAAATATTTTGGCTTATATAGCCGAGAACAAGTTACAAGCAGCCTTAGAGGCTGAAGTTAAAAACATAGCTGATAAGGCCATCATTGATCCAAGAAAAAAAGGTCTTGGTAAGGACTTCGACCCAGAACCACCTGATCAGGTTCAGGATGAATAACAGAGGCTCGATGCTATTTATGATGATGAGCCTTTGGGTTTCGAGAAGGATCCGTTGGCAAACAATATTCAAATGCTAGTGCAAGATCCACTTGAAGAAATCGACCTGGGAGAGGGGGCAGTGAAAAGGCCTACTTACATCAGCGCCAACATTACTCCGGGACTCAGAGTCGAAGTAATCCAACTACTGAAAGAGTTCAAAGACTGTTTCGCGTGGGATTACGACGAGATGTCTGGTCTGAGCAGAGAGTTGGTCGAACTAAAGCTACCAATCAAGTCTGGAAAGAAGCCGGTCAAGCAAAATCCCAGACAGTTTGCACCAGCAATCCTCTCGAAGATCAAAGAGGAAGTCGAAAGGCTTCTTCGTTGCAAATTTATTCGAACTTCCAGGTATGTCGAATGGCTTGCAAACATAGTGCATGTTATAAAAAAGAATGGGACTTTGAGGGTTTGCATTGACTTCATAGATTTGAATGTTGCGACCCCAAAGGATGAATACTCAATGCCTGTGGCGGAAATGTTAGTTGATTCTGCCGCTGGCCATGAATACCTTAGCATGCTCGATGGGTATTCTGGGTATAACCAAATATTTATTGCTGAAGATAATGTATCTAAAATGGAGTTTCGTTACCCTGGGGCTTTAGGCACCTACGAATGTGTAGTTATGCCTTTTGGCCTAAAGAATGTTGGGGCAACATATCAAAGAGCAATGAATACAATCTTCCATGATTTCATAGAAACTTTTATGCAGATTTACATTGATGATATTATTGTGAAGTCTGTTTCAGGGAAGAATCATATTGACCATCTTCGACAGTCATTTGAAAGGATGCGAAGACATGGTCTCAAAATGAATCCTCTCAAATGCGCTTTTTGTGTGCAGGCAGGAGACTTCTTAGGCTTTGTGGTCCACAAGAAGGGGATCAAAATTAATCAAAATAAGACCAAGGTCATTATGGAAGTGAAAGCGCCATCGACAAAAAAGGAATTGCAGTCGCTGTTGGGAAAGATTAACTTCTTGAGAAGATTTATCTCAAATCTCAGTGGGAAGACTCAAGTCTTTTCACCTCTACTCCGATTGAACAAGGAAGGATTCGACTGGGGGCAAGCTCAACAGGAGGCTTTCGACAAAATCAAAGAATATTTGAGTCATCCTCCAATCTTGGCACCGCCTTGTAGAAGTAAGAGTATGAGATTGTACATATCTGCGTCGTACAAAACCTTAGAGAGCATGTTGGCTCAAGAGGATGAAAGTGGCATCGAAAGAGCCATTTATTACCTTAGTAGGGTTTTGAACGATTCAGAAACTAGGTATAGCATGGTTGAGAAATTATGTTTATGCTTGTATTTCTCTTGTACAAAATTAAAGCAATACATAAAGCCAGTTGATGTTTATGTTTCGTCTCATTTCGACATTATTAAGCATATGTTATCCAAACCTATTTTGCATAGTTGAATTGGTAAATGGGCCTTGGTATTAACCGAGTACTCTCTAACGTATAGACCTTTAAAGGCCGTTAAGGGACAAGTGGTAGTAGACTTTATTGTTGACCACTCTATAAATGAGAACGTGTCGAATCATCTTGAGCTTGAACCTTGGAAATTATATTTTGATGGTTCAAGTCATAAAGATGGCACAGGCGTAGGAGTCTTGATTATCTCTCCTAATAAAATCCCAACAAAATTCAAATATAAAGTTGAAGGTGTATGCTTGAATAATGAGGCTGAATATGAAGCCTTAATAGTCGGACTGGAAATTTTGTTGGAATTGGGGGCAACTCGAGTCGAAATAATGGGAGACTCAGAGTTAGTTATCAAGCAGATTATAAGGGAATACAAGTGTGTGAAAGAGAATCTCATCATGTACTTTGTTATAGTCAATAGACTACTGAAACAGTTCGAGATGGTGAGCGTATGACATATACCTCGACTGGAGAACCATGTAGCCAATGACTTGGCTCAAATTGCATCTGGGTACAAAATTTCGAAGGAAAAGTTATAAGACGTAATTGAAGTCAGAGGTAGAGTCGTATCGACCAGATTATCCCCATAAGACTTGGAAGCTACAAAGTTAGGGTACGCTGATAAGGAAAATTTTGAAATTTTGGTTGTGGATAGTTTGACAGACGAAGATTGGAGGAAGCCAATAGTGGAATATTTACGAAATCCAACAACATCCATAGAGCATAAAACCAGGTATCTTGCTTTGAGCTATGTTCTTTTGGGTAATGAATTGTTTAAAAAGACTCTTGAAGGGGTCTTGCTTAAGTGCCTTAGTGAATCAGAAGCATATTTAGCCCTTTCGACTGTCCATGGTGGGGCACATTAGGTAGGCCACAAGATGAAATGGCTCTTGTTTCGACAAGGCATGTACTGGCCTACCATGTTAAAAGACTGTATCGAATTTGCTAAAGGTTGTCAAGAATGCCAAATGCATGTAGGTATACAATATGTTCCTGCAAGAGAATTGCACTTCATAATCAAACCATGGCCCTTTAGAGGTTGGGCTTTGGATTTGGTTGGCGAGATTCGACCAGCATCGTCTAAGAGTCAAAGGTACATTTTGGTAGGTATTGATTACTTTACAAAGTGGATCGAGGCCATACCTTTATGAAATGTCGACCAAGAGGATGTGATCGAATTCATTAAGAGACACATCATCTATAGATTTGGAATCCCAAAAACTATTACAACGGATCAGGGATCTATTTTTACTGGTCAAAAGATGCAGGAAATCGCTAAAGAGATGGGTTTCAAGTTGTTAACCTCTACACCTTACTATGCTCAGGCTAACGGTCAGGTGGAAGCGGCAAATAAGGTAGTGATTGGTTTGATTAAAAAACATGAGGGAAAGAAGCCAAGAAATTGGCATAAGACATTACACCAGGTTCTCTGGGCATGTCGAATTTCTCCCAAAGACGCAACCAACACTACTCATTTTCATTTGACTTTTGGTCATGATGCAGTTTTACCCGTGGAAATCTATCTACAATCAACAAGGATCCAAAGGCATCATGAGATCCCTTCTGAATCTTATTGGAATATGATGTTGGATGAGTTGGTAGATTTGGATGAAGAAAGACATAATGCCTTGGAGTTATTAAAAAGGCAAAAGAAAAGGGTACAAAAGTCTTACAATAAAAAGGTGAAAGTCAAGACTTTTTCTCCCGGAGAATTGGTGTGGAAAGTAATTTTGCCTATGGATCGAAAGATTAGGTGTTTAGGAAAGTGGTCCCCTAAGTGGGAATGTCCTTTTCAGATCATACAAGTTTATTCAAACGACGCTTATGAGATTGAAGAGGTAGATGAAGATAAGAGAATCTTAAAAGTAAATGGCAAGTATTTGAAAAAATATAAACCTGTACTTCGAGAGTTAAAAATTATTTATGAGTAATTGCAGAAAATTGGTCGAAGCCAACTTGGTACATAACTGCCAGAATGGCTGAATTCATTACATAAAAAGCATCGAAGGGATGAGAAATATTGTCTAAAAAAACAAATATATTGAAACTGCAAATTAAAAAGGAAGGTTGCTCTTCATCTTGAGATACTTCGACTTTTGGAGCTCAAGGCGTCTCTCACATGAGGTTTTGTCAAGCTTTAGCACTGTGCAGCCTCTCCTTCTAACCGTCAAGCTTTGTCAAGGAACTTCAGTGCAAGTTTTAATTCTCTGACTACTTCAAATTCTTCAGAGGCTTGCAGTTCAGCGTTGTGTTGCTCAGCCTTGGAGATCTTGGCTTGCAGTTCTTTGATTTGCTTTTTTCAATTGGCAATATCTGCTTTATTGCCTTTAATCTCCTTGGTGTGTTGCTCCTTCATCTACTCCAGTTCTCCCACCCTAGCTTCTAATTCAGAAGCAGCCATCCATGCAGCAGCCTCACTTCCAGATTTGGTCTCGAGTGCATCATTGACCCGAGGCAGTTGTTTTAGATTGGCAATAACTTAATCAATCATGGTACCAAGCTCCAAAATGATGGTGGCAACTTCGGGGGAGACAGTTTGGAGATCAACTTGCTTGAGAAGAGCCTTCAATTGAAGAGAGGCAGTGGCATCAGACTCCAGGAGCCTAAAGAGGTTACCTTTGAAGACTTTCTCTTTTATCTTTAGAAAGGGCCTCATTTGGAGGCTTGCTCGAAAGTCAACCTCCAGAGGTTGTCGAAGTACTTATGCTGCTCTCAGAGGAACTCCATCATTTGCTAAGAACAATTTTTAGATATTCACGAGGGTTGGTGGCCTTAAGGCGATTAAGTTCTTCTTCAGAGTAAGCAAAAACTGTCTCAGTCGAAGGTTTAGTACTCTCAACAGTGACATCAACCTTTGGAGCAACAGTGTTTTCTTCCTGGACTTGCTCTTTGACAGATTTACCTTCAACTTTATCTTCATCATCCTTATACTCTTCATCAATGCCATCTTCTCCATCATCATCATCTTTATCATCATCATTTCCACCAGTTTCAGGATGAAATATTGAATGGTCTTCATCTTCTTCTTCCATTTCGTTGTCTTGGACAGCAGCATCTGGATCAGCATTATCTGGGTCTTTGTTTCCTGAGAGTTCGACCACTGGGGAGTCAGTTTCAGAAGTTTTATCACCCAGGGTATTGCCTTCAGCCATAACCGTTGTCTTTGTATTCACTTCTTCAGGAATACCTTGGTCCTGGTCCTCCCGTTCATAACCACTAGTCTGAGATTGTTGTACAGACGAAGTTGGAACTTCTTTCATAATAGGTTTGTTGACTGGGGCAGGGAGACTAGTTGGAGGAGGAGAGTTGGTTGTTGGCTGGGTCGAGGCACTTGTACCATCCTGAAATGACAAATAAATAAGGTTAGGATTGAAATAAAAAGAAAGCCAGTAAAGTAAATAGCTTAAGGGAAATTACAATTACCTTATGTTCTTCGACTCCAGGAATGGAGTTATCACTTTCAAGTTGAGCTGAGGCTACCTTCGATGTGCCTTGAGGAGAAGACTCCAAGTTCATTCGAGCAGTAGATGCTTGAGAGACCTTTGCTACCTTTACCTTAGGTTGACTCGAAGTCTCAGCGATCCTAAGTTGTTTCTTCCTTTTCTTAGCTTGTTGATCATCAGGTGGGGATTGATCCTCGTCATCCGATTCGAGCACAATTTGGGAAGTAATCCTTTTGGATTTCTTCTTTTGGGGAGTAGGAGGTGGTCTTCGAGAACTTTAAGAAAAATCAAGATGTTAGAATACATGACAATACACAACACAAGAAAAATTAGGGAGTAAAAGTTACTCTTGTTGATGGTTCAGTCTCTTCTTCGACTGGTCTTTTTGCTGCAGGTTTCTTTGGTTTGACAGCTGCAGATAAACAAAATAGTCACAAGTCAGTAAGAACAGTCAAGTAAGGGAAATATAAAATTCGACAATCTTTATTCCACACCTTCAGGGATTTTGGATTCGATGCGAACATCTTCGATACCGATATGAAGTGGTCCTTTGAAACTATCTAAGGTGTACTTAGTCGAAACCACCCGCTGAGCCTTCGGTTTCGACTGCTGACGAAGGATCTTTATAGAATCCCCACAAATGAACCAGTCTGGAAATGGAGGGGCAAGGGCCACTCCAAAATCAGCAGATGGTAGTCAAGGGAATTTGGGAGGAAACATATCGAAAGCCGTTTCGTAACATTTCTCAAGAGGAACCTATGAACGGATCTTTAAGTTCTCCATTTTCTTTAAAAAAAATTCCTTCAGAGTAACAGCGGCTTCGCGGATGGTTCGACTAAGATTATCTGGGCAATAAATAGTTTCGAAGAAATTTTGGAATGATTGGATTTCCTTGATGTGTGTAGAATTACCATTCTTGGTTTTCTCCTGCACAGAGTGAAAAGCTTCATTAATCAACTGTGTGAAGGAGGCAACATCAAGAAACTTCTCAGTGTAGTACTTCGACCACCACTGGTAAAATTCTGAAGTGCAGAGGTAATTAGGCTCAAAATCGACTGGAGAAAGGAATACTTTGTATGCGTAGCGAGCTATTTGTATCGCGGTCATCTCTTTAGTGTAGCTGGTGTGATGGAGAAGGAGATGTCCTTTCTTCTCATACAAGCATTTTGGAAGGGTTTGAACCAAGCCAAACTGGTGAGCAACCAAATTGGGTTGGTAGGCAATCAAAGAGACTTGACCTCTTCCCAGATTAAGTCGAAGGGTCAAAAGTCAAGGAATCAGAAAACCCTCCCAGATCAGCTTTGATTCTTCTTTTTGGGCTTTGTCAGAGGTGGGGAAAGGCCTAGTGAACCACTCAGGGCCATATTTCCTTTTAGAAAAATGGGCCATGTTTGAGGTAAACTCATGGCGCTTGGCGAACATCTTGATAAAGCTAAGAAATGTTTGCCTGAGTAATTGACCCTCTTCGGTAGGGGTTATATGTACTAAGAGGGTCCCTTCGACTCTCCGCTCTTTGATTTCTTTGGCACCTTCTTCGACGGATCCTTTGTTTGGGAGACTGGCTTCGAAAGAAGCATTCAGCCAAAGTTGAAGGAGCCATAAGGGCCCTGATAGTAACAGATTTCCTCCTGCAGCTAGCCCTTTGAGTTGAGCGACACCTTCACTCAAGGACTCATAGAGGTGACCTAGAATCATTTCGCTTAGGCAAACATCTCGACCATAGTGAAGTTGGGTGGCGAGTGTAAGAAATTTTTTGGCTACTTGCAAGGATTTTGAGTAAAACACGCAGTGTGACAACCAAACAGTCAAAAAAGCTATGTGCTCTTGGTCGGTGACATTAGTGGTTTTGGGGTCATAATAGTGCTTTATAAAGTTCGTGTAGGTAGGCTTGGTAGATGCAAAACCTATCTGGTCCTCAGAGTCCAATTCTGGGTCATAAGGCTTCCCAGTTGGTTTCAGCCCTGTGATGGCGGCTACATCAAACAATGTCGGGGTCATCATCCCACAAGGGAGATGAAAGGTATAATGGGTGCTGTCCCTGAAGTAAAGGGATGAAACTAGAATTTTCGAATAGTATGCGGGTCCTATTTTCGACAGCATGATAAGGTCATAGATTCCTAAGTCTTTCCAGGCTTGGGCCTTAACCTTTTCTATTTTGGTTAGCCAGTTCAAATAAAGATCAGAATCTTTGAACGACGGAGTGGCCCTAAAGATCCTAGATCCATCGTTCATGTACCGTAAGTCTATATTGTTGAGAGCTACAGCATCAGGAGCATTGGTTTCTACCTTAGACTTGTTAGCTTGCCCTATGGGTTTTGTTTTATGGTAGGAGGGGAAATACTCGCTAAGCTTCTCAAAATCGGTATCTAGAGCATATAAAGGGCCAGATAACGCATGTGGTTTACCAGAAACAAGAACAGGGATCAATACCTGAGATTCGTAGATGCACCTCTTCTCCTTCTCAAGCAATTCCAGGATGCATTGCAGGTTCTTCACTATGTTAGGCCCAGTAAGCGTAGCAAAAGGAGGAAGCTGAGATTGGGTCTTTGGTTCCTTTGGTTTTTGGATTTTTCTGGAGTCTTTGATGTTAGAAGTTGAAGATGCCATGGCTGAAGAACAAGAAATTTGGGTTTTGTTTTTCTGAGAAGTTGAGAAAGAAAACAAAGAGTTTGGAAGCGTAAAAATAAGAAATGATTTAGGGAGAAGCTATTTAAAGGCTACAGAAGATCAATAGACCTGAAATCAGCATTAAATGGCTAATGTTGTAGTGGGACACGTGTCTTGCTAGGGGTGATAGATGGGATGGTGGCAGTTACTGCCTATACCCCACTATCTCCTAGGTTTTAGGAGGTATGATGATGGCTAGTGATTTGATGCGCTTTGAAGAGATATTTTTCAGAGATTGTCATGATGACCATGACGTCATGGAGTGGTTCAGAAGAAACTGAACAGTTGGAACGTGGGAGTTCTAATTATATCAACGTCCAAGTAAGTTGGGAATAAGGCGTCGAATGCTATTATCAAAAAATGACCTTTTCTTCAGCAATGTCGAAAAAGACATTTTTGGGGGGCAATCTGTTAGCTCCTAATTTCGACGCCTGATGTTGGGATAAGAGTCTCTCCTAAGAGAGAGAATATTTGAAGTATTTATGAGGTTTCGACAGAAGTGTGGTATAAGAAAATCTAGTCGAAAGCCATCTTTCTGCTGAGAAGAGAAGACTCAAAAGACTTAGAAATATTTCTAAGAGTTTGGAAGAGTTTTTGACCGAAAATTAGGAAGTGTTGTTCAACACAAAGGTTTTAAATTCAAAAATAGGAGGGAACGGTTATTTTTATCCGATTCTGAAGTGGGACATGTGGCGTTCATCCAAGAGCCCAAGACATGCACGACGCCAAAAGTTTCGTCCTGATTGCTGACCCGTTAGTGGGTAGTTATTTTTCTACCATTATAAATAGCTAGTTTTAGGAATAATTTGGTGGTGTTCCATTGTATACAAAATTCAGTGTGCTCAAAATACCAGCGTAGAGAAACGAGCGTGTGAAAATGTATGTTGGAGTAACACCATTTTTTATGACTTAATGCAATTTACCAAGTTCCTTTTATTAAAAGTCTCTTTTCATTTCATGCAAGTTAAACTTCTGCATTTACCAGTCTTTTCGATTTAGCCCCTTTTGTAAAGTCTTTTTACTTTTCAGTTACTTTAAGTTTCTTGAAGAAATCCTTTTTCACTTCTTTATCCTGTCGAAATATACAAGTTTGCGAAAGAAACCAATTTAGCACATGTCCTAGGATTTGTGTGGTCGATCCTGTAAGTTACTCAGTTTTTACATGAAATTGATAGACTAGCAGTTGTTTACCATTTTTACCAGTAAACAGGGCCTCCTAGTATTCTCCACAAAAAATTTCATTTCATTTGCTATCACCTGAGCTATGTCCACTTCCAAGTTCTCCATAATGTAATACATGAGCAACCCAGTCTCAAGAGGTACAGATGATCTATGAAGTCTTGGCCTAACATTGTAAGTTAGTAAGAGAAGCATAGCTTGAGCTTCTGGAGTCATATCTTCCCTATTATACCGGATTGGATTACCCTTATCATTTAACTCCACACTCTTTCCTAGATATAGAATTGAACTTGAAATTTTCTCATGGTCAAGAGGTTGTTTGAGCAACTGGGTGTAGGCATCTTTTTCAAGAACTCCTAAAGTACACGGATTACCCCACAAGTTGTTGATTTCGTCACGGCTAAAGCAAATTTCTTTTCCCCTTACATAAGTTTTGAACTTGAAGTGCTGTCCCTCCGATTGCAACGCATTTACGTAAAACTCCCTTACCAATTCGTGACTAACACGAACAACCGAGTTCAGCAGAGATCCCCACTTCTTACTTTCAAAAATATCCTGAACCCTTCAGTAATCCCCCTCGTGATTCAAGATGAATTTCCTCTCCGAAATGATTTTTCTTCCCTCCAGGCTAGCAATTCAGGCTGCATGCACAACACTAAAAAAAGGACGCTGATCAAACTCAGCTGGAGGAGCAGAGCCACTAGCAGCGGCTCCCTTTTGTTTCTTGGAAGCAGTTGGTTTCACTCTTGGAGCCATCTGCAAAACATAACAAAAACAACCCAAAACAAAAGCAGAAATCATGTTAGACTAAGATTTAATCGAAAAAGAAAATGAATCCAAACTGCAGAAAAAAAATAGAACTGAAACGGACTTTCGCTGCTGCTTCGCCCGGCAAAGCTGAAGCGAAGCTTCGCCGCCTACTCGCCGGGCGAAAACCTGCGAACACAGCTTCTTTTACAAAACCCCAGTTCTTTTTTTCCACCAATCTTCTTCATCAATCCCACACATACCAAAAGACAAAAAGCCAGAAACAGCAACATGCAAAGCAACAGCAATATTACGACTCCTAAATCTAAAGTTTTCACTAGCAAACCCTAACCACACGCTTCTACTATAATAACTAAGAAGAAGAATTTAACAAAAATTAAACCATTAAAATCTAACCTTGAAAGTGAGTTGAGAGTTGACAAAGATTGAAAGAGAAAAAGAGTTGCAAGAGAGGGACCTAGGGTTTGAGTTTGTGGTAAGAGAGAAAGAGACCAAATGAGGAAAAAAATATAACGTGAACTAGAAACCCTTTTATAGTGGGGACACAAAATCTATCAATTTCCCTTTTATCCCTTTTTTTTCTTCAGAAAGTACGCTGGTCCCTCTTTTCTAATTTCCACCTCAGCTTGTTTGGCCCAGCCACGCAGAAGCGAAGGCAAGGAAAACAAGCTTCGCCGGGCGAACTACACCAAAAATAGAAAAATCTGTTTTAGTGTGGGCTGCCAACTCAAAACCATAACCACACTCTCAAACACACTTACAAGCATATTTTGACACAAAAGCAATGAAAATACTTACAATGTTGGGGTGCCTCCCAACAAGTGCTTTGTTTAACGTCGTTTGAGCTCGACGGTCCAGAGGCTTGAAACCTCGAAACCAAAAGCTCACGAATTGGCTTCCTGAGAAAAACAACACTCCACAAACAAAGACTTCAACTATTATCATGTCTAGCTTTTGATCCCCTTTTCCTTAAGAAGGAAAAGTCCCAACATGACTTCATCATTGCTACTTTCACGTCTTCATCTTTCTTTTTCCGCAAAGCCTCTCTTGCACATTCTTTTCCTTTATAAGTGTCGTCTTCCACTTGACTTGAATACATCACTCCGTTGAAGTGTGTGAAAAAAACATGCTTCTTCCTCTTTTTCACTGGACTTAATCCTCACCTTCATGATTCCTTTATCAATATCAACTAACATTTTTGCGGTTTTCATGAAGGGTCTTCCAAGAATGATTGGAGTATCCTCATCTTCGTCCATATCAATGATCATGAAATCAACCGGAAACAAAAATTTGTTCACTTTTAATAGCATATCCTCCACAACACCATGAGGACGAGTCCTTGACTTGTCCGCAAGTTGCAGTGTCATGGTGGTTGATTTCACGTCCATGTTCTCAAGTCTTTTAACCACGGACAAAGGAATTAAATTGATGCTAGAACTCATGTCAATCAAAGCTTTACATTTAAAATCATTACCTATAGTGATAGGTAAAGCTACTTTTCCCGGATCTTTTTCTTTCTGCGGGAGCATACTTTGAACAATGGCACTACAATCAACATTGAGATCAATGTTCTCCTTATCCGTGCACCTCTTTTTTTGAAAGTTCATCTTTCATAAATTTGACATATTTAGGCATTAGCTCGAGAGCCTCAGAGAAAGGAACGGTTACTTGCAACCGACTAAATAAGTCTAAGAATCTCGCATAATGCATATCGTTTTCTTTTTTCTTAGGAGCAAGAGGATATGGTAACCTTCTTTGTAAAACTTCTTTCTCATACTTCTTTATTTTCGTATCTTTTTTCTTCTTCACCTCTACCTCATTTTTTTCAACTTCAAACTCTTCATCATTTTTTTCAACTTCCTCCACTACAATCTCATTCTCCTTTTCAACTGCCACCTCATTTTCAACTTCTCCACCTATTGTTCTTCCACTTCTTATAAAAATGGCCTTACAATGTTCCTTAGGATTTGTTTGAGTGTTAGCGGAAAAGGATGGCCCCGGTTGTCGCTCAGCTAATTGCTTCGCAAGTGGCCCAACTTGAGATTTAAGATTCTTAATTGAAGCTTCCGTACTCTTTTGGGTGGTCATTGACAATTGCATGAATTGTGTGAAAGTCTCATCCATCTTTGAACTTCCACCTTGATCTTTTGTTGGTTAATAAGGATTTTGACGGTAACCTTGTTGATAACCCGAATTATTCCCTCTTGGTTGGTAACCTTGATTATTTTGGTAAGGTTGTTGAGTATTTTGGTATGGTGGTCTTCCTTGTTAACCTTGATTTGGATTTCCATCATAATTCACTTCTTCCACTACCGGAGGATAATATCCGGTAGGATGATCTCCTCTGCACAATTCACAAATAGCTACCTGAACACTCTTGCTTGGCAAGTCTTGCATCTCTTTAAGTTGTTGTGGAAGCTTTGACATTTGTTGTGTCAACAACTCCACTTGTTGGGATAATAATTTGTTCTGAGCAAGAATCGCATCAATAGTCCCCAATGCAAGAATTCACGGTTTCTTTTGCGGTGTACCACAGTTATGATTCCCTTGATGATCGTTTAGTGTCATCTTGTCGATGATAGCAATTGCTTCCTCGGCGCTTTTGGTCATTAAAGAACCGCCCGCAGTAGCATCCAACAAGGTCTTGTGAACCATTTGGAGACCATTTCTGAAAATATGCACTTGCGTAAGTTCATCAAAACTGTGTCCCTTGCATTTTCTTAGCATGGATTTGAATCTCTCCTAAGCTTCATTGAGGAATTCATTTCCACCTTGTTAGAAAACCGCGATTGCTGTTTTTGATTCCATAAAACGATTATGTGGAAAAAACCATTCTAGGAATTTTTCTTCCAACATGTTCCAATCCGTCATGATCACAGTCGACTGATAAAGGTATCATTCCTTCTCCTTCCTTATTAAGGAATGAGGAAAGAGTCTCTTGAACAACGACTCCTCTTCAGCCTCAGGCGCTTCAGTTGCACCTGCAATTTCGTAAAATTTTGTAAGATGAATAAAGGGATCCTCATGATCCATACCGGTGAATGGATTTTGGTATAGAAGAGCAAGGATGCCGGTCTTCATTTCAGAGTGCCTCCCATTGTGGGCATTGCTTGCAAACTGAGCTGTGTGCTTCGGACTGTTAATGCATGGCATTGAAGCAGGTGGTGCTGCTGCCATGGTTGGCGTTAACTGTGGTATTGGTGTAGAAGTAGAACTTTCTCCTTTTTCTCGTCTTTCTTTGGCAAGTTGCCTCCTCCTTCTAGTTTTGCTATTCAACTTACGTGCAGTTCTCTCAATCTCAGGATCAAAAAGAAGTTGATCTATAGGTAACTTTCCTCGCATAAACAGAGTCTACAAAACTTAACCAAACAAAATTAAGAAGCTCAAGAAAAAGTTATACAAGCTTAAAACTTAACAACTATTGCAATGCTTGCAATATCAAACAACAATCCCCGACAACAGCGCCATATTGTTGAAAAGTAATTCAGTGGGGGGTTTTTGTTATCGTATCCGCAGGGATTGTGCGATATTACCGCTGTTCTACAATTGGAATCGTTTTAAACTTAAGGTAACAAAAGGTTTGTTTGATTGGTAACAGAACGTTTGCATGAAAAGTTAATAAAAACGGTAAAGAAATTGGTTTTTAAAGAGTTTGGTAAAAGCATGCCAAGATTAGGGTTCGATAATCTGTTTCATACGTATTTACTCGATGGAGTATGTGAACTTGTTAACAATGAATATAATCACATATCCTCTCAACATGTTTATCTCTAACACAGGTTGTGAGATTTACTATATTGATCCTTAGATGATCTCTCACTCTAACTATCAATATGATAACATTAAAAGATCAATATTTATGAACATCAACTCTCAAAACTATCTCTAGCCTCATGATTGTTGATGAATTAAAACCTAGGTTAAGTCTTAGAACATATTTCTCAATCATGAACCAAAACAAAGTATAAATCATACAAACAAATTTTTTCACCATATATTAATCATCAACAAGGTTCACAAACTAGTTATCAAGATCAATACATACAAAAGAAAGGATTACCTACCACTAATCTTGACACAAAAGGTGTTTAGCTACCCATTGACATGGTAGCTTGATCAACAAGTAAGAGACAAAGCTTTTGTTGCATCAATCTTCAATGGATCAAGGATTGAAACATAAAAGCTTTGGATTCTAAGAAAAATAAGTAAAGATGAAGTTTTTAAGCTTCAAGAGTGTTTCTAGGTTACAATGATTCTTGCCAAAAAGTGTTATATCACAAAATATCTTCAAAACAACCTAAATACTACTTTCTACCCAGGAAAATTCGCCGGGAGAAAGCCTTCTTCAACCGGGTGAAGCCTTCAAGTGAGGCCACGTGACAGCTATAATGCCAGCTGGTCCATCAGAAAATATCTTCCTTCGCCGGGCGCAGCATTCCTTCGCTGGGCGAATCCAAATTCGCTGGACGAATCACCCAGCGAGCCAAGTTGTTAGCTACTGGAATTGGAGTTTCAAAACATCATTTTCTCTCGCCGCTGCTTCGCCGGGTGAAGCAGCCTTCCTTCGCTTCATGCTCGTCGGGCGAAGCTTGCTGTAGTTGCAGACACGCGCATTTTTCGTGTCTTCGTGTTTTCTTCCGCATCGAGCTGCAATCTTTTGTCATATATTCACTACAATATTAACAAACACATCAAACTATCTAATATTCACATCAATGCAAGAATTGCTTAATAAATAAGTCATTTTCTGATTAAAGCAATAGAAAGAGCTTAAAGGTGTCAAATTTGGATATAAAAACTAGCATTTCTTGACACCTAACAATCAACAAAGAGGAAAAAGATTAAGACAATGAATGATAAATATGAAAACAACAATCAATCATGACAAAATAACAAAGATCAACAGTGATCAAAGTTAAGATTGTATTTATATTTGATATAAATACACATAAAATCCTTAAAGTTGTGCCTTAAAAAGTCAATTTTAGTGCGGAAATGAAAATTGTATTAGAACACAACCTTATGGTATTCGAATACCAATGAGAATTTCTAAAAAAATAGAATGTTGCAGTGTGGTACTCGTATACAGGATTTTGGTATTCGAATACAGACTAAATCAATGTGTTTTTTTCATGAAATAGAATTACTGCTTTGATTGACAATGCTTCATAAAACCTTTTGAAACTTACACAAGCATTAATAAAGGTTTTTAAAAGTGTATATAAAACATCATACACTAAAAAATGAATTACTAACTTTCAAAATCAGATTTATAAGAATCAAATATTATTTTCAAAGTGTTCTTCATTTTTCAAATCGATTAAACCTATATGAACTTTCATAAATAAATAAAATTTACATAAACCAACATATATTCTGAAGAATTAAATGATATACTTTGAATTGTAATATTGAGAAAATAAAATCTGTGAACCCAAGATTGAATTTGGCATTCATTATTCAACTACAATTTTTCATTTCTCAACAAATTTTAAGAATTTGTATCTAAAGAACCAACATCAAATTCATCTTTCAAAACATATCATGAAACAAATCAAACACAAATATGTCTTTCATTACTTCAAAGAAATACCAACACATTACCTAGTGGTAAAAAAGAGGTATAAGGAAACAAACCGAACTAAGAAGGTTTCTTGGTGTTAGAAGAAGACCTTGTGGGTAGATGTGTTGTTGAAATTAGAGGACCCACAACTAAAGAAATTTATTGACTTGTTACTTTTGATATTGCTCAAGAAGCTACTCTTGCTTATGAAATAACTATTATTTCCATAAAAGGAAATCAAGCTACTATAAACTTTCACACTCTTGTTTCTTCTCCTATTTTTCTTTTTTTTTTTTTGAAAGGCCAAAGCAAATAAATATATTAATAACAGACATAAGAAATGCCTAAGTTGCTTCAAATATTCTTACAACACACCAAAACCAAGGAGCACAAATGAAATGAACCAAAGCTAATCCATAACAACAGCAACCCCTACTGCTAATAACAGGAAAAAAGTGATCCAAAAGGAGATCTGATGAGCAATAGCTATAATTCTGTCCAAAATGGAAAGCACCCAATAGACCACAACATTCTAGAGGTAAATACCACATTTACATCAGGCAATAATGTATCGTAGATGCGCTTGACCAAGCCTGAGAAGGAAGACACCATGCTGACCCAACCAACACAAACAAAACGCAGTTTCTGAACTACAACAACAGGATCCAAACCTAGCCTACAAAAACAAACTCCAATACTGATATACCACCCATTTGATCAACATAACCACAACCAAAAACCAATATGCTTCAAAGACTTATTTTCTCATGTATCTACATCCCACTTACAAACTAAAAGGGGGACATATAAGGGAACCCAAATGCACTATCAATAGAAATTCTCTTCAACGAAAACTACTAAACATCAGTAGTAAAATAAGGACCAATGTAACCACCACCAGACCCATCTACATTTCCACCTTACAAGAACCTTACCTACCAGACTCAAACTACACAACCTTCCATTTGAACTAATCTAGCCACAACCAAACAATCACTCACCCATCTCCCAAACCACCAAATCTCCTGCATAATTACAGCCGGCCGCATACGAAACCTAACTCTCGGCATGAAATTGAAGCAGCACCACGAACCGAGACCAAAAGCATCAGAAGTTGTCCAATAAGAGCATCCACGAAAAGCATCCACCGGTTGGAAAAACTCCTGCACATAATCTAAAGATTTCAATGGACAGAGACCCAATGTATAAGAATCCAGTCTCTGACAACTATACCCAAGCAACACATAGGGTTTAGATTCCATTGGTTAAAGTCGTAACTAAATCCTTTTACCTTGGACTTTATCCATTTCCACACCGTCCATTTTATTTCCTCTACTCTGGCTTCAGTCGAGATATCTTTTTCATGAAATATTTTTCCATTTCGAGCTTTCCATGTTGTCCAAATACCGGCAAACCAAATTGCACTAAATCTCTCTACTCTCACCCTTCCATTTGTTAAAAGTTCCAAAAATTGAATATAGTTTTCCAGCACTGAATTATTAAGAGCGGAGCTGATATTCAACCATTTTAACACTTGCTGCCACATTTCTACTGCTACTCTGCACTCGAAAAAAACATGTCGTATGCTTTCTTCCTTTTCACATCCGAAGGCGCAAAATTTCTGAGATTCATGCACAATGTTTCATTTGATTAGGTTGTCTCTAGTTGGAATTTTATTCTGCATCATTCTCCACACTAATGTCGACACTTTTAGCGGAACTAGCTCATTCCAAGCTGCTCTAAGATGTCTTGACTCTTCACTTCTCTGATAGATGCCAATATATTATAAGCTTCTTTGACCGAGTATGACTTTCTTGACCATGACCATAAGTCCTTCTCATTTTCTTTGAGATTAATGCCTTGTATAATTACTAGAATTTCTGCCTCTAAATTCTTTTCTTCCTCACTTAGCATTCTCCTCCATGCAATCTTCCGTTGTTGTTGCTCTCCATCTCCATGAAACACCTTACTAACCGTAATATTCTTAACTTCTGCCAATACAAACAGACCTGGATATCTATCCTTCAGTACACCTTTCATGTCCCAATTATCCAACCAGAATAAAGTGTCCTCTCCATTTCCTATGTGTCTTGATAGTTTTTCTAAGAACCAATTAACTTTCAATCCCCAACACCCTTTTTCGATCTTGTTGATATCTTTCCACCACGCGGATCCATTCCTTTCGTCCCATTTTAATCTCCCTTCTGATACTCGGTATTTACTTTCTATCACTTTTACCCACAAGCTATTTTTTTTGTCAAAATTCTCCATTTCCACTTGCCTAGAAGAGCAAGATTAAAGGTCTTTAAGTTCTTGATTCCCAACCCCCCTCTGCCTTTTCTCTACAAATCTTATCCCACTTTATCCAATTGATTTTCTTATTCTCTAGTCCCCCTCCCCACAGAAATTTCTTAAAGAATGATTCGAGTTTTGAAATTATACTTAACGGCGCCTTAAAGAAATAAAGGAAATATACCGGAATAGCATACAATACCGACTTTAGAAGGACAATTCTACCTCCTATTGAAAGGTGTCTGTTGTTCCACTTCGATAGTCTCGATCTCACCGCATCCACCATTGGCTTCCATATTCCTTCTCTACGATGATCCCCTCCTACCGGTAGCCCTAAGTATTTGAAAGGAAGCTCTCTTGTCTTACAATTCAGCACTCCTGCCGCCTCTACCAACCAGGTGTTGTTTATGTTGATTCCTACCAATAAGCTTTTATGAAAATTCACCTTCAACCCGGACACGATTTCAAACAGTTGCATAATTGCTTTGATTACCCAGATATTTTTCCAACTTTTCTTTCCTATTATTAATGTGTCATCTGCGTATTGTAAGTGAGATATCTCTGTTCCACCTTCCCCAATTTGGTATCCCTCAAATAAATTCTGTTGAACTGACTTTGACATCATACTATTTAACCCTTATGCTGCCAATAAAAACAAAAATGGCAATAAAGGGTCACCTTGTCTTAAGCTATTACCTACTTTAAACTCCTTTGTAGGGCTTCATTCACCAGTACTGATATCCGGGACGATCGAAGGCATTCAGATATTCGTCCTCTCCATTTATCATTAAATCTCATTCTCTTCATGACATAATCTAGATATCTCCTATCAACTGAGTCAAACGTTTTTTCGAAATCTGCTTTGAACATCAATGCCTCTCTTTTCTTTTTTTTTTTAAGCTCGTCCACTATCTCATTTGCTATTAAGCTGCCATCCACAAATTTCCGACCCTCCAAGAAAGCAAACGGAGATGTCGAGACTACTTTTTGGACCACTTATTTTAAACTATTAGCCAGAATTTTGGTCAGAACTTTGTACATACAACCAATCAGTGAAATTGGTCGGAACTCATTTAGCTTCACTGGGTTTCAATCTTTGGGATTAACGTTATGAACGTGTTATTTGCACCCCGCACTATTCGACCATTGCAATGGAATTCTGATATGAATCTTTGAAAATCCGTTTTAATTACCTCCCAAAATTCTTTAATAAATCCGAAGTTGAATCCATCCGGTCCCGGGCTTTTCGCACTATCGCAATCCCAAGCAGCTTTTTTTATTTCCTCTTCTGAAAATTCAGCAGTGAGTCTTTCATTGTCTTCTTCTCAAATTCTATTAAACACCATGTTATATAGTATATGTCTATTCATTGTACTTTCCTTGAACAGATCACTGAAATGGTCTAAAATTCTGGTATCAGATGTGTGATGTTAAGTGTGATGTCACAACAACACAATCTGCTATATGAACAAGGTAAAAACAACAGTAAATAACACAAAGAATTGTTCACCCAGTTTGGTCTAACTACCTACGTCTGGGGGCTACCAAGCCAGGGAGGAAATTCACTATTTGCAGTATCAAATTACAGACTCAACAATCCCAGTTGACATCTACCTAACTTGATCACTACCCAATGACACTTCTACCTAAGAAACCACTTAGGTATGAGAAACCACTCACTCCCTAAATCACCACAGTGAAACAATTCAATGATTTCAAATTAACCACACTACTTGATTCAGCTTACCAGCTTTGATCAAGAACAATTAACAACTCAACAATAGTAACACCAATTCACACACGAATGGTTTACAAAACACACACAAAGACACAAATGACACTCAGTCTTTAGCTCTCTTTCTTCGTTGCTTTTTCAACAAGGGTTGAGGCTGCTTTTATATAATTCTGACTTGGGCTTGGATCTCTTTCAAAAATATATGTTTTTAAAACAAATTTGATCTTCAAATCTTTTTAAATCTCTCCAAATCAGCCCTAATGTTGGTTACATAATCTGCTCCATAATCTGCAAATTTATCTGATTGGAAATCTCTTCTCCAAGATATTGGCATCCAATCACTCTAACAGATCTCCTCAAAACTCACTAACACGCGCAGCCCTAAAACATCACAATCTGATGTTCTGATGTTCTGATATAGTGATGTCAAGACATCACTTATTACATCATCATATAAAACTTCAACCCTGCAACAGCTAATGTTAGGAACCAATGTTATGACATCAGACATATGACATCAACATTGTTCAACTTTGTTTTACCAAAATTCCAGTCAATACAAGAACTAACAATCTCCCCCTTTGGCTAATTTTGGCTAAAACAAACTCTGCCATCATCAGAGGTACCTGCAGCGGAAAAAACTTCAAACGGAAAAAAACTTCAGCCCAGCAGCAATCACATAACAAGCGGCACAAAGCTAAACTCCCCCTCAAAGCAAGAACCAGCATACCAGCTACCAGCTGTTCAAACATGCACACTCCCCCTCAAGCCTAGAGCCACATCAGACAACTAGGCAACACATAGGCTAACTTCTCCCCCTTTTTAGCCATAATTTGACACCATCTACACCAAACACAAAGATCTGACATCCATTAAGACATGGTCAAAAGCAAGCTTCCCAAGGAACACAATATCCCAAAAAATTTGACTGGTCAGGCGATACAACCTATGGATTCTTATAGTACTATAAAATCCAAGCCTTCTTCCTTCTAATAGCACCAGACACCACACAAGAATGAGTCAGTCAACCAAAGATGCAGGAAAGCAACACATGCAAGTGGACAATAAACCAGATCCCCTGAAGAACAAGAGCACATCAAGGAAAGTCGCTGGAACTTCTTCCTGAGCAACAAGAACAAGAAAACCATCAGAGACAAAAACCATCAAGAAACCTCCAGTGCAACTCCATGCTTCTGATGATGAATGGGATGAAGATTGGAAAACTTTTCTTGTTGCAGGGGGTTGGGATAATCTTTAGATCTTATATATATTGCTATTGATGTACCAAAATCCAATCTTGTATGCTTTCAGCAGTTGAATAAAATGTTGTTTTCATAAGCAAAATCACAACTGCACAAATACTTCTTCCAGCACACCTAATCCTCATAAATGCAAATTCCCAGTTTGCTTCTTAAACTTTCAAATTGATTTGCATCTAAGGCCTTAGTAAAAATGCCAGCTAATTGTTTATCTGTAGCAACATGTTCCAAAGCTACTACTTTGTCCTCAACCAAATCTCTTATAAAATGATGCCTTACATCAATATGCTTAGTTCTGCTATGTTGAATAGGATTCTTAGAGATATTGATAGCACTCAAATTATCACAGTACAATGTCATGACATCTTGCTTGACATTGTATTCTGTTAACATCTGCTTCATCCAAACAAGTTGAGAACAACTACTCCCCGCTGCTATGTACTCAGCTTCAGCAGTAGAAAAAGACACACATTTCTGCTTTTTACTAAACCATGATATCAGATTATTCCCTAAGAAGAAGCAACCTCCTGAAGTACTTTTTCTATCATCAGCGCTCCCTGCCCAATCAGCATCACAAAAACCACATAACTCAGTGCATGATCCATGACTGTAAAGCATTCCATAGTCACTAGTCCCATTCACATATTTCAGAATCCTTTTCACTTGATTCAAGTGACTAACTTTGGGCTCAGATTGATATCTGGCACATACTCCAACAGCAAAAGAAATATCAGGTCTGCTAGCTGTGAGATACAATAGACTTCCAATCATGCTTTTGTATAAACTTTGATCCACACTATCACCATGTTCATCATTGGACAACTTTAAATGAGTAGGAGCATGTGTCCTCTTGTGATTAGCATTCTCTATACCAAACTTCTTCACTATGTTCTTTGCATACTTGCTCTGAGAAATAAATATGGAGTCCTCCATTTGTCTAACTTGTAGACCAAGAAAATAGTTGAGCTCTCCAACAAGACTCATTTCAAACCCAGACTGCATTTGTTCCATAAAATGTTTCACCATTGCATCTGACATCCCACCAAATACTATGTCATCAACATATATTTGAGCTATCATCAGTTTTCCTCCTTCCTCTTTAACAAGCAAAGTCTTGTCAATCCCTCCTTTTCTGTAGCCATTCACAACCAGGAATTCAGTAAGCCTTTCATACCAAGCTCTTGGTGCTTGCTTCAAACCATAGAGAGCTTTCCTTAGTTTGTAAACATAGTCAAGAAATGTTGAATCAATAAATCCTTTTGGTTGATCAACATACACCTCTTCATTTAAGTAACCATTCAAGAAGGCACTCTTAACATCCATCTGAAAAAGCTTGAATTTGAAATTATAAGCCACCCCTAAGAGTAATCTGATAGATTCCAGTCTTGCCACAGGAGCAAAGGTTTCATCATAATCAATTCCTTCAACCTGAGTGTATCCCTGAGCAACTAATCTGGCCTTGTTTCTGGTGACCACTCCTTGTTCATCAGATTTATTCTTGTAAATCCACTTGGTGCCAATCACATTAACTCCATCAAGCCTTGGTACAAGATCCCACACTTCATTCCTTTTGAATTGTTCCAGCTCTTCATGCATGGCATTAATCCAAAACTCACCAGTCAAGGCTTCTTTGACATTCTTGGGCTCAATTTTAGAAACAAAACAAGAATTTGACACAACCTCTCTTGATTTAGTGCTAACCCCTGATTTAGGATCACCTATGATAAGCTCCCTGGGATGGTCCTTTAACACTCTAATAGATGGTTCTTTATTAGATTGTTAAAGTTCAGGCTCAGCATCAACATGACTAGGAGACCCACTTCTGTCTTCAGTTTCTTCTGTGATTTCTTCAACTAATGTTTCAACATCATCCAGGACATCAGCATCTTCCTGCTTATCAATGTCATCAATCACCACATTTATAGACTCCATCATAACCTTTGTTCTGGAGTTGAAAACCCTGTAAGCTCTGCTATTTGTAGAGTATCCTAGAAAGATTCCCTCATCACTTTTAGGATCCAATTTTCTCCTCTATTCAGGATCTGACAAAATGTAACATTTACTTCCAAAAACATGAAAGTACTTCACATTTGGCTTTCTTCCTTTCCATAGTTCATACAGAGTAGCTGAAGTGCCCCTTCTCAAGGTAACTCTGTTGTGAATATAGCAAGCAGTGTTCATAGCTTCAGCCCAGAAATGGTAAGGAAGCTTTTTGACATGAATCATTGCCCTAGCAGACTCTTGAATAGTTCTATTCTTCCTTCCAACAACTCCATTTTGCTGAGGAGTGATTGGAGAAGAGAACTCATGACTTATGCCTTCAGCAGAACAATATTCAGCAAACTTGCTATTTTTAAACTCTCTTCCATGATCACTCCTTATTCTAATAACATTACTCTCCTTTTCCCTTTGGAGTCTTTGACAAAGATCTTTAAAAGCATCAAACACCTCTGATTTGTCTTTAATGAAGCTCACCCAGGTATACCTAGAATAGTCATCTACAACAACATAAGCATACTTCTTCCCTCCTAGACTTTCTACCTGCATAGGTCCCATCAAGTCCATATGAAGAAGTTCCAAAACTTTGGAGGTGGTGTTATGTTGAAGCTTCTGATGTGACATCTTGGTCTGCTTCCTTATTTGAAAATCTCCACAAACTCTTCCCTCTTCAATATTGAGTTTAGGAATTCCTCTGACAGCTTCTGAGGATATTATTCTCTTCATTCCCTTCAGATGAAGATGTCCCAACTTTTGATGCCAAATTTTGACTTCATCATCTCTAGCAAACACACATGTTGAGGTACTTGAGTCTTGTTGCAGCCATAGATAACAGTTGTCCTTAGACCTAACACCATTCATGATGACTTCTCCTTTCTCATTTGTGACATTGCACTCAGATTTTGTAAAGTCTACTTTGAATCCTTGATCACAAAGTTGACTAATATTGATCAAATTTGCTGTCAACCCTTTGACAAGTAGAACATCATCCAGTCTAGGAGCACTAGCACAATTCAGCTTTCCTATCCCCTTGATTTCTCCTTTGACACCATCACCAAATGTAACATGACCTGAAGACTGAAGCTTAACATCTACCAACAAATTTTTAACTCCTATCATGTGTCTTGAACACCCACTATCAAAGAACCAGTCTTCTTTGGTAGAAACCCTAAGAGAAGTGTGAGCTATTAAGCTGGTAACTTTACCTTTTGGAACCCATTGCTTCTTAGAATTTAAGGCCTGATTACCTATGGGAAACTTCTGTGTGGGAGTATACTGATGTGCCTTCTGAGGATACCCAGGTAGCTTATAACAATAGGCCTTTATATGTCCAAAACGCCCACAGCGATGACATCTCCAGCTCCTGAATTTCTTCCTAGAAGGAATCCTGTCAGGATGTTTAAACATCTGTTTTAACATCACTGGTTTGGAACTGGTAATAACATCATCAGAAGCTGCAACATTGTTGAATCCCAAACCACTTTTGTCTCCAGCAATTTTCCCAATACTAAGAATGTTGTCTAGAGCATCAGTACCATTGTTCAACATTCTGACAGTTTTGGTCATAGAATCCAATTTAGAGTTAAGCATCCTGACTTCATTTTCAAGATCAGTCTTTTCAGCCTCTAACTGCACTATGGTTTTCTTCAGCTTCTCTCCTTTAAGACACACTTGTTCACTTCTCATGCACAGTTCTTTATACGAGGCAGCAAGTTCTTCATAAGTGACCTCATTATCACACGAATCATCATCTGACTCACAAACCCCAATCATAGCTCTAACAAGCTTAGCTGATTCATCTTCAAATTCATTTTCACTATCAGACCAGGAAGCAGATAACCCCTTTTTTCTGCTTTTTGAGATAAGTAGGACATTTCTTCTTGACATGACCATACCCTTCACACTCATAGCATTGGACTCCCTTGTCATTATTGGACTTCTCTTCATCTCTAGTTTTCTTCCCCTGATCTCCTGATCTGTTGGTGTCAGATGTGATGTTCATTACATTAGGATTATAACTCCTATTTATCCTCTTCATAACCTTATTAAACTGTCTTCCCAGCAAAACAATGGCCTGGGACAACTCCTCCTGAGACTAAGCACCCTTCTCTTTCTTAGAATCTTCAGAACTAGATACCAACACTATACTTTTGGTTTTCTTTTCAGGTTCCTCTTCCATTGCTAATTCAAAGGTTTGGAGATAACCTATCAACTCATCAACCCTCATCTTGCTGATGTCTTGGGCTTTTTCTATAGCTGTCACCTTCATTTTATATCTCTTGGGAAGAGATCTAAGAATTTTCCTCACCAGCTTCTCTTCAGTCATCCTCTCTCCTAGGGCACTAGAAGCATTTGACAGCTCCAGGATGTTCATGTGGAAATCATGGATAGTCTCATCGTCCTTCATCTTCAAATTTTCAAACTTTGTTGTCAAAAGTTGAAGTCTTGACATCTTGACTTTGGAGGTTCCTTCATGAGTAGTCTTCAAGATATCCCATGCTTCCTTAGCTACTTCACAAGTGTTGACCAACCTGAAGATGTTCTTATCAACACCATTGAATATGGCATTCAAGGCTTTAGAATTCCCAAGGGCAAGCTCATCTTCTTCCTTGGTCCATTCTTCTTCAGGTTTCAGTTTTGAGCTACCCTCTACTTCCTTTCCATTCTCATCCTTTTCCACAATAACAGGATGTTTCCATTCTTTCACAATAGCCTTCCAAGCCCTGTTGTCTAATGACTTCAAGAAGGTAACCATCCTTGGTTTCCAATAGTCATAATTAGAGCCATCTAGAATAGGGGGTCTATTCACAAATCCATCAGTCTCCTTGTCCATTGTACCAGAAAATATCAGCCTTAGATCTCACCCAGATGCAGAGCAGGATGTCTGCTCTGATACCAATTGAAATTCTAGTATCAGATGTGTGATGTTAAGTGTGATGTCACAACAACACAATCTGATATATGAACAAGGTAAAAACAACAGTAAATAACACAAAGAATTATTCACCCAGTTCGGTCTAACTACCTACGTCTGGGGCCTACCAAGCCAGGGAGGAAATTCACTATTTGCAGTATCAAATTACAGACTCAACAATCCCAATTGACATCTACCTAACTTGATCACTACCCAATGACACTTCTTCCTAAGAAACCACTTAGGTATGAGAAACCACTCACTACCTAAATCACCACAATGACATAATTCAATGATTTCAAATTAACCACACTACTTGATTCAGCTTAACATCTTTGATCAAGAACAATTAACAACTCAACAATAGTAACACTAATTCACACACGAATGGTTTACAAAACACACACGAAGACACAAATGACACTCAGTCTTTAGCTCTCTTTCTTCGTTGCTTTTTCAACAAGGGTTGAGGCTGCTTTTATATAATTCTGACTTGGGCTTGGATCTCTTTCAAAAATATCTGTTTTTAAAACAAATTTGATCTTCAAATCTTTTTAAATCTCTCCAAATCAGCCCTAATGTTGGTTACAGAATCTGCTCCATAATCTGCAAATTTATCTGATTGGAAATATCTTCTCCAAGATATTCGCATCCAATCACTCTAACAGATCTCCTCAAAACTCACTAACACGTGCAGCCCTAAAACATCACAATATGATGTTCTGATGTTCTGATATAGTGATGTCAAGACATCACTTATAACATCAGCATATAAAACTTCAACCCTGCAACAGCTAATGTTAGGAACCAATGTTATGACATCAGACATATGACATCAACATTGTTCAACTTTGTTTTACCAAAATTCCAGCCAATACAAGAACTAACATGGTCATGTATTTCTTGTTTTATTTCCTCCACTCCTGTTATTTTCCTAACGTTTGACTTAATAAAAGTTATCTCATTCATTCTTCTTCTGTTTTACATGCTTCTCTGGAAAAACTTTGTATTGGCGTCTCCTTCCTTGAGCCACCTTATACACGACTTTTGCCACATCATACTGCACTTTAACTTCGAGAGAGAATATAGTCTTGCTATTGCGTCCCTTTTGGCTTCTATTTAATCTATGTCCAGCAAGAACTCCTCTCCTTTTTTTTTCTACCTCATTTACTGTCCTCTTTGCTTCCTCTATTATTTCATCTAAATTTCCTTGGTGAGTCATGTACCATTCTTTTAGCTGACTTTTCATGCTTCTGAATTTTTCTTTTAGTACGAATGCCCCCTATTCTTCAATTTCCATAGATCTCCAAGTGTCTTCTACGAATTTATGGTATCCCTCCATTTCGCTCCAGCAATTAAACGTGCGAAAAGGTTTTGGCCCCCAATTTTTGTTCTCTTCGCATAAGAATATGGGGCAATGGTCTGATAATCCTTTCTCTAAACACCACTGACGACAATTTGGCCATTGTCGGCACCAGTTTTTAGACAACAAAAATCAATCTATTCGGCTGATGGACGATCCATCTAATTTTGACCAGGTAAATCTCCTTCCTATTAGTGGTAGATCATTCAGTTCCGAGCCTGAAATGAATGCATCAAATTCATCCATTTCTTCTCTTCTTGTGAACACCCCTATTCCTTTTCTCTTTGATTCCGTTCTTATTGCGTTAAAATCCCCAATTACACACCATTTCGAGTTCGGTTTTGAAGCTATTAGTTCTTCCAACTTTCTCCATAAAATTCTTTTTCTGTTGCCTTCGTATGGTGCATACACATTGGTTAATGATATTGGAATCTTCTCTTGACCCCAAATCCCTTCAATATGTATGAAATGATCTCCTCTCACTTTAGATATTTTTTAGAAACTTTTTGTGTTCCATATCATCAATAGACCTCCCGACCTTCCTTTTGATGGCTTGAATGTAAAGTCGAATTCGTCATCGTCCAATAATTTATCGCATAATGTTTTCTCCACCTCTTCCATCTTGGTCTCTTGATGTTCAACAACACTTCACTCACTAGTTACTCACCAACACTTCACTCACTAGTGGAATACATAGTTCCTGATAATATTTTTAGAAACAAAAATGTAAATCTTATGTAAAAGTGCTTTTGATATAGCAATGAAGGTATATTGCTTCAAGATAAAATGTTCCCACGTTGATTTCGTTTCTTGTGTCTTTGTTAGGAAACCAATAGGCCCAATATAACTAAAAAGGCTTCAGTTTTACTTAAAGATTTTATTACATATTAGAGGTGTATTTAGTAATTTTATTGTTGCTGTTAGTGGTGTGAGAGTCCTATGGCCCATCTATTTATCTCTAACCCTAACTATATATGCATTGTATGAGCTGCTTGAAAATTAAGAAATGAAAAGTTGTTTATTTTCTCTATCTATTAATGCAATTCTGATCATGGTAGTTTAGTGTATCCTATCATTGGTGTTTTCATTTACAAGGTGACCCCTCATCCCACCCAATCCACACCACCTTTCACCAATTACGCCACCTCATTCATACTGATTCAATATCCTCTCTCCATTTAATGATCATGCAACCAATTGATCTTAACCTTTCATCAGCGTCACAAAATGCACTTCCTCTAGACACGACTACCTCAAACTTACACCCTGGACTCGCTACCCTTCTCATCTCTTACTAGTCCATATTCCAATCACCATGTGGCCTTCTGCCCCCTAGACCTCATGATCACCATATTCCTCTTTTACCAAACACCCCACCTATCAATGTCAAGCCTTATCGCTATCCCCACTCCCAAAAAGATGCAATGACTTCCATCATTCAGGAAATGTTGAAAGAAGGCACCATTATTCCTAGTCTTAGCCCATTTTCCTCCCCTGTTTTTTTAGTCAAGAAAAAGGATGGTACATGGAGATTTTGTGTTGATTATAGAGCACTCAATGCTGTGACGGTGAAGGATAGATTCCCAATCCCCACTATAGATGAATTGTTAGACGAGCTTGGCTCTGCAACAATTTTCTCCAAGATAGACCTACGCTCAGGCTACCACCAGATCCGGGTGGCATCAGAAGATACGCATAAAATAGCTTTTCGGACTTTTGACGGGCATTACGAATTTTTGGTCATGCCTTTCGGACTAACCAATGCCCCGTCTACATTTCAATCCGCTATGAACGATTTACTACGACCTCACTTACGGTGTTTTGTTTTAGTTTTTTTTACGACATTTTAATTTACAGTTCTAATTTCAAAGATCATCTAACTCATTTGCAGGTTGTGTTTGACTTTTTGAAGTCCCATTCTTTTTTTGTGAAGTTATCCAAATGTGTTTTTGCAGCAAAGCAGATTGATTATTTGGGCCATGTTATTTCTGTGGGTGGTGTTGCACCCGACCCAGATAAAGTCAAGGCCATCTTGGATTGGCCTCAACCACGGTCTCTCATGACACTCCGTGCTTTTTTGGGCCTCATCAGATTTTATCACCGATTTATGCGTAATTACGCCACACTCGCCGCTCCTCTCACCGACCTTTTGCGTTCTACTAAATTTACATGGAGTTCAGAGGCAGCTTTGGCCTTTACAGAGCTTAAGAAGCATATGACCGCCATGCCGGTCCTGGTTCTACCAGATTTTACAAATACTTTTGTAATAGAAACATATGCCTCTGGTGTAGCGATTGGTGTTGTCTTGTCCCAAGATGGCCACCCTATTGCGTTCTTCAGTAAGAAAATGTGCCCCAGAATGCAGGCTGTTTCCGTTTATGTGCGAGAAATGTTTGTTGTCACCGAATCTGTCAAAAAATGGCGTCAGTATCTCATTGGTCAAAAGTTCCATATATACACAGATAAAAAAAGTCTCCGGAATCTCCTTCTACAAAAGATTCAGACCTCAGAATAACAAAAGTGGGCTTTTAAACTACAAGGGTTTAATTTTGATATCACTTACAGACCTGGGAGATCAAATCTTGTTGTCGACGCCTTGAGTCGTAAGTATTGCTCTGATGCACCTCAACTGTTAGCATATTCCTCTCCAGTTCCAAGCCTTCTAGCAACTCTTCGCCAATTTTATGAAAAAGATAGTGCAGGCCAACAATTAGTTCAGCAGATGAGTCAACAGCAAACTAAGGACAGACAATATAAACTCATGAATGAACTTCTTTAATACAAGGACAGAATCTTTATACCTGATATCTCACAACTCCGCCACAAAATCCTCCAAGAATATCATTCCACTCCTTCGGCAGGTCACTCTGGTGTCAAAGCCACGCTGGCGCGTATCAGGTTATCTTTCTGCTGGCCCGGTCTCTCCCTTGCAGTCAAAGCAATGGTTAAACATTGTGTCATTTTCCAGCACAATAAGTATCAAACTCAGAAGAAGAAATGACTACTACAACCACTACCAATACCTAACAAAGTTTGGGATGAACTCACCATGGACTTTATCACGCATATGCCAAACTCTTTCGGTCACACGGTCATTTGGGTCATCTGTGACCGACTGACAAAGTTTGTGCACTTCCTGGCTTTGCCCTCCAAGTTCTCCACTAAGGACCTTGCCTCACGTTTTGCTGTTGAAATCTTCCGCCTTCATGGTATTCCTAAAACTATAGTCTCTGACCGTGACCCTTTGTTTTTGAGTACCTTCTGGAAAGAATTCTTTAAGCTTTAGGGAACTACATTGAAATACAGCACCTCTTATCATCCAGAAACTGACGCCCAAACCGAAGTTGTAAATAGGTCCATAGAAACCTACCTTCGCTGCTTAGACGGAGAACATCCACGTCAGTGGTTCAAATATTTACACCTTGCTGAGTTTTGGTTCAATACATCCCTCCACTCAGCTATCCAAATGACTCCGTTCAGGGCCTTGTATGGTCGCGATCCTCGATCCATTCCTGATTATTTCGTCGGTGCAGCTACCATAGCGTCCTTGGATATTTCCATGCAACAAAGACAAAGTATAATCGCTCAGTTAAAAGAAAATCTGAAAAAGAGCAGGATTCAAATGGAGAAACAAGCAAATAAATCTCGTTTGGAATATACCTTTAACGACGGTGACCTTGTCTTACTGAAACTGCAGCCATACCGCCAAACAACAGTGGATCGCTGTTCTTCACAGAAATTATCCAAACGATTCTTTGGACCGTTCAAAATCATCAAACGCATCGGATCTGTTGCTTATCTGCTAGATCTCCCTTGTTTATCGCGTATTCACCCGGTTGTTCACGTTTCTCTGCTCAAACCATATTATACAGAGAATACATCAGCTACAACCATTATTCTTCCTCCTCCGGACTCGGTATGTTTTGAACAACATGATGTATTTGACTCAGAAAAGGCTAAGGCGAGCGACAAGCATTGCATGTAACAGGGTGACTCTATTAACTTGCTTGGTAATGAGAAACCAAGCTTAAGAAAAGAAGATGGACGGAGAGAGTTTAGAGAAAACAAGGAAGACTCTTTAACTTCAAATGAGACTTTTCTTCATAGTTCTGCTTTTCCAACCACTAAGTGTTATGCCGATAAAGTGTTTTCACGTGCAGCACGCCTTCCAAAGTTGCCAGCTAGTGACACTATTCCCAAATGCATGCGCTCTGAGGTTCCCAACGGCTCTCAGTTTTCCCCACATGACCCTTCACCTATTCCACTTTCCAACACATGCCCCACTACATCCACTTACCATTATCCCACTTCGCACGCTTCCCAACAATTATTGCCTATATCTACTTTTTAAAAGACTTTTCCATTACACGATGCCAGCTTTTCTCCACCCACTCCAACCACTTTTCCTCCATTGCCTCACAATTCAGCATATGCTTTGGACCGTAACTCTCTGAACAATGTTTCCAAGCCCACCTCTTATGCTGTCCGGCCAAATCCGTCCAAGAAAGCCACTCCAATTATGAATTTTGAGGACAAGGTTCTCTTTGAGCCCGAGAGTATTGTTAGGAAACCCAATAGGTCCAATAGAACTAAAAAGGCTTCAGTTTTATTTAAGGATTTTATTACATATTAGAGGTGCATTTAGTAATTTTATTGTTGCTGTTAGTGGTGTGAGAGGCCCATGGCCCATCTATTTATCTCTAACCCTAACTATATATGCATTGTATGAGCTGCTTGAAAATTAAGAAATGATAAGTTGTTTATTTGCTCTATCTTTTAATGCAATTTTGATCATGATAGTTTAGTGTATCCTATCAGTCTTCAGTTGTTCTATCTTATAGCCCAAATCAAATACAGAAAAGGGAAGTCCAAATCAAATACAGAAAAGGGAAGAATCAGTGCAAATCCACATGGCATTTAAACCAATGGAGTTAATTAAATCGGCAAGAACTAAGATTAAGAACTAATAACACTTTAATTAAATCGGTTAATATTTTGAAAGTGTTGACCAACCAATCCGGTAAAGGCTTTAGAAGGGGAATTTTCAATAGAGAAGTTGGTCGTTGCGTTGCGTTGCGGCAATATATGTATATGGATATAGAAACTAATTTCTCTCGTTCATTTTTTCCCACACCTTCCCATTCTTTTTTTTTTCTTTTGGTTTTTCGTTTATGTGACAGAAGTCACGGTTAATGTTTTATTTCTTCCTCTCATAATAGCTTCATCATAACACATGCTTCATTATTGTTGTTCTAGTTTCAAATAGAAGTTATAATAATGATATTACTAATAACAATGAGGCTTCTCCCAATAAATGGAATGGAATGGAATGGGCAGGCGCCCCCACTAACTTTTCAAGAAAAATATATGAATGATACTTTCTATATATTAATATATTAACTAATAAAAAATTAATTAAAATAGAATATTCATCAATTAGTTAAAAATTATTTTTTTTAAAAATATACTATTAGAAATTAGATAGAACATATTTGTTTAAGGTCACACTCTATATAATTGTTAGTTTTTTTTAAAGTTAATTTTAAAATTAAAATATATTCTATTAAAATATAGTCGAGTCCATAAATAAATTTAACTCTTTACATATGAGGAAGAACTCGTAATAGGTAAATTTAAAAGTTAAATAATTTTTTTTTTGTCATTATCATGATATCCATGTCCGAAATATTGTCATGATATCAAATCGTATAGTTTATTCAACGATCTCTCTCGTCATAGTAAATAATACAATATCACTACGATTTAATAATATATATCAATATCAAACCTAAATTTATAACTATAATTTAACATTTGATAGATGAATATTCTTGGTCTAAACCTAAAGAGTCTATTATCAGTAACTATTTAAAATCAATAAATAGGTTATAAATGATCAAGTCATATTAGGAATAAATGAACATCATTTATCTAAACCTAAAAGTATTTTTATCCGTCCATTAGGTATAAACGAACATCCTTTGTCTAAACCTAAGCACTCAATATAAAAGTGAGCATCAATACAATTGAATAACTAAAATATAATATCATGATCAAGATTAATACATATATTTCATAATGGAAAACAAATATAATCTCAACAAAAGAGAACTTATCTACTCATACTGACAATATGAATACATAATGAGTAGAAGTAAAACAACATCAGACAATTTATCAAGCCTCTGCTGAAATCCACTTAAACATTAAAAACCTTTCAAAACTCTCTCTCTCTCTCTAAACTAATACTAAAAAAATGGGTAATATGTCCAGAAAATATATAGGTTAGCCAAACATCCACGTGTGAATTGGGTACTAGGCTCAAAATTTATATAGGTTACCCAAACATCTACTTGTGAATTGGGTACTAGGCTCAAAATTTATATAGGTTACCTAAACTTTCACTTGTGAATTCTGTACTAGGTTGATGGTCTAACAAAGTCGGCTCATGCTTAGAATTTACTTTCACAATTTTAATTATTTAATATTTAAATAAATTTAATAAAAATGATTAATTATGTAAAATAATAAATTTTCCTATACATAAATGTCACGTCATTAAAAGTATATTTCAAGTTGTTTTGTGTTGAACCAAGTTGAGAAAATTTTACATCTAAACCGTGTGAAAATTTGGAACGAAATGCACGAGTTTGGAGCAATTTCAAGTTGTTTTGTGTTGAACCATATGTGTTTGATCATGATAAACAAGTTTGCACATGTGCTAGGTGGTCCCAAGTGAATTTATGTCATTTTTAATTACGGGTCATGTACCACAAATGCAGGGTCTGGTCACTGTATTCATGTTTAGGCCAAATAGAATCCACTCATGCATTTTGTGATTTCTTCAGGCCAAATGACTTTCTCATGGAGGAGAATATAATTCAAAAAGAACAAACTCAAACGGATGCTTGATGTGAAAATGGCATGAGTTGAAAGTAGAGGCTCTGACACTGAAAAACTGGCCAGACATTAGGCCAAACATGTCATGGACCTAGTTTTGTGCACATGTGGCCCTTGAGCAATTTCAAAAATTAAAGGACTTAGAGGTTGAAATGAGTCTTGACCCTTGAAGAAAAGTTATAGAGGACATCAAATGTGACATTTGGCTCAAAGAAGATCTCAAAAATGTTGAGAAATGAGAGAGTTATGGGGTTTAAACCAAAAGGCATGCCATACTTGACTTTAGACCAACCAACTATGTACCGACTTGAATTTTCTTGAGTTTCCTTGAATCCAAAGGCTCAATAGTGATTACTTGAACACCAAATGAGGGAAGTTTGACTATCCTTTGAAGAACCTTGATGATTGATTTATGAATTGGATGAAAATGAGATGGAAATAAACACATGAGTCATACTTGAATCATTCTTGAATTTATGCATCAAAATTGAACCTCTCTTGATCATACTATGTTGAATGAAGCTTGACATGAAAATGACTTAAGATTATAGGCCATTCCTTGAAGAAAAAACTTTGTGGACCATTTGTTGACCATAACTTTGACTTAGGGAACCAAAACTCTAACCTAGCAACCATGCTTGATTCATTGATTGTAAGTCTCCTACCTTACACAATAGAGAAAGGAAACAACATATATTTTTGTATTTTGAATAAGGGTTAGTAAGCATAAACATCATAAAGACAAACGAAATACAATGGGTGCTTGGTGACCTCTTACAAAAGTCAAACCCAAGAAGGTAAAAGTCAGGAGAATTCACGCTTGTGATTGTGATGAGATGCAAAGGATATGATAGATGGAATCTTAGGGGTAAAAATTAGGGTATGACATATACCTTGAATCAGTTTTGGATTAGTAGGTACAACCAGACGGGACTTTCAAAATAACATGTCATGGTGAACTTGGTAATGAGGATTCAGAGCATTAGCTAGAAGGCATTAGTTGCGTATATCCAATAACAGTGGATCTTGATTCATGGCATGGTGGATCAAGGTGATCAAATAAGCATAAGGGATGGATAATGCCATGAAAAATGATCGAGAAAGGGCATCGGTGGTAATGTTGTCACACCCTGGTTTATACTCTATGGTGAAATCGTACCCCAAGAACTTATGAAGCCAATGTTGTTGTTCTAGAGTTTGAATCGTTTGTTCAATGAGTGCCTTCAGACTTTTTTGGTCTGTCTTGATAGTGAACTTGTGCCCAATGAGGTAATGATGAAACTTTGTTAAGGCCTCCGTGATAGCATAAAGTTCTCGTACATATGCTGATTGTTTTTGCATACGAGAAAAGAGCTTTTTGGAAAAGTAAGCTATGAGGTGTTTAAATTGACTCAGAATGGCACCAATACCAGACCCAGAGGCATCTGTTTCTAGAGTAAAGTGCTGCTGAAAGTCAGGTAAAGCGATGGCGGCCTTAAGAGCCAAAAATGCATTTGTAGCCTCTGAGTGCCAAGTGAAAGCATCCTTTTTTAACAGAGTTATTAAAGGTGTAGCGATAGAGGCATATCCCTTAACAAATTGACGGTAATAGCTAGACAACCCGAGGAAACCACGAAGCTGCTTGATGTTAATGGGAATGGGCCAATCAAGGACAACTTGAATTTTAGACTGATCCAGCTCCACCCCCTGACGAGAGATAGTGTAACCCAAATAATCCACCCGCGTCATACCAAAACAACATTTGGATAATTTAGCAAAGAGTGAATGTTGCCTTCTCTATCAACCCACCTTACTATGCCATCCCAAATCTTGATGGACAATGAACATCAAAAGTTGAAATCTACATCATTTGCAAAACACAAAACATAATTTCTACTAGGGATATTCGCGGTGGGTTTAGGCATTTTTTACGGTAAAAGTCATTCGAACCGCAAGAGAAAAAAATGCACGGTTCAATTGGCTTTGGTTGGCTTTTAGAAATAAAACTGAACAAAAGCAGAGCAAAACAATACAGTTTGGGTTGGTTCAATTTTTTACAAGATTTTTATTGAGTCATACATACACCTATAGAACACAATAACTTGGTGTTTAGTCATTCATACATTACTAAATAACAACAAACTCATCATATTTAGACAAAAACTTCTCATTCAATATGTAAAAATTAGATTAGACAAAAATGGAATAAAAACATAAAATAGTACCATAAAAAAATATAAAAAACATTATAATGAAACGGAAAAACATATGAGAGGAGAGATCATAGAAGATGAAAAAGAAATAACATACGAGAAGTGAAATTAGAGAAGAAATGTGCGATAAAAACGTAATTGGAAGAGAGAACAAGAGTGTAAAAATGAGAATATGAAAAAGAAAGAACAAAAGAGAAGTGATATTAGAGAAGAAATGTACGATAAAAACGTAAATGGAAAAGAGAACAATAACATAAAAATGAGAAGATGAAAAAAAATAACATAAGAGAGAAAAGATTAGAGTAGAAGGGAGGAGATGTAAATGGCAAAGAATATGAGGAGAATGTGTGATACTATTCGCCTGGGTCTCCGGTGAACAACCTCTAGCCTCTTATTAAAGTTTACTTGCAGGATCGGCTACAAGAATCCTAGACTATGTGTTAAGTATAGATTGAGTGTTTGAGTACTTGGATGGCAGATGAAACACTACGTTTGCACGATTGAACTAAATTAATGAAAAAGTAAGACGAAATTGTAAAGGGAAACAAACAAAAAAAACAAGACTTATGATATAAATTGCTTAAGTGTAAGTTGGACGCATGCATACATTTGCGCAGAATTGACTCGTTTCTCTCAAATGCTGATACTTTGAGTATATTCTTTTCAATGTTACAAAATACGACCCCTAAAATTGAAATTGAAATCTACTTAAATAGGCCTGAAAACTAACAGTTACTTTGTTGTTAGTCATCCTCGGCCTGCCACGTGTCTACCCATGCATGCCCACTACCTGTGTAACTCCCCACCTTCCCGTCAGTTGCAAACTTGCTTCATACTGAGGCTCTGGCTTGCTTTTGATTTTGACTAGGACGGATATCTGTCGAGTCTGCTTCCACGTTCTTCTGATGGGTGGTCCGTCGAGATTTCTTCGACCTTTGTTTGTAGGATGTCCCGTCGAACTTGTTTTCCTTTCCTTGGTCGAAGTTTGCCAGCTAACAAATTGCCCCTCTAAAAGGCCTATTTAGATTGATATTTTCTTCGACTGAGAACTGGCGTTTTACCTTCTGCCAAATTTTGACTTTATGTTCCGTTTGCTGAGATCACGCGCCATGATGACAACTTTTTGTGCCACGATTTCCAAGGGACACTCCATCATTTGTCATGATTCTGGCTACTCCCTAGGTCGTAGGTTTTTAGCTACCCCCATTAAATTTCCCACTACAATGGAACGGAACAGTCGCAGAATCACCGTCGACTATCACTTGTCCATCGTGACTGTTTGATCCCTGGTGTCTATAAATACTTCTTCCATAATTTTCATTTCTTTTCTTCTCCTTCACTTGTGTTTTTCTGCAACTTCAGCATTTTCTTTCATTCTCATTTCTATGCACTCTCAGAACCTTTTCATCCTCCTTGATTCTTTTCTCATTTCCTAACATTGTTATGGCCTCCGTCACTCATGCTACCGGCAACAACCATCTAGATTTTACCCTCTCTGATGAGAAGAGTCTACTGATTGTCCCCCAACCGTCGTCAACTGATAAAGTTGTGGTAGAGAAATGGAAGCAATAGATGCTGATCCCCTTTGTGGTGGCTGACAAACTCTTGGCCTTCCATGGTCCATACCCGGGTGCAAAAACACACCCAAAGAAGGTACAAGAGTATTTTCCTTGCTTTACCCCCGCCATTCTACCTTCCTTTGAGAAGGATGATTCCGTCGACTTGGAGTTTATGGATCCAAATGCTAGAGTTTTCTGGTCGATGTCTACTCCTAGAAACAAAGAATATCTGGCTTGGCTCGACAGGGTCCAAAACAAGCGCCAATAGCAATGGCGAACAGCTGGCATCTTTGACACCATTCAGATATCGAGACAAGCCCACAAAGTCAACCCCCACATGTTCCTTGCTTCGATTTACTTCTGGGAAGGTTCAACTAACACCTTCCACCTCCCTTGTGGCATGAGGACGCCCACTCTTTTCGACGTGGCGGCCATTACTGACCTCTCTCCTCTGGGAGAAACCTTTGACCCTACTCTCTCCTCTGAGAATACGTTCTCTTTCAGCACTAACGCCCTCAAGTACTACATCAAAGACCACCATGTCAAGGATTCGGAGGAAGTTTTTGATAAGGAACACATAGCCTTATTAACCCTTTGGCTTTCCTATTACGTGTTTTTCCCTGGCTCTTTGTAGATAGCTAAGAGTTATATTAGTTTTGCGATCCAAATACATGAGGGTCGATAGGCTTCCTTGGCGAAACTTCTGCTGGCCCACTTTACCATTCTTTGGGAATTGCTACTCTGGAGCTAAAGCTCCTTTACACCACCCCAAGGTGTTGAATATGTCGGGCCATATTTGGCTACTGCAACATTGGTTAAATGCCACTTTTGAGCATCAACTAGGTGCTTTTGTGATGGAGCGCATCATGTATCTGATGCAGGATCGACCTATCGAAGGCATGAGGCTTGCCTTGACCACTCATCAAGAAACTCCTAATAAATTCATCTTTATGAAGTATATTAACATATTTATTTACACCACCACTTTTGTTTCAGACATGGTCCCCTTTGCGGATCGATGCTTCGGTCCCACTTGGTTTCGAGACCCTTTTCTTGGTGTTTCCCCAAAGTCTGTGGCGCAATCAAACGCCGTGTGGAGGGCATTTCTGACTCCTACAATGATGTCTTTCAGAATTGAGGTTGGGTCGAAAAGATATGGGTTTATGAACTACCAGCCCAATTTGGTGGCTCAACAATTTGGCTTGAGCCAAATGCTGCCAAAGTCCTTAGTGTCCCACTCGACAGATACCGTGTGGGCTAGTCGACAACTGAACACCGACGTCCACGTAGCCTGTCTCAAATTCCATAAGGCCTAACACCTTGAGCTTCCTGTATTCAAGTTTCATAATTCTTTCTTCACTACCAAGGAGTTCTACACTTTGTGGTCTCACTACCAACGTCAGTACTTCCCCAGCTCCATTTCCTTCAAAAGTTGATTGATGCCTTCGCCGTTTTGGAAGGTAAACTCCGAGCTGCAAAGCCGGCGAAAGATGCTCCTGCCGAGACAATCCAAATTTCTGACGCCGATGGGGCTCAGCCAAAGAAGGTAAACCTATGTTTTCATCACATTCTTTATGATTGAAACACCCACAAACTAACCCCTCTTGAATTCATCTTTAGGGTCAGAAGCATGCTCTCACTTCTGCAGCGGCTCCCAATAAACCCCCAAAGAAGATGAAGGCATCTTCGAATTCCAGACCATAGGTATAAGGTATCTTGGTGTTTTATGATTTTTACTTCAACGGCCCTCTGATGTTTCTTATTACTTAGATATCTGAAGAAGCACCATCTGCTGAAGACGAAGCTTCTGAGAGTAGCACTCACTCTCAGATTTTTCCTTCTAGCAAGGCTTCGATGCCTGTTGCAGCCACTCCAGCCAAGAAAAAACAACCTGCGCTCTCAAAGAAAACAGCTTCAAAGACAGTCTCTTCAAGTGACAAAGCCTCTGGCCCTAACATTCTTACCTCAACCTCCCAACCTGCTGGTCATGAGGATCTGACTCCTCCTTCTCCTCCTCAACCGACAACACCGGAGGTATTGAATGTTTTTGTTGTCTAACTATATGAGTCTCCCTTGATATTGACTTGGTATTTTTTTATTATTATTATTATTATTATATATAAGGGCCATCTGTGGAAGATTTGATGGAAACTTCCACCCGTCCGAGCCCCCAAAAACAGGATGAATTTAAAGGCTTCTTAACCAAAGATAATCGGGATCCTGACACTCAGAATAATGCAAATCTTGAGCCTTCGACGACTGTTGTGGCGATCCTGATACCCAGGCCGATGCAAATTAAGAGCCTTCAACGATTGTTGCTGGAAATATGCCTAGGGAAGGCGATCCAAATCTACAAACCTTTGTTGGGGCTTTCTCCAAACTATCCTTGCAAGACACCGGCTCCAACAGCTCTCTTAATCCGAACGAAATTCTGGCCATGAAGGAGAAGAATCTAGCTGAAAATTTGAGAAGACTTCAAAAACTTCGATAGGTATCCGCTGATGTTAAGCCTTCTGTCTCAACTCCTATTCCTACACCAGAAACGGATGCCTCTGTTGTCCTCAAACTTTAACAACTCATAACTTATCTGTTTGAGGGTGAATTCTTGATTATTGTTGAAGAGGAAGCGACCCTAGGAGCTGATGTGCTCAAAGTCATCGACGAAATCTCCCAACACCCCATTCCTGATTCGTTGGCTCAATACTTGATCGAGTTTGACGCCTTCTTTAGCCAACTCATCAAGGATCTCGCTCTTCGACGGAATACTGATCTTCATATTAAGACGAAGTTGTATCAGAAGAGGGTGGAGTGGGACTACAATGAAGCTTGTGAAAAGAAGATGAATGATTTTGAGGCCAAGCGTCAAGAGTGTCTTGACAAATACAGTGCCTTCGACCAGCAAATTGCAACCTATCAATCCCAGATAGATGTACTCAACAAAAAGATTGCTGAAGTCAAGCAACAAAAGGTCGCATTGGATTCGTCTGAAGATCTTCTGCCTCAGGATGTCGTCGACCAAGAAGTCCTCAAAGGGATTTCTCATGGTGAGAAAGCCCTACAAATCAAAGAGAGGATATCTCAATTGGCGTAGAAGAACGCCTGTCTCGTCAGCATGATTGCTTGTGAGAAGACTCTCTTTGAAGACTTTAAGTCTAGATTCCCTGCTTAACTATTTCTCTTGTCAAGACGATGTAACTTTTGAGTTTTTGTTGGCCATCTTGGTTGTACGGCATTTTGGCCCCCGTTGTTAATGAAATGTTCTATTTCCTTTGATTTGAATCTCTTGGAGCATAAGTTTATACTTTTTCAAGTACTTTTCGTTTACTCTTAAGATTCGTCGATCAACACCTATTTCTCGAATTTCATAGGCATTATTCGTAAATGTTTGGATCACTTGAAACGGTCCTTCCCAATTTGGTGACCATTTTCCTAATGTTCGGTCTTTTTGATCCATAGGTAGGATTACTTTCCAAACGTAATAATTTACTGCAAAGGTTTTTTCCTTAACCTTTTTATTGTATGCCTTCGCCACTTGCACCTTTTATCCCAATAACACGTCTAACGCAACTAACCTTTCCTCGTCTAAGTCAATTGTTTCGTCGAACATCATAGCCCAATACTTATCAGACGAAATTTCATTCTTCCGTTATACCCTTACCAGGTGCAAACAAATTTCTACATACAACACAACGTCATGACCAAATGTTAGACGAAGTGGCATTGAATTTATCGCCTTCTTGGGGGATGTTCGACAAGCCCAGAAAACCTGATTTAGCATTTTGTGCCAACTTTTAGGTTTTTTGGCAATATGTTTCTTGATCAACCTAATAATTACCTTGTTAGTAGCCTTGACTTGCCCATTCGCTTGGGCATAGTAAGGTGTGGAGGTGATCAGCTTAAAACCTGTTTCGGCTGCAAACTCTTGTATTTTCTATCCCACAAAAATTGATCCTTGGTCCGTTGTAATGGTTTCAGGAATTCCAAATCTATAAATAATATATTTCTGGATGAACTCTACCACTACCTCTTGATCGACCTTTATCAACGGTATGACCTTTATCCATGTTGTGAAGTAATCTATTTCTACCAAGATAAACTTTTGTTGTTTTGATGACGCTGGTCAAATCTCACCTATGATGTGCAGCGCCCACCCTCGAAAAGGCCAGGGTTTAATGATTGTGTGTAATTGGCTTACTGGGACATGTTGAATGTTCGCATGTCTCTGACAATTGTCACACCCTTTGGCGAAGTCGATGTCGTCTTTTAACATGCTTTGCCAATAGACACCTTTTTGAAATAACAGCCACCTCATTTCCTAGCCAGCTTGGTGAGCTCCATAAGTGCCACTATGTACCTCTGATATCGCTAGGTATGCCTCTGTATCACCTAGACACTTGAGTAATATGGCTTCAGGAGTCTTTGTCAACAATTCGTTGCCCATATGGACATAACTTAAGGCTCTATACTTAACTTTCCTGGCGCTGGTTCCGACCAGATTTTCTACGTATTCCACAATTGGCCTTCGCCAATCTAACTTTGTCAAATTATTGATGGTAAAAACCTCAACATTGTCAAGGACCTCGTCCAAGGCTTTCGCTCCATCACCCTTTGAGGTCAACGCATTAGGTGACGGTGAAAGGTTCGACACCACCTTTTCTCTAACTTCGACAAAGTCTCTAAGCTTGTCGCTCAACACCTTGTACCCATATGCAATTTAATTTTCTATTCTAGGCACATGTGTGATGCTAACTATCTCAAAGTACTCCAACAACCGGTTCGCCATTGCACTTTAATGCACTTGTATTCTCGTGTGATTTGCTTGATCACTAGCTCCGAGTCGCCCTTTACTTCAACCTTCTTTGCCCCTAAATCTATCAAGATCTTGAGGCTAGTGATTAGGGCTTCATATTCTGCTTCATTATTGGAACATCTCCCGTCTACCTGACACTTAAACTTAGTTGGAATCCCTGTTGGAGATAATATTAAGACCCCAACACTAGTTCTGTTTTTATGACTCGACCCGTCGAAGTATAACTTCCAAGGGTTTGTGTCGATCATGTTCACTGACGGCTCGACTATTGCATGATCTATAATGAAGTCTGCCACAGTTTGACCTTTCATGGCCCTCAAAGGCATGTAAGTTAAAGAGAATTCAGTTAATGCAAGTACCCACTTCCCAATTCGACTATGTAAAATGGGATTAGACAACGTATGTTCAATAACTTCGAAATGAGACGAAACATCAGATGCAGCAATATATAATTCCATACTCTTATTTCTACTAAGAGGTAATAAAATAAGAGGCCTTGCAAGATATTCTTTGATGGGGTCGAAAGCCTCTTGTTGTTCTTGTCCCCAGTGAAACTCGCTATCTTTCTTGATTTTGAGCAATGGCGAGAAAACCTTTGTCCTGCCACTTAGATTCGATATGAACCTTCTCAAGAAGTTTATTTTCCCTAACAAAGATTGTAGTTGTTTCTTTGTCAAAGGAGGCTTGAGATCCAAAATTGCATTTGTTTTGTTTTTGTTGATCTCGATGCCTTTTTTGTGCACTATGAAACCTAGAAAGTCTCCTGCATGTACACAAAAAGCACATTTTAGTGGATTCATTTTTAATCCATATTTTCTCATTCTCTTGAAGGAGTGTCGAAGATAGTCCAAATGACCATTCTCATACGAAGATTTTATCACAATATCATCAATGTATAAATGCATAAAATTTTCTAAAAATCATGGAACATAGCATTCATAGTTATTTGATAAGTTGCTCCGAAGTTTTTTAAACCAAATAGCATCACAACTCATTTGTATATTTCCAAATCCCCTGGGCATTGAAACGTCGTCTTGGGTACATCGTCTTCTGTTATGTGTCACAACGCGAAAAACAACCGGCGGGAAACAGAGTCGCCACTGAACGTTTTTATCCCAAAGAGGAAAGGAAACGATCGAAGAAACCTGAATAAGGGAAAAGAATGGTTCTGCGACCAAGATCGGGGTTCAGGAGTCGGTTACGCGAAGAGAAGGATTAGCACTCCTCCGCGTCCATCGTACTCGATGGGATCCACGCTTGTTGTTCTGATCAAAAGGTGTAAATATCTGAAGCTCCACTGCTAACTAGAATGGAATAGAATGGGAAACAAAAAAGAGGGGGAAAAGGCATGAAAAGTGACTCAATAGGATATCGTCGTCCTATGCCTACGTATAATCTGGAATGAGAATCAGAGCCAATGCAGTTCTGAATAGAAAAAGGGATTGTGCTCGCTAAGACATCGCGTCCTGTGCCCACGTATCCTCAATCGGATGAGAAAGAGGAAATCAGAGCAGTCGTAGTTTGGCTCACGATGGGTGACCTTGTTTGTTTGGTGTTTTTTAGGTGGACGATGCTAACGTCCGCGTTCTAACAGTTTAGGTGTTGCCACTCGTTGTGTGGAGCCTTACGCGTTTACCTATTTGCGGTAGAACGGAAATAGTGTGTCCTTATGATTAGAGGGAGTGAGATGAGAAAAGAATCCCGAAGGAAGACGATTGATTTGTTTATGTCTTTTAGAAGAAGTGTTTTGATTTGTTTTGTTTGTGATATGTATTGTGCTAAAGACTATGACATAGGAGGGAATACTTTGACAAGGTTGCCCCCAATGGGACATTTGCAAAGCACCCTAGAAGAGTAAAGGAGACCTTCACTAATCATTTCCCATGTGCTTAAGGCTCGTGGTGCACTACACATACAATATTTGTTAAGTGTTTTTTCTTTTTTATTTCTTTTAGAGAGAAGAGTGACTCAAATGGTTAAAAGAAAAATCTAAGGGGATCTCCATCCTAGAAGTTGTCATGCAAATTGATCCTATAGTTGAAGTAAGGAAAGGGAATCTTTACCTATGTTAGCATGCTTGGATTGATAACCTAATGTCTATCCTACTTTGAACCGAATCTAAAATTAGATTCAAGCTAGGAACCTTAAGGGAACATGTGATCATACACAAGTAAACATTAAGCAATTCAATCACCATTCAAAGAAATAAAGAAGAAGTGAGATGAAAGAGGAGTCACCTAAGAGTTGATGCCAATGTAAAGTGATACAAGTGATCATTAAATTCAAACCAATTTCAACTATTGGATAGCTGAAAGAATTATGCAAAACAATGCACTTATGCTCATGCAAATTTCCAAAGACTATCTTAGAAATAATGTCAATCATTTAACAAAATGAAATGGGTCCTAAAAGGATGAGAACCCTAGTGGGGAAGTAGATATGTTCTATTATATTCCATTCATGTTATTGTCCTAATAAGTGTAAAAGAATTCAAGTTATGTCTCATGTTAGCATACAAAAAATTGTCAATCAAAATGTCATGCAAAGTTTATCTCTAAAGGCCACACAAATGAAGTTAAGCCAATCATACAAGTTGGGTCAGTAGCACACATGGTATGATCATAGCACAATGAGGTTTGAAATGTTAATAAATGATTATGAAACCCACACCAAGTCATGTTCAAAAGATTAGGCAATTCTACACAAAAATGTCACTTTTATGATGCATCATTCACTTATGACCATACAATGAACAGGTAAGCATGAAGTTAGTGTTTAGATGACCTAAATCATAAGCTAATGAACATGGTTAAAGTCTAAAAGTAACCTCAAGTTGTCACAAAGTTGTCATGACAAAACATTTTCAAGGACTAATGCAAGGAGGAATCAAAGTTAACCCTAATCACCCTTTATGAGCATGTGAAGTTTTAATCATGTAAAAGAATGAAAAGGTCATGTCAAGTGAGTATATAAGCATGTAAACCAGTAGAAAATGACCTATAAAGTTTCAAATTTGAGTTTCAAAAGCATTGGATAAATGAAGCACACAAAAGCCCAAGTGAATTTGTCAAAGTTTGATGCTTAATCATGTTCAAGTTTGTGCAAGTTTTACACCAATTATGGGTGTCGCTCCCGAAAGATTCGCATCCAACGGTACAAACGCGAGAGTGGCGCAAAAGAACACAAAGTCGCCAGCAAAGTGTATTTATCCCAAGAGAGGGAAAGGGAACACTGCATAAACCTGAAAGAAGGGAAAGAGCATGGTCATGCGACCAAGAGAACGGGTACGGGAGTCGGTTACGCGAAGGGAAGGTGTTAGCACCCAACACGTCCATCGTACTCGATGGGATCCACGCTTGCTGTCTGCATCAAAGGGTGTCGTCATCTGGAGCTCCACTGCTACTGGACCGAAGAAGGAACGAGAACGGGAAAGAACGGAGAAACGAAGAAGAAAAGAAAAGGAAGTGACTCGATAGGACATCGCTCGTCCTACGCCTACGTATTCCCTCGTGCAATGGGAAAGTCAGAGTCAACGTAGTTCGGACACGAACTAAGGGGGAGGTTGCTCGCCAAGACATCGCCGTCTTGTGCCTACGTATCCTCAATCGGACGAGAAAGAGGAAATCAGAGCAGTCGTAGTTCGACCTACGGGTCGAAAAGAGACAAAGAGGTGAAAAAGAAAGGTTGTGAAAGAAATGTGGAAGGGTCTCAATCGCAAGGGTGCGAGAGAAGGGTCTCGATCGCAAGGGTACGAGAGAAAAGTGCTCGCCAAGGATAGGGATCCTCGTGCCTACGTATCCTCAATCGGACGAGAAAGAGGAAGTCAGAGTGGCCGTAGTTCGTGGGAACGACCACGAAACAAGGGGAGGAAAATGGTGAAAAAAAAGGAGAAGGTAGCCCGCCAAGATCTACGCAATCTTGTGCCTACGTATCTTTACTCGGACGAGAATAAAGAATCAGGGCAGTCGTAGTTCGTGGGAACGCCCACGAATGAAAGGGAAAACGGGAGGAAGGGGTGGATTGTGTTTTTAGGGAACGGCTAACGTTCTAGCTCAGGTGTTGCAGCTCGCTGAATCGAGACTTAGGCGTTACCGTCTTGCAAGAGAACGAGTAGAAGCACGTTCGTACGCTGAGAGTGAGTGAGATGAGAAAAGAATTCCCGAAGGAAAGACGTTATTGTTTGTTTTGAGTTTTTTAGACAGAAGTGTTTTTTAAGTTAGCTTGTAACTTGCATTGCACCAAAGTCTATCATACGGGAACGAGTGAGTCACATGGTCGCCCCCAAATGGAACGTATGCTAAACACTCTAGAAGAGGAGGGGGGACCCCTCGTTCTTCATTTCCTACATTTAAGGCTCGGACGCAATGCACGTTAACCTTTATTAAGTATTTTTGAGAAGTTTTGAGAAAGAAGAGACTCAAAGGGATCGATAAAGGTAAAAATCTAATGAGGGAGACTAAGACTCAAACCCTAATGTTAGCATGCTTTGAGGTCCTAAGGTTTAGTGTGGTATGAGAAACCTAAACTAAAAGAGAAAGAGGGATAGCACTACCTAATGCATATCCTACCTCACTTTAATCAAAGATTAAAGTTGAGCTAGGATCCCAAGGGGTGTGAGAAAATTCTACACAAAGCATTATATCTTGCTATTCATAAAAGAGAAATTAGAAATTAATCAACAATGAGCAATTGAAATTATGGTCAACAATTAATAAAATAACCAAGTTAGAATTAAAATGCTAAAAGAAGATTAAACCTAATTTACTTCTAATTAACAAATCAAATCAAAATTAAATTCTACTTAAAGCTATCCTAAGTTAATTAGAAAACAAATTAGGACTAAATTCTAATCTCTAATTAAAAATCTAATTCTAACCAAAACCAAATTAAAGTTCTAAATTCTAATATCCTAAATTAATTCAAAAATTAAAACTTCTAAAAAAACTATTTCTAAGTCAAAATTGATTTCTAGTTCTAAAAAACTAAATCTAAAATTATCAACAATTAAACAATTCTAAAAAGTCAATTAAAACAAGATTTAATTCTAATTATAAAAATAAACTCTAACATGGTTCAAAATCTAAATAAGAAACAAAACAAATAATAAAACAAGGAGGGTGCAGCAGTGTACTCAGGAGGTGGGAGAAGAAGTCCAGGCGATGGGCTCACATCAGCAGGCCCAATAGTTTCTTATCCAAGGCCAAGGAGGTGTGAAGTCAACTAGGGGGTGCGCGCTGATGGGAAAAGGTGGTAAGGAAAGGAATGGGCCTATGCAACCCGGTCCAACTTATCTGAATTAACCTAAAAAGAAACCCACAGTTCCACACACGCCTTCAGCTTCATTCCACCTGGTGCGCCGTGACCACCCTTTCACCATCTTCGATTTCTCGCTCGCTCCAAGCTTGTATTCCGGCTCAATCTAGTTTATTCTTCTTTTCGATTCAGCTCCTGCTTCGCATTTTCGTCGCGGTTCTGGTCTTCGATTCGCTTCGTACCAGGTTCGTATGGTTCCGCTTGAATATGTTTCAATTTGGATTCAATTCATTTCATCTTCTTCTTCCTTCCGATCTGAGTTATGGGTTTGGCTGTGAGTTTTGGAACGGGTTGTATGTGGGTTTTGGGTTGGGGACGAGAATATCGAAGGTTGATAAAGTTTACGAAATGGCGGTGTAAGGGTTTGTAGTGATGATTTCGGTTGCAGAAGGAATTGGAAGAAAAAGATAGTGATTCGGGTTTGTGAAAAAAATTCAGAAATGGTTTTTGATTTGAGGTTGTAGAAGGAGATTTGGAATGAAGGTGTTGGGGAGGGATTTCTGCAGAGGTTTTTTGGCTGCTAGAGCTTCTAACAAATGAAGAGCGAAGGGTGGTATTTGAAGAGAGATCTTGAGGGTGAAATGGGAATTGAGGGAAACTTGGAGAGAAAGTTGTGGTGACTTATTGTTGTTGCTAGCTGGAATTTGTGAAACGGTTTGTAAAAGTTGTTGTACGAATAATTTGGTGGTATGCTGTGTTTGGCAGGGTGCGGTTTGTGCGTTTTGTGTGGTGGATCATCGGGTTGGTGCGTGGTACATGATACGGACGACCTGGTGCGAGGAATTGCGTATCACCATTGTGGGGTCACAATTTCATTTCACTTTTTCCTGAAATTTGTGTATGCTGCTTGGTTTTTTGGATTTTTTTCTTTTAACTTCCTCATTTTAATTTGTTTACAAGTTGTGGAGGTCACTTGTTGGAAAGGAAAATATGTAGGTGTAGTTTGGCTGCTGCTGAAAATTGGTGCCTGTTGAGCCTTTGGCGTGAAGGCTTGTTTGGCTTTGTATGGCTTGATGAAACTTACCGCAACAGCTTGGACATTATCTAATCCTCCTTATTTCTTCTTTTATTCACAACCAAAACTTCTCCATTAAATCTTTGGTACCAATTGTTTTGTGGTGAGCTGTTGTTTTTAAGTGGCTGGTGTGTGTATGTACAGTTTATGTAGCTGGCTTATTTTCTAGAGCGGTGTGTAAAGGTTGTGGGGTATGCAAGGTTGTGGACATAAGAATGTGGATTTTGAAATAGTCTTCTTTTTTTATTAAATGGATCTTTAATGGTAAAAATGGATAAAATATAAAAAATGAAAAATAGAAATGGATATTTAAAAAATGAATTGAAAATGGGTATGGAAATGAATGGTTAGATAAATGGTTAATTATGGATAGAAAATGGATATGGATATTAAAAATTGGATAAAAATGAATAAAAAGAAAGTGATATGGATAATAAAAATGGATAATGGAATAAGGTTTGGATAAAAATAGAAAATGGATTAAAGAGTGGATATTTGAATAGAAATAAACTAAAATTGGATAAAAAGGAAAAAAATGAATTTTTTTTTGGATATCTGGATAATTGAAAAATGGTTAAAAGAATGAATGGTATATCAATATGGATTATGGACATGGATAGAAAGAAAAGAAATGGATATGAAATCTTGATTTTGATCCAAAACCAACTTGAGCCTTTCCACAATGCACCTGATTAAATGCACACAGCAACCACCGAACAACTTGCCATAGAAACAGCAACAATCTGAGTAGATCATCTTCTGAATCTCCGATCAAGTGAACCCTAGATCATTTGGAATCTGTCTGAATAAATCTCTGGGAAAATAAATCCACAGACCCTGACTTTTAAATCAACCCCACATGAACCAATGCTTGATAACTTGACCTCCAACGCATAACAAACTGGCCCTTGATGCACACTTCTTGAGAAATAAACCAATAACACGGATAAATCGCACTTGAAGCAAAACTCCTGATGATTTGACCAAGATGAAGTCAAACTTCCACCTGATCATAACTGCATGAGCACTTAACCTGGAACCAATTCTCTTGAGATACTAATAAGGATCCAAACCCTGATTCACACCAATGAACCTCTGACCCAAAGCCTTTGATGATTCCTCTGAATAAGAAAACTTATGTACCTCTGAATAAGTGAAATACTGGTAGCAAGAAAACCCCTCGATCCCATGTCTTAGAACACCAATGCAATGATAATCATGAACCATGACCTAATGATGCAAAATGAAAAAGAAACATAAGCCAGAAAAAGGGTAGGGCAAATTTTGGGGTGCTACAATGTGCAAACAAAATGACCTATAAAATGAGTTAGGCAAGCTTTGATTCATGTCTATTTAAGTGTACATGGATGAGCAACAAGACCTATAATTATTGCACAAGTGCACCCCAAACATTGCAAAGATCAACCCCAAAATTCAAGTAGGAAGGCAAACATGGAATTGTTTATGAAAAATAGTTAGAAGACTTGAAAAATCATGAAAATTTGGTCACATCATGATGAAGTCATTAGATAATTATGTCATCAAAATTTTCCCAAGATTATGTGCACAAGATGCTTAAACAATGTCAAACGTATGGCAAGTTACAAAGCAAGGACCATTCAAAACAAGCTTCAAAAAGAGATTCAAAAGTGCACCAAAAATTATGGGAAAAATATCAAGTGATTTTCAAAGTTTCCTATATACATATAAATAAGTGTATGCAAGAGTAAAGATCAACACTAGTTGCGAAAAATCAATTTCAAGACATGGTTTGCAAGATATGCCAATTTGTACACCTTTAAATAAAAAATCCAAAACAATTCCCAAATTTAATCAAAAATGGAATTAAACATTAAGGAAAATTTAATAAAACCCTAAAGATCATCCATAAATTTTCTTGAAATTTTTTGGTGAATAAAAGTATTTTTAATAAAGCAAAATGAAATGTGTATCAAAAAGGAAAATGAAAAAAGAATGCAAATGCACAGGGGGGTGAGAGCGTAGCAATTCCTATGTTCAAATATTACATCGGGCCAGAACTGGGGGTGAGGATAGCAATTATGGTGTAGGCCCACTCACATTTACACAATAATCATTTATTACTTGATTTTTATTAATTCTGAAAATAAAAACAAGGAAAAGAAAATGAAGCACGTGTTTTTTTTTCTTCTTCATTAATGCGCTGACAATACTAATACATGTGGGATCAGAGATTACACACAGACCAATGAGAAAAAGGCACGAATGTGTTGACTTCAACAACTAGAGAGAACACAGACGCCGGAGCTAGGGCTTTGGTCGTCTTCTCCGACGACACTCCACCGTCGACAATGGTCAAAAACTCCAGAAATGAAAAAGAAGACCCATGTCTCACTCGGTTTTTCTTAGTGAATTCAAATCCATGCTTAGAATTTTCTTTAGATGGCTCTATCATGTAAAACGAACGAGAATAAGTTAAGCCCTAAAATCAATATCTTTACATTTCGCCCTATTCTAACCACAAACAGAGCCTACAAGATGTAGGACTTCAGATGCAACTTTCTACATGCTTCTAATCCTCATAAATTTCTCTAGAATGATGCATAAAGTTTCAATAAAATTGACCTGCTCGGAGTTGCAATTTGAGCTCAAAAAAACCCAGAGAACTTCCTGCAATGGTCTTGTAATCTTCACCAAGCAAAATAAATGCTTAACTCCCTTGAATCTTAACTGAAAATGCAAGTTTATGGTGAAAGAAGGTGAATCCGTAGGTGATGATGTGGTGCTTCCAGGTGGAAAACAATGCAAACAAAAGCTAGTATGAAGTATAATGATGAAGCTGGTGAAAGAATCTTGGAGAAAGCTCAAAAAATGAGAGAGTTTCGAAGGATTGAAAATGAGGGTGTGAAAGGTGAATTTTTTGATCTGTTTTGCTCTAATGGTGTAACTGATTTTGTTAGAGTTATAATGAAGACTTTATATGCTTAGTTAAGGTGTGGTTAAATGCTTGATCATGGTTGGAAAGCAGTTAGAGGAAGGTTAGTGCAAAATTGAAAAATAGGAGTGAGGTTTAGTGACACGGGTTGTGTGTGTGAGGTGCATGGTTTTTGTTGTGTACCACATCATGATGATGATATTGATGTGTGAATGAGTTAGTATGATAGAACAATAATAACTTGCATACCAAGTTTTTTTCTTTCATTTGATGTATGTAGTAAAGGTTGAGATGTGTGCACATTATATAAGAAATGGTGTGGCTTAAAAGAGTAATTGTGATGACCTGATGTGAGTAGTAGTAATGCAGCATGCCATGATGCAATATCTTTAAGATTATAATGAGTTATGACATGAAGAACACATTCCATGATGCTGACTTCAAAGGGCTATATCTTGATGAATGTTGTATCAATTTGTGTGATTCTTGCACCATGAGAAAGAAGGAATGGCATAGAATAATTTTTGTGTTGAATGCAAATGGAATAGAAGCTTAAAACCTCATGTGAAATGGCCTTGAAGTTGCTATGACACAAACTGACTTTGCCTTTAAAAAAAATCTAAGAGTTTTCATCAAATTCACATCTTTGAGATCCATACTTTGAATGATCATAACTTTTGATCCATGAATCCAAATGAGATGTTCTTTATATGGTTGGAAAGGTGGAAGATCCCTCTACAACTTTGATGTTTGGAAAAAAATTGAAATAGAGCCTCTAATATGATGTAATTTGGCTTGGAAGTTGGTACCTTAAACTTGAGAACTTTCCAAAAATGGAAAGTTCTAAATATGAACTTTCCATAAATGGAAATATTTCCATACTTAGCAACTTTTCTCACAATCTTGATTTTTGATGATTCTTTTGGTATTTCTTGATCAAATTTCACCCATTGGTCATATTTAACATGATGAAAACAAGATTGGCCTCAAAAAGTCAGCAGTTGGCTTTTTCACTGCTCAGTTGACTTTGTTCCCAATTTAGTTGATTCTCAATCATCTGACCAATTGAAACCCTTCTGAATGAAATTGAGCGTCAATACTCCATTCATAGATACTTGAGGATATATAGAACACCATGGAATCAAGCCTTGCTCAAAAATCATAAATAGAATGCTTTTAAACAAAACCCTAATTTTAGCCCCAAAAGATAAGAGATATGGATCAATGATGAAAACCCTAATTCCTCTAAAGACAATTGAGAATCTCTTGAACCAAGAAGTTATATATGATATGCTGATGTTGAGGCTTCAAGATCCTTGCCCATGAGGGTGTCACATACCCAAAATAGGCAAAACCCTAATTTGAGGACCAAAGATAGGAGAGAGAGTGATCCTCTTCAAGTTTCTTGCAAATTTCAATCACTTGGTGAAATGATGAACCAAACATGATGTCTTGAGGCATAAAGAGCTTTTGTAGCTTTAGTGATTGAGGATATCTCATTCTTCATACTTTAAACAATCAATAACATAGAAGCCTCTGATCCCATGCCTTGGGAAAGCCAATGATGCATGTATGATGTTTATGACCTAAATGCACATGTATGTGAAGCATAAGCCAATTATCGATGGTAAAATATGAGGGCAAATTTTGGGGTGTTACAGTTGCCCATATTCAATCCACTATAGACCTGAAGGGATAAGAGCATTAACTTTCAGACATTCAAGGTAAATGGGGATTGAATACCAAAATAACCAGAAAATTTGCACTTTGTGGGTAGAAAATAAGGGTAGAAAACTTGATGAGCATGGAAGACACTACTGGGGATAAAAGGATAGAAGAGATTGAGAAATCTACTAGGGAGAAGAAATGACACAGACGAGTATCTGAAATCACGAGATAAAAACGTAGACATGGGTTTGGATCAACGATACGAACAGGTATCGAAAGGTGATACAGACGAGTATCAAAAGAGATACAGACACGAACGAGTGTCAAAGAATGAGGATAAACACGAACGAGTGTTTAAAATCAAAAGCAAACACGGTCGAGTGTTCAAATTAACGATACAGACGAGTATCGAAAAATGATACAGACGAGTATCAAAAGATGATACAGACGAGTATCAAAAGATGATACGGACGAGTATCAAAGGGAGATGAGAATAAACATGGACGGGTGTTTAGAATCAAAAGCAAACATGGACGAGTGTCTAGGTTGACGATACGAACGAGTATCGAAAAATGATACGGATGAGTATCAAAGGGAGATGAGAATAAACACGAACGGGTGTTTAGAATTTACGATACGGATGAGTATCGAAAGATGATACGGACGAGTATCAAAGGGAGATGAGAATAAACCCGGATGGGTGTTTAGAATAAAAAGCAAACACGGACGAGTGCATGGGTTAACGATACGGACGGGTATCAAAAAATTTTACGGACGAGTATCAAAGGGAGATGAGAATAAACACGAACGAGTGTTTAGAATTTACGATACGGACGAGTATCAAAAGATGATACAGACGAGTATCAAAGGGAGATGAGAATAAACACAGACAGGTGTTTAAAATCAAAAGCAAACACGGACGAGTGTCTGGGTTAACGATACGGATGGGTATTAAAAAATGATATGGACGAGTATCAAAGAAAATGAGAATAAACACGGACGAGTATTTAGGTTAACGATACGGATGAGTATCGAAAGATGATACGGACGAGTATCAAAGAAAAGGAGAATAAACACGAACGAGTGTTTAGGTTAACGATATAGACGAGTATCGAAAGATGATACAGACAAGTATCAAAGAAAGGTAAACACGGACGAGTGTTTAGAAGTCAATGCATATGAAGCACTGAGGTCTTGAAAATGGCCATGTGTGAGTGTTTTGGATTAAATATCGACACGGACGAGTATCGAAAGATGAAACTTAAAGGTGCCAAAGGGGACATGGACGGGTGTGAGAAAGCAAGTCTTCTTGAGTGTGAATACTCCAAATAATCCGTTAGGAATATCTGTTGAAGGTTCACGACAGTGCTTTGTCTGAGGGTTGATTTGACTCTTGGACAAATACTCGAACTTGGCTTATGCTCCGTATGCATATGTTTGACTTTTTCCATGGCGTAATGTTCCATATCAAATGGAAATGCTATGGTTTTGAAGATGCGATGTAATGATGATTACTATATGCAAGATGCAAAGTGAATCCTCTGCTGGGGATGATGATTAGAAACTCTGTTGAGGAAGTGACCACTGAACTGACCTTCTGACTTTCTGTGGGGAAAAGATCAAAAACTCGGCTGGGGAGTAATGTTGATACATCTGGGATCTGAACTGCCAAAACATGCCGCGAACTTCCGGACTCTGCAACTGCGGGGAATGATGACTTTACTGGGAAGACATCACCTGAACCAATCCTGCTTGGGGAGAACCTATAACCATAGAACTTTGTGGGAGAAATGACAACCTTCTGACCTGGCTGATGGGGGAATTGAGATCAAACACACCTCTGCTGAGGAAGGAAATGCTTGTTGGAGAATAGAGATCAGACTAGTCTCCTGTTGGGGATGGTCTCTGACTTACACATACTAACCATTAAGTGCGAACACCGATGCCTCCAAACACAAAAGATATACACATGTGCCCCGGGTATCATACGGTCTGAATTTACCACCCAAGGAAACTCAACATTCAAAGCAATTTTAAATGTTTTCACGCATGTTCTTGTAAAGCTTCAGTATTTTCAAATGTAATGTTTATCAAAAATTCGGACGTTTTTGCAAACAAAATAGTAAAATAAAAACAAAAAGATGGCTATTTGAATCAAACGAGTTTTATTGATTGAATTGGCCTATAAATAGGCATTTACATCAAGAAGCAATTCCTAGAAAGAAGTAATTACATAAAAAGAAACTACACTAGTGGCAATGTAAAAGTGGATTCCCATTGAGTTTCACTCCTGCTATAACTTGTATGTCTTCAAAACGCTCCGAGTACTCTGCTTTTCGAGGAGGGTAATTGGACCGATTCCTATCCTTCGAAATTTCCAGTTGTTGAAAAGAGATGAAGTACAAACTACTCATATCGCAACCGTTCGCTTTTAAATCCCTAACTTTTGTCTGGATCACCCTTTTCGGGTTTTCAATCCACCCGGATACCCATTTTTGCCTAAGTTGCCTTTTCAAGTTTTTAACTTACCGGGTTTACTCAATTTTTCTCTTTTTATCCCTAATTTTTGCCCGAAACTTTCTCTTTTTTCATGGTTCGTCGGGATGCCCTTTTTTGCCTGGACTTACTCTTTTTGTTGTCCAGCGGGTCTCTTTTATGCGAAGTATTTTTTGACTGCGTCTGAGTTCACAGGGGATGTAAAATCTTCACCGTCCATAGTTGTAAGCATCAAGGCTCCGCCAAAGAAAGCCTTCTTAACAACGTATGGGCCTTCGTTATTCGGGGTCCATTTGCCCATGTGACCTATCTGAGGAGGGAGGATCCGTTTCAACACTAAATCACCAGTCTAAAAACGTCGAGGACGCACTTTCTGATCAAAGGCCTTCTTCATCCTTCTCTGATATAACTGCCCATGGCATACAACTGTCATTCTCCTTTCTTCAATGAGGTTCAGCTCGTTGAATCTCATTCGGACCCATTTAGCTTTGTCAAGTTTCACATCCATCATAACCCTCAGAGAAGGGATCTCAACCTCAACCAGTAGGACTGCTTCCATACCATACACGAGTGAGAACGGGGTTGCCCCGGTTGACGTACACACTGAAGTACGGTACCCATGTAAAGCGAAAGACAACATCTCATCCCAATCCTTGTACGTCCAACCATCTTCTGCACAATCTTCTTAATGTTCTTATTGGCTGCCTCAACAACACCGTTCATCTTTGGACGATACGGAGAAGAGTTGTGATGTTTGATCTTGAAGCTCTGGCACAGCTCTTTCATCATCTTGTTATTGAGATTAGAACCATTATCAGTGATGATTCTTTCAGGAACCCCATAACGACAGATGATCTCCTTCTTAATAAATCGGGCAACCACTTATTTGGTGACATTTGTAAAGGAAGTTGTTTCCACCCACTTGGTGAAGTGATCGATGGCAACTAGAATGAAATGATTCCCATTGGAAGCAGTGAGCTAGATCTTTCCTATCATGTCAATGCCCCACATAGCAAAGGGCCACGGAAAAGTCAAGACATTCAAAGGATTCAGCGGTACATGCATTTTGTCAGCATAAATTTGGCATTTATGGCACTTTCGAGCATATTTGAAATAATCTGATTCCATGGTCATCCAGTAATAACCTGCTCTTAACAACTTCTTCGCCATAGCATGTCCATTGGCATGGGTACCAAAATAACCCTCGTGCACTTTTTGCATCAACATGTCTGCTTCGTGTCTATCCACGCATCTGAGCAGGACCATGTCAAAATTTTGCTTATACAATATGTCATACTCATTTAAGAAGAAACTACCAGCCAATCTCCTCAGAGTCTTCTTATCATTATAGGATGCCCTGCTGGGTACTCTTGACTTTTAAGAAAGCACTTGATATCGTGGTACCAAGGCTTGCCATATACAACTGCCTCGGGTGCAAACACATAAGCGGGCCTATCAAGGCGTGTCACATTGATTTTGGGCACATGATTCCACCAATTCACCTTAATCATTGAGGATAACATAGCCAGAGCATCTGCCGTCTGGTTTTCATTACGAGGTATATGGTAAAGCTTCACTATATTAAAGAAAGTCAGCAGTCTTCTCGTATAATCCCTATACAGAATCAAATTGGGCTGATGAGTATTCCAATCTCCGTTGACCGGATTGATCACCAAAGTGGAATCCCCAAATATATCGAGCGTTTTAATCCTCAAATCAATAACCTCTTCGATACCCATGATACATGCTTCATACTCGACCTCATTGTTGGTACATTCAAAAGTCAGTCAGGCGGTGAAAGGCATATGAGAAACCTTCAGGGTGACAATAACTGCCCCAACTCCATTACCATTTACGTTAATGGCCCCATCAAACATCTGACTCCACTTGGACTCAGGATCAGGTTCTTATTCAACTAACGGTTCTTCACAGTCTTTCATTTTCAGGTACACGATGTCTTCATCTGGGAATTCAAATTTCATCAGTGATAATCATCAAGTGGATGTTGAGCAAAATAATTGGACAGAACACTGCCCTTGATGGCTTTTTGGGAAGTATATTGAATGTCATATTCTGTCAGGACCATTTGCCAATGAGCAACCCTTCTGGTGAGAGCTGGCTTCTCAAAGACGTATTTAACTGGATCCATCTTGGATATTAACAGAGTTGTGTGAGTCAGTATGTATTGCCTCAAAGGCTTTGCAGCCCATGCAAGTGCACAACATGTCTTCTCAAGCATTGAGTATCTTAACTCGCAATCTATGAATTTCTTACTCAGGTGGTAGATGGCATGCTCATTCCTACCTGTCTCGTCGTGTTGACCGAGTACACAACCCATTGAATTTTCAAGTACTGTCAAATACATTATCAGTGGTCTCCCTGGAACTGGAGGTATAAGGATCGAAGGTTGCTGGAGATACTCTTTTATTCTCTCGAATGCCCTTTGGCAGTCGTCATTCCACCTAATATCGTAATCTTTTCTCAGCAATTTGAATATAGGTTCACAAGTGGCTGTAAGATGAGAGATGAATCTAGAAATGTAGTTCAACTTCCCTAAGAAACCACGAACTTCTTTTTCTGTTCTAGGCTCATCCATCTCTTGAATTGCTTTTACTTTTGCTAGATCAACCTCGATCCCTTTTTCGTTGACGATAAAGCCCAACAACTTGCCCGATCTCACCTCGAAAGTGCACTTATTCGGATTCAGCCTCAACTTGAATTTTCTCAACCGTTCAAATAGTTTTCGCAAGTTCACCAAATGCTCCTCTTTAGTCTGTGACTTCGCAATCATGTCATCAACATAGACCTCAATCTCTTTATGAATAATATCATGAAAGAGGGTCACCATTACACGCTGATAGGTTGCCCCTGCATTCTTTAGACCGAAAGGCATCACCTTGTAACAGAAAGTTCCCCATGGGGTAATGAACATTGTTTTATCCATGTCTTCTGGTGCCATCTTAATCTGATTATACCCAGAGAAGCCATCCATGAAAGAAAATACCGAGAACTGAGTTGTGTTGTCAACCAATACATCAATGTGAGGTAATGAGAAGTCATCTTTTAGACTCGCTCTATTCAGATCACGGTAATCAACACACATCCGGACCTTGCCATCTTTTTTAGGTACCGACACAATATTTTCAACACATGGTGGATAGCTGGTAACAGCCAAGAAACCTGCATCGAATTGCTTTTGGACTTCTTCCTTGATCTTGACAGCCATGTCTGGTCTCGTTCTTCTAAGCTTCTACTTGACAATAGGACAATCCTTTTTGAGAGGCAATCTGTGCATAACAATATATGTGTCGAGCCCTGGCATATCTTAATAAGACCAAGCGAAGATATCAACATATTCATGCAGCATTTCAATCAACCCCTTCTTCACATTCTCGTCTAGGGCAGCCCCTATCTTGACCTCTTTCTTTGCATCCTCGGTTCCCAAATTAATGACTTCCAATGCCTCTTGATGTGGCTCAATGGCCCTTTCCTCCTGTTTCAACAACCTGGCTAACTCCTCAGGAAGTTCACAGTCTTCCTCGCCCTCCTCTTCGGCTTGGTAAATCGGATTGTCAAAGTCATAATGAGCCATAGCAGAATCGTTATCAATGAAATCCGGTGAAGTGCATCTGTATGAGTGATGGTTCACGCTTTATTTTAGAATGGGTGCAGAAAAGTGAAAACAAACATTGCCATTTATTATTAAAAAGTAAAAAGAAAGATAGGGAGCACAATATTTGAATGCAAAAACGCCCTTTATTAATGATAAAAATTGAATATGTAACAATGTAAGCCCTACAATGAATCTATGTGCCTTGGGCAGAGCGTAGGATTTAACATGAAAACAAAGAAAATTACTCTTCATGAAGAGTGACTTGGACGATCTCTTCAGAAGACCAGTTGTTGAACTCTTGACCGTTACACATGGGCGTATCTAGTTGCCGATGTCGCAATCATTATCTCCGTCTTCATCATTTAATGCAAAAATCTGACCATGATCAACAATTCCAACACTAGAGAAAGTGATGGGTCCTTGACGACCTTGAGCCTTTGGTAGTGATGACTGGGAAGGCCGATAACCAATTCCAAACATGTTTTCCTTGACGGGCACTTTAATTACTCGACCCCATCCTTCTGCATTGCATGATTGTACCACAGCTTGGGCCTGTTTGTAAGACGCAATGGAGACTCCCTGCTTCTTTTCTGCTGGAGGAGGAACCTCTTCCATATTTATAGCTTCAAACGCCTGGCACAACATCTCATGGATCTCACTGTTCATCTCAACATATTTGAAGGAAGACAAATAGCTTACGAAAATGTCTTCTTCACCATATATTGTGACTACCTGCCCATCCACAACGAACTAAACTTTCTGATGGAGAGTTTATGACCTCAGCGGCATGAATCCAAGGGCGCCCTAACAAGCAACTGTACGCTGGTTGAATGTCCATGACGTAAAAAGTAGTATTGAAAACCTGGGTCCCACCTTAATAGGCAATTCAACTTCCCCAAAAACTGATCTCTTTGATCCGTCAAAAGCTCGAACCACCAGATCACTTGGTCTGAGCACTACTCCTTCCACGTCCAGCTTAATCAGTGCCTTCTTGGGAAGTACATTGAGCGAGGAATCTGTATCCACTAGCACGTGAGACAAAACATCCCCTTTGCACTCCATAGAAATGTGAAGCGCTTTATTGTGATTTCTGCCCTCAGGTGTCAAATCAAAGTCGATAAAACCTAGCCCACGGTTGGCATTAATGTTGACTATCACACATTCCAATTGATTGAAGGAGATCTCCTGAGGTACATATGCCGCATTCAGATCTTTCAACAACGCATTACGATGAGCTTCGGAACACAATAACAAAGACAAAATAGAAATTTTCGACAGAGTCTGATGAAGGTGATCTAAAATTTTGTAATCACTTTTCTTAATAATCTTCATGAATTCCTCTACATCATTCTCGAAAGACGTCCCAGGAGCTCTCCTCTGTATAGGCTCATCATTCACCACTTGCTTACCTTTGGCCTTCGCCAAAGCATCTGTATTATCATTCCGAAGAGTTTGTGGCACAAACAGTCTACCACTCCTGGTGAACCCACCAACACTCACATTATCAACCTTCAGATCAATCATAGCCGGAGCCCCAATTTCCTATTACTGAGCATGCTAGTACACTTCAGCACCGTAGTACCAAGGAAGCGCCTTTTCACTTTCAAAAGGAATCAGTCCAGGCACTGTAATGGTTATTGGAGCCTGCCTCGCTGGCATCGGGATCTGCACAGGCGTGAAAGGGATAGTAATCGTCGAAACATCATTACCAACACCAGAAACTTGATTAAATTGCAAACTTCCATCATTTATCAGCCCTTGAATACATCTCTTTAAATTATCACAGCCATTTACTTGAGTCAGACAGTCTGAACAACCCATATTACAACCAGGGAACACACCCCTTTTAACAGATGATCCTTTATAACCAATAACGACGTCTTGACAACATTAACATCAGATATCATCTTCAGACCCTTGTCTTCTTCGATAGCATTAACATTTGCCCTGCCGTGAGGAGGCATATGAATCTGGATAACATTCGGAACAGAAGGCAGAGCAAAGTTGATAGCTTTAGAATTAATCAGATCTTGAACCTTATGCTGGAAGGCTCTACATCTCTCAACAGTATGTCCAAGGGCCCCGGAATGGAAATCACAATGGGTGTTAGCATCATATCCAGTTGGGAGCTTTGCTGGAGGGGGACCCATAGTATGAAGTTCTACCAGATTCAATCTAAGCAATTGTTGAAGCAGCATGGCATAAGACATTGGCAATGGATCAAAGTGCCGCTCAACCATTCTTTGTCTCTGTTGATAGGCTTGTCTTGGAGCCTGTTGTTATTGAGGGTTTTGTTGTTGTGCAGTAATCGGGATTGTCACAACAGTTGCCTGATGATACTAAGCATGATACCCTCTACCTCTGCCCTTTTGAGAGGACGTGGCATTAGTTTCTCCTTAGCTCTTTTTTTGCGTACTCACAAAAGGTTTCCTTGCACCGGAAGACGACCCACCACCATCTTGAATCTTTCCCAGTTTCAACAAATTTTCAATTCTTCCTACGGCAACTACGATGTCAGAAAAACATGTTGATAGATACCCTGCAAGGCATTCCAGGAACGGACCCTACAACATCCCCATGAACATATCTGCCATCTCCCTTTCAAGTAAAGGTGGTTGCACCCTTGCTGCTAACTCATGCCACCTCTGGGCGTATTCTTTAAAACTCTCCTTACTCTTTTGAGTCTGACTCTGTAATTGAGTTTGATTAGGCGCCATGTCAATGTTATACTGATATTGTTTCAGGAAAGCCTCAGTCAAATCCTTCCAGTTTCTGACATGAGCTCTTTCAAGCTTCATATACCACTCCAAGGAAGCCCCAGATAGGCTGTCCTGGAAGAAGTACATCCACAGCTTCTCGCCATTGGAATATGCGGATATTTTCCTAAAATAGGCCTGAAGATTAGTCTTCGGGCAAGAGTTGCCATCGTACCTGTCAAAAGTCGGTGCTTTGAATTTGGGAGGAATCCTCACTCCCTGGACCAGTCCCATATCCGCCACATCAATTCCCATGGTGTTATGACACTCCATGACCTTAATCCTCTCAGCGAGCAACTAATACTTTATGTCTCCATCACCATTATTACTCCCCAAGTCTGCATTCATCACAGAAAATTGATCGTCTTGATTGTCCTCCATATGAGGAATAGGAATAGGACCCCATGGGCTCCACCGGGAACAACACCAGCAATTCGACCAACGGGAACACCGCCTCCAGCCGGAGGGTTAACCTGATTATCAACATTAGGAACTTCAACCTCGGGCCTCTGAACCATAGCCCTCAGTTCATGGTGGCCCTGAGCCACCCCCTGCATGATGTCCATGAATTGGTTCATGCAGGCCCTCATCTCAGCCAGCTCTGCTTGCATTTTCTCCATAGTTTTCTGTTTATTATGGCGTGTTGAGTAGTGGTGAAGGTAAGAGTCAACAATCCTGCCTGTTCAATCAAACAAGGTAAGAAATCTAAATGTAAACACCTGTTATGCAAAATGAAATGCGTGAATGCATGCACGTGTCATGTTTAATCATTTCCAAGGTATTTCTATACTTTGATTCCAGTTTTAACCGGACGAGGGATCAGATACATTTTTTAGAAGATATTACTAAAACAGATAGATATTGCAAAGAAAATATAGTTGGAACAAACATTGCCGAGAGAATACTGTTGAAACAAATATTGCTGAAACAAACATCTCATCATATAATACTTCAAAGAGTCATACAAATGCATCTAGTACAACCATAGGTGATTCCATCAACAAGCCTAATGGTAATCACAATAAGCAACACACAGAAATACAGAGACAATTCATTCCCAAACCCCTAGTCCATACAAACTACCCCTGACCGCCTCGAGAAGTGCTTCGATATCAAGATGAGTCGGTCGCTCTATCAATCCCTTGATCAGCTTATTTTTCTTCCCAATACCCTGGTTCAGCTTGCCAATATGCTCTGCACTGTCATCATCTCCAAAGACATCTCTTTGCTTTGCCTTCTTTATTCCAGCTTGGACCTTGAGCTCTTCGATTTCCCTCTTATCCTCCTTCAGCTTGTCAGAAAAGTGTTTTTTTTTTCCTCTTTTCGCATTCTGGAGCTCTTCCTCTTTCGCTTTGAGTTTTTCCTTCAATTCTTCATTTTCAGCCCTGATTTCATCTTCTCTCTTCTTCCTACAGGCCACAAAGTCATCCCACATTTTCCGAGAGTCAGCAAGCTTGACATTCGCCTCAAATAAGAGTTGCTTAGTGTGCTTATGAACCTTGGCGGAGGATTCTGCAGCCATGTTAGCTTTTCGATAAAACTAAAACCTATCTGCAAAGTCTTTCTCTTTTTCCGCTAGCAGCTTTGTTGCGTCTTGGGCCTTACATTCCAATCCCCTTTTGATATATAAAGTATCCTGAAGGCGGCTACTCAGGTCGGAGTTCTCTACATGGAGTTCATTCACAATAGCTTGCAGCTTGTTGTATTCTTCAATAGCTACAGTGGTTCTTTCTTCCACAACCTCGGGATACAAAGGAGGTGACGGGTCAAAAGGCAAATAGAAATACTTAACCCTCTTCCTTAGCCAGTCTTCATACGGGGGATAGGTTCGGTTATTGCCCTTTCCCAAAACAGTTTTCCCTCTTTTTTGTATGTTGAGCCAAGCATCAGAAGCTTTCTGCGCTATCGCCACACTATCTGTTACTTGGAAGTATAAGGACTCCTCAACATCCCTTTTGACTGGTGGACCTATCAAAGTGTACCCAAATTGTTTGATAGCCAAAGAGGGGTTATAATTGATTCCCCATTTTCTCCCTATCAATGACACATTCAGGAACTCACCACAGCTGTGAATGATACCCTTACAAAGCAACCCATGATCTATCCAAACAATATCTTTGGCGGCCAAACCCATCAGTCTCTGACACCACTCCAGAGAATCCTTGGTATCCACAAAAGCGCCCGAACGAGGTAGACAGTTTGCAAATCATTTGTAAAAGAGAGGTGCACCACAATGAACAACTCCTCCTTGTCTTTTCTCGTTTCTATGATGCACCGAATGATAAAGGTCCCCCAATAAAGTTGGCAGCGGATTCTTCATCGTAAATATTCGGATAGGGTCCACATCAACGAAGTCAGACACATTCGGGAATAAAGCAATATCGTACACACAGAGGGCCAATATTACGTTGAAAGTAGTCCATCTTTTGGCTTCAACGGCCTCTTGAGCTTTCTTTGTCAAGTAACCCAGATGATAACCCCGAAAACCTCCTTTACTGGCTATGTTAGCTTCCAACGTTAATTTGCTCCAATAAAGAGCACCGACCACATCCCCGAACTCAGGATCTTTCTTGGAGCCAAAGAACGGTGCGCTCTCCTTGATGGAAATCCCCAAGATACTTGCATACTCCTCCAGGGTTGGGACCAATAGATAGTCTGGAAACGTGAAACACCTCAAAGGAGGATCGTAGAACTGCAGCAACGTGTGAATACCCCTGTACTCATAATCACTGATGTTATGAACAAAAGATAGGATATAGCCGTACTTCTTCTTCAAAGCTCCCAACACATCAGGATTCGCCAAAGCCTTCAAGTTGTTAATGAGGCCTAGATTAGGCTTAGGAAACCTGTAGATGATGATATTTTTCTTTTTCTCAGTATCCATCCCTGTAGAAACTCGCTGACTGGAATCAAGAGTAAGATATAAACCTGGAAATGAAAAACATGAATGTTAGGGTATGCACATGAAATGATGTAATACATTGGCATTGTATCAAAATTGCCACATATAGTTGGACGTGTCTGTGCTGAACTGTGTGAATAATAAACGATTGAATATAATAGGATCAACTGTTCACTTCAGTAAGAATACCAGATAACCAGGTAGGTTGGAGGTCAAAGTTTCCTGCAAACCTGTAAACACTCATCCCCTTTCACATGTGGGTTCTAAAACAAAGGATCCTCAGTTTCTGGCACTGAGGTTGAGAAGCAATAATACATTCATCCTTCTGGGTACAGTATTATCGCTAATCGAGGAGTGCCTCCACTGATTCCCCCTCAAAAGGGTCATCCTATAGCAAGTTCCCAATTTTGGGTCCTTGGATCAAGAAGCAATAATGCGTTCACCATTTCTGGTTCGACATTATTACCCCTTTAGAGGAGTGCATCAACTGAGTCCTCGAGAATGGTCACCAGAGTCGACAACTCACAATGGGAACATCCTATGACCTGCATCAACATGCAGTATAGAATATCTCCTAAAGGAACCTCGTTTGGTTATGGGTCTCGTGAACACTATATGTGGTCACCACCATGCAAGCGACAAGACTATCCACTATAAAACCTGTGTGTATACTCAAGCCTGGGTAGTGGGCTTATCTCTCACAACACCCTGCCCACCAAAGAAAACCAGCAATCCAACACAATCCAGTACATATATGGCAGTAATTAGATGTAATAAAGCAGATAAATATCATAAAAGCAATAAACGTGCAATAAGAGCCATAAATAAAGCAGGTAAAGCATACAAATAAACACCCAATAATCGAAAACAAACAAGCACTAGGATTGACTCGCTTAGGGATGGGAAAGTCCCCAGCAGAGTCGTCAGCCGTCGCAACGCGAAAAATAACTGGCGGGAAACAGAGTCGCCACCGAACATTTTTTTCCCAGAGAGGAAAGGAAACAATCGAAGAAACCTAAAGAAGGGAAAGGAATGGTCTTGTGACCAAGATCGGGGTTCGGGAGTCGGTTACGCGAAGAGAAGGATTAGCACCCCTCCGCGTCCATCGAAATCGATGGAATCCACGCTTGTTGTTCTGATCAAAAGGTGTAAATACCTAAAGCTCAACTTCTAACTGGAAAGGAATAGATTGAGAAACAAAAAAGAGGGGGAAAAGGCACGAAAGGTGACTCGATAGGACATCGCCGTCCTATGCCTACGTATCTCATCTGGAATGAGAATTAGAGCCAACACAGTTCTGAATAGAAAAGGGGATTGTGCTCGCCAAGACATCGCGTCCTGTGCCTAGGTATCCTCAATCAGACGAGAGAGAGGAAATCAGAGCAGTCGTAGTTCGGCTCACGACGAGTGACCTTGTTTGTTTGGTGTTTTTTAGGTGGACGATGCTAACGTCCGCGTTCTAGCAGTTTAGGTGTTGCAGCTCGTTGTGTGGAGCCTTACGCGTTTACTTATTTGCGGTAGAACGAAAATAGTGTGTCCTTATGATTAGAGGGAGTGAGATCTGTTTATGTCTTTTAGAATAAGTGTTTTGATTTGTTTTGTTTGCGATATGTATTGTGCTAAAGACTATGACATAGGAGTGAATGCTTTGACAAGGTCGCCCCCAACGGGACGTTTGCAAAGCACCCTAGAAGAGTAAAGAAGGCCTTCACTAATCATTCCCCATGTGCTTAAGACTCGTGGCGCACTACACATACAATATTTTTTAAGTGTTTTTGCTTTTTTTTTTCTTTTAGAGAGAAGAGAGACTCAAATGGTTAAAAGAAAAATCTAAGGGGATCTCCATCCTAGAAGTTTTCATGCAATGATTGATCCTATAGTTAAAGTAAGGAAAGGGAATCTTTACCTATGTTAGCATGCTTGGATTGATAACCTAATGTCTATCCTACTTTGAACCTAATCTAAAATTAGATTCAAGCTAGGAACCTTAAGGGAACATGTGATTATACATAAGTAAACATTAAGCAATACAATCACCATTCAAAGAAATAAAGAAGAAGTGGGATGAAAGAGGAGTCACCTAAGAGTTGATGTCAATGTAAAGTGATACAAGTGATCATTAAATTCAAACCAAGTTCAACTATTGGATAGTTGAAAGAATTATGTAAAATAATGCACTTATGCTCATGCAAATGTCCTAAGACTATCTTAGAAATAATGTCAATCATTTAACAAAATGAAATGGGTCCTAAAAGGGTGAGAACCCTAGTGGGCAGTAGCTATGTCCTATTATATTTCATTCATGTTATTGTCCTAATAAGTGTAAAAGAATTCAAGTTATGTCTCATGTTAGCACACAAACAATTGTCAATCAAAATGTCATGCAAAGTTTTTCTCAAAAGGCCACACAAATGAAGTTAAGCCAACCATACAAGCTGGGTCAGTAGCACACATAGTATTATCATAGCACAATGAGTTTTGAAATGTTAAGAAATGATTAAGAAACCCACACTAAGTCATGTTCAAAATATTAGGCAATTCTACACAAAAATGTCACTTTTATGATGCATCATTCACTTATGACCATACAATGAATAGGTAAGCATGAAGTTAGTGTTTATATGACCTAAATCAGAAGCTAATGCACATGTTTAAAGTCTAAAAGTAACCTCAATTTGTCACAAAGTTGCCATGATAAAACATTTTCAAGGACTAATGCAAGGAGGAATCAAAGTTAACCCTAATCACCCTTTATGAGCATGCGAAGTTGTAATCATGTAAAATAATGAAAAGGTCATGTCAAGTGAGTATATAAGCATGCAATCCAGTAGAAAATTACCTATAAAGTTTCACATTTGAGATTCAAAAGCATTGGATAAATGAAGCACACAAAAGCTCAAGTGAATTTGTCAAAGTTTGATGCTTAATCATGTTCAAGTTTGTGCAAGTTTTACACCAATTATGGGCATACAAAATGACCTATAAAATGATTTAGGCAAGATTTGATTCATGTACAATCAAGTGTACAAGGATGAGAAACAAGACCTATAATTATTGCACAAGTTCACCCCAAACATTGCAAAGATCAACCCCAAAATTCAAGTAGGAAGGCAAACATGGATTTGTTTATGAAAAATAGTTAGAAGACTTGAAAAATCATGAAAATTTGGTCATAGCATGATGAAGTCAGTATATCATTATGTCATAAAAATATGCTCAAGATTATATGCACAAGATGCTTAAACAATGTCAAACATATGGCAAGTTACAAAGCAAGGACCATTCAAAACAAGCTTCAAAAGGAGATTCAAAAGTGCAGCAAAAATTATGGGAAAAATCACAAGTGATTATCAAAGTGTCCTATATACATATAAATAAGTGTATGCAATATTTAAGATCAACACTAGTTGAGAAAAATCAATTTCAAGACATGGTTTGCAAGATATGCCAATTTGTACACCTTTAAATAAAAAATCCAAAACAATTATGAAATTTAATCAAAAATGGAATTAAAAATTAATTAAAATTTAATAAAACCCTAGATATCACCCATATATTTTCTTGGAATTGTTTGGTGAATAAAAGTATTTTTAATAAAGAAAAATGAAATGTGTATCAAAAAGGAAAATGAAAAAAGAATGCAAATGCACAGGGGGGTGAGCGTACCAATTCTTATGTTCAAATATTACGTTGGGCCAGAACTGGGGGTGAAGATAGAAATTATGGTGCAGGCCCACTCACATTTACACAATAATCATTTATTATTTAATTTTTATTAATTCTGAAAATAAAAACAAGGAAAAGAAAATGAAGCACGTGTTTTTTTTCTTCTTCATTAATGCGCTGACAGTACTAATACATGTGGGATCAGAGATTACACACGGCCCAATCAGAAAAAGGCACGCATGAATTGACTTCAACAACTAAAGAGAACACAGACGCCGGAGCTAGGGCTCCGGTCGTCTTCTCCGACGACACTCCACCGTCGACGGTGGTCAAAAACTCCAGAAATGAAAAACAAGACCCATGTCTCACTCGGTTTTTCTTGCTGAATTCGAATCCATGCTTAGAATTTTCATTAGATGGCTCTATCATGCAAAACGAACGAGAATAAGTTAAGCCCTAAAATCAAGATCTTCACATTTCACCCTATTCTTACCATAAACAGAGCCTACAAGATGTAGGACTTCAAATGCAACTTTTTACATGCTTCTAATCCTCATAAATTGCTATAGAATGATGTATAAAGTTTCAAGAAAATTGGCCTGGCTGGAGTTGCAATTTGAGCTCAAATAAACCCAGAGAACTTCCTGCAATGGTCTTGTAATCTTCACCAATTAAAATAAATGCTTAACTCCCTTGAATCTTGACTGAAAATGCAAGTTTATGGTGAAAGAAGGTGAATCTGTAGGTGATGATGTGGTGCTTCTAGGTGGAGAACAATGCAAACAGAAGCTAGTATGAAGTATAGTGATGAAGCTAATGAAAAAATCTTAGAGAAAGCTCAAAAAATGAGAGAGTTTCGAAGGATTGAAGATGAGGGTGTGAAAGGTGAATTTTTGGATATGTTTTGCTCTAATGGTGTAACTGATTTTGTTAGTGTGATAATGAAGACTTTGTATGGTTAGTTAAGGTGTGGTTAAATGCTTGATCATGGTTGGAAAGCAGTTAGAGGAAGGTTAGTGCAAAATTGAAAAATGAAAGTGAGGTTTAATGACACGGGTTGTGTGTGTGAGGTGCATGGTTATTGTTGTGTACCACATGATGATGATGATATTGATGTGTGAATAAGTTGGTATGATCAGAATAACAACAACTTGCATACCAAGTTTTTTTTTCTTTCATTTGATGCATGAAGGAAAGGTTGAGATGTGTGCACATTATGTAAGAAATGGCGTAGCTTAAAAGAGTAATTGTGATGACCTGATGTGAGTAGTAGTAATGTAGCATGCCATGATGCAATATCTTTGAGATTATAATGAGTTATGACATGAAGAACATATTCCATGGTGATGACTTCAAAGGGTTATATCTTGATGAATGTTGTATCAATTTGTGTGATTCTTGCACCATGAGGAATGACATGGAATAATTTTTGTGTTGAATGCAAATGGAATGGAAGATTAAAACCTCATGTGAAATGGAATTGAAGTTTCTATGACACAAACTGATTTTGCCTTTAAAAAAAATTCTAAGAGTTTTCATCAAATTCACATCTTTGAGATCCATACTTTGAATGATCATAACTTTCGATCCATGAATCCAAATGAGATGTTCTTTATATGGTTGGAAAGGTGGAAGATCCCTCTACAACTTTGATGTATGGAAAAAATTGAAATGGAGCCTCTAGAATGATGTAATTTGGCTTGGAAGTTGGTACCTTAAACTTGAGAACTTTCCAAAAATGGAAAGTTCTAAATATGAACTTTCCATAAATGGAAATATTTCCATACTTAGCAACTTTTCACACAATCTTGTTTTTTGATGATTCTTTTAGTATTTCTTGATCAAATTTCACCCATTGGTCATATTTAACATGATGAACACAAGATTGACCTCAAAAAGTCAAGAGTTGAATTTTTCACTGCTCAGTTGACTTTGTTCCCAATTTAGTTGATTCTCAATCATCTGACTAATTGAAACCCTTCTGATTGAAATTGAGGGTCAATACTTCACTCATAGGTACTTGAGGACATATAGAACACCGTGGAATCAAGCCTTGCTCAAAAAATCAGAAATAGACTGCTTTTAAACAAAACCCTAATTTTAGCCCCCAAAGATAGGAGATATGGATCAATGATGAAAACCCTAATTCCTCTTAAGACAATTGAGAATCTCTTGAACCAATAAGTTATATGTGATATGATGATGTTGAGGCTTCAAGATCCTTGCCCATGAGGGTGCCACATATCCAAATAGGCAAAACCCTAATTTGATGACCAAAGATAAGAGAGAGTGATCCTCTTCAAGTTTCTTGCAAATTTCAATCACCTGGTGAAATGATGAACCAAACATGATGTCTTGAGGCATAAAGAACTTTTGTAGCTTGAGTGATTGAGGATATCTCATTCTTCATGCTTTGAACAATTAATAACATAGAAGCCTCTGATCTCATGCCTTGGGAAAGCCAATGATGCATGTATGATGTTTATGACCTAAATGCACATGTATGTGAAGCATAAGTCACTTATTGATGGTAAAATTTAAGAGCAAATTTTGGGGTGTTACACTCTGAAAATATGGTTATAACCAGAATATCCGTCAAGCAGACTGAGGTATTCGAAGCCTGCAACTGAATCGACTAATATTTCTACCACTAGCATCGAATACTCATATTTTGGAGTCGCCTTGTTTAAATCCCTAAAATCTATACGACTCGAAGCGTTCCATTTTTCTTAATGACAGGTACAATGTTAGCTAACCATTCGACATACCTTGCAGTTCTAATGAACCGGCTTTTTAGTAACCTTTCGATTTCTCGCTTAATCTTCATTGTGATTTCTGGAGCAAACCTTCAAGGATGTTGCTTCATTGGCCTTTTCCCTGGTTGAATAAGTAAGCGATATTCTACCATGCTTTGTCTCAGACCAGGCATCTCTCCATGATCCCAGGCGAAGCAATCTTTATATTCCTTCAACAATTTGACTAGCTTCACCTTCATTTTTGACCCGACTTTGGCGCTTATATAAGTCGGTCTCTTCATGACTCCATCTCCAAGATCTATCTCCTTGAGTAGTTCTTGTGCTTGCATCCTTTGCAATTCATTTAAAGGGTATTTTTCGAATTCCAAAGGCTCGTTGTTAGCCTCCGGATTTCCAAAGCTGTCGTTGGCCATCTTCAAATTTTTTGTCTTCGGCCTCGAAGGCCAAATTATGTAGTTTCTCGGCTTCTAGTACCGATTTTTTCTTATTTTCAGCCAGATAGTCTGAAATTCGAGCCAGACTTTCTGCCTCAGTGGTCATCTTCATCGACCTCATGCCACCCCATAGGTGGATTCACCTCCTCATGCTCTATTGCCTCTTTAGTATCCCGAATAAACCCGTAGTCAGGGTCCAGGCTCAGGAAACAATTTGTGTTTTTGACAGAGGTGTATGTTTTTCTTTGCTGTCACATGGTGCCACATTGTCCAAGTGCTAGTCGAAGGACTTATTTACATCCTTTGCTTTGTCAATTCTGTAGTAGCTCTGATCAGCCTCGATATTTTCCACAATGCCATCTTTTCTCCAAATAATTAACCTTTGGTGTAAGGTTGATGGCATTACCCCTATTCCGTAAATCCATTCTCGTCCCAACAACAAGTTTAAGTTTGCTTTGGAATTTATCACCATAAACAGCGTTGATCGCGTGGTTGTCCCAACGGCCAGTTCGACTTAAATCACCCCTAGTATATTACCAGTTTTCCATTCGTAGTTGGAAAAAACCATATTGTATTGTCGAAGGTCGGCATCACACTTTCCCATCTTTTTGAACAAAGTGTGAGGCAGCAGATTAACAACGGCCCCACCATGAACGAACATTTTGTTCACCGGAATCCTATCCACCTTTGCCCTTATAAATAACGGCTTCAAATGATATATCATTCCTAGACAAGGCTTCTCGAATGTGGCCTTTTTCTCCTCCACCACACCGTTGTTCATAATATAGTAACACAATGGTTTATCTTCACCACTTTCGTCTGGCACAAAGTCTTCGTCAGCCTCGAAGACTTCTGACACTCTATCATATTCAGTAGGTAACACTGACATGATCCCGCAGTTGATAATAAAGTCTTCGCCGTAGGTGTCGTCAACCATCTCATCTTCTGGTGAGGGGGTGTATTCAGGTTCCTCATCCGATTAGGGAGTGTATTCAGGTTCTTCATCCGACTGAGGAGTGTACTCTGGTTCCTCTTCCTCGATTAGCGGAGTACACTCTGTGATTTAGGTTGACATTACCTCTTTCTCTCCCGAGGGCTCAACAGTCATGGTGAGCGTCTGATTCGCCGTGATTCTTTGTTTCTCGACCAGTCTTCCCTTTGGATAGTCTCTTTTCTGCCCAGAAGTCTCGACAGGTTTCAGCTGCGACGTCAAAGCCACCTTCATAGCTTTATTTTTTCTCTGATACCGCCTCTACTATGTTCTTGTCCTAGGGTTTTTCCCTTTGTAATTTGGATAAACCACATAGCCTATAGGTTTAGTTTTTCCCTCTGGATTCCTCGTTTCTGCCTCCAAGTCGAGCACTCTTCATTTGGGCCTTTTGCCCCCCTTCTGATTCACTGGTTCCATCCATTATTCTTGTGGAGTATTTGACGGGGAAATAAAGGTCTTGGGTTGAGGATGTTGAAATTGCCTCCTAAACTCTTCATTTCGCTGAGGATTTCCCCTTTTGTCAAACACAACTCGTGGGACGGGGGGCTTTTGTCCTTCCAGTGATTTCTTCTTGTCAGCTTCATACTTTTCAGTCGCTTTTTCGTCAAAGACAACATTGCATCTTAGACATTGCACAACCTTTGATCCTCTCACTCTGCATTTTTATTAGAAATCAGTCAGTCCTTCTCCAGCTTGGGGATACACTACTTTTAATGCCTCTTCAGTCTTTGCATCGAAATCATCAGTAGTTTCAACCATCATGCATTCAGAAGGTTCGGCAGTCAGGGCTTTGTCGAAACCATCAGTAGTCTCGACCATCATGCATTCAAAAGGTTCGACATACAAAGCTTCCTACACCTTTAAAGGGTCTGAATCCACCTGCATCTTTTGCTTTTCGCCAAATTGAAGCCTTCCATCCTTCAAAGCCTTTTGCACCAAATCCCTGAAAAGAACACATTGAGATGTTTTATGACCAAGAAAATTATGGAACTTACAAAATCCTCTCTCTTTCTTTTGCTCTAATGGGGGATTCTTTAGGCCTTGAGGCACGATAATCTGCCCGTCCTTGACCAACAATTCAAATATTTCGTCACACTTTATGATGTCGAAAGTGTAAGTTTTTGCAATGAACTTATCTATTTTTTCTGTTTCGACGGGATTTTTCCCATTCGATGGTTTCAATAATTTACAAGCGTAGGGAGGTCCTGGCTTGAGCTCAACCACGTTGACCCCGCTTTCATTGACGAGCTCTTCGTCATCAGAAGAGTATGCATTTGCCGCCATATAAGACACTTTCTCTTTCTTATGGTATTTACCAATTCTGGCCTTTTCAGCTTTTAACCGTTCGAGTTGTCAAATCCTATCAGCGAATTGGGCCATGTTTCTAAGATATTGAGTGTCCAACTTTTTCCTAATGGAATAATTTAAACCCCTTGCAGTTATCTCGACTAACTCATGTTCATGGACTTGAGCAAAGCATCTTGCCTTCAAAAGTCTAAACCTGTTGAGATACTGGTCGATTGACTCAGCGGCTTTTCGTTTGACGCTGACCAACTTTTTCAAACTTATTTGCAACAGTCCCATGTAGAATTGTTCGTGGAACAGTCTATCCAACTGTGCCCATGTATAGATGGACTGTGGAGGCAGTGTCGTGAACCAAGTAAACGCATTTTTCGTGAGGGAACTTGAGAAATATTTTATTTTTAAATCCTCATTATTCGCTATGTCACCAACTTCAATTTGATATCTGGCAACGTGTTCGACAGTGGACTATTCGGTATCCCCGGCGAACTTGGTAAACTTCGGAACGTTCAATCCCCTTGGCAACTCTGTTTGCACCACAAAATCTAGTAAAAGGGACGAATACGTTGGCCTTTGCAGGCCAGGGTTCACTCTATTTCGTACCATAATTCGCTCGACAATGGCCTCTAGATTTTTTTCTCCAGCTATTGCATCCTGTCGAACCTGCCTAACCACTTGGTCGGGGTCTTTGTTTCTATTAACAAGCATGACGGGAGGCAGTTGGGCCACCTTTGGCATTAGTTCGATCACATAGGATTCTTGGTCAATTATCTCGTTGAACCTCTTTTTGTGTTGAACCGGTACCTCTGGCTGAGGTGGGGTCCTCTGTCAAATTTGTGTCCTAGGAGCATCCAATAAGTCACCTATTCTAGTCATCTGAGTTGCCAATTATTGGTTACTCTGAGTCGAGTCTTGAATTAATGGCCTTAGTATGGTCCCCATTTACTGAGTTATCATGTGGATCATTTCGTGATTACTTTCGTCCATCTGCTGTCTCATGACCGCGAGGGAACTTGAAGTAAAGGTTGGGATCGTCTTGGATGGAAACCTCAATCCTGTGGTTCGAACGAATTGGTTTCCCAAATGTCCTACTCCATGATAAGGTGAAAATGCTGAGGATGAACTTTCGTCAAACGTTGAACCACTCTCATGCATACTTTCCATCAACTCAGTTGGCATTCCAAAGTTTCAATCCCTACTGTACATGGGAAAAGTGAAACTGGGCATAAACGACCCTGAAGTTCCGACCACCGTTGGTTTTAACGCTTCAGGTCGACGTGGTGACTGTTTCGGTCCACTGTGGATAGTCGAAACCGCAGCCGTAGTGTTAGAACCAACATTAGTTGCTTCTGACACGACCTTCAGATGATTGCTCCTCGTTTGGACTGGTATTTCGTAGATCTACCATCTTCTTACCACTACGTAATTGCATATATTTAACACTACGAGTCCCACAGGGTGTGCCAATTTATTCGTCTGGGTCTCCGGCGAACAACCTCCAGCCTCTTATTAAAGTTTAGTTGCAGGATCGGCTACAAGAATCCTTGACTATGTGTTAAGTATAGATTGAGTGTTTGAGTACTTGGGTTTGAAATGGCAGATGAAACACTACATTTGCACGATTGAACTAACTCAATGAAAAAGTAAGATGAAATCGTAAAGGGAAACAAATAAAAAGAAACAAGACTTATGAAATAAATTGCTTAAGTGTAAATTTGGACGCATGCATACATTTGCGCAGAATTGACTCGTTTCTCTCAAATGCTGATACTTTGAGTATATTCTTTTCAATGTTACAAAATACGACCCCTAAAACTGAAATTGAAATCTACTTAAATAGGCCTAAAAACTAACTGTTACTTTGTTGTTAGTCATCCCCGGTCTGCCACGTGTCCACCCATGCATGCCCACTACCTGCGTAACTCCCCACGTTTTCGTCAGTTGCAAACTTGCTTCATACTGAGGCTCTGGCTTGCTTCAAATTTCGACTGAGACAATTATCTGTCGAGTCTGCTCTCACGTTCTTTTGATTGGTGGTCTGTCGAGACTTCTTCGACCTTGCTCTGTAAGATGTCCCGTCGAACTTGTTTTCCTTTCCTTGGTCAAAATTTGGCAGCTAACAGATACTACTATGAGATATTTGAGAAGGTTGTAAGTGAAACCCTAAGTGTGAGTAAGAGAAAATCGTTGGTAATTGTAAGACTAAGGTATAATATGTTTGGGTTTTGGGTTAACTGTGGGATAAGTGAAGTTTGAGTTGTAATATAATGTGATTTGATTTAGTTTTATTTGGTTTGTAAAATACAAATCGCAAATCAAACTAAACCGCACGATTTTGTTAAAAAAATAGTCCAAACACATCTGAACCAAATACAATTTTTTGCACTTTTGATTTAATCTAATTTAGTTTATGATTTATTATTGAATTGTTTCAGTTTTAAACACTCCTAATTCCTACCATGGTAATCCTGAAAAATTCTTGAAGAATTTTCTTCAAGAATTTTGAGGGAATGATAATATAGAATTTATAGAAAATGAAGTAGAGAAAAATAGATAAATTTTTTAATCTTCGAAGAAAATGCTGAATTAGTATTTATTATTAATATATTTTAAATTTTAAAATTATTATAACAAGTAATAATAATATGAGCAAGGACAACTGCACGGTGGATCATATACAATCTCATAACAATCTTAGAAATCCATTCACAACCAATCAATTTCCAAACACATCTCCACGTGTCATGCTCCATAGCTATCCTACGAACTCTCCATAATACAAAAACATCCTCAACACTTATCCAAACATCCTCAGCACCACCATGTTCCAAGCTGTAAGAACCATAGCTCTACACTCACCCTCACTATGCACAGTCGCTTCAGATAAACCATCACCACAATCTCCTTCATTAATTTCCAAACCAAACACAACCCATTTAACACCCAAACCCAAAAGCCTCCTCCAAAACCACCCACTTTACACACAAACTCATGAAAAACTCTCCCTTCAATTCAAAGAAAAAATCTTATGTCTTGAAGTAATGGGCATTGATTCAGGTAAAGCACTTTCCCAAAACCCTAACCTTCACACAGCTTCCTTAGAATCCATTCATTCCATTATCTCCTTCCTTGTCTCCCAAGGAATCCAACATAAAGACCTTCCAAGAATCTTTGGCATGTGTCCAAAGATTCTCACTTCAAGCATCGAAACTGATCTCATCCCAGTTTTTGATTTTCTTGTCCATGAACTTAAAGTGCCTGATCATAACTTTAGAAAAGTTGTGAAAAAGTGTCCAAGATTGCTTACTTCTAGTGTGGTGGATCAGCTTAAACCAGCTTTGTGTTATTTAAAGAGATTAGGGTTAAGGGATTTAGAGGCTTTGGCTTATCAAGATTCTGTTCTTTTGGTTTCCAATGTTGAAAGGACACTTATTCCTAAGCTTAAGCATTTGGAGAGTATGGGATTTACTAAAGAAGAGACTAGGTTTATGGTTTTGAGGTGTCCTCCATTGTTGACTTTTAGTATTGAGAATAATTTTCAGCCAAAGTTTGAGTATTTTTCTGTGGAAATGGGAGGGAAGTTGGAGGAGTTGAAAGGGTTTCCTCAGTATTTCTCTTTTAGTTTGGAGAATAGGATCAAAGTTAGACACATGGAGGTTGTTGACAGTGGAGTCAATTTGCCTTTGTCATTGATGCTTAAAAGTACTGATGATGAGTTTAGGGAGTTGATAAAGAAAGGGAATGGAGGTGGATGATTATTGTATTAGGAGCATTATGATGAATATATATGTATTTGTCTGTGTGAATCAATAAATTTGACAAATTGTTTATATGTTATGTATGTGTTTTCTAGTTCCTTTTTTTTTACTGATTCCTTACATGACATAACTAATGCTGTCATAAGTTGTAGCTAATGTAATTCAACTGAAGTTGTGCCAGCCACATTTAGTGGAGATTCTATGTAATATTAAGGATTGTGAGGCTGCTGTGATTTAGAATCATGAACTCATTGTTGGGATTAATATTATCAATCAGAAAATGATCAAAATGTAAATGACTGCAATAGATGAGGATGGCATCAAAATGAAATAGTAGTGTTCAATTAAATAGCAGAAAAACTGATCTCTTGGCTCCATGTTATCATACACAAGGCAAATACAAGAAATCAAATTACTTTCTCTTGAATACTACTTAATAGACAATAGTTACAAAAGCGTTAACAACTTATGATACAAACAGAAGGAAAAAAAACAGTAGAGCTGCTGCATCATACAACTATTTGTACAAAAGGAATTGCGGTTTTGAAAACTAATATATTTGCTGCATGGAAACCAACATTTCAATTATTCTGAATGCCTGGGGTTAGGTCTCATCCCAAGCTTTAAACCAAAACTGAGTTATCCGGCTTTACGAGTGATTTTCTGTTTAGAAGGAAAATTCTTCAGAAATAAATGCTGTCCATGCATCCTGGTACAAAACAGAAAATATGAACTTTCACTTTGATCCTTAGTCTTATCAATCAATATCTATCTACTACAATCTATAGAAGTTGAAGCTTGAGCCATACAGAAGCTGAAATTTAGTGGTTAATTTGTAGGGATCATACCTGAAGAATGGAGAAAGCCTTATCTGCTATGTACTTCTGTAAGAGAGTTGCTCCTCTTTGCTGAAGTTTGTCGGGGTGGAGGCATAATCTTGCTTTCTGATAGGCTTTCTTCACTTGTGAGCTTTCTATTAGGCTCATATAAGTAGCAGGAGACCAACCACTCTCAGGCCACAGAATCTGTAAAATGAAAACATACAATGATACAACCATGTCAATTCTCATGGTAACTGCATTCATCAAAGTGGTATAAAATTACAAAAACACTTGAATAAGTTGTCAAGGATAATAGGTCAACAAAAAATAAAGCCGCATTACATGATGTAGTGTCGAAAGCAGTTCCCTGATGTCGGTCTCCTTGTCAGATGACCACATTCTTATATCTCCGTCTAACTTCTCTGTTTCTGTCTGTTCCTTCTACAGAAGCACAAATTGTTTACTACTTTTACAAATAACCATACATCATGCATATTCGAATAAAACTTTTAGTACCATTTCTTTTAACGAACATATCTACTAAAATCAAATGCGTCTAATCCTAACCTAATAAAATGTATTACCTCTGGAGATTCGACCATTACAATTCCATCTTGGTATTCACCTGCACAAGGCCTTCCTGCATTAGATGATCAGAGGTAAGTATGAAATGCTGCATTTGTCTGTTTCAAAAAATCTATTCTGCATTAAATATGTATGAAGCATTTTTCTATTTGTATGATTACAACAATCACCTTCCATTCCAGTATTTTTCTCATCGCCGTCATCTCTCAAACCTGATTCTTCATTAGTTCGTGAATGAAACTTTTCTTTCGCCCATGCAATCGCATCATCAATGGCTTCGGTTCCACAATTTTCCTCTCTAAAACTAGAGTTAATCTCTATAACATAGGAGCTCATAACTTCATCGTCATCCTCCTCCTCCTCATCATGGTCAATAACTAGTTCCGGAAGTACGTGATCATAAACCGAAAATTTTGACTCCGGTTCTTGACAAACTCCAGAGACAGCGGAAAATGGGGGACTGAGTTCCCAATCATATGTGGATAGTTTGATGCTTTGATATGAATTGGATTCAGCACTAATTGTTTCCGGGGATGTGACTCTTCTTGAGTACCCATTATTTTGACATTGGATCTCAAATGATAGACCATTACATGGAAAAAGTGGCCTCTTTTGTTTAATTGGATGTTCCTCATGTGTTACACTTGATGAGTTCCATTTATATGGGACTTTGATTGGCCTGTAACAATCATTATAATTAGGAAAAAAAGAAGTATATTCACATCAAAAACTAGCTATAAATTGATTGAATAAAGTTTAAGTGAGTTGGATTATCATGATTCTTCACTCTATAGTTGTAGCACTGACACTTCTGAAAAAAAAATGTGTCAGTGTCTGAAATCGATATCAACATTTATCATTACATTTAATTTTTAAAAGTATTACTGATGTCGGTCTGTCATTGTCAGCGTCGTGTTTTCGATGTTCGTGTTTCATAGATTCTACGTGCTCAGAGCAAAGAGTTGAATCCACAGTTTTTCAGAGAGTATGAGTCAACTCTTTAGTAACGGAGTCCACTTTCATTGACTACATAGCTCTAAATCCTCTAAAGGTTATCACTTATATCACAAAGGGCATATCTGTCAATTCCTAACATAATAGACTGAATCACAAACAGTAAGTTGGTTAGGATTTCAGTTTCAGTACCTGAGCTTTGAAGCAAAGGCTGATAGTGCCACGTCATCACTGATCTCTGGCCGGAGAGGACTCAGCTCCTCAGAACTAAGAGCCGATGAAGAATTGGACTTTGATTTTGCATTGGACTGTGACCCTGACCGTTCTCTTGATCTCCGGTCATCGTCCGACCCGAAAATATCTCCATAAAACGCGTCATCTTGCGCTGGGATCCTAAACACCGGCAAGCTCCGGCCTTCCTTGGCCGGTGCCGGCGGCATGAACACCGGCTGCTTGTAAATTTCCTCGTAGAAAGAACCTGACCTGGAGAATTTGTGTGTGAGAAGGCTTCTAGGTGGTCCTCCGAAGACGTCGGCGAAGTCGGCGGCGTCCAAGGTTTCAGTTTCGGAGACGCCGGTGTTGGAGAAGATGGACCGTGTTCGTGAAGATGATCGGTGTTCCATTGATCGCCGGCGAGGAAGTGCAGACGTTGATCCCATTGGAGTTCTCCATGACTCGTCCATTTCCCGGTGAGGTTATTCTGTCTACTGACCGGAATATTCACCGGCAAGAAGAAAGTATAGCATGTGTTTATATATAAAGTTGAAGAACCTAAAGAATACACTAAAACAAAATTTAAAAGAGAAAGTGATTCGTGAAAAAAGCCATTGATTGCCTTTTACTCTTTAATTATTAAATTAAATGAAAACATTTTTTTTTTATTAGCATAGCAAGCTTGCTCTTTCATAATTATACATATCCATCCTATCCCTTTGGTTCAAAGAAAGTGGGAGTAATGAAGGATTTTAATGATTGATAAAAGAAGGAAGAAAATATTGAAAGTATTTCAATTAAATATGTATTGATTTTCAAGATGAGAGAGGGAGAGGAGAATTTTAATTAAATATATTTAATTTATAAAAGTAGGAATCAATTTTAAAAGAAAAAATTATCTTTAAAATTTCAAAACACATATTAGTAATTTAATATATTATTTTTTCAAGTACCTTTTCTTTTTTCTTAGAGTTCAAAATAAAACCTTATAAAACATCTGAAAATAAACAATAAATTGACCTATCTATTAATAGTAATTTTTTAATTTTAAGAATATATATATATTCTAGGTTGGTCAGAAAACCAAATAGTTGTGATGCAGAGAAGACATTATTCTACTAAGTCACTTGTAGGATATGAGTGTAATCTTATATCAGAGCGCGGGGGATTTGGATTCAGGATCCATACTCCTTGCATCATGCGTTTGAAGATGTGCGGGTTGTTATAATCGCCCCACTATATTTAAAGGAAGCACGTTATTTTTCAAGTACACAATTAATTTCAAATTTCATTCGCTCATCTTACTCACATACTGACTTGAGTGTTGGAGTGTTGACCTCATTCACTCATCTTACTCACTGACTTGAGTGTTGGAGTGTTGACCTCATTCACTCATCTTACTCACATACTAACTTGAGTGTTAGAGTGACAACCTTCCAAGCCAACCTCTCTCTCATTGCATTGGAAACTCAAGTCCACTGTTGCATATTGCAACCTCTAATCTCTCATCAATTCTGGTTCCCTAATGAAAGTTGCATTTGAAAATCGACATCTAATTCTTGTGTTTTCCACGATTAAATACTCATCTCTTGAATCACCGAATCGAAGTATCTCAACCTAGAAAATTGATTTTCCCGATATCAAACCATGGATCCTTTATATTCTATATTCTCCAGTAGCATATCAACTTTAACTCTCAACTTTCTAAATCTCTAACCTCCAGATCTTCCTACAATGGCAGGTTCTAGAGCCACTCGCTCTGCTGCTTTACGCGAAGCAACTTTTGTTGCTCAAGCTACTAGAGATCCACTACCTCCTCCTTAAAATGGTGCAACTTAAGTCACCGTGAACATTCCATTACATTTGGGTCTCATTCAACCTCCTTCGTTCGTAGGATCTATTTCGCAGTTCCAACAAGGTGAACCTTCGTTCAGACTTCTAGCACCGCCTGCAGTATCAAGATCGGAGACACTTCCTGAATTCTAGTTATTAGAAGCCAATCCCAAAGTACGAGGCATGAACAGATTGTTGAACACCATGTATAACATAGTTCTAAGCAAAACACGCAAACAATAAAAGAAAGGTTGCTCCGTCTTGAAGAAATCCTACACAATGTGAATCCAAAAGGCAACACAGTGCAGGAAGTCTCCTTTAAAAGATGTTGAACAATCATCTTTGAGTCGACTGCATCTCGCCTGAATGTGGCTCTGAAATCTCTGGATCATTAATAGAGTAAGAGACATCAAACTCATTTTCACAGTCTTGGAGGAGGTCGAGGTAGTCATGTTTCCATTGAGGAACAAGAAAAGAAACTATCGATGAAGAACCAATGAAAACATCCTTTTTATGCCCACGTCCTTTATAGCCAGATGCCAAAATATCTTGAGAAATCTATGAAGCTGAAAGAGTATGATGGAAAAGGAGATCCCGACAAACACGTGCAACATAATGATGACCGTTTGAATTACTACAACTCCTATGAGGCAGCAAAATGCTAGCTATTTGTACTAACATTAACAGTGTCACTTAGGCTTTGGTTTAGAGCTCTACTAGACGAGAGCATTGATTTATGGACCTATTTATACGAGAACTTCATCGCTTGTTTCATGGCTCAAAAAAGGCAAACGTTGACAATAGGTCCCCCTAGTGAGATCACGTTGGGGAAAGAAGAAAAGTTTACGATCATACATCAATTGTTTCATACAAGTGGTTGTGGAAGTGAGAGGTTATGACGAGAGGCTCAAGTGTTGGATATTTGAGAACGGTTTGTAGCAAGATAGTTCCTTCAGGGAAAAATTGAGGTGCATGGAGACCCATAGTCCTAAAGAGCTAAATAGAGAACAACCCTTCATTAACCTTGAGGAAAAACTTATCGCTTAGGCTGATAGCTAGGCAACAACAACTTTTTGACAAAAGTGGCCAACTGTTTCTTCGGATAAAGCTCATATTGGAATAAATATTTTTACTTGTAAATCTATGATCCATTTCTCGTCAGGAAATGACCTTGGTTCTAATACTTATGAAATAAACGAGTACACATGTTCTCCATTTTGTTTCCTATGATGCATATTGGTGCATGAGCCTCTTTATTGAGATGAGCAACCAAGAAGAATCGAATTTTGAAATGTTTCATGCTATCGAAAAACACTTTGAAATAATGGGTAACCTACACCAATGTGATCAAGCCATCACCTTGTGCATGGTTTGTTGAAATATATTCCACTCTTAATAGATGGAAGAAATAAAAAGTGTTTTCCTCCAAGATAATCAAACCAATACTTGAATACTTTGATGTAAGCCCAATTCACAAGGCTCAGCTGCGATGGAGCAATCATCAAGTTGTTAAAAACTTCTATTTTGAAATTGTTGAAGGGAAAAGGGATACCCAAGATCGAAAAATGCACTCATGGAAAGGAATTGTGCATCTGACATACTCGCTACAAATCATTTTATCCTCAGGGGCCTTTACACCCTAGTCTGAAGAAGGACCCACGTCAAGGAACACCCTCTTAAGACTACCTTCACAGGAAAACTTAGAGGAAGTTGTCAAAATAACATGATCCACTTAAGAAGAAGAAGCATATTTTTATGATTTTTGACTCATAATAGATAACACTTCTTTCGGCTACAAAAAAATGGTATATTGTGGAAATACATATGACGAAAAGCAAAGGTAACGTCTTAAGAAACTGTAGAACTGACTCTTCATAGATCATGTTGTGACATACCAAAAGAAAGATAATAAGCACTATCAATGTCCCATATCACCTCAAAAAACACTCAAATATTTTAGTTTTCAAAGATCATTATGATAGAACCTTCGAAAAGACATTTGTAGAATAGGGTGCATTTAAGACGCGTATTTCCAATGACATCAATGCCACCTCTTGGATTTTCATTAAAGTCAGGATGTAGCCTGCACAAAAGGACAAATATGACAAAAACCTTCGCACTTTAAAGCTAAGGCAAAGATTTATGGGGAAGTTGCTCTTGGCCAGTCAAAAGACTCAACAGTCGCGGCCTAAGAAGACAATAATCTACCAAGTCACACGTAGGGTATGAGTGTTATCCAAGATCAAAGCATACGGGATTTGGATCTAGATCCATCCAACGACTTTCCACATACTACATCTGAAGATTAGCAGGTTGTTATAAACGTCCCATTATATAAAAGTGAAGTGCACCATTTTTCTGGTACACAATTAAAATTCAAACTTAATTCATGCATCTTACTCATATACTGATTTGAGCGTTGAAGTGTTAACCTTACAGGTCAGTTCCTCTCTCACTGCATCGAAAACTCAAGTCCGTCGTTGCATCTTGCAACTTTCAATCTCTGATCAATTCAAGTTTCCTAATATATATATATATAGTCAGGATCCATTAACATCAGATGTAAGTGTAAAAGGCTTACACCAAATCTAAGTCGTTGATAGGAATAAGTCAAACGGTCTTAAAAGTCAGTGTTTTAAAAACTGGACCGAACCGGCCGGTAGTGTAACGCCCCGATTCCGATTTTTCCCATTTTGTTGAGTCTTTTATTTTAATTGAGTGATAAATTATTTTATCTGTGAAATTGGTGTGTTAATATGCTATGTTGACATGTTATGATATTTTTACCGTTTTTGAGAGTTTTTGGGAAAATTAGAATGGAGGGTATTTTAGACATTTCTCAATTAATGATAAGTTAGAAATTTAGTGGAAATAGAATTGTGTGAGAAAATGAATTAATGGAATTTGAGTAGAAAATAAGAAATAGAAAAGAAAAAAAAGAGATAAGAAGAGGAAATAGGAGAGAAAGAGAAAGAAAAGAAAAATAGAGAGAAAAAGGAGAGAAAGAAAGAGGAAGAGGAGAAAAAGAGAAGGAAAAGAGGGAAAAGCTAGGAAATCTTCAAAACAACTTCTAGGAATCGATTAATCCAGGTAAGGGTGTGAAATCTTATTATCTTATCAATGTATATCATTATGTATGATTGTGTTGTTGTTGTTGTTGATTTTTATGAGTTTTGGTATAAACCCATTGTGTAGAAAATGGTAGAAATTGATTTAATCGTGTTAGTAATGATGTTTTTGTGTACCTTGTTGTTGATACACGAATGATACATGTTGTACATCAAATTGGTATTTTTTTTTAGTTTAGATGATGAATTTGGGTGTGGTTGGATGAAAAACGCAGAACCAAGTTCTGCAGAATTTTTCTGCATTTGCCTTGGCCGTACGCGTATGGGGCATGTGCATACGCGTATGAGCCTAGGCGTTACGCGTATCATTGGATTGTTTTGGGCCATTACGCGTATGGAATGTGACTTTTCCCGGCCATCTGGTGATACGCGTACGATCTTGGGCATTACGCGTACGGACTTTTAAACGTGAATTTTGGGGGAAAAATGACTTATGCCCATACGCGTAGGGGTCCTGGAAATACGCGTATGGGAATGGCGAGGAATCAGGGCTGTACGCGTATGAGAATGGTGATACGCGTATGGTCAGGCCAATTGTAAAAATGGGACTTTTCAAATATCGTTTTCGTTTTTCTTTCGTAACTTTTGGTCCGCTTATCCGATTTTTACATTCTTGGTATCGTTGTGAAGCTATTGAGCTGTACTTTATTATTATGATGATTTAGAAATTTTTAGCCGATTTAATTATGTCGGAAAGTCAGGAATAGTGTTATTTAGCGACTTTTACCGTTTGAATGTGTGTTTTGGATGTGAATCATACAATAGTGCATTGAGGTGAATGTATATAGATTGTATGTGATAGTATGAGATGAATGCATGAATATATTGTGAATATGTTTGCATTTCAAGAATGTCTTGATTCATTTTGCATGTGAAGCATAATGATGTGCATTCTTGTGTTGTGTGATTCTAATGAGAATCCGTTGTAACGTCGTGTGCCTATGTGAGGTGTGAGCGATGATTACAAACGATTGTGTGCCCATGTGGGGTGTGAGCAATCGGATTGTGTGCCTATGTGAGGTGTGAGCAATCCATAAACATTGTGTGCCCATGTGGGGTGTGAGCAATGGGTGAACATCGTAGGCCCGACGGGGAGTTACATTGGTAACGAGCGATGGTTCCAATAAGTTCCTGAGTGAACTTGAGATGATTGAGTCGGTACCGCATTGCATTTGCATAAAGTCGTGAGTCGGTCTCTATGATTTGCATTTATCATCTTTGTAACTGTGAATTGATGAATAAACATAAATATGTATGTTTTTGTGGATTGATAAGGATTGTGAAAGTATGCATGATGAATATGCTTGGCTTTGTATATATATACATTGTAATGTATATGAGTGAATTGTGATGAATTGTGGTGAGAATGTGGAATATGTGTATTTTTATGCTAAGATATATAATTTTATGCATTGTTATTATGATAATATTTCTCACCCTTCTGCTGTTTTATGATGCTCTATGAGGCATTACAGAGTAGGTATGCTGGGGGTCTTTTTGTGAAGCGTGTCTTCATTCTTTTGGTCGGTCGGCTCTGATATGTAGCATCGGGTAGCTAGGATGTATATGATTCTTTTGTGATACATTTGTACATGTATCTTGTTGATGAATGTTTATGTAAACATGAATTATGTTGGTGGATAATACGTGATGGTATATATATGTTATATGTTATTCAATGTTTAGATTTTCCGCTTTTATTCTAAATATTGAGATGTGGGTGTAAGGACTAAGTTCCTCTGTTGCAAAGTTGCCCCACTGTTGCATATCAATGTTGAGCAGGTGTTGAATGTTTTAATTTCATGTATAATGTGACATACCTCTTTTATACTGTGTTTATAATTATACTCTGACGAAATTTTAAATATGTGCCTAAATGATTATGTGATTATTTGGGGGTATAGAAAGGGGGTGTTACATTAAGTGGTATCAGAGCCAGTGTTGAGTCAGTTGTGTCCGTCTTATTGTTGTGTTGGTTGAACTGTTGTTTAACCTTGTTGTCATTTTTGGGAATGATCAGAATATGGCTGGTAGAAACGACAATGCGATGGCTGCTGCTTTGGAAGCAATGGCTAGGGCGGTGCAAGGTGCGCCGAACGTGAATGCTAATGACGAGTTCAGGAAGAATCAACCACCGGTCTTTGATCCTGATGGAGCTCAAATTTGGTTGAAAGAGATTGAAAGGATCTTCAGAGTCATGGGCTGTGCGGAGGAGAATAAGGTGAGGCTTGGGTCTCACATGCTGAAGGAAGAAGCCGACGATTGGTGAGTCGGTATGCGTCAAGTTCTTGAGGTGGATGATGAAGAGATAACTTGGAATTTATTTCGTACCGAGTTCTTGAGGAAGTATTACCCTGAAAGTGTGAAAGGGAAGAAGGAGATGGAGTTCCTCGAACTGAAACAAGGTAGTATGTCTGTGGTGGACTATACTGCTAAGTTTGTGGAGTTGGTTCAATTCCATCCTCACTATGCGGCAATTACTGCTGAGTTCTCAAAGTGTATTAAATATGAGAATGGTTTACGTCCCGAGATTAAACAAGCTATGGGATATCAAAGGATAAGAAGGTTTACGAATTTGACGGAATGTTGTAGAATCTTCGAGGAAGATAGCAAGGCTCGTTCTACACATTACAAAAGTTTGAATGAGAGGAAGGGAAAGCAACAAGCTAGAAGTGGACCTTATGTGACACCCGTTGATAAGGGCAGGCATAGGGGAAACTTTGATAAGAGATCTGGATGAGGAGGTTCCGGTTCCGTTAAGTGTTACAAGTGTGGTGAAATGGGTCATAAATCATTTGAGTGTGGGAAGAGCGTGGTGAAATGTTCTAACTGTGGAGGCCTTGGGCATGCTACTACCGAATGTAGGAGGAATGTAGTGAAGTGCTATAATTATGGAGAAGTGGGTCACATTAGTACTAAGTGTACTAAGTCGAAACAAGCTTAAGCGGGCGGAAAGGTGTTTGCATTAGCGGGGACGGACACTACTAGTGCAGTCCGTTTGATTAAAGGTACATGCTTTATTAATAGTACGCCTTTAGTTGCTATTATTGATACGGGAGCGACTCATTCATTCATTTCTCATGAGTGCGCTAAGCGTTTGAATTTGTTTATGACTTCTTGGAGTGGTGAGATGGTTATTGAGACTCTTGCTTCAGGGTCGGTAACTACGTCTTTGGTGTGTGTAAGTTGTCCTTTGACCATGTATGGTAAAGACTTCATTATGGATTTAGTGTGTTTTCCGTTGGAGGGATTGGACGTAATCTTGGGTATGAACTGGTTGCAATTTAATCGAGTTCATATAGATTGCTATCACAAGTTAGTAAGGTTTCCTTCTTTGGAAGATGATGAAGATGAGAGTTTCCTATCCACTAAAGAGTTGAAGAAACTTATAGCGGACGAAGCTCAATTGTTCGGTTTATTTGCATCATTGTCGGTGGAGAGTAAAGTTGAGCTCGATGTGTTCCCAGTGGTGTGTGATTTTCCAGAAGTGTTTCCGGAGGATATTACGGATGTACCGCCGGAAAGAGAAGTTGAGTTTTCTATTGATCTAGTTTCGGGTACTAGACCGGTTTCGATGGCACCGTATCGTATGTCGGCATCGGAGTTGGTAGAATTGAAGAAGCAATTGAATGACTTGTTGGACAAGAGATTTGTAAGACCAAGTGTTTCTCCTTGGGGTGCTCCGGTATTGTTGGTAAAGAAGAAGGATGGGAGTATGCGGTATGCATTGATTATCGACAATTGAACAAGGTGACAATTAAGAACAAGTATCCGCTTCCAAGGATCGATGATTTGATGGACCAATTGGTTGATGCGCGTGTTTTTAGAAAGATTGATTTGAGATCGGGATATCACCAGATTCGTGTGAAAGAAGACGATATTCAAAAGACAACATTTAGGACACGGTATGGCCATTACGAATATTCCGTGATGCCATTCGGGGTTTCTAATGCGCCGGGTGTGTTTATGGAATACATGAATCGTATTTTTCATGAACAGTTAGATCGTTTTTTGGTTGTGTTCATCGACGATATTTTGATTTACTCTAAGTCTCAAGAGGAGCATGAAGAGCATTTGAGGATTGTGTTACAAATTTTGAAAGAGAAACAATTGTATGCTAAGTTGTCGAAATGTGAATTTTGGTTGTCGGAAGTAAGTTTTCTTGGACATGTTATTTCCGGTAGTGGTATTAGTGTTGATCCATCCAAGATTGATGTGGTGATGCAATGGGAGGCTCCTAGATCGGTTACGGAGATTCGAAGCTTTTTAGGCTTGGCGAGTTATTATCGGAGGTTTATTGAGGGATTTTCGAAGTTGGCACTTCCGTTAACGCAATTGATTTGTAAAGGAAAGGCTTTCATTTGGGATATTCATTGTGAAGAGAGTTTCAATGAGCTAAAAAGAAGGTTGACAACGGCTCCGATCTTGATTTTGCCAAATCCGACGGAACCATTTATTGTGTATTGTGATGCTTCATTGATTGGTTTAGGTGGTGTTTTGATGCAAGATGGAAAAGTTGTGGCTTATGCTTCAAGACAATTGAGAGTGCATGAAAAGAATTATCCTACACATGACTTGGAGTTAGCGGCCGTGGTGTTTGTTTTGAAAATTTGGAGGCACTATCTTTATGGTGCAAGATTTGAAGTTTTTAGTGATCACAAGAGCTTGAAATATTTATTTGATAAAAAAGAATTGAACATGAGATAAAGAAGGTGGTTAGAGCTTTTGAAGGATTATGATTTTGGTTTGAATTACCATCCGGGTAAGGCAAACGTGGTGGCCGATGCTTTGAGTCGAAAGTCGTTACATATGTCCGCATTGATGATGAGAGAATGGGAACTTTTGGAGAATTTTAGAGACTTGAGTTTTGTTTGTGAAATGACGCCGAGAAGTGTGAGACTTGGTATGCTACATGTTACGAATGATTTTCTTGCAACCGTATGTGAAAAGCAAAAGTTGGATTTGAAGTTCGTCGATTTGATGATGAATGAGAACGAGGATTTCAAGGTTGATAATTTTGGAGTTTTGAGATTTCGTGGTCGTATTTGTATTCCCGATGATGCGGAGTTGAAAAAGATGATATTGGAAGAAGGACACCGAAGTAGCTTAAGTATTCATCCAGGAGCGAATAAAATGTATCAAGATTTGAAGAAAATCTTTTGGTGGTCCGGATTAAAGAGGGATGTGGCTCGATTTGTGTATGCGTGCTTAACTTGTCAAAAGTCTAAGGTGGAACATCAAAAGCCTAGTGGATTGATGCAACCGTTGGACATTCCGGAGTGGAAATGGGATAGTATATCGATGGATTTTGTTACGGGATTGCCGAATACGCAAGGAGGTCATAATGTTATTTGGGTTATCGTTGATAGGCTTACTAAATCTGCTCACTTCATTCCAATTGATATTAGTTATCCTTTGGAGAAGTTAGCCGAGATTTATGATCTTGTGGTTGTGAAGTTACATGGAGTTCCTAAGAGTATTGTATCGGATAGAGATCCTAGATTCACTTCGAGGTTTTGGGAGAGTTTACAAAAGGCTTTGGGTTCTAAGCTAAGATTGAGTTCAGCTTATCATCCGCAAACGGATGGTCAAACCGAGAGGACAATTCAATCGTTGGAGGATTTATTGCGTGCTTGTGTGCTCGAGCAAGGTGGTGCTTGGGATAGTTATTTGCCGTTGATTGAGTTCACCTACAATAATAGTTTTCATTCAAGTATAAGTATGGCACCATTTGAGGCTTTGTATGGTCGGAGATGTCGAACACCTTTGTGTTGGCATGAAACCGGTGAGAGGACGATAGTTGGACCAGATATGGTACAACAAACGACGGAGAAAGTGAAGTTTATTCGTGAGAAGATGAAAGCTTCTCAAAGTAGACAAAAGAGCTATCATGACAAGAGAAGGAAAGATCTTGAGTTTCAAGAAGGCGACCATGTGTTTTTGAGAGTTACGCCGGTTACGGGTGTGGGTCGTGCTTTGAAGTCGAAGAAGTTGACTTCTCGTTTTATTGGTCCGTATCAGATTTCTGCACGAGTTGGTGTTGTGGCTTACCGTGTGGCGTTGCCTCCGAATCTTTCGAATTTGCATAATGTATTCCATGTTTCGCAACTTCGGAAGTATGTTCCGGATCCGTCACATGTTATTCCTATGGACGAGGTTAAAGTGAGAGATAACCTTACGGTTGAAGCTTTACCGATTAGGATTTTGGACCGTGAAGTTAAGAAGCTAAGAGGCAAGGATATTGCGCTTGTGGAAATAGCGTGGGGAGGCGCTGCGGAAGGCAATATGACTTGGGAGCTAGAGAGTAGGATGCGAGAGTCGTATCCGGCGTTGTTTGAATCAGGTAATATTTTCGAGGACGAAAATTTCTAAAGTGGGGGAGAGTTGTAACGCCCCGATTCTGATTTTTCCCATTTTGTTGAGTCTTTTATTTAAATTGAGTGATAAATTATTTTATCTGTGAAATTGGTGTGTTAATATGCTATGTTGACATGTTATGATATTTTTACCGTTTTTGAGAGTTTTCGGGAAAATTAGAATGGAGGGTATTTTAGACATTTCTCAATTAATGATAAGTTAGAAATTTAGTGGAAATAGAATTGTGTGAGAAAATGAATTAATGGAATTTGAGTAGAAAATAAGAAATAGAAAAGAAAAAAAAGAGATAAGAAGAGGAAATAGGAGAGAAAGAGAAAGAAAAGAAAAATAGAGAGAAAAAGGAGAGAAAGAAAGAGGAAGAGGAGAAAAAGAGAAGGAAAAGAGGGAAAAGCTAGGAAATATTCAAAACAACTTCTAGGAATCGATTAATCCGGGTAAGGGTGTGAAATCTTATTATCTTATCAATGTATATCATTATGTATGATTGTGTTGTTGTTGTTGTTGATTTTTATGAGTTGTGGTATAAACCCATTGTGTAGAAAATGGTAGAAATTGATTTAATCGTGTTAGTAATGATGTTTTCGTGTCCCTTGTTGTTGATACACGAATGATACATGTTGTTGTACATCAAATTGGTATTTTTTTTTTAGTTTAGATGATGAATTTGGGTGTGGTTGGATGAAAAACGCAGAACCAAGTTCTCCATAATTTTTCTGCATTTGCCCTGGTCGTACGCGTATGGGGCATGTACATACGCGTATGAGCCTAGGCGTTACGCGTATCATTGGCTTGTTTTGGGCCATTACGCGTATGGAATGTGACTTTTCCCGGCCATCTGGTGATACGCGTACGATCTTGGGCATTACGCGTACGGACTTTTAAACGTGAATTTTGGGGGGAAAATGACTTCTGCCCATACGCGTAGGGGTCCTGGCAATACGTGTATGGGAATGGCGAGGAATCAGGGCTGTACGCGTATGAGAATGGTGATACGCGTATGGTCAGGCCAATTGTAAAAATGGGACTTTTCAAATATCGTTTTCGTTTTCCTTTCGTAACTTTTGGTCCGCTTATCCGATTTTTACATTCTTGGTATCGTTGTGAAGCTATTGAGCTGTACTTTATTATTATGATGATTTAGAAATTTTTAGCCGATTTAATTATGTCGGAAAGTCAGGAATAGTGTTATTTAGCGACTTTTACCGTTTGAATGTGTGTTTTGGATGTGAATCATACAATAGTGCATTGAGGTGAATGTATATAGATTGTATGTGATAGTATGAGATGAATGCATGAATATATTGTGAATATGTTTGCATTTCAAGAATGTCTTGATTCATTTTGCATGTGAAGCATAATGATGTGCATTCTTGTGTTGTGTGATTCTAATGAGAATCCGTTGTAACGTCGTGTGCCTATGTGAGGTGTGAGCGATGATTACAAACGATTGTGTGCCCATGTGGGGTGTGAGCAATCGGATTGTGTGCCTATGTGAGGTGTGAGCAATCCATAAACATTGTGTGCCCATGTGGGGTGTGAGCAATGGGTGAACATCGTAGGCCCGACGGGGAGTTACATTGGTAACGAGCGATGGTTCCAATAAGTTCCTGAGTGAACTTGAGATGATTGAGTCGGTACCGCATTGCATTTGCATAGAGTCGTGAGTCGGTCTCTATGATTTGCATTTATCATCTTTGTAACTGTGAATTAATGAATAAACATAAATATGTATGTTTATGTGGATTGATAAGGATTGTGAAAGTATGCATGATGAATATGCTTGGCTTTGTATATATATACATTGTAATGTATATGAGTGAATTGTGATGAATTGTGGTGAGAATGTGGAATATGTGTATTTTTATGCTAAGATATATAATTTTATGCATTGTTATTATGATAATATTTCTCACCCTTCTGCTGTTTTATGATGCTCTATGAGGCATTGCAGAGTAGGTATGCTGGGGGTCTTTTTGTGAAGCGTGTCTTCATTCTTTTGGTCGGTCGGCTCTGATATGTAGCACCGGGTAGCTAGGATGTATATGATTCTTTTGTGATACATTTGTACATGTATCTTGTTGATGAATGTTTATGTAAACATGAATTATGTTGGTGGATAATACGTGATGGTATATATATGTTATATGTTATTCAATGTTTAGATTTTCCGCTTTTATTCTAAATATTGAGATGTGGGTGTAAGGACTAAGTTCCTCTGTTGCAAAGTTGCCCCACTGTTGCATATCAATGTTGAGCAGGTGTTGAATGTTTTAATTTCATGTATAATGTGACATACCTCTTTTATACTGTGTTTATAATTATACTCTGACGAAATTTTAAATATGTGCCTAAATGATTATGTGATTATTTGGGGGTATAGAAAGGGGGTGTTACAGGTAGGACCGGTCAAATCGGGAACCAGAGAGGTCGTCAGTCTGGTTTGATTGCTGGATTAAATATGCTATTGAACCAGTGGAAACCGGCCAGAACCGGGCAAAACCGCTAAAAATCGGTGAACCGGCAGTTTAAATGCATTTTTTTTCTTCATAATAACGTTGTCGTTTTGATAATTTAGTTTTTTAAAATAAAATTAAAATATAAGTAGACTTTATTCAAAACTCATTTGAAACAATTTTTCTTTGTTTGTAATCAGATATTTGGGTTTGTATTTTGTACTATTTTATCGTTCGTGATGACTAGGTCAAGAGTTTGAATTTAAAGAATGAACTTGTGAAATTATGATATTTTAAAATTTTGTAGGTGTTTTGATATTTTTTAGAGACCGAGTCATCCAGTTTGACCGATTTGTTAAATATATAACTTTTTATATAGACCGATTTATTCAGCCGAGTTATCCGGTTTAATCTGGTTTAGTCATGCGGTTCGACCAGTGTCCCAGTAGTTCGACCAATAAACCAGCGACTCAATATCTTCATCGGTTTGATGACTGATCTGGTTTTTAAAACATTGGTACAAGTAACATATTTTTTAGGAAAAAGAAATGGATATATATATATATATATATAGGGTTCATATCCTATGAGAATGCTATTTTTATGAGAGAACATGAGAATGAATCTGAATCATTAGATTTCAAAATAAATTGTGGAGATTATGTGTGGTTTTTGTTTTTCTCTCTCCTCCATTATTAAAATAAATGATGGAGGAGAGAGAAAAAAAACTGACACATAATCTCCACCATTTATTTTAAAATCTAATGGTTCATATTCATTCTCATGTTCTCACATAAAAATGACATTCTCATATGATACGTTCTCTCTCTCTATATATATATATATAATCATTTACCCTCCTTTAAACAAATAATTTTGGATTACCCCCCTGAAATTTTGGGGTACCCCCCCTAAGCGTATAAAAACCAGGGGGGTAAATAAAAAAAAATATTTTACAAGGGGGTAATTTTTCTACCTGAGGGGCAAAAGACTTAGAATTTTAAAATTTCAGGGGAGTAATCCAAAATTATTTTTTTAAAGGGGGTAAATCAAAAGTCGTCTATATTGCAGGGAATAAATGACTATTAACCATATATATATATATATATATATATATATATATATATATATATATATATATATATAGTAGTGGAATCTACATAAATTTCATCCACTAAAGAAAGGAAGTGTTAAAAAGACAGAGAGTTGAAAAGAGAATGTTGCTACCATTCTTTATAATACAATTGCAAAAATTTATAAAATAAATAAATAAACTATTTATATTAAATATTAAATAATAAATAATAAATAATTATTAGTAAATAATATTGTATTATTAGTTAATAGTAAATAATTACGATACTAAATAATAAATAATTATTATAATTAATAATTGAAATATTAAATATCTGGAATATTAAATTAATGAAATATTTAATAAACTAATTATTTAATAAATTAAAGAATTATTGTAAAAAATTAAATAATTGAAATATTAATAATTGAATTATTAAATAGTTGAAATAATATTAGTATATTATTATATGCATTACAAATATAAACAAGAAGAAGTAAATGGCTTGGTGGAAACTCCTACTTCTTGAAAACAAAAGGTCTTGTGTTCAATACTACATAGGGCCATTTTTTGAAAGATTTTGCATTTCTCATTTAACATCCAATAAACAAAACAACTTATGTGGAATTATTGGAGATTAAAATAAATGAAAAATGATAAAAAACACTTGTCACGTCATGGACGTTAGCCACATCATCATTTTTGTAACGGATGTTTAACGTCAGGGACTAATCGCAAAAAGAAATCAAATGTTAAGGACTTGGACCCAAAAAAAAAGATTCAGGGACCAAAACCAAAAACTCGCCAACTTACAGGGACGAAAACATTATTTAAGCCTTAATTGAATTATTTTGTCTATCTAAATTTAACCTTTTAATATAATAAGGCTTAATTGCAATTTTGGTCCCTCTATTTTCATTTTTTTTTTAGTTTTGATCCCCCAATTTTAAAGTCCGGAATTTTTGTCCTTCTATTTTTAATTTTTTTGAGTTTTGGTCCCCCTATTTTAAAATTCGAAATTTTTATCCCTCCATTTTCATTTTGTTTGAGTTTTGGTCCCCTTATTTTCATTTTTTTTAACTTTTAATCTCCTACTAAATTAGTTCCAAATTGAAAAGGGGGACTAAAATCCAAAACAAAACTTAAAATAGGGGATCAAAACTAAATAAAAATGAAGATAGAGGGCAAAAATTCTGGATTTGAAAATAGAGGGACCAAAACTAAAAAAAACTAAAAATGGAGGGACAAAAATTCTGGATTTTAAAATAGGGGGATCAAAACTCATAAAAAATAAAAATAGAGGGACCAAAATTGCAATTAAGTCTTTCAATAAATATTATAGTTTAAATGAAAACCTAAAAATATATATGTCAATATAATATATTTAATTTTAACAAGTCTCTCGTCAAGAGTGGGAATTTGATTCATTCCCAACGGACACCTGCAAAATTACCCACAATAGGTAGGATAAAAATCCGCAAAAATAGGTATGGGTGCGGGCTCAAGTAATTACCCACAAAAATAAATGGGTACGGGTGCGGGTATGAGCACCTTGGTACCCACCCCGCCCCATACATGCACAATATATATTTATGTATTTTAATTTTAATTTATATGCTTTAATTTATATCTACCATGTAAGAAAATCTTATACCACCAAAAATACTCTTTTACCCTTTGGACACGTGTCAAGTTGTTAACACCACTTTTGTTTTACAACACCTTCCAACTTCTCTCTCTTCTATCTTCTCTCTCTGAACGTATTTTCTCTCTATCTTCTCTCTCTCTTCTACCTTTTACACTTTTCAAATTCACACACACTCTCTCTCGTCCTTTCTCTCCATCTTCTCTCTGTCTCTTTTCTTCTTTTTTCTTCTCCCTATTCTTCTTCTTTCTCCCTCTTTTTCTTCAGATCCTTCTTCTTTTTACTCAGTAACACCTCGCTAACGAAATTCAGACCGAAGCCGATAAAGCTATCGATATCGATCCTACTGATTCGATTTCGTATTTTTACAAAGCTACAAATCCCTTTATCTTTCCATTTCCTATCTGACTTTTTGTTATTGTTCTTTCAGGAAGTACTGAACCGGGTTTCGACGGGTAAGCCAATGTTTTGGTTACTTCAACCATTAAATGTGCTGAAACATAATCTTCTCAAGCAAACCCTAAATACTTATATCATCCAATTGAGAAAGTAAATAACTATTTTTCTGTATTTGCTCAAAGCTGTTAGTTACTCTATGTCAACTACATTGCATTTCATCAGGTTATTCTATTTTTGTTTCTGCATTTGCTCAAAGCTGTTAGTACAAGTAAAGCACACGATGTGTTCGGCAGAATGCCCAAGCAGAGCAATAAACTGAAGATAAGTTATGTGGGTGAGTTTTAGTTTGTGACATGGTTTTGTTTATTGTTTTTGCTTTGCGTGTTGAGTTCGTATCATGCAGGAGGAGAGGGACGTGCTTCCTGCAAACGCATATGCGACGGCTTCTATTCTTGCAAAGGGTGAGGAGACTTTATGTCACTTTTTCACATCCTAACTCATTCCTTTAGCAGGATACCATGATGCCGATCATCTAAGCATCAGATACTCTTTAGTTTGAATGCTGATTTATGTTTTTCTTTGACAAAATGATTGCTTTTACTGGTATTTTAAATATTTGTCCCTATTGTAAAGGTCACTTATTATTTCCTTAAATTGAGATATCTACATCCAATAATGTAGAAAATTTTGATCCAGATATGTGTAGATTCTAAAGGGAATGAAGCGATTTTTCTCAAAATTAAAATTTGGCACCAGTACAAAAAAATCAGGAGCTCAGAGGCAAGCTGTCAATTCCATTTGTCAAGTGTACTATATTTTTTTCTCTTCTAAATCGAGATGTTTCCTTCGAAGATATCCGTATTCATTTAGTGTTTCCTTCAAATATATCAAAATTCATTTAGAATGTTGTCACCTTCTCCCAGGGATCTGCTGTCGACATAATTAAAATTGCAATGCTTAAAATTTACTCTAAAATTGTTACTGGCGTTGATAGCCCGGAGTCAAGTTCTTTAGGCGCAACCAAGATCCACATGCTTAGAGATCGTTGCCGAATTCTGTTACAAGTTAGTTTTAAAGTATTTGTATTCTCTAATTTTTTTAAAACATTTTTCTTTGTTTTAATCATTTAAGTAAATGTTAACTAGGATGAATTATTAGTGCTGGAAGTGGATCCCTCTGTGGTGGAAAAAACTGCAATATTGTTGCAAACTAGCATGGAGAATGCAGTATCACTTCTTAGTTTGTATTCCTTAAACAAATTTAATTATAATGAAGTGAAATATATTGACATTATTGAGATGAACATAACTATAATGAAGTATCACTTCTTGGTTTGTATTGGGATTCTTGAAGCTGTTTTCATGGATGAAGCTCTCTAGTGATGTCGTCGACCATGCAATTTGCACCTGAACTCAGTAGCTATCTTCACATTGGACACTCAAAAGCAGCTCTGTTGAACAAGTATTTTGCTGAGCGATACCAGGGTCAGGTTATTATTAGGGTATTATTCGTTTTGATGATACCAATCTTGCTAAAGAAAGTAATGAATTTGTAGACAACTTAGTGAAAGATATTGATACATTGGGTATCAAATATGAAACAGTTACATATACGTCATATTACTTCCCTGAGTTAATGGAATTGGCTGAAAAATTAATTAGCTAAGGTAAAGCATATGTTGATGACACTCCGCGTGAACAAATGCAAAATGAGAGAATGGATGGCATAGAATCTAAATGCAGAAACCATAGCGTAGAGGAAAATTTGAAATTATGGAAGGAAATGATTTATTTAATACAATATTTAATAGTGTTTATTATTTATTATGTATTGAATATTTTTTAAGATAGATGAATAAATTCATCTATTCACCCGTATTTGCTTCAAATTTTGTTATCAAGTATATTTAATTTTGATATTTTGACTGACTAATAATAATTTTTTATATCGTATAAATTATATTAAATGGGAAAAACCAAACTATTGATTCAAAATGCCAGCTTAATGGGAACATTAACGGAAATTTGAAGTTATTGATAGAAAATTTGAATATTAACAGGAACACGAAATTACTGATCCAAATATTGAATATTAACGAGAATGAATCGGTTACTGGTCAAAAAATTGAATATTAACAGATACATGAAGTTACTGATAAAAATATTGAATATTAACGGGAATTTTAAGTTACTGATAGAAAATTTGAATATTAACGGGAACACGAAGTTACTGATCAAAATATGCTATATTAACGGGAATTTGAAGTTATTGATAGAAAATTTGAATATTAACGGGAACACAAAATTACTTATTAAAATATTGAATATTAACGGGAACATGTAGTTACTGATCAAAATATTGATCAGTAACGGAAGTATGAAGTTACTGATCAAAATATTGAATATTAACGGAAACGTGAAGTTACTGATCAGAATATTGAAAATTAATGGGAACATGCAGTTTTCGATCAAAATATTGAATATTAACGATCAAAATATTGAAAATTAACGGAAACTTGAAGTTTCTGATCAAAATTCTTAGTTGTGCAAAATGAACATAAAGTTGTTGATCAAAATTTTGAACGATTATTTTTTTATTGGTTGTTATGATTTTATTTTTTTTTTAATTTACAACAAATTTTTTATAATTTCGTTTTTTTTTTATATTTCATAACATAACTGATGACGTAATCCGCGGTCCACACCGGAACTCGTGCGAACGCATGAGTCTCCCACTAGTTATTATATAAAAATGTTTATTTATGAATTTTAAAAAGTATGTCAATGTCAAACCATTACGTATTTAATATAAGTCTTTGTTTATTTCAACAATAAATTTTGAAAACTTTTTAATGTTTTTAAAAATTTAAAATGATATGATATTTTATAATTTATTTATTTACTTTTAATAGGGATGTGGTAACAGATATGGTTATGGATACTTACACAATCATAGGACACGTGTACGGGTGTTAACTTTGCCACCTAAACGAGTATAAGCTTTTTTCAAATTACGGATATAGAGATGAGTACTATACTGTCCTGCCACACATTGTTATCCCTTCTCTCATTCCCTTCAAATTTGAGAAGTGTTCTACAATAAATTTAAAATATTTTCCTCTCTCTTTTAAAAATCTCAAACTAAACTTTGTTATTGAGATTGTAAGAAAAAAAAATATTTTATTTTATTTTTAAGAATGGATTTTATAAAAAAAAAAAAGAATATTTATCATTATTAAATGTTTGATGAATTTAAATTAAATTTGAAAATTTTATTAATACCCCCAAAACCCTCTTTCAAAGCAATCTTTAAAATTTGAGTATTTCTTAATACGCCACCCAAGTCTCTTAGGCACCATGTGAAATTTCATTTTTGCCCCCAAATTTCGGATTTGCACATCCGGACGCACCAAATTTTTAAAAAACGCTGATATGTTCCGGATGTGCGCATCCGGAAGAATTCCAGATTTGCAAATCCGGAAAAAATCAAAAGAATTCCATAAAATCATTTACTTCTAAATATAATTAAAATTAATATCATTTTTTCAATATAATTAAAATCTATATTAATTAAAATTAATATGATATTTAATATGATTAATTTTTTTCAATATAATTAATATGATTAATATGGTATTTAATTTTAAATGATTTTTTATATTGAAAAAATTAATTTAATTATATTGGATTTAAAATTATATGGTATTTACTTCTAAAATTGGATTTAATTATATTGGTATTTAAAATTATATGGTATTTACTTCTAAATTATATGGTATTTACTTCTAAATTATAATTAAAATTATATGGTATTTACTTCTAAAATTAATTTAATTATATTGAATTTAATTATATTGAAAAAATCATATTAATTTTAATCATATTTATTTTAATTATATTAGATTTAATTAAATTGGATTTAATTATATTGAAAAAATCATATTAAGTTTAATTATGTTGGATTTTAATTATATTGGATTTAATTATATTTAGAAGTAAATGATTTTATGAAATTCTTTTGATTTTTTCCGGATTTGCAGATTAGGAATTCTTCCGGATGTGCACATCCGGAAAAAGCTGAAAAATTTTAGAGAAAGGGTGCGTCCGGATTTGTACATCCGGAAAAAACTGAAAAATTTTAGAGAAAGGGTGCGTCCGGATGTGCACATCCGGAAATTGGGGGCAAAAACGAAAATTCAGGTGGTGCCTAAGAAACAATGGTGGTGTAATAAGAAACATCCTAAAATTTTCTTTAAATTGAGAAATTAAAATTTAATTAAATGAGAGATTTATGAGATTTTAGAAAATTAGGTAAAATTTTCAAATTTAATTTTTATTGTTGTAATACTCTTAAAACTAGAAATTAATTAATATTAAACTATTATTTATTAACTTACATAAAACTACTCTCTTAAAAATGTATAAAATTTCTCTTTTTTTCATTCTCTCTTTCATTCTCTACTTTCCTCTTCCAAAGTCATCCATTTTCCTACCTTCCTAGATTGCAAATAGAACTTAAAGTATTTGCTAAATAACTTAACATAAAAATGATGTATACTTGTTCTAATTCTTTAATGATTTTCCTAATGACCCATGTTAGCAAATCATCAATGGACTTAAATATGTGTATTTATAAAATATGACCAACAAAAACTTAATTAATATCAACAACAAATTTGAAACTTAAACTCAAATTGTAGTTAGATATGAGCTGAATCTTTACCAACGAAAGCAACATTGGTTTTGTTAAGTGAGCTTAATATTAGATAAAAACATTTTTACATAAAATTGTTATTTTAAGTTTTAAAAAATCATGATGATTGCTTAATTTCAAAGTCTTGCTATTATTGCTATTTGTTTGTTGAATGAATAATTTTTGGCTTTCTTGAATGATTATTTAGTAGTGAATGCATAGAGTGGAGGATATTGTGTAATGTGTAAAATTGCTTGCTTTGATGATTACCTGGAAAGATGCATAGGTTGGAATTTAAAGTCCCTACAGACATCATCATATGCATAATGCAGTGTCATATTTATTTCCTTTACATTATATGCTTTTCATTTTCTTTTAATGTGGGTCAAGTTGTTTCTTTGGTTGATGTGTGGTACTGTTTATCCCTTTTGGTTGTCCTGGCTATGATTTGAAACATGGATAAAAGAGTAAGGATAAAATGCATTTATAATGTATGTGTGTGTGTATTTTGAGATGTTGTCACTTCAGATAGTTACTTTAGATTGAGAGAATATAAAATGAAAATGTAAAAAGTATGGATTTATGTGTATGGCATGAAGATAAAGTTTGCAAAGGAGAAGGTGATGGAAAGGATGGTTGATATCTCTACAGGGGACAGTGCATGCTTAAAATTGATTTGTGGTCAGAACTTTTTTTATGGGTTGCCTTTTACTTTAAAATTTCCATTTTGAGATATCATAATGATCAATACTACAAACAATACATTGCAACTTGCAAGTATATAGACAAGTGGTGCAAAGAAATACCAATGATTTCATAGGTAATTGTTTAGTATTGACATAATGTGTTAGAAGAATTATAGAATTATTTCAGAATATGAAAAGGATTATCCAATGTTTTGGACCACAAAACATAGTTTTTGCATATGGTGTGGTCCAAAAACACAATTGAGACATCAACTACTTGATGTGGTATGAAAAGGGAGGTAGGGAACATATTCCAATTAAAAACAGATACTAATCAATGCATTTAGTGGCTCATTAGTTAGATATTGATGTTCCCTTATAGAATGTTTTTCTCAATCTTGCTTCAACTTCATGCCATTCATATCCAGCTATCATCAAGTCATGTTTTCCACCCTATCTATGTATTCATGTGTCAATAATATTAAAATATACTAAGTTGTTAAGGACAAAGTAATGTTAAAGGTTTTAACGTGGTAAAACACAGTCATATGTTGGAAATTGAACTGTCGATTCGAGCAACACTAATTCTTCAACAAAATGTGTTTGTTACCTTCCTGACTCTTCCAAACTGCAGAAACTCTCAATTCCTAACTTACTACCAACTACTAACGATGTATAACAGAAAGTTAAACCGTACATGTATGGTAATAGAATAGAAGAATTTCAATCGGTCACACATGTAAGTAGAGGATAAGCGAGCCAGAGTGACCAACACAAACCAGCTGGGAGGCACAAAATTGTGATTCTCTTTTAGACTATCCCCGCCAATTATCAAAGTTACTACAATGAGCTTTTGTGCCAGCCTATCTCCAAAATTAGCTTCAGGTCCCATTTCCATCACCTCGTAAAATTTGAGAGAGAATACACCAACATGAGATTTTCCATTTTTGGATTTGAAGTCGTCCATTATCCATGTTCTACATCCGCATAAGAATGTTGCTTACATGTTAATTAGTCCTGCAAATACAGTTAGGGATCTATATCTATATCTATAGTGGCATAGTTTTAGATATGATTATTTGGTTATTTAAACAAGCAGGATTTATTTTTTTTTTCAAAAGCTACTGACTCAGAAAACCCAGTCATTATCATTGATCATATTCAATTATTCATCCATAAAATTTATTCTTTTTACTAACTTAAAAATATTTACTTAGTCATTAAAGGGTCCTCCTAACAAGAGTCCTAATTGAGTTAGAGGTCTAACGTTCAAGTCCCGACCTAAAAAATAAATTTTATCTTATAAATAGGACATGAGAGAGTACTTTACAAAAATAAAAAACAAACCGCAACCCAACAGAATCTTCTATCATTAAAAAATTAAATATTAAACAAAATTTATCAGATGGAGTTAAGAGTGAAACTATAATGTATTATCAAAACAAGGATACCTGCTATGTAGCTCAAGCCTTAATCAACCCCTTAATATTTCATTTCAGCTTTAGAAGTGAAAAATGACAAGAGACTTCCAATTTTACAAGAGATGAGTCAAAATGAACTTAAGTTTGAGAACTTATGAAGTAAGCGAAGCGATATGCATTTAGTGGAACTTGTGTTGTCTTATTCCCTTGCTACTGCTAGGATCTCTTGCTATCTGGCAGAAATCCAAATACAAGGCTAGCAGGATTGAAAACAAAGACTAACGGAAATGTGAGGTGCCTCCTAAATTGAGGAGTGTTCAAATAACTCAAAGGAGGTGCTCTAGAAAGAATGCAAAGCTTGTTCTGAACAGCATCCATCATATGTTTATATAGAAAATGCCACTTTATCATACTCCGATATTAACTGCTAAAATGACAGTTAAAAGTTTATGCAAGAAAACTAATGGTCACAAACATGAAGTGAAAGCACACAACAAATACTTACAATTAGTAATCTTCATAAGATTGGAACTGAAAAAGAAGACAATGAATTGGATTGTCATAATCAGAATAAACCTCATCAACAGACAAACCATAAACAACATCTATCAGAAATCATTTGAAATTCTAAATAACACAGCAAGGAAAATCATAATGAAATTAACCAGATTAAAAGGAAGAAGACAACTCCCAGCCCTTGCTTTTGTCAAGACAAATGCTCCCTTTTATTACCAGGCCTTCAAAATAATAACAGCATGATTTGCCACAGCACACAATTATTACAATATTAAGAACCTGATCATAAAGCAAAATAGCGGTGTCCTGATTTTTATAAATAGTAGTGTTTTAGTGGTAATAAATAGTAATAGTAGAAGTAACAATAATAATGATAATATTGATGCGATGGTACTATAAAATGAAATTTTATTTAACAAATCAAAACAGTAATGAATGATTAATGATGAAAAAACCACTTCATCGGCAAAGCTAACTGAGTGGTTCAGCCTCAAATTCTAATAATTGCATAGCAAACTATGCGTATCAAAATAATGAAAATGAATTTTTTTGGCTAAAAGAAAAAGATTAAGGTGAGGGAGATTCTCCCCATTATAAGGTTAGAGCAAATCACCAGTCAGTGATAATTTACAACGTAAATACAAATTTCCCACCAATTGAGGATTCTCAGATTCGAATTCATGTCATGCAATTTTCATGAGTGGAAGGCCATTGGTGTTGCTAAACTATGATGGATGAGTTGTTCTTATATTTTTTCTTATCTAACAATCACCCATAAACTTAGCTGAATTCTATCATAACTCTACCTGTTTGTTTCCTGAATCTGTAGCACTTTTGTATGACATCTTTTAAGAAAGAATCTATAACACAGATGCTTTATGTATTCAAGATATTGCAAAGGCCTGAAGGGTCATTGACCTAGCGCTGTCTTCCAAAATACAATGCTTTCTCGAGAAATGAGGTCTTTTTCCCTTTCTAATCGATACAATGTCTTCCAAAATACTCTGCCTCCAACTATAACGCAAGCCACAGCTTGATCAATACCATCTAGCTTCTTCGATATCTTTCCTATGTTGGGAACATATACAGCAAATCATCTGAGTCAATATACCGAGAAGGTCACAAGATAGTCAACATCAACCTTGAAGAAAGCATCTCATTTAGCTATATATGATGAGCATGAAATATGAGTAACTTCTAACATGTTTTGCTTCCCAGTGATCAAAAGTGTAAGGTTTATGAAGCACACCCAACTTCATTAACAATGAATGAAACTCTAAAATTTTCAAGTATGGTGTATCGGTGCTTATGGCTGAATATACAGGAGGATTTGACCATTTCCGATCTAAAAATTCGTACGAAGAAATTACTTTTTCTATGGCGGATTTGGTACGAAATTGTTGCATATAGCAAAATTTGTGCTGCAGGTGTGCTGTAACTAAGTGTTTAGCCACCTGTTCAAATTTGCATATAGCAAAGTTTATGGGTATCAGGCAAGAATCTGATTAAACCCTGCTTCAATAAATTGATCCAAATATTTCTAGTCCTCTGTCATTCCAAACAACCATATTGATCAAGGCAGAGTGCGAGTAGAAATTCCTTCATCTGCCATCTTCTCTCTCAATTTAGAGGCTTTATCAAGATCGCCAATTCTACAGTAACAACTGATTAATATATTATAGGTGACAGCGTTAGGAACCAGCCCCTTTTGATGAAGTTTATGGAAAAGTCTCTGTGCTCGATCAATATTTCCTAATTTGCACAAGCCATTTATTAATGCATTATACGTAGTAATATTTGGAATAACACCTCTCTCCAGCATCTCATCCCTTAACTTGAAAGCTTCATCCACATTGCCAGAAGCAGAACAGGCATGAATTAATGCACAATATGTGAAATTATCTGGAAGAAAACCTCTAGATATCAAAACTGACAGAACACTTCTTGCTTCATCAATTTTTCCTGACTTGCATAGTCCATCTATAGCTATGTTGTACACAATATTATTTGGAAGAGAATTAGATATAGCACTTTTATCAAGCGAGTCAACAATTTTCTGAGCTACTAAAGTTGTATCGTTTTTGACCAAATTATCAGAACATTTATTATGAACGGTAAGAAGATCGAAATCCACCATCTTGTCTAGGATCACAGTAGCTTCATTGATTCTAGCATCCCGATAAAGGCTGCTAACAATTTTGCTACAGACCACCAAGTTGGGAGTGAACCCTCTTTCTATCATCTCAAAATATAAATGAAAAGCTTTGTCCAATTTCTGTTCATTGCACCAACCAGAAATAAGGGTTCCATAGGTAACAACATTTGGTGATAATCCTCTTGTTTGCATCTCAACAAGTATATCTGTAACATCATTTGACTTCCTAACCTTAAAAAGCCCATTAATAAGGGAATTGTACATTTCAATGGAAGGCAGCATCGCCTGTCTTTCCATCACACCTTTAATTCTTAAAGCTTCCTGAACATTTCCCTTTTTACAATATGCATCGCTCAGAGTCCTATATGTTATTTCATCCGGAGACAACCCAAGTTCCTTCATCCTATTAAAAATTGCCTCTGCTTCAATCACTTTCCCCATCTTACACAATCCACTAATCATTATGTTGAATGGAACTGCGCTCTTAGTAAAGCCCCTGCCTAAAATTTCTTTCCAAAGCATCAGAGCCCTGTTAGAATCTCCCATCTTGAAGAGGCAGTCAAGCATGGTACAACAGCTGACCTCATTTGGAGACACACCTCTCTCTACCATCAAATGCCAAAGGTGCAAAGCATCATCATAGGAACCCACATGAGCCAATCCCTTAAGAACAGTATTATATGTCACAACCGATGGAGTAATCCCCTCCCCTAACATCTCCTCGCAAAGCATAAAAGCCTTGTTCATTTTCCCTTCTCTGCAGTATCCATCCAACAGTGTATTATAGCTATAACAATCCGGCCTTAAATTCCAATCCACCATCCCCATAAACACTCGCTCAGCTTCACAAACCTGACCACGCTTGCAATATCCATTAACCAACGTGTTACATATAACCCTATTCATCTTCAATCCAACCCTCAACATCTCATCTCGAATCCTAACAGCATCATCCATTCTCCCCATTTGACAATAACCATCCACCAGCACACCATAAACACGCTCATCAACAACCAACAACTCATCCTCCTCCACTTCCCGAAGCAACTTCTCCGCCTCATCCATCCTCCCTTTCTTGCAATAACCCCTCATCAACATAGTACAAGTAGCCACATTCCGCAAAACCCCTCTTTCAGACATCAATCTCAACGCCCTCTCAACTCCTTCAAAATCCCCTTTACTAGCATACCCATTAATCAAACCATTATAAGCAACAACATTAACCTCCAATCCCTCTTTCACCATCTTCTCCAAAAATCCCACTGCAACATCTACTCTCCCAACCTGACAATGCGCGTTCACCACAATACTACACATATAAACATCAGGCACAATCCCAATCCTCACAATCTGATCAAAAACCAAAATCGCAACACTCCCTTCTCCCTTATTAACTAACTTACCCAACAAGAAACTGCAAGACCTTAAAGCAGGCACTCTGCCAAGCCTTCCCATTTCATCGAACACATAGAGTGCATGTCTCGTCATCCCTTTCTCCGCAAATGCCTTAAGCAACATATCAAAAACAGTAGGTGAAAATCCAAACTCTTTATAAACATCAAATACATGGTTACATACCGCATATGCGCGGTAGTTGTTAGTACAATGAAGGTCGAGGAGCTGGCGGAGAAAGGATACGGTTTCGGGGAACATGCGAGCGCGGGCGAGGATGTGGAGGAGGATAGAGTAAGACAGGGAATGAGGACGGTAATGGGAGTGTTGCGTGGCGAGGTTGAAGAAAGAGAGACAGGCGGAGGGGTTGAGACGGAGGCGGCGGAGGAGGGAGTCGGTGAGGTTGTCGGTGAATTTGAAGGTGAGATTTTGGAGGGAGTGGGGACGGTTGAGAATTAAGAGGCGGGAGATACGGTCGATGAGTTGGGGTTGGGGGAGGTTGGTTGTTTCCTCTCGAAGCTTCCATTGAAGTGGGAGAGATGAGTGAAAGGATCGTGAGGGGAAAATGGGTTTGAGGAGGGGAAAACGAAACATTTGAGAAGCATTACTTGTGTTTGTTTAAATGGTTAATACTGGCGCTTGAGAAGAGTATAAACAATTTAAAGCAAAAACGGCGCCGTTTTCTTTAGTTGTACCCCTAAAATTTAACGTAACACTCTACATTATGATAACTTAGATTAAACTTTTTTAATTAAAAAAAAAAAGAGCACGAAAAGACAAAAATATTTTTGTTTGAAATTAAATTTTCATATTTTATATTTTATTTATCATTTTCTTCCTTATTATATGCTCTTCATGTTTCTTTTTCAATATTTTCATACTAAAAAAAATTCATTTTTTAAGTTAAGAATCTCCAAAAATCTTTTTTTGTATTTGTATGTGATTTTTAGTTCGTTTTTGTAATTCAATTAAATTTGGTTAAATCTAAAACACAAATTAAAGTTTAAATAGTATAGTTGTAGATTTCTGATTTATGTTTGACATGTTCGTCTTTGTTTTGTGTTTAATCTATTTTTTAATGGTTGGCCATTGAAAATTCGTTAGTCTTCCACTATGATTTGTAACAAAATTACAAGAGTTCGTATAATCACTAGTCCAAAAATAAACATTGAAAATTAAATTTCTTCTTTTCTGAATCTTGACTTGTACACAACTCCACGAATTGAACTCTATACAAAATCTTTACTCGAGACCGCTTCTTGAATCTTCCAACCCCAACAACCTGCTCCAAAGTCTTCGTGTGTGGCAATTTTCACACAATTCTACCGGTATCTTGAGTGTTAGTATGTCCGAAGATTGAGAAGATCTTCTACCATATTCGTAGGCTTCCACACAGTACTACCAAGGTCAACATGAAGAGAGAAAATCTCATTCTTTTTCACTAGAATTGTCAGAACCAATCACAATATTACACACTATAGGAAACCTCTAAAATCTTAAACAACATTTTAAAGAAACGTTAAATTCAAAATGAATCTCCTCAATCAATCACGAATCTTTCAAGATAAGATTCAGATCCATGCAACAACGAAAAAGAATGAGATAGAAGATGAAAGAAATCGTTTGCAAGTTGTTCAAGAAAGATTCAAAACTCTATTGAAAATGAAAAATAAGTGGTTTGTGAGTTTTCAAATCATCAATGAAAGAATGTGTTTTCTAACATTGTGAAAGGTTTTAAAGAAAATTGATTTATTGATCCTGGAGATGAAGTAAAGAAAATAGTGAAAAAATCATGTTTGATTTGAGTCAAGAACACTTACTGATTTGATTTAAGTGGCAAAGTAATTTGGACAAGGTTTGTACTTAAAGAGAAACACATTTTGTTGTGATTCGACTCAAACAAGTTGTGATTCAAGTCATGTGTAAGTCATGATTTGACTCAAACTTATAAGATATTGAAGAAAACTTCACGATTCGACTCATGTTAAAGTTGTGATTGGACACATAAGTTACATGATTTGAATCATGTGTAAGTTGTGATTCGACTCACAAGCTCACACAACTTCATGTTCCTCTCTGTTCAGATTGATTCGACTCAAGGGATTGTGTGATTCAAATCACACATCCAAAATCTCAATTTTTGAAGTTTTCAAAGATATTTTGAGATTTTACTTATGACATGACCTGAACCAAACTCAATTATGGTTCTTGTTCCAAGAACTCAACTAATTGACTTAAAGCATAATGTCCATACTCAAACACAAATAGTTTGAATTATGCATGCTAAAATATGGATCCAAAACTCAATCCTTAAAGATGCACAATTGAAGAGGAGACTCAAATATAAAACTAAACTCAAAGTAAAGCTTAAGAGACAAACAACAAAATCACATAGAGGTCTTCCACTTAATGTATCAGAGACATGCAACTTCAGTCTCCCTTTTTTTGATGCCTGACAAACTTTCACTTGGAATTGAGTCGACTTTAAGAAAAATAAAAACATGATCAATGCTTTCCTTCAATTGCTTGTGTTTCCCTGAAATATTGTGCAATACACAACAACATAAAACACACAAAACAAATCTAAACTCACATTACAACTTCTCCCCCTTTGACAAGATCAAAAAGAGATATATGGTAATGAGCCTAAACGCAAACAAAACCAATAAAACAAATTATATTCCAGAGAAACAAATGAGCTAAACATAGCAAAGAAGAATGTACAACATCAAAGATTGAATAGAGATTACGAAGATAGACACACTAAATACAACAAATACACAATTACACATGCAACTACACAGCAAAACACAATTGCGTGATCAAAACTTATATGAATGGAAGATTTAAATAATGCATGAACAAACATAATAATGCTCAAATGCACATAATTAACAACACGCATTTAAAAAGCCATTAAATGCAATATATTAAAAATAATACAACAACTTATAAATGAATGAATGAAATTAGAAATGTAAGAAGCTTTTCAGACAACTTCCAACTCATCTGGCATGACTTTAAGACATTTTTTTATAATATTTTCTTGAGAAAATCAGTTTGAGAAATATTTTCGTGTGTGTGTGTGATTTTAGTCATGCCCTTTTACAAGAATGCCCTTATACTTTACACAGTTTTCACTCAGACTAATCAAGGTAGAGCTTTCTCGTATTTCAAGACTTTGGCATGAACTTTATTTCTTTTATACATTTTCTATATTTTAATTGAGATGACGCTTTAGTTAAATTCCATTTGGTTTCCATCATCGGATAGTTAAGTCCAACAAATACTGATTATTTGGTTTGCATTTTTAACCTCTTAACTGCTTATACTTGACTTGTCATTGTCAATTGTCACCATTGAACAATATTTGCCATCATCAAAAGTTATTGTTCTTGTTAAAAGCATATCACCTACAACACAAGGTTCCAAATTCTCCCCCTTTTTTATGATGACAACACATCTCTCAAGAGAGGTGATAAAATAAAATAACACATATGTGTTTGGAGTAATTAAATTCCCCCTGAGTTAAATAGAAAGTATACTCTACTCCTAATGAGAGCATACTTCTACCCCTTTGTCAAAATCAAAAAGGCGGGTAAAGATGCATTGCAAAAAATAAATATGCATTTATAAGCAACTAAGAAAATATTGTCTTTGTTTATTTAAGGTAAGATACTTAGAATTCAAAGTACAAGGATGAGAATTGGGAAGATTAAGTGTTTGAGGAAAAATAAAGACCAAATTGGTAGACTAAAAAAACATATAAGTGTTATCATTCGATGCCATAAGCATCATCATTCCTTACCATGATTTTTTTCATATCCTCAGCTAGAGTTTGGAAAAATTTTCAACACCATGTATGTCTTGGTGTTTTCTTCCTTAGTTGGTTCATCTTCTCCCTCTTCCTTGAATTTTTAGCCTTCCTCTATTTCTCCATGCATGATATGAACTATAATCTCTCTCAGGGAAGTGTAGGTAATCATATGGTTTGCTGAGTCTTTTGCATCCTCCATGGTGTCAATGTTGAAGGTGGTCAGAAGTCTTGTTATGATTGGTCCATAGGTTAGTCATGCAGATGGGATTTATTTGCATTGGATCATGTGGTTGAACATTCTTTCTACCCAATTTGTTAAGATTTCTTGGGTTAGGAGTCATAGGAGTACTACATCTTCCCTAACTACATAGCCATGATTTATTATCCTTGGGAAGAGGATCCTAATGAAAAGGTAGTGGAGAATCCTAATTTTTGGCTTTAGGTGAATGGATTTGAATGAAACCTTCTTCCTTCACATAGGGTTGGTGACAAGGGCATTAACTGCAGTAGAGTGTTTGAAGTTCTTAAAGCCTGTTGGTTTATCAAATGTGTGGGATATCCCTTTAGTGGGCAGCTAAAAAATTCTCTCAAAATGATCTTTGTGAGTTGCAACTTCCACTCCTCTTATAGATGTTCTCAAGGAGGTTCCTACAAGTTTCAGGCTTAGGTAGAACTATTTTACTAAGTTTGGGAAGGTCTTGTGGTTGATATTCAATCTTTTTTTAGCTTTGACATTTGATGTTTTTCATCTTTATTCTTATGATATTGTGGTTGCCTATGTTTTAAGTCCAAGGGAAGGGCTTGTGGTTGACTTTATAGCCATTCTACATTGCATTTTGTTCATTTACATCATTTACTTCTTTGTATGGTCCTTGTTACCTTTAGGTTGTATCACCTCAATTTTGTTCAACTTAGATTTGATGTCTCTAGGTTAGTTTCTCTTAGGTTAGTTCCCTTAGGATGTTAACTTTAGATAACTTACAGTTAAGTTCCCCATCTCCCATGAGGGAATTAGACATTAGTCATCCCTAGTTGAGATGTAATTCTCCTACCCCGTGACATAGTTGAGAAAGATGTTGATTCTTTTCCACTTGAAAGAGGTATGTGGTATACTCGTCGATTCTATATCCGAGTTGGAGCCCTTTTTTTAATGTGAAGCAAAGATCCATTTTCCACATGTTTGTGGTGGTTTAGTTGAGTATTCTCCTTAAGATGACAACTTGTCTCTTCTTCTAAAACCAACCAACAAACATTGCTTTACCCATAGTGAGGTGAACTACGAGTGCTCTGATTCCATCCTAGTCAGGATACGTAGGCACGAGATGCGATGTCTTAGCAAGCATACTTAGGAATAGTACTTTAGGTCTCTACCCTTTTTCTTTTTCCACCTTTTAATTTACCCATCTTTCACCTTTAGCAGACAAATTAATAAATAATACAATAAGACAAGAGGTTCCTATAGAGTACTATAGATACTTAGGGTGCTAGTACCTTCCCTTAGTATAACCAACCCCCGAACTTTAGATCTCTTTTGCATTGCATATTTATTGGTTTATTCTTTCTTTTTTCCTTCCCTTGGATAAATTAAAGATCGGTGGTGAATTAAGATTTTTGAGCCTAGTTAATTTAATAGCAGTGGTCTCCGATTCTCACCGCGACAATATGAAAGACCTCGAAGAAGCGAGCGTGATTCTTGGAATCAAAATCACTAGATCCGAAAAAGTAATTTTTTTGGATCAATCTCATTATATGGAGAAGATCTTAAAGAAATATAATTACTTTGACTATAAATATTTGTGCACGCCATACAATCCAAGTGTAAAAATTTTTAAGAACACTGGTGATAGTGTCAGGGAAATGGAATATGTGAGTATTATTGGTCGTCTTAGGCATGTCATTGATTGTACTAGACCCGACTTGCATATGTCATAAGATTGCTGTGTAGGTTTACTAGTAGTCCGAGTAACGAGCACTAGCAAGATATTTATAGAGTCATGTGGTACCTTAAAAGGACCATGAATCTCGATTTGCATTATCAGAGATTTACTGCTATACTTGAAGGATACAGTGATGCTTATTGGAATACCTTATTAGATGATTCCAAAGAAACTAGTAGTTATGCATTCAATATAGTTGGAGGAGCTATATCTTGGAAATAAAAGAAATATATTATCCTAGCCCAGTCCATGATGGAGTCTGAGATGACAACATTAGTGACGGCTAGTGAAGAAGCAAGTTGGTTAAGATGCTTGTTAGTTGAGATCCCATTTTGGGAAAACATATGCCAGTTGTGTTGATCCACTATAATAGTACTGCGACTATTGCAAAAATTGAGAACAGTAATTATAATGGTAAAAGACGTCAAATTAGAATAAAGCACATCATTGTTAGAGATTGTATCTCTAAAGGAGTTGTAAGAGTGGATCATGTACACACTGATGAAATTTTAACAGATCCTTTGACCAAAGGATTGGCTAGAGAGAAAGTCCAAAATACATTAAAGAAGATGAGACTAATGCCTATAGAGAAATGAGTTGCTCATGATGGTAACCCGACCTAAATGACCGGAAATTCCAAGAAATAGATTCAATGGGTAATAAAAAGTTGTGAGTAATATGAGGTGATCATGCTAGTATAAATAAGAGAAGCATGAATCCTGAAGTGAAAAAGGGATGGGATAATAAAAACTCTTAGTGAGATATATACTATGTATGAGAGAGTACCTAGACTACAAGAGTACTCTTGATAGACTCGCCCGTGTGATTGTGAAACTTAGGTCGGTTCCTATAAAATTTTGAGGCATAATTCCTAGAACCTTCACTAAATTGGGATACACATGCAAGGCCATGAAAGCATGGGCTATTAGAATACACCTTAAGAAAAGGTTGTGTGTGGGTTTAATGTCTGAGATAGATTTCAAGACAATTATGTCATTCTTGTTGAATCGGAATCCTACTTGCTACACAAAGGTTCAAGACTTAAACACTAATTTGCATTCTTTTCATTCACCAGCTGCAGGAAACAAAATGCCATAGTCGAGAGTTCCTTTCAGATACCTTAGTATCCTCTTTGTTGCTTCTAGGTGTGATACATTTGGCTTCTGCATGAATGTACTTACCATACCTACACTGTATGCTAGATCAGGCCATGTGTGACAAAGGTATCAAAGTGATCCAATGAGTCTTTTGTATTGCATTGTATTGAAATCATTTTCATATGTGTCTTTTGACAGTTGTAATATGGGCTCAGCTAGAGTCGAAGTTGGGTTGCAATTTTGCATCTCAAATCTCTTGAGTATTTTGCCTGTATATGTTCTTTGGTGCGTCATCAAACCTCTACCACTCTTGTAGAATTCGTTGCCAAGGAAATATGAGAGATTTCCCAAATCTGACATTTCAAACTCCTCACTTAGGTCATGTTTGAAATCTTTGATCTCCTTCTTGCAACTTCCTCTTATCAATAAGTCATTGACATATAGACATAATATAAACAATTCATTATTGCTTCTTCTTACTTATACTCCATGCTCAGTTATGCACTTCATAAATTCATTATCCCTTAGAAAGATATCTATCTTCTTATTCCAAGCTCTTGGAGCTTGCTTAAGTCCATACAAGGCTTTATGCAGCCTGTACACCATTCTTTCTTCGCCTTGTTTCACAAACCCAGTTGGTTGTGCAACATAAACTTCTTCATCTAAGGGTTCATTCAAGAATGCACACTACACATCCATCTAACATATATGCCAATTGTTCATGTTTTCTAGACCGACAACCAACCTGATTGTTTTGATGCTAGCAATAGGTGCAAAAACTTCATCGAAGTCGATTCCTTCTTTCTTAAGAATTTCTTTTGCCACAAGTCTCGCCTTGTGTCGAGTTACTTCTCCTTTTGGATTCAACTTCACCTTGTATACCCACTCACATCAATTTCCTTATTGTCTTGAGGCAATTCTATAAGTGACCAAGTGTTGTTGACTTCGATGGACTTCAGTTTCTCCTTCATTGTTTTTACCCACTTTTAATCCTTCAATGCCTCAACTGCATTAACTGGTTTAACATCTGCATAGAAAGTATATTGTACCAGCTCATCTTCATCATCTACCACATCATTTGATGTAATCACACATTCTTGTAACCTTGCAGGCACATGTCTTCTTCTTCGAGGCCTGCTTGTGCTTGCTTGACCCTCTGACTTCTTCCTGTCGAACTTATCTTTTGATTTCACTTGCTGGTTCTTCATATAATATTCTCACTGAATCTTTATTGACATTTTCAACCCAATCCCATTCCTTAATTTCATCTATGATCATGTCTCTGCTGATCACTTCTTGTTTGTTCATTGGCTCGACCAACTTTTATCCTCTAGTCAAATGATATCCTATTATGATCATTTGACTTGACTTATAATCAAGTTTTCTTCTCAACTGATCTGGCACATGTCTATATGCTATAGATCCAAATACCTTTAGATGACTCAAGCTAGGCTTGACACTAAACCAACATTCTTCTGGCGTAATTCCTTTTAGCTTTTTCGTGGACATCTGTTCAAAATATATGTTGCAGTCGACACAGCTTCTCCCCGTAATTCTTTGGGTAGATGCTTGCCTTTCAACATACTTCTCTCCATATTCATGATGGTTTTATTCTTCCTTTATGCAGTTCCATTCTGCTGTGCAGTGTAAGGTGGCACCACCTCATACACCATAATATCCCATATACCCTTAAACACTCAATTAGTTGTCAGTTAAGATCATATGAGTTCCTATGTACTCTATATTTTGTCAGTTGGAAAAATTAGAGCTCTTAAGTGCTCTGAATGTTGTCAGTTGAGACCAATAGAATAATCAGTGGACTCTGAAGAGATTAATTATTATTAAAAGAAAAAGGTGTGAGGGATATCCTTCTAGCTATCTTGTTTTAATGATGTCAACAAACACATTAGATTGTAATTTGAGCGGTATCACTTCACGTGTCGGGCATATAGCGTCTTATCGTTATTGGTCATGTGTCTAGATGCATAGGATCTTGTTCTTTCCAAAAATAAAGGTCCACTAGTGATTTAGTAGTGTCTAGCATGTATGTTTGACCTTGGTCTGGTGAAAACATTAAAAAAAATGAAATTTCTTGAAAATTTTTCCTTCATGCGCTGACCCCTGAAACCATGCGCTGACCTCTGATTTTATGCGCTGACCCCCAAAAGCCACGGGTAAGCGCACAAACCTGGGAACTCAAAATTGTCATTTTATGCGTCGACGCATAGACTCCAGAGGTCGACGCATGACCTTGTTTTTTGCATTATTTCACTTAATTTCGTTTCTGTTATTTTCTGTTATTTTGTGTTGGTCATTTTTTCATATAAATAGTTTTGGGTCTTCATTTTTTATACAAAACAAGAAACGTGAAAAATATATGTCAGTTCTCTCTTCATCTCCATCTTCTTCATTGTGTAAACAAACAATCACACATAATCATTTTTGTTTGTGTCGCCCATTGATTGAAGTGATAACGTTCAGAATTTAGGAAGTGTGATCTTCATCTTCTAGGTTGAGAGTTTGGCAGGTGTTTCTTGAATCAAACCAGTTGGGTTTGTCCTCCAAGAATCGAGGAGATTTTGGGGGTTTTTGTACAAATTGTTCTTTCTACAGGGATTCGGCTGGGCGAAGGTAACCGGAAATTGGCGCAACTGTTTCTGTTTAGTAGCTGTAACCAGAGGATCGTAGAAGAAGGTTTGGGTTCGAATTCTTGGAAGATTTCAATTGACCGAGTGATGGTAATTAAAGAACGGAGTTTTCTTTCGATTTAGTAGCGTGGGACGGTAATTGAATCATCCATATTCGGAGCACTTGATTCATCTTGAATCAAGGGAAGAGAAAATTTTGTATCAACGATCGAAGATGTTCGGGGTTTGATTGTTCATAGTTTTATCTTGTAATAAACAAATTATAACAACTACATATATATATATCTCAATTCCTTTTGCGGAATTAGGGGCAGACGTACCCAAAGCGAGGACGATTGGGGAACTGCCTAATCAAATCTCGTGTGTTCTCTCTTTCCCTTAACTCTTTTACATTTCAGTATTTTTCGAATTTGTGACGTAGCAAACTATCGTAATTTCTGTCGTAGAATAATTATACGCTGATAAACTGTTTTGTTAAATCGATACAATTCATTGAATTGTGTTTTGGAGCAGCTGCACATTATTCTCCATAGAAATTCTGCACATAGTGTGTTTACGCACACTAGGTGTTTGATAATTTGTTTCCAAGCAAAATTCGAACACAGTGCTTTAAATTTCTTATCAATTAACCTCATTGGATCGGTATAAACATCAAGCGAGTGATAATTTGTTGTCTGAGTTTATAAGTGTAATATTCAGAACTGAATTTTTCTCCTTCGTACTCATCCATAATATATTCGTGCATATCTGATCCTTTCGGTAGAAGGTTCGTTGTAGACGTTCTATCCAGTGGTAGCTTCCGTTAAACAATTTTTTAAAACAGAATTTTGTAGTCCATTTGCGTGTAAAACTCAAGGGATCTATTCAACCCCCCCTTCTAGATCCATAGCCATCGTCTAACAAGTGGTATCACGAGCTCCAGTTTATTCTGGTGCTTCGGTAAAACTTCTTGGATCATGGCGAACGAACCTAAGGGGGCTTATAATAGAGCTCCAGTTTTTACAGGTGAAAACTACAGCTACTGGAAGGATTGTATACGTGTTCATATTAACTCCATAGATCGGAAGATTTGGAACGTTATTTTAAACGGTCCCATGGAAATTACTATGACTAACGCGGAAGGCGTTGTCGTTCCTAAACTCGAAGCTCAATGGACTGAGGAGGACGAGAAAAAGTACAGTTATGATTGGAAGGCTCGTAATATGAACATTTCCTCCTTGGGAGTTGATGAGTATTATCGAGTCTCCCATTGTGAAACAGCCAAAGCTATGTGGGATGCCTTACAAGTAGCCCACGAAGGCACTAATGATGTTAAAATGGCTCGTATTAATACACTAACTCAAGAGTTTTATTTGGTTTACATGAAGCAAGGGGAAACCATTGCGGATATGCAAAAATGATTCACTCACATTATCAACAAATTGCATGTTCTTGATAAACCAATTCCAAATGAGGTTTCTACTAATAAAATTATGAGGTGTCTTAGTAAGGAATGGCAACCGAAGGTTACCGCTATCAAGGAGGCCAATGATCTTGCTACTCTAGACCTCACAACACTCTTTGGTAAACTCGATGAGCATGAGCAAGTGCTCATTAGCTTGGATAAACATGAGAAGAGTATAAAGAAAGAGAAGGCAAAAGATACGGAGAAGAAGTCGATAGCTCTTAAGGCTTATTGTTCAAAGTCCACACATCAAGAGCTAAGTGACGATGAAGCCAAAAATGACAAAGATGAAGAATCCGGTGATGATATGAGCTTATTTGTGAAAAGATACAATATATATATTTGTAAGAATGATATTCAGCACTCGGACAGAAATCTTGTCAAGTTCCGGAAGCAATCTAGAAGCGAAGGAAATAAAAATGGCAAGGTAAAAGGGACGTGCTACAACTATGGAAAATCTGGGCACTACAAGCCAGATTGTCCATCTCTAAAGAAAGACAAAGATAAGGATAATGACAAGAGTCGCTTAAACAAAAAGTCCAACAAGTCTCGACGAGCATACATCGCTTGGGAAAGCGATAGCAAGTCGGAGAAAGATGACTCCTCAAGTGACGAAAGTGAATCCGTCAACCTTTGTCTCATGGCACGTCACAATAAAGGAAAAGAGGTAAAACACTCTAGATATGAAAACTGTCAAAATATGTCTCATGCTGAATTAAAAAGAGCTTTTGATACATTGCTCCATGAAGCTAAGGAAGCATTTCAACGTTTAGCTTCGAATAAAAAGATTTTTTCCTATTTGGAGAAAAAGGTTTCCGATTCCCAAAAGGAATTGGAGGATCTTAAAAACTCCATGGTGAATGTATCAAAAACTAAGATCGATGAGAATAAATATACATGGTTTGACCTTGGGGGTTGTGATACTTGTCACATTTGGCAAAGAGAGGTGAGAACCCTCAAAGCCAAGTTAGACAAAGCTCTTAATCCTAAGATTACGTTTGCTATTGATCGATCACATTATCGTGAAATAATGAATAATCCTTATCAACAATACACGTATGTGATTCGAGATAGTGATAGCAAAGGTAAACTCCAAACTAATCGTGATTGCTTATGTTGTTGTAAGCCCGGTCATACTATTGCTAAGTGCCACTTTCAGAGATTTCTTGTTCCAAAGGGCATTTATCAATGGTTGCCCAAAGGCAATTTTGGTTTCACTCACCATAAAGGACCCAATGAGAATTGGGTACCTACTCTCTCTTGATTATTTTTGTAGGTACAAAGTCTTGAGACCACCGAAGGAAGATGGGTTCTAGATAGTGGCTGCTCAAGACATATGACCGGAGACATATCTCTTTTCATCGACTTTGTGGCGAAGAAAAATGGGTTTGTCACCTACGGAGATAACAACAAGGGACAGATTCTCGGCAAAGGTAGTATAGGTAACCCCTCATCTACTACTATCTCTGATGTACTTTTTGTGGAGGGCCTTAGACACAACCTTTTAAGCATTAGTCAACTATGTGACAAAAATTATGAAGTCTCTTTTTCAAAGGATTGTTGTGTAGTTGAAGATTGCGACAAAAAGAATGTGTTTAAGGGCTTGAGGGTGAATAACATCTATATGCTAGACTTAAACGAGGTATCATTGGATGGTGACAAGTGTTTAGTCATTATGAATGAAGATTCATGGTTGTGGCATAGACGCTTGGCACATATCAACTTTGATTTGCTTAACAAAATTGTCTCTAAAGACCTAGTCATCGGTTTGCCCAAAATTAAATTTACAAAGGATCACCTTTGTGATGCGTGCCAAATGGGGAAGCAAACAAGGATCTCTTTTAAATCTAAAAACATTGTTTCAACTATGAGACCCCTTGAGCTCCTCCATATGGACCTCTTTGGACCATCTAGGGTTAAAAGCCTAGGTGGTAACTATTATGGATTTGTTATAGTCGATGATTTTTCTAGGTTTTGCTGGACAATTTTCTTAGCAAATAAGAGTGATACCTTTTCAGCCTTTGAACGATTTGCTAAGTTATCTCAAAACAAGTTAAACACAAACATTGGGTCAATCAGAAGTGACCATGGGGGTGAGTTTGAAAATCATTTATTTGAAGCATTTTGTGATTCCAATGGAATTGATCATAATTTTTCCGCACCACGTACCCCTCAACAAAATGGGGTAGTGGAACGTAAAAATAGAGTTTTGGAAGAACTTGGAAGGACTATGATCAATGATAGTGGATTACCAAAATACTTTTGGGCCGACGCCATAAGTACGGCTTGTTATGTTTTGAATAGGGTGCTCATCTGGCCTATTCTAAACAAGACACCGTATGAGCTTTTAAAAGGGCGTAAGCCAAACATCTCTCACCTTCATGTATTTGGTTGCAAATGCTTTGTGTTAAATAATGGAAAAGAGACTCTCGGCAAATTTGATGCCAAGGCTGACGAGGGTATTTTTCTTGGATACTCTCAGTCAAGTAAAGCTTATAGAATCTATAATAAAAGGTTACGTGTAGTTGAAGAGTCAGTTCATGTTACTTTTGACGAGTCTTATCCGAGAAATGTCGGAGAAGGTAGTTCTTTTCATGGTGCAGGTGTACCTACTGAAGACATACTCAAGGACACTGATAAGGGAATTGATCAGCCTGAAGCAGTGCGTATTGAGGAGGAAAAGGATCACCAACCAGTGAAAAGTGAGGATGATCATCATGCTAAGGAAGATGAACTTCCTCCAGCTTAGAAGTCTTCAAAAGACCATCCAATTAACAGCATTCTCGGTGATATCTCTAAGGGAGTAACTACTCGCTCTAAACTTAGTAACTTTTGTTATTACTCTGCTTTTGTTTCCCAAGTTGAACCTAAAAACTCTAAGGAAGCGTTACTCGATGAGCATTGGTATCTATCAATGCAAGATGAACTAAATCAATTCTGGAGAAATGAGGTTTGGGACCTTGTCCCCTCTCCGCGAGATCATCAAGTAATAGGCACCCGATGGGTGTTTAGGAATAAACTTGATGAAAATGGAGTAATAACGTGTAACAAAGCTAGGCTTGTAGCGCAAGGCTATAACCAAGAGGAAGGAATCGACTATGAGGAAACTTATGCGCCGGTTGCCCGACTCGAGGCCATACGCCTTCTACTTGCCTACGCTTGCACAAAGAATTTTAAGCTATTCCAAATGGATGTCAAAAGTGCATTCCTTAACGGATATATAAATGAAGAGGTTTATGTAGCCCAACCTCTAGGTTTTGAATCACGCGAATATCCTGATCATGTCTATAAACTTAAGCGAGCTTTGTACGGACTTAAACAGGCCCCTAGGGCTTGGTATGAACGTCTAAGCAAATTTCTACTTGATCAAGGGTATTCAAGAGGAAAGGTTGACACAACCCTCTTTATTAAACGTCAAGGAAAACACTTAATTTTGGTACAAATTTATGTTGACGATATTATATTTGGGTCTACTAACATGACCTTGGTCAAGGAGTTTTCTAGTTTGATGCAGGGGGAGTTTGAAATGAGCATGATGAGGGAGCTCAACTATTTCCTCAGATTGCAAATCAAATAACTTGAAGAGGGCACATTCGTGGGTCAAACGAAATATTGTCTTGAGTTACTAAAACGTTTTGATATGCTGAACTGCAAAGCAATAGATACTCTTATGCCTACAAGTGCTAATCTCGATCGTGACGAAAAGGGTAAGGATGTTGAGATAAAGAAGTACCGAGGTATGATAGGGTTTCTCCTTTATCTTACCGCATCACGTCCCGATATAATGTTTAGTGTATGCATGTGTGCGAGGTATCAGGCACATCCCAAGGAATCCCACCTGAAGGCAGTTAAGCGCGTACTTCGATACCTCTCTGGTACTCCAAAGTATGGGTTGTGGTATTCCAAAGGTAGTGTTTGTTCCTTAGTTGGTTACTCCGACTCCGACTTTGTCGGGTGCAAGTTGGATAGGAAAAGTACTAGTGGCACGTGTCACTTTTTCGCAAATTCCTTGGTGAGTTGGCACAGCAAGAAACAGGTTTTCGTTGCCCTGTCAACAGCCGAGGCAGAATACGTTGCCGCCGGTAGTTGTTGTGCTCAAGTCCTATGGCTTAAACAACAATTACTTGATTTCAACTTAAAACTTGAACGTATTCCAATTTTATGCGATAGCACTAGTGCGATTAATCTAACTAAGAACCCTGTACTACATTCACGCACCAAGCATATCGAAATACGCCATCATTTTCTTAGGGATCATGTAGAGAAAGGTGATGTTATTTTTGAGCATGTTGACACTAAGAATCAACTTGCTGATATTTTCACAAAACCATTAGCTACAGAGCCTTTCTTTCACATCCGTAGGGAACTTGGGATTCTCGATATCTCGGATCGTGCATAACATCCTTTAGAATTATGATCTTCACATATATATATATATATATATATATATATATATATGCTTGTTCATATCTTTAACTAACAATGCAAAGAGAAATTCATCCATATGTGAGGGATCTCACCGTCATGATGTTCAAGGTAATATCGTTCCAACTTATAGAGGTTTATCAACATTTTGTGCCATGTTACTTACTCTAATCTTGATGTTTATTTCATTTTGAGCACTTATCATTCATGTGAATGTTTGGTTCTGTGTGTATATGTGTATTTATTTGCTTGGAACAAGAATTTTGCAAAATTTTCATTTTTATAGGTCCATGCGTCGACGCATAGATTCATACGCTGACCTATTAAACCTTCGGGTTAGCGCATAGCCACATGTTCAAATTCTTGTCAAAATTTTCAAGAATCATGCGTCGACGCACAGATTCACAGGTCGACGCATAAAGGAATCGTTCAGACTTCTTTTTCTCACTGGGTTGCGTGCGCCGACCTATAATGTTTACTTTCCCTATATTTTTTTTCATTGCACATTAATCTATGATTACTGCATGTCATCTTTTTAGTTTTTGTGGTCAATCTCTCCCTATTCTACTCCTTTAAACCTCATCAATCTCAATTAATCTCCACTAAACCCTCATTAAAACCCTAATAAATTAGAAAAAGGGGAAGGGAACACCAAGAGAAAATTCTCTATATATCTACTGCAAGGTATTCAAAGGATTTCACACATCTTCTCTTCTATCTCTGCAACAATCAAGTGTGATAATCTTCCTTCAACTCTTCTTCAACAATGGCTTCCAGAAGAAATGCTGGTACAAGAGGAGCAAGAGGATCCACTTCACAACCAGCACCAACCAGAGGATCATCCTCACAACGGGTAACTTTTGAATCTTTAATTTCTGAAAGGCTAGCCACTCCGTTTGCGGAATTATTCTCTAACCGGGCTGTTATAAGACAACATGGATTTTATCCGTTGATGGGTCCTGATTTTCACATTCCTGAAATTTCTGAACTCATAAACTTTCAAAATCTGAATGAATTTGTTGAGTGTGCTGACAAGTACAGTGAAGACTTGACTAGATTGTTCTACTATGGGATGAAGGGAAAATTTCGTGGGGCTGAATTTAAGTTCTCTATAAATAATGCAGAATTTCAGGTGACAAACGATGTATGGTCTACATTGTTTATTTTGAATACTGATGACAGTCTCCCAAAGGTTACTGATAAAACCTTTGTTAAAGACTATGCATTTAAAACTGCTCTGAATTCTATGTTGAGGGAACCATATCCAGCTGAGTTTGTGGCAAGTTAAGCATTTCCTAAGAGTGTCACCACAGGTCATTTGAAATTTAAAGAACGTATTCTTCAGTGGATTGTTTCTCGCATCTTGAGGCCTAAGAAAGGAGGCTACTCAAGAGTTGAACAAGCGGAGGTGCATCTTATTTATATCCTGAGGGAAAAGATCAAAATTAACTGGCCTTACTACTTTGCTTCTAGGATGTTCACAACTCGCAACTCCAACAAGTTTCTAGCACTTGGCTATGCATCTGCTGTGGCAAATTTTTTGAATCATTTTGACATTCCTATTCCACAGATTTTTCATATTCATATTACTGCTGAACAACAGTTTCTGGCCAGAACCTTGTCCATGATGGGTTACCATTGACAGTCACGTGAGCGAAGGTTCATCCATCGACAAAGAGCTACTCATCCTGAACCTGTTCATCTTGAAGCAAGTGAGGATGAAAGCAGTCAAGATAATGCAGCTCAAGTTGGTAATGATGAAAATATGGTAATGCAGGAAGATGTTGTCATGCAAGACAATCAACCGGAAGAAGAAGACAATCAAGAAAACAATGAGGCATGGATGGGATATCAACCGGAAGAAACCTCTGACAATCAAGGCTGAGGTCAGTGGCAACAAAACTGCTGGACCAACCTTGGTGCTACGTATGTTCCTCCGTCCTATGATGCGGACTCTGAATGGCAGCTTCCAGAAAATTTTGCTCCTCCAACTCCACCGTCTCAACATGATCAACAATCCAATGATGAAATTTTGGCAAGGCTGACTGAGTTGTCTCTGCAACATCAAGAATTTCAAGCGCAGTAGGAAACTCGATACCTAACTTAGCAGGAACATCTCACAAACCTGTAACCAAATATCATCTCATGCCACCAACTTCAACAATTTCGTAAATGCAGTTATGACTAGGTTCAATCAAATGGATGCCAATCTGACTTAGCAAAATCAAAACTTGGCCAACAGGCTTGGTAACCTCAATACCACCTTGATTGAGCTCAACCTTCAACTCGAGGAATTTCCACCACCAAGTCAATACCATAGGGGACGAGGTTATTCGTTTAGGGGGAGGAGACCATAAACCTTAGGGCATCATGTTTAGTTGTGCATGAATTTGTGTTTTGTTGTTTGCTTTCTGTTATTTTGACATGTGCTAAACTTTTCTGTTATGTTTCAACATTTATGGAGTGAATGTTTTGCTTTAATGCCATTGTTCCGTATTTAATCATTACTTGTTTACATTAGCGGTATCATATGTGGATGCTGGTAACTATTTTGTTGTTGCAAATATTTGATGATCCACTACATATTTTCGTATGCTATTTTAACCACTGTCTTCTCGTCTTTTTGATGTTGTCAAAGGGGGAGAAGAATACAAGCTACAGAAACGTTTAACCGGATGTTAAAGACAGGGGGAGCATTGATCATCTCAAATTACATCTCTCGTGACAATCAAGGAAGTGTTTCCATCATCAAAAAGGGGGAGTATGTGAGGGATATCCTTCTAGCTATCTTGTTTTAATGATGTCAACAAACATATTAGATTGTAATTTGAGCGGTATCACTTCACGTGTCGGGCATATAGCGTCTTATCGTTATTGGTCATGTGTCTAGATGCATAGGATCTTGTTCTCTCCAAAAATAAAGGTCCAATAGTGATTTAGTAGTGTCTAGCATGTATGTTTGACCTTGGTCTGGTGAAAACATTCAAAAAAAATGAAATTTCTTGAAAATTTTGCCTTCATGCGCTGACCCCTGAAACCATGCGATGACCTCTAATTTTACCCCAAAAGCCACGGGTAAGCGCACAAACCTGGGAACTCAAAATTGTCATTTTATGCGTCGACGCATAGACTCCAGAGGTCGACGCATGACCTTGTTTTTTTGCATTATTTCACTTAATTTCGTTTCTGTTATTTTCTGTTATTTTGTGTTGGTCATTTTTTCATATAAATAGTTTTGGGTCTTCATTTTTTATACAGAACAAGAAACGTGAAAAATATATGTCAGTTTTCTCTTCATCTTCATCTTCTTCATTGTGTAAACAAACAATCACACATAATCATTTTTGTTTGTGTCGCCCATTGATCGAAGTGATAACGTTTAGAATTTAGGAAGTGTGATCTTCATCTTCTGGGTTGAGAGTTTGGTAGGTGTTTCTTGAATCAAACCAGTTGGGTTTGTCCTCCAAGAATCGAGGAGATTTTGGGGGTTTTTGTATAAACTGTTCTTTCTATAGGGATTCGGCTGGACGAAGGTAACTAGAAATTGGCGCAACTGTTTCGGTTTAGTAGCTGTAATCAGAGGATCGTAGAAGAAGGTTTGGGTTCGAATTCTTGGAAGATTTCAATTGACCGAGTGAAGGTAACTGAAGAACGGAGTTTTCTTTCGGTTTAGTAGCGTGGGACGGTAATTGAATCATCCATATTTGGAGCACTTGATTCATCTTGAATCAAGGGAAGAGAAAATTCTGCATCAACGATCGAAGACGTTCGGGGTTTGATTGTTCATAGTTTTCTCTTGTAATAAATAAATTGCAACAACTACATATATATATATATATATATATATCTCAATTCCTTTTACGGAATTGGGGGCAGACGTACCCAAAGCGAGGATGATTGGGGAACTGCCTAATCAAATCTCGTGTGTTCTCTCTTTCCCTTAACTCTTTTACATTTCAGTATTGTTCGAATTTGTGACGTAGCAAACTATCGTAATTTCTGTCGTAGAATAATTGTACACTGATAAACTGTTTTGTTAAATCGATACAATTCATTGAATTGTGTTTTGGAGCAGCTGCACATTATTCTCCATAGAAATTCTGCACATAGTGTGTTTACGCACACTAGGTGTTTGATAATTTATTTCCAAACAAAATTCGAACACAGTGCTTTAAATTGCTTATCAATTAACCTCATTGGATCGGTATAAACATCAAGCAAGTGATAATTTGTTGTCTGCATTTATAAGTGTAATATTCAGAACTGAATTTTTCTCCTTCGTACTCATCCATAATATATTCGTGCATATTCGATCCTTTCGGTAGAAGGTTCGTTGTAGACGTTCTCTCCAGTGGTAGCTTCTGTTAAACAATTTTTTAAAACAGAATTTTGTAGTCCATTTGCGTGTAAAACTCAAGGGATCTATTTAACCCCCCCTTCTAGATCCATAGCCATCGTCTAACAAAAGGACCATTATTAATAAGTACAAGAGATGACATTTTGGTAACACTAATAATTGGTTAATTGGTACTGGAAGACAATATATCAATTAGGATATTTTATATCACTATCTAATATTATAATATATATTAGTTATATGTTATGTATACCCAGTCTTAGAAGGGAGATCAGATTTAGGATAGATTGTCAGAGATTCGATGTTAGTAGAAGGACGTTATAGGAATGTTGAATTACCAAAGGATATGTTGAAAGAGATTTGTGTCGAAAAAAGAACAAGCATTATGTAACATCATAAGTTCTAGTAAGATTAGTTGAAGGAGTTTTGTGCTGAGGAAAAGAGCCAGTAACTTAGATTTGAGGAATTCTAGTAGAATTGTTTTATAATTGGAGTTAAGAGGATTACCTTAGAAGAGAAGCGAACACAGAGTCAGGCGTAGTGTAAACCTTGCGTTATAACTATCATATTGGAATGCATTTCAGATACAAGGACTATGGGGTTATAAAGATTTTATAGAGGCTAGGATAGGAGCGTGTAGTTGATGATTGTTCACATACGAAGACTTCTATAGTATGAAGTGGAGTGGAGAAAGTTATACCTCGATATTAAGAAGTGTTTGGTAATAGCATTATGAACACTAGTGTGTGTAATTGATTCCTTGTCTTAATATGGATGTGAAGTAACAGACTCTTTGTTGATAGTGAGTCGTGGGTTATGAGAAGTTGAGTTTATGGTAAACAACGGAAGACAACCCAAGATCGAGTATGAGACTACGTATGAATCATGGAATGGACTATACCGGGTGGTCTTGTAGGTAGTTAATGAGAGTTGTCGGTTACGAGTCATTCAAATAAATGGCTTCAGTGTAGTGAAGTGTTCAATGGATATTAGATTTGGAATAGAATTCAAGTCAATAAGTATGTGGAAGATGTCAGGGTTCTTCAGGAGGGTGTATTATCTTGGTTGTCAATAGTGGGAGAATTTCCTATATTTGTGAATGGTCGAAGTATTATGAATCTACCTTTTGTTGGACTAGGAAAGTTTATTATATTGATTCTTACCAAGGAATCAAGTGAGAGAATGAGGTTGTATGTTTGACGTGGTTTGTTCCAGATACCTCTTAGATGACGTGGTGACTATGATATTATGGGTTTGATGTTGAGTTGTAAATCATGTTGTTGACCTTGTACTATGTCATTAAATCGTATGGTGGAAAACTTGTGGTTGCTAATTCTTGAAGTTGAGATTGTGTTGTTGTTTTTGCTCTTGTTTCCATTTATGTTAGTATCATAAGTTGTGTTGTAGCGGTGGTTATCGACGATATCCTTAATGATTCTTATACTCCATAGGGATCGAGGAAACTTCTGGTAAAGTTTATCAAGTTGAGTCTTCATGGCCAGAGCGGAGTTTCTTAGTCATGTGATATCGCGAGCATGAGTGAATGGAAGTCAGGCGGGTGAAAGTATTAAGTAGATCAGATATGTATAAGGCTAGAGTATGGTGTTAGAGTATGAATTATTAGAAGGGTTACCTGAATCAATTTTTTATAGGGAAGAATTAGATATGACTTACCAAGTGGTGATCCCAAGAGTTTTATTCAGTATCTTGTAAATGTTAGTAAGATATAAGTTGATAGTCAAGGTGTGACATCTGGACAGTTCAACCAGACACGTGGTGTGGGAGGTAGACCCCGTGAGAGTGGTGCCTGATGGGTGTAGTGATGTTTTGTCCTATTGGGAAGATTCGTGAGTTGTTCTCCCGGGAAGGAACATGAATAAGATATTCCTGAAGTTAAACGTGTAACACAGATAATATATTAGTAAGAGCATGAGCTAAGATTATGGAAGATGGAACATGGCGATGGAGATGAATGAATTTAGATTGTGAGTGCAATGTTATCTCCAGATGTGTGTGAAGTGATGTGTGTGCCTCTGAGAGTAGTATGGACACTCACAATTACTTTCTACATTGCTTAAGTTCTTTGGAAGTGGCATCTCCTTGATGATTCGAACTTCCTTGATGGTGTATTTTGTTATTGGTTGAGATCTCTTATCAGCATAAACCTTGAATAAATCAAACCCCTATAAGAGGATTCGATATGGGATATAGTACCCAGAACCAGATATTGTGAAACTGATTTGGATTGGTTGCTTCGAGCACATGATATATCTGAATGTTCTACACTCTTATGGATGTAGTCGTATGACTCCTACATACTTATATCCTAGAGAGTGTTGGTCCTATTCTAAACCTTTGTGTGTCAGCAAGAAAGTTATTCTACTACTGGATGTCAGTAAGGTTCTAGTACCGTGTTGGGTGGTGAGCACTCTGGAGAATAAGTATGATTTTCTATGTAAATTGTTAGCTAACCAGAAGTGCCTAGGGATCTTAGTTGTTCCAATGTTGGAATCCGAGTAGAGTAATGGAAGGCGATGGATGAAAGAGCTCAATCAAGTTTATGGGGATCAGAGCGATAATTACTCGTAAGAATGAAAGTAAGACAATCTAGTGTTAAAGGTGTTATCTTATTGGGGTAGTACGAGAGAAATGAAGCAGTAGGTGTAGAAGCTTGCAGTATATAGTATCAGGTTAAGTGAAATTGATAAGGATATTAATTGATGGATTATAAAGTTTGTCTTAATTGCAGAAGGATTTGTGAGAGAAGAGTAGTTGATATTGCATGTAGTTAAGGAATCAGTAAATGACCTCATGACGTTCTAAGAGTATTGACTATCCAAATCGAGATAAGGTGTTGTAGTTATGTTTCGTGTAACTTAGTGCAAAGAAAGAAAGTCGTGGTTTCTGGAGAGAGTTATGATCAGGTGATTCAGAATGGTATGTCAGATGAATTAAGTAGGAGAAAGGTTAGAAATTAATCAAATTTTGGAATAAGAGTAAAGCTAAGATCATGAAACTTCTAAAATTAATGAAAGATGGGAATTTTCCAGTGAATACAAGTTGAATGTTTGAGTAGGTCAGAGGTTTGCACTGAAGCAAAATAAAGTGTTTACCTGGGGCAGTAATGCAAGCAGTATTTATTTGTTGAGAGGAGGAAATCTGGGGGATAATTTCAATTTAAGAGGGGAGAATGTAATATCTCATATACCTTTAAATGTTCAATTAGTTTTCATTTGAGACCAAATGAGTTCCTATGTAATCTATCTTTTGTCAGTTAGAACAATTAGAGCTCTTAAGTGCTCTGAATGTTGTCAGTTGGGACCAATAGAGTAATCAGTGGGCTATGAAGATACTAATTATTATTAAAAGAAAAAGGACCGTTATTAATAAGTATAAAAGAGGATATTTTGGTAACACTAATAATTGGTCAATTGGTACTAGAAGAAAAAATATCAATTGAGATATTTTATATCACTATCTAATATTATAATATATATTAGTTATATGTTATGTAAATATGTTGCGTGGTAGAAAATGAAGAGAGGATTATGTGGGCAAAGAATAAGAAAGAAAAGAAATAGATAAGAAGAAAAAGAGAACAAGAGATATCAGTAAGAGAAGAAAAGAGAGAAAGAAGAGAAAGAGAAAAAGGAAAAGAAGAAGAAGAAAAGGAAGAGCTTGGGAAGAAGAAGGAGAAGCTTGGATCACCATCATCTCATCATCAGTATTCATCATTTCTTCACTAGACTTCATCTTTTTCATCTCTAGAGGTGAGTTCCTAGATAGTTGTAGCAATTAGAGGGAGAACTTCATGCTGGGGGAAATTGTTTTGTGTGATAACATGCCAAATGTGATTATTTTGTATCCTACATGTCGATTTTGATGAATTGTATGTCTTATTATCTTAATCCATGTTAAATTAAGTTATTGGATGAATATGGTCATGTGGGTTGGGGTATAGAGCCATTTTCACATTCCAAATTGCGTTCTAAAATTTTTGGTTCTGTCAGCTTTGTCGGGCAAGCTGGTCTCGCTGGGTCTTCTTCGGGTGAGCCCAGAGAGTCTTGCCACTCAATTTTCTCGCCCCAAGTTCAGGGGGCGACCATGACAACATGCAGAAAAATATTTGGTTTCTTGTTTTCCCCATAACTCGAGAACTGTAACTCAGAATGAGGCACGATCGGAAGCGTTGGAAATCTATTTAAATGCTCTATTTGATAGTAAAGTAGAAACATGGAGTTATGACATTAATACTACGATTCTTGTTTCTACCATAATTTAAGAATCGAGATCCCGATTGAGATGAGACTTAAAGCATTGGAAAGATGATTCGATAGGCTATTACATGGTGATGAGAGACCATGAACTAAGTAAAGATGATTGGTAGAGGATAGAGGTGATTGTATTCCTTAAGTGAATTAATTATGTTAATTATGTTTAATTTGTTGTGCATAACCACTTGAATAACCTAAGAGTTATTGTGAAATGTTATGCTATTATGTATGTTTCATGTATGATATTGTGTATGCTATATATATATATATATATATATATAATGGTTGGATGTTTGATTATGGAATAACATGACTAAAATCTTATGAATATGAGTGAGGAAACCTAGGATTACTAACTAGGAGAATGAGCTAGAAAGATAACGTAGGTTATGAAAATGATTTAGATGGTGATGCTTGGATGCAAAGGTACCTCGGTGTTTACCGTGGATAAGTAGTCTCTAGAATTATAGTTTAGTCATGAACTAATATGCTTTGTATGGAACATGATTTTATTGATTTGAGAATTGGTGGATGTGATCACCTTGTGATTGTTGAATACAATTACGTTATGTTTTATCTAATCATGTAGTCGGAAATAACCCCTTGATTATGCTGTTCCAAGTCATGATATTAATATAGAGTAAGATTAGGATGTGTGCACCCATAATTAAATGACCTGGGCTTGATTCCTAAGCACTGGATCCCAAAGTGGGTTAGAGTCTCATATAGGTAAAAGGTTTGAAATGGGTTTGGATTCCCATAGAAAGCGATGATTCTTAAGGTAGATGTTATCCCTTAGAATCCAAAATGCATGTGTATGTCAGAGTATGGGATATAGGTATTCGTGACCCGTGTCGATAACCCTGGGTATAAGACTTGCTAGGGAAATATACCTATGAGATAAGTGTCCATGACCCGTGTCAATAACCCTAGGCATAGGGATTACTAGGGAAAAATACTTATGATACAAGGATCTGTGACCCTAGTCGATAAGCCTAGACGTAGGGCTTGTCGGGGAAAGATGCCTTGGTATGGTTTTTGATTAGTGATTGTTTGAGTTGATGAACTCAAGAGACATGTTTCCATACCTTGTGAATACCCTTTAGACACTTAAGTCTTAGTTATCTTGTGTGATGATATACAAGTAATGGGAGATAAAAACTTGAGTTAGGATTTGATTAAAACCCTATAGAGCCGAGTGAATCCATAGGATATGGGAACTCACTAAGATTATCATCTCATCCCAATATTGTTGTTATTTTTTAGGTATTGTTTACATGTTTAGTATACAAGGGGAGTTGTGGATTGATGTTTCAAGGGATGTAGTTATTGTGATCTTCTGTTGTGTATCTTGTACAATAACGGATATTGTACTTAGATCTTAGATTTTTATTTTTGGCACTTTCCATATTTTGTACCATATATTGTATTTCTTTTTGTATAATTAAACAAGTATGTAAATGATGCCAATATCCACTTATGATTGTGTCAGTACCAAATAATAACACTTGTATGATATTATTCTCTTTCTCTCTCTCTCTCTCTCTCTCTATATATATATATATATATATATATATATAGGGATCGTTACATGCATAATCCCTTATTTTTCACATAATGTGTCGAAGTCTTTCGACATATACTCTCCACCACCATCAGTCCTTAGAATCTTGAGCTTTCGACCACTTTGTCTTTCGACCATAGATTTAAACTTGGCAAATACTTCGATCACTTCACTTTTTTTCTTGATCAGGTAAGTCCACAATTTTTGACTAAAATCATCTATAAATGTGACAAAGTATATGTTACCTCAAATTGAATCCACCTGGATAGGTCCGCACACATCATAGTATATGACTTCAAGAACTGCCTTCGACCTGCTTCCTGCATCCGTACTAAAGTTGTTCTTGTGTTGCTTTGCCTGAACACATTCTTCACACACTTCGTTTGGAATATCGATTTCTAGTAACCCTGAAACCATATTTCTTCTCTTTAGATCTCTGATGTCTTTGAAGTTGAGATGGCTAAGTCTGTAGTGCCATATCCATTCATCCCTGTGTTCGCACGCGCGAACAACCGATGGCCTCCTATCGCAGATTTACTCACGGGATCAGCCACAGAATACCAGAACAATGGGCTGAAGTGTACGTGTTGTTGATATGACGGTTCTTAGTTTAGGGAAGTTGTAGAAAACTTGGACAGATAAAAGAGTTTGAATGGATAAACAAAATAAAGTGAAAAACAAACAAGTAAATGACATAATAAATTAAACCTTATGCATTAAAATAACAAGTGCGGACGCGATCATACATTTTTGCTGGAGTAAACTCATTTCTCTTAACGCTTGGTACTTTGAGGGTTTTCCCTTTTCAATGTTACAAAATGCGACCCCCCAAATAGAAATAACTATTGCTTTATATAGGCTAACAAAATAAATATTCATCTCCTCAGATTGGTTTTGGTTGTGACACGTGTCACCTCACTATCTTTCTAACTTCCCATGTTCTTGAAATTTTCAACTTTTCCCGCTCAAAGATGTGTTATCCTTGTGTCGGTTTCGTATGCCACCACTTGATATCCCCCGACAACAAAGCCTCCAAGTCTTCTTCTGACACAACCTTCATCTGTGTCGGCCCAACGCTTCAGCCTCCTCTTGGTGTCGACTTGCTTTGGATATTCCACCATTTCTTCATTCTCTTTATTTGGTCGAAATCTCTTAGCCAACAAATCCCCCCCCAAGGCCAGTTTCGATTGAGCACCACGTCGACTGAGAAATCTGGCGTTTTGCTTTTCTGCGAGATTTCGACGGTGCTTTGGTTTCGACTCAACAGACAGTGTTTTGTCTTCTGTCGAGCCACGTGTCATTCGCCGTCTGACATGATGATGGCAACTTTTATACCACGATTTCTAAGACAATGTCATGATGACTAGTCCCGTCCTAAGTTATGGGTCTCGAAACCACCCCCACTCACTTCAGAATTTGAACAGTTTTGTGATCTTTCATTTGCATGCGTTTTTCTCTATAAATACCACTAAGCCCAACTGGTTTTCTTTTTCACCTTCTCTTTATAGCTTCTTCTTCTTTAACTCTTTCTTGTTCTTGAAAAACCTCTGTATTCTCTTTTCCAATGGCCTCATCCACAAACTCTGTGACGCCCCCAATCTATACCCCCAATTAATAATAAAACAAATAGCACTTAATAAAATTTTCGTCAGAGTATATCTAAAAACACGGCATAGACGGGAGAATCACATCAACGTGAAACAAAACATAACATACAACACCTGCCCATAAAGATATGCAACAGTGGGGTAGCAATCAACAGAGGAAACTATGTTCCTTACACCCACTTTTCAGAAATTAGAATTAAAGCGGAAAATCTAAAATCTGAATAACATATATACATAGATCATGTAAAAAGTTTGTCATCCATCAGTATATACGCACAAACTATAATATATATATATACATAGTACACAATAAACACAAACGGCCACCCTAGCTACCCGGTGTCACATATCAGAGCCGACCGACAAAAGAATGAAGCCATAAGCTTCACAAAAGACCTCCAGCAACTCTAATCTGCAATGCCTCATAGAGCATTATAAAACGAGCAGAAGGGTGAGAAAAACAACCATAATATAAATGCATATAATTATATATATCCACATAAAAATACACATATCAAGTATTTTCACCACGATTATCAAATGCCAACACATAAAGCATATACCGATTACATTCACATAATCACATATTCACACATCATGCATATGTTTATACCCGAAACATATCATTCATAATTCCATGCATTTAACACGAATGCACATCAATTCACCAATACTATCACAATTCTCACACTTGCTCAATCAATTCACAATTCCACTCATAATCACATAATCAGACTATGATTCATGCAAATGCACAGAGACCGACACAACGACTCTATGCAAATGCCATGCGGTACCGACTCTAAATATTCTCATCACTAGTTCACTCAGGAACTCTGCTGGAACCATCGCTCGTTACATCACTGTAACTCCCCTCGGGCCTACGATGTTCACCCGTCGCTTGCAGTCCTTCTTAGTATAAGGCTCACGACGTTTATGGATCGCTTGCAGTCCTCCTTGTATGAGGCTCACGATCCGATCGCTTGCAGTCCTCCTTGCATGAGGTTCACGATCATCTATAACCACCATTTCCAGTCCTCCTTACCTGAGGCTCACGATGTTATAGCAGATTCCCTCCGGAACCGCCGTCCCACAGGACGCCACAACAATGCATATCATGATGCTTGACACACAAGAACTCATGACCACCAATGCATCTTCACCCACATATGCAGTCACAAACATGCACATATAACCAAATACAACACATTGCATTTATTTGCCCTTCGGTCACAATTCATCACCACAACATGCCATCATAAGTATTTTCATCACACAACAACACATGGCATCATACACATCAATTACGCACACTTACAACGACAAAAGTCGACAATCGACACTATTCACATTTCCCGACATAATTAAATCGGCTAACGAATTCCAAAACATCATAATCACAAAGTACAGTTCAATACCTTTCCAACGACACCAAGAATGTAAGAATCAGATAAACAGAACAAAAGTTACGGACGAAAACGAAAACGACATTTTCAAAAATCACATTTTACCAATCTCCTGGCCATACGCGTACTGCCCAAGGCCATACGCGTATTGCCCAAATTCCTCGCCATGCCATACGCGTATTGCCCAAGGCCATACGCGTATGAGCAGAAACCATTTTCTTCACAAAATTCCCATTTTGAACCCCCTACGCGTATGCCCAACACCATACGCATATCACCATTTTCATACGCGTAATGACCCAAACACAGGCCAATGTTACGCGTAATGCCGAGTCCCATACGCGTATGACCAGAGCAAACCCAGAAAAATTCTGCAGAAACGAGTTCTGCGTTTTCCAACCAAAACACACCCAAATTCATCACCTAAATCCAGAAAATTACCAATTTGATTCACAACAACACATATCTATCAAGTATCAACAACAAGGAACACAAACACATCATTTCCAACACGATTAAATCGAATTCCAACACTTTCTACAAAAATGGGTTTTATTATATTTTTCATACAATCCAACAAAACATCAAACAAACACATACATAATCATACACATGTATAAGATAATTGAATTTCACACCCTTACCCGATTAAATCGAATCCTAGAAGTTGTTTTCTTGAGTTTCCAAGCTTTTCCCAATTTCTCTCTTTTTCTCCTTTCTCTTCTTTTCTTTCTTCCCTTTTTCTTCTTCTCTTTTTCCTTCTCTCTATTTTTCTCTCCTTTCTATTTCTATCTCTTTTCTTTACTAACTTAGTAAATAATTAGGGAAAAGACTAAAATACCCTTACTCTCAATTATCTCCCAAACGATCCCAAAATGCGATAAAATATAATAACAGTACAAAACAATATATTATCACACCAAAGTCATAAATAAAAATAATATAATACTCAAAATAATTAAATCGACTCGATTAAATAAAATGGTCGAAACTGGGGCGTTACAAACGCTACTGCTTCTACTACTCACACCACTGGAAATAACCCCATTGCTTTCGTTCTTACCGAAAAAGAATCCCTCAGGCCTCTTCCTCAACCGTCGTCTGCTGATGAAGCGGTGGTGGACAACTGCCGTCATCAGATAATCATCCCTTTCGCGGTGGGTGGTAAGCTCCATGCTTTTCACGGCCCATATCCGGACAAAAAACCAAATCATCAAGAACTTCAAGAGTTCTTTCCCTGTTTCTCGCCTACTATCCCTCCCGCTTTCGAGAAAGGTGGCACTTTAGACCTAAAATTCATGGCGCCCAAGTCTAGAGTCTTTAGATCCATGCCTACACCTGGAAACAAGGACTACATTGCTTGGCTCAACAGAGTCGAAGGCCAGTACAAGGAGCAATGGAAGACGGCTGGCATTTTCGACGCCATTCAACTTTCAAGAAACGCTCACAGGGTCAACCCTTGCTTGCTGCTTGCGTCGATGTACTTTTGGGAAGGGTCGACCAACACGTTCCACCTCCCCTGTGGAGTGTTTACATCAACACTTTTTGATGTGGCGGCCATTATTGGCCTTTCGCCACTAGGCAAAACGTTCGACCCGACCATGGAAATAAACAACTCCTTCGATTTCGAGCGTGCTAGTTTCCAAAACTACATCGAAGATCACCACGACAAATGCTCTAAAGAGGTGTCCGATGAAGAACACATCGCCTTCCTGACGTTGTGGCTGTCTTACTACTTGTTCTTCCCTGGTTCTCTACAGATAGCCAAAAGTCACATCAACCTGTCAATACAAATCCATGAGGGTCGACAGGTATCTCTGGGCAAGCTTCTACTAGCCTCCCTTTATCATTCTCTTGGTTTTTCAGCCACGCGGCTAAAACTCCTTCATCAAACCACCAAGGCTCTAAATGTCTCAGGACCTATGTGGTTGTTGCAACATTGGCTCAATGCCACTTTTGAGCATATCTTGGGATACCCTGCCTCTTCCACAATGGAGCGTTTGAACAATGAGCATTCTGTAGAGGGCATGCGACTCGCCTTGATGACCACCTAAGAAACCCCCTAGAAAACCCTTTTTATAAGGTATCTCAATATATTTGTGGAGACCACTTCCTTTATCCCCAGCATGGCGCCTTTTGTGGAACACAAATTTGGTCTGATGTGATTTAAAAATCTGTTTCCTGGAGTCTCCCCCAAAGCCGCAGCGCAGTCGAATTCCATATGGAGGGCGTTTCTAACTCCCACCATGTTATCCTTTCGGATCGAGACGGGGAACACAGACTATAGGTTTATGAGTTACCAACCTAATTTGGTGGTCCGTCAATTTGGCTTGAGCCAAATGCTACCAAAATCCTTGGTGAAACATTCTGCCGACATTGTTCGGTCTGGCCGACGCTTGAACTTGGCAAGTCATAAGGCTTGCCTAAAATTTGCCAAATCTATGCAACATCTTAAACTACCTGTCTTTGCGTTCCAACATTCCCTTTTCACTACACAAGAGTTCGACGTGTGGTGGTCGGAATACCAAACTCAAGTTTTCCCACGTGATCTTTTCCTGGAAAACGTGGTCGACGCTTTTGCTTCCCTCGCTGGCGAAGCTCCTAATCCACCAATTTTCGTTCCTGTCGAGAACCCCCAAGCTGATGATGCCACAGAAGACCCCCCAAAGAAGGTAAACCCAGTACCCTTCAATTCTATTTCCTTCATTATCTTTAACTAACCATTTTGGCTTATCTCTAGGGTCGAAAACGAGAACCGACTGCTGCATCGACCTCTACAAGGCTTGCCAAGAAACCTAAGACCACGATTCCACAGGTATACCTTGTCTCCTTATTTCCTCGCATTTGCTTCTGCTATTTGTCTGACTTTTGTTTACTAGGCTTCTGAGAACATCCCATCTCCTGAGGGATCCGTGTCGGACGAAAGTACCCAATCCTGGGTCTTCCCTACTACAGTTTCAGCATCCCCTACAGCCACTCTATTGGTGAGAAAGAAAAGGGCCTTAATCAAGAAAATGCCTTCGACAACGGCTACTTCGACTGTGGACCCTGTTGTCCCAAAAACCTTGATGAAGTCTTCAAACCCATCCTGACTGAAGCACCCCCTGAACCATTTCCTCCAAAACATGCAAAGGTATTCATCATCTTTGCTCCATTATTTCAGATGGTATCTGGATAATTCTCTCACTGAAACTTATCTTGCAGGAAACCGTGGCTGCTTCGACTACTGCAGAAAAAGACGATATTGTACCAGCTTCCACCATCAATCCTCCTGAGATCGCAATCGTGTTTAGTCCTCAGACGGTCGACGAGTTCTAGCTGACCTCGACAGAGGAGAACTTTGTGGCAAAAACTCCTCCACCTCAACAAACCAACACTGACGCTGGGAATGATGGTGCAAACCCTGGCGATAATACCACTCCCTCAATTGTTGCTACCGCTGCTGATGTCGACGCAAACCTTAAAGCTTCTACTGAAAGTGGCTCCAACGCACCTCCACTTAATGTCGACAGAGTCCTTACCCCAGAGGAGCTTCTGGAAACCAAACAAACAAACCCAGCAGCGACCCTGAAGGTATTGCACAAGCTTCACCAAGAGTCTGGGGACGGTCAACCCACTAGTTCGACGACCATACCAACCCCAGACCTGGATGCTTCTTTCTCCCTTGAGCTCCAACAATTAAGGACATACCTATTTGAGGAAGAATTTCTGGCGGTCGTCACCGAAGAAGCTGTTGTAGCTTGTGACGTGTTCAAGATCTTGGATGAACTTGCTGAATTCCAACTTCCTGCTCCCATGGCCACGTACTTAATTGAGTTCGAGGCCTTTTTCATGCAATTGGCCAAGGACTTTTCCATGTGTCATTAGGCCGACGCTCAAATCAGGTTGAGAAACAACGAGATGAAACACGAGTGGTATCTCAACTCACTTTGTGAGAAGAAACTTGGGGATTTCGAGGCTAAGAAGCAGGAGCGCTCCGACAAACTTCGTGCTTTCGATCAGTAGATATCTGACTACCAAGCCCAAATAGCAGAACTGACAAGATTGCTGAGGTTGAACAGCAAAAAGCCTCTTTGGATTCCTCTGAACCCTTACTCACTCAAGAGACAATCGACCAAGAGATCGCCCAAGGAATTGTTCACTTCGAAGCGGCCATCAAGATAAAGGATGCCATTGGCTGAATGCAGAAAAAGAAGGTGCTCCTCGAGAGCAAGGTTGTTCATGAGAAAACTCTTTTTGAATATTTTAAGTCTAGATTCCATGCTTTTCCTTAGTGTTCATGTCGAACAACTGTAATTTCATCTAGATATTTTGTAAGCCATTTTGGCCTCCTAGCCTATTTTGGCTTTATTAATGAGAAGGTTACTTTTTAATGTGAATCTCTTGTAGCATTGGTTTATATTTCTTCAAATATTTCCCGTTTTCCCTTAAGACTCGGTTCATTCCTACTTCTTGGACCTCATATTCATTGTTGCTGAAGACTTGGTTCACTTTGAACTATCCCTCCCAATTTGGTGACCATTTCCCTAGCGTTTGATCCCGTCGATCCATGGGTAACACCGCTTTTCACACATAGTCGTTAACTGCAAAGGTCTTCTTTCTGACCTTCTTATTATATGCATTGGCAACTCGTGCCTTCTGGCATAACAACACATTCAACGCTGCTATTCTTTCCTCATCTAAGTCCACGATCTCATCCAGCATCATATTCCAGTACTCCTCCGACGGAATTTCATGTTGTCGTTGCACTCTGACTGGTTGCAGGCATATTTCTACTAGTAACACAACATCGTGCCCGAAAGCCAAACGAAACAGAGTCGAATTTTTTGACTCTTTGGGGGATGTTCGACAAGCCCACAAAATTTGATTCAATGTCTTGTGCCAATTTTTTGGCTTTTTGGCCACGTGTTTCTTGATGAGCCCAATTACCACTTTATTAGCTGCTTCGACCTGACCATTTGCCTGAGCATAATATGGTGTCGAAGTAACCAACTTGAATCCTGTTTCTGCTGCAAACTCTTGCATTTTCTGTCCAACGAATACAAAGCCTTGATCCATCGTGATGGTTTCAGGTATCCCGAATCTATACAATATATGATTCTAGATGAATTCCATCACAGCCTCTTGATCTACTTTCACTAGGGGCACAACCTCTATCCATTTTGTGAAATAGTCTATCCCTATGAGGATGAATTTTTGTTGTTTCGACGAGGCTGGTCGAATCTCCCCTATGACATCCAAAGCCCATCCTCGAAAATGCCATGGTTTGACGATGACGTGTAATTCACCGGATGGCACATGCTGAATATTTGCATGTTTTTGACAGTCTTGGCATCCCTTCGCAAAGTCCATGAAATCTTTGAGCATGCTTGGCCAATAGACCCCCTGTCGAAACAATAACCACTTCATTTTCCGACCAGCTTGGTGAGCTCCACATGTCCCACTATGAACTTCAGAGATTGCCATGTAGGCATCTGTGTCCCATAGACACTTAAGCAATACTCCCTCCGGAGTCTTTTTTAGTAATTCATTCCCCATCAGTACATAACTTAACACTCTATATTTTGTCTTCCTGTCGGCGCTGCCCACCGGATTCTCCAGATACTCGATGATTGGTCTTCTCCAATCTGTTGATGACAGATTAATGATAGTGAAAACCTCGTAGCTTCTCAACCCTTCGATCAAGCTTTCTGATGAGGCATTGGCCCTCACTGCCTTTGATATTGACCAGTCTGATGGTGGGCGTATGTTCGACACCATCTTCTCCCTAGTTTCAATGAAGTCATTCAGCTTTTTTTTCCGATACCTTGTAACCAGAGGCGATCTGTGCTAGCTCATTAGCCTTTTGGTTTTCTATCCTGGGCACGTGTGTAATGTTGACAACTTCAAAATGTTCCAAAAGTCATTTCTCCATCTTGAAGTAAATCAAGAGGTGCTCTTTGACGCACTTATATTCTTTCGTGATTTGTTTAATCACCAGTTCTGAGTCTCCTCTTATTTCGACTTTCTTGGCACCCAAGTCCTTGAGTATTTTGAGGCCAATGATTAAGGCTTCATACTCTGCCTCGTTATTGGAGCATTTCCCGTCAACCTTGCATTTGAACTTAGTTGGAATACCCTGCGGGGATACTATCAGGATTCCAATGCATGCCCTGTTTCTATGGCTCGACCCATCGAAGTATAACTTCCACGGGGCAATGTCGATACTACACATCGATGGTTCGACCGGTGCATGGTCGACAATAAAGTCTGCCACTATTTGACCTTTCACAGCCCTTAGAGGAACGTATGCCAGGGAAAACTCAGTCAATGCTAGTGCCCATTTCCCAATTCGACTATGTAAACTAGGTTTGGACAACATATGCTTAATAACATCAAAATGCGATGAAACATAAACATCAACTAGTTTAATATATTGCTTTAATTTCATACATGAGAAGTACAAGCATAGACACAAATTTTCAATCATAGTATACCTAGTTTCAGTATCTATAAACATTCTACTAAGGTAATAAATGGGTCTTTCGACGCCATTGCTATCTTATTGTGCTAACATGCTTCCTGTGGTCGTATCTGACGCTGTAATGTACAACTTCATATTTTTATTTATACTAGGTGGCAATAGAATTGAAGGCCTTGTAAGATATTCTTTGATTGCATCGAAAGCCTCCTGCTGCTCCTGTCCCCAATGGAACTCATTTTCATTCTTGGCTTTGAGTAATGGCGAGAATACCTTCGTCTTTCCACTTAGATTCGATATGAACCTTCTCAAGAAGTTTATCTTCCCCAACAAATACTAGAGCTTCTTCTTTGTCGAAGGAGGCTTGAGATCCAAGATCACTTTCTAGTTTATCTCGATGCCTTTCTTGTGGACCACGAATCCCAGGAAATCCCCTGCATAGACACCAAAGGCACATTTTAGTGGATTCATTTTTAATCCTTATTTTCTCATTCTCTCGAATGAACGTCGAAGGTGGTCTAGGTGACCACCCTCCGATGAGGATTTTATCACAATGTCATCAATATACATCTGCATAAAATTCTCAAGAAAGCCATGGAATATAACATTCATAGCTCTTTGATAGGTTGCCCCAGCATTTTTAAACCAAAGGGCATTACAACCCATTCGTATGTTCCCAAAGCCCCAGGGCATCGAAACGCGGTTTTGGGAACATCATTTTCGGCTATGAGAATTTGGTTATAGCCGGAGTAGCCATCGAGCATACTCAAATATTCGAAACCTGCCGCTGAGTCGACAAGCATCTCTGCCACAGGCATCGAATATTCATCTTTTGGGGTAGCGTTGTTTAGATCCCTAAAGTCTATACAGACTAGAAGGGTTCCATTTTTCTTGATAACGGGCACTATGGTTGTTATCCATTCGACATACCTTGCAGTTCTGATGAACCGGCTTTTGAGCAGTCTCTTGATATCCTGCTTGATCTTCGAAGTAACCTCTGGAACAAATCGTCGAGGCTGCTGCTTTACTGGCCTTTTACCTGGATGAATTGGAAGTCGATGCTCCACCATACTTTGACTCAAACCAGGCATTTCGCCATAATCCCAGGCGATGCAATCCTTGTACTCCTTTAATACCTCAATTAGCTTGGCCTTCATCTTTGACCCAACTTTGGTGCTCACATAGGTAGGTCTTTTGGTAATCCCATCTCATGAGTCAACCTCTTCGAGTGGGTCTTGCGCCTGCATTCTTTGCAGCTCACTATTTGGGTCTTTCTCAAACCCCAAAGGCTCATTGTCATAGATACAATCAAGCCTCTGGCTTTCTGAAGCTGTTGTCTGGTCTTGTGAGCCATTTGCTTGTGCATCGCAGTCGGCTCCGCTAGCTATATTCTGTTGTTCTTCTACTGCTAATGCCGACATTCTTTTGTTTTCAGCCATATAGGCCGAAATTCGAGTCATGCTTTCTGAGTCAGCAGTCATTCTCATCGACTACTGGCCACCCCGTGGGTGGATTATTTTTTGTAGGATCCATGGTTTCATCAGCAGCATCCCAGATAAACCCATAGTCGGGATCTAAGTTCAGTATGCGACCCATGTAGACGGAAGTGTAGGACCCCGACCCGTCATCACAAGGAACCATATTTGCTAGGTGCTGATTAAAGGACTTCTTACTGACCTTAGCTTCGTCGATCTTATAATAACTTTGATCAGCCTCAATATTCTCGACGATGCCATATTTTCTCCAGATGGTCAATCTCTTGTGCATTGTCGACGGCACTGCCCCTATTCCATGAATCCACTCCCGGCCCAACAGCAAGTTAAAATTTGCTTTTGAGTTAATAACCATAAAGAGCGTTGATCTGTTGGTTGTACCCACTGCTAAGTCCACTTGGACAACTCCAAGGATGTTACTGGTCTTTCCTTCGTAGTTGGATAGAACCATGTTGTGTTGTCGGAGGTCAGCTTCCGTCTTTCCAATCTTTTTGAATAAGTTGTGAGGCATCAAATTGACAGTTGCCCCTCCATCCACAAACACCTTGTTGACTGCCACTCCGTCAACCTTCACTTTTATGAATAACGGCTTCAGATGGTACATCATCCTAGGACTGGGTCTCTCAAATATGGTTGTTTGTTCCCCGACCACACCATTGTTTATTACATAATAGCATAGCGGTTTATCCTCCGCATTCTCATCAGGTACGAAATCCTCTTCAGCTTCAGAGATTTCCGACACCACATCATATTCAGCTGGCAGTATTGACACGATGCCACAGTTCAAGACGAAGTCTTCACCATAGGTGTCATCATTGGTGTCATCATACATGTCTTCATCGAAATCTCCATCTGGTGAAGGGGTATACTCTCCGTCCGACTGAGGAGAATACTTTGGCTCTTCCTCATCTGACTAAGGAGTGTATTCTGGTTCCTTTTTGCTTTTGATCACCGACGTACATTTTGAGCTTTGGGTCGAAACTACCCCATTTTCTCCTGACGCTTCCACGGTTACTGACATGGCCTGATTTGTCATAACTTTGTCCTTTTCTACCCATCTTCCTCTTGGGTGTTGTCGCTTTTGTCCAGAAGTTCTGACAGGCTTCAACTGTGAACTAGTACCCTCTTTCTCAGCTTTCTTGTTTCGCTGATAGCGTTTCCACTTAGTCCTGGTCATGGGGTTTTTCCCTTTGTAGTTGGGGGACACCATATATCCCCTGGTTTTAACTCTTTTGTCAGAGACCTTCGCTTCTTTTTCCAAGTCTAAGACCTTTCATTTTGGCCTTTTGCTCCCTTTCTGGCTCACTGGCGCCACCCATTTCTCCTGTGGGGTGTTTGACGGTGGCACAAAAGTCTTGGGTCGTGCCTCTTGGAACAACTTCCTGTATTCCTCGTTCCGACGAGGAGCACCTCTCCATTCGAATACAAACCTTGGGACAGGTGGCTTATCTTCTCGCGACATTTCCTTCTTGCCCGCCTCGTATCTCTCAGCAGCTTTCTCATTGAAAACAACATTGTACCTAGGGCATAACACCACCTTCGACCCACTTACCCTGCATTTTTCTTGAAAATCTGCCATACTTTCGCCAGTCTGAGGGTAGACTACCTCGAGTTTCTCCTCAGTTCTTTTGTCAGAACCGTCAGTGGCTTCGACCATCATGCATTTCACAAATTCAGTTGTCGATTGTTTGCTGAGACCCTCAGTAGCCTCAACCATCATGGACTCGTACATCTCTGAATACAAAGCCTCTTCGACCTTCAGCGGGTCGATGTCAACCTGCATCTTTGGCCTTTCGCCAAATTGAAGTCGGCCCTCCTTCAAAGCCTTCTGCACCAAATCCCTGAAAAGAACACATTGAGCTGTTTTATGACCAAGGAAATTATGAAATTTACAAAATCCCCTTTTCTTCTTTTGTTCTAAAGGGGGGTCTTTTAAACCAGGAGGAACAATTATCTGACCATCTTTAACTAACAAGTCAAATATTTCGTCACATTTAGAAACGTCAAATGTATAAGTTTTAGCAACGTATTTATCTGTTTTTCCAGTTTCGACGGGATTTTTCCCGTTTGATGGTTTTAGTAATTTGCATGTGTATGGAGGCCCTGGCTTGAGTTCAGCCACATTGACCTTGCTTTCATCGACAATTTCTTCTTTGTCAGAAGAATATTCGTCAGCAGCCACGTACAACACTTTTTCTTTCTTACTGTATCTGTTAGTCTGCGTTTTCTCAGCTTTCAACCGATCGACTTGTCGGACTCGGTCCGCCAGCTGCACCATATCCCTGAGATATTGTGTGTCCAACTTTTTCTGATGGAATAGTCTAAACCGCCTGCTGCCATTTCGACTAGCTCATGTTCAGGGACTTGAGTGAAGCATCGTGCTTTCAAAAGTCTAAACCTGTTAAGATACTGGTCTACTGACTCCGTGGCCTTCCGTTTAACACTGGCCAATTCTTTCAAACTAATTTTTTGATTGTCCCATGTAAAACCGCTCATGAAACAATCTTTCTAATTGTTCCCACGTGTGGCCAGACTAAGGGGGCAGCGTGGTAAACCACATAAACGCATTCTTCATGAGGGAACTTGGGAAATACTTTATTCTCAAGTCCTCATTATTTGCTATGTCACCGGCTTTGGTTTGATACCTGGCGACGTGCTCGACGGTGGATTCCTCAGTCTCACCGGCGAACTTGGTGAACTTTGGCACTTTCTAACCCCTAGGTAATTCTGTCTGCAAGACAAAATGTGGCAATAGGGACATGTACGTTGGTTGTCGAAGACCTGGATTTGCCCTATTACGGACCATAATGCGTTCGACCATGGCTTCCAAGTTTGGTTCGCCAGCCAAAGCATCATGTCGAACTTGTCTGACCACATAGTCGGGATCTTGGATCCTATGAACTAGAATAGGAGGCCTTTGGGCCATTTTAGGGATTTGTTCAACCTCCTGGGGTTGTTCAATTATTTCGTCGAGGACCTCATCTTGACGAATGAGTGTCTCCGGTCGAGGCGGAGGGGTCTGTCGACCCTGTGCCCTTTGAGCGCCTAGGAAGTCACCTATCTGTGTCATTTGAGTTGCCAATTGTTGGTAACTCTAGGTAGAATCTTGTATTAATGGCCTCAATATGGTGCCCATTTGTTGAGTCAACATATGAACCATCTCGTGATTACTCTCATCCATCTGCTGCCTCATGACAGCAACAGAACTTGACATGGATGTGGGTATTGATTGGGATAACAGACTAAAACCTGGGGGTCGAGTGACTTCGTTTACAAAAGGCCCTAAGCCTTGGTATGGTGAAAAAACTAGGGACGAACTTTCCCCAAACACCGGACCACTAGAATGTAGACTCGACATGAACTCTGTTGGCATCCCAAAGGATTGAGGGATGGGCATTGTGATACTAGGCACATGCTGCCCTGTAGTCCCGGCCATTGTCGGCCTCGGGTCGTGTCGACGTGATGTCGCGATTGGCCCACTATGGGTGGTTGAAACCGCTGACAAGGTCCCAGAGCCAACATCAGTTATTTGTGTTACAACTGTACTTTCCGTCAAAGACGGATCTTCATTCGGACGTGGTGTCACCATCTTACCACTGTGCAAATGCATACACTCAACTCAAACGTGTCCCACTGGGCGTGCCAATTTATTCGTACGCGCGAACAACCACTGACCTCCTATCACAGGTTTACTCGCGGGATCGGCCACAGAATCCCAGAACAATGGGCTGAAGTGTACGTGTTGTTGATATGACAGTTTTTAGTTTAGGGAAGTTGTATAAAACTTGGACAGATAAAAGAGTTTGAATGGATAAACAAAACAAAGTGAAAAACAAACAAGTAAATGACACAATAAATTAAACTTTATGCATTAAAATAACCAGTGCAGACGCGATCATACATTTTTGCGGCAATAAACTCATTTCTCTTAATGCTTGGTACTTTGAGTGTTTTCCCTTTTCAATGTTACAAAATGCGACCCCCCAAATGTAAATAACTATTGCTTTATATAGACTAACAAAATAACTATTCATCTCCCCGGATTGGTTTTGGTTGTGACACGTGTCACCCCACTATCTTTCTAACTTCCCATGTTCTTGGAATTTTCAACTTTTCCCGCTCAAAGATGTGTTATCCTTGTGTCGGTTTCATATGCCACCACTTGATATCCCCCGACAACAAAGCCTCCAAGTCTTCTTCTGACACAACCTTCATATGTGTCGGCCCAACGCTCTAGCCTCCTCTTGGTGTCGACTTGCTTTGGATATTCCACCATTTCTTCATTCTCTTTATTTGGTCAAAATCTCTTAGCCAACACCCTGCTAGCTGCAGTTGTAAGGCATTTGTGCTCCATAACGTTAAATTCAATCCTGAAGGTTCTATTTTGAGACATAAGTGCCTTCAAGATTAACCTTCCATTTGAGTCTAGAACTCTCATCATCTTGTCTTCGATCAACACCTTTTAGATCTTTTCGACCAACTGCCCTATGCTGAGCAAATTACTTTTCATGTCTGGTATGTATGATACATTTGAATTACTGACCTTTAGCCATCTTTCCACATAATCAGAACATCACCAATACCTTCAGCTGCTAGAGTATTATCATTTGCAAATTTCACCATGTTCTTCATTGAGGTTTTTATGTTGACAAACCAATCCTTCCTACCAGACATGTGTGATGAGCATCCTGAGTCCAAGTGCCATTGATCCTGGAATTTTTCTCCATCTCTTGTTGTGACCATCAACAACATTTCTTCTTCTTCATCCTTTGCAAACTTTGCATCGTTGTCTTGGTTCTTTTGTTTTTCAGGACAATCACTAGAGTAGTGACCATACTTCTGACAATTGAAAAATTGAATGTGACTTTTGTCAGGTTTTCGACCACCATTTCTTTCTTTACCTATTGCACTGCCTCTTTGGTTGCTTTGGTACGAGGACTTTCTCTAATTTGACCAGCCTCCTTCTTGCTGATTTCGACCAGTCAAATTATTGTAGCCTTCTCTACCTTTCTAACTTCCTTTTCCCTTCTTTTCTTTTGCTGATTGCGCCTGCAGAGCCACATCACTCTTTGACTTGCTTGCAACTCTTTCAACTATTCTTTGTTCATGAGATTCAAGCGTCCCTTGAAGCTCTTCCTTTGTCAATGTTGACAAATCTTTTAAATCTTCTATGGATACTACCACGTAGTCAAACTTTGGAGCCAATGACCTCAAGATCTTTGCATTAACTAATCTTGATGTCAACACTTCTCCACATATCTTGATTCGATTCACTAGTTTTGTAACCCTAGTGAAAAAACCAAGTATGCTTTCATTGTCTTCCATCTGAAGCAATTCATAAGTTCTTTTGTAAGTTTGTGACCTCACTTCTTTTACCTTCTCTGCACTTCCAAATGATTTTTCCAAGATCTCCCATGCTTCTTTCGTCGATTCTACATCTTGACCTTTTCAAAATTGCCTGGATCAACACATTGATGAATTATAAAGAGAGCTTTATAATCTTTCTTCTTCAATTCTTTGTATGCGGCTTTTTCTTGATCCGACGCATTTTCTGTAAGTGGTGTTACTCCTTTCTTCACAAGATCCCAAAATCTTGATAATAGAAAACCACCTTCATCTGTTTACGCCAATTCTCATAATTCTTACCCTTCAGAATTGGGAGACTCATCGAAAAATGCTCGTTCGGATGATTCATCACCATCGTGTTTTTCTTCTCACGAATCGCTCAGTCAGTGCTCTAAATATTAGATGTTGGAATTAAACCCAAGACTTTGAGTAATTCTGAATCAATCTTAATGAATAAGATTCGATCACACCGATCGAATTCTCTCTCTTATTCTTCACTCTTCACTCGAGTGAATCAACCAACCTTGATTGCAAGATTGTATCGCTACACAATGGTGATGAAAACAAGAAAAGAAAATTGAATTGGGAAAGAAGAAAAATTTCCGCAAAGTAACTTTCTGCTCTTAAAACTGCAATTTTATTCAAGTGAATCACACTTTACAATAATAGGGTTACTCCCTATTTATAGATTTAGTTTGCTTGCTCCCTAAGCAAAACACAAAAACAAAAATCCAAAATACTTAATTCAGTCAACACTACAAAATTAGATTTAAGACAAAATCCATGTTGAGACTAATTCCTCGACACTTCGACAACTAGGTGTTTTGACGCACACTAGACTATTCGACAATTTCCTTGTCTCCATTAAGCAGCCTTCTTTGACACAAGGAATTACATTTCAACAAAAACTACGTATGAAAACAATAGACGAAGGATGGTTTGCCAGAAAATTTTCCTTTTGGGATTTTTTTTTCCGCCAAATTAATCTTGAAACCCTCCTTGAAGTGCCATAAATTCCATGAGCAAGTCGTGACTCGCCCAATGGATTTCACTTATTTTGCAGCACAAACATCATGTTCCTTATTTTCGCTACAAATTTACTCTAATTTTCCATTCTTTCTACCTTGGATTGTTGGTCGAGTAGAAAGAATGCCTTGAATTTGGCCTTCAAGAATGTGTTAGGGTTTAGCTAGGTTAAAATTAAATCAAAGTTGCATTGAAAGAAAATAACATAAGATAAAATTTCATAACTTTCATTAAGGAACCTTAAACTTCCAAAGCTTACAAATAAATAGTCAGGGTAAACTGCTAGTTGGGCCTGACCCAAAACTAAAGAAACAACATAAAATAAAACTAGTGAAAATACTACTAATTGAACACCTCTTTTTTTTTATAGTAATAATCTTTAAGCGAAAATGAACTATTCCTTTCTCTATTGGGCCTTGAAATTTCCTTATCAATACTCAATGGCCTATTCAGAACCTTGTCCTCATGGTTCACATTTGAGACAACATGGGTTGTGAAAGGATATGGGCCAGAAGATGGATTGAGTGGGCCAGATGAAGGTAAGGGAATAAGGGGTGCATGCTGATGTGGTGGGGTCCTCCAAATGGATTTGATGTGCGAGTCCAGGTGAGACAGAGTGGTAGAAGATAAGGGTAGTGTTGGTTGCATGGTAGTCGCACACGTGTCCTCGTGTACAGTAGATCTGCACATGGGTTGGACAGATGAATTGACTAAAAGGTCTTCAGCCATGTGCCTTTGATTGGATTTTGCAAAGTGGGTTGGAAAAGCAGGTTTTGTGACAGCATGCAGGTCTTGGAAATCGTGTACCACGTCAAAGCAATTGGATTATGAAGGATTTTGTTCTTTCACTTTGTACTTCTCATTAAATGTACCGCTGGGTGTAACCTTATTCAAAGCATTAATTGCTTTTCCCAAGTCTGCATTAAATGGTCCGCGGGAATGCATGTGGGTCCTTTTGTCACGTGGGTTAGCAGTTCCAACGGGCAGAAAATGAGGGTGAACAGTTGGATTCTCGGGGTAATTAATTGAAGTATCACTCTCTTTCTCATATATAACTTGTGTTTTGTCTTCAGATTTTTTTAAAACCCATTGTATCTAACACTTGCCCTCTATTATTCTTTTTTTTCTGTTGAGTCCCTTCTCAGTTCAGCCACTGTTGGTGCAACTTCTTGCAAATCCTTACACAAATTAGTTCCTTCAGGAGAAGGAAGAAGTCTGAAGCTCTTATGTGTCATTGAACCAAAATAGGGCCTTAGAAGAGAAACATGAAACACTGGGTGGATGCGTGAAGAGGATGGAAGATCAAGCAGATATGCCACCGCACCAACTCTCTTGATGACTTGAAAGGGTCCAAAAAATCATTGAGCTAGTTTTTGAGAAACACGACGGTTAGCAATTAGCTGTCGATACAGTTGCAGCTTCAACAAGACCAAATCACCAGGTTTGAAAGAAAAATCTACCCGTTTTATATTGGCTTGCTTTTCCATCAGTATTATACTTTTTCTTAGGTTTTCTTTTAACTTGCTGAGAATATCTTGTCGCCATTGTAGAGAAGCATCTAGGGAATGTTCCTCCACAGAGTCGGTCACATAATCTAGGATATTTGGAGGGTCTTGGTCGTAGAGAGCTTTGAATGGTGTTGTCTGAATAGCAGTGTGAAAAGAGGTATTATACTAGAACTCAGCGAGATGTATGAACTTGTACCAGTGACGAGGATGAGTGCTTGCAAAACATCTAAGGTATGTCTCGACTGATCTATTGACTACTTCCGTTTGACCTTCAGTTTCTAGATGATACGTTGTACTGTATTTTAATGTTGTTCCTTGTGCTTTGAAGAACTCCTTCCAAAAGGTGCTAAGGAATAAGGGGTCGCGATCTGAAACTATGGACTTGGGAACCCCGTGAAGGCGAGCAACATCAACAGAGAAACAAGTTGCGAGATCCTTGTTGTGAAATTGGTTGGTAAAGCGATGAAGTGGACGAATTTAGTTAGACGATCACAGATGATCCAAATAACTCTGTGACCCAAAGAGGTAGGTAAGTGAGTGATAAAGTCCATAGTAAGATCGTCCCAAACCTGAGTTAGAATCGGTAAAGTTTGGAGTAGTCCCTTTTTTTAGTTACATATTTGTTGTGTTGACAGATATCACAGTGTTTAATCGTGTGTTTAACTTCTTTGTAGATTCCTAGCTAAGATAAAGAAGTTGACACTTTATTAAGAGTGATCTGATTAAATAAGTGTTGCCATGCTTTATTTTTTGCATAAAACTCACACAATGTGGATAAGAGATTTGGGATCGGAGAAGGTAAAGAGAACAATAAGGAATCATCATAGTAGTATTTCCTACTAAGGGCATCTTCTACCATATTAGACTTGCCAGGTTTGTAAAAAATTTTGAAATTAAACCCTTGTAATTTTGCTGCCCATTTCTGTTGTTCCAGAGTTTGGATTTTCTGGAGTAACAAGTTGCGGAGGCTCTTCTGGTCTGTATATATATATATATATATATATATATATGAAATTGTTGACCTATTAAGTATTGACACCATTTCTATACTGATTCTGTAAAAGCAAACATTTCGCGGACATAGACAGAGGCAACTTACATCCTAGGACACATCTTTTTGCTGAAGAAGGCGACGGGATGACCATATTGAGACAATACCGCACCAATGGCTACCTCTGAAGCATCAATTTCAACAATGAATTTCTTTTTAAAATTAGGCAAAGCTAATACCGGCATGTAGGTCATTGTTCTTTGTAAATCTGTAAAGGTTGCGGTCTGATTTATACCCCAAACAAATTTAGTGGAACGCAACAAATCGATGAGAGGAGTGGCGAGAGAGGCGTATTGTCGAACAAAACGACGATAAAATCATGTAAGTCCCAAAAATCCGCGGAGAGCTGTGAGTGAACGTGGTTGGGGCCAGTCCAAAATGGCCTTAACTTTATCCGGATCAGGTGCAACATTTCCCATAGAAATCACATGGCCTAAATAATGAACCCTATCAACTGCAAAAACACACTTTGATAATTTCACAACATAAACACGAGACTGTAATAAATAAAAAACAATATGCAAATGAGTAAGATGGTCACTGAAATTAGCACTGTAAATAAGGATGTCATAAAAAAAACAAGAACAAAATTTCGCAAGTAAGGTCTCAAAAAATCATTCATGGTTGGCTGAAAAGTAGAAGGGGCGTTGGTCAACCCAAAAGGCATTACGAGAAACTCGTAATGTTCATCGAAAGTCTGAAAAGCTGTCTTGTGTGTATCTTCCGATGCAACTGGATTCAGTGATAACCAGAGCGTAAGTCTAACTTGGTAAAAACTTTGGCTGAACCAAGTTCATCCAAAAGTTCATCTATTGTAGGTATTGGGAATCTGTCTTTGATGGTAACAACATTGAGGGCGCGTTAATCAACATAAAACTGCCATGTGCCATCTTTCTTTCTAACTAGAATAACAGGAGAGGAGAAAGGGTTGTTACTAGGGACAATTGTGTCCGCTTTTAAAATGTCCTCAATGATCGATGTCATGGCATCATTTTGTGAATGAGGGTAACGATAGGGCTTCACATTGATAGGCAGGGTGTTAGGAAGAAGGTTTATGTGATGGTCGTGGGGTCTAGGAGGGGGAAGGCCACTTTTGGACTGAAAAATGGTTGGGTACTTACGTAAAAGTTTTGAAAGTTAGGGGTTAATAATTGGGGGTAAATCTTCCAAATGCAAAAGGGTGGGTTGTTTGGATGGTTCAAAAAGCATTAAGTGGAGGGATGAAATTGAGTTAGTGTGGATCAGTTGTTTAAGTTGGTGGAAAGTAGTGTGAATTGGGTGAGTGGTGGGGTCTCCTTTCAAGGTCATGGATGTGTCCTTATGAGAAAAAGTGATGGATGGAATTGAAAAATCAGCGTGTATATAGGACCTAAAGTGCGTAACCACGCCATGCCAAGAACAACATCGGCCCCTTCAATTGGGAGTAAGTAGAATGGTAGGTGAAAGGATTTGTCTTGGAGTACTATTCAGACATTGTTGCAGATTCCTTCACATTGTAAGTGTGAGCTATTTCCAACCATAACAGAGAATCGAGGAATTTGTGTGGCTTTAAGATTAAGATGATGTGTAATGCGTTGTTAAATTATGTTATGTGTGCTGCCAGTGTCAACTAGAAGCATGATAGATAAACCACCAATGAGTCCCTTGAATTTGAGATGAAAATTGACCATTAAATGCTTAAGTGGACAGTTGAAAATAAGTATCATAATTAAGTGTCTGAATTTCTGAATCAGTGCTGTCCTCAACAGCAAATGGCAGTTCTGTAGAATCATCTTCAGCCAAAAGAAGTAAAAATTGACTAGTGGAGCATTTATTCCCAGGAATAAATTTCTCATCACAATTAAAACATAAACATTGAGCCCTTCTTTCTTGTAATTGGGCTTGGGATAAACTTTTAATGGGTAGTTTAGTGGGAGGGTTGGTGTTTTGTGTTTTAAAAGGAATGGAAATTTGTTGGGTAAGGGCAGAATTTGGTTTGGTGGAATAAGGTGTGGACGAATTTGGTTGGGTTTTGGTGTATGAGTTAGGGTAAGTGTCGCGGTGCGAATCAGATACCAAGCTATTAATTAACTTGAATCACAAATCATGGTTCACCGCCGATCTTTAATTTATCCAAGGGAAGGGAAAAAGAACGAATAACCCATGATTATGCAATGCAATACAAAGCAAGAGAGAATCTAAGGTTTGGGGGTTGATTATACAAAGGGAAGGTATTAACACCCTAAGTATCTGTAGTACTCTACAGGAACCTCTTGTTTTAATGTGTTACTTGTTATCTGTTTGCTAAAGGTAAAGGAAGACCTAAGGTACTACTCCTAAGTTCTACGTATCCTGACGGGAATAGAATTAGAACAATCGTAGTTCCCCTCATTAAGGTAAACAGGGTAAAAAAAAAGGTTGCTCGCCAAGGATTGACCTTGTGCCTACGTATTCTCAAATGGAACTTTGAGAAATCAGAGCGTCCGTAGTTTGGACTACGGATAAAAGCAATGTTTGTTGGTTAGTTAGGAGAAGAGACAAGTTGTCATCTAAAGTAGAATACTCGACTGAACCACCACAAACATGAGGAAGATGGATCTTTGCTTCACATTAAGAGAAGGGCTCTGACTCAGATATATAATCGACGAGTATGTCACATACCTCTCTCAAGTGAAAAAGAATCAACATCTTTCTCAACTATGTCATGGGGTAGGAGAATTACATCTCAACTAGGGATGACTCATGTCTAATTCTCTCATGGGAAAAAAAGGGAGACTAACTGTAAGTTGTCTTAGTTAACATCCTAAGGAAAATTATCCTAAGGGAATGAATAGTCTAAGCTAGGGGTAATCTAGATATGTACATCCTAGAGGGAAACTATCCTAAGGGAAGCTATCCTAAGGGAATCTGTATAAAGTCAAGAATCTAAGTATGTACATCCTAGAGGAAATCAACCTAAAGAGGAAACATGGATCAAACACAGAGGTAAAGATGAAAATGAACAAAATGCAATGCACATGACTGTAAAGTCAACAATGTGTCCTTCCCTTGGACTCAAGTAAGATAGGCCTCATGAAAATAATATACAATGTGTAAACGACAAAAACTCAAGTGTTACGATCATGGACAAATAACAACATATGTACAAAACATAGATCAAGGCATGGAATCAAATCGCAGTGGAGAGACATCAAGGATTAACTAAAAACGAGGATTATCAAGATTAATTAAGAATTAAGATAAATAAAACCTAATTAAACAAAAAACTAATCAACTAATAAATTCTAATAAAAAAATTAATTAATTAATTCTAAATAAATAAAACTAATTAACTAATTAAATAAAAAACTAATTAAAACTAAATAACTAAGTTCTAAGTAAATTAAATTCTAGATAAGAACTAATTAACTTAAAATCTAAAAAGACTAATTAAATTAAAATGTAATAAAAATTAATTAAGCTAAATCTAATAAAATTTCAATATAAACTAATTAAGTTCTGGTCTAATTACAAACTAATCAAACTAAGTTCTAGTTAAAAATTAATTAAACTAAATTCTAAAATCTAACTAAAAATTGATTAAAATATAATTAAAAGTTAATAAAACTAAAATCTAGTTAAGACGGGTTAAATTCTAATTAAAAGCCTAATTAACTCCTAATTTAAAACTGATTAAAGGGAGGTGTTAATAACAAGTCAAGTGGGCTCAAAAGCCCAATGTTCAAAACAAGAAACCTACTCACAAAAATAAATAAATGAATAAAACTAAAAAAAAAAGAAACAAAATTTGAAACAAACCTAGCTCATGTGAACTCTTCTGTTGCCTCCACTCTCGATCCCCTTCTTACGACTCTCCCTCTCTACGGCGAAAATTCAGTGAATTTGCAGTGTTGTTTTGTGAGGGAATCATGGCTGATGTTGTGCGGTGGTGTTGAATCTGAGCGGTGGTTTTGCTTCAAGCACTACAGAAGTTGTATGAGGATGTATAGTGGTTGAGAAATCGTTGGTTGTTTTTATTGGAAAAACAGAGTTGGTTGGCCAGTTATAATGGCAATTTGGAAGGCGTTGCTGAAAGAAGTTCGACTGTGGAGGAGTTGCCGTTGGCGAGGGAGATCGCCAGAGGTGAATGTGTTTGGTACTCGGAGGAAGTGTGAGTTTGTGACCTGATTTTGGAGTGGGCCAGTATCGAAGATAAGGCGTTTTCTGGTGAGGGTCGTGGGTGTCAGGAAACGTGAGTTTTGTTGTTATTGGTTCATGGGTTATTGAAAATGGGACATGAAGAGAGGATTATTTAGTTATGTAGGAAAGTTTTCTTCTGAGAGTGGAGCTTCTTTTTATTTGTTCTCTTTAGAAGCTGTTCACTGAGATATGAACTAATGTGTAGTAGAGTTAACCAAAATGGAAAAAATAGCACGAGAACAAAACCTTGTCATTCTTTAGATTTTCACCTGGCTTTTGTTCTCTCTTTTCATTTCTCAAATTGAGTGAGTGGTCACTAATTGGTTCCCGACAACGCGTGTCTCCCTGAGTGAGGACTGGTCTTTACTTTTTGTAGAGAAAGAGTGAGAGAGGGAAGAGAATAAAAAGGGTGAGGGCGGCGTTTTTTTTCAGTTCATGCTGAAGGGTCGTGTGCTAAGATGAGGTGTATGGAAGAAGTAGTTTTTTGAGAACAAGATGTCTTTTTTCTTGTTATACGAGACCAAGGGAGGTGATGAGGAGGTAGTTTTTTCTTTAGTATTTGAAGATCCTCTTTTTACTGTAAGTTGTGTAGATCATTTTATGTATATACGTGGTAGAAAAAACATTAAGGTTTATGTTTGGTAAAGTATGAAGTGTATGGCTGACTTTTTTGTTTTCTTGTAGAGAGTAGTATGGTGTATCCTCTTTCTTTCTTTTTCGTGTCAGAATGTGGTCCAAAGTGTAAAGAGAGGGTGGTAGGATGGTCCGTATGAGAGTGTTGTATTGGTACAACAAAACTTTCACACAAAAATTAAACACAAAAGCCTTTTTAAAACTTGGGCACTAAGTGTTTCCAAATGGAGATAAAAAACAAATATATGAATATTATTAAAAAAACAGAATTAAATTAAAAACAATTAAATAAAACTTAAATGAAATAATTCTCATAATAAAAGAAATCTGAATAAAAAATAAAAAAGATTATTTAATTCTAAAAATAAATAAAAATCGATAAAAACGAAAAATTGACTCGTCGTCGACGTGCTCAGAAAAATAAAATGAACACACCAAAATAATCAGCGCAAAATATACGTATTGGAAAAATACAGCGTTTGGTCAAATTTTGAAATAAATTTTACCCGTTAAAACAATTTAAACTGTCCATAAATGCGATCGAAAAATGGTCAAAAAATTTAAATGAGCACGTCAAATTAAACTACGCGAAACGTAGATTAATATCGCTGACGTCTGCAGGCCCGATTTAAAATTCTCCGACCACTGATTTTTCGTATAGTTGACTTTTAATTTGACCGAATCGGCTGTAAATTCCAACAAATTTATTCTTGCTGATAAATTGGGTATTATGCAAGATGAAATGCGTGATATGTTATGCAGACGATGCAAAACGAAAAACAGAATCTTAGGGTCAAAAAATAGGGTGTGACAGATGCCCCTATTTAAGTTTCTTCTATCCGAAGATATGAGGATTGAAATCTTCGTCTCGACAAAATAGGAGAGACTTAAATACAAACATGCACAATTTTTGATCCTAAGATGCCGCAAGATGCACATGATATGGTATGAAATGATATGAATGCAAGACAAAGATCCTGTGGAGAATGGATGCCACAGGGGATAATTGTATACAGAAACATTGTTGAAGCACAGTTAAAGGATGAAAGACCCAACGAGGAAGACCTAGCAAAGCAAGACTCCACGGGGAAAAGATCCAACTCCACTGGGGAAGAGACTACCAACTGACAATCATAAGGTATTTTAAACACAGGGTGATGAACTTGTGATGAAATCTTTAACAAACTCTACTCGGAGAACCTACTATCGAGGCCAACTTTGGGGATTTCAAGAGATATCCACTGGAGGAGTCTATTGTCGAGACTTGAACCTCACTGGGGATACCTTTTGTCAAGATTTTATTGAAAAATGTGTCAACTATCAAAATTACTGTGAAATCTGTTGTCGAGATTAACCAGGAAATATTGAAAAAAGGACAACTATTTGTTGAAGTTTAAAGATGTATCAGAGTTAACCAGAGAGTCTACTGTTGAGATCCTGGAAAGAAAGGAACATCTTTTGTTGAAGTCTACTGGAGATCTACTGTCAAGAATAACCAGATAATTTACAACTGAAACACCTTCTGCCGAGGTCTGCTGGAAATCTTCTGTCGAGACTTGCCAGGAAATGAAAGAAAATACCTACTGCCGTGGTCTAATGAGAGTTCTATTTTAAACTTATCGGAGAATCTACTGTTGAGATTAACCAAAGAATATGAAATAGAGCCAGCTTCAAATAGTCAAATGATTTGTTTAAAAAGATGATAAGCCTCCCCTCGCCTCGTGTTGCAAGCCACAAACTGGTCTCAACTTCTTCTTTGACTAAGGTCTTTCACTTAGAAACAATAAACAAACCTCCCCTCGTGTCGGGTCTTGGACCGTGGACTGGTCTCAGCTTCTTTTTTAATCAATAGCTTGAAAATGGTAAACAAATCTCCCCTCGTACTGGGTCTTGGACCGCGGACTGGTCTCAGTTTCTTCTTTGATCAAGCTCCATTAGCTTGAAAAGGGTAAACAAACCTCCCCTCATACCGGGTCTTGGATCGCGGACTGGTCTCAGTTTCTTCTTTGATCAAGCTCCAATAGCTTGAAAAGGGTAACAAACCTCCCTTCTTACCGGGTCTTGGACTAAGGACTAGTCTCAGTTTCTTCCTAGAATGGTGAATACTTATGGGAGAGTATCTTTCACAAGGGATCAGAACTTCATTGGAGATCTAGAACTTCAGCGGGAATCCATAACTTTCTGGAGATTTGGAAGCTTCACCGGGGATCTTCAAAAGAGATGCAAACCGGTTGACTTGTAAACATGTCTTCTCAAACAAAGAGAAAGATCATCTGAATCTTCACCAAACTTCTCGAAGAGATGCCATTTGATGGAAGCAAATTGGGTAGTGGACTCACGGGGAGAACATCACTGAGGGGCAATATTGCTGTAGTTTGAAATTGCGTTGGAGCAAATAAGATCCTTGTAACATGAATTCTCAAATAAAGAGAAATACTTATAAAGTCTTCAAACAAACTTCTCTGACGGATTTCCGGAGAGATGCCATTTGATGGAAAACAAATTGATAATCTTGATAATTTTTGGGGATAGACAAACTGTCTTGGAAAGAGACTGCCATTTGCCATCCAAAATAGAAAACCTGAGACCAAAACAAACTGCTCAAATAAAGAGCTGCCACTTGTCGTCTGGGTATAAATTGTTGGAGAAAGATTTTGTCTTCCTGGGGAGACAAAGTGCAAAATAAATGTACGCTCAATCTAGGTTCAACAACCTAGAGAGACTCAAAGTTGTGATTGTCAGGGACCAAAGTTCAATTCAGGAAACAAATGAAAAGAAACGGTCAAACAAGACTCTACCTATTGAGGAATGAACTCAACTGGGGTTTATCTTATCCAGCGATGGAAAAGAAAACTAAAGCAACCATCTTCCACGAGGATCGAACTCAGTGGGAAATTAGAAAGGATGTGCTCTTTCTGCTTAGGGCTGATGACTCTACTTGGAAGAAGAAGACAAACCCAGTCACTTGGGGATAAACACATCCAAAGTGAACGAATAAACAAGTATCATAAACATGCAAAATGCGCAGATGCCATGTATCTATATGAATGAATGTATGTCATGTTATGCTTATGCTGACAAAACAGACAAGCAGAAAGTAAACTGGAGATGAAATAAACATCTTGACAAGGATACTCGGCCAACCTTCGTAAGATAGAAGCATCACTGGGATGAACGGGAAGCCACATATGGAATCACAGTCCTGCATCAAGGCTTCAAACTTCTCTGGGGAAAAGAGAGTACTCCACTTGGGGGATGAACATCATGACTTCACTTAGGGGGTTGTCAAGATGAACTTGGCTTCCTGTTGGGGATGAGAAAGATCTATTGGGAAAGGATCAAACTCATGATTGGAGATACTTCATGGGGATAAAATAAATATCCACGACGAACTGAAGTAGTCTAGAAGGAAGTTGTAACTGGAAATGCCAGAGTTGAGGCCTCACATGGGACAAAATAAATATCCACTTCATTAGGGAAGCTCAGGTCAAATTCGCAGCTGTAGATGTCGGAGTTGAGACTCCATGGGGATGAAATAAACATCCGTCTTGCTGGGGAATATTGAATTATGAGAGATTCACTGAGGAGTGAAATAAACACTCACTTCATTGGGGAAGGTTGAAGCCAAGGAAATTCACTGGGAATTCTTTGGTCACCAACTTGTGAAATCTTGCATCAAACATGCCATAACTGCTTGAAGTAGAGACTCACCGGGGAATTGTCATGATCACCTAAAGTAGAGACTTACTGGGGACATGGGTGAAGAATGTTACGAGAACAAAGATGTTATACGTTGATGAACTGCGTGGTAGTCGCCATTTCGAACAACACTTGTTGTGAATGGATGAAATAATCTTCGATTCTCAAATGCCCCAGATTACATGGTTTATGAGAAAAAGTCATCTCAAGAGGATTTTACAGAAAACTTGGCATCCAAAATGTTCCAATGTCTTCCAACTCTTGGAGAGATTTATCAAATCTCGACGTAACTGCCCCAAATTAACTGTATTCTGTATAACTGAGTCTTCAAACTTGCCCCTTGGGGATGGTCATATTGTGAAAGCAACAACTGGGAGACAACTTGCCCCTGTTTAGCAAAGTCTTCAGGCGTCATGCCCCTGGATATGGTCATCCTTTTGAAATGACTTGTCATCTTTATCAGAATTTCAAATCTCAAAGGAATGAGCTCATCACCGATGGTCATATGCAAGCTTCTATGATATCAAGCAATGTTAGCAAGCAAAAAAAATGTTAATTCTGAAAATGCTAATGCAACACATGTGTTTGTCTTGAAGTTTTTTATCGCAATAACTTGTGACTAAATCACTAGTTAGGATATGACATTAATTTTACAAAGCCCACACAAATTTTGAGCATAACTCATAGGAGTCGGGAAACGTCATCTCGATGAGTATGCTTTCAAAACAAACCCTGCTTCAATTAGGTCTTTTGAGGGTTATAACATGGCTTGGTTCACGGTTTATGAAACAAAGGATATAAGGCTCAAAGTTTATTTGCGCCCACCCATTCTTTGTAACACCCCAAATTTCGTAAGAATATTTATTTAATTCATTTAAATATTATATTCGTGGATTTCTGTGAATTTTGGTGTTTCGTGTCGATGTCGGTGTTTTTGTGAAGTTTTGGTTATTTAATTAAATAATAGTATATATTGTGGAATATAATGTATTATTATTTATTTTAAATAATGTTAGAGGAATTAAGGGTAAGATGGACAATTGAGGAGGATTAGTGAGGGCATTATGGAGAAAGCCCAATTTTGAGGCCCAAGGGTTATGATGGATATAAAAGGAGAATTTGAGAATAAGATTCAGTTTTTTTGTTGAACGTGAAAAGAAGGAAAGAAGTGAGAGCTCTGAGGAAAAAGGAAAGAGGCGAGGAATTCGTGAAAGTTTCCAAAGGCTCGAGAGAGAACACATCGGATCGACAATCTGAGGTATGGGGAGTAATTACCTTTCATTGTTTTCATTATAGGATTCGATGTAATTGAAGTGGATTTTGGGGATTTTGGGGTTTTTGAAGGGTTTATGAGTTGTTGATGATTTGGAGGTATTTTGAGGAACGATGATGGATTATTAAGGGTTGAATTGATTCGGGTAAAAATGAGCCTTCGTGGCAAAACCCTTTTTGATGATATGAGGGATTTCATATGAGAAAGGGATTTATGGGGTTTATAGGAAGCTTGAGAGTTTTGAAGGTTTAGGGGATTTAAGGTTTCCTCGAGGTGTCCTAATCGACCTAATAGACGTAGGTTTTATGCCGTTGATCTTTGTGATGCATTAGAACTGTTATAGGGATATTTTTGCGTCATTTGGAGTTGTAATCGCAGGTACCTTTTGAGGCTGTGGAACCACTGATGCGTAGCAGCGATTGCTGTAATCGCAGGTTCGCTAAGCGAACCATCGCTTCGCTAGGCGAATGTTCACCAAGGTTCGCAAAGCGAACAGCGCAGCGAATGCGCAATAACATGAGTGTAGGTACTGAGATGATTTTGGAGTGGAAGGGGGGATTCGCTGGAAGTCTCGCTAAGCGAGTGAATCAGCGAGTAGCTTCGCCCAGCGAATAAACCAACGAGTATGACAGAGGGTGTTTTTCTGGTGTTTTGGTGTGGTGCCTATGGGATTCGCTGGCCGCTTCGCCAAACGAAGGTTTTAGCGAACAGGTTCGCCTAGCGAATCCTAGAGCGAACGTCTGTTGCTCGCAAAACTTCGTTTCTGTTGCTGTGTTATTCTGGTGTTTGATGTTGTGATATTTATGATGATTTACCATGATGTTCTTGATGGTATTGAGGTGCTGATTTGTGATGTTTTGATGAATATATGATAACATGATTCATATGATAATTGATGAATGATGATGCACATTATGATGTTTATTTGATGATGACGATTAGTGATGTTGTGTATCATACATTCATATGCATACTCTGTGACGATGCTTCATTCCCATTGTGTGGATATGAGGTAATTATGATGTGCTCCGGTTCCAATTGCAGGATCGATCCTATTGACGAGGATCTTTGGAGGGGTGATGGCCTAGTGTCCATCGATTATGACGATTGGTACCACATGCACGAGTCTTGTTGTGCATTTGCATTTAATTAGCATTATTGTATTTTATGATGTTGTTCGTGATTTTGATGTTTCCTTGTGATGACCCTGAAGATGTTGTATATGAAGATAATGCCATTTTATGTATATCTTATTTTATAATGATTATTATGAACTGTGATTACTCACCCTGCCTGTTTGAATGTTGCCTCCACGTGGGTAACATACAGGTGATCAGGTTTAGCTGTGGATGCTTCGAGGACCTTGAAGTTTATTTGCTTTTGGTCGATTTAAAGGGTCTTGCTCTGATAGTGTAACATCGGGTTGGGGTCCTTCGAGTCGAACTATGTTGTTTCCTTATTTTTGTTGTCATTTGATGATATGGTTTTATATTTTGAAAACCTTTTTGGATTATTACGATGTTTGTTGAAAACCTTTTAATTTAGAATTTTGAGTTCCGCTGCCATGTGAAGGCTTTTGAGTTATTTTGAGGAAAACCCTTTTGTTTACAGGGCAAGTGTATTATTTGATTTAAATGAGAAATGTGCACCCTTGAGGTGATTTTGATACTTTACTATAATATTTGAGTTGTTTCTGCTGCAACATTTGTGGGGGTAGAAAAGGGTGTTACATTCTTCGTGATGTTCTCCAATCCTATGCTCAGTCAACTCAGACTATACATTCAGGTTCCAAGAGGTTTAGAATTTGTACTGATGATATTAATGATAATTCAGAAGTCAAGGGACTTTTGAAATGGCAATCATCACTTCCTTACCAAACTGTTTTCCATTGAGAATTTTCATGGTGAAAGTTTTAAATATTTCCTCTTTCTGGTTGTCATACAAACTTTTTTGTATAAGGCAAGGTCATGAGCTTCCCATCTTTCTTAGCTTTTGCTTTGAAAGGGACTCGACTCATTCTTGGAGTAAGGAAAGTGATTAACCAACTTAATGATTACGGTGAACCATCATTATCATTTGACTTGTAAGACATCTTCGACACTTGCTTGATGTGTACGAAGGAAAATTTGTGAGTGTAACCTTTATATGAAAGGTGTCTTGCATGAATGCACAACCAAGTTAACTGAGAACTACCATGCCCCAGGTTAACATTGAGGTTTTTTTTATTTGGAAGGAAACTCCTACTTCAAGGCTCAAAGTGGTTAAAGAGGGTCTATCTCCCTTATATCTCCGGTGTTTGGGATTTTTAAACAATGCCTTACATCATCAGTAGGGTTTTATTCAAAAGCATACAACGAGAGATCTTGCATTTTCAATTTCGTCATCCTCCCTCCAATCCTCTGCCTAAGCAAGAGATGGGGTGGCATTGGTATTATAAAGCAGAAAAAAGCATTTTAAGAGTGAATATAAATGTATTTCTTCAAGACAAACATATTCATTACATTAATCATTCAAAACAAACAAGTTCTTAGATGCAAATCATGCTTTTACAATCAAAGAAATAACAACAAATGCTAGCAAACCAACAAACAACCTGATGATCTTGGGAATGAGCTCTCCTCTTGATTTCACCAGCTTTGAAAGAACTCTCTCTATCAGCATAAAGGTGTTCTATCCACAATTGGGCTTCCTCCCTTGAAGGCCAGCACCTCATCGTCGATCATCTCTTGAACCTTTTCCTGGAAAACCTTGCACTCTTTAATCGAATGCCCCACTACTCCATCATGAAACTCACAACTGGCATTTGGATTGTACCAAGGAGGGCGAGACCATAACTGACCATGAAAATCATTACCGAATTTCGGGCAAAGTAAGACCATAATTAACTGTAAGTCATTGGGATTGAGTCAAACAGGCTAGTCTCTCTTTCTGGATTGTTCAGAGGTCTCTGTTGATTCTGGCGCTGATTCTGATAACTCAGATTCTGAACTTGTCAATTCTGACATTGATCCTAAGGAGCCAACCCTTGTTGCTGGTACGGAAGTCCACGAAGTAGTGGTTGCTGGCACTGAAAAGGCCCTGCAAACTGGTATTGGTGATAAGGCACCAGAAATGGAGCTTACAAGATCTGAGGAGAATCCCAAATTACATTATCTTCAGCATTTCTTTCCTCTTGGGAATCACCAATAGATTTCTCTTCATCAGCTTGGCTATTCGAGTTATCTTGAATTCTTCCACATTTGAATGCATCCTCGATGTTAACTCCGACTTCCACAATTTTGGAGAACTCTAATGGCACAACGCCTACTATCCTGACATAATAAGAGTCTGACAGCGTTCTTAGAAACATCTTGGCCAGTTATTTCTCTTGGAGTGGTGGATGAACTTGGGCCGCCAATTCTTTCCACCACTTTGAGTACTCTCTAAAGGATTTGTTGTCTTTCTGACTCATGTTCATCAATTGATCACTATCTGGGGCCATGTCCGTGTTATAACTGTACTGCTTCACAAAAGCGTCAGCTAGGTCTTCCCAAGACTGAATATGGTTCCTTTCTAGCTTCATATACCAATCAAGGATGCACCACATAAACTTTCTTGAAAGCAGTGAATCATCAGCTTGCCGTTGTCGATATAAGCGGTCATCTTTCGACATAACATCGTCAAATGGTACCTTAGACAGCTAACACCCTTGTATATTTCAAAGACAGGCATTTTGAACTTCGGGGGAATAACCACGCCCAGAACTAGACACAAGTCATGAGCCTTAAGACTAGATGCATTGAGTCTTTTCATCATCTTCAACTGTTCCCCGAGATCACGAACTCCTTCCTCGATTTTCACAACACTAGGATCATTCACCTTTGTCACATGATGGACATTATGAGGATTTGACATATTTTTCGGAAATTGGGAATCTCTTTCAACTTGAACAACTAGGTTATCTTGCATAGGCTGAGATCGAGTAGGAACATCCACTTGTAGAGCATCGTCGCCAGAAGGAAAACCAAACATCGGGTTAGTCATCACTCTAAAGCTTGACATGGGATCCACATTCCCTGTCCTCTTCATTATCCTTGAGTAACTACTTCAAGCTCGGTATGAATCTCAGGAAATCAGCTGAGTGACATAAGGATGGAAGGACGAATGAGTCTCTGAGGTAAAAGCATGTATGCAAATGATGCAATGCTACATGATGTATGTTGTGCAAAATGCAAATGAATTTCAAGGAGCTCAAAAGTTACGTTTGCAAACACCATGAAGTGGACAACATTTTTGAGTGGCTGAAAATCTCATTTCATTGAATTTTTTTTGAAGGATTACAAAATAGAATACAACTTCTAAAATCAATGGAAAAACCTATGGTGTTTGCAAAAATAACTCTAAGTTCCTTGAAAAAGGTAGAGAAATGGTGCATGAATGGATGAATAGATGAGTGCACAAACACAGGTATACACATATACAGGCATTCACATATATACATGCAATAAACAAAGGCCTAGGTTTGGAGATCACGAGCGTGTAGCCATGGTCTACCCATTCCAAGAGGTATGTACTATGGGTTTATGATCTGCAGAACAGGGTTCTAAGAAGTTCCCAGAGTTAAAGACCCATATTTCGGATATTATCGATTTCCCAATTATTTGGTAGTCAATAATATTCTCTCAAGAGAGCCTCGTATGAGTGTAGCATCGCGTATCAACTATTTCAGGATTACTCCTTCATAGTTATCGCGCTACGTCCTAAGAGGCCAAGTGGGGGTAACGGGTAACTAAAGATCCTCAGTGTCCCGGGCTCCTAGGTCGAAAGTGGCAATGCATTCACGATTGCTCGTTCAACATATACCACCCTTAACAGGGCCTCAACTGAGCGTGAAATCTCAAGTCAACTCCTTTGGGATTACTCACTCGAAGTCTCCTTGACTATATCCATCATCCTATCATAAGTGTGCGCTCAAATCCGGGTTAGGATTTATCCTCACCACTCAAAGTAAACACCTTGCACACAGAAAAACCCAAGCAGAGAGATATATGCAATTATACAAGTATACAGATATACAAACAAATAACACATATAAAACAAGTTAGGCACAACCCTCTAAAGATCTTTTCCCCAGTGAAGTCGCCATTTCTGCCGCGGTGAGAATTGAATACCAAGCTATTAATTAACTTGAATCACAAATCATGGTTCACCACCGATCTTTAATTTATCCAAGGGAAGGGAAAAAGAATGAATAACCCATGAGTATGCAATGCAATGCAAAGCAAGAGAGAATCTAAGGTTTGGGGGTTGGTTATACAAAGGGAATGTATTAGCACCCTAAGTATCTGTAGTACTCTACTGGAACCTCTTGTTTTAATGTGTTACTTGTTATCTGTTTGCTAAAGGTAAAGGAAGACCTAAGGTGTTACTCCTAAGTATGCTCACCAAGACGTTGCATCTCGTGCCTACGTATCCTGACGGGAATGGAATCAGAGCATTTGTAGTTCCCCTTACTAAGGGTAAACAGGGTAAAAATAAATGGTTGCTCACCAAGGATTGACCTTGTGCCTACGTATTCTCAAATGGAACTTTGAGAAATCAGAGCGTCCGTAGTTCGGACTACGGATAAAAGCAATATTTGTTGGTTGGTTAGGAAAAGAGACAAGTTGTCATCTTAAGTATAATACTCGACTGAACCAAACATACGGAAGATGGATCTTTGCTTCACATTAAGAGAAAGGCTCTGACTCGGATATAGAATCGACGAGTATGCCACATACCTCTCTCAAGTGGAAAAGAATCGACGTCTTTCTCAACTATGTCATGGGGTAGGAGAATTACATCTCAACTAGGGATGACTCGTGTCTAATTCTCTCATGGGAGAAAAAGGGAGACTAACTATAAGTTATCTAAGTTAACACCCTAAGGGAAACTATACTAAGGGAATGAATAGCCTAAGCTAGATGTAATCTAGATATGTACATCCTAGAGGGAAACTATCCTAAGGGAAGTTATTCTAAGGGAATCTGTCTAAAGTCAAGAATCTAAGTATGTACATCCTAGAGGGAATCAACCTAAAGGGGAAACATGGATCAAGCACAGAGGTAAAGATGCAAATGAACAGAATGCAATACACATGACTGTAAAGTCAACAATATGTCCTTCCCTTGGACTCAAGTAAGATAGGCATCATGAAAATAATATACAATGTGTAAACAACAAAAACTCAAGTGTCAGGATCATGGACAAATAACAGCATATGTACAAAACATAGATCAAGGCACGGAATCAAATCGCAGTGGAGAGACATCAAGGATTAACTAAAAACGAGGATTATCAAGACTAATTAAGAATTAAGATAAATAAAACCTAATTAAACCAAAAACTAACCAACTAATAAATTCTAATCAAAAAATTAATTAATTATTCCTAAATAAATAAAACTAATTAACTAATTAAATTAAAAACTAATTAAAACCAAATAACTAAGTTCTAAGTAAATTAAATTCTAGATAAGAACTAATTAACTTAAAATCTAAAAAAGACTAATTAAATAAAAATGTAATAAAAATTAATTAAGCTAAATCTAATAAAATTTCAATTTAAACTAATTAAGTTCTAATCTAATTACAAACTAATCAAACTAAATTCTAGTTAAAAATTAATTAAACTAAATTCTAAATTCTAACTAAAAACTGATTAAAATCTAATTAAAAGTTAATAAAATTAAAATCTAGTTAAGACTGATTAAATTCTAATTAAAAGCCTAATTAACTCCTAATTTAAAACTAATCAGAGGGATGTGTTAATAACAGGTCAAGTGGGCTCAAAAGCCCAATGTTCAAAACAAGAAACCTACTCACAAAGTTAAATAAATGAATAAAACTAAAAAAAAGTAATAGAATTTGAAACAAACCAAGCTCACGTGAACTCTTCTGTAGCCTCCACTCTCGATCCCCTTCTTACGGCTCTCCCTCTTTACAGCGGCAATTCAGTGAATTCACAGTGTTGTTTTGTGAGGGAATCGTGGCTGATGTTGTGCGGTGGTGTTGGATCCGAGCGGTGGTTTTACTTCAAGCGCTACAGAAGTTGTATGAGGATGTATAATGGTTGAGGAATCATTGGTTGTTGTTATTGGAAAAACAGAGTTAGTTGGCCAGTTATAATGGCAATTTGGAAGGCGTTGCCGAAATAAGTTCGGTTGTGGGGGAGTTGTCGTTGGCGAGGTGTAGTACGGTTTTTGTGGTTTCGAATCACTATCGCTTTGGTACTACAGTTCGATTCATTTTTTATCCTGTGAAGCTGATTAAGGAAGGGAAATAGTTGTCTCCAATTAACCCTGCTTGCATACTGAGGTTAAACAATCAAAACTGTTGGTTTACAGATGCTATCAAAATAGGGGGGTCTGTCTTTAGGTTATTTTGTTTAAGAACACAGTGTCCAGACTGTACATGAGGATTTTAGTAGGGTACTAGGTTTGATGTTTTTGATGGATGTATGAAGGTACTGGACTTTGAGTTTTTTATTAGTATGCTCGCTAAGATTTTACAATCTTATGCCTACGTATTCCCGTTTAACGAAACAGGGAAATCAGAGCGATCGTAGTTCCTCTTATTCTATGGGAGGAAAGATATGTTTTGGTGTCTTGTTCAAAGCCCAAGACATGAAGCTAAAGTTGATTTGTATCTTGTTCAAAGCCCAAGATGTGAAGCTAAAAGGTTTGACTAAGAGAGAATTTGTCATCCCTAAAGGGGAACTATTGATGTTTATATGCTGTGAACAAAGCACACATTTGATGCTAAAAGGTTGATTGACTCAACCGGGGATTTATTTATACAATGCCTAAGAGGAGGCTGGAAGTTTGACTTTTCTGGAGGAAATGTTCTTTATGTCTTGTACAAAGCCCAAGATTGAGGCTAAAAGAGATTTTGACTCCGCTGGGGAGAATGTATCTTGTATAAAGCCCAACATGGAGGCTGAACTGAGTTTGACTCAATAAGAGAGTGCTGATATGTGTCTTGTACAAAGCCCGAGACGGAGGCTAAAAGAGTTGACTCAACAAGAGAGTCTTGAACAGGTGATTGACTCAATAAGAGAGTTTGAAGGTTGATTGACTCAACAAGAGAGTCTTTTATACTCAACAAGAGAGTGATTTACTATCTCATACAAAGCCCGAGATTGAGGCTAAAAGGAGATTGACTTAACAAGAGAGTCTTTTATACTCAACCAGAGAGTGATTTTCTATCTCGTACGAAGCCCGAGATTGAGGCTAAAAGGAGATTGACTCAACAAGAGAGTCTTTTATACTCAACAAGAGATGTTTTTTCTATCTCGTACAAAGCCCAAGATTGAGGTCAAAAAGGGATTGACTCAACAAGATAGTCTTTTATACTCAATGAGAGAGTGTTTTTATATGTCTTGTTCAAAGCCCAAGACGGAGGCTAAAGGTGTTTGACTCAACAAGAGAGTCTAAAAAGGTTATCTCTACTGGGGAGAATCATTTGTACAAAGCCCAAGAGGAGACTGACTTACTGCTGAGGATTATTGAGATCCTGAAGCCTGTCCAAGTGTGGGGAACTCTCATGAGAGAGATCGGGTTTATGCTGGAGATTGATCCCGAGTGATCGGTGTTTCTTCCTATGTTTGAAAGGAACTTGAGAATGTCTTTGAGACTCAAGGAGGTTTAGAGTGTCCAAGTCTAGAGTTTTATCTTTTGTACTATGCCCAAGAGGAGGCACGGGCATTAAGGGATGAGTATCAACCCTAAAATGGTCGGAGTTTTGACACTGGAAAGACTGCTCTAACAAAGGATGACTAAGTTATGTCTTATACCTTTAAGAGGTCATCAGGGTCCTTGTATTAAGCCCAAGAGAAGGCATGAGAACTTCTAAGAAGCTGAAGGGTCCTTGTACAACGCCCAAGAGGAGGCGGGGATGCTTTTAGGAAGCCTGTGGGTCCCCAAACCAAGAGAAGTTCAAGAAATGCAATTCACAGAGAAGAGATCATTCCAGGAAAGTTTGAGAATTTGGAAGAAACTCAAGAGATGCCATTCACGAAGAAAATATCATCTCTGGGGAGTTAGAGTTTCTTTGACAATTTCTAAGGGTGACAGTCTGAGAAAAGGTTCACCGAGAATACTGCCTTTCTCTTTGTTCCATATTGTTTAACCCCAAGAGAAGGGAAGACTGTATCTGGAAATCCTATGGGGGATCTAGTTTTGTTTGTATTTAAGAGTGACCAACATGGCTTTACCTAGTTCTAGACCTAGTTGTCGGGGAAAACTCTAAATAACTATACTAGTATATATACAGTTGATATATGACAAGTATTTAAAAAGGTATGAAAGAAGACTAACCATGTGCAGCTTCCCACAATACAGTTATATATATATATATTTGAAGTATATTTAAAAGAATGAAAGAAGACTAACCATGCGCAGCTTCCCACAATACAGTTATATATATTAAAGCGAGTAAATGAAAGCTGTTAAAACTTACAGATGAGCGAGCTTCCATGCTGTATTGTTAGTTTTTCAGAGAAATTAAAGAAAGTTTTGATAACAACTGTATATTTGAACCTAAATCAAAAGGGAGTTGTTTGTGGAAAAAAATTGTTGGGGCTTATACTCAAGGAGAGACCCAAAGTTTGAACAGTAATTGTACTGTTGTTTGGAATATCGTATCGTGACTTATACCATAACTGAGGCCCAAAAAATTTCCTATACAAAGGGATGGGTCTTACAACTCAAAGAGAAGCCCGAAGGTTATTTAAAGAAAAGAAATGGGACTTACAACACGAGGGTAGGCCTAGTTAAAAATAGTTTGAAAACGACGATCTCGTCGGAGTTTCTGAAACTGTATCGGGACTTATACAATACACTGAGGCCCAAAAAATGGTTTATTTACAAAAAAGGGTTGGGTTTTACACTCTATTAGAGGCCCAAAATTTATTTTTGTACAGGAGATGGGGCTTACAACTCAGGGAGAGGCCCAAGGTTCTCGTTTTGAAATGGCGATTGCACCGAGATTTTTGAAATCGCAGTGGGTCTTATACAATAACTGACGCCCAAATTATTTTGGTTTCAAAAAGGATTGGGTCTTACACTCTATTATAGGCCCATGAGTGTTTGAAAATGATTGATGAGGGTTGAGTTAATCAAAACCCTAATTTTGTTTTAAAAAAGGGAATTAATTTTGTTAAAAAATTAATAAAAAGTGTTGAAACTATGTGAAAAATGAGTGGTGATCTTGGATCAATGTTTCAAAAATCATGTTTATATCCACAAAATGATTAGAAACCAATTAAATTTGGAAAATCAAGGAGGAAAAAATATTTTAAATGTTAAAAAACAAATAAAAGATTAATTCTTTGCAAAAATATCAAGTATATGAAATAAATAATATTTTTGAGAATTTTTGGCAAAATAAAATATTTTGACATTTTTGTGAATTATTAAAAAAAGAATTAACTAAAAATCATTAAAACTCAGAGAGAAATTAATTTTTGAATCAATTAAACAAAATCACAAAATTCAAATATTCAAATATTCAAAAAATGGCGCCAAGAACACACCAAGAACACATGCCACCCCTCTGTTTCTGTAGATTTGCATTTTCTCACCAATCTCACTGAATACTTGATGAAATCACACAATCCACATATCAATCTACTCGTTTTCACCTCACTATCATGTCCATGGTCTTTAATTTCATTTATTTTAAGCATGGAATAAAAAATCAAGACAAAACCTCAAGAACCCTAAATTCTGCATGAAGGCTAAGAATTTTGATACACGATTCAAGCAAAGTAATTAATTGAGGGGAAACATTCTATGCATGATTATGAACATTTGGCAAAAGTATTGTGCGAGGAAATATGCATAGATTAAGAGATGACCAAGTTTAGGCTTACTTGAAGGTCGTGACAGCAAGAGCAAAGCGATTTTTGAGTTGGAGGTATTACAAATGAGTTGTGATGATCTGAACAACTTTCCTACACCACATGGAGTGTGTTTGAATGCCTGGACTTGATTGGAAATGGCTGGATCACTTCATGGCATCTCAACTGCAACTTGGTTAAAACCTTGAGCAATTGGCTGGTGATTCTGAGAAACCAGTGTTCCAGTTGTGGTTTAAGTGTTTGGATCACTTCTATATGATGTTTATGAGGTGTGTGTGTGTGATTGGTTTGGTTGGAATGGCTCTCAAACTCAAAACCCGATAGTGACTTGCTTTGGAAGGCAATTTTGGAGTGAAAGAAGAGATTTTGAGGAAAGCATCAGTTTGATGGCTTTGGTGTACTTAAACTGAGCATAAATAAGCTCTATTTATAGTAGAGCAAGTTTGTTTTGGCTGTAATAGTGAATGGCAACTGCTGCAGAGGTTTGGCAAATGTTGATCATTAGGAATCCAAGTCTCCTCTAGCCATTGACTAGAGGTTAGAGCACATACCTTGCGTTCCCTAGTTCAGAGATCATACTTGACTTATTCAGTTAGAAATGGCTCAGTTCATGCCACCTTGGTGCATCCATTGAATGCTCCAAAACAAAATTGGAGTCTTGTCCCCTCTTTAGGGTTTTTTGGGTTTGGCATGCTATTTTTAGTTCCAAAGACTTGGGAGGCTTATGGATCAGTGTTTGTCCCTCCTTGGTCTCTCCCTGAGGTGTTCAGATGGATAAAATTGTTTGTCATTTGCACAAATTGCTCAAATCGAGCAAAATGCACAAATCTGTCTAGTTATGACAGTTGCAGCAAGGCATATTGCCATTCTCATAACTCTTAGCTCAAATGGAATTTCATGGGGTCCTTGGCCATTTTGGAAAGCTCTCATATGATAAAACATAAGTGTGTTCATAGTTTATCTTGATACTTTTTGGATCCAAGTGAAAAATTCCCTTACATTTTGGAAAAAGTGAAACAGATTCTGACTTAGTGAAAATTTCACTAAGTGTTGGAAAAAGTGACATTTCATGTTTTCAGCCATTTTGATCTAACCATAACTCAAAATCTATGATGAATTGGAATGAGGTGTAGCTGACACTTTTAAAGTATGTAATGAGATCTACAAATCCATATTTGGATCAGCCCAAATGGTTGCTTGGATCTTAAGTTATGGTCCTTGGAAGTTGGTACCCTAGCCACTTTGTTCCATAACTTAGAAAATTTCTAAGTTTTTTATGGTTACCCCTTTTACAAGTTATCCCACTTTTCTTGATTTTTCTTGATGAATGATGATTCCAATCACACATTAACATCATTTTAGGGTTAGGGAACCATAATTGATCAAAAAATCAAAAAGTCAAACTTTGACTTTTGGGCACAGTTGACTTTTTATCAAATGAATTCCAAACTGTGCGATCCTCTATGAAATCAAGTCCTTGACCTAAATAAAACTTGATGGATTGATTTCATAGGTGTTATAGGGTGTATTGAATCATGTCCCAAGGTTTGGGAGCATGTCCTGGTCAAAAGTCAAAGACACAGTTGACTTTTCCCGCGAAACCCTAACCGTGGTTCTGATGAACTTGAAACTTGTGAATAAAGCTTCTTGGATCAATCCATTGTTGAAAATGGATCAATGTAGTGTATTAGGGACCCTCAAATCACGTCTTGAGGTCTTGGCTCATGTTTTGTCCTAAAAGTCAACTTAGGGGTGAATTAGGTCAAGAAACCCTAATTCCTTATTTTTATTGTATGCATCCCCTGAGGCAAAAATTGACTTGATGATTGGGTTTATGATGTCCCTTAGAGTATATTAGGTTGTGCTTTGAAGCATTGGCTCATTCCCAGAGGAAAATTTTCATCTGGAGGCCCTGGTCGACCAAAACCCTAATTTGGTGACACTGGTGATCTTAAGGCTTGATCCACTTAGAATGTTGCAACCTTGTGCTTGATTCTTGATGTGGGAGTCCTCTTGATCCATTGTGGATGTTTGAGAGGTTTAGACAAGTTAAAGATCATGTAATTCCTTGACTGATCCTTTGTCTAAGAGCTCTGAGGGGGCTTGAAACCCTAAGTTTGATTGTAGTGGATGCTCACCCATCTTTGGGCAGACTAATGAGGTATGATGGTCCATCCATATTGTGATGATGATTTTCACAGTGATGGGGAATCTTAGTGGTCAAAATTTGGGGTATGACACGAGGGAGATCGCCAGAGGTGAATGTGTTTGGTACTCAGAGGATGTGTGAGTTTGTGACCTGATTTTGGAGTGGGCCAGTACCGAAGATAGGGCATTTTCCGGTGAGGGTCGTGGGTGTCAGGAAACGTGAGTTTTGTTGTTGTTGGTTCACGAGTTTTTAAAAATGAGAGATGGAGAGAGGATTATTTAGTTGTGTGGGAAAGTTTTCTTCTGAGAGTGAAGCTTCTTTTTATTTGTTCTCTTTAGAAGCTGTTCACTGAGATATGAACTAATGTGTAGTAGAGTTAACCAAAATGGAAAAAATAGCACAAGAACAAAACCTTGTCATTCTTTAGATTTTCACCTCACTTTTGTTCTCTCTTTTCATTTCTCAAATTGAGTGAGTGGTCACTAATTGGTTCCCGGCAACGCGTGTCTCCCTGAGTGAGAATTAGTCTTTATTTTTTGTAGAGAAAGAGTGAGAGAGGGAAGAGAATACAAAGGGTGTGGGTAGCGTTTTTTCTCATTTCATGCTGAAGGGTCGTGTGCTAAGATGAGGTGTGTGGAAGAAGTAGTTTTTTGAGAACAAGATGTCTTTTTTCTTGTTATTCGAGACCAAGGGAGGTGATGAGGAGGTAGTTTTTTCTTTAGTATTTGAAGATCCTCCTTTTACTGTAAGCTATGTAGGTCCTTTTATGTATATATATGGTAGAAAAGACATTAAGGTTTATGTTTGGTAAAGTATGAAGTGTATGACTGGCTTTTTTGTTTTCTTGTGGATAGTAGTATGGTGTATCCTCTTTCTTTCTTTTTCGTGTCAGAAGCATCTTTCTATTACAAGTTTTTTGAATTTTCATGGGACAAAATGTGGTCCAAAGTGTAAAGAGAGGGTGGAAGGATGGTGTTTGCCTGGAAAATTAGCAAACAACTTTCTTCGCTTTGAATGATCAGGTGTTGAACCCGCTGTTGATGGTATAGCCTCTGATACTGATATTGAGGCCGTATTGCCCCCAGTCTAAGGATTAGGGGGCGGTACTTCATTATTTGTATAATTCTGATTGTTTGGAGGATTTGGATTCGCCATTCTGCCTACTCGTCTTCTTCTAGGTCTTTGTTTGTTATTTATGGTTATCTTACCACTCCTTAGTCTCATGCAACAAAGCGAATAAAGTTTCGTACGAGTAAAGTGTAAAATAAAGGTTTTAAATTGTCAATAGCACAAGGTCCCACTGGGGGTACCAATTTGTTTGCCTGGAAAATTAGCAAATAACCGCTGGTCTTCTAATTTTGTAAAAATAAGTTCACTTGTAGGATCGATCAAACAAATCCTAGGACAATGTGCTTAAAAATGTTGACAATTTATGTAAAAATTAAACCGTTTGTGTGTTGGATTTGTCATTGTTTTCACAAACTACAATATTTCGACTGAACAGTATTAAAGACTTTTGCTTTTGAAAGAAATGGCGAAAATGTAAGTAAGTTGCAAGAATGAAATTGCAGAAATGTAAAGGGAATTGTAAATGAATGACTTAGAACTTCATTAAAATGCAAGGAATAAAATTGGTGTTTTTCAAACGTACATTTTCTCAGTAACTACTCTTTTCTCTCTCACGGTTACTTTGAGTATTCTTGAGTAACTTGTACAAATTTGGAAACGCAGCCGAAAATCTAACACTAAGACTCCCTATTTATATACAATCAAAATAACTGTCAACAACAACTATTTCTCCTAATGGCGACAAATGGCATCCTGCATGCCTTCACATCTTGGATGTGCTCCACGCGTCTGATTTTCAAAGCAAATCTCCCTCCTAAATTTGAATTTCAAAATGTCTGTCGAATAAGGCCTTTACAACAAATTGTCGAAACCTTTTCCAATACTTAGAGAAAATCTCCAAATATATTCCTCCAATTTAACACTCATTTTCGACTGATCTTCTCTTTCCAGGACTACACTTCTGTCGAAATAGCCTGGCAAATTCTTAACTTATTTCCTGAACAAAATCCAGGCGTCGAAATCAGCAGCTTACAAATTGCCCCCCAGAAAATGCATTTTCGACAAAGGGAGAAAATCATTTTTTGCCATTACAATTCGATGCCGTCAATAGTTCGACATATGACTGTTTATATGACTAAACACTTGTGATGTCAGAGTCATCATTGCACTTTTTCTGAAACGTCTCTTCAGCCCATGTTTTGAGATCCTTTCATCATCACTACCCTAGTTCCTAGCATATCATGGGTCAAAAATTAACTGTCACCGTCTAAACCATCCACTCATAACTGCCACGCATCCCACGATCTTTCCATTAAATGGAAATTTTCTTGAATCTTAACCGCTTCATCTTTTTCTTTGCCACCTATAAATAAGTTAAAAAAGTTATTTATTTACTTTTCACACTCCTTTATTTAAGCAAGAACTTTCTTCAACGCAACTTCATCTTCTTCATCTTATCTGCATTTTCTTCTACAATCAACCATGGCCTCTTCCACAGCTCCTAGAGGAACTGATAACAAGAATAAAGATTCCAAAAAGTCCACCAACTTGCTGCATGTTCACAAGATTCTTGGTCCAAAGGTGGTGGGGAACCAGCAATATATACCAGAGCCTCCAAATGAAGAGGAGAAATGACGCATTTACCAGTCTCAGGTAATGATTCCAATTTTAATTTCTGGTAAATCTCATGTGATGTTAGGACCCTTACCTGATTTATCACTAGCCTATATTGCCAATTATCATGACAAGGAAACTGAAGAAGTCTCTGATCAAGAGCATGTAGCCTTCTTGGCCTTCTGGCTGTCGAGATGCGTCTTCTGATCCAGATCTCTTTAAGTGGTAAAACGCTATATCACCATGGCGAATCAGCTTCATGCTGGACCACAACTGTGTCTCAGTGAGATCATCCTGGTGAATCTATACGAATCTCTTGGCGAAGGGGTTACTTTTTTGAAGAATATTAAGGATAAAGGAAGTCTTCTATTGTCGGGACCATTTTGGCTTCTATAACTGTGGCTCAATGCCACATTTGAAGCTTCCCTATCCAACAAGAAACTTGTGGACGAAGCTGCTCTAAAGGAAAGAAGAGTCGAAGGAACCAGACTGGCGTAGTTAACACCAAATTATAAAGGTCTGAGCCTTCAACAAACTTTTACTGGCTATGTTATGATGTTTGCAAAATGTCATAACTTCACTTCCAATATGGCTCTTTTCGCCAATAGAAACATTGGGACAGAGTGGTTCACCAGGAAACTCCCATTAGAGTCGAAATCTTAAGAGGATGAATTCCTTAATGTCTGGGAATCTTTTCTCACACCTAGACTCTTAGCTTCCAGGCTCAATCCCTCAAAGCTAAAGATCTCCCTTGTCAATACCAATCCAATATGGTCTCTCGACAGTTTGGGTTAATTCAGATAAAACCAAAACCCCTCTTCTCGAGAAAAGGTTCTTTGATTCACTACAACATGACCCACACCGAAGATGAGTGTTCTGAGCTACTGGAGAAGTACTCCAACTTGGTCGAAATTCAACCAGTGCCCTTTAAACCCAACTTCCTCTACACTCAAGAGTTTGACGAATGGTGGAGGAATTACTATAATTCTCAATTTTTTGACGTACCTTCTTTCACTATCCAACTGACCAGAGCTTTCGCCCTTGTGCAGGATAAAACAAAGAAAGGTACTTCAAGACACATAAAGAAATCCAAGCATTCCAGAAGTACTTTGAAACTGCCTACAGGCCCAACGAACTTAGTCGAACCATAAGCGAAGCAGCCGTTACTTTGAAAGACAAATTTACAAGAAAACTGGATGAGTTAAAACTACCTTCATACGTTCGACCAGATCAAAACTATGAGATAGCTTTAAACCTCCATCCACCAAAATGTCCTCCTCTAGCATCTGCTGAATTTGGTGTGGCTTTTAGCCCTCCATTTCCAGATTGGTTTACTTGTAGGGATTCCATGAAACTTCTTCGCCAATGATATAAAAAACGTGCTAAGCGAGTGGTTCTGACTAAGTGCACCTTGGACAATTTCAAAGGCCACTTTCATATTGACATAGAACATGTTCGCGTGGAAACTCCTATATATGAAGGTGTGGAATGGGGAGATACTTGACACCACTTCTTTTCATCTATACATATATGTATCTTTTGACTCGTGTTTAACTTTTTCCTTTTTCCTTAGCCATAAAAATTCCTGTCAAGAAGTCAGCTACCGTCGAAGCGTCAACTGCAGAGGTCGTGGAAGACCCAAAAGACACTACCAAGAAACCTTTGGCGAGGGTATGATTTTACCTTTCTTTTGATCAATATTTCTTTATTATTATTTTTTGAAATACTAATGAAATCTTTTGTTATTTTTTAGGGAAGTCGGAGACCTCCTTCGACGCCAAAGAAAAGAAAGGAAAAAGAACCTGAAGTTCATGTCATTGAATCTGGTGACGAATCCCCTGATCAAGTCAAACCTTCAAGAAAGAAGAAGAAACAGACGAAGCCTCAACAACAAAAACCTTCTGCCTTCAGAATCTTGGAGATGACTCCTCACAAAACTCTCGTCGAACAAGTTACCACAGCTCCAGCAGAAAGTGAGAGTTCTAGTCTCAAGACTGAAATTCCCAAGGTATGTTTTTTTTTTGTAATTCGACAGTTAATGGCATTTTTCTTTATGATAAATTTGTTGATTTATTTATCTTCCAGGTTCTTGTCGACACTCATGGACATCCTATTGTCCAAGTCCTTCCAAAAACTAGCAGCGATCCCACTTACAAGCCAACAAGCACCTCCAAGCCTTTCCCTAAAGATTCGAATAAAGAATCGGCCACTGAAGTGAATCAGCCCACCGCTGTTTCTAAAAAACTTCAAGATGTAGTTGAAGAAGAAACTGGTCCTGAGGATGATATCTTAGTTGACGTTGGTGGGGACACTGTGATGCCCACTGCAGCACTCATAACAGAAGGTGATCTTGAAGACAACTCCCCTATCAATTTAAAGGATGTTGATGAAGAGAAAGATGGGGAGGTTGAAACTGATGACGAAAAGGAGGAAGAGAAAAAGGGCGAAAAGCCAATAACTCCAAAGGTTGCTGCTGATGAAGAGAAAGAAAGCGACAAGCAAAACCCTGCTGATCACCTCAAAACTGCTTCGACCACCACTACTTCGACCCATCATTCTCATGAGGAACTTGAGAATTTGAAAGTATAAAGACCATTGGAATATCTGAAGGCCATGCTTAGTACACGTTATAACCTTGCTGACACCACTAGAAACAGTTCGACTACTTCAGGGACCATTTATGGCGCTAAATCCATGGACGAAGTGGTGACCCAGATTCGGTAGAAAATCCTCAACATTGATTTGTTTCAACTTTTGGAGAAAGATTCGTCTGCTCAATTTGACCTGAAAAAGATCTTGAAACAAGTCAATGTCCTGGAGGCACCCCCTGAAGTGACTGATATTGTTATGGATCTGACCACTCTAATTGACCTTGTGGTGGCAGATTTTAACCGGCTTCGAGATTACTCAAAAAAGCTTGAAAATAAGTCGGAAACATAACTTACTCAGTGGGATGCCGCTTCAAATTCTACCAACAAAGTAACTGAACTATAAAAGATCTCCGAACAAAATCAGAAAGAGACTGCCAGCTGTGACGAAAACATCCTCAAGTGGGAGAAACAAATTGCTGCCCTCCAAAATAAAATTTCTCAAGCTAAGAAACGCAAAGAAGAACTACAACGAGTCAACCAAGATGAGATAGCTAAAGAGATTGAAGTTGGAGTGCATCATGTCGAAAGGGCTCAGAAATTAGGCAAAGAAATTGAAGATATTTCGACCAGCAAGGCCCTCTGTGAACGTCGACTTCAGATTCAACGGTCCAAGTTTGAAAAGTTAGAGAAATCTTTCCCTGTTTAAATTTGTAATGTTGCTTGGTCCTTTGAGGCCTTTTTCTTTTTGTAATGACATTTAAGCCATTTGTTTGGCGAATTTCACCAATTTAGTTATTTATTTTGCAAGATTATTTGATTTCTATTTTAACTTCCTGCAATATGGGTTTGTATCTTTTCAAATATTTCCCATTTATTTTCAGTACTCTCTTATCTTTATCTAATTCTTCGACTTCATACGCGCCATTGGAAAACACTTTTGTGATTTGAAAAGGTCCTTCCCACTTAGGGGACCATTTTCCCATAAATCTATCTTTTCGATCCATGGGAAGAATAACTTTCCAAACAAGGTCACCAATCGAAAACACCTTGCCTTTTACTCTTTTATTGTAGGATTTCTCCACCCTCTCTTTTGCCTTTTTAATAACTCCAGCGCATTTAACCTTTCTTCGTCTAAATCGACCAACTCGTCTATCATCATATTCCAATATGCATCTGATGGAATTTCATGATGTCTTTGAACTCTTGCTGACTGCAAGTATATCTCGACCGGTAAGACTGCATCATGGCCATACGTTAGTCGAAAGGGTGTAGCGTTTGTAGCTTCCTTAGGAAAGGTTCAACAAGCCCATAGAATTTGGTCCAAAGTTTTGTGCCAATTCTTTGGATTTCCTCCCACATACTTCTTTATCAAACCAATTATAACTTTGTTTGCTGCTTCGACCTGTCAGTTGGCTTGAGCGTAGTAAGGCGTTGATGTAAGAAGTTTGAACCCCTTGATCCATTGTTATTGTCTCTGGGATCCCAAACCTATAAATGATGTGTTTTGAATAAATCCGATTACTGCTTCTTGATCCACATTCACTAAATGTATGGCTTCGATCCATTTTGTAAAATAATCGATACCAACCAAAATAAACTTCTGGCTTTTTGAAGAGGTCGATCGAATTTCTCCAATCAAATCCAAAGCCCAACCTCTAAAGGCCAAGGTTTTATTATAGAATGTTACTCACTTGCAGGAATATGTGGTATCCCTGCGTGTACCTGACACTCTTGGCATCCTTTCGCAAATTCGACGCAATCTTTTAACATAGTTGGCCAATACAATCCTTGTCGGAATAATAACCACTTCATCTTATGGCCTTCTTGATGCGCACCGCATGCCCCGCTATGAATATTCGACAAAGCTATGTATGCTTTGGATTCGGTTAGGCATTTAAGTAATATCCCTTCAGGAGTTTTCTTAAATAATTCGTTACCCAAAATGACATAACTTAAAGCTCGATACCTTATTTTTCGTTCGACTGGTCCTGTTGGATTTTGTAGATACTCTATTATGGGCTTCCGCCAGTCTCTAATCCTCGAACCATCTATGTTAAAAATTTCAAAATTCTCTTCGTCAACGTATCCTAGCTTTATCGTCTCCAAATCTGATGGGGATAATCTGGCTGACACGACTCTTCCTCTAACTTCAATGGCTTTTTCCAACTTATCCTTCGACACTTTGTATCCAGAAGTTATCTGTGCTAAATCATTTGCCTCCTATTTTTTTATTGGAGGGATATGTCGAATCGTTACCATATCGAATCTTTTTAAGAGTCGATTGGCTATTGCAAAGTACATAATCAAATTTTCTTTGACACACTTGTACTCCTTTGTTATTTGCTTTATGACTAACTCAGAGTCGCTCATTATTTTGACCCGAGTTGCCCCCAATTCCAACAAAATTTCAAGTCCTGCTATCAAAGCCTCATATTCTGCCTCATTATTCGAACAAAGGCCTTCGACTTTGTACTTAAATTTTGTTGGAATTTTGTTAGGAGAAATAATTAGAACTCCTACTCTAGTTCCATTTTTATGACTAGAACCGTCGAAGTATAACTTCCATAGTTCTATTTCAATGTAGTCCAGAGACTTTTCATTTATAGCGTGGTCGACTATGAAATCAGCCACTACTTGTCCTTTGACATCCTTTAAAGATAAGTATGTCAAAGAATACTCAGTTAATGCTAATGCCCACTTTCCAATTTGACTGTGCAAGATTGGTTTAGATAACATGTATTTTATAACATCGAAATGAGAAGATATAAAAACATCCACTGGTTTTATATAGTGCTTCAATTTCATACATGAAAAGTATAAACATAAACACAACTTTTCGATTACACTATATCTAGTTTCTACATCGTTCAAGACCCTACTGAGGTAGTAGATGGCTCTTTCGACACATTCTCATCCTCTTGAGCCAACATGCTCCCTAATGTATTGTCCGACGCAGATATGTAGAGCCTCATACTCCTACTTCTACAAGGTGATATTAAAATTGGAGGATGCGTCAGGTACTCCTTGATCTTGTCGAAGGCATCCTGCTGCTCTTGCCCCCATTCGAAGTCTTCCTTCTTCAGTTGAAGTAGAGGGGAAAAGGCTTGAATCTTCCCACTAAGGTTGGAGATGAACCTTCTGAAAAAGTTGATCTTGCCAAGTAGAGACTGCAATTCCTTCTTTGTAGATGGCGCTTTCGCCTCCATTATTGCCTTGGCCTTGTTCTGATTGATTTTGATCCCTTTCTTGTGGACCACAAAGCCTAAGAAGTCTCCCGTCTGCATACAAAACGTACATTTGAGAGGATTCATCTTCAGACCAAACTTCCTCATCCGTTCGAAGGATTGTCGAAGATGGTCTATATGACTTTTTCCTGAAACAGACTTAATAACAATATCGTCAATATAAATCTGCATAAAAGCCTTAATGAAATCGTAAAAAATTGAATTCATCGCTCGCTGGTATGTTGCCCCAGCATTCTTTAAGCCAAAAGGCATTACCACCCATTCGTAGGTGCCTAATGCTCCAGGGCATCGAAATGCTGTTTTAGGAACATCTTCCACAGCAATAAAAATTTGATTATAACCAGAGTACCCATCAATCATACTAAGGTACTCATGGCTTGCGGCAGAATCGACAAGTATTTCCGCCACTGGCATAGGATATTCATTCTTTGGGGTAGCATAATTCAAATCTCGAAAATCAATACATACCCTCAATTTGCCATTTTTCTTTATTACTTGAACTATATTAGCAATCCATTTGACATACCTGGTCGGCCGGATGAACTTGCATCTGAGAAGTCTTTCGACTTCTTCTTTAATCTTTGAGAGGATTTCTGGTGCGAATCTCCTTGGAGTTTGCTTAACAGGTTTCCTCCCAGGTTTTATTGGTAGCCTTAATTCGACCAGATTCCTATCTAGCTCGGGCATTTCATCGTAGTCCCATGCGAAATAATCCTTGAATTCCTTCAGCAACTGGACTATTCCGACCTTGAGTTAGGGGCTCACTTTTGCACTGATATAGGTTGGTCTTTTTTCTACCCTTGACCCCAAGTCGATTTCTTCGAGTGGATCCTGTGCCATCATCTTGATGTTCGCTACTAATGGATCCTTCTCAAAGCCCAATGGCTCATCGTCATAAACTGCATCGAGCCTCTGGTTTTGCAAATCTCCTAGATCTTTATCAGGTGGATCCATATCAAAATACTTTCCAAGACCTTGCTGATCTGCTTCGATCTCGTTGGCTTCGACAACCATGTACTTTACTTCGGCCTCTAAGGCCGCTTTGAGTTTATTCTCGGCTATACAAGCCGCGATCTTTTCGAGAACTAGTGACTCACTCATTGTCACTAAATTCGCTGCCCCAACCAGTTGGCTGGATGTGTGAGGTTCCAAAAAGATAGTCTTCCTCACCAACTACCTCTCTATCCTACTGAAACCCGTGGGTGGGATGAAGGTATAATGAGCAGAAGGCGTTGTCAGTTGGCGTCATGTCGAAGGTCGCTGGACTACAAGGAGCTATATGAGCCAGATTCCTGTCGAAGCTTCACCTATCAACCTGGTTTACTTCAGCCAGAAAGTAACTCTGGTTAGCCTATATATTTTCGGCAATCCCATATGCACACCAAATTTTTATTTGTTGATGCATTGACAAAGGGATGACACATATGCCGTGTATCCATTCCCTGCCTAAGAAAAGATTATAATTTGCTTTGACGCAATTACCATAAACATTGTCGGCCTTGTGATGGTTTTGACAGTTAGATCTACTTGTATTACACCCATAGTAGTTTCTACTTTTCCCTCATAATTCGACAACACCATGTTATGAGGTTTGGTGTCAGAATCATCTTTTCCAATTTTCTTAAGCATATAATGCGACATCAAATCGACAGCCGCTCCTCCATCAACCAAAATCTTATTCACCCCTATGTTACCCACTTTTCCTTTTATAAACATGGGTTTCAGGTGGCTCCTCATTGAGTCATCTGGTCTTTCGAAAAATGCGTTTTGTTCTTCAACGCATCCATTATTCATGATATAATAGCAAACGGGCCTGTGTCTGGCCGTCTCGACCTCCGTAGCTTCCTCTTCCTCTTCGACTTCCATTATTTAATCATACTCCCTAGGGAGTACTGAGACAATGTTACACATTACATCGAAGGATACCTCTAACTCTGAGTTAAAATCATATGTCATTTCATCATCCCTAGTTACTTCCTCCTTTGACGACACTTGTGCTGGTGCAACGGGCGGCTTTTCGACCTCCAACTCTTCCTTCTGAGTCGAAGTTTAGACATTGCTACTGGTTTCTAGCTTGGCTTTTCCTGCAGCCTCCTTCTCAGCTTTCTTTCGACGTTGGTACCTCCTCCACTATGACTTCGTCATAGGGTTCTTGCCCTTATAATTTTCAGAGGGGTAAGTCACCTTCTTAGACTTTTGGAATTATTTCTAGTATGATATGGAAGATCCCCGTTGTACTCCGAAATCCTTCCATTTCCCCTGTCTTTGGGCTTGTCGGATTGGATTGACCCACCTGTCATCTGGAGCTTTATTTGTAGGTTTGAATGTGTTAGGGTATCTTCCTCCTAACCTCTCCCTGCTTTGGTCTCCTCTTCTGGGGTCGAATCTTTCTCCCGAAGGCTTCCAATTTCCCCTTCTTTTTGCTCTCTTCACTCCCTCTAAGTTTTATGCTGCCTTTTTTTCGAAGATGACACTACAACGAGGGCAAAGCATTACCTCAGATCTTTTCCTTTGGCATCTATGTATGAAATTTGCCAGATTTTCTTCCTCCTTGGGATACGCCAGTTTATGGTACTCCTCCCGTCGACGTTCTTCGTCAACCTGCGCATAAACGTTCTGAGATACTTCTACCATATTCACGTTGGCAGTTGACTCAGTTGCAATGCTTAGTTTATTCATCTTCAGACTGAGGCCCTCATTGACCTCATGTTCCTTCTTGATACGGTTGAAACCTTCAATGGACTCCTTTGTTGGAGCTTTTGGAAGCAAACCTTTGGTATCATGTTGGCAGCAGAATCCGACAACCTTCTCCTTAGGATACCCATGGTCCTACGAAGGAGGCCCACAACAGCCTGTTTATAGGAACCATCAGTAGTCCCCTTGTTAAACTGGGCGAAACCATTAGCAGTTTCGTTATTGACTTTGACGAAACCTTTAGTAGTTTCATTGTTGATTTGGACGAAACCGTCAGTAGTTTCATTGTTGACGCCATCAGTGGCCTCAACAATGTAGTTCTCAATGATCTTTCCATCAAGGTCTTCAGTAACCTTAACCATCACAGCCTAGTTCGTGAAGTCAGTTGTAACTTCGACCATGTCACATTTGTTGGCAGGATCATCAGCAACCTCCACCATATTTACGTTGTTGTCGAAGCCATCAGCAACCTCGATCATATCTATGCTGTCGTCGAAGCCTTCAGAAACCTCGACCATATTCACCATGGATGGCTCAGCATAGTGGGCCTCCGCCACTTGCAAAGAGTTTGAATCCACCTTCACTTGGGATTTCGACTTGTCGCCGAATTTGAGCCTTCCATCTCTGATTGCATTCTGCACTAGATCCCTGAAAAGGAAATATTGAGACGTTTTATGACCCAGAAAATTATGATATTTGCAAAAACCTATCTTTTTCTGCTGTTCTAGAGGAGGCACTTTAGTACTAGGTGGCACTATCATTTGGCCATCCATGACTAATAAATCATATATTTCGTCACACTTTATGACGTCGAACGTATAAGTTCTTTTTGGGAACTTGTCGCTCTTTTTCGATTCGATTGGGTTTTTCCCATTCAACGGAGCTAAGACTTTGCATGCATATGGCGGCCCCTGTTTTAACTCTGCCAAATCAACCTCTTGTTCGCCGAAATTTGATGATCCATCTTCGTCATCATCCTCACAAACTCCGACATATGCTACCCTTTCTTTTTTATTTTTATTAGCCCTAGCTTTTTCGGCTTTTAGTCGTTCGACCTGTCTAACCCTATCGGCCAATTGGGCCATGTCTCTTAAGTACTGGGTATCTAATTTCTTTCTAATCGAATAGTCGAGGCCACCGGCGGCCATTTTGACTAACTCATACTCAGGCACTTGTGTGAAATACCTTGCCTTGAGAAACCTAAACCTATTCAAGTAATCATCAATTGGCTCTGAGAATTTTCTTTTGACGCTAGCCAATTCTTTCAAACTTATCTTTGTTTGTCCCATGTAGAATTGTTCATGGAATAGTCTCTCCAATTGGGTCCAAGTATGTATCGAATTCGCAGGCAATGTAGTAAACCAAGTAAAAGCATTTTTCGTTAGGGAACTAGGGAAATATTTTATTTTCAAATTCTCATTGTGCACTATTTCGCCTGCTTCAATTAGATACCGTGCCACATGTTCGACCGTCGATTCACTAGTGTCCCCTGAAAATTTTGTAAACTTGGGAACTTTCCATCTATGGGGTAACTCTTGCTGCAAAATATATTCTGATAAAGGGGAAGTATAACTGGGCCTCTGTAATCCTACATTCATCCCATTTCGAGCCTTGATTTTTTTGACCATGGCAGCCAAATTATTTTCTGCTGGCATATCGTTACAACATATTTGTTGAATAATATTATCAGCATTTTGGTTTTGGTTTACTAACAACACCCTAGGTTCTTGTTGAACATGGATTTCGACCCCTGGTGGTTTGACTGCCCCTCCTTGGTCCAAACCTTCCGCCTGAGGGATATTTGGTTGTCTTTGATTTATGGTAGGTTCTTCTTCGACGACTACCATTGGGTTCTGAACTACCTGTTCCCTTGGAGGGGGTTAGGGGACACCAAAGAAATCGACAATGCGCGTCATCTGTGCTGCCAATTGTTGATTCATTTGTGTCGTATTTTGGATCAAAGGGTTAAGTATAACTCCCATTTGTTGGGCTAGCATATATACCATATCATGGTTGCTCTCATCCATTTGTTGCCTAATCACTTGCGCATAATTATTGGTAATATTTGGCATATAAGTTTGATATCCCGTACCTAAAGGCTGGATAATTCTACCCATATGGTTTACACCAGAACCGGACCCTTGCAAAGGCGAAGTTACGTTCATCGTTGGATCTGTAAATGCTGATGACGCATTATGTAAACTTACCATTACTGATGTTGGCATTCCATACGATTGTTCTCGATTTAGAGGCATCGAAAAACCATATATAAAGGGTCTGTACATATTCCCTGAAGGGGGAGGAGTCATTTGAGGCATTTGGGGTCCCATAGTTGAAAAACTAGGCGCACTCTGGGGAATTGAATGCGCAGGTGTCGAACCCGCTGTTGATGGTATAGCCTCTGATACTGATATTGAGGCCGTATTGCTCCCAGTCGAAGGATTAGGGGGCGGTACTTCATTATTTGTATAATTCCGATTGTTTGGCGAATTTGGATTCGCCATTCTGCCTACTCGTCTTCTTCTAGGTCTTTGTTCGTTATTTATGGCTATCTTACCACTCCTTAGTCTCATGCAACAAAGCGAAGAAAGTTTCGTACGAGTAAAGTGTAAAATAAAGGTTTTAAATTGTCAATAGCACAAGGTCCCACTGGGCGTGCCAATTTGTTTGCCTGGAAAATTAGCAAACAACCGCTGATCTTCTAATTTTGTAAAAATAAGTTTACTTGCAGGATCGATCAAACAAATCCTAGGACAATGTGCTTAAAAATGTTGACAATTTATGTAAAAATTAAACCTTTTATGTGTTGAATTTGTCATTCTTTTCACAAACTATAATATTTCGACTGAAAAGTAATAAAGACTTTTGCTTTTGAAAGAAATGGTGAAAATGTAAGTAAATTGCAAGAATGAAATTGCAGAAATGTAAAGGGAATTGTAAATGAATGACTTAGAACTTCATTAAAATGCAAGGAATAAAACTGGTGTGTTTCAAACGTACATTTTCTCAGTAACTACTCTTTTCTCTCTCACGGTTACTTTGAGTATTCTTGAGTAACTTGTACAAATTTGGAAATGCACCCGGAAATCTAACACTAAGACTCCCTATTTATATACAATCGAAATAACTGTCAACAACAGCTATTTCTCCTAATGGCGACAAATGGCATCCTGCATGCCTTCACGTCTTGGATGTGCTCCACGCGTCTGACTTTCAAAGCGAATCTCCCTCCTAAATTTGAATTTCAAAATGTCTGTCGAATAAGGCCTTTACAACAAATTGTCGAAACCTTTTCCAATACTCAGAGAAAATCTCCAAATATATTCCTCCAATTTATCACCCATTTTTGACTGATCTTCTCTTTTCAGGACTACACTTCTGTCGAAATAGCCTGGCAGATTCTTAACTTATTTCCTGAACAAAATCCAGGCGTCGAAATCAGCAGCTTACAGATGGTCCGCATGGGAGTGTAGTATTGGTACAACAAAACTTTCACACAAAAAATTAAACACAAAAGCCTTTTTAAAACTTGGGCACTAAGTGTTTCCAAATGGAGATAAAAAACAAATATTTGAATATTATTAAAAAACAAAATTAAATTAAAAACAATTAAATAAAACTTAAATGAAATAATTCTCATAATAAAAGAAATCTGAATAAAAAATAAAAAAATATTATTTAATTCTAAAAATAAATAAAAATCGATAAAAATGAAAAAATCGACTCGACGTCGACTTGCTCAGAAAAATAAAACGAACACACCAAAATATTTAGCGCAAAATATACGTATTGGAAAAATACAACGTTTGGTCAAATTTCAAAATAAATTTTACCCGCTAAAATAACTTAAACTGTCCAGAAATGCGACCGAAAAGTGGTCGAAAAATTTAAATGAGCACGTCAAATTAAACTACGCGATACATAGATTAATATCGCTGACGTCTGCAGGCCCGATTTAAAATTCTCCGTCCACTGATTTTTCGCATAGTTGACTTTTAATTTGACCGAATAGGCTGTAAATTCTAACAAGTTTATTCTGGCTGATAAATTGGGTATTATGCAAATGAAATGCGTGATATGCTATGCAGACGATGCAAAACGAAAAACAGAATCTTAGGGTCAAAAATTATGGTGTGACAGTAAGGTTTGTTGAATTTGGGCTTGACATCTTTTAGTTTTGACTCAATCAATTTTGCAAGGCCAATAGCTTGAGATATTGAAGTAGGTTTATGGATTGCCATTTCGCTGTGAATATCAGTAGCTAGACCTGAAATGAAGCAATTTAAAATAGCATCCGGTGGTAAGCCAACGACTTGGTTGCCTAATTGCTCAAACTTAGTTTGATAATCCACAACAGACCCTTCTTGGGTTAATTTAAATAATTCAGCTTGATGATTATCGTAAGTCGATGGACCAAAATGCAATTCTAAAGCTTTAGTGAAAGAACTCCAATCTGTTAAAAACTAATTTTGGTGCATCCATTTAAACCAACCCAAAGCATCACCTTTCATGTAAAAAGAAATTAAAGGTAATATATTTTCTGGTGGTAATTGATAAAAAGTGAAAAATTGTTCAGCTTGAAATAACCACTCTAATGGGTTTGAACCATCAAACAAAGCAAGTTCCAACATAGGGGTTCGCAAAGGGGGTAAAGGGGAAATTTGAGGAATGAGAGTGTATGGGTTTTGGTGAATAAAAAGGAAGACTGTAATTTTGAGTGGGTGTAAAAGCTGAGGGGGTGGAAATGTAAGGTGGGTATGGTGGTGCAGCAGTTGGTCGGATAATAGTAGGGATCGTGGGTGTATGAGAAAAAAATGGTAGAGTGTCTAGTGGGGGTGGTAGTAAGGGTAATGATATGTGAAATTTGGGTTGTATTCATAGGTGTAGAAGTAGGGTTTTGAGTTATACCTGAGGAACTTGTTGCTGTAGTAACAGTTGCAAAAGGTTGCTGCTCTTTTTGTGCAGCCAACTTTGTGAGGATAAACATAATTGATTCATAGCGAGAATCAGCCACCTGTTTTTCATTGTCCAACCTTGTATGGATTTGACCAACATGTTGTTGCAGATCTACAAAAGCTTTGTCAAATCATTCATCAAGTTGTTGTTGTGTTTGATTCATGGCATTATCAAGATGTATGTGGGCTGTTTGAATAACTTCCTCTATAATTTCTCTAGAGGATGGATTTTGGGGTTTGGGAGGAGCCATGAGTGCAAGATGAAAGCACCAATGTTAGGGTTTAGCTAGGTTAAAATAAAATCAAAGTTACATAGAATGAGAATAACACAAGATAGAATTTCAGAACTTTCATTAAGGAACCCTAAACTTTCAAAGCTTAGAAATAAATAGTTAGGATAAACTGTTAGTTGGGCCTGACTCAAAACTAAAGAAACAACATAAAATAAAACTTGTAAAAATACTACTAATTGAACACTTCATTTTTTAATAATAATAATCTTTAAGCTAAAATGAACTCTTCCTTTCTCTATTGAGCCATGAAATTTTCTTATCAGAATGAGTGTCCTTACCCCATCTGACTTGACTTTTTATCTTTTCTTCATTGCTTTGCAATCTTCAAACATTGATACGCAGGTAAAATACACGTGCAAATTTTTTTCCAATAATTTTAGTCTAAGGAAAATATATCAAATCTAAAACAAAATAAATATTTAAGTAGGTGACCATAAAAATAGGACTTATGTTTTAACCCATATCTTACACGTTTGATGTGATTTTGAAAATGTCTCCAAATTAGATTCAGTTTTGAATTTGAAATTGGTTGAAGAATTGTTTAAAGGATTGATTTTCAATAAGAGTAGATGAATATAATAAAATGACAATTAAGTTTAAAGAAAAGAAAAATAAAAGTGTTAAAATGTAAATGATCTTAAAATATAAAGTGTAGATAAAATAAATGAAAAAAAAAGTGTTGTGAAAGATAATTGTGCTGAAAGCATAAAGAATTTTAAAGAATGTTGAAGTTATATTTCAATTTATGGAAAACTTGAGTTTTTTTTAGAGTATGTTTCAAAATTTAAGTATTCGATCTTAAAACTTATTTCTACGGAAATAAATTTAGATAACTTTCGCTTCAGTGACATACCATAATTGTGACTGTTATTTTGCTGAACTAGTATCTACAAATTGTTGGGTTGATTCGGTTGTTTAATTTAGATAATATATAATTGCTTCGGTCGGGCTCGGATGTTTATTTTGGACTCGACGAAAATCGAAACCGACCGAACTTAATTAATATATATATTTTTTATTTATTTTTATTACTATATGACCGACTGTTCGCCTTGAAATTTAGCAAACAATCTCTGGTCTTCTAATTTGTGAAATTAGTTTACTAACAGGACCGACCACACAAATCCTAGGACACAGTGCTTTAAAAATGCTGACAATTTGAGTAAAACTCCAACCTTTCCATCATTGTTTTATTATTGTTCTCACAGTTGGTAATTTTCGACTAACTAAAATAAATAGAACTTGGAATTGGTAAATAACTGGTGAAATGAAAGTAACGTGACAAGAATAAAATTTGCAGAATCTTAAAGAGTATTGTAAACAAACTTAAATTTCATAAAGAATTGCAAGTAATAAATTGGTGTTTTTCTCAAACGTACATTTTTTTCCATAATGACTCGTTTCTCTCACACGGATACTTTGAGTAATTTGAATAACTTGTACAATTTTGAAATGCACACACCTTTTTCATACTATGACTATCTATTTATATACAAACCAAACAACTGTCGATAACAGCTATTTCCCCTAAATGTGACAAATGGCGTCTTGCATGCTTCCTTGCCTTGAATATGCCCTACGCGTCTGATTTCTTCAACTGCATCTCCCTCTCAATTTTGAATTTCAAACTATCTGACGAAATACCTTTCCAACTCAAGTTGTCGAAATAATGAACTTCTTTATTACTTAGAGAAATTCACATCACTTGTTCCAGTTTCCAAACCGTCTTAGACTAACTTTTAATTTAGCATCAAATCTTGAGTTGAAAATATTTCGACCAACTCCTTCTACTTTTTGTTTTCCAGTCAATCCATTGTCGTCGAAAATAGCAGTCTACAAATTGCCCCCCAATAAATGTCTTTTCGATTATCAATGAGAAAAGCATTTTTTGCCAACATGATTCGACGCCTTCAGTAATTTACCAAATTGACTGTTCCTATGATTGGACACCTATGACATTAGGATCATCATTACACTTTTCTGAAACGTCTCTTCAGCCCACGTTTCTGACAATTGTCATCATCACTACCCTAATCCCTAGTAAATCGTGGGCGACCAACTCAACTACCACCGTTTCAGTCCATTCACTCACAACTGCCACGTGCCCCATGATCTCTCCAAATTAAAAGATTTCTGAATCTTAACTGCTTCAGTCACCTCTTTTTACCATCTATAAATAAGTCAAAAAAACTCCTTTTTCAACCTTTTACGCTTCTTCTTCCTCTTGAGTACACCCTTTCAATGTTTCTTCCTCTTCTCTGAGTTTCTCTACAACTTCTTCCCTCCAAACATGGCGTCTTCCGCAGCTCCCACAACTTCCAACAAAGCTCCAAAAAACTCTAAAGATTTACCACCTGTCCACAAAATCTTTGGCCCAAAGGTGGTGGGAAACCAACAATATGTGCCTGAACATCCTAATCAAGAAGAAAAAAGGCGCATTTTCAATCCCAGGTACTTATCCCTGTTCTAATTTCTGGTACATCATATGCAATGCTAGGGCCTTTGCCTGATTTAAAATTAGATCCAGTGAAGGTAAAAGAATTTTTTCCAGCTTATCACCGTTATAAACCCATAGCTAATGGGGTTTAACCTAGAACTGATAAAGAAAAGGCCATAGATGAGAAATTCACTGTTGATGGCCAAGGCTCACCCTCTAAAGAACCCATAAGCTTAAAATATCTGAACCATGCCAGAATTTTTAGATCTTGTCCCTTGTCGAAAGACCCCTCTGATTATTTAGCTTGGCTGGCGAAGATTGAAAAAGTTAAGGCTGACTTTTGGAAAGACATAGGTATTTTTGACTTGATTCAACTGTCGAAAGTAGGACCAGGTTACTGCCCAAATATGCTCTTGTCTTCCCTCTACTTCTGGGATAGTACTTATAAAAATTTCCATCTTCCTTGTGGGATGTTTACCCCTACCCTATTCGACGTAGCTGCCATCACTAGCCTTAGCCCGTTAGGAGTAGACTATGACCCCAAAGTTTTATCTGATGATTCTATAGGATTCGACACGAACAAGGCCACCTTCACAGCTTACATTGCCAATTATCATGATAAAGAGACTAAGGAAGTCTCTGATCAGGAACATGTAGCTTTCCCGGCCCTCTGGCTGTCGAGATGTGTCTTTTGCTCCAGGTCACTTCAAGTAGCCAAACGTTACATTACTATGGCAAATCAGCTTCATGCTGGGCATCGATTATGCCTGAGTGAAATGATCTTAGAAAATCTTTACGAATCTCTGGGCGAAGGTGTTACTTCCCTCAATACCATTAAGGATAAAGGCAACCTTCTTTTGTCAGGATCGTTTTGGCTTCTGCAATTATAGCTTAATGCCACTTTTGAAGCCTTTCTCCCTATCAAAAATCTTGTGAATGAAGACGCCTTGAGGGACAGGAGGGTCGAAGGGACTAGATTGGTGCAACTGACACCCACTGACGAAGGACTGAGCCTCCAATAAGCTTTTACTAGTTACGTCATGATGTTCGCCAAACGCTACAACTTTATCCCCAGTAAGGCCCCTTTCACCAACAGGGTGATTGGACCAAAATGGTTCACTAGAAGACTACCTGTGGAGTCGAAAACTGAAGAAGCTGATTTCCTCAATGTCTGGGAATCCTTCCTGGCACCTAGACTTCTAGCTTCCAGAATTAGCCCTGGAAAGTAAAAGATCTCTTTGGTTGTTTACCAACCCAACTTTGTCTCTCGACAGTTTGGGTTAATTCAGATACAACCTAAACCCCTCTTTTCCAGAAAAGGTTCTCTCATTCACTACAACATGTTCCACAACGAAGATAAGTGTTCAGAATTATTGGAGAAGTATTCTAACCTGGTCGAGATTCAACCAGTGGTCTTTCGACCATTCTTCCTTTGTACTCAGGAATTCGATGAATGGTGGAAAGATTACTACACCACCCAGTTTTTTGACGTGCCTTCCTTCAATATCCAGCAAACTAAAGCTTTTACACTCGTGCAGGACAAGACCAAGAAAGGTATTTCGAGACACGTCAAGGAAATCCAAGCATTCCAGAAATACTTTGAAATTGCTTATAGGCCCAATGAACTTAGTCGAACCATAAGCGAAGCAACAATTACTTTGAAACAAAAATTTATGAGCAAATTGGATGATTTTAAACTACCCTCATACGTTCGACCAGATCAACGTTATGAGTTGGCTTTCAATCTTCATCCACCAAAGTTTCCCCCTCTACCTTCTGCTGAATTTGGTGTGGCTCTTAGCCCTCCGTTTCCAGATTGGTTCATTTGCGGGGATTCGATGAAAATTCTTCGCCAAAATTACCAAAAATGCGCTAAGCGAGTGGTTCCGACTAAGTACACCTTGGACAATTTCAAAGGTCACCTTCATATTGGCATAGAACACGTTCGCGTGGAAACTCCAATACTTGAAGGTGTGGAATGGGGAGACCTTCGACATCCTTTACTTATTATTCAAGCATATTTCTTAAAACTTTATCTCTAATTTCTTCCTTTTTACCTTAGCTTTGAAAATAACTGCCAAGAAACCAGTTGTTGAAGGTTCGACTGCAGGAGTTGAGGAAGGCCCTCAAAACACAACTAAAAAACCTCTGGCGAGAGTATAACTCTATTTCTTATTTCGCCAACATTATTATTATTTTGTTTTAAATGCTAATTAAACTTTGTTACCATTTTCAGGGAAGCCGAAGACCTCCTCCGACGCCGAAGAAAAGGAAAGAGCAAAAAACTGAAACTCATGCTGTTGAATCTGGTGACGAGTCTCCCGACCAGGTACAACCTTCCAAGAAAAAGAAAAAGGTATCGAAACCTCCCCCACAAAAGTCCTCTGCCGTCAGAACACTGGAGAAAACTCCCCCAACAAGTTCAGTTGTGCAAGTTCCACCCATTCCCGAAGAAAGTGAAAATTCCAGCTTTAAAACTGTTATCCCCCAGGTACGTTTTGATATTCGACAGCTAAACTCTTTCCTTATGGTCATACTTATTTTTCTTAACTTGATTTATCTTTTCAGGTCCAAGTTGATACCCATGGACACCCTCTTGTCCAAGTACTTCCAAAGACCAACAGTGATCCCACCTATAAACCTACCAGTCCTTCAAAGCAGTCTCCAAAAGGTTCGACAAAGGAATATGCGACAGAGGTCAACTAACTAGTTGCTACTCTCCAACAATAACATCCTGCTCAAGACAGGATAGGAGAAGAAACCAGCCCCAAGAACGACATCTTAGTCGAAACTGGTGGGGAAACTGAAATGGCCAATGAAACCTTGATCACAGAAGACCATCCTGATGATAATTATCCCATTCATTCGAAACAGGATGATGAAGATAAGGATGAGGAGACTGGCTCTGATGTCGAAAAAGAAGAAGAAACTGAATATGATAGAGAACCCACTCTAGGAATTGCTGTTGACGAGGAAAGAGAACGTGACACGCAGAACTCCCCCAAACATGCTAAGACTGGTTCGCCAAATACTACTTCGAACAACTTCTCTCATGAAGAACTTGAGAACATTGTCGCTCCCAGGATTTTCATCCAGGTACAAACGCGAGAGTGGCGCGGAAAACAGAGTCGTCAGCCGTGTAAATTTATCCCAAGAGAGGGAAAGGGAACACCGCATAAACCTTAGGAAGAGGGAAAGGAATGGTCATCACAACCATAACCTGGGTTCGGGAGTCGGTTACGCGAAGGGAAGGTGCTAGCACCCCACGCGTCCATCGTACTCGATGGGATCCACACTTGTTGTCTATTCTAAGGGTGAGTTATACTATCATCTAGGGTTGTACTAAAACGGAGAGGGAAAGACAAAGACCGACTCGGTAGGACGTCGACGTCCTAGGCCTACGTACCCCCTTTGTGCAATGGGGAATTCAGAGTCAACGTAGTTCAGACCAAGTTCTTTTTTGTGTCTTTTATGAGCGACGTTAAGTTCGCGTCCGGCAGTTAGGGTCGATACCTGTTTGCGACTCAGACGGAAAGTAACGTGCCCTTTTTGAAAATAGCCTTTAGTTTAAAATCCCGAAGGACCAAAAAGTTTGAAGTTGGTTTGTGTTTTTTAGGACAGAAGTGACTTAAGTTAGTTTATAAGTTGCATTGCACCAAAGTCTGGGGCACAGGGGCGAATACTTAACGCATCGTCCCAAGACAGGACGCTCGCTAAGCACTCTAGAAAGATGAGAGGAAGCCCCTCATTTCTCATTCCCCACACTTAAGGCTCGTGCGCAATACACTTTATAATTATTAGGTGCTTTCAAACAGTTTGAGATGAGAAGTGAGAAGACACAAGGGAGACTCTAAGGGAACTATGAGTCCTAATGTTATCATGCATGGGTGACCTACGGTTAGTGAGGTTTGACGATAACCTAAGCCTAAAGAAAGAAAAAGATGAGAGAAGAGAGAGTTGAAGGTGAACATGGATACTTATCCATACCCTGCATAGAAGGTTAGTACCAAACGGACATAAGTAATATCAAAGCAGATGAAAACCAAACAATGGCACATAATAGTGATAACAATCCAAACATGAATTAAGAAATCAAATAAACAAACCCCAAAACAAATGGCACAAGTGCCTTTCCAAACAAGGTAGCCAGACATGATCAAAGATGCGCATACAAGAAAATCTCATATAAAGAGCCATTAAACAAATAGTAAAACAACTTCTAAAATCACCAAATTAAAGATAAAAGTTGCTCAACCAGAGATAAACCAAAAACCAAAAACTCCTGCAAAAAATCAAGATGTTAGTCACTTAAACAATTGGGCAAAGCTCAGGTGAAGCATATGACTTAATATGCAAAAGGGAAGGACCAAAATGCAATATGAAATAATAATTAAAAATAATATAAAAATATTTTAATGCATTTTAGAATATTATCTAACAAATTTAAAAAGAACAGATTGAAAATATTTTATGGATGCAGAGAAATAAAATAAACAAAATTAGATATGCAGGATGTGGATAATTCAAAAAGAAATTAACTAAATAATTAGTTTAGATGATAAAAATAAAATAAAAAATAAAAATAAAATTCGTGAAAATTTTATAAAATACTAAAAATGATGCATGAATTTTCTGGGATTTTTTTAATGCAAGAATGTATTTTTTTAAATTAAAAATGAAAGTGTAATGAATTAAATAAAATAAAATAGAAGGAAAATGAGTGGGGGTGCGCTTAGTAGTCCAAACCTGTTGAGAATGATAATGGGCTAAGGTAGGGGGTGCGGGTAGTAAGGCCCAACCACATAATTAATCAGAAAAAATAAAAAAAGGGGAGGGTGTACGCATGTGACCTAGTCAACTGGGTTGACTGAGTCCTTACCTTGGGATGCATCCAACGTCCATGAACAAGTCAACTAACAAAAAAGTAAACAAAAGGAAATAAAATAATTGGTGGAGCATGGTAAGTTCAGTGGGGTAATAAACACCTGATTACTAATTAAAATTCAGAAAAAAAATAAAAAGCAATAACATGTGGCGCGCTATGGACCGTTGGATGGAGAGAATGGAGGGTGAGGATTGTGTCTTCAACCTTCCTTCACCGGAACCCTCACAGTCGCCGGAGCTAGGGTTCCGGCCACCATCCTCCGCCACCTGCAATCTTAAAAGTACCCAAAAAATGCAAAAGGGGTACATGTTCTTGACCAGAAAATCGTGAGGATTCCAAATATATCATCCAAAATCACAAATTGTTAGTGTATAATAAAAAACGCATGAAATATGATTAGGGCTCGAAACTTTAAACACATAGAACAAGCCATACACACGTCCAAACACAAAACAAATTATACCAGCATGATCAGTGACAATCACACAACAATATACACGTAAAAAAAGAGAGTTTTAGGATCCTTAAAAAACCTTCCAACCTGAGATGGTGCAACCTGAATCTTTGCTTTTAGCTCCAAAGGGTGAGCGATTTGTACTCTAGAGATCACAAGGGTTCTGTTGGTGAAAGAATTTCTTCAAAACTCCTTGTGGATTGAGAGATTCGATCAATTCAAGAATTAGGGTTGCACTTTTTTTCCTCCAAAATATCACGTGTAAAGCTGTCTAACCAGTGCATGGATAGGTTTAAATAGACTAGGGTTTTCTTCTGACAATGATTTGGGCTTGGGCAATTCTTGGTTTAATGAGTTTGGGTGATTTTTTAGAAAATTGCATAATATTGGATACACCTCTTCCATGCATGGATATTTAAATGTTTCATGATAGATCACTTGCATTTGAATTGCTAATTACACCCATATTGACATTGGGCCTTGAAACCATTTGATTCATGAGTTTTTAATGACTTGGCTTTTTTGAATAATGGAAAATAAGTGAAGAATAAACCATGGAATTTCTTAATTCTTGGGCCCAAAATAATCCTCAAGGAATGTTCTTTGATATTAGAATGTGGCATGAAGCAATGAAATTGGTTATAGGTCATTATGCCCAAAGTTGTGAAAATGGAGCCATGAAAAACCCTAAAAACCACTTTTCCTTCTTTTGATCATAACTGGAGTTTCACAAATGATATGAAGACCCACTAGTACTTGTTGGAAAGGGGAGAAAAAGATCTTCAACTTTCACGTTGGAGAAAAATTCATTTGAAGCTTCTTTGATGATGAAAAGTCAAGTTGAATGCAGTGCAGGAACTAGCCCAAAAAGGAAACTTTTATTATAGGTCACTTTCCAAATTTAGAAACTTCAGTACAAACTCCTGATTCTTGATAAATAGTATGAAACTTGACTCTTGATGACCATATGAGGATATGAGACCTTTAAAACCTTGGAGAAAACCTCAAAATTCCACAGTTGACTTCTCCTCTCACTGTTGACTTTTACCCAATTCACCTGATTCTCAATCTTCTGATCAATTAAGCCTCTCTTGAACCAAACTGATGGACAACCTCCCATCCCTAGATACTTGGGGACCCAAGGAATACCATGGAATCAAGTCTTGCCCAAAAAGTCAGAAATAAACTGACTTTATGGCAAACCCTAGTTTTGGTACCCTCAGTCTAGGAGGAAATAACACAGTCTCCAAATCCAAATTCCTCTGAATATGATGTGTATCCTCTCCAACAAAGATAAGATATGCCATTTGGTGATGATGAAAACCCAAGGAGCTTGCCCATTGGAGCAATAAACCCAAGAATTTCAAAACCCTAATTCATGCACTGGTTAGGAGAGAGTGATCCCTTGAGTTCTCTTGCTTGACCCTCTGAAGAACATCTTCTCCTCTTGAACATGCCTCAGGCACCTTGACCCCATGCTAAGGACCAATGATATGCACACATGATAATGCAGAATGCAATGCAACATAAGCCAGTTAGTAATAAAGTAAGGAGAGCAGATTTTGGGGTGCAACAGCTGCCCCTATTCAATCAACTTGGTCCTGAAGGTATGATAGCAACGGCTCTCAGACACTCCAGGGTACACGGGGATTGCATACCGAAAGAGCCCCAGAAATTTGCTAATGGTGAGAATAACGAGATAGAGTGTACTGAAAAATAATTAATATGACCTCAACCATATCCACAAAAAACAAATACGACCTCAATCGTACCCAAAAAGGAAGACTGGCCTCGATCACTCCACCCACAAAGAAAACACGAATACGATCTCAATCGCATCCACAAAACGAATACAACCTCAATTGCACCCGCAAAGGAAGACTGACCTCGATCACTCCACCCACAAAGAAAATACGAATACGACCTCAATCACACCCACAAAACGAATACAACCTCAATTACACCCGCAAAGGAAGACTGACCTCGATCACTCCACCCACAAAGAAAATACGAATACGACCTCAATCGCACCCACAAAATGAATACAACCTCAATTGCACCCGCAAAGGAAGACTGACCTCAATCACTCTACCCACAAAGAAAATACGAATACAACCTCAATCGCATCCACAAAACGAATACAACCTCAATTGCACCCGCAAAGGAAGACTGACCTCAATCACTGTACCCACAAAGAAAATACGAATACGACCTCGATCGCATCCACAAAACGAATACAACCTCAATTGTACCCGCAAAGGAAGACTGACCTCAATCACTCTACCCACAAAGAAAATACGAATACGACCTCAATCGCATCCATAAAACGAATACAACCTCAATTGTACCCACAAAGGAAGACTGACCTCAATCACTCTACCCACAAAGAAAATACGAATACGACCTCAATCGCATCCACAAAACGAATACAACCTCAATTGTACCCACAAAGGAAGACTGACCTCAATCACTCTACCCACAAAGAAAATATGAATACGACCTCAATCGCATCCACAAAACGAATACAACCTCAATTGTACCCACAAAGGAAGACTGACCTCAATCACTCTACCCACAAAGAAAATACGAATATGACCTCAATCGCATCCACAAAACGAATACAACCTCAATTGTACCCATAAAGGAAGACTGACCTCAATCAATCTACCCATAAAGAAAATACGAATATGACCTCAATCGCATCCACAAAACGAATACAACCTCAATTGCACCTGCAAAGGAAGACTGACCTCAATCACTCTACCCACAAAGAAAATATGAATACGACCTCGATCGCATTCACAAAACGAATACAACCTCAATTGTACCCACAAAGGATAACCAACATAAAGTGGCGACTTCACTGGGGATAACGTGAAACAAAACTTCTTGTTCATACCACCCTACTGAGAAAGGGAAATTGGCAAACAAAAAATGTCAGGCGAGGAATGGCTATCAGGCGAGAACTGGATTTCACAAAAGAAAAAGGCCAAACTGAGGCAAACAAAGGCAAATATCTAACGGGCTCATGATCCACAGATAAGATGACTCCGTTGGGGAAGGAGAAGTCTAAATAAAAGACTCTGCCGGGGAGCACAAGTACGAGGAACGCATCCCTCCAAAATCTCCTGAGTTATGCCATCTCTGTTGGGAAAGAGAACTGGCAAGGAAAGCGTCAAACCTGGCTTATGCTTTGAATGCAAATGTTTGAATTTTGCTGTAATGCTCCACACGAAGTGGAAATGCTACGCGTTTTGAGGATGCAATGCAAATGCTTATGATATGCAAAAGGGGTCCTTCCGGCAAAATAAATGCTGGAGAGAAAAAATCAATTCAGCTAGGGATGACAAAAATAAATTGTCCTCTGAATCCAGGAACTCTGCTTAGAAGGATCATATTGATCGACTCTTCGGATCAACAACTTCTACTGGGGATGAAATCCCAAAAGAACATCCATACTACCGGGGATCATACATGTCCTCTACTGAAAGTGACATAGAACCTGAGATTTCTCCTCTGATGGGGGAGTTGAGAATGGACGCCAATAACGAAACCGAAAGTCTGTTACTGAGGACTGCCAATAACCAGTTGGGCTCAGAACCTGTTGGGGAGAACAGTCCATGATACTATCCTGCTTGGGGATACCGCTAAACTTAGCCTGCTGACGGGGAGAATGACTTTACTCCCTTCTTGTTGGGGATTAGAATATGAAATCGGCGGTGAGAACACGCTTCCTGACTGAATGGGGAAGGCGAACACCCTGATTCTGTGGGGAAATAACGTCTTGATCCAGAGAAAATGCTTTCCAAGTCTTCTGCTGGGGAAGGTCTGCTCTGCTGAGGAAAGTACAATCTCAACGCTGGGGAGAGCAACCTGCTGGGGGAATACAATGCTGTTGCCCTGCAAGTCAAATAACAGCAAATAGACTATACCACAACATGACCATCACCGTTAACGCCTAAGTAATTTCTACTGTTTTTCGTTATGCTCCGCAAAGCTTGAAGATTTATATGCAATGTTTATCAAAAATATCGGACGTTTTTTGCAAACAAAACAGTAAAAGTAAAAGTAAAACAAACAATGGAAAGCTCTTTGAGTGAAATGAATATTTTATAGAAGATTGGCCTGTAAATAGGCATTTACAATAGGAAGCAATTCCTAAAAAGAGGTAATTGCGCAAAAGCAAAAAGAAAATACACATGTCGGCAATGTGGGAACAGATATCCACCATGATTCGACTCGGCTATGAACCATATGTCTTGCTTATCCACAAATGTCTTGACCTTTGAAGAGACTAACTGTACTGATTCATTTCTTTCAGAACTTCCAGGTATCGAGAGTGTTCACAGATCGAATGCAGACCATAGCCTTTCGCTTATAAATCCCTAACTTTTGCCTGGATTGCCCTTTTCGGGTTTTCAATCCATCGGGATACCCATTTTTGCCAAAGTCGCCTTTTCAGGTTTTCAACTTTGCGGGTTTACACATTTCTTTTTACATTTTATCCCTAACTTTTGCCTGAACCTTTCCCTTTTTATGGTTCGCCGGGATGCCCCTTTTTTTCTTGGATTTTCTTTTTATGTCCAGCGGGTCTCTTTTATGCGAAGTATTTTTTGACTACGTCTGCGTTCACAGGGGATGTAAAATCTTCGCCATCCATAGTTGAAAGTAGTAAGGCTCCACCAGAGAAAACCTTTCTGACTACATACGACCCTTCATAGTTTGGAGTCCATTTGTCCCTGTGATCTATCTGAGGAGGAAGGATCCTTTTCAAAACCAATTCGCCTGTCTGAAAACTCCGAGGACGCACTTTCTGGTCAAAGGCGTTCTTCATCCTGCTCTGATACAAACGACCATGTGCGATGGCTGCCAACCTCTTTTCTTCAATAAGGTTCAACTGATCCAATCTGGAACGCACCCATTCAGCTTCATCAAGCTTCACATCTGCCAGAACTCTCAAAGATGGAATCTCGACCTCTAATGGTAAGACTGCTTCCATACCATACACCAACGAGAAAGGGGTTGCCCCAGTTGACGTACGCACCGAAGTACGGTAACCATGCAGGGCATAAGGTAGCATCTCATGCCAGTCTTTATACGTTACCACCATCTTCTGCACAATCTTCTTGATATTCTTATTCGCCGCCTCAACAGCACCATTCATCTTCGGACGATAGGGAGAAGAATTATGATGCCCGATCTTAAAACTCTGACATAGTTCCTTCATAATCTTGTTGTTCAAATTCGAGCCATTATCAGTAATGATTCTCTCCGGGACCCCATAACGACAGATGATGTCCTTCTTTATAAACCGGGCTACCACTTGCTTGGTGACGTTGGCGTACGAGGCTGCCTCCACCCACTTTGTGAAATAGTCAATGGCAACCAAAATGAAACGATGCCCATTGGAAGCAGTGGGCTCAATCTTTCCAATCATATCTATGCCCCACATTGCAAAAGGCCAAGGAGACGACAACACATTTAGAGGTGTAGGCGGTACATGCATCTTATCTGCATAAATCTGGCATTTATGGCACTTCCGGGAGTACTTGAAACAATCAGACTCCATAGTCATCCAGTAATATCCCGCCCTTAACAAATTTCTAGCCATGGTGTGTCCACTGGAATGAGTACCAAAAGACCCCTCGTTAACTTCCTCCATCAATGAGCCTGCCTCGTGTTCATCAACACAACGTAGCAAGACTATATCGAAGTTCCTCTTATATAACACATCATCCTTGTTCAGAAAGAAGTTTCCTGCCAACCTTCTTAGAGTCTTCTTATCTTTGGTGGAGGCACCCTCTGGATACTCTTGTCTCTTCAGAAAAACCTTAATATCATGATACCACGGCTTGCCATCTGACACATCTTCAATTGCAAACACAAAAGCTGGTCTGTCCAGATGCATGATTCTAATCGAAGGTGTTTCATTCCAACGGTTCACCTTATACATGGATGCCAATGTCGCCAACGCATCAGCCATCTGGTTCTCAGCTCGGGGCACATGATGAAAATCCACCCTATCAAAGAAAGGTAACAACCTTCTGGCATAGTTGTTATAAGGCACCAAATTTGCCTGACGAGTCTCCCATTCTCATGTAATCTGATTAACTACCAACGCGGAATCACCATAGACATCGAGGTTCTTAATTCTCAAATCAATTGCTTCTTTTAGCCCCATGATGCATGCTTCATACTCCGCCTCGTTGTTGGTACACACGAATGCTAACCGGGCAGTGAAAGGTATATGAGAACCCTTCAGGGTTGTAATGATTGCCCCAATTCCATTACCATATGAGTTGACAGCCCCATCAAAGATCATCTTCCACTGGGACCCAATCTCTGGTCCTTCGTCAGGCAGAGGTTCTTCACAATCTTTCATTTTCAGAAACATAACATGCTCGTCCGGAAACTCAAACTTCATAGGCTGATAATCCTCGACTGGCTGTTCAGCAAGATATTCTGATAGAACACTTTCCTTAATGGCCTTCTAAGAAACATACTGAATATCGTACTCTGTCAAAACCATCTGCCAACGGGCTATCCTTCCAGAAAGTGCTTGCTTCTCAAACACGTACTTAATCGGATCCATCTTCGAAATCAACAAGGTTGTGTGATTTAACATATACTGCCTTAAGTGCTTGGCTGCCCAAGCGAGTACACAACATGTCTTTTCCAGCATAGAGTATCTTGATTTGCAGTCAGTGAACTTCTTACTCAGGTAGTAAATGGCGTGCTCTTTCCTACCTATCTCGTCGTGTTGACCGAGCACACAACCCATCGAATTCTCAAGAACCGTAAGGTACATAATCAACGGTCTCCCAGACACTGGTGGCATAAGGACTGGAGGTTCCTGCAAATACGTCTTTATCCTTTCGAACGCCTCTCGACAATTTTCATTCCACCTGACCTCTTGATCTTTCCTTAATAGCTTGAAAATTGATTCACACGTGGCTATCAGATGAGAGATGAACCTAGCAATGTAATTCAACCTTCCCAAGAATCCACAGACCTCTTTCTCTGTCCTTGGCTCAGGCATCTCCTGTATGGCTCTTATCTTTGTAGGATCAACCTCTATACCTCTTTCACTAACGATGAATCCCAGCAATTTACCAGACCTCACCCCGAAAGTGCACTTGTTCGGATTTAATCTCAACCTGAACTTCCTCAACCTTTCAAACAACTTCTGGAGGTTTACCAAGTGTTCTTCCTCTGTCTGTGACTTTGCAATCATGTCATCGACATAACCTTCAATCTCCTTGTGAATCATATCATGAAAGAGAGTCACCATCGCCCACTGATAGGTTTCCCCAGCATTCTTCAATCCAAAGGGCATTACCTTGTAGCAAAATGTTCCCCACGGTGTTATGAACGTAGTTTTCTCCATGTCCTCTGGGGCCATTTTGATTTGGTTATACCCAGAGAAGCCATCCATGAAGGAAAACACAGAATATTGAGCAGTATTGTCCACTAACACGTCAATGTGGGGGAGCGGGAAATCATCCTTCGGGCTCGCCCTATTCAAATCTCGGTAATCAACATACATCCTGACCTTCCCATCCTTCTTAGGTACAGGTACAATATTAGCAACCCACGGAGGATAATTTGTCACAGCAAGAAATCCGGCGTCCAACTGTTTCTGAACCTCTTCCTTGATCTTGACAGCCATATCTGGTTTCGTCCTTCTCAGTTTCTGTTTGACTGGAGCACAACCCTCTTTAAGCGGCAGCCGGTGTGAAACAATGTCGGTGTCAAGCCCAGGCATGTCTTGGTAAGACCAGACGAAGATATCCACATACTCTCAAAGTAACTCAATCAATCTTCCCTTAACAGTGTCTTCCAGGGCAGCCCCAACCTTTACTTCTCGTTTAACATCCTCGGTTCCCAGATTAACAGTTTCAACTTCCTCCTGATGAGGTAGAATAACCCTTTCCTCTTGTTTCAGTAGCCTGGCTAATTCTTCTGGTAAGTCACAGTCTTCGTCAGTCTCTTCTTCGGCCTGATAGATGGGATTGTCGAAGTCATATCGAGCCATAGCTAAGTCATGGGTGGAATCTGAACAAAGAAACCTGCATGATGGATGTTTTATGTTTATTATGAGTGCAACAAACAAGAAAACACATTGCCATTTTGATGTGGGTTAATGCAAAAAGTAAAAATAGAAAGACAGGGATCAAAATATTTGAATGAAAAAACGTCCTTTATTAATGATAAAAATAGCAAATAAAACATCCAAGCCCTACAAATAAATATCACTACGTCTTGGGCAGAACGTAGGACTCAACATAACAGAAAACAAAAGTAAATTACTCCGGGCGCGTCACTTGGATAACTTTCTCGGAGGACCAGTTGCCTAAACTCTGACCAGGAATACAGGGACGGATCCACTCGTCCATGTCACAATCACTATCTCCTTCATCCTCAATGGCATTGACTCTATCGAAGAAAACACCGGCACTGGTGAAGCGGACTGGACCATAGAACTTAGGAGGCTCTTCAGACTGCCTAGGTGGCTTGTAACCCAGTACATGAGTATCTTGCTTCCTTTGGACATCAATAACACCGCCCCACTATAGCACGCGCCTCTTTGAAAGAGGACATTGGAACTTCTGGTTGTATGATGACTTCAGGTTGGGCAACCACCTCAGGCTGACTGACTGCCTTTGGGGGTTCCTCGGGAATCTTCACAGCTTCAAAGGCCTGGCATAAAGTTTCTTGTATCTCACCATCTACCTCTACATACTTGAAGGTCGATAAGTGACTCACCATGATATCTTCTTCACCACAAACAGTCACAACGTGGCCATCCACCATATACTTCAAGTTCTGGTGCAGCGTAGAAGTTACTGCCCCAACACCATGGATCCAAGGGCGACCCAACAAACAACTATAGGCAGGCTGAATATCCATTATGTATAAGGTGGTGTTGAAAACCTCAGGACCCACCTTGATCGGCATAACTAATTCTCCAAACACTGACCTCTTGGAGCCATCAAAAGCACGTACCACCAAGTCACTTAGCGTACAAATCAACCCACGGGTATCCAATTTCATCAAAGCCTTCTTTGGTAACACATTCAAAGACGACCCAGTATCAACTAACACATGCGACATCAAAGAACCAGGGCATTCCACTGAAATATGCAGAGCGTTGTTGTGATTCCTCCCAGCCGGAGTCAGATCTAAATCGGTGAAACCCAAACCATTACCAGCATTCACATGAGCCACAACCCCTTCTAACTGATTGACGGATATTTCCTGTGGTACATAAGCCATATTCAGAACCTTCAGCAATGCATTTCGGTGTGCCTCAGAGCACAACAGTAAGGATAGAATGGAAATCTTCGATGGAGTTTGGTGAAGTTGGTCGACAATCTTGTAATCACTTTTTCTGATCAACCTCATAAACTCTTCTACATCTTCTAAGAAAGTATCCCCACCTGGCTTTGTCATAGAATTATTTGCTTCCTGCCTCTGTACGGACTCATCCATCATCTGTTTACCTTTGTCTTGTCTTGAACTACCGGCTTGATTCTCGGACGGAATAAAGACTCTACCACTCCTAGTGATAGCCCCTGCTTCAACAAGATTTTCAACCCCTGTATTCACAGCTGATGTCTCTTCCAATTCCAGCTTCTTACCATTAACAAACACCTCGGCCCCATAGTTCCATGGGATGGCCTTGGTACTCTCATACGGGACTGGTCTAGGAACAGTGATAGTGACCGGCGCTGGTCTCGCTGGCGCTGATATAGTTACTGTCTTGAACGGAATCGTTATCGTGACAACATCAATCTCTTTGTCAGTAACATTACTCTGCTTACAACCCCTGTCAAACTGTAATACCCCTTCGCTGATCATTTTCTGAATACCTGCTTTCAAAAAGTCACAACCGCCTGGCTGCGACACACATTCTACACAACCTTCATCACAACCGGGGAATACCCCTCCCTTCAACAGCCTTTCCTTCACCACACCCAAAGGAGTTTGGACTTCATTCACATCTGAAATCAAACTCAAGTCTTCCCAGTATTTAATAATAGCATTGACCCTCGGCTCACCGTGATTCGGCATCGGGTTCTGATTCACATTTGGAACATTATTGGAGAAATTGATGGCCTTGGAATCCAGCAAATCTTGAACCTGATGCTTAAAAGCTTTACAGTTCTCAATATAATGTCCGGGTGCCCCAGAATGAAACTCACAGTGGGCGTTAGCGTCATAGTCGGGAGGTGAATTACCAGTAGGCGGAGCCAATGTTCTCTTCTGAATTAACTGTAGCTTTAACAAGTACTGAAATAACTGAGCGTAGGGAAGAGATGGAGTGTCAACCTATCCCGCCTAGTCAGAGGCTGCGACCGGCGAGGAGCCTGATTTTGTTGTTGAGACACCGCTGGTTGCTGAGGTGCTGCTGGGATGGTTACAGAAGCCACCTGCTGATTGTAGTTCTGACGAGGTCCATCTCTACCACAATATGATGACACAGAGTTTGTATCTCCCTCCTTCTTCTTATAACCACTGGCATAAGGCTTCTTACTTCCTCCAGATGAGGACCCATCACTGCCTGATATTTTTCCCGCCTTAATTCCGCTTTCCACCATCTCCCCTACTAAGATCAAGTCAGCAAACTTTCCAGTCATACACGGTACCAACTTTTCATAGTAATGACCCTGCAAGGTGGCCATAAACATAATTATCATTTCCCGTTCCAACATGGGAGGCTGAACCCTAGCTGCCAGTTCACGCCACCTCTGAGCGTACTCCTTGAAACTCTCATTGTTCTTCTGTGACAGATTCTGTAGCTGTGTTCTGTTCGGAGCCATGTCAGTGTTATATTGGTAGTGTCTAATGAATGCCCCTGCCAGATCTCTCCAACTATGCACATCCTTCCTCTCTAGTTACATGTACCACTCCAGGGATGCCCCAGATAGGCTATCCTGGAAGCAATGCATCATCAGCTTCTCATTCTTCGCATGAGCAACCATTTTGCTTTTGTATGCCCTCACATGGGTCCTCGGACAAGTCATACCATTATACTTCTCGAAAGTGGGAATCTGAAACTTGTGCAGAATAACAACGCCTGGAACCAGTCCCAAATCCTCTAGATCCATTCCCACACAATCCTGATTCACAACACCCCTTAGTTGTTCCTCAATCAACCTGATTCTCTGATCATTGTCAATCTGGGGATCAGCATCCCCACCTGGCAGAGAAAATGCATCATCTTGAACATCATCATACTGACGGCCATGAACTGCGCCAGCACCAGTACCACCTCCCCCAGCATTTTCAGCTCCGCCCGGAGGAATCACAACACCAGAAACAGGAATACCTCCGCCAGTAAGACCATTCTGACCATTATTACCAGTAACACCAGTATGAAGTCCTCCATGAAGGACACCGTCATCATCAACCCTCACAATCAGTGGCTGAATGAGAGTCCTCAACTGCTCTTGTCCCTGAGCAACCCCTTGCATTAATTCCATGAATTGGTTTATGCGAGTCCGCATCTCAATGATCTCATTCTGTAGCTGATCCATGAGTCTCTTCCGATTCTGTCTAGTAGGATACCGGTGAATGTGCTGATCTGCAATTCTGAGATGAGAACAAGATAAGAATACCGGAGATAAACACCTGTTATGCAAAATGATTATGCAAAATGATTATGAATATGCAAATGTAAATGAACATGTTTGAATATTAGCAGGGCGATCCACCCCTTGATTCCAGTTTAATAACAAGATAGAACGGAACTTCTGCTCATATATTAAGAAAACCAGAGGAAAACCAAATGTCAACAATCATGAATCCAAGATAACAAATCTGAACGCATAAATCAAAGAGGTCCCAACCAACAAGCCTGGTGGTGATCCAAATACAATAAAAGAGAAAAGAAAACTAAGGCATGTCATCAAAGTCTACTAGTGTCAACCCCCCATCCATTATGCTTTCTGCACCAATCTTGGATTTCCTTGAACAACTTTCTGGTGTCGGGATGCTTCGGCCTCTGAATCAGCCCTTGAATGAGAAGGTCCCTCCTGTGTATGATCCCATCCAAGTATCGCCAATGTAACTCCCAAGCATCTTCTCCAGAAACACCATTCATGCGAGGTCCCTCTTGTCTAGATCTCTTCACTTCAGCTTGGACCTTCAGTTCCTCTATGGAGGCTATGGCTTCATTATGTCAACCCTCGACTGCTTGTCTCTTGAATACCCCTGACAAGATCTCAGCGTCTTTCTTCTTGAGCGTCGACTTCAACTGATCAATCTTAGCTAGGTAGTCGTCTTCCTTTCTTTTATTCTCGGCCATGGCAGTTTCTTGGTGATCATTGAACCTGTGGATTTTCAGCAAAGCCTTGTCTAATTCCTCTTTCTTAGATTTGAGAATCTTACTGATACCATCCAAAGCTTCTTTCATCCTTTTTCTGGATGCGACCATGTCAGCTAGCTCTTTTTCTGCTTTAGCAAGGAGCTCTGTCTTCAACTTGGCGGTATGAACAGCTTCACCCCGCTCATGCTCCACTGATAAATCTCTCTATTTAGCTCACTATTTTCTTCCCGCAGCATTTCCTTTTCAGCCCATAATTTGTTATACTTCTCCAACTCAATTGTGGTAGGAGGCTTGATCACCAAAGGATACAAAGGTGGTTCCACCGGGAAGGGAAGAAGCTCATCTTCTGCTCTCTTCTTAATCCACTCTTTATAGGAAGGGCCCGGTTGTTACATTTTCCGAATGACATATTTCCCTTTTTGGTTACCTGCTTCCAAGCATTCACAATCTTCCTCATTATCTCTCGATCCTCAACACCATTGAAGAATAAGGACTCTCTGATATCTCTCTCTTCAGGTGGACTTTTCAAAGGATAACCAAACTGCTTGATAACTAGGGAAGGATTGTAGTTAATTCCACATTTCCTCCCTATCAAGGGTACATTAGGGAATTCTCCGCACTTGTAAATAATCTCCATTCCTAGCAAGTCATGATTGATCCAAACAATGTTGTCAGCAGTCAAGCCCATAACCCTCTTTGACCACTTCAGAGAATCTTTCGTATCAATGAAAGCGCCAAATTCGGGGAGACAACTCAGAAACCAAGTAGATAAGAGTGGTGCACAACAACTCACAGTCTCTCCACGCCTATTCTCATTCTTGTAGTGAACTGAGTGATACATATCACCTAGCAAGGTAGGTATAAGATTCTTTGAGATGAAGATTCTGACAGCGTGCATATCCACCAGATCAGGAACATTGGGAAACAGAACAATCCCATAGATGCACATAGCCAGAATAGCCTGGAAAGCAGTCCAATTCTTCTCTTTGACATGTATGCAAGCTTGATCAAACAAGAACTTCAATAAGAAACCCTTAACTCCTTGTTTTTCTTCAATATTACTGTTCAGAACGGATTCACTAATATGAAGAGCAATAGCCATTTCTTTTACCCCGGGGTGTTCTTCAGAAAAGAAAACTATATCATGCCTGATGGGGATTCCCAAAATAAATGAGAACTCCTCCAACGTTGGGGCCAAGATGTTGTCCGGGAAGGTGAAGCAACGTAAATGCGGATCGTAGAATTGAAGAAGTGTATGGATGGCGTCCTTCTCATACTTGGAAATATTATAGACAAATTTCAGAAGTCTCCCATACCTTCCACTGAACTCTGTACGAACTCCGAAACCAGCCATATTAATCAATTTGTGAATCAATGTCAAAGTCGGATCTGGGAACGAATAGGCAACAATCTTCTTTCTCTTGACATCCATGCTGAAGTAACCTCAGAAAACCGAAATCAAGAGTAAGATGCAAGCCCTAAAAAATGTCAAACATGTTAGAATGCAAGAAAATGACATGCTCATACAAACATGGGGTCAAGGCAACACTGCTGGATGTGCTGTGCTGTTAACTGAACGAGAACCACAACCCAGAAAACCAGAATTCTGAACCACTGAGATAGGACCCCAAATAATCAGACATTGATGAGAAATCCAGAAAAATAGGGTAGGTTGAAGGTTTCGGTTACCTGCAAACCTGCAAACACCCATCCCCTCTCACGTGTGGGTACTAGGATGTTCAGTCTCCCGGGCTCTCAGGTCGAGAAACGATGATATGTTCACCATTTCTGGTTTGGCATCATCATCAATCGAGGAGGCCTTAACTGATTCTCCAAAGCGGAATGTCCTCAGCTTTGGCACTGAGGTCGAGAAACAATAGTACATTCATCCCTCGGGGTACAGTACTATCGTCAATCGAGGAGTGCCTCCACTGATTCTCTTCAAAAAGTAGGGGCCATCCTATGCGAGTTCCAAAGCGGGCCCTCGGGTGCGAATGGGTTTGCCACAGGATGTGGTCTGCCACTGTCACCACTAAAGAGGGATGTTTCCACTAAGGTCCTCGATGATCGGTCACCAGAGTCGACAGCTCTCTAGATCAACACCCTAACATGCGCAAGACACACACGTCAGAATGCGTCCCAAGATAGCCTCGTCTGGTTGTGAATTTCGTGAACACACAAACGTACCAAGCGGGCACGTAGGTCCCACTACTTTCCACTCTAGTCCTAGGGTATACTCAAGCCTGGGTATTGGGCTTATCTCTCAGATCCACCCAACCTGCAAAACAAACACAGCCAGCACAACACAGCAGTATGACAGTAATAAAAATGAAATGCAATGCAGAAAAAGCTGTAAAAATAAAATACAACAAATAAAACAAAACAAACACAAAACACCCAAAGAGAACAAAGACAAGCAAGCGCTAGGATTGACTCGCTTAGGGATGGACTAGCATAGGTCAACCAGATTCCCCAGCAGAGTCGCCAGCTGTCGCTCCAAGGATTTTCATCCAGGTACAAACGCGAGAGTGGCGCGGAAAACAGAGTCGTCAGCCGTGTAAATTTATCCCAAGAGAGGGAAAGGGAACACCGTATAAACCTTAGGAGGATGGAAAGGAATGGTCATCGCAACTATAACCTGGGTTCGGGAGTCGGTTACGCGAGGGGAAGGTGCTAGCACCCCACGCGTCCATCGTACTCGATGGGATCCACACTTGTTGTCTATTCTAAGGGTGAGTTATACTATCATCTAGGGCTGTACTAAAACGGAGAGGGAAAGACAAAGACCGACTCGGTAGGACGTCGACGTCCTAGGCCTACGTACCCCTTTTGTGCAATGGGGAATTCAGAGTCAACGTAGTTCGGACCAAGTTCTTTTTTGTGTTTTTTATGAGCGACGTTAAGTTCGCGTCCGGCAGTTAGGGTCGATGCCTGTTTGCGACTCAGACGGAAAGTAACGTGCCCTTTTTGAAAATAGCCTTTAGTTTGACAATCCCGAAGGACCAAAAAGTTTGAAGTTGGTTTGTGTTTTTTAGGACAAAAGTGACTTAAGTTAGTTTATAAGTTGCATTGCACCAAAGTCTGGGGCACAGGGGCGAATACTTAACGCATCGTCCCAAGACAGGACGCTCGCTAAGCACTCTAGAAAGATGAGAGGAAGCCCCTCATTTCTTATTCGCCACACTTAAGGCTCGTGCGCAATACACTTTATAATTATTAGGTGCTTTCAAACAGTTTGAGATGAGAAGTGAGAAGACACAAGGGAGACTCTAAGGGAACTATGAGTCCTAATGTTATCATGCATGGGTGACCTACGGTTAGTGAGGTTTGATGATAACCTAAGCCTAAAGAACGAAAAAGATGAGAGAAGAGAGAGTTGAAGGTGAACATGGATACTTATCCATACCCTGCATAGAAGGTTAGTACCAAACGGACATAAGTAATATCAAAGCAGATGAAAACCAAACAATGGCACATAATAGTGATAACAATCCAAACATGAATTAAGAAATCAAATAAACAAACCCCAAAACAAATGGCACAAGTGCCTTTCCAAACAAGGTAGCCAGACATGATCAAAGATGCGCATACAAGAAAATCTCATATAAAGAGCCATTAAACAAATAGTAAAACAACTTCTAAAATCACCAAATTAAAGATAAAAGTTGCTCAACCAGAGACAAACCAAAAACCAAAAACTCCTGCAAAAAATCAAGATGTTAGTCACTTAAACAATTGGGCAAAGCTCAGGTGAAGCATATGACTTAATGTGCAAAAGGGAAGGACCAAAATGCAATATGAAATAATAATTAAAAATGATATAAAAATATTTTAATGCATTTTAGAATATTATCTAACAAATTCAAAAAGAACCGATTGAAAATATTTTATGGATGTAGAGAAATAAAATAAACAAAATTAGATATGCATGATGTGGATAATTCAAAAAGAAATTAACTAAATAATTAGTTTAGATGATAAAAATAAAATAAAAAATAAAAATAAAATTTGTGAAAATTTTATAAAATACTAAAAATGATGCATGAATTTTCTGGGATTTTTTTAATGCAAGAATGTATTTTTTAAAATTAAAAATGAAAGTGTAATGAATTAAATAAAATAAAATAGAAGGAAAATGAGTGGGGGTGCGCTTAGTAGTCCAAACCTGTTGAGAATGATAATGGGCTAAGGTAGGGGGTGCGGGTAGTAAGGCCCAACCACATAATTAATCAGAAAAAATAAAAAAAAAGGGAGGGTGTACGCATGTGACCTAGTCAACTGGGTTGACTGAGTCCTTACCTTGGGATGCATCCAACGTCCATGAACAAGTCAACTAACGAAAAAGTAAACAAAAGGAAATAAAATAATTGGTGGAGCATGGTAAGTTCAGTGGGGTAATAAACACCTGATTACTAATTAAAATTCAGAAAAAAAAAGAAATAACATGTGGCACGCTATGGACCGTTGGATGGAGAGAATAGAGGGTGAGGATTGTGTCTTCAACCTTCCTTCGCCAGAACCCTCACAGCCGCCGGAGCTAGGGTTCCGGCCACCGTCCTTCGCCACCTGCAATCTTAAAAGTACCCAGAAAATGCAGAAGGGGTACATGTTCTTGACCAGAAAATCGTGAGGATTCCAAATATATCATCCAAAATCACAAATTGTTAGTGTATAATAAAAAACGCATGAAATATGATTAGGGCTCGAAACTTTAAACACATAGAACAAGCCATACACAAGTCCAAACACAAAACAAATTATACCAGCATGATCAGTGACAATCACACAACAATATACACGTAAAAAAAGAGAGTTTTAGGATCCTTAAAAAACCTTCCAACCTGAGATGGTGCAACCTGAAACTTTGCTTTTAGCTCCAAAGGGTGAGCGATTTGTACTCTAGAGATCACAAGGGTTCTGTTGGTGAAAGAATTTCTTCAAAACTCCTTGTGGATTGAGAGATTCGATCAATTCAAGAATTAGGGTTGCACTTTTTTTCCTCCAAAATATCACGTGTAAAGCTGTCTAACCAGTGCATGGATAGGTTTAAATAGACTAGGGTTTTCTTCTGACAATGATTTGGGCTTGGGCAATTCTTGGTTTAATGAGTTTGGGTGATTTTTTAGAAAATTGCATAATATTGGATACACCTCTTCCATGCATGGATATTTAAATGTTTCATGATAGATCACTTGCATTTGAATTGCTAATTACACCCATATTGACATTGGGCCTTGAAACCATTTGATTCATGAGTTTTTAATGACTTGGCTTTTTTGAATAATGGAAAATAAGTGAAGAATAAACCATGGAATTTCTTAATTCTTGGGCCCAAAATAATCCTCAAGGAATGTTCTTTGATATTAGAATGTGGCATGAAGCAATGAAATTGGTTATAGGTCATTATGCCCAAAGTTGTGAAAATGGAGCCATGAAAAACCCTAAAAACTACTTTGCCTTCTTTTGATCATAACTGGAGTTTCACAAATGATATGGAGACCCACTAGTACTTGTTGGAAAGGGGAGAAAAATATCTTCAACTTTCATGTTGGAGAAAAATTTATTTGAAGCTTCTTTGATGATGAAAAGTCAAGTTGAATGCAGTGCAGGAACTTGCCCAAAAAGGAAACTTTTATTATAGGTCACTTTCCAAATTTAGAAACTTCAGTACAAACTCCTGATTCTTGATAAATAGTATGAAACTTGACTCTTGATGACCATATGAGGATATGAGACCTTGAAAACCTTGGAGAAAACCTCAAAATTCCACAGTTGACTTCTCCTCTCACTGTTGACTTTTACCCAATTCACCTGATTCTCAATCTTCTGATCAATTAAGTCTCTCCTGAGCCAAACTGATGGACAACCTCCCATCCCTAGATATTTGGGGACCCAAGGAATACCATGGAATCAAGTCTTGCCCAAAAAATAAGAAATAAACTGACTTTATGGCAAACCCTAGTTTTGGTACCCTCAGTCTAGGAGAAAATAACACAGTCTCCAAATCCAAATTCCTATGAATATGATGTGTATCCTCTCCAACAAAGATAAGATATGCCATTTGGTGATGATGAAAACCCAAGGAGCTTGCCCATTGGAGCAATAAACCCAAGAATTTCAAAACCCTAATTCATGCACTGGTTAGGAGAGAGTGATCCCTTGAGTTCTCTTGCTTGACCCTCTGAAGAACATCTTCTCCTCTTGAACATGCCTCAGGCAACTTGACCCCATGCTAAGGACCAATGATATGCACACATGATAATGCAGAATGCAATGCAACATAAGCCAGTTAGTAATAAAGTAAGGAGAGGGGGTGCAACAAACATGAAGGTGCAGCAACCCTTAGAATATTTGAAAGCTATGCTCAGCACACGTCACACCTTCTATGACTCTTCCCATAGCAGTTCGACCACCTCAGGGGCTGTTTCTGGTGCCAAATCTATGGATGCTATACTAGCCCAAATTCGGGAACAAATCCTTGACGTGGACCTGTTTAAGCTTTTAGAGGATGATTCGTCTACTCAGTTCAACCTTAAGAAAATCCTGAAGCAAGTCAATGTTTTGGAAGCTCCTGTTGAAATAACTGACATTGTGGTGGACTTAACCACACTAATTGACTTGGTAGTAGCAGACTTCAACCGACTACGAGATTATTCGAAAAAGATAGAAAACAAGTCAGAAACTCAACTTGCTGAATGGGATGCCGTTGCTGCCTTCACTAAAAGAGTAACTGAACTGGGATAACTTTCTGAAAAGAACAAGAAAGAAGCTGTCAGTTGTGACGAAAACATTCTTAAGTGGGAGAAACAAATAGCTGCGCTCCCAAATAAAATTTCCCAGGCGAAAAAACGCAAGGAAGAACTGCAACAGGTCAAGCAAGATGAAATTGACAAAGAACTGGAAGTGGGAGTACACCATGCTGACAGAGCTGAAACATTAGGCAAAGAAATCGAAGAGCTTTCGACCAGCAAAGCTCTTTGTGAATGTCTAATTCAGATCCAACGGTCGAAGTTCAACAAGTTGAAGAAATTTTTTTCTAATTTACAGTTGTAATGTTACTTAGCCCTTTGAGGCCTATTGGTTTATCTGTAATGACAATTAAGCCATTTGTTTGGCGAATTTCACCAACTTGTATTATTTCTTTTCGTAACATTATTCCATTGTTATTTTAATTTCCTGTAACATGGGTCTATATTTTTTCAAATATTTCCCATTTATTTTCACTACTCTTTTATCCTTTTCTAGCTCCTCAACTTCATATGCGCCATTCGAAAATACTTTAACAATCTGAAAAGGTCCTTCCCACTTGGGGGACCATTTCCCCATTAATCTATCTTTTCGATCCATGGGAAGAATAACTTTCCAGACGAGATCACCAATTGAAAAAGCTTTATTTTTTACCTTTTTATTGTAATATTTTTCTACTCTTTCCTTTTGCCTTTTCAATAAATCTAGCGCTTTTAACCTTTCTTCATCCAAATCAACTAACTCATCTATCATCATGTTCCAATATGAATCTGATGGAATCTCATGATGTCTTTGAATTCGGGTCGATTGCAAATATATCTCCACTGGCAAGACTGCGTCATGGCCATACGTTAGTCGAAAAGGGATTGCATTTGTACCTTCCTTAGGGGATGTTCGACAAGCCCATAGAATTTGATCCAAAGTCTTGTTCCAATTTTTAGGCTTTCTTTCTACATGCTTCTTTATCAAACTGATTATGACTTTATTTGCTGCTTCGACCTGTCCATTGGTCTGAGCGTAATAAGGCGTTGATGTAAGAAGCTTGAACCCCATTTCCTTCGCAAATGCTTGCATATTCTTACCAGTGAACACAAATCCCCGATCTGTTGTTATTGTTTCTAGGATCCCAAACCTATAAATGATATGTTTCTGGATAAATTCAATTACTGCTTCCTGATCCACATTCACCAAAGGTATGGCTTCGATCCACTTTGTAAAATAATAGACCCCAACCAAAATATATCTCTGGCTTTTTGAAGAGGTCGGTCGAATCTCTCCAATTAAGTCCAAAGCCCAACCTCTAAATGGCCAAGGCTTTATTATAGAATGTAATTCGCTTGCAGGAACATGTGGTATCCCTGCGTGTACCTGACATTCTTGGCAACCTTTGGCAAATTCGACGCAATCTTTTAACATAGTTGGCCAATATACTCCTTGTCGGAATAATAGCCATTTCATCTTATGTCCAGCTTGATGTGCGCCACATGCCCCATTATGCACATTCGACAAGGCTATGTACGCTTCAGCTTCGCTTAAACACTTCAGCAATATCCCCTCTGGAGTTTTCTTGAACAATTAGTTTTCAAAAAGTACATAACTTAAAGCTCGATACTTGACTTTTCGTTCAACCGGTCTATTTGGGTTTTGTAAGTATTACCTGATAGGTTTTCTCCAATCTTCAACCCTTGAATCATCCACGTTAAAAATCTCAAAGTTTTCTTCGTCAGCGTATCCTAGCTTTATTGTCTCCGGATCTGACGGGGATAACCTAGTTGACACGACTCTTCCTCTTACTTCGATGGCTTTCTGCAATTTCTCTTTGGACACTTTATATCCAGAGGCAATTTGTGCTAAATCATTTGCCTCCTGGTTTTCTATTAGAGGAATATGTCGAACTGTAACCATATCGAACTTCTTCAATAGTTGATTAGCTACTATGAAGTACATGATCATATTTTCTTTGACACACTTGTACTCCTTGGTTATTTGCTTTACTACTAACTCAGAGTCTCCCATTATTTCGACTCTAGTTGCCCCGAATTCCAATAAAATTTCACGTCCTGCTATTAAAGCTTCGTATTCGGCTTCGTTATTTGAACACAGTCCTTCGACTTTATACTTAAATTTTGTTGGAATTCTTTTAGGAGAAATAATCAAAACTCCTACACCAGTTCCATTCTTATGACTAGAACCATCGAAATATAACTTCCATGGCTCTATTTCGACATAGTCCATAGACTCTTCGTTTATGGCATGGTCGACTATAAAATCAGCCACCACTTGTCCTTTGACAACTTTTAATGGTAAGTATGTCAAGGAATATTCATTTAATGCTAAAGCCCATTTTCCAATTCGACTATGCAAAATTGGTTTAGATAACATATGTTTTATTACGTCGAAATGGGAAGAAACATAAACATCAACTGGTTTTATATAGTGCTTTAACTTCATACATGAAAAGTATACACATAAACACAACTTTTCGATCACACTATATCTAGTTTCTGCATCATTTAAGACTCTACTGAGGTAATAAATGGCTCTTTCGACACCATTTTCATCCTCTTGGGCTAACATACTCCCTATTGTCTTATCTGACGCGGCTATGTACAGCCTCATACTTATACTTCTACAAGGTGACATCAAAATAGGGGGATGCGTCAAGTACTCCTTGATTTTGTCGAAGGCATCTTGTTGCTCTTGCCCCCATGCAAAGTTTTCCCTTTTTATTCGAAGTAGAGGAGAGAAGGCTTGCGTCTTCCCACTAAGGTTGGAGATGAACCTTATGAGAAAATTAATCTTCCTAAGTAAAGACTGCAATTCCTTCTTTGTTGATGGCGCTTTCGCCTCTATTATTGCTTTGGCCTTGCTTTGGTTTATTTCGATCCCCTTCTTGTGGACCACAAAGCCTAGGAAGTCTCCCGCCTGCACACCAAATGCACATTTGAGAGGATTCATTTTTAGACCATACTTCTTCATCCTTTCAAAGGACTGTCGAAGGTGGTCAATGTGACTTTCTCCTGAAATAGACTTAATAACAATGTCATCAATATAAATCTGCATAAAAGTCTCAATGAAATCGTGAAAAATCGAATTCATTGCTCACTGATAAGTTGCTTCAGCATTTTTCAAGCCAAAAGGCATCACCACCAATTCGTAGGTGCCTAAGGCTCCAGGACATCGAAATGTTGTCTTAGGAACATCCTCTTCTGCGATAAAAATCTGGTTATAACCAGAGTATCCATCAAGCATACTCAGGTATTCATGGCCTGCGGCAGAATCGACAAGCATTTCCGCCACTGGCATAGGATATTCATCCTTTGGGGTAGCTGAATTCAAGTCTCAAAAATCAATGCATACTCTTAACTTGCCATCTTTCTTTATTACTGGAACTATGTTAGCAATCCATTCGACATACCTGGTCGTACGGATGAATTTACATTTGAGAAGCCTTTCGACTTCCTCTTTGATCTTCGACAGGATCTCTGGGGCAAAACGCCTTGGTGTTTGCTTCACGGGCTTCCTCCCAGGCATTATGGGCAGCTGCAATTCGACCAAACTCCTGTCTAGGCCAGGCATTTCATCATAGTCCCACGCAAAACAATCTCTAAACTCTTTCAGCAGCGGGACTATTTCGACTTTTAGCTGGGGATCAACTTTTGCACTTATGTAGGTTGGCCTTTTTTCTGCCCCAATCCCAAGTCGATTTCTTCAAGCGGATCCTGCGCCACCATCTTCATATCTGTTGACAACGGATCATTTTCGAAGCCCAAAGGCTCATTGTCGTAAATGGCATCAAGCCTTTGATTCCGCCATTCGCCCAATTCTCCCTCGTGCGGAATTTCATCAAAGTCCTTGTGAGGACATTGTTGGTCGTCTTCGACCTGATTGGCTTCGACAACCATGTACTTCACTTCGGCCTCTAGAGTCGCTTTGAGTTTGTTCTCGGCTATATAAGCCGCGATCTTTTCGAGTGCTAGTGACTCACTCCTTGTCACTGAACTCGTTACCCCAGCCAGTTGGCTGTATGTGTGTAGTTCCGAAGATGTAATTTGCCTCACCAACCACCTCCCTATCCCATTAGAACCCATGTGTGGGATAGTGGTATAACGAACAGAAAGCATTATCAGTTTCCGCCAGGTTGAATGTGGCTAGACTGCAAGGAGCAATGTGGTTTACATCAGCTAGAAAATAGCTCTGATCAGCCTATATGTTCTCCACTATTCCATCAGCGCGCCAAATTGTTATCCTCTGATGCATTGACGAAGGAACGACACCTATGCCGTGTATCCATTCTCTCCCCAGGAGGAGATTGTAATTTGCCTTTGAAGCTATCACCATAAACATCGTCGGCCTAGTAATTGTTCCGACTGTCAAATCTACCTGTATTACACCCATTGTTGTCCCTACTTTTCCTTCATAGTTCGACAAAACCATGTTGTGGGGCTTGGTGTTTGAATCATCTTTGTCAAACTTTTTCAGCATGTAGTGCGACATTAGATTTACAGCCGCTCCTCCATCGACTAGGATTTTGTTTACCCCCACATTTCCCACCTTTCCTTTTATGAGTAGAGGTTTAAGGTGGCTTCGCATGGAGTCGTCTGGCCTTTCAAAAAATGTGTTTTGCTCCTCAACGCATCCGTTATTCATTATATAGTAGTACACTGGTCTGTGCCTTGTGGTTTCACTTTCCATGACTTCCTCTTCCTCTTCAACCTCCATCATCTGATCGTACTCCCTAGGGAGCACTGAGACTACGTTGCACATAACATCGAAGGACGCCTCTTATTCTGATTTGAAGTCATCAGTCATTTCGTCATATCTGTTTATATCTTCTTTTGACGACACTTGTTCAGGTACACTGCGTTGTTCATTGTCTATGGACTCCTCTCTCTGACTCACAGTTTGGATGTTGCTGCTAGTTTCTGCCTTGCTTTTTTCTGTAGCCTCTCTCTTTGCATTCTTTCGCCTTTGAAACCTCCTCCATTGAGATTTCGACATTGGGTTCTTACCCTTATAATTCTCTGAAGGGTAAGGCATTCTCCTGGGCTTCTCACTTTCTTTCTTTCCTGTCAACGAGGAGCCCCTTTGCACCTCAAAGTTCTTCCATTTCTTCTGGCCCTGAGCCTGGCGAATTGGTTGAACCCACTTATCATCTGGGACTTTGTTTGTGGGTTTGAAGGTGTTTGGATACCTTCCTCCCAGCCTTTGCTTATTCTGATCTCCCCTTCTAGCGTCGAATCTCTCCTTTCTTGAAAATGATACTTCCCCCCAATTTCCTCTCCTTTTAGCCCTCTCGATTCCTTCCAAGTTTTCTGCTACCTTTTTGTCAAAGACAGCGCTGCAACGAGGGCATAACATCACCTCAGATCTTTTCTTCTGGCATCTTTGAATAAACTCTACCAAATTCTCTTCTTCTTTTGGGTATGCCACCCTCTAGTACTCTTCTCGTCGACATTCCTCGTCGATTTACACTGGGACTTTCTGGGATACTTCCACCATGTTCACATTGGCGATTGGCTCAGTCGCAATGCTCAATTTGTTCATTCTCATGCTGAGGCCTTCGTCAACCTCATGTTTCTTCTTAGCTAGGTCGAAATCTTCATGATCACCTTTTGTGCAAATCTTCAAAGGCAAGCCTTTGACATCATGTTGGCAGCAAAACTCGACCCCTTTCTCCTTAGGGTCTTCCATTATCTGTCGAAGAATCCCTACAGTAACTGGTTTGCAGGAACCTTCAATAGTCCCTCTGTTGGTTTGGGTGAAGCCATCAGCAGCTTCATCTTTGACTTTGTCGAAAACTTCAGCAATTTCCGTATTAATGTTGTTGAGGCCCTTAGTGGCCTTGTTCTTAATGTCACTGAAGCCTTCAGTAACTTCACTGTTGATGCAATTTTCTATAATTCCTTCATCAAGGTGTTCAGTAACCATGATCATCACCGGCTGGTTTATGAAGTCATTGGAGACCACTTCGACATCACTTTCATCAGTGGGGATCTCAGTGATCTCCACCATATTTACATTGTTGTCGAAGCCTTCAGTGGCCTCGATCATCTCAAAGCTGTAGTCGAAACCTTCTTCAGCCTACACCATATTCACTATGGATGGTTCAGCATAATGGGCTTCTGCCACCTGCATTGGATTAGAATCAATTTTCATCTGCGACTTTGATTTGTCGCCGAATTTGAGTCTTCCATCGCGAATTACATTCTGCACCAAATCCCTGAAAAGGAAACATTGAGACGTTTTATGACCCAAGAAATTATGGTACTTACAAAAACCTTTCTTCTTTTGTTGTTCTAGAGGAGGCACTTTAGTACCAGGTGGCACTATCAGTTGGCCATCCTTGACTAGTAAATCGAATATTTCGTCACACTTGGTAACGTCAAACGTATAAGTCCTTTTGGAGAACTTATCATTCTTTTCAGACTCGACTGGGTCCTTCCCGTTCGACGGAGCCAAAACTTTACAAGCATATGGCGGACCCTGTTTCAGTTCTGCTAAATCAATTTCCTGCTCGTCGAAATTTGGTGATTCACTTTCGTCCTCATTTTGACACACTTCGACATAAGCCACACTCTCTTTTTTATTCTTATTGGCTCTAGCTTTTTCAGTCTTTAGTCTTTCGACCTGTCTAACTCTATCAGCCAATTAGGCCATGTCTCTCAAATATTGTGTGTCTAATTTCTTTCTGATCGAATAATCAAGGCCACCTGCGGCCATTTTGACCAATTCATGTTCAGGCACTTGTGTGAAACATCTTGCCTTAAGCAACCTAAACCTATTCAAGTAATCATCAATTGGATCAGAGAATTTTCTCTTGACGCTAGCCAATTCCTTCAAACTTATCTTCGTTTGTCCCATATAAAACTGTTCATGGAACAATCTCTCCAACTGGGTCCATGTATGGACCGAACCTGCAGGCAAAGATGTAAACCAAGTAAAAGCATTTTTCGTCAGAGAACTCGGAAAATATTTTATCTTCAAGTTCTCATTGTGCGCTATTTCGCCTGCTTCGATCAAGTAACGGGCCACATGTTCGACTGTCAATTCACTCGTGTCCCCTGAAAACTTAGTGAACTTGGGGACTTTCCATCTTAGGGGTAAATATTCCTGCAATATATATTCAGATAATGGTGATGTGTAACTAGGCCTCTGTAGTCCTACATTTACCCCATTTCGAGCCATTATTCTTTCGACCATGGCTGCTAAATTGTTTTCTGCTGGCATGTTATTACAACGTATTTGTTGCACAACATCATCAGCATTTTGATCCCTATTTACTAACACCCTCACAGGTTCTTGCTGAACAGGAATTTCGACCCGGGGTGGTTCGACCACTACTTCTTGGTCTCTAGGGTTCGCTTGAGGAACATTTATTTGTCTTTGGTTTATAGTAGGTTCCTCTTCGACGACTATCCTTGGGTTCTGGACTACCTGCTCTCTTTGAGTGGGTTGGGGAACGCCAAAAAAATCGGTAATACACGCCATTTGCGCTGCCAATTGTTGGTTCATTTTAGTGGTATTTTGAATCAATGGGTTAAATACAACCCCCACTTGTTGAGTCAATATCTGAACCATGTCATGGTTACTCTCATCTATTTGTTGCCTAATCACTTGCGCAGAATTGTTAGTGATACTTGGCATATAGGTTTGATACCCTGTTGCCAAAGGCTAACTCATTCTCCCTATATGGTTTGCGCCAGATCCTAATCCTTGCAAAGGCGAAGTTACATTAATCATGGGATCTGTATATATTGGTGACGCATTATGTAAACTTGCCATCACCATAGTTGGCATTCCATATGGTTGATCTCAGTTTAATGGAGGCATCGTAAAACCAGACACAAAAGGCCTGTACGTGCTTCCTGGAGGAGGGGGTGTCATTTGTTGCATTTGAGACCCTATAGTAGAAAAACTTGGCGCATTTTGGGGGATCGAATGCGCAGGTGTCGAACCCGCTGTTGATTGCATAGCCTCTGATACTGATATTGAGGCCGTATTGCCCCCAGTCGAAGGATTAGGGGGTGGTACTTCATTATTCGTAGGATTCCGGTTGTTAGGCGGATTTGGATTCGCCATTCTGCGTACTCGTCTCCTTCTGGGTCTTTCTTCGTTATTTTTGGCAATCTTACCGCTCCTTAATTTCATACAACAAAACGAAGACGACTACAGAGGAAAAGAAAATTTAAAAATAAAGGTTTAAAAAAATTTTGTCAAAACGCACAAGGTCTCACTAGGCGTGCCAATTTGTTCGCCTTGAAATTTAGCAAACAACCTCTGGTCTTCTAATTTGTGGTATTAGTTTACTAACATGACCTACCACACAAATCCTAGGACACAGTGCTTTAAAAATGCTGACAATTTGAGTAAAACTCTAACCTTCTCATCATTGTTTTATTATTGTTCTCACCGTTGGTAATTTTTGACTAACTAAAATAAATAGAACTTGGAATTGGTAAATAACTGGTGAAATGAAAGTAACGTGACAAGAATAAAATTTGCTGAATCTTAAAGAGTATTGTAAACAAACTTAAATTTCATAAAAAATTGCAAGTAATAAACTGGTGTTTTTCTCAAACGTACATTTTTTCCATAATGACTCGTTTCTCTCACACGGTTACTTTGAGTAATTTGAATAACTTGTACAATTTTGAAATGCACACACCTTTTTCATACTATGAATACCTATTTATATACAAACCAAACAACTGTCGATAACAGCTATTTCCCCTAAATGTGACAAATGGCGTCTTGCATGCTTCCTTGCCTTGGATATGCCCCACGCGTCTGATTTCTTCAACTGCATCTCCCTCTCAATTTTGAATTTCAAACTATCTGACGAAATACCTCTCCAACTCGAGTTGTCGAAATACTGAACTTCTTTATTACTTAGAGAAATTCACATCACTTGTTCCAGTTTCCAAACCGTCTTCGACTAGTTTTTAATTTAACATCAAATCTTGAGTCGAAATAAGACATATAATATAAAATTTTGAGTATTATTTAGTTTATGGTTTAAAATATGATAATGATCAAAATTAATGTCAAATAATATTGAAAATATTATCCCATAATAATAATTTTTCTTTTAATAATAAAAAATATTGTTCTATTCAAAAAAATTTGATATTTTTTATATTAAATTTAAAAAATAGTCATTTTTATAGGATTGTTCTAATAAATATTAAACCGACTAAACCGACCCGACTTAACCGAATCCGACAAAAACCGAAATTTAATCGGTCGAAATTGGGCCATAAAACTAAAACCGTAATTTACGTCGGATTTAAGTTTTGGGCCCGAAACCTACCGAACCCGACCGATTGTCCACCCCTAGTAGGGATGCTCAAATAAACCGGTTATTTAAATAATCCATAGTCATATTTAAATCCGATTATTAAAAACCGGTTAATTATTAGAATGGTTTTAACCAAATCCATATTTTAGATATATTTTTAATATGGTTTTAACCAAATCCATATTTTAGATATATTTTTAATATGGTTTTAACCAAATCCATAATTTGAATATCCATATCCAAAATAAAAACCAAATTAGTCAATTTTTTTATATATAAAAAAAAACTTTGAAAATATTTTCAAAAAAATTTTTTTTTTTCAAAAATTTGTTTTTTTTCAAAAAAAATAATTTTTTTTCCAAAAAGATAATTTTTTTTCAAAATAATTTTTTTTAATTTTTGTTTTTGAAAAATAATAAAATTTTTCAGAAAAAATTATTTAAAAAAAAATTTATAATTAAAAAACTATTTTTTATTTTTTAACATAAATATTTTTTCTTAAAAACTTATTAAAAAAAATAATTTTAAAATAAAATTAAATCAAAACTAATTATAAAATTGGTTATGGATATAACCAGTTTATTAACTGATTTATAACCATTTTACAAAAATGAAAATCGGATATAGCAATTGGTTTTAATAACTGGGTATAACATATGAACTATTTATGGTTATAGATTGGTTATGAAAATTAACCGTCCATAAACATCCCTACTGATCTATAGGTAAAGGGCTTGGTCGAGTGTGTCGAAGGGTATATGAATTAGTTTCATATGATTTAAGAGTTTTCTTTGTATATCATATGTTGTATCCTCAATCTTCTTGATCAATTAGCCTTATATTTAATATGAATAAGAAAAACAGGAAAAGGAAAAAGGCAGAGAACATGTCCAATCTGTTTGAGATACCTAGAATTTTTAAGATAAAACAAATTAAAGCATGGAGACAAGGCAGCTTAAGAAAGACACATATTCAAGATTTTGTTAGAGAAGATGCAAAACTAGAGAGCTCTTACAAAAAGAAATCGTGATTCCTAAGTATTCTTTATGAAGTACATTTATTCAAATAAAAAGAAATCTGATTGTATTGCAGCATTAGGGGTGAAGGAATAGATATGAGACAACATTCATCAACACAAACTGGAAAAAGCAACTACTGCAAAATCAAAATCAGTGTTTATTATATACTTCAGCTTTTTGGTTCAGTTCCATGAAACAGTGGAAAAGAAGCACATAAAAGCAACGACATTGCCCATACATGTAACAGTAGTGATACTACTTTTCACATTCTTTATCAACTTTTTAGTAGCTTCTCTTAATAATATAATATATCTTTTGGTTTTTATTTATAATTTGCAATAATGTTTTCATTTGATATATATATATATATATATATATATATATATATATATATATATAGGGTTCATATCGTATGAGAATGAATCTGAATCATTAGATTATAAAATAAATGGTGGATATTATGTGTGATTTTTGTTTTTCTCGCTCCTCCATTATTTATTTAATAATGGAGGAGAAAGAAAAAAACTGACTCATAATCTCCACAAATTATTTTAAAATCTAATGATTCTACTTCATTATCATGTTCTCACATAAAAATGACATTCTCATATAATACGTTCCCTATATATATATATATATATATATATATATATATATATGGTTCGTATGTATGATAATGCAATTTTTATGTAAGAACATGAGAATGAATCTGAATCATTAGATTATAAAATAAAGGGTTAATTGTGATTTACCCCCTGACATATGAACGTGTTTTGGTTTACCCCCCACCGTTGTCATAGGCAGGTTTTGACAACGATTTTTTCAAAAAAACCATTGCCTAAAGGCATGTAGGGGGGTAAATCAAAATTCGCTTATATGTCAGGGGGTAAATCACAATTAACCCTAAAATAAATTGTGGATATTATGTGTTAGTTTTCTTTTTCTCTCTCCTCCATTATTAAAATAAATAATGGAGAAGAGAGTAAAAAACTGACTCATAATCTCCACCAATTATTTTAAAATCTAATGGTTCTGATTCATTCTCATGTTCTCACATAAAAATGACATTCTCATATGGTACGTTCCCTATATATATATATATGGAAAAATAGTAATGTGAAGATTTGATTGGTGTAATTGTAGAGTGCGGGGTGAATTATATTTTATAATTTTTTTTCGTTATTTTGCCGATGATCTTATTCTTTTATTTTTTTTCAGAATAAATTGTATGCATTTAGAATAATAATGCTGAAAAATAAAAGTGCAGAAAAGTAAAAGAGACACAAGATATTATACTAGTTCCCTTATCAAGCAAGGGTACGTATAATTCCTTCACACAACGTGAAAATTTTTACTATGTTACACTTATGCCCTTACTAAAAATTTCCAAATATTTTAAAAGTTTATGTACATCCAGATTTTTATGCAAGTATCAGATTTTTTTATAAATTTTATCGTTTGGAAGAAGAAATACTGAATCTTTTGAAAACTTACCAAATATTTTTAATAATTATGAAAATTACTGAGTATTTTAGAAATTGGCGATAAAAAATCATGGGTTTATGCAAAATTGCTGAAGAAATATCGGATATTTGATAAATCTGACGCATTTTTATCGGTGTTTTGGAAAAATTGAAGGTGTTATATCAAATATTTTGAAAAAACTGGTAACCTATCGACCTACCAAATTTTTAAAAAAAATCTGGTACAAACCAAATTTTCTGAAAATTTTGAAAGATCCGGTAGGCAGTAGTGAGATTTAGAAAAAAAACACAACTTTCTTGACATTTTAACAATCTATACTAGATAAAATACATACATATAATGAAAAAAGTGCTAAAACAAATTATGTCGACTTTCTAACTTCTTCTTCCCGGTACATAATACGTCCCGCATATGCTGATTCTCATGCTCTTGCCATTTCACTACAGTTCTGTCTCTTTCGGTATGTGGCGGGAGGCAATGGACAATTAGGTTTCAACTTCACATAAACCCAATGATTATTGTCAACAAAACCAAATTCAATAATTTTGTGTCTACTTGAAGTTATGCATGGAGCTATCACTAATGGGATGAATGTGATGTTAAGGTTCCTGGACAAAGAGACTAATATGACATTATATCTAGAAGCAATAGGGTAAGTCATATCAGGAATCGTCATTCACTTCTAAAGACTATGCACACCTAAGCTAGCTACCTGAAACACACTCCTAACTTCTGCTACTGTGTCATAGAACATCTTGGAATACAATTGATGATGTTGATAAACTTCACCACCTAACTACGTCCGAACCAAAGTCCAAGACTCTTCCCCCCATCCAAGTAAACCGACAATAACACTGAAATCACAATTGTCATCTTTACCCACATCAACAATATCATCAATGTACTGATGTAAGAAACCAAGAAACTGAGACAAGTAAAGAAGTCTTGAAGACTGGCTAACTGGTTAACTTTCAGTTGGTTTTGTAAATGATCTCTTCGTACTCTAACTTCCATGCGAGCCCTCGACATACTGCCACTATGAAGGATCACAACGAATATAAATCATTTCACCTTTTTTACTCTTTTTATTTCCCCTCTTTGGCTTGTACTTCACTTGTGGTGGAGACATGGAAGTTGTGAATGGATGTGTTAGTTCCCAAACTTTTTTCTTCATCATCTTCTAGCCCACAATATCCATTATACTGAAATACCTCTTCAACTCTTCACAGTCTTCTTCTAAATCCAACTGTGTCCCACTTTCTTCTCCAGTGACCTCTTGCTCTTCAATGAATAATTTCTTCCAAAACACATGAATTAATTCTAATATAATAGGCTCACCTTGTAATTTGTAAGTCCTTTTTGTTGGATGCATTAGGCAAAACAACATATGTACAAGATGTATTTTAGGAAACATGTAGGACAAGATGTTCCAGCATGTGTTCCATGATCTGAGTTCGTTGTTAAGAAAGATTTGTTTAGCTAAAAGTGCTTGACATAACAAGTTAAGCAAGCGTTGTTTAGCTAAAGTGCTTGACAGAACCAGTTAAACAAGAGGTTTCAAGATACAACTAAAGTACTTGACATAATAAGTTAAGCAATAAGCATAAGGTTTGGGTTTTACTATCTTCAGATGTCCTTCAGAAGATGCGTGGTGTTGACTTCTTCAGAAGATGCAGAGGCTAATTTTGGGAAGTAGTTTGTGGTGTTAATCCAAAATCAACTTGAAAAGATTTGCATTTGTTTCATCCAGAGAACAAGCTATTTGATGTACCGTCAAGGAAGATTTGGTCCAAGATTTAATCTACAATGAAAACTTATGCAAAGAGATTTATTTTTTATGCTCAGGCGTAACATATGGAACATGATGCTCTAACATGTGTGCTACAATATTTGGTCTCTGTCAACAGACAGATGTTAGTTCAGTTGCAGTGAAGAAGGGATACATGCGGAACACGATGTTCCAACATGTATGCAACATCTAGCCCTAGTTCAGCAGGCCAATGTTATTGCATTTTTAAAGAGAAAATCTGGTTAAGATTCAATCAAATTTGTTGTTGTATTTTTACAATGTGTTTGTATTATTTGTTTGAAAGCTGTTGAAGATCAAATCGATTTAAATGGATATTTAAATTTGAATTTGAATTAATAACAAATCATATCTTTTGTTCGAGATCTTTATGGAGAAAATTATATCCAACAATGTCTTCTTTTATTTTGGGCGAAATTAAATTAGAAACCCAAATAAGAAAAGCCCAGAATTGCATTGTTATTTGAGGAGACTCAAACATCACTTTTGAGGTGTGCACGTTTTAAAGATAGCTAGTGTTAGGGTTTATATTTTGATTGTCTGTTTATGTTATCTTTGAGCACCATTCTAGCACCTTATTTCATATCTTAAGGCATAAAGTTTGGTTTGTTAATTTAGTTGTAATGCCTTGTTCCAATACACTAAGTCAATGAGCTTGAGAACAAAGTGTTTCTTGTATTCCATGCTAATGCCATTATAAGGATTAATGTTGAATATTTGTGTAACCCACTCTATGTTTCAGTAACATGGCATAGTTGTTGGTTTGTCTTAGTTGAATTATAAATTCAACAATCAATAGACTTGTTATTAAGGTTGATCACTAGGGGTTAGTGGTTAAAGAAAGTGAGTGTGTTCTCATATTTAGGGGGAGATCTAAATAGAAAGTCACTCGGATTAGGGAGAGGTGTATAACTTCATAGGGTTTGGGGTTCTTATCAGACTAATTATTCTAATTCGAAGTATTGATTTTACTTTATTGGGTAGAGTGCCCCCTAAACGTAGGTGTGATTTCACCGAACTAGGTTACCAATTTCTTGTGTTCTCTTTATTTCTTTTCGGATTCATCATCTTGCATAAGTTAATTTATTATACACTATTGCCATACTGATATATCACGTTAAACTAATTGTCTCAACATCATGTCTGACAAATGTCCCCTCACGAACAAAACTTCATAATTAAAGACATGCACGTTCGCACGCACAGGTAACCCGTGTGTTATTCTATATATATATATATATCAATGGAAAAATAGTAATGTGAAGATTTGATTGGTGTAATTGTAGAGTGCGGAGTGAATTATATTTTATAATTTTTTTTCGTTATTTTGACGATGTTCTTATTCTTTTATTTTTTTCAGAATAAATTGTATGCATTTAGAATAATAATGCTGAAAAATAAAAGTGCAGAAAAGTAAAAGAGACACAAGATATTATACTAGTTCCCTTATCAAGCAAGGGTACGTATAATTCCTTCACACAACGTGAAATTTTTTACTATGTTAGATATTTGTATAGTCTCACACTAAGACTCTCCTACAATCTTCTAACACATACGAGATTTTACTTTGACACTCTCACCTTGATCTGACACCCCCACATGAGGGTTGCAGTTACACTTATGCCCTTACTAAAAATTTCTAAATATTTTAAAAGTTTATGTACTTCCAGATTTTTATGCAAGTATCAGATTTTTTTATAAATTTTATCGTTTGGAAGAAGAAATACTGAATCTTTTGAAAACTTACCAAATATTTTTAATAATTATGTAAATTACTGAGTATTTTAGAAATTGGCGATAAAAAATCATGGGTTTTTGCAAAATTGCTGAAGAAATATCGGATATTTGATAAATCTGACGCTTTTTTACCGGTGTTTTGGAAAAATTGAAGGTGTTATATCAAATATTTTGAAAAAACTGGTAACCTATCGACCTGCCAAATTTTTTGAAAAAATCTGATACAAACCAAATTTTCTGAAAATTTTGAAAGATCCGGTAGGCAGTAGTGAGATTTAGAAAAAAAACACAACTTTCTTGACATTTTACCAATCTATACTAGATAAAATACATACATATAATGAAAAAAGTGCTAAAACAAATTATGTCGACTTTCTAACTTCTTCTTCCCGGTACATAATACGTCCCGCATATGCTGATTCTCATGCTCTTGCCATTTCACTACAGTTCTGTCTCTTTCGGTCTGTGGCGGGAGGCAATGGACAATTAGGTTTCAACTTCACATAAACCCAATGATTATTGTCAACAAAACCAAATTCAATAATTTTGTGTCTACTTGAAGTTATGCATGGAGCTATCACTAATGGGATGAATGTGATGTTAAGGTTCCTGGACAAAGAGACTAATATGACATTATATCTAGAAGCAATAGGGTAAGTCATATCAGGAATCGTCATTCACTTCTAAAGACTATGCACAGCTAAGCTAGCTACCTGAAACACACTCCTAACTTCTGCTACTGTGTCGTAGAACATCTTGGAATACAATTGATGATGTTGATAAACTTCACCACCTAACTACGTCCGAACCAAAGTCCAAGACTCTTCCCCCCATCCAAGTAAACCGACAATAACACTGAAATCACAATTGTCATCTTTACCCACATCAACAATATCATCAATGTACTGATGTAAGAAACCAAGAAACTGAGACAAGTAAAGAAGTCTTGAAGACTGGCTAACTGGTTAACTTTCAGTTGGTTTTGTAAATGATCTCTTCGTACTCTAACTTCCATGCGAGCCCTCGACATACTGCCACTATGAAGGATCACAACGCACATCAATCATTTCACCTTTTTTACTCTTTTTATTTCCCCTCTTTGGCTTGTACTTCACTTGTGGTGGAGACATGGAAGTTGTGAATGGATGTGTTAGTTCCCAAACTTTTTTCTTCATCATCTTCTAGCCCACAATATCCATTATACTGAAATACCTCTTCAACTCTTCACAGTCTTCTTCTAAATCCAACTGTGTCCCACTTTCTTCTCCAGTGACCTCATGCTCTTCAATGAATAATTTCTTCTAAAACACATGAATTAATTATAGTTTAATAGGCTCACCTTGTAATTTGTAAGTCCTTTTTGTTGGATGCATTAGGCAAAACAACATATGTACAAGATGTATTTTAGGAAACATGTAGGACAAGATGTTCCAGCATGTGTTCCATGATCTGAGTTCGTTGTTAAGAAAGATTTGTTTAGCTAAAAGTGCTTGACATAACAAGTTAAGCAAGCGTTGTTTAGCTAAAGTGCTTGACAGAACCAGTTAAACAAGAGGTTTCAAGATGCAACTAAAGTACTTGACATAATAAGTTAAGCAATAAGCATAAGGTTTTGGTTTTACTATCTTCAGATGTCCTTCAGAAGATGCGTGGTGTTGACTTCTTCAGAAGATGCAGAGGCTGATTTTGGGAAGTAGTTTGTGGTGTTAATCCAAAATGAACTTGAAAAGATTTGCATTTGTTTCATCCAGAGAACAAGCTATTTGATGTACCGTCAAGGAATATTTAGTCCAAGATTTAATCTACAATGAAAACTTATGCAAAGAGATTTATTTTTTATGCTCTGGCGTAACATGTGTAACATGATGCTCTAGCATGTGTGCTACAATATTTGGTGTCTGTCAACAGACAGATGTTAGTTCAGTTGCAGTGAAGAAGGGATACATGCGGAACACGATGTTCCAACATGTATGCAACATCTAGCCCTAGTTCAGCAGGCCAATGTTATTGCATTTTTAAAGAGAAAATCTGGTTAAGATTCAATCAAATTTGTTCTTGTATTTTTACAATGTGTTTGTATTATTTGTTTGAAAGCTGTTGAAGATCAAATCGATTTAAATGGATATTTAAATTTGAATTTGAATTAATAATAAATCATATCTTTTGTTCGAGATCTTTATGGAGAAAATTATATCCAACAATGTCTTCTATTATTTTGGGCGAAATTAAATTAGAAACCCAAAGAAGAAAAGCCCAGAATTGCATTGTTATTTGAGGAGACTCAAACATCACTTTTGAGATGTGCACGTTTTAAAGATAGCTAGTGTTAGGGTTTATATTTTGATTGTCTGTTTATGTTATCTTTGAGCACCATTCTAGCACCTTATTTCATATCTTAAGGCATAAAGTTTGGTTTGTTAATTTAGTTGTAATGCCTTGTTCCAATACACTAAGTCAATGAGCTTGAGAACAAAGTGTTTCTTGTATTCCATGCTAATGCCATTATAAGGATTAATGTTGAATATTTGTGTAACCCACTCTATGTTTCAGTAACATGGCATAGTTGTTGGTTTGTCTTAGTTGAATTATAAATTCAACAATCAATAGACTTGTTATTAAGGTTGATCACTAGGGGTTAGTGGTTAAAGAAAGTGAGTGTGTTCTCATATTTAGGGGGAGATCTAAATAGAAAGTCACTCGGATTAGGGAGAGGTGTATAACTTCATAGGGTTTGGGGTTCTTATAAGACAAATTATTCTAATTCGAAGTATTGATTTTACTTTATTGGGTAGAGTGCCCTCTAGACGTAGGTGTGATTTCACCGAACTAGGTTACCAATTTCTTGTGTTCTCTTTATTTCTTTTCTGATTCATCATCTTGCATAAGTTAATTTATTATACACTATTGCCATACTGATATATCACGTTGAACTAATTGTCTCAACATCGTGTCTGACAAATGTCCCCTCACGAACAAAACTTCATAATTAAAGACATGCACGTTCGCACGCACAGGTAACCCGTGTGTTATTATATATATATATATATATATATATATATATATATATATATATATATATATATATATATATATATATATATATATGTCAATGGAAAAATAGTAATGTGAAGATTTGATTGGTGTAATTGTAGAGTGCGGAGTGAATTATATTTTATAATTTTTTTTCGTTATTTTGCTGATGTTCTTATTCTTTTATTTTTTTTCAGAATAAATTGTATGCATTTAGAATAATAATGCTGAAAAATAAAAGTGCAGAAAAGTAAAAGAGACACAAGATATTATACTAGTTCCCTTATCAAGCAAGGGTACGTATAATTCCTTCACACAACGTGAAAATTTTTACTATGTTAGATATTTGTATATCCTCACACTAAGACTCTCCTACAATCTTCTAACACATACGAGATTTTACTTTGACACTCTCACCTTGATCTGACACCCCCACATGAGGGTTGCAGTTACACTTATGCCCTTACTAAAAATTTCAAAATATTTTAAAAGTTTATGTACATCCAGATTTTTATGCAAGTATCAGATTTTTTTATAAATTTTATCGTTTGGAAGAAGAAATACTGAATCTTTTGAAAACTTACCAAATATTTTTAATAATTATGAAAATTACTGAGTTTTTTAGAAATTGGCGATAAAAAATCATGGGTTTTTGCAAAATTGCTGAAGAAATATCGGATATTTGATAAATCTGACGCATTTTTCCCGGTGTTTTGGAAAAATTGAAGGTGTTATATCAAATATTTTTAAAAAACTGGTAACCTATCGACCTACCAAATTTTTTGAAAAAATCTGGTACAAACCAAATTTTCTGAAAATTTTGAAAGATCCGGTATGCAGTAGTGAGATTTAGAAAAAAAACATAACTTTCTTGACATTTTAACAATCTATACTAGATAAAATACATACATATAATGAAAAAAGTGCTAAAACAAATTATGTAGACTTTCTAACTTCTTCTTCCCGGTACATAATACGTCCCGCATATGCTGATTCTCATGCTCTTGCCATTTCACTACAGTTCTGTCTCTTTCGGTCTGTGGCGAGAGGCAATGGACAATTAGGTTTCAACTTCGCATAAACCCAATGATTATTGTCAACAAAACCAAATTCAATAATTTTGTGTCTACTTGAAGTTATGCATGGAGCTATCACTAATGGGATGAATGTGATGTTAAGGTTCCTGGAAAAAGAGACTAATATGACATTATATCTAGAAGCAATAGGGTAAGTCATATCAGGAATCGTCATTCACTTCTAAAGACTATGCACAGCTAAGCTAGCTACCTGAAACACACTCCTAACTTCTTCTACTGTGTCATAGAACATCTTGGAATACAATTGATGATGTTGATAAACTTCACCACCTAACTACGTCCGAGCCAAAGTCCAAGACTCTTCCCCCCAACCAAGTAAACCGACAATAACACTGAAATCACAATTGTCATCTTTACCCACATCAACAATATCATCAATGTACTGATGTAAGAAACCAAGAAACTGAGACAAGTAAAGAAGTCTTGAAGACTGGCTAACTGGTTAACTTTCAGTTGGTTTTGTAAATGATCTCTTCGTACTCTAACTTCCATGCGAGCCCTCGACATACTGCCACTATGAAGGATCACAACGCACATCAATCATTTCACCGTTTTTACTCTTTTTATTTCCCCTCTTTAGCTTGTACTTCACTTGTGGTGGAGACATGGAAGTTGTGAATGGATGTGTTAGTTCCCAAACTTTTTTCTTCATCATCTTCTAGCCCACAATATCCATTATACTGAAATACCTCTTCAACTCTTCACAGTCTTCTTCTAAATCCAACTGTGTCCCACTTTCTTCTCCAGTGACCTCTTGCTCTTCAATGAATAATTTCTTCCAAAACACATGAATTAATTCTAATATAATAGGCTCACCTTGTAATTTGTAAGTCCTTTTTGTTGGATGCATTAGGCAAAACAACATATGTACAAGATGTATTTTAGGAAACATGTAGGACAAGATGTTCCAGCATGTGTTCCATGATCTGAGTTCGTTGTTAAGAAAGATTTGTTTAGCTAAAAGTGCTTGACATAACAAGTTAAGCAAGCGTTGTTTAGCTAAAGTGCTTGGCAGAACCAGTTAAACAAGAGGTTTCAAGATGCAACTAAAGTACTTGACATAATAAGTTAAGCAATAAGCATAAGGTTTGGGTTTTACTATCTTCAGATGTCCTTCAGAAGATGCGTGGTGTTGACTTCTTCAGAAGATGCAGAGGCTAATTTTGGGAAGTAGTTTGTGGTGTTAATCCAAAATCAACTTGAAAAGATTTGCATTTGTTTCATCCAGAGAACAAGCTATTTGATGTACCGTCAAGGAAGATTTGGTCCAAGATTTAATCTACAATGAAAACTTATGCAAAGAGATTTATTTTTTATGCTCAGGCGTAACATGTGGAACATGATGCTCTAACATGTGTGCTACAATATTTGGTCTCTGTCAACAGACAGATGTTAGTTCAGTTGCAGTGAAGAAGGGATACATGCGGAACACGATGTTCCAACATGTATGCAACATCTAGCCCTAGTTCAGTAGGCCAATGTTATTGCATTTTTAAAGAGAAAATCTGGTTAAGATTCAATCAAATTTGTTGTTGTATTTTTACAATGTGTTTGTATTATTTGTTTGAAAGCTGTTGAAGATCAAATCGATTTAAATGGATATTTAAATTTGAATTTGAATTAATAACAAATCATATCTTTTGTTCGAGATCTTTATGGAGAGAATTATATCCAACAATGTCTTCTATTATTTTGGGCGAAATTAAATTAGAAACCCAAAGAAGAAAAACCCAGAATTGCATTGTTATTTGAGGAGACTCAAACATCACTTTTGAGGTGTGCACGTTTTAAAGATAGCTAGTGTTAGGGTTTATATTTTGATTGTCTGTTTATGTTATCTTTGAGCACCATTCTAGCACCTTATTTCATATCTTAAGGCATAAAGTTTGGTTTGTTAATTTAGTTGTAATGCCTTGTTCCAATACACTAAGTCAATGAGCTTGAGAACAAAGTGTTTCTTGTATTCCATGCTAATGCCATTATAAGGATTAATGTTGAATATTTGTGTAACCCACTCTATGTTTCAGTAACATGGCATAGTTGTTGGTTTGTCTTAGTTGAATTATAAATTCAACAATCAATAGACTTGTTATTAAGGTTGATCACTAGGGGTTAGTGGTTAAAGAAAGTGAGTGTGTTCTCATATTTAGGGGGAGATCTAAATAGAAAGTCACTCGGATTAGGGAGAGGTGTATAACTTCATAGGGTTTGGGGTTCTTATAAGACTAATTATTCTAATTCGAAGTATTGATTTTACTTTATTGGGTAGAGTGCCCCCTAGACGTAGGTGTGATTTCACCGAACTAGGTTACCAATTTCTTGTGTTCTCTTTATTTCTTTTTTGATTCCTCAACTTGCATAAGTTAATTTATTATACACTATTGCCATACTGATATATCACGTTGAACTAATTGTCTCAACATCGTGTCTGACAAATGTCCCCTCATGAACAAAACTTCATAATTAAAGACATGCACGTTCGCACGCACAGGTAACCCGTGTGTTATTCTATATATATATATATATATCAATGGGAAAATAGTAATGTGAAGATTTGATTGGTGTAATTGTAGAGTGCGGAGTGAATTATATTTTATAATTTTTTTTCGTTATTTTGACGATGTTCTTATTCTTTTATTTTTTTCAGAATAAATTGTATGAATTTAGAATAATAATGCTGAAAAATAAAAGTGCAGAAAAGTAAAAGAGACACAAGATATTATACTACTTCCCTTATCAAGCAAGGGTACGTATAATTCCTTCACACAACGTGAAAATTTTTACTATGTTAGATATTTGTATAATCTCACACTAACACTCTCCTACAATCTTCTAACACATACGAGATTTTACTTTGACACTCTCACCTTGATCTGACACCCCCACATGAGGGTTGCAGTTACACATATCCCCTTACTAAAAATTTCTAAATATTTTAAAAGTTTATGTACATCCAGATTTTTATGCAAGTATCAGATTTTTTTATAAATTTTATCGTTTGGAAGAAGAAATACTGAATCTTTTGAAAACTTAAAAAATATTTTTAATAATTATGTAAATTACTGAGTATTTTAGAAATTGGCGATAAAAAATCATGGGTTTTTGCAAAATTGCTGAAGAAATATCGGATATTTGATAAATCTGACGCTTTTTCACCGGTGTTTTGGAAAAATTGAAGGTGTTATATCAAATATTTTGAAAAAACTGGTAACCTATCGACCTGCCAAATTTTTTGTAAAAATCTGATACAAACCAAATTTTCTGAAAATTTTGAAAGATCCGGTAGGCAGTAGTGAGATTTAGAAAAAAAACACAACTTTCTTGACATTTTAACAATCTATACTAGATAAAATACATACACATAATGAAAAAAGTGCTAAAACAAATTATGTCGACTTTCTAACTTCTTCTTCCCGGTACATAATACGTCCCGCATATGCTGATTCTCATGCTCTTGCCATTTCACTACAGTTCTGTCTCTTTCGGTATGTGGCGGGAGGCAATGGACAAATAGGTTTCAACTTCACATAAACCCAATGATTATTGTCAACAAAACCAAATTCAATAATTTTGTGTCTACTTGAAGTTATGCATGGAGCTATCACTAATGGGATGAATGTGATGTTAAGGTTCCTGGACAAAGAGACTAATATGACATTATATCTAGAAGCAATAGGGTAAGTCATATCAGGAATCGTCATTCACTTCTAAAGACTATGCACAACTAAGCTAGCTACCTGAAACACACTCCTAACTTCTGCTACTGTGTCATAGAACATCTTGGAATACAATTGATGATGTTGATAAACTTCACCACCTAACTACGTCCGAACCAAAGTCCAAGACTCTTCCCCCCATCCAAGTAAACCGACAATAACACTGAAATCACAATTGTCATCTTTACCCACATCAACAATATCATCAATGTACTGATGTAAGAAACCAAGAAACTGAGACAAGTAAAAAAGTCTTGAAGACTGGCTAACTGGTTAACTTTCAATTGGTTTTGTAAATGATCTCTTCGTACTCTAACTTCCATGCGAGCCCTCGACATACTGCCACTATGAAGGATCACAACGCACATCAATCATTTCACCTTTTTTACTCTTTTTATTTCCCCTCTTTGGCTAGTACTTCACTTATGGTGGAGACATGGAAGTTGTGAATGGATGTGTTAGTTCCCAAACTTTTTTCTTCATCATCTTCTAGCCCACAATATCCATTATACTGAAATACCTCTTCAACTCTTCACAGTCTTCTTCTAAATCCAACTGTGTCCCACTTTCTTCTCCAATGACCACATGCTCTTCAATGAATAATTTCTTCCAAAACACGTGAATTAATTATAATATAATAGGCTCACCTTGTAATTTATAAGTCCTTTTTGTTGGATGCATTAGGCAAAACAACATATGTACAAGATGTATTTTAGGAAACATGTAGGACAAGATGTTCCAGCATGTGTTCCATGATCTGAGTTCGTTGTTAAGAAAGATTTGTTTAGCTAAAAGTGCTTGACATAACAAGTTAAGCAAGCGTTGTTTAGCTAAAGTGCTTGAAAAAACCAGTTAAACAAGAGGTTTCAAGATGCAACTAAAGTACTTGACATAATAAGTTAAGCAATAAGCATAAGGTTTGGGTTTTACTATCTTCAGATGTCCTTCAGAAGATACGTGGTGTTGACTGCTTCAGAAGATGCAGAGGCTGATTTTGGGAAGTAGTTTGTGGTGTTAATCCAAAATGAACTTGAAAAGATTTGCATTTGTTTCATCCAGAGAACAAGCTAGTTGATGTACCGTCAAGGAATATTTGGTCCAAGATTTAATCTACAATGAAAACTTATGCAAAGAGATTTATTTTTTATGCTCTGGCGTAACATGTGGAACATGATGCTCTAGCATGTGTGCTACAATATTTGGTCTCTGTCAACAGACAGATGTTAGTTCAGTTGCAGTGAAGAAGGGATACATGCGGAACACGATGTTCCAACATGTATGCAACATCTAGCCCTAGTTCAGCAGGCCAATGTTATTGCATTTTTAAAGAGAAAACCTGGTTAAGATTCAATCAAATTTGTTGTTGTATTTTTACAATGTGTTTGTATTATTTGTTTGAAAGCTATTGAAGAACAAATCGATTTAAATGGATATTTAAATTTGAATTTGAATTAATAACAAATCATATCTTTTGTTCGGGATCTTTATGGAGAAAATTATATCCAACAATGTCTTATATTATTTTGGGCGAAATTAAATTAGAAACCCAAAGAAGAAAAGCCCAGAATTGCATTGTTATTTGAGGAGACTCAAACATCACTTTTGAGGTGTGCACGTTTTAAAGATAGCTAGTGTTAGGGTTTATATTTTGATTGTCTGTTTATGTTATCTTTGAGCACCATTCTAGCACCTTATTTCATATCTTAAGGCATAAAGTTTGGTTTGTTAATTTAGTTGTAATGCCTTGTTCCAATACACTAAGTCAATGAGCTTGAGAACAAAGTGTTTCTTGTATTCCATGCTAATGCCATTATAAGGATTAATGTTGAATATTTGTGTAACCCACTCTATGTTTCAGTAACATGGCATAGTTGTTGGTTTGTCTTAGTTGAATTATAAATTCAACAATCAATAGACTTGTTATTAAGGTTGATCACTAGGGGTTAGTGGTTAAAGAAAGTGAGTGTGTTCTCATATTTAGGGGGAGATCTAAATAGAAAGTCGCTCGGATTAGGGAGAGGTGTATAACTTCATAGGGTTTGGGGTTCTTATAAGACTAATTATTCTAATTCGAAGTATTGATTTTACTTTATTGGGTAGAGTGCCCCCTAGACGTAGGTGTGATTTCATCCAACTAGGTTACCAATTTCTTGTGTTCTCTTTATTTCTTTTCTGATTCATCATCTTGCATAAGTTAATTTATTATACACTATTGCCATACTGATATATCACGTTGAACTAATTGTCTCAACATCGTGTCTGACAAATGTCCCCTCACGAACAAAACTTCATAATTAAAGACATGCACGTTCGCACGCACAGGTAACCCGTGTGTTATTCTATATATATATATCAATGGAAAAATAGTAATGTGAAGATTTGATTGGTGTAATTGTAGAGTGCGGAGTGAATTATATTTTATAATTTTTTTTCGTTATTTTGCCGATGTTCTTATTCTTTTATTTTTTTCAGAATAAATTGTATGCATTTAGAATAATAATTCTGAAAAATAAAAGTGCAGAAAAGTAAAAGAGACACAAGATATTATACTAGTTCCCTTATCAAGCAAGGGTACGTATAATTCCTTCACACAACATGAAATTTTTTACTATGTTAGATATTTGTATAGTCTCACACTAAGACTCTCCTACAATCTTCTAACACATACGAGATTTTACTTTGACACTCTCACCTTGATCTGACACCCCCACATGAGGGTTGCAGTTACACTTATGCCCTTACTTAAAATTTCTAAATATTTTAAAAGTTTATGTACATCCAGATTTTTATGCAAGTATCAGATTTTTTTATAAATTTTATCGTTTGGAAGAAGAAATACTGAATCTTTTGAAAACTTACCAAATATTTTTAATAATTATGAAAATTACTGAGTATTTTAGAAATTGGCGATAAAAAATCATGGGTTTTTGCAAAATTGCTGAAGAAATATCGGATATTTGATAAATCTGACGCATTTTTACCGGTGTTTTGGAAAAATTGAAGGTGTTATATCAAATATTTTGAAAAAACTGGTAACCTATCGACCTGCCAAATTTTTTGAAAAAATCTGATACAAACCAAATTTTCTGAAAATTTTGAAAGATCCGGTAGGCAGTAGTGAGATTTAGAAAAAAAACACAACTTTCTTGACATTTTAACAATCTATACTAGATAAAATACATACACATAATGAAAAAAGTGCTAACACAAATTATGTCGACTTTCTAACTTCTTCTTCCCGGTACATAATACGTCCCGCATATGCTGATTCTCATGCTCTTGCCATTTCACTACAGTTCTGTCTCTTTCGGTATGTGGCGGGAGGCAATGGACAAATAGGTTTCAACTTCACATAAACCCAATGATTATTGTCAACAAAACCAAATTCAATAATTTTGTGTCTACTTGAAGTTATGCATGGAGCTATCACTAATAGGATGAATGTGATGTTAAGGTTCCTGGACAAAGAGACTAATATGACATTATATCTAGAAGCAATAGGGTAAGTCATATCAGGAATCGTCATTCACTTCTAAAGACTATGCACAGCTAAGCTAGCTACCTGAAACACACTCCTAACTTCTGCTACTGTGTCATAGAACATCTTGGAATACAATTGATGATGTTGATAAACTTCACCACCTAACTACGTCCGAACCAAAGTCCAAGACTCTTCCCCCCATCCAAGTAAACCGACAATAACACTGAAATCACAATTGTCATCTTTACCCACATCAACAATATCATCAATGTACTGATGTAAGAAACCAAGAAACTAAGACAAGTAAAGAAGTCTTGAAGACTGGCTAACTGGTTAACTTTCAGTTGGTTTTGTAAATGATCTCTTCGTACTCTAACTTCCATGCGAGCCCTAGACATACTGCCACTATGAAGGATCACAACGCACATCAATCATTTCACCTTTTTTAATCTTTTTATTTCCCCTCTTTGGCTTGTACTTCACTTGTGGTGGAGACATGGAAGTTGTGAATGGATGTGTTAGTTCCCAAACTTTTTTCTTCATCATCTTCTAGCCCACAATATCCATTATACTGAAATACCTCTTCAACTCTTCACAGTCTTCTTCTAAATCCAACTGTGTCCAATTTTCTTCTCCAGTGACCTCATGCTCTTCAATGAATAATTTCTTCCAAAACACATGAATTAATTATAATATAATAGGCTCACCTTGTAATTTGTAAATCCTTTTTGTTGGATGCATTAGGCAAAACAACATATGTACAAGATGTATTTTAGGAAACATGTAGGACAAGATGTTCCAGCATATGTTCCATGATCTAAGTTCGTTGTTAAGAAAGATTTGTTTAGCTAAAAGTGCTTGACATAACAAGTTAAGCAAGCGTTGTTTAGCTAAAGTGCTTGACAGAACCAGTTAAACAAGAGGTTTCAAGATGCAACTAAAGTACTTGACATAATAAGTTAAGCAATAAGCATAAGGTTTGGGTTTTACTATCTTCAGATGTCCTTCAGAAGATGCGTGGTGTTGACTTCTTCAGAAGATGCAGAGGCTGATTTTGGGATGTAGTTTGTGGTGTTAATCCAAAATCAACTTGAAAAGATTTGCATTTGTTTCATCCAGAGAACAAGCTATTTGATGTACCGTCAAGGAATATTTGGTGCAAGATTTAATCTACAATGAAAACTTATGCAAAGAGATTTATTTTTTATGCTCTGGTGTTACATGTGAAACATGATGCTCTAACATGTGTGCTACAATATTTGGTCTCTGTCAACAGACAGATGTTAGTTCAGTTGCAGTGAAGAAGGGATACATGCGGAACACGATGTTCCAACATGTATGCAACATCTAGCCCTAGTTCAGCAGGCCAATGTTATTGCATTTTTAAAGAGAAAACCTGGTTAAGATTCAATCAAATTTGTTGTTGTATTTTTACAATGTGTTTGTATTATTTGTTCGAAAGCTGTTGAAGAACAAATCGATTTAAATGGATATTTAAATTTGAATTTGAATTAATAACAAATCATATCTTTTGTTCGGGATCTTTATGGAGAAAATTATATCCAACAATGTCTTCTATTATTTTGGGTGAAATTAAATTAGAAACCCAACGAAGAAAAGCCCAGAATTGCATTGTTATTTGAGGAGACTCAAACATCACTTTTGAGGTGTGCACGTTTTAAAGATAGCTAGTGTTAGGGTTTATATTTTGATTGTCTGTTTATGTTATCTTTGAGCACCATTCTAGCACCTTATTTCATATCTTAAGGCATAAAGTTTGGTTTGTTAATTTAGTTGTAATGACTTGTTCCAATACACTACATCAATGAGCTTGAGAACAAAGTGTTTCTTGTATTCCATGCTAATGCCATTATAAGGATTAATGTTGAATATTTGTGTAACCCACTCTATGTTTCAGTAACATGGCATAGTTGTTGGTTTGTCTTAGTTGAATTATAAATTCAACAATCAATAGACTTGTTATTAAGGTTGATCACTAGGGGTTAGTGGTTAAAGAAAGTGAGTGTGTTCTCATATTTAGGGGGAGATCCAAATAGAAAGTCACTCGGATTAGGGAGAGGTGTATAACTTCATAGGGTTTGGGGTTCTTATAAGACTAATTATTCTAATTCGAAGTATTGATTTTACTTTATTGGGTAGAGTGCCCCCTAGACGTAGGTGTGATTTCACCGAACTAGGTTTCCAATTTCTTGTGTTCTCTTTATTTCTTTTCTGATTCATCATCTTGCATAAGTTAATTTATTATACACTATTGCCATACTGATATATCACGTTGAACTAATTGTCTCAACATCGTGTCTGACAAATGTACCCTCACGAACAAAACTTCATAATTAAAGACATGCACGTTCGCACGCACAGGTAACCCGTGTGTTATTCTCTCTCTCTCTATATATATATATATATATATATATATATATATATATATATATATCAATGGAAAAATAGTAATGTGAAGATTTGATTGGTGTAATTGTAGAGTGCGGAGTGAATTATATTTTATAATCTTTTTTCGTTATTTTACAGATGTTCTTATTCTTTTATTTTTTTCAGAATAAATTGTATGCATTTAGAATAATAATGCTGAAAAATAAAAGTGCTGAAAAGTAAAAGAGACACAAGATATTATACTAGTTCCCTTATCAAGCAAGGGTATGTATAATTCCTTCACACAACGTGAAAATTTTTACTATGTTAGATATTTGTATAGTCTCACACTAAGACTCTCCTACAATCTTCTAACACATACGAGATTTTACTTTGACACTCTCACCTTGATCTGACACCCCCACATGAGGGTTGCAATTACACTTATTCCCTTACTTAAAATTTCTAAATATTTTAAAAGTTTATGTACATCCAGATTTTTATGCAAGTATCAGATTTTTTTATAAATTTTATCGTTTGGAAGAAGAAATACTGAATCTTTTGAAAACTTACCAAATATTTTTAATAATTATGAAAATTACTGAGTATTTTAGAAATTGGCGATAAAAAATCATGGGTTTTTGCAAAATTGCTGAAGAAATATCGGATATTTGATAAATCTGACGCATTTTTACCGGTGTTTTGGAAAAATTAAGGGTGTTATATCAAATATTTTGAAAAATCTGGTAACCTATCGACCTACCAAATTTTTTGAAAAAATCTGGTACAAACCAAATTTTCTGAAAATTTTGAAAGATCCGGTAGGCAGTAGTGAGATTTAGGAAAAAAAAACACAACTTTCTTGACATTTTAACAATCTATACTAGATAAAATACATACATATAATGAAAAAAGTGCTAAAACAAATTATGTCGACTTTCTAACTTCTTCTTCCCGGTACATAATACGTCCCGCATATGCTGATTCTCATGCTCTTGCCATTTCACTACAGTTCTGTCTCTTTCGGTCTGTGGCGGGAGGCAATGGACAATTAGGTTTCAACTTCACATAAACCCAATGATTATTGTCAACAAAACCAAATTCAATAATTTTGTGTCTACTTGAAGTTATGCATGGAGCTATCACTAATGGGATGAATGTGATGTTAAGGTTCCTGGACAAAGAGACTAATATGACATTATATCTAGAAGCAATAGGGTAAGTCATATCAGGAATCGTCATTCACTTCTAAAGACTATGCACACCTAAGCTAGCTACCTGAAACACACTCCTAACTTCTGCTACTGTGTCGTAGAACATCTTGGAATACAATTGATGATGTTGATAAACTTCACCACCTAACTACGTCCGAACCAAAGTCCAAGACTCTTCCCCCCATCCAAGTAAACCGACAATAACACTGAAATCACAATTGTCATCTTTACCCACATCAACAATATCATCAATGTACTGATGTAAGAAACCAAGAAACTGAGACAAGTAAAGAAGTCTTGAAGACTGGCTAACTGGTTAACTTTCAGTTGGTTTTGTAAATGATCTCTTCATACTCTAACTTCCATGCGAGCCCTCGACATACTGCCACTATGAAGGATCACAACGCACATCAATCATTTCACCTTTTTTAATCTTTTTATTTCCCCTATTTGGCTTGTACTTCACTTGTGGTGGAGACATGGAAGTTGTGAATGGATGTGTTAGTTCCCAAACTTTTTTCTTCATCATCTTCTAGCCCACAATATCCATTATACTGAAATACCTCTTCAACTCTTCACAGTCTTCTTCTAAATCCAACTGTGTCCCACTTTCTTCTCCAGTGACCTCATGCTCTTCAATGAATAATTTCTTCCAAAACACATGAATTAATTCTAATATAATAGGCTCACCTTGTAATTTGTAAGTCCTTTTTGTTGGATGCATTAGGCAAAACAACATATGTACAAGATGTATTTTAGGAAACATGTAGGACAAGATGTTCCAGCATGTGTTCCATGATCTGAGTTCGTTGTTAAGAAAGATTTGTTTAGCTAAAAGTGCTTGACATAACAAGTTAAGCAAGCGTTGTTTAGCTAAAGTGCTTGACAGAACCAGTTAAATAAGAGGTTTCAAGATGCAACTAAAGTACTTGACATAATAAGTTAAGCAATAAGCATAAGGTTTGACTTCTTCAGAAGATGCAGAGGCTGATTTTGGGAAGTAGTTTGTGGTGTTAATCCAAAATCAACTTGAAAAGATTTGCATTTGTTTCATCCAGAGAACAAGCTATTTGATGTACCGTCAAGGAAGATTTGGTCCAAGATTTAATCTACAATGAAAACTTATGCAAAGAGATTTATTTTTTATGCTCAGGCGTAACATGTGGAACATGATGCTCTAACATGTGTGCTACAATATTTGATCTCTGTCAACAGACAGATGTTAGTTCAGTTGCAGTAAAGAAGGGATACATGCGGAACACGATGTTCCAACATGTATGTAACATCTAGCCCTAGTTCAGCAGGCCAATGTTATTGCATTTTTAAAGAGAAAATCAGGTTAAGATTAAATCAAATTTGTTCTTGTATTTTTACAATGTATTTGTATTATTTGTTTGAAAGCTGTTGAAGATCAAATCGATTTAAATGGATATTTAAATTTGAATTTGAATTAATAACAAATCATATCTTTTGTTGGAGATATTTATGGATAAATTTTTATCCAACAATGTCTTCTATTATTTTGGACGAAATTAAATTAGAAATCCAAAGAAGAAAAGCCCAGAATTGCATTGTTATTTGAGGAGACTCAAACCTCACTTTTGAGGTGTGCACGTTTTAAAGATAGCTAGTGTTAGGGTTTATATTTTGATTGTCTGTTTATGTTATATTTGAGCACCATTCTAGCACCTTATTTCATATCTTAAGGCATAAAGTTTGGTTTGTTAATTTAGTTGTAATGCCTTGTTCCAATACACTAAGTCAATGAGCTTGAGAACAAAGTGTTTCTTGTATTCCATGCTAATGCCATTATAAGGATTAATGTTGAATATTTGTGTAACCCACTCTATGTTTCAGTAACATGGCATAGTTGTTGGTTTGTCTTAGTTGAATTATAAATTCAACAATCAATAGACTTGTTATTAAGGTTGATCACTAGGGGTTAGTGGTTAAAGAAAGTGAGTGTGTTCTCATATTTAGGGGGAGATCTAAATAGAAAGTCACTCGGATTAGGGAGAGGTGTATAACTTCATAGGGTTTGGGGTTCTTATAAGACTAATTATTCTAATTCGAAGTATTGATTTTACTTTATTGGGTAGAGTGCTCCCTAGACGTAGGTGTGATTTCACCGAACTAGGTTACCAATTTCTTGTGTTCTCTTTATTTTTTTTCTGATTCATCATCTTGCATAAGTTAATTTATTATACACCGTTGCCATACTGATATATCACGTTGAACTAGTTGTCTCAACATCGTGTCTGACAAATGTCCCCTCACGAACAAAACTTCATAATTAAAGACATGCACGTTCACACGCACAGGTAACCCGTGTGTTATTCTAATGAAGCAATCACATGCAGCTTTGGCACAACCAACAAATTTTATCATTTCCAACTCCTTCCCAATTTGTTATATACACTATATTGAAACAAACTTGTGCAATCTATAGTAAAATGAATTGTTATACCGAAGCTCAATGTTGGAAAACTTTTCTGAAATGATACTCTAATTGAATCTAATTGCAACTTCAACATGGTGTTAACAACATCCCAACTTCAACATAAATCCCTCATGCTAGTTGTTAACATATTTTTTAGTCTCTAGTGAGCAGACTCAACCCTAAAAAACATAAATAAAAAATGATGTCATTATTTAATAATTAGTAATATAACTATATTCATATGCACATTGAGGTACCTATTCGTTGTAGTGTTCCCTATATGAGTGACTCTAATAGTCCAAGCAGTAAAAAATCTTTCTTTATAAGGTGTCAACTAAGTTTCGTGCACATACTGGACAAATTTCATAATATCAGCACATACAACCTCAAAATGCTTTAGGTGTACCAAAAACTCATACTATGTATTCGAATATTTGATCTTTTTCTGTAATGTGATTTGACATACTCCTTACACTTCATACTAACATTTTTTGAAATATAAAACAGACACAACAAATGAGTTAATTTAATTCTGAAACTGTTGATCTCTCCTTCCTATCAAATCCAAATCATGGTATTCCTTATCCCTTCAATGTGGGCTATGTGCGCAAAAATATATGAATCATTCAATATATAGAAACACATATCCTCATCCCAAGGAAATACAATCATGGGAAAGTATCGAAAATCGATATTGTTGTAACTTGGCTACTACAAAATAAAAATGAAACAAAATGGGAAAGTGGGGTGATCTGTCACATGATGGAAAGCTAGAGAAAAAGGATTTCTTGGTTTCTATATGGTGACCTAATAATAAAAATCTTGGAGCACATAGGCTTCAACATTGAAGTAGAAGAATCATTTGAAAACTCGACAAGGATATGAAGGCAAGTGTAACACCCCAAATTTCGTAGGAATATTTATTTAATTTATTTAAATATTATATTCGTGAATTTTGGTGATTCAGATTGATGTCGGTGATTTTGTGAAGTTTTGGTTATTTAATTAAATAATAGTATATATTACGAGATATAATGTATTATTATTTATTTTAAATAATATTAAAGGAATTAAGGGTAAGACGGACTTTTGATGAGGATTAGTGAGGGTATTATGGAGAAAGCCCAATGGTTAGAATGAATATAAAAGGAGGATTTTGAGAATAAGGTTCACTTTTGGTTAACCGTGAATAGAAGGAAAGGAGGGAGAGCTCTGAGGAAAAAGGGAAAAGGCGAGGAATTCGTGAAGGTTTCCAAAGGCTCAAGAGAGAATACTTCGGATCGACAATCTAAGGTATGGGGAGTAATTACCTTTCATTGTTTTCAATATAGGATTCGATGTGTTTAAAGTGGATTATTGGGGTTTATGGGTTTTTAGGTAAATTGATGATTTGAAGGCATTTCTGTGAATCGATTATTAAGGGTTGAATTTTAATCGGATAAAATAGACCTTGGGGTTGACTTCCCCGTTGTTGTGGTTTTAACCTTGTGGTGAAGGATCTATGGAGTTTATAGGGAGCTTGAGAGTTTTTAAGGTTTAGGGAATTTAAGGTTCCTGTAGTGTTCCGGATCGACCTAATAGTCGTAGGTTTTATGCCTTGAATTGCTTTGATGTTGCAGGCCTGTTTTAGAGAAGTTTTGGGGTGAATGGAGGTTGGAATCTTGGAGGTTTTGGGGCTGGGAAGCTATTGATGCGTAGCAGCGATTTGCTGTAATCGTAGGTTCGCTAGACGAACCATAGCTTCACTAGGCGAATGTTCGCCAATGTTCGCTAAGCGAACAATGCAGCAAATGCGCGATAACAGGAGTGTGAATGCAGAGGTGATTCTGGAGGGGCTTTAGAGATTCGCTAGAAGTATCGCCCAGCGAACTCCCCAGCGAATGGCTTCGCTAGGCGAATGTGGGAATGAGTATGACAGATGATGTTTTCTGGTGTTTTGGGCAGGGAAATGGTGGGACTCACTGATAGCTTCGCTAAGCGAATGTCCCAGCGAACGGGTTCGCTCGAACTGCTGTTGTTTCGCGATTTTGGGTTATGTGTTGTGCTGTTGCGATGTTTTGTTGCCGTGATATTTATGATGATTTACCATGATGTTCTTGATGATATTGAGGTGCTGATTTGTGAAGTTTTGATGGATATATGACGACATGATTTATATGAAAATTGATGAATATGACGATATGATACAACTGATGAACTGTGAGAGATTTATATATGTGATGTTTCGTGATTAAATGATGATATGATGTTATTGATGATGATTAGGTGTTTATGTGATGATAAAATGACGATGTGAAGTACCATGAGTATATTGATGATTTTACATGACTATCTCGATGTGTGTGTTGATGAATTGACGATGATGATTTATGATGTTTTTGACGAATACATGATGATATAATTAACATGAGGTTTTGATGAATGATGATGTATATGATGGCTTTTGTTGATGAATGATGATGCACATAATGATGTTATTTGACGATGGTGATTATTGACGTTGTGTATCATACATTCACATGCATACTCTGTGACGACGCTTCATTCCCATTGTGCGGATATGAGGTAATTATTACGTGCTCTGGTTCCAATGCGGAATCGATCCTATTGATGGGGATCTTTGGAGGGTTGATAGCCTAGTGTCCATCTATTATGACGATTGGTACCACATGCTGTAAGTGTAAATGCTCCTAAGAGGGGGGGGGGGGGGTGAATTAGGTTCTTAAAAAATTTCTTCGATCTTTTTACCAGTTCTTGGTTATTTTTCCGTTTTATGATAAGTGCTGGAAAGTAAAGTGCGGAAAGGAAAAATGACACAAGAGAATTATAGTGGTTCCCCTCACAGCCCGAGAGTACTCCACTCCTCCTTCAACACGAAAGAGAGTTCACTATAGTTTAGAATTATTGTACATCCTAATCACACCAATAGTGATGCTTACTATCTAACCTATAGGTAAATAAGTGTATGAAGAACAATCCTCTTCAAAACACTCACTTATTTCCAACAATCCTGGACAACAAGGTAAAACAGAAAAATATTCTTGATAATAAGATTATGTCTTGATAGTATGTTGATATCAATCTTGATAATTGATCTTCTCCTTTGAGACAATATCACTCAAACAATGTATACAAGTGTTCTTGACAAGAATGAGATGAAACAATGATATTTTGTGAAAGATATGCAGAAGTTTCTCTCAAGAAAATATTTGAATGAACACTTGAGGAATATTTTGAAATATGAAAGTATGAGTGAATTTATGATTATGAAATTGTTAGGAGGTGAGTGTTAAATCTGAAAATGAAGTGTTTAAATATGTGTAAAACACCCCTACAAAAAGGTATGAGACATATGCAGCAAAGGAGTGAAAAGAGATGATAAGGCAATGCACATTTCTATGAAAAGTTACCAATTTTCGCTTACAGTAGCAGTGTTAATCGGTTAACCATATAGGTTAATCGGTTAACACCCCTGTAACGTTAGAAAATATTCAAATTTTGAAAGTATTAATCGGTTAACCCCACATGTTAATCGATTAACAGTGCTGATTTTTCAAGAAAAAGTTTAGAAAATAATGTGAACTTTCCATAAAGGCTATGCAATGCACTAGATCAAAGATATGCAAGATGCAAGACATGTGAACACTTGTATACTCATTTAAATGACATTGATATACCTTTGTTCAACCTTTGATCTTTATGATACTTGAACACTTAAAGCCAATTGATTCAACTTGATAGTACTTAGGATATCTTCTTGAACTTGAGCTTCTTGTACTTTATGTATCTTGATTCTCTTTCTTTTTGCACATTATCTTTGTAGAGAGCTTGTTGTGTTGTCTTCATCAAAACTCAATGTGAGTGAAGCTTGCTTCTACAATCTCCCCCTTTTTTATGATGACAACCAATCCATTGAAAGCTTGAATCTTTAGACTTGATGTTTCTCTAAGTTTGATTCTCCCCCTAAAGTGGAGCTCCCCCTAAATTCATGAGGGTAAAAATTTTCTGCACAAAAAATGTTAGAGAAACCAATCCTTCTCCCCCTTTGTCATTAGCAAAAAGGAAGAGGATTCCAAAACAATGACAGTTCATAATTATCATATATACATACATAGTAATCATACACATATAAACCAACAAACACACATACATTAAAAACAACAGAATCTGGAGTACGGTACACATTCTTCAACATAAAGGAACAAAACATAAAATCTGAAGTTCAAGACATAAAACATAATTTGTAAAAGACATAATAATATCAGAACATGGTGCAAAGACTTCAATCTTCATCAGACACCTCCTCACTTCCTTCTTCACCTTCTTCATTTCCTTCTTCATCATTATCATCATCTTCATCTTCATGCTGATTTTGTGAATCCAACACAAGCTTGCGAAGAGAAGCAATTACCCGGGTGGTTTCTCTATGTTGATTCATCATAGTTATGTAGAGAAACTCATTTGTAATGCCACCTTCGGGAATAGGATAGGAGGAAGGAGTAGATTCTTCTTCAACATATTTGTATGTTCCACTTCCAGGACTAGTTTCCACGATACCGGTGTTCCTCACAATTGTTGTCTTATTGATTTCATTCACGAATTGCTTTGGAATAGTAGTCGGTTCCCTATCGAGGTCCAAATCCGTGTTTTCTAAAATTCTTGAAATGAGGCGACCATACGGGAGTCGGGTGGACAGTGAGATTTGTTGCTTCAGATGATACATCATGGTTAGGATCCAATTGATCTTGATCTTATTCTTGATTGCAAACAGCATCTGCATCTCAAAATCACTGATTTGAGCATGGTTGGAGTCCTTTGGAATCAATACATAGCAGATAACATAGTGTAACATCCGATCGTTGACCGACAAATTCGAAGCATAACGAAGTGTACGGGCTGTACGTTGTCCAGCAACCACAACTTCTCTTGGAAATCTACAGATGTTGTAGTAGTATTCCATTTTGTTAAATTCTGCCCAAGGACCATCCGTGAAGGTAACACCTTTGCAAAGAAAATATCCGGAATACGGAATTTTCAACGACGCAGCTATTCCTGCCAAATTCTCAACAATCTCACAGTTTCTAACAACCGCTCTTAGCATATGTTGTTCATTCATATCTAAATTAATAGACAATGTGTTCATAAAAGCCTTAACCAAATCAGTATAACATTTACCCTTATCAGAAACAAACTTGTCTATTTTCTGAACTTTCAACAGATTTGGAAAATCAAAGAAAGGAGCTTTAAAATCTAAGAGATTGACATATTTTACCGGAAGGAGTTGACGAACCCGGACTTTGAAATCCATTCTTCTTTTCTTGATTGTTTCCATTTGAGTATCCTCCTCATGTTCTGCTGAGCTACTTGCTGGCATTTTCCCCTTTCCCTTCTTCAAAGAAGCCATAGATGAAGTTTGAAACTTTTTAGGGTTTGAGAGAGGGATTTTTGGATTTGAGTGAGGAGTGGTTGAAATAGAGTTGAGAATGAGAATGTTTTATAGGAGAATGTTTGTAGTGGGTTTTTAATGTGAAGTTTGAACCAAAACTTGAGTGGGTAGAAGAGGTGAGTTCTAAGAGAGCTTTAATGGTGAGTTTAAGGTGAGGAAGAAGAGTAAGGGGAAGTGTTGACTGGAAGTGCATGCACCCAATACATTTATTCCACACACATAACAGATACGTTTTAAAAAAAAATTCCACTTTAGCGCAGGTTAATCGGTTAACACCCTGGGTTAATCGATTAACAGAATCAAAATTTCCAAAAATTTAAAGGCTGCAGGTGTTAATTGATTAACTCCCTGGGTTAACCGATTAACAGAATAAAAAAATGCATAATAACAAAAGGTAACAAGTATGAAACTTAAGGAAAACATGTGCAATACAAATATACTAATATTATATCATAGTAACATATATATATAGCCAAATTTTTGATGAAGATAACTTGAAGAATGATAATTTAAAGATGTGTTTAGATATCACCTTCATCCAAGATACCAAGTTCTCGCCTAATTTTGTAGAATGATTCTTTTGCGAGTGGTTTGGTGAAGATATCTGCTAGTTGGTTATGAGTATCAACAAACGTCACTTCGACATCGCCTTTAAGCACATGATCACGAAGAAAATGATGTCGAATGTCAATGTGTTTGGTCCATGAGTGCATGATGGGATTCTTTGTAATGTTGATTGCACTTGTGTTGTCGCACCAGAGAAGAATGCAACCAAGATCAATTTCGTAGTCGCTGAATTGTTGCTTTAACCAAAGGTTTTATGCACAACAACTACCAGCTGCTATGTACTCCGCTTCGGCCGTACTAAGTGCAACGCATGCTTGTTTCTTACAAGACCACGAAACTAGTGCATTTCCGAGGATGTGACATGTTCCACTCGTGCTTTTTCTATCTGTTTTACAACCTGCATAATCCGCGTCAGAATAACCGATTAAAGTACAAACACTACCTTTAGGATACCATAAGCCAACATTTGTCGTTCCCTTGAGATACTTCATGATTCTTTTGACCGCCGTGAGATGTGACTCCTTTGGATTTGCTTGGAAGCGAGCACATAAACACACACTAAACATTATGTCAGGACGGCTTGCTGTCAAATATAATAAAGAACCAATCATACCTCGATACTTCGTAATATCAACCGATGTTCCCGATTCGTCTTGATCAATGTAGGTTCCAGATCCCATTGGGGTTGACATAGCCTTACAACCATCCATATCAAATCTCTTTAATAATTCTTTGCAATACTTCGATTGGTTGATGAAGATTCCGTCCTTTTGTTGTTTGATTTGTAATCCAAGGAAATAATTCATTTTTCCCATCATAGACATTTCAAATTCGCCTTGCATCATTGAAGCAAATTCTTCACAAAGTTGATTGTTTGTTGAACCAAAGATAATGTCGTCCACGTACACTTGAACAAGTAAGGTATTATTCTTTATCCTCTTAATGAACAAAGTCTTGTCTACCTTGCCTTTTTCAAAACCTTTTTCGCATAAGAAATTACTTAGACGATCATACCATGCCCTTGGTGCTTGTTTTAAACCATAGAGAGCTTTCTTCAACTTGTATACATGTGAAGGATGCTTGAAGTCTTCAAAACCCGGAGGTTGTTTGAAATATACTTCTTCGATGATATATCCGTTTAGGAAGGCGCTTTTGACGTCCATTTGAAATAACTGAAAATTCATTGAGCAAGCATAAGCAAGTAATAGACGAATAGCTTCTAACCTTGCAACCGGAGCGAATGTTTCTTCAAAGTCAATTCCTTCTTCTTGATTGTATCCTTGAGCCACCAATCTTGCTTTGTTACAGATAATAATTCCATTTTCATCAAGTTTGTTCTTAAATACCCATCTTGTTCCGATAATATGTTTATCGTTTGGTTTAGGAACAAGTTCCCAAACTTGATTTCTTTCAAATTGGTTTAACTCTTCTTGCATGGCAATGATCCATTGATCATCTTCAAGAGCTTCATTAACTTTGGATGGTTCTATTTGAGAAACAAACGCCATATTCAAGCATGCATCTTTGAGATTTAATCTTGTTGCTACACCTTGACTTATGTCTCCGATGACTTTGTCGATTGGGTGATCTCTATGTGTTCTCCATTCTTTTGGTAGATCATTGTTGATCGACTTTTGTGGAATCGGTTCATCATGATGTTCTTCTTGTTTTTCTTCTAGATTTTCAATGAAGTCTTTAGAAGTATCTTCTTTGTGAATTTCTACAAGATCATCATCATTATCACAAACAATAATATCCTCTTTCGAGGGGTTAGATTCATCAAATTTGACATGCATAGATTCTTCTATAGTTAAAGTTCTTTTATTATAAATTCTAAATGCCTTACTAGAGAGAGAGTAGCCGAGAAAAATACCTTCATCGGATTTCTCGTCAAACTTACTAAGGTTGTCTTTGTCGTTGTTTAGGACAAAGCACTTGCACCCGAAAACATGAAAGAAAGAAATATTTGGTTTTCTCCCTTTGAAAAGTTCATAAGGGGTCTTCTTGAGAATAGGTCTAATATTGACACGGTTACTTACAAAACATGTCGTGCTTACCGCATCCGCCCAAAAATACTTAGGAAGATTTGAATCACTTAGCATTGTCCTTGCAAGTTCCACCAATGATCTATTCTTCCTTTCTACGACACCATTTTGTTGTGGAGTTCTTGGTGCGGAGAAATTGTGTGAGATTCCATGTTCTTCACAAAATTCTTCAAATGAGGCATTTTGGAATTCTCCACCATGGTCGCTTCTAATGGAGGCGATTGTAAGAGACTTCTCATTTTGTATTTGTTTTGCGTACTTCTTGAAGGCTTTGAAAGCATCACTTTTCTGCACTAAAAATAATGTCCAAGTATATCTAGAGAAATCATCAATAATAACTAATGCATAGACATTACCTCCGAAGCTTTTTGTTCTCGATGGACCAAAGAGATCCATGTGCAACAATTGTAGTGGCCTAGTTGTGGACACCACATTCTTGGATGTGAAAGTTGATTTGGTTTGCTTTCCCTTTTGGCAAGCGCCACACAACCCATCTTTGACGAATTTGATCTTCGGCAATCCAATGACTAAGTCATGCTTGATTAACTTATTCAAGTGCTTCATATGAATATGAGCAAACTTCTTATGCCATAACCATGATTCATTGTTGTTTGCCAAGAGACACCTAACATTCAAAGACAAGTTATCTAAGGAAATTAAAAATATGTTATTAACTCTTTTACCTTTTAGCATAACTTCATGAGTAACTTTGTCTTCAATCAAACATTCATCTTTAGTGAAGTTGACTTTGAAACCTTGGTCACACAATTGGCTAATGCTAAGGAGACTATGCTTTAGACCTTCCACATATAGGACATCTTCTATAGTTGTTGAAGGTGGTGAACCAATGATGCCTACGCCAAGGATTCTTCCTTTGTTGTTGTCACCATAAGTAACATATCCTTTAGCCTTAAGCGTTAGATGTGAAAATTTGCTTAGGTCACCCGTCATGTGCCTCGAACATCCACTATCAAGATACCATTGATTTGAAGAGGTCTTCAAGCATACCTACAAAAAAGAGTTACGTTTTATTAGGTACCCAAATTTCCTTGGGTCCTTCAAAGTTAGTTCCTTTCTTGACCCATACATAATGGCCTTGAGCAACACTAAAGTTTCTAATATAACATGCATTAGGAGTATGACTTTTAATACCACAATAGAAACAAGTAGGCTCAAAATTGCTTTTATATCTAGGGGGATAAGATTTCTTCTTATTATAAGACTTCTTCTTATTATTTCTTTTCCTTTTGTTATATTGTTGAACCATTTTAGGCTTGTTACTTTTCTCTAAAGGAATCTGTTCTTTAGCTTTTACAAAAATGGTCTTGTTAGAAGTTTGTTTAGAGAATCTTGAGTAACCTAGACCACTTTTATCATTTGAGTATCTTTGACTACTAAGAACACGTTCCAATCCAATTTGTCCTTTCTCATATCTTTCTAGGACTCTTTTTAATTGAACTATTTGAAAAGCAAGTGACTCACATTTAGTGCATGCAAAATTCTTGATTAATTCTTCTTTTTCATCTTTGAAATTATTTTCCATTTTCTCAATATTTTCTTCCAAGATTGATATTTGTTTCTTTTGAGATGAGATGGTTTTATATAGAATTTTGCATTCACTTAAAAGTTCATCAATTGCTCCTTGAGCATCATTATCATAAATTGAAAAGTTACTACTAACCTCATCGTCTTGATCGTCGGAATGATGTGATGCCATCAATGCTAGATTTGCGCTTTGATCACTATCGAAGTCCGATGAAGAACTTATTTCGTTGTCATCCCAAGCAATGTAGGCTTTCTTTTTGTAATCCTTATTTCCTTTGTTGTCACAATTCATTGCGAGTTTGGGACATTCCGGCTTGATGTGGCCTTGCTTTCCACATTCATAGCATATAATGTCTCCATTGGATGTTGATGCTTCTTTTTCTTTGTTCTTTGAGGACTTCTTTCTTCTTGTGAAACTAGAGTTTCCAATATTATTTTTTGCACTGAAGTATTTTCCTAGTCTTTTTACAAGGAGCATAAAGTTTTCATCCTCTTCGGGATTGTCTTCTTTCTTCACAACTTTGGATTCGACTTTTAAGGCAATGCTCTTGGATTTCTTTTCCTGGTTCTCACGTTTCTCCAATAGTCCAAGTTCCGTCTCATATTCTTGAAGCTTTCCGAATAGAGTAGCGGATGTCATCGTTGATAAACTTTTCTTCTCGGAAATCGCCGTCACTTTGGGTTGCCACTCTCTTGTTAAAGACCTAAGCACTTTAAGATTAAGTTCATCATTTGTTAGTGTCTTACCAAGTGCATTCAAGTGATTTTTCAAATGCACGAATCTTTTCTGCAAGTCGAGGATTGATTCTCCTGGTTGCATTCTGAATAACTCGTACTCTTGACTTAAAGTATTCAATCTGGATCTTTTGACTTCGGCGGTTCCTTCGTGAGTTTCTACAAGAGTGTCCCATATTTGTTTGGCCGTTGTACATGTTGAGACGCGGAAGAATTCATCCATTCCAAGTGCACTTTGTAAAATATTTATTGCCTTTTTGTCATAGAGAACCTTTTTCTTATCATCATCATCCCAAGATGCTTGTGGCTTTACCGAGCCAACATGGTTGACAACCGTTGTAGGAATAAAAGGACCATTTTGAACAGCCTCCCATATATCACTTCCTTGTGCTTCTAAATGTGCCTTCATACGGATTTTCCAGAAGTCGAAGTATTGGCCAAAAAACAAAGGAGGCTTGTTGCTACTACCACCGTCTTTGAAAACAAGATCATTATTTGCGGAAGCCATCTGAATTGAATAGGAACAGGTTACCTATAACCTGCTCTGATGCCAATTGTAAGTGTAAATGCACCTAAGAGGGGGGTGAATTAGGTTCTTAAAAAATTTCTTTGATCTTTTTACCGGGTCTTGGTTATTTTTCCGTTTTATGATAAGTGCTGGAAAGTAAAGTGCGGAAAGGAAAAATGACACAAGAGAATTATAGTGGTTCCCCTCACAGCCCGAGAGTACTCCACTCCTCCTTCAACACGAAAGAGAGTTCACTATAGTTTAGAATTATTGTACAGCCTAATCACACCAATAGTGATGCTTACTATCTAACCTATAGGTAAATAAGTGTATGAAGAACAATCCTCTTCAAAACACTCACTTGTTTCCAACAATCCTGGACAACAAGGTAAAACAGAAAAATATTCTTGATAATAAGATTATGTCTTGATAGTATGTTGATATCAATCTTGATAATTGATCTTCTCCTTTGAGACAATATCACTCAAACAATGTATTCAAGTGTTCTTGACAAGAATGAGATGAAACAATGATATTTTGTGAAAGATATGCAGAAGTTTCTCTCAAGAAAATATTTGAATGAACACTTGAGGAATATTTTGAAATATGAAAGTATGAGTGAATTTATGATTATGAAATTGTTAGGAGGTGAGTGTTAAATCTGAAAATGAAGTGTTTAAATATGTGTAAAACACCCCTACAAAAAGGTATGAGACATATGCAGCAAAGGAGTGAAAAGAGATGAGAAGGCAATGCACATTTCTATGAAAAGTTACCAATTTTCGCTTATAGTAGCAGTGTTAATCGGTTAACCATATAGGTTAATCGGTTAACACCCCTGTAACGTTAGAAAATATTTAAATTTTGAAAGTGTTAATCGGTTAACCCCACATGTTAATCGATTAACAGTGCTGATTTTTCAAGAAAAAGTTTAGAAAATAATGTGAACTTTCCATAAAGGCTATGCAATGCACTAGATCAAAGATATGCAAGATACAAGACATGTGAACACTTGTATACTCATTTAAATGACATTGATATACCTTTGTTCAACCTTTGATCTTTATGATACTTGAACACTTGAAGCCAATTGATTCAACTTGATAGTACTTAGGATATCTTCTTGAACTTGAGCTTCTTGTACTTTATGTATCTTGATTCTCTTTCTTTTTGCACATTATCTTTGTAGAGAGCTTGTTGTGTTGTCTTCATCAAAACTCAATGTGAGTGAAGCTTGCTTCTACACATGCATGAGTCTTGTTGTGCATTTTCATTTAGTTGGCATTGTTGTATTTTATGATGTTGTTTATGGTTTTGATGTTTCCTTGTGATGATCCTGAAGATGTTGTATATGAAGATAATGCCATTTCATGTATATCTTGTTTTATATTGATTATTATGAATTGTGATTACTCACCCTGCCTGTTTGAATGTTGCCTCCACGTGGGTAACGTGCAGGTGATCCGACTTAGATGTGGATACCCTCGAGGACTTTCGAGGTTATTGCTTTTGGTTGATGTAGAGAGTCTTGCTCTGATAGTGTAACATCGGGTTGGGTCGTCGAGTCGAATCATGTTGACTTATTTGTAGTTATTGATGTTATGGTTTATTATAAAACCTTTTTGATTAGTTGTGGTTATGGTGGTTCTGCTGCTACTTCTGAGGACCTTTTGTTGAAAACCTTTTATTTTGAATTATTGAGTTCCGCTGCCATATGAAGGATTTTTGAGTAATTTTGAGGAAAACTCGTTGTTTACGGAGCAAATGTGTTATTTGAGTTTTATTGAGAAATGTGCACTCTTATGAGGTGATTTTACTCTGATATGTTGTGTATTTTACCGTGATTATTTATGGGGTAGAAAAGGGTGTTACATTAGTGGTATCAGAGCAGGTCGGTCCGTCCGGCCAGGTTGTCTAATGTTGTTTGTTTCCCTATTGTGCGACATGTGTTTGAAAACACTGTCGACGCTTGTTTTGTTTTACATTTGCAGGTTGGGAATGAAACAAGTGGGGGAGAAGATGGTGCTTCTCCAAGGTGTTTCGAGTGTGGAGCGTTGGCTAAGTGTGGTGTTGGACGCGACGATAGTTGGCGGAGATAGTTTATACCGCCTCATGATATCGGCTGTTATTGACAAATTGAGGAACTGATCACCCTTAATCTCTTGTTGATAATAGACGGAATCATGTTGGATGGGATAGACGTGTCTTGCGAGCTTGGGTAGTGTGCGCAGTGAATTATTGGGGTTAAGCCGAGTGCTTGAGGATTGTTTTGATGAGTCAATACAGACTATTCGATTTGAAGATGAGACGAATTAGAGTTTCTTGCCTGTCGGTCAAGTAAAATATCATGAAGAGAGCGATCAGGTATTGTTGATGTCTGCCTTTTGAAGGATAGAGAACAGTGTGACGACTAGTGATATGCTGGTGGTGTGTAATTCTTGACGATCACCTAAATCTAATTTCGATGAAGATGAAGAGTTATTTGTTCTGTGAAGCAAGTGGGTGAGTCTATGAAAGATGGTGCAAAGGTGTTATCATGTTGGACTATTGGAAGGCATAAGGGATGTAGTGGTGTGTGATCTACCTATGGTGTGTGACTATTTAGAGGTGTCCCCGTGAGATATCAGTGATTTACCACTGTAGTGTGGAGTGTAACTTGCTATCGACCTGGTACTCGATGCAAGCTTGATGTCAGTGTTTGCATACAGAATGTATGTTTTTGAATAAATGAATTGAAGGAATTACTGGAAGAATTGTTTGAGAAGAGGTCTGTTCGACCAAGTGTTTCTCCGTGGGGTGCTCCTGTGCTGTTAGTGAAGAAGAAAGATGGAAGTATGAGGTTGTGTGTTGATTATCATAGTGGAATAAAGTGACGATCTAGAATAAGTGTCTGCTTCCGAGGATTGAGAATTTGATGGACCAGTTAGTAGATGCCTGTGTGTTTATCAAGATTGATTTAAGGTCTGGTTATCATCAGATTTGTGTTAAGCCTGATGATATTCCGAAGACGGCTTTCCGGACGAGGTATGGTGACTATGAGTATATTGTGATGTCATTTGGTGTGTCTGATGCACCTGGTATTCATGGAGTATATGAATCAGAATTTTCTTGAGTATTTGGATAAGTTTGTAGTGGGTTTTATTGACAATCTCCTGATAGACTCTAAATCTGAAGAAGAGCATGCTGAGCATTTGAAGACTGTGTTGCAGGTGTAGAAAGAGAAGAAGTTGTAGGTGAAGCGGTCGAAGTATGAGTTCTGGTTGAAGGAAGTGAGTTTTCTGGGCAATGTGATTTCAAGTGGTGGCATTGTTGTTGATCCCTCTAAGATTGATGCGGTGTTGCAGTGGGAGCCGCCGAGGTCTACCACTGAGATACGAAGTTCTGGGATTGGCAGGTTATTACCGTAAGTTTATCAGAGTTTTTCTAAGTAGGCATTACCTTTGACTCAGTTGACTCGAAAGGGGTCAAGCTTTGGTGTGGGACGTAACTTGTGAAGAGAGTTTTGTGGAATTGAAGAAGAGATTGACTACTGCTCCAGTGTTGATTTTGCCTCGTCCGAGCGAATCTTTTGTGGTGTATTGTGATGTGTCGAAGATAGGTCTTGGTGGAGTATTGATGCAGAATGGACAAGTTAATGCCTATGCTTTATGACAATTGCGAGTTCATGAAAGGAATTATCCTACACATGACTTGGAGTTTGCCGTGGTGGTTTTTGTGTTGAAGATTCGGAGACATTATCTGTTTAGCTCTAAGTTCGAAGTTTTCTGTGATCATAAAAGTCTGAAGTACTTATTTGATCAGAAGGAATTGAATATGAGGCAGAGAAGGTGGTTAGAGCTGTTGAAGGATTTTGATTTTGATTTGAATTATCATCCGGGCAAGCAAAACATAGGGGCCGATGCATTGAGCAGAAAGTCATTGCATATGAAGATGCTTATGGTGAAAGAATTGGAATTAATTAAGCAATTCAGAGATTTGAGTCTGGTATGTGAAGTGACCCTTGACAGTGTGAAGTTGGGAATGTTGAAGTTGACTAGTGGTATTTTGGAAGAAATCAGAGTGGGACAGCAAGCTGATTTAAAGTTGGTTGACCAATTGACTTTGATTAACCAAGGTAACAGAGGTGACTTCCGGATTGATGAGAATAGTGTGATGAGGTTTTGAGATAGAGTTTGTGTTCCAGATGTTCTAGAGAGTGAGGAAAGGGTTCTATGAAGAAGGATATTGCAGAAGCCGTTGTTGCGTGTTTAACTCGTCAGAAGTCGAAAATTGAGCATCAGAGACCTTAGGTATGATGCAACCATTGAGTATTCCAGAAAGGAAATGGGATGGTATGTCCGTGTATTTTGTGTCGGGATTGCCGAAGACTGAGGAAGGGAGTGGTTCTTTTAGGTGATGGTGGAAGAATTAACTAAATCTGCTCATTCGTACCGATGAAGGTTGATCACTCCTTGTGGAAGCTAGCTGAGATGGGTGTTAAGGGATGGTGAAACTTCAATATCGCTACTCTCCGAGGAGCTCTCCTCGGACGAGTCTATGACAATCTCTTTTTCATGTTCACAGGCCATCTCCTTCACCTGAAAAGCAGAGGATAAAAGTGAAGTTGATGACAAAATCAAATCCACCCTTCCACCGCTAGTCAAGTGAAAGGGCGCGCGAAGGCCTGAGGACGATGTCCCCGACCTAAGCCCTACTCAAATGGCACAAGTGCAGCGCGAGGAGATGCCTGGGGAAACCTCTCCAAGGCACCGGGGAGATTCTCCCAGTTAGTTACCCAGAATTTCGTTTGAAGGCCTATCGGAAAACTCATGAACCTGCCGAAAAACTCATAGGTACACCGGAAAGTTCATGATCTCCGCCAGTGAATAGCGTGTCCATCGTTGCAACGGGGCCAGTGACGACCTAACTCCCTAAGTTCCTAAAGGTCCGACGACTACGACAACGGCAAGAAGTGGCCAAACCACCGTCCGCCACCAACAGTCGCCGAAAACTGCTACTGTACTACCTAAAATCATCCTAACCGCATGTATTCTAGAAAAAAAGAAATAAAAAAAGATAGAAACTAGAGTGAAGTTGAGCTACTTACGTGGTCGAGGAGATATCTGAGGGTCGAAGATCGTGCTCGGAGCTGGTACGGCGGTCGGACAACGGCTGACAGCGGCTTGCACGACAACGAACGAGAAAAGCTCAGACAGAGAAGCAAAGGAGGAGAGAGAAGCGAAAAGTGTAAATGAGAAGCTTCTCCCTCTATTTATAGGCATTCTTAAGGCACGTGCACGAGCACGCACGGCTAGGGGCATCATCATGACCCCAACCTAGCCATCATGATGCATTTAAAGCAGCACAGGGCTCGAGGCACACGTGGCGTCCCACATCTTCAGATCACATCAACCGTTGGGCTCCCCGTACGCCGGACACGCCAGATAATGTTATGTATCCCACAGGCACTAACTCCCTTGGCCATTGTAGAACAACTCTATCTCGTCGGCAAGCGACGACCCCTTTCTAGATCTCCCCGGAACTGCAAATTACCCTTAAGTCATCACTCCCATGCTCGGGAGCAACGAATTGGGGGGATCCTGTTCCTGACTGGCCCAATGACTAGATATGACCCAATCCACTTCTACTCCCAGAACGGTCCAATTGCCTAAGTCCAGCCAATTTAGGGCAACATTTACCTTTCTGCCCCTCTACCGAGCAAATACGGTCGAATGACCCCAAAGGTCACCTGCTTCTCCTCGGTAGTTCCTGCCCGTCACGCACGGCTCCACCATCCAGAAATAGTCACGACGCCCGTGCCTGCAAATGTGCCTTTGCCCGTGGCAATGGCTAGTTTCGGGCACCTCTGCCCGTCCTAACGGCTAGTTTCTGGCAATTACCTATTCTTCAGGAAACAGTTATTTTGCCCCGAAAATAAGGACCGTTGGCCATGCGCTGGGGGCACTATAAAAACCCTCTCATTTTAGAGGGTCAGGTATTCCAAATCATCCTACAAAATACATACTTTGTACTTGCCTTTCTCTCTCTCTCTCCCGATTCTTACTTTAGCATCGGAGTACCTTGCAGGTACACCCCCTTCCCCACCTCATACACCCAGCATCACTGACGTTATCATTGGCCCACCTCAGGTTTTGATCAACCGTCAAGATCAATATGAAAAGTTGTATTTTAAGGTATGATATTCATAAGATTTTGTTAACTTTATTTTACATGTAGAATTTTAAATTGTATTAATATCTAATAAATTATATTGCATAATAGGTTTGTGTATGTAGAATGTCCACATACAACTGAAATTATTTCAAACAAATTCTTTAAATGTGTAATGGCTTGGAATATTGATAGAAAGTTGTCAACCGTCACTTTGGATAATTGTAACACTAATGATTGTGTTGTTGGTATGCTGTTAAACAAGCTTGATAGCTATAGTCTTATGCTTGATGGTCAGTTATTTCATATGAGATGTTGTGCTCATATTTTAAATTTAATTGCTCAAGATGGTTTGAGTGTTCCTAGAGATGGCATAAAGAAGGTTAGAAATAGTATGGCTTTTTGGACAGCCACACCTAAGAGAGAACAAAATTTTAGAGAAGCAGCGCGCCAGATAAAAGTTTCAATCACAAAGAACTTAATTCTTGATTGCAAAACTAGGTGGAATTATACTTATCACATGCTTGTTGTTGCATTGGCTTATAAGGATGTTGATCTGGTGAGATCAGACTGGATCGTCATGGCCTTCCTTGCAGGGCACAGATGATGGATGTAGGAGGGGAAGGGGGTGTACCTGCAAGGTACTCCGATGCCAAAGTAAGTTTGGGCTAGAGAAAAAGCAAGTACAAAGCTTTTAGGTATGATTTAGAGTGTAGAATAGTGATCAAACCTGACCCTCTCAAGTGAGAGGGTATTTATAGAAGTAACCCCCAGCGCGGGGCCAACGTCTCCCATGTGGCCGAAATATCTAGTCGACCAATGAGAGACTGCCAGGTGGAGGGTCAGGCGCGTGACCCTTTGACCTAGTCCAACTGTTTCTGTGAGATTCGGGGAGGCGATTGGTCGCGTGAACTGTCAAGCGCGTGAAGTTGACGTCCCAACGGTCATATTGTGCCCAAAGGCTATGTTGTGCCCAACGGCTAGATTGTGCCCAACGGCTATGTTGCGCCCAACGGCTAGGTTGGATGCATCCAATTATTGGGCCTTGCCAAGAGCTAGACTGGATTGGGCCTTGCCCTACTGTGGGTTAAGCGCCTGCCCAGTCTAGAACAAGAGCCCCCCAAGTCTTTGCTCTGAAGAAGAGTGATGACTTGAGATAGCCTAGTGAATTGTTGCCTTTGAATGATGATGTGTGGGGACATACTTGTCACATGCTCTATGGTCAGCGTAGTCGACACTGGTTGTTCATAAGCCCGACGACACTCCTGTATGCGAGGACATGCCCGCGAAAATGGCACTTTTATGTCGACCTGGTTTAACAAAGGTGTAACGCCCCAGTTTTGGTTAGTTTTATTTAATCGAGTCGTTTTGATTATTTTATTATTATATTATTTTATTTTTTACTTTTATTTGATAATATATTATTTTTCATTGTTGTGATGTTTTATCGCGTTTTGGGAACGTTTGCAAGATATTTAAGTGTAGGGGTATTTTGGTCATTTCACTTTAATTTTTCTTAAGTTAATAGAAATAGAAATAGAAAGAGAGAAAATAGAAAGGAAAGAAAAAGAGAAGAAGAAAAAGAGGAAGAAAGAAAAGAAGTGAAGAAAAAGAGAGAAAACTTGGAAAATCTAGGAATCGATCAACCGACCTTTCTAAACACGATTAAATCGGGTAAGGGTGCGAAACTTGATTATATTATACTTGTGTATGATTATGTATGTTTGTTTTTGGTTGTTATTGGATTGAAATTGAGTATAGAGTAAAAAACCATAATATGTTGAAAGTGTTAGAAATTGATCCAAAATGTGTCTGAAATCATGTTTTAGTGTTCCTTATTGCTGAACCATGTTAGATAGGTGTTGTTGTGTATTCATTTGGTAATTTTCTGGTGTTTTGGGGAGATTTTGGGTTGATTTTGAGTGATCCCGTAGCAGAAAATTATGCAGGAAATTCTGGATTTTTCGCTGCCCATACGCGTAACACGCAGGGTAATACGCGTATTGGTTTGGGCAATACGCGTATGGCAAGGGGAATTTTGGGGCATTACGCGTATGGAAGTTCATTTTCTTGGCCATCTGCCCATTTGCGTAATGGTACGCGTAAGGTTGAGGGCAATACGCGTATTGGAGTTTTAGTGGGATTTTTAGGAGGAATTGGTCTCTGCCCATACGCATATCAAGTTAGGCAATACGCGTATGGAATGGGCGAGGGAGCAAGGCAATACGCGTACGGCTTAGGGCAATACGCGTATGGCCAGGAAGATTGCAGAATTGTGTTTTTTCGCGATTACTTTTCTTGTTTAGTCCGTAACTTGTGTTCCGATTATCCATTTTTAACATTCTTGGTATCGTTGAATAGCTATTGAACTGTACTTTCTTATGGTGATGGTTTTGAGATTGTTGCCCGATTTAATTATGTTGGGAATTTGGAATAGTGTCGTTTTGTCGACTTTTGTCGTTGAAATTGTGTGTAGTTGATGTGTATCATGCAATGTGCTGTTGATATGGATATGGTATGACTTGTGTGTTGTTGTATGGTGTAAATGCATGTGTTTAGATGGTGTGATGATGGTTTGTGGCCGTATGGCAAATAAATGCATTGTTTTGGGCTTGAATTGCAAAGCATGATTAATGTTGAGTGAGATGATTGCACATATGTGTGCATTTGAATGTCATGAGTCATCGTATGCCAAGCATCATGATATGCATTCTTGTGATGTCGTGTGCCCTAGTGGGTGTGAGCGATGAAACGATTCCAGAGGGAATCCACTATAACATCATGCGCCTTATACAAAGAGGACTGAAAGCGATGATTATAGACGATCGTGCGCCTTATACAAAGAGGACCGAAAGCTATCGGATCGTGCGCCTTATACAAAGAGGACCGAAAGCAATCCATAAACGTCGTGCGCCTTATACCAAGAGGACCGAAAGCAACGGGGAACATCGTTAGCCCGACGGGGAGTTACACTAAGTAACAAGCGATGGTTCCAATAGTTCCTGAGTGAACTAGTGTTGAGATGATGGATGGATGGTACCGCATATGCATTGCATAGAGTCGTTGTGTCGGTCTCTATGCATTTGCATAAATCATGAATGGATTGATTTTGTGTGGAATTGTGATTGGAATTGATGAGTTGAGATATATATATATATGTGTTGGTGATAATTGTATTGTGCATGATTGATATGCATTGATGATGGATATATGAAATATGCATTGTGTTGTTTTGTATTTGAATTCTGGTGTAAGTTGTGGTGAGAATATTTTACGTGAGTATTTTCGTGTTATTATATAATTATATGCAATTATATTATGATTGTGTTTCTCACCCTTCTGCTGTTTTAAATGCTCTACGAGGCATTGCAGATTAGATGCTGGAGGTCTTTTTGTGAAGCTTAGGTCTTCATTCTTTTGTCGGTCGGCTCTGATATGTAGCACCGGGTAGTCGGGGAGATCGTTGTGATATTATGTATATGTATATGTATCTTTTGGATCGTACATGTGTGACCCTGTATATGACAGACAGACTTTCTATGTGATATATATATATATATATGAGATTCAGTTTCAGATTTTTCGCTTTTATTTTGTAACTGAATTGTGGGTAGTGTCGCTCCCAGGATTTTTATCCAGGTTCAAATGCGAGAGTGGCGCGGAAAACAGAGTCGTCAGCCGTGTAAATTTATCCCAAGAGGGGGAAAGGGAACACCACATAAACCCGAGGAAGAGGGAAGGAATGGTCATCGCAACCATAACCTGGGTTCGGGAGTCGGTTACGTGAGGGGAAGGTGCTAGCACCCCACGCGTCCATCGTACTCGATGGGATCCACGCTTGTTGTCTATTCTAAGGGTGAGCTATCCTATCATCTATGGTTGTACTGACACGAGGAAAGGGAAGACAAAGACAGACTCGGTAGGACGTCGACGTCCTAGGCCTACGTACTCCCTTTGTGCAATGGGAAATTCAGAGTCAACGTAGTTCGGACCAAGTTCTTTTTGTGTTTTTTATGAGCGACGTTAAGTTCGCGTCTGGCAGTTAGGGTCGATGCCTGTTTGTGACTCAGACGGAAAGTAAGTGCCCTTTTTGAAAATAGCCTTTAGTTTGACAATCCCGAAGGACAAAAAGGTTTGAAGTTTGTTTGTATTTTTTAAGATAGAAGTGACTTGAGTTAGTTCATAACTTGCATTGCACCAAAGTCTAGGGCACAGGGACTAATACTTAACGAATCGTCCCAAGACAGGACGCTCGCTAAGCACTCTAGAAAGATGAAAGGAAGCCCCTCATTTCTCATTCCCCACGCTTAAGGCTCGTGCGCAATACACTTTATCCTTATTAAGTGTTTTCAAGAAGTTTTGAGATGAGAAGAGAGAAGACACAAAGGAAACTCTAAAGGGAAACTAAGAGTCCTAATGTTATCATGCACGGGTGACCAACGGTTAGTGAGGTTTGACGACAACCTAAGCCTAAAGAAAAGAAAAGATGAGAGACAGAAAGAGTGAGAGTGGACATGGATAACTATCCACACCCTTAAATAACTCACTTCAGTCCCTGCATAAAAGGTTAGTGCAAACGGACATAAGTAAAAGAAATGAGATAAATGAAATCCAAGCAATGACATATAATGGCAATCAAGGGACCTATAGCAATCTAAACATGGTTTATGAAGTCAAAGACACGATCCCAAAACAATGGCACAAGTGCCTTTTCAAACAAGTAATCAGACATGGTCAAAGATATGCATACAAGAAGATCCCACACAAAGAGCAGTTAAACAATTAGCAAGACATCTTCTAAAGTCACCAAATTAATTATCAACATATCTCAACCAGAAGCAAACAACATGTCCAAAATTCATGCCAAAATTCCCAAGATAGGTCACTCAAACAATTATGCAAATTCTGATGAGAAATATGGTTCAATGTGATAAATAAAAGGACTAAAATGCAATATGAAATAATTTTAAAAATGAGAGAAAAATATTTTAATGCAATTCAATGTGTTGGTGAAACAATGCAAAAAGAATGAGTTCAAAATGCTTTATGGATGAGGAGAAATAAAATAAACAAGTCATGGTATGCATGTATGAAATAAATTCAAAAAGAAATTATTAAAATAATTAATTTTGATGCCAAAATTAAAATAAAAATGAAATATAAAATTTTGGAAAATTTTCTAAAATGATAAATGTGATTCATGATTTTTTTGGGGTTTTTTTTTAATGCATATAACTATTTTTTTTTTAAAATAAAATGAAATACAATAATTAAATAAAATAAAAATGAATAAATAAGCATGGGGGTACGTTTAGTAACTAGAACACGTTGAAAATGCTGGTGGGCTTAAAGGGTGGGGTGCGAATAGAAGCCCAGTCCAAATAATTAATCAGAAAAATTAAAAAGAAAATGAAACACGCGTGGACCTCAGTCAACCCAGTTGACTGCATACCTACCCTTTGATCAATCCTGCGCTCCAAAGATAGTCAAACAATTCAAGTTTTATGCAAGATGAACGGTCAGGATCACATGCACATGATTGTAATGGTACGCAAGCACACACTGAATTTTCAGAAATTAAAATAAAATAAAGAGTAGCACGTGGTAAGGCACATGGTAAATTAATTCGTTGGCATAGTATCAGCCACCTGATTCATCAGACGGGCCAGATTAGTCAAACAAAAGAAAAAGTAATTAAGATGAGAGATCTGGATACGATGCACACGATAGTAACCATGGGGTAATGAATACACAATCATTAAATAAAAATCAGAAAAAAAATAAACGTGGCAATGCATGAACCGTACGATCAAAGCCACCAACGGCCACGATTTCGTCTTCTCCAACCAAACCCTAATCTCGCCGGAACCCTCACCAGCCGCCGGAGCTAGGGTTCCGGCCACCACCCACGGCCACCTGCAACTCACAGAAACCCAGAAAACGCAAACGAATATACCATTTTGTCCAGATTTTCACCAGGATCACGAATATCTAATAAAAAATCACAAATAACCAATGCATAGGGAGATTCGAATGAAAAAGGTTAGGGCTCAAAAACTTTAAACACACGATACAACCAACCTACACGTCCAAATGCAAAACAAAATATACCAGAATGATCCATGGATGCCACACAACATTATGCGTATTTAAAAAGAGAGTTTTATGATCATCAAAAATATCACTAACCTGAGATTGTGCACCACGTATCCTTATTATTAGCTCCAGATGATGGTTGCTTTGTGTTCTATAGATCCCAAGGAGGAAGGTTGTGAAGAAATTATGTGAGAAGCTCTTCTTGCTTGAGAGATACGAATGATCCAAATTTTAGGGTCCAAGCTTTGGTTCTCCTCCAAAATCACGTGTCCTCTCTCTAACCCTAGCATGAGTAAGTTTAAATAGGCTATGTTAAACCACTGATGATCACTTGGGCCTTGGTAATTCTTTGTTTAATGAGTTTTGGATGATTTTAGAAAATTGAATAATGTGAAATACACCCTCCTCCATGCATGGATATCCAAATATTCTATGATGGATCACTCAATTTCCAATTGCTAATTACACCCGAATTGAATTTGGGCCTTAAGATGTCTTGATTCATGAATTTTGATGCCTCTTGCAATTTTGAATAAGTGAAGAATAAACCATGGATCCACTTGATTCAAAGGCCAAAAATAGTCCTTATGGATTGTACTTTGATGTTAGAATGTGCCTTGAAGCAATGGAATTAATTATAGGTCACTATGTCCCAAAATGCAAAAGTTGTGAAAATGGAACCCTAAAAACCACTTTGCCTTCTTTTGATCATAACTTGAGTTTCACAAATGATATGGAGACCCAATAGTACTTGTTGGAAAGGGGAGAAAAAGATCTTCAACTTTTATGTTTGAGAAAAATTCATTTGAAGCTTTCTTGATGGTGAAAAGTCAAGTTGAATGTAGTGTAAGAACTTGCCCAAAAAGAAAACTTTCAAATTATAGGTCATTTCCATATTTAGTAACTTTTGTACCAACCCTTGATTCTTGATAAATGGTATGGAACTTGACTTTTGAAGACCATATGAGGATGTGAGACCTTGAAAACCTTGAAGAGAACCTCAAGCTTTCACGGTTGACTCCCCTCTCACTGTTGACTTTTCTCCTAATTCTCCTGATTCCCAATCCATTGCCAATTGAACTTCTCATGAACCAAACTGATGGACAACCTTCTATTCCTAGATGCTTAGGGACCCAAGGAATGCCATAGAATCAAGTCTTGCCCAAAAAATCAGAAATAAACTGACTTTATAGCAAACCCTAATCTTGGTGCCCTCAGTCTAGGAGGAAATAACACAGTCTCCAAATCCAAATTCCTCTGAATATGATGTGTATCCTCTCCAACAAAGACAAGATATGCCATTTGGTGATGATAAAAACCCAAGGATCTTTCCCATTGGAGCAATAAACCCAAGAATCTCAAAACCCTAATTTCTGTACTGGTTAGGAGAGAGTGATCCACTTGAGCTCTCTTGCTTGACCCTTTGAAGAACATATTCTCCTCTTGAACTTGCCTCAGGCACCTTGACCCCATGCTAAGAACCAATGATATGCACACATGATAATTCAAAGAATGAAGTGAAACATAAGCCAGTTAGTACTAAAGTAAGAGAGCAAATTTTGGGGTGCTACAGCTGCCCCTATTCAATTAACTTGATCCTGAAGGTATGATAGCGACGACTCTCAGACATTCCAGGATGCACGGGGATTGAATACCGAAAAAGCCCCAGAAATTTGCTAACGGTGAGAATAATGAAATGGAGCGTGTTGGAAAATAAGGAGTACGACCTCAACCATACCCACAAAAATAAGACGAATACGACCTCAATCGAACCCGCAAAGGAAGACTGACCTCAATCACTCTGCCCACAAAGAAAATACGAATACGACCTCAATCGCATCCACTAAAACGAATACAACCTCAATTGTACCCTCAAAGGGAGACTGACCTCAATCACTCCACCCACAAAGAAAATACGAATACGACCTCAATCGTACCCACAAAGGAAGACTGACCTCAATCACTCTGCCCACAAAGAAAATACGAATACGACCTCAATCGCACCCACAAAACGAATACAACCTCAATTGTACCCTCAAAGGAAGACTGACCTCAATCACTCTACCCACAAACAAAAGGACGAATACAACCTCAATTGTACCCATAAAACGAATACAACCTCAATTGTACCCACAAAGGAAGACTGACCTCAATCACTCTACCCACAAACGAAAGGACGAATACAACCTCAATTGTACCCATAAAACGAATACAACCTCAATTATACCCACAAAGGAAGACTGACCTCAATCACTCTACCCACAAACAAAAGGACGAATACAACCTCAATTGTACCCATAAAACGAATACAACCTCAATTGTACCCACAAAGGAAGACTGACCTCAATCACTCTGCCCACAAAGAAAACACGAATACGACCTCAATCACACCCACAAAACGAATATAACCTTAATTGTACCCTCAAAGGAAGACTGACCTCAATCACTCTGCCCACAAAGAAAACACGAATACGACCTCAATCGCACCCACAAAACGAATACAACCTCAATTGTACCCTCAAAGGAAGACTGACCTCAATCACTCTACCCATAAACAAAAGGACGAATACAACCTCAATTGTACCCATAAAACGAATACAACCTCAATTGTACCCACAAAGGAAGACTGACCTCAATCACTCTACCCACAAAGGAAATACGAATACGACCTCAATCGCACCCACAAAACGAATACAACCTCAATTGTACCCTTAAAGGAAGACTGGCCTCAATCACTCTGCCCACAAAGAAAACACGTATACGACCTCAATCGCACCCACAAAACGAATACAACCTCAATTGTACCCTCAAAGGAAGACTGACCTCAATCACTCTACCCACAAAGAAAACAGGAACACGACCTCAATCGCACCCATAAAAACGAATACAACCTCAATTGCACCCGCAAAGGATAACCAATCATAAAGTGAACTTCGCCGGGGATAACGTGAAACAAAACTTCTGGTTTAGACCATCCTACTGAGAAAGGGAAACTGGCAAACAAAAATACGTCAAGCGAGAACTGACTACCAGGCGAGAACTGGATTTCACAACAGAGAAAGGCCAAACAAAGGCAAACTTCTAACGGACTCACGATCCACAGATAAGATGACTCCGCTGGGGAAAGGAGAAGTCTAAATAAAAGATTCTGCCAGGGAGCACAAGTATGAGGAACGCATCCCTCCAAAATCTCCTGAGTTATGCCATCTCTGCTGGGAAAGAGAACTGGCAAGGAAAGCGTCAAACCTGGCTTATGCTTCGAATGCAAATGTTTGAATTTTGCCGTAATGCTCCACACGAAGTGGAAATGCTACGCGTTTGAGGATGTAATGCAAATGCTTATGATATGCAAAAGGGGTCCCTCCAGCAAAATAAATACATGGAGAGAAAAAACCAATTCAGCTGGGGATGACAAAAATAAATTGTCCTCTGAATCCAGGAACTCTGCTGAGAAGGGTCATACTGATCGACTCTTCGGATCAACAACTTCTGCTGGGGATGAAATCCCGAAAGAACTACCGGGGGCCACACCTGTCTTTCACTGAAGATAACATCCAAAACCTGAGATTTCTCCTCTGCTGGGGGAGTTGAGAATGAACGCCAATAACGGAACCGGAAGTCTGTTACTGCAGATTGCTAATATCCAATTGGGCTCAGAACCTGCTGGGGGATGCCAGCCCATAATACTATCCTGCTTGGGGAAAACAATCCATAATACCATCCTGCTTGGGGATACTGCTGAACTTAGCCTGCTGGTGGGGAGAAAGACTTTATCCTCACCTTGCTGGGGATTAGAATATGACATCGTCGGCGAAAGCCCGCTTTCTGACTGGATGGGGGAAGTGAACACCCTGATTCTGTGGGGAAATAACGTCTTGATCCAGAGAAAATACTTCCCAAGTCTCCTGTTGGGGAAGGTCTGCTCTGCTGAGGAAAGTGCAATCTCAATGCTGGGGAGAGCAAACTGCTGGGGAAATACAATGATGTTGCCCTGCAAGTCAAATAGCCACAATACGACTATCACCATTAATGCCTAAGTAATTTCTACTGCTTTTCGTTATGCTCTGCAAAGCTCGAAGTTTTATATGCAATGTTTATAAAAAATATCGGACGTTTTTTGCAAACAAAATAGTAAAAGTAAAACAAACAACGGAAAGCTCTTTGAGTGAAATGAATATTTTATTAAGAAAAGTGGCTTGTAAATAGGCATTTACAATAGGAAGCAATTCCTAAAAAGAGGTAATTACGCAAAAGCAAAAAGAAAATACACATGTCGGCAATGTGGGAACAGATATCCACCATGATTTGACTCAGCTATGACCCATATGTCTTGCTTATCCACAAGTGTCTTGACCTTTGAAGAGACTAACTGTACTGATTCCTTTCTTTTAGAATTTCCAGGTATTGAAAGTGCTCACAGATCGAACGCAGACCATAGCCTTTCGCTTATAGATCCCTAACTTTTGCCTGGATCGCCCTTTTCGGGTTTTCAATCCATCGGGATACCCATTTTTGCCAAAGTCTCCTTTTCAGGTTTTCAACTTTGCGGGTTTACACGTTTCTTTTTACATTTTATCCCTAACTTTTGCTCGAACCTTTTCCTTTTTATGGTTCGCTGGGATGCCCCTTTTTTGCCTGGACTTTCTTTTTATGTCCAACGGGTCTCTTTTATGCGAAGTATTTTTTGACTACGTCTGCGTTCACAGAGGATGTAAAATCTTCGCCATCCATAGTTGAAAGTAGTAAGGCTCCACCAGAGAAAACCTTTCTGACTACATACAGCCCCTCGTAGTTTGGAGTCCATTTTCCCCTGTGATCTGTCTGAGGAGGAAGGATCCTTTTCAAAACCAGTTCACCTGTCTGAAAACTCCGAGGACGCACTTTCTGGTCAAAGGCGTGCTTCATCCTGCTCTGATACAACCGGCCATGTGCGATGGCTGCCAATCTCTTTTCTTCAATAAGGTTTAACTGATCCAATCTGGAACGCACCCACTCAGCTTCATCAAGCTTCACATCTGCCAGAACTCTCAAAGACGGAATCTCGACCTCTAAGGGTAAAATTGCTTCCATACCATACACTAATGAGAAAGGGGTACCCCAGTTGACGTACGCACCGAAGTACGGTAACCATGTAGGGCATAAGGTAGCATCTTATGTCAGTCTTTATATGTTACCACCATTTTCTGCACAATCTTCTTGATATTCTTATTCGCCGCTTCAACAGCACCATTCATCTTCGGACGATATGGAGAAGAATTGTGATGCTCGATCTTAAAACTCTGACATAGTTCCTTCATCATCTTGTTGTTCAAATTCGAGCCATTATCAGTAATGATTCTCTCTGGGACCCCATAACGACAGATGATGTCCTTCTTTATAAACCGGGCTACCACTTGCTTGGTGACGTTGGCGTACGAGGCTGCCTCCACCCACTTTGTGAAATAGTCAATGGCAACCAAAATGAAACGATGGCCATTGGAAGCAGTGGGCTCAATCTTTCCAATCATATCTATGCCCCACATTGCAAAAGGCCAAGGAGATGACAACACATTTAGAGGCGTAGGCGGTACATGCATCTTATCTACATAAATCTGGCATTTATGACACTTTCGGGCGTACTTGAAACAATCAGACTCCATAGTCATCCAGTAATATCCTGCCCTCAACAGCTTTCTATCCATGGAGTGTCCACTGGAATGAGTACCAAAAGAGCCCTCGTGAACTTCCTCCATCAACAAACCTGCCTCGTGTTCATCAACACAACGTAGCAAGACCATATCGAAGTTCCTCTTATATAACACATCATCCTTGTTCAGAAAGAAGTTTCCTGCCAACCTCCTCAGAGTCTTCTTATCCTTGGTGGAGGCACCCTCCGGATACTCCCGTCTCTTCAAGAAAACCTTAATATCATAATACCACGGTTTGCCATCAAACACCTCTTCAATTGCAAACACAAAAGCTGGTCTGTCCAGACGCATGATTCTAATCGAAGGTGTTTCATTCCAACGGTTCACCTTATACATGGATGCCAGTGTCGCTAACGCATCAGCCATCTGATTCTCAGCTCGTAGCATATGATGAAAATCTATCCTGTCAAAGAAAGGTAACAACCTTCTGGCATAGTTATTATAAGGCACCAAATTCGCCTGACGAGTCTCCCATTCTCCTGTAATCTGATTAACTACCAACGCGGAATCACAATAGACGTCGAGGTTCTTAATTCTCAAATCAATTGCTTCTTCTAATCCCATGATGCATGCTTCATACTCCGCCTCGTTGTTGGTATACACGAATGCTAACCGGGTAGTGAAAGGTATATGAAAACCCTTTGGGGTTGTAATGATTGCCCCAATTCCATTACTATATGAGTTGACAGCCCCATCAAAAATCATCTTCCATTGAGACCCAATCTCTGGTCCTTCGTCAGGCAACAGCTCTTCACAATCTTTCATTTTCAGAAACATAACATGCTCGTCTGGAAACTCAAACTTCATCGGCTGATAGTCCTCGACCGGCTATTCAGCAAGATATTCTGACAGAACACTTCCCTTAATGGCCATCTGGGAAACATACTGAATATCGTACTCCGTCAAAACCATCTGCCAACGGGTTATCCTTCCAGAAAGTGCTTGCTTCTCAAACACGTACTTAATCGGATCTATCTTCGAAATCAACAAGGTTGTGTGGTTTAACATATACTGCCTCAGGCGCTTGGCTGCCTAAGCGAGTGCACAACATGTCTTCTCCAACATAGAGTATCTTGATTCGTAATCAGTGAACTTCTTACTCAGGTAGTAAATGGCGTTCTCTTTCCTACCCATCTCGTCGTGTTGACCGAGCACACAACCCATCGAATTCTCAAGAACCGTAAGGTACATAATCAGCGGTCTCCCAGACACCGGTGGCATAAGGACTGGAGGTTCCTGCAAATACGTCTTTATCCTTTCAAACGCCTCTCGACAATTTTCATTCCACCTGACCTCTTGATCCTTTCTTAACAAGTTGAAAATTGGTTCACACGTGGCTGTCAGATGAGAGATAAACCTAGCAATGTAATTAACCTCCCCAAGAAACCACGAACCTCTTTCTCTGTCCTTGGCTCAGGCATCTCCTGTATGGCTCTTATTTTTGCAGGATCAACCTCGATACCTCTTTCACTAACAATGAATCCCAGCAATTTACCAGACCTCACACCGAAAGTGCACTTGTTCGGATTCAATCTCAATCTGAACTTCCTCAACCTTTCAAACAGCTTCTGGAGGTTTACCAAGTGTTCTTCCTCTGTTTGTGACTTCGCAATCATGTCATCAACATAGACTTCAATCTCCTTGTGAATCATATCATGAAAGAAAGTCACCATTGCCCACTGATAGGTTGCCCCAGCATTCTTCAATCCAAAGGGCATTACCTTGTAGCAAAATGTTCCCCACGGTGTTATGAACGTTGTTTTCTCCATGTCCTCTGGGGCCATTTTGATTTGGTTATACCCGGAGAAGCCATCCATGAAGGAAAACACAGAATATTGAGCAGTATTGTCTACTAACACGTCAATGTGGGGGAGCGGGAAATCATCCTTCGGGCTCGGCCTATTCAAATCTCGGTAATCAACACACATCCTGACCTTCCCATCCTTCTTAGGTACAGGTACGATATTAGCAACCCACGGAGGATAATTTGTCACAACAAGAAATCCGGCGTTTAACTATTTCTGAACCTTTTCCTTGATCTTGACAGCCATATCTGGTTTTGTCCTTCTCAGTTTCTGCTTGACTGGAGTACAACCCTCTTTAAGCGGCAATCGGTGTGAAACAATGTCAGTGTCAAGCCCAGGCATGTCTTGGTAAGACCAGGCGAAGATATCCACATACTCTCAAAGCAACTCAACCAATCTTCCCTTAACAGTGTCTTCCAAAGCAGCCCCAATCCTTACTTCTCGTTTAACATCCTCGGTTCCCAGATTGATAGTCTTAACTTCCTCCTGATAAGGTAGAATAACCCTTTCCTCTTGTTTCAGTAACCTGGCTAATTCTTCTGGTAAGTCACAGTCTTCATCAATCTCTTTTTCGGATTGATAGATAGGATTATCGAAGTCATATCGAGCCATAGCTAAGTCATGATGGGTGGAATCAGAACAAAGAAACCTGTATGATGGATGTTTTATGTTTATTATGAGTGCAACAAACAAGAAAACACATTGCCATTTTGATGTGGGTTAATGCAAAAAAGTAAAAATAGAAAAACAGGGATCAAAATATTTGAATGAAAAAACGTCCTTTATTGATGATAAAAATAGCAAATAAAACATCCAAACCCTACAAATAAGTATCACTACGTCTTGGGCAGAACGTAGGATTCAACATAACAGAAAACAAAAGTAAATTACTCCGGGCGCGTCACTTGGATGACTTTCTCGGAAGACCAGTTGCCTAAACTCTGACCAGGGGTGCAGGGACGGATCCACTCATCCATGTCATAGTCACTATCTCCTTCATCTTCAATAGCATTGACTCTGTCGAAGAAAACACCGGCATGGTGAAACGGACCGGACCATAGAACTTGGGAGGCTCTTCAGGACGCCTAGGTGGCTTCTAACCCAGCCCATGAGTATCTTGCTTCCTTTGAACATCAATGACACTGCCCCACTTCTGAGAACCACCAGCTTCAACTATAGCGCGCGCCTCTTTGAAAGAGGACATTGGAACCTCTGGTTGTCTGACAACTTTAGGTTGGACAACCACCTCAGGCTGACTGACTACCTTTGGGGGTTCCTCGGGAATTTTCACAGCTTCAAAGGCTTGGCACAAAGTTTCTTGTATTTCACCATCTACCTCTACATACTTAAAGGTCGACAGGTGACTCACCATGATATCTTCTTCACCACAAACAGTCACAACGTGGCCATCCACCATATATTTCAACTTCTGGTGCTGCATAGATGTTACTGCCCCAGCACCATGGATCCAAGGGCGACCCAACAAACAACTATAGGCAGGCTGAATATCCATTATGTAAAAGGTGGTGTTAAAAATCTCAGGACCCACCTTGATCGGTAGAACTAACTCTCCAAAAACTGACCTCTTGGAGCCATCAAAAGCACGTACCACCAAGTCACTTGGTGTACAGATTAACCCACGAGTATCCAACTTCATCAAAGCCTTCTTCGGCAGCACATTCAAAGACGACCCAGTGTCAACTAACACATGCGACATTAAGGAACCCCGACATTCCACTGAAATATGCAGAGCGTTGTTGTGATTCCTCCCAGCCGGAGTCAGATCTAAATCGGTGAAACCCAAACCATTACCAGCATTCACATGAGCTACAACCCCTTCTAACTGGTTGACAGATATTTCCTGCGGTACATAAGCCATGTTCAGAACCTTCAGCAATGCATTTCAGTGTGCCTCAGAGCACAACAGTAAGGATAGAATGGAAATCTTCGATGGAGTTTGGTGAAGTTGATCAACAATCTTGTAATCACTTTTCCTGATCAGCCTCATAAACTCTTCTACGTCTTCTGAGAAGGTATCCCCAACCTGCTTTGTCATAGAATTATTTGTTTCCTGCCTCTGTATAGACTCATCCATCATCTGTTTACCTTTGTCTTGTCTTGAAATGCCAGCTTGATCCTCAGACGGAATAAAGACTCTACCACTCCTAGTGATAGCCCCTGCTTCAACACGATTTTAAACCCCTGTATTCACAGCTGATGTCTCTTCCAATTCCTGCTTCTTACCATTAACAAACACCTCGGCCCCATAGTTCCATGGGATGAACTTGGTACTCTCATACGGGACTGGTCCAGGAACAGTGATAGTGACCGGCGCTGGTCTCGTCGGCGCTGATATAGTTATTGTCTTGAATGGAATTGTTATCGTGGCAACATCAATCTCTTTATCAGTAACATTACTCTACTTACAACCTCTGTCAAACTGTAATATCCCTTCGCTGATCATTTTCTTAATACCTGCTTTCAATAAAACACAACCGCCTGGTTGCGACACACATCCTACACAACCCTCATCACAGCCTGGAAATACCCCTCCCTTCAACAGTCTTTCCTTCACCACACCCAAGGGAGTTTGGACTTCGTTCACATCTGAAATCAAACTCAAGTCTTCACAGTCCTTAATAATAGCATTGACCCTCGGCTCACCGTGATTCTACATCGGGTTCTGGTTCACATTTGGAACATCATTGGAGAAATTGATGGCTTTGGAATCCACCAAATCTTGAACCTGATGCTTAAAAGCTTTACAGTTCTCAATATGATGTCCGGGTGCCCCAGAATGAAACTCACAGTGGGCATTGGTGTCATAACCGGGAGGTGGATTACCAGTGGGTGGAGCCAAGGTTCTCTTCTGAATTAACTGGAGCTTTAGCAAGTGCTGAAATAATTGAGAATAGGGAAGAGGTGGAGTGTCAAAATGCCTATCACGCCTAGTCAGAGGTTGCGATCGGCGAGGAGCCTGATTTTGTTGTTGAGACACTGCTGGCTGCCGAGGTGCTGCTGGGATGGTTACAGAAGCCACCTGCTGATTGAAGTTCTGACGAGGTCCTTCTCTACCATGGTATGATGACACAGAGTTTGTATCCCCCTCCCTCTTCTTGTAACCACTGGCATAAGGCTTCTTACTTCCTCCAGATGAGGACCCATCACTGCCTGATATTTTTCCCGCCTTAATTCCGCTTTCCACCATCTCTCATACTAAGATCAAGTTAGCAAACTTTCCAGTCATACACGGTACCCGCTTTTCATAGTAATGACCCTGCAAGGTGGCCATAAACATAGTTATCATTTCACGTTCCAACATGGGAAGCTGAACCCTTGCTGCCAATTCACGCCACCTCTGGGCGTACTCCTTGAAACTCTCATTGTTCTTCTGTGACAAATTCTGTAGCTGTGTTTTATTCGGAGCCATGTCAGTGTTATACTGATAGTGTTTGATAAATTCCCCTGCCAGATCTCTCTAACCACACACATATTTCCTCTATAGTTGCATGTACCACTCCAGGGATGTCCCAGATAGGCTATCCTGGAAGCAATGCATCATCAACTTTTCATTCTTCGCATGCGCAGCCATTTTACTCGCGTATGCCCTCACGTGAGTCCTTGGGCAAGTCATACCATTATACTTCTCGAAAGTGGGAGTCTGAAACTTGTGCGGAATAACAACGCCTAGAACCAACCCCAAATCCTCTAGATCCATACCCAAAGCATTCTGATTCACAACACCCCTTAGCTGTTCCTCAATCAACCGGAACCTCTTATCATTGTCAATCTGGGGACCAGCATCCCCACCTGGCACAGAAAATGCATCTTCCTAAAGATCATCATACTGACGGCCATGAATTGCGCCAACACCATTACCTCCTCCCACTACAGTGGGAACCACAACATCTCCTCCGCCCGGAGGAATCACAACACCAGCAACAGGAATACCTCCGCCCGGAGGGCCATTCTAAACATTATTACCAGTAACACCAGTATGAAGTCCTCCATGAAGGACACCTTCTTCATCAATTCTCGCAATCAGTGGCTGAACGAGAGACCTTAACTGCTCTTGGCCTTGAGCGACACCTTGCATTAATTCCATGAATTGGTTCATGCGAGTCCGCATCTCAGTCATCTCATTTTGTAGCTGATCCATGAGTCACTTCTGATTTTGTCTGGTAGAATATCGATGAATGTGCTGATCTGCAATCCTGAGATTAGAACAAGATAAGAATACCGGAGATAAACACCTGTTATGCAGAATGATTATGCAAAATGATTATGAATATGCAAATGCAAATGAACATGTTTGAATATTCGCAGGGCGATCCACCCCTTGATTCCAGTTTAACAACAATATAGAACGGAACTTCTGCTCATATATTAAGAAAACCAGAGGAAAACCAAATGTCAACAAACACAAATCCGAGATAACAAGTCTGAACACAATAATCATAGATCCCAACCAACAAGCCTGGCGGTGGTCCAAATAATGAAAGAAAATAGAAAACTACGGCATGTCATCAAAGTCCACAAGTGTCAATCCCCCCATCCATTATGCTTTCTGCTTCAGTCTTGAATTTCCTTGAACAACTTTTTGGTGTCGAGATGCTTCGGTCTCTGAATTAGCTCTTGAATGAGAACATCCCTCCTATGCATGATCTCTTCCAAGTATCGGCAATGTAACTCCCAAGCGTCTTCTCCAGAAACACCATCCATACTAGGTCCCTCATTTCTAAATCTCTTCAGTTCAGCTTGGATCTTCAGCTCCTCTATGGAGGCTATGTGTCGCTCCCGAAAAGATTCGCATCCAACGGTACAAACGCGAGAGTGGCGCGGAAAAACAGAGTCGCCAGCAATGTGTATTTATCCCAAGAGAGGGAAAGGAAACACTGCGTAAACCTGAGGGGAAAGGAAAGAGCATGGTCTTGAGACCAAGAGATCTGGGTTCAGGAGTCGGTTACGCGCGAGAAAGGTATTAGCACCCCCACGCGTCCATCGTACCCGATGGGATCCACGCTTGCTTGTCTCGATCAAAGGGTGTCGTCAACTGGAACTTCACTGCGGCTGGAAAGGAAAAGGAACTGCTGGCTAGAGAACCGGAAAAGAAAGAGAGAGAGAAAGAGAAACAAATGTAGGGAAAATGAAAGAAGTGCTCGCATGGGCCCTACCCCACTGCCTACGTATCTCATCGGGAGCATGAGAATCAGAGTGAAGTAGTTCCCCTCACTAGAGGTGGATTGTGTTTTAGGGAACGGCTTACGTTCTAGCTCAGGTGTTGCAGCTCGCTGAATCGAGACTTAGGCGTTACCGTCTTGCAAGAGAACGAGTAGGAGCGCGTTCGTACGCTGAGAGCGAGTGAGATGAGAAAAGAATTCCCGAAGGAAAGACGTTAGTGTTTGTTTTGTGTTTTTTAGACATAAGTGTTTTTTAAGTTAGTTCATAACTTGCATTGAACCAAAGTCTTAAATACAGGAACGAATACTTTCGCGCATCGTCCCCAACAGGACGTACACTAGGTATCCTAGAAGAATGAGAGGAAGCCCCTCGTTCCCCACTTCCCACATATAAGGCTCAAACGCAATACTCGTTAACCTTTATTAAGTGTTTTTTACTTTTCTTTTGAGATGAGAAGAGAAACAACTCAAAGGAAACTCTAAAGGGGACCTAAGAGTCCTAATGTTATCATGCATGGATGTCCTATGGTTAGTGAGGTTTAGGAGAAAAGACTACCTAACCTAATGCTAATCCTACTCCAAGCTTACTCAAAAATTAAGTTGGACTAGGTAGCTCTAAGGGGAAAAGAATCCAAGACTTAATCAAGTCTTGAGATCCATGGGATGAGAAAGAGTGAAAGAGAAGAAAAGAGAAAGGAAGAATGAGAAAAAGAGATGGGGCAGCAAGCACACCATAATCATCATATCCAAATCATAACATAAAACATGCTTCAAAGATCATACAAGCACATATCAAGTATACAAGTGAAGGCACACAAGAAAGGATGCAAGTAAACTTGCACAAGATTCACAATTTCACACACTAAGGGTTCATACAAAGATGACATGAACAAAATAAGATGAAAGTGAAACCAAGTCAGAATTCAATTCATATCATGATCATCTAATCCAAGCATGCAAGAATGTTTCACATTATGATGCATTATGAGCCAAAGAAACCACAAAACCAATGATGATGATATGCATCATACAAATCAAACCATGATGATCAAGTAAGATGAAAACCAAGTAATGAACTCAAGGGGAAGTAGCATATGTATCAACATCATACCAAAATCAAACTCAAGTCATGCAAGATGAATCCTTAAACAACACATTCAAAACATGCATCAAAGTTAATCCAAGCATCCACAAAAGTCAAGTCAAAATAACATCAACTTAGAAAATCAAGAACAAATTGGAAAACGATCAAATGAGGATGATTCCAAAGCCACAAGTAAGCTCAAACAGAACATGATCATACCATAAAAACATATCAAACATCACTCCATCACAAGTAAGCAAATGCATTCAAACTATATCATGTATCAAAGTAAACCTCAATCAAACTTGCATCACACACAAAATTCAACCAAAAATAGCAAAGTGGATCAATAAAATCCCAAAAAATATTCAAACAGAAGTTAACTCAGTCAAGTAACATGTGCAAAAAGATCAAACCAAAATTCACAAACTAAGTATCTCAAATAATTGGGCAAAGATCACATAAGAACAATGATTCAACATGCAAAAGAAAGGGACCAAAATGAAATATGGAAAAGTTTCAAAAATGAAACAAAAATGTTTTTATGCAATTTAATATGTCACCTAATAAATACAAAAATAATGGATTAAAAATGTATTATAGATGAGGAGAAATAAAATTTGCAAGTTGGTGTGTGCAAGTGAAACAAATAAGAAAAGAAAATTAATGCAATTAATTAAATCAGATGCCAAAATAAAAATAAAATGAGAAAATAAAATATGGAAATATTTGAGAAAATTAAAAATGAGTTTCATGATTTTTTGTATGATTTTTAAATGCATAAAAGTAATTTTAGAAATTAAAAATGCAAAACAAATAATAAAAATAAGAAAAGAAAATGAAAGAAGCAGGGGGTTGCAAACAGTAATGCATTCACATTGGAAATAAAACATACCCAGAAGAGGGGGGTACGAAAATTAAGGCCCAAGGGAAAGGAGCCCACTAGCGCACGGTCAATGGAGAGTATGGACCAGTCAACCTTCAGAATTAATCTCAGCCCATCATGTAATCCAACGCGTATAAACAAGGCAAACCACATCCACACGATCCAGTTTAATGAAAATATGCGGTCATGATCAAAAGGGCGCACCACGCTCAACCTACTCACGCGACCACACGAACAGCCAGTACACACCATACACACTCCACATGCAAGGCACATGACTTCATTAATTTGTTGGCATCATCACCACCACACGATCCATCAGACGGACAATATTACATCACCAAGTCAAACATTAATTAAAAAACAAGGCCATGATGTGAGGACGCATGGTAACAAATATAAGATGGCACACACGCAATCAATAAAATAAAACATAAAAAAAGAGACATGTGGCGCAAGGATGGACGCACGATCAAGGAATGGACGGTTATGATTCCTTCTTCTCCACTTGTCTTCCTCGCCGGACTGGTTCTCCGGCAGCCGCCGGAGCTAGGGCTCCGGCCACCCTCTCCGGTGAGCTGTGGAGTGTTTTTTTTCCAGAAATTGCAAGTAGGTACTCCATTTTGACCAGAAAAACGCAAGGATCTCAAATATGCAGTCCATTTTAACAAACAATCAACCAATAAGGAGAATCGAACAAAAACATAAATAGATCTAAAACTTTAAATCAACATATCTCACAAACCACACGTCCAAACTTCAAATAAAATATATCAGCATGCTCAGGGAAGTTCACAGATCATTATGCATATCAAAAATTTAAGTTCTGTGAGTATGAAAAAATCACCAACCTGAACCTTGTAGAACTTGAAAACCTCCAAGAAATCCCTCCAAAAACTGCAGATCCACTCCTTAGAACCTCTAGATGCAAAATAAATGCAACTAGAGCTTGAAATCGTGCTAGATCTTGAGATTTAAGTTTGAACCCTGTTGAATGGCACTTGATGAAATCTTCAGTATGAGCTCAAAACAACGGTGGATTCTTGCTCTATTCTCTTCACTGATCAAGAATGTGAAGAGAAAACTCAGAGAAGCTCCAAGAAGAATGAGATTCAATGAGAAGAAGTGTGAGAGCAAAAAACCACAAGTGTGCAAATGAGAGCTTCTACCCTAGCTGTGAGGGCATGAGTAAGCATATATACCCTTCATTAGTTCACTGATTAGGATTAGAAAGTGATTAGAACTCTTGTTAATGAGATTTGGGTGAAATTGCAAAAATGCATTTTACACCACCACCACTAATTTACACGTGGGAAACCCTTGTACCCAGCATAATTCAACTCCAATTTACTCATGTATCACTTCTGAATTGATTTTGGGCCTTGTACTTTCTTGGTTTGCAAGTTTTGAATTAATTTGGCATTTTTGTACTTTGTGAGAATAATGAGAAATATGGCATGGCATGAATTGATTCAAAAGCCACAAATTATCTTCTTGACTTGTATTTTGATGTTGTAATATGGCATGAAGCAATTGGGAACATTACAAGTCCATTTGTGCAAAAATGCAAAAGGTGGAAAATTTGACTTATAAGGAATCCATGAAAAGCACCTTGCATTGTTTTGGCCATAACTAGAGTTCCACAGATGATATCGAAATGCTTTAGTACTTTTTGGAAATGGGAGAGAAAGATCTTCAACTTTCATGTTGGAGGAAAATTCATTTGGAGCTTCTTTGATGATGAAGAGTCAAGTTGAATGTGGTGGAAAAATTGCCAAAAATGGAAAGTTTGTATTATAGGTCATTTTCCAAATTTAGTAACTTTTGCACAAACTCTTGATTCTTGAAGAATGGCATGAATCTTGACAATTGAGGACCATATGAAGATGTGAGACATTGAAAACCATGAAAAGACCATAAAAAATTCCACATTTGACTTTCTCCTTCACAGTTGACTTTTGCTTATTTCACCTGCAACTGATCCACTGAACAGTCTCCACCATGAACCATCAACCAAATCCCCATCCATGAACACTTGTGAGCATATGGAAACCACAAAACATGCTTGAGCTCCCAAAGTCTTCAGGAAACTCTCTTAAAGCCAAAAACCCTGATTAGTCTCTCTGGTTAGGAGGGAGAGATCCACTTGCAACCTTTTGCCATGCTTAATCTTAAGAAGACATGATGAACCCCATGAGCCACCTTGAAGCTTGAGACTTGAGAATATGAACCAAGTGCCTTGATCCCATGCCTTATGCTGAATGCCATGCTATGCAATCTATGACCTACTATGGAATGCAAATGAGTAAAGCATAAACTAATTTGTTGAGAAACAAGAAGGTAAATTTTGAGGTATTACAGCTGCCCTTATTCAATCAACTGTGAATCTGAATAGATGAAAGCGACGGCTATCAGGAATTCAAGATACATAGGGATTGAATACTAAAATAACCGAGAAAATTTTCTCTGTGGATAAAGAAGATGTTGTAAAAGTAAGGAAGAAAAATTGGTGAAGAAGACCTTAGAACCATTGGATCCCATAGGAAACCTGTCGGGAATGGGTGAGATACCTGTCGGGAATGGGTGAGATACCTGTTGGGAACTGGTGAAATACCTGTCGGGAACTGGTGAGCTTGGACCTGTTTTGTCTATCGGGAATGGTCATGTGTACCTGTCTGGAACTGGCAAGCTTCAAACCAAAGGGAGTTGTCAGGGACGGCTGCAGTTTATAACCCAGGCTTACCTATCAAGAATGGGTAACGGGGCCTGTCGGGAACTGGCATAGTTAAAACTCAAAGGGAGCGGTCGGGAACGGCTGCAGTTTATAACCAAAGTTTACCTATCGGGAATGGGTAACGGGGCCTGTCGGGAACTGGCATGGTTAAAACTCAAAGGGAGAGGTCGGGAACGGCTGCAGTTTATAACCAAAGTTTACCTATCGGGAATGGGTAACGGGGGCCTGTCGGGAACTGGCATGGTTAAAACTCAAAGGAGCGGTCGGGAACGGCTGCAGGAATCCTATCGGGGATGGTTCCAAGAAACTTGCAAGTTGAGAAATATGACTCTGTGGGGAGAAAAAAGATGAAATCCTTTGTATCGTTTCGCAATGTCTGTCGGGGAATGAACTAGGCATTCTTTCCGGCTTTGTCAATGATGTAAGGAGCAAAGTTCTGAACTCTCGCACGAGTTATCAAAACTGGCCTATGCTTCACATGCATATGTTTGAATTTTGCCGTAATGCTCCATACGAAATGGAATGCTACGCATTTTAAAGGAAAGACAACTCCGCTGGGGAGAACTAGCTGGATTGACTTCGCGGTCGCAAACCGTACTGGAGAAGACAAATTGACCTGACCTCCTGATCTGGGCACCGACCTGACAAACCTGTTAAGGCTACTGTAGGAAGAGATAACCTTGTTGGGGAGGCATCATCTAAACCAGTCTGCTTGGGGAATAACCATAACCATAGAACTCCGCTGAAGATTAATGAGCTTACAACAAACTCTACTGGGGAGATGTCCCTTGAGAGGATTTTACCAAAGACCACGCCTCTTCAAACTCTACTGGGGAAATAAGGTTTACAACAAACTCTGCTTGGGAGAGTCACTTCAAAGTGTCTCATGTCAAGGAATGTTTCTTGAGAGAATTTTACAGAAGATTCGACATCTTCCAACTCTTAAACTGATACCGAGACTTGAGCTAGGATGCAGTAGTTGGGAGGCCACCCTGTTGGGGAAAATAGATATGGAATGCTCCTGCCTGGGAATTTCGTGATGCTCTATGTTTGAGATGGTCAACCATTTGATTTTGCCCCAAGATACAAGTCTGATCTGGAGAAAACGTCCCAAGAGGATTTTACAGAAGATTCGACATCTCCAAACTCCTGGACACTCACTGAGTCTTGAACATCAGCTACGAGGTGCATGAAGCAACTCTACTGGGGAGTTTACAACCGTTATCAACACAGAAAAGCTTGTGGCTGTTGGAAGTACTGAATAGGATACAATATTACCCTTTTGACAACGCTGTTGGGGATCATGAAGCTCCGTAAGTACGCTGGGGATGACCACCTCCAGGAATAGCCTTCCTGCTGAGAAGTTGTCTCTGCTTGGGGAGGAACGATTATTCGCGCTTCGTAAAAGATTTTGGCTTGAAGACGTCTTACATCTTTGCATAGCCATCCTGTGAGATCTCCACACCTGCAAACACAAGAATGCGCACATATGCCCCAGAATAATACGAGGTTCGATAGAACTCAACCAAGCACACGCGTCATTTAAAGCAATTCTAAATGTTTTCTCCTTTATGCACATTATTGTAGAACCCCGAAGATTTTCGCATGCAAATGTTTATCAAAAATTTGGACGTTTGTGTAAACAAAGCAAATATAAAAACACAACAAACAGATAGAATTATTCTGAATAGAGAAAATTTTATTGATTGAAGAGCCTAAAAACAGGAATTTACATCAAGAAGCAATTCCTGGAAAGAGGTAATTGCCAAAACAGAAAAGAAACTGTCCTAATGGCAATGTGAAAATGGAACTTCATCGAGTTTCAACCCTGTTATGGTTCATATATCTTCAAGATTCTCCAACTGCTTTGCCTTCAAAGGGGGACGATTGAACTGATTCCCGACCTTCGGATTGCTTACTGATTGAGACGAGGCAATACAGATTACTCAGATCGCAGTTTTCGCTAAATCTCTCTTTTGCCTGGATCGCCCTTTACGGGTTTTCAATCCACCGAGATACCCTTTTTTGCCTAAGTTGCCCTTGCGGGTTTTCAACTTACCGGGTGTACTTCTTTTTTTATTATTTTATCCCTAATTTTGCCCGAACCGTTTTCTTCTTTTTTTTTATTTGGTTCGCCGGGATGCCCTTTTTTGCCTAGACTCTCTTTTTACTGTCCAGCGGGTCTCTTTATGCGAAGTATTTTTTAACTGCGTCTGAGTTCACAGGGGACAAAAAATCCTCACCGTCCATTGTTGTAAGCATTAAGGCTCCGCCCGAGAAGACCTTCTTAACAACAAATGGACCTTCATAATTAGGCGTCCATTTTCCCCTATGATCTGTATTCGGAGGAAGAATCCTTTTCAATACCAAGTCACCTGTCTGGTAAGTCTGAGGGCGCACTTTCTGATCAAATGCTCGTTTCATTCTCCTCTGATACAGTTGTCCATGACAAACTGCAGCCAATCGTCTTTCTTCGATGAGACTCAACTCATTGAACCTCGCTCGAACCCATTCAGCCTCGTCAAGTTTAACATCCATCATGACCCTTAAAGAGGGGATTTCCACTTCAACCGGTAGCACTGCCTCCATACCATATACAAGCGAAAACGGGGTTGCCCCAGTAGATGTACGAACAGAAGTACGGTGCCCATGTAAAGCGAAAGGGAGCATTTCATGCCAATCCTTATATGTCACCACCATCTTCTGCACAATCTTCTTAATATTTTTGTTGGCTGCCTCGACGGCACCATTCATCTTCGGGCGGTAAGGAAAAGAATTGTGGTGTTCGATTTTGAAGCTCTGGCATAACTCTTTCATCATCTTGTTGTTGAGATTAGAACCATTGTCAGTAATGATCCTTTCAGGCACCCCATATCTGCAGATAATCTCTTTCTTAATGAATCGGGCTACCACCTGCCTGGTAACATTTGCGAAAGAGGCAGCTTCTACCCACTTGGTAAAGTAATCAATAGCCACCAGAATGAATCGGTGTCCGTTAGAAGCTGTAGGCTCGATCTTCCCTATCATATCAATGCCCCACATAGCAAAGGGCCACGGAGAACTCATCGCATTCAGGGGGTTTGGTGGCACATGCACCTTATTAGCATAGATTTGGCATTTGTGGCATTTTCGGGAGTACTTAAAGCAATCAGCCTCCATAGTTAACCAATAATACCCTGCTCGTAGTAATTTCTTCGCCATAGCATGCCCACCAGCATGGGTACCAAAAGATCTTTCATGTATTTCCTGCTTTAACAGGTCTGCTTCCTGCCTATCCACACATCTGAGCAATACCATGTCGAAGTTTCGCTTGTACAACACATCCCCATTCAAAAAGAAGCTTTCTGCCAACGTCCTCAGAGTCTTTTTGTCATTGTTTGATGCCCCAGCTGGATACTCTTGACTCTCCAAGAAACGCTTGATATCAAAATACTAGGGCTTATCATCAGTCGTAGTATCAGCGGCAAACACGTGAGAGGGTTTGTCTAATCTCATCACATCAATCTTCGGGATATGGTTCCACCAATTCACCTGAATCATGGAGGACAATGTAGCTAAAGCATCAGCCATCTGATTCTCATCACGAGGTATATAGTACAATTTCACTGTTGTAAAGAAGGTCAACAGTCTTCTCGCGTAGTCTCTGTAAGGAATCAGATTCTGCTGGTTGGTATGCCAATCTCCATTGATCTGATTGATCACTAGAGCGGAATCACCAAATATCTCAAGAGTCTTGATCCTCAAATCAATGGCTTCCTCAATACCCATGATGCATGCCTCATATTCCGCTTCGTTGTTGGTGACATTAAAAGTTAACCTGACAGTGAAAGGTATGTGTGATCCTTTCGAAGTAATCAAGACTGCCTCAACACCACTTCCATTCATGTTAACGGCCCCATCAAACATCAGTTTCCATTTGTCATTAGGATCCGGTCCTTCATCAACCGGAGGCTCTTCGCAATCTTTAGCCTTGAGAAACATAATGTCTTCATCAGGGAAATCAAACCTCATTGGCTGGTAATCATCAATAGGCGACTTGGCCAGATAATCAGACAACACACTCCCTTTGATAGCCTTCTGAGACGTGTACTGTATATCATATTCAGTCAAAACCATCTGCCACCGAGCAACCCTTCCATTAAGAGCTGGGTTTTCAAAGATGTACTTGATTGGATCCATTTTTGAAATCAGTAGGGTTGTATGAGTCAGCATGTATTGCCTCAATTGCTTAGCAGCCCATGCTAATGCGCAGCACGTCTTCTCAAGCATTGAGTACCTGGACTCGCAGTCAGTGAACTTTTTGCTCAGGTAGTATATAGCATGCTCTTTCCTACCTGTCTCGTCGTGTTGACCGAGAACGCAACCCATTGATCCATCACGCACAGTGAGATACATAATCAGTGGCCTCCCAGGAACTGGAGGCATGAGAATCAGAGGATTTTGCAAGTATTCTTTAATTTTTTCAAAGGCCCTTTGACAATCACTGTTCCACTGGATTGATTGATCTTTTCTCAATAACTTGAATATTGGCTCACAGGTTGTGGTAAGATGAGATATAAATCTTGCAATATAATTCAGTCTTCCCAAAAACCCATGAACCTGCTTTTCAGTTCTCGGCTCCGGGATTTCTTGAATGGCTTTTACCTTTGCTGGATCCACCTCGATTCCCTTTTCACTGACGATGAAGCCCAAAAGCTTACTAGATCTTACCCCGAAAGTACATTTATTCGGGTTCATCCTCATTCTGAAATGTCTCAACCGCTCAAACAACTTTTTCAGATTTATCAAATGCCCTTCTTCTGTTTGTGACTTGGCAATCATATCATCCACATAAACTTCAATTTCTTTGTGAATCATATCATGGAAGAGCGTTACCATGGCACGCTGATATGTAGCCCCAACATTCTTTAGACCGAACGGCATCATCTTATAACAGAATGTGCCCCAAGGAGTAATAAATGTAGTTTTCTCCATATCCTCGGGCGCCATCTTAATTTGGTTGTATCCTGAAAACCCATCCATGAAAGAAAACACAGGGAATTGAGTCGTGTTGTCCACCAACACATCAATATGTGGTAACGGAAAATCATCCTTTGGACTCGCCCTGTTCAAATCTCGATAATCCACACACATTCTGACTTTGCCATCCTTCTTCGGCACAGGCACAATATTAGCGACCCACGGCGGATAATTAGTAACAGCTAGAAACCCCACATCCAACTGCTTTTGCACCTCCTCTTTAATCTTGATGGCCATTTTAGGTTTGGTTCTCCGAAGCTTCTGTTTGACAGGAAAACAACCCTCTTTCAGCGGCAATCTATGCACCACGATGTCTGTATCCAACCCAGGCATATCTTGATAAGACCAGGCGAAGATGTCGACATACTCTTGCAATAATTCAATCAACTCTTTCTTTACATTCTCAGCCAGGCTTGCCCCTACTTTAACCTCTTTCCTTACCTCTTCAGTACCAAGATTGACAACTTCTACATCTTCCTAATGAGGCTGAATGGCTCTTTCTTCCTGTTTCAATAACCTAGCCAATTCCTCTGGCAGTTCACAGTCTTCCTCGTCCCCCTCTTCGGCTTGGTATATTGGATTATCGAAGTCATAATGAACCATAGCAGAGTCATCATCAATGAGATCCAGAGAATCACTTCTGCATGAATGATAATTCATGCCTTTAGAACTGCTCTTTGCAAGGAAAAAGGAAAAATGCAAGAAAACATTGAAGAAAACATTGCCATTTTTATTTAAATGATAAAAATAAAAAAGAAAGACAGGGAACACAATTTGAATACAAAACGTCCTTTCATTAATGATAAAAACTTGTATGAAAACAAACATGGGGCCCCTACAATGAAGTCACTATGCCTTGGGCAGAGCATAGGACTTTTGCATGCTTAATGAAAGAAAACAAAGAAAATTACTTATTAGGCAGAGTAACTTGGATGAGATCCTCCGAAAACCAATTGTTCAGCTTCACTCCTGGGGCACATGGACGCACCCAGTTGTTCAGGTCACAGTCGCTATCTTCACCGTCTTCAGTTGCTGCACAAGTATGACTTGGATATATGACCCCTCCACTTGAGAAGAAAACTGGCCCTTGGCGCTCTTGACCCTGTTGTGGAACCCGAGGAGGCTTATAACCAATTCCATTCTTATCATCCTTGAAAGGTATCTCAACCATTTGTCCCCAGCCTTCGGTATGACCGGACTGCACCACCTCCAAAGCCTGCTTATATGAAGTCATATAGGCTCCCACTCTTGCCTCACCAGACGGAGACGGAGAATCTTTCACCATATTCATAGTTTCAAATGTCTGACAGAGAGTCTCGTGGATTTCTCCGTCCATCTCCACATACTTGAAGGATGATAGATGGCTAACAAAAATATCTTCTTCTCCGCATACCATAACAACTTGACCATCAACTACAAACTTTATCTTCTGATGCAAGGTTGAAGATACGGCCCCAGCAGAGTGAATCCAGGGACGACCCAATAGACAACTATAGGCCGGTTGGATGTCCATCACATAAAACACTGTATTAAACACCTGGGGTCCTATCTGGACAGGCAGCTCTATTTCTCCAAACACTGATCTCTTTGAACCATCAAACACTTTCACAACAAGATCACAAGGTCTGAGTATCACCCCTTCCACATCCAGCTTAGCTAATGCTTTCTTAGGCAGCACATTGAGGGATGAGCCAGTGTCCACCAACACATGAGATAACATAGCACCTTTACATTCCATTGATATGTGGAGAGCCTTATTGTGATTCCTTCCTTCTGGCGTTAAGTCAAAATCTGTGAACCCTAGACCGTTTCCAGCATTAACATTGGAGATCACACCTTCAAGCTGGTTCACTGATATCTCTTGCGGTACGTACGCCATATTCAGAATTTTGAGCAGAGCATTCTGATGGGCTTCAGAACATAGCAACAATGACAATATGGAAATCTTAGAAGGAGTTTGATGTAGATGGTCAACGATCTTATAATCGCTCTTTTTGATTATTCTCATGAATTCTTCAACATCTTTCTCAAATGACTTATCAGATTCTGCTTCTGGCACCGGTTTAGCACTTGGCGTTGGCTCATCATTGAGTACTCTCTTCCCTTTGGCCTTCTCTAATGCTTCAGTATTGTCTTTCCTGAGTGTCTGAGGAGCGAAAAGCCTGCCACTGCGAGTAAAACCACCCACTCCTCCAACATTTCCGACACTTGAACCACTTTCTTTAGGAGTCTGCACTTCCTGCCTCTGTCTTTGACTATTAGTCCCATAGTACCACGGGATAGCAACCTTGTTCTCATTTGGGACGTAGATGGGAACATTTATAGTTATAGGAGCCACTCGTTCAGGCGCAGATATCTGTACAGGAGCAGGCACAGGAATTTCAACAGGATCAAAGTAGATTGTAATAGTAGAAACTTCATCATCACTCTTTTTCAACTGATCAAATTGCAAACATCCTTGATCTATCATACCCTGAAGGCCAGTTCTCAACTTTACACAACCATTATCAGCAGTCAAGCAATCTTCACAACTCTCTGAACAACCAGGAAATACAGCCCCTTTCAGCAATCGTTCCTTCACAACTTTCAGCGGAGTCCTGACATCATTAATATCCCTTACCAGATTCAGCCCTCTATCCTCTTCAATGGCATGCACCCCCGGCCCACCATGCGGGGGCATGGGATTTTGAATTACATTAGGCCTCGGAGCAAAATTAATAGCTTTTGAATCAACAAGGTCTTGCACTACATGTTTGAAAGCCTTGCAGTTTTCCACATTGTGTCCTGGCGCATTGGAGTGAAACTCACACTTTTCATTTGCATCATATCCAGCAGGTAACCTGCCCACTGGTGGAGCCAAAGTCCTTAACTGTACCAAATTCAAACGAAGTAAGTTCTGTAGCATCTGTGAACAGGTCATAGGGAAAACATCAAAATGTCTGTCATTCATTCTCTTTCTTGGATGATACTGCCTCTGAGCTGCAGGTTGAGCCTCATTACCCGGAGTTGGAATAGTTATAGATGCTGCCTGATGATGTACACCCTGTTGTCCTCTACCTCTCCCCCCTTGTGAGTACACAGCATTAGTGTCACCTTCACGCTTTCTGTTATTATTGCCAAAAAACTTCTTTGCAGGAGCTGAACTTGTACCACTTCTGTCTTGAATTTTCCCCATCTTTAACAAACTCTCAATTCTCTCTCCAGCAATTACTATGTCAGTAAATCCAGTAGATGGACAAGCGGCCAGCCTGTCGAGATACGGACCTTGCAAAGTATTCATGAACATGTCAGCCATTTCTCTGTCTACCAGTGGAGGTTGCACCTGAGCAGCAAGTTCACGCCACCTCTGGGCGTGCTGTTTAAAACCTTCCTTGGGGTCCTGTGCCATGCTTTGTAACTGAGTGCGATTTGGTGCCATGTGGATGTTATATTGGTATTGCTTTAAGAAAGCCAAGCACAAGTCTTTCCAGCTTCTGACGCGGGCTCTGTCCAATTTTATGTACCATTCCAGTGAGGCTCCAGACAAGCTGTCCTGGAAAAAATACATCCACAACTTCTGATCATCAAAATAAGCTGCTATTATCCGGTTGTAAGCCTGGAGATGAGTTTTGGGACAAGTACTACCATTGTACTTGTCGAAAGTAGGTGGTTTAAACTTCGGGGGAATCTTGACACCCTGTACCAGTCCCATATCCTCGACATCAATTCCCAAAGGATTCTGACTTTCTATAGCTTTCACTCTCTCAGCCAATCCCTTGTATTTCCTTTCATCATGGTAGAATCCCATATCAGCATTGAGTACAGAAAACTGGTCATCTTGACGATCTTCCACCAGCCCAGTGTTGCCAGGAACAAAACCCACATTAACCCCAACCGGAGGAGGAGTAACCACAGGAGGATTGACCACATGAGGGTTGACCACAGGAGGGTTAACCCTAGGGGGATCAACGTGACCACCAGTAGGAATCTCAGTCTCCAACCTCTGGATGGTAGCTCTCATGTCTTCTTGCCCAGCTCTCAGGTCCTGCTGCCCTTGAGCAACCCCTTGCATCAGATTCATGAATTGTTCCATACGTGCCCTTAGCTCAGCCAACTCTGTCTGCATTTGATCCATAGCTCTAGCCTGGTTTCGTCTGGTTGAGTACCGATGAATGGGAGATTCAGCTATCGTGCCTGAAACCAAATAAAGGTTAGAGGTCACCTGCAACAAGTACCTGTTATGCAAAAAATGCTTATGATTATGAGGATGCAAATGCAAAATGCAAACAATCATTTAAACATTTCTGGGCCGAATCTGCTTTGATTCCAGCTTTGGCAAGGGATCAGACAGAACATCGGAAAATAAATCCGATTCCAGAAATACCACCGGATCAAACCACAAGAACAAATACTCTCTGAAAACCAGGACTGCCAGAGCACAGATACTTAAACCAAATATTACATTACTGAAAACAAAGTAGTTCTTACAGAAAGATTAAAGCATAATCAAAGGTGATTCCATCAACAATCCTGATGGTAATCCCGAACAAAGATAAACAATAAAATCAACTACAAATTAACTCCAAACAAACTAGCTTCAACTTCCTCAAGAAGGTCTGCAGTGTCAGGATGTGTGGGTTGCTGCATCAGCCCTTTGATCAACTTGTTCCTCTTCGCAATCTCCTGGTTCAACTTAGCAATTTGCTCTTCAGTGTTGTTGCCTTCGTGCTTTAATTTCTTGACCTCGGCTTATAGCTTGAGTTCTTCAATTTCTTTTTGTGCTTCTTTCCACCTGGCAAAGTAACGATTTTTCCTTGCTTTCACAACCTGAAGTTCCTCTTTCAGCCCCTCATTCTCAATCTTAGCATCTTTCCACATATCCTGATACGTGGCCAGCTTATCCTCTGCTATGGTCAAAAGCTTCTTATTTTTCCTCTTAGCCTTGACTGACGAATCTACAGCCATACTGATATTTTTGAAGTGTTGAGCCCTGTCAGAAAAGTCCTTCTCCCTTTTCTCAAGATGCGTAGTCATGTCCTGAACCCTCCACTTCAACTCCAAGTTGTCATGTAGAGCACTTTGTAGTCGACTACTCATGTCAGAGTTTTCCACCTTCAGATCAGATACCAACTTACGCTGCTTATCAAACTCTTCAAACGGAACAGTGAGCTTTCTTCCACAACCTCTGGATATAAGGGAGGCGCCCGATCAAAAGGCAAATAGAACTCTTCTACCCTTTTCTTCACCCATTCAACATAGGGAGCGAAAGCTTGATTATTGGGCTTACCCAAAATAGTCTTACCTATCTTCTGTCTGCTAAGCCAAGCTTGAGAAACTTCTTGTGCAATAGCCCCACCATTGGTCATATGAAAATACAAAGATTCTTCCAAACCTTCTCCAACTGGAGGATCTTTTAGAGCGTATGCAAACTGCCTGATAGCCAGAGACGGATTATAGTTAATACCTCCCTTTCTTCCGACCAAAGGTACATTAGGATACCTGCCACAGCTATGTAAAATATCAATCCCGACCAATCCCTTGTCAACCCAAAGAATGTCCTTAGCAGCTAAGCCCATCAGACGCTTACTCCACTCTAAAGATGTCCTTGAATCAATAAAAGCACCAGATTGGGGTAACCATTTGGCAAACCACTTGTAAAAGAGAGGTGCGCAACAACAAACCACCCCACCTCGTCTTTTCTCATTCCTGTTGTATAGGGCGTAGTGGAGATCACCTAACAAAGTCGGCACCGGATTTTGAGCTATAAATATCTGAATAGCATCCGTATCGACGAAATCAGATTCATTGGGGAATAACACAATACCATATATGCACAGAGCCAATATTGCATTGAAAGCCATCCACCTCTTTTCTTTTGCTTTCTCTTGAGCCTTCTTCACTAAGTACCCCAAGTGATAGCCTCGAAATCTTCCTTTCTTAGAAAAGTCAGCCTCCATCGTAGATCTGCTCAAATAAAGAGCCTCAGCCACTGCTTAGAAATCACAATCTCCTTGAGAACCACAGAAAGGAACACCTTCTTTGACAAGAATGTTCAAAAGGTCGGAGTACTCCTCCAGGGTAGGAACCAACACATAGTCTGGCATCACAAAGCACCTCAAGGAAGGATCATAAAATTGCATCAAGGTGTGTAGCCCATTGTATTCATACTCACTGAGACTCCGAACCAGGGGTAAAATCCAACCATACTTTTCTTCAAAGGCTCCTAAAACTTCTGGACCAGCTATACTTTGCAGACTGTTCAACGGGCCAAGAGTGATCTTCGGGAACCTGTAGACGATGATATGCTTCTTACCCCTCTTAGTGTCCATCCCTAAGAATGCCTTCTTACTGGAATCAAAGACTAGATACTACCTGAAAATGCATAAACATGAGTGTCAGAAAAATGGGATGCAATGCAGAGCACGAGATCAAGGTATCCACACAAACTGGCTGCACTGTGCTGACTGAACAAATCAAGGCTCTGTACCAAAACTCAGAACAATAACCACCATGGTGATAGAACCAGAAAACCAGGTAGGCTGGAAGTCACGGTTACCTGCAAACCTGCAAACCCCATCCCTCTCACATGTGGGTACTAGGATGTTCAGTATCCCGGGCTCTCAGGTCGAGAAATGATGATACGTTCACCATTTCTGGTTTGGCATCATCATCAATCAAGGAGGCCTCAACTGATTCTCCAAGACGAAAGATCCTCAGTTTCAGAGGTTTGAGAAGCAATAGCACATTCAGCCCGAAGGATACAATGCTATCGCTAATCAAAGAGGTCGTCCGCTGATTCACTTTAAAAGGGAAATCCTATGGCAAGTTCCCAGCATTGGGTCCTCGGATCGAGAATGTGCAATGGGTTTGCCACAGAACGTGGGTTGCCACTGTCACATCTCGGGAGGAATGCCGCAACTCAGTCCTCGGGAATGGTCATCAGAGTCGACAATCCCTCCAGAGAATAACTACTGGCCTGTATCAATATACAGTAGCAGATAGCTTCGGATAGAACCTCGTCTGATTGTAGGGATCGTGATCACCCACACGTGGCCAACACCACGGGAGCGTCACGCCTGCCCATGTTAAAACCTAGGTGTATGCTCGAGCCTGGGTATTGGGCTCATCTCTCAGAACACCCCAACCCGCCAAACAGAAAGCCAGCCAGCACAGCGCAGTATATCCAGTATGACAGTAAGAAAATGTAATGCAATGAAAGCTGTAAAAATAGTAAAGCAGTAATACAGTAAACAGCAATACAGTAATATACAACAAAGCAAAGCACCACAAAAACACCCAAAGAAAAGAAACAGACAAGCGCTAGGATTGACTCGCTTAGGAAGAAAGTTCCCCAGCAGAGTCGCCAGCTGTCGCTCCCGAAAGATTCGCATCCAACGGTACAAATGCGAGAGTGGCGCGGAAAAATAGAGTCGCCAGCAATGTGTATTTATCCCGAGAGAGGGAAAGGAAACACTGCGTAAACCTGAGGGGAAAGGAAAGAGCATGGTCTTACGACCAAGAGATCTGGGTTCGGGAGTCGGTTACGCGCGAGGAAGGTATTAGCACCCCCACGCGTCCATCATACCCGATGGGATCCACGCTTGCTTGTCTCGATCAAAGGGTGTCGTCAACTAGAACTTCACTGCTGCTGGAAAGGAAAAGGAACTGCTGACTAGAGAACCGAAAAAGAAAGAGAGAGAGAAAGAGAAACAAATGTAGGGAAAATGAAAGAAGTGCTCGCATGGGCCCTACCCCACTGCCTACGTATCTCATCGGGAGCATGAGAATTAGAGCGACGTAGTTCCCCTCACTAGGGGTGGATTGTGTTTTAGGGAACGGCTTACGTTCTAGCTCAGGTGTTACAGCTCGCTGAATCGAGACTTAGGCGTTACCGTCTTGCAAGAAAACGAGTAGGAGCGCGTTCGTACGCTGAGAGCGAGTGAGATGAGAAAAAAATTCCCGAAGGAAATACGTTAGTGTTTGTTTTGTGTTTTTTAGACAGAAGTGTTTTTTAAGTTAGTTCATAACTTGCATTGAACCGAAGTCTTAAATACAGGAACGAATACTTTCGCGCATCGTCCCCAACAGGACGTACACTAGGTATCCTAGAAGAATGAGAGGAAGCCCCTCGTTCCCCACTTCCCACATATAAGGCTCAAGCGCAATACTCGTTAACCTTTATTAAGTGTTTTTTACTTTTCTTTTGAGATGAGAAGAGAAACAACGCAAAGGAAACTCTAAAGGGGACCTAAGAGTCCTAATGTTATCATGCATGGATGTCCTATGGTTAGTGAGGTTTAGGAGAAAAGACTACCTAACCTAATGCTAATCCTACTCCAAGCTTAATCAAAAATTAAGTTGGACTAGGTAGCTCTAAGGGGAAAAGAATCCAAGACTTAATCAAGTTTTGAGATCCATGGGATGAGAAAGAGTGAAAGAGAAGAAAAGAGAAAGGAAGAATGAGAAAAAGAGATGGGGCAGCAAGCACACCATAATCATCATATCCAAATCATAACATAAAACATGCTTCAAATATCATACAAGCACATATCAAGTATACAAGTGAAGGCACACAAGAAAGGATGCAAGTAAACTTGCACAAGATTCACAATTTCACACACTAAGGGTTCATACAAAGATAACATGAACAAAATAAGATGAAAGTGAAACCAAGTCAGAATTCAATTCATATCATGATCATCTAATCCAAGCATGCAAGAATGTTTCACATTATGATGCATTATGAGCCAAAGAAACCACAAAACCAATGATGATGATATGCATCATACAAATCAAACCATGATGATCAAGTAAGATGAAAACCAAGTAATGAACTCAAGGGGAAGTAGCATATGTATCAACATCATACCAAAATCAAACTCAAGTCATGCAAGATGAATCCTTAAACAACACATTCAAAACATGCATCAAAGTTAATCCAAGCATCCACAAAAGTCAAGTCAAAATAACATCAACTTAGAAAATCAAGAACAAATTGGAAAACGATCAAATGAGGATGACTCCAAAGCCACAAGTAAGCTCAAACAGAACATGATCATACCATAAAAACATATCAAACATCACTCCATCACAAGTAAGCAAATTCATTCAAACTATATCATGTATCAAAGTAAACCTCAATCAAACTTATATCACACACAAAATTCAACCAAAAATAGCAAAGTGGATCAATAAAATCCCAAAAAATATTCAAACAGAAGTTAACTCAGTCAAGTAACATGTGCAAAAAGATCAAACCAAAATTCACAAACTAAGTATCTCAAACAATTGGGGAAAGATCACATAAGAACAATGATTCAACATGCAAAAGAAAGGGACCAAAATGCAATATGGAAAAGTTTCAATAATGAAAAAAAAATCTTTTTATGCAATTTAATATGTCACCTAATAAATTCAAAAAGAATGGATTAAAAATGTATTATATATGAGGAGAAATAAAATTTGCAAGTTGGTGTGTGCAAGTGAAACAAATAAGAAAAGAAAATTAATGCAATTAATTAATTCAGATGCCAAAATAAAAATAAAATGAGAAAATAAAATATGGAAATATTTGAGAAAATTAAAAATGAGTTTCATGATTTTTTGTATGATTTTTAAATGCATAAAAGTAATTTTAGAAATTAAAAATGCAAAACAAATAATAAAAATAAGAAAAGAAAATGAAAGAAGTAGGGGGGTGCAAACAGTAATGCATTCACGTTGGAAATAAAACAGGCCCAGAAGAGGGGGGTGCGAAAATTAAGGCCCAAGGGAAAGGAGCCCACTAGCGCACGGTCAATGGAGAGTAAGGACCAGTCAACCTTCAGAATTAATCTCAGCCCATCATGTAATCCAACGCGTATAAACAAGGCAAACCACATCCACACGATCCAGTTTAATGAAAATATGCGGTCATGATCAAAAGGGCGCACCACGCTCCACCTACTCACGCGACCACACGAATAGCCAGTACACACCATACACACTCCACATGCAAGGCACATGCCTTCATTAATTTGTTGGCATCATCACCACCACACGATCCATCAGACGGACAATATTACATCACCAAGTCAAACATTAATTAAAAAACAAGGCCATGATGTGAAGACGCATGGTAACAAATATAAGATGGCACACACGCAATCAATAAAATAAAACATAAAAAAACAGACACGTGGCGCAAGGATGGACGCACGATCAAGGAATGGACGGTTATGATTCCTTCTTCTCCACTTGTCTTCCTCGCCGGACTGGTTCTCCGGCAGCCGCCGGAGCTAGGGCTCCGGCCACCCTCTCCGGTGAGCTGTGGCGTGTTTTTTTCCAGAAATTGCAAGTAGGTACTCCATTTTGACCAGAAAAACGCAAGGATCTCAAATATGCAGTCCATTTTAACAAATAATCAACCAATAAGGAGAATCGAACAAAAACATAAATAGATCTAAAACTTTAAATCAACATATCTCACAAACCACACGTCCAAACTTCAAATAAAATATATCAGCATGCTCAGGGAAGTTCACAGATCATTATGCATATAAAAAATTTAAGTTCTGTGAGTATGAAAAAATCACCAACCTGAACCTTGTAGAACTTGAAAACCTCCAAGAAATCCCTCCAAAAACTGCAGATCCACTCCTTAGAACCTCTAGATGCAAAATAAATGCAACTAGAGCTTGAAATCGTGCTAGATCTTGAGATTTAAGTTTGAACCCTCTTGAATGGCACTTGATGAAATCTTCAGTATGAGCTCAAAACAACGGTGGATTCTTGATCTATTCTCTTCACTGATCAAGAATGTGAAGAGAAAACTCAGAGAAGCTCCAAGAAGAATGAGATTCAATGAGAGGAAGTGTGAGAGCAAAAAACCACAAGTGTGCAAATGAGAGCTTCTACCCTAGCTGTGAGGGCATGAGTAAGCATATATACCCTTCATTAGTTCACTGATTAGGATTAGGAAGTGATTAGAACTCTTGTTAATGAGATTTGGGTGAAATTGCAAAAATGCATTTTACACCACCACCACTAATTTACACGTGGGAAACCCTTGTACCCAGCATAATTCACCTCCAATTTACTCATGTATCACTTCTGAATTGATTTTGGGCCTTGTACTTTCTTGGTTTGCAAGTTTTGAATTAATTTGGCATTTTTGCACTTTGTGAGAATAATGAGAAATATGGCATGGCATGAATTGATTCAAAAGCAAAAAATGATCTTCTTGACTTGTATTTTGATGTTGTAATATGGCATGAAGCAATTGGGAACATTACAAGTCCATTTGTGCAAAAATGTAAAAGGTGGAAATTTTGACTTATAAGGAATCCATGAAAAGCACCTTGCATTGTTTTGGCCATAACTAGAGTTCCACAGATGATATGGAAATGTTCTAGTACTTTTTGGAAATGGGAGAGAAAGATCTTCAACTTTCATGTTGGAGGAAAATTCATTTGGAGCTTCTTTGATGATGAAGAGTCAAGTTGAATGCGGTGGAAAAATTGCCAAAAATGGAAAGTTTGTATTATAGGTCATTTTCCAAATTTAGTAACTTTTGCACAAACTCTTGATTCTTGAAGAATGGCATGAATCTTGACAATTGAGGACCATATGAGGATGTGAGACCTTGAAAACCATGAAAAGACCCTAAAAAATTCCACAGTTGACTTTCTCCTTCACAGTTGACTTTTGCTTATTTCACCAGCAACTGATCCACTGAACAGTCTCCACCGTGAACCATCAACCAAATCCCCATCCATGAACACTTGTGAGCATATGGAAACCACAAAACATGCTTGAGCTCCCAAAGTCTTCAGGAAACTCTCTTAAAGCCAAAAAACCCTGATTGGTCTCTCTGGTTAGGAGGGAGAGATCCACTTGCAACCTTTTGCCATGCTTGATCTTAAGAAGACATGATGAACCCCATGAGCCACCTTGAAGCTTGAGACTTGAGAATATGAACTAAGTGCCTTGATCCCATGCCTTATGCTGAATGTCATGCTATGCAATCTATGACCTACTATGGAATGCAAATGAGTAAAGCATAAACCAATTTGTTGAGAAACAAGAAGGTAAATTTTGAGGTATTACAGCTGCCCCTATTCAATCAACTGTGAATATGAATAGATGAAAGCGACGGCTATCAGGAATTCAAGATACATAGGGATTGAATACTAAAATAACCGAGAAAATTTTCTCTGTGGATAAAGAAGATATTGTAAAAGTAAGGAAGAAAAATTGGTGAAGAAGACCTTGGAACCATTGGATCCCATAGGAAACCTGTCGGGAACGGGTGAGATACCTGTCAGGAACGGGTGAGATACCTGTCGGGAACTGGTGAGCTTGGACCTGTTTTGTCTATCGGGAATGGGCAAGTGTACCTGTCGGGAACTGGCAAGGTTCAAACCAAAGGGAGCTGTCAGGGACGGCTACAGTTTATAACCAAGGCTTACCTATCAAGAATGGGTAACGGGGCCTGTCGGGAACTGGCATGGTTAAAACTCAAAGGGAGCGGTCGGGAACGGCTGCAGTTTATAACCAAATTTTACCTATCGGGAATGGGTAACGGGGCCTGTCGGGAACTGGCATGGTTAAAACTCAAAGGGAGCGGTCGGGAACGGCTGCAGTTTATAACCAAAAGTTTACCTATCGGGAATAGGTAAAGGGGGCCTGTCGGGAACTGGCATGGTTAAAACTCAAAGGAACGGTCGGGAACAACTGCAGGAATCCTATCGGGGATGGTTCCAAGAAACTTGCAAGTTGAGAGATATGACTCTGTGGGGAGAAAAAAGATGAAATCCTTTGTATCGTTTCGCAATGTCTGTCGGGGAATGAACTAGGCATTCTTTCCGGCTTTGTCAATGATGTAAGGAGCAAAGTTCTGAACTCTCGCACGAGTTATCAAAACTGGCCTATGCTTCACATGCATATGTTTGAATTTTGCCGTAATGCTCCATACGAAATGGAATGCTACGCATTTTAGAGGATGCTATGCGTACTAAATGCAAAATGCAAAGAGGTCCTCAGCAAAATAAATGCTGAGGAAAGGAAAGACAACTCCGCTGGGGAGAACTAGCTGGATTGACTTCGCGGTCGCAAACCGTACTGGAGAAGACAAATTTACCTGACCTCCTGATCTGGGCACCGACCTGACAAACCTGTTAAGGCTACTGTAGGAAGAGATAACCTTGCTGGGGAGGCATCATCTAAACCAGTCTGCTTGGGGAATAACCATAACCATTGAACTCCGCTGAAGATTAATGAGCTTACAACAAACTCTGCTGGGGAGATGTCCCTTGAGAGGATTTTACAAAAGACCATGGCTCTTCAAACTCTACTGGGGAAATAAGGTTTACAACAAACTCTGCTGGGGAGAGTCACTTCAAAGTGTCTCATGTCAGGGAATGTTTCTTGAGAGAATTTTACAGAAGATTCGACATCTTCCAACTCTTAAACTGATACCGAGATTTGAGCTAGGATGCAGTAGTTGGGAGGCCACCCTGTTGGGGAAAATAGATCTGGAATGCTCCTGCCTGGGAATTTCGTGATGCTCTATGTTTGAGATGGTCAACCATTTGATTTTGCCCCAAGATACAAGTCTGATCTGGAGAAAACGTCCCAAAAGGATTTTACAGAAGATTCGACATCTCCAAACTCCTGGACACTCACTGAGTCTTGAACATCAGCTACGAGGTGCGTGAAGTAACTCTACTGGGGAGTTTACAACCGTTATCAACACAGAAAAGCTTGTGGCTGTTGGAAGTACTGAATAGGATACAATATTACCCTTTTGACAGCGCTGTTGGGGATCATGAAGCTCCGTAAGTACGCTGGGGATGACCACCTCCAAGAATAGCCTTCCTGCTGAGAAGTTGTCTCTGCTTGGGGAGGAACGATTATTCACGCTTCGTAAAAGATTTTGGCTTGAAGACGTCTTACATCTTTGCATAGCCATCCTGTGAGATCTCCACACCTGCAAACACAAGAATGCGCACATATGTCCCAGAATAATACGAGGTTCGATAGAACTCAACCAAGCACACGCGTCATTTAAAGCAATTCTAAATGTTTTCTCCTTTATGCACATTATTGTAGAACCCCCAAGATTTTCGCATGCAAATGTTTATAAAAAATTTGGACGTTTGTGTAAACAAAGCAAATATAAAAACACAACAAATAGATAGAATTATTCTGAATAACGACAATTTTATTGATTGAAGAGCCTGAAAAGCAGGCATTTACATCAAGAAGCAATTCCTAGAAAGAGGTAATTTCCAAAACAGAAAAGAAACTGTCCTAATGGCAATGTGAAAATGGAACTTCATCGAGTTTCAACCCTGTTATGGTTCAAATATCTTCAAGATTCTCCAACTGCTTTGCCTTCAAAGGGGGACGATTAAACTGATTCCCGACCTTCGGATTGCTTACTGATTGAGATGAGGCAATACAGATTACTCAGATCGCAGTTTTCGCTAAATCTCTCTTTTGCCTGGATCGCCCTTTACGGGTTTTCAATCCACCGAGATACCCTTTTTTGCCTAAGTTGCCCTTGAGGGTTTTCAACTTACCGGGTGTACTTCTTTTTTTATTATTTTATCCCTAAATTTGCCCGAACCGTTTTCTTCTTTTTTTTTCTTTTTCTTTGGTTCGTCGGGATGCCCTTTTTTGCCTAGACTCTCTTTTTACTGTCCAGCGGGTCTCTTTATGCGAAGTATTTTTTAACTGCGTCTGAGTTCACAGGGGACAAAAAATCCTCACCGTCCATTGTTGTAAGCATTAAGGCTCCGCCCGAGAAGACCTTCTTAACAACAAATGGACCTTCATAATTAGGCGTCCATTTGCCCCTGTGATCTGTATTCGAAGGAAGAATCCTTTTCAATACCAAGTCGCCTGTCTGGTAAGTCTGAGGACCAATTCTTCTCTTTAACATGTATGCAAGCTTGATCAAACAAGAACTTCAATAAGAAACCCTTAGCTCCTTGTTTTTCCTCAATATTACTGCTCAGAACGGATTCACCAATATGAAGAGCAATAGCCATTTCTTTTATCCCGGGGTGTTCTTCAGAAAAGAATACAATATCATGCCTGATGGGGATTCCCAAAATAAATGAGAACTCCTCCAACGTTGGGGCCAAGATGTAGTCTGGGAAAGTGAAGCAACGCAAAGACGGGTCGTAAAACTGAAGAAGTGTATGAATGACATCCTTCTCATACTTGGAGATATTGTAGACAATCTTCAGAAGTCACCCATACCCTCCACTGAACTCTGTACGAACTCTGGGACCAGCCATACTAATCAGCTTGTGAATCAACGTCAAGGTCGGATCTGGGAACGAATAGGCAACAGTTTTCTTTCTCTGGACATCCATGCCAAGGTAACCTCAGAAAACTGGAATCAAAAGTAAGATGCAAGCCCTGAAAAATGTCAAACATGTCAGAATGCAAGAAAAATGATATGCTCATGCAAACATGGGATCAAGGCAACACTGCTGGATGTGCTGTGCTGTTAACTGAGCGAGAACCACAACCCAGAAAACCAGAATTCCAAAATACCGAACCACTGAGATAACCAGGAACCCAGATAATCAAACATTGATGAGAAACCCAGAAAAATCGGATAGGTTGAAGGTTTCGGTTACCTGCAAACCTGCAAACACCCATCCCCCCTCACGTGTGGGTACTAGGATGTTCAGTATCCCGGGCTCTCAGGTCGAGAAATGATGATACGTTCACCATTTCTGGTTTGGCATCATCATCGATCGAGGAGGCCTCAACTGATTCTCCAAAACGGAATGTCCTCAGCTTCTGGCACTGAGGTCGAGAAACAATAGTACATTCATCCCTCGGGGTACAGTACTATCGTCAATCGAGGAGTGCCTCCACTGATTCTTTCAAAAGATAGGGGTTATCCTATGTGAGTTCCAAAGTGGGCCCTCGGGTGCGAATGGGTTTGCCATAGAACGTGGTCTGCCACTGTCACCACTAAAGAGGGATGTTTCCACTAAGGTCCTCGATGATCGGTCACCAGAGTTGACAGCTCTCTAGATCGACATCCTAACATGCGCAAGACACACACGTTAGAATGCGTCCCAAGATAGCCTCGTCTGGTTGTGAATTTCGTGAACACACAAACGTACCAAGCGGGCACGTAGGTCCCACTACTCTCCACTCTAGTCCTAGGGTGTACTCAAGCCTGGGTATTGGGCTTATCTCTCAGAACAACCCAACCTGCAAAATAGAAACAGCCAGCACAACACAGCAATATCTAGTATGACAGTAATAAAAATGAAATGCGATGCAGAAAATGCGGTAAAAATAAAATACAACAAATAAAGCAAAACAAAAACAAAAACACCCAAAGAGAACAAAGACAAGCAAGCGCTAGGATTGACTCGCTTAGGGATGGACCAGCATAGGTCAACCGAAAGTCCCCAGCAAAGTCGCCAGCTGTCGCTCCCAGGATTTTCATCCAGGTTCAAACGCGAGAGTGGCGCGGAAAACAGAGTCGCCAGCCGTGTAAATTTATCCCAAGAGGGGGAAAGGGAACACCACATAAACCTGTGGAAGAGGGAAAGGAATGGTCATCGTAACCATAACCTGGGTTCGGGAGTCGGTTACGCGAGGGGAAGGTGCTAGCACCCCATGCGTCCATCGTACTCGATGGGATCCACGCTTGTTGTCTATTATAAGGGTGAGTTATCCTATCATCTATGGTTGTACTGACACGAGGAAAGGGAAGACAAAGACAGACTCGGTAGGACGTCGACGTCCTAGGCCTACGTACTCCCTTTGTGCAATGGGAAATTCAGAGTCAACGTAGTTCAGACCAAGTTCTTTTTGTGTTTTTTATGAGCGACGTTAAGTTCGCGTCCGGCAGTTAGGGCCGATGCCTGTTTGCGACTCAGACGGAAAGTAAGTGCCCTTTTTGAAAATAGCCTTTAGTTTGACAATCCCGAAGGACAAAAAGGTTTGAAGTTTGTTTGTATTTTTTAAGACAGAAGTGACTTGAGTTAGTTCATAACTTGCATTGCACCAAAGTCTAGGGCACAGGGACAAATACTTAACGAATCGTCCCAAGACAGGACGCTCGCTAAGCACTCTAGAAAGATGAGAGGAAGCCCCTCATTTCTCATTCCCCACGCTTAAGGCTCGTGCGCAATACACTTTATCCTTATTAAGTGTTTTCAAGAAGTTTTGAGATGAGAAGAGAGAAGACACAAAGGAAACTCTAAAGGGAAACTAAGAGTCCTAATGTTATCATGCACGGGTGACCTACGGTTAGTGAGGTTTGACGACAACCTAAGCCTAAAGAAAAGAAAAGATGAGAGACAGAAAGAGTGAGAGTGGACATGGATAACTATCCACACTCTTAAATAACTCACCTCAGTCCCTGCATAAAAGGTTAGTGCAAACGGACATAAGTAAAAGAAATGAGATAAATGAAATCCAAGCAATGACATATAATGGCAATCAAGGTACCTATAGCAATCTAAACATGGTTTATGAAGTCAAAGACACGATCCCAAAACAATGGCACAAGTGCCTTTTCAAACAAGTAATCAGACATGGTCAAAGATATGCATACAAGAAGATCCCACACAAAGAGCAGTTAAACAATTAGAAAGACATCTTCTAAAGTCACCAAATTAATTATCAACATATCTCAACCAGAACCAAACAACATGTCCAAAATTCATGCCAAAATTCCCAAGATAGGTCACTCAAACAATTATGCAAATTCAGATGAGAAATATGGTTCAATGTGATAAAGAAAAGGACTAAAATGCAATATGAAATAATTTTAAAAATGAGAGAAAAATATTTTAATGCAATTCAATGTGTTGGTGAAACAATACAAAAAGAATGAGTTCAAAATGCTTTATGGATGAGGAGAAATAAAATAAACAAGTCATGGTATGCATGTATGAAATAAATTCAAAAAGAAATTATTAAAATAATTAATTTTGATGCCAAAAATAAAATAAAAATGAAATATAAAATTTGGGAAAATTTTATAAAATGCTAAATGTGATTCATGAATTTTTGGGGGTTTTTTTTTAATGCATATAACTATTTTAAAAATAAAAAATAAAATGAAATGCAATAATTAAATAAAATAAAAATGAAAAAATAAGCATGGGGGTGCGTTTAGTAACTAGAACACGTTGAAAATGCTAGTGGGCTGAAAGGGTGGGGGTGCGAATAGAAGCCCAGTCCAAATAATTAATCAGAAAAAATAAAAAGAAAATGAAACACGCGTGGACCTCAGTCAACCCAGTTGACTGCATACCTACCCTTTGATCAATCCTGCGCTCCAAAGATAGTCAAACAATTCAAGTTTTATGCAAGATGAACGGTCAGGATCACATGCACATGATTGTAATGGTACGCAAGCACACACTGAATTGTCAGAAATTAAAATAAAATAAAGAGTAGCACGTGGTAAGGCACATGGTAAATTAATTCGTTGGCATAGTATCGGCCACCTGATTCATCAGACGGGCCAGATTAGTCAAACAAAAGAAAAAGTAATTAAGATAAGAGATCTGGATACGATGCACACGATAGTAACCATGGGGTAATGAACACACAATCATTAAATAAAAATCAGAAAAAAAAATAAACGTGGCAATGCATGAACCGTACGATCAATGCCACCAACGGCCATGATTTCGTCTTCTCCAACCAAACCCTAATCTCGCCGGAACCCTCACCAGCCGCCGGAGCTAGGGTTCCGGCCACCACCCACGGCCACCTGCAACTCACAGAAACCCAGAAAACGCAAACGAATATACCATTTTGTCTAGATTTTCTCCAGGATCACGAATATCTAATCAAAAATCACAAATAACCAATGCATAGGGAGATTCGAATGAAAAAGGTTAGGGCTCAAAAACTTTAAACACACGATACAACCAACCTACACGTCCAAATGCAAAACAAAATATACCAGAATGATCCATGGATGCCACACAACATTATGCATATTTAAAAAGAGAGTTTTATGATCATCAAAAATATCACTAACCTGAGATTGTGCACCACGTATCCTTATTATTAGCTCCAGATGCTGGTTGCTTTGTGTTCTATAGATCCCAAGGAGGAAGGCTGTGAAGAAATTTTGTGAGAAGCTCTTCTTGCTTGAGAGATACGAATGATCCAAGTTTTAGGGTTCAAGCTTTGGTTCTCTTCCAAAATCACGGGTCCTCTCTCTAACCCTAGCATGAGTAAGTTTAAATAAGCTAGGTTAAACCACTGATGATCACTTGGGCCTTGGTAATTCTTTGTTTAATGAGTTTTGGATGATTTTAGAAAATTGAATAATGTGAAATACACCCTCCTCCATGCATGGATATCCAAATATTCTATGATGGATCACTCAATTTCCAATTGCTAATTACACCCGAATTGAATTTGGGCCTTAAGATGTCTTGATTCATGAATTTTGATGCCTCTTGCAATTTTGAATAAGTGAAGAATAAACCATGGATCCACTTGATTCAAAGGCCAAAAATAGTCCTTATGGATTGTACTTTGATGTTAGAATGTGCCTTGAAGCAATGGAATTAATTATAGGTCACTATGTCCCAAAATGCAAAAGTTGTGAAAATGGAACCTTAAAAACCACTTTGCCTTCTTTTGATCATAACTTGAGTTTCACAAATGATATGGAGACCCACTAGTACTTGTTGGAAAGGGGAGAAAAAGATCTTCAACTTTCATGTTTGAGAAAAATTCATTTGAAACTTTCTTGATGGTGAAAAGTCAAGTTGAATGTAGTGTAAGAACTTGCCCAAAAAGGAAACTTTCAAATTATAGGTCATTTCCATATTTAGTAACTTTTGTACCAACCCTTGATTCTTGATAAATGGTATGGAACTTGACTTTTGAAGACCATATGAGGATGTGAGACCTTGAAAACCTTGAAGAGAACCTCAAGCTTTCACTGTTGACTCCCCTCTCACTGTTGACTTTTCTCCTGATTCTCCTGATTCCCAATCCATTGGCCAATTGAACTTCTCATGAACCAAACTGATGGACAACCTTCAATTCCTAGATACTTAGGGACCCAAGGAATGCCATGGAATCAAGTCTTGCCCAAAAAATCAGAAATAAACTGACTTTATAGCAAACCCTAATCTTGGTGCCCTCAGTCTAGGAGGAAATAACACAGTCTCCAAATCCAAATTCCTCTGAATATGATGTGTATCCTCTCCAACAAAGACAAGATATGCCATTTGGTGATGATAAAAACCCAAGGAGCTTTCCCATTGGAGCAATAAACACAAGAATCTCAAAACCCTAATTTCTGCACTGGTTAGGAGAGAGTGATCCACTTGAGCTCTCTTGCTTGACCCTTTGAAGAACATCTTCTCCTCTTGAACTTGCCTCAGGCACCTTGACCCCATACTAAGAACCAATGATATGCACACATGATAATGCAAAGAATGAAGTGAAACATAAGCCATTTAATACTAAAGTAAGAGAGCAAATTTTGGGGTGCTACAGGTAGTAGGAACTAAGTTCCTTTGTTATTTGCTACCTGATTGTTGCATATCTTTATGAGCAGGTTTATTGTCTTTTGTTTCAATTGATGTGACTCCTCAGTCTATGCCATGAATGTTTTAATTATACTCTGATGAAATTTTTATCGCTTTTATTAATTGGGGGTATAGATTGGGGGTGTTACAAAAGGTGCCCGCGAAAATGATGTTTTTATGTCGACCATCCCTTAAGAGGACGTGGCTCGTGTAGACTGTCGAAGAGGATATGCCCGCGGGGAATGGAGAAGACTTGAGGAATGCAACGCATGGCTTTGGGAATGCCAAACAAAGATTCTCTTTTGACACGTGGTGGTGCATTTAATTTCTGTCAGGCTTAGGGGCTCTAGGCTATGATGGTCTTTGCGCCTCCCCAAGCAAGTAACTGCTTATAAAAAGGGGGGGGGTGAGGATTCATTTGCACACTTCACACAAATTTCTCTTCTCAAACCCCTTTTCTGCAACTCGTCCTTTCACCGAAGTTCATCTTTGCCGCCGTCGATTTTCATCGTCCAAGCCCAGACCTTCATCTTCAACCTCTAAAATCAAGTAAGTTCTTCATCTTTCATGGTTATTTCTAGGATGTTCTTCATTTTCTGGAAATTAGCATGAATTTTTCGGCGACTCATGAACTTTCCGGTTGAATGTTCATGTGTTCTTCGATGAACACATCAATTTTCTGGAAAATTCATGAAGAACATGATGAACACAAAGAACCTAGGATGAATGTCTTTGAATGTAGCGTAGGACTGTGTAGATCTTCCTAGATTTCTGGTTAGGATTAGCTTTAAGTTCGTAGTCGGGCATTAGGCCTTCTCGACGCGACTCATCCTCGTGGAATCCTTTTGTAGAGTCACAGAGACTCGTCCCCATTTTATGGGGATAAGGATGTCGTCGCGTCCCGGCACTGTCGACTAGGGCTCGAGGGTGTCCTCGACTTATTCCTCGCCCTTTCACTTGATTAGTGGTGGAAGGGTGGATTTGATCTTTGTCGTTGAATTCACTATTGCTTCCTCTACTTTTCAGGTGAAATGGCTGACAGAAACGAGGGAGTCGTCGCCGACGTTGGGGCTGCTAATGGGGAGGCTGAGCAACCCGTCGAGCATGCAAATGTCCGTATGGCTGAGGGAGATATCGACTGGATCTCCCAAGAGTCAATGTCGACGAGATCGACTTTTACTGAAGAGGAGACTCGTGAGTTTCCCTACCTTGAGGATCGGGCAGAGGGTGCATCCGTCAACTGGAAGGCTATTTTCCACACAGAGGCCGACCGAATATGTTCGGTGTATCCGGGGATGAGATTCCCCATGTACGAATTTGCTTTCATAGAGGCGGGGTATCGTCTGCCCTTCACCGACTTTCAAGAGGCCATCTTCTGTCATCTTGAATTGTGCCCTGCCCAACTACATCCGAACGCTCTGGTGTTTATTAGGGCCTTTAAGCTGGTCTGCCGATATCTGAAGGTCGGGGCCACAGTAGATCTTTTCTTCTGTATATTTCAATTTCAAAGGAGCACAGCAGGCCCGAAGCAAAGTTGGGTGTCCTTTAAGCAACAGAGCAGGCTCTTCTGGCCGTACTCGGAATCTGTCTGAAACTTTAAGTACACGTTCCTGGTCGTGAAGCCTGTCTCAGAGGCGGCTAAGGAGTCTATATCCACCATGGAAACCGTGGAAGTTGGTGGTCGGGAGGTGGTGAAAATGGTGTCAAAGTTCCCGTTGGAATGGGTGTATGCCCATTTTAGATATAGGACCGATCAGTTTCTTGTCAAGCACGAGAAGCTCGGTGACGAGGACAAGGAGTCTTTCTGGGCATTGCATGCCTATGTAGAGAGTTTCAGCCCCGCCTTCGTAGTGGACAAGGACGACAACGAACTGTGTGGGGAGGATGGAGAGCCTGCTTGGGCGGCTTGCTACATAAATACCAAAGCCTTCCTCGAATATGAAACCGAGGACGTTGCGTTTGAGCTCCTTGGTATAGGTTATCCTTTGCCCATTTTTTTATTTCTTGTTCAATGTGCTAACCTCCCATTTTACTTTTGCATGGAAGATGTCAAACAAGAGGGAGCGTCTGGTCAGGTCCGCATCGGCCAAAAATTTGAAGAAAGTGCCAGTGCCGAAGGCTGACCCTGCCAAGCAGCAAACGACACTTGAAAAGTTTGTGGGCAGCAGCACCGCCTCCTTCCCGGGGACCACTTCGAACCCTCCTACTCTGGACACAACCAACAAGAGGAAGCATGACGATATTGGGTACTCCCAGCTGGTGGTTCTGTCGTACCTCAAAAAATACGATCCTCGTGATGGATGCGGAAAAGAACTGTTCGAAACAGAGTCGCCACCGAACTTTATTCATCCCAAAAGAGGGAAAGGAAAATATCGATAAAACCTTTGAAAGGATAAGAAAATGGTCATCACAACCAAATTCGGGTTCGAGAGTCGGTTACACAAGAGGGAAGGTATTAGCACCCTCTACGTCCGTTGTACTCAACGGGAACCTCTTGATTCGATTCGTGAGAAAGTTAGCTACGGTTTGTTTGTTTATCTTCTAAGGTAGATATTGTTTCCTATGGGGAAAATGGGTGGTTTTTTATTAGTGTGCTCGGCAAGGATTAGAATCCTCGGGCCTACGTATTCCCTCGTGCAATGGGAAAGTCAGAGCATTCGTAGTTCGTGGGACTACGGTTTATTGGTTTGTGTTTTTTAGGCGAACGAGAGTTTAATTCGCATTCTAACTGCTAAACATTGGCTTGTCGGCTCGTCATGGGAGGCTGAAGCACTAGTTCATATGCGCGGAAGAATGGACTAAACAATGATCTTTTTGTGAAAAGTTGTTTGAGTATGAATTAAGTGTATTAGAGATTTGATTGAGAAAAAGGTTTGATTTGGACGTGTTTTAGGCGACCGAGAGTTTAGGTTGCATTCTAACTGCTAAACATTGGCTTGTCTGCTCGCTAGGGGGGCTGAAGCACGAGTTCATATGCGCGAAAGAATGACTTAAACAATGTTCTTTGGGAAAGGTGTTTGAGTCGTGGATTAAGTATGTTAAAGATTTGATTAAGAAAAGGATTTAATTGGTATGTGTTTTAAGGTTTCGGTCGCACGGAGGCGAGGAAAGGATAAATTTGATCGTATTAGATGTTTTAGAGGGGACAATTGCTCACACACGAGTAAGGGAACCCGCACCTAAGCAATTGGTGACAATTGTCCACACACGAGTAAGAGAACTCGCACCCAAACAATTGAGGAGAAAGACCAAAGACTTGATCCCCCTCACTTCACCTTTGGTAAAAATGTTTAAGTAAGGATTAAGTGTTTTGATAATTTGATTTGAAAAGGTTTGAATGTTTTTCGAGTTCGCGTATGTTTTAGAGGCGTCAATTGTCCACACACGAGTAAGGAAACTCGCACCCAAACAATTGAAAAGAAAGACCAAAGACTTGGTCCCCCTCTTTTCACCTTTAAAAAAAATGTGTTTGAATAGAGATTAAATGTTTTAATGATTACTTGAAAAAAGTTTGCATGTTGTCGAGTTACAAGTGTTTTAGTGGTGTCAATTGTCCACACACGAGTAAGAGAACTCGCACCTAAACAGTTGACAGGTTAAAGCTTATGTTCTGTTAGAGGCACCAATTGTTCGCACACGAGTAAGAGAACTCGCACCTAAACAATCGGCAGGTTAAAGTTTAAGTTTTTTAGAGGTGTCAATTGTTCACACACGAGTAAGAGAACTCGCATCCACATAATCGAAGAGAAAGACCAAAGACTCGATCCCTCTCACTTTTCACCTTCTAAGGAATAATGTTTAAGTATGATTAAATGTATTGATTTGATTTGAGAAAAAAATACTCGACGTTGGATCGAGGTTTTAATTTACGTATGAGGAGGTTAAGAAATGGAAGGAAGGGAAGTTGTAGTGTGAAGTGAAGGTTGGAAATACTTGATATATGGATCAAGTAAATGCTTAGGATTGAATTGATTGAATTTATTTTGGAAAATACTTGATGTTGGATCAAGTTTGTTTTACTCTTATAAAAAGGGTTGATTTTAATCTTATGGAATTAATTAAGCCATGATTAAGCATAAACCAATCACATACATGCATACAAATCAAAATAAAATGGGTAATCGTTGCATAAGGCCCAAGAGGAGGCAAAGGGGAGGTCGGTTGCGATCGTGAAAACGATCGACTTATCAGGTATGAAAATGATTGACACGAAGTCCAAATATTAGTTGAAAAATATTTTGATTTGAATAAACACACAATGACATAGCATAATATAATCAAAGCATAAAAATCCACGAGATAAAAAAAAATATACACCATATATAATAAGCATTGAATAAATAAACTCAAGCATGATATGGTTAGTCACTTAATTCTAAAGTTAGTTTAAGGAAGGTATCCTAAACTAAAATAAATTCTAAGTTTTATTAGAAGGGTTTAAATAGTTAATTAGATTAAATTATAATATTTAATAAAATTAATTATCAAAAAAAATAATTAGTATCAAATAAAACAATTTAATAAAACTAATTAAGTAAGAAATAGGGACTAATTGGATATAGATTTTTAAAATTAGATTAATAATTAATCAAATTAAAATTCAATATTTAATAAAATTGATCATGAGTAAATTAATTAATATTAAATAAAAAATTTTTTAATAACATTAAAAGAAATACTTTCAAAAGCTTTGTTTTTTTTTTAAAAAAAAGAAATAAAATAAAAATTTTTTTATAGATTTTTTTCAATAAAAATAAATAAATAAACAAACTTAAAACAAAATAAATGGGCCGGTAATATAGAAAACAGGGGGGTGGATTTAAAAAAATGCTCCAGGCCCATTAGAGGAGGCCCAAGCGAGGGAAAGGAGAGTCCATGGTGCTCCCTGGTCAACTCTGGTTGACCGATGGAGAGATCAGGTGCGTTAGATCTTATCCAACGGTTGTAATGAAGGGGGTGTACAATAGATAAGGTGGAACAGCACTCGCATGCGAATAAGAATGTGGCCCTACCGACCGGTGACAAATGTCACCGTGGGATAGGACCGAAACAACACAAGGTTACCACATTAGGGTCTGAACGTTTTAAAATGCTTCAAACGACATGTTAACATACCTCTCTCTCTCTCTCTCTCTCAAAATAGCTCTCTCTGCACAAACCACATTGCCGGAAACCTGAAACCGCGGCCGGAGAAGCGGCGGCGTGCGGCGGCCGCCACCGTCTTCTCCAGCGACACCACCATAAAACCTAAAATGATCTACACTAACCCTAGCTTAAAAACTCTTCTCTCTTCAAATCCGAAAACCAAATACCCAAAAACCTCCTCAAACTCTCAAATCGACCCCATCCCAAATCGAAACCCTAATTCAAAAACTAAAAAAAACAAACAAATCGAAGTATGAGAAGCAAATACGTTGCTTTAGAGAGCATAAACAATATGATTTCACGCAAGAAGGTCCAAAATGGAGCAAATCGGAGTTCTACATGAGTACCTCTTGAAGAACCTCTTTGGGAAGTCTCTGAACGTATCAAGGTATGCTCCGATCTCACTTTTCCCTTTGCGTCTCAATCCTCTTCCTTGTATCTCTTTCTGTTTTCGATTTTTGAGTTTTCTGGATCTGTTCGGATTTTAGGTTTGGTGTATTTGTTATGGTGAGGGACTGGTTTCTTGAAGGAGTTTCTTATGATGGAGTTATGTTCGTTTTATGATGTGAGGTGTTGAGATTCGAAAATGGTGATGTGCCCTGTTGATGATGAAAAAAGTTGTTAGGTGTTGATTGTGTGAAGAAGACGAAGGTGGCGGTGGATGGTGCGTGAGATTTCGTTAAGATGATGATGGAGGGTGACTGGGTTGTAGACGGAGGTTCGAAGTTATAGAGTTGTATTATCGGTGGTGTGAAGGTGAGTTCTCTCCTCTGTTCTTGTTTTTTTTTGTTTCTACCGAATTTTTTCTCCTGTTGTTGTCACGACTTTCCAGCCTTTTTAAAACAATTCAAACTTCTCCATGAAGTTTATAAGTACAAAATTCTTGTCTTGTATTGATTGAGTGGTTGCTTTCAATTTCAGGTTTTGATGTTGTTGTTAGAATTGGTCGCGCATGGTGTGAGGTTGTGCGCAGGGTTTTGGAGTGTTATGGTGCAGATGGTACAGGTCTATTGCATTGCATTGTGGATGAGGTTTGAAGTATTGTCGCTGTTGCTGGTTTGTACGAATTTTTGTTTTGGTGTATCATGGCAAGCTGTGGGGTTTTGGGAGCAGTGAGACGTACAATCTTGTACATTGTGGGGTCTTTGTAACTTAATGTAACGATAGGTGCAACTGTTTTGAATTTGTCTATGAGTTTTTCTCTTTCTCCGAAGTGTCCAACCAAATTGATACAAGTATCACATGACCAGTTTTTTTGAACAAAAGAAAAGTGACGGTGATATTTTTAAATGTGTATGTCTTGAAATATGGATGTTTTTGATGTGGATGAGGTGGGGACTAAGAGCTCATGAAACGTACAGACCATTCTAGGATTTTTTGAGTTGCATTCCACGAATTAGGTTGCAATACTGCTATGGTGGTAATTATATAGGATATGCACTTGTAATTCATCACTAATAGCTAATGCCCTGGCGACAAAAAAACGGTCCAAGAGGGTCCAATTTTAGGTTTAACCATGTTTTATATCTTGATAAAAAACTCAGGACCAATGAAATGTGACACCTTCATTACACATTCTTATAGTTCGTGTTGCAAGTAATCTTAAATACGACACCAAACCATGACCATGGATTAATCAAATGTGGCATCAAACATTCACGGCCTAATCAAATAGATACGAGGCTTTGAACTAATCTTGGAAAGTGAATTGTAATATGGCCATGACTTAAGACCAAATGATCAGAATTAATTTAGAACCCATTGGATAACTTGAGGTTGATCTTTAACCAATTATCATAACTCATTCCAACTTGTCTCAGCTTAGCATGTTTAGAGATGATCTCGTCCGAGGCTTAGAGTAATTCAATAAGTTGAACTTGGCTTGAAAATTTGATCACCACCTGGGCCTCTGATCGAATCATATGCTTTAACCACAAATTAGTTATGCCAACAATTAAGTCAAATTAACTCTTAGTTGGCTCACCATCTGAGCTCGGCCAATCACAACTTGCTACTAATCTTGAGAGCAACCAAAGCATGACTTGAGAATAACTGGACCATATCATATGGCTCTGTCATCAACGTGGCTCAACATGGATTTGAGGGAAGACTTGAAATTGTCTTAAAATACGGCTTAAGAACCCTTTGATCACGTCTTGAAATAAACCAGCCATACGATTAGGGTACTGGATCTTGCCTTGACTGCTTAGCCATTAAAAAAATAAGGGCACCTCCTGCTTTTTCCTCTACATGAATTCAAACCACTTGCAAAAACCCGTGATCACTACTATATGCCCACATAAGACTCTTATGACCCAATTTTTCAGAGGACCATGGCCATGATGATCTAGAAAGAATTCATTGAGCCACAATTATGCTTAGTATAAGAAACACGAGAGGGTAGGACAAATTTGGGGTATGACAGATGCCCCTATCTAATTGTCTTGAACCTGAGAAAATGAACTGCTGCATGACGTTCATTTTTAGGGTAGAAGGTAATTAGATATAAGAAGACCCCAAAATTTGCCTGACAAAAGGTAAAATGATATGGGGCAAAAGCTGACAGAATGAGGCAGCGGCGTCCAAATAACTTGAGATCCTTTGGGTGGTCGAAGCAGTCCCTTATCCGTTAAGGTTCTTCGCGATACCAAAGTAGTATTTTTGAAAGGTAGAGGATTCTCTGGCTTGTCGAAGAAGTCCCTCATGAATTAAGGTTCCTCGACGATGCCAAAGCAGTATCTCTGAAGTAAATTTGCTGAAGGATGGTTGAGCAATATTCCTGTCAGAGGAAATGTGCTGGTTCTGCAGGGGAAAGCTCACAAGAAACTTTCTAGGATATCCCCTGCTTGGGGAGTAAGAAGTAGCAACAGCTGCTGGGATTGTCATTATCAACTGCCTGGCTGAAGAATGACTTGCTAGGGAATAGAATTCCTTGAGCACGTTCGGGGTATCAGCTTCTTCTCAGATGAACACTGCCGACTTTGAAGGAGGACTGGCCAATATGCTTGCGAACTGATCCTGGATCCTGTTATGCTATGCTGGGGATGGATATGTCATGCATACAGGAATGCAAATGAACTTGCTTACATGAGATGCATATGGGAATGCAACTGGGCAAGGCTTCATCTCTGGTTTCCAAAGAAGGATTAATGGGGATTAGATGGAGCAAGGTGAAAGACTCACTGGGAATATTGGCATATTAACTCGGGGGTTGAGAAAAGGAAATACGATATCGACTTGGGGGTCGAGAAACAATAAGATAAACTGTCGTCAACTCGGGGGTTGAAAGAAAGGTAAAGGTAATATCGACTCAGGGGTCGAGGAAATAAAGACAATATCGACTCGGAGGTCGAGAAAATGAAGGCAAGGTAATCTATCAACTCGGGGGTTGAAGGGAATAATAAAATATCAACTCGGGGGTTAAAGGTAAAAGCAATATCGACTCGGGGGTCGGATAAGATAAAGATAACAATGACTCGGGGGTCAGTACAAGCAATAAGATGTCAACTCGGGGGTTAAAGATGTAATAATGATATCGACTTAGGGGTCGAGAAACTAAGGCAATATCGACTTGGGGGTCGAGAAAATAAAGACAAAACATCATCAACTCGGGGGTTGAAGGAAAGGTAAATATCGACTCGGGGGCCGAAGAAAATAAAGACAACATTGACTCAGGGGTCAAGAACAAACAATATATATCAACGCGGGGGTTGAGGAAGAAATAGATTATTCTATGTATGCATATGGTGCACGTATGTTGTTTGTGATGCATATGCGAATGCAGGCAGGTTATTGGTGAAGGAAGGTGCCAGCAGGGTGGACTTTTGGTGGTTGCCAAGCAAGGTTGGACTTTTAGAGGTGCCAAGCAGGGTTGGACTTTTGGTAGTTGCCAAGCAAGGTTGGACTTTAGGGGGTACCAAGCAGGGTTGGACTTTTGGTAGGTGCCAAGCAAGGTTGGACTTTAAGGAGGTGTCAAGCGGGGTTGGACTTTTGGTAGTTTCCAAGCAAGGTTGGACTTTAAGGAGGTGCCAAGCGGGGTTGGACTTTTGGTAGTTGCCAAGCAAGGTTGGACTTTAAGGAGGTGCCAAGCGGGGTTGGACTTTTGGTAGTTGCCAAGCAAGGTTGGACTTTAAGGAGGTGCTAAGAGGGGTTGGACTTTTAGGAGGTGCCAAGCAGGGTTGGACTTTAGGTAGTTGCCAAGCAAGGTTGGACTTTTGGAGGTGCCAAGCAGGGTTGGACTTTTGGTAGTTGGAAATATTTGATTTCCTGACACTCGAAAATGGAAGATATTATGATCAGCAAGCCAATATTTCTCTTGGTGCCCCAAGTCTGATTCTTTGCAGAGATTGCGTGCTTGGTTCATGAGAGAACCTTACTTCTAGCTGATACGCCACAGATGGTTGTATGAGCGCAGCGACGTAACCGATACATGTTGATTGTGAGCTTAGCGACTTATCCAATGCATTCTGATGGTGCATTTGCTATGCCCCAAGGCTTTTAATACTTGTTGAACTCAAAGGTCGCCTAGTGCATGACATGGCCAGTTTGACCAACTTGAATGTATGAAGGGAATCTGTCCCTGTCTGGAGGGTAATGAGATGATCTGCCCTAGTGTCTGGATTTTGCAGTGGTCTACCCCAACGTCGGCTCTTGAAAGACTTGCCTCAGATTGACTAAGTATGGCTTTGAAGGACTTGCCCCAGATTCACAAGGTTATGAGATAGTCTCGATTCGAGTCAGTTCCAACAATACTCAAATTTTCCTCTGATTGCACTTTGTTGGAATTTCTAAAATATCAAGTACTGATTTGCAGCTAAAATTGTTCATTCAGAAATGGTAATTTTAATGCGACGTTCATGCACATTTTGAAAAATCATTTATTGGAATGGTGTGAAAGTGTGTGACGAGTGGACCGTTAGTCCAAACGCATTGCTAATTTATCTGGTGCGTGAAAGATAATAAGAATATGACACCAATTTTAGACTAGCAAATTCGTAGGAGTCAGTTTACGCAACCTTGCTGTAGTATGCTTTCAGAATAAACCCCGCCTCAATTAGGTCTTTTGAGGGTTGTAACGTGGCCTGGTTCACGGTTATAGAAACAAGGGATATAAGGCTCAAAGTTATATTAGTACCCACCCCTTCTTCGTGATGATCTCCAGTCCTACGTTCAGTTAAATCGACACACGTACTTAGATTTTGACGGTGTACGAATGAAGATGAAGGTTCAAGATTCGCTTGAAATGGCAGTCATCTTATTTTGTTTTTGATGGACGTCAGTGACCTTTTGATTTTGATTTGGCGGTCACTGAAACTTATTTTACTTCTCTTGAGGATTTAAGGACCTTTTTTTATTTTGGTTTTTTTTTATCCCTAATTTTGCATGGACTGATTTTATTCTACGAGTCCATCGGGATTGCCCTAATTTTTGCCTAAGTCTCCTCTTTGAGGTGTTTGACTTAGCGGGCTCTCTTCCTTTTTTAGAGTAAGGCTCGTGACTGCCAAGTCACTAGTCATTGGAGAACAACCATCATAACTTCGGGATTTTGCATGATTTCTTTGTCACCTCAAGACGTGTACCAAGAATACGGAGTCAGATTAACTGAACACTACCCTGCCCCGGGTTGAGTGTAAGGGTTTGAATATCCAAAGGAAACTTCTACTTCTCGGATCGAAGTGGTGAACTAGGGATTAACTCCTTATCTCTCCAGTGTTTGGGGATTTGAAACAATGCCTGTACATCCTTGACAGGATTCTATCCGAAAGCATGCCATCAGCAATTATGGGTATTTCGTTTTCGTCATCCTCCCTCCGATCTTTGCTAAACAACAATTTGGTTAAGAAAGTGAATGAGAGGTATAGAGATAGATATCTTTTTTTGTTGTTTTTTTTCTTCATATAAGTGAAGAAAATGTGAGCGAATGCGACGTGATTAGTTCAAAAAATGCATGATCACTTCATTAAAATTACCATTAATAAACAACAATGTCTAAAAGCAAATAGCGCATAACATAAAGAAACTACAAATGCATAGAAACGACATGATCTAAAAATTGCCAGCATTGGGGACTGGGCTTTTCTTTCTTGAGTTGCTGTTGGACTAGCATTCTTGTTCATCGAGACCACTATGATAACCTTCTTCACACCTACTCTCAGCAACTTCTTCCATAACATGAGCGGATGGACCCACCTGATCAAGTGAAGGTTTGACGTTGATTTGAAGTCCTCGAGGCGTAAATGAGATTAGCTTGGACTCAATCAGGTCTTGGATCTTGTTTTTGAGCTGTTTATAATTCTCAGTTGAATGCCCCATGGCGCCAGCATGGTATCCACATCGTGCATTGGCGTCAAAGCCTGGGGGGTATGGAGGAATAACAGGATCCAAGACTTTTGGCACTATTAGTCCGCTACTAATCAAACATGGCAATATATGACTTAATGGCATTGGCAAATGATCAAAATGCCTTTTTGGTCTTTGATTATAATAGCGTCAGGGTTGTGAAGAATGTTGTTGTGCAATCTGTTGTTGACGAGGGGGACCTCTATTGGCAGGAGTATATTGACCACGTGGAGAGAATAGAATTGCAAAGGGAGGCCCATGGGATTGCTGACTTTGAACATTTGAGATGCTTGGGTATCGAGGATAAGGTACCGGAGACGGAGCTTGTAAAGTGTCCCAGATTGCATTAATTTTATCCTCCTCTTCCTCTTGAGAATTGACAATGGATTCACTCTCACTAGCATGGATACTCGAGGCGTCTAGGATCTTTCCACTCTTGATATGACTCTCAATGCGTTCTCCTACTAAAACCAAGTCAGAGAAGTTTAATGTCCCATTGCTCATCATTTTTTCTAGGTATGGGCCTTGCAAAGAAACTATGAACAGGTCAACCAATTCTCTATCTAAAAGTGGTGGTTGAACGCGAGCAGCTACCTCTCTCCATCTCTGAGCATACCCCCCTGAAGGATTCATTCTCCTCTTGAGATAAGCCTTGCAACCATATGCGGTTGGGAGCCATGTCAAGATTGTATTGGTATTGTTTCACAAAGGCGTTGGCTAAGTCCAACCACGACTGGATATGGCTACTCTGCAGCTGCATGTACCAACTCAACGATGCCCCACTCAGACTGTCTTGGAAACAGTGGATCATAAGTGTATCATTGAGAGCATTGGAGGTCATCTTTCTGCAAAACCTTACCAAATGCTGCTTTGGACAACTATCTCCTTTGTATTTCTCAAATTTTGGCATCTTGAACTTTGGCGGTATCACAAGTCCGGGTACCAAACACATGTTCAAAGCATTCAGATCAAAATCATTACGCCCCTTCATGGTTTCAAGCTTCTCTTCCAACACACGACATCTTTCAGCAAACTCAACATCTTAAGGTCGTTCAGTATTCACCACCAGGCTTGTCCCTCAGGAATTCGGTGTAGTGAATGCAAAGCTATGGTATTCAACTGCATCATGAGAAGAGGCATGTTCATCTTGAATGATGTGACATTCTTGTATAACCTGGTCCCCAACAGGAATCCGCACAGGCTGAAATTGGGCAAGATTATTCACTTGAGGCAGAATGACGTTCTTAGTGACTGTAGGCCTTTGAATGTTATCCTCTTTCCTTGCCATAACTTCCACAAGTTGGTCTAGCTGGTTCTTCATTAAGTCAACATCTACTCTTGACGCAAACTGGTTCTGCTCTTCTGAGTCCATGATTCTTCCAAAAGCGGCTTCAATTCTGATACGAGTGTCAGGAAATCAACTGTGGGTTATGGACAAATGATGATTGAGTTTGTGGTTTTGGAAGATGATATGCAATGCTAATGCAATTGTATGCAAATGCTTATGCACAGTTCCAGGATCAAAATAACATCTGATTCTGAGGAAGGAGTTAGACACAGGATATCTCTGATCATCGGATCCCCCACAGGTAGGCTCTAATCGGTAAGTGCCTAGAGTTATGGATATCTTTCAAAGACATTATAGCCATGATGAAGGAACATCAGACGATAATATCCTTGAAAGGATCTCGTCTAGGTGAGGTCTTCGTTTCTTCCCACGAGAAAGACTCCTCGGAGGCACCCACTACACAACCATCGACACACGGGTTCTAAGCAGGGTTCTCAGAATCCTAGATCGAGGTCGAAAATATTACTGTCAGGAAGTAATACGTTCGAGGGATCTCATCTGATTGTGGCATTCGCATTAACCCACAAAGAGTTAACACTACCAACCACTATGGATAAAATGGGTTAAAGGTTCTTGGGATCGACGATTCAGGCTCGAAAACATTATCATCGTGACGAAGTAACGTCAAAACGATAACATTTCCAAGGGAATATACTCCAAGCGGGGTCTTTGCTTTGACTCACGCGGAAGAAACCACGCAAGCCTCCACTACACAACCACCATCCTAATCCTAGGGTTATACTCAGACTCGGGTGTAGAGCCATCTCACAGAGCACCAATGATCAGAGAATCCCCACAGTGTCACAAGAAACAATAATAGGATATAATAATAATGAGCATGCGAGTAGATAATAGATAATCAGACAAGCAAGCAAACAAACAAGAGAAGATAAACAAACAAGCGGATCTAACACTCACGAATCGAGTCAAGTTAGGCTTGACTCTCTCTAGCATAGGGCAATGTGAGCTTCCCCAGCAGAGTCGCCATCTGTCGTACCTCAAAAAATACGATCCTCGCGATGGACGGGAAAAAGAACTGTTCGAAACAGAGTCGCCACCGAACTTTATTCATCCCAAAAGAGGGAAAGGAAAATATCGATAAAACCTTTGAAAGGATAAGAAAATGGTCATCGCAACCAAATTCGGGTTCGGGAGTCGGTTACACAAGAAGAAAGGTATTAGCACCCTCTACGTCCGTTGTACTCAACGGGAACCTCTTGATTCGATTCGTGAGAAAGTTAGCTACGGTTTGTTTGTTTATCTTCTAAGGTAGATATTGTTTCCTATGGGAAAAATGGGTGGTTTTTTATTAGTGTGCTCGGGAAGGATTAGAATCCTCGGGCCTACGTATTCCCTCGTGCAATGGGAAAGTCAGAGCATTCGTAGTTCGTGGGACTACGGTTTATTGGTTTGTGTTTTTTAGGCGAACGAGAGTTTAATTCGCATTCTAACTGCTAAACATTGGCTTGTCAGCTCGTCATGGGAGGCTGAAGCACTTGTTCATATGCGCGGAAGAATGGACTAAACAATGTTCTTTTTGTGAAAAGTTGTTTGAGTATGAATTAAGTGTATTAGAGATTTGATTGAGAAAAAGGTTTGATTTGGACGTGTTTTAGGCGACCGAGAGTTTAGGTTGCATTCTAACTGCTAAACATTGGCTTGTCTGCTCGCTAGGGGGGGCTGAAGCACGAGTTCATATGCGCGAAAGAATGACTTAAACAATGTTCTTTGGGAAAGGTGTTTGAGTCATGGATTAAGTATGTTAACGATTTGATTAAGAAAAGGATTTAATTGGTATGTGCTTTAAGGTTTCGGTCACACGGAGGCGTGGAAAGGATAAATTTGATCGTATTGGATGTTTTAGAGGGGACAATTGCTCACACACGAGTAAGGGAACCCGCACCCAAGCAATAGGTGACAATTGTCCACACACGAGTAAGAGAACTCGCACCCAAACAATTGAGGAGAAAGACCAAAGACTTGATCCCCCTCACTTCACCTTTGGTAAAAATGTTTAAGTAAGGATTAAGTGTTTTGATAATTTGATTTGAAAAGGTTTGAATGTTTGTCGAGATCGCGTATATTTTAGAGGCGTCAATTGTCCACACACGAGTAAGGAAACTCGCACCCAAACAATTGAAAAGAAAGACCAAAGACTTGGTCCCCCTCTTTTTCACCTTTAAAAAAATGTGTTTGAATAGAGATTAAATGTTTTAATGATTACTTGAAAAAAGTTTGCATGTTGTCGAGTTACAAGTGTTTTAGTGGTGTCAATTGTCCACACACGAATAAGAGAACTCGCACCTAAACAGTTGACAGGTTAAAGCTTATGTTCTGTTAGAGGCACCAATTGTTCGCACACGAGTAAGAGAACTCGCACCTAAACAATCGCCAGGTTAAAGTTTAAGTTTTTTAGAGGTGTCAATTGTTTACACACTAGTAAGAGAACTCGCATCCACACAATCGAAGAGAAAGACCAAAGACTCGATCCCCCTCACTTTTCACCTTCTAAGGAATAATGTTTAAGTATGATTAAATGTATTGATTTGATTTGAGAAAAAAATACTCGACGTTGGATCGAGGTTTTAATTTACGTATGAGGAGGTTAAGAAATGGAAGAAAAGGAAGTTGTAGTGTGAAGTGAAGGTTGGAAATACTTGATATATGGATCAAGTAAATGCTTAGGATTGAATTGATTGAATTTATTTTGGAAAATACTTGATGTTGGATCAAGTTTGTTTTACTCTTATAAAAAGGGTTGATTTTAATCTTATGGAATTAATTAAGCCATGATTAAACATAAACCAATCACATACATGCATACAAATCAAAATAAAATGGGTAATCGTTGCATAAGGCCCAAGAGGAGGCAAAGGGGAGGTCGGTTGCGATCGTGAAAACGATCGACTTATCAGGTATGAATATGATTGACACGAAGTCCAAATATTAGTTGAAAAATATTTTGATTTGAATAAACACACAATGACATAGCATAATATAATCAAAGCATAAAAATCCACGAGATAAAAAAAACATACACCATATATAATAAGCATTGAATAAATAAACTCAAGCATGATATGGTTAGTCGCTTAATTCTAAAGTTAGTTTAAGGAAGGTATCCTAAAATAAATAAATTCTAAGTTTTATTAGAAGGGTTTAAATAGTTAATTAGATTAAATTATAATATTTAATAAAATTAATTAGTATCAAATAAAATAATTTAATAAAACTAATTAAGTAAGAAATAGGGACTAATTGGATTTAGATTTTTAAAATTAGATTAATAATTAATCAAATTAAAATTCAATATTTAATAAAATTAATCATGGGTAAATTAATTAATATTAAATAAAAAAAATTTAATAACATTAAAAGAAATACTTTCAAAAGCTTTGTTTTTTTTTTTCAAAAGAAATAAAATAAAAATGTTTTTTTTTAGATTTTTTTCAATAAAAAATAAATAAATAAACAAACTTAAAACAAAATAAATGGGCTGGTAATACAGAAAACAGGGGGGTGGATTTAAAAAAATGCTCCAGACCCATCAGAGGAGGCCCAAGCGAGGGAAAGGAGAGTCCATGGTGCTCCCTGGTCAACTCTGGTTGACCGATGGAGAGATCAGGTGCGTTAGATCTCATCCAACGGTTGTAATGAAGGGGGTGCACAATAGATAAGGTGGAACAGCGCTCGCATGCGAATAAGAATGTGGCCCTACCGACCGGTGACAAGTGTCACCGCCGGATAGGACCGAAACAACACAAGGTTACCACATTAGGGTCTGAACGTTTTAAAATGCTTCAAACGACATGTTAACATACCTCTCTCTCTCTCTCAAAATAGCTCTCTTTGCACAAACCACATTGCCGAAAACCTGAAACCGCGGCCGGAGAAGCGGCGGCGCGCGGCGGCCGCCACCGTCTTCTCCGGCGACACCACCATAAAACCTAAAATGATCTACACTAACCCTAGCTTAAAAACTCTTCTCTCTTCAAATTCGAAAACCAAATACCCAAAAACCTCCTCAAACTCTCAAATTGACCCCATCCCAAATCGAAACCCTAATTCAAAAACTAAAAAAAACAAACAAATCGAAGTATGAGAAGCAAATACGTTGCTTTAGAGAGCATCAACAATATGAGTTCACGCAAGAAGGTCCAAAATGGAGTAAATCGGAGTTCTACAGGAGTACCTCTTGAAGAACCTCTCTGGGAAGTCTCTGAACGTATCAAGGTATGCTCCGATCTCACTTTTCCATTTACGTCTCAATCCTCTTCCTTGTATCTCTTTCTGTTTTTGATTTTTGAGTTTTCTGGATCTGTTCGGATTTTAGGTTTGGTGTATTTGTTATGGTGAGGGACTGGTTTCTTGAAGGAGTTTCTTATGATGGAGTTATGTTCGTTTTATGATGTGAGGTGTTGAGATTCGAAAATGGTGATGTGCCCGGTTGATGATGGTTCTGTTGATGATGAAAAAAGTTGTTAGGTGTTGATTGTGTGAAGAAGACGAAGGTGGCGGTGGATGGTGCGTGAGATTTCGTTAAGATGATGATGGAGGGTGACTGGGTTGTAGACGGAGGTTCGAAGTTATAGAGTTGTATTATCGGTGGTGTGAAGGTGAGTTCTCTCCTCTGTTCTTGTTTTTTTTTGTTTCTACCGAATTTTTTCTCCTGTTGTTGTCACGACTTTCCAGCCTTTTTAAAACAATTCAAACTTCTCCATGAAGTTTATAAGTACAAAATTCTTGTCTTGTATTGATTGAGTGGTTGCTTTCAATTGCAGGTTTTGATGTTGTTGTTAGAATTGGTCGCGCATGGTGTGAGGTTGTGCGCAGGGTTTTGGAGTGTTATGGTGCAGATGGTACAGGTCTATTGCATTGCATTGTGGATGAGGTTTGAAGTATTGTCGCTGTTGCTGGTTTGTACGAATTTTTGTTTTGGTGTATCATGGCAAGCTGTGGGGTTTTGGGAGCAGTGAGACGTACAATCTTGTACATTGTGGGGTCTTTGTAACTTAATGTAACGATAGGTGCAACTGTTTTGAATTTGTCTATGAGTTTTTCTCTTTCTCCGAAGTGTCCAACCAAATTGATACAAGTATCACATGACCAGTTTTTTTGAACAAAAGAAAAGTGACGGTGATATTTTTAAATGTGTATGTCTTGAAATATGGATGTTTTTGATGTGGATGAGGTGGGGACTAAGAGCTCATGAAACGTACAGACCATTCTAGGATTTTTTGAGTTGCATTCCACGAATTAGGTTGCAATACTGCTATGGTGGTAATTATATAGGATATGCACTTGTAATTCATCACTAATAGCTAATGCCCTGGCGACAAAAAAACGGTCCAAGAGGGTCCAATTTTAGGTTTAACCATGTTTTATATCTTGATAAAAAACTCAGGACCAATGAAATGTGACACCTTCATTACACATTCTTATAGTTCGTGTTGCAAGTAATCTTAAATACGACACCAAACCATGACCATGGATTAATCAAATGTGGCATCAAACATTCACGGCCTAATCAAATAGATACGAGGCTTTGAACTAATCTTGGAAAGTGAATTGTAATATGGCCATGACTTAAGACCAAATGATCAGAATTAATTTAGAACCCATTGGATAACTTGAGGTTGATCTTTAACCAATTATCATAACTCATTCCAACTTGTCTCAGCTTAGCATGTTTAGAGATGATCTCGTCCGAGGCTTAGAGTAATTCAATAAGTTGAACTTGGCTTGAAAATTTGATCACCACCTGGGCCTCTGATCGAATCATATGCTTTAACCACAAATTAGTTATGCCAACAATTAAGTCAAATTAACTCTTAGTTGGCTCACCATCTGAGCTCGGCCAATCACAACTTGCTACTAATCTTGAGAGCAACCAAAGCATGACTTGAGAATAACTGGACCATATCATATGGCTCTGTCATCAACGTGGCTCAACATGGATTTGAGGGAAGACTTGAAATTGTCTTAAAATACGGCTTAAGAACCCTTTGATCACGTCTTGAAATAAACCAGCCATACGATTAGGGTACTGGATCTTGCCTTGACTGCTTAGCCATTAAAAAAATAAGGGCACCTCCTGCTTTTTCCTCTACATGAATTCAAACCACTTGCAAAAACCCGTGATCACTACTATATGCCCACACAAGACTCTTATGACCCAATTTTTCAGAGGACCATGGCCATGATGATCTAGAAAGAATTCATTGAGCCACAATTATGCTTAGTATAAGAAACACGAGAGGGTAGGACAAATTTGGGGTATGACAGATGCCCCTATCTAATTGTCTTGAACCTGAGAAAATGAACTGCTGCATGACGTTCATTTTTAGGGTAGAAGGTAATTAGATATAAGAAGACCCCAAAATTTTCCTGACAAAAGGTAAAATGATATGGGGCAAAAGCTGACAGAATGAGGCAGCGGCGTCCAAATAACTTGAGATCCTTTGGGTGGTCGAAGCAGTCCCTTATCCGTTAAGGTTCTTCGGGATACCAAAGTAGTATTTTTGAAAGGTAGAGGATTCTCTGGCTTGTCGAAGAAGTCCCTCATGAATTAAGGTTCCTCGACGATGCCAAAGCAGTATCTCTGAAGTAAATTTGCTGAAGGATGGTTGAGCAATATTCCTGTCAGAGGAAATGTGCTGGTTCTGCAGGGGAAAGCTCACAAGAAACTTTCTAGGATATCCCCTGCTTGGGGAGTAAGAAGTAGCAACAGCTGCTGGGATTGTCATTATCAACTGCCTGGCTGAAGAATGACTTGCTAGGGAATAGAATTCCTTGAGCACGTTCGGGGTATCAGCTTCTTCTCAGATGAACACTGCCGACTTTGAAGGAGGACTGGCCAATATGCTTGCGAACTGATCCTGGATCCTGTTATGCTATGCTGGGGATGGATATGCCATGCATACAGGAATGCAAATGAACTTGCTTACATGAGATGCATATGGGAATGCAACTGGGCAAGGCTTCATCTCTGGTTTCCAAAGAAGGATTAGTGGGGATTAGATGGAGCAAGGTGAAAGACTCACTGGGAATATTGGCATATTAACTCGGGGGTTGAGAAAAGGAAATACGATATCGACTTGGGGGTCGAGAAACAATAAGATAAACTGTCGTCAACTCGGGGGTTGAAAGAAAGGTAAAGGTAATATCGACTCAGGGGTCGAGGAAATAAAGACAATATCTGAGCTCGGCCAATCACAACTTGCTACTAATCTTGAGAGCAACCAAAGCATGACTTGAGAATAACTGGACCATATCATATGGCTCTGTCATCAACGTGGCTCAACATGGATTTGAGGGAAGACTTGAAATTGTCTTAAAATATGGCTTAAGAACCCTTTGATCATGTCTTGAAATAAACCAGCTATACGATTAGGGTACTGGATCTTGCCTTGACTGCTTAGCCATTAAAAAAATAAGGGCACCTCCTGCTTTTTCCTCCACATGAATTCAAACCACTTGCAAAATCCTGTGATCACTACTATATGCCCACACAAGACTCTTATGACCCAATTTTTCAGAGGACCATGGCCATGATGATCTAGAAAGAAGTCATTGAGCCACAATTATGCTTAGTATAAGAAACACGAGACGGTAGGACAAATTTGGGGTATGACAGGTTCGAGCAGCTTTATCGGGGGAAAATTCATACTTCCTTCGTGTTATCTTCAAGGGAAGTTATTTGACTGGGAAGGCTCTGTTGTTGTCCCCGACCTCGAGGCGTCGACCATTCTGTCCGCCGACCCAAAGGCGAGGAGGAAGCTTCTCTGCCAGGATGCAGTCGCTGTTACGAGAGTGCTGGAGGCAGCGCTGACCCTCGGGGATGCGGAGACAGTTCCGCTCGTGGACCTCAAGAGGGCGCAGGCCAAGATCACCAACCTCGAGCTGGAGAATGTCGAGATACATAACAGGCTGACAAAGATCAAAGGCAACCTGGAGGCCAAGATCGCACTCCAGAAGGAAGTGACCCAGATGAAGGGGGAGGTGACATGGGTGAACGAAGAGAATGCTATCTTGAAGGCACAGGTAGCTGAGCTGGTTCGTCGGAGGTCGGTCAGGATGAGACCGAGTATGAGAAGGCCCTAAAGACCCGGAGGGACCTGATCGAGAGAATCCGCATCCTCGAGCAGGACAACTTGGGGGCGGTTGAGTTTGGATTCAACACTGCGATGAAGCAAATGAAAGCTCTCAATTCTGATGTCCAGCTATTGACCGAAAGGATGGTCGTTCCCAACGTGGTCGTTGACGACGAGGTGGTTCCTCCAGAGGTTCTCGGTGACACAGTTTAATTGTTTGTATCTTTTGTTGGCCTGTGTGCCATTGATTTGTAACCGACTGTTGGGCATGGCCCATTTTGTAATATTAACAATTCTGGCCTAGTAGCCAAATTATATAAATATCCTGTGTTTGACATTATATATGTTGCATTTTATTTATGTGTGCTTTAACATTTGAATGCTATGTATGGACATTTTGCTCGACTCGTTATTGTTACGCTCGACAGTTTGGGGGTCTCGTCGAGGAGGCGAAGTGTTTTCGCCGGTGGCAGGACTAGGATCTCGGTCGACGTCCTAATCCCACAGGGCTTGGACTATTCCCATCGCGAGCTGGATGTCCTGCCATGTAGGTGCGGCAACGGCGGAGCTCGATTGAGGTATCCTCGTTGGGCACATAGTCCGATCATACCATAAGCAGAAACTGATCGGCGTTGTAGAGTTAACGATCGTGCTTGCACTGGGGCACAATCCTGTGGCCGAGCCATCTCCCCCCAGCGGGGTGATCTCGTCGGTAGTCAGTCTGAACTAGTGGCTGGACCTAACTGTAATATTGTTTGATCTTTTCAGCGTTTCATGGTCGAGCAAATGGTTCTCCGTCTAGCATTTCTAGGTAGTAGGCTTCAGTGCCTGTTTTTGATTTGACCCGGTATAGTCCTTCCCAATTTGCGACCAGCTTGTCCTCGCGTGAATCTTTTTTATTTCTGCGTAGGACCAGGCTGCCAAAGGGGAAGTCGCGCTTTACGACTTTGGCGTCGTGGCACAAGGTTATTTTTTATTTCGACGAAGCTTCGCGGAGAGCTGCTCTTGATCGGATCTCTTTGACCAGGTCGAACTCTTCTCTCAGAGCCTCGTCATTCATCTCTTCGTCGAGAGGAGCTTTCGTTCGTCTAGACGGTTCCCTGATCTCCTCCGGTATCACTGCCTCGGTTCCGTAGGCTAGTCGGAATGGAGTTTCCCCGGTGGTGGAGTGAGGGGTTGTTCTGTAGGTCCAGAGCACACTGTGTAGCTCCTCGCCCCATCTCTTTTTAGCTTCAACTAGCCTTCATTTTAGACCTCGAAGGATCACCCTGTTCGCGGCCTCTGCTTGTCCATTAGTCTGGGGATGTTCGATGGAAGTAAAGTATTGCTCCGTGCCTAGTTTAGCGATGAAGTCTTGGAACTTCCTGTCCGTGAATTGGGTTTCATTGTCAGTCACAAGGGCTTGGGGCACTCCGAATCGTGCGACTTCGATTCCATTGTGATCTTGGAGAGGGCTTCGACTTCGATCCACTTTGTAAAGTAATCGAAGGCCACAATCAAAAATTTGTTTTGGTAGGACCCCATTATGAAGGGGCCAAGGATATCCACCCCCCACCAGGTGAAGGGCCAAGGCGAGGATAAAGTCTTCAACTCGTTAGGGGGTGCCAAGTGCATGTCCCTGTGGCACTGACACCAGTCAAATTTTTGGCATGCTCCTTAGCGTCATGCTGCATGGTCGACCAATAGTATCCTGCTTGCAGGGCCTTTTGTGCCAATGATCTCCCTCCCGAGTGTTGTACGTTGATACCGTCGTGAATTTCCTGGAGGACTTAGGGGACCTTATTCTCCTTCACGCATTTCAGGAGGGGAATGGAAAATCCTCGTCGGTAGAGTTTTTCATCGACCAGGACGTATAAGCAGGCCCTTCGCTTGGTCATGATGACCTTCTTTCTGTCCTCGGGCAGCTCCCCTGTAGTGAGGTAATTATACACCAGAGTCATCCAGCAGCTGCTGTTGCCAATGGCGTTGACGTCGAGCAGCCCTGATGGCTTTTCAATGCTTGGGAGGGAGAGTATCTCTTGTATGACGGATTTATTTCCACCTTTCTTTCTGGTGCTAGCCAGTTTTGATAGGACATTTGCCTAAGTGTTTCGTTCACGGGGATGTGATGGACTTACCACACGTCGAACTTCGATATCCTCTCTTTCACCAGCGTCAGGTACTCGATCAGGTGATCATTTTTGGCTTGGTATTCTCCTCGTACTTGGGAAGCTACGAGCTGGGAATATGTGAAGATCTTCACTTCCTTGGCACCCAAGTCTTTGCCCAACCGTAAGCCTGCGAGGAATACCTCATACTCGGCTTGATTGTTTGATGTGGGGAAGGACGAGACTAGAGATACTTCAATTATGATTCCATCTTCGTTCTCAAGAATGATACCGACGCCACTACCCGTGGAGCTAGATGCTTTGTTAACAAAGATGGTCCATTTGTGTGCCCCGCTAGACGGGGATGCTGGAGGCGTCATTTCAGCCACAAAATTGGCTAGGACTTGCGCCTTGAGGGCCTTCCTACCCTCATAGTGGATGTCAAATTCCGACAGCTCCAAAGACCATTTGAGCATTCTGTCGGCCATATCTGGCCGGCTAAGCAGCTGTCATATGCGCTGGTCTGTTCGCACTACTATCGTGTGGGCCAGAAAGTAATGGCTTAATCTCCTCGCAACATTGATAAGGGCGAGGGCGACCTTCTTGATCTGCTGGTAGCTGAGTTCTGGCCCTTGCAAGGCCTTACTCGTGAAATATATGGGTTTTTGCCCGTCGGGTGTCTCACGAATGAGGGCGGCGCTAATGGCTTCGCTGGTGACGGAGAGGTACATCTACAACGTCTCTACGCTGTCTGGTAGTGACAGGACGGGGGGTTCAGATAAGGCTCGCTTGAGGTGGAGCAGGGCCTGCTCACATTCCTCTGTCCATTCGAATGTGGCTTCTTTTCATAGAAGTTTAAAGAAGGGCAGAGCGTGTTGGACAGACTTGGCCACGAAGCGAGAAAGTGAGGCTAGCATCCTGTTGAGGGATTATATGGATTTCTTCGACCTAGGTGTGGGAAATTCAACGAATGCCCGACATTTGTCAGGGTTGGCCTCTACCCCCCTCTCGGTGAGGTAGAAGCTGAGGAATTTCCCTGCCCTCACGCCGAAGGTGCATTTTTCTGGGTTAAAACGCATTTTGCATTTTCTCGCTTGGTCAAAGACCTTTTGCAAGTGGACCGTGTGATCGGATTCCTCTTGGGACTTCACGATCATGTCGTCCATGTATACTTCGAGCATGTCTCCAATTTCTGGTCGGAAGACCTTGTTCCTCATATGCTGGTACGTGGCCCTAACGTTTTTCAGACCAAAAGGCATTACGTTATAGTAATAATTCCCCGACGAGGTCATGAACGCGGTGTATTTCTTGTCCTTTTTGGCCATGGGAATTTGGTTGTATCCCGAGTAGGAGTCTATGAAGGACAAGAGTTTGAAACCTGCAGAATTGTCTGCGAGCTTATCTATGTTAGGCAGAGGATAAGCATCGTTCGGGCAAGCCTGGTTGTGATCAGTATAATCAATGCACGTGCGTCATTTTCCATTATGTTTTTTGACAAGTACAATATCGGACAGCCAGGTTGTATACCTGGCCTCTGAGATAAATTTTGCCTCTAAGAGGTCTTGTACAAGTTTTTTGGCAGCTTGTGCCTTTTCATCAGATTGCTTGCGCTTGCGCTGCGCTACCACCCGAGCAGCCGGGTCGATGGTGAGTTGATGGCATGCAGTCTCAGGGTCAAGGTTGGGCATTTCTGCGGCGCTCCAAGCAAATAGGTCTGCATTATCCTCCAGACATGTCTTCAACTGCTGCTTTACCTCGTCGAGCAGCCCTGCGCCTATCTTTACCCCTTTGTCCGGGTTGTCTCCGAAGGTGATTACTTTGAATTCCCTATCTGGTATTGGACACATGATGGTTAATGCAGGGGAGCTGCCTGATACTGTTAAAGTGCCTTCGTTGTTGACCTCCTTGCCTTCTTCAGAAATCTGGCTGTCGAGGTCGATTGTGTGCACCAGGAGAGCTGGCTTCTTGTCAGGCGGACTTTCTTCGCCGGAAAGATCTTTATCCCTTGGTCGTTTGGCGGCCTTGGGTGCTGCACCGATCGAGCTTTGTCCTCGAGTAGCTGCTTCAAATCATCTCCTCGCAGCCTCTATATCTCTGTGCAAAGTCGCGACGTGGGCCTTCTTCGTATAATATTTCATCTTGAGATGAATGGTTGAAGGGACAGCGATCAACTCCACGAGGGTTGGTCTCCCCAGGATACATTGGTACAATGATGGGCAGTCGATTACCAGAAATTGAGTTTTGATCGACTTGGACGCCAGGTCGGATCCCACGTATGGTGACAAATTCTTCTAGTCAAGCTTCAAAGCACAGAACAAATCGGTGTACATGATGTCCACCGAACTGCCCTAGTTGACCAGGATCCGTCGGACATCAGTGCTGGCTAGTCTTGCCCTGATAAGCAGAGGAATGTGTGAATTCGGGTATCCCCCAGGCAGCTCTTCACGATAGAATATGATAGGCTGAGAACGCCACCAGAATTTCTCGAGCGTGGATAACCAGTCGGGACTGGAGTCAATCAACTGATCGAATTTCCTCTTGACCGACCCTACAGTGAGCTCGTTGTATACTTCACATGAGATAACCATTGCTGTGGGGAAGGTCTCCCAGGTGCTATGCGCGGATATCTGGGGAGGATCCTCGAGGTAGTCGGGAATGATGAAGTCCTCTGGCCGCGTGACTGACATGGCGACTTGCGGGAGAGGACTGGGCGGTGAAGACTCTGTTTCCTTCTTGGACTCCAAGTCTCTCGTCGGGAAGATTCACCCTTTTTTGTATACTGCTTCAGGTGACCCTCCTTGATGAGGATTTCAATAGCGTCCTTCAAGTGAACATAGTCTTCGGTCACGTGGCTGTGGCTACGGTGGAAACAACAATATTTGCTCTTGTCCGTGTTGCCCTTTGACGTTGTTGGCTTGGGGAGCCGGACACCCCCTGCTTGAACTCCGCGTTAATGCATTTGGAGAGAATGCGCTCGCGGGGAGCTGTCAACAGGGTGTACTCTGTAAAGCGACCAGCAGGTCCCTTGCCCTCGCGAGGACGATCGTCTCATCGTCTCTCCCTGTCGTGCCTGGGAGCCTCTGACTCATCTATTTTTGTTGCCCTGGAACCCTCTTGATCTCTTGAGTCCCGGGCCTTGTATGTGACTTCTTTCTCCTCGTACTGTATATAAGCTTGAGCCGTACGGAGGAGTTCGACCAAGGTACGAGGGGTCTCGATGCCCACTGCTTTGCGAAATTCTCTCTTCGGTCTCAGCCCCTTCTCGAGGAGATATTTCTTCATATGGTTCATTGTGCGGACTTCGACAGGTTCCTTGTTGAACCTCTCGATGTATGCGCACAGGGGCTCTTCCTTCCCCTGTATGATGGCTTCGAGAGTGGCCTCCGACTTGGGATGGCGTCGGGAAGAAGTAAAGTGTCGGGCGAATTGGTTCTTCAGATCCCTTCAAGACGTGACCGAACCTCGGGGAAGTCGCTTATACCAGGCCATGGCCCCCTTCCCGAGAGTGATTGGGAACAACCTGTACTTAATGGATCCAATTACGTTGTGGTAGTGGAGTATGGCTTCGATATTTTCGATATGCTCCCCTAGGTCGGTGGTCCCATCATAAGTTGCCAGAGGAGGGGGCTTCTCCAGCCTGCGAGGAATACACATGTCCATGATCTCCTGAGATAGAGGTCCATGGACATCGTCATCACTGCTCGCGCTCGATGACCGGTAGGGTGAGTGGCTACGCCCACGACTTCTACTGCGTCGGGGAGAATGTCTGTGCTGCTGGCAATGCTCATGATGCTTTTCTGAGGGCCTGGTTCTCTTAGGGGCAGGAGAACGTCTGGATCTCCGAGGAGGAGAACGATGTCGTATTTTGGCGACTTTTGACTCGGGTTCTTCCGATCTTGATCGTCCCCTGACGGGAGAGAGGCTCCTGGATCTGTCTCGCAGATGTTTCTAAGGAGGAGACTGCGGGAGTGGAGAGGGACTGCGGGGCTTCAGCGAAGGAAGTCGCTCCTAGAGGACGTGCTCAAGCATGTTGATCTTCTCACCCTGTTGGAAGATCAGGAAGTTGGACCTGTTGAGAGAGGCAATGAGGGTAGCAGTCTCGGGGCCAACGTTTTAAGGGACAGGAATAGGCTCAAAGACGTGACTGATATCCTGTGCGCGTGGCTTCACATCGTCGGAAGACGGAGACGCAATCCTTCCGTCCCTATGATCGGTCTCATGGACCGCAGCTACGAGGTTATGGTGGTCGACATTATCCAGGGTAACGGCGACAACAGGTTCTTGATGGGTATCACGTTTCTGATGGAGGCCATGGTGATCAAGTGAAATTTGGGGAGTAAGCTTTGGTCTTTAGGGTGAAAAGATGAGGAATATTGGTTCAAAAAGATGGGGAAGCGATGTTTCCCACAGACGGCGCCACTGATCTGGTGTGATCAGACTAGATCATCGTGGCCTTCCGTGTAGGGCAGAGATGATGGATGTAGGAGAGGAAATGGGTGTACCTGCAAGGTACTCCGATGCCAAAGAAAGTTTGGGCTAGAGAGAATACAAGTACAAAGCTTTTAGGTATGATTTAGATTGTAGAATAGTGATCAAACCTAACCCTCTCAAGTGAGAGGGTATTTATAGAAGTAACCCCCAGCACGGGGCCAAGGACTCCCATGTGGCCGAAATATCTGGTCGACCAATGGGAGACTGTCAGGTAGAGGGTCAGGCGCGTGACTCTTTGACCTGGTCTAACTGTTTCCGTGAGATCCGGAGAGGCAGTTGGTCGCATGAACTATCAAGTGCGTGAGGTGGACGTCCCCAACAGTCATCTTATGCCCAACAGCTATGTTGTGCCCAACGGCTAGATTGTGCCCAACGACTATGTTGCGCCCAACGGCTAGGTTGGCTACATCCAGTTATTGGGCCTTGCCAAGAGCTGGACTGGATTGGGCCTTGCCCTACTGTGGGCCAAGCGCCTGCCCAGTCTAGAACAAATGTTTTTATTCGTTTGAAAATAAGAGAGAATTTGTATACATATTTGCCTACAACAAGTGAGTCGGAAACTATAAGATAAATTTGTAATAGATTAGAAGTCTTTAATCGTGTAACTGAGATATTTTCAGGTACACAATATCCCACAACAAACATATTTTTTCCTTTAGTTTGTGAAATAAAACTATCTTTGAATAAGTGAGAGACTTGCTCTATTGAGGCAATTAAAAATATGTCTTCAAAAATGATTGGTAAGTTTAACAAATATTGGTTGGTTATTCATGGAATTATAGGAATTGAAATTGTTTTGGATCCAAGATATAAAATGAAGCTATTAGAGTACTTCTTTCTTTTACTTTAGGGAAGTACGTCATCATCTGAAATTAACAACATCAAACAATTATGCTTTTCATTGTTTGAAGAATATCAAGCCAAAATCAACAGGATTGCTGAAACTTCAACAGAAAAGTCAAATGACATTGATTCATATTTAGATAATGTTTCTAATAATTATTATCTTAGTGGTTATGACTCATTTGTCAATGATACTAGTGATATACAGTTAAAATCTGAATTAGATATTTACTTGGAAGAGAATGTATTGCCTAGGAGTGTTACATTTGATATGCTTGGATGGTGGAAAACAAATGGGATTAAGTATCCGACTTTGAAAAAAATTGACAAAGATATTTTGGCCATCTCAATTTCAATTGTTGCTTCAGAATCTGCTTTAGCACAGTTGGCAGGTTATTGTGTCCGCATCGTTCTAAGCTTCATGAAGATAATTTGGAGGCACTTATATGTGCATAGAGTTGGATGAAGAATGAAAAGAAAGGTAAAAATATTTACATTTATATATTTCTTTGATGAAACTATTGTTTAGGTTTTTCCAGCTTCTATTGGTATGATTGGACCAAATCAATACTTGCATGTGAAAGACAAGCGACTCCGTTCTTTTCAAGATTCTAATTCTGAAGAAGAGGTAAAATTATTTTAAAAATTATTATAATTATAGTTTTTTATTATTAACTACACCCTTTTAATATAAAGTATTTTATTTTTTCAGGATATGGAGAAATCAAGTTCAAGAGTCACAAATTAATGATTATATTTGTTTTGTATTACGTAATTGTATTACATTTCATATTTTTACAACATACACTTTTATTGACATATTTGGTATGGATTTTATTTTGCTAAATACTATGGTTTACAATATTTTATGAGATGATTTGAAAAATTTTGAATCAGGTTTAAATTTAGTTTTAGTGTTTTTTGTTGTTGTTGTTAAACTACGGGTATGGGCACTGAGATACCCAAAGGGCTTGAGGACGGACTTTAAAATTGTTGCCAATGCAGGCATGGGCTCGGGTACGGGAACTTTTTATAAATGTGGGTATGGAGACGGACACTATAGTACCCTGCCCAAAGGGTACCCATTGCCATCCCTAATCTTGGGGCATAGCACATTGTAGGTTCTTATCTATTCTGAAGACTCTTTCATCTAAGAGATGTGTCTTTTGTTGTTGCACCAAGTTGTAAACGTTGGTGGGCAGTTCATTCGCCCTTTGCATGGCTAGATTAGCTCAGAGTTGTTGGAGGCTTAAGAGCATCTCTGGTCAAACGACTTGCAGTTGTGTCTATTTGGAAGTTTGGCCTTGGATTAATGGTTGACGAGGTTGGAAGATCGACATGATCTGAAATGTGCTTTGGCCGGTAGGCGAAGGAGTCGAAGCTTAAAGCGTCAAAATAGTGGGAGAATTCACGAGGCCTGGATCGGTTCCTTCTACCGTAGGAGGCGGGGCTTCTCTTGTAAGATCAGAAGCATTAATCATCACGGAGCAATTGTTTCTCTTGTTAAGAGGTATTGAGATTCTGTGGAAATTTATGGGAATCACAATTGAGTTTCCACATATGGCTCAACTGTTTCAGTCACGGAGCAAGAGATTAGTCAGATGAAGGGAGAAAGCCCTTTTGGTATGGTGGTAAGAATCATTGGTGCAATGGATGGGAGTGGACCTACAAAATTAGCACTCCAAAGTTAGAGTCTGTAAAATACTAGTGAAGTAACTTGCAAAAGTGAGAATGCTAATACATATTATGGCTCGTGGCATAGCTTTTACATCGTAAACAGTTAAAAATATCATAGCTTGATATAGCGTGTGTTGGGGGGAGCCATCTGATTAGATTTGATGGTGATTGATGCATCAGTAACTGAAATTTGGTGTCTGACTCTCTCACAAGATTTCACCTATTCGGTAATTTTTTTGATGATGCCCCGGGTTAAACCTTTATGATCAAATTCGTTTTACTAGACCTTCGCCCGACTTGCAAAAAATAATAAATGTAATTTGTACAAACTAAATGTATAAAAAAATGAAGCTTTTGAAATTTACACCTATTTTCTTTCAATTTTTTTTTTGTCATTGCCGGTAGTGAGAATTTTTTTTAACTATTTTTAAAATAAAAGATATTTTAGAAAATTCGAATGTTTTTTGTGGGGTATAGTTATGAAGAGATTATGAAGGAAAATTTTCACTGAATCTTCAAAAAAAAAAATTTTTGGATTGGAAGGACAAAGCCCAAACTAACTGAATCTTCAAATTTATGTTGAGTCCAATACAATCCTTATAAAGTGAACATTTATAAAATATATTTTGATATGATTGTTTAAAAAAAATTATAAAATATTTATTTTATGTACTATATTCTACTTCATATAGAAAACATCCCTTAATACTAAGATGATCCTTTTGCCGTTTACCATCATGCAACTTTTCCTTTGTTTTTGAACCTTCTCTTTGCTTGTTAATTCCAACGATGCAATGTCTCCTTTCTCAAGTTTTCTTAATATTCTTCCTTCTCGCTTTGATCCAAGAAAGCTATTATTCTACAGCCTCTATATTATTATATATATATAAAAAAGAAAGGTGCATGTGAAAAAAGAAAAAAAATTCTCCTTCTCAACAACATTGCATTGCAAGTAACAAATCTTTGCCTCTCAAACATTGCTCATAAACTTCAAACAAATATCAGAAACAAAGCATTGAAGTAAACTAAACCTGCAGATATGGAAGAAGCTAGAAGTTGGCACATTGTATTATTTTTGCTATGTCTTTCCTTCTATTCAGGTGTGATTTCATTTTTATTGTTTTGAATTTGGTCCTTTCGATATATATTTCTCGGATACGTCTTAGTTGAGTCAGATGGATGTAAGCCGTTGATTTATGATTCAATTTTGGTGCATCCTGTTTAAGAGTTAAAATATCTTTTTTTTTCTTTGACAGGTTTATGTCGTAATTCGATAACATTAAGAGAAGATTCATCGTACGATTTTAGTTCTACTCAATTGGATTCGATTCCGATTGTAAACCCTACAACACCGGGATCAGGAAATCCTTACCCTACGGTTAACCCGACATCTCCTCAACCACCGGACACAAGTACGGGAGGGCAAAGCCCAACAACTCCAGACACAAGCCCAACAAATCCATATTCAAACCCGCCCGCCTCTACAACTCCGTATTCAAACCCACCGGCCTCTACAAATCCGTACTCAAACCCACCAAGCCCAACTGTGACTCCCACAACACCAACTACTACTACTCCAACCGGCCCATCTGGATCGTCTGGTGGCAGCGGCGGCGGTCAATGGTGTGTTGCAAGCCCATCAGCTGCAGAGACTACTCTAAAAGTAGCTCTTGATTATGCTTGTGGTTATGGTGCTGATTGTTCACAACTTCAACAAGGAGGAACTTGTTTTGACCCAAATACACTTGTAGATCATGCTTCTTATGCATTCAATGACTACTTCCAAAAGAATCCCGCACCTACAAGCTGTGTATTTGGAGGAGTAGCATCACTTACGACTAAAGATCCAAGTAAGATATTCATACAACATTGAAACTTTAGTACCAACTCATCATCAATTGAGTTGTTTTTTTCCAAACAAAACCTAGTAACATGTTGTTTTGTATATTGTTTCAGGTCATGGAAATTGCCATTATTCATCCTCCAAAACAACAAGGTGAGAATTTCTAGCACTTAATATCATTATATTCACTCAGGATCGTCTTAAGTTTTTAAGAGCTCTGTGTTTGTTATATATGGTTCAACCATAAGAGATTTATTATGAGGACCTATTTAGCCACAAAAAATCGAGATCATGTGATATAACTCATCTTAAACACCCTCGAAGACGGCTTGTATTCACCTTATTAATTATGCTTAAAAGATGAGCCTCTAATATATATTGTTCTTGCATTGCAGCATGAGTCCACCAACTCCACCAACAACAATGACTCCACCTTCTCCAATAACTATGACTCCACCTACTCCAACTCTTATGACTCCGTCTTCACCAGGCATGACAATGCCTGATCCAGATGGAGGATCATCATCGGTCTATGGTTCACCGCCGGGAGGAAGCCCCAATATTGCCACATCTACTTCTTTTTCCATACTGCTCCTACTTACTACAAGCCTCTACGCTACACTTCATCTGCAAAATTACATCTAGAAGAGTCAGAGACACTGACACGTGTCAGACACGGGACGAGGATTATTATCCCGATCCTTGATTGGAATTCATACAGTCTTCCAGCAGATTTTGCAAGATTTCAAGGAAGAAGAATCAAAGTTCCATATTTGTCATAAGAATTCTTGCAAATAAAAGCAGGACTATACACAACACTACATTGCATCAATGTATCATCTTAGTTTTAGCAGATTTATAGGTTATTATAGACAGTTCTTTTACAGTATTTCATATATACAGAATAAATTATTAGATTATCTATTTCAGATAAAGGGATACATGGAAAGAGTTACAATAATATTGATGGAACATGGAAATTCAAATGCAGCATAATAGTATTTAAATATCATACTAGTTACATAGATAAGTTATAAATGTAAAAAATATATGGAATGAAATGGACAGCAAATCGGGGAAGAAAAACATGAACAACAATCACAAACATCAAGTTTTTTGCTATAAAAAATGTTCTAATGATTAATTTCATAGGGGACCAAGAGACTACATTGACTCTCTTATACTTTACTTATAAAGATGCACTCCCTCTGCTTCTAATCTAATCTTTTTAGTTGTCTCAATTTATTTATTTTAAAAGAAAAAAAAACCAAGACACCATCGATGTTTTTTTAATATTTTTCTTTTTGTAACCTTACAAAAAATAAATTTTTTTATTAAATGAATTAAGAATAAAATAAATTATAAATTTATCTGTTTTACTATTTTTTATTAAGTGTGTCTAAAACTCAAAAGAGCACAAATTATAGTTGGGTATATTTATTGCATTTAGTTCGTAAATTTTATATATAAAAAAATCATAAAATTAAAATATAGGATTAGAAAAGAGTTTTTTTTTAGGATTAGTTTGGTTTGAATAAAGGGAGGAGACGAGAGAAATATTTAAAATTATATGTATTTGGTTCAATTTTTAAGAGAGGAGATAGATGGAGGAGAGTAAAACTCCTTTTGAATCACTTTTTGTTTTTTCCATTTTGTAGGAATTTGTAGGGGTAAGGAGATGTTTCATATTAATTATAATTATATTTATATATTTATTCTTATTTATTTGAATATAAATATAATTTATTAAAATGTTTAAAAAAATTTAACTTGCAAAAATTACAATACATAACAACCTCTAATGCGTAGGGATGTTAGAAGGTTTTAAGGTATTACGATTTTAAAGCAAGCTCACGCAGAGATGAAGTATCAAGATTATTTATCTTTTGTGTTACGTTTTTGTTTTGTGTTTTCTGAGAATTATTGAATATTTCTTTTATAATTTAAAATGAAGTTGATTTTTATTCATGAGACAAATAAAACTAAGTTGTTATTATTTATTTTCCGCTGGGATAATATGATATTTAAGAAACAAGTTTATGTTGAAAAAATGTGACACCCTGTATTTTAGTAAATTATTTACATGATTTCATAAATTAAGTGTATGGGATTTAGGTGTTATATCCGTCATCTAGATTCTGAATATCGCTTTATTAATCTTAACATTAAAGGATTCATTGAGAACTATAGAACATATGTGTCATACTTCAATATTTGTCCAACTTTTTTTAATTCATGTGATACATGTTAATTTATCAAGTTTTATATTTTTTTATCCATATGCATTTCCATCATCAAATAATGTCAACCAAAAGTCAACATTTCACGTATTGTGAAATTTGACTAAAAATTCATGAATCATTGATCATTATTATGCATCATAATAAAAGTCAAAGGACAGTCAACATTTCACATGTTGAAGAATTTGACTAAATTTGCATTTTTTTTAATATGCATTTAAAAAAAAGAATAAACTCGTGATCATTTGATTTATCATCATAATATCCATTTGAATTTTATTAATCATTTTCGTACTTCATAAAACAAAAAATCAATGTTTCTAAAAGGTCCAAAATATCTCTCATATATTACATTATTATTTCATACAAATATTACATCATAATTCACTATTTAATTAATTAAGTTTCTAAAAGACAATCACACCACTCTCACCTCTTTTTATAATTCATAAACTACCATTTTTAGAGTCTATAAATAAAATTAGGGGTGTTCAAATCCAAACCGATTCAAATAAAATCCGCAAACCGATCCAAAAAAATCGAAAACCGCAAAAAACTGAAAATTATTTGATGTGTTTGGATATCATTTTATAAAAACCGATCGGTTCAGATCGAATTTCGGATTGATTTTTCAAAATCAATGCAAACCAAACCGAACCGCATGTATATATTTGTATACTTATTTATTTTTGTATTAGTATAATATTTTGTGTTAATTTATTATTAGATGATGTTTTTTTTATAAAATACTATTTATTAGTTTGATTTAATCTATTAATTTTTATTATTTCATTTGTTTCAATCATAACCAATCATTATCATTTTGTAATATTAAATTTTAATATAGTATATGTTCTATATTATATCAAATTTATTATTTATTACTGCTTTTAAAATATTAATAAAATTATAATATGTAATTTGGATATCCAAAAAACTGATCCAAATCAAACTGTAAGAAATTAGATCGGATCAGATCGGATTTTTTTAACCAATCATCCAAAACTAAACCAAACCACAAGTAAATTTATCTTTGGATCGGATGACATTTTGCTTCAAACCCGATTCAAACCGAACTGCAAACACCCATAAATAAAATCAATCTCATTTACAAATCTCACCAAGAAACACTCACAAGAGCAAGGCAAAACTTTACACAAATTTCTCTCTAATTTTCAAGTCACTTTTTATTTTTATTTATTTATATAGGATTTTAATTTTTAATGTTTATTTAATTTTCTTTACATTATTATTCTTGCTACACTTAATCATCACCATTTTGCATGAAAACTCCATTGATTCAAAATCAAGATTTTAAAGTGTTATTAAACTTCCACGAGCAAAAGTGATTAAAAGTGAATTAAGTTTCATTTTTTAATGATTTATTTTTAATTATGATCTTTCCATGATATTCGTGAGATCGAATAGATGAATTTTCATTATTCATTTGTTTAATTCCATGAAAAATTGAGCATGTTATGACCAAAATAAGAATGAATGATGTTGTTGTTCTTGAAGACAAACTCAAATTAAATCATGGTCATCTATTTCATTATGTTCTTTCTTTGCATTTTTCCCAGCTTTTTTTATTTTTGTTTGGTGGCTGGTGGACCTAGCGTCCATTTAGGCTTATGCCACAATTTTCTTGTGTTCTTTGCACATCATTTGCGCAAACACCCGTTTTTTATTTTATTTATTTTTCTTTTTTTTTTAAATGCTTTGTCATTTTATTTTTGTTATTTCAATTTTTTTTATGCACTTGTTAATTTCAATTGCTCATATCTTGAAAAATCCCAAATTTTTTTTTTAATTCAATTAAGTAATTAATTATATATTTTTTATTTTTATTATTTCTTTTATGTTTTATTTGTTTTATTTTACTCTTATATTGATAATGTGTCTCCCTTTATTTTTTAGTCATTTATTATTACTTATGTGTTGATAGTGCACCCTCATCCCTTTTATTATTTCTTTTATACTTTATTTATTTTATTTTTTGTATTGTCATTTATTTTCTTTAATTGTTCACACATTATGTATTGATAATGTATCTCTCTCCTTTTTATTATTTTCTTTATTAGTTCTATTTATTTTTGTTTTGATTAACTCTTATATTAATAGTGTGTCTCTCTCCTCTTTATTTTTATCGCTTTTATTTTTATTACTTTAGTTTATTTTATTGTTTCTTTAGGTAATGCATGATTGTTAATACAAAAAAAATAACTGGCGATTAAAAAACAATTTCTTCAAAATAAAACGCTTATCAACATCAAGTAATTTTCTAAGAATTTTGTCACTCCAGCGTCATTTTTCACCATCGATTCACAAGCATTTCAAAACCATTTTCCTAATGCGCTCTGCAACGTTAATCAAACGCATGACTCAACATCAAGCTCTCTTTCATAATAAAATTCAAAACGATTAACTCATACTTTGACTATTTCAAACAATAATGAAAGAAAAAGCTTACCTGGGTGAAAGGTCCGGTCACAACCCAGAGTATTAGGCCCAAGTGGTAATCACTTGTAAGTCATAAATACTCGTCTTTCACCAAAATACAAATATATCTCCTTTTCGCAGTAAATTGAAAGAAAAAAACTACCAGAGTGAAAGGTTCAATCATAGTCCCGAACACTAAGCCCAAGTTGTAATAGCTTGCAAGCTCAAGTGTTTGTCTTTCATTCAAAACACTTCTAAATATTTGAGCCTTTTCGCAAACAAATTAAAAGAAAAATAATACCTGAGTGAAAGGTCCAATCATAGTATCGAGTATTAGACCCAAGTGGTAATCGCTTGTAAGTTACAAATGCTCGTCTTCCAAGCCTAAAATCAATTTTGAAACATTCAAACCTTTTACCTTTTGGCTTTCAATTCAAAACCTTTTCAAAAATGAAAGACGTTATGTCCATTCTGCGATGATGCAAAATACGTTTCCCCATAAGAATATCAAATTTTTTTCGCTCAAATGCGATGATGGCATAAAGTTGTGCTGATTCAAATTAAGTCATCCATTCTTGAAGTGATGCAAATGTTTAATTATCCAAGTTTTGGGCAGCAATGTTTTTCGTTTGAATGCGACTTGAGAATCTTTCGCTAAAATCAACTAACACACAAATATTTGCTACCCAGAACTACATAGTTTTGAGTTCTCCATCACGAGCGAGACCCGTAATCTCGTCAGGCACATTAATATAAAACATTTTGTGACCCCTTTCTTTTTCTTTCAAAACTTTTAATAACTCGAAGAAAACAAATGACATAAGCTAACATTTAATTATAAATTTAACTAAAAGGTTCCCTTTGAATATAACGAACGTGAGGGGTGTTAATACCTTCGCCTTGCGTAATCGACTCCCGAACCTGATTTTGGTTGCGATGGCCATCTTCTTTTTTTAAAGGTTTTATCGATATTTTCTCTTTCCTTCATTGGAATAAATAAATTTCGGTGGCAACTCTGTTCGAATCATTTTTATGCGAGCGTACGAATGCACTTCACGAAGGATCGCATTTTTTGAGATGCGACGGTTGGCGACTCTATTGGGGATCATTTCTGCAAGAGAGAGTAAAGCCTTATTTAGTTTTCTTTATGCTTTCTCTTTAAATATACGCTCATTATCATGCTTATCTATGGATCCTCAAATGATTTCTTAAGTAAAGATTTACACCCAAGCTTTGAAAAAATAAGAGAGAGAGAGAGAGAGAGAGAGAGAGAGAGAAAGAAAGAAAGAAAGAAATAAAGAAAGAAAGAAAGAAAGAGAGGGAAAGAGAGAGAAAGAAAGAAAGAGAGGGAGAGAGAGAGAGAGAGAACTCATAGTTTATAATGGAAGATTTGTAGTGTTAGTCCACAAGGACCACTCCTTGTGCGCCTAACATGAAGACTTCACCTATAATAGACTTTTTTGTAGATCTCGTTATAAGATGGCTAGCCTATCGCATAACGTTGATTCATAAAGGGTTCATGACTCTAGGGACCCCTCTTATAACTAGTTTCTTCTTTGGTGGTTGCGTAGTGTTAGTCCCAAAGGACCACTCCTTGTGTGCCTAACACGAAGACCCCGCCTAGAATAGACATTATCATCACTCTCTTCATAAAACGACTAACTTGTTGCAAGACGTTGATACGATTAAGGTCCGAGACTTTGGGAACTTTATCCATCAATCTATAAACTATCATGTGAGTAGTCTATGGGTAGAGATCATTTAACCATGCATTATAGAGAAACCTGCCTAATAAGATGTTTTGGCATTACTCGTGATATCCCAGATCATTACACAAATACATGGCATTTTATTCCACCCATTTACATACCATTGCATTCCTTCATGCATACATTCAATTTGTCAAAAAAATTCATTTCATCTATTCTAATCTTCATATTTGTTGAGCTATCGTCAAGCTGATCCCTCAACACAAGTACGAAACTAAGGCCAACGTCAAAAGAAGAATGGTTGATCAAGAGCAGTATAATGAAAGAGTTAGGGAATACATTGATGAGTTGAAAGTAAGTGTCAGAAAGATCATGGAAATGCTACAAGCCTTAATTTTTAGGGAAACTCGACCTTAGAGAACTGTCATCTCTGAAGTCGCTAGTTTTGTTATTGACCCCGTGTCTCCCCAAAGGCCAGTTACTTCTTGGCCAGAATTTGGATTACGACTAAATTATTCTCCACCCTTTGAAAATACTCCAAGGGCTGGCCCATCTGCACTGCCCGTATTCCAAGCTCTTGTAAGCCCAACGCCCACTGTAAGTTTTGTGATCTAGAAGTTGCTTTTCATTAAAGGCTAGAGTACAAGACTTGGTTAAAAGAGAGATTTTGTCTTTCAAGGACGTTGGTTCCAACGTCAACAACAATCCTTTTCCAGGACAAGGTGAGTGAAGGTTGGGTCAGAGCATGACAAGTCACCTCCTAAAGCCAGTGGATCAGACAGAAAAGCCCATCCTCGATGTTGATTAGTCACTAGGCCATGTTTTCTTTCCATTTGCATTTTCCTTGTTTGTAATGTGTTATTTTCTTTCAAAATTGTTTGTTTTTGAATATTAATATTAATGAAATGAGCATTTCATATTTTGAATCAATCCATTTGTATTCATATCTGCGCATATTCATGTTTTGCTTTTTCAAAATTGCAAAAATATATCAATGTTCCTCCCATTAATCTTTCTTTATCAAACTTTTGTTTAAGCAAAGATCGGAGGGAGAATGACGAAAACGAAATATTCAAGTTGCTAAACGGTATGATGTTAAATAAAAGTTTGCTGATGATGTAAGACACTGTTTTAATTCCCAAACATTAGAGAAATGAGGAAACTAATCCCTAGTCAATCCCTTCAGCCTAGAAGTTGGTGTTTTTTCTGTACGAAAAAACCTGTAATCTTAACCTGGAGCAGGGTAGGTCTCAATTAATTTGGACGTGCCTTCAAATTCAAGAGAACCAATTTGTACACCTTTCAATAAAAATTTCAAGGACGGGCTTTCCTTCGCACACACCAAAGAAGTGTCGAAGAAGTCATGAAAAAAAACAACAACAATGGTTGTTCTCATCAACAATAAGGCATTCCCTATCTTTCCTGATCAAAAAGAGAAAGTTCGCTAAGTCAAAACCCAAAAGGTTTACTTAGGTAAAAATTAGTGCATCCCGGTGGACTGGAAACTTCAAAGAAGCAATCCAGGCAAACATTGGGGATAACAAAAATTATCAATCAAAAGAGGTTAATAAAAACCTCAGCAAAGACAGGATGAGGTGACCATCATATCAAAAATAAAAAGGGTAACCAAAATTCTTGATAAAGAAAAACAGAATTTTGTGCCTGTCAAAAAGGAAGAAGTGACTACCATCTCAAAAATCCCCTTGGCTTTTGAGCCATCATCATCAGTGCAATTCCAAATCTCTTGGAATTTGAATGCATAGGTTGAATTAATTGAACATAGGACTGGAGATCATTAAAGAGGATGGGTTGGGTTAAAATTAAATTTTGGGTCTTATATCCTTTGTTTAAAAAATCGTGAATCAGGTCGTGTTACAACCTTCAAAAGACCTAACGGAAGCTAGGTTTATTTCGAAAGCACACTACAGCAAGGTTGCGTAAACTGACTCCAAAGAGATTTGCTAATCATTTGCTTTGGTATCATACCTTCGCATTATCTTTCACTTTGAATGTCTAAACCAATATTTCGTTTTACCAGTGATTCATTTGATGTATGCCAACAATATCATTCCAATAATGATTTTGATATCAAAGATTGCATGGGCATCGCATTAAAATTACCATTTTTGAATGAAGGCTTTTAGTTGCAAGTAAGCACTCATCATAAAGGAAGAGCAAACAGTTGAGAAACTTGAACAGTGATCCTATCAGGGACATATCACAGTCAATATCCTATTGTTCATAGAAATTAGTTCAAGATCTATTGATCAGGTCAAACCTTCCTAAAGACTTGTTGACCAAGAGAAATTATCTTCAAGACTCATGCTGGGGCAAGCATTTCAAGCGCACAATAAAGTCGTCAATTCAAGAATAATTAATCTAGGGTAATTTACTTCAAGAAATACCCAAGCAAAGCTCATTAGTAATTCCCAAGAGGATTATTAGCCTGATACAATTGACAAGTGTGTTCAAAACATCTTTTGAAGGAAGAGTTGACAGAGTTTCATGTGTTGTGGAATCACAGTTCCAACCTTACCTCACGAAAAGTCCAACACAGTTGTCATAAGCATTTGCATTACATGCACTTGCATATATCATGCAAGATTCAATATCATTCATAGCTCAAAGAGTATTTCATGCTTATTTGCATTTCTCGAGGTCGTGTTGTCATCAACATCTCACCCTATGGTCAAAGTCCAACTTCGTTGGCTCCTACAAAAAGCAGATATTTGTCCTTTAGGGTTCATTTATCTTTGCTTATCCAATGTTCTTTCGGATATATTTGTTGTTCTGATCTATTTCCAAAACCCATCCAATGTTTTTTCGGCTATATGTTTGTCGTTCTGATGTCTTCCCAGAACCCTTTTGTGCCTATCCGATGTCTTTTTGGATATGTCTATCGCTGTGATGTATTTCCAGAACTTATCCGATGTTTTTTCGGATTTGTCTTGATTATTCTGATGTTTTTCAGAACCTATTCCCGTACATTTAATTCTTTTTTGGATATTTTGGATGTACCTTCAAAATCATGTCCTTTGCATCCAATGCATTTGTGGATGCCTTCAATATATTTTCGAGTTTGGTTAACATCTCTATACAATGCCTTCGAGCTTATTTTCCTTTCATCCAATGCTTTTCTGGATGTCATCAATATATTTCTAAGTTTGGTTAAAAGCTTTATCTAATGCTTTTCTGGATACATTCGAGCTTGTTTTTCTTTCATCCAATGCTTTTCTAGATGTCTTCGAGCTTGTTTTCCTTGCATCCAACGCTTTTCTGAATGTCTGCAATATATTTCTGAGTTTGGATAACATCCATTTCATCCAACACTTTTTTGGATGTCCCCGAGTTTGTTTTCCCCCTCCATCCAATGCTTTTCTGGATGTATACTCAAAAATATTCGAATTGGTTTCTCTTTCATCCAATGGTTTTCAGGATGAATTTGATGTATTTTTGGGGTTTAGGTCTTCTTTTGCATTCAATGCTTTTCGGAATGTCTCTGATATCTTGTCAGAATGAGTTTCCTTTCCATCCAATGCTTTTTTAGATGCCTCCGATGTTTCCCTAGAGTTTGGAGTCCTTTTCCATCCAATGCTTTTTTGGATGTGTCTGATCTATTTTCTATAGTTATCACATTCAATGTTTTTTTGAATATCTCTGATGTATCTTCAATGTAGATTATTTTTCCATCCAATGCTTTTCTAGATGTTTTCGACATATTTTCCAGAGTTTTGTTACATTCAATGCTTTTCTGAATGTCTCTGATGTGTCTTTAGATTAGTCATTTTTCCCTAGTGAAGTATCCATTGCTTTTCTGGATGTTTCCGATGCATTTTCCAAATGATGGTTTCCTTTTTGCATCTAATGCTTTTCTGGATGTCCCTAATATATTTCCAGGGGTTGTCCCTTCTATTCCAATTTTTGTTGGATATTCCTTGTCATTCTGACAGGTTTCCATAAATTATTTTGTTTTTCCTCAGCAAGTCTTTTCACCTTACTTCATTCGATTCCCAATAAAATCTTATATAACGAATCATTTCCACAATTCCCACAGAGCATGTTTCTCATATAATATTCCCAGCAAAATCAAAACAAAAAAAGTCCTTCATGCATTCATGATATCTCATATCATCTCATCAAGGGACAAAATTTGGGTCATTTGGTATTTAACTATCTCCCACCACGATCATATAAATAGTTGATCCTCTTCATATTCTCTAGTCGGATATATTTTAATATGGGCAGCCATCATACCCCAATTTTGACAAACTTTTTTTAATTCATTTGATACATGTCAATTTGTCAAGTTATGTATTTTTTATCCATATGCATTTCCATCATCAAATAGTGTCAACCAAAAGTCAACATATCATATATTATGAAATTTGACTAAAAAATCAACCATCATTAATCATTATCATGCATCATAATAAAAATTAAAGGAGAGTTAACATTTCACATGTTGAAGAATTTGAGTAAATTTGCATTTTTTATTATACATTTAAAAAAAGAGAATAAATTCATGATCATTTGATTTATCATCATAATATCTATTTAAATTTTATTAATCATTTTCATACATCATAAAATAAAAATTCAATGTTTCTAGAAGGCCAAATTAATAAGAACGGTGTACCTTACAAGATTGAAGAGACTGTCGTTGGAGAGTGTGGGTGTGAGAGAATTACTACTCTCATTGCCGTTTAGGGTTTTCAGAATATTTCAATTGTCTAATGGGGAGACACCTAAATAACTAAATGGCTGAGGGCAGAGACCTCTCATTGGGCTTAACTGAATGGTCCAACCCATTGTGCTCCATTCAGGCACAAAACCCAATCAAACAATTCTTCTATTTAGTGTTTAATAACAATAGACCATAATATAATTAATTAATAATTAATTATGTCAATCCATATTTGATTAATTAAATAATTAATCTAACATTCACCCACTTGGATGACGATAATTAATTATTACAAATTATTGATTTTAATATCAGAACATCAATAATGGTCAAAACACTAATCAATAAAAATAAAGTAAATTTCAACGCTGCAGAAATTATATCTGATACGGAAGACAAATCATACATGTTGAAACTCACAACTTTATATAAAAATGATGAATTTAGAGTAACATATTTGAGTAATATGTTATAAAGAATGACCCAAGCATATGAAAATGCTATTGATAAACTCCCACTAACCCAAAATATCAAAAGACTTAATCATATATATAAGCCTGTGGTCAGTGATTTTACTAATGAGTTTTCAAATTAAAGGTCATAGAATTTCCACATATGTCTAAGAATAGTAATTACTTATAGGGATACCCTATTACGAAAGTAATTACATTTAATCATAAGTACCTTCATAACACAATATCATACTCGATGGGAGTATTGATATTTACTTGTACTTTCATATTATGACCTGACAAACGTGAACTATTGAAAATAGAATAACACAATATTATTGCATGCTAAAGAATTATTGTGTCTTTTCAATATCGACCTAAACATCAAGTTAAGATGTTTTCTAAGATTAAGAGAATAATATATATCTCATTATAATAGAATAAGACTTCTTATAATTAATTTATAATTTGAAATCCTTTTAGAATATGTCATATTTACAGTGCGCGCAAGAATATATGAAAATAATAATTTTTTTTTTTAGATTATATAACTATGTACACATGCACTCCCACTACTCCAACAAGTATAAGTAGGATAAGAAATTATCAGAGTCTTCTAGTATTAAATACTTTAATGATATGATACTCAATAGTGGAATACTTAATTTTTAGTGCAAAATTGCTGACAAAAGTGGTTGTGCAATTTATCAATATTTCAAAAAAAACATAACCACTTATTTTGCACATGAATATAGCAGATCTATTAACACAAGTGGTTACAGAATAACAATATGAAACTCTATTTATCAATGACATATTTTTTATTTATCAAAGTTTAAGTTTCATAGTTAACCACATATTCTGCATTTAGAATGCATTTAGAATTAAGGAGATTGTTAATTTTCACTTACAATTTATAATGAAAAATCTCCTTATAACAAATAAAATTCTTAAAAGAATTTTTATAAACAAAATAAAATTCACATAAAATAGTATGATAATTATATAAAACAAAATTATCATCATATGAGTGAGATTAGATCCCTAGTATTTTAAATTACAAAATGAGATTATATAGATTATTTTAATAGCTCACTCAAAACTCAAGTGTTACAATTAAAGTCACACACACTTGAGACATAATTAGGTTATACGCAGCGAAAATAAAAAAGACTTTAATTTTAATTATATTGAAGATACAACAAAATAGTCATAGACTTTCATATATACATAAGACTATATTATCTTCAATATAAGTCTCTATACTAAACAAATGTTTATTAAACTATTTTTTACTTATAAAAATGACATTTTTATAAAATTGACATGTTAGATTCTCCCACTTGATAGAAAAAGATAGTTGAATTATTAACATAAGAGTTTTGAAATATTTAAACAAATACTTAATTATTTTCTCTATCACACACTGATCATGACAAATAATGTCACACCAATAGGGTATGTCCATCACTTACATAATACAAAGAGAATTGAAATCCATTTTAAAAAATATTGAATAAAAATTATTGGATTTCATAAAGTATTACATGTCTTTAAAATAATTTCTTATTTCTCAAATAATACTTTCAAAATTTTCAAATAAGAAATCTAACGATGTATAAATAATTAACTATTATGTCACAAAATTCTAATATTGATAATGTACTCGAATAATAATTTTCATAATAATACATCATAAGTACGTTAAACAAAATAAATTATATTAATAATAATATATCGATAAGGTATAACTATTATCAATATAATATCTATTATAATTACAACGAATTTAATTATTTTACTAACCAAAATTTGTACAATTGTACTCAGTAGGCGAGTTACAATCATACAAATTAAGAATGATTATATTTTATTTAAAATAGAGAAATTTATATAATTGTATCTACGTTAGGTGAGATTATAATTATACAAATTAATAGTGATTATTTAATTTTTAGAGAATAAAACTCTCAAAATAATAAGATTTCAAATATATACTCATAAAAACTAGATTTTTATAGAAATCAATTTATAAAAAATAGAGAGTTTTGATTTTGAAATATTTTGAAAAATAATATTATTATATAAATGCACATTTTATAATTTAAAGAGTAGATAATATTAGAAACAAATTTCTCTTTATATGCAATTATATAATAAGTCACAAGCGATTCAAAAATAAATAATTAAATTATGACTGACCTCAAAGAGTTTGACTTATATCCTTTTGTAGAGTTTTTTTTTATTCTTTGATAACTTGTAGAGTATTGCATTGTCATCTCAAAAACTCATAAATCAACAATAAAATGTTATATCATATTATAAACTCTAACTATAAATTATCATAATTCAAGGATAATATAATTTATTTTCTAAAGAATAGATCAAAATTACTATATATGGTAATTTTGGATAGATATGAAATTTAAATTAAATCAATCACTTAAAAACATATTTTATTAAGATATTGAAGTATATCAAAATATTAAGGAATACCAAAACAAATTAAATATTTAATACTATTTATTTGGCATTAATATAGGATAGAAAAAATGTTAATTTTATTATTATGAGGAAAACAGGCTGAGAAAATAGGCTATTTATTTGAACTTTATAACAAAGTTTTGGATATCACACGTACCCTACCACATGTATTTACGGGAAGTTATAGAATATGTTAAAACTATTCAAACCCTTATATGGAATTACAAATAACCAAAACAAAAACAAGTATAAAATTGAAAGTTGAATAATTACATCACAAAATTGCACCTTATTATAGTAATTTCTGAAAGTGACTCAATGAAATGAAACAACCTAATTATTTGATAGAAATCAAAAACCAACCCAAATTAAAATTAAAACGCTTTTTCTGATGATTATATATGATGCTAATAAATATATATACGCGTCGACAACATCAGTGTGTATAAACCACTTTTAGAATTAGATGCAAAACAAGTTTATATTTCACCATAACAACCATTCCCACTACACAGGTTTTCTTTACAATTGTTCAACATAATGCACAAACAATTATAAGATTTTGGTCAATTATTACACTAACTATAATATGTATCTACGAGGCTCTGATACCAATTAATAGATTTAAAATAAATATGATAGACACAAATTATAGCATATTATAATATTATAGAATATTCAAAATTCATAAGAACGATGTACCTTACAAGATTGAAGAGACTGTCGTCGAAGAGTGTGAGTATGAGAGAATTACTACCCTCATTGTTATTTAGGGTTTTCGGAATATTTCAATTGTCTAATGGGGAGACACTTAAATAACTAAACGGCTGAGGGCAACGACCTCTCATTGGGCTTAACTGAATGGTCCAACCCATTGTGGTCCATTTAGGCACAAAACTCAATCAAACAATATACCATAATATAATTAATTAATAATTAATTATGTCAATCCATATTTGATTAATTAAATAATTAATATAACATTTCCATCATCAAATAATGTCAACCAAAAGTCAACATATCACATATTGTGAAATTTGACTAAAAAATCAATCATTATTGATCATTATCATGCATCATATCATAATAAAAATCAAAGGAGAGTTAATATTTCACATGTTGAAAAATTTGAGTAAATTTGCATTTTTTATTATACATTTAAAAAAAAAAAGAGAATAAATTCATGATCATTTGATTTATCATCATAATATCCATTTAAATTTTATTAATCATTTTCATACATCATAAAACAAAAAATCAATGTTTCTAAAAGGTCAAAAAAATCTCTCATCTATTACATCATTATGACATACAAATATTACATCATAATTCACTATTTAATTAATTAAGTTTCTAGAAGTCAATCACATCACTCTCACCTCTTTTTTATAATTCCTAAACTACCATGATGTTCGTGAAATCGAGTAGATGAATTTTCATTATAAATTTGCTTAGTTCTATGAAAAATCGAGCAAGTTATGGACAAAACAAGAATGAATGTAGTTGTTGTTGTTCTTGAAGACAAAACCCATATTAAATAATGATCATTTGTTTCATCATGTTCCTTCTTTGTATTTTTGCCAGCTTTTTTGTTTGGTGTTGATGGGTCCAACGCCTATTTGAGCGTATGCCACCATTTTCTTGTGCTCTTTGCACTCCTTTTGACCCAACATCCCTTTTTTATTTTATTTCTTTTTCTTATTTTTCTTAAATGCTTTGTCATTTTATTTTATTTTTATTTTTATTTTTTTATGCACTTGTTAATTTCAATTTCTCATATATTGAAAAATCTAAAAAATAAATTAATTTAATTTTTTAGTTCAATTAAGTAATTAATTTGATATTTTTAATTTTTATTATTTCTTTTATGCTTTATTTATTTTATTTTACTCTTGCATTGATAATGCTTCTCTATTTTTATGTCATTTATTCTTACTCATGTCAGTCATGTGTTGACAGTGCATCCTCATCCCTTTTATTATTTCTTTTATGCTTTATTTATTTTAATTTTTTTCTATTGTCATTTATTTTTAATTGTTTACACAACTACTATAATACTCTCTCTGTTTTAAAATGACTGTTATTTTAGAAAAGAAAATTTGTTTCAAAATTACTGTCGTTTTTATTTTTCAATGTATCAATAATTACAATTTTTCCAATTATGTCCTTTAATTATTATTCAATACACTATTTCTAATACTTTAATAAAGGTTAATTTAGTAAAAGTGTGATGTCTTATGACAACATTATTGTATTCCTTAATTTATATTCTTTTATTATTGTGCTTCTCATCTATCTTATTAGATGTTTTCTATTCATTTGTTTTTTTATTCATCTAGATTCTTTTATCTCATATCTGCGTTTTTTAACTTTGAGAAGAAACTCAAACATTATACATATCAAATTCTTCCTTCTCATTTAAATCTAAATCAATTGTTTAGATTTTCAAGATTTTTATCTACATTACAGAGGGTTGAACCAACCAAACAAGTAAAGATTGAAATCAATAATTGAATATGACTAAATACAGAATGGATGAAGTACAAGAGATGAGATTGACTTGTTTTGGTAGGATTTTTTAATAGGAAGTTTAATTAAGGAAGTTTTTAAGTGTTGAACAAGTTTTTTAAGAATTTTGGTTTAGCTATTTTGCAGTAATTTATGGAATACATGTTATTTTGGGACTTCTTGAATTTGAAGTTTGGTTTAAGATCTACCAAAACTATTCTTGAATGTATTTTGAAACATATTTGAATAGAATGATTTTTTTTAAAATTCTTTATTAATTATATGAAAAGTCTATAATTTGACGGGTTCAATAAGAATATCATGTTTGTTTCTATATACGGGTGATGACATATAGTTTAAAAAAATTGCATATACCTTCTTAAAATCGATAAAATTTATATGCTATTCCTAAGGTGTAGCTAAGTCTAACAAAGTTTTCCCAATACGACAATATAAGTTATAATGAAGAACAACATTACGCTTCTCGTTTTTCATCTATGGCTCCACCGTTTATACCTTTGAGCTGTCTGATTGATACTGAAAAACCACCTGAAAAACCACCTGAAAAACCAAATCCATTGAACCCTAAACCTATGAAATCCTTTGTGGATGTTGTAAACAATGTCTGTGACATCCCTATAAGCCAGCTCCCAAAACCTTGTGTGAAGGGAGATCGAATTGCAATTGCAATACCGGAGGAGGAATACCAGTTGGGTTTGGAAGCATGTAAACACAACCTTCATGAGCGGGTAATCTGGCCGAAGGGCTCAACACCTCTCACTGTTGCTGCATTGAAGACGAAACTATCGACACTATGGAAATTATTAGGGAAGTGGGAAATAATATCCTTAGGGAAAGGATACTATGAGTTCTATTTCTCTACGATAGAAGATGTTAGACGAGTGAGGGTGTCAAACTCTTGGAACCTCAATCCTGGCTTTCTGAAGCTTTTCCCGTGGACGCGGGATTTCAACCCCGCTAATCTTAAACAGTCATTGGCACAAGTTTGGATTCGTATTTTTGGGTTGTCGCAAGAATATTGGAGACCAAAGATCCTTTTTGCAATCGCTAGTAGTGTAGGAACGCCTTTATGCACGGATGCTGTCACGAATAAACCTACGTTCGATAGACCTTTTGGGCACTATGCAAGGGTGCTGGTGGATCTTGAAATCGCAGGTGAGCTTAGGGACAAAGTTCTGGTTGAAAGAAATGGGTTTGCCTTCTTTGTGGACATTGAGTACGAGAATTTACCGGACTTTTGTGATTACTACAAATGTATTGGTCATTCCTCGGATATTTGCAAGCGTAGACCCATTGAGAAAATACAGGAGCAAGGAGACAAGCCGAACAAACCTATTGTTGAGCAAGGGACTCATAACACTTATATTATAGTGGGAGATGCCAACAAAAGAAAAGGTAAGGAGCAGGTCCATACGTATACCACAGCTGAAGACATTTCAAATAAAGAGGCCTCAAAAGCCCAGGAAAATCCAGAATTTGGCAGTTCTGAATTTGTAAATGCAGGTTGTAATGAAGTGAATCAGATTTCTAATGCTGTCGTTGACAGCCAGAATGGGGTTACTCCTACTATTGTTATTGATAGCAACAATGTTATTGTGATGATTCCTGTTGTTGTGGATGATAGAATCAAGGATCCTGTGACTAATGATAATGACATTGGATCTGATAGTTCGTTGGAGAGGGAGTTTGTTGATGTCACCCAATTGATTGAGTTTGAACCAATTCACACAAGGCCAGAAAACACTTCCTTAAAAAATTCTACTCAGGATTCACAAGGGAACATGGATTTCCTCCATAACTCATGGTCTAACATGGAAGACTTGAATCCACTTAAACAAATTCATGACAGTGATGGCTTTAAGCCTGTTAAGTCCAGAAGAAAGGTTAAGAAACAATAATCTATCTCTAGGCCTGGTACAAGATCTAGAGTTGGACCTGCAAATCTGTCCTCATGAAGTGTCTATATTGGAACGTGAGAGGTATTGCTAACTCTCCCACAAAACTAGCTTTAAAGAGGATTATTCTTGTAAATAAACCCGATTTCGTTTTTATTGTTGAATCGTGGATGACTGTGGATAATTTTATGGTTAATTGGCTAAATAGATTAGGCCTTAAGCTTTTTGCTGTTAATGATAGGGATAGTTTAGAGCCTAATTTGTGGTGTTGCTGTTTCAATAACATTGATCCTGAGGTTATTGCTGCTGACAACCAGCAGGTTTCTTTTTTGGTGAAAAATCATGATGTTACTTTTGGTATTTCGGCTGTGTACGCTTCAACGAATCTGGTGGTTCGTAGATCCCTTTGGTATAATCTAAGTTTTATTCAAGGTCAATTCAATTTTCCTTGGTCTTTTATAGGCGATTTTAATTGTATCCTTGGAGCCCACAAACACAGAGGAAAACATCTCCCTGCCCGTGTTCCGATGGATGATTTCAACAATTGGACTGATGCTAATCTTCTTATCTATATTCCTACCTCTGGTGCTATTTTCACATGGAGTAATGGTAGAAGTGAAGCCTTTCACATAGAGCGAAGGTTGGATAGATCCATCTGCAATTAAATGTGGCTTGATTCTTGGTCGAATGTCTCTTGCAGAACTCTTTCTCGTAACAGGTTTGACCATTACCCTATTGTTTTGGATTTCTTCAATACTGAGATCAGGTTGGTTTCTCAGTTCAAGTTCTTGCAAATGTGGGCTGCTCACCCTAGTTGTAAAGAGGTCATTTTAGAGACTTGGAGGACTAGAGTGGTAGGCTGCCCTATGTTCATCCTACAGAGAAAACTTCAACTTTTGAAAGAAAAGCACAAAGAGTGGAACAAATCAACATTTGGAAATGTTCATGACAAGGTGAAAGAGGCTGAACAGAATCTTAATAAAATTCAGAAAGATATTGAGGTGGATGGTCATACTAACGTTCTTAGTAACCTTGAGAAGAAGGCCCAGGGTCAACTTGACGCGCACTTCATTTCGAGGAAATTTTTTGGAAAGAAAAGGCAAGGGTGAAATGGAATATGGAAGGGATAGAAACACAATATATTTCCATAGGATTGCTAAGATCAAGCAAGCCACACATAAGATTTCCAGCTTGAAAGTTGAGGGAGAGGCCATCACTGATCAAGATCGGATTGCTGACCATGTTGTAGCTTATTACAAGGATCTTTTTAACAAAGTTTCTATTTTGCAGGATGATAACTTAATTGAAGACGTAATTACCCAGTTGATGACTGATGAATCTAACTCTACCTTGAAGATGCTACCAACTAAGGAGGAAATCTACAATGCTATAATGACTTTGAATAAGGATAGCGCTCCTGGTCCCGACGGTTTGGTGGCTTTTTTTTCAGACGTACTGGCAAATTATTCAAACTGATGTGGTTAATGTTGTTATGCAATTCTTTAGGGATGGTTGGATTCTTCCCAACTATAATTCTAACCTCTTGGTTCTTATTCCCAAAGTGCCCAACGCCGACACGATTGAGCAGTATCGGCCTATTGCCCTGGCCAATTTCAAACATAAAATTGTGACGAAGATTATTGCTGATAGATTATCAACAATCTTGTCGTTTTTAATCTCTCCTAAATAAAGAGCCTTCATTCCCGGAAGAAATATTAAGGATTGCATATGTGTAACTTCTGAGGCTGTTAACATTTTGCAGAACAAGAGCATTGCCGAGAATTTGGCGCTGAAAGTTGATATTTCCAAGGCTTTCGACACGCTTAGCTGGGACTTTCTCATTAAGGTGCTCAAGACGTATGGTTTCTGTGAAAAATTCTGCAATTGGATTTTGTGTATCCTCAGTTCTGCCTCAATTTCTGTTTCAATTAATGGTTCCCAAAGAGGTTTTTTCTCTTGTACGAGTGGTGTTCGTCAAGGCGACCCTCTTTCTCTGCTTCTTTTCTGTTTGGCCGAAGATGTTTTAAGTAGGGGTATATCCGCTTTAGCTGCCAATAGGAAGTTGAAGCTGATTAAAGCAACAAAACAAACAACGGTTCCTTCTCATGTGTTATATGCTGACGACATAATGGTTTTTTGCAAAGCTGAGCATTGCTCTATTCAGGTTGTTTCGACTCTGTTTCAAAGGTATGCTTTGATGTCAGGCCAGTAAATTAATTTTTCTAAATCTATTGTCTATGCTGGCTCGATGTTGCATATTACGCATCTCCTTGGTTTCTCTGTTGGTTCAGCCCCGTTCATTTACCTAGATGCTCCGATTTTCTGTCGGAAGCCGAAGCCGATTCACTTTCAGTTTATAATTGATAGAGTCAGATCCAAACTGGCAGCCTGGAAGGCCAGCCTTCTCTCCATTACAGGAAGACTGGTTTTAGTGAAATCTATTGTTCAAAGTATGCTTCTCCACACTCTGTTAATTTATTCATGGCCTGTTTCTACTTTAAAGGTTATTGAGCGTTGGATTCGTAACTTTATTTGGGGAGGCGAGATTGATAAAAGGAAAATGGTTACCGTTGCTTGGCATAAGTGTTGTCGACCTTTTGAGGAAGGAGGTCTGGGGTTACGTTCGTTAATAACTTCGAATGATGCTTCAAACTTAAAGCAATGTTGGGACATGATTAATTTGAAAATCAATGGGCGGTTTTAATTAGAGACCGAGTAATAAGGGATACTAGACACATCAACTATCATATTTATTCCTCTTTGTGGAGCAGCATGAAGGGATCTTTTGGTGAAGTTATTCAGAATTCGAGTTGGCTTCTTGGAAACGGTAAGAATATACAATTCTGGTTGGATAATTGGAATGGAACTTCGATAGTGAATTCGCTTGGCATTATTGATTGGAATCATAACTTCATTAAAGACAGGGCTTCGACTTACACGGTGAATCGGGAATGGAAATTTCCTCATAGTATTATCATGCAATTTCCAACTCTCAATAATCTTCTTTCTACAAATCACATTCCCATTGTTGACAAAGAGGATGCTCGCATTTGGACCCCTGTCGACGACGGTATCCTCACTTTAAAGGTTGCTTATAATTTCAAAATTGTTGCTGCTCCAGTACTGTTTTGGGGGAAATTAATTTGGAATTGTCATATTCCAACCTCTAGATCCTTGCTTCTTTGGCGTCTACTTCACCATAAGATTCCTACCGATGAGAATTTGGCCACTAGAGGGATGAACGTCCCTTCCATGTGCAGCTTCTGTTTGGAAAACATTGAGAGCTCTGATCATATTTTCTTCAAGTGTAGTTTTACAGGCAACATTTGGAGACACATCTCTTCTTTCTTGAATCATGATATCCGGACCATTGATGCTTGTTGGGAGGTGTTGGATAGATTTTCTTCTGAGCAGACAAAGTTAGTAGTGTTGTCGGCTATAACTAACACCATTAACGCAATCTGGCAGGCCAGGAACAGGATCAGATTTAACAACATCAAAACTCATTGGAAGACTGCTCTCAATGCCATCATTGTTGAGGTTTCTCATACGGGTAATGCTACGCTTAAAACCGGATGCATTTCTATGTTGGATTTCAATATTCTTAATAACTTTAATGTGAAGTTGAATCCTCCAAAGACTTGTATTGTTAAAGAATTTCTTTGGCACCCCCCTGATGCGGTGTTTTCGCAAGTATACGAATCGCGTCAGAGTAATATAAAAGATTACCGATCCCACAGAGACCAAACGTCAATCTATCGATTACTATCGTTACGATGTTTATCTAAGGCAAATCAATCAGGAGTTGGTGAATAGTAAAAGCAAAGTAAAGTACGAAGATATAAAATTCAATAAACAACAGGCTTGAATGTAATTCACACAGTCAGATAATATTCCAAATGCTTGTAAGTAGAGCTACTTATGGGGTAATGTTTTCTACTTATGAAAAGAACTAATTTAACGGGAACTGTCGCTTTCGCGTATTCAGAACTGAGTTTATCCCTTAATCGAACCCTCTGATTATCACTTATAAAAAGGCGCACATTGTGTTAAAGTAATAAACCTATTTTTAAGAAATATAGTTTCTTGACTCAGTTGAAAAGTATTTTTACTTGGAACTTTTAACAAAAAGAGGTTCATGTGAACCGGACTTTAAACCCATAAACGCATCCGAAAATAGTTTTAAAATCGTTTTTCTAAAGTATTAAAAACTCCTACTTAACTGGACAAAGCGCTTTCGCTTCCTTTGAACAGTTAAGACTAACCAAGTTTAACCAAAGGTTGGACGGCTTTCGATCTTACCCAACAGAAATAAAGTGCAGAAAACTTGTGCTAAAAATCAGAATAACCCCTAAGCATTTCTATCGACACATTGTATGGAATATTACTTTGACTATGATCCTTACATTCTAACCTTCAAGATTTAGCCGCACATGGAAATGTAAATAGACATGTTGAAATAGATCATGTTAAAGTAAGTTTTTTTAAAAAAGGTTTTGAAAGTAAAGCGAGTGCGAGAAAATAAAGAAAGTAAAGCGAGTGCGAGAAATAAAGAAAGTAAATGCTGAGTGCGAGAAATAAAGAAAGTAAATGCGAGTGCGAGAAATAAAGAAAGTAAATGCTGAGTGCGAGAAATAAAGAAAGTAAATGCTGAACTTGTAAATGAAACCTGCTCCAAATCGGAGGCTTTAAATCTGGTACAACTGGAAATAAATGACTGGAAATGAAAAGGGCGACAAGATTAACTTCTACCAGAGTGCTCCAAACTCAATTACAGACTCAATCAAACAGTGTGATAACTCCCCGATGTGAGAAGTCTATCACTTTACAATACTGAAAATATATGGCTTGAGTTCTGAAACTAAGCTTGGATGAAGAAAAATGATTCAGAACTCGTCTATTTATAGCTTAGGAAATTAACATGGAAGGACAAAAGTGCCCTCCAACTTCTTTTGGGAGGGAAATCAAATGACAAAGGTGGCGCCCGCCACATCCTCATGGCGCCCGCCATGTGAACCAAGGGAGAAAGATGTGGAGATCGTGGCAGTTGACAGCAGTTGACTCTTATCCAAGTCATGGCCTACCCTATGGCGCCCGCCATGGTGGATGCCGTGTGTACAATTTCCTCAAAAACTGGGTTTCTTGCTCGTTTTTCTTCATTTCTTCACAAGGAGCTTTGGAAATTCAAAGAACCTGAAAACAAAACAAAACACAAGCATAACACAAGAAAATGGCAATAAAACCCTAACAAACATGTGCAATCCGAGTCAAATACGCAGTGTGATTCAGTGTTATCAAATCCTCCCACACTTAGACCTTTGCTTGCCCTCAAGCAAAACACTTTATAGCTCATGACAGAAAAAGGTTGTATCAACGAATAATTTGGGCTAAAAGGGCTTCTAAGTTCAAACTAGGATGAAGTGACAGGTACTAACTAAGTGAACCAAGGATATCGTAATGACACTTTTCCGTAGACACGGACATAAACTTCGTTCTTATACAAACCAATCCACACTACCCCACTGTACATAGGCCTACCTTTTGCATTTCTTTTGGGTCCTCTTCATTCTAGCGCAATCACATTAAGCCCGTTATCCGTACATACTCATAGTAAAGTGACCGGTTAGTGATTTTGATCTCAAGCACGGGGCTCTGGTATACAAACTGGTGTAACCCCTTTTATTGACCCAATTGTAATTGTGGGGGATCAGATCGTAACCCGCCCTACCAAGTCCAGCACCAGATACCTCTGAACCAACCAACAATGGGCAAATTATATATATATATATATATATATATATATATATATATATATATTGCAAATTTTTACAACTTTTTGGGTTAAATGACCTTGTGAGGGTTACTTATACCCGAGTTGCATTTTATATGAAGCACAACATATAGATCATTCACTTATATTCATCGGTCCCCTACGTAGAGCATGCTTAGGCCGGAGCTGACTGCTAGGATAAACTACTAAGGACCTACTAAAAAAGAAAATTAATGCCATGGTATATGGGGTATCGGGGTCGATAATACACTTTTCTTTTGTCAAAAAAAAAATATTTTTGGTAAGGCTAAGGAAATGGGGAAATAGGGATACACTACACAGATGACTCGTCAAGCACATGCATATTCTAAAAACAAACTAAAAACAAGATAAATAAACTAGAAAGCCAAAACAGTAAAAGGAAAGAAAATGCAAGTAAACAGATAAAGTCTCTTCCAACACTTAAATCGAACATTGTCCCCAATGTTTCGAAATAAGATAGGGAAAGAGTAACCTGGAAAATCTACGGCATGCTGCTGGAACTGTCGCCACCGTGCGGAGAGCGCCTAGGGCGACGAGATCTGCTGCGGCGACGATCGCTCTGAGAAGCTGCAAACTCGTCGAATCTGGTGGTCAAAATAGCCTATGATTGCATGATACTTTGAATGGAGTTGTTAGTCTGCTGCTGTGACTCTTGCATGAATCGCATGTTGTCGGTCAGTTACTGCTGGATGGCAACAAGCAAGCCATCACGCCTTTCTTCTCTGGCCAGCTGGTCGCGCCACATCTGCTCAGTAATATAGAAACCAGGGGTTATACCTGCAAAAGGGTGAGAAGAAGACGGTGCAGTGGGTGCATGTGACACATGGTGTGGTGACATATGATGATCGGGAGATTGCTCTCGCCGGTCATATTCGTCATCAGTCTCGTTCCCGTCCTCAGTAGGAACATTAGGAGGTAATGGACCCGTAACAGGTGGAGCATCTAAATCATAGGTCCAGTTCCTCTGTATACGTACATCAGTATGTCTAGTGCATGGCAAAACAACAGATGGGATAGCCACTTCATGGATCATAAGTTCGTAGCCCCCCTCTCTCCTAACTCTACACAAATTCATGTCTTTTAGAAATTTTAAATTAATTGTGCGAGAAGGAAGAGGTGCCAAGGTGGCTATCTCAGTGTCGAGGTTTAGAGCCCTCGCAATAGACGAAATCAAACCACCAAAAGCAATGGTCCATGTACTCTTAATAACAGCAGTCATGTGAGCAATCATAAAAGGAACCAAATTAATCGTCCTATTTGTGAGCCACCCTTGCAAAAACAGAAGTTCTTTTGCATTCACCTTGTTTGGATTCTCCCGGCCAAAAATAGTACAAGCCAAAATATAACGAAAAACACGGATGGCCGGGTTATGGATCCTTGAGGCAAGAATCCCTTCAAAAGAAGTAATTGAAAAATTTGACAACCTGTGCCAGAAAGAAAATGCCTCAACTGACCAATCAGAATCCAAAGGTGCTTCACAAATAGCGTCATCCCCAAAAGGTAATCCTAATCTCTCTGCTAGTTCGTCGGTGGTGAATTCATATTCAACATTAAACATTCTAAATTTCACCGTATCAACCGTGCTAGCAGTGTCAGGATGAACAATGTAAATCAAGGAACTCAAAAACTCATGGGTCAACCTTTCAAAAGTGGGTTCTTGCCTAGCAAAAATATCGTGTAATCCTATGACATCTAGCAAGTGAAAAACACTATGATAAATACCAAAATCATAGAGACAGTCTACGTCGACGTACCGGGTCGAGATAATTTCTCGTGCTTGCAATTTCTCGAGAAGTTTCGTTTCCCTTTCCCCTGGCTTGCCTTGGCACAAAATGTAATCGTCATAATCCATTGAAGCACCTTTGAGGTTGAAAATGAGAGAAATGGGTTTTTGGTGAAAAATGGATTTTTAAGAGATTTTGATGGATGGGTAAGAAAATGGAAGTTGGAAAGGTTAATGGGATGGTGAGTAGATGAAAAAGTTGTGAACTTTATGGGGGTTGAGGGAGATTTTCGGATGGGTAAAAATGGAGTTTATGGAGGTTGAAGGTGAGAAAATGGGATAAATGGAGGTTCTTCCCCGCATATAGCTTCAGACCCCATGGCGGGCGCCATAGGCTATATGGCGGGTGCCACCTTTGTAAAAGGTCTGGGCCGGATTTGCCTTGCTGTCTTGGGCCTTTCTTTTTTTCTTTTTCCTTTTCTCCTCTTTTATTTGGGAGGTGCAGGAAGCACTTCCTTCTTGTTCTTTTTTTCTAGTACATACATATTTTTGTTAGGTCTAAAATAAAATACAAATAAGAAATTAGTAAATATATTAATAAAAATAAAAATGAGAGGATAATAAACATAAAAACGCATATATATATATATATATATATATATATATATATATATATATATATATATATATATATAAGTCTGAAAAACGGAAATAAGTAAATAAAACGGTAAAGAAGATAATGAGAGTAGTGTCATCATGGAGCCGGAGGCTCCTCGGTCTGGTCAGAACCTTGTACTGCGGCTAAATCGAGGCAAAGATCTGCGATCTCCTGATACAAGCAATCAGCCTCTGTCGCGTGAGTCAGATCGGACACCTGGACCTGCAAGGTAAGGTCAGTAACCTCCTGTCGAAGTCTGGCAGTCTCCATACGTAGCTCAGCTAGCTGTGTGTATACGTCAGGTCTCTACAAGGAAAAATTATTCGACAACACTATAATCCTGGGAGAAGGTGGTGTAGGGTGATACTCTGGTGTCGGTGGAGTGCGAGGCTCATCAACTGTCTCTCCATAGCCCTCTAAAGCATAACTCCAATTAGCAGGGTCGTGGACACTAGTCATCACAGGATCAGATAAGGTGAAGTAATGGACGGTCTCGCCGTCGATCAAGAGCCTGAACTGGTTGGGGTGAAAGGAAGCTCCCCTCATCAACCCTCGGTCTAAATAGAAATTGATATCCAGCGTGGTATACCCACAGTAGGGAGTCAGGTGGAGCAGCTTACTAGTAAGACCCAAAGCGATAGCAATCTGAGTAATTGTTCCTCCCACATGGATGATTCCTTCAGAAGATCTGGCTGTGAGCGTGAAGTTATCAAGCAGAAAGTTTCCACAGGCCACAGGACGCGACTGGTTTGCACAGAAAAGGAAGAAGATCTCCTCCTCACTAACATGGACATCAGCATCAGCCTTCCCAAGGAAGGTGTGGGCAAGGATCATCTGGAAATACCTGAGAGCTGAGTTATGGATAATGTGAGACAGCTGGGTGGACGGATCAGGGCTTCCTCCACCTGTAATATCGCTCTAGAACTTGTCGATATCTCGACTCATAAAGTATCCCATAGGTAAATCAGGAATGGTATCAAGGGAAGTCTGGAAACTTAGCAAATCACCAAACCCCTTATGGGTAAAAGAGTACTCTGTCCTAAACAGTCTGAACATGACGCTGCCATCCGGACCATCATATGGCTCATGGCTAAATGAACCGAGGAACTCCAGGGTGAGGTTTCTGTAGGTCAAATGCATGTCATCAGCATACTCATCCCACTGGAGCTGGCTACATAAAAACCTTATACTGGGCTCGATGCCTAAGGTGTCAATGGAAGCCTGGTCAGGGTAACAGGTAGGTGCCATTGGACGTTGATAAAGGACTAGATAGCGTTGTCTCTGTGCATCATCTCTGAAAGTGACGTACATGTCGTCGAAGGTCTGCATCCTGAAAAGAAGGGTTAGAGAATGGGACCTGAAAACACAAACATCACTAAAGGTCAGTCTATACAAACAAACTAATAAAAACAAAATGTAAGACATGAAAAGTAATAAACATAAAAGAAAAAATAAATAAAAATAAAGAAAACCGTGGGTTGCCTCCCATGCAGCGCTTGTTTAACGTCGTTAGCTTGACGAGTAGAACTCATGTAGCTGAAGTGGGTAGTGGTGGATCGATCAGAGTGTGGCTGGAGTAGTCAATGGGAATGTCACCTCCTTCGTAGTGTTTTAACCTCTGCCTATTTACAATGAATGGACTACAAGAATGGTTCTTGATCTCAACTGCTCCGGATTTTAGGACTTTAGAAACTTCAAAAGGACCTCTCCATCTTGAACGAAGCTTGCCAGGAAAAAGTCGCAACCTGGAATTAAAGAGGAGAACATGATTTCCTATATTGAAGTCTTTCTTTATAATTCTTTTATCATGCCAGGATTTGGTTCTTTCTTTATATATTATGGAATTTTCATAGGCAGACTGGTGGAGTTCTTCTAGTTTATGAATGTCAAGGATGCATTTTTCACCAGCGGTCAAATAACCTAAGTTTAGGGTTTTAATGGCCCAATAGGCTTTGTGTTCTAACTCAAAGGGTAGGTGACAGGACTTTCCATAGACCAATTGGTAAGGAGTTGTTCCAATAGGGGTTTTGAAGGCAGTTCTGTAGGCCCATAGTGCTTCTTGTAGCTTCTGAGACCAATCTTTTCTAGTTATTGAAACAGTTTTCTCTAAGATTTGTTTAATCTCCCTATTAGATACCTCTACTTGGCCGCTGGTCTGTGGATGGTAAGGTGTTGATACTCTATGCTTAACTCCATATTTGCTTAAAAGTTTATGAAAAATCCTCGATATGAAGTGCGATCCACCATCGCTTATAACAAGACAGGGTACTCCGAACCTAGGGAATATATAATTCTTAAACAGCTTAATCACTACACACGTGTCGTTTGTAGGTGAGGCTATGGCTTTGATCCATTTAAACATGTAGTCAACAACTACTAAGATGTATTTATTCCCTAATGATGAAGGAAATGGTCCCATGAAATCGATACCCCAAACATCAAAAAGTTCTACTTCCTGAATGTTCCTTAAAGGCATTTCGTCACGTCTGGAGATGTTCCCAGTGCGCTGGCACCTGTCACATTTGGCTATATAAGCATGAACATCACACCACATTGTGGGCCAGAAAAGGCCAGCCTGAAGAATTTTAGCGTGTGTCTTGGAGGTACTAGGATGTTCTCCGTAGGGCGCAGAGTGGCAGTGCTCTATGATATTTCTTACCTCTTCTTCTGGAACACAATGACAAAAAATACCGTATGTACCTCTTTTGAAAAGAAGTGGCTCGTCCCAATAAAATTGTCTTACATCGTTAAAGAACTTATTTTTCTATTGATAGTTAAGGTCAGGAGGTACGATATCAGCGGCTAGGTAATTAACAAAATCAGCGTACCAAGGTATGCCACTTACCGCCAAAATTTTTTCAGGGTTCTTATAAGGATCTAGGTTATTTTCTTCAATGGCATCTATCTTAGCTATTAACCTGTCATAGGCAAAATCATCATTTATAGGTACTAAATCTCGTTTCAGGTACTCAAGTCTAGAAAGGTGATCAGCAACTACATTTTGAGTGCCTTTCTTGTCTCGAATATCTAGATCAAACTCCTGCAATAAAAGGATCCATCGAAGTAACCTAGGTTTAGCATCTTTCTTACTTAATAGGTAACGAATAACGGCGTGGTCTGTGTAAACTATAATTTTAGCCCCTACCAGATAAGATCGAAATTTGTCTATAGCAAAAACTACAGCAAGGAGTTATTTTTCAGTGGTTGCGTAGTTAAGCTGGGCGGCATCTAGGGTTCTACTAGCATAATAAATTACATGTAATATCTTATCCTTTCTTTGACCTAGAACAACTCCTACAGCGTAATCGCTAGCATCGCACATGATTTCGAAAGGTTCCGTCCAATCTGGGGGTTGCATAATGGGTGCTCAAATTAGCGCTTGTTTCAAAAGGTTAAATGCTTCAATGCATTTTTCATCAAAATTAAATTCAACATCTTTCATCAGGAGGCCAGTTAAAGGTTTGGTTATTTTGGAGAAATCCTTGATAAAACGCCGGTAGAAACCAGCATGTCCAAGAAAACTTCGGACTTCTCTAATGGTTTTAGGGGGTTTTAGGTTTTCTATTACCTCTATCTTGGCTCTATCTACTTCAATACCCCTTTCAGAGACGATGTGTCCTAAAACTATACCTTCGATAACCATAAAGTGACATTTCTCCCAGTTTAAAACTAGGTTTACATCCACACATATTTTTAGGATTTTCTCAAGGTTAACGAGACAGTTTTTGAAATCAAATCCGCACACCAAGAAATCATCCATGAATACTTCCATAATTCCATCAAGGTAATAAGTGAAGATTAACATCATGCAACGCTGGAAGGTGGCTGGAGCATTACAGAGGCCAAAAGGCATTCGTCTATAGGAAAAGGTTCCAAAAGGGCATGTGAAGGTTGTTTTTTCTTGATTTCTGGGTGAATAGGAATTTGGAAGAATCCTGAATATCCATCAAGATAACAAAAATAGGAGTGCCTAGCTAAACGCTCCAGCATTTGGTCTATAAATGGTAAAGGGAAATGATCCTTACTAGTTGCTTTGTTTAATTTTCTGTAATCTATGCACATACGCCATCCTTCTTCTATCCGTTTTGCTACATGTTCGCCTTTCTCGTTCTGCACGGCCATGATGCCTCCCTTTTTAGGTACTACATGCACAGGGCTCACCCACTTACTATCTGAGATTTGATAAATTATACCCGCTTCCAGTAGCTTAAAACTTCCTTCTTAACAACATCACTCATTATAGGGTTTATCCTTCTCTGATGTTCTCTGGAGGGTTTCTAATCTTCCTCGAGTAAAATTTGGTGCATACACCCGAATGGACTTATACCTTTCAGATCAGAGATATTATATCCTAAGGCTGAGGGATATTTCCGCAAAACATATAAGAGTTGGTCCATTTATTCTCGGTTTGAGGTAGCACTGACTATGACTGGGCGGTTCATTTCCTCGTCCAAAAACTCATATCTTAGATTCTTGGGTAGTTCTTTGAGTTCTGAAGTTGGTTTCTTGGGGCATGGTATTGGATCGGGGGTAAGGGATAAACATTCGTGAAGGTTATCATCAATGTAGGGTTCCATAAATCCATCATCTTCCCTTATTAGGGTTGAAGGTAGTTTGATTGTTTCTATGGGCTTTTCTTGATCTAGTTCCCTAATGCATTCATCAATAATGTCTATGGCATAACATGCGTCTCCTAATACTGGTGCCATAAGAAATTTTGACAAAATGAATTCTACCTTTTCATCACCTACCTCAAAAGTCAACTTTCCTCTCTTGACATCTATTATGGCTCCTGCGGTTGATAAGAATGGCCTACCTAGGAGGATTGGGATGTCATCATCTTCTTTAATGTCCATGACAACAAAATCAGTAGGGATAAACAACTGACCGATCCTAACTGGGACGTCTTCTAATATGCCTACTGGATATTTGACGGATCTATCGGCTAATTGAAGAGACATCTTAGTAGGTTGCAGTTCTCCTAGTTTTAACCTTTCATAAACTGCTAGAGGCATTAAGCTCATACTAGCTCCTAAGTCCAGGAAAGCTTTATCGATGACATGACTCCCCAAAATACAAGGTATGGAGAAATTTCCAGGATCTTTCTCCTTTTTGGCAAGTTTATTCTCAGAAATAGAATTGCATTCCAATGGTTTTGGATCGTCAAGTCTACGTTTATTGGTAAAGATGTCCTTGAGGAACTTTGCATAGGATGGTATCTGGGTGATGGCTTCTGTGAAAGGGGTCTCCACATAAAGTTTTTCTATGACTTTAATGAATTTCTGGTATTGGTTATTGATCTTGGTTTGTTTGAGTCTTTGTGGATAGGGTATTGGAGGTTTGTATGGCGGGGGTGGTTCATAAGTTTTTTCTATAGCTTCTCCCTTATCTTGGTTTTTCTGTTCTTCAGATTCCACTGATTCCTCTACTTCGTCCATAGGTACAACACTTTTCTTAGAAGTTTTGGGTTTTCCAATGCCGAGTTAAACGGTTCATCGTAAGCGTTCCCACTTCGTAAGGTAATTGCATTGGCTTGTCCTCGGGGGTTTTGTTGAGGTTGTCCAGGATATTATCCTCCAGGTGTGGTTTTGGGAGCTTGTTTGAGAGCTACCTGAGAGATCTGCGTTTCAAGCATCTTATTGTGGGTGACTATTTGGTCTACCTTGGTTCCTAACTGGGTAATCATTTCGTTTACATGAATGTTTTGGTTTAGGAATTCTTTGTTTTGCTGGGTTTGAGCCGAAATGAAATTTTCCATGATTTTCTCAAGGTTCGGCTTGGGCGGCACAGCTTGCATAGGTTGGTTTTGTCTCTGGGCTTGAAAACCGGGTGGTCTCGGAGGTGCAGGGTTTTGGATAGGGTTATTGTTTTTGTAGGAAAAGTTTGGGTGATTCTTCCATCCAGGGTTATAAGTGTTTGAAAATGGGTTCCCTTGGGCATAGTTGACCTGGTCTGATTTAGTTTCATTCAATAGATTGCATTCCGTTGTTTGGTGTCCTTTGGTTCCACATAATTCGCATTCCGACGAGACTGCTGCTCAGTAGCTGGGTTTCCATACATATGTTCGACCTTAAGGTCCAAAGCGTCCATTTTGGCTTGCATCATGTCTATAGAACTTATCTCATGTATTCCTCCTTGGGCTTCTTTCTTCTCCGCTGTTGCTCGTTCTGTTCCCTATTGACAATGGTTTTGAGCCATATCTTCGATGAGAGCGCAAGCTTCAGGGTAAGGTTTATTCATCAGAGCGCCACCAGCAGCAGTGTCGATGGTCATCTTAGTGTTATAATGAAGTCCATTATAGAAGGTATGAATGATTAGCCATGATTCCAGGCCATGACGTGGACATATTCTCAATAGGTCTTTATATCTCTCCCAAGCTTCAAAGAGTGATTCACCTTGGTTTTGAGTAAATCTGGTTATTTGGTTTCGAAAGACAAAAATTTTACTTGGGGGAAAATATCTAGCAAGGAAAACTCGCCTAAGGTCTTCCCAAGTTGTTATAGAATTGGCTGGAAGGGAATCTAACCATGTAAGGGCTTTGTCTCTGAGGGAGAAAGGAAATAGTCTTAGACGAATCGCCTCAGGACTAACACCATTGGTCTTAAAAGTGTCAGCTAATTAGATGAAGACTTTTAGATGTTGGTTTGGGTTCTCAGAAGGGAGACCCGTGAATTGGTTTTGCTGTACTAATTGTAATAGGGAGGGTTTCAGTTCGAAATTGTTAGCAGGAATATTAGGGTTTACTATACTAGAACTGGGTTCGTCATCGGATGGTTGAGGAAAATCCTTAAGGGGTCTTTGGTTACGGTCTTCGGCCATAGTTTCCTTAATTCTACGAAGTGAGAGACGTGCGTGAGCGTAACGTTTAGGTTCCGCTAAAGGATCTATAAGACTACCGGTCCTGCGAGTTCTTCGCATTGACCAGTAGGTAAAGCCTTAGTCTAGACGGTGTAACAACAGGGTACGAAATTTGATGTAATTGGTCCCCGACAACGGCGCCAAAAACTTGATGCGGTGTTTTCACAAGTATACGAATCGCGTCAGAGTAATATAAAAGATTATCGATCCCACAAAGACCAAACGTCAATCTATCGATTACTATCGTTACGATGTTTATCTAAGGCAAATCAATCGAGAGTTGGTGAATAGTAAAAGCAAAGTAAAGTACGAAGATATAAAATTCAATAAACAACAGGCTTGAATGTAATTCACACAGTCAGATAATATTCCAAATGCTTGTAAATAGAGCTACTTATGGGGTAATGTTTTATACTTATGAAAAGAACTAATTTAACGGGAACTGTCGCTTTCGCGTATTCAGAACCGAGTTTATCCCTTAATCGAACCCTCTTATTGTCACTTATTTTTAAGATATATAGTTTCTTGACTCAGTTGAAAAGTATTTTGACTTGGAACTCTTAACAAAAAGAGGTTCATGCAAACCGGACTTTAAACCCATAAACGCGTCCGAAAATAGTTTTAAAATCGTTTTTCTAAAGTATTAAAAACTCCTACTTAACTGGACAAAGTGCTTTCGCTTCCTTTGAACAGTTAAGACTAACCAAGTTTAACCAAAGGTTGGACGACTTTCGATCTTACCCAACAGAAATAAAGTGTAGAAAACTTGTGCTAAAAATCAGAATAACCCCTAAGCATTTCTATCGACACATTGTATGGAATATTACTTTAACTATGATCCTTACATTCTAACCTTTAAGATTTAGCCGGACATGGAAATGTAAATAGACATGTTGAAATAGATCATGTTAAAGTAAGCTTTTTTAAAAAAGGTTTTGAAAGTAAAGCGAGTGCGAGAAAATAAAGAAAGTAAAGCGAGTGCGAGAAATAAAGAAAGTAAATGCTGAGTGCGAGAAATAAAGAAAGTAAATGCGAGTGCGAGAAATAAAGAAAGTAAATGATGAGTGCAAGAAATAAAGAAAGTAAATGTTGAACTTGTAAATGAAACCTGCTCCAAATCGGAGGCTTTAAATCTGGTACAACTGGAAATAAATGACTGGAAATGAAAAGGGCGGCAGGATTAACTTCTACCAGAGTGCTCCAAACTCGATTACAGACTCGATCAAACAGTGTGATAACTCCCCGATGTGAGAAGTCTATCACTTTACAATACTGAAAATTTATGGCTTGAGTTCTGAAACTAAGCTTGGATGAAGAAAAATGATTCAGAACTCGTCTATTTATAGCTTAGGAAATTAACATGGAAGGACAAAAGTGCCCTCCAACTTCTTTTGGGAGGGAAATCAAATGACAAAGGTGGCGCCCACCACATCCTCATGGTGCCCGCCATGTGAACCAAGGGAGAAAGATGTGGAGATTGTGGCAGTTGACAGCAGTTGACTCTTATCCAAGTCATGGCCTACCTGTCGCGGTGAAAATTGGATACCAAGCTATTATATTAACTTGAATCAAATTTTTAATGTCACCACCGTCTTTGATTTTATCCAAGGGAAGGGAGAAAAACCGAATTCCCACAATGCAATGCAAATGCACTAAGATTCTAAGTTCGGGGGTTGGTTATACCTAGGGAAGGTACTAGCATCCTAGATATCTGTAGTACTCTACAGGAACCTCTTGATTAATTATGTTATCTGTTATTGTTTTGCTAAAGGTTTAAGGGTAGGTGATTTATTATTTTATTCCTAAGTGTGCTCGACAAGATATCGCATCTTGTGCCTACATATCCTGTCAGGAGGGAATCAGAGCACTTGTAGTTCCTTATTAAGGATACTAAAGTGTTTTAAAGGTTTAGGAGAGAAGATGAGTCATCATCTTAAGAAGACCACCACAGTTTATTGAAAATGTTTGTATTTTGTGGGGTATGGGATTGTATGTCCCTTCTTTGAGATGATTAACATCTAACTCTCTTGTGTGGAGAATTAGGTGGGCTAAATTTTGATTAAAATATCAAAATTGAGGGGGGACTAACCTAGGAAATCTATCCTAAGTTATCTAAGGGTGTCGATTATGATGCAAATGATATGCACCATGCACAATAACATGGTTATCATGCATGAGATTTTCCCTTGGATATTTTATGCGGTTAATTATATTATTTAGGCGAGTGTGCTAGCAAAGTGATGCTAGACTTGTGTCCAGTGATCGGTAGGTCGAATGCGATGCCCTAAGGCGATCGACTTATATGGGTAGAAAATTGGCTCGACGTTGGATCGAGGATTTTTAATATTTTTTGAAAGGGTTTTGAAACAAAGACATACACATACATTCATCACATACAATAGTAAACACACAGACATGTAATTAAAGCACGATATCAACTAAGGTCTATGACACTCAAGCGTACGATTAAGCGCGAGGGATCTAATGGAGAATGATTTATTGAGAAAGGAGTTTAATTTTAAATAAAAGTTTATTATATAATTTTAATGTTATATTGAAAAGTTAAAAAAAAATTTCTTGTTAATGAAAGGATTTTAATTTAATACTTTAGTAAAAGGTTTCAGTATTTTAAAAAAGGTTTATCTTTAAAATAAGATCTAAAAAAGTTATTATTAAGAAAGAGTTGATTTTGTTATAAAATATACTAAACTTATTATAAAAGGTTTATTTACTTAAAAAAGGTTTTATTATTTTAGAGAAAAGGTTATATTTTAAGAAAATATTTTATCAAAAAAGTTTATAATTAATAATTTAAAAAAAAGTTATATTTAAAAAAAAAAGTTTTAATAAATTTTTTTTTTTACGTTTTATTAACTTATTAAAAACTCTATTTTACATATAAAGTTAAGATTGATTTATTAAGAAAGGTATTAAAATGGATAAATCGAATTAAATAAAAAGAAAAAACAGTTGGTTGAAAAACGGAGGGATCGTACGCACACAGGTGAGGGTGTATGATTGTGTTGTGTGTGCACGTGTACATGATTGAATAAAATAACCAGACCAACACAAAACTCTCACTCTCTCTGCTTCTTCTCTCTCGTTCTCTCGTCTATATCTCTCGAACATCCTTCTTCTCTCTCGATTCTCTTCTTCTCACCGTCGCCAAACACAAACCCTAAATCTAACAAGAAGAAACAAAAACCCCAATCCCCAGCGGAAACCCTAGACCCCATATTCTCATTATTATTGGAGATTACATATACAAATGATCAAGGCAAAGAAACAATAAAGAACGGTGTCGGAACGAGTTCGAACAATTCCTCGCCCAGGTGCCTCCTCTAATGCGCTGATCGTGATGGTTATGGATCTTCTCCTCAATTCCTTGCCCTTTTCTATTCTTCGGATTTCTGGTGATGATTTTTTGCGATACTGTTCCGGTGCTGTGCGTGTGGTTTGTGTGAATTGCTGTCTATTGTTCCGACTTTGGTGAATGTGTTGTGAATGTGTTCGTGAGGACTGTGATGTTTTCCGTGTGAATTCTTGATAGATCCCCCTTTGTTGTGGTGTGAGCCCCTTTTAAAGGTATTTTCCAACTTGAACTTAAATCAGCTGCTGAATGAATGCCTTCCTTTTCCAGCTGAACCTGTCCGAAAAATGTTCGATTCTTTCCTTTATGATTTAATATACTTGGACAACTCAATTAATCCTTAGAATCACGTCTGATTGTGCTTGATGACAGCAATAAAAGCTCTTGTTTTCCTATCTTGGCCGTGTAATTACTTTTATGAATTGGTTCCCTTGTTGTGTTTGATGAAACTTCCTTTTCTATTTTGGAACCGATGGAATGTGGTTTTAGAAATTTTCTGAATCGTGTCTTCTGCGTTGTTTTTGGAAGGAAGCATGAATATGTTTGATCCTTGTTTTGGGAACAATTTAAAATGCCGATTTTTCATGCTAACAAATTATTGCATATTGATTGCTCTTGAAGAAATTTGCTACTCTGTCTGATTTCTTTCCGTTTCGGTCACGATATGTTTGTGAATTGTTTTGGTAACAATTTAAATACGTCTTTATGGTGTTTGCAGCCGGTTATAGTATCCTTTCTAAGTTGCCAACGCCCTAAATGTTACAAGGCAAGGTTTCATTGACGTTCTCCGCACTGGGTACACGATTATCAGAGGATGGAAACTCAACAGCGGAATGAAAGTTTAAGCGTTCGGCCACAGCCTGTAGAACCTGATTCTGAACATCCGATGATGAAGGTAACCTTATGCCATTTGATTCTAATTTCAGCAGTCCACAAAAATGCCTGACTTCCAATTTAATAGGTGTAAGCAATGATCTCAAATCTTGTCTAAGGTTTTCTTACTTTCTAAGAGAAGGCATCCATTAGAAATGATTCAGCTTCCTCATCTAGCATGGAAAGTGTTGTTGCTAGGTGGGACAAATGAAGGACTCTAGAGCCGTTGCCGCCTGGAAAACCCAATTAGTAAGCACACTTGAGGACAAATTCACAAAGGTAGCCTGCGTATGTATTATTGGCGGATTTTCGGATTATTTCGTGGTATTCACAAAGGTATCTTGATTGGTTTATCTTTATGCAGGGACGTAAAATGCAACCGTTCTCGCCTTCCAATATGGGGTCATTTGTTTCGGATTGCACCGTCTTCTCGACATCCTCCACGACATTTAGCGAGCATGCCCGAGTAGAGGTAAGGCCTTGTTCCTTTACTGTAACGGATGGTGAGGATTCTTTAGACAAAACCGTCAACTTCCTTATTGAATTTGATGTGGTTGTTTTTAAATTCAAATGACAAGGGTTTGTTGGCTGAAGTGAGAATGAGTGGAAAAATGCACCTGCTGTGTTTAAAGAACAGCGCCTGAAGTGTGATGGCGATGGTTTCATAATTTGCATTGGGAGGTAGTTGGCCCTTGTAATAACTTTTTTTTTGCCTGTGCTTGTAAAACGTGTAGAATTAGTTCGAATTAAACATGTGAATTCAAATGAACTTTGTGACCTTGAGTATCCTTTAGTTGGATCTTGATGTACATTTGTAAAGCACCTTCAAGTACTTTGAATTAATTTGAGCAATGACTTGAATGTGAGTCTTTGGAATTATTTTGAGTTCGGAATTCTCGTTAGGAACTAATTTGGATGGATCATGATCTTTGATAAAGAAATCTGGCATATGGACATGAGGTTTGGATATGGGTTGAATGATGTGAACTTGATACAAATCAAATTTATTTGTAAGACCTTTGAACAATTTTGGTTAATCTTGAGTGTTGTAAATAACCAAGAGAAACAACTAATGTTTTGTAACTTGCTGATAAATTCTGAATATATGAAAAACCATCTCTTTCATATTAGCTCTAAAAGGTGAACTGTAACTTGTACTTTATCTTGGAATGACAAAATCGGGATATCAACTTGGAAATGACATAAAACTCTACTTGGACAAACGAATAAATCTTGATTTACTTTGTAGAAAAACCATGAATCAAATTTGAATCCTTATAAAGAATGCATGATTCTTGAGCTTCGTCTTAGTAGCTTCTTGCTAAAACTTTGATTCAAAATTTTATCCCAACTTACTACTTCAAATAAACTGATCACGGATCTTCTAAATAGTCAATATAATCTTTCTTCCAAACTCAAATGCTCAACTCTTGACCCAGTTAAATTGAACCTCTCGAACTTGAAACACCACGAATCGATCTACGATTCTATAAGGATTCTTAACTATAATGAAACCACAACTTCATCTTCATGCACCCTGATTTATACCTTGCGCTTTATTCGAACAAAACCATTACTTTAACAAACATTCCTTCATCTGATGCCATTGATAAGGAAATGACCTTGACTTGAATTTGGCTCAACTGGTCAAACCCAGATCTTCTCGAGATGTACACCGAGGCTAGTGAGGAATCTTTGAGGAAAAACAACTGGTAGAACCATGTGATCCTAGAATCAGAAAGGTTATGCCTCAAAATGCTTGACTGTGAGAATTGGTATTGTCTACGCTAGAGATCAATGTACCTGCACACACTTGTCGGTCATGATAAACATGCACACAAAACCTGTACGACCTAAAGATGTTAAGCAAAAACAAAAGGGATCTTAGGGTCAAAAATTAGGGTGCGACAGATGCCCCTATTTAAGTTTCTCCTATTCGGAGATATGGAGATTGAAATCTTCGTCTCGACGAGATAGGAGAGACTTAAATACAAACATGCACAAAATTTTTGGTCCTAAGATGCCGCCAAATGCACATGATATGGTATGAAAATGATATGAAATGCAAGACAAGGAATCTGTGAGGAAATAATGTCACAAGGGGGGAACCAAGCGGAAAACGCTGAAACGCAGCTAAAGAAAGAGAGACCCGACAAGGAACGACTCAACAAGACAAGACTCCACGGGGAAAAAACTAACTCCACTAGGGGGAAGTGACTACCAACTGACAAATCACGTGGTATCTAAAACAGCAGGGTGTCTCCTAACGAAAACAACAGTGTATATTGCAAAGATAATAAGCAAACATGTTTTCCGGTATGGTTCAGCTCCTTATTTAACTGGATGTTGCAATAAAATGCTACGAGGTTGTCTGCCTCGAGCCAAAATCTTGAAATACACGCCACAAGGTTGTCTGCCTCAAGCCAAAATCCACTTGAAAAGGGTAAAAATAAACCTCCCCTAGTCTCAGGTCACAAGCCATAGACTGGTCCCAGTTTCTTCTTTAATCAAGTATTTCACTTGAAAAGGGTAAAAATAAACCTCCCCTAGTCTCGGGTCATAAGCCACGGACTGGTCTCAGTTTCTTCTTTAATCAAGTATTTCACTTGAAAAGGGTAAAAATAAACCTCCCCTAGTCTCAGGTCATAAGCCACGGACTGGTCTCAGTTCCTTCTTTAATCAAGCATTTCACTTGAAAAGGGTAAAAATAAACCTCCCCTAGTCTCGGGTCATAAACCACGGACTGGTCTCAGTTCCTTCTTTAATCAAGCATTTCACTTGAAAAAGGTAAAAATAAACCTCCCATAGTCTCGGGTCATAAACCACGGACTGGTCTCAGTTCCTTCTTTGGGGATAGAATATTTACTACCGGTTTACTGGGTAGTCCTCAAAGAAAATATTACCTACTACCGATTTATTGGGTAGTCAGCAAAGAAAAAGATTGTCTGCTACCGATTTATTGGGTAGTCTATAAAGAAAATATTACTCGCTACCGGTTTACTGGGTAGGAAAATATTACGTGCTACCGATTTACTGGGTGGAAAAGATTGTCTGCTACCGATTTACTGGGTAGGAAAATATTACCTGCTACCGATTTACTGGGTAGTCAATAAATAAAACATCTGCTACCGATTTATTGGGTAGTCGAAACGTAATTCTGCTACCGATTTACTGGGTAGTCCACAGAGAAAATATTGTTTGCTACCAATTTACTGGGTAGCCCATAAAGAAAGTTCTACTACCGATTTATTGGGTAGGAAAATATTACTTGCTACCGATTTACTGGGTAGAAAAGATTGTCTGCTACCGATTTACTGGGTAGTCAGCAAAGAAAATATCATCTGTTACTGATTTACTGGGTAGTCAACGAAAAAGATTATCTGCTACCGATTTACTGGGTAGTCAGCGGAGAGAAAAAAGAATCATCTGCTGGGGATAGATAAACTGTCTTGGGGAGACTGCCATTTGTCGTAGAAGTCTTTATGACCAAACTGCTTAAATGCAGTAATAATCGTTGGATAAATGTCTTCTGTCTTCCGTAGAGATCTTCAAATAAACTCCTCTTGAGGAGACAAAGTGCAAAATAAATGCACACTTAGACCGGGTTCAATATCTCAGAAATATCCGAAATTTGTGATTGTCAGTGACCAAAGTTCAATCCAGGAAATAACTGGAAAGAAACGGTCAAACAAGGACCCCATCCATTGAGGATTGAACTCAACGGGGTTTAATTTTATCCAAAAATGGAAAAGAAAACTAAAGCAACCATCTTCCACGAGGATCGAGCTCAGTGGGGAATTAGAAAATATGTGTTTTTTCTGCCTAGGGCTGACGACTATACTTGGAAGGAGCAGACAAACCCAATTACTTGGGGATAACCACGACCAAAGTGACAGAACAAACAACACAAAAGATGCAAGATGTGAAAATGCGCAAATGCCATGAATCTACATGCAAGGATGCCATGCTATGCTTATGCTTATGCTGACAAAACAACAACAAGAGGCAAACAGGAGACAAAAACAAGTATCTCGATACGGATACTCGACCAATCTTTGCAATATAAGAAGCATCACTGGGGATGAATGGAAATGCCATATAGAACCAAGTTCCACTTCACAGCTTCAAGCTTCTCTGGGGAAAAGAGAGCACTCCACTTGGGGATGGACATCGTGACTTCACTTAGGATTGTCAAGATGAACCTGGGATTCTGTTGGGAATGAGAAAGATTCACTGGGAACGAATCAAACTCATGATCGAAAAGTCTTCATGGGGAATAAATAAATATCCGCTGCAAACTGAAATAGTCTGAGTGAAAGTTGTAGCTGGATAAAATAAATATCCACTTCATCTGGAAAACTTGGGTCAATAGAAGTTGAAAACGTGGGAGATGAAATTTCGCGGGGATGAAATAAACATCCGCCTCTACCGGAGAAGATTGAGGTGGTGAGAAAATCCACTGAGGAATGAAATAAACATTCCCTTCGCTGGGGAAGGTTGAAGTTGTAAGAAAATCCACTGAGGATCCTTAGGTTGCCGACTGGGGAAACCTTGCATCAAACGTGGCATAACTCCTTGAAGTGAAGATTTACCGGGGAATAATCGTGACTACCTAGAGCAAAAGGCTTACTGGGGAGTCGTCACATTACTTGGGATAGAAGATCTTTGAGACACGGATTACGGAGACTATTGTGAGACTGATGTAACTCTGTATTGATGAATTGCATGGTGGTCGCCATTTTGAATAACAATCATTGCGATTGGATGAAAAGTAATCTTCACTTCTCAAATGCCCCAGAGTACATGGTTTATGAGAATAAGTTATCTCAAGAGGATTTTACAGAAAACATGGCATCCAGTTGTTCCAACGTCTTCCAACTCTTGGAGAGATTTATCAAATCTCGACGTGACTGACCCGGATTGACTGTATTTTGTAAACCAAAGTCTTCGAATTTGGAGAGATTTATCAAATCCCGAGGTAACTGCCCCAGATTGATTGTAATCTGTAAACCAGAGTCTTCAAATTTGGAGAGATTTATCAAATCTCGACTTAACTGCCCCTGATTGACGGTGTTCTGAGTCTTCAAACTTGCCCCTGCTCAGCAAGGTCTTCAGGTGACGTGCCCCTGGATACTATCATCTCCTTGAAACAGTACTAAATTTTAGCTCATCAATGCCACACGTATGTTAATTTCTACGATGTCAAGCAATGTTAGCAAGTAGAAAATGTTAATTCTGAAACAGATAATGCAACGTATGTTTGTCTTGGAGTTTTTATTTAAAATATTTTGGTGGTTGAACTACCGATTTTATAATGCCAGCAAAATTGTTTGAGCATAACTCATAGGAGTCAGGAAACGATGTCTCAATGAGTATGCTTTTGAAATAAACCTTGCTTCAATTAGGACTTTTAAGGGTTATATTATGGATTGGTTCACGGTTTAAGAAACAAAGGATATAAGGCTCAAAGTTTGCTTGTGCCCACCCAATCTTCGTGATATTTTACTCCTTTTTTTTTTTGAAAATTACCCTACCCCGGGTTAAGAATGAGGGTTTTTTATTTGTAGAATAAAACTACTACTTCAAAGGCTCAAAAGGGTTAACGAGGGTTTATCTCCTTATATCTCCGGTGTTTAGGATTTTGAAATAATGCCTTATATCACTAGCAGAGTTTTATTCAAAAGCATACAACAAGATATCTTGCGTTTGATTTCATCATCCTCCTTCCAATTCTCTGCCAAGGCAAGAGATTGGGGTAATATTGGCATTATAAAATAATAAAAAAAAAAAGCATTTTAAAACGAGTGAAACAAATGGATTTCTTCAAGACAAACATTATTCATTGCATCAATTATTCAAAATAACAAGTCCTTACACGCAAATAACAAATGCATTAACAAACAAAGAGCATTACATGCGAGGAGCAGTAAATTAACTAAAGACTTAAGGAGACTGTCTCAGTCTGAGCTTATAGTTTTCACATTAGGTCCAGAGTTTTCAAAAGACAAGACACCTCGTCGCATCAGCCTTTGTACTTCATGTTTCAAAGGAAAACAGTCTTCGATGTCGTGTCCGGGCGCACCTTGATGGAAAGCACAACGAGCCTCAGGTTTATACCACCACGGAAGATCCTTCGGGATGGCTGGCGGAGCTCGTGTCTGCACCATATTCCTTTGCATCAAAAATGGATACAATTTCGCGTAGGTCATCGAAATCAGATCAAACTGTCTTTGAACACGGTTTTGATTATTGAATGATAGACGAGCCTGTGGTTGATGAGCAGTAGTGTTGGTGACATGAGATATAGCAGCGATATGTTGAGGTCGCTGATACCTTCTTCTTTTTGGTCGTCCTTGATGCACAACATTTACTTCTTGTTCCTTCTTTTTCCCGAAGTTACTTCCATATTTCTTGGCATTGTTGGAAACACTTCCTTCCCTAACCAATCTTCCTTCACGGACACCTTCTTCCAAAAGCATTCCCATGTTTACCATCTCAGTAAAATCGCTAGGGGCGCTTGCTACCATTCTCTCATAGAAAAATGGGCTCAGTGTTTTCAGAAAAATTCTGGTCATCTCTTTCTCCTCCAGAGGTGGAGTAACTTGAGCAGCTAGTTCACGCCAACGCTGGGCGTACTCCTTAAAATTTTCTCTTTCCTTCTGGGCCATGGCTCTCAACTGGTCTCTATCTGGTGCCATGTCGACATTATATTTATATTGCTTGACGAAAAGCTCACAGAGGTCATTAAAACTGCGGACCTTTGAACTATCTAGCCCCATGTACCACTTGAGGGCTGCGTCAGTCAAACTATCCTGGAAGTAATGTATCAATAGGGGATCATTATCCTTATGAACAGACATTTTCCGGGCGTACATAACTATGTGACTATGTGGGAAAGAATTTCCTTTATACTTATCCAAATCAGGGAGTTTGAACTTTGGAGGAATCTTAACATTAGGAACCAAGCATAGCTCAGAGACACTCTTTTCGAACAACTCTTTCCCACGAAGGGCCTTGATTTCTTTCTGCATTTCCAAAAACTGGTCCTGGAAATCATCCATTTGTTCTTCCATTCCAATACTCTCACTAGGAGCGGCTTGAAACACAGACTCTTTTAGTTGGAAAGGAGTAGTATTGACCACAGTTGGTGGCATAGTCATTACAGCAGTTGTGGCAATAACTTGAACAACAGGTGGGCGGTATCCAGCTGGAGTAAAGTTAGGAGGCATACCCCACGGATAACCAGGAGGCATATGATACTGAACTTCACTTGTAGTGGGCACCACTGGGATCGGTGCAGATATTATCTCAGAGATAACGGTGCTATATGATGGCGTATTATATGAGGGTTGATTCTGAGCAGCCCTTAACGCTTCCACCATCCCATTAATCTTCTCCATACTTTCTTTCAATGTTGAAACCTCTTCTCGAAGTGCCCTATTTTCCTGTTCGAGTTGATCCATTCTTTTTTTTCGACCGGCTCGAGTATTGTATCGATGATTCGGCTTGTCTTCTGAAAGGAGACACAGATAAGAACCTGGAATGCAAAGGAATGCAAATGCAAATGATGCGAATGATGCAACGGGATTCATGGAACTCAACTATTTATAATCATCAGGGAATATCAAGAGACTCGATTTTAAAAAAATCATTAAAAATGGTTACGATAAGACAGATTTATTAATAACGAGTCGGTATGCCTTACAACAGTCATAACGGAAAAGCTAAATAAAAGCTAATAATGATAGATCTAAGGAGACTCTTCCAACGGTCTTCTTTGAGTTCTTGACTTTCTTCCAACTGAGCATCCAAGGTATTGATTAAGGACTAGAGTAACTTCTTCCCAAAATTTCTCCTTTTGTAGTCATATTAGCTCGGACATTTGTCGAAGATAGTAAATGGATTCTTGTCTTGAATAAGTAACTCCATTAGCTGAGAATGTTCCTCAAGAATTGTCACTAACAGTGATGGACTGAAGTAGAGTAGATAGTATTTCCTTATCAATAAGGGCTTCCCCATATCTGGTCTTGAACCCTTCTTTATCCGTCAATAAGGTCTCCAATCTCCTTATATCGTCCAGGTTATGACTCTTGTAAAGGTACTTCAACGTTTTATTTTTTTATATTTTTTTTTAGAGTCCATGATATCCTTATGATATTTATAAACAAGACTAAGTTCCATGAATCTTTATGATACTGATGAATGCAGGGATGCAAACAGACAAAGCACAAAGCACAAAGCACACACAAGTAACCAAACAGACAAAAGGTCCTAAGTTCGAAGGAGCGTGAATGGAGTCAAGGTCTACCCATCCCATAAGGTAGTATGGTTTCAAATGTACCTGCCGAACGGGTTCTAGAAGTTCCCAGAGTCTACGACCCATCTTTCGAATATTATCGACTTCCCAAATTACTCGGTTAGTCAATAATATCCTCAAGAGAATCTCGTCTGAGTGTAGTATCGCGTGACAACTATTTGGAAATAGATTCCCGCATAGTCACCGCACTACGTCCTAAAAGGCCAAGTGGGTTTAAAGGTGCTACGGTCCTCAGTCTTAAGGGTTCTTGGTCGAAGTTAATATTGTTTTCACGAATGAACTCGTTCAAACAATATTAAGTTCAAAAGAACCTAAACTGAGCGATGATTTTCTCAATTCGACTTTTCAGGAATCGACTCCATCAAAGTACCCTTGACCATATCATCTCCTATAATTATACTCATGTCCGGGTCTAGGACTCCTCACCACTCAAGAATCCCTCCAAACAGCAAAACAAATATATAACAGATAAAATAAAAAGATTCAAGTTAGGGGGAACCCTCTTATGAGACTCCCCAGTGAAGTCGCCATTTCTGTCGCGGTGAAAATTGGATACTAAGCTATTATATTAACTTGAATCACATTTTTAATGTCACCACCGTCTTTGATTTTATCCAAGGGAAGGGAGAAAAACCGAATTCCCACAATGCAATGCAAATGCACTAAGATTCTAAGTTCGGGGGTTGGTTATACCTAGGGAAGGTACTAGCATCCTAGATATCTGTAGTACTCTACAGGAACCTCTTGATTAATTATGTTATCTGTTATTGTTTTGCTAAAGGTTTAAGGGTAGGTGATTTATTATTTTATTCCTAAGTGTGCTCGACAAGATATCGCATCTTGTGCCTACATATCCTGTCAGGAGGGAATCAGAGCACTTGTAGTTCCTTATTAAGGATACTAAAGTGTTTTAAAGGTTTAGGAGAGAAGATGAGTCATCATCTTAAGAAGACCACCACAGTTTGTTGAAAATGTTTGTATTTTGTGGGGTATGGGATTGTATGTCCCTTCTTTGAGATGATTAACATCTAACTCTCTTGTGTGGAGAATTAGGTGGGCTAAAGTTTGATTAAAATATCAAAATTGAGGGGGGACTAACCTAGGAAATCTATCCTAAGTTATCTAAGGGTGTCGATTATGATGCAAATGATATGCACCATGCACAATAACATGGTTATCATGCATGAGATTTTCCCTTGGATATTTTATGCGGTTAATTATATTATTTAGGCGAGTGTGCTAGCAAAGTGATGCTAGACTTGTGTCCAGTGATCGGTAGGTCGAATGCGATGCCCTAAGGCGATCGACTTATATGGGTAGAAAATTGGCTCGACGTTGGATCGAGGATTTTTAATATTTTTTGAAAGGGTTTTGAAACAAAGACATACACATACATTCATCACATACAATAGTAAACACACAGACATGTAATTAAAGCACGATATCAACTAAGGTCTATGACACTCAAGCGTACGATTAAGCGCGAGGGATCTAATGGAGAATGATTTATTGAGAAAGGAGTTTAATTTTAAATAAAAGTTTATTATATAATTTTAATGTTATATTGAAAAGTTAAAAAAAAATTTCTTGTTAATGAAAGGATTTTAATTTAATACTTTAGTAAAAGGTTTCAGTATTTTAAAAAAGGTTTATCTTTAAAATAAGATCTAAAAAAGTTATTATTAAAAAAGAGTTGATTTTGTTATAAAATATACTAAACTTATTATAAAAGGTTTATTTACTTAAAAAAGGTTTTATTATTTTAGAGAAAAGGTTATATTTTAAGAAAAGATTTTATCAAAAAAGTTTATAATTAATAATTTAAAAAAAAAGTTATATTTTAAAAAAAAAGTTTTAATAATTTTTTTTTTTTACGTTTTATTAACTTATTAAAAACTCTATTTTACATATAAAGTTAAGATTGATTTATTAAGAAAGGTATTAAAATGGATAAATCGAATTAAATAAAAAGAAAAAACAGTTGGTTGAAAAACGGAGGGATCGTACGCACACAGGTGAGGGTGTATGATTGTGTTGTGTGTGCACGTGTACATGATTGAATAAAATAACCAGACCAACACAAAACTCTCACTCTCTCTGCTTCTTCTCTCTCGTTCTCTCGTCTATATCTCTCGAACATCCTTCTTCTCTCTCGATTCTCTTTCTCTCACCGTCGCCAAACACGAACCCTAAATCTAACAAGAAGAAACAAAAACCCCAATCCCCAGCGGAAACCCTAGACCCCATATTCTCATTATTATTGGAGATTACATATACAAATGATCAAGGCAAAGAAAAAATAAAGAACGGTGTCGGAACGAGTTCGAACAATTCCTCGCCCAGGTGCCTCCTCTAATGCGCTGATCGTGATGGTTATGGATCTTCTCCTCAATTCCTTGCCCTTTTCTATTCTTCGGATTTCTGGTGATGATTTTTTGCGATACTGTTCTGGTGCTGTGCGTGTGGTTTGTGTGAATTGCTGTCTATTGTTCCGACTTTGGTGAATGTGTTGTGAATGTGTTCGTGAGGACTGTGATGTTTTCCGTGTGAATTCTTGATAGATCCCCCTTTGTTGTGGTGTGAGCCCCTTTTAAAGGTATTTTCCAACTTGAACTTAAATCAGCTGCTGAATGAATGCCTTCCTTTTCCAGCTGAACCTGTCCGAAAAATGTTCGATTCTTTCCTTTATGATTTAATATACTTGGACAACTCAATTAATCCTTAGAATCACGTCTGATTGTGCTTGATGACAGCAATAAAAGCTCTTGTTTTCCTATCTTGGCCGTGTAATTACTTTTATGAATTGGTTCCCTTGTTGTGTTTGATGAAACTTCCTTTTCTATTTTGGAACCGATGGAATGTGGTTTTAGAAATTTTCTGAATCGTGTCTTCTGCGTTGTTTTTGGAAGGAAGCATGAATATGTTTGATCCTTGTTTTGGGAACAATTTAAAATGCCGATTTTTCATGCTAACAAATTATTGCATATTGATTGCTCTTGAAGAAATTTGCTACTCTGTCTGATTTCTTTCCGTTTCGGTCACGATATGTTTGTGAATTGTTTTGGTAACAATTTAAATACGTCTTTATGGTGTTTGCAGCCGGTTATAGTATCCTTTCTAAGTTGCCAACGCCCTAAATGTTACAAGGCAAGGTTTCATTGACGTTCTCCGCACTGGGTACACGATTATCAGAGGATGGAAACTCAACAGCGGAATGAAAGTTTAAGCGTTCGGCCACAGCCTGTAGAACCTGATTCTGAACATCCGATGATGAAGGTAACCTTATGCCATTTGATTCTAATTTCAGCAGTCCACAAAAATGCCTGACTTCCAATTTAATAGGTGTAAGCAATGATCTCAAATCTTGTCTAAGGTTTTCTTACTTTCTAAGAGAAGGCATCCATTAGAAATGATTCAGCTTCCTCATCTAGCATGGAAAGTGTTGTTGCTAGGTGGGACAAATGAAGGACTCTAGAGCCGTTGCCGCCTGGAAAACCCAATTAGTAAGCACACTTGAGGACAAATTCACAAAGGTAGCCTGCGTATGTATTATTGGCGGATTTTCGGATTATTTCGTGGTATTCACAAAGGTATCTTGATTGGTTTATCTTTATGCAGGGACGTAAAATGCAACCGTTCTCGCCTTCCAATATGGGGTCATTTGTTTCGGATTGCACCGTCTTCTCGACATCCTCCACGACATTTAGCGAGCATGCCCGAGTAGAGGTAAGGCCTTGTTCCTTTACTGTAACGGATGGTGAGGATTCTTTAGACAAAACCGTCAACTTCCTTATTGAATTTGATGTGGTTGTTTTTAAATTCAAATGACAAGGGTTTGTTGGCTGAAGTGAGAATGAGTGGAAAAATGCACCTGCTGTGTTTAAAGAACAGCGCCTGAAGTGTGATGGCGATGGTTTCATAATTTGCATTGGGAGGTAGTTGGCCCTTGTAATAACTTTTTTTTTGCCTGTGCTTGTAAAACGTGTAGAATTAGTTCGAATTAAACATGTGAATTCAAATGAACTTTGTGACCTTGAGTATCCTTTAGTTGGATCTTGATGTACATTTGTAAAGCACCTTCAAGTACTTTGAATTAATTTGAGCAATGACTTGAATGTGAGTCTTTGGAATTATTTTGAGTTCGGAATTCTCGTTAGGAACTAATTTGGATGGATCATGATCTTTGATAAAGAAATCTGGCATATGGACATGAGGTTTGGATATGGGTTGAATGATGTGAACTTGATACAAATCAAATTTATTTGTAAGACCTTTGAACAATTTTGGTTAATCTTGAGTGTTGTAAATAACCAAGAGAAACAACTAATGTTTTGTAACTTGCTGATAAATTCTGAATATATGAAAAACCATCTCTTTCATATTAGCTCTAAAAGGTGAACTGTAACTTGTACTTTATCTTGGAATGACAAAATCGGGATATCAACTTGGAAATGACATAAAACTCTACTTGGACAAACGAATAAATCTTGATTTACTTTGTAGAAAAACCATGAATCAAATTTGAATCCTTATAAAGAATGCATGATTCTTGAGCTTCGTCTTAGTAGCTTCTTGCTAAAACTTTGATTCAAAATTTTATCCCAACTTACTACTTCAAATAAACTGATCACGGATCTTCTAAATAGTCAATATAATCTTTCTTCCAAACTCAAATGCTCAACTCTTGACCCAGTTAAATTGAACCTCTCGAACTTGAAACACCACGAATCGATCTACGATTCTATAAGGATTCTTAACTATAATGAAACCACAACTTCATCTTCATGCACCATGATTTATACCTTGCGCTTTATTCGAACAAAACCATTACTTTAACAAACATTCCTTCATCTGATGCCATTGATAAGGAAATGACCTTGACTTGAATTTGGCTCAACTGGTCAAACCCTGATCTTCTCGAGATGTACACCGAGGCTAGTGAGGAATCTTTGAGGAAAAACAGCTGGTAGAACCATGTGATCCTAGAATCAGAAAGGTTATGCCTCAAAATGCTTGACTGCGAGAATTGGTATTGTCTACGCTAGAGATCAATGTACCTGCACACACTTGTCGGTCATGATAAACATGCACACAAAACCTGTACGACCTAAAGATGTTAAGCAAAAACAAAAGGGATCTTAGGGTCAAAAATTAGGGTGCGACACTACCCTATGGCGCCCGCCATGGTGGATGCCGTGTGTACAATTTCCTCAAAAACTAGTTTTCTTGCTCGTTTTTCTTCATTTCTTCACAAGGAGCTCTGGAAATACAAAGAACCTGAAAACAAAACAAAACACAAGCATAACACAAGAAAATGGCAATAAAATCCTAAGAAACATGTGCAATCCGAGTCAAATACGCAGTGTGATTTAGTGTTATCACCCTTATTTTGAATTGGATAAAATGTAATACCGATGGAGCCTCGATGGGTGTTCCGAGTGTTGCTGCTTGTGGTGGTATATACAGGGATTCTTGTGGAAATCATCTTGGTAGTTTTTCAATGAAGATTGGGATTGGGAATGCTTTTATGGCCGAGCTCACGGCAGCTATGGTGGCTATTGAGATTGCGAAAGATAAAAATTGGAATCATCTATGGTTGGAAACCGACTCAAAATTGGTTGTTCTTGCTTTCAAAAAACCTTTTATGGTTCCTTGGAGCCTTCAAAACAGGTGGGAGAATGTGTTACATCATACTCGTTCCATTAATTTTTTGGTTACTCATATCTATAGGGAAGGTAACCATTGCGCAGATAAACTTGCTAACCTAGGTTTACATGTATATGATTTTACATGGTGGGATGTAGGTCATAGGGATCTTCTTATAGATTTTGCTAGGAACTCCATAGGGCTCCCTTGCTATAGAGTTTGTCATTAAGAGGTTTTGGTTTGGTCCCTCCCTTATTTTTGTCTATGTAACTACATATTTCTATCTAATATATTTTGTGGTGGTTTTGTGCCACCTTTTAAAATAAATAAAAAAAGTTATAATGAAATTTCATATATAGTATATAATATAGTAAAAGTGGGGTATTCTCTTTCAAAATTTCTGATAATTAAAATTGTCCTTTTTTATTAAAAAAAAACAATAACAATTAAAAAAAGTTTTAATTTTGAGTTACATAATTTTTAAAACTTTAAATTAATTTTAAACATAAAAATAAATATTTTTAAATTTTATTCAAACAACTCACATCATAAAGATTTATAAAATAAATAAAATATTATAATATTAAAGAAAGTGGTACAAGACATTACCGGTTAGATCAAGGTAAGGAAACATATGCATAAATATTGATTTCAATAAATTAAATATTTAGGAAAAAGATAATAACTTAATCAATTTTCTCTATAAAAATGACAAGCGAATTTTAAGTTATGTCGGTAAGCATTTTGGCATTTAAAAAAAATTACACAATCAGATTTAACTTTGAGTTACATAATTTTTAAAACTTAAAATTAATTTTAAATTTGTAAATAAATATTTTTAAAATTTATCCAAACAATTCACATCATAAGATTGGTAAAATAAATAAAATATTAAGAAAAATTTCGTGAAGTGGCAGTAGGGGTGGGAATAGGCCAAACCAACTAACAGGGGCCTACGACCTAGCCTATATAGGTCAAGGCCAGACCAGACTTTTTTTAAATAGAAAAGGCCTAGACTTTTTTATAAGTCTATTTAGTTAAATAGGTTAGGCCTCAGGCCATACAAAAAGTCTTATAAGCCTATCAGACTGACCTATTTATTGAATATAAATGAATTTTTTGTTTTTATATTGTATTTTATACTTTATATTAAAATTCAAAAGTAAAACTTAGTTATATTTAAGAACTCATGAAAATAAGTTAAAATAAATCCTATGAATAATGGTATAAGGTCTTTTCATAAGTTCTCTCAAACAAATCATCTCACAAAATTTATGCTACTAGGTAAGTTCAGATAAGTCAATGGAAACAAACATTTAGTCTCATTATACTTTTCATTCACTAATCTATTTAAACATTAGTTGAATTTCTTATTTACATATGTTCTAATGATATAGACTTTTTAAGTAGGCTAATAGGCCAATCAGGCATTCGAAAATGCTAGGCTCAGGCCAAAAAATAAGTCTTTGATAGGCCACGGGCCAGACTTAGGCTTTGAATTTTTTAGCAGGTCAGACTCAGACTTGGTAAAGCATAGCTCGGCCCAGCCTATTCCCACCCCTAAGTGGCACTAAACATAATCGGTTAGATTCAGATAAGGAAATATACGTAATATTGTTTTCAATGATGAAATGTCCAAAATTTTGATAATTATTTATGAGGATTTCTTATTACACCATATAGGTTTCTTAGGCACCACGCGAATTTCCGTTTTTTCCCTCAGTTTTTGGATATGGACATCCGGACACACCATTTTTTTTAAAAACGTTGATTTATTCCGGATGTGCATATCAGGAATAATTCCTGATCTGCAGATCCGGAAAAATAGCAGAACTTTTTTTTTTAAAATCAGTTTTGTTGGTTGGTCTCAGATGTTAATATATCGTCGCAACTTAATATACATTCGAAAACATCCATATATAAAATAAAATGATATATATACATAATAATACTTCTGTCAAAATACAGTACATTAATGTAATAAAAATAGAATACATCAAACAAAAAACTACTGTGTATGCCGAAGGATCTCTCCTGGCTCCCCTGCTCCTCTGCCCCTACCCGCCGTCCTAGCTTGATGTCTGCGGTACTGAAGTGCCCCCGAGCAATCTCAATAATCATATCCATGGCAAGTATGCCACCAGAGCCCTCAGGGAGGTGGCTGTTTGCAATGGTCGCCCGCGCTATCTCATCTATCTCACTACAGCGAGGTAGGACATCTTGAGTATGGTCCAACTGAGACTGTCGCTCCTCTAATATCTCCTGATGAGCAGGTCTGGGTGGCGATCCCTCAGCAGTGGGCACCATGCATGGGTGTGAGACAGTATAAAACCACATGATGTACCCGACAACAACGCTCCAGTCTCTCGGCGCTCTGGTCGCCCGAGCCTCTTCCGGTACCAAGTGGGACTGGAAGTCAGCATATGTCTCGCCTATTTATGTGTGGGTCAAGCCTAGAGGAGCAGACTCATGAGGCATCCCGGGGATCGTGTGCGTGTAACCGAACTAACGCAAGATGCGCTCCAGCAGGTATCAAGCAGTAATGGTCGAACTGCATGCCAACCATCCTGAGAACAGCGAAACCTCATCGAACGGGCGCGTCACACGGTGATCGGCATAGGCGTCATAAAAAATGTCTTCAGCAGCCATCCGATCAAGACAAACTCTGTAGGGCTCGGGCGCCTGGTTCCCTTATAGCAGGAGAAATGGAGCAGCACGCAGCATATCCTCAGTGTACCCCTCGACACTCCCCCAACCAGTAATCTTGGGAAATTGCTGTAATATCCACGCCTGAAATGGAAAACATAACATCAGTGTCAAACATTATAATGAATATAGAAAGAAAAGAAATGAAAAAAAAAAGACTTAGAATATAAGATTGTTACCACGTATAGTGTACAACTGCCTGCCACAGTCTTTGCTGCCCATAGAAAACCATTTGAGAGCCTAGAATAGGTGTATGCCAGCCTAGCCACCCCCAGTTGTACCCATGGATCTCTGTGGGATCCAAAAGGTACCTGAGGTAAACGATATCAACGTAAGTGGCGCTGGTTTCCACAAACCGCTGCGTGCTGAGCAAAAATAGATAGTAGCATCTCAGGGCACGCTGCATGTGGATCTCCACCTCAGCTGGATCACCTACTGCCCGTCCTGCCTCTGCAAGCTCCTCATGAAATCTGCGTGTCAGAAAGGTGAACCGGACGTGTGCGCCTCTCAACTGGGTCACCTCCGCAAGTGCATCATCTGGGGTAGCCCAAAGCTCCCCAGTCAGCATCTCTATCGCCTCCACCTTTGACATCTTACCGTGACGGAGAAGGGTACCCGTGATCGGTAGATGTAAAAGGCACGAGATGTCGTCGAGTGTGATCGTGAGCTCGACGTACGGTAGATGGAATAAGGATGTCTCAGGGTGCCATCTCTTAACAAAGGCCATCAGCATACCGTACATGATCTGGGGATACCCAATCCTAGAAAGGCCTCCGAGACCAGAGGTAGCAAATGCAGACTGGAACCACTCATCCTCTGGCAGCTCCGTAATCATGTCTATAACCTTGCCCCCATGGTTATAGAACTTCTGGGAATCCTTCTCCTAAAAATATCCAAATAAAACAATGTTACAAATGAAAATATTTTCAAAGAAAACAATTCTATAAATAAATAGAGAAAGGTTATCTGTCCTAGCCAGACATATCTGGTAGTATGCTCAGAGTACCCCAGGAGTAGGGACATATCAGACGGTCCCCCGGGGTAACCCTCCAGCTCATCGAAATCGCCATCGCCGTCACCACCCTCATGTGCTGGGTGATCATCCTCAGGAATAGGAACATGGGATGAAATAGGAGCAGGTGGTGGAAGTGGAGTCTCCCGACGACGCCTGCGTGCAGGGGGGACCCTGATGAACCAGAAGTAGAAACCCGACACCTCTGAGATGTAGAAACGACGGCTGACGGGGGAATGGCCTGAACCTGTGATGTGGAAGGCAATGGTGCAGGATGTCCCTCAGCTGTAGGGGCTGCTGGAACTGCCTCTGCTGTAGACTGCGTCTGCTCACGTCGGACAGATGCATACTGAGCTGTCCGTTTATGTATCATACGATCGTCTCTGGCAGCCATGTAATCTGCAAAGCATAATAAATAAATTAGAATTTTTTAAAAATAATAAAAAAACAAACAATAAAAAAAACAAAAATAGAAACCAAGTTGCTTCCGGATTTGCACATCAGGAAAACTTCCGTGGATGCACATCCGAAGTACTCAGAATATTTAACATTGGGTTTTTCCGGATGTGCACATCAGGAAAGCAATCAACGTTAAAAATTTTCCGGATCTGCACATCCGGTACGTATTTCAAGTTCTAAAAAATGCAGCCATGGCTACTGTACCATAGAAAAGGGTATTTTAATGTCCTGATCGTCCGTTTGAAGCAGCAAACAATACATATATTGTCTATAACCTATGTTATTCATACTACCTAACAATTTTTACACCTAAATGTCTACTATAAATCGATTACACGAAAATAACTCCGAAACTCTAAAATTCGAAAACTTACCGATTAAATTGAGATACAGAGGATTTGGAGTGTCTTGATCGTCGCAGAAGTTGCTCTGCGCCGAACTCGAGTGAAAAAAGTCGGGATTTGTGGGAATGAGAAATTGAGAGTTTGAGAGAGTTTGATAGTTTGGAATGTAAAAATCTAAAGAATGAGGGGGGAGAAGCTCTGGCGCCAAGTTATAAGAAATGGTTCTGGATTTGCACATCAGGAATTATTCCTGATATGCACATCCGGAACAAATCAACGTTTTATAAAAAAATGGTGTGTTCGGATGTGTACATCCGGAATCAAGGGCAAAAAATAAATTTCGCGCGGTGCCTAAGAAACCCATGTGGTGTATTAAAAAATTCTCTTATTTATTCCAATTTTTCACTTTAATATGGTTGAAGATCTGATTCTTTATCATTGTCAAGTTAATTTATTGTTATTCGATATGTAGGACTATTACAAAAAAAATAAATAATCAATTCTCTCTATAGAAACGATAAATGGGTTTTAAGTTATGTTGGGGCAATCATTTTAGTTTTTTATAATGGTTACATAATCAGTTTTAATTTTAAGTTACATAATTTTTAAAACTTATAATTAATTTTAAACATGAAAATAAATATTTTCAAGATTTTATTCAAATAATTCACTTCATACGATTTTTAAAATGAATAAAATTTTAGAATATTAAGAAAACTTTATGAAATGGCAGGAGATATAACCAGTTAAATCCAGTTAAAAAAATTTGTATAAATATGATGAAATATCTTAAATCTTAATAATTATGTATTCTATTTTTTTCACTTTTTTTTTGGAATAAAAAGAATTATATTACCAAAAAAAAGTCATTACAAACAAGCCGATCCAAGATCCAGTCACCTAACCGACTAAAAAAGACCAGGATCAACAACAATAAAAAACTGTTACAAAACATGGCTAATTTTCTGTCAAGCATAGATCTCATTTTAACATTCTCCATAATAGCTTCCATTTTCAGATCTTCAACACCACCATTTTGGAATATTATATTGTTTCTAACTGTCCAAATGTTGTATGTTGTTTCAACTAGCAAAGTTTTCATAAGCTTTCTTTTTACCCCTTTGCCTTTCGTAGCAGTTGACAGCCATTGCACTTCTATCTTCCATTCCTTGGGTTCACGAATCAAACCTATTCTATGCAACAGTTGCTTCCAAATGTTACCTGCAATAACACACTCAAAGAACAAATGATTTATACTTTCAGTGCCCCCACACAGCACACACTGCCCATCTGTCACAATTCCAAACTTTTGGAGATGATTGTTACAAATCATCCAAAGGTTGAAGACAACCCTGGGTCTGGCTGCATTAGATATCCGTAATTTTCTCCAAGTCATTTTGGGTTTTGCACCTCTAAGTTCCTTATACATTTATCTCGTATTATATCTGCCCAATCTTTGGAAGTTTTCCCACGCCTCAGTATTTTCGCATTTATCTCTACTCTTGAATATGGCTTTAATGATCCAAGAGGTGTTTCCATTGGGGAGATAATTAGCTGCAGTGTTCCTCTTCATATAGTATGCATGAATCCATCAAATCCATAGCTTATCAGCCTTAGCCCAGATATTCCACAACATTTTGCCAATCGTGGCAATATTCCAGGTTGCCAGCTCAATAAGATTCAGCCCACCTGCATTACAAGGATCACATATATGCTCCCATGAAATAGGAGCTTTCCTACTATAAACCTCTTTACCTGTTGTTAGTATAGTAATAGTGGGGGTTATTTTTAATCGTATCCACAGGGATTGTTCGATATTTGATGCGTGTCTTTCAATAGTTGTGATATTCTAAGTTAACGGTTTCAAAAGTTTCTCAATTGTTTTTAACATTCACTTGTAGCAAAGATTAATTGGTGACAAAGATTTTGTAAAAGGTTTTATAAAAGCATGTTAAGGTTAGGTTTCGCTAATCCTTTTCACGTATAAACGATTAATCAAGCATATGAACTCGGTTTCCGACCAATATAACCGCGTATCCTCCCGACTAAGTTTATGTCTAAAGCGAAGTCGTGAGTATCGTTGTTTAGACCGTTAGATGATGTCTCATGCTAACAATCTAAACAACGATCATTAAGATCAACACAATGCGAATAGCTAATCCCAAATCTATGTCTAGAGTTTGGTTTTTAAGAGATAAAATTGTTAGGTCATAATTTATAGAATCTATGTCTAGAGGAAAACAAATCACACATGGATCATTAAGAGAAAACAACATCATCTATATTGATCAAAGACTTTGTTCATACACAATAGATCAAAAGCAATACATAAAATTAGGATCAACTACCTCTAACCTCAACACAAGAGAGTTTAGCTACACATTCTCATGGTAGCTTGGATGACAAGTTAAGTTGTAAAGCTTGTGGAACTTCAATCTTCAAAGATTCAAGGATTGAAGCATAAAAGCTTGGAACTTGGAAAAATAAGTAACAATGGAGTTTCTTCTTCTTCACACAAGTTTTAGGTTACAAAAAGAGTGATAAATCAAAAAGTATCTCCAAAATATCTAACCATACACTAAATAGCACATTCTGCCCAGACAAATTCGCCAGGCGAGCTACAAAATTCGCCTGGCGAAACCTTTAAGTACAGCCCACGTGCCAGAACAGTGTAAAGAACCTGAGAAAAAAACTTGAATTCGCCAGGCGAATTACTTTCGCCACCAAGTCGCCTGGCGGATGCTGTGGCGAAACACTTCCAGAGAGCACACAATTTGAAGACAAATTCGCCAGCTGACTCGCCAGACATTCGCCTGGCGAATTTCTCCTTCCGCCACCCATTCTCCAGGCGAATTCACTGTTTGTTGCAGACACGCGACGTTGCTCATTTCATCGTGTTTTCTTCCGATTTTTGCCACGTCCTTTTTACAAAAAATGTTGCAAAACAAACAAAAACATCAAATAGACCGAAATAAAACATTGATTCGAAAATCACTTAAAAATAAGCAGTTTCGCATTAAGGCACTTAGAAAAAAGCTTTAAAATACAGAAAATTAATCTGAAATTCATTTACAATCAGATACCTATCAAACTCTCCCCAACTTGCCTTGTTGTTTGCCCTCAAACAAAAATTCGTGTTAACAACTACAAACAAGAATTCCAAGCACTACATTAACCGAAAACCTCAATGGTTCAAACTTGACACATACACACACAAAGTATTTCCATAAAGTTGCATAGAATCCAAGCACAATTATGACTTAAGTTCTAAACACAACTTACATAATGCAAAATCAAGTTCCTACAAGCTCAAGTTGAATCACCTAACTATACTTATTATTAACAAACTATGTACATAATTGTACACGGGACAAAACACTCTCACAAGCAATCGTGCCACATCCGGAATCATTCATGCATTCATCTTATAAATTTATCAAAAAGAAGTAGAAACTAAGATCACAAAGGACTTTTATGGTTGTAATTTGGCCGGGGTAAAAACAAGGGACATATGTACACGGCTATTGAAAAAAAAAAAAAACCTTCACGAAGAGCATTTCACTTTTTAACACAAACCTTCTTGCTTGAACCACCAACATTAATTCTCACAATACATTCTCTTTTCTGGCTTTGATTCTTAAACCCTTTTTTTTCTTTGATTTTTCCTTTTCTTTTTCATCATTCTCCTATTGAATTCATTTAAGAATGCATTGTATCCACCATTCTTTTCTCCTTTCAAAATTAAACCAATCTCCCCAACCTCAACAATACTACAAGTTCATTTTAAAAACTCTTCAAAACATGTTAACATTCGGGTTCATGATTCACACAACAAAAAATCTTTCTTTTTAGGCTCAAAAGGAGTTTCAAATTCGCGCACACTCACAAGGTTACTCGGAAGTATTTTTGGAACGGTGGTTTTCCTCATAGTGCTCAAAATTTGCCTTGATCCTTTCTAAGTTTCCAATCATTTAAACAACTCACAAGATTAAACATGAACAAGACGAGTAAAACAACGATTACTCGACTCTCTTTTTGGTGAACAATGGAAAACATCTCACTTTTGTGGTTTTGTCCTAATTGATTCAAACATGAACAAGTATTTACAACACAATGCATTATCATAAATTGTATAAAGCACCAACTCACAATCATGCTAAAATTATACACAACACATTCACACTTTGATTGTGCACACAATCAAGAATTCTATCATCACCATCAATGTTTAATGCTAACAAAGCACCCTTCTTGTGCTAACACAAAATTTTCAAAAATTAAGGGCAATTTTCACTTTCTTTGCGCAAACACACATAAAATAAAATAAAAATAGAATTTAAACTAAACAAAATTTCACACCAACTGAAATATTATAAGTACTGGTGTAAACACACCAAAAATTGTACTCGCCGAAGCGATCCAAAATTCTAACTGAAATATAAAAACTGAAAATAAAATATTAACTGTCATATAAAAATTGAAAATAAAATACTGAAAATAAAATTCATAAAACGCAATCATAAAAATCCTTCACTTTGACGCCTCCACTAATTAACCAAATCATGGAGATCATCCTGCATCTCGTCACCACCACCACCATCATCATCATCATCATCAGCTCCACCATCACCCCCAGCATCAACAGCTCCAGTTGGACCACCCCCCTGAAAAGAAAGGACGCCTGTCCACAGGCCAGTTTGCATAATTATCATAGTCCGTCCTAGTAGGAAAAGGAACAACCTTCTGCGGAGTGGTTTGAAACTGGTACAGCTACTGCATGCAATTGAAATTGAACTTCGATGATCTCTGGTAAGCTTCAGCCATATCCCAAGAGTAATTGAATGCAGCTCGCATTCTAGGATCCCACGTCGAATAATCAAGAACCTCGGGCTGCTCACTAGGCTGCGAACGGGATGACTGACCAACACTCAAACCCTTCCTCTTCTCAATCAGCTTGTTCTTACAATACCTCTCAATATAGTCATCATTAATAACCCCCCTCCTTTTCTCGTTAATCACGTCGGGCATCATGATCCACTTTTTGAGACAAAGAGCTGTAACAAAACAAGGGAAAATAATAGGGGCAGTAGCATGTACCTCGGGGCGTCGTGTATTCTCGATAAAATTTTTCATTTCATACGCAATGATCCGAGCAACATCAACCTCTTTGTCTTCCATGATGTAATAAAGTAGGAGGCCAACATCAAGTGGAATCGAAGAACGGTGCGATTTGGGCCTAATGTTGTGGAGGATTAGAAGAAGAAAAGCTTGCACATCCGGAGGCATGTCCTCCCTTCGATAACGGATGGGATCATCCACAGCGTTTCTTTCCACACTTTTTCCCAGAAACAAAATGGTCTTGGCAATCTTATCATGATCAAGATGCGTGCCAAGCTCCTTAGTGTAGGCATCCTTCTCGAACATTCCTAAAGAACTAGGCTTCCCAAAAAGGACATTGATGTCTTCACGATCGAACCTAATTTCTTTGCCACGGACATAAGTGATGTACCGGAACACCTGCATATCTCCTTGAGTTTCTAGGAATTCAAGAGCATTTGCGTAGAATTCACGCACCATCTCGTAGTTGAGTGCCTCCAAAGGATTAATCAGATGTCCCCACTTTTTGTTGTTGAAAATTTTGGCTAACTTCCGGTATGGACCCTCCGGGTTGATATCAAATCTTTTCTCGGATAAAAACTGCCGGCCCTCAAGCATTTTGTACCGGGCAGCATGAGTTGCGCTTAAGAACCGGTTCGGATCAAATTCAGGTTGTTGCCCGGAACCGCTTCCTGCAACCATCTTCTGTTTCTTTCCACCGGTGACTTTGGTTCTTGGCGGCATTTGAAAAAAAAACGGAAGACACAAAGCAAAGAAATCGTTGTCTTATGTCAGCAAAACCCAAACACCAAAAAAAAATTCAAAACAGAAAGTAAAACACATAAACATAAGACATATACACAAAATAGAACAGAAAAATAAAAAAATAAAAAAAATTTGCCATTCGCCCCAAGCTCGCCAGGCGACTACCTGGCGACCTCTCGCGGCACACTCGCCTGGCGAATGACTGGCGAGTTCTGTAAAATTCCCAAAAATTTAACACGCAGTGGTTGCTTCACAATTTCATTGCAGGCACACACCAATCCAACACCTGCTACTTAATACCCTAACAATTAAGCATTTCCTTAGGGTTTCTAACAACATTCTAACCATTGTGAATTAAACCCTAATTTACCCTAATTGAACAAATTAAACAAAGCAAAAACAAAATGAAGACAACAATTAGAATGTAAACATACCTTAAATGGAAGTGAAGGTGATGGAGAAGGAGAAGGAAAGGTTAAGAGTGTAGGGTTTGGGAGAGGAGAAGTGAGAGTGAGAAAATGACAGGCGAGAAAATGAGAGGAAAAATAGTGAAAGGAAATGAGATAAGGAGAGTGATGTGTGTGTGGTCCCTAGTGGACCCTAATAACATAATATTAATTAATTAATTAAAAAAACATTCATTTTCTTTTTCCTTCTGCAGAAAAAAAGACAAGTCACGCCAAATTCGCCTGGCGAATGTGTGGCGAGAGACTGGCGAAATTGAATTCGCCAGGCGAATTACACCAGAAGCAGAATTATTACTTGTCAATGGTGTAGAGCAGAATTTTCCAACACTTTCTAAAATAACTACCAATAACACATAATTTATAAATTAAACAGATGAAATACTTACAATGTTGGGGTGCCTCCCAACAAGCGCTTGTTTAACGTCGGCTAAGCTCGACGGTCCACCGCAATCTCACTGATCGCGGAAAGGAACAATGGCGGGATTCCGCTCGAAATCACCTCCAAGATACACTTTCAATCTTTGGTCGTTCACAGTCCAATTCTCTTTGGTTGTTGTACCTTCTATTACGATTGCTCCATAAGGCTTTATTTCACGAATCCGAAACGGACCCGACCATTTAGACCTTAACTTTCTCGGGAACAATTTTAACCGAGAATTGAATAGCAGGACCAGCTGTCCCACCTCAAATTGCTTGATGATTATTATTTTGTCATGGTAAGACTTTACACGCTCGTTGTACAGTTTATTGGAATCGTATGCCTGAAGGCGTAATTCATCCAATAAATGTAATTGCTCTTTTCTTTTTTCGCCGCTAAGAGTTGGATCAAAATTTAAAAATTTTAAGGCCCAAAACGCCTTGTGCTCCAACTCCACGGGCAGATGGCTCTTACCATACACAATTTTAAACGGTGTGAGACCGATCGGAGCCTTAAAAGCAGTCCGATACGCCCAAAAAGCATCATCCAATTTATTGGCCCAATCTTTTCTCGAGGCCGAAACAGTTTTCTCCAAAATAAGTTTTATCTCACGATTGGATACCTCTGCTCGACCATTAGCTTGAGGGTGATATGGTGTGGCAACCTTGTGCTTCACGCCATACTGCTCCAAAGCTTTGTCAAGCTGAGTGTTACAGAAGTGAGACCCTTCATCACTTATTAACACTCTAGGAGTACCAAAACGCACAAAAATGTGTCTTTTCAAGAATTTCACAACAGTTTTTCCGTCGGCTTTAGCGCAAGTTATCGCCTCCACCCACTTAGACACATAATCAACGACGACCAAAATATATTCATTGGAAAAGGAAGATGGGAATGGACCGACAAAGTCGATCCCCCAACAGTCAAAAACTTTGATTTCCAACATATTCTGTAAAGGCATCTCGTGCCGCCATGAAATTCCGCCGCTTCTCTGGAACTTGACACCACTAAGGGCATGTGCATGCACATCTTTGAATAAGGACGGCCAATAAAAGCCCGACTGAAGGACTTTAGTGGCCGTTCTCAACCCATTAAAGTGTCCTCCATATGGAGAGTTATGACAATGCCAGAGAATATTCGTTGCTTCCTCCAATGAGACACACCTTCTTAAGAGGTTGTCGACACCAAGTTTAAATAAATAAGGTTCATCCCATATGAAAGACTTGGCGTCAGACAAAAATTTTCTTTTTTGGTGGTGCGTTAGACCGTCCGGTATCAATCCGGTGGCTTTGTGGTTAGCCATGTCGGCGAACCACGGTCTAACCTGCACTCTAAACAATTTTTCATCCGGGAACTCCTCTTTGACCTCAAATTCATTCTTGGTCACGTCAACGTTTACCAGGCGGGATAAGTGATCCGCCACCAAATTCTCGGATCCTTTTTTGTCACGAATTTCAAGATCAAATTCCTGTAACAAAAGGATCCACCTAATAAGCCTCTGCTTAGAATCAGGTTTGGTGAGCAGATACCTTATAGCCGAGTGGTCCGTGTAAACGATGACTCGTGAACCAATCAAATAGGAACGGAATTTCTCCAACGCATACACTATGGCAAGCAACTCTTTCTCAGTTGTTGCATAGTTAATTTGAGCCTCGTTTAAAACTTTGCTCGCATAATGTATAGCGTGGAAAACTCGTTTTCCTCTGACCCAAAACCGCCCCAACCGCATAATCGCTTGCATCACACATTAATTCAAAATCTAATTTCCAGTTAGGTGCAACGATTATCGGTGAGGTAGTTAAACTCTTTTTCAAAAAATTAAACGCAAAAAGACAAGACTCGTCAAAGTCAAAAATCTTACCTTGGACGAGCAAGTTGCTCAACGGCTTTGCGACCTTTGCGAAGTCCTTGATGAATCTACGGTAAAACCCGGCGTGTCCAAGAAAACTCCTTATACCTTTGACATTCATCGGTGGTGGTAATTTCTCAATAACGTCCACCTTGGCTTTATCAACTTCAAGGCCCTTTAAAGAAACTTTGTGACCGAGCACAATTCCCTCGTTCACCATAAAGTTGCATTTTTCCCAATTAAGCACCAAATTGGTTTCCACACACCGTTCCAACACCGTATCCAAAATTTTCAAGCACAAATCAAACGATTGTCCAAAAACGGAGAAATCATCCATAAAGACCTCAATTGTCTTTTCGATCAAATCTGAAAATATGGCTTGCATACACCGTTGAAAAGTTGTCGGTGCATTACATAATCCAAACGGCATCCTCCGATAAGCGAAGATTCCAAAAGGACATGTAAAAGCAGTTTTTTCATGATCCTTCGGGTTCACAATAATTTGGTTGTAACCCGAATAACCATCCAAAAAACAGTAGAATTGTTGACCGGAAAGCCTTTCGAGCATTTGATCCATAAAAGGTAGAGGAAAATGATCTTTTCTCGTAGCTTTGTTCAACCTACGGTAGTCGATACACATTCTCCACCCGGTAACGGTTTTTGTTGGAATGAGCTTATTTTTCTCGTTTCGGACCACCGTTAATCCGCCTTTTTTCGGTACCACATGCACCGGACTAACCCACGGGCTGTCAGAAATGGGATAAATCATTCCGGCATCTAACATTTTCACCAATTCTTTTCTAACCACTTCTTTCATGATTGGATTTAACCGGCGTTGAGGTTGAGCAACCGGTTTAAAATCTTCCTCCATAAATATACGGTGCATGCAATATGACGGGCTTATGCCTTTGAGATCGGACAATGTCCATCCCATTGCATCCTGATTTTTTCTCAACACTTGAATTAAGCGGCTCTCCTCGTTTTCAGACAAAATACTACTTATGATCACCAGTTTATTACCACCGTCATCGAGAAAAGCATACTTCAAGGTTGAATGTAACACTTTCAATTCAAGTTTGGGTGGTTCATCATTAACCACTTTTTTTAGAATTTCCTCTTCATACTCCCAAGGTTGCATTTCTTCCAAAGCTTCAAGCTCTAACAAACAAACTTCAAGAGCTTGCTCTTCTTCAACCGAGAATATTTCCAAGGAATCATCCAAAGCTCTTAGTAAAGGATCAATGACATGAATTTGCTTTGTGACTTCAAAACTCGCTTCCTCCGTTGCATCGATTCGAAAACAATCACCTTTATCTTTCTTGTGCTTCATGGCATCATAAAGATTAAAACACACCTCTTCATCTTGGACTCTCACTTTCATGAGACCATCGTCCATGTCAATTGCCATTCGGGCAGTTTTCATGAAAGGCCTTCCAAGAATCAAAGGTGCATCCTCGTCCTCCTCCATTTCAATGACAACAAAATCAATTGGAAAGAAAAATTTGTCCACTTTGACCAACACATCTTCCGCTACACCGTGAGGACGGGTAGTGGATTTATCTGCGAGTTGAAACGTCATTTGCGTGGACCTCAATTCCATGTGTCCTAACCGTTTCACAATCGACAATAGTATCAAGTTGATACTAGAGCCCAAATCAATCAATTCGTTGCCCACATACATGTTTCCTATCGTAACCGACAATGTAACTCGTCCCAGATCACATTCTTTCCTCGGGAGAGTACGTTGAATGATGGCACTACAACTTGCATCTACCATAATCGTCTCTTGGTCCGTATACCTCTTCTTTTTAGTAAGGATATCCTTCATGAATTTCGCATATTTAGGCATTTGCTCTAAAGCCTCGGAAAATGGAATATTTATTTGTAATTGCTTGAAAATATCCATAAACCGAGAATAGTGTCGAGCACTATCTTTCTTCGTAGGAGCATGAGGATATGGTAGATGTTGAATCGGAATATTGTTCATCGACTCTTTTCCCTTCCTAGTTCTCTTTACTCTTTCTTCACTCTCTATTTTTTTCTCATCCTCACTTTTTTCCTTCTCATTTTCAACTAAAACACCCTCAACATTTTTTTCTACTTCAATCTCCTCACTATCTTTTTCTTTTTCATTTTCAACTACAACCTCCTCCTCCACTACTCTTTTACCTACACCTATGTCAATCTCTCTTCCACTTCTTGTTAGAATTGCTTTGCAATCTTTAGGATTCGGAAGCGTATTTGCCATAAAGTGCCCTTTTTGTTGGTCGGCCAATTGTTTTGATAATTGCCCGACTTGTGTTTCAAGATTCCTTATGGCAACATCGGTGTTCTTTTGGTTGGAAATTGCCATTTGCATAAATTGTGTGAGAGTATCCCCCATCTTCGTATTTCCAACGGGAGCTTGCGGAGGTTGAGTGTAATTTTGATATTGTTGACGGTTTGATGGTCCGGCTTCTTGCGGTCTCCATTGTTATTGATAACCTTGGTTAGCCCTTTGTTGGTAATCTTGGTTGCCTTGTTGATACGGAGGTCGGGGTTGGTATCCTTGATTTCCTGCGTAATTTGCTTCCTCCACAACGGGAGGACAATAACCGGTCGGATGGTCACCTCGACATAATTCACAAACTAACACTTGCACATTTTTACTTGAAGATTCCTGCATCTCTTTGAATTGTTGTGGCAGCTTAGACATTTGCTTAGTATAGTAATAGTGGGGGTTATTTTTAATCGTATCCACAGGGATTGTTCGATATTTGATGCGTGCCTTTCAATAGTTGTGATATTCTAAGTTAACGGTTTCAAAAGTTTCTCAATTGTTTTTAACATTCACTTGTAGCAAAGATTAATTGGTGACAAAGATTTTGTAAAAGGTTTTATAAAAGCATGTTAAGGTTAGGTTTCGCTAATCCTTTTCACGTATAAACGATTAATCAAGCATATGAACTCGGTTTCCGACCAATATAACCGCGTATCCTCCCGACTAAGTTTATGTCTAAAGCGAAGTCGTGAGTATGGTTGTTTAGACCGTTAGATGATGTCTCACACTAACAATCTAAACAACGATCATTAAGATCAACACAATGCGAATAGCAAATCCCAAATCTATGTCTAGAGTTTGGTTTTTAAGAGATAAAATTGTTAGGTCATGATTTGTATAATCTATGTCTAGAGTAAAACAAATTACACATGGATCATTAAGAGAAAACAACATCATCTATATTGATCAAAGACTTTGTTCATACACAATAGATCAAAAGCAATACATAAAATTAGGATCAACTACCTCTAACCTCAACACAAGAGAGTTTAGCTACACATTCTCATGGTAGCTTGGATGACAAGTTAAGTTGCAAAGCTTGTGGAACTTCAATCTTCAAAGATTCAAGGATTGAAGCATAAAAGCTTGGAACTTGGAAAAATAAGTAACAATGGAGTTTCTTCTTCTTCACACAAGTTTTAGGTTACAAAAAGAGTGATAAATCAGAAAGTATCTCCAAAATATCTAACCACACACTAAATAGCACTTTCTGCCCAGACAAATTCGCCTGGCGAAACCTTTAAGTACAACCCACGTGCCAGAACAGTGCAAAGAACCTGAGAAAAAAACTTGAATTCGCCAGGCGAATTCCAAACTCGCCAGGCGAATTACTTTCGCCACCAAGTCACCTGGCGGATGCTGCAGCGAAACACTTCCAGAGAGCACACAATTTGAAGACAAATTCGCCAGCTGTCTCGCCAGACAGTCGCCTGGCGAATTTCTCCTTCCGCCACCTATTCGCCAGGCGAATTCACTGTTTGTTGCAGACACGCGACGTTGCTCATTTCATCGTGTTTTCTTCCGATTTTTGCCACGTCCTTTTTACAAAAAATGCTGCAAAACAAACAAAAACATCAAATAGAACGAAATAAAACATTGATTCAAAAATCACTTAAAAATAAGCAGTTTCACATTAAGGCACTTAGAAAAAAGCTTAAAAATACAGAAAATTAATCTAAAATTCATTTACAATCAGATACATATCACCTGTCCACAAAAAGTTTCTACACAATGACTCTATGTGATATAAAATCTTCTTAGGAAGGGGGAAAATCTGCAACCAGTAGTTTGATATGGAAAATAATACACTTTTAATCAACTGCACCTTCCTACATAAGACAACAGTTGAGTGGTCCAATGATTAATCCTAGAGAATATCTTATCAATCAGAGGAGAACAGTTAGCAATAGTTAACTTTTTGCTATCCAAAGGAACCCCTAGATATTTAAAAGGGATCAATCCCATTTCACAACCAGTTATATCTTTAAGTTGATCTTGAACATTTCTGTTCACACCACCACATAATAGCTTACTTTTAGGGTTGCTAATTTGCAATCCTGTAGCTTTACTGAACTCCTGTATTTTATCCATAACCAGCCTCATGGATTCCACATCACCTCTAAGGAACAACAAGATATCATCAGCAAAACAGATATTCATAATTCTCAACCTCTCACATTTAGGGTGATAGTTGAAATTAGGGTTATAATGAAGCTCTTGAAGGATTCTGTGTAAGTAATCCATTATGATAACAAAGAGGAGGGGAGAGATGGGGTCCCCTTGCCTTAAACCTCTTCTAGCTTTGACCAATCTAGAGGGAAGACCATTAATAACAAATCTGTATGAAACTGTGGAAACACAAGCCATAATCCACCTAATGAATATTTGAGGAAATCCCATCTCAATAAGAATTTGTCTCAGGCTACTCCACTCCACAGTATCATAAACTTTTTGTATGTCCATTTGGACCATACATCTAGGAGAAACACATTTTCTGCCATAACCTCTAATGAGTTCTTGAGTGAGCATTATGTTATCATGAATAGTGCTGCCTGGGATAAAGGCAGATTGGTTCTCATCAATGACTTGATTTATCACCTTCCCAAGTCTATTAGTGAGAATTTTGGATAAGATTTTATACAAAGTGCTACAATAAGAAATAGGTCTCATCTGATTTATATTAGATGCCTCAGGAGTTTTGAGGATCAGGGTAACTAAGGAACAATTCACTGTTTTATAGATGCTACTGATATTAAAAAATTCAGAAACAACATCTTTAACATCATCTTTAATAATCATCCATGTTGTCTTAAAGAAGTATGAAGTAAAACCATCCATACCTGGTGCCTTTGTATTCCCAATGCTAGAAAGAGCTTTCCAAATTTCATTTTCATCTACAGGCTTGATTAATTGGATTGCTTGATCTCTGTTGAGCATTTTACCTTTCCTCGCACTTGTCACATCAATACTATTCAACTCTGTTGTGGTAGTTCCAATCAAACTAGTGCAGAAACCAATTACTTCATTCTCTATGTCCTCTTGCTTGCTAATTAAATCCCCTGTTAGAGAAGTCATTGTCAAGTTAATATGATTGAATTTATTATCATTGTCAAGTTAATTTATTGTTATTTGGTAGGTGTTGAATATTACAACTAAATTTTCAATTTTTATTTATTGTACTTAAATTTCATCAATATTTTATTATAAATTGAATATTTAGGAAAAAATAATTAATTAATCAATTTTCTCTATAAAAATAACAAATGAGTTTTAAGTTCTATTGGCAAGTATTTTAGCTTTTTTAATATATATATATATATATATAATATATATATATATATATATATATATATATATATATATATATATATATATATATATATATATATATAATCAGTTTTAATTGTGTTACATAATTTTTAAAACATAAATTAATTTTAAACATGAAAAAAATATTTCTTAAATTTTATCCAAACAATTCACATTATAAAATTTGTAAAATAAATAAAATATTATGAAAAAAAAATTCATGAAGTGGCATGGGACATAATGAATTAGAGTTAGGTAAGAAAACATGCATAAATATTACTTTCAACGATGAAATGTAAGAAATCTCAATAATTATATATTCTAATTTCTCACATATGATTGAGAACCAATTCATTATCATTATAAAGTTAATTTATTTTTATTTGATAGGTGTTGGATTATTACTACAAAACATTAAGGATAAAGATGATAAATTAATCAATTTGTTCTATAAAACAGCAAACAAGTTTTAAGATATGACGACAAATATTTTATGTAACACCCTGTATAATATATATCTAGAATAATACCATACAAGCATTTTATTTTGTACTGACACATCAAAAGTGCCTAATGGCATAGTTCACATACTTGTCCATTTCTAAACTTAAATACAACACATGGCACAAGTCATGGAAACTAGCCAAAAATAATAACACTAAGAATAATATGCAATATCCTCAATTGTATATACCAAAATAATACACAACGGAATAAGCTTAACTAAACTTCTCTTGAAACATCCTTGCATCGCTCCACTTGTAACCAAACCTGCAAACGACACCTGGAATAAAGCAACTATAGTGGGGTGAGATACATCAAATCTCAGTGAGTTCCCTATCCTATAGATTCTCTCGGCTTTACAGGGTTCTATCCATCCTAACTCAAGTCAAGGGGAAGGGAAATGACCTTGAGTGCACAATCTCACCATCTCACACTATATGGAAACATGTCATGAGACTGTTAACTCATAAATATCACACGGAAGGAATTACGTCCTGAGCCTGTTAACTCAAGATTCCTTACGAATCGATAACCTCACCAAGGCATCCCCTTTTCCCGTCCGCTTCTACGTCTAGAAGTCGACCCGAGTCATGGATCCTTGTAGTTACTTGGCATACGAAATGTATTCGGGATCATCGGCCTGTTAACCGTGAACCGGCACTTCTCATGACCTGTTAACCATCACAAGTCTCTTTACCATATAGGCTCCATTCGTACTACACGCGGGAATCAAACTTGCCAAGTAATTGTGCATACGTTTCAGAGGAGGAGCTCGAGTCTCATGAAACTACACCGCAAGATAAATGGTTACGATTACGTGATCATATACACAACGTGATTGTATTTGACAATCACAAGGCCATATTAGCCTTAAGGCCTCTCTTGCCTTTTCTCAAAATAAAACATAACAATTACACATGTTCCATACTAGTGTTAACTCTCTCCTAGACCAATACTCGTCACGGATGCACCGTTATACATCAAGTGCCCGAACATCGCAATCTAGGTTATCTACTCCAGGCCAGAACTCGTCAATGAATGCACGAGCGTCGCCATCCAGAGTTTCTATCAATTTCTAGTCACAACCTAGAATCATACCATTTTGTCTTGGGGTAAAGTTTCCTCACTCTTCCTAATTCATATTTTAAACAGGTATATTTCTGTCAATCAAGTTAAACAACAATAATAGGCAAAGCATATCACAATTGCACATTTGAATCACATATAATAATTCAATCACAAGTTACACAAAAGCATACTACATTTGTATAGTGGAACCACACATAATGATTTAATCACATAAAACATCATTCCGGTTTTCCTCCGATTCATTTAACCGGGTATCAAGAATCACTATTCTCACTCTTATCCCGTAGGATATTTCCACAGCTTTCTAATGGCTATCCCTACGCCGAAATCGGACTTATGATCCAAAAGATGTCAACTCCAAAATTTCACAAAACATTACTTTCCTTCATTATCCACTAAATAATTTATCGGATAGAGGGTCGTCATAGCTTTCTAATGACACCAAGAACGTCCCGATCCGAGTTACGGATCAAAAGCTATGAAGGAAACAAAACTGCACAAACTGCCATGTTCGCTAGGCGAATCCCCAGCGAGCATTCGCTTTCGCCTTCGCTAGGCGAAGCTCCAGGCGAATCAACGAACAGACCAAAACAGACACAAAGTTCGCTAGGCGAACCCCTTGGCGAACCTTCGCCTTGCCCTTCGCTTCGCGAACCTTTGGACGAACCAAGGCAGAACCAAACAATACCGAAAAGACACAATGTACGCTAGGCGAACGACGTTGGCGAACATTCGCTGACCTTCGCTGCCGGGTTCGCTAGGCGAACCCTCGATAACCATTCGCTGTGCTTCGCCCCAGGTTCGCTAGGCGAAGCCTGCGAAACCCAGAAATCTCAGCAGCGTAACAACTGGTCCTTTGGGGTCCAAAACCCATTCCAAACACCACCCAACGCACAAACAAGCCTTAATAGATGATTCTACACACGTATTGATCATGCAACACAGTTTATAACTCATTTTAAACGTTAGATTCCATTGATTCAACAATTTATCATTTTCTCTCAATTTCTAACCTCTACATCTAGAACTTAGAGTGTCTAACTAGAACCCACCTGATAATCGAAGAGGAGTTTGAAGAAGATAGTGGTCATCCATGGGCTTTCTCTCTTCTTCCTCTTCGTCCATTTCCTCTCTTTCTCTTCCTTTCCTCTTCTTCTTCTTTTCTTCTTCCTTTCTATCTTTTTCTTTTCTTTCCAAATATATATATATAACCAATATTATATAATATAATCCAATAGAGCAAGATATCACCAATTGATATTTTGTCGTTTCAACCAATTGATCAATTATTAGAGTTACCATTAAATCATCTCTTAAAATAATAATTATTGATCTCCTAAGAGTCCATTAGTTGCTCTATTAACCCCAATTGACAATACTTAAAGTACTTAGAGGATTCCATTAATCCAATTTACCAAGGATAGAGCACATAGATGCTCATCTGATCTCATCTGATATAAAATTGAGCATTTAGATAATACGGGGTATTACATTTTAGCTTTTTTTTTTATAAAAAAATACATAATCAATTTTAATTTTGAGTTACATAATTTTTAATCCAAACAATTCACATTCTAAGATTTGTAAAATAAACAAAATATTAAGAAAAATTTTATGAAGGGGCACGAAACATAATCAATTAGATTCAGGTAAGTAACACACATAATATATATATATATATATATATATATATATATATATATATATATATATATATATATATATAGGTTATGCTAATGCACACCCATGTAGGTGTGCATTAACAACATACACCTTAGTGTATTTTTGTGTGGGGCCCACTAATTTTTGGTGGGACCCACATTAAAAAGATGAAGGAAAAAAATAAGAAGAAAATAGATGTAGTGTATTTTTGTGTGGGGCTCACCAATTTTGGGTGTATGTTAGCATTTCCATATATATATATATAGGGAAATGCTAACATACATCTAAAATGGGTGGGCCCCACACAAAAATACACTACATCTATTTTATTTCTATTTTTTTTCTTCATCTTTCTAATGTGGGCCCCACCCAAAATTGGTGGGCCCCACACAAAAATACACTAAGGTGTATGTTGCTAATGCACACCCACATGGGTGTGCATTAGCATAACCCATATATATATATATATGGAACGTATCATATGAGAATGTCATTTTTGTGTAAGAACATGAGAATGAATCTGAACCATTAGATTTTAAAATAAATGGTGGAGATTATGTGTCAGTTTTTTTTCTCTCTTCCATCATTTATTTTAATAATGGAGGAGAGAGAAAAACAAAAACCACACCTAATCTCTACCATTTATTCTAAAATCTAATGATTCAGATTCATTCTTATGTTCTTACATAAAAATGACATTCTCATAGGATATGAACTATATATATATATATTAATAATGAAATATCTGAAATCTTGATAATTATATATTTTAATTTTTCACTTTAATATGATTGAAGAGCAGATTTATTATCATTGTCAAGTTAATTTATTATACTTAAATTTCATTAATATTTTATTATGAATTAAATATTTATTAAAAAGATAATAAATTAAACAATTCGCTCTATAAAAACGGAAAAGGGGTTTTAAGTTTTTCCAAGAAGTATTTTGGCTTTTAAAAAAAAAGTTATATCAGAAAACAACCTAATATTTCACGTTATATTTTAATTTGATATTAAAAATATGAAAATTAAAAGTTTCACATATTAATATATAAATGATATTTTTTTAAAAAATAATCCATTAAATTTATTGACATTTTTATTTAAAATAGGTGAAAAATATTAGAGCAGAATTACAATGAGCAGGACTTGGACAAAATACTATAATATATCCAAGATTTGTTTCCAAATCAAATAAAGTTACTCACCTAAATTATATATTTATTAAATATCCATGTACCATATTTTTATTTGGATATCTCTATTTTTTAAGGTGATATTTAATTCAATTAATATAATTACCCTGTCTATTTAAACAAAACACTACTATCTTCTAAATTAAATTAATAGTTATAAGACAATCATAATTTGTAATATTTTTCTTCTTCTTAATTTGTATATCTTTTATATACATTTATTAATCATCACTATATTATATTTATTTACTATTTATAACGATATATATTGATAGTGTATCCCTCTCCCTTTTATTATTTTCTTTATTAGTTCTATTTTCTTTAGTTTTTATCAACTCTTATATTAATAGTGTGTCTCTCTCCTTTATTTTTATCACTCTTATTTTTATTGCTTTAGTTTATTTTATAGTTTCTTTAGTTAATGCATGATTGTTAATACAAGAAAATAAGTGGCGATTAAAAATTAATCTCTTCAAAATAAAATCCTTGATCAACATCAAGTAATTTTCAAAGTATTTCATCACTCCCCCATCATTTTTCATCATCGATTCGCAACCATTTCAAAAGCAATTTCTTAATTTTCTCCACAACGCTAATCAAACGCTTGAATCAACATCAAGCTCTTTTCATAATAAAATTTAAAATGATTAACTCATACTTTGACTATTTCAAACAATAATGAAAGAAAAAGGTCACCTGAGTGAAGGGTCCAGTCATTGTCTCGAGTATTAGGCCCAAGTAGTAATCGCTTGTAAGTCATAAATACTCGTTTTTCACCAAAATACAAATGTGTCTCCTTTTCGCAATAAATCAAAATAAAAGGACTACCTGGGTGAAAAGTCTAATCATAGTCCCAAACACTAAGGCCAAGTTGTAATAACTTGCAAGCTCAAGTGTTTGTCTTTCATTTAAAACACTTGTAAATATTCGAACCTTTTCGCAAACAAATTGAAAGAAAAAGTCTACTTGGGTGAAAGGTTCATTCATAGTCTCGAGTATTAGGCCAAGTGGTAATCGCTTGTAAGTCACAAATGCTCGTCTTCTAAGCCTAAAATCAATTTCAAAACATTCAAACCTTTTGCCTTTTTGGCTTTCAATTCAAAACCTTTTAAAAAACAAAAGTCGTTTTGTCCATTCCGCGACAATTCAAATTGCGTTTCCTCATGAGAATATCAAATGTTTTCTGCTCGAATGCGATGATGGCATAAATCTGTGTTGATCCAGATTAAGTCATCCATTCGTGAAGTGATGCAAATGTTTAATTATCCATTTTTTGGGCAGCAGTGTTTTCCATTTGAATGCGACTTGAGAATCTTTTGCTAAAATCGACGAACACACAAACATTTTTTATCCAAAACTACATAGCCTTGAGTTCTCTATCGCACCCAGAGATATGTAAGAGTGATACCCGCAATCTCGTTAGACACATTAATAAAAAACTTTTTGCAACCCCTTTCTTTTTCTTTCAAAACTTTTAATAACTCGAAGAAAACAAATGACATAAGCAAACATTTAATCGCAAATTTAACTAAAAGGTTCTTGTTAAATACAACAGACATGAGGGGTGCTAACACCTTCCCCTTGCGTAATTGACTCCCGAACCAGAATTTGATTGCTATGACCATCTTATTTTTTAAAGGTTTTATCGATATTTTCCCTTTCCTTCATTAGAATAAATAAATTTCGGTGGCGATTCTGTTCGAATCATTTTTCCGTGAGACTGCGAATGCGCTTCGCGAATGATCGCATTTTTTGAGATGCAACAATATGGTTCTTCCAAGAACGTTGCTACATCCATACAGTCAAGTTTCATCATATTTTCATTAAAGAAAATATAAGTTACCATCGTATTCTCTAAGAACTAAAAAAAAATTTACTCTAAGCATGACAAGAAATACCAAAACATCTTATTCACGTGACTCTCTCCCTGTCCACGTCTTCCTTGCGCCACTCCTTGATCTATGTAAACCATTGACTTCACCAGCTCTTCCCCTCTTTTATGAGGTCTTTAATTTTTCCTTGCTCCATTTCTTATAACAGACAAATATTGGCACCTAAAGGAGTAACCTTGATATTGAAATATCCCTCCATTTCAAAATGAGTTTGAATGTTGTAGTATGACCCCGGATTGACTACAAAACCTACAAAAGCCTTCCTATATCTCTCCAAATTTTCTACGTTAGTCTTGAAATCTAGAATTGCAACCAAATTTCTCGTGTTCCTTTCTTGAGCAGTTTCTTTATTACCTACTACCTCTGCAAATGATCTTCCTTCCATCATTCCTCTTGTTCCTCTCTTACTAACCTGGTTTGCCCATTGTTGAGTTTTTTATCCTTCAGAGTTCCAGATTCTTGAGGTTCCTTCCCTTGAACCCACGGTCTTTCTATCAAACCTAAGCTTATTTGCATGTATCTTCTTGATCTCTACAAAGATGTTGTCTAATATAATTGCTAACAATATGATGTATGCTACTAATTTAAATATTGCAAAACCGAACCGTTTGTTAAACCTATTCCTCTCTAGAGGAATGACCACTTCCACTAGATCACCATGTTTCTTGAAAATCACAAAGATGTATTTGGCCCTGTGAGAATCTTGTGTTTTCGAAAAATACACATAAGGCATTCCGACGTCGACCCCACCCTCCGTTTTTTCACCTACCGGAAACGCATCCCACCTCAAGTGTTAATTCTTTCCTTCGTTAAAGATTTTCTTAGTAACTCTTTTCCATTCCATGATTAAGATCCAGTAAAAAAACAGAAAAACTTGTTAACAATCTAATATCTTCTACTCTTTTAAATCTTTTAAAACCAAATCGTTTGTCGAACTTATTCCTCTTTGGAGAAATGACCACTTCCATCAAATCACGTTGTTTCTTAAAAATTACAAAGATATATTTGGCCTTGTTTGAATCTGGATTTTTCAAAAATTACATAGAAAACATCCTGATGCCAAACCCACCCATAATTTTTTCACATTTCGAAAAAGCATCCCACCCCAAGCTTTGATTCTTTCCTCCGTTAAAGATCCTCTTAGTAACTTTTATAATGACTAGTTTGAATGAGAGGTAAAAAAGAATATTCTTATTATAAGAAAAACTTGGGATTTTTTATATAGACTATTTTAAACTTACTAAAATTGCCACATGCGAATTGGTATTAATTAAAAAAAAAAGACTTTGATTTAACTTTAATTGTAAGAGTAACTTATATATATATATATATATATATATAAAATGCTAACACACACCCAAAATTGGTGGGCCCCACACAAAAATACACTAAGTATATTTTCTTTCTATTTTTTTTTAGCTTAATACCCCTTTTGGTCCTCTGACTATAGGGGTGGGTCCAATTTGATCCTCTTTCTTTTAAAAGTTTCAAATTGGTCTCATACGTTATTAAATAGATCCACGTTTGTCCTTGCCGTTAGAAAAGTTAAAATTTCACTTAAAATGTTGATGATGTGGATTGGATGTGTTGATATGTATGTTACTGAATGGGGATGTGGCACGGTTTATATACTTCTTTTTAGAAAATCTATTTAAATTAAATTTCATAAACTTTAATATAAAATATTTGGGCTTGAAGCCCATATTCTTAACAATAGGCCCAATAGTCAAGTTTTATTTTTATTGTGTGAATAAACTATATAAACACTCAGATTTGTTATTGATTACTCAATGTGGGACTCTTTTGCAATTTACAAACCAAGCATAATATATTTACTGCTACATGGTGCAGTAACATGTGTTTAGAACCAGGTTCTATGCTTCCAATTCATGATTCCTACGCCCACTTTCTCAATCCATAACATCACCAGAGGAATGAAACGAAGACCAACACAACATAACGTTTGAGGGAAGGATTACTCACAAAGGAATTAGGTGTACATGTTGTCATAATGTATATGGACTCAGTGGCTTTGCAAACCATGTTGGTGGAAGCAGTAACTGCAGGCCTTCGCGTGTATCTTTTTGAAGGATTTGTAGGTCATTGTTATAATGCATGCGGGAAGTAATGCATGATCATAGGTCAAGGGAAACTAAAGAGTAACCATGTAGTAATCTGTTTGAAGGCGAAAATGACAACATTTGTTCTATTTGTAACTATGGTGGTGAACTTATTTTATGCGACCAATGCCCATCGTCGTTTCATAAGAAGTGTCTTAAGTTGGAGTTAGATTATTAACCAGTTTCCTTTTCAATCATGGCGTTTTAAGTTCTATCATGTTTCTATATTTTCTTTCCTTTTTGTGTCCATGATGTAACTCCTTCGATTCAGTACTTTAATGTCGTGTTAACTGGTTTCATTTTGCATGTGAGATCTGGCACAGTAAACAAATACCTCAGCAACACCAATGTGTTTGAGCATTCAGGAAAATTTTACTCAATTGCTGAAAGTCACATGCCACAAGAGATTGATATTTTTTCTCAGTGCAGATTGGAATGGACCTTTTACGAGTCATCCAAAGGTTTTTGATCACCTATTACTATATTTGTAAATCAACACTTTTAGAACTCTTTCATTTTTTGTTCACTCATGAATTTTGTTTCATGTATCATCACAGAAAGCTCCAACTACAGAAGAGCTAGTTATATTTGGTTTCTCACCAATTAAACCTTATGTTGTGGTTGGAATAATTTCTGGTATGCTTTTGTTCTTGGTAATTGAAAATTTGCTTGATGACCATTAGTTTCCTCGATTTTCTTCCATTTGAATTGAACATGTCAAATAATGCTTTGGGGAGAAATTGAATCGTGTCTGGCTATGTCAAAACCATGATGCACGTGTCTGGCTATGTCAAAACCATGATGCAAGTTCTTGACCTAATTCACTATTTAGGAAATGACAGATATATCTGATAATACTTAAGAAAGAATTTGAATTTTCTTTTTACTTCTCGTATCTTGGTGTGGGTGTTATGGTTTCTAATAACTTTTCACTGCCTTTTGAATTGTAATTGCTGCTAATTTATGGACTTTAAATATTGATTGAATGCTGTCAATTCATTATGATATTTTCGTCTAATTTATTCATGAATATTTGATTCACACTTGATGTACCTGATTTGGAAATGTTATAGTATGTATTGAATGAACTTATATTTCCGTTATGCCTATTTGACGGCTTTTATGACTTTGCAACGGCACGTCGTACATGATTTTTCAAATTGATTGCTTTTCAGCTTCCTTCCAGCAACGTGTGATTGAGATGTGGCCAGATCTCTCAGCCATTTAAAAATGAATGAATACAAACATGTGTCTTTGTTAGAATCGAGAGTGGATCCTATTAACTGACCTTATTCTTCTTGATGGATGCTACTGATGATGATGTAGTTTTTGTTGAGCTTGTGGCTTGTGGAGTTTTTCTATTAAAGTCCCACATTGAATGTGTAGTAATAATTTCAAGTGTTTATAAAACACTTTTAACACTATAATAATAAAACTTAATTATTGGGCTAGTGCTTTAAAGAACATGGGCTTAATTATTTTATATTCAAGTGTGTAAAAATTAATTATTAAATGTAATGATAAAAAATCGTTCTGCCACCTCAGCTGCCACGTCTTGTCTGTCGCCACCTCAGCTGCCACGTCCCTAATTTCTAACGTCATTTAAAAGCAAGATGACCAAAATGGACCCAAGGGTATAGCTAAGGGACTAAAAAGGGTATTAAGCCTATATCTTTTCTTTGTCTTTTTAATGTGGGTCCCACTCAAAATGATGGGCCTCACAAAAAAATACACTATGGTGTATGTTGCTAATACACACCTACATGGGTGTATATTAGCATGACCCTATGTATATATATATATATATATATATATAGAGAGAGAGAGAGAGAGAGAGTGTCATTTTTATGTGAGAACATGAGAATGAATCTGAACCATTAGATTTTAAAATAAATGGTGGAGATTATGTGTCAATTTTTTTTCTCTCTCCTCCATCATTTATTTTAATAATGGATGAGATAGAAAAACAAAAACCATACATAATCTCTACCATTTATTTTAAAATCTAATGATTCAGATTCATTCTCATGTTCTTACATAAAAATAACATTCTCATAGGATATGAACCCATATATATATATATATATATATATATATATATATATATATATATATATATATATGTGTGTGTGTGTGTGTGTGTGTGTGTCATACCCCAAATTTTGACCACCAAGATTTCCCATCATTGTGAGGATCATTACCACAATATAGATGTGCCATCATACCTCATCAATCTCCTCAAGGATTGTTGAGCATTCACTACAATCAAGAATTAGGGTTTCAAGCCCTCTCAGAGCACTTAGACAAAGGATCAATCAAGAATTGACATGATCTTCAACTTATCAAGTCTCTCAAACATCCATAACAGATCAAGAGGACTCCCACATCAAGAATCAAGCACAAAGTTGCAACATTCCAAGAGGATCAAGCCTCGAGATCGCCAGTGTCACCAAATTAGGGTTTTGGTCGACCCAGGGCCTCCAGATGAAAGTTTTCATCTGGGCATGAGCCAATGCTTAAAAGCACAACCCAAGATAATCCAAGTGACCTCATGAACCCAATCATCAAGTCAATTTAGCCTCAGGGGATGCATTCATCAAAAAATAAGGAATTAGGGTTTCTTGACCTAATTCACCCCTAAGTTGACTTTTGAGGCAACGTATGGGCCAAGACCTCAAGACCTGATTTGAGGGCCTCAAATACACCACATTGGTCCATTTACAACAATGGATTGACCAAGAAACTTGATTCACAAGTTTCAATTTCATCTGGACCACAATTAGGGTTTTGAAGAAAAAGTCAACTGTATCTTTGACTTTTGACTAAGACATACTCCCAAACCTTGGGACATGATTCAAGCCACCCTAAAACACCTATGGAATCCCTCCATTAGGTTTGAATTAGGTCAAGAACTTGATTGCACAAAGAATTACACAGTTTGGATTTCATCTGACAAAAAGTCAACTGTGCACAAAATCAAGTTTGACTTTTTGGAATTTTTCACAAATATGGTTCCCCTAAGTAAAAAAACAATGTTAATGTATGGTATTGATCATCATCCATCAAGAAAAGTGAGGTTTCTTGCAAAAGGGGCAACCATGAGAAACCAAAATTTTTCTAAGTTATGGAACAAAAGTGATTTTGTACCAACTTTGCAAGGTCATAACTCCTAAACCACAAGGCCTTTTTCTCCCATTCAAAGCTCAAATGAAAGTTCATCTGACATACTTCAAATATGTCAACTACAAGAGATTCCAAATCCTCATGGATTTTGAGTTATGGATTGATCAAAATCACAAAAACATGAAAATGACCACTTTTCCAACACTTAGTGAAATTTTCAATAAGTCAGAGTACTTTTTCCAAAATGTAGGGACATTTTTCACCTTGATCCAAGTTAAACCAGGTCCATTGGTGAACATCAAAGTTGAAGTATGCCATGAGGGATTTCCAACAAGTACCAGATCATCTCCAAATTCAATTTGAGTAGGGAGATACAACCCTTGGAACATGGCATCATGGACTGATTTTGTTCAAGGCAGGTTATAGGACATTTGCTCGATTTGGCCAAATCAGATAATTCCAAGCCTTGTCATCCATTTGGACACCTCAAGGGATAAAATCAAAGAGGAATGATCTGATCCACAAGCCTCCCAAGTCCATGGATCTATGTTTAGGCATGACACCCCTAAATTTCAAGATTCTTCCAAATGGTGAATTTTGTTTCCAAGCATTTAACTGATGCATAGAGGTGGCATTCATCAAGACAATGTTATCCAAGTTTAGTCAAGCCTTATCCCTGAACCAGAAAACTCATAGCTTGTGCTCTAACCTCAAGTCAATGGCTAGAGGAGACTTGAGATTCCATTTGATCACAATCTGCCACAGACCTGCTGCAGCTGCCATTCACTATTACAACCAAAACAAACTTGCTCTACTATAAATAGAGCTCATTTGTGATCAGTTTGAGTACACCAAAGCACTACAACACTTGTTTTCCTAAAAATCTCTCTCATTAGGCCAAAATTCCTTCTTTTGCAAGTCACCTCTGACTTTTTGAGTTAGAGAGCAATTCCACCACGGCTCATGATCCAAACACATCCAATGTATCATATATAAGTTGTTCAAACACTCACCCTTGATCTGAAACACCAAAATCAGAAAGTCAACCTCCAAAACCTCAAATTTTGACTTTTCTGCATTTTTCAAGCCATATCTTGATTCAGTCACTTCCAAAATATAAAAAAAGGCCTCAAACACACTCCAAATATCATCCTTAAACTGTCCCAATTGGTTTCCTTCATCTGGAATACCATTTGAGAGGGTTGCCATTTTGGTCACTTTTGCCACTTTTGCAAGAAAGAGTCAATACTTGTTCCTGAGGATTCCAGCTGGTTTTGATCATCCTAAAAGCTTCTAAGGGATCAATCAAGAGTGTTTAAAGCATTGAATTACTTCTGGCACAAGGAACTTGACAGATAGCACAAGAAGTTTTAAGAGGTAAGTGCATCACAACTTGAACTCTCTAAATCATGCATTGCTTTGAGGTCCATTGATCATGGACATCTCATACATATCATATATGTTGTGTTTGAACCAATTTACCATGCTATTATTGCTTGTATGATGAGATAGCATAGAACATGCACATCTAGGTCTATTTTGAAATCACTATCGGATTTTAAAATAGAAACATTTTTAGAAAATTTCAAATGCACCATTGGATTCCTCATGAAATTCTAGGCAAGATACACCTAAATTTTGTCAAAATCCATGGAGAAATGAGGAAGTTAGAGCCTTCATGCAAATCCACCAAAACTTGGTTTTTTGCCTTGGCCAGACCTAAAAACCAAGTCACCCATATATATTCATGGGGTGGTTTTGATACACGGATGTATCACCACCCCAGTGATAGTGCGCATGTGTGTTTGGATGGAAGGTTGTGGGTTCAACACCCACCCATACCATTTTGTCATTTTCTCTATTTTTTCTATTTTTTTCACATTTTTCATGGTTTTTGTTAATTAATTCCAAAATTAATTTCTCTCTCAATTTTAATTATTTTTTATTGGTTCTTTTTTTTAAAATTCCCAAAAATGTTAAAATATTTTATTCTACAAAAATTTCACAAAAATATTATTTATTTCATATATTTGGTATTTTTGTAAAGAATTATGTTTTTATTTGTTTTTTAAACATTTAAAAATATTTCTTTCTCATGATTTTGCAAATTCATATGATTTTCAAATAATTCTATGAATGAAACATGATTTTTCAAACATTAATCCAAGATCACAACTTGTCTTTTCACACATGTTTGGTAATTTTGATCATTTTAATTGAATTTTATTCAATTAAAATACATTTTTAAATCAAATTAGGGTTTTTGTTGATTTTCACCCTCACAAATCTTTTTAAAAACAATTTGGGCCTCTAATAGAGTGTAAGACCCAACCCCCTTTGTACATAAATAATTTTCGGCCTCAGTCATTGTATAAGTCCCAATACAGTTTTCAAAACGACGGTGCGATCACTGTCTTTCCATGGGCCTCTCCTTGAGTTGTAAGCCTCATCCCTTGTACAAAAATAAACTTTTGGGCCTCTAATAGAGTGTAAGATCCATCCCTTGTACAAAAAACCTTTTTGGACCTCAGTCATTGTATAAGTCCCACTGTGTTTTCAAAACCTCGGCGCGATAGCCATTTTCAAACAAATCATCTGGGCCTACCCTTGTGTTGTAAGTCCCATTTATTTTCTTTTTCAAACACTTTGGGCCTCTTGATAGAGTGTATATCCCATCCCTTTGTAAATAAAACCTTTTTGGGCCTCAGTCGTTGTATAAGTCCCGGTATAATTTTTAGATAACGATAAGATTACTGTTTTTCATCTGGGTCTCTCCTTGAGTATAAGCCCCAATCTTCTTTTCAAAAAAAAACTTTCCCTTTTGATTTTGGTTCAAATTCATAGTTGTTAACCATACAGCTGTTACAATGGAAGCTTGCTCACCTGTAAGTTTTATCAGCTTTCTTTTACATACTTGCACACACACACACACACACACACACACACACACACATATATATATATATATATATTTGTTTGTGTTGGAAGCTTGCTCACTTGTAAGTCCTCCTACCCTCTTTTACATACAGTATATATTTCATCTGTATATATATGCCTGTATATTATCTTGCTTAGAGTTTTCCCCGACAATTAGGTCTAGGAATAAATAAAGCCAATGGTCACTCTTTCAACACAGTCAAAACTAGTTCCCCATAGGAATTTCCAGATACAGTCTTGCCTCCTCTTGGGCTTATTAAATATGGAACAAAGAGAAAGGCATTATTCCCGGTGAAACTTTTCTCAGACTGTCACTATTAGAAAATTATCAAAGAAATTCATTTCCCTCAGAGAGGATTAATTCCCGGTGAAACCTCTCTTGAATTTCTTCAAACCCTAGAACTGTTCACTAAAGAAAAGATTATTCCCGGTGAAACTTTTCTTGAACTTTTCTTAAGTTTGGACCCACAGGCTTCCTAAAAGCATCCCAACCTCCTCTTGGGCTTTGTACAAGGACCCTTAGGCTTCTTAGAAATTATCATGCCTCCTCTTGGGCTTAGTACAAGGACCAAAGACCTCCTACAGGTATAGGACATAACTTAGTCATCCTTCGTTAAAGCAGTTTTTCCAAAGAGTCAAAACCTCAGATTAATTAAGGGTTGATTTTCATCCCTTAAAACACCTGTCTCCTCTTGGGCATCAAGCAAAGATAAACTCTTTCATACTAGTAGACTTGGACAGTCTAATCTCCTTTTGGATCTTAAATACATTCTCAAGTTCCCTACAAACACAGGAGAAGCCCTGGTCATTTAATCAATCTCCAGTAGAGTTAAAACCCCCATAGGTTCTAAAACTCAAACTTTCTTCCAAATTTCCCCAGCTAGGGTCAAATCACTATCAATAAACCTTTATCAGAACCTCAAGGTATCTGATATTTCAACTCTTCTGTAAACCCTCAGCAAGAGTTGATTCCCCAACTTGGACCTGCCTCCAGATCTCAAGAATCCTCAGCAGAAACTAGCCTCCTCTTAGGCTTTGTATAAGGATCTTTCCACACTCTCTTGTTGAGTCAAACACTTTTAGCCTCCTCTTAGGCTTTGTATAAGTATCTTAAAAAACTCTCTTGTTGAGTCAATCATCTTTTCAGCCTCAATCTTGGGCTTTATACAAGACAGATAAACACTCTCTTGTCGAGTCATTCATTTTCAGCCTCCTCTTAGGCTTTGTATAATGATCATTCTTTTTCTCAGCAAAAGTCAGCCTAAATCTTGGGCTTTGTACAAGACAGATAAAAACACTCTCTTGTTGAGTCAATCACCTCAAAAGCACTCTCTTGTTGAGTCAATCTCCTTTCTTAAAGCACTCTCTTGTTGAGTCAACCTTTTTCAGCCTCCTCTTAGGCTTTGTATAATAATTTCCCTCAGTAGAGTTAGCCTCAAAAGCACTCTCTCGTTGAGTCAACCTCTTTCAGCCTCAATCTTGGGCTTTGTACAAGACACCCATAAATATCTTTAGCTAAGTCAGTCAAATATCCTTCAGCCTCAATCTTGGGCTTTGTACAAGACACATATAAATCTCCCTAAGCAGAGTCAATCCTCTTCTCAGCCTCAATCTTGGGCTTTGCACAAGACAAATCATATTATCCAGTAGAGTCAGTTTCTTCTTTTAGCCTCAATCTTGGGCTTTGTACAAGATAGATAAAACCTCTCACTACTAGAGTCAGTTTCCCCTTTTAGCCTCAATCTTGGGCTTTCTACAAGACACATACAAATATTCCCCAGTGGAGTAAAAAAAATCCTTTTTTAGCCTCAATCTTGGGCTTTATATGAGACAGACAAAATATTTCCCCAGAAAGGTCAAATTTCAGCCTCCTCTTAGACTTTGTATAATGATATTCCCCAAAAGAGTCAATCTCTTTTTAGCCTCAATCTTGGGCTTTGTACAAGACAGATAAACACTCTCTTGTTGAGTAAGCCTTTTCCAGCCTCCTCTTAGGCTTTGTATAAGGACCTCCCCAGTGAAGTCAATCAATCTCTTAGCATCAACCTTGGGCTTTGATTAAGGCACATACAAAAAAATAAAATCCCCTCAGAGGAAATCAAAAACCTCTCTATCGGAGGACATTTCTCTGTATATCACACATTCAAAACAAACCTTAATTCCAGATAACTGTTGTAAGTGGCACACTTGTTGATCCAAATATCTAAGTTGTAGTCCATCTCTTATCCTGGTAAAACTCATATTTCATCTAACAGCTATAAGCGGCAAGCCTCTGGATTATTTACATCCACGCCAATGTCCCTCTCTTAGCATGAAAGATTCCTGAGGAAAAATGGCATTGCTCTACACTGAGTTAAAGTTTTCTCCTTCAGGACAACACCCCTATAAAGGAAATTATGGCATTGCTGGATTCACATATCCCAGTTAAAGTAATTCTCCTTTATAATCAGTCACCCAACAGTTGTGATAAACAGACGAGATATCTCCCTTTAGAGATGACAAATTCTCTCTCGGTCAAACCTTTTAGCTTCAATCTTGGGCTTTGAACAAGACACAAATACTCCATTTAGCTTCAATCTTGGGCTTTGAACAAGACACCAAACCATATATTTTCCTCCCATAGAATAGGAGGAACTACGATTGCTCTGATTTTCCTGTTTTCTTTAACGGGAATACGTAGGCATAAGATTGCAAAATCTTAGCGACCATACCAATCAAAACTTTAGGTTCAGTACCTTCACACACCAATAAAAAACTTTAGGTTCATTACCTTCACACACCAATCAAAAACTTTAGGTCCGGTACCTCACCAAAAACATCGGAAAACCCAAAATCAACAAAAACTCTCTCTCAAACACTACCAAAGGAGAAACTTTCCCAACCCATGACAAACAAACACCAGTAAGTAGAAAACAATGTAGAAATTGCTAACAACCTGTGGATAACCACATATAGGATGGGTAATTGACAACTCCCCATTGTATAACCTGACCCCAAACTCCCCAATCTCTTTAAGCATTTGTTCAGTTAAACATTTATGTGCAAGGTTAGTTTTTGATAACTTCCCTTTCCTTTCCAGCTTCACAGGATAAATAAGATATCAGAAAGTAGCACCCCACTCCTACCATTGCAGTGAGGAGAAACCAATGGCGATAAAGTGGTCGCGTCACCGACAAAAATCGCACGCTACAAGAAAATGGCGACTCTGCTGGGGAAAGTTTATTTTATCTGTCAAGGACTAGGATTAGAATTCCTAAGAGGTCTAGGTTGTTAGAAATTTTCTACATACTATATTATATATATATATTGTTTTTCCTACTTGATATCCGTGTTTATTTTTCTGTCAATGGGAATGGGATTGATACGCATGTGGAAAGTTGGAGAGACCCTAAGATAAGTGATGGCATAGATTGGTGGACTTACAAGGAGTGATTCCCGAATAAGCGATCCTGGTAGACCATCAAATCAGGCGAGGGCCCGTGTGGATACTATGTTGAACGACCGATCGTCGTGAAAATAGACGATATCCTAGTGCGGCACCCGTGACCCTGAGGATTTAGTAGACATTAACCATATGGCTATTTGGTAGTGCAGTAACTATCAGAAATAGTTGATACGCGATGCTACACTCAAATGAGATTACCCTAGGATGCTACAGCTCGCTCGGGTGAACCAGCTTGCTGTTGATATCCCTAGGGGGTCAATATTTTGGGAACCTTTAACCCGTTCTACAGGTACAAAAATTGACCAGAATACAACCTTTGGGGATGGGTAGAGCCATGACTCCATGCTCGTGACGTTGAACCCTTGAACCCATGTTTTTTGCATGTTTTTGTGTGCTGCATTCATGCATTCATTTAAAAAAAACTCTTAAACAAAGAAAAAATCTCCTTCTTCTTCCTCTCTTCTTTTTAAAAATAAACTAAAACAATAATTGCAAATATCAGAGAAAGATTGCGTTATGGATTTCGGTAGAAGAAAGACGCACAAGTACACCTTCAAGGCTCCGAAACTAGAGGATTTAAGGAGGTTGGCAAGGATGATTACCAACCCTGATGCTTTTAGAGCTAAGCACGGAGGGCTGTTGTCTCTGTTAAAGGTCCATGTAGTTGAAGGAATATTGTTTATGTTAATTTAGTTTTACGATATGGTTTATCACTGTTTCACATTCCCGGATTATCAACTTTCATCAACACTGGAGGAGTACTCTCATCTGACTGATTTACCCATCACTGACCAAGCTCCCTTTTCTAGACGGGAAGAAATTCCAAAGGAACAAACCATTGCAAGAGCAATCTATTTGGATAAGTCAGAAGTCATGACTCACATGACCACTAAGGAAGGAATTCAGGGTTTACTAGCTAAATTCCTGACGGAGAAAGCTCTATACTTTGCCAGTGTAGGAAACATAATTGCTTTCGAAGATATCTTTGTTCTGCTCACATATGGGTTATTCCTTTTTCCCAACATCGATAACTTTGTCGATACCAACGTTATTAAGATATTTCTGATTTGGAACCCCGTACCAACCTTGCTCGCAGATGCTTATCATTCTGTACACTTAAGGAATTTGTACAGCGGAGGAATGATCACATGTTGTGTACCCCTGCTTTACAAATGGTTCACTTCCCATTTACCTAAGTCTGTTGCTTTTTGGGACCGTAAGAGTACTCTACGTTGGTCACAGAGAATCATGTTCCTTACCAACTCTGACATAGATTGGTATAATAGGATTTACGAGGGGATAAGGATCATCGACAGATGTGGAAATTTCCCTAATGTACCCCTCATTGGAACTAAAGGAGGAATCAACTATCATCCAATTTTAGTTCGCCGTCAACTCGGATACCCGATGAAGCATATCCCATATAATGTTCATCTGGAAGGTCTTTTCTTCAAGGAAGGAGAAAATGACAGGGCACTAAAGAAGGAAATAGTGCATGCCTGACAACATATTCACAGGAAAGGAAGAGAGTCTCTAGGAAGACCAGACTGTACCTCCATGAAACCTTATCTCCACTGGGTACAAACTAGAGCCCTCAAGCTGAGGATGCCTTACCCTCGTCAAGAAGTTCTTCCGTTAAAGGAATATGTCCTTTATTTTATGTCTGACACAGAAAAAATACAGGTCGTTCTCAACAAAATTCAACGGGAGAAAATCTCTTGGAAAAACAAGTACCGAATCCTCAATGTGGAGTGTACCAAAATTTAGAAACTGTTAAAAGAAAAGGATGCTTTGATTGAGATTCTAGAACAGCATGCTATAGAAGATCAAAGGAACTTGCTCACTCCTTTCACCTGGCAAAGGACTGACAACCTGACAACGGCTGAAGAACCCCGATCAAAGAAAAGGAAAATACCAGAACCAGCATCTGAGTTCTCTTCAGAGAGGACTCAGGATCCATAAACTTAGAAATTTTCTTTACAGCACTTTGTAAAATACTGTATTTTCCCTTTCTGCAATCTTTCAAATTCAATAAAAAAAAGGTCTCCCCACTGTATGATATTTGTAATCTATTTTTTGAAGTTTCTTTTTTATTAAAGCAAAAAAAAAAACAAAAAATATATATATCATTGCATATCATTCATCATTCTCGCATAACGCGTTCTTCTTATCTTCGAGTCTCACGTATGTGTCATGATTCAAGAGTCAAATTGTCTCACTCGTACAATACTCGGGCCAATCGACAAAAGAAAATGGACGATCTCGAGGAAGAGAACAAAGAGCTGAGAGAAGAAATTGACGCTCTGAAAGAAGATCTGAAAAAACTTCATAGTGACATGTAATCCCTGGCAGCAGCTCAGAGGCAACAACAAAGGACTGTGATCTCGGAGATCACATCTACGCCCGTAATGGAGATATATAATCCTCAGTACAACATGCCTAAAGATCGCCCCTGGGGCATGCCTATCAACTTTGTCCCTGAAGGATATATCCCACCGGTCACCGAAGACCCAGAAACTGCAGTAGGAACCGCTGGGCCTGAAGGTTACAAACTTTGGGAAAGCAAAGACGCAATAGTTATGACAGTAACTCCTGAAGGTTACAAACTTTGGAGCAGGGAAGCACCAAGAATCACCACCGTAATGACTATACCATAACCCGCGGTACACACTATCCCGGAAGGACAGATTCCACAAGCAATTTCTGGTGGAAACGAAGAAATGTACAAAAGAGTGAATGAGTTCCGGGAATAATTCCTGGAGATGCAAAAGGAACTGCATGCCATTTGCGGTCAGGATTTATTCGGAAAGAACGCCGCAGACCTATGTCTGGTCCCTAACGTGAAAATACCGCACAAATTCAAGGTGTCTGACTTTGAAAAATACAAGGGCAACTCTTGCCCTCAAAGTCATTTGGTGATGTACGCTCGAAAGATGTCAACTCAGACAGAAAATCAACAGCTACTGATCCATTATTTCCATGATAGTTTAACCGGTGCCGCACTCAAATGGTACATGGGTTTAAACCGCACCAAGATCAATACTTTCAGAGATCTTGGCGTAGCTTTCGTTCAGCAGTACAAGTATAACCTGGACATGGCACCAGACAGAGATCAACTCAGAGAAATGTCGCAAAAGGACAAGGAAACTTTCAAGGAGTATGCTCAGAGATGGCGTGAAATTACCGCTCAGATATGTCCCCCTCTTGAGGAAACAGAGATGACAAAGATCTTTTTGAAAACCTTGAGCTCATTCTATTACGACCGAATGGTTGCAAGTGCGCCCAGTGACTTTACTGAAATGGTGAACATGGGAGTGCGCCTTGAGGAAGCAGTCCGAGAGGGACGTTTGATCAAAAACACAGAATCATCGAGCAGTACCAAAATATACGGTGGAGCTTTCCCAAAGAAAAAAGAGCAAGATATTGGTAATATCTCTCTCGGAAAGCAAAGGCGAAGGTATCAACCAGTAGCAGCGGTAACTCCTGTTATCATCCCAACGCCAGCTCTGACTTATTAACCTCAGGTTACTCAGAGCCAACCAAGTCAACAACAGTGTCAGCAAAGGGCACAACAGCCTCTTCAGCAGGTTCGTCCACAGTACAACAATAACAATCGTACGACACGACCATCAGGGTTCGACCCTATACCAATGTTGTACGGAGAACTGTTTCCACTACTACTGGTCAAGGGGCATGTCCAAACCAGGTATCCTCTTACAATGCCGGAATATCTGCCTTTTTGGTTCAAAGCGGATCAAACTTGCCTTTACCATCAAGGAGGACCGGGGCACAACATTGAGAACTATATCAGCTTCAAGTCTGATGTGTAGAAACTTGTCAGGAATGGGGTCTTATCCTTCAAGGATACTAATCCGAACGTTCAGATGAACCCGTTTCCTCAACATGAAAAGACTGCAGTAAATTTGATAGAGGAAGAGGTTGGCCGCAGTTATCAAATTCACGATGTACTCCTATTAGGAACCAATCTGGTCAGGATGCATTGTAGACAGAGCGGGTACGGTCATGTACCACCTCACAATTATCACCAGTGTAATATCTGCTCAAAGAATAATCAAGGATGTTCCGTAGTACAATCAGATCTACAAGAGCAGATGGATCTCAGTTGGATCCAAGATCACCGAATCCGTGAAGTCAATATGTCTCACGCAAATCCTAACATTATTCAGAACCACAACATTCTGGCAATGAACATCAACTTAGTGGCAATGCATTCGAGGCAAAGTCAATATCATGATCTTCCACGACACGATTACAATTCTATCCGATCTGCTCAATAAGCAATCAGGGATGCTCTTTTGTACAAGAGGCCCTCCAGCGTCAGATGGATCTCGGATGGATTCAGGACTATCAGGAGAGAAATAACCATAAAGTAAATATGATTCAGATCTTTGATATTCGCTTGATGAATACCAGTCTGGTAGAATTACACGCTAAGCAAGCCAGGCTCGGTTTTCTGGCTTCACATGATTATCAAGGCTGTAAAGTGTGTCGTAAAGACGACCAAGGATGTGCACTTGTCCAAAGAACACTTCAACACTTGTTGGACCACTAGTGGCTTCCAATTTACTTGGATGAAGCTACACAACAGATAAGTATGACTGACGAGAATCCTGATAAGTATCAAAGTCAGGATGTCTGCTCGATGGAAATAGATCTAGTAAAGTTTCACTGCATACAAAGCGGACGTGGCCGGGTGCCACCACATAATTATGAGCGTTGTAGAGTTTGCTCAGAGAACAACCAAGGATGTTACCTCGTACGAGCGGCTCTTCAAAATCAGTTGGACCACAAAGAGATCCGACCATGTTCAGATTCTGGGTCGACCAACGGGATACCCGACTATATCCCTGATCAAAGCAAAGACGTTGTCATAATCTCCAATCATGGAAGGACCAAATACGTTTGTTCCATGATCCCTCTACTTAATGAATCAAGAATTCCTTTTGATAGTAGAAAGATTCTCAACCTCGAACCAATTGAGGCTGCCTACAATGGTCAGAAAAATCAAAGAGCTCCTGTGATTATCTACTTGTCGGGTCCAATACCGTACAAATCCAATAAGGCTATCCCTTACAAGTACGGTGCAACAACAATCGAAAATGGAAAGGAAACTCCATTACCCTCCGTCGTAAACATTGCCGACATCAGTCGAGTAACACGGAGCAGTCGAATCTTCAACCGAGGAGTTGGAGAACCCACCAAGGAAAAGGAACCTCAAACAGAAGTTCCTAATCAACCAGTCAGTCAATACAGTAATTCAAAACTGTTAAAGAACCATGATGAGATACTGAAGCTCATCCAGAAAAGCGAGTACAACATTGTAGACCAACTGTTACAAACTCCATCTAGAATCTCTGTGTTATCTCTCTTGCTCGGTTCCGAAGCTCACAGGGAAGCTCTGCAAAAAGTCTTAGAGCAAGATTTCGTGGAGCAAGATGTAACGATAAGACAATTTGACAGCATCATCTCCAACATCACTTCCTACAACAAATTAGGATTCAGTGATGAAGAACTGCCAGAAGAAGGCAAAAATCACAATATGGTGCTCAACATTACAGTCAACTGCCAGAACGATGCTCTAGCCAACATACTGGTAGATACAGGATAAGCTCTGAATGTTATGCCAAAATCTACTTTGATGCGACTATCATTTCAAGGATCTTCGATGAGAGGCAGTGAGGTCATCGTCAAAGCCTTTGACGGATCCAGAAAAATAGTTATCGGCGAAGTTGATCTTCCTATAACCATCGGTCCTCACACTTTCCAAGTCACTTTCCAGGTCATGGACATCCGGGAAGCATACAAATGTTTATTAGGAAGACCTTGGATACACAAAGCTGGGGCAGTCACTTCAACACTTCACCAGAAGCTGAAGTTCATCAAGAATGACAAGTTAGTCATAGTATGCCGAGAGCAGGCCTTAATCGTGAGCAACTTATCATCGTCCTCCTGTGTAGAACCATAAGAGGTTATTGGGACTCAATTCCAAGCACTATCGGTGAGCAATGAGAATCGATCAGAAAGAGGTACGTCGATTTCCTCATAAAAAGATGCTCTCGAAGTGATCAAGAGTAACAACGCAAAAGGATGGGGACAACTTGTCATTCTTACTGATAACAAGACAAAGAAAGGTCTTGGTTTCTCTTCAACCTGTACCCAGACTACTAAAGATGAAAGTTTTCATCCCATTCAGGGCTTCTTCCACAGTGGAGGCTTCCTCCACCCAGTGTCTCAAGAAGTACACACCATCAATGAGGGTGACTCCTCCGATACGGATGAAGAGTGAAAGTCTTATCTCAACGACGACGGTTATATGTCTCAGGGAGAGGCGCATACTCCATTTTACTTTCCCACGCAGAGTCCGAGATATATACCAAGATCAGACGTCAAGATGATGTACGGAGATTGTGATCCTGAGGGATGTCGTGCTCCGCCTAACTCATTAGAGGAGGACACTCTGATGAAAGACAACTTCGACTATATCTATTTTAATGCCCTGGATGACTTGCCTATCTGGCAGCCGTACCCAGAAGACTTGGGGCAAAAGAGTCAGCCAAACGATGCTTATCAGCTGAGTAATATTGAAAAGAATACACGTGTCCCATCGATTCATGGGATTGTTACTCAGGACATTTTGAAGATATCCAGCACAACGATGAATCTGCAAAGATTGCAGGACAAGAGTTCATCAACTATGCTTTTCCCGAGGTCAACGTCATCGAGAAGGATGACTCCTCTTATCCCACTAAAGTATGGGACACCTTAAGACAGCCGAGTGGCAAGTACGACTTCCTGGTCAAGTACACCACTCCTGAAAGTTCTCGTATCAGGCTCAAAGACATCCAGTCAATTGGATGGGGAGATTTGCCTGTGAGTGAAAACACTGTCTAAGATACAACAGAAGAGTTCGTCTACGACAACTCTGCCTGGGAGGAAGACTCCAACGATTCTGCTCCGCCAGAAATCAGCTTCATTTCTGAGGACAACCTAAGAAAGAAGGTACCAGACTTTGTGATTCACCGAGGAGTTCGTCGCCAATGGGTTACTGTCGATGTCCCGAAAGTCGTCCATAAGTCTAAGTAATTGTTGTATTTGTTTTAACATATCACCCTGCCCAGGTGAAACCGATGTTTTTATAGGGCTCACCTTTCTGTAAATGCCCCTATTCGCTTTGCCCAAAGCGACAGAGTTTTGTTTTATAGGGATGTAGTTTCAAGAATTGACAAATCATAAATAAATAAACGTCGTTATGTAATTTCCGCATTTACTGCTGTTTTCACTTTTCGTTTTTTAGAAAATGGTAATCCTAAAACAACCAAAAATAAACAAAAATAAGCATTTTTCAGAAAATACACTATACACACTCTTGCATTTTCTCTGTCTTTTCTAAAAAACAAATCATCACATCATGCAGATTGCTTGTTTTAAACCCCATTGAAACATACGATCCAATGCCTTCTCCCAACTTTGAATTCTTGGTATTTGAAGCTGAAGAAGAAGAGGACGAGGAAATTCTAGAAGAGATCTCCCGATTACTCAGACAATGGGAAAGGTCTATTGAGCCTCACAAAGAGCCGTTGGAAACGGTCAACTTGGGTTCAGAAGAAGAAAGGAATGAAGTCAAGATTGGAGCCCTGCTCAGTCCGACTGTCAAAGAAAGCTTGATAAAACTTCTCAAAGAGTTTTCTGATGTATTTGCTTGGTCCTTGAAGATGGCTGGTTTATACCTGAGTGAATCGCACACTCAAAGATAACACAGAGTCGCCACCGAACTTTATTTAGTCCCAAAGGACAGGGAAAATATCGATAAAACCCAAGGGGAAAAGAAACGGGAACGGGGGTCAGTTATGCGAAAGAAAGGTACTAGCACCTTACGCATCTGTCGTACTCGACGAGAACCATTTCGGTTGCTTCTAGGCTTGGATGGGTTATCTATCTAAAGGCTTCTAGCTAAAAGAGAAAGGATAAGAGAAGAGAAAAGAAAGAAAGTGCTCGCGGAGGATTAGGACCCTCATGCCTACGTACCCTCATAGTACAATAAGGAAATCAAAGCGCCGTAGTTCAGAGGAACCAGGGGAAAGAAAGGAGGAATGGAAGAAGGTTGAAGGGTGCTCGCCAAGATCATCGCGATCTCGTGCCTACGTATCATACATTCGAATGAATGCAGAATCAGAGCTTCTGTAGTTCGGGGAACCAAGACGGGAAAAGGAAAGCGGTGTCAAAACCAAGAGCAGAAGAAAGGAGAGAAAACTCCACTGGGGATGCAAAAAATTGGTGTCAAAACCAAGAAAGAAGTGTGAAGGAAAGACAATAATTGTACAGAGAATAACGTGCAAGGATGGTGTCGAAACCAAGAAAAGGAAAATAGCAAAAGGAATATAATGGGGAGTAAAAGAACAAAATGACCGTGCTGGGGATCAGAGGGTAAGCGACCCTACTGGGAATCCAAAACAAGAGAAAAATAGTTCGGTATATTAACTGACTGGCAGTGGTTAACCGAAGAAAAAGAGATTAAGGCTCTGGTGGGGAAAAAAGAAGTTGGTGTCAACAGACAGGTTATGATGAACCAAAAGAAGAGTACTGAACCAAAAGAGGTGTTTAACTTAGAAGGGATTTCGGTATGTTAACTGATAAATAATGGTTAACCGAAAAAAAACAAGGATTGCAACTCTGCGGGGATAAATGTTTTAACAGATAAACTGTGATTAACCGAAAGAACGGGTGTAGAACAAGCAAAGGTTGTGACCCAAAGGGGATGTTGATATTAACTGAACAAATAGTACTTGACAAACAAAAGGGGTATTGAACCGAAAGAGGTTGCTAACCGCGGAGGAATCGGTGTTAACAGAGAAACTGTGATTAACCGAAAAGAAACGAGTGATTAACGAAGAGAATGTGATTAACTCGAAGGGCTCAGTATATTAACAGATAGACTGTGGTTAACTGAAAAATGGGTGATTAACCAAGAGAAGGTGATTAACCCAAGAGCGACTTAGTGTGTTAAGAGATAGACTGTGGTTAACTGAGAAGACGTGCAAATTGGTATTTTAACGGATATGCAGTGGTTAACCAATCAAAGGGAGAAGAACCAAGAGAAGTTTGCGAACTCTACAAGGGTTTCGGTGCTTAACAGGAAGACTGTGTTTAACCGAAGAAAAAGGAATTGAGGTTCTTCTAGGGAATCAAAAGACGGTGATTGACCACAAGAAAAGAATAGGGTATCGAAACAAAGAGAGTTTACTAACCCAGGGACAATGATCTTAACCAAGAATGGCGATTGATCACAAGAGAAATTGAAGGAGATAAGAGTGATCAAGGATCGACTCGACTGGGGAAGGAGATACACTACATCCTGAGGATAGAGGTGACTAAGCCAGGCACAGGGTCATTCGTCCCCTATCTAAAGTGGTCAGAATGAGAGTAGGAATTCTCCATTCTCATTCCTTCTCTAACATACAGGATGTAGTGCAGAAGTTGAAATGGACAGCGTAACAACTGCAAGTTGTACAGTGGTCCCGTATTGCGTGAAAGCTCCGACTCCACGGGGAAGAGGGAAAGAAAGATCTAAAGGAGGCCTAAAGAGAAACTCTATCGGGAAGATTAATAATCGAAATGGAGTTTCAATTAGCTAATCAAAAGGGAGGAAGATGCTAATAATTTTCCAAACGAATGAAAAATTATTAAAGCAAAAGGTGTATTGTTGATTGTACAAATATTAAGCTTATTCTTATGAAGAACAAACTTAATTCAAACATGAATGAGGAGCAAAAACAGTACCAAATGATACTTAAAATGCAACACAAAATCATGTTATTATGATCAAAGAAAGTGCAAGAATGATCGTGTTCATACAAATGCCAAAAAATGTGGACAAATTGAATAATCGAAATCGTGCATCGAAAGTTCATGAACATGCTTCAAACAGAAGTTAAATGACACTTAAAACATCCATAAAAATCAAGCATATCAATCCATGGAAGTTAGATGAAGAAAGCATAGCAAATACACTTGAAAAAGCATGAAAATGGCCTTCTGGTTCAGTGTTAATCGATTAACACTTTTGCACTGCAAAGTGTTAATTAATTAACACTTGAAAATCTGTAAAATTACACTGGTTAATCGATTAACACTTTTGCACTGCAAAGTGTTAATCGATTAACACTGGAACAGGGGCAAAAAAATAGTTTTCAAAAGTGTTTTTGGCCGCTTATTGATTGTACAATCACTCCAATGCTAGGGCAAACAATTATGCACGAAAAATCAAGTTTAACAACAGCAAATAATCAAAAATGGAATCAATTAAATCATCAAGATCAAGGATCAAGCAATGGAATAATCAATTCACACACAAAAAAGTATCGAAACTACATCGCGAATGATACAAAAACGTTCAAAATAGAAAAATGAAAGAGATCTACCAACCTACAAGCCGGAGGATTGGCTTGGTGATTGTTAAAAGGAGATCTTAAGGAAGATAATCAAAGAAAACCAGAGGAATATTCAATTATAGCCAAAACATATCAAAACCGAGCAAATTGCGACGAAACTCCAAAATACAAATTCGAACCGTGGGATCTTGAAACAAATACTTGAGATGAATCCAAAAGCTTATAAAACTCCATAAATCCAAGTATAATTGCAAGATGATGAAGGTTGAGCTCAAGAAATAATCACTTCCAATGTAGAAGTGATTATTCTTCAATGGTGAAGAGCTATAGTAAGGCTTGGGAAGAAAATTGAGATGAAAATGAAGAAGTAGCAGAAAAAATTCAGAGAGAATGTGAGAGAATTGAGAGTGAAGTGTGAGAAATTTGTGTGAAAATGGTTGATCCCTTGAAAAGTGAGTGAAGGCTTGTTTATATAGACTTTTGGTTTGGAGTGTGAGAGGTTTGGAATTTGGTTTGGACTTAGATTTGGGTGGTTTGGAATTATGCTAGGAGTTAGTTACACTAGACTCACCGAGTCAAGCAGTTAACTCGGTTAGTTAGGAAGTTAACTCGGTAGCAATCCCAATGTAGGCTTCACATCCAAAGGTTCACATACTTGGACATCAAGGAACATGGTGTAATTATTTGGAAATGATGCATTGAAATAAATTTGAGTGAATTCTTGAATAGTCTTGAGATGTCTAGAGATGTCTAGAATGTTCCACACAATGCTAGAGTCATGTAGAACCCCAAAATGTGGAGTGAAAGTTTGTTGTCTTAAAAAGTAGCAAATTCTTCTTGTTTTGCACGTGTTAATTGATTAACACATTTGCACAGCAAATGGTTAATCGATTAACCAGGCCAAAATTCCCCAAATTTGCCTGAAAAATGGTGATGTGTCCACGGTTCCGATTTTCAACCTCTTGCTTTGATGAATAGGCATAGAAACCCTTATTTTGTGCTTGTTTTGATTATGTGATGACCTTGTGAGGATGCGATTAATCAGGCTAGGAAAACCAGACTATTCCTGCAACAAAACCACAGAGAAAAAATGTGAATGCGTATGCCAGTGATGCGAATGCACATGCTTATGCAAAAGGCAAAAACAGAGGTCAAATTTTGGGTTACGACAGCTGCCCCTATTTAATCCTCGTGGACCTGAATGTACGAAGTGCGCTAGCTTTTCGATGATTCGAGGTAGAAGGGGATTAAATACAAGAGTGGCTCGAAAATTTGGCCGACGGCGACAAAAGAAGAGTTTTGAGAGTGTTTGAAGTTTGGCTAAATATCTGTTGGAGAGATGAATCAGACCAAAGGAAAGAGAGTATGCTTGATGCATATGCCATGTATGTGTCTTACATGATGCTTGATATCATGTAATGCAAAAGTGCAGGTCGAAGTATTGCGCGGTGGTCAAGCGGAAATTATAGCAAAATAAACTCGAGATTCTCAGCTGGGAGAGGACCCGCAGGTGAAGACAGCCTGCTGGAGAAAAAGTCCAGGAAGGGTGACAACTCTTGCTGGGAGGAAACTGAGAAATATCGGATTTCTAGATTATCACTGTTGACACTGCTGGGGATGAGAGGATCAGATTAATCTCTTCATCATGACTGCCTATGTCGGGAGAATGAACCCAGAAAACTACCACTGACTCCGCTGCAGGGAGTTTATCAAGGTCCGGAGAATCTCCTTTATTTGGGGAAGATGAGAAACCAAGTCGTACCGCTATTAAAGCGTGATAGTTTCGACAATGCTGGAAATGATGCACAACCCGTGTCGGGGAGAAGAACAATCATCTCCTTTAGGGGTACATCGTGACAACTCTGCTGGGAACCTTATGGATCTGTTGGGGATTGGAAGTTAACCAACCCTTCGGGAGAACCATAATGGCGATCACTGGGGAAATGATGGCTCCGCTGAGGAAACAACAGATTCTTCATAGAACCATCACGGTGTTGGTCGGGCGTTAGGCTTGTCAATGGATATTACCGATTATCCTGCGTGAGTCACCAATAAAATATGCAATGCATACTGCTTTCTCCATTGATTTAGCTTTTTATTTTTCTCAACACTTTATAGCATTATGTGATCACAAATAATCGTTTACTTTACAAACAAAATACTGGAAAAACAATTGAGAAAACAAATGATGTATTTTATTGATTGTGAAAAATATGTACATAAGATGTGTACAAGGATGCAAAAATCCTTGATGAGGAAATTTGCAATAAAATTGAAAAACAAATGTAAATGGCAAAGGGAAATCATGTTTTGCATTGATCACAACATTGGCTACCATCCACTGTAAGTCTAGGCTCCAATGCCTTGCACCAATTGATGACGGTTTGAATGCTCTGTTACCGTCTGAGGTCTAGCTATGACGAAGAGAGGCTCAAATGCTCACAGTCAAATGCCTTTATCCCTAATTTTTGCATGGACCCTTCTTATATATTTTTTCATCCACCGAGATACCCATTTTTGCCTAAGTCGCCCTTTCGGGTTTTCAACTTAGCGGGTTGTTATTGTTTTTTTTTCATTGTCCCTAACTTTTGCATGGACATTTCTTTTTTTTTTGGTCCATTGGGACGCCCATTTTTTCCTAGATTGTCCTTGCGGATGTCAATCTAGTAGGCTTTTTATCCATTTTTTTCAGGCATAATATTTTTTGATTGTATCGGAGTTCACGGGTGATGGCAACTCCTCCCCATCCATGGCGGTGAGGATCAGGGCTCCGCCTGAGAAGGCCTTCTTGACAACGAAAGGTCCTTCGTAATTGGGAGTCCACTTGCCTCGTGGATCCGAGCGAAATGTGAATATCTCTTGAGCACGAGTTCGTCTTCACGGAACGTTCGAGGGAGAACCTTCTTGTCAAAAGCTCACTTGATGCGTCTCTGATACAATTAACCATAACAAACAGCTGTAAGGCGTTTCTCTTCGATGAGATTCAGCTGGTCATATCTGGATTGGACCCACTCAGGTTCATTAAGATCTGCTTCCATGATGACTCTGAGCAAAGGAATTTCGACTTTAATGGGTAAAACAACCTCCACACCATACACAAGCAAATACGGAGTTGCCCCAGTAGAAGTATGAACTTAAGTTCTATAGCCATGTAGCGCAAATGGAAGCATTTCATGTCAATCCTTGTATGTCTTGACCATTTTTTGGACAATCCTCTTGATGTTTTTGTTTGCTGCTTCGACGACGTCACTCATCTTGGGCGGATATGGTGAAGAGTTGTGGTGCTCGATCTTGAGTTCTTGACACAACTCTTTCATCATCTTGTTGTTTAGGTTGCTTGCATTGTTAGTGATAATGTTGCTAGGAATGCCATAGCGACAGATTATCTCCTTCTTGATAAATCTGGCAACCACTTGACGTGTAACATTGGCGTAAGAAGTAGCTTCAACCCACTTGGTAAAGTAGTCGATAGCAACCAGAATGAATCAATGACCTTTGGAAGCCTTCGACTCGATCATTCCAATCATATATATACCCCACATAGAGAATGGCCAAGGTGAAGTCAAAACGTTCAATGGAGTTGGAGGCACATGGATCTTGTCTTCGTAGATTTGGCACTTGTGACACCTTTTGGCAAAGTTGTAACAATCTACCTTCATTGTTGTCTAATAATACCCAGCTCGAAGGATCTTCTTGGCCATGGCAGGACCTTAAGCATGTACACCCTCGCAGCCCTCATGTATGGACCTTATGACCATGTTTGCTTTGTGTCTATCCATGCATCTGAGCAACACTAAATCATAATTCCTCTTGTATAGTACACCACACTTAAGAAGAATTTAGCACATAGCCGCCTAAGAGCTTTCTTGTCAGTGATGGTAATACCCTCGGGATATTCCTGTTTTTCCAGATATCTCTTAATGTCGTAGAACTAAGGCTTGTCATCAGACTCATCCTCTATTATTAAATAATGTGCTGGCTCATTCAAGTGATCAATACGGATAGAAGGAACTTCATTCTTCCACTTGACCTTGAACATGGATGCTAAAGTGGCAAGAGCTTCAGCTAGTTGATTTTCCTCTCTAGGGATATGATGAAAAGAGATCTCATCAAAGTAAGGAATCAACTTTGCAATGTGTTATTGGTACGGAACCAGTTTGGAATCCCGAGTCACAAAGTTCCCTCTGACTTGGCTAATAACCAAAGCAGAATCTCCATAGACCTCAAGAATCTTGATTCTCATGTCAATTGCCGCTTCAATACCGTAGATACATGCTTTGTATTCAGCCATATTATTGGTGCATGCAAAGCATAATCTGGCAGTGAAGGGAAGGTGAAAACCTGTTAGAGAGATGAGGATAGCACCAATTCCACGACCTTTGGCATTAGAGGCACCGTCAAACACGAGCGTCCATCGCGCCCCTGGTTCGGGTCCTATGCCAGGGTCTAGAGTCTCATAATCTCTGATAAACAGAACATCCTCATCGGGAAAGTCAAACTTCATTTGTTGATAACCCTCTACAGGTTGATGAGCAAGGTAGTCAGACAAGACGCTCCCTTTTATTGTTTTCTGGGTAACATGTTGGATATCATACTCAGTTAACAGCATCTGCCACCGAGCAATCCTTCCAGAGACAACAGGTTTTCCGAATATGTACTTTATTAGATCCATTTTGGATATCAACAAAGTAGTATAGAAAATCATGTATTGTCTTAGGCGTCGAGCTGCCCAGACCAGAGCACAACAAGTTTTCTCCAAGAGTGAGTATCTGGTCTCACAATCAGTGAACTTCTTGCGCAGATAGTAAATTGCATGTTCTTTTCTGCCAATGTCGTCATGTTGACCCAATACACATCCCATTGATTCATCGAGAACGGTGAGATACATGATTAAAGGCCTACCAGGAACCGGCGGTACTAAGATCGGTGGTTCTTGCAAGTATTGTTTTATTTTGTCAAAAGCTTCTTGACAATCATTGTTCCATTCAACCAATTGATTTTTTCTTAGTAATTTGAACATCGGTTCATAGGTATCCTTCAAGTGGGAAATGAATCTTGAAATGTAATTAAGTCTGCCCAGAAAGCCACAGACTTCTTTTTCTGTTTTGGGAGGCGGCATGTTCTGAATTTCCCTAACCTTGTCAGGATCAACTTCAATGCCCTTCTGACTCACAATAAAGCCCAACAGTTTACCAGATCGAACTCCGAATGTACACTTCGCAGGATTCAACCGTAGTCTAAACTTTCGGAGTCTGTCAAATAGTTTCTTCAGATGAACCAAGTGATCATCTTCAGTTTTGGACTTGGAAATCATATCATCCACGTAAACCTCAATCTCCCTATGGATTATATCATGAAAGAGGGTTGTCATGGCACGTTAGTATGTTGCCCCTGCATTCTTCAAACCGAATGGCATGACTTTATAACAAAATGTACCCCACGGCATGATGAAAGTAGTCTTCTCCATATCAGCTGGGGACATTTTGATCTGATTATACCCTGAAAACCCGTCCATGAATGAAAAGACAGAGAACTACGTCGTGTTGTCTACCAAGACATCAATATGAGGCAAAGGAAAATCATCTTTCGGGCTTGCCTTGTTGAGATCCTGATAATCCACAAACATTCTGACCTTCCCGTCTTTCTTTAGAGCCAAGACGATGTTGGCAATCCATTTAGGATATTCGGAAGTGGAGAGGAACCCAGCATCAAACCGTTTCTTTACCTCTTCTCTAATTTTGAGTGCCATGTCGGGTCTAGTCTTCCTGAGTTTCTGCTTGACAGGAGGACATCCGGGCTTGAGCGGCAAGTGATGTTCAACGATGTTGGTATCCAACCCAGGCATATCTTGATAAGACTAGGCGAAGATATCAACATACTCTTTCAATAACTTGACTAACTCGGAGTGTACATGCTCTGCGAGAGATGCGCCAACCTTGACTTCTCTTCTGACCTCATTAGTACCAAGATTGACAACTTCCACTTGCTGTTTGTGTGGCTGAATCTCTTTATGCTCGTGCTCAAGGAGCCTTGTTAGTTCAGCCGGTAATTCACAATCTTCCTCGCCATCTTCTTCGGCTTGGTTAATTGGAATTCCAGAATTACAATGGATGTTTGCCATGTTGTTATCAATGCATTTATTAGTTCTGCATGTTTATGAATATGTTTAGAATGAGCTATTAAAAAGTGAAAATAAAAGAAACTTTTGCCATTTTGTTTGTGAAAAATTAAAATAAAGAAAGAAAACAGAGCATGATTTTGAATGCAAAAAACTCTTATTTATTGATCACATAATATTGCAAAAGCGTGAGGCCCTTTACAAGCTATCCACTCATCTCGGGCGAGGACGAGGGAATTAGAAAGCAAAATGCATTACATGTTTGTTAGAAAAACCACAGGAATCCCAGTAGATGTCCAATTTTTGAGCTTGAAACCCGGCGGGCACCTGCGCATAAAGCTTGAAACCTAGTTACTAGGACCGGCATCATCAAGGGCTGCCACGATATCACCCATTTAAAAACCCGCGCTACTGAACTTGATCGAATTGCACTGCTTCTGACCATGTGAACTAGATTGTTGACCAGGATGATAACCCAATCCAAAACGATTATGCTTTTCAACCACATCAAACACATGCCCCCAGCCTGACAAGGCACCTTTCTCGATGGTCTCTTTAGCACTCTTGGCAGATGCTAAAGTCATTTGTGGTGATCCACTTTGATTAGTTAAAGCAAAGCTCACATCTTCGAACTTGAGACACTGCAACGACACCTCAGTTATGCCTTTTTCGGTCTCGACGTATCGAAAAGATGAAAACTCGCTCACAATCAGATCCTCTTCACCATAGACGATGACTAGCTGATCGTCAAACATAAATTTCAATTTCTGTTGTAAAGTGGAAGTAATTACGCCTGTGTCATGAATCCACGGGCGACCCAATAGGCAACTATACGCCGGATTGATATCCATAACTTGGAAAGTAATGATGAACAAATGCGGTCTAACCTTGACGGGTAAGTCCACTTCTCCAATAACTTGCCTTCGAGAACCGTCAAAGGTTCTAACAACCAAGGCGCTTAGCCTCATCTCGCATCCCTTCTACCTGTAATTGACTCAATGTGCCCTTAGGCATCACATTCAGAGAAGAACCGGTATCCACTAGGACACGAGATAGTAAAGCATCCATACAGGTTACGGATATGTACAGTGCTTTATTGTGGGTAGCTCCTTCAGGAGGTAGTTCTGATTCATTAAAACTCAATTATCTGCTTGCAGTTATGTTGGCCACTACGTCATCGAACTCGACAACGGATATATCATTTATAACATGAGCAGTGTTCAAGACTTTTAACAAAGCTGATCGTGGGCGAGCTCATGAGTAAGGACAAGATTGAGATCCTTGAGGGAGTCTACCCCAACTAATCCACAATTTTAAAGTCACTTTTCTTAATCAACTTAAGGAACTCTTGATCATCAAGTGTCTCTTTGCTCTTTGAAATATCCTCAAACGGGATAGTCGGCACTAGTATAATAGTAGATGCCCCTTGCTGAACAACAAGGGTTGCAGATGTAGGCGTCTCCTTGGGAGGAACAACAGTTGGAACTTGAACAGACTTTGTAGTGACTTTCGGAGCGAACACTCGTCCACTACGAGTCATACCTCCAGCGGCTGTAACATTCACAATCTCAGACTCAGCAAACCTTATCTTTTGACATCCAGAAAACACAGTGGACCCATACCTCCAAGGTACCTCCTTAGAATTCTGATACGGAAACGGCTTTGGCGGGCAAACAACGATGGGTTGTACCTTCTTCTTGGGAGATTCAACAGGAACCTTCCTATAGACGATGGTGAATGGCTCGATGGTAGCAACTTCTTCAGCAGGCTTAGATCTGGCAAATTGAACTCCACCTCGGTTCATCAAAATCTGGACACAACCCTTCAGCCTTCGACACTGGTTAGGATTATCATCACAAATCTGACACTTACCATGCAGCCCTTTCAACAACCCATGCTCATTGAATTTCTTGAAAACCACAGTCATCGAGGTCTTTACTTCGTCAACATCCATGATCAATTCAGCCCTTGAATTATCCTCAATCATGTTAACCGCAGGTCCACTGTGATTCAGCAACAGATTATGCTGAATGTTAGGTCCTTCTTCAGCAAAAGTCAGAATCTTCCTATCAATGAGTTCCTGAACTTTAGTTTTGAAGACAAAGCTGTCGTAACCCAAAATTTGACCTCCCTCTTTTGCCTTTTTGTATAAGTATGTGCATTCGCATCGTCAGCACACACATTCGCATTTTTTTCTCTGTGTTTCTTGTTACAGGACTTTCAGGTTTTTTAGCCTCGCTGATATCATCCTCACAAGATTACCATCATCATCAAAACAAGCACAAAATGGGAGTTTCTATGCCTATTCATCAATACAAGTGGAAAATCGAAGTCGGGACCACAATACCATTTTTTAGACAAATTGGGCATATTTTGGCCCGGTTAATCGATTAACTATTTGCAGTGCAATTGTGTTAATCGATTAACACAGACAGAATAGGCACAATCTACTGCTTTTTCATGACATCACCTTTGCACACACTTTGGTCTTGGATTCTACATTATTCTAGCAGCATGTGGAATATTCTAGACATCTCTAGACATTTCAAGGCTATTCAATTCATTCCAAGTGCATTTATTCTAATGCTTCACTTCAAATTTAGTGCACCATGTTCCTTGTTTTCCAAGTAATGTGGATCTTTGGATGTTGGAGTTCACCTTGGGATAGTTACCGATTTGGTCCTAACTAACTGAGATAACCGCCTTGACTCGGTGAGTCAAGTGTAACTAACTCCTAGCCTAGTTCCAAACCCAAAGCTAAGTCCAAAGCTAATTCCAAACCTCACACACTCCAAACCAAAAGTCTATATAAACACACCTTCACTCACTTTTCAAGGGATCCACCATTTTTCACCAAATTTCTCACATTTCACTCTCAACTCTCTCACATTCTCTCTGATTTTTCTCTGCTACTTCTTCATCTTCATCTCAATTCTCTTCCAAAACCTTACCAAAGCTCTTAATTTACCATTAAAGAAAAGCTACTCTCACCTTGAAATTGCTTTTTCTTGAGCTTAACCTTCACCATCATTCCATTATACTGGTTTTTGTGGAGTTTCAGTAGCTTTTGGATTCATCTCAAGTGATTGATTCAAGCTTCTTCGGTGATAATTCTCATTTCGGAGTTTTCGTCGCGATTTGATCGGTTTCGATACGTTTCGGCTATAATTGAAGATTCCTCTGGTTTTCTTTGATTATCTTCATCAAGATCACATTGTAACATTTACCAAGGCACATCTCAGCCTTGTAGGTTGGTGGATCTCATTCATTTTATTGTTTAGATCGTTTTCGTATCATTCGCGATGTAGTTTCGATGTTTTTGCATATGAATTGATTATACCATTGCTTGATCCATGATCTTGATTATTTAATTGATTCTATTGTTGATCATTTGCTGGTTCTAAACTTGATTTTTCGTGCATAATCGTTTGCCATAGCATTGGAGTGATTGCATAATCACAAAGTTGGCCAAAAGCACTTTTCAAAACTGATTTTCTGCTCCCTGTCCAGGGTTAATCGATTAACACTTTGCAGTGCAATAGTGTTAATCGATTAACCTGTGTTTTTTTGCACTTTTTCAAGTGTTAATCGATTAACACATTGCAGTACAATAGTGTTAATTGATTAACACTGAACTAGAAGGCCATTTTCTTGCATTTTCAAGTGTGTTTGCCATGCTTTCTTCATTTTAATTTCCATTGATTATCATGCTTGATTGTATGGGTGTTTTAAGTGTCATTTCACTTCTAGTTGAAGCATATCCATGAGCTTTCGATGCACATTTTTGATTATTTTTTTATTCTTGGCATTGAATAAACATGACTATTCTTGCACTATCTTTGTTCACATGGCACATGATTTTGTGTTGCATTTTGATGATCATTTGGTACTGTTTTGCACCTTCCATTTCATGCTTGCATTAAGTTTATTCTTCATGGATAAGCTTAATTTTTTATAATCAATAATGCCCCTTTTTGCCTTAATAGTTTTTCAATTCATATTGGAAATTTGTTGGCACTTTCCTCACTTTTGATTCTTTAATCAAAACTTCGTTTCGATTACCGATCCTTCTCCTTCGCTCTCTTTAGGATTCCTTTAGATCTTGCTTTCTCTTGGTTGTAACACCCCAATTCCCATCGCGAATAAATAATACATATATAAATCAGAGTAAATAAAAATTTATTTTTCCGACAGAAAACAGGGATGTCACAATTAAAGAAAGAAAACACAATCCCTGCTCATTTATTTGATACATAACACAAAATGGAATAACCTCAAAGGGAAACTTTTTCCATACAAAAGGAAAGGTCAATTATGGAATAAAGCGGAAGATCCATAACTGAATTGTTTTACAAAATGAATTGTTTTACAACATCAAAATATACATACAAAGGTAATAGACAATAAATCTAACAAAGGTGTACATATATAACATAATCGTTCCCCAACTCCCATGCTACGTATCAGAGCAGACGCCAAGACCGACAACAGAACGGAGGGCTAATCTTCACAAAAGCCTCCAAGACTACAAATCTGCAATTGCCTCATAGAGCAACAAACCACAGCAGAAGGGTGAGAAATAACAACTAAATCAAGATTGCATAATAATATGCAAAACATATAATTCACATACATAGTTATTCTCACCACAAGCATCACATTTAATACATATATCATATACCAATTATACTAACATCATCACATATTCACACATAAGGCACACCATAGTCATAACATATGGAAACACCCAACCACATCACATATCATATGTTTATGCATAAAACATATTATCCACAACCAATGCATTTATCACATATGCACATCAATTCACTAATTCAAACATAAATCTTTACACATACTCAATCATTTCATGATTTTCCATACATAATCAATCCATTCACAATTCTCACACATAATCAATCCATTCATGATTTATGCAAATGCACAGAGACCGACACAACAACTCTATGCAATGCATATGCGGTACCATCCATCCGTCAATCTCAACACTAGTTCACTCAGGAACTATTGGAACCATCGCTTGTTACTTAGTGTAACCCCCCGTCGGGCAAACGATGTTCCCCGTCGCTCACACCTCTTTGTATAAGGCACACGACGTTTATGGATCGCTCACACCTCTTTGTATAAGGCACACGACCCGATCGCTCACACCTCTTTGTATAAGGCACACGATCATCTATAATCATCGCTCACACCTCTTTGTATAAGGCACGCGATGTTATAGCGGATTCCCTCTGGAACCGATTCGTCGCTCACACCCCACAAGGGCACACGACATCACAAGAATGCATATCATGATGCTTGGCATACAATGACTCATAACATTCACATGCACACATAATCATGCACATATTTGAACTCATCAATTCCATACATTCACAATTCAACCATATGAATTATCTCATCATCATTATTCATGCATTGGAATTCAATTCAAACAATGCATTTACTTGCCATAAGGCCACCAAATAACACACATTGAATTTCACATACACAATGTATTTCATCATAAACCACAAACCTCAACAATTAGCATTTTATCATATACATTCATATCAATTCACGTCAAGAATTACTCACCATCAACCACAATAATCATACAATGTATTTCGCCACACGACAACATCATTATCACATGCTTCAGCATCATACAAATAGCACCAAAGCCCCACATTTATAGGACGATAACATATCACATCGAACACCAACAAACACAACAAAACCTAAAAACCACTAATCATCCTCTACCAAATATTCTTGGTTAAATCATGGTCTAACATCACCATTTAATAGCATCTTAAGTTATCTATCTAATGCCTCAAGTCCCACATCAATCGGACCCGCGATTCGGGAGTTATGGTGGAAACATAAACCACACTTTTCACACATACATCACTTTTCCATATTTTCTTATCAATCCAAGGCATAAACATTTGTTTCTATTCCACTATCATAAAGAGCATTGAAATAGCTTTCCAACGCATCCGACCGTGCCTCAATCCGATTTACGGATCAAAAGTTATGAAGAAAACAAAAACTGAAAATCTGTCACGTTCGCAGTGCGAAGCTCCCAGCAAACCGTGGCAGAAGCAAAAAGACCTGAAGTTCGCAATGCGAACGGCTAGCGAACATTCGCTGATTCCTTCGCTTTAGCTCGCAATGCGAACCTGCGAAACCCAGAATTTCCAGCAGCGATCAAATAGGTCATTTGGGGTCAAAATCCCTCATTTCTTCCACCCAAACACTTCCAAAACATACTATAACAACCAAAACATGATCCAAACCTAACAACAAGTATTCTACTCAGTTTTTATCGAATTTCATCCGCAAAAACATCGATTTCTATCAATTACTCCTAATTCCAATCGATACGAAAAGTTGTGAAACAACCAAAACAATTACAACAAACAACACATATACATACACAAGCAAAATATAATTGAAACTTCTTACCCTTACCCGATTAGTCGCGCTCGAAGCGGAGTTCCCGCGATTTTCCTCTTTCTCCTCTTTTCTCTTTCTTTCTTCTCCTTTTCTTTCTCTTTTTTTTCTTTCCTTTTCTTTTCTCTATTTTTCTCTCCACTTTCTATTTATATAAATATCTAAACCCCTAAAAGACTATTTTACCCCTCAGCTCAAATATCTCGCAAACGCTCCCAAAACGCGATAAAATATAATCACGATGAAAAATAAAATATTTTCAAATAAAAGTCAAAAATAAAATAATATAATAGTAAAATAATCAAAACGACTCAATTAAATAAAACTACTAAAACTGGGGCGTTACATTGGTCGCCGGCTGAGTTAGAGTTCGCGCAACTTAGAGCTGTTACGCTGTCCGTCTCACAATGTACTGGAGCACTGTACAACTTGGAGTTGTTGTGCTGTCCGTTTCAACTTCTGCATTACACCCTGTGTGTTAGATAATGAATGAGAAGGGAGAATTCCTACTCTCATTCTGACTACTTCAGGTAGGGGACGAATGACCTTGTGCTTGGCTTAGTCACCTCTATCTCCAGGCGGTAGTGTACCTTCTTCTCCAGTCGAGTCGATCTTTGATTTACTCCTATCTCTTTTAATCTCTTTTGGTCAATCAACTCTCTTTGGGTTAAGATCATTGTTCTTGTGCTAACAAAATCTCTTTGTTTCAATACCCTACTTCCTTTTCTTGTGGTCAATCATTTTTTTATTCCCCTGAAGAGTCTCAACCCCTTTTTCTTCGATTAATCACAGTCTTTCTGTTAAAATCGAATCCTCAGGAGTTCGCAACCCTTGTTTGGTTTTTCTCCTTTTGTTTGGTTAATCACTGTCTGTCATTTAAAACACCAATTTGCACTCCTTCTCAGTTAACCACAGTCTGTCTGCTAATACACTGAGTTCCTTGGGTTAATCACCTTCTCTTGGTTAATTACCCTTTTCTTCAGTTAAACACAGTCTATCTGTTAACATACTGAGTTCCTTGGGTTAATCACCTTCTCTTGGTTAATCACCCACTTTTTCAGTTAACCACAGTATGTCTGTTAAAATACTGAGCCCCTTTGAATTAATCATCTTCTCTAGGTTAATCACTCATTTCTTTTCGGTTAATCATAGTCTTTCTGTTAAAACCGAACCCCCAGCAGTTGGCAACCTTTTCTTGGTTCGAATACTTGCACCCTTGGGTTAGTAACCTTCCTTTGGTTCCAATACCCTTCTTTGTTGGTCAAGTGTTGTTTGTTCAGTCAACACCAACATCCCTTTTTGGTCACGACCTTCAATCGGTCCTACACCCGGTCTTCTGGTTGATCACAGTTTTTCTCTGTTAAAAGCAATGCTCCTCTACCTCCCTGTAGAGTTACAATCTTTGTTTTTCTCGGTTAACCACTGTTTTATCAGTTAATATACCGATGTCCCCTCAGAGTCAAACACCTTATCTTGGTTCGATACTCTCTCTTTTGGTTAATCACAATCCGTCTGTTAAAACCTTTATCCCCACTAGAGTCATACTCTCTCTCTCGGTTAAACACTGTCAGTCAGTTAATATACCAAATTTCTCTTCTCTTGGTTTTGACACCGTTCCTTTTCTTGTCCCCCAGTAGGGTCGCTACCCTCTGTCTCCTAGCACAATTCTTATTTCTCTTGCTTCCCCGGTGGAGTCTCCTGTTGTTCTGTCCCTTATCTTCTTGGTTTTGATATCAGTACTTTGGAATTCCCCAGTGGAGTTTCTCTCTTTCTCATGTTCTTGGTTTTGACACCATTCCTTTCTTATTTCTTGTACAGTCGCTCTTACTGTTTGGCTTTCCCCAGTAGAGTGTCTTTCTTTTTTGCTCCTGGTTTTGACACCGCTTTCTCTCTGTCCTGTTTTGTTTTCCGTCTTAGTTCCCCGAACTACGGAAGCTCTGATTCTGCATTCTTTCAAATGTATGATAGTAGGCACGAGATCGCGATGATCTTGGCGAGCACACTTCCACCCTTCCTTCCTTCTCCCTTTTTCCATTCTTCTCTATCCCCTGGTTCCATGAACTACGGCGCTCTGATTTCCTCATTGCACTATGAGGGTACGTAGGCACGAGGGCCCTAATCCTCTGCGAGTACTCTTCTTCCTTTCTTTCTTCTTCTCTTTTCTCTTCTCTCTCCTTTTCTTTTAGCTAGAATCCTTTAGATAGATAACCCATCCAAGCCTAGAAGCAAGCGAAATGGTTCCCGTCGAGTACGACGGATGCGTAAGGTGCTAGTAACTTCCTTTCGCATAACCGACCCCCGTTCCCGTTTCTCTTCCCCTTGGATTTTATCGATATTTTCCCTATCTTTTGGGACTAAATAAAGTTCGGTGGCGACTCTGTGTTATCTTTGAGTGTGCGATTCACTCAGGTATAAACCAGCCATCTTCAAAAACAGTCCTCCGCCGCATGTCCTATGTATCCAGCGTGGTAAGCACAGGACGCATTTGGATTATGCTTCGGGTTGAATGGAGGAATTGCATGTGCAATCTCCCTGGGAATAATTGCCCCTTGGTGGACCAAATAAGGAAACAACTCAGTGTATGATATCGGAATTCTGTCGAAATTTGGACGCTTGCGATTTCCTTGATTGTTGTTGTTTTGACGGTTTTGATTCTGCTGATTTTTGTTGTTCTGTTAAGTCTGTTGCTGACGTTGCGGTTGTTGCTGATTCTGAGCATTCTAAACTGGTTGTTGTGGATGATACTGATATAGAGGTTGTTGATATTGTGCAGCGGCGATATATGGATATGGATAATATGACATGGGAGCCATGGGTGCTTGATACTTAGGAGAAACTTGAGCCGTCACAGCGTTGGCTCCACCTTCCTTTTTCTTTGACTGACTGTTCTGAGACTTTCTAGTGGCCGGCTGCTGGGAAGCAGTTCCAAGAATCTTTCCAGTCTTCAAACTGTTCTCAATCCGTTCACCAATTGTTACAATGTCAGCAAAGTTCGATGAAGAACTACCCACCATTTTCTCATAGTAGGATCCTTGCAATGTACCCATAAAGATATCAACCAACTCGTTGTCAGAGAGAGCAGGTCGCACACAAGATGCCATCTCACGCCATCTTTGCGTATACTCTTTGAATGTTTTAGCTGAGCGCTGAGACTAATTTTGCAGCTGTAATCTGGTAGGCGCCAGATCAAGATTGTATTTGTATTGTTTCAAGAATGCTTCAGACAAATCCCTCCAAGTACGGATTTTGCTGCGTTCTAAGCCATGTACCAATCCAACGAAGCACCAGACAAAATATCTTGAAAACAATGAACTAGCAATTCATCATTATCAATATAGGATGCCATCTTCCTGCAGTACATAGTGATGTCACTACGGGGGCAACTCAAACCTTTATACTTTGGAAGCTCAGGTATCTTGAATTTCTGTGGCAATACAACATTTGGAACCAAACATAAGTCCTTGGCCTCCAAGCCAAAAGTAGAAAACCCTTCAATAGCTCTGATGCGGTCTTCCAACAACTTGTAACTAGCAGGTTTATCTTAATTAGTGGGCCTAACAAGAATCTGAGGATTTGGTAGCTGAGCTGCGGCCGGAGCGTGCACTTGCGGAGTAGCAAACTGAGAAGGATATACCAAACCCTGATTAACCATCTGACCAACATTTTGACCCAACTGAACACCAAACGGATAATTCGGAGGAGGTACCACAACGACTAAAGATTCCCCAGGGTAGAACATTCCAGGATGAACATTCTGAACAGCAGCTTGAGCAGCTTGGGATGAAACCAGAATCTGAAAAGGAGGGCCTCTATACACATGTTCTTCTTCATCAGGAGTTTCAATGTCAGACAACCCAGGAGTCTGACGAGTCTGAATTTGAGGATTCTCATGATCATCATTCACCACCAGAGGTGGAACTGGAGTAGGTATACCCCATGGATATGCAGCAGCATTCTCATTAGGCATGGGCGCAACAAAAGGCTGATATGGCACGAAGGCACTACCATTATTTACAATCTGAGGAGTGTAATGTAGAGGCATGCCCCAAGGAAAAGCAGCAGGCATTTTATTTAACCCAGATTGAAAATTTGATGGTGTAGCGAGCGATTTTGGATGTGGTTGCGAAGCACTACCGCTCTTTGGTATCTACAGCTCGATTCATTTTTTATCCTATTAAAGCTGATGAAGGAAGGGAAATAGATGTCTCCAATTAACCCTGCTTGCAAACTGAGTTTGAACAGATGACTGTTGGTTTACAGATGCTACAAAGATTGTGGGTCTCTTTTAGGTTTATTTTGTTAAAACAAATAGTGTCCGGTCGATTGGTGGGAGGTTAAGACTGATGCTTTTCGATTGATATGTGGAGGTATGGGATTTTGGGTTTTGGATTAGTGTGCTCGCTAAGATTTTCCTTTCAATCTTATGCCTACGTATTCCCATTTTTTCCGAAACAGAGAAATCAGAGCGATCGTAGTTCCTCCTATTCTATGGGAGGAAATGGTGTTTTGGTGTCTTGTTCAAAGCCCAAGACGTGAAGCGAAAGGTAGTTTGTATCTTGTTCAAAGCCCAAGATGTGAAGCTGAAGAGGTTTTACTTTAGAGAGAATTTGTCATCTCTAAAGAGGGGTTTGTATATCACAACTGCTTATAAAGGAGAATTACTTTAACCGGGATTTGTGAATCCGGCAATGCCATAATTTCCTTTATAGGGGATTTCCAACCTGAAGGAGAAGACTTTAACTCAGTGTAGAGCAATGCTATCTTTCCTTAGGAATTTCTCATGCTAAAAGAGGGACAGTGGTATGGATGTAGATGATCTAGAGGCTTGCCGCTTATAACGATTAGATGAAGGGGAAGGAGTTGTTGATGTTTGTGTACTGTGAACGAGGCACAACTTTGATGCTAAAAGGTTGATTGGATCAACCAGTGGTTTTCTTATACAAAGCCTAAGAGGAGGCTAATGGTTTTCTTATACAAAGCCTAAGAGGAGGCTAGTGGCCCAACAAGAGGGAGTTTCTATGTGTGTCTCGTACGAAGCCCGAGATGGAGGCTAAAAGGGAAGTTACTCGACAAGAGAGTCCTCTATGGTATCTCGTACGAAGCCCGAGAAGGAGGCCAAGGGTTTTATACTCAACAAGAGAGTGATTTGTGTCTTGTACAAAGCCCAAGACGGAGGCTAAAAGGTGTTTGACTCCGCTGGGGAGAATCATTGTATAAAGCCCAAGAGAGAGGCTATGGTGCTGTTTCAGTTGAGTGACAAGTCCAGTATGTTGGTTCAAAGAGAAAATCAGTTCTTATAAGAGCAATGTTTGCACTCTGGGATTTTGATTCGAGGATCAGGGATATTTCCTTTTCTTTGAGGAAATGGGAAATCCAAAGGGTATTGAGACTATCCGAGTCTATGGGGTTCCTTCCTATTCTTGAAGGGTGCTTGAGAATGTCTTTGGGACTCAAGGAAATTAGACTGTCCAAGTCTAGAGTTTCATCTTTTGTACTATGCTTTGAGAAACAGTAGTAGACTCTTGGAAAGACTGTTATATTAAGATGACTAATTTATGTTCCTATACCTCTAGGAGGTCGTTGGGACAATTTGTACGAAGCCCAAGAGGAGGCTAGAAACTTTTAAGAAGTCGAGGGACAATTTGTACTAAGCCCAAGAGGAGGCTATCATTTCCAGAGGAAGAAATCATTTATACGAAGCCTAAGAGGAGGCTGTGAATACTTCTAAGAAGCCGATGGGTCCTTGTACAACGCCCAAGAGGAGGCGGGGATGCTTTTAGGAAGCCTGTGGGTCCCCAAACCCCGAGAAGTTCAAGACAGGCTATTCACAAAGAATAGATCAAGCCAGGAAAGTTCGAGAATTTGGAAGAAACTCAAATATGCAATTCACAGAGAAGAGATTATCTCTAGGGAGTAGAGTTTCTTGACAATTCCTAAGGGTGCTTTTAAGAAGCCTGTGGGTCCCCAAACCCCGAGAAGTTCAAGACAGGCTATTCAGAAAGAATAGATCAAACCAGGAAAGTTAGAGAATTTGGAAGAAACTCAAGAGATGCAATTCACGGGGAAGAGATCATCTCTGGTGAGTAGAGTTTCTTTGACAACTTCTACGAGTGACAGTCTGAGAAAGGGTTCAAAAAGAATATGCCTTTCATATCTCCATATTGTTTAACCCCAAGAGGGGGAAAGACTGTGTCTGGTAATCCTATGGGGATCTAGTTTTGACTATTTAAGAGTGATCAACAGGCTTAATGCTAGACGTAGTTGCCGGGGAAACTCTAAATATCTATACTATTATTACACAGTTGATATGAGTTTATGAAAGAAGACTTACAGCGAAACAGCCCCACAATACAGTTATATATATATGAAAGCGGTAAATGAAAGCATATAAACACTTACTCGGTTGTAGAGCTTCCATGCTGTTTGGTTAGTTGTTCAACAAAGAAAGATTGAAAACAACAGTATATTTCAAAATCAAAGGAGAAAGTGCTTTGAAAAAAGAAAGATTTGGGGCTTACAGCTCAAGGAGAGGCCCAGTGTTTTACCAATGATTGCACTGTTGTTTTGTACAGAGGGACTTATACAAGTGACTGAGGCCCAAAAATGTTTTATTGTACAAAGGGATTTGGGTCTTATACTCTCTCAAGAGGCCCAAAAGGTTTAAAGAAAAAGAGTGGGCCTTATAACACGAGGGTAGGCCTAGATGATTTTTGTTTAAAATGGCGATCGCGCCGAGATTTTCTTTTAACACGAAGGGGCTTATACAATATCTGAGGCCCAAAGTTGTTTTGGTTAAAAGGGGATTAGGTCTTACACTCTATTAGAGGCCCAAAAGTTTTGAATGGGTCTTATAGCTCGAGGAGAGGCCCAATTGATTTTTTAAAAGGCGACGATCGCGCCGTTCACTTGTACAGAGGGACTTATACAATAAGTGAGGCCCAAAATGGTTTGTACAAGGGGGTTTGGGTCTTACACTCTATTAAGAGGCCCAAAGAGTTTTAAAGAAAAGAAATGGGTCTTACTACTCGAGGGTAGGCCCAAGGTTTGTTTTTCAACGGATGATGATCGCGTCGAACTTTTTGAAATACAACGGGACTTATACCATAAGTGGGGGCCTAAAATAGGTTGTATTTACAAAGGGTTGGGTCTTACACTCTATTAGAGGCCCAAAGTGTTTTGAAAATGATTTATGAGGGTTGAATTAATCAAAAACCCTAATTTGTTTTCAAAATGTGTTTTAATTGAATAAAATATTCAATTAAAATGATCAAAATTGTTTAACATGTGGAAAACAAATTGTGATCTTAGATTAATGCTTCATAAATCAAGTTTTGCCCTACAAAATGATTAGAAGTCATAAAAATCTGAAAAATCAAGAAGGAAAAAAATATTTTAAATGTCAAAAATAATTAAAACATTAATTCTTTGCAAAAATATCAATTATATGAAATAAATAATATTTTTGGGATTTTTTCATAAAATAAAATATTTTAACATTTTTGTGAATTATTAAAAAAAGAATCAACTCAAAATCATTAAAACTCAGAGAGAAATTAATTTTTGAATCAATTAAATAAAATCACAAAATTCAAATATTTGAATTTGAGAGAAATGGCGCCAAGAACAGCTGAAGAACACACGCGTTTTTCAGCTTTGCCCAGATTTGCATTTTCTATCCAATCTCACTGAATACTTGATTATATCATGCAATCCACATATCAATCTGCTCGTTTTCACCTCACGATCATGTTTATGACAATTAATTTCATTTAATTAAGCATAAAACAAGAAATCACGATAAATCCTCAAGAACCCTAAATTTTGCATGAAGGCTGGGATTTTTGATACACGATTCAAACAAAGCAATTACTTGAGGGGAACCATTCCATGCATGATTATGAACATTTGGCAAAAGTATTGTGCGAGGAAATATGCATAGATTGAGAGATGACAAAGTTTAGGCTTACCTCTAGGTCGTGACAGCAAGAGCAAATTGATTTCTGAGTTGGAGGTGTTACAGATGAATTGTGATGATCTGAACAACTTCCCTACACCATATGGAGTGTGTTTGAATGCTTGGACTCGATGGAAATTGGCTGGATCACTTCATGGCATCTCAACTGCAACTTGGTTAAAACCTTGAGCAATTGACTGGTGATTCTGAGAAATCAGTGTTCCAGATGTTGTTTAAGTGTTTGATCAGCTCACATATGATGTATATGAGGTGTGTGTGTGATTGGTTTGAGTGGAATTGCTCTCTAATGAAAAACCCGATAGTGACTTGCTAAGAAAGGAATTTTTTAGAGTGAAAAGTGGATTTTGAGAAAGGCAAGTGTTGTAGGCCTTTGGTGTACTTAAACTGATCACAATAGAGCTCTATTTATAATAGAGCAAGTTTGTTTTGCAAGGAATAGTGAATGGCAACTGCTGAGTAGGGTTGGCCAATGTTGGCAAATGAAAATCCAAGTCTCCTTTAGCCATTGACTAGAGGTTAGGGCACAGGCTGCTGGTCCCCTTGGTCTTGGATAAGTCTTGACTGAATTCAGTTGCTAATGGCTCAGTCCATGCCACCTTGGTGCTTCCATTGAATGCTCCAATCCAAAATTGGAGTCTTGTCCCTATTTTGGGCAATTCTAGGTTTAGCATGCTATTTCTTGTTCCAAGGACTTTGGAGGCTTGGCTCAGTGATTGTCCCCTTTAGATTCAATTCTCAGATGTGTCCAAAGTGATGACAAGGCTTGGAATTGGCTGATTTTGGCAAATCGAGCAAAAGTGCAAAATTATGCCTTGCCTTGGCAGATTTCAGCAAGGCAACTTGCCAATGTCATATCTCATGGCCCAAATTGAATTTGGTGATGTTCTTGGCCATTTTGGAAAGCCCTTATATGATACAACAACTGTCTGATCATATTTGGTTTTGATACCTTTTGGATCCAGGTGAAAAATCCCCCTACATTTGGAAAAAAGTAAGGCAAATTCCGACTTAGTGAAATTTTCACTAAGTGTTGGAACAAAGTGACTTTTCTTGATTTTGATCACTCCATAACTCAAAATCCTTGAGGAATTTGGACATAGGTCAGTATGAAGCTTTTGTAGAGGGCAATGAGATCTACAAATCAAGCTTTGGATGGGAAAAAATGGCTTTGTGGTTTAGAACTTATGATCCTCCAAAGTTGGTACCTTTGTCACTTTATTTCATAACTTAGAAAATTTTCTAAGTTTTTATGATTACCCCTTTTACAAGTTATCCCACTTTCTTTGATTTTTCTTGATGAATGATGATTCAAATCATACATTAACATCATTTTAGGGTTAAAAATCCATTTTTGTGAAAAATCTCAAAAAGTCAAAGTTGACTTTTGTGCACAGTTGACTTTTTGTCAGATGAATTCTAAACTGTGCAATCCTTTAGGAAATCATGTCCTTGACCTAACTCAAACTTGATGGACATGTTCCATGGGTGTTATAGGGTATATTGAATCATGTCTTAGGGTTTGGGAGCATGTCCTGGTCAAAAGTCAAAGCTACAGTTGACTTTTCTCGCAAAACCCTAACTGTGGTTCAGATGAAATTGAAACTTATTGCTCAAGCTTCTTGGATCAATCCATTGTTCCAAATGGATCAATATGGTATATTAGAGACCCTAAAATCATGTCTTGAGGTCTTGGTTCATGATTTGTCCCAAAAGTCAACTTAGGGGTGAATTAGGTCAAGAAACCCTAATTCCTGATTTTTGATGTATGCATCCCTTGAGTTCAAATTGACTTGATGATTGGGTCCATGAGGTTCCATGGAGTATATTAGGATATGCTTTGAAGCATTGGCTCACTCCCAGAGGAAAATTTCCAACTGGAGGCCCTGGTCGACCAAAACCCTAATTTGGTGACACTGGCGATCTTGAAGCTTGATCCACCTAGAAGGGAGCAACCTTGTGCTTAATCCTTGATGTGGAAGTCCTCTTGATCCATTGTGGATGTTTGAGAGGCTAGACAAGTTGAAGATCATGTCATTTCTTGATTGATCATTTGTCTAAGCACTCAGAGAGGGCTTGAAACCCTAATTTTGATTGTAGTGAATGTTCAACAATTCCTTGAGGAGATTGATGAGGCATAAAGGTACATCCATATTGTGATGATGATTTACACAATGATGGGAAATCTTAGTGGTCAAAATTTGGGGTATGACAAATGCCCCAATTTAATCTTCTTGGACACGAAGGTGTGAATGACGAAGGTATTCGGGCATTCGGGGTGCAAGAGGATTAAATATCGGAATACCCGAAATTTTGATGGTGGTTATGAATGGCAGATCGCATTCATCTTCTTTTGCTAAGCAATGATGCTTAGAAAAGGTAAACGTCCCCTCAATCTTGGTCTTCAACCAAGGAATTGGTCTCAGTTTTCTTTTGAGATGAACTTCCCCTCGATCCTGGTTTCCTACCTAGGAACTGGTCTTAGTTTCTGATATAAACTTCCCCTCGATCCTGGTTTCCTACCAAGGAACTGGTCTTAGTTTCTGATTTAAACTTCCCCTCGTTCTTGGTTTCCTACCAAGGAATTGGTCATAGTTTCTGATTTAAACTTCCCCTCGTTCCTGGTTTCCTACCAAGGAACTGGTCTTAGTTTCTGATTTAAACTTCCCCTCGATCCTGGTTTCCTACCAAGGAACTGGTCTTAGTTTCTTTTGTCAATAAAATTTATTGATAAGTGACACTATTCGTAGCGGTTTTCCTCAAACTTTTCGCCGAATCTTCCTGGGGAGATGCCATTTGACGGAAAAAGTTGACGTCAGACTTGCTCGGGAATCCAGTCGTCTGAGTTGTAGAGGTGCACAAACTTCTTTGTTAGAGACGCCATTTGTTTCTACTGGGGAAGACAAGTCTCCTGAAAGACTGCCTTCATTTTGGGTCTTACATCATACTTTTCTTGGGATCTTCCCGGAGAAATTCCATATGATGGGATCCAATTTGAGGTGCCGATGACCTTTTCATCAGTGGTTCTTTCGGAGAAACTGCTGTACCACCGAATGTCTGATTAGGAGGCTTTCTCTCAGGATTTTCCTTAATCCGAGAAAGCAAGGATATCATCTTTAATGGCGAAGAGTGATTTTGACTGAAGGTTCTCTGGTTTTTCAGAGGTTCAAGTTATCAACGTGGTCAAGGGCCAATTCTGATCCAGAACTAAACTGGAAGAGAGATATTATTCAGACGCAGCATTTCCTGACGAGGAAAAAATGGACAACTGGATTGAGAAAATTGTTATCACTAGGGGACAAGACCGACCAGAGTGATAGCGATATGAAATGTGAATGCAAATCAATAATGCATGTTGTATGTATGTATATACTGACAAAACTGACGCGACATACAAACTAATGGTTGAACACAACTGGATACTCGGCCATCGCGGGGCGAAGAAATACCGTTGGTCCAAAAGTAGAAATTCTACCTTGCTTAGGAGAAGTAGTCCTCGCGGGGAACTATGTTGGTCTGGCTTAGGAGATGAGAACTCGGCCGAGGTGTGTCAGATGAAACAAGGTCTCTGACACAGTTGATCCCTTTATTCAGGCGTACTGGGTTAGAAGGAGTACTTTGATTCTGCACTTTGAAGTTCGCTTACTTCTAGAAAAGCGGTTGATGTTCTTTTGATGTTCATTTTTGTTTACAAGTAAATTCATTTTTGTTTTATTTCAAGAATCGTTGATCATATTAAAATGTCGTTCTGTAAAGCTAAAACAAATGAGAATTATAAACAAAAGCACAAGGGCTCAAATTTTATTGATAAGATGGAGATCAGCCAAACGCGTGATTCCAAAGAGTATTTACAAAGTTAGAAAATGGTAATTTACAGGGAAAAGGGCTACGTTGAAACATAACGACCACTATCCTTCTACCAACTTTGAATTAGCGGCATCCTGAGCTTCTGTCGAAGATGAACTTGACTGCAGTTTTCCTCCGATGGATGGTGTAACTGCTGCTGAGGGACTTGCCTCTTTGTCGAACATAGTTACTTGCCATTATCCCTAACTTTTGCCTGGATTGTACTGTGATGTTTCCAATCCACCGGGATTATTTTTTTTATTTTTGTCTAACTTTTTCCTGGACCGCTCTTTCGGGTTTTCAATCCACCGAGACGTTTTTTTTAGGCGAAGTATTTCTTGACTACATCAACATTTGTGGGGTAGGCAAATTCTTCTCCGTCCATGGTTGCAAGTCTCAAGGCGCCGCCTGAGAAAGCTTTCGTGACCACATAGGGGACGTCATAGTTCGGAGTCCATTTGCCCCAAGAATCAGTGAGAAATGATTGTATCTTCTTGATCACAAGGTCTCCTTTCTTGAAGACGCGAGGTCAGACCTTTTTGTCAAACGCCCTCTTCATTCTCTGTTGATACAACTGATAGTGGCATAGTGTCGTGATTCGTTTTTCTTCGATCAGATTCAGTTCGTCGTGTCAACTTTGACACCATTCAGCTTCTGTAAGCTTACTTCCATCAATACCCGGATTGATGGGATCTCTACTTCTACGGGGAGCACTTCCTCCATGCCATATACTAGAGAGAAAGGGGTTGCCCCTGTTGAAGTACGGACATATGTGCGATAACCGTGAAGAGCAAAGGATAGCATCCCGTGCCAATCTTTGTAGGTTACAACCATCTTTTGAACAATCCTCTTGATGTTCTTGTTAGCCGCTTCTACCGCTCCGTTTATCTTAGGTCGGTAGGGAGATGAGTTATGGTGTTCGATCTTGAACTCTGCGCATAACTCTTTCATCATCTTATTGTTCAAGTTAGATCCATTATCAGTAATGATCTGGCTCGGAATACCATAACGACAGATGATATTGTTTTTGATAAATCGGACCACCACTTGTCGGGTTACATTAGCATATGACGCTGCTTCGACCCACTTGGTGAAATATTTAATGGATACCAGGATGAACCGATGCCCATTCGAAGCTTTAGGTTCGATCATGCCGATCATATCGATTCCCCATATGGAAAAAGGCCATGGGGAAGAAAGAACCTTGAGATGCGTTGGCGGTACATGAATTTTATCGGAGTATATCTGACACTTGTGACACCTCCTCATGTACTTGTAGCAGTCGAATTTCATTGTCAACCAATAGTACCATGCTCTTAGAATTTTTCTCGCCATTGTGTGTCCGTTGCATGAGTGCCAAAGGACCCTTCGTGGATTTCTTTTATCAGCATGTCTGCCTCTAGTCTGTCTACGCATCGGAGCAAGACCATGTCAAAATTTCTCTTATAGAGAGTATCACCGCTCAGGAAGAAGCTGCTTGCTAGTCTTCTGAGGGATTTTCTGTCCTTCCTTAGTGCCCCAGGTGGGTACTCTTGTTTTTGAAGGAAGCATTTGATATCGTGATACCAAGGTTTGTCGTCTATGACTGCTTCAATCGTGAAGATGTAAGCGGGCCATTCTAGGCGCATTACGTCGATCTTAGGTATGCCATTCCATTGATCTACACTAATCATGGAAGAGAGAGTGGCTAATGCATCAGCCATGTGATTCTCATCACGAGGGATGTGATGAAACTCGATTCTGTTGAAGAATGGTAACAACCTTCTTGCATAGTCTTTGTAAGGAATCAATCCTGATTGGTATGTGTTCCAATCTCCTCTGATCTGATTGATAACTAAGGCTGAGTCGCCATATACGTCCAAGTTTTTGATCCTCAAATCAATCGCTTCCTCGAGACCCATAATACAAGCTTCGTATTCGGTCTCGTTGTTTGTACATTTGAACTTAAGTTGAGCGGTGAAAGGAATGTGGGTACCCTGAGGGGTAACAATTATTGCCCCAATTCCGTTTCCATAATGATTAACTACTCCGTCAAAGATTAGTCCCCACTGGGAACCTGGTTCGGTCCCTTCACTGGGTAATGGTTCATCGCAATCTTTCATTTTTAGGTACATGACATCTTCGTCTGGGAAGTCAAATCCGACTGATTCTTGATCGTCAATCGATTGATGAGCCAAATGATCGGCTAAAATACTTCCTTTAACGGCTTTTTTAGCATGGTAATCTATGTCATACTCTAATAACAACATCTGTCAACGGGCAATCCTTCCCGTGAGAGCAGGCTTTTCAAAGACATACTTGATTGGATCCATCTCGGAGACTAACCAAGTCGTGTGACGAATCATGTAGTGACGAAGACGTTTGGTTGCCCAAGCCAAAGCACAACAAGTTTTCTCAAGCATAGTGTATCGAGTTTCACAGTCGGTGAACTTCTTGCTTAGATAGTAAATGGCAGACTCTTTCCATTTGGTTTCGTCTTGTTGGCCAAGTACACACCCCATTGAGTCTTCCAAGACTGTGAGGTAGATGATCAGTGGTCTTCCTTCCACTAGAGGTGATAGAATCGGAGGATTCAACAGGTATTTCTTAATACTATCGAAGGCGGTTTGGCAATCTTCTGTCCAAACGCAGTCCTGGTTCCTTTTGAGTAATTTGAAAATCGGCGCACATGTCGTGGTCATGAGGAATATGAATCTGGAGATGTAGTTCAAACGTCCCAGGAATCCTCTGACTTGTTTTTCAGTTTTCGGAGAAGGCATTTCTTGAATGGCCTTGACCTTGTCAGGATCAACCTCAATTCCTTTCTGGCTGACGATGAACCCTAAGAGTTTCCATGAACGGACACCGAAGGTGCATTTGTTGGGATTCAAGCGGAGTTTGTATTTTCTCAAACGCTCGAAAAGTTTTGACAGGTGGGTCACATGCTCCTCCTCTGTCTTAGATTTTGCAATCATATCATCGACATATACCTCGATTTCCTTATGTATCATGTCATGAAACAGAGTAGTCATGGCCCTTTGATAGGTTGCCCCAGTGTTCTTCAAACCGAACGGCATTACCTTGTAACAAAAGGTTCCCCATGGGGTAATGAACGAAGTTTTCTCCATGTCTTTCGGCGCCATTTTGATCTGGTTATAGCCCGAGAATCCATCCATGAAGGAGAAAACTTTGAACTTTGCTGTACTGTCAACCAGCATGTCAATGTGTGGTAAAGGAAAGTCGTCATTTGGACTAGCCTTATTCAGATCTCTGTAATCAACACACATTCTGACTTTTCCGTCCTTTTTCGGAACAGGTACGATGTTGGCTAACCATTGAGGATATTCTGACGTAGCAAGAAAACCCGCGTCAATCTGTTTCTGTACCTCCTCTTTGATTTTGATGGCCATGTCCGGGTGAGTGCGTCTCAATTTCTGCTTTACTGGCGGACATTCCAATTTTAACGGTAAGTGATGTTCCACGACGCTGGTATCCAACCCTGGCATGTCCTGATAGGACCAAGCGAATACATTGGGGAATTCTTTGAGAAGCTTTATCAAACTCTCTTTGGCAGTTGGACTGAGCAGTGCCCCAACCCTGATTTCTTTCCTCTCTTTTTCTGAACCCAAGTTTACCGTTTCCAATGGCTCTTTGTGAGGTTCAATGGATCTTTCCTCTTGTCTGAGTAATCGGGAGATCTCTTCTGGAATTTCGTTGTCAACTTCTTCTTCAGCCCCAAATACCGGGAACTCAAAGTTGGGAGAAGGCATCAGATCGTATGTTTCAACGGGGTTTAAAACAAGCAATCTGCATGACGTTATGATTCGTGTTTAGAAGAGAGAATGCAAAAGTGTGTGCAGTGTATTTTTTTATTACTGCTTTTTTTTATTATTGAATTGTTTTTTAGGATTACCATTTTCTGAGAAAAAGCAAAAAGAGAAAACAGTAATAAATGCGGAAATTACAGAACGACGTTATTTTATTAATGAACAAGTCGATTCTTGAAACTACAGCCCTATAAAACAAAACTTCATCACTTTGGGCTAAGCGAAGAGGGAAATTTACAGAAAGCGAGCCCTATTAAAACATCTGTTTCACCTGGGCAGGGTGAAAGTTTAAAGATGGCAATTACTTTGATTGGTGAACGACCTTCAGAACATCGACAGCAACCCATTGGTGGCGAACTCCTCGGTGAATCACAAAGTCTGGTACCTTCCTTGATTTGTCTTCAGAAATGACGTTGATTTCTGGTGGAGCGGGATCATTGGAATCTGTCTCCTAGGCAGAGTTGTCGTAGGAGAATTCCTCTGTTGCATTTTGTATAGCATTTGTGCTCTTAGTTGTATCTCCCCATCCAGTTGGCTGGATGTCTTCGAGCCTGATACGAGAGCTTTCGGGAGCGGTTTACTTGACCATGAAGTCAAATTTTCCACTTGGTTGTCCCAGGGTGTCCCACACCTCTTTGGAACTGGAGGAGTCATCTCTCTCGATGACGATGACCTCGGGAAAAGCATAGTTAATGAATTCTAGTCCTGCAAACATTATAAATTCATCGTCATGTTGAGTAGTTTCTGAATGACCTGAGTGTTGATCCCATGACATGGTGGGGACACATGTATTCTGTTCAATGATGCTCAGTTGAGTTTCATTACTCGGCTGACTTTCTGGCCCCAAGTTTCCTGGGTAAGGCCGCCACATTGGCAGACCGTCCATCGGGCCATAGTAATTATGGTCAAAGTTGTCTTTCATCAGAGTGTCCTCCTCTAATGAATTTGGCGGAGCACGACATCCTTCCGGATCACAACCTTCGTATATCATTTCGACATCTGACCGTGGTATAAATCTCAGACTCTGTGCGGGATAGCAAAATGGCGTAGGCACCTCTTTTGAGACATATAACCGTCCTCGTTAAGATAGGACTTCCGTTCTTCATCTGTGTCGGAGGGATCCTCCTCATTGATAGCATGGACTATTTGAGACATTGGGTGAAGGAAACCTCCATTGTGGAAGAAGTTCTGAATGGGATAAGGACTTTCATCGTTAGCAGCTATTCGGGTACAGGTTGCAGAAAAACCAAGACCCTTCTTTGTTGTATTGCTAGTAGGAATTACAAGCTGTCCCCATCCTGTTGTATTGGTACTCTCGACTACTTTAATAGCATCTTTGTATGAGGAAATTGAAGTTCCTCCTCCAGATTGTTCGTCCTTGTGTGGCGAAAGTGCTTGGAACTGGGTTCCGATTATCCCTTCTGGTTCCACATAAGTGGATGACGATAAATTGCTGACGAGCAAGGCCTGTTCCCCACAGACTGTGATGAGTTGGCCATTCTGGACGAACTTTAGCTTTTGGTGGAGGGTTGAAGTGACCGCTCCAGCCTGATGTATCCAAGGTCTTCCTAATAAACAACTGTACGTTGCCCGGATGTCCATGACCTGGAAGGCGACTTGGAAAGTGTGAGGGCCAATAGTTATGAGAAGGTCAACTTCACCGATAACCGTTTTTCTGGATCCGTCGAACGCTTTAACGACGACCTCACTGGTTCTCATCGGAGGGCCTTTGAATGATAATTGCATCAAAGTGGACTTTGGCATAACATTCAGGGCTGACTCTGTGTCTACCAGTACGCTGGCTAAAGCATCGTCCTGGCAGTTGACTATGATATTGAGTGCCATGTTATGACGGCGACCCTCTTCAGATAATTCCTCATCACTAAATCCCAAGTTATTGCAAGAAGTGATGTTAGAGACAATATTATCGAACCGTATGATGGTTACATCCTGTTCCACAAAGGCTTGCTCCAAGACTTTCCGTAGAGCCTCCCTGTGCGCTTCTGAACTGAGTAATAGTGATAATACCGAGATCTCTGAAGAAGTCTGTAATAGCTGATCAATAATGTTGTATTCACTCCTTTAGATGAGCTTCAGTATCTCATCATTGTTTTTGAAAGGTCGGGATTACTGGATTGACCGACTGATGGATCGGGAGCTTCTGTTTGAAGTTCCTTTTCTTTGTTGGACTCTCCAACTCCTCTGTTGAAGATTCTACTACTCCGTGTTACACGACTGATGTCTGCAATATTCACGACGGAGGGTAATGGAATTTCCTTTCCATTTTCAATTATCGTTGCACCGTATTTGTAAGGGATTGCCTTAGCTGATTCATATGGTAGTGGTCCCGACAGATAGATGACTATGGGAACCTTCTGGTTTTTCTGACCATCGTATGCAATTTCGATCTGTTCCCGGTTAGGAATTCTTGATTCGTCAAGCAGAGGGATAATGGCAAAAACATTCCTGGTCCTCTGATAATCAGAGATGACGACAACGTCCTCAATTTGACTGGCAAGGTAGTTCGGCGACCAATTGATGGGTCCGGAACCTGGATATGGGCGAATCTCTCCATGATCCACCTGCCCCTTGAGAGCTGCTCGCACAAGGTAGCACCCTTGGTTACTTTCCGAACAGACTCCATAACGTTCATAATTGTGTGGTGGCACCTGGCCACGCCCACTTTGAATACAAGGTAACCTCACTAGGTTAGCTTCCACGGGTCGGACATCCTAACTTTGACGCCGAGTGGGGTTTCTGTTATTGATACTAATTTGCTTAGTATCTTCATCCATGTAGATTGGCATCCACCAATGATTTAACAAGTGTTGAACTGCTTCCTGGACAAGGGCACATCCCTGATCATTTTTGCAACCCACTTTAATGCTGTGATAATTATGTGATATCAGGAATCCGAGTCGGACCTGCTCAGCATGCAACTCTACCAAGTTGGTATTCATCAAGCGAATGTCGAAGATTTGAACCATATTGATCTGATAGGGATTCCTATCATGGTAGTCCTGGATCCATCAGAGATCTATCTGACGCTGGAGGGCCTCCTGTATGAAAGATCATCCCTATTTGTTTACCGAGCAAGTCAGACAAGAACTATAATCCTGCCGCGGCAGATTATGATGCTGGCTTTGCCTTGAGTGCATTGCCACCAAGTTGGCATTCATCGCACGGATGTCGTGGTTCTGAATGACGTTGGAATTCGTGTAAACCATGTTAACTCCACGAACTCGGTGCTCTTGGATCCATCCGAGATCCATCTGTTCCTGTAGAGCTGATTGCACCACAAAACATCCTTGATTGTTTTTAGAGCAGACATCACACTGGCGATAATTATGAGGTGGCACATGGCCGTACCCACTCTGTCTACAATGCATCTTGACCAGATTGGTCCTCAACAAGAGTACATCGTGAATTTGATAGATATTGTTAAATTCTTTCTCAATTAGGTTAACTGCAGCTTTCTCATGTTGAGGCAGCGGGTTTGTGAGAACATTGGGATTCGTATCTTTGAAAGATAAGAGCCCGCTCCTAACAAGCTTTTGCACGTCGAATTTGAAATTGAGACAATTCTCTATGTTATGCCCTGGTCCTCCTTGATGATAAGGGCATGTCTGATCCGCTTTGAACCAAAAATATGGATTTTCTGGTACTGTAAGAGGAGACTTAGCCTGGATGTGCCCCTTGGCCAGTAGTAGCGGAAATAGTTCTGTGTACAACATGGGTATAGGATCAAAACCTGGTGGCCGCATTGTACGGTTGTTACTATATGGAGGACAAGCCTGCTGAAGAGGCTGTTGTGTCCTTTGTTGATTGGGTTGGCTTTGCGCAACCTGAGGTTAATACGTAGGAATAGGCGTAGGGCTGATAGCAGGAGTTACAGCTGCTACCGGTTGATAACGTCGCCTTTGCTTTCCGAGAGAGATATTCCCAATATCTTGCTCTTTTTTCTTAGGGAGAGCACTACCGTATCGTTTTGTACTACTCGATGATCCAGCGTCTTTTATTAGACGTCCTTCTCGGACAGCTTCCTCAAGACGAACTCCCATACCGACCATCTCGGTGAAGTCACTGGGCGCACTGGCAACCATTCTGTCATAGTAAAATGAGCTTAAGGTCTTTAAGAAGATCTTTGTCATCTCTTTTTCCTCAAGAGGTGGACAAATCTGAGCGGCAATTTTGCGCCATCGCTAAGCGTACTCCTTAAAGGTTTCCTTGTCCTTTTGTGACATTGATCTGAGTTGATCTCTGTCCGGTGCCATGTCCAAATTGTATTTGTATTGTTGGACGAAGGCAGTACCAAGATCTCTGAATGTACTAATCGTAGTACGGTTTAAACCCATGTACCATTTGAGTGCGGCACCGGTTAAACTATCCTGAAAATAGTGAATCAGTAGGTCCTGATTCTCCGTCTGAGCTTACATTCGCCTAGCGTACATCACCAGATGGCTCTGAGGGCAAGAGTTACCCTTGTATTTTTCAAAGTCGGGAACTTGAAATTTATGCGGAACTTTCACACTAGGGACCAGACAAAGGTCTGTGGCGTCCTTTCCAAATAGATCCTGACCGCGGATGGCTTGCAGTTCTTTCTGAATTTCCAGGAACTGTTCCTGGAATTCATCCATTCTATCGAACATAGTTTCCTTCTTACCAGAAGGTATCGGCGAAATATGTCCTTCCGGGACAGTGTGCACCACAGGGGGTGGTACCGTGACTACGACAGTGAATCTTGGCGTTTCCTGAAGTTTGTAACCTTCAAGAATCTTCAGTATGCCCCTGGTATCTTCGCTTTCCTGAAGTTTGTAACCTTCAGGCCCAGCGGCTTCTGTTATGATTCCCTGATCTTCAGTGATCGGCGGAACATATCCTTCCGGGATATAGTTAACAGGCATGCCCCAAGGACGATCTTTCGTCATTTGATACCTAGGATCATACTTCTCCACTATGGGCGTTGAGGTGATCTCTGAGATCACAGTCCTTTATAGTTGAGCTTCTGCCATGGCTTGTACGTCGTTATGAAGCTTTCTCATATCCTCTCTCAGAGCGTCGATCTCTTCTTTCAACTCTCTGTTCTTTTCCTCAAGATCATCCATCCTTTTCCGACGATTGGCCCGAGTATTGTACGAATGAGACAGTTTGACTCTAGAACCGAGACACAAATGTGAGATTCATAGGTAAGAAGAATACGCGATGTGAGAATGATGAATGCAATGATTATATTAATTATTTTTTGGTTTAATCAAAATAAACTTCGACAATTAGATTGCAAATATCAAACAGTGGGGAAACCCCTTTTTATTGAATTCAAAGGATTACAGAAATGGAAATACAGTAGATTACAAGGTGCAGAAATAGAAACCTAAGCTAGTGGGTCCCGAGTCCTCTCTGAAGAGAAATCGGGTGCTGACTCTGGTACTTTCCTTTTCTTTGACCGGGGCTCTTGGGCCGTTGTCGGGTTGTCATTCCTTTGCCAGGTGAAAGGAGTGAGTAAATTCCTTTGGTCATCTTGATTCTCTACAGCATGTTGCTCCAAAATTTCAATCAGAGCATCTTTCTCTCTCAGTAATTGTTGTATTTTGATGCACTCCACGTTGAGGGTGCGGTACTTGTTCTTCCAAGACCTCTTCTCCCGTTGAACTTTGTTGAGAGTAACCTGAAGTTTTTCAGTCTCAGTCATGAACTACATGACAGACTCCCTCGACGGAAGAACTCCGTGACGAGGATAAGGCATCTTTAGCTTATGAACATCTTTAGCTTTCTCTCTCAGTCATTGCTGTATTTTGAGAGCTCTAGTTTGCACCCAGTGGAGATAAGGCTCCACCGAGACACAGTCGGGTTTTCCTAGAGACTCCCGTCCTTTCTTATGAACATGTTTCCAAGCGTGCACTATTTCTGTCTTTAGTGCTCTATCACTTTCTCCTTCCTTGAAGAAAAGACCTTCCAGATGAACACTCCATGGGACGTGCCTCATCGGGTATCCAAATTGACGACGAACAAGAACTGGATGGTAGTTGATTCCTCCCTTAGTTCCTATAAGGGGTACGCTGGGGAAGTTTCCACAACGGTCAATGATTCTGATTCCATCATAAATCCTACGACACCAATCTATGTCAGAGTTGGTGAGAGACATGATTTTCTGCGACCAACGTAAGGAACTCTTGTGATCCCAAAAAGTGGCAGATTTAGGTAAGTGCGAGATAAACCATTTATAAAGCAGAGGTACGCAGCATGTGATCTCCCTTCCGCTGTAAAAATTTCCCAAGTGTACAGAATGATACGCATGTGCGAGCAGAGTCGACACAGGGTTTCCAATGAGAAAAACCTTAATGGAGTTGATATCGACGGAGTTATTAATGTTGGGCAACAAAAATAACCCGTAGGTGAGTAAAACAAAGATGCTTTCAAAAGCAGTCACGTTCTCGATACTGGAGAAGTACAGGGCTTTCTTTGTCAAGAACTGGGTTGGCAAACCTTGTATGCCACCCTTAGTGGTCATGTGAGTCCTGACCTCAAACTCGTCCAAATGAATTGCTCTTGCAATGGTCCGATTCTTTGGAATTTATTCCAGTCCATAAAATGGAGCTTGATCTGTAATGTGTAGATCAATCAGATGAGAATATTCCTCCAGCGTTGGTGCTAGCTGGTAATCCGGGAATGTGAAACAATGATAGACCGGATCGTAGAACTAAATGAGTGCATCCATGATTCCCTCAATCACATGGAATCTTAGCAGAGATAGCAAACCTCTGTACTTGGCTTTGAAAGCCTCTTGGTTTGTGACCATCCTCGCCAAACCTCTTAAATCCTCTAGTTTTGGAATCCTAAAGGTGTACTTATGAGTTCTCCTTCTACCGAAATCCATTAGCGTAATCCTTTTCTCTGATATTTGCAATCACGGTCTTAGTTTATTTTGAAAAAAACAGAGAGACTAGAAGAGAAATTTTTTGAATGTTTTAATGTTTTTTTTAAATGAATGCATGAATGCAGCACACAAAAACATAGAAAAAACATGGGGTCAAAGGGTCGTTGTCATGGAGTCAAGGCTCTACCCATCTTAGAGTAAATGCTATTCACCAAGAATAGATCATCAGCCTCAAATGAGGGTAGTATCGCGTGACAACTATTTCCGATAGTTTCCGCACTACAAAAGGGTTGGCTCCTCGGCTTCTCAGACGTCACAATCGGCCCATTGCCTATGAGAGGGAATGGGTTGCATTGTGAAGCCTCCACTGAGGTTGATGGTCGACCTCGTCGCCATCACTTACTGTTATCTCTATTCTTTTTATTACCTAAGATTGACATAATGCGCCTAGAACGGCCCGTCTACATCTTCACGATTGAAGCAGTCCTAGACGATAAACCTTGGTATCACGATATCAAATGCTTCCTTCAGAAATAAGAGTACCCACCTGGGGCATCAAGAAAAGACAGGAAGACCCTCAGAAGGCTGGCAGGAAACTTCTTCCTGAGCGGTGATGCACTCTATAAGAGAAACTTTGACATGGTTTTGCTCTGATGCGTAGACTGACCAGAAGCTAACATGCTGATGAAAGAAATTCACGAAGGATCCTTTGGCACTCATGCCAACGGACACACAATGGTAAGGAAAATTCTGAGAGCAGGATACCATTGGTTGACCGTGGAATCCGATTACTACAAGTACACGAGGAAGTGTCACAAGTGTCAAATATACGCTGATAAAATCCATGTACCGCCAACGCATCTCAAAGTTCTCTCTTCCCCATGGCCTTTTTCTATACGGGGAATCGACATGATTGGTATGATCGAACCCAAGGCTTTAAACGGACATCGGTTCATCCTGGTAGCCATTGACTACTTCACCAAATAGGTCAAAGCAGCATCATACGCCAATGTAACCCGACAAGTAGTGGTCCATTTTATCAAGAATAATATCATCTGTCGTTATGGTGTTCCTAGCCAGATCATTACTAATAATGGATCTAACTTGAACAACAAGATGATGAAAGAGTTATGCGCTGAGTTCAAAATTGAACACCATAACTCATCTCCCTACCGACCAAAGATGAACGGAGCGGTAGAAACAACTAACAAGAATATTAAGAAGATCATTCAAAAGATGGTTGTAACCTACAAAGACTGGCACGAGATGCTACCCTTTGCTCTTCACGGTTATCGTACATCTGTCCGCACTTCAACAGGGGCAACCCCTTTCTCTCTAGTATATGGCATAGAGGCAGTGCTTCCCATAGAAGTAGAGATCCCGCCAATCAGGGTATTGATGGAAGCCAAGCTAACAGAGGCTGAATGGTGTCAAAGTTGACACGATGAACTGAACCTGATCGAAGAAAAGCGAATAACGGCTCTGTGTCATGGTCAGTTATATCAGCAAATAATGAAGAAAGCGTTTGACAAAAAGGTCCGACCCCGTGTCTTCAGAAAAGGAGACCTCGTGCTTAAGAAGATACAATCATTCCTCACTGATTCTCGGGGCAAATGGACTCCGAATTATGACGGCCCCTATGTGGTCAAGAAAGCCTTCTCAGGCGGCACCTTGAGACTCGCAACCATGGATGGAGAGGAATTTACCTACCCCACGAATGTTGATGTAGTCAAGAAATACTTCGCCTAAATAAAATAAAAAAACGTCTCGGTGGATTGAAAACCCGAAAGGGCGGTCCAGGCAAAAATTAGAGACATAAGCAAAAAAATCATCCCGATGGATTATAAACCTTAAAATGCAATCCAGGCAAAAATTAGGGATTAATGGCAAGTAACTACGTCCGACAAGATGAAATCCCCCAGCGGTAACACTGTTCGTCGAAAAATTTCCAATCAAGGTCATCTTCGACAGAAGCTCAGGATGTCCAGAATTCAAAGTTGGTAGAAGGATAACAGTTGTTATGTTTCAATGTAGCCCTTTTCCCTTAAAATTAACATTTTCTAAACTTTGTAATGCTCTATGGAATCACGCGTTTGGCTGATTTCCATCCTGTCAATAAAATTTGAGCCCTAGTGCTTTTATTTGCAATTCTCATTTGTTTTAGCATTACAGAATGACATTTTTAACATGATCAACGGTTTTTGAAAAAAAAAATGAGTTTTACTTGTAAAATTTTTCTGCTTTTAAAATAAGGATGGCAATTCCTTTTGGCTGTGAACTTCAAAAAGAACATCGATAGCTTCTCTAGAGGTGATTGAACCTTAAAGTGCATAATTAAAGTACTCCTTCTAAACCAGTGCACCTGAATGAAGGATCAACAATTTCAGATATGATATTCCCATCTGATATCTCCAGCAGAGTTCGTATCTCTTAAGACCGATTGAACAATTCTTTTCTCCCGACAGGGACCGTCTTTCCTAAGCAAGGCGGGATTGCTATTTTTGAATCAGTGATACTTTTCATCCCCCGCAGTGGCCGAGTATCTAGTCATGTTTATTCACCATTTTGTATGTCGCGTCAGCTTTGTCAGCATAAACATACATACATCATGCATTATTGATTCATATTCATGTTCATATTGCACTACTATCACTCGGGTCATACTCATTTCCCAAATGATAAAAGTCCTCTTATCAATCGAGTTGTCAGTTCTTTCCTAGCCAAGAAATATTTTGTCTGAGCAATCTCTCTCCCCAGTTTATTTCTGGATTGGGACCTGTCCCTGACCACTTTGGTAACTTGAACCTCTGAAAGGCAAGAAAACATTCGACCGACACCTTCAGAACATCACTCTTCACCATTGAAGATGATATTTTCGCTTTCCCGAATTAAGGAAAATCCCCAGAGAAAGCTTCTTAACCAAAGACTCTCAGCAACACATTGGTTTTTCTCCCAAGAAATTCAATGTTAATGAAGTCATCAGCACCTCAAAATTGGATTACATCACATGGCATTTCTCCATAAAGATCTCAAAGAAAAGTATGATGTAGTATCCCCAAGCAGAAAACAGTCTTTCAAGAGACTCGTTTTTCCCTAGTAGAGTCAACAAATGGCATCTCCAACAGAGAAGTTTACACACCTCTATAGCTCAGACAAATGGGTGTCCCCAGCAAGTCTGGCCTCAAATCTTTTCCGTCAAATGACATCTCTCTAGTAAAACTCGGTGAGAAGTTTGACAAAAACCACTACACATAGTGTCCCTTGTCAAGGAAGAAACTCGACAAGAAGAAATTGATACCAGTTCCGTGGCTGAAGACCAGGATCGAGGGGAAGTTTATTTCAAGAAGAAACTAAGACCAATTCTGTGGCTGAAGACCAGGATCGAGGGGAAGTTAATTTCAGAAACTTAGACCAGTTCCGTGGCTGAAGACCAGGATCGAGGGGAAGTTTTACCATTTTCTAAGTATCATTGATTAGCAAAAGAAGATGGATGAGCAAATTGACATTCATAACCACCGTCAAAATTTTGGGTATTCCGATATTTAATCCTCTTGCACCCTGAATGTCCGAACATCTTCGCCATTCACACCTTCGGGTCCAAGAAGATTAAATAGGGGCATCTTTCATACCCCAAATTTTGACCACCAATATTTCCCATCATTGTGAGGATCATTACCACAATATGGATGTGACATTATACCTTATCAATCTCCTCAAGGATTGTTGAGCATTCACTACAATCAATAATTAGGGTTTCAAGCCCTCTCAGAGCACTAAGACAACTGATCAATCAAGAATTGACATGATCTTTAACTTGTCAAGTCTCTCAAACATCCGTAAGAGATCAAGAGGACTCCCATATCAAGAATCAAGCACAAAGTTGCAACATTCCAAGAGGATCAAGCCTCGAGATCGCCAGTGTCACCAAATTAGGGTTTTGGTCGACCTAGGGCCTCCAGATGAAATTTTTCATATGGGCATGAGCTAATGCTTCAAAGCACAACCCAATATACTCCAAGGGACCTCGTGAACCCAATCATCAAGTCAATTTAGCCTCAGGGGATGCATTAATAAAAAAAATAAGGAATTAGGGTTTCTTGACCTAATTCACCCCTAAGTTGACTTTAGAGGAAATACATGGGACAAGACCTCAAGACATGATTTGAGGGACACAAATACACCACATCGATCTATTTACAATAATGGATTGACCCAAGAAACTTGATTCACAAGTTTCAATTTCATATAGACCACAATTAGGGTTTTAAAGAAAAAGTCAACTGTATCTTTGACTTTTGACTAAGACATGCTCCCAAACCTTGGGACATGATTCAAGACACCTAAAACACCTATGGAATCCCTCCATTAGGTTTGAATTAGGTCAAGAACTTGATTGCACAAAGAATCACACAGTTTGGATTTCATCTGACAAAAAGTCAACTGTGCACAAAATCAAGTTTGACTTTTTGGAATTTTTCACAAATATGGTTCCCCTAAGTAAAAAACAATGTTAATGTATGGTATTGATCATCATCCATCAAGAAAAATCAAGAAAAGTGAGGTTTCTTGCAAAAGGGGCAACCATGAGAAACCAAAAATTTTCTAAGTTATGGAACAAAAGTGATTTTGTACCAACTTTGCAAGGTCATAACTCCTAAACCACTAGGCCTTTTTCTCCCATTCAAAGCTCAAATGAAAGTCCATCTGACATACTTCAAATATGTCAACTATAAGAGATTCCAAATCCTCGTAGATTTTAAGTTATGGATTGATCAAAAACACAAAAACATAAAAATGACCACTTTTCCAACACTTAGTGAAATTTTCAATAAGTCAGAATCTGCCTTACTTTTTCCAAAATGTAGGGACATTTTTCACCTTGATCTAAGTTAAACCAGGTCCATTGGTGAACATTAAAGTTGAAGTATGCCATGAGGGCTTTCCAACAAGTACCAGATCATCTCTAAATTCAATTTGAGTAGGAAGATACAACCCTTGGAACATGGCATCATGGACTAATTTTGTTCAAGGCATATTATAGGAAATTTGCTCGGTTTGGCCAAATCAGATAATTCCAATCCTTGTCATCCATTTGGACACCTTAAGGGATAAAATCAAAGAGGAATGATCTGATCCACAAGCCTCCCAAGTCCATGGATCTATGTTTAGGCATAACACTCCTAAATTTCAAGATTCTTCCAAATGGTCAATTTTGTTTCCAAGCATTTAACTGATGCATAGAGGTAGCATTCATCAAGACAATGTTATCCAAGTTCAGTCAAGCCTTATCCCTGAACCAGAGAACTCATAGCCTATGCTCTAACCTCAAGTCAATGGCTAGAGGAGACTTGGGATTCCATTTGATCACAATCTGCCATAGACCTGCTGCAGCTGCCATTCACTATTGCAGGCAAAACAAACTTGCTCTACTATAAATAGAGCTCATTTGTAATCAGTTTGAGTACACCAAAGCACTACAACACTTGCTTTCCTCAAAATCTCTCTCATTAGGTCAAAATGCATTCTTTTGCAAGTCACCTCTGAGTTTTTGAGTTAGAGAGTAATTCCACCATAGCTCATGATCCAAACACATCCAATGTATCATATATAAGATGTTCAAACACTCATCCTTGATCTGAAACACCAAAATCAGAAAGTCAACCTCCAAAACCTCAAATTTTGACTTTTCTGCATTTTTCAAGTCATGTCTTGATTCAGTCACTTCCAAAACCAAACAAGGCCTCAAACACACTCCAAATATCATCCTCAAACTGTCCCAATTGGTTTCTCTCATCTGGAACACCATTTGAGAGAGTTACCATTTTGGTCACTTTTGTCACTTTTGCAAGAAAGAGTCAATACTTGTTCCTGAGGATTCCAACTCTTTTTTATCATCCTAAAAGCTTCTAAGGGATCAATCAAGAGTATTTAAAGCATTTAATTACTTCTGGCACAAGGAACTTGACAGATAGCACAAGAAGCTTCAAGAGGTAAGTGCATCACAACTTGAACTCTCTAAATCAGGCATTGCTTTGAGGTCCATTGATCATGGACATCTCATACATATCATATATGTTGTGTTTGAACCAATTTACCATGCTATTGTTGCCTGTATGATGAGATAGCATAGAACATGCAAATCTAGGCCTATTTTGAAATCACTATCGGACTTTAAAATAGAAACATTTTCAGAAAATTCCAAAAGCACCATTGGATTCCTCATGAAATTCTAAGCAGGATGCACCTAAATTATGTCAAAATCCACGGAGAATTGAGGAAGTTAGAGCCTTCATGCAAATCCACCAAAACTTGGTTTTTTGCCTTGGCCAGGCCTAAAAACCAAGTCACCCATATATATTCATGGGGTGGTTTTGATACATGGATGTATCACCACCCCAGTGGTAGCGCACACGTGTGTTTGGATGGAAGGTCGTGGGTTCAACACTCACCCATAACATTTTGTCATTTTCTCTATTTTTGCTATTTTTTCACATTTTTCATGGTTTTTGTTAATAAATTCCAAAATTAATTTCTCTCTCAATTTTAATTATTTTTTATTGGTTCTTTTTTTAAAAATTCCCAAAAATGTTAAAATATTTTATTCTACAAAAATTTCACAAAAATATTATTTATTTCATATATTTGGTATTTTTGTAAAGAATTATGTTTTTATTTGTTTTTTAAACATTTAAAAATATTTCTTTCTCTTGATTTTGCAAATTCAAATTATTTTAAAATCATTCTATGAATGAAACATGATTTTTCAAACATTAATCCAAGATCAAAACTTGTTTTTTCACACATGTTTGGTAATTTTGATCATTTTAATTGAATTTTATTCAATTAAAATACATTTTTAAATCAAATTAGGGTTTTTGTTGATTTTCACTCTCACAAATCTTTTTTAAAACACTTTGGGCCTCTAATAGAGTGTAAGACCCAATTCCCTTTGTACATAAATAATTTTGGGTCTCAGTCATTGTATAAGTCCCAGTACAGTTTTCAAAACGACACTTTTGGGCCTCTAATAGAGTGTAAGACCCATCCCTTGTAAATAAAAACCTTTTTGGGCCTCAGTCATTGTATAAGTCTCACTGTGTTTTCAAAACCTCGGCGCGATCGCCGTTTTTAAACAAATTATCTGGGCCTACCCTTGTGTTGTAAGTCTCATTTCTTTTCTTTTTCAAACACTTTGGGCCTCTTGATAGAGTGTAAGTCTCATCCCTTTGTAAATAAAACCTTTTTGGGCCTCAGTCGTTGTATAAGTCCCGATATAATTTTCAGATAACGATACGATTACTGTTTTTCATCTGGGCCTCTCCTTGAGTATAAGCCCCAATCTTCTTTTCAAAAACAACTTTACCTTTTGATTTAGGTTCAAATAAATAGTTGTTATCAAAACTTTCTTTAATTTCTTGAATAGCTAACCATACAGCTGTTACAATGAAAGCTTGCTCACCTGTAAGTTTTATCAGCTTTCTTTTACATATTTGCACACACACACACACACACACACACACACATATATATATATATATATTTTATGTTGGAAGCTTGTTCACCTGTAAGTCCTCCTACCCTCTTTTACATACAGTATATATTTCATCTGTATATATATGTCTGTATATTATCTTGCTTAGAGTTTTCCCCGGCAATTAGGTCTAGGATTAGATAAAGCCAGTGGTCACTCTTTCAACACGGTCAAAACTAGTTCCCCATAGGAATTTCTAGATACAGCCTTGCCTCCTCTTGGACTTATACAATATGGAACAAAGAGAAATGCATTATTCCCGGTGAAACTTTTCTCAGACTGTCACTATTAGAAAATTGTCAAAGAAATTCATTTCCCCCAGAGAGGATTAATTCCCGGTGAAACCTCTCTTGAATTTCTTCAAACCCTAGAACTGTTCACTAAAGTAAAGATTATTCCAGGTGAAACTATTCTTGAACTTTTCTTAAGTTTGGACCCACAGGCTTCCTAAAAGTATCCCAGCCTCCTCTTGGGCTTTGTACAAGGACCCTCAGGCTTCTTAGAAGTTGTCATGCCTCCTCTTGGACTTAGTACAAGGACCAAAGATCTCCTACAGGTATAGGACATAAGTTAGCCATCCTTCGTTGAAATAGTTTTTCCAAAGAGTCAAAACCTCAGATCAATTAAGGGTTGATTCTCATCCCTTAAAACACATGTCTCCTCTTGGGCATCATGCAGAGATAAAATTTTTCATACCAGTAGACTTGGACAGTCTAATCTCCTTTTGGATCTCGAAGACATTCTTAAGTTCCCTACAAACACAGGAGAAACCCTGGTCATTTAATTAATCTCAAGTAGAGTTAAAACCCCCATAGCTTCTAAAACTCAAACTTTCTTCCAAATTTCCCTAGCTAGGGTCAAATCACTATCAATAAACCTTTATCAGAACCTCAAGGCATCTAATATTTCAACTCTTCTGTAAACCCTCAGCAAGAGTTGATTCCCCAACTTAGACCTGCCTCTAGATCTCAAGAATCCTCAGCAGAAACTAGCCTCCTCTTAGGCTTTATATAAGGATCTTTCCACACTCTCTTGTTGAGTCAATCACTTTTAGCCTCCTCTTAGGCTTTGTATAATGATCTCAAAAAACTCTCTTGTTGAGTCAATCATCTTTTCAGCCTCAATCTTGGGCTTTATACAAGACAGATAAACACTCTCTTATTGAGTCAATCATTTTCAGACTCCTCTTAGGCTTTGTATAATGATCATTCTTTTCCTCAGCAAAAGTCACCCTAAATCTTGGGCTTTGTACAAGACAGATAAAAACACTCTCTTGTTAATTCAATCACCTCAAAAGCACTCTCTTGTTGAGTCAATCTCCTTTATTAAAGCACTCTCTTGTTGAGTCAACCTTTTTCAGCCTCCTCTTAGGCTTTGTATAATGATTTCCCTTAGTAGAGTTAGCCTCAAAAGCACTCTCTCGTTGAGTCAACCTCTTTCAGCCTCAATCTTGGGCTTTGTACAAGACACCCATAAATATCTTCTGCTGAGTCAGTCAAATATCCTTCAGCCTCAATCTTGGGATTTGTACAAGAGACATATAAATCTCCCTAAGCAGAGTCAATCCTCTTCTCATCCTCAATCTTGGGCTTTGCACAAGACAAATCATACTATCCAGTAGAGTCAGTTTCTTCTTTTAGCCTCAATCTTGGGCTTTGTACAAGACAGATAAAACCTCTCACCAGTAGAGTCAGTTTCCCCTTTTAGCCTCAATCTTGGGCTTTGTACAAGACACATACAAATATTCCCCAGTGGAGTAAAAAAAATCCTTTTTTAGCCTCAATCTTGGGCTTTATACGAGACAGAAAAAATATTTCCCCGGAAAAGTCAACTTCCAGCCTCCTCTTAGGCTTTGTATAATGATATTCCCCAAAAGATTCAATCTCTTTTTAGCCTCAATCTTGGGCTTTGTACAAGACAGATAAACACTTTCTTGTTGAGTCAGCCTTTTCCAGCCTCCTCTTAGGCTTTGTATAAGGACATCCCCATTGAATTAAATCAATCTCTTAGCTTCAACCTTGGGCTTTGATCAAGGCACATACAAAAAAACAAAATCCCCTCAGAGGAAATCAAAAACCTCTCTATCGAAGGATATTTCTCTGTATATCACACATTCAAAACAAACCTTAATTCCAGATAACTGATGTAAGTGGCACACTTGTTGATCCAAATATCTAAGTTGTAGTTCATCTCTTATCCTGGTAAAACTCCTCTTTCATTTAACGGCTGTAAGCGGCAAGCCTCTGGATTATTTACATCCACGCCAATGTCCCACTCTTAGCATGAAAGATTCCTGAGGAAAAATGGCATTGCTCTACACTGAGTTAAAGTTTTCTCCTTCAAGACGACACTTCTATGTCATACCCTAAATTTTGACCACTAAGATTTCCCATCATTGTGTAAATCATTAGCACAATATGGATGTACCTTGGTTCCTCGTCAATCTCCTCAAGGGTTGTTGAGCAATAACTGCAATCAGACTTAGGGTTTCAAGCCCTCAGAGCTCTTAGACAAAGGATAAATCAAGGAATGACATGATATTCAACTTGTCTAACCTCTCAAACACCCATAAAGGGTCAAGAGGACTTCCACATCAAGAATCAAGCACAAGGATGCAACATTCCAAGTGGATCAAGCCTCAAGATCGCCAGTGTCACCAAATTAGAGTTTTGGTCGACCAAGGCCTCCAGATGGACATTTTCCTCTGGGCATGAGCCAATACTTCAAAGCACAACCCAAAATACTCTAAGGGACATCATAAACACAATCACCAAGTCAATTTAGCCTCGGGTGATGCATTCACCAAAAAAATCAGGAATTAGGGTTTCTTGACCTAATTCACCCCTAAGTTGACTTTTGGGACAAAACATGAGCCAAGACCTCAAGACATGGTTTGAGGGTCTCTAATAAACCACATTGATCCATTTGAAACAATGGATTAATCTAAGAAGCTTGATTCATAAGTTTCAAGTGCATCAGAGCCACAGTTAGGGTTTCGCGGAAAAAGTCAATTGTGCCTTTGACTGTTGACCAGGATATGCTCCCAAACCTTGGGACATGATTCAATAACCCTATAACACCTATGAAATCAATCCATCAAGTTTGATTTTGGTCAAGGACTTGATTTCATAGAGGATCGCACAGTTTGGAATTCATCTGATAAAAAGTCAACTGTGCCCAAAAGTTAAAGTTTGACTTTTTGATTTTTTGATTAATTATGATTCCCTAAACCTAAAATGATGTTAATGTGTGATTGGAATCATCATTCATCAAGAAAAATGAAGAAAAGTGGGATAACTTGTAAAAGGGGTAACCATAAAAAACTTAGAAATTCTCTAAGTTATGGAACAAAGTGGCTAGGGTACCAACTTCCAAGGATCATAACTTGAGATCCAAGCAACCATTTGGATTGATCCAAAGATGGATTTGTAGCTCTCATGGCATACTTTAAAAGTGTCAACTACACCTCATTCCAATTCATCATGGATTTTAAGTTATGGTTGGATCAAAATGGCTGATAACATGAAATGCCACTTTTTCCAACACTTAGTGAAATTTTCACTAAGTCAGAATTGTTTCACTTTTTGTAAAATGTAAGGGAATTTTTCACTTGGATCCAAAAAGTGTCAAGACAAACTGATCACACATATGTTGTATCATATGAGAGCTTTCCAAAATTGTCAAGAACCCCATGAAATTCCATCTGAGCTAAGAGTTATGACAGTGGCAATATGCCTTGCTGCAACTGTCATACAAGGCAAATTTGTGCATTTTGCTCGATTTGAGCAATTTGTGCAAATGACAAACAAGTTTATCCATCTGAACACCTCAGGGGGAGACCAAGGAGGGACAAACACTGATCCATAAGCCTCCCAAGTCTTTGGAACTAAAAGTAGCATGTCAAACCTAAAAAACCCTAAAGAGGGTACAAGACTCCAATTTTGTTTTGGAGCATTCAATAGATGCACCAAGGTGGCATGAACTGAGCCATTTCCAACTGAATGAGTCAAGGATGATCTCTAAACCAAGGGACAATAGGCCTGTGCTCTAACCTTTAGTCAATGGCTAGAGGAGACTTGAGATTCCAAAATGATCCAATTGGCCAAAGGTCTGCAGCAACCTCTATTCACTATTGCTTGCAAAACAAACTTGCTATACTATAAATAGAGCTTATTTGTGCTCAGTTTGAGTACACCAAAGCACTACAACACTTGCTTTCCTCAAAATCTCTTTCTCTAGGCAAAAATGCCTTCTTTAGCAAGGTAACTCTGAGTTTTTGAGTTAGAGAGCAATTCCACCATAGCTCATAATCCAAACACATCCAATATGTCATATCTAAGCTGTCCAAACTCTCACAAGTGACCTGTAACACCAAAATCACAAAGTCCCCTTCTCAAAACCTCAAAATAGGGCTTTCTTGCATTTTTCATGCCATGTCTTGATTCAGTCACTTTCAAAACTAGATAAAACCTCAAACACACTCCAAATATCATCCTTGAACTGTCCCAAATGGTTCCCCACATCGGGAACACCATTTGAGAGAGTTGCTATTTTGGTCACTTTTGCCCCTTTTGCAAGAAAGGGCCAGTTTCCATTCTTGAGGTTTCCAGCTGTTTACAATCATCCTAAAAGCTTCCAAGGGATCATTTGAGGGTGTCCAAAGCATCAAAACATTTCTGGAACAAAGCACTTGACAAATTGCCCAAAAAGCTCCTAAAGAGGTAGGCATCTCAACTTGAACTCTTTAAAACATGCATTGCTTTGAGGTCCACTGATCATGCACATCTTATACATGTTATATATGTTGTGTTTGAACCAATTTATCATGTACTTCATACCTGCAACAAGAGGTAGCACAGAATATGCAAAGGGAGGCCTATTTCAAAACCCCTATCGGGTTTTAAAATGGGGACCTCATCTGAGAAAACCACCACCACCATTGGATTCCTTGTGAAATTCTAGGCAGGATAGACCTAAATTTTGTCCCAATCCATGGAGAAATGAGAAAGCTACAAGCTTCACGTTTTTGGCCAAAACCTTGCCTTGGCCAGGCCAAAAACAAGGTAAGCCTTGTATATTTGTGGCTAGGGTTTGATATATGGATGTATCACCACCCTAGTGGTAAGACGCGCGCACTGCACACGGAATCCCCCTCGCCCCAGATCCTTTTTTTTTACCACTTTTTCATATTTTATTATTTTTCTTATTATTTTTAATGATTTGAAAAATTAATAACTCCCTCAATTTTAATTATTTTTTATTGGTTCTTTTTGAAAAAAATCACAAAAATGTTGAACTATTTTATTCCACAAAAAAATCAAATTTATATTATTTATTTAATATAGTTGGTATTTTTATGAATAAATTCATTTTTAATTGTTTTTAAACATTTTAAAAGTGAATATTCACCTTGAAAAATCAAAACCAAATGAGTTTTAATTCACCTTGTGATTAAAAACTCATTTTTCAAACCTTAACAAAAAATCACAAGTTGTTTATTCAAGCTTATTTGGTGTTTTGTCATTTTTTATTGATTTTCTTTGAGAATTTACTTTTAAAATGATAAAAATTAGGGTTTTGATTGATTCCACCCTCATCAATCATTTTCAAACACTCATGGGCCTCTATTAGAGTGCAATACCCATCCCCTTTGTTAATACACCACTTTTTGGGCCTCGGTCATTGTATAAGTCCCGCTGTATTTTCAAAAACAACGGCGCGATCGTCACCTTTTCAAAATCATCTGGGCCTACCCTCGTGTTATAAGCCCCATTTATTTTCTTTAAATTCATTTGGGCCTCTAATAGAGTGTAAGACCCAACTCCTTTTTGAAACCAAAATGATTTGGGCCTTAGATATTGTATAAGACCCACTGTGTTTTCAAAAACCTCGGCGCGATCGCCGTTGCCAAACAAATAACCCTGGGCTTCTCCTTGAGTTGTAAGTCCCATCTCTTGTACAAAAATAAATCTTTGGGCCTCTAATAGAGTGTAAGACCCAACCCTTTTTTTGAAACCAAAATGGTGTTGGCCTCACATATTGTATAAGTCCCTCTGTACAGTTTTCAAAACAACGGTGCGATCATCGTTAAAACTTGGTCCTCTCCTTGAGATGTAAGCCCCAACAATCTTTTCAAAGCACTTTTTCCTTTGATTTTGAATTCAAATATATGTTGTTATCAAAACTTTCTTTAATTTCTTTGTTGAACAACTAACAAAACAGCATGGAAGCTCTACAACGGGTAAGTGTTTATCCGCTTTCATTTACCGCTTTCATATGTATGTAACTGTATTGTGGGGCTGCTTCACTGTAAGTCTTCTTTCACATACTTTTATATACTTGTCACATATCCACTGTGTAATACTAGTATAGTTATTTAGAGTTTTCCCCGGCAACTACATCTAGCACTAGGTAAAGCCTTGTTGGTCACTCTTAAATACAAACAAAACTAGATCCCCCGTAGGATTCCAGATACAGTATTCCCTCCTCTTGAGGTTAAACAATATGGAACAAAGAAAAAGGCAGTATTCTCGGTGAACCTTTTCAAAGACCGTCACCCTTAGAAATTGTCAAAGAAACTCTAACTCCCCAGAGATGATATTTTCTCCGTGAATGGCATCTCTTGAGTTTCTTCCAAATTCTCGAACTTTCCTGGAATGATCTTTTCTCTGTGAATTACATTTCTTGAACTTATCTTAATTTGGGGACCCACAGGCTTCCTAAAAGCATCCCCGCCTCCTCTTGGGCATTGTACAAGGACCCTTCGGCTTCTTAGAAGTTCTCATGCCTTCTCTTGGGCTTCATACAAGGACCCTGACGACCTCTTAAAGGTATAAGACAGAACTTAGTCATCCTTTGCTAGAGCAGTCTTTCCAGCGTCAAAACTCCGGCCATTTTAGGGTTGATACTCATCCCTTATATGCCCGTGCCTCCTCTGGGGCATCATACAAAAGATAAAATAGTAAACTTGGATAGTCTAAACCTCTTGAGACTCAAAGACATTCTCAAGTTCCTTTCAAACATAGGAAAAAACACCGATCACTCTGGATCAATCTCCAGCAGAAACCCGGTCTCTCTCATGAGAGTTCCCCCCTCCGCTTGGACCCGCTTCATAATCTAAATAATCCTCAGCAGTAAGTCAGCCTCCTCTTGGGCTTTGTACAAATGATTCTCCCTAGCGGAGCTAACCTTTTCAGACTCTCTTGTTGAGTCAACCACCTTTAGCCTCCGTCTTGGGCTTTGTACAAGACATATAAAACACTCTCTTATTGAGTATAAAACACTCTCTTGTTGAGTATAAAAGACTCTCTTGTTGAGTCAGCCACTTTTAGCCTCCGTCTTGGGCTTTGTACAAGACATATAAAACATTCTCTTGTTGAATATAAAACACTCTCTTGTTGAGTATAAAAGACTCTCTTGTTGAGTCAACCACTTTTAGCCTCCGTCTTGGGCTTTGTACAAGACATATAAAACACTATCTTGCTGAGTATAAAACACTCTCTTATTGAGTATAAAAGACTCTCTTGTTGAGTCAACCACTTTTAGCCTCCGTCTTGGGCTTTGTACAAGACATATAAAACACTCTCTTATTGAGTATAAAAGACTCTCTTGTTGAGTCAACCACTTTTAGCCTCCGTCTTGGGCTTTGTACAAGACATATAAAACACTCTCTTGTTGAGTATAAAACACTATCTTGTAGAGTATAAAAGACTCTCGTGTCGAGACAACCTTTTTAGCCTTCGTCTTGGGTTTTGTACAGGACATATAAAACACTTTCGTTGAGTATAAAATACTCTCTTGTTGAGTCGATCTCCTTTTAGCCTCTATCTCGGACTTCGTACGAGATAGTAAAACACTCTCTTGTTGAGTATCAAAGACTCTCTTGTTGAGTCAAACAACCTTCAGACTCTCTTGTTGAGTTAATCACCTGTTCAAGACTCTCTTGTTGAGTCAACCTTTTTTAGCCTCCGTCTTGGGCTTTATACGGGACATATAAAAGCACTCTCTTATTGAGTCAAACTCAGTTCAGCCTCCATCTTGGGCTTCATACAAGATACATTCTCCCTAATGGAGTCAAAACTCCCTTTTAGCCTCAAATCTTGGGCTTTGTACAAGACATAAAGAACCTTTTCCCCAGAAAAGTAAAATTTCCCGCCTCCTCTTAGGCTTTGTATAAAGAAACCTCGGTTGAGTCAACTAACCTTTTAGCATCAAATTTGTGCCTTGCTCACAACATACAAACATCAACAACTCCTCTTTAGAGATGACAAATTCTCTCTCATCCAAAACCCTTTAGCTTCACATCTTGGGCTTTGAACAAGATACAAACCACCTTTAGCTTCATGTCTTGGGCTTTGAACAAGACACCAAAACAATCCCTTTCCTCCTATTCTACGATCGCTCTGATTTCCCTGTTTCGTTAAACGGGAATACGTAGGCATAAGATTGCAAAAATCTTAGCGAGCATACTAACCAAAAAACCCAAAATCCAGTACCTTCATACATCCCTCAAAAGCATCAGACCTAACACCTAACCAGAAACCTAGCCAATAGTCTAGACACTTTTTTTAAGCAAATAACCCTAAGAAGGACCCCCCTAATTTGATAGCATCTGTAAACCAACAGTTTTGACGGTTTAACCTCAGTATGCAAGCAGGGTTAACTGGAAACATCTATTTCCCTTCCTTAATCAGCTTCACAGAATAAAAAACGAATCGAACTGTAGTACCAAAGCAATAGTGATTCGAAACCACAAAAATCATGCTACACCCTATAAAGGAAATTATGGCATTGTTGGATTCACATATCCCAGTTAAAGTAATTCTCCTTTATAATAAGTCACCCAACAGTTGTGATAAACAGACGAGATATCTCCCTTTAGAGATGACAAATTTTCTCTCGGTCAAACCTTTTAGCTTCAATCTTGGGCTTTGAACGAGACACAAATACTCCAATTAGCTTCAATCTTGGGCTTTGAACAAGACACCAAACCATATCTTGTCCTCCCATAGAATAGGAGGAACTACAATTACTCTGATTTCCCTGTTTTCTTTAACGGGAATACGTAGGCATAAGATTGTGAAATCTTAGCGAGCATACCAATCAAAAACTTTAGGTTCAGTATCTTCACACACCAATCAAAAACTTTTAGGTTCAGTACCTTCACACACCAATCAAAAACTTTAGGTCCAGTACCTCACCAAAAACATTGGAAAACCCGAAATCAACAAAAACTCTCTCTCAAACACTCCCAAAGGAGAAACTTTCGCAACCCACGACAAACAAACACCAGTAAATAGAAAACACTATAGAAATTGCTAACAACCTGTGGATAACCACATATAGGATGGGTAATTGACAACTCCCGATTGTGTAACCTGACCCCGAACTCCCCAATCTCTTTAAGCATTTGTTCAGTTAAACATTTGTGTGCAAGGTTAGTTTTAGATAACTTCCCTTTCCTTTCCTGCTTTACAGGATAAATAAGAAATCAGAAAGTAGCACCCCACTCCTACCATTGCGGTGAGGAGAAACCCATGGTGATAAGGTGGTCGCGTCACCGACAAAAATCGCACGCTACAATATATATATATATATATATATATATATATATATGATCTGACGTGATCATAATGGATATTCGTGGCCTTCCAGATAGGGCAGGTGATGATGCTTGTAGGAGAGGAGGGGGTGTACCTGCAAGATACTCCGATGCCAAAGTAAGTTTGTGCTAGAGAAAAAGCAAGTACAAAGGTAAGATTTCAAGTATTGAATATTGAATATTAATACCTGCCCCTCTCACAATAGAGGGTATTTATAGAAGTAACCCCCAGCGCGGGGCCAAGGTCTCCCATGTGGCCGAAATGTCTAGTCAACCAATGGGAGACTACCAGGTGGAAGGTCAAATGCGTGGCCCTTTCACCTGGTCCAACTGTTTCCGTGGGATCCGAGGAGACAGTTGGTCGCGTGAGGGGGACATGCCCAACGGCTGGTTTCTGCCCAACGGCTAGTTTTTAGCTATTGGTCCTGACCAAGATCTGGACTGGATTGGGCCTTGCCCTTCTGGGGGCCAAGCGCCTACCCATTCTAGAACAAGAGCCCCCAAAGTCTTTGCGCTGAGGAAGAGTGATGACTTGAGATAGCCATGTGGACAGTTACCTGAGTGATTGCGTTCGGGGACATATCCCTCGCCTTTGCTAATACGGAGGTGGCCGATATCAGCATTTTAACCAGTCTGACCAGCCTTTAGCGCACGAGGAGCGTGCTCGCGGATGGGGCGTTTTTGTGTCGGCCAGGTTTAGGAAGCATATCCGTTGAAATGGCATTTTTATGTTGGGGAGCCTTGACGAGGGCGTGAGTTACATGGATTGTCGAGGAAGGTATGCTCGCGGGAAGGCAGAAGACTTGGGAATGTAACGTCTAGCTTTGAGAATGCCAAACGAAGATTAAGATTCCCTTTCTGACATGTGGTGGAGCATTCAATTCCTGTCAGGCCTAGAGGCGCCTAGGCTATGATGGCCTTTGCGCTTCCCAAGCAAGGAAGTGTTATAAAAAAGGGGGGAAGAGGATTCATTTAAACACTTCACTCGAATTCGTCTCCCCAAACCTCTTTGCTCTGCAACTTGCTTTCTCGCCGGAGTTTTTTCGCCACCGTCGACTTTCAACGCTCAGTTCGTGATCTTCATCTTCTACCTTTGACTTAACAAGTAAGTTCTTCATCCCTTTCTGCAAATCCCAGGTGTTCTTCCTTTCTAGAAAATTATATGAACTTTCCGGTTGAATGCTCATGTGTTCTTTGATGAACACATGAACTTCTGGAAAATTCATGAAGAACATGAAGAACAGGAAGAACATGGGATGAATATTTGGGATTACTGCGTAAGCTTGTGTAGATCTTTCTAGATCCTGATTAGGATTAGTTTTAAGTTTGTAGTCGGGCATTAGGCATGTTCGACATGGAACTTTGGCTTTCGCGCGGCGAGCTCATTCTGTCGAGCGAGCTCCTGAGTCTTCGTGGGGACTCGTCCCCGTCGTAGGGGGAAGTGAAGTCCTTGTATTCTGTCGTGGTCGACATGGGCTCGAGGTTATCCTTGACTTCTTCCTCGCCCTTTCACTTGACTAGTGGCGGAAGGGTGGATTTGATCTTAGGCATCGAATTCACTTTTTCTTCCTCTGCTTTTCAGGTGAAATGGCTGACCAATGCAAAAGAGTCATGGACGACGTTGGGGCTGCACATGAGGAGGCTGAGCAACCCGCGGATTATGCCAATGTCCACGTAGCTGAGGGGGACTTGACATGGATTTCCCAGGAACCTTTGTCGACGAGGTCGACGTTTACAGAGGAGGAAGCCCAGGAGTTTCCCTATCTAGAGGACCGGGCTGAGGGTGCGCTTGTGCATTGGAGGGCCATCTTCCCGACGGAGAACGATCGGATCTACATAATATATCCAGGGATGCAGTTCCCCATGTACGAGTTTGCCTTTGTGGAGGCTAAATTTTGTCTTCCCTTCACTGACTTTTAGGAGGCCATCTTCCGCCACTTGGAATTGTGCCCCGCCCAGCTCCATCCAAACGCACTGGCATTCATTCACGCTTTTGAGCTAGTGTGCCACTACTTGAATGTCGGGGAGACCGTGGACTTATTCTTCTACATTTTCCAACTCCAACGGAGCACGGCGGGCCCGAAGCAAAGCTGGGTGTCGTTTAAGCAGCAGATCAAGCTCTTCTGGCCGTATTCAGAATCTGTCCGACATTTCAAGGACAGGTTCCTCGTCGTAAAGTTTGTTTCTGAAGCGGCTAAGAGGTCCATCTCTATGCTTGAAACCGTGGACATCGATGACCAGCAAGTGAAGCCTGTGTCCAAGTTCCCTTTGGAGTGGGTGTACGCCCATTTCAGGTATATGACCGATCAGTGATAAGGGTGATGACGGGTTCTTGACGGACATCATCGTTCCTGCTGGAGGCCATGATGGTCAAATGGAATTTGGAGAGAGCTTTGGTCTTTTAGGTGAAAAAGAATGGATCTTGAATCAAAAAGACGGGGAAGTTGGGTTCCCACAAACGGCGTCACTGATCTGACGTGATCAGAATGGATATTTGTGGCCTTCCGGGTAGGGCAGGTGATGTTGCTTGTATGAGAGGAGGGGGTGTGCCTGCAAGGTACTCTGATGCTAAAGTAAGTTTGGGCTAGAGAGAAAGCAAGTACAAAGGTAAGATTTCAAGTATTGAATATTGAATATTGAATACCTGCCCCTCTCACATGAGAGGGTATGCATAGAAGTAACCCCCAACGCGGGGCCAAGGTCTCCCATGTGGCCGAAATGTCTGGTCGACCAATGGGAAACTGCCAGGTGGAGGGACAGGCGCGTGGCCCTTTGACCTGGTCCTATTTCCGTGGGATCCGGGGAGACAGTTGGTCACATAAACTATCAAGCGAGTGAGGGGGCATGCCCAACGGCTGATTTCTGCCCAACGACTAGTTTATGCCCAACGGCTAGTTTCTAGCTATTGGGCTTGACCAAGATCTGGACTGGATTGGGCCTTGCCCTTCTAGGGGCCAAGCGCCTGCCCAGTCCAGAACAATATATATATATATATATATATCAAACTCCTTTATGTTTAATTCAAATAAATTATTGGTGTGAATATTTGAATTTTTAATCAATTTTTTATTAATAATTTTAAAACTTGCATGCATTATTTGATGCGATTTATTTAATATTTTGTTAAAAACATTAAAGTATCTCTGCTGGCAACGATGGAAGTAGGAATGATAATGGGTAGGATTTGGTCATGATACTATAATACTTATCCCCATATTCGTAATTTAAAAAAATACCTATGCTCGAGTCCATTATTGCTTGGGCGCCAACGTTAGCACATGTATTCGTGCCCTATGAGTATGTAAGTACTCATACCCGTTTCTATTACTCGTGTTTCTATTAAAAATAAATAGATCAATCGTAAAATATCATATCACTTTAAAATTTTAAAAACATTAAAAAAATCAAAAACATTAAAAGGTTTTTGAAAACATTCATATACTTTTTAAAATTATTAGAAATAAATTTTTATATAATAATAAAAATTAAAATATATAAATATAAATTAAAATACATAAATATATATTGTGTGGATAATGGGGCGAGTGGGTACCAAGGTGCCCATACCCACATTCATACCCGCTTATTTTTTTGGGTAATTATCTGAGTGACCGAGCTCGTGCTCATTGATGGGAAATTAAGACACAATAATAGACCAATACGCACCGGATATAAAACTCCCCCTAACTTGTATGAATCTTAAGGATCAAAAACAAATATAAGACGGCAAATCTAACAAATAAAGGCACAAAAGAACACCTATATTTTTAATGTGGAAAACCCCTTAATATGAGAGTAAAAACCACGAGTAGTCCAGAACAAAGAAATAACTCCACTATAATCAATTAAGGGTACAAGAGAGTCTTAAAGTGATTCACAAACTAGTGCTAACAACCGCAAATCACAAAGCAAACTAGCTTACAAATAAGAATCAAAAAGTAGAAAAAATTTCCCAAATTTGCAGCTTCAGTGCGAAGCAAATAACTTTCACCTCAGACATTTTTTGAAATTCTGAACGGTCAAAAGTTAGATATATGTGTTACGAACCTGTCTGCCAAATTTGAGCTCGATCTAACGGTTAACGAATCGGGGATTGTCGATTTAGTGAGATTGGTTGCAGAAAAATGGGAATGAGTTTCTCTCCTCTTTTCTCTTTTTTGAATCATTATTTTTTCTATCTCTCTCAACCCTAAATTGATCCTATCCACTTAAATAAGTGATACAAATGGGTTAATCATATTTGGGTCTTTCTCCACATATGAAGGGAGCCCAAACCTAACAAATCTCCCCCTCATAACTATATGGAGGAAATTGCCAAACCGGCGATATCACAACAAGCTTCAAATTGCCCTATTGGTAATGCTTTAGTTATCATATCAGAACCATTATCATATGTATGAACTTTAGCTAACTCCGGAACCTTAGCATCCAAAACATCACGTATCCACTAATATCTCACATCAATGTGTTTGGACATATTATGAAAAGTCGGATTCTTACCAAGATGAATAACACTTTGACTATCAACAAATAACATATATTTGTCTTGAAGAAAACCAAGCTCCTGCAAAAATTTCTCCAACCATAGTAACTATTTGCATGCTTCGATAATTGCAATAAACTCAGCCTTTGTAGTAGATAGTGCTACACACTTTTACAATCTGAACTACCAAGCAACATCTCCCCCTGCAAATTTAATCATGTAGCCCAAAGTGGTTTTTCTGGAATTAATGTCTCCAGCCATATCAGAGTCAGAGTACCCCACTAGAGTAGGCTTATCTTCTCCAAAACAAAGTCTCATAGAAGTAGTACCGCGGAGATACCTTAAAATCCATTTTACATCATTCCAATGTTCTCTACCTGGATTTGACAAAAATCTACTGACATTACCAACAACATGTGCTATATCTGGTCTTATACACACTATTGCATACATCAAACTACCCACAGCAGATGCATAAGGAACACATTTCATAGCTAACGTTTAATCTTCACTTGAAGGACTTTAATTAGAACTCAACTTGAAATGAGTAGCAAGAGGAGTGCTTACCGCCTTGGAACTTTTCGTTTTGAATCTTTACAGCACTCTTTCGACATAATTTTTTTGTGACATCCAAAGTTTCTTCTGTTTTCTGTCATGCATGATTCTAATGCCAATAATTTGTTTAGCTGCTCACATGCCTTTCATGGCAAATGACTCTCTTAATTACTTCTTTAACATGTTAGTGTTAGAAATACTTTTTCCTACAATAAGCATATCATCAACATATAACAACAGGATTATGAAGTCATCGTTAGAAAATTTTCTAACAAAGACACAATGATCTGAAGTAGTCTTCTGGTATCCTTGATCACACATAACAGACTCAAACTTCTTGTACCACTACCTTGGAGCTTAATTCAACCCATATAAACTTTTTCTCAATCTACACACATGATCTTCTTTACCTTTAACTTAAAAACCATCGGGTTGTTTCATGTAGACCTCTTCCTCCAAATCACCATAAAAAAAAGTCGTTTTCACAACCATTTGCTCAACCTCTAAATCAAGAGTAGCATCCAAACTCAACACGGTTATAATTGATGACATATTTACAACAAGTGAGAAAATATCATTAAAATCAACACCCTTTCTTTGATGGAAACCTTTCACCACTACTCTAGATTTATATCTTGGAGACTTAAAGTTGCTCTCATGTTTAACTCTATAAATCCATTTGTTTTCCAAAGCCATTTTACCTTTAGGCAGATTAACTAAATCGTAAGTGTGATTAACATGCAATGATTTCATCTCATCATGCACTGCATCCATCCACTTTTGATTTTCATCACTTTCCATGGCCTCTTGAAAACACTCGGGTTCACCATAATCAGTCAAGGTCGCATACTCATCAAAATTATACCTTGTAGAAGGATGTCTCTGCCTGTTAGACCTCCTAGGTTGAACTTGAGATGATTCTGGAGTTTCACTAAGATTCTCATCCTATGACAAATCGTTCTCCCCTTCACCATCATTAGTTGGAATATTTACCTTATCTCCAAGTTGTTGATCATAAACATAATCATATGGCTCACCATTGTGATTATCACCACCAATAACATCTAGATTATGACTAGGTAACCGAACTGGATCAACAGTAGACAAACTGATATCTTTCTTGGGTGTAGCCTTCTCTACCTTATCAATATCTTCAATAATTTGGTCTTCCATAAACACTACATCGCGGCTTCAAATAAGCTTCTCCCCTACGGGATCATACAACTTGTAGCCAAACTCATCTTTCCCATAATCGATGAAGATACATTGTTTTGACTTTGCATCCAACTTGGATCTTTCATCCTTTGGAATATGCACAAAAGCCTTACAACCAAAGACTCTCAAATGATCATACTTTACATTCTTTCCAAACCAAATTCTTGTCTGGAACTTCACTGTTCAAAGCAACAATAGGAGTGATATTAAGAACATGCACTGCCGTGTAAAGTGCCTCACCCCAATAATGATTAGGCAACTTAGCTTTAGAGAGCATACACCTTACTCTCTCAATTAGTGTTCGATTCATCCTCTCAGTTAAACCATTCAATTGAGGAGTTTTAGGAGGAGTCTTTTCATGTGCAATACCATTCTGCTTGCAATAGGAATCAAATAGTCCACAATACTCTCCACCATTTTCTGAACGGACGCATTTCAGCTTCTTGCCCTTTTGCCTCTCAACCAAAGCATGGAATTCTTTGAACTTTTCCAAAACTTAGTTTTTTGTCTTCAAGGCATAAACCTATAGTTTCCTAGAGCAATCATCAATAAAGGTAACAAAATAAAGGGCATCACTAAAGGATTTTACCTTTAGCATACCACAAACATCAGAATGTACCATTTGAAGCAACTTTGACTTCCTTGAAGGAGGATGTCTCTTGAAAGATACTCTAGTCTGTTTACCAGCCATGCAATGAGAACACTTCTCCAAATCTACATCCTTTAATCCAGGAAGAACATCCTTTTTGGCCAAAACATTCAGCCCCTTTTCACTAATATGACTAAGTCTTCGGTGCCACAAAGATGCTTCCATGTCAATAATATTCACATTGTCCCTAGCAACCAAAGCTCTTGTCCAATACAATTTAGAAATCTTTTTCCCTCTAGCCACAACCAAGTTACCTTTGTTGAGTTTCCACTTTCCAGAACCAAAGTGATTATCATAACCACAATCATCTAGCATATGCACAGAGATCAAATTAAAACGGACATCTGAAGCATGTTTGACACCTCTAAGCAACAATTGCATTCCCATATTGGTTTGCAAGAAAACGTCACCAACACCAATTACCTTAGATACACAGTCATTACCCATCTTCAACACTCCAAAATCACGATAAGTATAAGATGCGAAGAAATCCTTCCTTGGTGTAACATGCAATGTAGCACCACTGTCAACTATCTGCATGTTCTCGTCTGATACAAGATTAACAGACTCATGATCACGGAGAATAACAATATCATCACTAGTAGCGGTAGTAACACGATCATCATCATAATCTTCGTGGTCTCTTTATTTAGACTTACCCTTCCTGCATTTGTTGTCTATTTTCCACTGATAGCAATACATTTGTATGTGTCCTGTTTTGTGACAATAATGACACTCTGAATTCTTGTATCGCAGCTTGGACTTGCTTATGTTATTCTCTCTACCACCATTCGGTTCCTTTTTATGACTTCTCCCCCTATTTTCAGGGACAAGTACCTCGGGTTGAGATGAAGAACCACGTGTCTTCCTTCTCATCTCCTCATTAAGAATACCAACCTTAGTAGTTTCCAAAGAAACAACACCTCTAGGAGCATAACTTGTGATAGAAACCCGAAATGTCGCCCAAGACTCTGGTAAAGATAGCAATAAAAATAGTACCAAAAATCCATCATCAAATTTGATACTCATTTCTGACATCTGATTAAGAAGGCCTTGAAATTCACTCAAGTGATCTGAAATAGAAGTCCCCTCCTTATACTTCAAACTTATGAAGCTATTCAACAAGAACAATTTATTATTCCCCGATTTAGAGTCATACAAGGAATCTATCTTCTCCCACAAAGTGTTTGCATGTGTCTCATTAGCAATATGATTATAAACATTATCTTCTACATATTGTCGAATAAAACCATATACCTGTTGATGTTCAAACTCCCATTCTTCATCAGACACAAAATCTAGATTTGCGGAACTAAAAATCAGTAAATGTAATTTCTTCACAAATAGTAAGTCTTTCATCTTGCCCTTCCATAAAGATAATTAGAACCATTCAACAATACCATCTTCATCTTTGTATTTGACTCCATCATTCAAACAAATAAAATAGCCCTTAACCAAGAGCTTGATGCCTCTCTGATGAGAAATTAAGACACAATAATAGACCAATACGTAGTGGATATAAAACTCCCCCTAACTTGTAGGAATCTTGAGGATCAAAAACAAATATAAGACGACAAATCGAATCAATAAAGACACAAAAGAACACCGATATTTTTAACGTGGAAAACCCCTCAATATGAGAGTAAAAACCACGAGTCGTCCAGAACAAAGAAATAAACCCACTATAATTAATTAAGGGTACAAGAGAGTCTTAAAGTAATTCACAAACTAGTGCTAACAACCACAAATCACAAAGCAAACTAGCTTACAAATAAGAATCAAAAAGCAGAAAAAAATTTCCTAAATTTGCGCTTCGGTGCGAAGCAAATAACTTTCACCCCAGACGTTGTTTTGAAATTCTGAACAGTCAAAAGTTAGATATATGTGTTACGAACCTGCCCAACAAATTTGAGCTCGGTCTAATGGTTAACGAATTGGGGATCGTCGATTTAGTGATACTGGTTGCACAAAAATGAGAATGAGTTTCTCTCCTCTTTTCTCTCTTTTGAATCCTTATTTTTTTTCTCTATCACTCAACCCTAAATCGATCCTCTCCACTTAAATAAGTGAGACAAATGAGTTAATCATATTTTGGCATTTGTCCACATAGGAAGGGAACCAAAACCCAACACTCGTACCCATTTTTATGAGTTTTTATCCTACCCATTATGGATAATTTTGCAGATACATATTGGGGATGGGTCAAATTATCATCCTATGCAAAATTTAACCCCTCAGAATAATTGGAATTCATTTATAGAAAAGTGAATACCCATTTTAGTCTCTCACAAAAATTGGAGAGTCCAAATTAATCCCTAAGAAAAAAAAGTACATATTAAATCCTTGCAAAATTTAACAGAACCATGTTAGTCCCTCTATTAATATTTTTCTCAAACTGGTTCTTTTTCCTTCTTTTGAATCGTGACTGGACTGTCGCATGTGTATTATTTTTGCTTACATGGACTTATTATTTTTATTTTCGATTATTTTTAAAATTGTAATGAACGTTGGAAAATTACAGAGCATTCTAAGTCATAACCACCAAAGCTGAAAAGACATTTGTTTGTTACAATTTTATGACACTTTGTTTGCTTTGTTTATTTTGGTGATACTAGATGTTTTAGATTTTGAAGTTCTATTTATTTGTACAATGTTTTGGAATTTGATGGTACTACAATATTTTGAATTTGATGGTACATCTGTAATGTGATGGTACTATAATATAAGATTGAGCATATGTATATCTTGTAGATAATGTATTTTTTAAGGCATTAAATAGTGTATTTTTTTTGTTAGGGATCAAAAGCTAATTAAATTTTATAAGGGATTGAATAGTGCATTTTTTTATTAAGGATCAAAATGTATTAAGTATTGCTAATAATTAAAAAATTACAAGAAATTGTGATGATATAAGTGTTACTTGTAACTTAAAACATAGAAAATATGTTGTGGTAGCGCAAGTTGCCCACTAACTGAGGGGTCCTTGGTTCAACCCCTTACTTAGTGCAAAATTTTAATTTTTTTCATTTGTTTTTTATAACTAAATAAAATTAAAATAAATTTAAAAATGAATATTACTGAATTTAAAAATAATTAAAAATAAAAATAATAAGTATATGTAAGCAAATATAATAGACATGGAACAGTTCATTCACAGTTCAAAAGTAGAAAAAAAAACGATTTGAGAAAAATACTAATAGAGAAAATAACATTTAATAAAGACTTTTTTTTTCCTTAAAAATTAATTTAGATTCTACAATTTTTATAAAAGACTAAAGTGGATCTTCACTCTTTAATAAAATGAATATCTCACCACATATATTATCTTCATACACAACAACCAAATATCAAACTAAATTAAATGTATAAATGAGGATCTACTACTTGTAACACGTGTTATAAAATAATAACCTTTAGTGTCTAAATTAAACTTGTACGAAGTATCTATAATTTAGAGAAGACATAATAAATTCATTTTTTAAGGTAAAATAATATATTAAAAAACTATTGCAGAAAAATCAATCAATAAAATAGAAGAAGAAAAGATTGAACCAGAGAAAAAAAAAACAAGGCAAATCATCATCTCTAGAGAAATAGTCATTTATGAACTACAATTTAAAGAAGGATTGAGTTAGAGGTCAAGCTAGATGAACTACCAACACTGGATTAAACACCAATCTATCTAGAAATTAATTACAAATAAAAAAATATTTATCTAGTCCACTTCTTTCACGTTTATTAAAGAACTGAAAATACAACCTTATTTTAAGTCCTCTAGATAATTCAGATCACGACATGTCAAACCATATAATCTTATTCCATAAACTACACCTTATGAAAAAGAAAAACAAGATCTCTAAAAAGAACTATCTATTATCTCAATCAATTGAAAATCTTATATCAAATAATATTAAATATTTTATAAGAGACAAATAAATGAAAAGTCGATTTGACGAAAACCCTACAAAAATGACACAAAATAAGACGAGGGTTTACAATCATTTTTTTTCAAATAGATTCTCTTTAAAGAAAATTATATCTAAAAGAAGTTGTGAAAAAAAACATTTAAAAGTATTGGCAAATTTTCTATGGAGGAAGATAGAGTAGAAGAAGCCAAAAGTATTACTAATATTACATATTTTAAAACACGTGATTTCAATGAAAATATATAAAAATATCAAAACATATACCAACACGTTTTAAGCTAAAATATTCATTAAGAACTCGAAGACAGCTGGTTTTACACAAACACTTGATTGCTAACTTTTTGGTTAGATGTGTCTATCTATCTAAACTTGTAAGTAAAAAAACACGTCGCATCATAAACACGTCGCAAGTACTTATTCACACGATCAATATCATCAATTAGTATTCTATTTTACATGTCTTGTTTTGCTCTTGTGTGCAGCCACAGACAATCTCAATTTTTAATATGATGGCTTTTTAAGATACATTCGTATGGTTATCTTTTTGCCACTTCTCACATGCCTCTACAACATTTTACTATTTTAGGCAAAGTATTGGAAATTGAATCCGCTACATTGGGTTTTAATGCATTCACGCAGCCAAATTTTTATCAACCATTTGAGATTTTTTCCAGCAACGTTACTGTTTGAAATAATAAGTACTAAAATGCCATAGATTGAAAAATAAAATACCAGAATACCACCAATTTAGTATGTGTTCGACCAATAAAATGACGAATTATTTAAGTATTTTCTAGTTGTGCATGAGTTCGGTCAATGGTTGACCGAACCATTGCATAATCTTTTTTTTTTACATTCAATGGTTCGGCCAATCATTGGCCGAGCCCATGCACGGCTAAAAAATGTTTCAATAGTTCATCTTTTCATATTGGTCGAACCCATACTAATATGGTGGCATTCTGGTGTTATTTTTTCAACTTCTAGCATTTTGGTACTTACTATTTCAAACAGTGGCATTGCTGTAAAAAAATTACCATTTGACTTTGTTAACATACTTCAGAAAAAATATATTTTATTGAGATATTAGATATAATTCAAGTTGTATTATCTGGTCCAAGTCCAAAACTAATTAGGATTTAGAGTTTGTTATTTAGTTTGTTATTTTAGTGTATATAAATAGACACTTTGTAATTCAGTTTTATTCATTCAATAATATCAATCATTGTTTCTTTATTTTCTCTCTCTTTTTCTCATCACTAAAAGTGCCTCACGCACTAACAAATTGGTATCTAGAGCTCCGATTAGATTTTTTATCGTGTTTTCAAGAATCACATGTCAGAGATCATGTTTCCAGGATCGGGGGTTATCGTTGATCAATCGCTGCAAAGATGAATGGTAATGGAAATTTACCAAACTCTCTTTCAACTCTTGACGACAAGAATTGGCTCCGATGGAAAAAATAAATGCAATCTCTATTTGCCTTTCATGAAACCCTAGAAGTGGTTACGAATGGCGTTCATGCGCTTGGTGAAGATGCAACTGACGCACAGAGAACCGCTCACAAGGAGGCCAAGAAGAAGGATTGCAAGGCGGCGTTCTACATCCAATCGGCGGTTGATGCGGCTAATTTCGACAGAATCTCTCATGTTGAATCGGCGAAGGAGGCGTGGGATATTCTTGTCAAGTACTACGAAGGATACGAGAAGGTTAAGGTTGTCAAGTTGCAAACTTTGCGACGATAATATGAATTGTTGTCAATAGGAGAAGATGAAAAGATTGCATATTATGCGTCGAATGTGCAGAAACTCGTCCATCTCATTAAGGGTTGTGGTGAAATCCTAACTGATAAGATGATAGTTGAGAAGGTAATGTGTACGTTGACCTCTCACTTTGATCACATTATCGTAGCTATTCACGAATCCAACAATCTTGAAACCCTAAAACTGGAAGATTTGGTTGGTTCATTAGAAGCGCGTGAGATTAGGATTGTCGAAAAGAAACGAGTTCAAGACTCGATACAAGCACTACATGCTCAATCGTGGAAGAAGAATGGTGGTTCCAGCAAGTTCAAATGCAAAATCGACAAGACTCAAGGCAAGAAGTCTTGGTCGAATCCTCACAAGAATAAGATCGATGATAGAACTTCTGAATCCTCGAAAAAAGGAGAAGGAAATTCCTATCAAAAAGACAAAGTAGAGAAAAAAGGTGTGCAGTGCTATAACTGTGAAAAATTGGGTCACTTGGCCAAGCATTGTTGGTACAGGAAAGACAAGGGTTCGATAAAAGACAAAGAGGAAAGAGCAAACCTTGCACGTCAAGATTCAGATGATTCTGGTGATATGATGGTTATGGTTGCAGTTACAGATTACCATGTCGAATCCAAGATCTGGTTCCTCGACTCAGGCTGCTCGAATCACATGACTGGTCGAAAAGTATGGTTAGTAGATTTTGACGAGTCGATGAAGAGAAATGTCAAACTTGTTGATAATAGCTTGTTGCAAGCAGAAGGTACTGGAAAAATAGTTATTCAAATGAGCAATGAGGCAAAAGCCATGATCAAAGATGTACTCTATGTCCCTGGAATGAAGTGCAATCTGCTAAGTGTTTGACAACTGGTCAAAAATAGGTTCTCAGAGGTTATGAAAGATGGAGCCTTAGAACTTTTCGACATCCAGAATAACTTGGTCTTGAAATCTACCCTGTTGAAGAATAGAACAATTAAGGCCAAGATCAGTTCTACTGAGGTATAATGTCTGAAAACATTTGTCGACCACAAGAATAATTGGTTGTGGCATCTTAGGTTTGGCCATCTGAACTTTAGGTTACTAAATCAACTGATCACTCAAGATATGGTAACTGGTATACCAAATCTTGATATGCCCGACAAACTCTATGAAGGTTGTCTAGTTAGAAAGCAGTACAGGAAGTCTTTCGTTTTGACTATGCCAATGAGATCATCCTACATACACGAAGTTGTACATTCAGATGTATGTGGTCCTTTTTAAAATTTTGGCCTAGCAGACAGCAGATGTCCTAACACATGTCAAGACATTATTCTGCATAATCAGTTAAACAAAGAAGCATAACTGCAAACTGATACTTTGAATATCAGAAACTGCAAAATCACAGATGTTACGACATCTGTTCCAACATGTTTATCAAGACTAATAACAGAATATGTAAATCTGCATAATGATAAAAGACACAGCAATTGTTAACCCAGTTCGGTGCAATTCACCTACATCTAGGGGATACCAATCCAGGAAGAAGACTCAACTATCTGTAGTAAACTTATAAAGTTAAACTCCCCCGTTTACAACTTTATCTCCTAAATACTACCCAATGAAATCCTTATCAAAGAACACCCTCTTTGATATGAGAATCACCACTCACTTCCCCTAATCACAAACTGTGATATCTACATCAACCCTGTCAATATAGAATTCTGTCAAGCATACTTGACCAACACGCTAACTTCAATTTGCTTCAAAGCTTCATCCATGAACAGTACAAGATTCATTACCTAAAGGCTTCTGAATCTGTACAGTGCCTATGTCTTCCACACTATATCAAACCGATACAGAGGGAGACTTACAAACCTAGAGCCCATGACTCTCAAAACCCTAAACCCTTATTTTTACACAAGAGAACTAGGGTACAATAGTTACATGCGAGGTACTTTTTTTAAAACCCTAGGACTAAGTCTTCTTTTATAGTCTTCAGTTGGGCTTTAAATCTTTCCTTGATCCACTGCTGAGCACGCCTGGGATCTTGGAACAGATTTAAAATAATTTGTTATACCAGTCCAGAATGTCAAGTCTTCAAGTTGAGACATCTTCTTCGACCTCCATGTTCTTTGGCAGAAATCTTCAGCTTTGGTCTTCATGTTGAAACATCTTCTTCAGCACTGAGTTTTACCAAAATTTTGTCCAAATCATTTGAGCTTTCACTTTTTAAGAGCATACCACTGGTGGAAACAGGTATTTCGTCTCATTTGTCGATGAATACAGTCGAAAGCTATGGATCTATGTGATTAAACAAAAGGACGAAGTATTTGAAATCTTTAAGAGATTCAAGATAGTTGTCAAAAAAACAGGGTGAAAAGAAAATTAAAGTTCTGTGAATAGATGGAGGTGGGAGGTGGCGAATACACATCCAAGATATTTGAAGCATTATGTGCAGAACATGATATTAATCATGATATAACTGCTCCTTATACTCCTCGACATAATGGAATAGCAGAAAGAAGATACAGGACCATATTGGATATGGCGAGATGCATGCTGAAGCGTAAGAATTTGCAAAAATCCTTATGGGGTGAAGCTGTTTCGAATACTGTTTATATTCTGAACATGTGTCCTACTAAGAAGCTGAAGAACAAGGTTCTTGAAGAAGTGTGAAGTGACAAATGACCATCAGTGAGTCATCTAAAGGTGTTTAGCTCTATTTGCTACAAGCATATTCCTGGTGCTGGGAGAAAGAAGCTTGATGATAATAGTGAACCTATGATTCTGGTAAGATATCATAAGACTGGAGCATACAGGTTGTTCAATCCAATTAATCAAAAGATTGTGATGAGTCGAGACATTGTGATTGATAAAAATTCTACCTGGGATTGAAATTCTATTAATGTAATTGACAAGCCACTAATGAGCTATGATTTCGACGAAACAAGTAATGATGTCGAAGTCGAAGACATTGTTGATACTACAATCGAAGAAGAAGTCGAAGCAGTTGCTGACACAGTCGAAGTCGAAGAGGATATGGCTGGCACAAGTCAGAGACCTCAAAGAACCAGAGCTCGTCTAGCAAGACTTCAAGACTATGAAGTGGTTGGTGATGATGAAGTAACAATAAATGGGGAACTAGTTCATTTTGCTTTACTTGCAGGTGTTGAACCAATCAACTATAGTGAAGCCTTCAAAGATAAAAGATAGAAGACTGCTATGGTCGAAGAGTTACAAGCAATTGAAAGAAACAACATATGAGAGTTAGTCGAATTGCCAGCTCATACAAAAGATATCAAAGTAAAATGTGTAATCAAGTTGAAGCACAATGCTGGTTGGTCGATAACAAGGCATAAGGCGAGATTGGTAGCTCGAGGATTTCTTTAAAGAGCAGGACTCGACTACTTTAAAGTGTTTGCATCTGTCGTAAGATTGGAAACTGTTCGACTAGTGGTGGCCTTGGAATTCAAGCAACGCTAGTCAACATTTCACTTAGATGTGAAATCAACATTTTTTAATAGACCTTTAGCTGAAAAGGTGTATGTCACATAACCTCTTGGGTTTGTGATTCAGGAGGAATAAAGAAAAGTATACAATTTGCACAAAGTGCTCTATGGTCTCAAGCAGACATCTAGAGAATGGAACAAGAAGATCGACTCATACTTGGTTGAATTTGGATTCGTAAAATGCAAATCTGCGTATGGTGTCTATGTTCAGGTTGTGGCACAAGATATGATAATAATCTGCTTATATGTCGATGACTTGCTAGTAACTAGAAATAGCTTGAAGAACTTGTTGAAGGTCAAAGAGCTGATGAAGAAGGAATTTGAAATGTCGGATCTGGGAAAGTTGTCATACTTCCTAGGCATGGAATTTCAAATGTCGAAGCAAGGCATGGTGCTACATCAAAGAAAGTATGTCAAAGAGATACTCAAGAGATTCATAATGGATGATTCGACTCCTGCATCTTCGCCTATCGAACCAAATTTAAATTTGGAGAAGCATGAAGAGGAAGACAAAGTCGATGCAACTTTATTCAAATAGATTTTCAAATCTCTAAGATATGTGTGCAACAGTCGACCTGATATATGTTTCTCAGTCGGATTAGTGAGCAGATACATGAGTGAACCAAGGGTGTCATACATGAAGGATGCAAGAAGAATCCTGAGATACTTAAAAGGATCGACAAACTATGGAATTTTATTTCGACGAGACTCTGAAAGCAAAGAAGTGATGGTTACTTGCTATTCAGATGCTGACTGGTGCAGAGATAAGGAAGATTGAAGAAGCATTACTGGATATTTCTTTCAAGTATTTGGTACCCCAATTTCATGGTGCTCGAGAAAGCAACCTGTGGTCGCATTGTCACTGTGTGAGGCTGAATATATTGTAGGATCCTATGCTGCATGTCAAGCAATTTGGATCAGATCTGTGCTTGAAGAAATGGAGATCGAAGTGAAGAAACCTCTGGTACTACAGATCGACAACAAGTCAGCCATAAATCTGGCGAAGAATTCAGGTTTGTAGGGAAGAAGTAAGCACATCGAAGCTAGATTTCACTTCTTAAGGGAGAAGGTGAATAGATGTGAACTTGAAGTAAGGCATTGCTCAAGTGAATTACAATTGGCCGACATTCTCATCAAATGATTAAAGATCGACAAGTTCCTAACTTTGAGAAAGAAATTAGAAATAGTTCAGATCAACAATGATTAGTGTGTTTCGACAATTTGGATTATAGGGAGGTATGTTGAGATGTTAGATATAATCCAAGTTGTATTATGTGGCCCAAGCTCAAAGCTAATTAGGGTTTAGGGTTTGCTATTTAGTTTGTTATTTTGATGTATATAAATAGACACTTTATAATTCAGTTTTATTCATTCAATAATATCAATTCTTATTTCTTTATTTTCTCTCTCTTTCTATCCTTACTAAAAGTGTCTCACACACAAATATATTTGATTCTTTTTTAAAGATTTAGATTTGATTTTGATGGCACAATTTTTAAAAAATGGATTGGATGGTCAAATATGACAAAATGCAAGAATACATTGTGATTTAAGAGTAGAGAATTAAAATCCAAAGCATTGATGTTAGGTATTTGTATATGATACACATATGACACATATTGAATTTGCACAAATTTTTTTCTTTTTTTTAATTGCGTTGGTACACGAATCAATAAAGAAAGTTATTTTTCTTATAATTTTGGATTTTTAGTGGGTTAAATTTAAAATTTAAAATTTATTTATAAGTTGATAAATAAATAAAAAAATCAATTTCATACATTCTTTAACTTTTGTCTGTTGCACCACTCTACAACTTTTACATTTGAGTCTTCGACTTCATAAATTATTCATAAATTATAGTATGATTTTTTTATGTTATTGAACAAATCTTGACTTTTTTTAAAAATATTATTCTTTAATTTTGATATTTTGTTGTCATTTGGAGAATATATTTTTTCATGTTATTTTTATCAATATTTTTTTTATTTATTATTACATTTTTTAAAAATTACCCTAACAGACCCTTAACTTGACTTTTCTATAAAAAAAACATATTGCATACTGGTACATGTATTGGGTACATACCTGAACCGGTGCGACGCATATCTACAATCGACATATATTTATTATACTAATTCGAATTCACATTTGTTTTTATTAATCTACTTTATATATTTATTGTGAAATACATTTATATTTATTATGACTTAAGTAATTAAAAATATTTTAAGCTTTACCAATATCACGTAAGATAGAACATTTGAAGAATGTGGGAGTGTCGAGATAAGCTAGATTTATCTCTAATTCTAATTTTAATAAAGCGTACGAGAAAGGAGAAAAGAACCGTAAATAAAATTAAATTGAATAATGGATGAGAGAAGTCAACTTCCTAACTAAGATTGGAAAGTAAATTGACTAACTCAATATTCTTTCACCAATCACACTACTCTTTTTGTACACATGGCATACTATTATCAATTTTACTCACAAAATGTTAGAAAGCTACTTTACCGGGTTTGATTTTGCCTCTAAAGTTGTACCATACTTCATTCGGTACATATCATCACTTCTCTCTCACTCTTCCGTCACTTCTCGTCTCCTTCTTCACCACTGTTCATCGTCACCACCGCTGGTTTTGTTGTTCACCTTTCTTTCCAGTTTCAACGTCTCATCAACCACGGTATCCACGGTATGTTAGCTTCAATCACTGCATGTTGTCGTTTTACTTCGTTTATGCTTCTGACTGTTACATCTTAAAATTTTCTTTGGTTATTGGTGGGAATTTGAACTTGTATGTCAAAAGTACGTATTTTTGAGTGTTCATACTAACGTTCATCAAACTTTTGTTCGTTAGTTTTGATTTCTGCGTTTCAAGTTCAAGTTTGTTTAATAGCGCTTTTTATTTTTTTGTAGTGAGCCATGTGTTCTTAACACCCATTTGTTATCTTAAGTTCATATTGAGACATCTCTTCTTGCATTATTTTCTTTTTGGAGTGACTTCTTTGTTCTTAATGTTGTTTTCTCATTCGAGTATACATTTCATATTATTTTTTATCTCATATTGTTATGTATTTTTTATATCAACATAGGGTGACCAGATACACGTGGTAACCCGCTCCCGTGAATTTGAAATTTGGGACAAGTCCATACAGGAAGACCATACCTATTTGGTTTACAATGGTGAACCCTTTATCAATGGCCTGCCTTTGAAAGTTTGTGAAAATGAATACAAGCTGTTTTGGAATCGTTCCACCACTGTTACTGCCACAGATATCTCAGACATTCCACAACACACTTTCAAGTTCAAAACCTTGAAGGATTTTCTTAATGGAGATTTTGTTGTCGATCGATTGTACGGTATGTTATGTTTATCCCATTTGTGCATACTTCCTTTTTTTCTCTTTCAAACGTAATTTGTTTTACATCGCTATGCAGATGTCATTGGTGTTGTCCAGCAGGTTATTAGAACTCAACAACCAGGAGCTGGAAAAAGGCTTGCGTAAACTTAAATTTAGCAGATGAAAGGTTTAATACACTACATTTGTTGTCTATATTTCCTCCTACCTTTGTGTTATAGTCAGGTGTCATTTTAATTATTATGTTTTTGTCTTCATAGTGGATCAGAAATGGATGTTACGCTGTGGAAGTCATATGCGACACAATTTATGTCGTACAACGTTGATGACGAAGAGCTGGTCCTTATACTCACGCATGCCTGGTGCCGTCAAAGTTCATGTAATGACAAAGCTAATGTTGTTTTTACCCCAACTGACATACTTTTATATTTTCTCTGACGTGTTTTCCTTTCCCTCTAATGCAGCCACTGGAAAACTAAATCTTTCAAACGCGTGGAATGGGTCGAAACTGCTCCTGAATTTTGACCATCCTCAAGTTGCCGAGTTCAAGACAAAGTATTTATATATTTGCATTATTTTCATTGTTAGACATATTATTGTTTAAATGACATATATATTACACTATTAATCTCGAATATACGAAATTATGCTTTCTTAGATACATTGATGGAAGCGCTTCAATGGATGTCACTCAAAGTAGATCACTAAATTCTTGCTCAAAGGGGACTTTTGATGATATGGCTTTTTTCCTTTACAAAGGATATTTGCAGTATCAGAGAGATGCTAACTCTCTGCAATGTATGTTTCCTTTGTTGCAATCGTTTTAAGTCACTCATATTTTTTTTACTAATTATTTTGCGTCATCCATTAATTTTCACATTGAGCATTTTTGTTTGATGTAGGAAACATTCTGCAATACATTTGGCACAACCGTTAGGTTCAAGACCAATCCATTTGGTTGGTACTATGAAGTATGTCCAACATGTAACAAGACTAACCAATGTGTTTGTATCGGCAACAACTCAACTCCAAACACTAAGTAACAATGTTTTATTACATATTTCATAGTTGATTCCAGCAATGCACATATATTATGGTTGTTGTTATATTTATTTCGTTATCTATTTCCTAAGACTTTGAATAGTTTGTCTTTTCAGGTACAAAATTGAAATTGAGGTTGAACATGACAATGTCATTGCTAATTTTGTTTTTTGGGACAAAGAGTGTATACCAATTGTTGGCATGTCTGCTCATGCCTTAAGACAACTCATGAGACAGGTTTGTATCTAAATTGCTTTCTTTAGTATTGTTGTCCGTTTCAGTTTATAAATAATAAATAACATCTAATATGTTTTCAATCTCCAGCTGTCAATAACTCATACACCAGGGCAATTTTCTTGGATGTCTCTTCATTACTAACATTTTGAATTACAATACAAGTTTATACAATATCAAATTATTATTAAAAATACTGAATATTCATGACATTTGTCTCATACATATTACAACACATTTTACCTTAATTAATTGTTATGATATACAATTTTCTTATTCCACTTATAATATTCATCTTATACCTCATAGATCAATGAAGACCATCCCTTGATTTATCCTGCACACCTTGACAACTTGCTGGAGACGCCTTTTGCTTTTCGCGTTAAATATCAGCCTTTCTACAAACAGGCCTCTGTTGTTAAACTCACTCAAGATAAAGAAGTCAGAAAACAAATCGAAGATGCCATGTATCCTCCAGAGGTATATTTTGTCTTACATTTTAGTAAACTCATCAAAACATCACATTACATACTAATAACACAATTCCAACTTATTATTTATGTTAGGATACTGCTGTCACTCCCCCAAAAATTCTGTTGTCAAGGGCAAAGCCCCTGTCATTGATGAAGAACTCAACCATAACAATATGCTTACTCAAACCTCAAATCCCACCGTAAGTTTTTTTCCTATATATATTCACCTTGATAAAAATAGCCTTGAAATTTTTCTTACAATTACATTTTTATATTTCAGAGTAGTACGTCTGCCGCCCAAAACTGGAGTCCTGAACCCAGCTCTAAAAATACGCCTTCTAAGAGGTTTTCCTAAGATCTTCATAGTCAAGAGCCAGAATTTTCAGAGTGCTTTATTACCTGCATCTCATTAATTGGTGGCAATTCTAGCCTCAAATGCTGTGATGCTGACCCTACAAGCAACCAATGCTTTTTTATTGTATGTATAAATATCATTTGAATTAGTACTTTATTATCTGCACTCCTATACAGGATGTACATCATCCCAAGTTAAGCAATTTTAAAAGTATTTTTTATCCCTTATTATCTGTGCACATCATGATATGTTGTACTTTTTAATTTTTTATTCACCTATACACTAACTAAATGCTAGCTGCAGTATGCATACAAATCCAACTTCTTTGATGACAGTGGAAACAAATTCGTACATTCTGCAGGTACGATGTTTTCATTTTCAATGAATGCTGCACTTTTGTTAGGCACTCATATTTTCAGCAAGACACATTTTACCTTTTGAAAAGTACACTCTATGGTTACTTTTTCTTTTTTGCTTACAAATTTTGGTTGGATTTGGATTGAATACAACTATACTATCGAAGCCTAAAGTATATACTTACAACACACGTTTTGGTTTACTTCCGGAATATATTTATTATATTTAATATCATCATATTTAATTAGTTTTATTTGAATATTTAAATTGCTTAAGGTTTTTTCAAACTATTGTGATACAACTAATAGAACCTGCTTGTACTACAGCATGAGATAATTGTAACTAATTTTTGTTCCAACATTGTTTTAGATTATAAGTTTGTAGTAATTATGTAATAACTCAGTTGCACATATTGAGCATAACCATTCATTAATTTGCGTTTCTACTGTTGCACCCTTTGATTGTGTTGTTACTAGAATTGTTTGTTACTACTACATTCATGCTATTTTCTTTCACTACACTGCATTCAACATTGGTTGATTACTGATATTTTGATTTTATAGGTTAAACATCATAGCAGATTCATATCAATACCTTTATGAATCAAGTCTTGAAAAAAAGGTACACAAGCAATTAATCTTTGTTTAACATATTTATTATATTGATGGCACTAAATATTGTTATGTAAAATTTTTTCAAGAACTTTTAAGAAATTCGTTTTTTGCTAAACACCTTATTTTCATAATGCATTTATGTTTTCCTTATCAATCTAGGGAAAACAACTTCAACTTTGTAATTAATGATGTTACATTGTGGAGACAACATTCATCCAAGTGTGCTAGATTTCGTAGATTTTAAATTCTTAAACAGAGAAAATTTAAACGCTTTAAACATAACAACCCAACTACAACAAGTACCCCTTCAATCGATAGGATCCCCCTATCTGAAATTTCACTAGAGACTTTCAATTATGCCTATCCACATACTCAGCCTACTCCATCAATACATGATATTAAACCTCCGCCAAAATTATCCAGCATGAAACACACTGGCACAAACCTACTCTCTAAGTTCTCCAGCGTTGCAAATAATGTACATGATGAAAATCATAATTCATCCAATCTGCCTCAAAGACACAACACACAACTTAACTCCAACTTTGTACATGCTTTTCCAACTCCTAATATGTAAGTAATACAATTTACGCTTCAAATTATATACGTTTTACTACATTTATAACTCAAATAATGTAAGGTTTCAGTTGCTGTATAAATAGCACGACAACATGTACTGCACAACTAAAACGTGCTGGAGGTAGTCCAAATAACAGACTTCGTTTGTCGGTAAGAGCGCAGACCCTTATGCAACACGATCAAAAGAACGTCCTCTCACCTCAACCTATATTGCAGAGCCATCAATTGAATCGTCATGTGTAAGCATTTAGGATTCTATATATACCTTATAATAAATTGCTATAAGAATTATGAATCACAACCTTTTTTTTCAATTGTTGAAAACAGAACTGCTAATTAGAGTTCCCTCGTAGGAAACATCAATTCAAGCAAAGCCTCTGACCAAGCAAAACGTGGCAGACCTTTCATCACAATGTGTTCAATGGCAGTCCTTTCAATGTCATCGCACCTAAACCATCGTATCCGGCTCAACATACAACTCCCCCTCCGTAAGTTAATTAATTTTCCAGTTATTGTATTGCACATATGCTTTAATCTTTGGATAACATTTACTTGTGGGAAGCAGCCCTCCACGTATTCATTCTGCTACTGTCGACATTCAATCAAATAAGCAATCTTCCACATCCACTTACACCTCCACCATTTTTAGTCCTACTGCTAACTTGGACTTCAAAAGTGACGATGATGAAGATTCAGACTACAATCCATTCTTAAGTATGTATCACTATCTAAATTATTGTTATGAATTATAGTTTCTACTTAAATGTTTATGCCATAAATCCAAATTAATACATGTAATAGGCCAGCATTCTGATGATGAATCCAGCTTTGAAAATAAAGACATGTTTCCACCGTTTTCAACAGCCAACCAACCAGTTTTAAACAACCAAGGTATACCTTATATTAGCCAATCATGCAAACTTAACTTTAGCTCTTTCAAATAATTATTTCTTATTCTATTGCAACCATGCAACAGAGTACTATGACTTGGGTGATGCTATGCTTGAGTGTCAGCATTGTCAAGCCTTAATGTGGTACCCAGAAAGAATGGATAAACATAAACATTCTGCAAATCCAAAATTCAGCTTGTGTTATGGAAATGGTAAAGTTGAACTTCCATACTTAAAAGAGCCCCCACAGATATTATCACATTTGCTATTTGATAAAGATGCAAAAGAGAGTAAACATTTCCAGGCCAACATACGAACTTATAACATGATGTTTGCATTCACGTCACATGGGGCAAAACTGGATAACAAATTCAATAACAGACGTGGACCACCAACAATACGCATTCAAGGTCAGACATGTCATCGTATTGGGAGTTTATTGCCACCTGAAGGACATCCACCTAAATTTGCTCAGCTTTACATTTTCAACACAGAAAATGAAATCAGCAATAGAATGGATGGACTACGGTACATTTCTTTTATAAACTCATATTCATAGGCATAATAATATTTCGCTTGGCTGATTTAGGGACATTTATTCAATTGTTCAATTTATTCGGTTTGTTGACATATGGTACCATTTATTCTATTGTTCTAACAACCCATTTTTTCATGTCTGCTTTATTGAATAATATAGGGACAAACAAAAATTTGATCCCCTGGTTGTCAAATCACTGTCTGATATGTTGTACAAGCATAATACCCATGTAAAGAGTTTTCTCATGGCAAGACAAAGATTAAGTGAAGGAAATATGCATAATTTGCAACTCTGATTAATTGCAAATAGAACTACAGATGGACGAGTCTACAACCAACCTCCTGTTTCTGAGGTGGCAGCATTAATTGTTGGTGACATTGACACAGGTGAAGAAAGAGACATAATAATTCAAAAGCAAGGAGGAAAACTAAAACGCATACATGAGTTTCATGCAAGCTATATGGCTTTCCAATATTCGTTGATCTTTCCATATGGTGAAGACGGCTACAGACCTAACGTGGCTCACTGAGATCTTGACATTTTTTATGATAATCCAAGGAATAGGCTTACTATTCGAGAATGGCTTGCATTTCGTATTCAAAAAAGGTCCCATGAGGGTAAGACACTATTATCATCAAGGAGGTTGTTTCAACAGTTTTTGGTAGATGGTTACACAATGCTTGAAGGAGAAAGATTGAGATGGCTAAGAAACAATTAATCCAAGCTTAGGGTGTCAAAGTATAAGAACCTTGATCAAGATGGAACCCAAGGTGATACACCTGGTTCAAGCACAGGAAAAAGAGTTATTTTACCATCGTCTTATGTTGGAAGCCAGAGATTTATGGATCAGTTGTACTATCATGGAATGGCAATTTATAGTAATGTTGGATTTCCAGACCTATATATTACATTCACTTGCAACCCTAACTGGCCTAAGATTCAGAGAGCATTACTTCCTCTAAACTTGAAGCCACACGATAGACCCGACATAATTGCTAGGGTTTTCAAAATGAAGTTTTATAGTCTACTAGCAGACGTTACAAAAAAAGGTGTCCTTGGGAAGGTTCTTGCATGTAAGTTAATTCATAGTTATATAATTTTAATACATATATCCAATTTTATATGTTTCTTATTCCAAGTAATTTTAACATTGTTCAAATTCATTTCAGATATGTACACCATTGAATTTCAAAAAAGAGGTTTGCCACATGCCCACATTCTTATCTTTTTGCATCCATCAAATAAATATCTGGCACCAGATGATATTGATAGAATTATATCTGCTAAGGTACCAGTTCCCATTAAAAATCCAAAATTGTATACTTTGGTGAAAAATTACATGGTTCATGGGCCTTGTGGTTTGGGAAACCCAAAATGTCCATGCATGAATGATGGAAGGTGTTCCAAGTATTATCCAAAGAAGTTTCAAAATGTCACCATAGTTGATCGAGATGGTTATCCGGTGTATAGAAGAAGAGGTCATGGATTTACCATCGAAAAGAATGGCATAAAGCTAAACAGCGGTCATGTTGTTCCTCACAACCCAAGTTTATTAATGAAATATGAGGCACACATCAATATGGAGTGGTGCAATCAAAGTACTTCAATAAAGTACCTCTTCAAGTACATCAACAAGGGTTTTGATAGAATTTCAGCTATTTTAGTTCCAACCAATTCTCGGGATAGCGATGTTGATGAAATCAAACAATATCTTGATTGTAGATACGTATCCCCGAGCGAATCGTGTTGGTGAATATTCTCTTATTCTATTCATGGCAGGAAACCCGTTGTAGAAAGATTGTTTTTTTCACTTGGAAGGCGAGAATTCTGTTTACTATAAAGACTTTGAACAAATTGTAAATGTCCTGCTTAAGGCAAGTGTAACTGAGTCAATGTTTACTTCATGGTTTATCGCAAATACACAATACGCAGAAGCCAAATTATTGACATATGGACAGTTTGTGTCCAAATTTATTTATGTGAAGAAAACAAGAACTTGGAAACCAAGGAAACAAGGTTACACTATTGGTCGTTTAATATGGGTGCCTCCAACAACTGGTGAATTGTACTATATGAGGATGTTGTTAACTGTGAAAAAAGGTCCTACATGTTATGATGATCTCAAAATTGTTGATGGTTTTAAACATGCAAGTTTTAGAGAAGCATGGTTTGCCATGGGTTTTTTGCAAGATGACAAAGAATTCATTGAGGGTATAAAGGAAGCTTATAACTGGGGTTCAGGTATATTTCTGCGAAAGCTTTTTGTTACTATGTTATTGTCTGCTTCTATGAATCGTCCAAACCATGTTTGGCGTAACACATGGAAATACCTATCTGACAGAATACTTTATGATCAGAGACAATTGTCAATGAATCCAGGTAATATTAACATTTGCTTAATATTATAGTTGGACTATCTACAATAAGATAATCCAATTTGTTATTTAACTACTTTCACTTTCCATTTCTAAAGTTGTTACTGACTGATCAAGAAATTCAACAATTAACTTTGGTCCAGATTGAGAAGCAACTCCAAAAAAAAAACAGAAGGAGTTTGAATGAGTTTAAACCAATGCCATATCCCAACGATTACGTGCTGAATTTCCTTGGAAATAGATTGATATACGATGAACGACAGTATAATATTTCTGAACAAACTACTAAATACCAAGACATGTACCAATCTTTGACAGGTAATCCATACTCCTTTTTAAACAGTTTCGTATACCTTAATATTTATATACTTATGGGATCCTTAACAGTTTCGTATACCATTCAATAAGTAATTTTCAAACATGCTTAATATGTACTTTTCAATATGTTGCTACTGCTACTCTACTTTAACATCATGCTGCTCTACTTTAACATCCTGCTACATCTTCAAAAAATTGATTAAAACTTAATATTATATTTAATATCATCATCCCAATAACCTTGTCTTCAACACACATATTATATCATTACAAAGCCAACAACATTCCTTCATGAAACTTATATCAAATAAAGAACATAATAAATATTTAGAGATACTTAACACCCTACTGCAATAAACAAAACACACATTGACAAACACAATTACAGCCTTCTTCATAAGACCCCTTTATTTCATGGTTTCTTCACTACTTTAACATACAACCGTTCTGTAGGATTCATGAGAGTGAAATATACTGTGTCACCCCTCTTAAGTCTTCTTGCTCGTGCTAAACTGTACCAAGCCGTGTCAGTGTATTTCTCAAAAACATTACGTTCCGCACTAATTATCTTGCAATCATAATGGGTTCCAACATCGAAGTCAACCATTTCAATGTATGTTTGATTTCATAAAAGACATTCCTCTGATCCTTTCCTTGGAAAATGCTTAAAAATGTGAATAAACATTTTAACCTTACTCATTTGAATGACAACAGATTTTTCCAGAAACAACTTTTGAGAATGACGACAAAGGTTAGAAAATAGATTTTAATACTTGCATGAAAATTTATATTCAAATATAATTCATAAAACACTAATCAACACGTTTTTCTTAGCAATTCTCCCAGATTTGATTTTAACCATCCATGTGTAGTTTCCAGCAGAGTTATAACCATCATCACTATCAGAACTACAATACCCATCAATGCTTGATGAACTATCCAAATTTGATTCAGACAAACTATAAAAGATAAACAAACATAAGTAGTTACCTCTAACATATACATATTTACTACAAAAATTTGAAAAAAAATAAAACATGCAGCACCTGCTAGCACTGGAAATTTCAGTCGGCAACAAGACATTGTGATGTTTAGTGAAAATCCTTTGGGTAGGAATGAACTGCTATTTATATGAGAAGCAGCACCTTTGTTTTTATATAAATGATATACTTCACATGTGCTTCTTAAGTCTTTCTATATAACTGGTGTGTAGGTGTAGTTAATAAATGCATGTATTTATCAATTAAGAAGGGGTAGTTGGTTTTATAGATGTAACACAATTTGCTTCTTTGTTTTCTTTACAAGCAAAAACAAACCACTCTCTATGTAAGAATTTAATGCCAGTACTATTACATGCAAATCACAAAGCTTTTGCAAAACTTATTTGGTGAAGAATAAGTATTTATTGTGAATCATGTACATACTTAAACATATATACAAAAACTAATTTAATAAAAATTTGTTTATATTACACAATCTGTAATTTATTTAAATTCTAAGTTTACGATTCTTCAACACAGATGAGCAACTCCGGATTTTTCCGAGATTATGGAAGCTGTAAATGAACAAAAAGGCAGGGTATTTTTTTATATGGTTATGGTGGAACTAGAAAAACTTTCATGTGGAACACCCTGTCAGCAGCATTGCATTCAAAACGTGATATTGTGTTGAATGTCGCTTCAAGTGGAATCGCAAGTTTACTCTTACCAGGAGGAAGAACGGCACACTCAAGATTCAAAATTCCAGTTCCATGTTTGGAATCACCCATGTGTAACATCGAAAAAAATCCGACCTTGCTGGTCTTTTATAAGTCACAAAGCTGATCATTTGGGATGAGGCTCCAATGGCAAACAAATTTTGTTTTGAGGCTCTAGACAAATCCATGAAAGATATAATGGGTAATGGAAAAGATCCATGCAAAGAAATTTTTGGAGGAAAAGTTATTGTGTTTGGTGGTGATTTTAGGCAAATTCTACCTGTTATACCGAGGGGCACTAGGTCTGATATAGTACATTCAACAATTAATGCTTCATACATTTGGGAACATTGCAAGGTTCTAACACTTACGAAAAACATGTGTTTGGAATTTGGTTCTACTTCAAACAATGCAAGAGAAATTGAGACATTCTCTAAATGGATTTTACAAGTTGGGAATGGACAAATTAATGAACCAAATGATGGATATGTTGACATAACTTTTCCACCCGGGTTACTTATAACAGATTTTGTGGATCCTATTGAACAAATTGTTACAAGCACCTACCCCAATTTCTTAGAAAACTACACAGATTCTAATTTTCTTAGGAGTAGAGCAATTTTGGCTTCAACTATTGAGATAGTTGACGAAATCAATGATTACATTACAAACCTCATTCCAGGTACTATTCTTTATAAAATGCTATTCTTTTTTACATTATTGAAAAGATTATCTCATTACCATATTTTTACTTTTAGGTGATGCAAAAGACTTTTTGAGTAGTGATTCCATTGACAAATCCGAAGCAAATGACAACAATGCTTTCGAGCATTTGACACCAGAATTCTTAAACTATTTAAAAACTTCGGGATTGCCTAACCATTGTTTGAGATTACAGATTGGAACAACTGTTATGTTGATCAGAAATTTAGATCAATCAGAAGGACTTTGCAATGGCACCAGATTGACGGTCACAAGGCTTGCAAATCATGTTATTGAAGCAAAGATTATTTCTGGTACACATTTAGGTAACACTATATACATACCCCAAATGTCTTTGTCTCCTTCACAATCTCCATGGCCATTCAAATTGATTCAAAGGCAATTCCCCCTTATTGTTTCTTTTGCAATGACAATAAACAAATCACAAAGGCAATCGCTAGACTACGTCGGTCTCTATTTGCCAAAAGACGTTTTCAGTCACGGACAACTATATGTTGCTATATCAAGAATCAAAAGTAAGACTGGATTGAAAATCTTAATTCATGACAAGGACAATCATCCATGCAATCATACAACGAATGTTGTATTCAAAGAAGTTTTTCACAATGTAGTGTAGGTATGCAAATTGCTCACTGTCAAAGAAGTTTTCAAAGAATTTCTGACCATAAATATCTTTTTCCAATTGACCATCTTACATTTTTTCATGCTTTCTATTTGTTTCAGGTTCTGGTTCTGTATCATTTTATTGCAAAAGCTTTGCCAATTTCCTCTACATGGCAATGAATCAAGTTTTCCAATACTAACTAATATTTTTCCAGCTTTTCCTGCCTTGCCAGCACGTTATGTCTTAGGAATACAAGTAATTTGTTTCTGTGTGTTACTTTTATAAGTAGCTCTGTACCTTGGAGAACTATTATTTTAATGTCAACTATTTTTATTACTTTACTATTTATAGTGTTAAGCTTATTACTTCAACAATTCTCATTCGTCAATACTTCAAGAAACATATTACTTTTATAAGTCTCTATGTATTACTTTCTTTCTATGTACGAATGTATCTTTTCACTTCTATGTATTAATTTGTTTCTACAAGCATTCCCACAAGATCATTACACTATCCTGAAATATTTTGTTCCAAAAAGGCAAATTTGCCATAACTTCATTACAATTGTTGATAGAGGCTTCTAAGCCTCAACATCAGATCACTACTAAACTTCAAAAGATTGTTTCAAAAAACATCCAAACATTCCAACCTAAGACATTGTCTTCGTAATAATTACTAAACATTAAACATTGTCTTCATAATAAATAAAACACATGTTCAATACTTAATTTATATAAAGCATCATACACTGTTTTTATAACTTCACTGTTAAGGAGCATAAACATCACATAAAACATCATTCAACACGAGATGAACCTCTGTATTTTCCTTCAGTCTTATAACCATTAACAGGACCTGACACTCCCATGGCAGAACCTCCAGCTGTCCCTTTCACTGTCTGTGATTTACGACCTACTTCCTCGGCTTCCAGCATTGTTGTGTCCATTACCATCCGTCTGCAAGCATTTTCTGCATCCGGATTTTCAATTCCTCTCCTAAGAAAACCAAACAAAAACATCAATTATATCACAGACAATTAAACAACATATCATACTACAATCTAACATACCTTCCTACTGCACTATGAATCTGGTCTCTCTCCAAGCGGACTTTGAAGTCTTGGTACGACATTATCTTCATTTTTCCATTACTATGACATTTTTCTTGGTAGTCTATATACACCAGTTGCATCTTCATCTCTCTCCGCTTCTCATCCCATTCCTGCTGAGAACTACCATAACAAAATAACTAAATATATTTCATATATATACTATTTCAAAACATGCAATCTTAACAACTTGAATGCTTCACTCCTTTTATATTGAAGCTAATAGGAAAATCAATATACATGCATAATAGATTTACCATTCTATTTCGATTTCGAATCGACTAAATCCATAACAACAACAGCAACAAGATTTCACCAAAATCAGTTATCATATACTTTCCCAATACGACTCCACATAAACAACACCAACCAAATCAACATGCATTCAACCCATGTCTTTTCCATTTACACATTTATAACTATATATATCAACATATAACTATCATTTAAACTCTAACACAAAATCCTAAATGTACAGCATTCACAAACCCTGCAACCGAAACAACAAGATGGCGACGAATTCTTACCTCATCACATGCGATGTAGTCTCCTTCGATGAATTTGAACCACTTCCGATCATCTTGCTGGGGTTTCTGGTTCGCTCCATCTTTGGCTTCAGTTTTGCTATGGCTTTGTTAGTATCACAATTTTTTCCAATACTTAATAAGTAACCCTAACAAAATTTGTGGCCCACTATAGGGTAAACATTGTAAGTAAGCCCATTAAAATTTGGACTATCTTATCTAATACTTCACATATCATATAAGTCTATTTGATAATTCAAATATTGAACAATTCTATCATAAATAAGTTGTACACTAATTCTACATATATTTTTAACACGCATATTTAATGTTAACGTTTTTTTTATAATAAAATTCATAATACAATTTACTTTTATATAACACACTATTTTGTACATTTTACACGTTAACTATTTCGTAAATTTATTTTTATACACAACAATCATTCTTAACACTTCTGCTAATGCTTATTGAACCTATCATACATGTAAATGTATTGTCTACTCATATTTCATGTTAACTTTTTTAACATACCATATTATTGGAATACATTTTAATTTTTAATACTTTTTATTTTAATACTAATATTAAATATCATAAACCATTTTTTTACAAAATTATTTATACCACAGACAAGATTATTTATAAACAAATGTAATTCCAAAAATATCATTTTAAACAAAACTACTTACACCCGTGCGGACGCACGAGTCTTTTACTAGTTTCTTCTAATAAAAGTATGTCTCCACAGTTATATAATATTAATTTGATGTATAACTTTGAGAAAATCATCAATTTTATAAAACGCCAACTTGTGTAATATATATATATATTTATATAGGGTTTTGCTAGGATATATATGACTAATATTGATTGACCTTTATTAAAGTTTGACCTAACACAACCTTACAAAACCGGCTTTGTAGGGATGAGTTAGGCTAAACTCTAATTCTATCATGGTATCAGAGCCTATCTTTTCAGGCCACCCACCATTTGTATATGCGCATCAAACCCAAAAAGTACTGGGCGCAAGGGGATGTATTGAGAAAAACCCAAGTTCCACATTAGTTAAAGATACAATCTACAAATGGTTTATATAGAGTGACACCCTTCACTTTACCAACCGGTTTTGTAGGGATGAGTTAGGCTAAATTTTAATTCTATCAATCTTCTTAACTAGAGTACTTGTTTCGAACAAACCATCATGGTACTAAAGAATCTACCTTCTTTTACTCCTTTTGTTCTATAATAAGTGATTTATTTGAAATAATAATGTTCAAAATAAATGATCATTTTCAAATTTTAATATACATTTTTCAATTCTATCATTTCATTAATATTATTTTCATTTCTCCTAATATTTAATTAGGAATTTTTAATAAAAATATTATTTTATCTATTTCATTTATTTTTTTTAATTTATATAAAATGGTCAATTATATCACTCGTTATAAGACAAAATGAGTAATTTGTTAAATATTCTTCGTTAAGTTACCGTTGAAGTAGAACAATTATACAAATATATAATAGTTTTCTTTTTCTCCTCGATATATATCATATGATTAGTGTCTAGTATTTTTATTCTTTAAAATTGTCAATATCTCCATCAAATCTTTAACTAAAACACCTTTAACATATTGAAACTTGCATAAGAAGTTTTAGAGTAGTGTTAATTGTTAATATCACTTCTTTATGAGTGTCTTCAACTCGTGGATCACTATTAATCTGAGGTCTAAATCTAAATGATTTCAGCTTGTGGATCATTATTATCATTGTTGAGTATCATCTCTCATAATCTTTGGTGATTTTGAATGCTTTTTTTTTAGACATAATGACAATAGTTTTGTTCTAAAAATGACCAATTATCTAGCAATATCTGAAAAAACAAAAAAAAAATTCTCTTCATGTTATTCAACAATATTAAGGGTCTCTCTCTCTCTCTCTCTCTCTCTCTCTCTCTCTCTCTCTCTCTCTCTCTCTCTCTCTCTCTCTCTCTCTCTCTCTCTCTCTCTCTCTCTCTCTCTCTCTCTCTCTCTCTCTCTCTCTCTGTGTGTGTGTGTGTGTGTGTGTGTGTATCAAAAGAAAGTTGAGTAAAATATTCAAAAGATCAAGATCTACCAATATTCTAACAACATACCTAAGAGTTTTGCTACCAGTGGCTTCATTAAGGTTAGAGGAATTATGATACCACTTATAATAATAATAATAATGAATTTAAGGAATTTTAATGCACCTTATATATTATTTAACGTAAAAATACTTAAATGTCTCCAGATTCTGGAGATTCATCTCTGGACGTACCTTTAAACGTTAACTGAATCGGAGATGCATCTCCATAACAATTTAAAACATATATTATGCATTACACTCATAAGTCATTTTACAAGTTTATGGTGCCAAAGATGCATCTTCGCTTGTTTTTCGGAGATGTATCTCCGTAACATATCAAAACAGAGTAGTATGTTTTATATTTTGTTTATGTGTATACATATGAAGATTTATAAGCATTATGTATAATATTATGTGACAATATTTAAACCATACAACTGACATATAAATACAGATGATCCAAAAATGTCATATATAAATAATGTCGAAACCATCGATGACGCAGCATGAGGTGGAAATAAAATAATATCCATAATGAATACAAAGTACAACTACTATATACTACTGCACTACTGTGTATGTCGGACTCAATCTCCTCTACCTCCTCTTACTCCTAGGCCATCAATACCCCACCGGCCTTCTGGCGCTGTCTTCGGTAGATTAATGTCCCTCGTGCCTTCGTCATAATGACATCTAGGACCTGCCTCACATCAGACCCATCAGGAAAGATACCTTTTTCAATGCATGTCCACGCAATCTCTATTATGCGACGACATATAGGAAAGACATCCTTAACGTGATCTAATTGTGCATGCTCCTCCTCTAGTATCTTCTGATGAGCTAGCCTCAGTGGATCTCCTGGAGTAGCATGCATCATATATAAATATCACACCCTAAAAAACCACCTGAGATACTCATCGACGTAGCTCCAGTCGCTCACAACTATGGTACTCTATGACTCCTCCGGTACCAAATGACTCTAATTATCATCAAACATCACATTTATTTGTCTACGTGTCAAAGCAGGAGGATCAAAGACAACAGGGTGTCTGAGAATGGTCTGAGTGTAGCCAAACTGCCGCATGACGCGCTCGGGCAGATGAGGAGCAGTGAGACATGATCAGCAAGCCAACCATCCTAAGTATAACATTATCTCACCAAATGGTCTCATCTCACGGTGATCCACATAGTTGTTGAAGTGCATGTCCTCGGCAACCAAGCGGTCGAGGTACACTCTAAACGACTCTGTCACCTGGTTCCCATTGAGCGGGGAAAATACATTAGCACGTGGCATATCCTCATTGTAAGTTGGTACACTCGTCCAGCTAGAGATGCGCGAGAAGTCTTAAAGGATTCATGTCTGAAAATTTTGGAACGCACGAATTATCAGTAATGGCGTTGCAAAGATGAAACGAAAATGACACAGATAAATTAAAAGACAAATAAATATTACCATTATTAGTGTGATGATGCCGGTGACCTGCTTTGTCTTCCACATACAACCCTCTGATAGCTTCGAGAACAGGATGGAGAGAGTAGTGTGTCAGTAGGTGAAGCTCGTCTCCTATGGGAAGAAGAAGATGGAGAAGCATGAGCCCCAGAAGTAGACATCTCTCCATGGCCAGTGCGAACAAGAGCCTCTAAAACCTGACTTTTCTCCCGCCGCACTGATGCATGTTGTCCAATCCTCTTGTGCCTCAGCCTATCGTGTCTATCAGCCATAATGCTTGTAAATAAAAGTAAACCAGACAATTAGTGTAAGCAAGTAGCACTACAAGTAAGAAAAAAAAAAGACTGAGATTTTACAAAGATGTATCTTCGGTTACTAGGAAACTTAAACGCTGAAAAATTTCGGAGATGCATCTTCGGAATTTTCTGCAACAACTCAGGTACGTCAATGGCGGAAATGCAGACATCTCAACACAAAAAATATTGGTTTGATAATCATTTTCAGCCAACAAACATGTCTTACACTATGTCGAAACTATCATTCATGCAACTTCTACTCATTTCTTATCTTAATCATCAATTTTTATTCATTTACACAAAAATTCTAAAACTTTTCACAAAAAAACAAAAACTTACAAATAAGGAGTTTACCTTACACTTTGATGATGTATCTGATGTAATTGATGTTGATTGAATAACCTCTGAGCTTTGTTTTTTGATTTGCGATTTGGTTGATTGAAAAAAATTGAGAGAGTTTTTGATAAACTTTTGAGTTTTTTTAGAAATGCGGAAGGAGAAGGGTATGGTGCGATGTAAGTCCCAATACTTTCCGGAGATGCATCATTGTAATAAGTTTGAAGATGCATCTCTGAAAAGTTTTAACGTTAGGTTAGAATTGGGTGCTTGCGGAGATGCATCTCTGTAATCTGAGGGCACTTAAGCCTTTTCATGTTGTGCCTAAGTAACATATAGGGTGCATTAAGAAATCCTCATGAATTTTAGTCCTCCAATATTAAATATTGAGGTTATGCATCATGGTCGAGTTAAAATTTGGCATCCAAGAAAACAAATGAGGCATTTTAGGCACAAGGTTCCAAAACCCCACAGCAAGAATCATTCGTAAAACTTTAATAGATAAAAAAATTTAAGAGAAAAAAAATATTACCAATAAGTGTGACTGTGTGAGCGACCATTTATCTAAAACTTCTGAAGATTGTTTAATTTGTCATGCAACCCATCAAAAGTGAGAGGAGTATCCCATTTCTTAAATATTAATCTTTCATGAAGAATAGTCTTGCCATTGTCAACATACTTAGGTTCAAAATTATGAATAGAAATTGTATCACCCTTGTAGAAGGTTGCAGGTAATTTCTTCAATGGTATATCACAAGTTTTCTTTAAGGCTTTGTTTGGGAGTTTAGAGGGGAATAGAGGGGGGACTTTGGAAAATAGGAAGAACTGAGTGAAAAGAATATAATAATTTTGGTTGGGAGAGTTTTGGAGGGTTTGTTTTTTTTTTCATAACATCAAATAACTCTAATTTGGGGGAATTCAAAATTTGTATTGAATAAGGGTTTTTGAGGGCTTAGACAAAATTTCAAATATAATTTTTGTTGTTATAGTATTTCAAAACTTAAAAATATATTAATGATAAACATTATTTTATCATTCTAAACAAAATCTTTTTTCATAAAATATTTCATATTTTTCTATATTTAAAAAATATATATTTTTGGAAGTCTTCCCTCTGAACTCTCAAACAAAGCCTAATAGTGCTTCAAAATATTACATTCTCTTTTTGATATACCAACAACCACAATGTGATTATTCTTTTTAATTAATTTGCAGTAGGTGGTGAAGCAAGAATCAATCAAGATAATGGGTGAAAATGCATTATTATTGAAGTGATACAAAAAATTCTCAAATGATTTCAATTGCAAGTTTGATTTGTCAATAATGATCTCATACTCACACACATGGGTTAGTCAAGATATCAACGAATCTATAAACTGGATTGCAACAGGTGAAAACAAGTTGATTTGCACCTTGAACAACAAATAGATGATTTAATTGTGTCTCAGTAAAAGAAAAACACAAATCGATGTAACTATGCAACCAATGTAACACATTTATTTCCCATTCAGGTTGTGATTGCGAACTTCAATCCTTGTGAGAATATCAGCAATGTTATGCAACTAGAGCATGTTGTGAATTGAAATGTTTTAGAGACAATGTGACATTCTTGATAGAAAACTCTAATAGAGCGCATTTATGTTGTTAATATAATCTTTCAAAAAGAAAATGAAATCATACTTATATATGTAAGGGTTAATCGTGTTTTTAGACCCTCTAAGAATCTCAACTTTATCTTTTGGTTTTATTCATAAGTGCCAAAAATATGTAAAATAAATAAGTATTTATTAACTTAATTTGCAACTAATCAATGAAAATACCCCAATTTATCATTAAAACATGGTAAAAATGTAAGTATGAACTTCTTAACTATGTATTTACTAAGTACAGGCAAAAAGAACCAAGAAAACACATAAATAATAGCCAAAGCACCTTCTGAGAAGAAACTCATGCTAAGCCAAGAACAGGGTATGACTTCAGAGCCAAGCAACTTCAAGAGTAAGCAACAAAGTTCGCTAGGCCTAATATCAAACTTGCTAAGCGTGTTATGGTAGTTCATTACTTTCCGGCTAAGTTTCTTCAAAGAAAAGTAAGAGCTTGCTTACTAAGTGAGAATGGGTGGCCATCTAAGCGAGGTATAACGGAAAAGACAACTTCCATATGAGCTATCTTGACTTTTGGGAGAAGAATGTAGGCGCACTAAGCGAGCTACAAACCTCGCTTAGTGAGAAGCCCATATCATAACCCTATAATAAGAGTTATGACCGGTTCATTGGAGATAAATTATGGTGGATTCTTGGTAATTCTGCTAGAAACGCATTTGATACCAAAATCAAAACAAGAGAGAAAAAGAGAGGAAGATTGAGGTATGAAGCTTTGTCCAAGGAAATTTAAACCCATCAAAATTTCTCGAGTGTTAACACTGAAGCTTAATTTATTTTCAGTTATTTCAATTTTACAAATAAACAAACTTTAACAAATCATCCTTAATATCATAGAAACTATTGAACAATATTTGATATGCAACAAGTCTCTATGGAGACAATAAAAATATACTCACCATTGTATGCATATCAACAAATTGGCATTGTTGTCGATGACTGTCATTATTTTTTAAATACATTGTGATAGTTTTTATCATTTTAAGTATTATGTTTATATTTGTTTATATGTGTGCATATTTATGTTTATAGTCACCAACCTACTAATAGTGTTGGCTAATATCTGTTTATGCGAGGTAAGGTTCCCAAAGAACAACACTTGTTCAATCCTTAAATTGAACAAAATACACACATAAACAACAAAATAGGAAGGGCAAAGTTAGTATACAAAAGAAAATATCTAGAATAGTCTTATGTTTCGAAACCATAAATCATGGCAAACATTGGTAATAATAATAACAACAAAAACAAAAACAACAATAACAACAATGACGAAAATGCCAACAGAAACAACAACAATGGAAACAATGGAAACAACAATGGTAGTGGCATGTGGTGATATAACAATCAAAGATGACTAGTTCACATAGATAGACTGCAAAGGAATACCTTCAAGACCAAGATGAAAATGGGTTTATTACAAATTCTTTATGCTAATGATTTTCTAGAATTGGATCATGAAGACTCTTATACACATTTCACAAAGTTCTAAGAGTTATCTAGTACACTAGGAGATTTAGAAACTAAGGAATAAGTGGTATTCATGAGATTGTTTCAACATTCATTGATTGGAAAAGCTAAAGAATGGTATCTTGATCAACCAAATTAAGTGTTGACCAATTGGAGCTCACTCGAGGAAACGTTATTGGCTATGATATGCAAATGATGTAAGTGTCATGTGAATTCATCGATTTATTAATTTAGGGGGGAAATTTTGGTATGACAATACCTGGCGCATTAGACACACCGAAAGACATCACTGAGTACTCATAGTGACCATAACGAGTTCTAAACGTAATCTTCAGAATATCTTCTGACTTTACTCGAATATGATAATAACGCAATCTCAAATTAATCTTGCCAAGCATACAAGATCCAACAAGTTAATTAACAAGGTCATTAATTCTAGGAAGATGATAATTATTCTTAATCATAACCTTATTCAGCTATCAGTAATCAACACACAACCTCATGTTACTATCTTTCTTCTTAACCAACAACATTGGTGCTCCCCACAGCGACACACTAGGTCTAACAAACTTCTTCTCTAGCAGCTCTTCTAGTTGATTCTTCAGCTCACTTAACTCTGATGCAGACATCCTATACGGGTCCATCAACACAGGTCTAGTACCAGATACTAAATCTATGGCGAACTCAACTTCTCACTCCAGCAGCAAGTCGCACATATCCTCAAGAAAAACATAAGGAAACTCACACACTATAGGCATAACACTAGCCAAAACATTGATCTCCATTATCAAAGAAGAGAGCATCACAAGCACCTGATAATCCTCCCTAAAATACATCTTAACCTAACATGCGAACATGAATCTCGAATGCGTACTCTTTTTGGGTTCGGGAAACAACACAATTTTGTCAAAATAATTGATATAAACAAGGTAGAACTCTAACCACTTCATCGCCAAAATCATATCGAGAATTTTGATTTTTCAGACCTAAGACACAAGACATTTTACATTCTGATTTTTCAGACATAAGACATTTTTTAAATGTTATTCTTCCTCTTTCCATTAAAAAGAACTGAGTCATCCTTCTGATTGATAGCTTTACAGGACTTTAGATTAAATCATAACCATTGTCACTTATTTGACTTATGGACAATAAGTTATGCATTAATCTTTCAACTAATAAAACATTAATAATAGAGGGGAGAGAACCATTGCCAATTGTTCCAGAGCCAATGATTTTCCCTTTCTGACCACCTCTAAAACCAACGACACCTCCAGGCTTAAGTTCCAAGCTTTAGAACATATGCCTTCTTCTCGTCATGTGTCGCAAGCATCCAGAGTCCAAGTACCATAATTGATGTATTAATTGCACTGCTAAGGATGTCTACAACATAGATTATCTTATCCTTAGGAACCCACAACTTTTTGGGTCATTTTTTATTAGTCTTCCTAGAGTTTTTAACAAACTTGGGTTTCTGTGCAGGATATGTATACATGTATGCATAGTTGAAACGGGAATGAGTTTTTGCTTTAGCCTTATTTAAGCAAAAATACAAAAATACAAAACATTTAATTGATAAAAAAAACAAAAACAAAATTTTCTTTTCACAAACTTAAAAACCACATTCACCCATCAAGCCAAATTTTATCCGCCCCCGCGCGTCGAAACCTTTTTCAAACAATCTTTTTCTGCCACCGCGAGTTGAAACTAAAACCAACCAACACACAAGTTTTTTACAAAACTACGAGACTCTGAATCTCTCATTGTACCCGAGGGTACGTATGAGCGGGGTTTTGAAGTTCCATCGAGCACACTAACAAAAAACTAATTTTTCGATCACCTAATTTATTTCCCGTGTAAATAAAAGCAAGCATTAAGAAGAAGCAAACATTCAGGCACACATTCAAATCTAACTAACTAAACGGTTCCCGTTGAGTACAATAGATGTGTGGGATGCTAATACATTCCCCTCGCATAACCAACCCACAAACCCATATTTGGTTGCAATGACCATCTTATCCTCTTTTCTAGGGTTTTATCGTTATTTTTCCTTTCCTTAAGAATAAATAAAGTCCAAAGATGACTATGTGTCATTTCGAACATTTAGACACTCATGTATTTTTCACGTAGCGACATACTCGTTAACACAGATAATTAAATTAATGAATAAAGTTTATACAGAAATAAAAGACAAACAAACAACAAGACGTATGTTACCTCTTTTTGAATATTAAAACATATCCTTTTAAAAATTACTACTATTGATATAAAAGATACAGCATTGCTATGGATAAGTCTTTGGACTTTCTCATATCTATAATATAAGAAAAGTGGTTTTTATGGTTTTTACAATTTTACCCATTGCTATTTTTCTTCCACATCATTATTTTTGGGGAAATTTGAGTCTAAATAAATTCTTTTCCAACCAAATGCACATCTAACTCAATTGTAATTGATATTTTCATTCAAGTAACTAAATAATTCTTTATACAATACACTTTTTGTTGAATGATACTTTGTTTTTGCAACTTTTTCATTTTTTTGAACTAACTAAATAGTTGCCTGCATTGGTTATTCAACACAACAAGTACACCGCTTATGTCAGTCTGTAGAAAATATGTCATTTCCTATGGTTACACACATTTCCAATTGCTATCCTTACATGATTCATCTCTATCTAAAATATATTCTTTTTCATCATTTTCCATCTCTTTCTTCATCTCCTTCATCTGTCCTTCAAACATCAGGTATCATATTTCTCTTCTCTCTCTTGTATTTCTTCATCCCACCATCTCTCTTTATGTGAACCAAACCTTAACACTTCATCCCTCATCACATAATATTTTTCTTTTAACTTTTTTAGATCTGTTTTGATTCTACTATTTATATTTTCATAATTTTTTTCAATTTTTTTTTTCGAATCTGGTTTTTTTCCACCATCTTATAGTAATTGAATATAATGGTGTAATTTTTAGTTCTTGTGTTAATTATGTTTCCCATTTATTCCACTTTTTAGGACGGTAAAGACCCTTGGCAATGATAAAATGACATGAATGACATGAAAGAACTTTGGAAATTTTCTTTAGAATTCCGCCATAAATGGTTTAGGCTGTCCAACAACAAGAGCAATTGGATCTGATTTTTACTAATTCTAATCATTTTTATGAATGTTATTTTGAACATGATGTTTTGGTTTATTTACACTTTCATGAAATTAATTGAACCATACTTCTCCAAAATTTATCCACAACAACTTTCATGTTCAGATCTTTATTTGAAATTTTTACCCCAAACACAAATGGCTTGAATTCATTTTCCCTGTTTACTTGTTGACCAATTTTTATCTTATTTCATTGTCATTATCAATATCGGGTGTCCAAATATTCTTTAAGGTGAACTTTTGCAATCTATTATTGAAACATGTAATTTGGTGTTTGATTCAATTAAGTCATTTGGAATATTAATCTGTTTCGTGGATTCATCAGGAATCTCAACCTTTATTTTTGAAATCCCTTCTCTTTTACCTATGGATGGTCCTTTGATTTTAGAAATAATTTTCAATATTTGATAAGTATTTTAATTTTTTAACACAATTCCTCAATATTGTTTCCTACTTTTAATATCATAGTTGAGTACTTATGTCACTTTTTTTTCCCTTAATAGGTCCTTCTACAAATACATTTCCCTACAAATAGAGGCTATTTTGAACATTTATGTCACAATTTTTTAATCAAGTTTCGTTTTGAAAAAAAATCAAATTACGATAATTAATGATTCTTTATATTACAACTACTATTTAACTTTTCTTTTGCAGGATGACTTAAGTAACCATTACACCTTCTGTGCATATATATATATATATATATATATATATATATATATCATATTAGAGAACTTTTTTAGACATTAAAAGCTATCATATATATATATGGGTGGACAGGAACCAGGAACCCGATTCAAACCACTCTAACCCGAAAAAATAAAAGAGAAATGAGCGGTTCAAAAATGAAAAACGGGCCCACGGGTTAAATATGCGGTTTACAGTGGGCGGGTTGGGTAAAAATTACTGAACCACGGGTACCCAGACCCGCCCATACCCCCATTAGTTGCATCTCATAACCTCGTTTGGTAATAATACCCTCAGACCAGTTTCACCTCATTCACCTCACTCTCGTCTCTCAATTCTCGTCCATGAACCCTAGCACCGTCCACCTTTTCTCACCAACCACCGTCTCTCTCACCAACAACCATGACTCAACCTTACCACCACCACCATCAGCCAGTGTCTCCTCTCACTGACCACTGTTTATCCTATTTTGTCAACACGAGATCAAGGGTTGATACAATTGCAAGATAATCTTATTTAATCCGTTTATCCTACTGATTCAATGCAACCAACCATCGAATTAACACGATTTTGTTGCAAGGTAACCTTTTTGATTGAGTTTTTCTTTTTTGTTTTGTTAGGGTTTGCTTAGGATTTCGAATCCTGACTTTATGGTTTCGAATTCTAACTTAGTTGTTTTGATTCTAACTTTATTATTTTGTTTTTATAATAGGTTCATCTTTTATTGAGTTCAAGGGTGGTTTAGTTTCTTCAAGAGTGATTAAGGTTAATATTGTTGTGTTTTTTGGTTTATATTGTTGTTTCGATGGATCTCTCAGTTCTCTCTCCCTCACATCTCTCACTCTTGTTTTTAAATTACTTTTGAACAATGCTTTCTTTGGGTAACTATGTTTTCTTTGTGGATTTTTACTCGTGTTTGTTTTAGGTTTTCATCAAGGTTATTACCTGTTGTTCTTAGCCAGCAGTAATCGAGGTGAGATTAATCGTTTAAACTGGTTGCCATATCTACAATAATGTTTCTTAGCCAGTACTCTGAGTTGTGCAGGATACAGGTTAAAGTTTCTCTAGACAACAATATATAGTTTTCCTTCAATATCCAGGTTGAACTATGTTTTTCGTTATGCAATATAGTTTAAGGTTTATTAATTTGAATTACTATAAGTGATTTTTTAAAGGTTTCCAATTGGAGTTACTTTAATTTAATTGAAACAATAACTGTAAGTAAGATTATGAATTATGCTTTGAATTAGATTGTAGATACTTTAAGTATATAAATTGGTGAACATCTGCTTTAATTCATATATGTCAAAGTTATTTTAATTATATACGTCCATTTCCAAGTTCATTTGTTGCATATATGTGCATTATATTATTTCCAGGTTTATGTCTTACCTTTAGCTTTTTTTCTCTTTAAAATGTTCTTTAATTGTTATACATTGAGCCTAGGGTAGCAGATGTTCTTTACTTATTCTATAAAATCTTGGCCTTAATTTGGAGTGATTAGTTTATAAGATCTTAAAGCTATAGATCAATATCTTCTCGACGGCCGTAAGTGTATTTTGTGAATTTGTTATTTCCGAGGTAGGTCATGACTTGAGTTTCACAGTTACTTTTATTCCATTTATTTATGCTGAATTTTTCTTATTTGTCATATTTTCGGACCGTTTTTGCAGCCTCTTCATCATGCTGCAAGAGGTGAGCATGCTAATGTAATTAGGTTGTTGTTGTTGTCTAATGGTGCATCATCCACAAAGGAAAACTTATATGGAAGGTATATTTGCATTTAAAGGAACTTAATAACTGCTTTTAAAGGAGTTTAATAACTATCCATTATTTGCCCTTATCATTTGCTAATGTAATTTTTTTTACAGACCCCAGTAAAGTTACCTAAACACGAACAAATGCTAGGAGGTTGCTTGAAGCTGCTGTTACTGTCATGGAAATCTAATAATAGCATTAACATGGCGATTATAGAAATATTTAGTTTCATTTTGATATAGTCTATTTTGTATTACTGTTTATTCATTTCTCTTAGTTCTGATTTATCAAGGAGGTAATTTTATAAATTATAATTTTGATTTGACCCCACAGTTTCTGTTACAAAGGCTCCACAATGTTTATTTATAGTTGATCGTGAAGGCTGGATCAGATCCTGTAGAATCGGGCCGCTAAGTGCGTCAAGGATGCTGGTCGTATGGAGAGGAAGGGGTGTACCTGCAAGGTACTCCGACGCTCAAGTAAGAAAGGGTCATAGAAAAGGGGCAAGTACAAAGTATGAATTCTTAGGGTGAATATTGGATACCTGACCCTCTCAAGCGAGAGGGTTTATATAGAGCCCCCAGCGCGTGGCCAACGGTCCTATTTTCGGGGAGAAATAACCGTTTTCCCCAAAGAATAGGTAACTACCCAAACTAGCCGTTATGTCGGGCATGGTGCCCAAAACTAGTCGTTATGTCGGGCATAGGTGTGGTTCCGGGCACCTGCCCATAGCTGTTCGGGGAGCAGTGAAGCCGTGCGTGACGGGCAGTAATTTCGGGGAGGAACGTTGCATTCTGTGCCCAGTTAGAGGGGCAGAAAGGTAATTTTTGCCCCTCTGCGGATTGGACTTAGGCAATTTGGGCCGCTCAGGAGCAGAAATGGATTGGGTCATGTCTAGCCATTGGTCCAGTCCAGAACAGGAGCCCCCCAAGTCGTTGCTCCCGAGCATGGGAGTGATGACTTAAGGACAGTTCGTGGCTCCGGGGAGCTAGCACGGAGTTGTCTTTTGAAGACGAGGAGGATTGCCTTGATGCGCCCGTGACCCCTGGTGTTTGTGGAATTCGTGGTCGTGACCTTGTTGCCCGGTGTTCAGGGAGGCTAAAGGTCAGTCAGAATTGGAAACGTTGGGGCGCCACGTGTACTTAGAGTTCCGTGTAGCAGTTACTAGGCAATGATGGCTAGTTGATAGCCATCATGACCTACGAGCGCGTCTACTGCACGTGCCCCTCTGTATAAAAAGGGAGAATCCATTTCATTTAGGACTTTTTCGCTTTGATTTCTCTTCGTCTCCTTCAGCATTCCTACCCGTTACCGCCGTCTGCTACTCCGACCACCGCTTCAAGCTCTGAGCAACCACTTCAGTCTTCTTAAATCAAGTAAGTTTCCAATTTTGAGCTTGTTTTACTCCCTTTTGTTGTCAATGGTAGGTTGCATGTGGTTAGGGCTAGGTTTAGAGGACGAAATGAGTGAGTTTCTGGCGATTGTTGGTGGTGGACGGTGGTTGTGCCATTTTTCTACCTCTGACATGTCGCTGGAGTTAGTAGTATGTTTCGGCGAGCGGGGTGGTCCACGGCGATGTTGCGACAGCTACGCATGTGTGACCGCCTTGTCTGTTCATCAACTGAGTGGGTGATGAGTTTTCCGGTAGGACATGCCCAGATTCCGGTGACGCTTTGCGATTTCCGGTGAAGCTTCAAACGGAAACTGGACATGAGTGCGGGGAAGCTCCTCGCTCGGGATGATTGGCTTCGAGCGTCTCCTCGAAGGGAGGTGTCAGCTTTTCCTTTGATGTTAGGGCTTAGGTCGGGGACGTTGTCCTCAGCCCTTTGCGCGCCCTTTCACTTGACTTAGCAGTGGAAGGGTGGATTTGATTTGCTGTCGAATTCACTTTCTTCTCTGCTTTTTAGGTGATTATAATGGCGACGGGACCAGATAGAGAGGTCATTATAGATACATCCGAGGAGGAAACAGGCTCCGAAGATAATAGCAGCTCGACGGCTTCGAGTTCGGCGACTTCGAGCTCTTCTAGAGATGTCGGGGAGGAGGAAGAGTTGGACGTCATGGACGAGGACGTCGACGGGTTCTCCGCGGAGGAGTGGGAGGTTGTCGAACCTGTCGAGCATGTGTCCACTTTCGCAAAGTCCTTGGTGGACGTTTTCACATAGGTAGGGTCGGAGGAAGAGTGGAAGGTGCACTTCCCTTCCTTAGACGATCGTGTCTGTACGCAATTCGGGGACCGATTTACCATGTATGAATACGCTTTCAAGGAGCTGGGCTTGAGGTTGTCGTTCACTAATTTTCAACAGTCGGTGTTCGAGCATTTGAGATTGGACCCTACGCAACTGCATCCCAACCCGTTGGCCTTTATCCGGGTGTTTGAGCTGGTATGTGAGCATCTCTCCGTAGGGGCTACTCTTCCTTTGTTCTTCGCCGTCTTTCATCTCCAACGGCATCTGTCGGGGAATAAGTATGGTTGGGTTTCTCTGAAGCAGCCCCGCAAGTTGTTCAAACCGTTTTTGGAGTCAATACGGACTTTCAAGGAGTGTTATTATGTTGTTGAGCCCCTGTCTGAAGCTGCCCAGGACAGTACGTATGTCTGGGAGATTGAGGTAGATGAAGACGGGAATGACCTGTGCGACGAGGAGGGGAGGTTTATCGGGCGGAGAATCTATAAGTTCCCCATCCATTGGGCACCAGATCATTTTGCCAAGAAGCCCAGTGACTATGTCTCCTAACCGAGCGAGCTACACGGGCAGGACGCCGCGGCGTACGAGGTGATAGTGAAGTGGGCCAACTCCTTCCGGCTTGCTGAGTGCTGGACGAGCAAGGGTAGTCCGATCTTCGAGGAGGACGGGAGCCAGAGGGTTGAGCGTCGATTCATCAAAATTAAGGCACTGCTGGAGTGCAAGACTCCCGAGGATGCTGAGAAACTGCTTGGTAGTCTTAGTTATTTATATTTTGTTCGCGTCATTTCTTTTCCTCGTATCTAACATGCTCGTATTTTGTTTGTGCATGTGAGATGCCTCAGGGCCCATGACAGAGTTGTGAGGAATGCTCTTCCGAGGAACAAGGTCGGGGCAGTCCTTCCGAAGTCTTGGTTTGCTGGGGGCCGTGTTCCTCCTCCCGTGCAGCCTCCTGTGGGGACCTCTTCTTCTCCTACTCCTGCTCCCCGGGGGTCTCCTCTTCCTTTGACCGGTCGATCCAAGCAGCAAAGGTTTAATGATGCTGTGGACCTTACTCGGGTGTTGGAGAAGGGGAAGTTTGAGCTTCCTCCTTGCATCCATGATCGGAAGTTCTTCGAGGGGAACTCTCTGATTGTGCCTCGGGCGGAGTCTCTTCGCTTGGAAAGTATGGATCGCCCGAGCAAGAGGGAGTTGGTGGCCCAGGACGCTTCTGCCTTGGTCAGGATGTTGGAGATGGCAGCTGTGTATGCCGAAGGGGATTCCGTGACTGAGGCCGAACTTACTGCTGCCCTTGCCACCATGGCGTCCCTCAAGGAAGAAGCTAAGGGTGTCGACGACGCTCGAAAGAAAGCTGAGGAGGAGGTAGCTCGTTTGAAGGAGGAGAACTCGACGTTGGCGGTGGAATAGAAGTCTGTCGAGGAGTTAATCCGGCGGCTGAAGGCGGCCAATGCCCCGGGTGACGATGAGCCGGAGGATGTGAAGGCACTGAAGACGAGATCCGAGTTGGTTGCCCGTTTGCTGACGGCCGAGGATGATGGCATTGTCGTCGCAGAGGATTCTTTTGGGAACGTCGTGGCTCAACTGCGGGTGGTGAACCCTGAGCTCGATTTTTCTGTCGAGGGTACTCACTACCTGGCGCATGTTGAGGATGGTCGTATTGTCATGCCCGGCGGTCTCCTTGAAGGTACCCCCGAGGATCAGCCCGCAGAGAACCAGGGATCTCAGCCGGAGCCAGCCGAGCATGCGGACGAGTGAGGAGTTTGTATTTTTGATATTGTTGTAATCTGTCCAGCCTGCGTGCCGTGTAATTGTTTATAATCTATTTTTGGGGGGCGTGGCCCCTGTTTCATGTAATTTAGTACAATCGTGGCCCTTGCGGCCACTTATTATGTTAAATTATTACACGTTTGATTCTGCCGTTTGCATGATTTTACTTGCTTTTATTTTTTGCTAAGTATTGTACTCATGCTCGTTGTAAATGTATATTTGCCCGTGATTGGGAGTATTTGACTTGCGCAAATATTTTAGGGGGATTGCTCGTTGTAGATGTGTTCGACAGTGAGGGGAACTGGTCAAACGGTCGGGGAATATCCTGGCGGGGTGGGGAGCTCAGGTCGCATTTGAGGCCTGAGTTCGCGGCGTGAACGTCCCATCGCAAGCTGGGGTTCTGCCAGTCATGGTACTTTGACGACAATGATGCTCGATCGAGGACCGCTGTCGAGCAGTTACCCGGCTCGTTACTGAGCGAGGTTCTGCTTTATTCGTATGCGACGCTTGTACCTAGATGTGCATAGTGGTCGGTAGCTGACGTTCGTCGTTGCGACGGGTCGAACCGATAATTTAGCTGTAGTATTGTTTTAGCTTTTCAGCGTTCCATGGTCGAGCAAGTTCTTCCCCAGTGAGATGTTCTAGGTAGTAGACCCCATTTTCCGTTTTTGCTCAGACGCGATAGGGTCCTTCCCAGTTGGCTGCTAGTTTGCCTTCGCGAGAGCCTTTGTGGTTTCTTCTTAGAACAAGGCTTCCCACATCAAACTCTCACTATATCGCCTTGGCGTTGTGCCTGATGGTAATTTTTTGTTTCAGTGAGGCATCGCAGAGGGCTGCCCCAGTTCGGATTTCCTCGACGAGGTCGAGTTCTTCTCGTAGTGACTCGCCGTTCATCTCCTCGTCTAGGGGCGATTCTGTCCTCCTAGAGGGCACGTGAACTTCGACGGGGATTACAGCCTTTGTCCCATATGCTAGACGGAAAGGTGTTTCCCCGGTCGTTGAGTGTGGAGTTGTGCGGTAGGCCTATAGTACGCTGTGCAGTTCCTCGATCCATGCCTTCTTTGTTTCGTCCAGCCTTCGATTGAGGCCTCAAAGGATGACTCGGTTGGCTGCTTCAGCCTGCCCATTTGTTTGAGGGTGCTCAACGGATGCGAAGTGCTGCTTCGTGCCTAGTTGGGCGACGAAGTCTTGGAACTTCCTGTCCGTGAATTGCGTCTCGTTGTCCGTTACTATCGCTTGCGGATACCGAAATGTGCAAGGATGTTTCGTTTGTAGAAACGCAGGATATTGAGGGCAGTTATTTTGGCTAGAGCTTCCGCTTCTATCCATTTTGTGAAATAGTCTACGCCCACTATTAGGTACTTGTTTTGACTTGACCCTACCACGAAGGGTCCTAGGATGTCTAGGCCCTACCAGGCGAATGGCCATGGGGAGGACATAGCCTTGAGCTCGTTAGGCAGAGCCAGGTGTATGTTCCCGTGCCGTTGGCATTTATCGCATTTCTTCACGTGTTCTTTCGCGTCATTTTGCATGGTCGGCCAGTAGTAGCCTGCCCGGAGAGCCTTTCGAGCGAGGGACCTTTCGCCGAGATGTTGGGCATTGATACCCTCGTGGATTTCGCGCAGGATGTGCACGACCATTTCCTCCTCGACACATTTGAGCAGCGAAATGGAGAATCCCCGCCTGTAGAGTTTGTCTTCGACCAAGACATAAGAGCAGACCCTTCGCCTGATTATGCTGGCCTCCTTTGGGTCGGACGGAAGTTCGTCTTTGGCTAGATAGTTATAGACTGGGGTCATCCAGCAGTTGTTGTCTCCGATCACCTGTACGTCGAGTGTCGGGGAGGCCTTCTCGATACTGGGTCGAGGAAATACTTCCTGTATGACGGATTTGTTCCCGCCTTTCTTCTTCGTGCTGGCTAGTTTGGATAGCACGTTTGCTCGCACGTTATGTTCGCGGGGAACGTGTTTCACTTCCACTGTTGTGAACGTCGCCATCTCCTTCTTGACCAGGGCCAAGTATTCAGTCAGGTTGTCGTTTTTGGCTTGGTATTCTCCCCGGACCTGGAGGACCACGAGTTGTGAATCCGTGCAAATGACGACTTCTTCTGCACCCAGGTCCTTGGCAAGGCGTAGCCCCGCGAGGAAGGCCTCGTATTCAGCCTGGTTATTGGAGGTTGGGAAGGACAGGGTGAGTGAAACTTCAACAATGATTCCTTCGTCGCTCTCCAATATGATGCCCGCGCCGCTCCCTGCCGAGCTCGAGGCACCGTCGACGAAAATGGTCTATTTGTGCGCCTTGCTCGCGGGGGAGTCTACGAATGTTATTTCTGTGACGAAGTCGGCCAGAGCTTGGGCCTTGAGGGCTTTTCTGCTTTCGTATTGGATGTCGAATTCGGACAATTCTAACGACCATTTGAGCATCCTACCGGCCATGTTTGGTCTTCCGAGCAGTTGCTTTATGGGTTGATCTGTTCGAATCACGATCGTGTGAGCCAGGAAGTAGTGTCTTAATCTTCTGGTTGCGTTGATGAGGGCCAGCGCCACCTTCTCTATCTGTTGGTATCTTAATTCTGGTCCTTGTAGCGCTTTGCTTGTGAAATATATGGGCTTCTGCCCGTCAGGTGTCTCGCGGATGAGAGTGGCGTTCACTGCTTCGGTTGCTACGGCGAGGTATAGGTACAATGTTTCGCCGTTGTCCGGGCGAGAGAGGACCGGTGGCTCTGAGAGTGCTCGTTTCAGATGGATAAGGGCCTTGTCACACTCCTCGGTCCATTCAAATGTCGCCTCCTTGCGGAGGAGTTTGAAGAATGGTAGGGCGTGCTGGGCGGACTTAGCCACGAAACGGGATAGTGATGCGAGCATCCCATTGAGGGACTGGATGAATTTTTTGGACTTGGGCGTAGGAAACTCGGAGAATGCCCAGAATTTATCGGGATTAGCCTGGATTCCTCGTTCCGTCAAGTAGAAGCCGAGGAATTTGCCTGCCCGGACACCGAACGTGCACTTCTCTGGATTAAAATGCATTTTGTATTTCCTGGCCTGTTCGAAGACCTTTCTCAAGTGGGCAGTATGATCGGTTTCCTCGTGGGATTTCACGATCATGTCGTCCATGTAGATTTTGAGCATGTCGCCTATTTCTCCCCGGAATACCTTGTTCATCATTCGTTGGTACGTTGCTCCGACGTTCTTCAGGCCGAAGGGCATTACGTTGTAGTAATAGTTGCCTGATTTGGTCATGAAAGCCGTATATCTTTTGTCGAACATTGCCATCGGAATTTGATTATAGCCCGAGTAGGCGTCCATGAACGATAAAAAGTTTAAAACCAGCAAAATTATCAACAAGTTTATCAATACTGGGGAGGGGGTAGGCATCCTTCGGGCATGCCTTATTGAGATCGATATAATCAATGCACATGCGCCATTTTCCATTAGATTTTTTAACTAATACAACGTTGGACAGCCAAGTGGTGTACTTGGCTTCCGAAATAAATTTGGCCTCGAGGAGGTCCTTTACAGCTTTTTCAGCAGCCTCCGTCTTCTCCGGAGACTGCTTTCTCCTACGTTGTGCTACGACCTTGACGGCCGGGTCAATTGTCAGCTGGTGACAGGCGACGGACGGATCCAAGTCGGGCATTTCTGCGGCGCTCCATGCGAAGAGGTCGGAATTCTCTCGGAGGCATGATTTGAGTTGCTTCCTCGCAATGTCGGGCAGGTCTGCTCCAATCTTTACTCTCCGCTGGGGGTCTTCGCCGAACAGAACGATCTCGAAGTTGCCATCCGGGATGGGGCGCATCGGATGGGAGCTGCCGCTGGACGATGTAGACGGGTTGGCCGAAGCTGCTCGTTCTTCTGGTTGGTCCTCCTCGGGGAAGCGACTGTCGAGGTCGATGGATTTGACCTGGGGCAGAGGCTTGGCCTCCTCGGAGCTGCTTGGCAATGCTGGCTTGACCGACGCATTAGGCTTGGACGCAATGGAGTTGAGCCCCTTTGCAACTACTTCGAAGCATTGTCGTGCAGCTTCAATGTCGCCGTGTAAGGTGGCGACCATTCCTTTCGAAGTGTAATATTTCATCTTCAGGTGGACCGTTAAGGGCACCGCTACCAACTCGGCCAGGGTTAGCCTTCCGAAAATGCACTGGTATAGAGATGGGCAGTCGATTACCAGAAATTGCACCTTGATGGATCTGGCCGTCTCAGCTGATCCGAAAGTTACGATCAGTTCGACGTAGCCCCATGGCTTGGTCACTGATCCGTTGAATCCCTGCAAATCGGACCCTACATAGGGGGTAAGGTGCGATTCGTCCAGCTGAAGCGTTCAGAACAGCTGGGAGTACATGATGTCGACCGAGCTGCCCTGGTCAACTAGGATTCTGCGAACGTTGAAGTTCTCTATTCGGGCTCTGACAAGCAAAGGTATGCTCGAGTTCAGGGATCCGCCGAGGAGTTCTTCCCGGTAGAAGGAGATGGGAACGGAGCCCTTCTGGGCCTGATCGAGCGTGGTCACTTTATTGGAGCTCGTGTTGATCAGATGCTCGAACTTGCGTTTCACGGAGCCCACAGTGACTTTGTTGAAGCCCCCGCCAGAGATAACCATGGCGGAGGGAAAAGTCTCCCACGGGCTGTGGGCCACGAAATAAGTCGGGGCGCTGAGCCCGTCCGGGACGTAGAAGTCCTCCGGTCGCGATATGAACATAGCGACCTGTATGTTGGCGTCTTCCGAGGAGGGCACTTCCTCCTCTATCTTCTTGGACTCCTGGGCGTCCTGCCGAGGAGTGTCCTTCTTCGCAAATTATTTCAGGTGCCCGTTCCTGATCAGTATTTCAATGGCATCCTTCAGATGGATGCAGTCCTCCGTAGTATGGCCATGACTTTTGTGGAAACGGCAGTATTTTGATTTGTCCACATTTGGTCTGTTCGGCAGTTGTTTAGGGAAGCGGACCCCCGCCTGCTTAAACTCCAAATTGGCACATTCGGACAATATCTTTTCCCTGGAGACGGTCAGGGGAGTGTAGTCATGGAACCGCCCGGAGGGTCCTTTGCTGTCACGGGAGTCACGAGGACGGTCATCGCGCCTCCGTTTGCCCTGACGAGATGTCGAAGCTTCCTCTCCTCTGGACGACCGAGCATTCTCCTGATGGTGTGATGCTCGGACGTTGTTGGCCGCAACCTTTTCTTCGTACTGAATATGGTTTTGGGCTTTGAGGAGGAGGGCGTCAATGTTCCTCGGTGGTGCGAGGCCAATGGCTTTAGAAAACTCGGAGCCTGGGCGGAGCCCTTGCTCGAGCATAAACTTCTTCATTTCGTCCGTTGTAGGGACTTGTACAGCTTCCTTGTTGAACCTCTCGATATATGCACGGAGAGGTTCGTCTTTTCCCTGGATTATGGCTCCAAGAGAGGCCTCAGTTTTGGGGTGGCGGCGAGATGCTGTGAAGTGCCGCGAGAACATCCTGCCCAGCTGTCTCCACGAGGTAATGGATTCCTCGGGCAGTTGCTTGTACCATGCCATCGCTCCCTTTCGGAGCGTGGTCGGGAACAGTCTGCATTTGATGGCACTCCGTACGCCGCGGTAGTCTAACAGTGCATCGATGTTCTCGATGTGCTCGTCGGGGTCAGTGGTCCCGTCGTACGTGCCAAGTGACGGGGGTTTCTCTAAGCCTTTTGGGAGATGGGTATCCAAGATCTCCTGGGACAACGGGCCGCGAGGCTCGTCGTCGCTGCTAGAGCTGGTGTATGATGGGGACCGAACGGGAAGCTCGCGGCGGCGGTTCCTCCGCGGAGAAGGTGAGCGGTTCCTTCGAGGAGAAGGTGAGCGGTTCCTTCGACGAGAAGGTGAGCGGTTCCGTCGAGGAGGAGGTGAGCGGTTCCTTCGAGGAGAAGGTGAGCGGGCCCGTCCCTTAGATTTGATCGGTGGGGATTGCTCATTCCTTCGAGTCCTCTTGTGGTCGTGAGCGTGCTGGTCACGCGGGGAGATCTGGTCGCACTTCCAGGCTGTGCGAGGATCAGGCTCTTGGCGCAGTCTTCGGTCGATTTCTCTCCGTGGCTGCGGGCTTCTTGATCGTTGCTGATTCCTCCGCGTAGGAGGGGATCTTGGGCGGTGGGACTCTTCTAATGCCCCGATCCTCTCGTTTTGCTACAGGATCAGGGTGTTGGTTTTGTTGATCGCCTCCAGGAGGGCTGCCACGGCCGGGTCGGCGTTGGCCGGAACAGGAACGGGCTGGACGTCAAGTGATGGTTGATCGTTGTTGCGATTAGCAGGGGTAGGGGAAGGAGAAGCAGTGGCTCCGTCCTTGAGGAAACGGGAATCTCAGAGGAGAGATTACTGGCCGTCAACGTCAGATTTGTTGACGGGGAGGATGGTGGTTTGGAGAGCATCCTTGGTGCGATCTTGGGAGGCCATGATCATGATGATGTTTGAGAATTATTTTGATCTTCGGTTTCTGAGGAAAGAAAGATGATGATGATGTTTGGGAGAACAATGTTTCCCACTGACGGCGCCACTGATCGTGAAGGCTGGATCAGATCCTGTAGAATCGGGCCGCCAAGTGCGTCAGGGATGCTGGTCGTATGGAGAGGAGGGGGTGTACCTGCAAGGTACTCCGACGCTCAAGTAAGAAAGGGTCAGAGAAAAGGGGCAAATACAAAGTATGAATTCTTAGGGTGAATATTGGATACCTGACCCTCTCAAGCGAGAGGGTTTATATAGAGCCCCCAGCGCGTGGCCAACGGTCCTATTTTCGAGGCGAAATAACCGTTTTCCCCAAAGAATAGGTAACTACCCAAACTAGCCGTTATGTCGGGCAGGGTGCCCAAAACTAGCCGTTATGTCGGGCATAGGCGTGGTTCCAGGCACCTGTCCATAGCTATTCGGGGAGCAGTGAAGCCGTGCGTGACGGGCAGTAATTCCGGGGAGGAACGTTGCATTCCGTGCCCGGTAGGAGGGGCAGAAAGGTAATTTTTGCCCCTCTGCGGATTGGACTTAGGCAATTTGGGCCGCTCTGGAGTAGAAACGGATTGGGCCATGTCTAGCCGTTGGTCCAGTCCAGAACAATAGTGCCATAGATTGTTCATATAATTTCACATATTGATTTAATTAGTTTTGATGGAAGTAAGGTCAGTGTAATTTTTTTTAGAAAATGTTTTTGGGATATAAAATGTGATAACCTACTAACCCGATCAAACTATCCGCAGTCACCCGCAACCCGATTTGACCCAACCCGTTTCAACCGATGTAAAAATTGGGCGAAAATGGGCCACCAAAATTCACCCGCGGTTTGGGCTGGGTGGCACTTTTGGGCCCGAACCCGCCTAGCCCGACCCAATGTCTAACCCTAATCATATATAGTGTTTTGCAAATACTTGATTACAAAGTACAAGTACTATTACAATTAGCGTCCAAACGGACACTTTCGTACCCGTTTGTCTGCTTTTGTTAATGAACACACGCGTCAAAAATATAAACAAATATTTTTTATTAGTTTTGTTTTTAATTTAAATTATTTGTGTAATAAACTTGGTGAATAAACTTTATAAATGAGGAAAGAAAAATTATTCTATAAATTGTGAGAAGTTATATTGAGAAATTATCATTATTTCAGTTTTTTATTTAAAATGTTGAGAAGTTATTCATTTATGGGGTAATTTTGGTAGAAAAGGTTAAGAAATTATTTAAAGGGCAATTTTGAAAAAGAAATAAGTCAGCCCAAACTCTCTTATCCCTTTTATATATAGTTATAAATATTTATGTGTTTGTACTAATAATGTTGTTGTTCACAAGTATATTAAAATACAAATAAATTTGAGATTTGCAATTTACTTTTTTTTATCTTTTTCTTCTTTTGGATGTAAGTGAAATATTATTATACATTATTTCCTTTCAATGTTTAATATTATAATTTATTTTTGGGTCATGCTAACCAGTGCCCTCGGGGTACTAGTCAAGAATTTCAAATAAGGAAAATATGTTATGTTCTGTTAATTCAATACACACACTATTGTTTAAAAAAAATTGATTATTTATCTTTTCAGTACATTGAATGCACATATATTTAAAATAAAAAACATGTCTTTTTAATCTATTAAATAATGTCCAACTTATCATTTTATTCTCTTAACTAGTGTCTCGAACGCATTCGTTAGCATTTCCCTTTATTTTTAATTAAAACTCATTCAAAAAAAAATAAAAAAGCCAAAAAATCTGGGCATTTATAACCTTTCTTTTGTTTTCAACATGTGAAGAAATATTTACAAATAACATGCATAATCTTTCCGCAATTTTTCATTAATAATTGCTCAAAAAGGAATTTTTTAAACAATTAAATAAAATTTAAAAAAAAAATTCTATAATTTTTTTTTTGACACCATTGTAACTCTTCCATATTGATTATTGTATAAAAAATATGTCACAAGATATTTATCAATTTAACTTTTGAATAAGAACACATAAAATTATTTTATTAAAATGACTATAAGAGGACTTATGAAATTCATTTATTACCATTAATTTTTTATTTATGTATTAATTATAATAAAAAATATAAATATAATAACTTTTTGATTAAAAAAATATTTCGTGTGAGATGTCACCATTATATGCATTTAAAATATTAATGAAGTTATTAGGTTAATTAAATAGTTGTTAATGTAAAATGATTATTTTACTAATTGACATTTGAAGATGTTTTGGACTGGGGCATGAGTTGACCCACCGTCGGGCACGACCCAACCTAGCTCCTCGTCGGGGAGGGCCTAACACAAAGGCTCAATCCAACATCCTGCGAGAGGAAACACGCCTCACATGTCCTTCATACGTTCTCCACGAGCTCCCCACGCGGGAACACATCAACAACCAACTACCCACAACTTTCGGGCGACGGTTTCACCCTCGAGAACAGGTCTTCCACTTCCCAAAACTCGTGGGGTAGTTGACCCAGGATGAAGACCACGTGTTATTCTTCCTTACTCCCACGTAGGATCCTGGCAGTCATATGTTGTGGGCATAACGATCCAGCCCACAACAGATGACCGTTGACCCAGCGCTGGAGGCATATTATAAATACCATCCTCTACAGGAGGGTCATGTATTCTAATTCATACTATATTTCTATACTTGTTTTCTCTCGCTCTGAATCTCACTTTGGCATCGAAGTGTCTTGCAGGTACACCCCCTACTCTTCTCCACCACCGTTGAACTTGGAGCCCACGACGTGTTGCCGTCCACTGACATTCTTTTGATCCTGGTAAGATTAGTGGTGCCGTCTGTGGGAACTCTTTGCTCCCCCGTCTTTTCTTTCACTGAAATGTAAAGACCAAAGTAACTTCTTAAATTACCAATCAGCAAGGCCGATCAACACGCCAACGATCACGTTCCCGAAACCGCTTTCGCTACCTGCGGTGACCACACCGACAACAGAGCTACCATTGCTGAAGAGGGGGACCCTAGAGACGGATTCACGGTCTCCCCCTCCTCCGACGATGCGGCCTACAATGCCGTCCAACACCAACATTTCGTAGACCTGAGAGTTTTTCAACCAATTTCTGTGCCACCTGGTGCCGACCTTACCACGGTGGCCCTATTCAATGTGAACCAATCTCATGATCTTCCAACAGAATGAAAGGATTGGGATGCTGGAGAAAGACCGTCAGTTGCACTCTCCCCCGCGGAGACACTGACGACCTGACCCTCGTAGCCCTTCTCCACGATGACGAGACGCCCGTCCACACTCTCCTCCGCAGAGACACCAACGGGATGAGTCTCAAAGCCTTTCCCTGCGACAACTCAGACGTCGGCCGCGACTAGAGAGGCCACAACCCGCAATTGCCCAGAAGTGGGATCGCACTCCTCCCTACAAAGAACAACGCTCCCCGGATCCCAAAAGGAGCAAAGCCGGCAGGCAGCTGGAAAAGTCAAAGGGTCGACCAAGAAACTCGTCGCACCGTGACAGAAGCCCTCGGTACGACCACTCCCCGTCGCACTCACCAATCCGAAGCGACGAAGGCGGTCCTCGCGATCCACTGCCCCGAGCAATCATGGAGGCTCCCATCCCCATTGGGATGGAAAAACCACCAAGTCTGGCGACTTATGATGGCATGACGGACCTAAACGATCACATCAAGAACATCGATACGATGCTCGATTACCACAACTTCTGAGGCGCCATCGAGTTCCGACTCTTCCCACAACTCTAAGAAAATGTACCATGGCATGGTATAAGAGCCTCAACCATGAGTCCATCACCTCCTGGAAGGACATGAAGACGCAGTTCACCAAGCACTTCACCGTCTCTCGTTGACACCCTAAGTCTGAGGCGTCGCTCGAGGCCATCATTCAGGGGAAAGACGAATCTCTCTGAGACTATATAGAGAGATTCAATCAAGAGGCCGTTCATATCGCCACGACTGACCAGATGAAGAGATATCTGCTCGAGCGAGGGTTGCGCCCTTGCAGCGACTTTGCCAAAGTAGTTGGCATCGAGACGCCTCATTCCCTAGATGACCTCCTCCTTAAGGTCCAAGCCTACATATAATACGAGGAGAAGGAGGCCGCCAACAATGCCCATGACTCACGAATCTGAGAAAACGCCAAGCCGTCGAAGTACGACGACTCGGTGGCTCTCCGACGTGGTGGGGAGAAAAGAAGAGAAGATAAGCCCCGTGACTTCCGCGAACACAGGGGACTAGCGGGCCGCTTCACTGAGTATACATTGTTGAGCACTCCCCACGAGCATATCCTAGCCGAGTGTATAAACTCAGATGTCCAACAGAGCGAGGTTCGTTTCCCCAAGCCGACGCCCCCAAAGCCGAACTTCGACAAGTCCAAGTACTGCCGGTTCCACAGGAGCCACGGGTATGTCATGGAAGACTTCATCCACCTCAAGGATGCAATTGAGATCCTGATCAAGGAAGGACGCGTGAAATAATATTTCAAGAGGAGTGAGGCTCCTCGGCAGGTTGTCCGCGAAGCGAAGAAGGTCGAGGAAGAGATACCCTCTTCCGACGATACCGAGTTACAGGTCGCTCTATGTGTTTCTCGGCCCGAGGACTTCTACGTCCCCAACGAGGTTGCCCTGCCTTGTCTACTCATAGCACCTGGGAGAACTTTCCCCCCGCTGTGGTCATATCCGGCGGAGGATTCAACAAGCTCTTCGTATGATGGGTGAAGACGAAGTTTTATGAACTGATAGTCGCGAGCTTGAACCAAAATGCGACCCTCGACAAGTTCTAGGGAAAGTCGAACCCCGTAACTTTATACCTCGAGGAGCTACCGGACGATGCTCCCAACTCATGCATTCCTCTACTCATCAGAGCACAAATGGCAAACTTCGACGTCCGCCGCATCCTGGTCGACCAAGGGAGCTCCGTCGACATTATGCATGCTCGCCTGTTCACCACTCTCCAGCTCAACGAGAGGCATGTAATGCCATACATAGGCTCCGACTTGCAAAGATTCAATGGAAAAACCACGGAGAAGTGGGGCTATGTTGAGCTCCTCATCACTTTCGGGTCTGAGGAGACCGCCAGGCAGGTCAATGTACGCTTCCTGGTGATAGAGTGTTCGTCTCTATACGAGTGCATCCTAGGAAAACTGACTCTGACTGAGCTGACCGTGGTGTCGTCCATGGTCCACCTGAATATGAAGTATTATACGGCCAGGGGTCTCGTCGTCACTCTCCATGAGGACATTGAAGCCACCAAAAGATGTTTTGAGGCGGCCATCAAGGGGATGAACTCGATCAACATAACGCCCAATGCTGCCAGCAAGCCAGCCCGATTTCCCCGACAGACGGAGCCCACAAGTGGACCATCTACGTGGATGGGGCCTCCAGCTCGACAGGAAGCGGAGCGGGCATTATTCTTGAGAATGAAGAAGGCATCCTTATTGAATTATCCCTCGCTCTATCCTTCCTGACATCGAATAACCAAGGCGAGTATGAAGCCTTCCTCGCTGGGTTGCGCTTAGCCGAGGACCTAGGCACGAAGGAGGTAAAGATATTTATCGATTCTCAGCTCCTCGTCGCTCAGGTATGGGGAGAGTACCAAGCCAAAAAAAACAACCTCGTCGAGTACTTAACCCTGGTAAAAGAGAAGATGGAAAAGTTGGACTCCGCGGAGGTAAAACATGTTCCCCACGAACACAACACCCGGGTAGGGATGTAAATGGATATCCATGGGGAGGGATACTATGATATCCGTATCCGCCCCGTTGGATAAATATGATATCCATATCCGCATGCGGATATCCGTTAAGCGGGTAATCCGCGAGTTTTATGGTATCCATGGATATTTACAGATATCCATGGATAATATTTTTTTTAATAAAAATTATTTTTTGAAAAAAATATTTTTAACTTCTTTAAAGACACAAAAAATTATTCACCGAAACATAATTAGATCCAAACATAATATTCATACATTTCATTTTTAACCAAACAAATAAAATATATTGTGATTATGAGTTATGATGTAAAAGCGAACGACAGAGGAGTAGGAAGAGAGACACTGGTTTGACAGAGGAATGACGACACTAGTTGGTTGGACTGTGAAATTGTTGAAGTGAGGTATGAAGTATTGAAGAGTTTAAATATGAAATGGCGAATATAATTTGAATGAAATGTGAAAGGTTATATTCAAAGAAAATTTCAAAAAAAAAAGAAAGAAATATAAGAAGACTAATTTTTTAGAAGATGAAAGGATAAGGTATAATAAACTAATGTTATTTAAATGATTTTTATAATTTATTAACGGATATGGATATCTACGGATACGGATATCATTAAACCCGTATCCATATCCATTAACAAACGGATATTTAAATATCCATTTATTTTATCCGTGGATATCTATTAAGCTATCCGCCCCATATCCGTGACGAATTTTATCCGCGGATATCCGTGGGTACAGATTTTTTTGCCATCCCTACACCCGGGCAGACATCCTGTCGAAGCTCGCGAGCATAAAGAGGAATGGCGGAAACAAGTCCGTCATCCAGGAGGTACTTTTTCGACCGAGCATCAAGAAACCCACTACAACCATCGTCATGAACGCCATCGGCGACAACGACTACTGGATGACCCTAGTGTTAGTTCTTGTTATTGGCTAGAATTTTGGTAAAACAATGTTGTTGTTGAAGATGTCATATGTCTGATGTCTTAACTTGAGTTCTTAACATTCAGTTTATGTTAAGTTATTTAGGGTTGCAGTTTTGTGTGCTGATGTTAAGCATGATGGCTTGACATCAGTTGACAGAACATCAGAACATCAGCCTGTTGTGTTTTGTTAGGGCTGCGCGTGCTTTAATTAGTTATTAGAAGATCTGATTGAGAGATTGCAGGCAAAGATCTTGGTAAAGATATATTCAGTTGCAATCAGATATGGCAGATCTTGTTGCTGTTTTTAGGGCTGAAAGATATGAAAAGATTTGAAGATAAAATCTGGTTTTAAATTCAAATCAAATCAGATATTTTCAAGGAGTCCAAGCCCAAGTTTGAGTTTCTATTTAAAACAACCTCAACCCTACTTGGAAGGGACGAAAAACAAGAGATGAAAGACTGAGAGTCAAGTGTGTGTTTCGTCTGTTTATTGTAAGCCATTCATGTTTGAATTGGTGTAATTGTTTTGAGTTGTTAATTATTCTTGATCAAAGCTTTTAAGCAAGATCAAGTTGTGTTTTGGAAGTGTGACTTCTATACTTTGTAATCTTTGAATTATATCACTGTGGTGATTTAGGGGGAGTGAGTGGTTTCTCATATCTAAGTGTATCTTAGGTAGAAGTGTCATTGGGTAGTGATTAAGTTAGTGGATTGTCAACTGGGATTGTTGAGTCTGTAATTTAATACTACTAATAGTGAATTTCCTCCCTGGCTTGGTAGCCCCCAGATGTAGGTAGTTAGACCGAACTGGGTGAACAATTCTCTGTGTTGATTTACTGTTATTGTATTGCCTTGTTTCATATAGCAGATTGTGTTGTTGTAACATCACACTTAACATCACATATCTGATACCAGAATTTCAATTGGTATCAGAGTAGGAATCCTGCTCTGCATCTGGGTGAGATCTAGGGTTGTTACTTTCGGGTTCTATGGACAAGGAGAGTGGTGGATTTGTGAATAAACCCCCTATTCTAGATGGCTCAAATTGTGATTATTGGAAACCTCGCATGGTTACCTTCTTGAAGTCCTTGGACAACAGGGCTTGGAAGGTTGTTTTAAAAGAATGGAAACATCCTGTTATTGTTGAAAAAGATGGAACATCAAAGCTGAAACCTGAGGAAGAGTGGACCAAGGAAGAAGATGAACTTGCGCTTGGAAATTCTAAGGCCTTGAATGCCATTTTTAATGGTATTGACAAGAACATCTTTAGGTTGGTCAACACTTGTGAAGTGGCTAAGGAAGCTTGGGATGTCTTGAAAACTACTCATGAAGGAACCTCCAAAGTCAAGATGTCAAGACTTCAACTGCTGACAACAAAGTTTGAAAATCTGAAGATGAAGGATGATGAGACCATTCATGATTTTCACATGAATATTCTTGAGCTGTCAAATGCTTCTAGTGCCCTTGGAGAGAAAATGACTGAAGAGAAGCTGGTAAGGAAGATTCTTAGATCCCTTCCCAAGAGATATAAAATGAAGGTGATTGCTATAGAAGAAGCTCAAGACATCAGCAAGATCAGGGTGGATGAGTTGATTGGTTCTCTTCAAACTTTTGAATTAGGGATGGATGAGGAATCTGAAAAGAAGACTAAAAGCATAGCATTGGTGTCTAAAGATGAAAGGAAAGAGTGTGGTCCTAAAACTCAGGAGGAGCTTTCAAATGCCATTGTTCTGCTGGGAAGACAGTTTAATAAGGTTCTAAAAAGGATAGACAGGAGCTACAAACCTAATGTCAAGAACATCACATCTGACACAAACAGGTCAGGTGATCAGGGGAAGAAATCAAGAGATGAAGAAAAGTCCAATGATGACAAAGGAATTCAATGCTATGAGTGTGAAGGCTATGGTCATATCAGAAAAGAATGTCCTACATATCTCAAGAAGCAGAAAAAGGGGTTATCTGTTACTTGGTCTGATGAGGATACTGATAGTGAGCCTGAAGGAGAATCAACCAATCTTGTTAGATCTATGATTGGGATTTATGAGTCTGACAATGACTCAAGTGATGAAGAGGTTACTTATGAAGAGCTTGATGCCTCTTATAGAAAGTTGTGCATTAGAAGTGAACAAGTCTGCCTAGAAGGAGAGAAACAAAAGAAAATCATAATGCAGTTAAAGGCTGAAAAGACTGAGCTTGAGAAGGAAGTCAGTATGCTAAACTCTAAACTGGAATCTATGTCAAAATCTGTCAGAATGTTGAATAATGGAACTGATGTTCTAGACAATATTCTTAATATTGGAAAAACTGTTGGAGACAAAAGTGGTTTGGGATTCAACAATGTTTCAGCTTCAAATAATGTTATTCCTTTTTCCAAGCCAGTGATGTTAAAACAGATGTTTAAACATCCTGACAGGACTCCCTCTAGGAAGAAATTCAGGCGTTGGAGATGTCATCATTGTGGGCGTTTTGGACACATAAAGACTTATTGTTATAAGCTACATGGGTATTGTTGCACCCCAAAATTTGCCCTCCTTACTTTAGTACTAACTAGCTTATGTTTCATTTCATTTTTTTGCATTATCATGTGTGCATATCATTGGTTCTTAGCATGGGGTCAAGGTGCCTGAGGCAAGTTCAAGAGGAGAAGATGTTCTTCAAAGGGTCAAGCAAGAGAGTTCAAGTGGATCACTTTCTCCTAACCAATGCAGAAATTAGGGTTTTGAGATTCTTGGGTTTATTGCTCCAATGGGCAAGCTCCTTGGGTTTTTATCATCACCAAATGGCATATCTTATCTTTGTTGGAGAGGATACACATCATATTCAGAGGAGTTTGGATTTGGAGACTGTGTTATTTCCTCCTAGACTGAGGGTACCTAGATTAGGGTTTGTCATAAAGTCAGTTTATTTCTGATTTTTTGGGCAAGACTTAATTCCATGGTATTCCTTGGGTCCCTAAGTATCTAGGAATGGAAGATTGTCCATCAGTTTGGTTCATGAGAAGTTCAAATGGCCAATGGATTAGGAATCAGGAGAATCAGGGGAAAAGTCAACAGTGAGAGGGGAAGTCAACTGTGAAATTTTGAGGTTCTCTTCAAGGTTTTCAAGGTCTCACATCCTCATATGGTCTTCAAGAGTCAAATTTCATACCATTCATCAAGAATCAAGGGTTGGTACAAAAGTTGCTAAATATGGAAATGGCCTATAATTTGAAAGTTTCCTTTTTGGGCAAGTTCTTACACTACATTCAACTTGACTTTTCACCCTCAAGAAAGCTTCAATTGAATTTTACTCAAACATGAAAGTTGAAGATCTTTTTCCCCCATTTCCAACAAATACTAGTGGGTCTCCATATCATTTGTGAAACTCAAGTTATGATCAAAAGAAGGCAAAGTGGTTTTTAGGGTTCCATTTTCACAACTTTTGCACTTTGGGACATATGGACCTATAACTAATTCCATTGCTTCAAGGCATATTCTAACATCAAAGAACAATCTCTAAGGAGAATTTTTGGCCTTTAAATCAAGTGGATCCATGGTTTATTCATTACTTATTTCACATGGTGCAAAATTGCCAATTTACTGAAAACTCATGAACCAATACATCTCAAGGCCCAAATCAAATTCAGGTGTGATTAGCAATTGAAACATAAGTGATCCATCATGAAATATTTGGATATCCATGCATGGAGGAGGGTGTATTTCACATTATTCAAATTTCTAAATTTGCCCAAAACTCATTAAGTGGAGAATTACCAAGGCCCAAATCATTATCAGTGGGATGACCTAATCTATTTAAACCAACTCATGCTAGGGTTGGAGAGGAGAACACGTGATTTGGAGGAGTAAAAAAGCTTGAACCCTAAAAGCTTCTCTCATTCGTATCTCTCAATCAAGAGGAGCTTTTCCAAAAATTCTTCCACAAACTTCATCCTTGTGATCCACAGAGCAGAAACCAACCATCCTTTGAAGCTAACAGTGAGGATACGTGGTGCACAAGCTCAGGTTAGTGATGTTTTTTATGAGTTTTGGACATGTTGTTTGCTTCTGGTTGGGATATGTTGACAATTAATTTGGTGATTTTAGAAGGTGTTTCTCTAATTGTTTGATTGCTTTTATTTGAGATCTTCTTGTATGCATATCTCTGATCATGTCTGGTTACCTGTTTGAAAAGGCACTTGTGCCATTGCTTGGGGGTTTATTCCTTTGATTTCCTAATTCATGTTTGAATTGTTATAGGTCATTTGATCACTATTATATGTCATTGTTTGGGTTTCATTTGCCTTAATATTATTTATGTTTGTTTTGTACTAACCTTTTATGCAGGGGTTGAGGTAAGTTCTTTGAGGGTGTGGATAGTTATCCATGCTCACTCTCACTCTTTCTGTCTCTCATCTTTTCTTTTCTTTAGGCTTAGGTTGTCGTCAAACCTCACTAACCGTAGGTCACCCATGCATGATAACATTAGGACTCTTAGTTTCCCTTTAGAGTTTCCTTTGCGTTTTCTCTCTTCTCATCTCAAAACTTCTTGAAAACACTTAATAAGGATAAAGTGTATTGCACACGAGCCTTAAGCGCGGGGAATGAGAAATGAGGGGCTTCCTCTCATCTTTCTAGAGTGCTTAGTGAGCGTCCTGTCTTGGGATGATGCGTTAAGTATTCGCCCATGTGCCCTAGACTTTGGTGCAATGCAAGTTATGAACTAACTCAAGTCACTTCTGTCCTAAAAAATACAAACAAACTTCAAACCTTTTTGTCCTTCGGGATTGTCAAACTAAAGGCTATTTTCAAAAAGGGCACGTTACTTTTCGTCTGAGTCGCAAACAGGCATCGACCCTAACTGCCGGACGCGAACTTAACGTCGCTCATAAAAAAACACAAAAAGAACTTGGTCCGAACTACGTTGACTCTGAATTTCCCATTACACAAAGGGAGTACGTAGGCCTAGGACGTCGACGTCCTACCGAGTCTGTCTTTGTTTTCCCTTTCCCCATCTTAGTGCAGCCATAGATGATAGGATAACTCACCCTTAGAATAGACAACAAGCGTGGATCCCATCGAGTACGATGGACACGTGGGGTGCTAGCACCTTCCCCTCGCGTAACCGACTGCCGAACCCAGGCTATGGTTGCGATGACCATTCCTTTCCCTCTTCCTCAGGTTTATGCGGTGTTCCCTTTCCCTCTCTTGGGATAAATTTACACGGCTGACGACTCTGTTTTCCGCGCCACTCTCGCGTTTGTACTTGGATGAAAATCCTGGGAGCGACAGCTGGCGACTCTGCTGGGGACTCTGGTTGACCTATGCTGGTCCATCCCCTTTAGCGAGTCAATCCTAGCGCTTGCTTGTCTTTGTTCTCTTTAGGTGTTTTTGTTTTTGTTTTGCTTTATTTGTTATATTTTATTTTTACCGCATTTTCCGCATTGCATTTCATTTTTATTACTGTCATACTGGATACTGCTGTGTTGTGCTGGCTGTTTCTGTTTTGCAGGTTGGGTTGTTCTGAGAGATAAGCCCAATACCCAGGCTTGAGTACACCCTAGGACTAGAGTGGAGAGTAGTGGGACCTACGTGTCTGCTTGGTACGTTTGTGTGTTCACGAAGTTCACAACCAGACGAGGCTATCTTGGGAGGCATCCCAACGTGTGTGTCTTGCGCATGTTAGGGTGTTGATCTAGAGAGCTGTCAACTCTGGTGACCGATCATCGAGGACCTTAGTGGAAACATCTCTCTTTAGTGGTGACAGTGGCAAACCACATCCTGTGGCAAACCCATTCGCACCCGAGGGCCCACTTTGGGACTTGCATAGGATGGCCCCTATCTTTTGAAGAGAATCAGTGGAGGCACTCCTCGATTGACGATAGTACTGTACCCCGAGGGATGAATGTACTATTGTTTCTCGACTTCAGTGCCAGAAGCTGAGGACCTTCCATTTTGGAGAATCAGTTGAGGCCTCCTCAATTGATGATGATGCCAAACCAGAAATGGTGAACGTATCATCATTTCTCGACCTGAGAGCCCAGGATACTGAACATCCTAGTACCCACACGCGAGAGGGGATGGGTGTTTGCAGGTTTGCAGGTAACCAAAACCTTTAACCTACCCGGGTTTTTTGGATTTCTCATTAATGTTTGATTATCTGGTTTTCTGGGTTGTGGTTCTCGTTCAGTTAACAGCACAGCACATCCAGCAGTGTTGCCTTGATCCCATGTTTGCATGAGCATATCATTTTTCTTGCATTCTGACATGTTTGACATTTTTCAGGGCTTGCATCTTACTCTTGATTCCGGTTTTCTGAGGTTACCTTGGCATGGATGTCCAGAGAAAGAAGATTGTTGCCTATTCGTTCCCAGATCCAACCTTGACATTGATTCACAAGCTGATTAGTATGGCAGACCCCGGAGTTCGTACAGAGTTCAGTGGAGGGTATGGGAGACTTCTGAAGTTTGTCTACAATATCTCCAAGTATGAGAAGGATGCCATTTATACATTTCTTCAGTTTTACGATCCGTCTTTGTGTTGCTTCACTTTCCCAGACTACATCTTGGCCCCAACGTTGGAGGAGTTCTCATTTATTTTGGGAATCCCCATCAGGCATGACATAGTATTCTTTTCTGAAGAACACCCCGGGATAAAGGAAATGGCTATTGCTCTTCATATTGGTGAATCCGTTCTGAGCAGTAATATTGAGGAAAAAACAAGGAGCTAAGGGTTTCTTATTAAAGTTCTTGTTTGATCAAGCTTGCATACATGTTAAAGAGAAGAATTGGACTGCTTTCCAAGCTATTCTGGCTATGTGTATCTATGGGATTGTCCTGTTTCCCAATGGTCCTGATCTGGTGGATATGCATGCTATCAGAATATTTATTTCAAAGAATTCTATACCTACCTTGCTAGGTGATATGTATCATTCAGTCCACTACAAGAATGAAAATAGGCGGGGAAAAACCGTGAGTTGTTGTCCACCACTCTTATCTACTTGGTTTCTGAGCCATCTCCCCGAAACCGGCGCCTTTGTTGATACGAAAGATTCTCTGAAGTGATCAAAGAGGTTAATGGGCTTGACTGCTGACAACATTGTCTGGTTCAACCGTGACTTGCTAGGAACAGAGATTATTTGCAAGTGCAGAGAATTCCCTAATGTACCCTTGATAGGGAGAAGAGGTGGAATCAACTATAATCCTTCCCTTGTTATCAGGCAGTTTGGTTATCCTTTGAAAGGTCCACCTGAAGAGTGAGATGTCAGAGAGTCCTTATTCTTCAATGGTACTGAGGATCAAGAGATGATAAGGAAGATTGTGAATGCTTGGAAGCAGGTGACCAAGAAGGGAAAAACTTCATTCGGGAAATGTAACAGTCGGGCTTTTCCTTCCTATGAAGAGTGGATTAAGAAGAGAGCAGAAGAGGAGCTTCTTCCCTTCCCGGTAGAACCACCATCTTACCCCTTGGTGATTGAGCCTCCTACCACAGTTGAGATAGAGAAGTTTAACAAGTTGTGGGCTGAAAAGGAAAAGCTGCGAGAAGAAAACAGTGAGCTACAAAGAGAGATTTATCAGTTGAAACATGAGCGGGGTGAAGCTGTTCATATCGCCAAGTTGAAGACAGAGCTTCTTGCTGAAGCAGAAAAGGAGCTAGCTGACAAGGTCGCGGCCAGAAAAAGGATGAAACAAGCTTTAGATGGTATCAGTAAGGTTCTCGAGTCTAAGAAGGAGGAATTGGACAAGGCTTTGTTAAAGATTCACAGATTCAATGCTCACCGGGAAACTGCAATGGCTGAGAATAAGCAAAAAGAAGACGATTACCTGGCTCAGATTGATCAATTGAAGTCGCAACTCAAAAAGAAAGACGCTGAGATCCTATCAGGGGTATTCCAGAGACAAGCAGTCGAGGGTCGACTCAATGAAACCATAGCCTCCATAGAGGAACTGAAGGTCCAAGCTGAAGTGAAGAGATCTAGATATGAGGGACCTAGCATGGATGGTGTTTCTGGAGAAGACGCTTGGGAGTTACATTGCCGATACTTGGAAGGGATCATGCATAGGAGAGACGTTCTCATTCAAGAGCTAATTCAGAGACCGAAGCATCCCGACACCAAAAAGTTGTTCAAATAAATTCAAGACTGGAGCAAGAAGCATAATGGATGGGGGGATTGACACTTGTAGACTTTGATGACATGCCGTAGTTTTCTATTTTCTTTCATTATTCGGACCACCGCCAGACTTGTTGGTTGGGATCTATGATTATTGTGTTCAGACTTGTTATCTTGGATTTGTGATTGTTGACATTTGGTTTTCCTCTGGTTTTCTTAATATATGAGCAGAAGTTCCGTTCTATCTTATTGTTAAACTGGAATCAAGGGGTGGATCGCCCTGCGAATATTCAAACATGTTCATTTGCATTTGCATATTCATAATCATTTTGCATAATCATTCTGCATAACAGGTGTTTATCTCTGGCGTTCTTACTTTACTCTCCTCCGCAGTACAGGATTGATCAGCCAGTTCATCGGTATTTTACTAAGCCTGCGATAACCAGAGGATAGCCATGGAACAACTCCGTGCAGAGCTGCTTGAAATGAAGGTTCAAATGAGGCAATTTGGGGAAGACATGCTAGTCATGTCCCAGGAGCAGAAGATGCTGAGAGAGGAGGTCAATCAGATGAAGACTCAGATGGGTTTGATCATGGAAGTCTTGAAAACAGTGCTAAAGAAGGAAAACAGTCATGTGCTCGCTTCCACGACAGAGGTCCTTACTCCTCCCACCTCTTTGGGATTTGATCGTGGATTGCCTCGTGAATCTCTTCCACAAGCTGAAGTTCTAGGACTTTCCCAACCGCAACCAGGTCGTGTCTCCCAAGATAAGCCTAAGAATAAAAGATGTGCACAGAGACCGAAACAGCCTGAAAGAATTTTTCATCCGCTCCCTATGCCATATTCTCAACTGTTGCAGCATCTCCTTCAGTTGCAACTAGTACAGAAAAGGACTTTGGCTCCTCTCACTGGTAATCCCCCACCAGGCTACGATGCAAGAGCCCATTGTGATTTCCATTCAGGGGCACCAGGGTATACTGTGGAGAAATGTAGGGCCCTTCAGCACGCTGTCAAGGATCTGATTGATTCGAGGAAAATTGAATTCACACAGAGCGGCGTAAGCATACAAGGTGGTCCCACTCTAGCTGTTGAAAAAGAAGTGGGTATCCCCGTTGCTTCTCCCAAAGCCACATTAGGTCAGGGGAATTTCTTGCAGTCCTTGGTCTTAAAATCCCCACATCCGCAAATGCTGCCTACGCCTCGACCAAGTCTGAAGAGTAAAGTGCCTGAAAAGATTATGCGCTCGAATCAGGGTCAACAGGAGAACTGCTCTGAAAAGAGACAACAAAGATCACGAAGGCCTGAGAGAAGGTTTGATCCGCTCCCTATTCCTCACAGCCAGGTTCTTGCCCGTCTACTTGAAAGTTCTTTGGTTCAACTAAGGGATGCCAAGCCTGTCCCCGACCCTATTCCTCCTGATTATGATTTGGATGCCAGATACGAATATCACTCAGACACACTGGGTCATTCAATTGAAAACTGCAACGTGTTCAAGCACAAGGTGCAAGACCTGGTAGACTCAGAGATCATTGTATTCACTGAAGATGATATGTACATCAATGGAAGCCTCATTTCTTAAATGAACACTCAGTCTGCAAGTACGTCCAGACAGAATTAAGCTTCCTCAGCAATGGCAATCTTTAGCTTCTTTACTGCATTTTCATTTGTAGTTTCTCATTTCTCGTTAAAGCATCGTATACATGTAAGACTTGTTTGTTTTTTTTATGATGATATTAATGCAATGAGTATGGTTTTCTTGAAGTAATCCATTCGTGTTCACTCTTAAATGTTTATATGCACTGCAATACCAATTTTCTTATTTAGAACTCTTGAGGGAGGATGATGAGACGAAAACGCAAAATCTCTGGTTGTATGTTCAAGGATAGAACCCTGTTGAGGATGTACAGGCATTGTTTCAAACCCCTAAACACTGGAGATATAAGGGAGATAGACCCTCGTTAACCCCTTTGAGCCTTGGAGTAGGAGCTTCTTTCGTACGGAAAAAACCCTCATACTTAACCCAGGGGCAGGGTAGGCGTCAGTTAGTTTGACCGAGCGTTCAAATTTCAAGGGGAGTGTGCATCTGAGGATCCATTACCTTCTATCCCACCATCAAGAGGTCAAGAGATGTGAAACCACAATGCTTATCCTTCAACAATCAAGGAGTGAGGCAGTCACAACCCTTTCAAGCAAGTAAGACAACCAGTGTCACACGCTTTGTTCAAAAAGGGGAATAAGAAGTAAAAAAGGAAACCCCGCTAAGTCGAAACTTGAAAACAAATGACTTAGGAAAAAGTTAGGGCATCCCGCTGGACTTCAAAATCGAAAAAACTCAAAAGAGTCAGTCCAGGCAAAATTTAGGGATCAAAAAGCAAAAGAAAGAAGAAGCGAAATGCATTACAAAAGAAAATCCTCGATAAGAACAAATTTGTGTGATTACAGACACAAAAGATAAAAAGGGATGACTGTCACTCCAAAACCTCCTTAGGTGTCAAACCATTAGTTGCGTGGGTCCCTTAAAGATCGTAAACCTTTTGAGAGATGAGCGTTTATGTCAGATTAACTGAACATAGGACTGGAGAACATCACGAAGAGTGGGTGGGCACCGATAAATTTTGAGCCATAAATCCTTTCTCGGAAACCGTGAACCAGACCACGTTACAACCCTTAAAAGTCCTAATTGAAACAGGGTTTATTCCGAAAGCGTACTACAACAGGATAGCGTTCCTGACTCCTACGAGTTGTGCTAATAAGATTCGTTGGTATTGCATGTGCGCATTGTTTTGCCATTCAAAAATCAAGGTCGCATCCCAACTAGTGATTCGTTCACAAGGCTTGGCGACGTATTTTCAATAAAACTTCAAGGTTAACATGAGTGTTGCATTAGAATTATCATTCTCATAAATAACTTGTTCTGTTTGCATACATGTGCCTAAGCATCAATGCAGCTTACACAGTGAACGTCAGTCAAGAAGCTTGATCCTGCCAAGTTGGGTTGCTTGAAAATTCTGAAGGACAGTCATATCAAAGGGCATGCTGCCAAGAGACTCAGTGTAGAGTGGGCTCTCTCTAGTAAGTTGTGTTAAGATGTAGCCAATCTGGGGCAGTCACGTCGAGAAATCTCTCCGAAATTCAGTTATTCTGGGGCATTCATTCTAAGATCAGGGGCAAAGTCACTTCAAAGCTCGTATTGGGGCAGGCCACCTCTAGAGCGTGGGAGATTGTCCACTCTCGAGAATGGTTAATTGAAAACACCTCCTCAAGGTTCAAGACACTAAAGCAGAGTATTTTTAAGTCATTACGATCCCTTTCGAGGTAATGTACTTCATGGATTATGAGGACTGAGGCAGTTATGTCGAGATATGATAAATCCCTCCAAAGAGTTTGAAGACCTTGGGGCAGTACGAACGCCCGGTCTTCTATAAAATTATCTTGAGATGATTTCTTCCATTAGACCCGGTGGTCTGGGGCAAGTGAAAAGTTCAAAGAGCCGCTTATGACCATAAAGACAAGTCAGGATTGGAAGGCAACAGGATTGTACTTCCCCAGCAGTTTGCTCTCCCCAGCATTGAGATTGTACCTTTCCTCAGCGGAGCAGACCTTCCCCAGTAGGAGACTTGGGAAGTATTTTCTCCGGATCAAGACGTTATTTCCCCACAGAATCAGGGTGTTCACTGTCCCCATCCAGTCAGGAAGCGCGCTCTCACCGACAATGTCATATTCTAATCCCCAGCAAGGTGGGAGTAAAGTCATTCTCCCCATCACCAGGCTAAGTTCAGCAGTATCCCCAAGTAGGATTGTATTATGGATTGTTTTCCCCAAGCATGATGTTATTATGGGCTGGCATCCCCCAGCAGGTCCCAAGCCCATCTGTTATTGGCCATCCTCAGTAACAGACTTCCGGTTCCATTATTGGCATTCATTCTCAACTCCCCCAGCAGAAGAGGAATCTCAGGTTCGATGTCACCTTCAGTGAAAGACAGGTGTGGCCCCCGGAAGTTCTTTCGGGATTTCATCCCCAACAGAAGTTGTTGATCCGAAGAGTCGATCAGTATGACCCTTCTCAGCAGAGTTCCTGGATTCAGAGGATAATTTATTTTTGTCATCCCCAGCTGAATTGGTCTTTTCTCTCCAGCATTTATTTTGCTGGAGGGATCCTTTTTGCATATCATAAGCATTCGCATTGCATCCTCAAATGCGTAGCATTTCTATTTCATATGGAGTATTACGCCAAAATTCAAACATTTGCATTTGAAGCATAAGCCAGGTTTGATACTTTCTTTGCCAGTTCTCTTTCTCAGCAGAGATGGCATTACTCAGGAGACCCTGGAGGGACGCGTTCCTCATACTCGTGCTCCCCGGCAGAGTCTTTTATTTAGACTTCTCCTTCCCCAGCGGAATCATCTTGCCTGTGGATTTTAGGTCGGTTGGGAGTTTGCCTTTGTTTGGCCCTTCTCTTTTGTGAAATCTTGTTCTCACCTGGTAGGCAGTTCTTGCTTGACATATTTTGTTTGCCAGTTTCCCTTTATCAGCAGGGATGGCGTTCGTTTTGCTAGTTCTCTTTATCAGCAGAGATAGCAATCCTTCGAAGATTTTCTTCGTCAGTTCCTTTTATCAGCAGGGATGGCGTTTGTTTTGCTAGTTCTCTTTATCAGCAGAGATAGCAATCCTTCGAAGATTTTCTTCGTCAGTTCCCTTTATTAGCAGGGATGGCGTTTGTTTTGCTAGCTCTCTTTATCAGCAGAGATAGCAATCCTTCAAAGATTTTCTTCGTCAGTTCCCTTTATCAGCAGGGATGGCGTTTGTTTTGCTAGTTCTCTTTATCAACAAAGATAGCAATCTTTTGAAGATTTTCTTTCGTCAGTTCCCTTTAGCAGCAGGGATGGCATTTATTTTGCTAGTTCTCTTTATCAGCAGAGATAGCAATCTTTTGAAGATTTTCTTTCGTCAGTTCCCTTTAGCAGCAGGGATGGCATTTGTTTTGCTAGTTCTCTTTATCAACAGAGATAGCAATCTTTTGAAGATTTTCTTTCGTCAGTTCCCTTTATCAGCAGGGATGGCATTTGTTTTGCTAGTTCTCTTTATCAGCAGAGATAGTAATCCTCTGGATATTTTCTTTCGTCAGTTCCCTTTATCAGTAGGGATGGCATTTATTTTGCTAGTTCTCTTTATCAGCAGAGATAGCAATCTTTTGAAGATTTTCTTTGTCAGTTCCCTTTATCAGCAGGGATGGCATTTATTTTGCTAGTTCTCTTTATCAGCAGAGATAGCAGTCTTTTGAGTATTTTCTTTGTCAGTTCCCTTTATCAGCAGGGATGGCATTTATTTTGCTAGTTCTCTTTAGAGATAGCAATCTTTTGGATATTTTCTTTCGTCAGTTCCCTTTATCAACAGGGATGGCTTTTGTTTTGCTAGTTCTCTTTATCAGCAGAGATAGTTTCGCTAGTTCTCTTTATCAGCAGAGACAGCAATCCCTTGAAGATTTTTCGTCAGTTCCCTTTATCAGCAGGGATGGAATTCATTTTTCTAGTTCTCTTTGTCAGCAGGGATAGCAATATTTTGAAGATTTATTTTGTCAGTTCTCTTTATCAGCAGAGATGACATAACCTGAGAGAGTTTGTTTCACTTTATACCCAGCATACCTGGCACTCGTCCGTGTTGTGACAGTACAACATTTATGGCTGATTCTCCAGTGGAGTTGTCCCTCCTTTGAGGATTGCAAATTTCTGGGTTCTTTGGTATTCAATCTCCGTGTATCTCGATTGTCTGAAAGTCGTCACTATCATACCCTCAGGACCAAGTTGATTGAATAAGGGCAACTGTTGCACCCCAAAATTTGCCCTCCTTACTTTAGTACTAACTGGCTTATGTTTCATTTCATTTTTTTTGCATTATCATGTGTGCATATCATTGGTTCTTAGCATGGGGTCAAGGTGCCTGAGGCAAGTTCAAGAGGAGAAGATGTTCTTCAAAGGGTCAAGCAAGAGAGTTCAAGTGGATCACTTTCTCCTAACCAGTGCAGAAATTAGGATTTTGAGATTCTTGGGTTTATTGCTCCAATGGGCAAGCTCCTTGGGTTTTTATCATCACCAAATGGCATATCTTATCTTTGTTGGAGAGGATACACATCATATTAAGAGGAATTTGGATTTGGAGACTGTGTTATTTCCTCCTAGACTGAGGGTACCTAGATTAGGGTTTGTCATAAAGTCAGTTTATTTCTGATTTTTTGGGAAAGACTTGATTCCATGGTATTCCTTGGGTCCCTAAGTATCTAGGAATGGAAGATTGTCCATCAGTTTGGTTCATGAGAAGTTCAAATGGCCAATGGATTAGGAATCAGGAGAATCAAGGGAAAAGTCAACAGTGAGAGGGGAAGTCAACTATGAAATTTTGAGGTTCTCTTCAAGGTTTTCAAGGTCTCACATCCTCATATGGTCTTCAAGAGTCAAATTTCATACCATTCATCAAGAATCAAGGGTTGGTACAAAAGTTGCTAAATATAGAAATGACCTATAATTTGAAAGTTTCCTTTTTGGGCAAGTTCTTACACTACATTCAACTTGACTTTTCACCCTCAAGAAAGCTTCAATTGAATTTTCCTCAAACATGAAAGTTGAAGATCTTTTTCTCCCCTTTCCAACAAGTACTAGTGGGTCTCCATATCATTTGTGAAACTCAAGTTATGATCAAAAAAAGGCAACGTGGTTTTTAGGGTTCCATTTTCACAACTTTTGCACTTTGGGACATATGGACCTATAACTAATTCCATTGCTTCAAGGCATATTCTAACATCAAAGAACAATCTCTAAGGAGCATTTTTGGCCTTTAAATCAAGTGGATCCATGGTTTATTCATTACTTATTTCACATGGTGCAAAATTGCCAATTTACTGAAAACTCATGAACCAATACATCTCAAGGCCCAAATCAAATTCAGGTGTGATTAGCAATTGAAACATAAGTGATCCATCATGAAATATTTGGATATCCATGCATGGAGGAGGGTGTATTTCACATTATTCAAATTTCCAAATTTGCCCAAAACTCATTAAGTGGAGAATTACCAAGGCCCAAATCATTATCAGTGGGATGACCTAATCTATTTAAACTAACTCATGCTAGGGTTGGAGAGGAGAACACGTGATTTGGAGGAGAAAAAGAGCTTGAACCCTAAAAGCTTCTCTCATTCGTATCTCTTAATCAAGAGGAGAATTTCTAAAAATTCTTCCACAAACTTCATCCTTGTGATCCACAGAGCAGAAACCAACCATCATTTGAAGCTAACAGTGAGGATACGTGGTGCACAAGCTCAGGTTAGTGATATTTTTTATGATCATAAAACTCTTTTTTTAAATATGTATAATGTTGTGTGGCATCCATGGATCATTCTGATGTATTTATTTTTTAAATTGGACGTGCATATTGATTGCTGCGTGAATTCTAAGTTTTGAACCCTAACCTTTTTTCATTCGAATCTCCTTATGCATTGACTATTTGTGATTTTTGATTGGATAATCATGATCCTGGTGAAAATCTGGACAAAATGGTATATTCGTGTGCGTTTTCTGGGTTCTTTTAAGTTGCAGGTGGTCGTGGATGGTGGCCGGAACCCTAGCTCCGGCGGCTGGTGAGGGTTCCGGCGAGTTTAGGGTTTGGTTGGAGAAGACGAAATCTCAACCGTCTGTCTGCTTGATCGTGCGCCCCTCAGCTTGCCACGTTTTATTCTTTTTATTTTTTTTCTAATTTTTATTTAATGTTCGTGTGTTGGTTAGCTCATGGTTGCTATCGTGTACCATTAATCACAGCCTCTCATCCTAATTACCATTTGAATTATTGACTGATTTCCAAGCGTTAGATGCATCTAACGATTTTCTGATTGCCAGCAAATAAAAAAAACATGTGTCGTGCACGTGGGGGCGTATAGTATGCTGATGGGTTGGTTGTACGCGCGTGCACCATTATTGTTGTGGACTTTTAATTATGACCTTTGGTTTTGTGTACTTTGTGATTTGGTTGACTCAATGGGGAGCGTTAGATTGATCTGAGGGATGCTGGTGAGTCAACTAGTTGACTGGGTTTCACATGTACCTTTTTATTTTTTTTATTTTTTTTCTGATGGACTTAAACGCTGGGCCTTGTTAATTGCACCCCCCACCTAATCCCTTTATTATTTTCAACGTGTTTTATTTACTGAACGCACCCCCTTGCATTTTTCTTCATTTTATTAAATTTGCATTAATTCATTTTTAATTTTTAAAAATATATAATTGCATCAAAAAAATCCCAAAAAATTCATAAGTCACTTTTAGAATTTTATAAAATTTTTACAAATTTTATTTTATTTTTAGCATCTGAAATAAATATTTGTTTATTTTCTTTTTGAATTATTCATATCATGCATACCTTTAACTTGTTTATTTTATTTCTCTGTATCCATAAAATATTTTGAACTCATTCCTTTTGTATTCATTCACCAACATATTGAAATACATTAAAATATTTTTCTCTCATTTTTAAAACTTTTTCATATTGCATTTCAGTCCTTTTCTTTAGCACATTGAGCCATATTTCTCATCTGAATTTGCATAATTGTTTGAGTGACTTTTATTTTGAATTTTTGCATGAGTTTTGGACATGTTGTTTGCTTCTGGTTGGGATATGTTGACAATTAATTTGGTGATTTTAGAAGGTGTTTCTCTACTTGTTTGATTGCTTTTATTTGAGATCTTCTTGTATGCATATCTCTGATCATGTCTGGTTACCTATTTGAAAAGGCACTTGTGCCATTGCTTAGGGGTTTGTTCCTTTGATTTCCTAATTCATGTTTGAATTGTTATAGGTCATTTGATCACTATTATATGTCATTGTTTGGGTTTCATTTTCCTTAATATTATTTATGTTTGTTTTGTACTAACCTGTTATGCAGGGGTTGAGGTAAGTTCTTTGAGGGTGTGGATAGTTATCCATGCTCACTCTCACTCTTTCTGTCTCTCATCTTTTCTTTTCTTTAGGCTTAGGTTGTCGTCAAACCTCACTAACCGTAGGTCACCCATGCATGATAACATTAGGACTCTTAGTTTCCCTTTAGAGTTTCCTTTGCGTCTTCTCTTTTCTCATCTCAAAACTTCTTGAAAACACTTAATAAGGATAAAGTGTATTGCGCACGAGCCTTAAGCGTGGGGAATGAGAAATGAGGGGCTTCCTCTCATCTTTCTAGAGTGCTTAGTGAGCGTCCTGTCTTGGGACGATGCGTTAAGTATTCGCCCCTGTGCCCTAAACTTTGGTGCAATGCAAGTTATGAACTAACTCAAGTCACTCCTGTCCTAAAAAATACAAACAAACTTCAAACCTTTTTGTCCTTCGGGATTGTCAAACTAAAGGCTATTTTCAAAAAGGGCACGTTACTTTCCGTCTGAGTCACAAACAGGCATCGACCCTAACTGCCGGACGCAAAATTAACGTCGCTCATAAAAAAACACAAAAAGAACTTGGTCCGAACTACGTTGACTCTGAATTTCCCATTGCACAAAGGGAGTACGTAGGCCTAGGACGTCGACGTCCTACCGAGTCTGTCTTTGTTTTCCCTTTCCCCATCTTAGTGCAACCATAGATGATAGGATAACTCACCCTTAGAATAGACAACAAGCGTGGATCCCATCGAGTACGATGGACGCGTGGGGTGCTAGCACCTTCCCTCGCGTAACCGACTCCCGAACCCAGGCTATGGTTACGATGACCATTCCTTTCCCTCTTCCTCAGGTTTATGCGGTGTTCCCTTTCCCTCTCTTGGGATAAATTTACACGGCTGGCGACTCTGTTTTCCGCGCCACTCTCGCGTTTGTACCTGGATGAAAATCCTGGGAGCGACAGGTATCCTCATAAGGCACATCAGTTGGCTCCCAGACAGAACATGCATAAAGGTAATCAGGTCATCAAACCAAAGAAGCAATGGGTTCCAAAAGGAAAAGTTGCCAGCTTAATAGCTCACACTTCTCTTACGGTTTCTACTAAAGAAGACTGGTACTTTGATAGTGGGTGTTCAATACACATGACAGGAGTGAAGAATTTGTTGGTGGATGTTAAGCTACATTCTTCTGGACATGTAACTTTTGGTGATGGTGTCAAAGGAGAAATCAAGGGTATGGGAAAGCTGAATTATGCTGGTGCTCCTAGGCTAGATGATGTACTACTGGTCAAAGGGTTGACAACAAATTTGATCAGTATTAGCCAACTATGTGATCAAGGGCTCAAAGTTGACTTTATAAAAACTGAGTGCATTGTCACAAATAAGAAAGGTGAAGTCATCATGAAGGGTGCTAGGTCTAAGGATAACTGTTATCTATGGGTGTCACAAGACTCAAGTCACTCAACATGTGTTTTTGCTAAAGAAGATGAAGTCAAAGTCTGGCATCAAAAGTTGGGACATCTTCATCTGAAGGGAATGAAGAGAATCATATCCTCAGAAGCTATCAGAGGAATTCCTAAACTCAAAATTGAAGAGGGAAGAGTTTGTGGAGATTGTCAAATAGGGAAGCAGACCAAGATGTCTCATCAGAAGCTTCAACATAACCCACTTCTAAAGTCTTGGAACTGCTCCATGTGGACTTAATGGGACCTATGCAGGTAGAAACCTTAGGTGGGAAGAAATATGCTTATGTGGTTGTAGATGACTGTTCTTGGTACACCTGGGTAAGCTTCATCGAAAACAAAAGATAGGTGTTTGATGTGTTTAAAGATTTATGTCAAAGACTCCAAAGAGAAAAAGAGAGTAATGTCATCAGAATAAGGAGTGATCATGGAAGGGAATTTGAAAATAGCAAGTTTGCTGAATACTGCTCTGCTGAAGGCATCAGTCATGAGTTTTCCTCTCCTATTACCCCTCAGTAAAATGGAGTTGTATAAAGGAAGAACAGAACTCTCCAAGAATCTGCTAGGGCAATGATTCATGCCAAAAAGCTTCCTTACCATTTCTGGGCTGAAGCCATGAATACTGCTTGCTATATTCACAACAGAGTTACTTTGAGAAGAGGCACTTCAGCTACATTGTATGAACTGTGGAAATGGAGAAAACCAACTGTGAAGTACTTTCATGTTTTTGGAAGTAAATGTTATATTTTGTCAGATCGTGAACAAAGGAGAAAATTGGATCCTAAGAGTGATGAGGGAATCTTTCTGGGATACTCTACAAATAGCAGAGCTTATAGGGTTTTCAACTCCAGAACCAAGGTTATGATGGAGTCAATAAATGTGGTAATTGATGACATTGACATGAAGGAAGATGTTGATGTCCTGGATGATGTTGGAACATCGTTTGAAGATGTTACATCAGAAACTGAAGATAGAAGTGTTGCTCCCAGTCCTGTTGATGTTGAGGCTGAACCTGAACAACCTAATAAAGAACCATCTATTAGAGTGCAAAAGGACCATCCAAAAGAGCTTATCATAGGTGATCCAAAATTAGGGGTTAGCACTAGATCAAGAGAGGTTGTGTCAAATTCTTGTTTTGTGTCCAAAATTGAGCCCAAGAATGTCAAAGAAGCACTGACTGATGAATTCTGGATTAATGCCATGCATGAAGAGCTGGAACAATTCAAGAGGAAAGAAGTGTGGGACCTTGTACCAAGGCCTGATGGAGTTAATGTGATAGGCACCAAGTGGATTTACAAGAATAAATCTGATGAACAAGGAATGGTCACCAGAAACAAGGCCAGATTGGTTGCTCAGGGATACACTCAGGTTGAAGGAATTGATTTTGATGAAACCTTTGCTCCTGTGGCAAGACTGGAATCTATCAGATTACTCTTAGGTGTGGCTTGTAGTCTCAAATTCAAGCTTTTTCAGATGGATGTTAAGAGTGCCTTTTTGAATGGGTACTTAAATAAAGAGGTTTATGTAGATCAACCAAAAGGATTTATTGATCCAACATTTCCTAATCATGTTTACAAACTTAGGAAAACTCTCTATGGTTTGAAGCAAGCACCAAGAGCTTGGTATGACAGGCTTATTGAATTTTTGGCTGTGAATGGTTACAGAAAATGAGGGATTGACAAGACTTTGTTTGTGAAAGATGAAGGAGGAAAACTGATGATAGCTCAGCTCAAATATATGTTGTTGACATAGTATTTGGTTGGATGTCAGATGCAATGGTTAAACATTTTGTGAAACAGATGCAGTCTGAGTTTGAAATGAGTCTTGTTGGAGAGCTCAGCTATTTTCTGGGTCTACAAGTTAGACAAATGGAAGACTCCATATTCATCTCTCAGAGCAAGTATGCTAAGAACATTGTGAAGAAGTTTGGCCTGGAAAATGCTAATCACAAGAGGACACCTGCTCTTACTCACTTAAAGTTGTCAAAAGATGAACATGGTGTGAGTGTGGATCAAAGTCTATACAGAAGCATGATTGGTAGTCTATTGTATCTCACTGCTAGCAGACCTGATATTTCTTTTGCTGTTGGAGTTTATGCCAGATATCAATCTGAGCCTAAAGTTAGTCACTTGAATCAAGTGAAGAGGATTCTGAAGTATGTGAATGGGACTAGTGACTATGGCATGCTTTACAGTCATGGATCAGGTACTGAATTAAGTGGTTATTGTGATGCTGATTGGGCAAGAAGTGTTGATGATAGAAAAAGTACTTCAGGAGGTTGTTTCTTCTTAGGGAATAATCTGATCTCTTGGTTCAGTAAAAAGCAGAACTGTGTGTCTCTTTCTACTACTGAAGCTGAGTACATAGCAGCAGGAAGTAGTTGTTCTCAACTTGTTTGGATGAAGCAAATGTTAACAGAATACAATGTCAAGCAAGATGTCATAACATTGTACTGTGATAATCTGAGTGCTATCAATATCTCTAAAAACCCAATTCAATATAGCTGGACTAAGCATATTGATATATGTCATCACTTTATAAGAGATTTGGTTGAAGACAAAGTAGTTGCTTTAGAACATGTTGCTACTGAACATCAATTAGCTGATATTTTTACAAAGGCCTTAGACGCAAATCAATTTGAAAAATTAAGAAGCAAATTAGGAATTTGCATATATGAGGATTAAGTGTGCTGGGAGGTGTCTTGTGCAGTTGTGAACTTTATTGCATATGTTTAGTTTAAAGAAAATAGAATTTTATTCAACTGCTGAAAGCATACAAGATTAGATTTTAGTACATCAAGAGCAACAAACAAAGGGTCTAAAGATTATCCCAACCCCCTGAATCAAGAAAAGATTTCTAATCTTCATCCCATTCATCATCAGAAGCATGAAGTTGCACTGGAGGTTTTTTGATGGTTTTCATCCTTGTCTCTGATGTTTTTCTTGTTCTTGTTGCTCCTGGAGTTGCCCCAGCTGTAGACAGTGTTTTGTTCTTCAACTTCTGTGGATCTGGTTTCTTGACCTCTTGCATGTGTTTCTTTCCTGCATCTCTGTTAGACTGACTCATGGTTATTTCCTAATTCTGTTGTTAGAAGCAAGAAGGCTTGGTTTTTATAATGCATAGGGAGGACATTGTTTGTATCGCCTGACCAGTCAAAGTTTTGGGAAGCTTGTTATTTGACCTTGTCATAGTAAACGTCAGGACTTTGTGTTTGCTGATTTGATAGGTTCAAGGTTGTCAATTTGTGGATAAAAAGGGGGAGAGTTAGCCTAGTGTTGCTGTTTGTTGTTGCCTAGCTTTTTGTTGTAGTTCTAGGTTTGAAGGGGAGTTTGTAGTTATGCAGCTATTGGTAGTTGTTGCTGCTATTTTTGTGGTGAGAATGTTAGGTTGTTTTATCCGCTGCAGGTATCTCTGATGTTGGCTGAGATTGTTTTAGCCAAAATTAGCCAAAGGGGGAGATTGTTAGTTCTTGTTATTGGCTAGAATTTTGGTAAAATAATGTTGTTGTTGAAGATGTCATATGTCTGATGTCTTAACTTGAGTTCTTAACATTCAGTTTATGTTAAGTTATTTAGGGTTGCAGTTTTGTGTGCTGATGTTAAACATGATGTCTTAACATCAGTTGACAGAACATCAGTCTGTTGTGTTTTGTTAGGGCTGCGCGTGCTTTAATTAGTTATTAGAAGATCTGATTGAGAGATTACAGGCGAAGATCTTGGTAAAGATATATTCAGTTGCAATCAGATATGGAGCAGATCTTGTTGCTGTTTTTAGGGCTGAAAGATATGAAAAGATTTGAAGATAAAATCTGGTTTTAAATTCAAATCAAATCAGATATTTTCAAGGAGTCCAAGCCTAAGTCTGAGTTTCTATTTAAAGCAGCCTCAACCCTACTTGGAAGGGACGAAAAGCAAGAGATGAAAGACTAAGAGTCAAGTGTGTGTTTCGTCTGTTTATTGTAAGCCATTCATGTTTGAATTGGTGTAATTGTTTTGAGTTGTTAATTGTTCTTGATCAAAACTTTTAAGCAAGATCAAGTTATGTTTTGGAAGTGTGACTTCTATACTTTGTAATCTTTGAATTGTATCACTGTGGTGATTTAGGGGGAGTGAGTGGTTTCTCATATCTAAGTGTATCTTAGGTAGAAGTGTTATTGGGTAGTGATTAAGTTAGTGGATTGTCAACTGGGATTGTTGAGTCTGTAATTTAATACTACTAATAGTGAATTTCCTCCCTATCTTGGTAGCCCCCAGACGTAGGTAGTTAGACCGAACTGGGTGAACAATTCTCTGTGTTGATTTACTGTTATTGTATTGCCTTGTTTCATATAGCAGATTGTGTTGTTGTGACATCACACTTAACATCACATATCTGATACTAGAATTTCACCTAGTATACACGTACCTCACCACGGGGGAACTGCCCAACAACTCCAAGGAGGCTAACGTAGTCAGACGTCGAGCATGCTCTTACGTCTTGATCAACGACAAGTTATATTGGTGGGGATTCTCCATCCCTCTTCTTAAGTGTGTCGAGGAGTCCAAGGTCCCGCATATACTTCAAAGAACCACGAAGGAATCAATGCCCAGCACCTCGGAAGACGATCCCTCACCCGAAAAGCCCTGCGAGCAGAATATTATTGGCCCCCATGGAGCAGGACGCGAAAGAGCGCGTCAAGAAGTGCGAAAAGTGATAACGTCATGGAGACATGCACCTGGCACCTCCCAACGAGCTCAAAACGCTCTCGTCCCTGTGGCCTTTCGCTTGGTGGGGGATGGATATCCTCGACCCCTTCACCATGGGGTCGTACTAGAACAAATACTTGATAGTTAGCGTCGACTACTTCATGAAATGGAAGAGGCCGAAGCCCTCGCCAAAATCACAACATATAACATACTCTGCTTCTACAAAAGGAACATACTTGCCCTGTTCGGCGTACCCCAAGCGCTTGTCACCAACAACGGGACGCAGTTCACCGACAAAAACTTCAAGGATTTCGTCGCCAAACTAGGCACAAAGCAACATTTCACGTCTGTCGAGCACCCACAAATAAATGGGCAGGCTGAAGCCGCGAACAGAGTGATTCTGCAAGGCCTAAAACGGAGGCTAGGGGAAGCCAAAAAGAGGTGGGTCGAAGAGATACATAGTGTACTCTGGTCCTACAGGATGACCCTACATTTGACCACCGGGGAAACCCCATTCTGACTAACCTATGGAACTGAGGCAGTTATTCTGGTGGAAATTAGAGAGCCCTCTAGGTGGACCGAATCTCCCCTCGACGAGGAGATGAATGATGAGGCGCTAAGGGAGGAGCTTGATCTGGTCGAAGAAATTCGGCCAGGGGCAGCCCTCCGCGAAGCCACATTAAAACAAAAAAATAACTTTCCGACATGGCAACAAAATCATTAAACTCGAGTTCCAAATCGACAGCCTAGTCCTGCAGAGAAATCAGACAGATTTACGCGAGGGAAAACTTGTCGCGAACTGGGAAGGCCCCTATCGTGTCCGTGCAAAACGAAAAACGGGGCCTATTACTTCGAAAACTTATACAGGGAGGAACTTGCTCGACCATGGAACGCTGAAAAGCTCAAACAATATTACAGTAAGACATCGCAGTCGGCATACCTTATTCAACAACAATAAAGTATGTCCCGATAGTAGAAGTGTGCTAGAGTACAAGCACGACTTCCAAACTTAAAACAAAAAGACAAGAGTCCGCTCTTGTGTGTGCGAGCAGACTCTTGGCCCGACGGGGACACCTCAATCAAGATCTGTTGTTGTCGTACCAATAAGGCAGAACACCCAGGTTGCAATGGGAAGTTCACGCCGCGAAGCAAAGACCTCAACCGAGATCTTAGCTCCGTCATCGATCGAAAGCCAACTCCTATCACTCGACCGGTTCCCTGCATAGTCAAGGACCAATTATGTCGAGCAAAGGCCCTAGACACTTAGTAAAACAAGCAAGAACAATATTGCATACACATTGACGAGGAAAATAAGTACTCAACGAGCGATACGCACAATAACACACACAAATAGCAAAAAAGCAATTATATTTGAATTACAAAGCAGATATTCAAGTACAAACAAAGGTTAAACCCGTTGTTCAGATATTACAAGTCATGGCGCGCAGGCCAGGCAAAACCAAAATACAGAATGTGGTGCTTATGCCAAAAACTAAGTAAAAATTAAACTTCTGCTTCCTCGACAGACTGGGACTCCCCATCGGCTTGGTCAACATTTTCCCCAAGGTCTGCCGGAGCGATTATCTGGCCGTTGACCACCCAGTGAAAAGGCCTGATTCCCTCAGTGACGAGCTGAATCCCAGGATTGACGACTTGGACTTGCTCAACCGCGCATTTAAAACCCAAATCAAGGGTACCCAAGCAGTCCTGCTCGAGCTCCCAGATCTGGGATATCAACCCACCTCGAGTTGACAGGGCTCTCTCCTCGTCAATCTCATCCTCGGCGGGCATCACCACATTCTCCAAGTCAGTGACCATTTCCTTAAGGCGTTGGCTCTCGTCGACTGCCTTGGTCATCTTCTCCCGCATCTCATCCATTTCGCGGTAAAGCCTGACCTGGATCTCGTACTTTGACTTGTAGTCGAGGAAGTCATTCTCCACTTTGTTCTTTTTTCTCCCCGAGGGTTACATTCTCTACCTGCAACATCTTTAGCTCGGCAAGGGGGCAAGTCCCATCATTGAGGGCCAAGGTTGTCTCAAGAACCCTCATCACAACGAACACACCCTCAGATAACGCCTTTCTCCTGGTATCCTTATCGACAGCCAGAATTGCTTTGGATTCTGCCTCGGGCACGATTAGGGAGTTGCTCCCGCCAAAGAGCCCCAGATTACGATGGCATGGAGGTAACACAAACCTCTCCCCGACAACGCCATCCATAAGGTAGACAAGCCTAAACTCCTCTACACGCTGCTTCTTAGCTGGATGTTCCTGGGAAACTGGAGACTGACTCCCCCGGGGAGATTACGAAGAACCCCCGGGGTGCTGGTCGGCCTTCGACATCTGTTGGACTTGGGAGACGTGGCCCTTGGGAGCATTCTTGACACCCCTGTTTGCCGCGATCTTGAGCATACGCTCTTGAAGATTCGACATTTGACCTGCAACAAAGAAAATAATGAGTTAATATAACAAGGAAAAATAAGCAGACACACAAGTAAGAAACACACTCGCTACCTAAGAGCCGGAAGGCTTCCCCGTCAGAACTGCACTCGAGGAGCAGCTTAGTATTAATCAAATGGGCCTCGAAAACAACCTCCTCGTTCTCGTTGTGAATGAAGCTCCCATCCTTGTTCACACACTTGGCGGGAGTGAACTGTCGACGAAAGCCACGATCTTCTCGTAAGCAAGTTTATCCTCGTCGTCTATCTTATAGGGCATCGTAAGATAGTTGTCCATCCCTTTGTTGAAGTGGACCCTCTGCCACTCAAGGGGAAATTTCGCCTCCAGGTTCTCCACCTCCTACCCGTCCACGAGCTTGACCACGCGCTCGAACAAGGAATCGACGACTGCGTGCGATACAAGCTTCAGGAGGAAGTCTCTGTCTTTAAAGGCGCGAACAGAGTCCATGTATGTTATAAACAAATTCCTCAGCTGTTTCAAGGACACCCAGCTGTGTCGCCCGTGTAAAGTCTATCGTTGAAGATGAAAGAGGCGGAAGAATAGTGGAAGTATGGCGCCAACGCAAAGATGTTGGCACACGAGCTCAAATGCCAACATGAAGGCGATCGCATTCGGATGAAGCTGCGAGGAGGCTAACTCCAACCATTGAAATAACCCCGCCTGAAAGTCGCTGAAGAGCATACAAAGCCATGTCTCCCGAAAGGCAAACTCGTACATATGAAAACACATCCCCGCGTACAACGAACAAATCTGATCCATTTCCTTACGCTTGTAGACCTCGCAGTTTGTAGAAGCCCTTCCTCTAGGTCCTCGATGATTGTGAAGGCGTTCGAGTCGTCGAAAATAAAGCACGAAGAAATGGCTAGGGGTTCCTGCCCTTCCTGGCCCAATTCGACGGGGATTCAACGTTTGTGTCGGCTGAATCGTCTTCGGTATCTATGTTGACCATAACGGTGTCCTCGGGCTTTGGAGCCATTTAACCTGAAAAGCAAAAGGAAACAATGAATTCGACGATAAGATCAAATCCATCCTTCCACCGCAAATTAAGTGAAAAGGCGGGGAGAGGCACGGTGATGTATCCTCGACCAACACCCTTACATGGCAAAACGGGGATCACGAGGATAACTCTCCCCGACACGAAAACCAGCAAAAGCTCGTGAATTTCATCGGAAGTTTCATGAGTCTCACTGAGAAATTCGTGAATCTCGCCAGGAACTTCATACATTCATCAGAAACTTCATAAGTTTCCCTGGAAAACTCATACACTCACCGGAAAATTCATGAGTCCTCATCGAAAAACTCATGCCTTCATCGAAAAATTTATGCATTCATCGGAAAACGCATGAATCTTCGCCGAAAATTCGTGGACTTGCCGAGAAATTTATGCATTTCCCCAGACGCTACGTAAACTCGTCAAAAAATAACGTTTTGCCGGAACTAACCTAACAGAATCCTACGTCTAGCATGCAACCAAGGAGAGGATTGAAAAACTTACTTGGTAGCTGGAGACAGAGGATGGCAGTGGTTGACGGCGACGACGACAAAGATGACAGCGATAATGCACAACAGTTTGATGAAGAAAACTTCAGAGAGGGCGACGAACGCTGGAGAGAATGACAGCGAAAGTTGAAAGTGTTCAAACGATCCTCCCCCTTTCGTATTTATAAGCATTCTCAACACGCGGGAAAACGTGTCACTGTCCATAGCCTTCATTGCCTTAAACCTAGGCTAGGGTAGGCTATGATGGCACATTTAAAATTCGCCACACGTGGCGCGAGAAAGATTAGGCATTTTGCGTTTCCCATGGTTCAGATTTAAGTATTCCAAGATGTCAAGCACACGCATCAACCCCTCACGTTCTATTCATGGGCACAACCTCGGGGAACTTTAGTACAAGCCACATTGTTGGGCACAGACGTCGACTTTGGGAAAATACCTATAGTATGTCCTCGAGGAAAAATTGAGACAAACTCGCGAGCACAAGCTGACTTTTGACTGTTGTGTCTGCGTGACAGATGAAAACACCCATAATTACGTCGTTCGCATCAAACGTAGGCTCACAACCGCGAGCAGGTATAATTGCTCTTCGCGCAGGGTCCTTTCATCCTCGACGCATAGACTGGCTCTAAGTCACTATTCATAGACAGAGTAACAATGAATTAGGGGCTCCTATACTGGACTGGGCCAGGGGCTGGCCCACTGTCGGGCACGACCTTACCCAGCTCCACGTCGGGGAAGGCCCAACACAAAGGCCCAATCCAACATCCCACAGGAGGAAACACGCCTCACACGTCCTCCTCACGTTCTCCACGTGCTCCCCACGCGGGAACACGTCAACAACCAACTACCCACAACTTTTGGGCGACAGTTTCGCCATCGAGAACAGGTATTCCACTTCCCGAAACCCGTGGGGCTGTTGACCCAGAACGAAGACCACGTGCTGGTCTTCCCTACTCCCACGCAGGATCCTGACAGTCATTTGTTGTGGGCCTAACAATCCAGCCCATGACAGATGACTGTTGGCCCAGCATTTGTGGCACATTATAAATACCCACCTCCACATGTGGGTTAGATATTCTAATTCATACTAGATTTCTGTACTTGCTTTCTCTCGCTCTGAACCTCACTTTGGCATCAGAGTGTCTTCCAGGTACATTCACTCCTCTTCTCCACCACCGTTCTACTTAGAGCTCACGACGTGTTGCTGGCCACTGATATTCTTCTGATCCTGGTAAGATCAGAAGACTTTTTTTTTTACAATAACTCAATATATAAATTTAATTGGATATATTGTATAATTATATTTGATATCATTACATAAAAAACATAATAAAATATAGAAAATATTTTTCACTAATAATATAAAAATATATATGCTTTTGTTTTAATATTTCTCAATTTATAAAAGTACTAAAACAAAAACAAAATTAAACTCACTTTAATATTTAGAAATTAAAAATCTATTTTATAATAAATTAGAAATAAATGAGTGATAAATATTTATTGCATATTTAAATATATTTAAAAATGATATTTTGTATAATTGAGGAGAGGAAAAGAAAATAAATGAAAAAAGTGAACTATAATTAATATTATTATTTGAAATTTATACAAATAATTATTGCATAGTTAGATACGAAAGAAATTAAAAGTTATTTTTAATTTAAGTTTATGGTTTAATAAATATTAAAATAATAAAATATTAAAATAGTAGAATATTGAAATAATTTTTTATTAGTCAATTAAGTTTATAATTTAATAAAATTAATGATAAAATTAAGTATGTTTTTTTCTAATCTTCTACAAACAACAACTTTCCTTCTTAATTTCTCTATAAATTTCTTTAAAATATTGATACACTAAATATTTTATTATCAATTTTAATATTTACTTTTTACAAAAATTAAAGTTGCATTTTCTAAATGATTATTTAAACGGTGTTATTGATAAAATATTACAATATTATTAACTCAATAATTTAAATAATGAATATTTAATCAATTTATATAAAATTTCAATCATGTATTCAAAATATTTTTTTTTTTGGTAAGAGGGAGGGCATAACTCCCAAAAGAAGAAAAACAATTACACCGACACAAGCCGCGATGTGATAACTCATGCTAAATCACTATCTAACACCTTTCGGACAAAAGGAAGGCAACAACTAAACACACGATTCTCTTGCGGGAGTGATAAACCAAACTTAGCTAACGTATCAGCACAACGATTAGCTTCAAGGTAAATATGTTTTATAACAATTCCATTGCTCCTCCGAAGAAAGCTCTGATCTTGTGGATCAAAATTCTGCTCGTTGTATTGGTTGTCTTGTCAGCATTAATGTCCATAACTACTTGTCGTGCATCAAAATAGTTTTTACTAGTCAATTATAACTTTTAAACAATAATTATTATAATAAATCTTACTCAAACTATAAATGTTTTTTATCCGTCAAATATTCAAAAATAGTTGTTTATTTACTAAGCTCAAGGTGATTATTTATAAATTAATTTACACAAATCAACTTAATCTATAATATAAGAAATCTTGATGTTCTGGAAATCACCAAAACACCATTTCTTTTAATGTTGCCATGTCAGCAAAAATTGGGCATTTTGTGTCCAAATTCAACTTTTTCAAACCATGAATGTGTTCTGATCCAATAGCAACTAAACTATTACTACTAATTAGGCCACAAACAATGCTTATGCGAACCTTATATTAGTTTTTTCAGTAACTGTGGTTTGTCTTTTTGACACATACCCCAAAGCTGAATTTTTTAAGAAATCACATGCTTTGTGATAATTTCGTTTCTACATCTCAACCTTGGTTTTTCTGAGCTCAGAACTTTTCTCATAACTCCATCTCTTTGTTCTTCAAACTCCACAAAAAAATCAACCACAAGTTTCATATTGTATCCACTTTCATCATGCACCAACCACAACTATTGTAGCACCCATATACAATATAATACATCAAAGCATCCATATCATACATGAATTCACGTTTTGGTACTGAAATAACATAAGTCCCTAGTTAACACATTATACATATACATGCCCAAAATACTAAATACAAAAGGGAAGGGGATGATTTTGAGTACTCAGACAAACTATATGGATCCACATTCGTGAGTCTGTTAACTCACACTATATCACAATGGGATAAGTCCTGAGCCTGTTAACTCAAGAACTCTCGTTAATCGTTAACCTTACAAAGGCATCCCCTTTTCCCGTCCGCTTCTACGTCTAAAAGTCGACCCGAGTCATGGATCCTTGTAGTTACTTAGCATACGAAATGGATTCGGGAACACCGGCCTGTTAACCGTGAATCGTCACTTCTCATGGCCTGTTAACCATCGCAAGTCTCGACCCATAGCATAAGCTCCATTCGTACTAACAAGGGAATCAAACCTGCCAAGTAATTGTGCCTGCACTTCAGAGGAGCTCGAGACTCATGAAGGCCTCTCAAGGGCAACTCAAAAGAAATGGTTACGATTACGTGATCATATACACAATAAAACATGATCCCTACTAATGTACTTATTTTCATATCATTCGGTAATAGACGCGCGCCTCGACCTCTCTGGCACGAGCGTCGTCGTTATGTTATTCCATAATTTCCTAACCGTTACTAGGTTCTAACATAGTTCCAGGTAATATTCCTCACTCTACCTATTTCATATTTTTAACATGCATATATACTCTTAAACATGCTCAACAACAAGGGAAATAGGCAAACACAAGTCAAATATATATATTGGAATCACATAATTCAACATATCATAATTTACACCAATTCTGGTTTCCTCCGATTTATTTAATCGGGCATTAACCTAGAATTTTTTCCAATTCCATTAGATAGAGTATTTCCTTAGCTCTCTATCGATACCAAGAACACTCAAATCGGATACACGAAACAAAAGTTATGAATTTCAGAAAATCCTATTTTTTTTTCATTTTGCTCCAGGTCGCGCTAAGCGCGCACCCATCCGCGCTAAGCGTGCTGCTCTTGGCTTGGAAGGGTTGGAAATTCTGCAGACCGCGCTAAGCGGGCATCACCGCGTTAAGCGCGCTCTGCGTTATGCACTAAAATTTTCCTTGTTACAGCAGCTTCCAACCTGCATAACCACCCTCACAAACACACCCAAACAACCAATAAAGGTGTATTATCATGATCCTATCATGGTTGATCAAACAATTTCATAAAATATAATTTTCTCACAAAACCTAACATTTTTTAAAGCCCATTTCATTCCAAACTCATTCCAATCAATACCAACATCATAACAATTCTCTATAGATGTTTCTACACACACATTAATCATACTACACAATTTATATCGATTTCCAACCGTTAAATTCATGATTTTAGCAAGATTATTCATTTTCTCCCAAAACCAAACCTAACTCTAGAACTCAAGAAATCCTACAACTAAAGCATCTAACTAGAACCCACCTTGAATAGAAGATGATGATGATGATGAAGATGAGATGATTTGATGAATACTAGAGGTTGATCCAAGCTTTTCTCTTCAATTCCAAGTTTTCTCTTCTCTTTCTTTCCTTTGCTATTCTTTCTCTCTATTTTCTTTCTCTCAAAAGTTACTAACTTTTCCCAAATGAGGGAAAAGGAAAAGATACAGGAAATGTCATCAATTTAGTATTACTACTAAATGTCCAAATTATCTCAAATGCACCAATAATAAAACCTCAGAGTTAAATAATATTAATTTGATCAGTTATGAGTTCGCCAGATTACTCTAATTATTTTATCCAATAAATTCTCAGAGTAACCCGGAACCCAGTTGACCGTAATAATATTATCCCGAGTGGAATAATTTACGGGGTATTACATCCTCCCCCCTTAAATAGAAATTCGCCCACGAATTTTAAATAATTACCTGAAAAGATGATGATAAGCTTCTCACATCTCGGATTCCAATTCCCATGTTGCATCACCCGGATGCGTCTCATCCCACTGAACCTTAACAAGAGGAATCTCTTTATTCCTTAACACCTTCGTTTCTCTTCCTGTGATACGACTCGGTTGAGGCTCAAACGTCAAATCTGCTTCTATCTCGATCGTATAAGGTAAAATTGGCTGAAGAGGATCTGAAACAAACTTCCGAAGCTGAGATACATGAAAAACATCGTGCATCTCCGATAGAGAAGGCGATAAGGCCAATTTGTAAGCTACTTCACCAATTCTTTCTAAATTTTGATACGGTCCCACATATCTCGGACTTAACTTCCGCGACTTAAACGGTTCTTTCAACCTCAATCTCGGAGTAACTTTTAAGAACACATGATCACCCTCATCAAACTCCAAAGGTCTTCTACGGTTATCCGCGTAACTCTTCTGACGATCTTGTGCTTGTTTGACCTTATCACGGATCATCCAAATCTTTTCCGTAGTCTCTTGAATAATTTCGGGTCCCAAAATTCTATCTTCGCCAACCTCCGCCCAACACAATGGCGTCCTACACTTTCTTTCATACAATGCCTCGTAAGGAGCCATACCAATACTTGCATGATGACTATTTTTATAAGAGAATTCGATCAATGGTAAAAGTTCTATCCAATTTCCTCCACTTTCAAGTACACAAGCCCTTAACATATCTTCCATTGTCTGTATTGTCCATTCCGTCTGACCATCCGTCTGCGGATGATTCGACGTGCTCAAACACAACTTCGTTCCCATAACTTGTTGAAAAGCTCTCCAAAATCTTGAAGTAAACTTTGGATCTCTATCCGAAACAATACTAAAGGGAATACCATGCAATCTTACTATTTCCGAAATGAACAATCTTGCAAGATGACTCGCCTTGTAAGTAGTCTTTACGGCCAAGAAATTTGCAGATTTCTTCAACCGATCCACAATTACCCAAATCGAATCATAACCACCTTGAGTACGGGGTAGTCCAACGGTGAAGTCCATAGAAATACTATCCCACTTCCATACCGGAATTTCTAAAGGTTACAACAAGCCACACGGTCTTTGGTGTTCAATCTTCACTTGTTGGCATACCGCACATTCCGACACGTATACCGCAATATCCTTTTTCATCCCGGACCACCAATAGTCCCTCTTTAAATCATGATACATCTTCGAAGAACCAGGATGTATAGTAAAAGTACCCTTATGCGCTTCTTCTAAAATCCTTCTTTTCAACACCACATCCTCCGGAATACAAACTCTTTGGTTAAACAAAATAATTCCGTCGGTAGCTCGCACAAAACCCGGTTGTACCAACACTTCTTGTAACTTCTCATCTAACATCTGTCCTTGCTGAATTTTCTCTCTAAGAGTAGAAGTGACATTCAAATTCCCCATAATTACATAATTAGGAGTCCAAACAAATTGAAGATTTAGATCTCAAAAATTTTCCAACAAAGTATATTCCAAGATCATCAATTCGGCACTATGAACTATTTTTCGACTTAATGCATCAGCCACTTTATTTGCTTTTCCTGGATGGTACTTTAGTTCCAAATCAAAATCCTTCAAATACTCAATCCACCTCCTTTGACGCATGTTCAACTCTTTCTGATCAAAGAGATACTTCAAGCTCTTGTGGTCGCTGAACATCTCAAAACGTACACCATACAAATAGTGACGCCACACTTTCAAAGTAAACACAACTGCCGCCAATTCTAAATCATGCGTTGGATAATTCTCTTCATGAAATTTTAACTGTCGTGAAGCATAAGCCACTACATGGCCATCCTGCATTAACACACCTCCTAATCCCCTCTTTGATGCGTCACAATATACCTCATACGACTTGCTAGGATCAGGAATAATCAAAACAGGAGCGGTCGTCAATCTTTCCTTCAAACTCAGAAAAATTCTCTCACAAGCTGAATCCCACTCTTACGAACAATCCTTTTGAGTAAGTCTCGTCATTGGTAAAGCCAGTTGGGAAAAGCCTTTAATAAATCTTCTATAATAACCCGCTAAACCCAAGAAACTCCTAATCTCATCGACATTCTTCGGTCTCTCCCAATTAATCACCGCTTCAACTTTTGATGAGTCTACCGCCACACCTCCTTGAGATATGACGTGACCAAGAAAATTAACCTTCGACATCCAAAACTCGCACTTGCTTAGCTTGGCAAAAAGTTGTCTTTCTTGTAAGATCGATAAAACGATTCTTAGGTGTTCTCCGTGCTCTTGAGAATCACGAGAGTAGATAAGAATGTCATCAATAAAGATCACCACAAATTGGTCCAAGTAAGGTTGAAATATTCGATTCATATAATCCATGAAAACTGCCAGAGCATTGGTCACACCGAAGGACATCACTAAAAATTCACAATGACCATAACGAGTTCTAAATGCAGTCTTAGGTACATCTAAACTTTTCACTCAGATTTGGTGATAACCCAACCTCAAATCAATCTTTGAGAACACACAGGCTCCTTTCAATTGATCTAACAGGTCGTCTATCCTGGGTAAGGGATACTTGTTCTTAATGGTGACTTTATTCAATTGTCGATAATCAATACACAAACGCATTCCACCATCTTTCTTCTTTACCAACTACACTGGAGCTCCCCATGGTGAAACATTAGGTCTAACAAAATGCTTAGCCAATAATTCTTCCAATTGCTCTTTCAGTTCTCTCAATTCAAGTGGTGTCATCCGATACGGAGAAACGGATATAGGAGCCGTTCCCGGTACCAGGTCAATAGAAAATTCCACTTCCTTCTCCGGAGGAAGAGAAGTGACATCTTCGGGGAAAACTTCTGAAAACTTGCAAACAACAGGAATGCTCAAAACCTGATGCTCGCTACTCTTTTCCTTAGTGAGAACTAAAAGAACATATTTCTCCTTCTCAAACAAGAAAATTATTATTCCAACCGTACCTTCTAGAATAGTTGTTAAAACATCTTTCGGGGTAGCATCAACAGATAGAATGATGATAAGCTTCTCCTCACACCCAATAAATACCGAATTAGCAGAGAGTCAATCCATTCCCAAAACGACATCCACTTTCTTAAGCGGTAAGCAAATAAGATCAATCTGAAAAACTCTACCACCCACAGACAAAACATAGTTTTCACACATTAACGGTGTTTCAACAATCTCATCTATTGCAGTAGTAACCACCATGGGTGGAGACAACGGAATAACTTGCAACCCAAGTCGCTTCATACATTGCATCGATATAAAGGAGTGTGTTGCTCCACAGTCAAATAAAACAAAGCAAGGATTTCCATTTACGAAACACGTACCAGCAATCAAAGAGTTGTCACCCTTTGCTTTCCTTGTATCCAAGGTATACACTCGCCCGGTATTCTTTTCTTGCACTTGAGTCCTATTCTGAGGACAATCCCTCGCCATATGGCCCACTTTATTACACTGATAACACTTTATCCCTCCGAAACTGCACCTACCATGATGATTCTTCCCACAAGTGCGGCACACCGGAGGCACACTAGTCCTGGAACTCTGAACTTGTTTTCCCTTAAAAGCTTGTTGCCTTGGTATAAACTGTTGATTCGATCTTCCACGATCACTTTGATTCACCCTACTCAACTCTCCCTCTGCTTGCAACTTCTTCAGGTTGTGTTCCGCCACGTAACACTGCCTTAACAATTCAGCATAGCTAGTGAATTCCCTCTGAGACACGCTATGTGAAATTTCAGCCCTCAAACCAAACAGAAATTGATCGATCTTTCACCTCTCGTCAGGAGCATACATGGCTTGCCTAGAGTAAGCATCCATAGTCTCAAACTTTTCTGCATAAGAAGCCACGGTCAAGTTGCCTTGTCTCAACTGTTGAAACTCAAATTCCTTCTGAGACCTTAAGGAACTTGGAAAATACTTCTCCATAAAATTTATCTTAAATTGCTCCCATACCTTCGGTACCTCTTGAATTGTCATTAAGGCTGAAGGGCTCTCCCACCACCTCATGGCAGGACCCTTTAACAAGTGAGAAGCGAAGACCACCTTATTTTCCTCACTGCACTGAACTATTAAGAAAATCCGCTCCATACCAGATATCCATTCATGAGCCTTTACCGGATCTAACCCTCCCTGAAACTCCTGAGGATTCATACGAATGAAGCCCCTAAAGGTTCCCCTAGAGCATCAAGAACAACCACTGGAGGATGAAGACCACCAACCATTTGCTGTACTATTTATTGCACAAACTGATTTTGTTGTTGTTGCATCTGTTGCATGAATTAATATAAAGGGACATTCCCCTCGTCACCTGGTGGATTTGTCCCTACCGGAGTGGTTCTCGGTCTACCATGGTTGTTTCTGCGCCCGTCGGCCATGTTCCTAAATGTCATACAGATAGGATTAAGTTGATCAGGCTCAATACCATAAATATAACACGTAAGACCAATGGCGACACAACGCATATGAAATGGGAGGAAAATACTTATACTATTCCATGGCTAGGTCGAGGATACGACCTGCTCTGATACCAACTGTAACACCCATATACAATATAATACATCAAAGCATCCATATCATACATGAATTCATGTTTTGGTACTGAAATAACATAAGTCCCTAGTTAACACATTATACATATACATGCCCAAAATACTAAATACAAAAACTACGACATCATATGTACATGATCTTCTAATACTAAGAACTAGATCAATTAATGATCCCAGAAAAAACTTCACAACGGAAGCCTTGCCACACAAAAGCTACGATCCATAAGGAAAAGTCAACCAACTTTGTCTTTACCCTTCGCTGAACCTGCAGTACCTGTGATGTAAACAACAACGTGGGGTGAGATACATCAAATCTCAGCGAGTTCCCTATCTTATACGTCCTCTCGGCTTTATAAGGTTCTAACAAGCCTAACTCAAGTCAAAAGGGAAGGGGGATGACTTTGAGTACTCAAACACACTATATGGATCCACATTCGTGAGTCTGTTAACTCACACTATATCACAATGGGATAAGTCCTGAGCCTGTTAACTCAAGAACTCTCGTTAATCATTAACCTTACCAAGGCATCCCCTTTTCCCGTCTGCTTCTACATCTAGAAGTCGACCCGAGTCATGGATCCTTGTAGTTATTTGGCATACGAAATAGATTCGGGAACACCGGCCTGTTAACCATGAATCGTCACTTCTCATGGCCTGTTAACCATCGCAAGTCTCGACCCATAGCATAGGCTCTATTCGTACTAACAAGGGAATCAAACCTGCCAAGTAATTGTGCCTGCACTTCAGAGGAGCTCGAGACTCATGAAGGCTTCTCAAGGGAAACTCAAAAGAAATGGTTACGATTACGTGATCATGTACAAAATAAAACATGATCCCTACTAATGTACTTATTTTCATACCATTCGGTAATAGACGCACGCCTCGACCTCTCTGGCACGAGCGTCGTCGTTATGTTATTCCACAATTTCCTAACCGTTACTAGGTTCTAACATAGTTCCAGGTAATATTCCTCACTCTACCTATTTCATATTTTTAACATGCATATATACTCTTAAACATGCTCAACGACAAGGGAATTAGGCAAACACAAGTCAAATATATATATTGGAATCACATAATTCAACATATCATAATTTACACCAATTCCAGTTCCCTCAGATTTATTTAATCGGGCATTAACCTAGAATTTTTTTCCACTTCCATTAGATAGAGTATTTCCTTAGCTCTCTATCAATACCAAGAACACTCAAATCGGATACACGAAACAAAAGTTATGAATTTCAGAAAATCCTTTTTTTTTTCATTTTGCTTCAGGTCACGCTAAGCGCGCACCCATCCGCCCTAAGCGCGCTGCTCTCGGCTTGGAAGGGTTGGAAATTCTGCAGACCGCGCTAAGCGGGCATCACTGCGCTAAGCGCGCTCTGCGTTATGCAAAAAAATTTTCCTTGTTACAGCAGCTTCCAACCTGCATAACCACCCCCACAAACACACCCAAACAACCAATAGAGGTGTATTATCATGATCCTATCATGGTTGATCAAACAATTTCATAAAACATAATTTTCTCACAAAACCTAACATTTTCCAAAACCCATTTCATTCCAAACTCATTCCAATCAATACCAACATCATAACAATTCTCTATAGATGTTTCTACACACACATTGATCATACTACATAATTTATATCGATTTCCAATCATTAAATTCATGATTTTAGCAAGATTATTCATTTTCTCCCAAAACCAAACCTAACTCTAGAACTCAAGAAATCCTACAACTAAAGCATCTAACTAGAACCCACCTTGAATAGAAGATGGTTGTTAGTTTCTTGGATTGGCTGGAATTTTGGTAAAACAAAGGTTGTTCAATGTTGATGTCAAGGTGGTGATGTTGCAACATTGAGTCTTAACACTGGGTTGTGTTAAGTAGTGAAGTTGTTCAATGTTTGATGCCATATGGGTGATGTCACAACATTGAGTCTTAACACTGGGTTGTGTCAAGTGTTTAAGTTGGATGTCTGATGTCACATGCGATGTTGTGACATCAGGTCTGCAGAATTAATAACATCAGGTTTAGTGATGTTGTTAGGATTTGCGTTTTAGATGGAATTATGGAGAGCATGTAGTCTCATTGGATGCGAATATCTTGGGTTAGATATTCTCTGTTGCATAGAGATTTGATGCAGGTTTGTAGGAGATTTAAAAGGTGAAGATTTAAAAAGATTTTGGGGGATAAAATCTGTTTTGAAGATTCAGTTTTAAATAACAAATCAGATCAAATATTGCAAGGAGTCCAAGCCCAATTCAGGTGGCTATATAAAGTGCATAGATCAAAGGAAGAAGGTACATAAACACAGAGAGAAGATCAAGAGCATAGGCTGAGTGTCTTGAGTATTTTGTACGAGTTTTGTATACACCATTCTAGGTTGAATTGGTGAGTTGTTTTATGTCCTCTCTTAGAAGCTGTGAAGCGATAGAGAGTTGTTACTTGATCAAAGCTGTGAAGCAGGATCAAGGTTTCTCAAATAGGGTGTTCTTTGAGAGGTTTTAGGGATTGAGTAGTGTTCTCATACCTAAATGGTTTCTTAGGTAGAAAGTCACTAGTAGGATTTAAGATTAGGAGATTGTCAACTGGGTTGTTGAGTCTGTAATTTAATTCTACAAGTAGTGAATTTCATCCCTGGCTTGGTAGCCCCCAGATTAAGTTGTTTGAACTGAACTGGGTTAACAATTCTGTGTGTTCATCTGTTGTGTGTTATTGTCCATTGTTCAGATTGTGTTATTGTGACATCACACTTAACATCACACATCTGATACCAGAATTTCAATTGGTATCAGAGCTGGCATCCTGTCTGTCTCTGGGTGAGATCTAGGGAAATTACTTTCTGGTGTTAAGATGGACAAAGAAGTTGGAGGATTTGTCAACAGACCCCCTATTCTGGATGGCTCGAATTATGATTATTGGAAGCCTAGGATGATCACCTTTTTGAAATCCTTGGACAGCAGGGCTTGGAAGGCTATCATTAAAGAATGGAAAGCACCTATTGTGTTTGAAAAAGATGATGCTGGGAAAGATAAATAGGGCACCTCAAAGCCGAAGCCTGAAGAAGAATGGACCAAGGAAGAAGATGAGCTTGCCCTTGGTAATTCCAAAGCTTTAAATGCAATTTTCAATGGAGTGGATAAGAACATATTCAGGTTGATTAATACCTGTGAAGTTGCTAAGGAAGCTTGGGATATTTTGAAGGCTACACATGAAGGAACATCTAGAGTTAAGATGTCAAGACTTCAGCTTCTTACATCGAAGTTTGAAAGTCTGAAGATGAAGGAAGATGAGACTATCCATGACTTCCACATGAGTATTCTTGAGTTGTTCAATGCATCCAGTGCTCTTAGAGAAAAGATGTCAGAAGAAAAGCTTGTAAGGAAAATCCTTAGGTCCCTTCCTAAGAGGTACAAGATGAAGGTGACTACTATTGAAGAAGCTCAAGACATCAGCAAGATGAGGGTTGATGAGCTCATTGGATCTCTTCAAACTTTTGAGCTTGGGTTGAATGAGGAAGAACCAGAAAAGAAGCCAAAGAGTATAGCCTTGGTTTTAAATGATCAATAAGAGAAAGGGAATAGTGTTGAATCCCAGGAGGATCTATCTCAGGCCATTGTTATGTTGGGAAGGCAGTTCAACAAGGTGTTTAAAAGAATGAACAAGAACTTCAAGCCTAATGTCAAGAGCATCGCTTCTGACATCAGCAAGTCTAAAGAGAAGGATGAAGAGAAGACTGCTCAAGACAAGGGAGTTCAGTGCTTTGAGTGTGAAGGTCATGGACATGTTAAGAAAGATTGTCCCATATTCCTGAAGAAGCAGAAGAAAGGAATGACAATTTCCTGGTCAGACTCGGAAAGTGAAAGTGAAGGAGAGTCAGCCAAACATGTCAAAGCTTTAACTGGAACAGTGGTTTCTGATGGTGACTCTAGTGATGAGGAACTGGCGTTTGAGGAGTTAGCATCCACTTATCAAGAGCTTTGTCTAAAGAGTGCAGAAATCTGTCAAGAAAGTGAAAAACAGAAGAAACAGATTATTCAGCTTGAGACTGCTAAAGCTGATTTGGAAAATGAAGTCTTATTAGTCAAAGCTCATCTTGATCATATGACCAAATTTGTTAGGATGTTGAACAGTGGTACAGACACACTTGATAAGATCCTTCAGACATAAAAGGTTGCTGGAGATAAGTCAGGCATAGGATTTGTGGTTGAGAAAAAGGTTTCTGCTGAAGCAAGCACTTCAGGAACCAAGAAGGAGATGTCTCAACAAATGTCTCAACTTCAAACAAAGAGACATGATCCTAAACCTAAGCAGGCTGCTCATCCTCAACCTCAAAATGTTGGGAAGAGGCATGCTTATGGTCCTCATCAAAGGAAGGCACGTGTTTCTGGAGCTAGGCAGTATATGCCACCACAATATCATAAGAGCATGCAGGCTTTTAGGTTCAAACAGAACATGTTCCATCAAGTGTCTCAACATCAGGGAAACATGTATGGATATAATAATGTTGTGCCTTATCATTATGGAAGAAGGAAGCCTCATCACCATAGAAGACAGCCAAAAGGACAGCATCCTCACCATAGAAGACAATCAAAATATGGGAGAAGAAGACAACGTTATGGATGGCAGCCACAACAATATCATCCTCAAGGTGGTAGAAGGTTCAACCACTTCAGAGAAGACAGAGTTAGGTGTTTTTACTGTGGCAGATTTTGACACATGCAGTTTTCTTGTTTCAAGCTACATGGTTATCCCAAGTCTAACCCTCAACCCAGATAGAAGGATAATAGGCCCAAGGCTGTTAAACAGTGGGTTCCTAAAGAAGAGGTTAAGTGTCTATTGGCTCACTTTTCAGATAGACACGCTGCTAAGGATGGTTGGTACTTTGACAGTGGTTGTTCAAAGCACATGACTGGTTTCAAAAACAAATTGGTGGATGTCAATTCTTGCTCCTCAATTGATGTGACTTTTGGAGATGGAGAGAAAGGTGTGGTGAAAGGTGTTGGAAAAGTAAAGTGTCATGGTGGACCTGAACTTGACAATGTGCTCCTTGTCAAAGGTTTGAGTGCTAACCTGATTAGCATAAGTCAGCTCTGTGATGATGGATATAAGGCCAGTTACACCAAAGATGAGTGTGTGGTGACAAATGAGCAGAATGAGGTAGTGATGAAGGGAATAAGATCCAGAGATAATTGCTATCAATGGGTGCCGCAAGTGGACAACTTATCTGGTGATGTTAAGGTTGATGTTGTAACATCAGATTGTGACAACAAGTGTGAAAGTCTGCTGAAAGGTCAAATAGGGTTAACTACTCTTAATGTGAATCCTTTTAAATTTTTAAAAGGAAAGTTAAATTGGAGGGAGAAACTCCTTGATCAGGCTTCAGACTTTAGGCTATCAGCACCTATCACTCGCTTCATCAAACACCATAACCCTAGACTGTTCATATCCTTTTCCATCAACAAAAACAATCATTCCACAATCCTCAGTTGCTACACAAGTACTATGTCTAAACAAGTGTCATCACCATCAAAGAAGGTTACACCCAAAAGTTCCACTCATGCAAATCCTAGGGTTTCGTCAGAAGAGGTATCCATGGATGAAGCTATGGACATTGCTCCTATTTCTATGATTCCAGCCTCAGGAAATACAAGACCTGAGAAGTATCAACCTGTGAGGGCTACAAAAGGTAATACCTCTAATCGATCAACTAGCAAGAAATTTGATGATAGTGGGAGTAAGGCATTTGTGACTAGTGTGTTGTTTGGAGACAAACCTAAGTCTACCACCCCTCTTCCACAAACTATTGAGGAAAGGGTAGATGTTGACAAAAGCTTAGGCCAGATTGTTGATAAGATCTTTGAGAAATGACTTCCTATTAAGGGTATATCTAGACCCCTAAGACAAATGGCTGCTGATTATTCTGCAAGAGAAATGAATGACATGCAATCCACTGATACAAATCTTCACAGATTAGCTGTCTCAGTCATCGAAGATGCTGAGAAGGAAGATGAAGTTGATGCTGAAGTAGGTGTTGAAGAAGAAGATGTGCACGAGGAAGCAAATGTTGAAGAAAATGTTAGAACATCACCTGAACCTGCTTCTGGTGGTAAAGATAATGCTTATGTAATCAATGTAGTTGATTTATCAGATGATGAGCTGATAGCTAAAGTTGTTCCAAGTATTGCAAAGAGGTTGAAAACAAGGAAGGGAAAGAAGGTTGAACCCTCTCCTAAGAAGTCATCTGATGATAAGAAGAAGAACATTGTTGTTGGACCAGCAAAATCTTGGAGTAAAGTGAAGATAAATCCAAGAAAGAGGAAGGTTGTGGAACATTCAGATTCTGACTATGATGTCGAAGATGATGTTCAAGACATCACACCTGTCAGGAAAACTATCCTAAAGAGAATATCAGATAAAGTTCCTGAAGTACCTATTGTCAACATTTCTTTCCACTATGCCAGTAGTGCATCAATGTGGAAGTTTATATGTCAGAGAAGACTAGCCTTGGAAAGGGAACTTGGAAAAGAAGCTTTGGAAATGGAGGAAATTATGGAACTGATAAATGCTGCTGGTCCGGTGAAGACTATGACTGCACTTCCAAAATGTTATGATGGGCTTGTCAAAGAGTTTGTTGTGAATATTCCTGTCAACATTACTGATAAGAGGAGCATTGACTTCATGAAAGTCTTTGTTAGAGGGAAATGTATTAATTTTTCTCCAAGTATCATCAACAAATATCTAGGAAGAGATGATGAAGAGTATAGTGATCTTGAGTCAACTGATAATGAAATATGCAAGGAGATTACTGCTGGGCAGTGAAGGTTTGGCCGTTGAAAGGGAAGCTGAAGGCTAGCAAACTCAGCATCAAGTATGCCATTCTACATAGGATTGGTGCAACTAACTGGGTGCCAACCAACCACAAAACAATAATAGATGTTGGCCTTGGAAAGTTTATCTATGTTGTTGGAAAGAAGATGAAATTTGACTTTGGAAACTACATTTTTAACCAAGTGGTAAAACATGTTGAAACCAATGCTGTCAAGTTACCTATAGCATTTCCCTCTTTGGTTTGTGGAATCATTTTGGAACAACAACCTGAGACTTTAACAAGCTCAGATATAGCTTGCAAAAGGGAGTCAGTCTTGTCATTACATCGTAAGCTGTTTACTGGACATCATGTTCCAGATATTATTGTGACATCAGAGGCTGGTGGTAACAGGAAGAGTACAAAGGCTGAACTGCTTGAAGAATTGAAGACCATGTGCAAAGACCTTGATGCAGTCATCAGTACCAGTCTGGTCAGAAAAGAAAAACTTGAGAAGTTGATCCAGCAGTTAGAATAAGACAATGATGATGATGTTCCTGTTGAAAGTGCCAATGAAGAAAATGATGAATCTGATAAGGACAATGCTGATTGCTCAAAAGAAGATGATGAGGATGTTGATCATGAAGATGGATCAAGTGAAGACTAGTTTATTTGCTTTTGCTTCTAAGTAGTTTTAGTTTTATTTCTGCTGTTTTTGATTCTGCACTGTTGTGCTTGGTTTGTAATTTGAATATTGTGCAAGTATATGCACCTGTTTTGTTCTATGATTTGTTATGTCCTTTTGCTGTCTGTGAGACTGAGAATGAGAGCTAGGGTAGTACTAACTGTAGTTAGAGTTACTTGATGGGGTTTGTCTAATTGTGGCTAAAAAGGGGGAGAAATAGCCGAGTGAGCCAAGAGTATCAAAGAGTACAAATGTCAAATGCTGCTAAAGTGATGTGATGCAGAAGTGCAAAAATTAAGGGGGAGTAATTGCTGATCTGCTGAATAGTTGTTATGCTGGTACTTGTTTTGAGGGGCAGCACCATTGTTGATTGTTGGAAATTGTAGCTGTTGAAGATGGTGCTGCAGCAGAGTTTTGTGTGAAGTGAAGTCTTTATGATGATGCTGCTTGAAGTTTCAAAAAAAATATATTCAAGTTTATTTCGCTGCTGAAGTCTCTGAAGGTGCAGAGATTGTTTTAGCCAAAATTAGGCAAAGGGGGAGATTGTTAGTTTCTTGGATTGGCTGGAATTTTGGTAAAACAAAGGTTGTTCAATGTTGATGTCAAGGTGGTGATGTTGCAACATTGAGTCTTAACAATGGGTTGTGTTAAGTAGTGAAGCTGTTCAATGTTTGATGTCATATGGGTGATGTCACAACATTGAGTCTTAACACTGGGCTGTGTCAAGTGTTTAAGTTGGATGTCTGATGTCACATGCGATGTTGTGACATCAGGTCTGCAGAATTAATAACATCAGGTTTAGTGATGTTGTTAGGGTTTGCGTTTTAGATGGAATTATGGAGAGCAGGTAGTCTCATTGGATGCGAATATCTTGGGTTAGATATTCTCTGTTGCATAGAGATTTGATGCAGGTTTGTAGGAGATTTAAAAGGTGAAGATTTAAAAAGATTTTGGGGGATAAAATCTGTTTTGAAGATTCAGTTTTAAATAACAAATTAGATCAAATATTGCAAGGAGTCCAAGCCCAATTCAGGTGGCTATATAAAGCGCATAGATCAAAGGAAGAAGGTACAGAAATACAGAGAGAAAATCAAGAGCATAGGCTGAGTGTCTTGAGTATCTTGTACGAGTTTTGTATACACCATTTTAGGTTGAATTGGTGAGTTATTTTATGTCCTCTCTTAGAAGCTGTGAAGCGATAGAGAGTTGTTACTTGATCAAAGCTGTGAAGCAGGATCAAGGTTTCTCAAAGAGGGTGTTCTTTGAGAGGTTTTAGGGATTGAGTAGTGTTCTCATACCTAAGTGGTTTCTTAGGTAGAAAGTCACTAGTAGGAATTAAGATTAGGAGATTGTCAACTGGGTTGTTGAGTCTGTAATTTAATTCTACAAGTAGTGAATTTCATCCCTGGCTTAGTAGCCCCCAGATTAAGTTGTTCGAACTGAACTGGGTTAACAATTCTGTGTGTTCATCTGTTGTGTGTTATTGTCCATTGTTCAGATTATGTTGTTGTGACATCACACTTAACATCACACATCTGATACCAGAATTTCAATGGTGATGATGAAGATGAGATGATTTGATGAAGACTAGAGGTTGATCCAAGCTTTTCTCTTCAATTCCAAGTTTTCTCTTCTCTTTCTTTCCTTTGTTATTCTTTCTCTCTATTTTCTTTCTCTCAAAAGTTACTAACTTTTCCCAAATGAGGGAAAAGGAAAAGATACAGGAAATGTCATCAATTTAGTATTACTACTAAATGTCCAAATTATCTCAAATGCACCAATAATAAAACCTCAGAGTTAAATAATATTAATTTGATCAGTTCTGAGTTCGCCAGATTACTCTAATTATTTTATCCAATCAATTCTCAGAGTAACCCGGAACCTAGTTGACCGTAATAATATTATCCCGAGTGAATAATTTATGGGGTATTACAACTATAAAACATTTCTTTTCTCCATCTCCAAAAGTTTCAAGTTTCCTATTAACTCCATCTATTAGTTCTTTCAAACCCAACACTTTTGCACTCAAATCAGACTTGGACATATCTGAATGTAAGTCGAAAATGTGTTGAAAATATTGTTAAAAAGTTGCTGTTAGAGTTTATTGTTTTTAGAGGTGATTGTTGTTTGCGATTTCCAGATCAGTGTTGAAAATTTGTTAAAAATTATGAACTAGAAATATTATTAGATCTCATGAAATGCAAGCATTAAACTATATATTATTAGACAGGAGAAGGATGAGATATGAGATGCAAATATTTCATCCATAGTGTTGGCAACGGGTTGAGAAGGTGTGAGAAGAGAAGAAAATTAAGGTTTTTTTAGTTTATTGTTGAAGAGAGATGAAGATAGATAAAGATATGGTAAATTTTTCTGGGTTTGTTCTTGATGAAGTAGGAAGGAGGATGAAGATTTGGTTATTTTCTTGGTATGTTATTGACGATGGAGAAAGAACAATGACAATTTGGTTGTTTTTTTTTTGGTATTTTTCATTAAATATATTATATAAAGTAGGATTTGCATGATGGGATTCTATAATTATTATATCTTTTATATTAGTTTAAGTAAAAATTTCTTTCGTTTTCTGATTTATTTGCAGGAGAACTTGGAGCGTCCATTGATGCATGTAATGCTTAGGCCGCTGAAAAGGAAGTAAGTTATAATGAATGTAAAAACAAAAAAAATATCCGCTGACCTGTATGGAAAATCTAGCCCAATACTATACTTTATATTGCAGAGTAATTTCTCAGAAATTTTCAATACTGTTTGAGTTATATTATGTCTATTATGTCTATTGAGGTATAGTAATTTCTCAGAAACAATTGTTAAGGATTTTTTTCAGGCGCAAATTGTAGGCATTCCAATTGAGATTGCGTCTGTTGCAGTGTTACAATTGTGGTTGCAGCATTACAAGCTTTGTGGTAGCGACACTATAATTGTGATTGCTTCTGTTGCGCTTAGCTTTGTGGTTACGGCATTACAATGATGAATGTGTCCGTTAATCAAGAACTTATAATTATTGTTATCAAGTCTTTTTAAGTTATATATATATATATTACAAATTATGAATAATTTGTTGTTATAACTATTTTGTATTGTAATGGTTTAATAATTGGTTGTTATAATTTCTTTTTTCAAATAAATTAATAATTTCTAAAGTATTGATTTATAATAATAATAAAAATTAATGTGAATTATTGTGTAAATAATGTTTAATTTTTTAATAATTTCTTTCCTTCTTAGTTTATCAGTATTGTCTCTTATTAATTATTTTTATTAATGTTTACTTATGCAAATTTGATAGATTTGATCTATCATTGATGGTGTGACACTGGAAAGTAACTGGTATCATACACTAATTCATTTGAATGATTTAAATAATAATAAATAATTTGGATATTTCATGCAGTTTCTTTCTATTATCGATGTTTCTTTGATTATTTATGTTGTTTTTTTTACTATTTTGTACATTGTTTCTATATAGTATAATAATAATAATTCATAGTAATAAAAAAAATAGTAACTCCTTTTTTTATAATATTATTTATAATAATATAAAATAATGCATTATTTTATTTATAGATTTTTAAATAAATAAATTAAATGGAAAAAGTGTATTGTTAATGCAATTTTTTTATAAATGAAATAAATCAATTGTATTTAATTTTTAATTTATGCTAAGATATTACTCTACTTTTTATAAACGGAATAAATCAATTGTACTATAAATATCCTTGAACACCTATTTTTAATAATATAGCATTATGATTTGTTTGAATAAATAAGAAAATTATTTCACAAATATTATATTCTATAAATATGTTTTAGAAAATTATTTCACAAATAAAAAAATTATAATTTATATTACAATAATTAAATATATTGATTTATAGAAATATATAATTTCAAATTTATGATATCTTATTCTTATAAATAAAATGACTCTATCAATATAATAACATATTTTCACAATTTTCCTATTTCTATGTTTACAATCAATATCCTATTTTTATGTTTGCAATTAATATCATTTTTATATCATATTTTTACATTTATTGGAGAAAGCTTTATAACGATAAAAAAAATTAACGGGTCAGTTTCATCATTGATCAATATATATTTATCTATATAATATACAAATATATACTTAAACGTTAACACGGGAAAAATGTGTTGTTTTTTAATTATTTATGTTACTAATAAAAAAAATAAATGAGACAAATATTTATAAGTAAGAAGATATTAGACAAAAAACATAAGTAATGTATGAATTAAATGACATTAAAATTATATGTTAATATAAACAATTCATAATTATCTTAGGTCCTTGACGAAGCTCTGCTAGGGTTTGGTTACCCATGGGGAAAAGGGGTGTCGGCCGGCCACGGATTCAGGCGGAGGCATGCCAGAAAAGGACGGAGAGGTCGATAATAACACAAGCTGTACAAGAAGAGACGATTGACAATACGAACACTGATAGTACCACTCAAGTCATACCGGAGGAGTGCCAGCCACCTCAACCACTGATAGAAGATTCTAACATACTGAACGCTAATCATTCTGAAACAACAGTGTCAACAGCGACTGAATCACCTAAGGCCAAGGAACCTGAAGTTACCACGAACTAACGACCATGGGTGGATATTATCCACAACAACCACATGTTCAACAGAGGCATGGTAGTCGAATATGTGGCACCACCAATTGTTAATGGAGAGATTGAAATATCAATTGAAGAAGAGGATGTGGTAGATGAATTAAAACTCTGGGAGAATGCTATGATGCTCTTTGCTTTAGGGGATACACCATCAATGAATGTAATCAAGAAGTTTATGGAGAAAAACTGGAATTCAGTGGCGTTGCCTGAACTCTACTACAATGATGACGGTTATTTTATTGTGAGATTCAAAATCAAAGATAACAGGGAGCACATTATGGCACAAGGTCCTTATTTCATTTATGGTAAATCCTTATTCTTACGACAATGGTCAGCAGAGTTTGAAATGCGCAAAGATCTTCTACGGGTTCTGCCAATTTGGATCGCATTGCCAAATCTACTACTACATCTTTGGGGGGAAAAAGTATCTCCAAGATTGCTAGTGCTATTGGCAGACCAATCACCACGGATGAATGCACGGCGAAGAAACTCTGTATCTCATATGCAAGGGTGTTAGTGGAGATTGATATCACACAAAAGCCTAAAGAGATGGTACACATTAAGGATCACAAGGGAAAAGTGTTGGAACAGCCTATTGAATATGAATGACGCCTAACATATTGTCACACATGCCTTAAAATTAGGCATGATTGTTCATTAAAACAACAACAAATGAAGAAACAACCTCAACTTAAGATTTGGAGACCAACAGGAAACAAAATAAATGTGGAGGATGATCAAGGACATCCAAAACATAACCAAGTACAGCTTCAAACCGCTAGAAAAGAACCAGAAAAAGAGGAGATACAGTCAACAGAATATCCACCTTGGACTGTGGTGTCATCTGCCAAGACGGATAGAGGTAAATTCATTGTCACTCCCACTTCTCCAAATCAAAAGACTAAATCTGCCTTTGTTGCCTATCACAATGTTTTCACTCCCCTGAGGAATAGAGAATGTCCTTTGGGGGGATAAACATTGACATATGATAGTCTCCTGGAACGTAAGGGGCATCAACAATCAAGCAAGGCACAAGGAGGATAGCTCCTGCCTCCAAAACTTCAATGTCCCTATTGTAGCCTTGCTTGAAACACGAGTCAAGAAGAATAATGCTGCTAAGGTTAGGATGAAATTGGGGAACAAGTGGGAATATGCTGACAACTATGAGAAACATGTCAATGGTCGCATATGGCTACTATGGAATCCAAAGTATATTACAATAAAGGTCACCCATATCACAGAACAATATATGCATACTGAAGTCTACAACTTGGATCATACTTTACATTATGAGGCACCTATTATTTATGCCTTCAACCAGCTGGACAAGAGGAAAATATTATGGAAACAGATTGAGGATATAGGGAAGCATATTCAAAATCCTTGGACCATACTAGGGGATTTCAATAATGTTTTGACCTGCCAAGATAGAATTGGTGGTAATGAGATTCAAGAGGCTGAGTATAGAGACTTGAGGGACATGATGGTTACACTTGGACTGTTTGAGGCTAAGACTACAGGTAATCACTATACTTGGTCTAACAAACATACTTCAGGATTGATTTATTCAAGGATTGATAGAGTTATTGGAAATGCATCATGGTTCCAGAAATTTTCTGACTCAACTGTAGAGGTAATGGCTCCTAGCATTTCTGATCACTCCCGCATCAGGATTAACACTATGATACAACAACAACCCAGTAGAAGACATTTGTTCAGATTCATTAATTGTCTTACTCTTGAACCTGATTTCATGATGTTAGTATCTAATTGCTGGCAGCAGGAAATACAAGGTCCACCCGTGATTAGACTCTGGACTAAACTCAAGAAATTACAAACTGTCTTGAAGCCATTGACTAGAAAAATGACTATTATCCAACTGTAAATTTAGCAAGCCAAACAAGACATGTTCCAGGCTCAAGATACCTTACAACATACCCCTTTGATCAAGAGGCAATACATCGAGTTCAGCATCATACTGAAAATCTGATACACCTAAACCAAATGGAGCAGACCATACTTATGCAGAAGGAAAAAGTGAACTGGCTTAAGTTGGGAGACCACTATAATGCCTTTTTTCATGCTACAGTCAAAGAGAAAAATAGGAATAAGGGATTACACACCTTTGTATCATTGAATGAAGAGTAACTCATTGACCATGACAGTATTGCAAAGGAAGTTATACATTTTTACACTGGTTTGGTTAGCACCAAGGCAAACAACTTGAGAAGCATTGATATACCTAGCATGAGAAAAAGAAGGAGCCTGAACAGAGAACAAGCACAAATACTAATTCAGCCTATCCAACAAAAAGATATTTGGGAAGCATTGAAACACATTGGAGAGACTAAAGCCCCAGGCCTAGATGGGTTTAATGCATACTTCTTCAAGAAAACTTGGAAGATTGTGAAAGATGACCTAGAGGTTGCAGTGATGGAATTTTTTAACACATGTAAATTATTTATGGCAGTCAATTGCTTCCTAGTCACACTCATTTCTAAGAATCCTACTGCTACCACTGTCAAGGACATGAGGCTCATTGCCTGCTGCAGCACCGTTTACAAAATCATCTCCAAGATACTCACAAACAGGTTGGGAAAAGTTATTCATCATGTGGTGGATGGATCTCAAGAAGCTTTTATACCTTGTAGAACCATTCAAGACAACATTATACTAGCCCAGGAACTAATTAAAGGGTACAATAGGAAAACAATCTCCCCAAGATGCATGGTGCAAATGAATATCACAAAGGCATATGACACGGTTGAATAGGAGGCACTGCACCAAATACTTAATGAACTTGGTTTCCCACACATATTCATCAATTGGATCATGGCCTGTGTCACTAATGTTTCCTACAGGTTTTCTTTCAATGGCACTCCTACCGGTATTCTTAGAGCAAAGAGGGGCTTGAGACAAGGAGACCTCATCTCACCCCTCTTATTTGTTCTCATTATGGAATATCTTCATAGGACCCTCAAGAGCCTAGAAGATGACCCTAATTTCAATTACCATCCCAAATATGACAAACTGAAAATTGTTGATTTATGTTTTGCAGATGATATTCTGGTTTTCCTAAGATGTGATGTAGGTTCTCTACAACTACTGATGAGTAAAATGCCCATTTTCTCAAAATCTACTTGTTTGAAGATTAGTAACCCTATGAGCAATATGTTCTTTGGTGGTGCGGCTCCAGATAATCAAAAAATGATGCAACAGCTCACAGGATTTGATGTAGGTACACTACCTGTCAAATACCTGGGGGTCCCTCTCAATAGCAGGAAACTTACAATCAACCATTGGCAACCACTCATAGACAAGATGATGCAGAGGCTCCACCACTAGACTACACGATTACTCTCCTATGCATGTCGAATGCAACTAGTAAGAAGTGTGCTCTTTTCTATTTCGAATTACTGGCTGCAAACCTTCCCACTACCTAAGATTATTTTGAAATACATAGAAGGCATTTGTATGAGGTTTCTCTGGACTGGAAATAACGAACCAAGTAGAAAGTCGCCTGTTTCTTGGGACCACCTATGTGACCCAAAAAATGCTGAAGGACTGGACATGTTCTCATTGGTGGAATGGAACAAGGCCACAATTGGAAAATTGTTGTGGGATATTTGGCAAAAGAAAGACGAGTTATGGATCCAATGGGTGCAAATATACTACCTGAAATCAGTGGATGCAGACCTATACCAACCAAATGCCAACACATCATGGATCATCAAAGCAATCTTCAAGGGTAGAGACTCAATGACACAATCTACTTGTTGGGAGGAGCTACAAGCAAATATGAAACACAATACAAGAAAAATGTACTACATGTTTAGAGGCCCCAAACCTACAGTACATTGGAAAAACCTTATGTGGAATAACTATGCCAGGCTACGTGTAATGTTCACTCTTTGGTTACTCTACAATCAAAGACTTCTCACAAAGGACAGATTGTTCAAATTTGGTATGCCTACTGATGGGAATTGTGTGTTTTGTGACCAGGTAGAATCATGTCGCCATCTATTCTTTGATTGCAACTTTACCAACAACATTTGGACTACCCTGATGAACTAGATTGGATACATCCGGACCCCTTATGGATGGGAAGTGGAATTACAATAGATCTTACAAGTTGTGAAGGGGAATGAGAGTAAAAGGAAATTACTTAAACTTGCTCTCAGGGAAACAATTTACAGCATTTGGACCCTGAGAAATCAAATCATTTTCCAAGAAGCCAAGAAGGAAAAATTTAAGATTGAAGAGATAAAGCACATTATCGTGAGGAGAGCTGAAACTAATCATAAGATAAAAATGTATTGTAGTCACTTAAGTTAACTAATCTGCTTTCACCAAAACAAAAAAAATAAAAGAAAAAAATTTAAAAAAATGAAAATAAATATATTTTAAATAATATATAAATCTAAACATAGAAAAAATGTATTTATTTATGTTACTAATATTTATTTATAGAATTAAAATAATACTTTCAAATACCATGTTAATACTTGATATTTATAAAACTAAATGATTACATAAATATTTTTATAAATAATGTTCTGGACTGGACCAATAGCTAGACATGGCTCAATCCACTTCTGCTCCAGAGTGGCCCAAATTGCCTAAGTCCAATCCACAAAGGGGCAAAAGTTACCTTTCTGCCCCTCCAACCGGGCAGGGATTGTATCGCCCCTCCCCGGAAACAATGCCCGTTACGCACGACTCATCCACTCCCCGAACAGTTGAGGGCATGTGCCCGAAACTACGCATGTGCCCGACATAACGGCTAGTTACGGGCACCCTGCCCGACATAACGGCTAGTTTGGGCAGTTACCTATTCTTCGGAAAAACAGTTATTTCACCCCGAAAATAGGACCGTTGGCCACGCGCTGGGGGCTCTATATAAACCCTCTCGCTTGAGAGGGTCAGGTATCCAATATTCACCCTACGAACTAACACTTTGTAGTTGCCCCTTTTCTCTGACCCTTTCTTACTTGAGCGTCAGAGTGCCTTGCAGGTACACCCACCTCCTCCTCTCTATACGACCAGCACCTCAGACGTACTTAGTGGTCCACTTCTATAGGATCTGATCCAGCCTTCACGATCAGTGGCGCCGTCTGTGCGAACCATTGTTCTCCCCGGCTTTCTTTCCCCGGAAACCAAAGATCAAAACAATTTTCAAAGATCATCATCATCATGGCCTCTTAAGACCACGCCAAAGGTGCTCTACAAACTGTTGTCCTCCCCGTCAACAAGACTGACGTTGACGGCCAATCATCTCTTCTCCGAGATGCCCGTTTCCTGAGGGACGGAGCCACAACTTCTCCTTCCCCCACCCCTGCTGACCGCGACAACGATCAGCCTACGCTGGACGTCTAACCCATTCCTGTTCCGCCCAACGCCGACCCGGCCGTGGCAGCCCTCCTAGAGGCGATCAACAAAACCAACACCCTGATCTTATAGCAGAACGAGAGGATCGAGACGTTGGAAGAGTCCAGCCATCCAAGATCCCCTCCTCCGCGGAGGAGCCAGCAACGATCAAGGAGCCCGCAGCCCCGGAGAGATATTGACCGGAGACTGCGCCAAGAGCCTGACCCTCGCACAACCCAGAAGCGTGATCAGGTTTCCCCGTGGGACCAGCACTCTCCCAGCCACAAGAGGACTCGAAGGAATGAGAAGTCTCCCCGGTCAAGCCTAAAGGCCGGGCACGTTCCCCATCTCCCCAAAGGAATCGTACATTCTCCTCGAAGGAACCATTCCCCTTCTCCCCGAAGGAACCGCCGTCGCGAGCGTACCCTTCGGTCCCCGTCACTCACCAGTTCTAGAAGCGACGATGAGCCTCACGACCCATTGTCCCAGGAGATCTTGGCAACCCGTCTCCCAAAGGGCCTGGAGAAACCCCCGTCACTGGGCACGTACGACGGGACCACTGACCCTGACGAGCATACCGAGAACATCGATGCGTTGTTGGACTACCGCGGCATACGAGGTGCCATCAAATGCTGGTTGTTTCCGACCACGCTCCAAAAAGGGGCAATGACATGGTACAAGCAGCTGCCCGAGGAGTCCATCACCTCGTGGAAACAACTGGGCATGATGTTCTCACAGCATTTCACAGCTTCTCGCCGTCATCCCAAGACTGAGGCCTCCCTTGGGGCCATAATCCAGGGAAAAGACGAACCTCTCCGCGCATATATCGAGAGGTTCAACAAAGAAGCAGTACAGGTCCCTACAACGGACGAAATGAAGAAGTTTCTGCTCGAGCAAGGGCTCCGCCCGGGCTCTGAGTTCTCTAAAGTTGTCGATCTCGCACCACCGAGGAACCTAGACGCCCTCCTCCTCAAAGCCCAATCACACATTCAGTATGAAGAAAAGGTTGCGGCCTGCAACGTCCGAGCATCACGCCATCAGGAGAATGCTCAGACCTCAAGAGGTGAGAAAGCCTCAACATCTCGTTGAGGTGAACGGAGACGCGATGACCATCCTCGTGTCTCCCGCGACAACAAGGGGCCCTCCGGGCGATTCCACGACTATACCCCCCCTGACCGTCTCTAGGGAGAAGATACTGTCCGAGTGTGCGAACTCCGAATTCAAGCAGGCAGGGGTCCACTTCCCCAAACAACTGTCGTCCAGACCCAACGCGGACAAATCGAAATATTGTCGTTTCCACAAGAGTCACGACTATACCACTGAAGGCTGCATCCACCTGAAGAATGCTAATGAGATACTGATCAGGGACGGCCACCTGAAACAGTTCACGAAGAAAAAGGACACTCCTCGGCAGGACGCCCAGGAGTCCAAGAAGATAGAGGAGAGAGTACCCTCCTCAGAAGAAACCAACATTCAGGTCGCTTTGTCCATATCGCGACCAGAGGACTTCTACGTCCCGGACGGGCTCAGCGCCCCTGCTTATTTCGCGGCCCATAGCCCGTAGGAGACATTTCCCTCCGCCATGGTTATCTCCGGCGGGGGCTTCAACAAAGTCACGGTGGGCTCCGTGAAACGAAAATTCGAGCATCTGATCAACACAAGCTCTAATAAGGTGACCACGCTCGATTAGGCCCAGAAGGGCTCTATCCCCATCTCCTTCTACCGGGAAGAGCTCCTCGGGGGATCTCCAAACTCGAGCATACCTTTGCTCGTCAGAGCCCGAATGGCGAACTTTGACGTTCGCAGAATCCTCGTCGACCAGGGCAGCTCGGTCGACATCATGTACTCCCAGCTGTTTTCAACACTTCGGCTGGATGAATCGCACCTTACCCCTTACGTAGGGTCTGACTTGCAGGGATTCAATGGATCAGTGACCAAGCCTTGGGGATACGTCGAACTGATCGTGACCTTCAGATCAACTGAGACGGCCAGATCCGTCAAGGTACAATTTCTGGTGATCGACTGCTCGTCGCTTTACCAGTGCATATTCGGAAGACCAACCCTGGCCGAGTTGGTAGCAGTGCCTCCAACGGTCCACCTCAAGATGAAGTATTACACTTCAAAAGGGATGGTCACCACCTTCCACGACGATATTGAGGTTGCGCGACGGTGTTTCGAAGCAGCAACAAAGGGGCTCAACGCCATTGCGTCCAAGCCAAAAGCATCGAGCAAGCCAGCATTGCCAAGCAGCTCCGAGGAAGCCAAGCCTCTGCCCAGGGTCGAATCCATCGACCTCGACAGCCGCTTCCCCGAAGAAGACCAAAAGGAGGAACGAGCAGCTTCAGCCAACCCATCCACATCGTCCAGCAGCAGCTCCTATCCGATGCGCCCGATCCCAGATGAAAACTTTGAGATTGTTCTGTTCGACGATGACCCTCGGTGGGGAGTGAAGATTGGAGCAGACCTGCTCGACATCGCGAGGAAATAGCTCAAAGCATGCCTCCGTGAAAATGCCGACCTCTTCGCTTGAAGCGCCGCCGAGATGCCCGACCTAGATTCGTCCATCATATGCCACCAGCTGACAATTGACCCGACCATCAAGGCCGTAGCATAACGTAGGAGAAAGTAGTCTCCGGAGAAAACGGAGGCTGCAAAAAAAGCTGTAAAGGACCTCCTCGAGGCCAAATTTATTTCGGAGGCCAAGTACACCACTTGGTTGTCCAACGTTGTACTCGTTAAAAAATCTAATGGAAAATGTCGAATGTGCATTGATTACACCGATCTTAATAAGGCATGCCCAAAATATGGATATCCCCTCCCCAATATTGATAAACTTGTTGATAATTCTGCCGGTTTTAAACTTTTATCGTTCATGGGTGCCTACTCGGGCTATAATCAAATTACAATGGCAATGGCCGACAATAATACACGACCTTCATGACCGAATCGGGCAACTATTACTACAACGTAATGCCCTTCGGCCTGAAGAACGCCGGAGCAACCTACCAAAGAATGATGAACAAAGTCTTTCGGGGAGAAATAGGCGACATGCTCGAAGTCTACATGGAAGACATGATCGTGAAATCCCACGAGGAAACCGATCATACTGCCCATTTGAGAAAGGTCTTTGAACAGGCCAGAAAATACAAAATGCGTTTTAACCCGGAGAAGTGGACGTTCGGTGTCCGAGCAGGCAAGTTCCTCGGCTTCTACTTAACGGAACGAGGAATCGAGGCCAATCCCGATAAGTGCCGTGCGTTCTCCGAGTTTCCCACGCCCAAGTCCAAGAAGTCCATCCAGTCCCTCAATGGGATGCTCGCGTCACTATCTCGTTTCGTGGCCAAGTCTGCCCAGCACGCTCTACCATTCTTCAAACTCCTCCGCAAGGAGGCAGCATTCGAATGGACCGAGGAGTGTGACAAGGCCCTTCTCTATCTGAAACGGGCACTCTCAGAGCCACCAGTCCTCTCTCGCCCGGGCAATGGCGAAACATTATATCTGTATCTCGCCGTAGCAACCGAAGCAGTGAGCGCCGCTCTCATCCGCGAGACACCTGACGGGCAGAAGCCCATATATTTCACGAGCAAAGCGCTGCAAGGACCGAAGTTAAGATACCAACAGATAGAGAAAATGGCTCTGGCCCTCATCAACGCAGCCAGAAGATTAAGACACTACTTCCTAGCTCACACGATCGTGGTTCGAACAGATCAACCCATAAAACAGCTACTGGGACGACCGGACATGGCCGGTCGAATGCTCAAATGGTCGCTTGAAATATCTGAATTTGACATCCGATATGAAGGCAGGAAAGCTCTCAAAGCCCAAGCTCTGGCCGACTTCGTCGCAGAAATGACATTCGCAGACTCCCCCGCGAGCGAGGCACGTAAATGAACCATTTTTGTGGACGGTGCATCAAGCTCGTCAGGGAGCGGCGCGAGCATCATACTGGAAAGCAACGAAGGAATCATCGTCGAAGTATCACTCACCCTATCCTTCCCAACCTCAAACAACCAGGCTGAATACGAAGCCTTCCTCGCTGGGCTACACCTAGCCGAGGACCTGGGCGCAGAAGAAGTCGTCATCTGCACAGATTCACAACTCATGGCCCTTCAGGTCCGAGGAGAATATCAAGCCAAAAACGACAACCTGACCGAGTACTTAGCCCTAGTTAAGAAGGAAATGGCGAAGTTCGCAACAGTGGAAGTGAAGCATGTTCCCCACGAACATAACGTGCAAGCAGATGTTCTATCCAAACTAGCCAGCACAAAGAAGAAAGGCGGAAACAAATTCGTCATACAAGAAGTACTTCCTCGACCCAGTATCGAGAAGGCCTCCCCGACCCTCGACGTGCAGGTGATCGGCGACAACAACTGCTGGATGACCCCTGTTTACAACTATCTCGCCAAAGACGAACTTCCGTCCGACCCAAAAGAGGCCAGCGTAGTTAGGCGAAGAGCCTGCTCTTATGTCTTGGTCGAAGACAAACTCTACAGGCGGGGATTCTCCATTCCGCTGCTCAAGTGTGTCGAGGAAGAAATGGTCGCACACATCCTGCGCGAAATCCACGAGGGGATCAATGCCCAACATCTCGGCGGAAGGTCCCTTGCCCGAAAGGCCCTCCGAGCAGGATATTACTGGCCGACCATGCAGCACGACGCTAAAGAACACGTGAAGAAATGCGATAAATGCTAACGGCACGGGGACATGCACCTGACTCCACCTAATGAGCTCAAAGCAATGTCCTCCCCGTGGCCATTCGCCTGATGGGGCCTGGACATCCTAGGACCCCTCGTAGTAGGATCGAACCAGAACAAATACCTAATAGTGAGCGTGGACTACTTCACGAAATGGATAGAGGCGGAGGCTCTAGCCAAAATAACCACCCTCAACATACTGCGTTTCTACAAACGAAACATCCTTGCACGTTTCGGCATTGCCCAAGAAATAGTGACGGACAATGGGACGCAATTCACGGACAAGAAGTTTCAGGACTTCGTCGCCCAACTGGGCACGAAGCAACACTTCGCATCCATCGAGTACCCCCAAATAAACGGGCAGGCTGAAGCAGCTAACCGAGTCATCCTTCGAGGCCTCAAACGAAGGCTTGACGAAACAAAGAAGGCTTGGGTCGAGGAACTGCACAACGTATTGTGGGCATACCGTACAACCCCACACTCCACAACCAGGGAAACACCCTTCCGCCTGGCATACGGAACCGAGGTTGTAATTCTCGTCGAAGTTCACGTACCCTCCAGGCGGACAGAGTCGCCCCTAGACGAGGAGATGAACGACGAATCATTAAGAGAAGAACTCGACATCGTCGAGGAAATCCGAACCGGGGCAGCCCTCCGCGAAGCCTCACTAAAACAAAAAATTACCATCAGGCACAACGCCAAGGTGATATGATGAGAGTTCGACGTGGGAAGCCTTGTTCTAAGAAGAAACCACAAATACTCTCGCGAAGGCAAACTAGCAGCCAACTGGGAAGGACCCTATCACGTCCGAGCAAAAACGGAAAATGGGGCCTACTACCTAGAACATCTCAACGGGGAAGAACTTGCTCGACCATGAAACGCCGAAAAGCTAAAACAATACTATAGCTAAGGCCCTAATTCTCGGTTCGACCAGTCACGACGACGAACGTCAGCTACCGACCACTATGCACGCCTAGGTACAAGCGTCGCATACCAGCAAAGCAGAACCCCGCTCAATAACGAGTCGAGTAACTACTCGACGACGGTCCTCGATCGAGTATCACCGTCGTCAAAGTACCATGACTGGAAGAACCCCAGCTCGTAATGGGACGTTCACGCCGCGAACTCAGGCCTCAAACGCGACCTGAGCTCCGCATCCCCGCCAGGACATTCCCCGGCCGTTTGATCAGTACCCCTCACTACCGAACACATCTACAACGAGCAATCCCCCTAAAAATTAGCATAAATCAAACTCCCTATCACGAGCAGACACATATTCACAACGAGCATGAGTACAACACTTAGCAAAAAAATAAAAGCAAGTAAAACCATGCAAATAACCAAATCGAACATATAATTTAAACATAAATAAGTGGCCACTAGGACCACGGCTGTACTGGATTACATAAAATGGGGGCCATGCCCCCCAAATAGATTACAATAATTACTAGGTACGCAGGCCGGACAAGTTACAACAACAAAAAGACAAACCCCTCATACGTCCATCTGATCGGCAGGCTCGGGCTGAGGCCCCTGGCTCTCTGCGGGCTGATCCTCGGCATTTCCTTCAAGAAGGGCGTCGGGCATAACGATCCGGCCATCCTCAACATGCGCCAGATAATGTGTACCCTTGACAGAGAAGTAAAGCTCGGGGTTTACTACCCGCAGTTGAGCCACGACATTTCTGAAGGATTCGTCCGCGACGGCAATACTGTCATCCTCGTCCATTAGCATTCGGGCGACCAACTCGGATCTCGTCTTTAATTCCTTCACATCTTCCGGCTCATCTTCACCCGGGGCGTTAATCGCCCTCAGCTGCTGGACCAGCTCCTCAGAAGCTTTCTTCTCCGCCGCCAGCGTGGAATTCTCCTTCTTCAACCGAGCTACCTCCTCCTCAGCCTTCTTCCGAGCTTCGTCTGCACCCTTGACTTCTTCTTTGAGGGACGCCATGGCAGTCAGGGCAGCATTAAGTTCGGACTCAGTTGCAGAGTCCCCTTTACCATAAACGGCTGCCATCTCCAGCATCCTAACCAAAGCTGAAGCGTCTTGAGCCACCAACGCCCTCTTGCTCGGGCGGTCCATGCTTTCCAAACGAAGAGACTCAGCCCGAGGCACGACCAAGGAGTTTCCCTTAAAGAACCTCCTATCAAGGATGCAAGGAGGAAGCTCGAACCTCCCTTTCTCTGCTACCCGAGTGAGATCCACAGCGTCAGTAACCCTTGGCCGCTTGGATCGTCCGGTCAAAGGAAGTGGAGATCCCCGGGGAGCCAGAGTAGGAGAAGAGGTCCCCGCAGCAGACTGAACCAGAATGAGAGCACGCGCACCAGCGAATCGAGACTTAAGGGGAACCGCTACGGCCTTGTTCCTCGCAAGAGCATTCTTCACAACCCTCTCATGGGCCTGAGGCATCTCACCTGCACAAACAAAAGTCAAATATGTTAGACACGAGGAAAGAAACAATGCGAGCAAATATAAAATAACTAAGACTACCAAGCAGCTTCTCGACTTCTGCAGGGGTCTTGCACTCCAGGAGTGCCTTTGTGTTAATAAACCGGTATTCGACCCTCTGACTACCGTCCTCTTCGAAGACCGGGTTGCCCTTGTTCGTCCAGCATTCCGCGAGCAGAAAGGAGTTGACGTACTTCACCAACGCCTCGTAAGAAACAGAATCCTGCCCGTGTAGCTCGTGTGGTTGGAGAACATAGTCACTGGGCTTCTTGGTGAATGGTCAGGTGCCCAATGAATAGGGAACTTATAAATCCTCTGCCCAATAAACTTCCCCGCCTCGTCGCGCAGGTCGTTCCCATCCTCATCAACCTCGATCTCCCAGACATATGTATTATCCTGGGCAGCTTCGAACACAGGCTCGACAACATAGTACCGCTCCTTAAACGTCCGTATCGACTGCGAAAATGGTTTAAACAATTTGCGAGGCTGCTTCAAAGAGACCCAACCATACTGCCTCCCCGACAACTACCTTTGAAGATGGAAGACGGTGAAGAATAGAGGAAGAGTAGCCCCTGTGGCGAGGTGCTCGCACACCAGCTCGAACGCCAGGATGAAGGCCAGCGAGTTCGGGTGCAGTTGCGTGGGGGCCAACTTCAAGTGCACGAACACCGACTACTGAAAATCGGTGAACGGCAACCTTAGACGCGCTCCTTGAATGCGTACTCATACATTGCAAAGTGCTCCTCGTAGTTCGTGCAGACCCTGTCGTCCTCAGAGGGAAAGTGCACCTTCCACTCCCCCTCTGGCCCGACCTCCGTGAAGACATCCCCTAAGTACGTTGCAAAGGTAGACACGTGCTCAGCAGGTTCGACCACCTCTCATTCCTCTGCAGAACCCTCAACGGCGTCCTCGTCCATAACGTCAAACTCTTCCTCCTCCCCGGCCTCACTGGGGGTACTCGAAGCCGTCGAACTACTACTATTCGAGGAACTTGTTTCTTCCTCGGATAAATCCAAGATAATCTCTCCATCGGGCCCCGTCGCCATGTCAATCACCTGAAAAGCAGAGAAGAATGTGAATTCGACAATAAATCAAATCCACCCTTCCACCGCTAGTGAAGTGAAAGGGCGCGCAAAGGGCTGAGGACAACATCCCTGGCCTAAGCCCTAACATCAAAAGAAAAACCAAAACCTCCCCGTGAGGAGACGCTCGAAACGAATCCTCCCCTAGCGAGGAGCTTCCTTACACTCATACCCAGTTTCCGTTTGAAGCTTCACCGGAAACCGCAAAGCTTCACCGGAATCTGGGAGTATTCGACCGGAAAATTCATCACCCACTCAGAAGGTGAACAATCACGACGGTTACACAAGCATCACCGTCGCAACGACGCCGTGAACCGCCCTCTTCACCAAAACATACTAACACATCCGACGACATGTCAAAAGTGGAAAAATGGCACGACCACCGTCCACCACCAACAATCACCGAAAACTAACCTATTTTATCCTCTAACCTAGCCTAAACCGCATGCAATCTACCATTGACCACCCAAAAAGAGTTAAAACAAGTTCAAAATCAGAAACTTACTTGATTTAATAAAACTGAAGTGGTTGCTCGAAGTTTGAAGCGGTGGTCGGAGTAACTGACGGCGGTGACGGGCAGAAAGCTGAAGGAGACGAAGAGAAATGAAAGTGAAAAAGTCCCAAATGAGACAGATTTTCCCCTTTTATACAGAGGGGCACGTGCAGTAGACGCGCCCGTAGGTCATGATGGCTATCATCTAGCCATCATCGCCTAGTAACTGCTACACAGAGCTCTAGGCACACGTGGCGTCCCAACGTTTCCAATTCTGACTAACCGTTAGTCTCCCCGGACACCGAGCAACACGGTCACGGTCATGAATGCCACGAACACCAGAGGTCACGAACACCACCAGTCACGGGCGCCCCGAGGCGGCCCTCCTCGTCACCAATCGACGACTTCACGCTATCTCCCCGGAGCAACGAGCTGTCCTTAAGTCATCACTCCCGTGCTCGGGAGCAATGACTTGGGGGGCTCCTGTTATGGACTGGACCAATGGCTAAACATGGCTCAATCCACTTCTGCTCCGAGCGGCCCAAATTGCCTGAGTCCAATCCACAAAGGGGCAAAAGTTACCTTTCTGCCCCTCCAACTGGGCAGGGATTGTATCGCCCCTCCCTGGAAACAATGCCCGTTACGCACGGCTCATCCACTCCCCGAACAGTTGAGGGCATGTGCCCGACATAACGGATAGTTTCGGGTACCCTGCCCGACATAACGACTAGTTTGGGCAGTTACCTATTCTTCGGGAAAAAGGTTATTTCGCCTCGAAAATAGGACCGTTGGCCACGCGCTGAGGGCTTTATATAAACCCTCTCGCTTGCGAGGGTCAGGTATCCAATATTCACCCTACGAACTAACACTTTGTATTGCCCCTTTTCTCTGACCCTTTCTTACTTGAGCGTCGGAGTGCCTTGCAGGTACACCCCCCTCCTCCTCTCTATACGACCAGCACCTCAGACGTACTTGGTGGCCCACTTCTACAGGATCTGATCCAGCCTTCACGATCAAATAATGTCTAAACAAATTTAATATTTATATACGGGAAAATATACGGTTGATCCAAATATTTGTATATATGAAAAAACTATATTCATGATCCAAATAAAAAAATGTTTTTCTTTTAAAAATAATGAACTTTCTTGGTTGAATAATTATCTTTCTATTTTTTCATTCTTATAACATTTTAGAAACAAATGTGCGTAACACACCATTATCCGTAAGAACGCACAGGTATCCAAAATAGAATTCGTGCTAACCCACGAACACGAAGTATATATATATTAATTTATGATATTAATGTTTATTTATACAATTAAAATAATATTTTCAAATACTATGTTATTAGTTAATATTTATAAAATTAAATGATTGCATAAATATTTTTATAAATAATGGAAAAACAAATTTAATTTTTACATACGAGAAAATATACGGTTGATCCAAATATTTGTATATATGAAATAATTATATTTATGATACAAATATAAATAAAAAAAATGTTTTTCTTTTGAAAATAATAAACTTTCTTAGTTAAATAATTTTGTCTTTCTATTTTATTTTATTTTATTACATTTTTGAAACAAATGCGTATAACAGAATGGTACCCATGCGAATGCACGAGTATCCAACTAGTTTATATTATGGTTAAATAAATAAGTGATACTGTATAAATTAAATTGTATAAAAATTAATATGATTAACACATAATTATTTGATTATTAAAAAATAATGATATTATATATTTATGAGAAAAAAGATTATACACCGACAGTATAAAATATTTTTACACCGTCAACCAATCACGAGCGTGTATCCCGCCAAATCACAAGTTTAATTTTAAAATACTGATATGACATGGCGAAATGTTATAATTCTATTGGATGATGGTGTAAAATAAGTTTACACTATCACTGCACTACCTTTGCTCTCTATATTTATATATTTTTGATTTCGTTAATTAATTATGTGAATTGTATAATTGTAAATATTTTATTAATTAAATTAATTAAATAAACTTTAATATAAATAGTAATAGAACAAGAGTAAAATAAGACAGTGAAAAAATTAAATATAAAGAAAGATAATGTAAAAAAATGAAATAGGGAAGTGCAATAAAATTTTAATAAAATTTATTTCTTTCTTAATGTGGAATGTATTGTTGATAAATGGAAAAAATATTTTGTTGTAACAAAATTTTCCGGTATACATTTTAATAAATTTTTTATAAACTAGAAAAAATTTTATATTTGAATTTTTTAATAAAAAAATCACTAATAAATTTATGAAATAATTATTTTATTGTATAAATTTCAATTAATAATATTAATTATAGTTCATTTTATTTATTTGTTTTCTTTTCCTCACCTCAATTATATAAAATATCATCTTTAAATGTATTTAAATATGCAATAATACTAATCACTCATTTATGTTTAATTTATTATAAAATGAAATTTTAAATCCAAATATTAGAATTAGTTTGATTTTGTTTTTTTAGTACTTTTATAAATTGATACAAATATTTTTATAAACAACCATTTATATCTATTAATTTGGATTAATATAATTAAGCATATCATAATGATTGTTGGAGAAATTTCTAAAATATTAAATTAATAAATATTAATGGTTAAATTAACAAAATAAATGGCCAAAAGTTGTAACTGTTTAGAATAGAATCAGAGACCCTATAATGATTGGGTGCGTGGTCAAAAGGTGCAACCACCAGATCAACACAACTTTTCATGAAAAGGTTTGTTGTTATTGATTACAATGGTTCGTGAATGGTCATGTTAGAATTAAACGAAACATTGTTTCTCCACAACAATCGGTACAAGTTTTCTTATAAATAGATATACTTGTCAGTCATAAAATACACAAAAAAAAAAAAATATTTCAGTGCCAAAAATTATATCTAAGTCTTTATTTTATTTTTCTAGTGCACTAGAATAAATGAGAGAACTTTATTCTGTAAAATATCGTTGATCGATATGCTTAATGTGAATGTGTGATTCATGTTAAGGTTTCCAAAGTATCTTGAAGGGGATTCGCCGGTTAACCCCTTTGCATCCAATTTGCATAAATCGGTGGGGGCGAACCGAACCTAAAGCTTAGTGTAAACACACGCTTTGGAATTATTTTGTGCAACTTTCATTGTACCGTCTTCATCATCTTCTTCTTGTTTATGTTTTGCAGCAGACCCCCAACACAAGATCTAACAATCTTTAGGTTCGATTTTCAATTTTGATTCATACTTTTTTTTATAATTAATGTTAAAGTATATAACTTTAAAGAAGAATCGCTATTACAAATTCAGGTATGTTATATTGTTTTTATAAAAATTACAACACTATGAAAATTATATTATCAATGCCCTAAATGGAATATTTACTAAGAGTCAATATTTAAGTCTTGATTATTGATATTACAATTTTCTGATAATGATAAATTCATATAATAAAACTTTAAATTAGAGAAAATTAATTATATATAATTCATGAAAGACATTGGTGTCAATGAATTGGTAAAGCAATGATGTTTGAAAATGTCGGTAATGTATATATATATTTTCATTTGTATGATAATGAATTTTGCCGTTCATATATAATTCATTGATCAAATCTATTATTGAAAGTTTCTATGAGTGCAGAATTGTAGGTTATTTCCGTTACCATAATCATTAATTGTGTTGGGTTGGTAGTAAAGGTACATTTCACTAACACATTTCAATTTGATTATGTTATCACTGTAACGTTAACGTGAAAATAAATTATGTGATATATAAAAATACTATACAATAACGATATTTGTTTTTCTTGTTACTCAATTATAATGGTTACATTGTTTGGATTCTTTGTATCTAACATATATATGTTAACGTGGACTCTATATATAAAGTAAAACTTTCTCATGGTGACATACATGTCATAAATAATGCACCATAAAACGAACTATATTTTAAATATATATTGCAAAGTAAATGATTTCACAATGTAAATGTTAAATTAATTTGTTTGTTCTAGTGGATAATATCATAATTGAATGTTCAATGTGATGGATGTTTATAGTACATAATTTGTTCATTATTGGAAGTTAATTGACTTTTATGTTGATTTATTTTATTTTATCATATAAAAGGATAAATTAAAATAGAAAAATTTGAAAATATTAAAGTTTATGATTTCAAATTATTTTCAAATTATACAATTGAGTTGTGATTTATATGCTATATGAATTATTTATGTTTGATGAAATTTATCATTATAAGACATATAAAGATTATCAAAAAATGAAGCATGATTTATATAGATATCTGAATTTGGAGTCTAATGTAACACTATTGAATATCAAGATGTGGAACTTTGAGGTCCTTATCACGGAGGATAAGAAATTCAAGATTTTGATAATTGAAGAACCTCGTGAGGAAGGTTAATTTTCCACGGATTGTTAAAACACAAATAAAAAATTGAGGCTTCCACAAATCGTATTTTTAGAGATGATGCTCTAATCAAGAAATTCAAAAATTCTTGAGAAAGGAATTGAGCTTTGAATGTGGAGAAATATGACATGTTAAAAATGAATGCCCTACACTTTAAAAGAATAATAAATTCAAAAGCAAGAAGAACAAAAGGTTGGTTGGTAAATGAAGAATGACATAAAAATTGTGTATATGACAAAATAAATTACTAAAGTGTCATGGTGATCATTTGTCAAAACTATCAAGAATATAAATATACTTTGTATATGATAACTGTACTAATGTGCTAAAAATGTTATGATTTGATGATAGATGGCAAATACTATCAAGAGTACATAAAGTAATCATATGCATGATTAGTTGAAAATTGAATATTCAGAATTTATTAGAGTTTGGAAAAATCTTGCAATTCTTTGACGAAAGGATTGACAAAGATATAATATCTTTGGATATAATTGAATACAATGAAGACATCATTAGAGATGTGGAACAAGCCCATATCTAATTAATCATCGATAATGAAAACTCAACTCACACTTGATTAGCATTAAGTCTTGAGTTCAATGATGAAAGTACATTATTAGAGTGATTGAAGTACTTAACGATAGATACATCCCAAGGGGTAAAAGTACTTGGACTATAAGAATAAGTGTGGTAGGATGAGGTTTTTCTCTTAATAGACATATAACATATGTTTGTTGGAATGCATAATTATGGGTGCATTTCTGATATAGTCTACCTATATGAAAATGAAGTGGTGCCGCTTCATAGAGTTAAAGGGATTGACTCTTAAATTCTCATGAAAAAGGATATAAGACACAAGACCTTATTAAATGTGTCATACTTATAATTCGATCAATGGTACCGAGATTTCATGTGTGAGTTATGCACGCTTGTTCTAATGAATAATTGGTTCAAAGCTTGTCTACCAATCTATTCGGGGATGATGAAAACTTAACTTACTAAATATTGGTTCAAATCGTAAGATACCTTTATCTGAAACCATGAAATTTTCTGAATAATTGATTTAGATATATTTTGAAAATGGTGGGGGGTTGTTGGAGAAATTTCCAAAATATTAAATTAATAAATATTAATGGTTAAATTAACAAAATAAATGGCCAAAAGTTGCAATTGTCTAGAATATAACCAAAGACCCTATAATGATTGGGTGCGTGGTCAAAAGGTGCAACAACCAGATCAACACAACTTTTCATGAAAATGTTTGTTGTTATTGATTACAATGGTTCGTGAATGACCATGTTAGAATCAAATGAAACATTGTTTATCCACATTAATCGGTACAAGTTTTTTTATAAATAGATATACTTGTCAGCCATAAAATACACAAAAAAATATATTTCAGAGCAAAAAATTATATCTAAGTCATTCTTTTATTTTTCTAGTGCACGAGAATAAATGAGAGAACTTTATTCTGTAAAATATAGTTGATCGATATGCTTAATATGAATGTACGATTCATGTTAAGGTTTCCAAAGTATCCTGAAGGAGATTCGCCGGTTAACCCTTTTGCATCTAATTTGCATAAATTGGTGAGGGCGAATCGAACCTAAAGCTTAGTGTAAACACAAATTTTGGAATCATTTTGTGCAACTTTCATCCTACCGTCTTCATCATCTTCTTCTTGTTTATATTTTGCAGCAGGCCCCCAACACAGGATCTAACAATGATATAATATGAAATAGAGTAAGTGATATTCCATTGTTTGAATAATTTAAAATCAAATGGAATATAGCTCCGGATAAAGCGATATGAATTTTATTCTATTATTGTACTATTATATTAATTTCTCTTTAGTTTGATTGAAATAAAAAATTTGTCTTATTCAACTTGAAATTTTTAAACAAATGAATAAAACTATTATTCCAATATCTGCCTCATTCCATATTGGCTCTAATGACATTTTATATTCACTGTAATCTAAATCTTTCCTTTTGCTAAATTGAATAAAACAAAAATATTAAATTCTCTAATTTTGTTTATAAAAAAGTTATTTTTTTAAGTTCATTGAATAAATAATATATCTAAATAAAATAATAAATTAAAATACAATTTTTTATAAATAAAATCAGAGATAATAAAAAAAATTTAATGGTAAAATTTTTTCATTCCTGTTGATTTGGGAGACAATTAAGACTGGAAATAGGCCAGACCGATAACAGGGACCTATGAGTTTATTTAATTTTATTACTATTATTATTATTATTATGTTATGTTTTGTAATTTAAATTAAAATACATAAATAAAAATTAATTATTATGAAGAACTTATGAAAATAAGATGAAAATATCTTATGAACAATGTTATAAATTGTTTTCATAAGTTATTTTAAACAAATAATCTTACAAAACTTATGCTAATATTAATATGCAAGTTAAATTAGTCAATGTAAACAAATTTTTAGTCTCATTGATTTTTTAGTTTGTTAGTCTATTTAAAATAACATACTTTTATGTAGGCTAACAGACCAACAAAACCTTAAAAAATGGACAAACTCATGCCTAAAAATAAACCTATAATAAATTATAGATCAAACTTAGATTTCAGTTTTTTGGTAGATCAAATTTAAACTTGACCAAATCTATTTCGATCCAGCATATTAAAAACAATCCTTATCAATTGTTTGAATAATTTAAAATTAAATGGAACATAGCTCCGAATAAAGTGATATATGTACTATTATATTTATTTCTCTTTAGTTTGATCGGAAATGAAAATTTTGTCTTATTAAACCTTCAAAATTTTAAACAAATGAATAAAACTTTTATTCCAATATCTATACCTCATTTCGGCTCTAATGGCATTTTCTTTCATTTTACTAAATTGAATAAAATAAAAATATTAATTTTTTTTATTTTATTTATAAAAAAATTTATCTTTTAAATTTATTAAATAAATAATATATCTAAACAAAATATGCGAATTAAAATAAATTTTTTTTATATCTCCGGCGGGGGCTTCAACAAAGTCACGGTGGGCTCCGTGAAACGAAAATTCGAGCATCTGATCAACACAAGCTCTAATAAGGTGACCACGCTCGATCAGGCCCAGAAGGGCTCTATCCCCATCTCATTCTACCGGGAAGAGCTCCTCGGGGGATCTCCAAACTCGAGCATACCTTTGCTCGTCAGAGCCCGAATGGCGAACTTTGACGTTCGCAGAATCCTCGTCGACCAGGGCAGCTCAGTCGACATCATGTACTCCCAGCTGTTTTCAACACTTCGGCTAGACGAATCGCACCTTACCCCTTACGTAGGGTCTGACTTGCAGGGATTCAATGGATCAGTGACCAAGCCTTGGGGATACGTCGAATTGATCGTGACCTTCAGATCAACTGAGACGGCCAGATCCGTCAAGGTACAATTTCTGGTGATCGACTGCTCGTCGCTTTACCAGTGCATATTCGGAAGACCAACCCTGGCCGAGTTGGTAGCAGTGCCTCCAACGGTCCACCTCAAGATGAAGTATTACACTTCAAAAGGGATGGTCGGCACCTTCCACGACGATATTGAGGTTGCGCGACGGTGTTTCGAAGCAGCAACAAAGGGGCTCAACGCCATTGCGTCCAAGCCAAAAGCATCGAGCAAGCCAGCATTGCCAAGCAGCTCCGAGGAAGCCAAGCCTCTGCCCAGGGTCGAATCCATCGACCTCGACAGCCGCTTCCCCGAAGAAGACCAAAAGGAGGAACGAGCAGCTTCAGCCAACCCATCCACATCGTCCAGCAGCAGCTCCTATCCGATGCGCCCGATCCCAGATGAAAACTTTGAGATCGTTCTGTTCGACGATGACCCTCGGTGGGGAGTGAAGATTGGAGCAGACCTGCTCGACATCGTGAGGAAATAGCTCAAAGCATGCCTCCGTGAAAATGCCGACCTCTTCGCCTGAAGCGCCGCCGAGATGCCCGACCTAGATCCGTCCATCATATGCCACCAGCTGACAATTGACCCGACCATCAAGGTCGTAGCATAACGTATGAGAAAGTAGTCTCCGGAGAAAACGGAGGCTGCAAAAAAAGCTGTAAAGGACCTCCTCGAGGCCAAATTTATTTCGGAGGCCAAGTACACCACTTGGTTGTCCAACGTTGTACTCGTTAAAAAATCTAATGGAAAATGTCGAATGTGCATTGATTACACCGATCTTAATAAGGCATGCCCAAAATATGGCTATCCCCTCCCCAATATTGATAAACTTGTTGATAATTCTGCCGGTTTTAAACTTTTATCGTTCATGGGTGCCTACTCGGGCTATAATCAAATTACAATGGCAATGGCCGACAATAATACACGACCTTCATGACCGAATCGGGAAACTATTACTACAACATAATGCCCTTCGGCCTGAAGAACGCCGGAGCAACCTACCAAAGAATGATGAACAAAGTCTTTCGGGGAGAAATAGGCGACATGCTCGAAGTCTACATGGAAGACATGATCGTGAAATCCCACGAGGAAACCGATCATACTGCCCATTTGAGAAAGGTCTTTGAACAGGCCAGAAAATACAAAATGCGTTTTAACCCGGAGAAGTGCACGTTCAGTGTCCGAGCAGGCAAGTTCCTCGGCTTCTACTTAACGGAACGAGGAATCGAGGCCAATCCCGATAAGTGCCGAGCGTTCTCCGAGTTTCCCACGCCCAAGTCCAAGAAGTCCATCCAGTCCCTCAATGGGATGCTCGCGTCACTATCTCGTTTCGTGGCCAAGTCTGCCCAGCATGCTCTACCATTCTTCAAACTCCTCCGCAAGGAGGCAGCATTCGAATGGACCGAGGAGTGTGACAAGGCCCTTCTCTATCTGAAACGGGCACTCTCAGAGCCACCAGTCCTCTCTCGCCCGGGCAATGGCGAAACATTATATTTGTATCTCGCCGTAGCAACCGAAGCAGTGAGCGCCGCTCTCATCCGCGGGACACCTGACGGGCAGAAGCCCATATATTTCACGAGCAAAGCGCTGCAAGGACCGAAGTTAAGATACCAACAGATAGAGAAAGTGGCTCTGGCCCTCATCAACGCAGCCAGAAGATTAAGACATTACTTCCTGGCTCACACGATCGTGGTTCGAACAGATCAACCCATAAAACAGCTACTGGGACGACCGGACATGGCCGGTCGAATGCTCAAATGGTCGCTTGAAATATCTGAATTTGACATCCGATATGAAGGCAGGAAAGCTCTCAAAGCCCAAGCTCTGGCCGACTTCGTCGCAGAAATGACATTCGCAGACTCCCCCGCGAGCGAGGCACGTAAATGGACCATTTTTGTGGACGGTGCATCAAGCTCGTCAGGGAGCGGCGCGAGCATCATACTGGAAAGCAACGAAGGAATCATCATCGAAGTATCACTCACCCTATCCTTCCCAACCTCGAACAACCAGGTTGAATACGAAGCCTTCCTCGCTGGGCTACACCTAGCCGAGGACCTGGGCGCAGAAGAAGTCGTCATCTGCACAGATTCACAACTCATGGCCCTTCAGGTCCGAGGAGAATATCAAGCCAAAAACGACAACCTGATCGAGTACTTAGCCCTAGTTAAGAAGGAAATGGCGAAGTTCGCAACAGTGGAAGTGAAGCATGTTCCCCACGAACATAACGTGCAAGCAGATGTTCTATCTAAACTAGCCAGCACAAAGAAGAAAGGCGGAAATAAATTCGTCATACAGGAAGTACTTCCTCGACCCAGTATCGAGAAGGCCTCCCCGACCCTCGACGTGCAGGTGATCGGCGACAACAACTGCTGGATGACCCCTGTTTACAACTATCTCGCCAAAGACGAACTTCCGTCCGACCCAAAAGAGGCCAGCGTAGTTAGGCGAAGAGCCTGCTCTTATGTCTTGGTCGAAGACAAACTCTACAGGCGGGGATTCTCCATTCCGCTGCTCAAGTGTGTCAAGGAAGAAATGGTCGCACACATCCTGCGCGAAATCCACGAGGGGATCAATGCCCAACATCTCGGCGGAAGGTCCCTTGCCCGAAAGGCCCTCCGAGCAGGATATTACTGGCCGACCATGCAGCACGACGCTAAAGAACACGTGAAGAAATGCGATAAATGCCAACGGCACAGGGACATGCACCTGACTCCACCTAACGAGCTCAAAGCAATGTCCTCCCCGTGGCCATTCGCCTGGTGGGGCCTGGACATCCTAGGACCCCTCGTAGTAGGATCGAACCAGAACAAATACCTAATAGTGGGCGTGGACTACTTCACGAAATGGATAGAGGCGGAGGCTCTAGCCAAAATAACCACCCTCAACATACTACGTTTCTACAAACGAAACATCCTTGCACGTTTCAGCATTCCCCAAGAAATAGTGACGGACAATGGGACGCAATTCACGGACAAGAAGTTTCAGGACTTCGTCGCCCAACTGGGCACGAAGCAACACTTCGCATCCGTCGAGTACCCCCAAATAAACGGGCAGGCTGAAGCAGCTAACCGAGTCATCCTTCGAGGCCTCAAACGAAGGCTTGACGAAACAAAGAAGGCTTGGGTCGAGGAACTGCACAACGTATTGTGGGCATACCGTACAACCCCACACTCCACAACCAGGGAAACACCCTTCCGCCTGGCATACGGAACCGAGGTTGTAATTCCCGTCGAAGTTCACGTACCCTCCAGGCGGACAGAGTCGCCCCTAGACGAGGAGATGAACGACGAATCATTAAGAGAAGAACTTGACCTCGTCGAGGAAATCCGAACCGGGGCAGCCCTCCGCGAAGCCTCACTAAAACAAAAAATTACCATCAGGCACAACGCCAAGGTGATATGATGAGAGTTCGACGTGGGAAGCCTTGTTCTAAGAAGAAACCACAAAGACTCTCGCGAAGGCAAACTAGCAGCCAACTGGGAAGGACCCTATCACGTCCGAGCAAAAACGGAAAATGGGGCCTACTACCTAGAACATCTCAACGGGGAAGAACTTGCTCGACCATGAAACGCCGAAAAGCTAAAACAATACTATAGCTAAGGCCCTAATTCTCGGTTCGACCAGTCACGACGACGAACGTCAGCTACCGACCACTATGCACGCCTAGGTACAAGCGTCGCATACCAGCAAAGCAGAACCCCGCTCAATAACGAGCCGAGTAACTGCTCGACGACGGTCCTCGATCGAGGATCACCGTCGTCAAAGTACCATGACTGGCAGAACCCCAGCTCGTGATGGGACGTTTACGCCGCGAACTCAGGCCTCAAACGCGACCTGAGCTCCGCATCCCCGCCAGGACATTCCCCGGCCGTTTGATCAGTACCCCTCACTACCGAACACATCTACAACGAGCAATCCCCCTAAAAATTCGTATAAATCAAACTCCCTATCACGAGCAGACACATATTCACAACGAGCATGAGTACAACACTTAGCAAAAAAATAAAAGCAAGTAAAACCATGCAAATAACCAAATCGAACATATAATTTAAACATAAATAAGTGGCCACTAGGACCACGACTGTACTGGATTACATAAAATGGGGGCCATGCCCCCCAAATAGATTACAATAATTACTCGGTACGCAGGCCGGACAAGTTACAACAACAAAAAGACAAACCCCTCATACGTCCATCTGATCGGCAGGCTCGGGCTGAGGCCCCTGGCTCTCTGCGGGCTGATCCTCGGCATTTCCTTCAAGAAGGGCGTCGGGCATAACGATCCGGCCATCCTCAACATGCGCCAGATAATGTGTACCCTTGACAGAGAAGTAAAGCTCGGGGTTTACTACCCGCAGTTGAGCCACGACATTTCTGAAGGATTCGTCCGCGACGGCAATACTGTCATCCTCGTCCATTAGTATTCGGGCGACCAACTCGGATCTCGTCTTTAATTCCTTCACATCTTCCGGCTCATCTTCACCCGGGGCGTTAATCGCCCTCAGCTGCTGGACCAGCTCCTCGGAAGCTTTCTTCTCCGCCGCCAGCGTGGAATTCTCCTTCTAATGAATAATTGGTTCAAAGCTTGTCTACCAATCTATTCGGGGATGATGAAAACTTAACTTACTAAATATTGGTTCAAATCGTAAGATACCTTTATCTGAAACCATGAAATTTTCTGAATAATTGATTTAGATATATTTTGAAAATGGTGGGGGGTTGTTGGAGAAATTTCCAAAATATTAAATTAATAAATATTAATGGTTAAATTAACAAAATAAATGGCCAAAAGTTGCAATTGTCTAGAATATAACCAAAGACCCTATAATGATTGGGTGCGTGGTCAAAAGGTGCAACAACCAGATCAACACAACTTTTCATGAAAATGTTTGTTGTTATTGATTACAATGGTTCGTGAATGACCATGTTAGAATCAAATGAAACATTGTTTATCCACATTAATCGGTACAAGTTTTTTTATAAATAGATATACTTGTCAGCCATAAAATACACAAAAAAATATATTTCAGAGCAAAAAATTATATCTAAGTCATTCTTTTATTTTTCTAGTGCACGAGAATAAATGAGAGAACTTTATTCTGTAAAATATAGTTGATCGATATGCTTAATATGAATGTACGATTCATGTTAAGGTTTCCAAAGTATCCTGAAGGAGATTCGCCGGTTAACCCTTTTGCATCTTATTTGCATAAATTGGTGAGGGCGAATCGAACCTAAAGCTTAGTGTAAACACAAATTTTGGAATCATTTTGTGCAACTTTCATCCTACCGTCTTCATCATCTTCTTCTTGTTTATATTTTGCAGCAGGCCCCCAACACAGGATCTAACAATGATATAATATGAAATAGAGTAAGTGATATTCCATTGTTTGAATAATTTAAAATCAAATGGAATATAGCTCCGGATAAAGCGATATGAATTTTATTCTATTATATGTACTATTATATTAATTTCTCTTTAGTTTGATTGAAATAAAAAATTTGTCTTATTCAACTTGAAATTTTTAAACAAATGAATAAAACTATTATTCCAATATCTGCCTCATTCCATATTGGCTCTAATGACATTTTATATTCACTGTAATCTAAATCTTTCCTTTTGCTAAATTGAATGAAACAAAAATATTAAATTCTCTAATTTTGTTTATAAAAAAGTTATTTTTTTAAGTTCATTGAATAAATAATATATCTAAATAAAATAATAAATTAAAATACAATTTTTTATAAATAAAATCAGAGATAATAAAAAAAATTTAATGGTAAAATGTTTTCATTCCCGTTGATTTGGGAGACAATTAAGACCGGAAATAGGCCAGACCGATAACAGGGACCTATGGGTTTATTTAATTTTATTATTATTATTATTATGTTATGTTTTATAATTTAAACTAAAATACATAAATAAAAATTAATTATTATGAAGAACTTATGAAAATAAGATGAAAATATCTTATGAACAATGTTATAAATTATTTTCATAAGTTATTTTAAACAAATAATCTTACAAAACTTATGCTAATATTAATATGCAAGTTAAATTAGTCAATGTAAACAAATTTTTAGTCTCATTGATTTTTTAGTTTGTTAGTCTATTTAAAATAACATACTTTTATGTAGGCTAACAGACCAACAAAACCTTAAAAAATGGACAAACTCATGCCTAAAAATAAACCTATAATAAATTATAGATCAAACTTAGATTTCAATTTTTTGGTAGATCAAATTTAAACTTGACCAAATCTATTTCGATCCAGCATATTAAAAACAATCCTTATCAATTGTTTGAATAATTTAAAATTAAATGGAACATAGCTCCGAATAAAGTGATATATGTACTATTATATTTATTTCTCTTTAGTTTGATCGGAAATGAAAATTTTGTCTTATTAAACCTTCAAAATTTTAAACAAATGAATAAAACTTTTATTCCAATATCTATACCTCATTTCGGCTCTAATGGCATTTTCTTTCCTTTTACTAAATTGAATAAAATAAAAATATTAATTTTTTTGATTTTATTTATAAAAAAATTTATCTTTTAAATTTATTAAATAAATAATATATCTAAACAAAGTATGCGAATTAAAATAATTTTTTTTTATTTTATAAATAAGATCAGAGATAATACATAAAAGTTTAATGATAAAAAATTTTCATTCATGTTAATTTGGGAGACAATCCTTTTCCATTTCACTTTAATCCGTCCCGATAATTTTACAAAATTGAAACATAATACTTAATAATCTTAAGGTAAATGTAAAAAAAGTTATCATGTTTTTTTGTGGTAGTTTATTTAAAGATTAAATATGTTTTTGATCCTATAAATAAATAATGTGTTTTAGTCTCTCCAAAATAATTATACAGGTAATTTTAGTTTCTACTATTAAATCAATATGTATTTTTAAATGATTGTATTGTAAATATATTTAAAACGTTACAAAAAATTCCTTGAAAAAATCGAACTCAAAATTTAATATATAAGTTGAAATTTTCACTATTTTTATTATTATATTTTAAAATTTAAAAAAGAGATTAATTAAAATACACTGTTAATGTAAAACCACTTTACATTGACGTCTAGAGAAATGTGAAAAAAAATAGTTATTAAAATAGTTTAATTATAATTTATTTATTTTTATTTTAAATTTCATAATTATGTGTCAAAATGATTTATTCTAATTGGATGTCAGTGTAAAATAGTTTTATACTGATGGTGTATTCCAATTAATCTTTTTAAAAAATTCATATTTAATTTTTTCATTTTAAAAAATTATATAATTTGATAAAGAAACATTATATAGTAATATGAAAAATATTATTCAAAAATATAAAAATTTAAAAGTAATTATATAATTTTTAAAATTTAAAAAAATAACAAAAACTAAAACTGTATAAATAATTTTTTTGTAAAAACTAAAATATACTATCTTTTTTATAAAAACTAAAAATAAAATGTAAAATATTTATAAAAATTAAAAACATATTTAATCTTTTATTTAATTATATACCTTGTTTACGGTGACCATTAATCATTCTTTCTACAAATAAAAGTCACGTGCGATTCTTAGGGATGATACAAACACGTCACTATCTTAAATGCATTACATTATCTTACGTGTTATTTTGAGAGGATTTTTTAAATTAATAATAAAAACACAGAGTATAGTAATATACATTTTGGACCCCAAAAAAGATTTAAATAGAGTTAAATCCTCCACATTGTGAAAATCCAAAACCATTGAAATTGAAACCCCTTTTTCAATCATTCTCCTTTTTTAACCCTCTTTCTTCTGGGGTCACAACCAATCATCGCCACGCTATTGCTCTCTTTCTCTCCCTTTCTCTAAAAGATTCCCCATTTTCTTCTCTCTTCACTCTTCTTCACTCTTTTCCTCAAACAACAGCACTTTTTCTTCGTTTTTTCTTTTTCGTTTTTCCTACCAAACGACCATCTTAACCCCTCTTTTAGGGTTTCTAACCCCCTTTCAGGTATTTCATGATTTTTCTTTCTTTCTTTATTTATCTTTTGATTTTTCACTGCAATTTTTGAGTTTTTCAGCAGTTTATTTCGGCTGTTTGATTTAATTGATGATCAAGCTAGTATTTTTGAGTTGAATTTGGTTTAGCTTTGAGGATAGCGGTTGTGGTGATTGGTTAGGGATTTCAGTTGTTGTTGGTTGCCATAAAGTCTGACATAACATGGGGTTTGAGTTTATGGTTTAGGGTTCGAGTTTTTTGTGCCGTTTGATCATCAAAATGTTTTTTTTTGAAGTTATGATCACTTGCTTTATTAAATGGTAACTTAAATTTTTTTGGATTTTATGTATGACTAATGTTATCCCAACTGCATGGGGGTGTTTCAATTTGATTTCTTTTGCTGATGTCACTTTCATGCATGGATTATATTGTGGAAAAGCTGTCTTTTTTCTCTCTGGATCATATATATGGGAGAATGGAACTTATTTTTATAGTCATATAACTTGGATGACTTGAATCTATAGGTTTTTTTATCATGATATATCTTTGATGGCTTGAATCTATAGAGACATGGTGTGATTATCTACCTATAGAAGGCCACTGAATGTCTATGTCTGAATTTAATCTGTTAAAGAAAGTGTTAACCATTTGTGAAGAACAGATTTTTGCATGAGGTTTTGCCCTAGTCTAATTCAATTGATTTTCACATAGTTCTCTTCAGCATTCACGGCATCATGCAGAACTGTCTGTCATGAATTTGTTTTGTTTTGTTTTTTCTTATGTTTTGTGGTGGCCCATGGATTTCAAGTTTAATCAGAACCTTTATTCTATTAATGTGAATGCCTAAACCTAATTGAATCATATGGTAATGACAACCAAATGATTGAGTGTAATCAAGATTGACCATTAGCTGCAACACCAGTTATTCAGAAATCCAAGACTGATAACATTGCTCATGCATATCTGAATTTGTTCTATATCCAAATAACAATTTGCAGCAAAAGCTCAAAAGCTTATGTATTAGGAAACTGAGAATGTTGAATGATTGGTCATTGGATATTCTATCTTGTGTTACGATGTTAGTCACCCAGAGTTAAGCTAGACGTACATGCAGAAACTTATGTCTATTATGTTCAGATGTTATTATTCTTGGTTCAGGCTTAATTGCAGTGTTTCATGTTTTATGATTTTTGGCACATCTTTTGCTAGGATTTAAGGTTTATCTGTCTATAATATAATACTAAATAACTTTTTTTCTTTTATTTTGAGTGTGGCAGAGAGGTGATGCAATGAAGCATTCTTTTAATCCTTCATTTTTTGGTAAATCTACAAATTCTCTTGCTTTTTTGTCTTGGTTATCAACTTATTATTATATATATACTTATCATTTTTAATCAAATATAATATTTTGTTGCAAAATAGGTCCTTCCAAGATTCCACCTATTAATGCACCTGGAAAATCAGAACATGGTTCGTTGGAAGTTTTATCTGGATCTGATGCATACCATGCTTCTTCTGATGCCAGTCTTTTTTCTAGCTCATTACCTGTTCTTCCACATGAAAAATGTATGTGATAATTTTTTCCGACCAGCTCTATTCTTTGTATACTCCATGTTTTATGAAATCTCATGAACCTGTTTTGCTAACTTGATTGTAGTGAACTTAAATGAAACTGAAAATGGTTTTCAATCTATTGATGACATCTCAACTGACTTTAAAAAGCTTCATCAAGAGGCAGAACTCAATGGTTCCCTTGAGGATGGTAATAATCATGCAATTGGAACCATGCTTCCTGGTGACGATGATGAGCTTTTGGCCGGCATATTGGATGACTTTGACCTAAGTGGTTTACCCGGTTCTCTTGAGGACTTGGAAGATTATGATATTTTTGGTAGTGGTGGAGGTTTGGAACTTGAAACTGATACACAGGAAAGTCTAAGTGCCGGAGTATCTAAGTTAAGCTTCTCTGATAGCTCTTCCGGCAATGGTTTGCCCCCTTATTCTCTTCCTAATGGGGTCGGAAGCGGCGCTGTTGCTGGAGAACATCCATATGGAGAGCATCCTTCTCGAACATTGTTTGTTCGAAATATTAACAGTAATGTGGAGGATAATGAGCTGCGAACTCTTTTTGAGGTGAGTTTAAGTTAGGGTGAGCTCAATCCAGACGCCACTATAAGTTTTGCTTTGATATCTTCTCGATACTAGTACAATTACAAACTATGGTTGCCATAATTTCATGTTGCCTCTGATTAAATAGTATATCTTCATTGAGAAGCAATGCATGTGAAAATAATGAATTATTAATTGTGTTGTACTATTTTTTTCCAGCAATATGGTGATATTAGAACCCTATATACTGCATGTAAACACAGGGGATTTGTGATGATATCGTATTATGACATCCGTGCTGCTCGAACAGCTATGCGTGCATTACAAAACAAACCTTTGCGGCGTAGGAAACTTGACATTCACTTTTCAATACCCAAGGTTTCTTACCTAAACAAATCTTGTCATTTATTCTTTTAGTAGCTGAACGCCCTGTCATTAATATTATCTTGCCTTTTTTTTTTTTTTTTTCCTTTGACTTTACAGGATAATCCATCAGACAAGGATATCAATCAAGGAACCTTGGTAGCTTTCAATTTGGATCCATCGGTTTCAAATGAAGACCTCCGCCAAATATTTGGGGCTTACGGAGAGGTCAAAGAGGTGATAATTTTATCCTTTTGAAAAACTTTTGCATTTGAGTCTCTCAGGGAAACTCACAGTATTTGTGTTTTATCGTTTAAGCTTGAAATTAAGATTGAATAGTTGGATATCTCTGCAGATAAGGGAAACTCCACATAAGAGGCATCATAAGTTTATTGAATTTTATGATGTCAGAGCTGCAGAAACAGCACTTAAATTATTAAATAGGAGTGATATAGCTGGTAAACGCATAAAGCTTGAACCAAGTCGGCCTGGGGGAGCGCGTCGCAAGTATGTGCACTAATAATTTTACTTTTGCTTTGGTGTTTGATTGCTTTTTTACTTTTGCAGTAATAATAATCATATGATCTATTTTGCTGGCTGATTATTGTACACTGTGGTTCCTTAAAAAAACATTTGATGAGGCATTTTTGACCTATTCTTGAAAATATTTGAAATTTATTTTTATTGGTCTTGCATTCCTGGAAACTGAGTTTTACCAAATGTGTTAATAAAATGAATGTGCTGTGTAATAATAGATAAACTCGATCAAATTAAAGGGTAGGGAATTATTATCACTAGTTTGTGTTAACTTCCATATATCTTCCACCTTTGTATTCTGGTATCCAAACCTGATGCATAACATTTAATTTATAATGTTACACCTTTTAGTTTGATGCTCCAACTTAATCAAGAGCTTGACCAAGACGAGTCTCGAAGTTTTCGATATCAAGTGGGTTCACCTCTAGCCAACTCTCCACCAGCTCCACCAGGTTGGTTCTTTGAGATACTAAATATTCTGTGCCATTGGCATCATGAAGTAGTAGTATATATTTTAGTTACCGAGTTCATAAAATATTGCATTTTGTTTTCTCTTCGATGGGATTGAAATTAATTTAATGAGACTTTCATAGCAGGCAATTGGTTACAATTCAACAGCCCTGTTGAGCAGAGTTCATTGCCAACTATCAATCATTCCCCCAGTTCTAGTATCATGAGCCCAACAACCGGCAGTCATTTATCTGGATTAGCTTCAATTTTGCAACCACAGACGTCAAACACAGTTAAGGTTGCAGCTATTGGCAAGGAAATAGGAAGGAGTAGTCATGGAGACCACATATTTACCAATATGAGCTCATCCTCTGGATCTACTTTCAACTCACATTCACTTCCAGAGCCAAAATTTAGTCAATATCGTGGGGCCTTGTCCTCGTTTGGTACATCAACATCAAATGGGTCTTCAGTGGAAACCTTGACTGCTCCACAGTTTCTATGGGGAAGTCCAAACTTATCCTCAGCGCAAACCAAACCTTCAGCTTGGCCAAAACCTTCAGTGGGACATCAACTTAGTACATCAAACGGAACGAGTCATGCTTTCCCATACTCAAGTCGGAGCAATTCCTTTGTCAATTCGTCCCAGCAACATCACCATCATCACGTTGGTTCTGCCCCGTCAGGTTTGCCTTTTCAGAGGCACTTCGGTTTTTTCCCCAAGTCATCTGAAACTCCATTGATGAATAATGTTGGCTATAGTGGCATGAGTCTTGGGCACACTGATGGAAATTACATGCTTAATTCCGGTGTTTCTATTCCAAGAAATATGCCTGATAATGGTTCATCAAACTTCAGAATGAAATCTTCTCCTATACTTAGCCCTGTATTTTTGGGTAATGGTCTTTATCCAGGATTGCTACCTACTGGTATGGAGAGTTTTACCGACCGTGTTAGCAGCAGATGGATCGATAACAACGGAAGCCAAGTTGACAGCAAGAAGCTATTTCAGCTCGACTTGGATAAGATCAGACGTGGTGAAGATACAAGGACTACGTTGATGATAAAGAATATTCCAAATAAGTATGAACAATTTAACTTTTAGCTATGCTTGTTTATTATTAACCTTGCTTTTTCCATTGGATACCTGTATGATGTATTAATTCTTCATTTACCTGCAGATACACCTCAAAAATGTTGTTAGCTGCCATTGATGAAAATCAGAAGGGTACCTATGATTTTCTCTACCTGCCAATTGACTTTAAGGTATATGTTGTGCTATTTTAATTTAATGTGCTCTTTATTTTTTTAGTTGAGTTGCTGTTTGATCCCTGACTTATAGTTCACGAAACTGATTTTTTTTCCACTTTCAATCGCAGAATAAATGCAACGTGGGTTATGCATTTATCAACATGTTGTCCCCTTCACTCATTATTCCATTCTACGAGGTTTGTATGGGAATCTTTTTGGCTTAGCATTGTTTTTGCATATTTTGATCATTTTGCTGAATGAAAATGGCATTGATTTGGTCTTTCTCCCCTTTTCATTATCTTACTAAAGTTAATTTAGTAGTTGATGATGTCCTGTCATTTATTAAGTAGATGATGACTAGAAAAGGTTAGTATTTGCTTAAATGACAGATTCACTGATATGTCCGGTTTTGCAGACATTCAATGGGAAGAGGTGGGAGAAGTTCAATAGTGAAAAAGTTGCTTCTTTGGCATATGCTCGAATCCAAGGAAAGAATGCTCTTGTAAACCATTTTCAAAATTCAAGTTTGATGAATGAAGACAAGCGCTGCCGACCTATTGTCTTCCACCCAGATGGTTCTGAAGCCGTTGATCAGGTACCGTTGTATATTGTTGTTGGATTGATAAGTGATTGGAAAACATTGTTCTTCTCTGGTAATTGATATTTGGACTGGTATTCTGGTTGCACTTTATTTTTTCTGTTGGATTTGTTGCCAGCGGAACCTGGTGTCTGATACAACATTAACACACTACATTCAAAATCACCTCTATTTTTTAAAATTATAACTTATCGGTGTTGTATTTTTTGTCGGTCCGTGCCGGTGTTTCATATTGCTTTTCTACACAGCATAATATGCTAACTGTGTTCATACATAATTTTGATTTAGGTCATACAAGAGAGTTTCCCCTCCTACTATAGCAATATTCAGGCAGTTAAGCCAAGTGATTCACTCGGATTTCCTTCAAAGGATGGTCTTACTATGAGTTTGGATGCAAGTTAATATTATATGAGAAGATGTAAAGTTGCTAACAGAAGGATGTAGATTTTGTATCATAAAGTAATTTGCCCACAAGTTTTAGAAGTTTGGAGCATATTTTGGTTGATTTTCTGCACAGGTAGGAAAGCTGTCTGTTAATTAATGTACTAAACCAGGTGGGAGCAAAAGCTGAAACGGTAAAGCAAATAGATCTTCAGTTTTGCTCATTTTTGTTTTTTTGGTGGCTTGTAATTTGAATGTTAATATGTGTTTTAGAGTTTAGTTAGGTCTGAGATTAAGGGTACAAAGTTGTAGAGAGATAAAAAAAGACATCTTTCTATATTCCTCAATATATTGTGTGTCAGTACTCTTGAAAACAAAGTGCTTATTTAAATATATGATGCATGTGTTTAATTTATTCTCTTTTTTAACCTCCACTAGTCAATATTTTGCTTTTGCGTGATTATCTCTTGTAATTGCATCTTTGACACGGCTTCTGAAGAAGTCATTAAAACCAACACGCAAGGGCATTCTTAATGGATAACTATAACTTGGAATGACTCAAGCTCTTTGAGCCATATCTTTATCCAGTTTTGTCACTTAAAGCCATTATTGTACATAAAATGAAATATTGATTGATACTAATAATTCAGTGGGGACAGATACTTTAGATAACATGATAGATGATACTATAACTTGTCAGGTAGTGGTTTAGTGTGGATTAAATAAGAAACACACCAGGTCGACTAACCTATTTCACAACATATCTTATCCATTCTGGGATAAAGATGAAATATCTTTCTTTGCAGACATATCAGGTTGACTAACCCAGTCCAATATCATCATTTAGAGAAATTTTATCATGTCATCTCCAAAATTTGACCGGAACTTATATATTTCTTAGTCACTGTGTGAAATAAAAATGTTCTTAATTTTCAGAAATACATTTTCGGACGCACCTCTTACACATATTTTCATTCATTTTTAAGTCAAATTTCAAGTGTATGAATAAATTTATTCTGAAAATACATTTATAAAATTCTAAATGTATGAATAAATTTATGTATCAATTCACCTTAAAATATAAGAACTTCATTTTCCATTTCTTTGAATTCAGTCAAACTGTTTCCATGGTAGAAGTATGCTTCATTACCATCTCCTAGTTTAAGCCAATCAATCTTGAATTTTTGCATTAGAATATTTTCCTCAAACTCTATTATTGATTGCTTTACATAGTTGATATACTCTTGATTAAACAAATCACCTGCCTTTCCAAAAGCTACTGTAAGTGGCTTTGATACATTGTATTTCTATTTTCTTAGTTTTCGGAAATATATTTTCGAAAATGTATTTTTTAAAATAAAGATTAAATTATAATTTTGGTCCCTTTATTTTGTTTTGCACAATAATTCTTATTTCAAACGCATAGCTTCAAAGGCAGACACGAAGGAGGAAGGAAGAAGATGAACCGTGAAACACGATTTGCAGTGACAACACAGTAAGAAACAGTGACCGCATCTTAAGCACGATTTATGAAGCTCATTTTCCATATAATTTTTCTTAAATTTGTTTTAACTGTCTTTTCTGTTTTAAGCCTCTCTTTTCCTTTTTGTGATTTTGTTTGTATCTCAGATTTTGATTTGGGTTTTTGGAACTTTTCTTAAATTTGTTTTAACTTTCTTTTCTGTTTTAATCCTCTCTTTTCCTTTTTGTGATTTTGTTTGTATCTCAGATTTTGATTTGGGTTTTTGGAATTTAAATTTGAAATTTAAGGACTCAGATGTATTGCTTTTCCAATAGGCGACTTGTGTTTTTATGATATGTATTGTTTTTTAAATGTATATATTTAGTATGTAGTATTTATTTCTTTTTTATTTAATATTTAGTATTTAAAAACTTTTATTTAGTATATAATTTAGTATAAATAATTTAGCTTTTAAATACAATAACATTTAAATTAAGCATTTAAACATTCTAATTACTAAATTAAATTATTAACATTATTACTAAATTAAATTATTAACATTATTACTAAATTAAATTATTAACGTTGTTATTACTATAGCTTTTATAATTTATTATAATTATTTAAATAATATTTACAGTAAATAATTAGTCTAAATTAATAACTTAAATTATTAACATTATTAATAAATTAAATTATTATGTTTTAATATATATGTTTTAAATTATTATGTTATTAATAAATTATTAATAAATTAAATTAATAAATTAAATTACAATAATATTTACGTTTTAATATAAATTAAATTAAACTAAATTAAAAATTATTAATATAAATTAATAAATTGGAATTATTAATAACATGTATAGAATAATATAAAATTAGTAAAATAATATTAATATAAAATTAGTAAACTAAATAAAACTTGTTTTAATAAACTATTTTGAAATTTTAATAATTACTAAAATTACTAAATTAAATAAACAAAAATAAAACTAAAATTAAACTAAAATTAAGACTAAAAATTAAATATACTGTAGCATTAACAAAACTAAACTAAATAAAAATTATTAGAAATAAATACTAAATTAAAATAATTAAAACTTATTAAAAATAAATACTAAATTAAATATTTACTGTAGCAAATAATTATGTTAGAAAAAAAAATTATATTAAACTATTAATAGTTAATTATCAAATTAAATTGTAGCAATTACTATATGTTTAGCTAATAATATGATATATACATTTAAGTGCAAAATAATAACATCACATGAAATATAGCCTAGTGGAGAAACTTTATTCTTACACTACAAAGGTTCTGGGTTCAACACCAACAAAATGCCAATGTGGCAATAAAAATAATTCAAAAATAAATATAAAATGCCACCTCGTCATTCACATAAGAAAAAAAAACTGTCATCTCAGCGTTTTTTAGCGACTGGATGTGTTGAAGGTCAAAATTGAGAGAATCTTCAAATTATAAGGGAGTTTTTCGAAAAGCATATATAAAGCAGGGGGCAAAATAACTATTAATCCATAATAAAATTATAATTTTAATAATGAAATGGGAAGAAAGTAAGAAACATCTATTTAGGATGTGGGCCCACATACCTTGACAAAATAAAATAAGTACACAAAATTACTTTTACTTTCAATTCATTTTATTTAAAACTATAACTTTATTTTATTTTAATTTTTTTACATGCTACTCTTCTTTTAATTTTTGTATTTTGTTTTATTATTTATTAGTTTTTTGAATTATTTCAAATTAATTAATAAATATAAGAAAAAGAGAATAATATGTAAAATGAAGTGAGTGATTTGCTAGTGTCCACATCATTCCAAATGTGCCAACTATTAAAAAAATATTACATGTCATCTCTTTTTTTGACCAAAATTAAGAAAGAGGGACCAGAGCTGTTTAAAAATAAAATAGAGGGATTGATTTTGTGATTTGACTAAAATAGGAGGATTAAAACTGTAATTTTGCCTAAAATAAATTTATTCATATAATTGGAGTTTGACTAAAAAACAATTGAAAATGCGTAAGAGGTGCGTCTGAAGATGTATCTTTGAAAATTGAATACATTTTTAAAAATGGGAATTTCTTAATCCACCCCTTGATACTCTTAGGCATCTAACGCATTTCCTTTTATGCCCCCTACTTCCAGAGATACATATCCGGACGCACCTTTTTTTTTCTTTCAAAATTTAGTTTTTTTCGGAGCTACATCTACGAAATAATTTTAAACTGGTAAACACTGAAAAAAACTTCAAAATAATTAAGCTCAGAGAAACTTCCGTAGATGCACCTCCGGAACGTCTAAGCGCCTGATTGTTCCGTAGATACAACTCCAAAAGTTTCTGCTATATTTGAAACATGCATGATCACTCCCTCATTGTTGTGTTTTCTTCTTCCACACCCACCTCCACCAACCTAAAAAACTCTACATTCTCAATATCATTTTTCACTCTAAAACGCCAACTTTTTTGTGCAACAAATCAAAGGGAGCAAGAGAAGATCGAATTTCAGGTAAAGATTGCACTTTGTCCACTACATTGCTCACATTAATCATCAAACATTTGAAAAAAAAAAGTAACGTTGCTTTCGAAGCTGTACCTCCGGAACGTGTTGAAGATGAACACTTCCGGATGTACATCTCTGGAACGTGTCTGTGACCTATTTTTTTTACAGTAGATTTGTAATTTTTGTTTATTTATCTTATTGTTTACAAATAGATATAGTGCACCCCGATAATATCTCAAAAGAATTAGTTTCTACAAATGATGTTTCTCCGAATGTTCAAGGAGTTGTCGTAAAGTCGGTAGATGTCGGCATTGAATTTAATAACAAACAAGAGTTTGATGATCGTGATAGCATGCTCACATGGATTCGTATGACTGCAACTAGACTTGGTTTTGGTGTGGTTATAGGAAGATCAAATAATGGTTCAGAAAGAAGAAACGCTTTTGTAACTTTGTTGTGCGAAAGAAGCGGGAAATATCAGACTCTTCTACGAAAATTTAAAAGAGACGACACCGGTAGTAGAAAATGTGAATGTCCTTTTAAGATTCGTGGTATTCTGTCCAAATCACCAATGTAACGCCGATTTTATTTTATGAATATTGATTTTATAGTTGCAATGTTGATTTTTTGGTATTCTGTTTATGGTTTTCTTCCGTAAATACGCATACGGAAATATTCCGTAAATGCATCTACATAATTAATTAAAAAAAGCTGAAAAAATGTGCGTCAGAAGATACATTTCCGAAATCAGGGGGGATTTTAGGCAGAGCGCATGGTGCCTAAGAAGGTCAAGGGGTGGGATAAGAAATTCTCTTAAAATTTTACACGGTGCCTAAAAAATATGTAAGGTCCATTAAGAAAATCTCTCCATAATATCCATACTATCCTTCTTAAAATTTTGTCAAAAAATTTGGACGAAAATTTGGTAGAACAAATGAAATGTCCGGTACAAATAAAAAAAAATCAGTAATGTACCTAAAAAATTCGGTAATATTGATTTTTTAAAATATACGGGTATCAAATTTTTTGCAACACATTGAAAAAATTCGATAGTTTAAAAGTACCGGTTTGCAACATGAATAAATTCTTCAATCGATGATGTTCTATGATTGTAAACTCTATATGCTTTACTCGAAGATGAACATCCTAGAAATGTTCCTTCATCAGACTTAGCATCAAATTTATAAAGATTGTCCTTTTTCATTATTTAAAAATGTAACATTTGTAACCGAAAATGCGAAAGTAAGAAATATTTGATTTTCTATCTTTAAGTAACTCATAGGGTGCCTTCTCTAAGATTGGTCGAATGTCCACTCTATTTAAGACATGATATGTGGTATTAATCGTATCCGCCCAAAAGTACTCAGGAAAACTCATTTCACTTATCACAATCCGAGCTAATTCTTCTAAAACTCAAATTTTACGCTCAACAACACCATTTTAAAAGGGTTTATTCAACCCCTTCTAGACCGTTTATCTACTGCATATTCTTACCCAACAATTTACCTTTGAGATGGTCTTTTGATCAAGTCTAAGTGACTCAAAAGTTTAGGAATATGGGTGGCGACAATTTAAAAGGAGCGTATTATAGAGCACCAGTTTTTAAAGGCAAGAAATATACTTATTAGAAAGAAAATATGTATGTACATTTACTATCAATTGACAAAAATCTATGGATAGGAATTATTGACGGGTCTTTCATCCCTAGAAATGAAGTTGATAACGCTATTAAACACCCAAAAAATTGTACGGATGATGAATATAGTAGGCATGTATTTATATATTACTACCTCTAATTTTATTTATAAGAAAAAGTTTATTTTTTAAATTCATTTAGTAATTATATTTAATTTATATTTTGTCTATATACATTGTTTATTCAATTAATTTAAAAAACAATTTTTTTCTTAAAAATATAACTAAAAGGAGAAGGAGTATTAAATTTATTTATTGAAAAATGTTATCTTGTGCGTTAATGTGCTATTAGATCACAACTTAAACAATTCATTATAATGAATTTATTTTAAAATTTATGAATTTAATTTTTAGAGTTAATATATTTTTTATTTTGATAAATAAAAAATTATTTTTGATCGAGGGAGGTAAGAGTGAGAATATGTCAGATCAATTAATAGAAGTCTAAGATCTAATCTACAAAACTTTATGACAGATCGGACTATTTTTTTAAATAGAAAAGATTTAGATTATAAATCTGTTTAGTTAAAAAAGTTACATCTCTGACAGATCGGACTATTTTTCGCAGACAATCAAATAGGCAATTTAGGTACCTAACTAGTGGGTTCTTGGGGTTAGTTAAGGAACACTTAAGTATTTATGTATTTTACCATTAGGAACTTGGACATTTCTAATATGATAAAAGGGCCCAATGTGATATGATAAAGGGGTCTAATGTGACCTTTATCTTCACAATAATTATATACAACTTTAGATGAGATACTTTTTCTATTTCTTATAGTAACATGAGGATTTTTCTTAAAAACGGTCCCTCTATCACTTGAGGAAGTAGAACTAGTAATAGATAGAGAAATAACATGTGTTAGTTGTCATTTGAGATTTTCAATTTTAAATTTCAAAGTTGGTCATGTAACACATTATACTTTTACTACCTTTTCAATTAAAGTGCCAGAAACATTAAAACGCTAATCAACTAGAGATATATGCACTTCTTTTAAGGAATCCAAAGCGCTATTAAGAACATTAATCTTCTTTCAAGTTTTAAAATGATTTTTTTTTGAGAGAAATTTTCTTAAAAGAATTTAAATAATCTGCATATATTTTATCAAACGCTTTCAACAATTCTTTATATGAAGGTTCATTTTTAAAATCAAAATACACGCGAGTCTTCACTTTTCTTTCGTTCCATTAAACATAGGTTAGCACATTCATCATCCGAGTTTGAACATGAATCTAAGGAGGATCTCTCATCCTCTTCTTCTCACGCGATATAGACTCTACGACCTTTGACGATTTCACCCTTTGTCTTGTAGAACTCTTTATCCTTTTTTTTTTATAATATCTCAATTTTTCGCACTCATAACATGTGATGTCTTCATCCTTTTTCTTATGTTCTCTTTTAGGTGGATGAGTCTTTTCGAAATTTATCAACCCTTTGTCGGAATGCTTGAGCTTGTTTCTTTTCAAATATCGATTGTAGTGTCTAACTAATAACCCCATCTCCTCTTTCTTAGGAGATTCTTTTTCGGAATGGTCACTTTCTTCCTTTGATTTCTTCGCCTTATATAAAAAAGCTTTAAAAGAAAGATCCATTTTCTCTTCTTTACCTTTCTCTTTCTTTTTCGACTTCACTTCACTATCCATGAGTCGTTTCATCTCATTCTCATGTTCAACAAGTTTCCTAAACATCTTTGCGATCTCCAAAGTATTAAGATTGCTAGATTCTTTTATGGCGGTAACCTTCGTTTGTCATTCGTTGCACATTGATTTTAATATTTTGTTAATACAATCTTTGTTAGAAACAAACTTTTCTAAGTTGTTTAGTTGGTTGATTAAGTTAAGGAAACGAGCCTGGATGGATTCCACGAATTCTCCGGGTTCGAACTCCTCTGTTAACATGTTGATCTTAGAATTCTTGAAGTGTTCAGTTCCCTCATAAAGGGTTTGAAGAGCGTCCCACATAGCTTTTTCGCTCTTATGATTTGAAATAGAGTAAAATACTTTCACGCTTAAAGTCGATATAAATATATTCCTCACTTTCAAATCATATGAAGTCTTTTTGGTTTCATCATGCGTACAATCTTTTGGGTGTTTAATAGCGTTATCGACTTCGTTTCTAGGGATGAAATGCCCATTGATAATTGTTACCCATAGATTTTTGTCAACCAATAGTAACTGTACATACATCTTTTCTTTCCAATAAACATAATTCTGGCCTTTAAAAACTAGTTTTCTATTATATGCTCCCTTTGAATTGTCGTCACCCATATTCCCAAACTTGTGAATCACTTACACCTGATCAAAAGACCATCTCTAAGGTAAATTGTTGGGTGAGAATATGGAACAGATAAACGGTATAAAGGTGGAGGGGGGGGGGGGGGGGGTGTTGAATAGACTCTTTTAAAAAATTTAATCGATTTTCAAAATGAAATTTAGAGGCTGCGTTGCGGAATGCGATTTGAGAAATAGAGACATTATACTACAATTTACAACTATCTCTAGATTTTTCAGAGACAATAACAAAAAGTTACAAGTTATATTGAATTGACAATTTATAAATTACACGATACATATTCTTCACAAAATTCAACTGCTATGGAAGTCTAACACCACACTTTGCATATTTTAATCAGCATTAAAACATAAATATGTTTCAGTTCTAATAAAACCTAAACTTATATAATTAATCGCTATCAACAAGAATTAATGATAAACTATCCTAAAAAACAATTACCTAAACATTCAATAATTTACCGAAATTGATGTAGATTTGGGACTGATTTTGCTAAGAGAATTTCTTAATACACCACATGGGTTTCTTAGGCACCACACGAATTTCCGTTTTTGCCCCCTGATTCCGGATGTGCACATCTGGATGCACCATTTTTTTAAAAAGCGTTGATTTGTTCCGGATGTGCATATTCGGAATAATTCCTGATCTGCAGATCCAGAAAAATAGCGGAACTTTATTTAAAAAAAATCAGTTTTGTTGGTTGGTCGCAGATGTTAATATATCATCGCAACTTAATATACATAAAAAACATACATATATAAAATAAAATGATATATATATATATATATATATATATATATATATATATATATATATATATATATATATATATATATATATATATATATATATATATATATATATACATAATAATACTCCTGTCAAAATACAGTACATACATGTTATAAAAATAGAATACATCAAACAAAAAACTACTGTGTATGCCGAAGGATCTCTCCTGGCTCACCTGCTCCTCTGCCCCTACCCGCCGTCCTGGCTCGATAACTGCGGTACTGAAGTGCCCCCAAAGCAATCTCAATAATCCTATCCATGGCAAGTCTGCCACCAGAGCCCTCAGGGAGGTGACCATCCGCAATGGCCGCCCGCACTATCTCCTCTATCTCACGACAGCGAGGTAGGACATCCTGAGTATAGTCCAGCTGAGACTGCCGCTCCTCTAATGTCTCTTGATGAGCAGGTCTGGATGGAGATCCCTTAGTAGTGGGCACCATGCATGGGTGTGAGACAGTATAGAACCCCATTATGTACCCGACAACAACGCTCCAATCTCTCTCCGCTCTGGTGAGGCATCCTGGGGATCGTCTGCGTGTAACCGAACTGACGCAAGACGCGCTCCGGCAGGTATCGAGCAGTAATGGTTGAACTGCATGCCAACCATCCTGAGAACAACGAAACCTCGGCGAACGGGCGCGTCTTACGGTGATCGGTATAGGCGTGATAAAAAACGTCCTCAGCAGCCATCCGATCAAGATACACTCTGTAGGGGTCGGGCGCCTGGTTCCCTCTGAGCAGGAGAAATGCAGCAGCACGCGGCATATCCTCAGTGTACCCCTCTACACTCCCCCAACCAGTAATCTTGATAAAGTGCTGTAATATCCACGTCTGAAATGGAAAACATAACATCGGTGTCAAACATTATAATGAATATAGAAAAAAAGAAATGAAAAAAAGACTTAAAATATAAGATTGTTACCACGTATAGTGTACAGCTGCCTGGCACAGTCTTGGCTGCCCAGAGGCAACCATCTGAGAGCCTAGCATAGGTGTATACCAGCGTAGCCGCCCCTCAGTTGTACCCATAGATCTCTGTGGGATCCAAAAGGTACCTGAGATAAACGATATCAACGTAAGTGGCGCTGGTGTCCACAAACAGCTGAGTGCCGAGCAAAAATAGATAGTAGTATCTCATGGCACATTGCCTGTGGATCGCCACCTCTGCTGGATCACCTGCCGCCCGTCCTGCCTCTGCAAGCTCCTCACGAAATCTGCGTGTCAGAAAGGAGGACCGGACGTGTGCGTCTCTCAACAGGGTCACCTCCACAAGTGCCTCATCTGGGGTAGCCCCAAGCTCCCCAGTCAGAATCTCTATCGCCTCCACCTTCGACATCCTACCGTGACGGAGAAGGGTACCCGTGATCGGTAGATGTAAAAGGCACGAGATGTCGTCGAGTGTGATCGTGATCTCGCCGTACAGTAGATGGAATGAGGATGTCTCAGGGTACCCTCTCTCAACAAAGGCCATCAGCATACCGTACAGGATCTGGGAATACCCAATCCTAGACAGGCCTCAAAGACCAGAGGTAGCAAGTGCAGACTTGAACCACTGATCCCCAGGCAGCATCTCAAGCATGTATATAACCTTGCCCCAATGGTTATAGAACTTCTGTGAATCATTCTCCTGAAAATTTCCAAATAAAACAATGTTACAAATGAACATATTTTCAACGAATACAATTCTATAAATAAACCGAGAAAGGTTACCTCTCTTAGCCAGACATATCTGGCAGTATGCTCAGATTACCCCACGAGTAGGGACATATCAGACGGTCCCCCGGGGTAACTGTCCAGCTCATCGAAATCGTCATCGGCGTCGCCACCCTCATGTGCTGGGTGATCACCCTCAGGAACAGGAACAGGAACAGGGGATGGAGCTGGAGCCTCCCGAAGACGCCTGTGTGCGGACTGGGAACCTGATGAACCAGCAGTAGAAGCCCGACGCCTCCGAGATGTAGAAGCGTCGGCTGACGAGGGAGTGGCCTGAACCTGTGATGTGGAAGGTTGTGGTGTAGGATGCGGTGTAGGATGTCCCTCAGCTGTAGGGGCTACCCCAACTCCCTCTGCGCCAGAAGCCTCGGCTGTAGACTGCGTCCGCTCACGTCGGACAGATGCGTGTTGAGCTGTCCGTCCATGTATGATATGATCGTCTCTGCCAACTATGTAATATGCAAAGCATAATAAATAAATTAGATTTTTTTAAAAATAATTAAAAAAAAATAGAGACCTTCCGGATTTGCACATCCGGAAGTACTCAGAATATCTAACGTTGGTGTTGCACCCCAAAATTTACCCTCAGATTTGTCTGGTCATTTTCATATAATTTTAAATCGGTCATTTTTGTTTTTTTAGTTAAACTTTTCATTGATCATTAATCACGCATTGATGGTCTTTGTGTCATTCTATTCTAGAATTTGACTTATTTTTAAGTTACTTATTAATTTAGTTTATTCTTAATATAGTTTTATCCTATTTTTTTAAATTTATTCTAATTTCAACTTCATTTTAGCTTTTACTTTAGTTTTAATTAGAGTAATTTAAATTTAATTTAGTTTAAATTTTATTTTAATCTTTAATAGGGATTTAAGCCTAATTTTAATTTCATTTTTGTTAATCATTATTAATTCTACAATTTTATTTTATTTCATTTCTTATTAATATTATCATTATTATTATTATTTTATTCATTATTATTATCATTTTAGTTATTATTTTTGTTATTATTTATTGTTTATTAGTAGCAATTGGACATTTTGACCACTTTCCAGCCAATATCCGTACCACCTTGCATCCATTTTAGTCTTTCACAAAACAAAGAACCAAGTCAAAACTTTGCCATATCCATGAAAAACCAATACACCAACATCACGCCATAAGCCAACCGTACGACTCTGCTTCACAAAAGCCAAAACTCCCTGCGCCACACAACAACAACATCGCTGCAGAATCTGCTAACAAGAAAAAACCTGGAATTGAAAACGATGTGTCAAATAGAAACGGACAAAATTTCTGTACTTCTAAACTTAAGAAGCAAGATTCGAATTGGTTAAAAAAGGGAGAGGAACCTCGCCTTCAAAAAGGAACCACTGTTTCAATCCACCACCATCACTAACTTTCGATTCACATCACCTTCACAAAACTTTCCTTTCCTATTCCCTTGAAAACCTTCAGTAAACACAAAACAAATCTCACAGAAACACACGAACATCTTTCTGTCAACCTTCAACACTCAAATCCTCTCCTCCTCTCCAAACACGACCCAAACTCGCCTCCAAAACTTCTCCTTCTCATTCAACCACAGCTAACCGTAAAACCGCAGAAACCCAACCTTTCTTTCGACCCTTTTCAAAAAACACATCATCATCATCAATCTTCATCAACGTCAACCACAACAAAAACCCAGACCCGTTCTTCCCCAAACGCATAAACCCTTCCTCCATTCTTAACCCTCAAAATCAAATCCACAATCACCAAATAATCACACCGCGTCTCAATCACTCTTCAACTCACAACATCAAACCCTTCAAACATCAACAACATCCGTTAACCCTCATCACCAGCCACCGTAAACAACCTCAACAAAAACCGAAGCTTTCACAAAAACTTCATCCACCCACCATACACACCAAACTGAGGCAGAAGGAAGATGAAGAATGGAGTTCGAACCCAAACCAAAGCCACAAATCCAAAACAGAAACGAAAGAAAGAGAAGAAGAGAAAGTGAACAGAGAGTTTGAAAATAAATACGAACCGTAAATCAAATGGAGGGAGATCATTGTTTGCGGAAAGGATCTTGATGGTGTTATACTATTGAAGATCTGCTTTTCACGGTTGCATCTTGTTAAACTGTGTTTCATTTTTTTAATGACTTGATAAGGTTTGCTTTGGTTCCATCTTGGGCTTCAGACCCATCATTTTGTTCTTTTAACACCACCCTTTCTATTCTTTGACCGAGTTGTTTTGGGATGGGTGATGGGCTTAAAGCCCACATGATCCCACGTTTTTGCCAACCCTCCATTTATTCTGTTTTTTTAAATAGTTTCTATTGTTTTTTAACTAATTCTTGTCTTAATTTTTATTTATTTCCACTTCTATTTTGTTTTACTTTAATAAAGAAGAGAGGTTTGCCAATCTATTCTATTTAAGTCTCTTGTAAAAGAATTTGTGCTTGACTCATGATTCTTTGTTTTGGGCCTATGATATATCAAAATCATAATTTTTGTTGATTTACTTGAATCAATAAATTGTGATGAATATGAGGCCTATTTTCTATCTTGTTGGTCAATGAGAGTTTAATTAAAGATTGTCGATTTTATCGATTTAAAATCTTAATTTAGACTAGATCAACTTTATGTTTCATTTCAATCTCATTTTATTTATTTTTATTGGTCAATGAAAATCTAATAGAAAGGTATTCGATTTATCGATCTAAATCCTTATTTAGATGAGACCGATTTTATTTTCATTTCGAGCCCGTTTCTTTATTTTTGGGCCGATGATATTGCAAAATCATGACTTTTATCGATTTATTTCAAATCACTAAGTCGTGATATATATGAGGCAACTTCTTTTATTTTGCCGATCGATGAAAGTCGAATATCATGGATTATCGGTTTCTCGATTAAATCATGATTAAGACGAGACCGACTTTATTTCTTTCATTCTGTATTTTCTTGTATGTTCATCTTCATTTTTGACCGATGAAGTCTTTCTATTCACGAACGTTGTTAGCGAAGCGACGAACCTTCATTATTTCAAATCTGTAGTGAGTGATCATCGAGATTTCTTTCTATACTTTGAGATCGTGATAGGTTACCTTCGACTAATCAACGAAAGTTTGTGACTCAAGACAAGGTCTCCACCTTTTCTTTTCGTGTGGCACGATTTCATCGGAGAATGATCTTCTATATCATTTCTCCATCGTGTCTCAACACAAAGATCAAATTGTGCATCCTCCTATAGTATGGTCTTCCTCATAGACCGTACTGCGACGGATCAACACTACATTGGACCCGATTCATCGATCCAATAAATTAATCAACAATCACTAAATTTACTTTCAGTCAATATATATATATATATATCTTGATTTATTCTTTATGTCGATTATTATCCTTGTTGATATTATCATTGTACATATTTATACCTTGTGTATATTGTTCATTTAAAATACACTAATAAATATCGAAACCCTAAAAAACTCAATTGACCGGACTGTGGTTACTATTGTGTTTTGGACTGAGGACCTAGATTTAGGACTCTTTACCCTATGCTCCTGGAGTGGAGGTTCTGATCTTATTTTGTCAGTGGCCCATCAGTGGGAAGTGTTTATGCACTATTCGGGCCAGATCTTTCTATCTCTTGCTCATTTATATTGATGCATCTTTATCTCTTGATGTCTGCTTGTGTATATGTTTGCTTGACATTGTTTTAGCATTTTAGCATGTTGAGCATGATACTAGGTGTTTACTGTATATACCATGTTCATATCTTGTTCATTCTATCTTGATCATATTCATGTTCATATCCTGTTCATATTATCTGGATTATATCTTTGTTTATATTCATACTGTTTATATCATATTCATGATTGTTCACACTTGACCCTCATTCCAAAGGAAAGATCTTTACTTTGACTCCTAAGTCACAAACACCTTCCCATTTCACCTTGGCCTCATAAGAGCCGTTTCCCTCATAGTTTAGTAATAGGATGGAGTTATCATGAACTCCATGTGATTCTCACTATCATGAGAACTCACTTTACCTTTTACTCAGACTTACAGAGTTATCATGAACTCTGTGTGGTTCTCATTATCATGAGAATTCACTTCCTCCCTTCATAACATAGACTTAGAGAGTTATCGTGGACTCTGCGTGAGCTTATGCTCATTCCCTTTGGAACGTTGGCCATAGTCAATGTTTCCTTTTCTTTCACCCTTAGTTAGGTGAACTACGGTTGCTCTGATTCTTTAGTCAGATACGTAGGCACAAGACGCGACGTCTTGGCGAGCAAAACTTAGTGTACATATCTTAGGTCTTTACCTTAGTCTCTTAGCAGGTTTCCTTAGCAAGCAAACATAATATAACACAAACATTAACAAGAGGTTCCTGTAGAGTACTACAGATACAGAGGGTGCTAATACCTTCCCTTTGTATAACCAACCCCCGAACCTTAGATCTCCCCCCTTTAGGTTTTTCTAACGATCATGAACCTTTCCTTTGGATAAACCAAAGTCGGTTGTAAAAGAAATATGATGCAAGTTAATTAATAGCTTGTTATCTGATTTTCACCGCAACAGAAATGGCGACTTCACTGGGGATCCCTAGTTTTGAGGGTTAAGCCTACCTTGTTTTTTACTTGTGTTATTTATGTCTTGCTTGTTTACTTGTATTCATCTGTGATACCTGTATATCTGTATATATTTGTATATGTCTCTGTCTGTACTGGATTTTCTGTGTGCAGGGTGCTACTATTGAGTGGTGAGATAAGTCCTAACTCGGACTTGAGAGTACATATGATAGGATCGTGGTGTAATCAATAGTCGGTTGTTGGCAGTAGTACCAATAATTTATGGCATATGATGACCACACTCAGATGAGGCCCTTTGGGATTGTTGATGTCTGATGTGAGCAGTCACATTGATATTACTTTTTCAATTGAGTGCCAGGGATTCTGAGGACCGTAGTTACCTTTACCCCACTTGGCCTTTTAGGATGTAGTGCGGTGACTATGAGGGAGCCAGTCCCGAGTAGTTGTCACGCGATACTACACTCAGACGAGTTTATCTTGAGAATATTATTAACCCGTGTAAGTAGTTACATGAGCCGATAATATCCGAAGGATTTACGTAGACTCTGGGAACTTTTTAGAATCCTGTTCTGCAGATGAAAACCCATAGTACATACCTTTTGGGATGGGTAGACCATGGCTCCATGCTCGTGATCTTCAAACTTAGGTCCTCTCTTGTTTGTGTGCGCATATCTGTGAATACCTGTATATGTTTGTTTGTGCATATCTGTGAATACCAGTGTACATATGTTTGTGCTTGTGTGCTTTTGCGTATGCATATAAATATGTTTTGTGTGCCCGTGTTTGTGCATTCCATACATCTCCTCGCATCCATTAATGATTTCAAGGAACTCAGACGTTTTTTTCTTCGCAAAGATCCTTAGAGATCATGGATTTTAAAACAAAACTCTTCAGTTTCCAAAATGTTCGCAGTTGGCCTTTGAGGTCCTTGAAACCATTTGGCTTGCATTAGCATTGCATTCTCATTGCATGTCATTCGCATTGCATTTGCATTTCTCAGCCTTGAGTCTTGTCCGTTCTTTGTCTGTAATCCAGGCGGCTTCCTGAAGCCATCATTGGACTTGAAGTAGCTTTTAAAGTTGTCTTTTTCAGACTCGTTCGTTGTGACCACCATGCTAGGGCACAAAGGCGTTCAGCCGAAGACTTAGGGTACTCATAAGCCAGGTTCAGACTTTGTTTGACTCTGATATGTTCTCATTCATGCCTCAAAGCGTCCAAATTAGTAAACCTTCGCCTAATCTGACAGGTTCATCAAACTCTGAGGTGGAAGAATTTTCTAAGAGTATGTGTGAAGATGATTCTCAAGCGGATCTCGACAATCAACTCTGAAGATGATTATCTCATCTTGGCAGATTAAAAAGGAAATTTTAATTCCCTAAAGCTGGCAATCATTTGGCTGTTTAGCACTTTTGTTGTATTTTCTTTGCATGTTTGAATTATATTTGCTTATAAGCATTGTTGTACTTTCAAATTGGCAAGATTAATGAAACGTTTGTGCATCTTTTGATTAAGTCCATTCGTTTCACTCATTTACTTTTGTGTTCATAAAGACAAAAAAAAAAAAACAAAAAAACAGACAATTTTTTTTTCTTTTCTTCAATCCTTTTGTTCAAGCAAAGATTGGGGAGGATGATGAAAATATTATCCATAATTGTTGTGGTATGCTTTCGATTAAACCTTGCCGAGGATGTAAGGCATTGTTTCAATTCCCAAACACTGGAGAAATAAGGAAGATAATCCCTCGTTAACCCTTCGAGCCTAGAAGTAGGAGTTTTCTTTCTTTACACAAAAAAACCCTTAAATCTCAACCTTGGGGCAGGGTAGTTCTCAGTTTAACTTGGTTACGCATTCGAACGCAAGCGCTTCATGCAAGACACCAGTCAGCCCTCTCAAATCAAATGAGTTAGCGTTGTACAAGTTGTTCATCCAAGTAATAATAAGGAAGGATAGCTGAAAAACCCTTAATCAAAGGATGAGCCGAGTCCCTTTCAAGGCAAAAGCCAAGAAAGATGGGAAGCCCAGAACTTTGCCTTATACAACAGCCAAAAAAGGAGTTTCAAAGCAACAATCAAACAAAAAGGAGGTCCTAACCGCAAACAAAGAGAGGTATCGTGACCTCAATCAAATCAAAAGAAGAGGTATCGTGACCTCGACCAGCAAAGACAAGGAGAAGTCTCAAGGTCCCAAAGATTAACCAAATTCTGCGAGGGAGTACTGACTATCCAAGGTGCCTAAATCATCGTCAATGATCATCAGCTTGTTCCTAGTCTGTAGGAACCTGAATGTATAACTTAAGTTAACTGAGCTTAGGATTGGAGTTCATCACGAAGATATGGTGGGTACTAAACAAATTTTGAGCCTTTATCTTTGTTTCATAAAACCGTGAACCAAGCCACGTTACAACCCTTAAAAGACCTAATTGAGGTAAGGTTGTTTTGAAAGCATACTACAATAAGGTTGATTAACCTGACTCCTAATGATCTTTGCTAGTTGTGTGTGTTGATCACTTCATCTGTCATTCTGTAAATGACCAGATCCACTTTGTTTTTGATTATTTAATCATTCCTCTGTGTGTGTTTTCATCAGTAAAACTTGATTTCAAAAGCTTGCATGAATTTTTGCACTGAAATTGCCAATTTTAAATGAACAATACTTGTTTGTGAATTGATTCAACATCAAAGGAATCCCGACAAATGCAGTCAGCTAGGGAATTTGATTTGATAAAGGAAGCTCAGTCAAGGGGCAACTAAGCGGAAGGGTCTGCCGATCCATCATTTCAAGAATTATTGAATCAGGGGCAGAACTCTTCAAAGTTCGGAATATTGGGGCAAGCCTTTTGAGGTCATTTCATGACAAGTTTGGACTCCGATGACCCATCAACAGGGGCAAGTTTGTTCCCCAGTTGTCAACAACCAGTCCGAAGCACAAGTTCAAGGACTTTACTGTGCAGAGGCTATTAATCTTGGGCTCTGTACACTCCGTGATGAGTATAAACTATCAGACAACCTCCTCTTAGGCTTTGTATAAGGATTCTCCCATGCAGAGTTAGTCAGTCAACAGATAGCCTCCTCATAGGCTTTGTATAATGATTTCCCCAAGTGGAATCCAGCCTTCTCTTAGGCTTTGTATAATGATTTTCCCTAGCAGAACCCAATCAATCTCTCAGCTTTAACCTGGGGTTTCGATCAAGATAACTAGTTCACGAGCTCTGTCGTCCCAAGCAGTCAATCAAGGGCAGTTATGTCGAGATTCGGTAAATCTCTCCAAGAGTTTGAAGATATTGAAATACCGTGTATGCCAATTCTTCTATAAAATACTCTTGATGTATTCTTCTGACAGACCATGTACCCTGGGGCAGATGAGTTATGCAGAACTACTCAGCTTTTGTGGCGTCTCTGCCAGCTCCCAATAAGTTGTCTCTTCAGCTAATCTTGGCACTTCCCAATGGATCTCTTCTCTCCAATGAAAAAATTAAACTCATGATGGTATTCTTAATGAAGTCAAGATGCTATATCAAGTGGAGTACTCTTTCCCCCAGAGAAGGACATAACCTTGAAGTAAAGCTACTTCACCCTCAGTGATGGTCCAAACTTATGAGTTTGGCTGGGTATCCTCGTCGAGATGTTTATTTCATCTCCAGTTTCGCTTCTTGTCTGTTTTGTCAGCATAAGCTTAAGCATGGCATAAGCACTCATATGCATAACATATTATCATTTTTGCTACATGTTTCTGGTGTTTACCTGTGTTGTTCACTTTGGTGTTTATTTCCCCAAGTGCCTGGGTTTGTCTTTTCTCTCCAATAGAGGTGTCAGCCCTAGGCATAAAATGCTCATTCCTTCTGAATTCCCCACAGAGTTTTATCCTCGTGGATGATGGTTGCTTCAGTTATCTTTTTCCACATTCGGATAAGATAAATCCCCAGTTGAGTTCATTCCTCAATTGGAGTCTTGTTTGACCGTTTCTTTCTAGCTTGTTCCTAGATTGAACTTTGGTCCTTGACAGGTGTGGTTTCTGAGCCTATCTTGAACGTGCATTTATTTTGCACTGTGTCTCGCAGGAAGAATCTTTTACAGATCCCCATTGAAGACATGTCTATTTTTTCCAACAGTGTTGTAATACCAATATATTTTTGGAATTTATACCCAACAACAAGTATCATTCTCTTGGAGAATCTTGTTCTTTCATGTTAATAGGTGTCAGTCTCTTATGAGAAACTTATGTAGCTCTGGTTTTATTCAACCTCTCTGCAACCATAATGGGTATTCCTCAGGAAGTCTAATCTTCATTGATGCAACCCCGGTACCAATCTAGCTGATACTCAATCACCTCATTTGGATACCTAAAGTCCAGTAATCGCTGGCATTGTTTAACCAGGTCAAATAGGAACCTAAACTTCGAGTCAAATGTGAACCCGTTGTTTGAATCCATCGTTTGAAACCAAAACTTCAGGTTACCGTGAACCCGTTGTCTGAACCTTTTTTAAAGTCCAGTCATCACTGACACCTTTTCTTTTTCAGGTCTCATAAGAACCTAAAGTCCAGTCATCACTGACACCTTCTCTTTTTCAGGTCTCATAAGAACCTAAAGTCCAGTCATCACTGGCACCTTCTCTTTTTCAGGTCTCATAAGAACCTAAAGTCCAGTCATCACTGACACCTTTTCTTTTTCAGGTCTCATTTGAACCTAAAGTCCAGTCATCGCTGGCATCTTTCCTGTTGTTTAAAACCGTTCTTGTTTGAATCGTGTCAAACCTGAACCGAGTCCTTGTTCGAATCGTGTCGGACATTGTCTCTTGTTTTTAAGATCTTGTTCTTGTTTGAATCGTGTCAAACCTGAACCGAGTCCTTGTTCGAATCGTGTCGGACATTGTCTCTTGTTTTAAGATCTTGTTCTTGTTTGAATCGTGTCAAACTTGAACCGCGTTCCTGTTTGAATCGTGTCAAACTTGAACCCAAAGTCCAATTATCGTTGGCACTATCTTTTGTTTGAATCGAGTCACCTTAGACTTTTATTTCAGTTTGTTCTTGTTTGAATCGTGTCAAACCTGAACCGAGTCCTTGTTTGAATCGTGTCGAACATTGTCTCTTGCCTTAAGATCCAGTTCCTGTTTGAATCGTGTCAAACTTGAACCCAAAGTCTAATTATCGTTGGCACCGTCTTTGGTTTGAATCGAGTCACCTTAGGCTTTTAAGATCTTGTTCTTGTTTGAATCGTGTCAAACTTGAACCGAGTTCTTGTTCGAATCGTGTCGAACATTGTCTCTTGTGTTAGGATCTTGTTCTTGTTTGAATCGTGTCAAACTTGAACCGAGTCCTTGTTCGAATTGTGTCGAACATTGTCTCTTGTCTTAAGATCCCATTCCTGTTTGAATCGTGTCAAACTTGAACCCAAAGTCCAATTATCGTTGGCACCGTCTTTGGTTTGAATCGAGTCACCTTAGGCTTTTATTTCAGTTTGTTCCTGCTTGAACCGTGTCAAGCTCGAATCTAAAGTCCAGTCATCGCTGGCATCCTCCATAAACGGAATCATATTTGTTATCTCAACCAGTTCTGGTACATTTTTGATTCATTAACCTCATTCACTACTAAAAGGTCCAGTCACCTTTCATCATCTGACGCAGAGTTTACCTCTGTCTTTTCTGGCTTTTCTTGAAGATCCCGTTTGAACTCTTCAGTGTAGAAAATCCCCAGAAAATCTTTGTAGAATGTCTATCCCTTTATTTCAAACTGATCCCCTGTGGTGATCATGTCTTCTTTCTGGTTTCATGCCCAGTAAGAATGTGTCTTTCCCCAGTATCGTCCGGTTACTTTTGAACCGCGTCGTCTACCTCCCTGGATCTTTCCCCAGTAGAGAACACCTCGTTGGTGTCCTATCTCCAGTAAGAACTTGTAGGGTTTCCCCTCAGTTTTTCCATCCCCAGTGTTTCCTTGGAGTCTCCCCAGTAAGTCTCTTTTGTCGGTTGGCTTGTATCCCCAGTGAGTTTACCTCATGGATACTAACATTCATCCTTCCCCGGTGTTATCCACCTGTGTGTGTTTGCTTTCGTTGTTGATTGCATTTTTACACCATCATGGCATCATACCATCATACTAGAAGTTCATGGCACGTCCGCATCCTAGACTAGTTTGGTTCATATCATTGCACTTCAGCGCATCTAAGGGCAAAATTTTCGGTTATCTATATTTAAATATCTTTCACCATCTTTCCATATCCCTTGTCATCCGGTGAAGATATTTAAATAGGGGCAACTGTTGCACCCCAAATTTTACCCTCAGATTTGTCTGGTCATTTTCATATAATTTTAAATCGGTCATTTTTGTTTTTTTAGTTAAACTTTTCATTGATCATTAATCACGCATTGTTGGTCTTTGTGTCATTCTATTCTAGAATTTGACTTATTTTTAAGTTACTTATTAATTTAGTTTATTCTTAATATAGTTTTATCCTATTTTTTTATAATTTATTCTAATTTCAACTTCATTTTAGCTTTTACTTTAGTTTTAATTAGAGTAATTTAAATTTAATTTAGTTTAAATTTTATTTTAATCTTTAATAGGGATTTAAGCCTAATTTTAATTTCATTTTTGTTAATCATTATTAATTCTACAATTTTATTTTATTTCATTTCTTATTAATATTATCATTATTATTATTATTATTTTCATTATTATTATCATTTTAGTTATTATTTTAGTTATTATTTATTGTTTATTAGTAGCAATTGGACATTTTGACCACTTTCCAGCCAATATCCGTACCACCTTGCATCCATTTTAGTCTTTCACAAAACAAAGAACCAAGTCAAAACTTTGCCATATCCATGAAAAACCAATACACCAACATCACGCCATAAGCCAACCGTACGACTCTGCTTCACAAAAGCCAAAACTCCCTGCGCCACACAACAACAGCATCGCTGCAGAATCTGCTAACAAGAAAAAACCTGGAATTGAAAACGATGTGTCAAATAGAAACGGACAAAATTTCTGTACTTCTAAACTTAAGAAGCAAGATTCGAATTGGTTAAAAAAGGGAGAGGAACCTCGCCTTCAAAAAGGAACCACTGTTTCAATCCACCACCATCACTAACTTTCGATTCACATCACCTTCACAAAACTTTCCTTTCCTATTCCCTTGAAAACCTTCAGCAAACACAAAACAAATCTCACAGAAACACACGAACATCTTTCTGTCAACCTTCAACACTCAAATCCTCTCCTCCTCTCCAAACACGACCCAAACTCGCCTCCAAAACTTCTCATTCTCATTCAACCACAGCTAACCGTAAAACCGCAAAAACCCAACCTTTCTTTCGACCCTTTTCAAAAAACACATCATCATCATCAATCTTCATCAACGTCAACCACAACAAAAACCCAGACCCGTTCTTCCCCAAACGCATAAACCCTTCCTCCATTCTTAACCCTCAAAATCAAATCCACAATCACCAAATAATCACACCGCGTCTCAATCACTCTTCAACTCACAACATCAAACCCTTCAAACATCAACAACATCCGTTAACCCTCATCACCAGCCACCGTAAACAACCTCAACAACAACCGAAGCTTTCACAAAAACTTCATCCACCCACCATACACACCAAACTGAGGCAGAAGGAAGATGAAGAATGGAGTTCGAACCCAAACCAAAGCCACAAATCCAAAACAGAAACGAAAGAAAGAGAAGAAGAGAAAGTGAACAGAGAGTTTGAAAAGAAATACGAACCGTAAATCAAACGGAGGGAGATCATTGTTTGCGGAAAGGATCTTGATGGTGTTGTACTATTGAAGATCTGCTTTTCACGGTTGCATCTTGTTAAACTGTGTTTCATTTTTTTAATGACTTGATAAGGTTTGCTTTGGTTCCATCTTGGGCTTCAGACCCATCATTTTGTTCTTTTAACACCACCCTTTCTATTCTTTGACCGAGTTGTTTTGGGATGGGTGATGGGCTTAAAGCCCACATGATCCCACGTTTTTGCCAACCCTCCATTTATTCTGTTTGTTTAAATAGTTTCTATTGTTTTTTTAACTAATTCTTGTCTTAATTTTTATTTATTTCCACTTCTATTTTGTTTTACTTTAATAAAGAAGAAAGGTTTGCCAATCTATTCTATTTAAGTCTCTTGGTAAAAGAATTTGTGCTTGACTCATGATTCTTTGTTTTGGGCCTATGATATATCAAAATCATAATTTTTGTTGATTTACTTGAATCAATAAATTGTGATGAATATGAGGCCTATTTTCTATCTTGTTGGTCAATGAGAGTTTAATTAAAGATTGTCGATTTTATCGATTTAAAATCTTAATTTAGACTAGACCAACTTTATGTTTCATTTCAATCTCATTTTATTTATTTTTATTGGTCAATGAAAATCTAATAGAAAGGTATTCGATTTATCGATCTAAATCCTTATTTAGATGAGACCGATTTTATTTTCATTTCGAGCCCGTTTCTTTATTTTTGGGCCGATGATATTGCAAAATCATGACTTTTATCGATTTATTTCAAATCACTAAGTCGTGATATATATGAGGCAACTTCTTTTATTTTGCCGATCGATGAAAGTCGAATATCATGGATTATCGGTTTCTCGATTAAATCATGATTAAGACGAGACCGACTTTATTTCTTTCATTCTGTATTTTCTTGTATGTTCATCTTCATTTTTGACCGATGAAGTCTTTCTATTCACGAACGTTGTTAGCGAAGCGACGAACCTTCATTATTTCAAATCTGTAGTGAGTGATCATCGAGATTTCTTTCTATACTTTGAGATCGTGATAGGTTACCTTCGACTAATCAACGAAAGTTTGTGACTCAAGACAAGGTCTCCACCTTTTCTTTTCGTGTGGCACGATTTCATCGGAGAATGATCTTCTATATCATTTCTCCATCGTGTCTCAACACAAAGATCAAATTGTGCATCCTCCTATAGTATGGTCTTCCTCATAGACCGTACTGCGACGGATCAACACTACATTGGACCCGATTCATCGATCCAATAAATTAATCAACAATCACTAAATTTACTTTCAGTCAATATATATATATATCTTGATTTATTCTTTATGTCGATTATTATCCTTGTTGATATTATCATTGTACATATTTATACCTTGTGTATATTGTTCATTTAAAATACACTAATAAATATCGAAACCCTAAAAAACTTAATTGACCGGACTGTGGTTACTATTGTGTTTTGGACTGAGGACCTACATTTAAGACTCTTTACCCTATGCTCCTGGAGTGGAGGTTCTGATCTTATTTTGTCAGTGGCCCATCAGTGGGAAGTGTTTATGCACTATTCGGGTTAGATATTTCTATCTCTTGCTCATTTATATTGATGCATCTTTATCTCTTGATGTCTGCTTGTGTATATGTTTGCTTGACATTGTTTTAGCATTTTAGCATGTTGAGCATGATACTAGGTGTTTACTGTATATACCATGTTCATATCTTGTTCATTCTATCTTGATCATATTCATGTTCATATCCTGTTCATATTATCTGGATTATATCTTTGTTTATATTCATACTGTTTATATCATATTCATGATTGTTCACACTTGACCCTCATTCCAAAGGAAAGATCTTTACTTTGACTCCTAAGTCACAAACACCTTCCCATTTCACCTTGGCCTCATAAGAGCCGTTTCCCTCATAGTTTAGTAATAGGATGGAGTTATCATGAACTCCATGTGATTCTCACTATCATGAGAACTCACTTTACCTTTTACTCAGACTTACAGAGTTATCATGAACTCTGTGTGGTTCTCATTATCATGAGAATTCACTTCCTCCCTTCATAACATAGACTTAGAGAGTTATCGTGGACTCTGCGTGAGCTTATGCTCATTCCCTTTGGAACGTTGGCCATAGTCAATGTTTCTTTTTCTTTCACCCTTAGTTAGGTGAACTACGGTTGCTCTGATTCTTTAGTCAGATACGTAGGCACAAGACGCGACGTCTTGGCGAGCAAAACTTAGTGTACATATCTTAGGTCTTTACCTTAGTCTCTTAGCAGGTTTCCTTAGCAAGCAAACATAATATAACACAAACATTAACAAGAGGTTCCTGTAGAGTACTACAGATACAGAGGGTGCTAATACCTTCCCTTTGTATAACCAACCCCCGAACCTTAGATCTCCCCCCTTTAGGTTTTTCTAACGATCATGAACCTTTCCTTTGGATAAATCAAAGTCGGTTGTAAAAGAAATATGATGCAAGTTAATTAATAGCTTGTTATCCGATTTTCACCGCAACAGTTGGGTTTTTTCGGATGTGCACATCCGGAAGCATTCAGAATATTTAACGTTAAAATACTTCCGGATCTGCACATCCAGTACGTATTTTCAAGTTCAAATATTGCAGCCATGGCTGCTGTACCATGGAAAAGGGCATTCTAATGCCCTGATTGTCCGTTTGACGCAGCAAACAATACTTACATTGTCTCTAACCTATGTTATTCATACTATCTAACAATTTTTACACCTAAATATCTACTCTAAATCAATTACTCGAAAATAACTCCGAAACTCTAAAATTCGAAAACTTACCGATTAAATTGAGATACGGAGGATTTGGAGTGTCTTGAACGTTGTAGAAGTTGCTCTGTGCCGAACTCGAGTGAAAAAAGTCGAAATTTGTGTGATTGCGAATTTGAGAGTTTGAGAGAGTTTGGTGTTTGAAAAATGAAATTGTGAAGAATGAGAGGGAGGAAGAAGTCTGACGCGAATTAATAAGAAATTGTTCCGGATCTGCAGATCCGAAATTTTTCCGGATATGCACATCCGGAACACATCAATGTTTTTTAAAAAATTGGTGCATCCGGATGTGCACATCCGAAATCAGAGAGCAAAAAAAAAATTTCACATGGTGCCTAAGAAACTTGGGTGGTGTATTAAGAAATACTCTTTATTTTTATCAAATTTAGAAGAGTTTAGCAATGAAGCATTTATGAAGGATTGCATAGAATTTTTCTTTTATCTTTATATTTGTTTGAAGATATGTAATATAATGTTTTAAGAAAAAAAAGATTACAACATCTTTGAAAAATTGTTTAAGGAATGTATATTTTTTTTTATGATTTGTTATACTGTTCACTAAAAACTATATACTTCATTAAAGAATTGTCATTCTAATATTTTTTTTTATAGTCTATGATGATTGAGCCATTGTTCCTGAAGAATTAATATTTTAATATTAAACATCTTTGAATGATTGTAATTTTTAGTCTTTGTTTTTTTATAAACAAATGAATTGTATTAAAGCAAGTACAACATATACTCAACCCAAATACAAAAGGGAAACAAAACAAAACAACTTTATAACCTCTACAAGATTAAACATTTATACAACTTTAAAACCCTTAACCGACCAAATAATCTAGCACAAAGCCAATCCTAAGATAACATTTTTTGCCACTAAGAACAATCTTATGACTCCCTTTCATCCCAATATTAAACAAAGTTTCATTTCTAATTAACATAATAACCTCACAACAGATAACAAATGAGAATCCAAATGTATTTCTTAGCCCTCCCCACATTACAAAGTCAAATAACAACAAATCATCATAAATATTAAGAGATAAGCTAAAATTATTCCCCCTTACCCAATTCAAAACATGGTTGAGTCTTATCAGAACCAGATCAATTATGATTGAAGTTTATAAGATCAATTTGATCTTAGTATAAGTTAGACAAAAGAAAATTAACCGAAAAATTATTCATGCTTCTTTAATACGCTCTAGAAGTAGCAAAATTAAGAATATACTTTTAAGAATATCTACAAAGATTACTCACAATTGTGATTAAATTATTTTTATTGCTTATAAAAAATGTTAAAGGTCGTATATTATATTCTTAAAAGTGAATAATTTATTTCATGATTTTAAAAAAAATAAAAAATATACATTTTTTTATTATGACTTTTACTATTATAAATTATAGGGTAGTAATTTAACCTTATAATGATGTATTATTTTAAACACAATAGCTTTTTAATAAAATTAAATTGAATATTATTTGATGATTTTATTAAAAGAGAGTAAATAAACGTTGTATCATTATTTAGTTATCTCTTACTTATCTATTTATTAAAATTGAAATGTTATATTTATCAAATTCGTTAAATGAAATAATAAAATGTTTTATTACATTGACCATACAATAATGTTACTTCATGATTAAGATTAATATAAAACTGATTGTGATGGTTTTTCAAAGAAGTATGAGAGTTTTTTTATTTTATTTTAAAAGATACGAAATCGAAACAAAGGATTTTCATTTTTTATGTGTATTTTTTGTACAATTTATAATAATCACATAATAGTCTGATCTTATTTTTATATATTTAGTTTTTATTCATTTAAATAGAATATGTAAAAAATTTCATTACAAATAAAAAAAATACAAAAGTATTTTTAAAAAAAATTAAAAGTAATTAAAATCGATTATTAGAATATATTGTTTTGAAACTTTAATTGGATACGAATAATTGAATCATATTTTCTATTATAAACCAGAAGCTTACAAATATATTATTTTTAAATCGAAGTTTACAAATAAAACTTAAGTGTGTTGTTGGAAAAAATCGGTTGAGTCTTCCCGATTTATAATATAAGAACTAGTTTCGATTTTAAAAAATACTATGAATATGTATTGTAAAGTCATAAGTGTTAAATGTAATTCATTTCAAGTTCATTTGCATTGCATTTCACACTTCAGTTCGGAAAATTAGAAAGAGCAAAGATATCCGGATAAGACTCCTTAATGCTTTGATTCCCCACCCATTTGTTGGACCAAAATGCAATCTCCTTACCGTTTCCAAGAGTACACTTCAAATTGTCAGTAAAACAATCCTTATTCAAGCTAAAATCAAACCCCAATTTAATTAGGTCTCTCCACCATATAGAGTCTCCTTTTCTCCCGCTATTACCACCATTACTCAACAAAGAAAGCCATGGATTATGATACCTATGATTAATGACACCTACCTAAATAGCTTATTTATCTTGCAAAATTTTCCACTTCCACTTTATCAGAAGAGAGATGTTAAAAAGTTTAATATTTTTAACACCCAAACCACCTTTCTATTTTTCCAAACACATCTTCCAACTAACCCAGTGAATGGATATTTTTCTGAGCTGCACCACTCCACATGAAATTACTTTGCAACCTAGTGATCTCTCTCAACACTTTCAATGGGACTTTGTTGAAAGACAACATAAAAATAGAGATAGAAGTCAATATCGCATTGATCATAACCATTATTCCTCCCATCGACATACTCCTACCCTTCCAACTTGATAGCATATTTCTCACATTGTATACAACATTCTTCCATAAACTAGTTATCCTAGGACTTGATCCTGCATGCACACCGAAAAATTTGAAGGGAAGCTTATCTATACAACAACACCGAAAAACAGAAGTCATCTGAAGAAAACATTTTTTCACATTAACAACATAAATATTATTTTTGAAGAAATTGACTCGAAGATCCGAGACTAGCTTAAAACCTTTTTAAATCGCCTTGATACTTCACAAATTGGACCAACTACCCTCACCTAGGATGAGAGTATCATCCGTGAATTGGAGAATATCAAAAGAAACCTCTTCGTTCACGTGAAAGCCTCTAAAATCTTGCAAAGCTACTGCCTTCTTCATAATACCATTTAGACCCTCCATAATCAATACAAAGAGGAAAGAAGATAAATTGTCTCATTTCCTTAGGCCTTTTCCCATATAAGTCTATGGAATCACTACCATTAACTATCACCGACATATATCCATTAAATACAGTAGCCTTCACCCAAGACTTCCACTTTTCTCTAAACTTCACCCTGTTGAACAAATACCTCAAGAAGTTCCAACTCACACCATCATAAGATATTTCAAAGTCAATTTTCATAACCATACAATTCTTCTTAAGTATTCTAGCCATATCCAATACCTCATTCACAACCAAAACCCCATAAAAAAATACTTCTTCCTGGCACGAAGGCAGATTGCTCAACAGAGGAATTACTACCAAGAAATCTTTTCAATCTACTAACCATAATTTTAGCTAGGATCTTTTGAAAGCAACTCACATGGAAAATAGGTCTATAATTATTCAGAGTTTGAAGATTTAAATTCTTAGGGATGAAAGGCAAGAAAAAAGTTGTTATGGATTTTTTAGATCTAACATTAGAGTGGAAATCCTTTACAAAACACACAACCCTGTTTTTTACAATCGCCCAACAACTCTGCAAAAAAATTAAAAGTGAATTCGTCCGGCTCAATGCACTTGTTGCCATTTTAATTCCAAACAACTTCCTTTATCTCCTCTTCCAAAAAGGGATTATCTAAAGACTAAATATCTTCAGAAGATAAGCATTTCAAATCTATTCCATCAATCACACACCTAGTTGTGATAATCTCATTGAATTTTTTCTCAAAATTCCTTTCAACTTCAAATTTAATCTCCTCCACTTTAGGGGTGGCAAAACAGGCCGCCTGCCCCGCCTTAATCCCTAAAAAAAAAAAGGTATAGGGCGGGCTTGTGAAAATGGGCTTAAAAATCTAGTTTGCCCCACCAAGGTGGCAGGTTGGTGGGCGGTGGGCTTGCCCGCTTAGCTTTTTTTTTTCATTATTTTTCTTCATTTTTTTAATAGATTAATATTCTTATTTTACATTTCAATTAGATTTTTCACTTATTTTTATAACAATTTTTTACAAAGCATTTTTCACAAATAAATGTATAAAATAGAATCATCAACAAATATTCCAAAATATAGTTCAAGTATTAATCTTCAACCAACAAAAAAATGATTTTCTTGCTTGATAACTACATTGGCGGGCCAACCCGCCCTTTTTTGGCGGGTTTAAGGCGGGGCGGGCTAGGAGGATAGGCGGGCACAACATCTAAACCCAACCCACCATTTTTTAGAGGGTGCGCGGGTCGGCCCGACGGGCCACAACCCGTTTTTCCACCCCAACTCCACTTCTTCCTTTCTACCACTATCCATGATAACAAAAGATAAGTGGTTCCTCCTGTGTCTTTCTTTCATAAAATTGTGACAAAATCTAGAATTGCAATCCCCTTTCTTTTAACCAATTCACCATAGATTTTTGCCTTAATAAGCTCTCCTTGAGAGAAAACTCTTCAGAAACCAAATCCCTCTTTTTAATAGTATAAATATTAGGAATTCTGAAGTTCTTACAAGAAGTTTATCCATCTCGTTCAATTCTGTTACAAAAGCACCGACCTTCAAATTTAATCAATCGAACAATTCTTTGTTCCACCATTTTAATCTTCCCTTCAAAAGTTGTAGTTTCTCTTTAAAGATGAAATCCTTGACATTAAAATAGCTCCATTCTTTTTCAACAAAACAATAGAAATACTTATGGCTCAACCAACAATTGTTGAATGTAAAGGGTTTAGGCCCCCAATCAACACTGCTCACCTTTAGCCAGATCGGATAGTGATAAGATATATCCCTTAACCTGATATATTGAACCACAATCCTTCAGCTAGAAACCATATTCTCTGACAGAAGAAATCTTTCTAATCTACTCATAGAACTACCATAACCATTAAACCAAGTAAAGAAGCCGCCAATACTCGACACATCTGTCAAATCTAACTCTTCTTTAAAGTTTCTGAATTCAACCATCTCTCTTCCTATGCTTCTTTCACTCACTCATTTTCTCTCTCTAATAATAATAATTAAGTTGAAACCAGCATCTATAATCCACTCCCCTACCAGCAGACCTTTTCAACTTCACAATATTACTCCACATTCTCCTTTTAACTTCTAAATTGCATGAAGAATACACATTAACAAAATTGTACTCCACTCTTTTTCAAACAACATTCACACCCACGAAACCTTATCCCAGTAACTAAAATTAAAGGACAACAAATCTTCTCTCCACAAGATGACTAACCCTCCAACCGTCCCAATAGCCCCACTATCAGACCACTCTACCTAATTTTGATTCATGAAGAAATCAAAGGTATACTTTACTTGATTGAATGATGTGGCTGATTCTTTTCCTCTTGACCCTATTACCTCATCGTCTAATGTTGAACGACATAATATTCATTGATCACCATTTTTGATTACCTCTCTCTTAATCTTTCCTTATTGATCTATGACCTACATCTTCCTAATATCTTTTTCACAAAATTCCTTGCTTCCCTCACCCAAAATAATGAATTTTAAAACTATCTCCTAAACCTTCTTTGCCACTTCAGATTCCAACTTTTCCCAGAAGCAGTTATTCCCCTTAACCATGTCTGAATCATTTAACGAATCACATCATAGGATTGAACCTTCAGAGAATTATTCCTCCTCACAAGTCAAAATTTCCTTAAGGGGTGAACACTATTGCAATTGAATGTCATCAGATGAAATTTAAGATAAACACTAATGCTTTTTCACCTGCGCTGGTGAGGTACCTTTGGATATATAACTTTTTTTTACTGATAATAGAGAAGTATGAAGGAAGAATCTCCTATGGGTAAACTTCACCGCTTAAGAACTATGGGTTAACACTATCTGACTTTCTACTCTCCCCTCTTTAGCCTTCAGTTTTTTTTTTACAAAAAACCGATTTAGCTAGGTATGGGCCTTGGGGATTAGATCTAAAGAAATGGTATGGATTATACCCACTTGAGGGTCCACAGAGAATCTGACTATGCTACTCCCTCGGGGGAAACAAATCTCTCGATTATTTTTTCCACAAGAGGATCCGACGTTCCCTTAGTGGAAACAAATCTCTCGACTAACTTTTCCACAAGAATTTGGGTCCCACTTTGAGTAGACACATCCTTTCACCCAATTCATTGGAACAAAAATCAACATTGTTGGACACCAAAACTTGATTTTTCATGGAAATATGTTGTACGTTCTGCTCCAATAGCCTTTTGTAAAAAATAACCAACTCCTTTTCTCCTTTGGCTTCCTGACAAGTCCCATTATCATCCATGTTTCGAGCCCAGTTACCTTCTTCGCTACAAACTCCTTCTTCTATGTCAACAACTTCTTCCCAAAGGGATTTTACAGAGTTAGAGGAAAAGTTTGAATCTTCCTTTGTCCATTGTAACCAGTTCATTATTCTTGTTGGTTCATACGTCCATTCTACCAATCTTATGCAAAAAACTGAGTCGTTGGTGTTTCGTTTATGAATTCATTTATCAACATCATACAACTTGTTCTAACCACGAAGCTAGCCACATCCAATCTAGTATGTTTGTAAGTATCTTCTTCATTACAAATGTAGGATCCCATGTTAAGCCCAAAAACTCAAAGAAAGAAAAGGACAAGCGTGACAAAGGATTCCTTAATACCTCAACCATGTTAATCTCTCTTGGTTGACATCACCTAATTGCCATTTCTTCACCCCATCGAACCATTGCCCAAGCTAGTATCTAGCCTCTGAAACCATCGATTCCAACACTTCATCTCCATTTTCCTCTAACAGACATAAATTAACCCCTAAAAGTGTAACTTTAACAGAGAAAAAACCTTTAGTTTGAAATGTACTTTGCATATTGTACGTCATCCTAGGATTTGAAACCATCCCTACATAGGCTCTTTTGAATCTAGAAAATTCTTCAGATGGAACTTTGAAACCGGTATGGTGAGAAGGAGAACGATTACTTCCATTGAGAGGAAACCCATAACGGCGATTATGAGCAACTTCAGCGAACGATCTTCTTATGTTACTACCTGGCTGATGAGAACTGCTTGCATTACCATCCTAAAAAATCTATCCTTTACTAGAAACATTGGTTAGCCCTATTAGAAATAAAAATAATTTATATTTTAATTAATATTTACAAACTTGGTGACCAAGTTTGTTAGAGGGTATTTTAGTATTTTATTGTTGCTTTTGTAGCCCTAGTTTTTAGCTTATAAATAGACTAGTGGTAGTGAGTATTTTTAGTAATCCTTTTGTAATCCTTGTAGCCGTCATTCTCTATAATATACTCTTCATCTTTTCACCATTATTTCACCTTGTACACCAACAATTGGTATCTAGAGCTCCGGTTAGGATCAACAGGAAAACACGGGAAACACGAGTGAAACGTGAGGATTCTTGTGTGATTGAATTTTTGTTCTTGATTTGTGTTGAATCTTGAACGAAATTCTGATCAGAATCATAATTTTTGATTTTGTGGGTTGGGAAATACTGTGTGCGGTGAAGTTCTGAGTGTACTGTACAAGGTTGAAGATGATGAACGGTGGCGGCGGTATGAACACCAAGCTTCCAGTATTTGATGGCAAAAACTGGAATCGTTGGATGATTCAGATGCGGGTACTGTTCGGTGCTCAAGATGTTCTAGATCTTGTCACCGAAGGTTATGTTCCGGTAGCAGCAGATGCGACGGAGGAACAGAAGAACGCGCAGAAGGATACAAGGAAGAAAGATCAGAAAGCATTGTTCTACATCCATCAGTGTGTGGATGCGAATGTGTTTGAGAAGATTGCAGATTCAATGACGACGAAGGCGGCGTGGGACACACTGGTCAGATGTTACGGTGGTGACGCATCAGTGAAGAAGGTGAAGCTTCAGTCTCTACGTAAGCAGTACGAGAATCTCAACATGAAGAACAATGAGAAAGTTTCTGAGTACATCTCCAGAGTGATTCTGATCACTAATGAGATGAAGGCGTGTGGAGAAACTCTTTCTGAATAAGTAATCATTGAGAAGGTATTGAGATCCCTTACTCCTCAATTTGATTACATTGTGGTAGCAATAGAACATTCTAAAGATCTGAGCACCATGAGAATTGAAGAGCTGCAAAGCATTCTAGAAGCGCAAGAGTTGCATCTGACTGAGAGAACTTCTCAAAGGGAAGTAGAGCAGCAGGCTCTGAAAGCAGTTTCTGATAAGAAGCATCAGAAGCAGAGAAGATTTGATGGTGGTCAGAAGTCAGAAACCTCAACTTGTGATAGGCAAAAGAATGCTCAGAAGGGAAAAGAGAAGTATGACAAGAAGAAGGTCCAATGTTACTGTTGCAAGAAGTTTGGTCACTTTGCTAGAGATTGTTGGTCAAACAAAGAAAGGAAGTCAGAAGAAGCAAATATAGCCAGAAGTTCTGATGATGAATCTGTGCTATTGATGGCTTCTGAATCTGATGATACGAATTTGACAGACTGGTGGTATATGGACACTGGTTGCTCAAATCATCTTACTGGAAATAAGAAATGGCTGGTTGATTTTGATTCTGAGAAGAAGACAAAGATCAGATGTGCTGATGACAAATATCTTAACGCTGAAGGTATGGGAAATGTCAGAGTTGTTCTGAATAATGGGAAAACAGCATTGATTCAAAATGTGTGGTATGTACCTGGCATCAAAAGCAATCTAATGAGTGTGGGACAATTAATTGAGGAAGGTTTTTTAGTTACCATGAAGGACAATCTTCTGAAGCTGTATGACTGTAATCAGAAGCTGATTATGGAGTCAGAACAAGGAAGGAATAAAACATTCAAGGTGAATGTCAGAACTTCTGACTCTGAATGTCTTAGTGCAACAAGTGTTGTGAAAGAAAGTGAGTTGTGGCACAGAAGATTTGGTCATCTGAATTTCAGAAGTTTAGAACATCTGAATTCGAAGAAGCTGGTACATGGAATTCCTACAATTAAGAAGCCTGAGAAGTCATGCAAAGTGTGCATGGAAGGAAAGCAACCAAGATTGCCATTTGCGTCAGAAGTTGCTCCAAGAGCAAAACATGCCTTGGGAGTAGTACATTCTGATGTGTGTGGTCCATTTCCAGTAGAATCGTTCGGAGGGAATAAATACTTCGTGTCATTTGTTGATGAATTCACGAGAATGATATGGGTATCCCTTATTAAGTTCAAACACGAGGTGTTTGCTGAATTCAAGAAGTTCTGAATGAAGGTTCAGAATCAGAGTGGTCAGACTCTGAAGATTCTCATAATCGATGGTGGGGGTGAGTATAACTCCAAAGAGTTTCAGAAGTTCAGTGAGGAGAATGGAATTGAGCATGAGGTTACTGCTCCTTACACTACTCAACACAATGGTCTTGCTGAAAGAAGAAATCGTACTTTGCTTGATATGGTGAGAAGCATGCTGAAGGGGAAGAAGCTTCCTCAGAACTTCTGGGGAGAAGCTGTTGCCACCGCAGCATATGTGCTCAATAGATGTCCAACGAAGAAGCTGAAGGAAATAGTCCCTATTCAGAAGTGGACTGGAGAAAAGCAAAGTGTTAGTCATCTGAAGGTGTTTGGTTCTGTTTATTACAAACATGTTCCAGAAGCTAGAAGACAGAAGTTGGATGATAGAAGCAAAGTAATGTTACTGGTAGGGTACCACAGTACGGGTGCGTACAAGCTTTATTGTCCAGAAACTAATAAAGTTGAGTTCAGCAGAGACGTTATTGTGAAGGAATCAGAAGTTTGGAATTGGGATAAGTCTCAATCTGATTCTGATGTGAGAACTTCTGAAGAAAGGTTAGAAATAAGAATTTCTAAAAATGATGGTGATTATGACTCTGAAGGTGATTCAGAAGATGAAGGTGATTATGATGATCCAGATTCTGATGATGATCAAGATTCTGCTGGTGATTCAGACTCTGGGAATATACCAGACTCTGAAGGTGGTCAAGGTTCTGGAGGAAGTCAACCTTCTGGAGCAAGAGCTTCTAAAGGAGAAACTTCTGAGGACAGAACTTCTGAGGTTCAAGTATCCGGAGAAAGTTCTGAACGAGGTCAGAGGCCACAGAGAATCAGAAACATTCCAAGAAGATTTGAAGAGTTTGACATGTTGCAAGACACTGAAGTAGATTCTGAAGGAGAAATTATTTAGTGTGCCATGTTAGTAGACTCTGAACCCGTGAGTACAGAAGAGGCTCTCAAGCAGAAGTTCTGGCTAAAGGCCATGAAAGAAGAACTTAAGGCCATAGAAAGAAACAAGACTTGGAAGCTGACAGAACTTCCAAAGGACAAGAAAGCCATCAGCGTCAGATGGGTTTTCAAGCAGAAGCTAAAGCCAGATAGATCAATTGGCAAACACAAAGCGAGGTTGGTAGCAAGAGGATTTCTGCAAAAACCTGGGCTGGATTATTCTGAAGTGTTTGCACCTGTAGCGAGACATGAAACAATCAGATTGGTGATTGCAATAGCTGCTAACAGGAATTGGCCTCTGATGCATTTAGATGTGAAATCTGCATTTCTGAACGGTCCATTAGAAGAAGAAGTTTATGTGTCACAACCTCCTGGATTTGTGAAAAAGAATCAGGAAGGGATGGTGTACAGATTACATAAAGCTTTGTATGGATTGAAGCAAGCGCCCAGAGCTTGGAATCAGAAGATTGATTCATTTTTCAAGAAGCAGGGTTTTCAGAAATGTGAGATGGAATACGGTGTTTATGTTCAGCATATTTCTGAAGGCAATATGATTCTGGTGTGCTTGTACGTTGATGACATATTGCTGACCGGAAGTTCTGAACAAGAATTAGCTAAGTTCAAGAAGGTGCTGATGAATGAGTTTGAAATGACTGATCTCGGGAAAATGACATACTTTCTAGGGATGGAGTTCAGATATTATGAGAAAGGTATCATTTTGCATCAGCTGAAGTATGAACGAGAACTTCTGAAGAGATTTAAGCTGCAGAATTGTAAGGCTGCTATCACACCTGCAGATACGAATCAGAAACTAGATTCTGATTCTGATGGTGAGGATGTGGATGCTACAACCTTCAAACAGTTGGTTGGTTCTCTGAGGTATTTGTGTAATACCAGACCTGATATTTGCTATGCAGTTGGAATGGTTAGCAGATTCATGAGTAAACCCAAGTGGTCCCATTACCAAGCTGCTGTCAGGATTCTGAGGTATATCAAGGGAACTCTGAAGTATGGAGTGCTGTTCCCTTCTGGAAGAAAGACTGAATCAGAACTTCTGAGTTATTCAGATTCTGATTGGTGTGGAGACAGAGTTGATAGAAGAAGTACTTCTGGACACTTCTTTAAGTTTCTGGGAGGTCCTATTTCTTGGAGTTCTAAGAAGAAACCTGTTATTGCGTTGTCAACCTGTGAAGCTGAATATATTGCAGGTGTTGTTACTGCATGTCAAGCTGTGTGGATTCTGAACTTGCTGGAGGATCTGAAGATCAAAGTTGACAAACCTCTGAAGCTGATGATTGATAACAAGTCTGCAATCAATCTTGCCAGAAACCCAGTGTTGCATGGGAGAAGCAAGCATATTGAGACCAAGTATCACTATCTGAGAAGTCAAGTTCAGAATGGAGTGTTAGAAGTTCTGCACTGTAGCACCCAGAAGCAGTTGGCAGATGTTCTGACGAAGGATATCAAGACTGATCAATTCCTTCGCTTAAGGGATGGAATTGGAGTTGTTAGTTTTGATGAAATATAAATTAAGGGATGGTATTAGAAATAGAAATAATTTATATTTTAATTAATATTTACAAACTTGGTGACCAAGTTTGTTAGATGGTATTTTAGTATTTTATTGTTGCTTTTGTAGCCCTAGTTTTTAGCTTATAAATAGACTAGTGGTAGTGAGTATTTTTAGTAATCCTTTTGTAATTCTTGTAGCCGTCATTCTCTATAATATACTCTTCATCTTTTCACCATTATTTCACCTTGTACACCAACAAGCCCATCTCTTCTTCTAGTGAAACTTTTAACCTTCTCCATGTCTACTTCCTACCACAAACATCTGACGCCACTCTTTAAAAGCATGGTAAATTTGCATTCAATTTCCTTCCTTCGATGATAATATTATCTAGTATCAGAACTAGATTTCTCACCTCTCGAACGATAAAGAATCGAACAAAGCCAAATTTCTCCCCTCTTCTATTCTTCTTCGGAGGGACGACTACCTCATCAATCTCTCCGAACTCTTTGAATAAAAGGTACACATCTTAACCTCCGAGAATTCAGTGAAGAAGATAGTTATTTATTCACCCTCCTTACTAACACCTTCCCTATTCCAAGTCCTTGAGCACTCTGTGTCCCACCTTCTTTTGCTTCCCCCACCTCTACTATAAGAGACTTTGGTTCATCCTTCATCTGTTGTTGTAACCTTTCGTTTTTCCATATCAATGAAGCACAAAACTAAGTTAGGGTTTGCAAGTTAGAGAGAATGGGGAGTTTTTGTCTCTAACATTTTCATAACTTGTGTGTACATACTATATCTCTCTAAATTTTAGTGCTCTTTCTCCTTATTTTATACCACTAAAATTGTTTTATCATTAAATGTTTCAACTATAATCATTTGAAACATCAAAGCTACTTGTAAGAGACTTTGGCCCACCCTTCATCTTCTGTTGTAACCTTTCCTTTTGCCATATCAATGAAGCATAAAACTATGTTAGGGTTTCCGAGTTAGAGAGAAAGAGTTTCTCTCTCTAATATTTTTTATAACTTGTGTGGATATATTTCTCTAAAGTTTAGTGCTTTTTCTCCTTATTTTACACCATTAACATTATTTTATCATTAAATGTTTCAACTATAATAATTTGAAACATCAAAGCTACTTGTAATAAGTATTTTAATTTTAATTTGACCCTGAACATGGTTAATTGTATTTGTAACTAAAAAATAAATAAATAATTTTAGCCTTTTTGTAAAAAAAAATATTAAATATTGTATAGTTGAAATTTATAATTAAATCTCAATTTTGAAAGCTAAAATCTCTACTTTCATTATATTACTTGTTTGACTATGCATATTTACTTATAAGGTTTAACTAATCATCAACTATTATTTCTGTTATACTTTTTTATTACCTATAATGAAAGTCTAAAAGGAAAATAAGAAAATAAAAGATTAATTAAAAAGAATGAACTTTAAATAACTATAAAAAAACAAATTAAACACATCAACACAACTAATAGGCATTTAATAATAGTTTTACTTTTAGGAGTGATTCCATTCAACTCCATAAATGCTAAAAATATTTTTTTAAAATATGTTTAACACATCAATACTTCTAAAAGACATTTAAAAAGAATTATAATATAAAGAATGAGGTTTTTACACTATAAAATTATCTTACATTTTTCTATTTCTACATGAAAATAAGAAAAAATATGTCTGGATTTAACAAATTTGTTTGTGCTATGATCGTTTCATTTTCTTATTTAACAATGTAATTGGCGGTAAGTCCACTTTATCAACTTTTTCTCATATTTTCTTTATTTTATATCCAATATTTTTTTCTTCATATTATTAATATTCTTTTTTTTATTTGACATCATAGGAAAAATTACATGCCAGTCTGATGCAGATTGTCCCGAATCTATGTGTCAATTTCCTGAATTTCCGAAGTGTAAAAACAATATTTGTGAATGTGTGTATTTTTAGAAGTTAAGCTAAAATTGCCCACTTTAATGAATAAAGGAAATATATGACTATATATATTGAAATTTATTTTACCTTTTGATTTATTGTAAGATTGATGTATCCTATTAATTGAATTGATAGAATATTTGAAAATTTAAAAATCACAATGAGACTGCAAGACAATATTTAATATAATATTACTAATACAAAATAATAACAACTTAAATTTCATACATTACCGTAAGGAACCCTTTACAAATAAACTTTTAATATTTGTAGTGAGATGGCAAACACTAACACAATGTCAACCCATAAAAGTTTATCTAAGGCTTGCAAGATTATATTTTTTATGAAGTGTATTTTTCAATAAAATGGAGATCTTAACAAGCATAACTTATTTCGGGCAATTTCATATAAAAAAACCTTTTAATTTTAGGATCAACCAATAGTATTTGAAAAGTTTTTTTTTTTTTTTGAAAATCTTGGTATCCGGCCTTACGACCGACTAATTCAAGAGGGACCAATCCCACCGTTTACTAGCGGGGGTCCCATTTAAAGTCGGAGCAAAGCTCCATATAGACTGACCCACATAAGGGTTGATTGCACCCAGTAGGCTTCGAACCTGAAACATTGAGAAGACACGCTCTCAAGACCCAAGCCTCTACCACTAGGCCAACCCTTTGGGGTTATTTGAAAAGTTTTTTTGATTGAAAATGATCGACATGTCTATTTATCGAAAGTTCACATATTTATTTGCTCAGCTGAGTTCGTTGTTAGGGATGCTCATGAACCGTTAATTTTTATAACCAATCCATAACTATAAATAATTGATATGTTATAATTGGTTATTAAAACTAATTGTCATAACCGATTTTCATATTTTAAAATGGCTATAAACCGGTTATATCTATAACCAATTTTATAATTAGTTTTAATTTAATTTTATTTTAAAATCGATTTTTTAAAGATTTTTTTGTCATAAAAATAATATTTTTTAAAGAAAAAATATTTATGATAAAAAAAAAAATATATATTTTTTAATTTAAAAAAAAATCATTTTTTTAAATTTTTTGAAAAAAAATTAAAAATATATTTAAAAAAAATCATTTTTAAAAATTTTTTGAAAAAAAATTAAAAATATATTTTTTTTCAAAAAAATATTTTAAAAAAAAAAATATATTTTTTTCATTTTTTCAGAATTTTTTTTTCTTTTTTCAAAAAAAATTATATTTTTTTTTGAAAAAATTTGACTAATTTGATTTTTATTTTGGATATGGATGTCCAAATTATGGATTTGATTAAAACCATATTAAAATATATCCAAAATATGGATTAGGCTAAAACCATACTAGTAATTAACCGGTTTTTAATAATCGGATTTGGATATGGATATGGATTATTTAAATAACCGATTTATTTGAGCATCCCTATCGTTGGTTCTCTGTATATCCCCATCCCCTATGTTTTTTTCACTCTCTATAGACAGGGTACTCATTTTTCCCTCTACTGAAGGATTTTTGTACAGGAGTATCCAAGTATCCCTCTGTAGAATGTGAGGGCCTTCAGGATGTTTGAGAATAATTTCTATGTCTTCTATGATTGTGTGGTCGGCGATCACTTGGGCAGAAAGAGTAATTTACACTCATTTTTTTACACCCATTATTAGTAATTTAACGGCGATCACTAGTAATTTACACCCATTATTAGAGGGTGTGAATTCGACGGATGAGAAATGTCTGACGAATTTACACCCGTTTTAAAACGAGTGTAAATTTGATGTTATATTACACTTTTTTTTATAAAAATCGGGTGTAAATTTTTACATATATACATTTATATATGGTATATTACACCCTTTTTTGTTTAAAACGAATGTATATATTTACATCATATTTTATAGAAAAGAGGTGTAAATGTTTATATAATTGCATTTTAATGAAACAAATTTACACCCAATTTGATAAAAATTAGATGTAAAATGAGCAATGTTTACTATAGACGTTGGCAAGTTTACACCCTATTTTCTTTAAATATGGTGTAAAAATACGGTATATTACACCCGATTTTACTATTGATGTTGGCATGTTTACACCTGATTTTACTATTGATGTTGACATTTTTACACCCGATTTTACTATTGATGTTGACATGTTTACATCTGATTTTTTACTATTGATGTTGGCATGTTTACACCCTTTTTCTTTAAATAGAATATGTTTGTTTTAGTTTCATAATTATATTATATTTAATTAGATTTAGACCCTATTTCATTTAATCAAATATTTTTGTACACCACTAAACATTCAATAAACAAAAGGTACAACCAAAACAAACATATTCTAACATCATCATTGTATATATATGTCTTATAAAATCATATTATCTAATAGCATAAAGTCGTATATCAAAATCATATTAACAAAAACTATCTATATATAATTTTTCCTCTTTCGGTTTGGTTTTGCCAATATTTGTATGTCTTCTTGGTCATCGTGCTCTTCAGTCGTTTGCATTTGCTCTTCAACCATTTTCAAAAAACATTGAGCCCAAAGTTGTCGCACGTGGTCAATTGTCTCTTTTTCATATGATGAGGTGTATGTGAATATCTACAAGTTTACAGATAATAAGTTAAATAACTACATATTAAAACAATAATTTACACGTTTTTCATTAAATATATGCAATACGAACAATAGAAGCATCAACAATGTCAAACATAGTTTTCATGACATAATATCCACATGCCCATCCGTTATCTTGACGGTGTGCCTACATATAAAATCTTAGTTACAATAAAGACACAAAAAAATATGATAGCTGTATGAAAAGAAGAATATTATCATTATAAGTCACCGTGAAATTAGGTAATATTCATCAACTACAATGTTAATTTCCAAATATTGTATGGAAGAAGTTCTGAAGGTGATCTAAATAAGATATGGTCTCTTTAATATGGTCTGTCATTTCATTTCATGTTGTATAGAAAGTTGTAACTAACACCAAGGAACTTGCATGGAAGAAGTTCTGAAGGTAATCTAAATCCGATAACAACAAATGGAAAAGATTACTATTGATTGCATTACAGAACGATCACAATATTGATAATTGTACAATCAATGGGAAATAAAAAAATGCAATTTCTATATTACTGCTGCCTTAGATAACTAGATGAGCTGCTAGTAGAAAGGAAGAAAATAAGCAAGCACAATCACATCTTCTAACGCCAAATGCAGTTATATTATTCTTACTATTGTTACGAATACAATCAACAGATTTTTGAGTCAAAATTCATAGCTACAACTAAATCTAAATTTGTTGCTCTAATATAGTGAATTTTACGGTCTGATGTTCATCAAGAAAGAGCAGAATAACAATGCAATTTCTATATTACTGCTGCCAAGTTATCTGCAGTTTGCAGACCCAACCTCTGTTAGACAGTCCGCCCCGAGCGAGTCTAGTAGGCAAGCAACACCGACAAATACACCATAACAAATTATTGAACTTAGGAGGCATCTGGAGACGCCAAATAAGGTCTCATCTGAAGGTTGAGAAAAACACAAGAAAGGGGGTTTTAATTGGGTTTTTAAATTTTTTAAATGAAAGTGTATAACACACACACGCTGATAAGGTATGAAAAGAAGGAACACAAATGGTTATCTTGGTTCACTGTTAACTAAGCTAATCTAGTCCACCCGCCAAGGTGATTTTGCCTTATCACAAGGACTTAATCCACTAATCCTTGACAAGATACAACAACCTCTAAGTCATCAACGACTTAGCCCTCTCGAGTCTCCTGACTAAACACCCTTAATCACTCAAGGAAAAACTTACAAACAACCTCTAAATTGTTCAACAACAATTTAGACTTCTTGAGTCTACCGACTAAAACACTTAGTCACTCAAGGAAAATCACTTAGAAAAATTACAAGAGAGTTTACAATTTTGCTTCTCAATAAGCAGGTTGAAATAAATTTAAGAGTAGTATTTCTACACAGATATGAGCAGTAACTCTTTGTGTCTTTGAGATTCTGTTACAGAGTATATTCTTTCAGTGTTTTGACTTGTAAGATCGTTGTTCTCTATAATACAACATGGTCTTCTATTTATATCTTCTTTGAAGGATAAGAACGTCTTTTTGGCTTGGCCAGTTGTCTTCAATGGTAGAATTCTTGGAGAGCAGAAGTAGTAAAAGCTTAGAAAGCTTTCTGGTCAATTCTGAGCGAAATCTTAACTTTGCATTATTTAGGAAAAAGTCGTTTGTACGGATTCTTGGTATTCGTGCTTTGCTTTGGATTTTGAGCTTTTTGATCTTCATCATGTAATTTGAACTTAAGCGTTGATCAGAGTCTTCAGAATCATTTCTTTAGAACCAAATGCCATTTTGATACGCACATATATTCTTCATCAGAAACCTTGATATGTATCAGAAACTTGTTGACTCGCGCTCAATTTGATTCCATTTAGAATTGTATATTTACGCACTTTAAATAGAATTAAAGTACCACATTGTTACATATAAAATATATGCATTGTTATTATCAAAACTTAGAGATATTATTCAGAATCAAGATCTTGTTCTAACAATCTCCCCCTTTTTGATGATGAAAAATCATGTATTTTGATGAAACAATGTATATGCTTTAATTTGCTAATGAAATCAGAGTTTAAGTTTTAGAATATTCCCCCTGAGATAGACAAGCTCCCCCTGAGCTTATATCTCATGTTTTGCTTCTTCTGAGTTTAATTCTATTTGCACTGTTTGCCACCAGAAGCTTCTAACCTGCAATTTCTTCCACATGCTTGTATGTATGGTATTAAAATGTAAGCGTGCGTTTAGAGAGAAGATATATATATATATATATATATCAAAATCATTTATACTTATACTCCCCATTTTTGTCATAATAAAAAAGATTTTATAAAAGGATTGAGAATACAAAAAAAAAAAATACAGACACTGAACGAAATTGATAAGGGTAAGACTTAAGGTGCCTAGGGAAGAGAGGTAGAAGAAGTCCTTGTAAGAAGTTCAGCGAGCATGTCCTTGATAGAAAGATTCACTTCTTCTTGACTATTTAACCTTTGTTGCACCGTTTTCCGTGCGTCTTGCAAGTTTACCAAGGTTTAAGCCATGATTGGGAGAAGATTATAATCAGAGACATGTTTTTCAACAGCGGCTCGTAAAACAGCCTCTCTTTTTGCAGCGACTTTTATCTCAGCTTCCTTCTTAGCAATCCCAGTAGCAATTATCTCAGCTTCCTTTCTTTCTTATTCAGCAAGCCTTTATTTTTCTTTTCTTGCTTTTAGTCTGATTTCTGCTTGACTCATAAACTCCTCCTTAACTTGATATGAGAAAAGCTTGATTTCTTGGAATTTTTCTGCAAGCTAAGTGTTGAAGATATTCCAATTTGTAGTCAGAAGGGTAGGACCGTCACTGGAATTATGTTCTTCATAAATCCCTTGAGCTTTAGTGACAACTTCTTCCAGTAAGCTAGAAAGAACATCAACCAGTGTTTTGCTGGGAGATGGAGAATCAGAAGGTTGTGAGTCATGAACAATTTCATCATCAAATGCAGATTCTGTGGGAGAGTTTAGAGAAACAAAAGGTGGTGAGGTTGGTGGGTTAGACAAGGTTTCTACTGAAGTTGGGACAACAGTAGGAAACACAGTTTCTGAAGGTGATGTGGAAGTAGGTGGAGCTGATGAGGAGAAAGCATATTGTAAAAGAGATACAGAAACAGGCGAAGTGGAAATGGTTGTTGTTGAGGAGGTTATTTTTGGATTTTTCAAGAGGAACATAATCATAAGGTGGTGTTGGTGGGATGAAGAGTGTAGTAATTGTGGTCGAAAATAATGGTGGTAGGGGAGGAATATTTGAAACAAGGATTCCAATATCGTATTCAGATGTAACCAATGCTGATGAGTCAGAAATTACAGTTGTTGAAACAAATGAAACCACAGTAGCAGAGTTCATGGAGGAATTTCCCAATTTCATATGTCCTAACTTCTTTTTCTTTGCAACCATAGCCTTTGAGGAAACATGCTTCCTTTTGTAAAAGTTAGGTGGTTCAGTTAGAAGTTGATCAAAAGAGATTCCAGATGCATTATGACCTTCTTGCTCAAGCCGGTCTAAATAAACTTGTAAGACCTCTCGTGGATCAATTTGGGTGAAAGAGGGAAGTTGTCAACAATTAATATTTTTCCCTAGATACTTTCAAATTTTGTATCCATTGTAGGTTCAACAGTGATTTCTTTGACAATAGTCATGCTCTTGACATTTTTGACATTGAAGGGGTTGCCAACGTCTTCACCGAGATCATCAAGCAAGTTATGAGTAATCAAATGATCTACAAGACCACTCTCCATCAAAATATCTAAAATGATTCTTCCCAAAGGAATGTGCCCTTTTGGCTTATCCATAGAATCTCTAACAGAGTCTCGAAGAAATTTGAACAGAATGGAGGGAAGATCCATTTTCACTCTTTGATGCAGAAAGTACAGCATGTACCTTTGATCTGTGTTAGCATAGTCGGAGGAACTTGTTGAAGGTCTGGTATGGATACAACCTAAAATAATCTTGACCCAAACACGAAGATCATTGGACAATTTTGTTGCCTTAGGTTTTGATTTCTCATCGGTACGTTGAGTGTAGATTGAAGGTACGACCCTTTTATTTAGATAAGCTGTCTTGCTGCTCATGTTGTAGACGCGTTTGCCCCCTATTGTATTCCATTTTTAGTAGAGTAGCAATTGATTTCTCAGTGATGACAATCCTCTTTCCTTTAACATCTGAAATAACATAATAATCATTTGCATTAGCATGAACCCAGAAATTTATTACTAGAGTTGTGTAAACAGGACCGAAAAGACGCCTGAAATAGTTCTCCCAACCTTGTTTCCTTACATCAGTAGTTAAATCTAATCCATTTTATTTTAGGTTTTCGAAGTCAACAAAGAGTTCACAGCAAACTTCTAATTCCTCAAGATCTATCGTCAGATAAAGTTCTTCAGGTCGATTTAGAATATGAATCTGCTGTTGTTGAGGAGCGACCATGGTTAAGGGCAAGACTTGAGATAACAGAGATATGAGGTTTGTATCGGACTGTTGAGACGAACTTGAAATTCTGGTATCAGATGTGTGATGTTAAGTGTGATGTCACAACAACACAATCTGCTATATGAACAAGGTAATAACAACAGTAAATCAACACAATGAATTGTTCACCCAGTTCGGTCTAACTACCTATGTCTGGGGGCTACCAAGCCAGGGAGAAAATTCACTATTAGTAGTATTAAATTACAGACTCAATAATCCCAGTTGACATCTACTAATCTTAATCACTACCCAATGACACTTCTACCTAAGAGACCACTTAGATATGAGAAACCACTCACTCCCTAAATCACCTCAGTGACACAATCCAAAGATTACACTTTAAACCACACCTTGATCTTGCTTAACAGCTTTGATCAAGAACAACACACTCTTGCTTAAAAGCTCTAGAGTGAATACACTTACAACCAAAATAGTAACACCTATTCAACCATGAAAGGTTTACAAAACACACACGAAAACACAAATTTGACTCTCAGTCGTTGCTCCCTTGTCTTCGTACTCTTCAACATGGGTTGAGACTGCTTTAAATAGAATTCTGACTTGGGCTTGGACCTCTTCCAAATACTGATTAGATTTGTTTTTAAAAACAGAATTTAAAACATATTTGATCTTCAAATCTTTTTAAATCATACAACCCTTAAATATAGCAACAGGATCTGCTCCAAATCTGATTGTAACTAAAAATATCTTCTCCAAGATATTCGTACACAATCTCTCTAACAGATCTTCTCAAAACAAACATTTACGCGCAGCCCTAAAACATCACAGCCTGATGTTTTGATGTTCTGATAACTGATGTCAAGACATCAAGTTTAACATCAGCATATAAAACTTCAACCCTGCAATAACTAAAGTTAGGAACCAAATGTTAAGACATCAGACATATGACATCAACATTGTTCAACTTTGTTTTACCAAAATTCCAGCCAATACAAGAACTAACAATCTCCCCCTTTGGCTAATTTTGGCTAAAACAAACTCTGCCAACATCAGAGGTACCTGCAGCGGAAAAACTTCATATTCCTAACATTCCAAAACACAACCAGCATCAATCACATCCAACATCTTCTAAACTCCCCCTCAAAACAAGAACCAGCATACCAGCTGTTCAATCATGCACACTTCCCCTCAAGGCTAGAACCACAACAGACAACTAGGCAACACATAGGCTAACTCTCCCCCTTTTTAGCCACAATTGGACAACTTCTACATCAAACCCAAAGATCTGACAGCCATTAAGACATGGTCAAATAACAAGCTCCCCAAGGAACACAAATTCTAAAAACTTTGACTGGTCAGGTGATACAAACAATGGATTCTTATAGAACTATAAAATCCAAGCCTTCTTCCTTCTAACAGCACCAGACAACAAACAAGTATGAGTCAGTCTAACAAAGATGCAAGGAAGAACCACATGCAGGAGGTCAAGAAACCAGATCCACTGAAGAATAAGAACAAAATAGTGACAGCCGTTGGGACTTCTTCAGGAGCAACAAGAACAAGAAAAACATCAGAGACAAGGATGAAAAACATTAAAAAACCTCCAGTGCAACTTCATGCTTCCGATGATGAATGGGATGAAGATTGGAAAACTTTTCTTGATGCAGGGGGTTGGGATAATCTTTAGACCCTTTATATGTTGCTTTTGATGTACCAAAATCTAAACTTGTATGCTTTCAGCAGTTGAATAAAATTCTGTTTCCTAAACATATGCAATAAAGATCACAACTGCACAAGACACTTCCCAGCACATTTAATCCTCATATATGCAAATTCCTAATTTGCTTCTTAATTTTTCAAATTGATTTGCATCTAAGGCCTTGGTAAAAATATCTGCTAACTACTTTTCAGTAGCAACATGTTCCAGAGCAACTACTTTGTCTTCAACCAAATCTCTTATAAAATGATGACGTATATCAATATGCTTAGTTCTGCTATGTTGAATAGGGTTCCTAGAGATATTGATAGCACTCAGATTATCACAGTACAATGTCATGACATCTTGTTTGACATTGTATTCTGTTAACATCTGCTTCATCCAAACAAGTTGAGAACAACTACTCCCTGCTGCTATGTACTCAGCTTCAGCAGTAGAAAGAGACACACAGTTCTGCTTTTTACTAAACCATGATATCAGATTATTCCCTAAGAAGAAGCAACCTCCTAAAGTAATTTTTTTATCATCAGCACTCCCTGCCCAATCAGCATCACAAAATCCACATAACTCAGTGCCTGATCCATGACTGTAAAGCATTCCATAGTCACTAGTCCCATTCACATATTTCAGAATCCTCTTCACTTGAGTCAAGTGACTAACTTTAGGCTCAGATTGATATCTGGCACACACTTCAACAACAAAAGAAATATCAGGTCTGCTAGCTGTGAGATACAATAAGCTACCAATCATGTTTCTGTATAGACTTTGATCCACACTCACACCATGTTCATCCTTGGACAACTTTAAGTGAGTAGGAGCAGGTGTCCTCTTGTGATTAGTATTTTCCAGACCAAACTTCTTAACAATGTTCTTTGCATACTTGCTCTGGGATATGAATATGGAGTCTTCCATTTGTCTAACTTGTAGACCTAGAAAATAGCTGAGCTCTCCAATAAGACTCATTTCAAACTCAGACTGCATCTGTTCCACAAAATGTTTCACCATTGCATCTGACATCCCACCAAATACTATGTCATCAACATATATTTGAGCTATCATCAGTTTTCCTCCTTCCTCTTTAACAAACAAAGTCTTGTCAATCCCTCCTTTTCTGTAGCCATTCACAGCCAGGAATTCAGTAAGCCTTTCATACCAAGCTCTTGGTGCTTGCTTCAAACCATAGAGAGCTTTCCTTAGTTTGTAAACATGGTCAGGAAATGTTGGATCAATAAATCCTTTTGGTTGATCAACATACACCTCTTCATTTAAGTAACCATTCAAGAAGGCACTCTTAACATCCATCTGAAAAAGCTTGAATTTGAAATTACAAGCCACCCCTAAGAGTAATCTGATAGATTCCAGTCTTGCCACAGGAGCAAAAGTTTCATCATAATCAATTCCTTCAACCTGAGTGTATCCCTGAGCAACTAATCTGGCCTTGTTTCTGGTGACCACTCCTTGTTCATCAGATTTATTCTTGTAAATCCACTTGGTGCCTATCAAATTAACTCCATCAGGCCATGGAACAAGATCCCACACTTCATTCCTCTTGAATTGTTCCAGCTTTTCATGCATGGCATTAATCCAGAATTCATCAGTCAGAGCTTCTTTGACATTCTTGGGCTCAATTTTGGAAACAAAACAAGAATTTGACACAACCTCTCTTGATCTAGTGCTAACCCCTGATTTAGGATCACCTATGATAAGCTCCTTTGGATGGTCCTTTTGCACTCTAATAGATGGTTCTTTATTAGATTGTTCAGGTTCAGGCTCAGCATCAACAGGACTGGGAGACCCACTTCTGTCTTCAGTTTCTGTTGTGACTTCTTCAACTGATGTTTCAACATCATCCAGGACATCAGCATCTTCCTGCTTATCAATGTCATCAATCACCACATTTATAGACTCCATCATAACATTTGTTCTGGAGTTGAAAACCCTGTAAGCTATGCTATATGTAGAGTATCCTAGAAAGATTCCCTCATCACTTTTAGGATCCAATTTTCTCCTCTCTTCACGATCTGACAAAATGTATCTTTTACTTCCAAAAACATGAAAGTACTTCACAATTGGCTTTCTCCCTTTCCACAGTTCATACAGAGTAGCTGAAGTGCCCCTTCTCAAAGTAACTCTGTCGTGAATATAGCAAGCAGTGTTCATGGCTTCAGCCCAGAAATGGTAAGGAAGCTTTTTGGCATGAATCATTGCTCTAGCAGATTCTTGGAGAGTTATGTTCTTCCTTTCAACAACTCCATTTTGCTGAGGAGTAATAGGAGAGGAAAACTCATGACTGATGCCTTCAGCAGAGCAGTAATCAACAAACTTGCTATTTTCAAATTCCCTCCCATGATCACTCCTTATTCTGGTGACATTGCTCTCTTTCTCTCTTTGGATTCTTTGACATAAATCTTTAAATACATCAAACACCTCTGTTTTGTCTTTGATGAAGCTTACCCAGGTGTACCTAGAATAGTCATCTACAACAACATAAGCATACTTCTTCCCACCTAGACTTTCTACCTGTATAAGTACCATCAAGTCCATATGAAGAAGTTCCAAAACTTTGGAGGTGGTGTTATGTTGAAGCTTCTGATGTGACATCTTGGCCTGCTTCCCTATTTGACAATCTCCACAAACTCTTCCTTCTTCAATATTGAGTATAGGAATTCCTCTGACAGCTTCTGAAGATATGATTCTCTTCATTCCCTTCAGATAAAGATGTCCCAACTTTTGATGCCAGATTTTGACTTCATCATCTCTAGCAAACCCACATGTTGAGGTACTTGAGTCTTGTTGCACCCATAGATAACAGTTGTCCTTAGACCTAACACCCTTCATGATGACTTCTCCTTTCTCATTTGTAACATTGCACTCAGATTTTGTAAAGTCTACTTTGAATCCTTGATCACAAAGTTGACTAATACTGATCAAATTTGCTGTCAACCCTTTGACAAGTAGAACATCATCCAGTCTAGGAGCACCAACACAATTCAGCTTTCCCATCCCCTTGATTTCTCCTTTGACACCATCACCAAAGGTTACATGACCTGAAGAATGGAGCATAACATCTACCAACAAATTCTTAACTCCTGTCATGTGTCTTGAACACCCACTATCAAAGTACCAGTCTTCTTTGGTGGAAACCCTAAGAGAAGTGTGAGCTATTAAGCTGGTAACTTTACCTTTTGGAACCCATTGCTTCTTAGAATTGAAGGCCTTATTACCTTTGTGAAACTTCTATCTGGGAATATACTGATGTGTCTTCTGAGGATACCCATGTAGCTTATAACAATAAGCCTTTATGTGTCCAAAACGCCCACAGTGATGACATCTCCAGCGCCCGAATTTCTTCCTAGAAGGAATCCTGTCAAGATGTTTAAACATCTGTTGTAACATCACTGGTTTGGAACTGGTAATAACATCATTAGAAACTGCACCATTGTTGAATCCCAAACCACTTTTGTCTCCATCAAGTTGTCCAATACTAAGAATGTTGTCTAGAGCATCAGTACCATTGTTCAACATTCTGACAGTTTTGGTCATATAATCCAGTTTAGAGTTAAGCATACTGACTTCACTTTCTAGTTTAGTTTTTTTAGCTTCTAACTGCACTATGATTTTCTTTAGCTTTTCTCCTTCATGACAGACTTGTTCACTTCTCATGCATAGTTCTTTATAAGAGGCAGCAAGCTCTTCATAAGAAACCTCATCATCACATGAATCATCATATGACTCACAAACCCCAATCATAGCTCTAACAAGCTTAGCCGATTCTTCTTCAGATTCACTCTCACTATCAGTATCAGACCAGGAAGTAGATAACCCTTTTTTCTGCTTTTTGAGATATGTAGGACATTCTTTCTTAACATGACCATACCCTTCACACTCAAAGCATTGAACTCCTTTGTCATTATTGGTCTTTTCTTCATCTCTAGTTTTCTTCCCCTGATCTCCTGATCTGTTGGTGTCAGATGTGATGTTCTTGACATTAGGTTTGTAGCTCCTATCTATCCTTTTTAGAACCTTGTTAAACTGTCTTCCCAGTAGAACAATAGCATTTGAAAGCTCCTCCTCAGTCTTAGGATCACACTCTTTCTCTTTAGACACCAATGCTATGCTTTTAGTCTTCTTTTCAAATTCCTCATTCATCCCTAATTCAAATGTCTGAAGAGAACCAATTAACTCATCAACTCTCATCTTGCTGATGTCTTGAGCTTCTTCAATAGCAGTTACCTTCATTTTGTATCTTTTAGGAAGGGATTTGAGAATCTTCCGTACCAGCTTCTCTTCAGTCACCCTTTCTCCTAAAGCACTAGAAGCATTGGACAACTCAAGAATGTTCATGTGGAAGTCATGAATGGTCTCATCATCTTTCATCTTCAGATTTTCAAACTTTGTTGTCAGAAGTTGAAGTCTTGACATCTTAACCTTGGAGGTTCCTTCATGAGTAGTCTTCAAAATATCCCATGCTTCCTTAGCTACTTCACAAGTGTTGACCAACCTGAAGATGTTCTTATCAACACCATTGAATATGGCATTCAAGGCTTTAGAATTCCCAAGGGCAAGTTCATCTTCTTCCTTGGTCCATTCTTCTCCAGGTTTCAGTTTTGAGCTACCCTCTACTTCCTTCCCATTCTCATCTTTTTCCACAATAACAGGATGTTTCCATTCTTTCAAAATTGCCTTCCAGGCCCTGCTGTCTAAAGACTTCAAGAATGTAACCATACGAGGTTTCCAATAGTCATAATTTGATCCATCTAGAATAGGGGGTTTATTCACAAATCCACCAGTCTCCTTGTCCATTGCACCAGAAAGTATCAGCCCTAGATCTCACCCAGATGCAGAGCAGGATGCCTGCTCTGATACCAATTGAAATTCTGGTATCAGATGTGTGATGTTAAGTGTGATGTCATAACAACACAATCTACTATATGAACAAGGTAATAACAACAGTAAATCAACACAATGAATTGTTCACCCAGTTCGGTCTAACTATCTACGTTTGGGGGCTACCAAGCCAGGGAGGAAATTCACTATTAGTAGTATTAAATTACAGACTCAATAATCCCAGTTGACATCTACTAATCTTAATCACTACCCAATGACACTTCTACCTAAGAGACCACTTAGATATGAGAAACCACTCACTCCCTAAATCACCTCAGTGACACAATCCAAAGATTACACTTTAAACCACACCTTGATCTTGCTTAATAGCTTTGTTCAAGAACAACACACTCTTGCTTAAAAGCTCTAGAGTGAATACACTTACAACCAAAATTGTAACACCTATTGAACCATGAAAGGTTTACAAAACACACACGAAAACACAAATTTGACTCTCAGTCTTTGCTCCCTTGTCTTCGTACTCTTCAACAAGGGTTGAGGCTGCTTTAAATAGAATTATGACTTGGGCTTGGACCTCTTCCAAATATATGATTAGATTCGTTTTTAAAAACAGAATTTAAAACAGATTTGATCTTCAAATCTTTTTGAATCATACAACCCTTAAACATAGCAACAGGATCTGCTCTAAATCTGATTGTAACTGAAAATATCTTCTCCAAGATATTCGCACACAATCTCTCTAACAGATCTTCTCAAAACAAACATTTACGCGCAGCCCTAAAACATCACAGCCTGATGTTTTGATGTTCTGATAATTGATGTCAAGACATCAAGTTTAACATCAGCATATAAAACTTCAACCCTGCAACAACTAAAGTTAGGAACCAAATGTTAAGACATCAGACATATGACATCAACATTGTTCAACTTTGTTTTACCAAAATTCCAGCCAATACAAGAACTAACCGAACTTGTCTGGAGTTCCATTTGTTTAGAGAAATTGCAGTGAGCTTGTTGTTGAGCATCCATGAGTGATAAAATTTCACAGAGAAGACAGTTGGATTTGAAATTTTAGGGTTAGGGGGTATGGAGTGGAGTGAATAGTGTGTGATAGTGGGTAATAAAGAAAAGAAGTAATTACTGTTTCTTGAAAAGCACTGAAAAGGGGAAATTAATAATGATTTTAACCTACTCTCAAGACATCCTAATGCTCAAGGTGTCACTCACTCATCCGAATATGATTTACACATGTAAGAGTGAATCATAGCCGTCAGTTTGAATTTTCACAGTTTTGATGTTTTCGGGGATAAGAAAAACTAAAAGGTTTCTGATTTGAGATGTTTAAGATAGTTTCTAACTAGTAGAAACTTCAGAAACACATTATAATTCATAACATCTGAATCGTAATTTTACAGAAGGTGCTAAACAATAGAAAGTTCATTCTGGACAAAACTCCATTTTCAAATGTTTCAGAATGAATAAGAATCTATCTTCAGCTAGGGGTTTTGTAAAATTGTCAGTCCATTGATGATTTGTATCAATGAATTGTAAAGAAATAGTCCATTTCTGAAGATAGTATCGAATAAAATGGTGCTTTATTTCTATATGTTTAGCCCTAGAATGCAAAATATGATTCTTGCTTAAACAAATAGCTGCAGTGTTGTCACAGTAGATAGGAATTTTACTCTCATATATCTGAAAGTCTTCAAGCTGATTTTTCATCCAGAGCATCTGAGTACAGCAAAGTGATGCTGAGATATATTCTTCTTCTGCAGTAGATAAAGGGATTGTAGATTGTCTTTTGCTTACCCATGAGACTAGATTGCTACCCAGAAACTGACAGTTTCCAGAAGTGCTCTTACATTCTATTCTGTCTCGAGCATAATTTGCATCACAGAAACCTGATAGCTTATATTATGATGTTTTCTCATACATCAAGCCATGGTTAGAAGTTCCTTTCATATACCTTAGGATTCTCTTAATAGCAGTTAAGTGACTTTCCCTTGGGTCTGATTGAAAATGAGCACAAAGACATACGCTGAATAAAATATCTGGTTGTGAGGCAGTCAGATAAAGAAGAGAGCCTATCATACCACGATAGAGCTTCTGACAAACCTTTTTACTTACTTCATCTTTCTCAAGAATTCAAGTAGGATGCGTGGGAGTTTTAGCTGGTTTACTTTCCGTCATATCAAACTTCTTTAGAAGTTCCTTAGTATATTTTCCTTGATGAATAAATGTGACTTCTGGAGTTTGATTGATTTGAATTCCCAGAAAGTACTTTAACTCTTGCATTAGGATCATTTCGAATTCTGCCTGCATTAGCTTAGAAAAATCTTAACATGCAGAAGTATTAGCTGAACCAAAAATTATATCATCTACATAGATTTGGCCTATCATGAGGTCGTTTCCAAATTTCTTACAGAAGAGAGTAGTATCAACTTTTCCTCTTGTAAATTCATTTTCTAAAAGAAAAAAACTTAATCTTTCATACCTAATGACTTCTTAAGTTTAAAAATGTGTTATGGAGACTTAGAGTTTTCAAAACCTGGAGGTTGGTGAACATATACTTCTTCAGAAATGTAACTGTTTAGAAACACACTTTTGACATCCATTTGATATAATTTAATATTATTATTCACAACAAAAGAGATGAGAAGGCGTATAGATTATAACCTGGCGACTGGAGCAAAGGTTTCATTATAGTCAATTCCTTCTTGTTGACTGTAACCTTGTGCTACCAGTCGTGCTTTGTTTTTGACAACTTCTCCTTTCTCATTTAACTTGTTTCTGAATACCCATTTTGTTCCAATGACATGAGTTCCCTTGGGTTTAGACACTAGATCCCAGACATCATTCTTAGAGAACTGATCTAGCTCTTCTCGCATTGCCAGAATCCATCCATTGTCCTGAAGTGCTTCTTTACAAGATGTTGGTTCTATCAGAGATACCAGTCCTAGGAGTACTTCTTTAGAATGTTTGAATGTAGATCTTGTTCTGACATGTTCAACTTTGTCTCCTAGAATCAAATCTTCAGAAACAGTTTGTCTAAGTCTATGCCTTTCTGTATGGAAGGACATTCAGTTACTTCTGATGTATCAGCGGATTTTAGATCTATGATTTCAGAGTCCTTTGTCCTTTCTCCAGAACCTGTGAGGGTAACTTCTAGATATGCAAAATTCTAACCTAGCTTTGACATTTCCGAGTCAAGCTTATCATTAAATCTTGTTAGAACAAGAATTGATTCTACATTCCTAATAGTTTTGATGATAACAAACACTATATTATTTAGAACTTGATGCTCCTTAATTTATTTATTATGATATGTAGGGAAGTTCTAATGTTAAGACGTTCTGATATAGAAGCATCACAAGATCTAGACTAGCGAAGTTCTAATCAAGCGAAGTTCTGATATGGAAGTATCACAAGATCTAAACTAGCGAAGTTCTAATCAAGCGAAGTTCTGATATGGAAGTATCACACGATCTAAACTAGCGAAGTTCTAAACAAGCGAAGTTCTGATAAAGAATGTGTCACGCTTCAGCACCAAAGTTGCCTTGATCCAGAAACTCTGATAATTCAACAAATCAACATGGACTATGATACGCTATCCTTCACATTTATGAATATCACAAAGTAACGGATTGTGCCAGACAAAATCTGTATTTTTGGAAAGAGCATTCAATGGCATTTTGTCAACCTCCAAAAATAGTTCTCACGTCTCCAACGGATCAAATAATTTCATCTATTTAAAAAGAGCCCTTGCACAGATGACAAACACTTGCGCACATACTCCTTACAATTCATTAAGTTTCATTAGTTTTTCAATTCGATCAAAATATTGTGTAAACATCACAGTTGTGATATAGCTTATTAGAAGCACCTTATACACACTTGTTCATTTACCTTTGTAATTCCTTGAGATAACCGAGCTATGGTTAAAACTCAAGAAGACATTGACAATTGTTTATGTGATTGTGTAATCCTTATTGTTTAGTGGATTAAGTCCTCAAGATAGAGAGGCGAAATCACCTTGGCGGGTGGACTGGAGTAGTTTGAGTTCAAACGAACCAGGATAACCAACGTGTTCTTTTTGCTTTAATTTTTGAAAACCCCAATTCAAACCCCCTTTCTTGTGTTTTTCGTTTCTTCAATTGGCATCAGAGCGCCTGGTTATGGGTGCTAACACTTAACCATGTCAGAAAAAGATCCTTCAAAGAAAAACACTATGGCGGAATCCTTTCAGAACAACAATGACAAAATCAGTGGCAAACCACCAGGTAGCACCCCAAAATTTGCCCTCCTTACTTTAGTACTAACTGGCTTATGTTTCATCTCATTTTGCATTATCATGTGTGCATATCATTGGTTCTTAGCATGGGGTCAAGGTGCCTGAGGCAGTTCTTCAATGGGTCAAGCAAGAGTCCTTATATTGTCTAAGAGAGCTCAAGTGGATCACCCTCTCCTAACCAAGTGCAGAAATTAGGGTTTTGAGATTCTTGGGTTTATTGCTCCAATGGGCAAGCTTCTTGGGTTTTTATCATCATCAAATGGCATATCCTATCTTTGTTGGAGAGGATACACATCATATTCAGAGGAATTTGGATTTGGAGACTGTGCTATTTCCTCCTAGACTAAGGGTACCTAAATTAGGGTTTGCTATAAAGTCAGTTTATTTCTGATTTTTTGGGCAAGACTTGATTCCATGGTATTCCTTGGGTCCCTAAGCATCTAAGAATGGAAGATTGTCCATCAGTTTGGTTCAGGAGAAGTTCAATTGGCCAATAGATTTGGAATCAGGAGAATCAGGGGAAAAGTCAACAGTGAGAGGGGAAGTCAACTGTGAAATTTTGAGGTTCTCTTCAAGGTTTTCAAGGTCTCACATCCTCATATGGTATTCAAGGGTCAAATTTCATACCATTTATCAAGAATCAAGGGCTGGCACAAAAGTTACTAAATATGGAAATGACCTATAATTTGAAAGTTTCCTTTTTGGGCAAGTCCTTACACTACATTCAACTTGACTTTTCACCATCAAGAAAGCTTCAAATGAATTTTCCTCAAACATCAAAGTTGAAGATCTTTTTCTCCTCTTTCCAACAAGTACTAGTGGGTCTCCATATCATTTGTGAAACTCAAGTTATGACCAAAAGAAGGCAAAGTGGTTTTTAGGGTTCCATTTTCACAACTTTTGCACTTTGGGACATATGGACCTATAATTGATTCCATTGCTTCAAGACATATTCCAACATCAAAGAACAATCCCTAAGGAGAATTTTTGGCCTTTAAATCAAGTAGTTTCATGGTTTATTCATCACTTATTCTCCATTATGCAAAATTGCCAAATTATTTAAAACTCATGAACCAAGGCATCTCAAGGCCCAAATCAAATTCAGGTGTGATTAGCAATTGAAACTTAAGTGATCCATCATGAAATATTTGGATATCCATGCATGGAGGAGGGTGTATTCTACTTTATCCAAATTTCCAAATTTGCCCAAAACTCATTAAGTGGAGAATTACCAAGGCCCAAATCATTATCAGTGTTTTAACCTAGCCTATTTAAACTTACTCATGCTAGGGTTAGAAAGGAGGACACGTGATTTCAAGGAGAAAAGAAGCTTGAACCCTAAAAACTTGGATAATTCGTATCTCACAATTCACAAGGTTTCTTCACAAAATTCTTCCACAATCTTCTTCCTGGGGATCCATAGAGCATAAACCAACCGCCCTTTGGAGCTAAAAGCAAGGATACGTAGTGCATAGCCTCAGGTTAGTCATTCTTTTGATGATCATAAAACTCAAATTTTAAACGTGCATATTGATGTGTGACATCCATGGATCATTTTGATGTATTTATTTTTGAAATTAGACGTGTATATTGATTGCTGCGTGAATTTTAAGTTCTTGAACCAAACCTTTTTTTCATTCGTTTTGCATTATGTGATGGTTGTTTGTAAAAAATAATTTGATATTATTAATCCTTGCGAAAATCTGGTTTAAAAGGTGTATTCACGTGCGTTTTCTGGTGAGTTTTTGAGTTGCAGGTGACAGAGGGGTCGACCGGAACCCTAGTTCCGGCGACTGGTTATGGTGGCCGGCCGGTGAAGGGTTGAGCGAAGAAGATGAAGTGTGAGCCGTCGATGGCTTTGATCTAATGGTTCCCATTCTGCCACGTTTTATTTTATTTTATTTTTCTGATTTTTATTTTAATGTTTGTGTGCTTATGACCCCACGGTTGTTATTATGTGCTTGCAATCTCAGCCTCTTATCATGTGCTACTTTCTATTGTGTTGACGTTTTGAGATCCGTCTGATGGATCGTGTGATTGATAGTGTGCCAGCGAATTAAAAGAAACATGTGCCCATCACGCGGTGTGTGCATGGTGTGCTGACCAATTGTGTGCGTGCGTGCGTATCATTACTATGGTGTGTTGTGAATCTAGGCCCCTCATCATGATTATTTTTTTATTTCGTTTGACTTGATATGAGACGCAGGATTGATCCAATGGTGATGGTAAGTCAAGTGGGTTGACTGAAAGCCCACGTGCGCCCCTTTTTATTATTTTATTTTTTTTGACGGACTTTATGCTTGGGCTTGCTAATGACACCCCCCTCTGAGCCCATTTGTTTATTTTAAGTGTGCAATTGTTGCTGAACGCACCCCCCAGGTTTATTTCCTCATCTTTATTATTTTAATTATTACATTTTCATTTTAATTTTTTTTTTAAAATAGTTAATTGCATTAAAAAATTCCAAGAAAATTCATGCATCATTTTTATAATTTTATAAAATTTTCACAAATTTTATTCTATTATTTTATCTTATTTTTAGCATCTGAAATTAATATTGGTTTATTTTATTTTTGAATTATTCATATCATGCATACCTAAACTTGTTTATTTTATTTCTCATCATCCATAAATTATTTAGAACTCTTTCTTTTTGAATTTTCTCACCAATACATTGAATTGCATTAAAATATTTTTCCCTCATTTTTAAAATCATTTCATATTGCATTTTAGTCCTCCTCTTTTGCACATTGAGTCACGTTTCTTGTCTGAACTTTGCATAATTGTTTGGGTGACCTATCTTGTGAATTTTTGCATGAGTTTTTAATATGTTGTTTGTTTCTGGTTGAGTTATTTTGATAATTAATTTGGTGATTTTAGAAGAGGTTTTACTAATTATGTGATTGCTCTTTGCTTGAGGCCTTCTTGTATGCACATCCTTGATCATGTCTTATTACTTGTTTGAGAAGGCACTTGTGCCATTGCTTGGGGGTTGTTTCTTTGATTTCTTAATTCATGTTTGAATTGTTATAGGTCACTTAATCACTATTATATGTCATTGCTTGGGTATCATTTGTCTTATTGTCACTTATATCTGTTTGTCCTAACCTTTTACGCAGGGGCCGAGGTAAGTTATTTAAGGGTGTGGATAAGTATCCATATCCATTCTCATTCTTTCTGTCTCTCATCTTTTCTTTTCTTTAGGCTCAGGTTGTCGTCAAACCTCACTAACCATAGGTCACCCATGCATGATAACATTAGGACTCTTAGTTCCCCTTTAGAGTTTCCTTTGTGTCTTCTCTCTTCTCATCTCAAAACTTCTTGAAAACACTTAATAAGGATAAAGTGTATTGCGCAAGAGCCTTAAGCGTGGGGAATGAGAAATGAGGGGCTTCCTCTCATCTTTCTAGAGTGCTTAGCGAGCGTCCTGTCTTGGGACGATTCGTTAAGTATCCGTCCTTGTGCCCTAGACTTTGGTGCAATGCAAGTTATGAACTAACTCAAGTCACTTCTGTCCTAAAAAATACAAACAAACTTCAAACCTTTTTGTCCTTCGGGATTGTCAAAATAAAGGCTATTTTCAAAAAGGGCACGTTACTTTCCGTCTGAGTCACAAACAGGCGTCGACCCTAACTGCCGGACGCGAACTTAACGTCGCTCATAAAAAACACAAAAAGAACTTGGTCCGAACTACGTTGAATCTGAATTTCCCATTGCACAAAGGGAGTACGTAGGCCTAGGACGTCAACGTCCTACCGAGTTTGTCTTTGTTTTCCCCTTCCTCGTGTCAGTACAGCCATAGATGATAGGATAACTCACCCTTAGATTAGACAACAAGCGTGGATCCCATCGAGTACGATGGACGCGTGGGGTGCTAGCACCTTCCCCTCGCGTAACCGACTCCCGAACCCAGGTTATGGTTGCGATGACCATTCCTTTCCCTCTTCCTCAGGTTTATGCGGTGTCCCCTTTCCCTCTCTTGGGATAAATTTACACGGCTGGCGACTTTGTTTTCCGCGCCACTCTCGCGTTTGTAACTGGATGAAAATCCTGGGAGCGACACACCAGTGTTCGACGGTGAAAATTTTGATTACTGGAAAGACTTAATCGAAAGTTTCTTTCTAGCTCATGACGACGACCTCTGGGATATGGTAACTGATGGCTACACTCATCCTGTTGGAAAAGACGGTCAGAAGATTGAAAGGAAAAATATGACGGATCAACAAAAGAAAGATTTCAGAAATCATCACAAGGCCAGAACGATTCTTCTAAGTGCGGTTTCTCACACAGAATATGAGAAGATCACTAACAGAGAATCAGCTAAACACATATTTGATTCTCTGAGAATGATGCATGAAGGCAACACTCAACTCAAAGAGACTAAAGCTCTGGCACTCATCCAGAAGTACGAAGCCTTCAAAATGGAAGAAGATGAAATAATTGAGAAAATGTTCTCAAGGTTTCAAATTCTGGTTGCTGGATTAAAAGTTTTGAATAAAGGGTACTCAATAGCAGACCATGTCAAGAAGATCATCAGAAGCTTACCAAAGGTGTGGAGACCCATGGTCACAACACTAAAGCTCTCCAAGAACCTCAACAAAATATCTCTTGAAGACTTGATCAGCTCTCTAAGAAGTCACGAGATAGAATTAGAAGAAGATGAACCCCAGAAGAAAGGTAAGTCTGTTGCTCTCAAATATAAATATAAATATGAAACTAAAGCTTTTCAGGCAGAAGAAGAAAGCTCTGGTGGGTCCTTAGAAGAAGATGAACCATCACTCCTTTCCAGAAGAGTCCAACAACTATGGAAAAATAGACAAAGGAAATTCAGAAACTCTAGAAGATCAAGCAGTCATTCTGAACCATCTTCTGGACACAAAAAGTCAAGAAACAAAGAGGTGGTGTGTTACGAATGCAAGGAACCTGGACACTACAAAAGTGATTGTCCCAAGCTGCAGAAAGAAAAGCCAAATAAGAAGTTTAACAAGGAAAGAAAGAAAAGTCTTATGGCTACCTGGGATGACTCGGAATCTTCTGAAGCAGAATCCGAATCAGAAAATGAACACGCCAACATTGCCCTAATGGCCAACATATCAGATGACTCCAACTCATCAGAATCAGACTCTGACTCAGAAACTAAAGAGGTATTCTCTAAATTTTCTAGATCTCAATTAGAAGATAGTCTATCTGAAATTCTTGAAAATTATCAGAAACTTCAGCTCAAATATAGGAATCTGAAACATGATCTGGTATCTGAGTCTGAAGAGAACAGAAAACTGAAAGCAGAAAATTCTGAGTTAAAAGAAACCATTTCAAAACTCAACTCCTTTGAATCTCAAAAATCTCAGAAAAAATATGACTCAGTAGTTCCCACTAGTTCTGATAACATTTTAAAACATTACGACTATGATTTTTAAAAATTTCTAGCTAAAAACATAGACAGAAGCAAAATGGCTTCAATGATCTATGGAGTTAGTAGAAATGGGAGAAAAGGCATAGGATATGTTAATCCTAGAGGAGAAGCTCCATATAAACCTAAACAAGTTGATGATATGATCATAAAATACGCTCCTTTAAACTCTCACTTCACATATGGACACAAACATGATATAAAATATACTAGTGAATCTTACTCTTCAAATTCTATTGAGAAACCAAAACTCAATCAGAATTCTATAAACACTAACAAACAAGGACCCAAAGAAATATGGGTACCTAAGGATAAAATCCTATACGTTGCAGATGTCTTTAACAGCAAGATTGAAACACCAATCATGGTACCTGGACTCTGGATGCTCGCGATACATGACGGGAAGAAAGCATATGTTCCAAAGTCTGGAACTTAAAGCTGGAGGGTATGTAGGTTTCGGAGGCAATCAGAAAGGGAAAATCATTGGCTCGGGAACCATAGGTAACGGTACTCTACCTTCTATATCTAATGTTTTATTAGTAAAAGGATTAATGCATAACTTGTTATCCATAAGTCAATTAAGTGATAACGGTTATGATATAATCTTCAATCAAAAGTCCTGTAAGGCAGTTAGTCAGAAAGATGGAACAATCCTCTTTAATGGAAAGAGAAAGAACAACATTTATAATATAAAACTTTCTGAACTAAAAAGTCAGAATGTAAAATGTCTTTTGTCTGCTGACGACGAGCAATGGGTCTGGCACAGAAGATTGGGGCATGTTAGTATGAGAAGAATATCTCAGATTAACAAACTCAATCTGGTCAGAGGACTTCCTAACCTGAAGTTCAGCTCAGATGTTCTGTGTGAAGCATGTCAAAAAGGCAAGTTTTCTAAACCCTCTTTTAAACCAAAAAATGTTGTTTCTACCTCCAGACCACTAGAACTTCTACATATAGATCTGTTTGGACAAGTGAAAAATGCATCCATCAGTGGTAAGAAGTATGGATTAGTGATCGTAGATGACTATAGCAGATGGACATGGGTAAAGTTCTTAAAACACAAGGACGAGTCACTCTCTGTATTCTCTACTTTCTGTAACCAAATTCAAAATGAAAAAGAGTTTAGAATTGTAAAAGTCAGAAGTGATCATGGTGGGGAATTTGAAAACAAAAATTTGGAAATATTTTTTAATGAAAATGGCATTTCTCATGATTTCTCTTGTCCTAGAACTCCACAACAAAATGGAGTTGTAGAACGCAAAAATAGAACTCTACAAGAAATGGCCAGAACCATGATCAATGAGACTAACATGGCTAAGCACTTTTGGGCAGAAGCAGTTAATACAGCGTGTTACATTCAGAATAGAATCTCTATAAGACCTATTCTGGAAAAGACTCCATATGAATTGTGGAAGAACAGAAAGCCCAACATTTCATACTTTCATCCATTTGGATGTACTTGCTTTATTTTAAACACTAATATCCTCTGAACAAGTTTGATTCTAAGGCACAAAAGTGTTTCATGTTAGGATACTCTGAACGTTCAAAAGGATACAGAGTATATAACACAGAAACACGAAATGTGGTAGAATCCATTTGTGTTAGATTTGATGATAAGCTTGGCCTTCAAAAGCCAAAGCATGAGGAATATCTTGCAGAAATAGAAGTTCAAATTACAGGCACTGAAACCAGATCATCAGAAAAACAGTCAAACACAACAGAAGGAAATTCTAATGTCACAACAAATTCTGAAGAACCCATCCAGAAAAGACAATCCAGAAGTTCTCTAACACATCCCGAAGACAAAATTATGGGAAAGAAAGATGACCCAATCAGAACAAGATCCTCATTCAAAAAGACTGAAGAATCTCTCATGGGATTAGTCTCTCTGGTTGAACCCACTTCTATTGACGAAGCACTCTCAGACAATGATTGGATACTCGCAATGCAGGAAGAATTGAATCAGTTCACCAGAAACGACGTATGGGATCTTGTCCTTAAAACCAAAGGCTTCAACATCATTGGAACCAAATGGGTATTCAGAAAAAAATTGAATGAACAAGGAGAAGTTGTCAGAAACAAAGCACGACTGATTGCACAAGGTTATAGTCAGCAAGAAGGGATAGACTATACAGAAACCTTTGCTCCAGTCGCAAGGTTAGAATCTATCAGACTTTTAATTTCATTTGCTGTAAATAATGAAATCACTCTTTATCAGATGGATGTCAAAAGTGAGTTTTTAAATGGTTACATTGATGAAGAAGTTTACGTACATCAACCCCCTGGTTTTGAAAACACAAAACATCCAGAATATGTTTATAAACTTAAGAAATCGTTATATGGTCTAAAACAAGCTCCCAGAGCTTGGTATGAGAGACTAAGTAACTTTCTCTTAGAAAATGATTTTACCAGAGGGAAGGTGGACACAACTCTATTCTGTAAGTCATTTAAAAATCAAATTCTGATCTGTCAAATATACGTAGATGATATAATTTTTGGATCCACTAAAAGATCCTTGGGCAAAGAATTTGCTAAGACTATGCAGGCAGAATTTGAAATGAGCTTAATGGGAGAACTCAAGTTTTTCTTGGGAATTCAAATCAATCAAACTCCAGAAGGAACTTACATACATCAAAGCAAGTATGTCAGAGATCTTCTGAAGGAATTTGAAATGTCAAAAAGTAAGCCTTCCAAAACTCCTATGCACCCCACATGCATTCTAGAAAAGGATGAGGTAAGTAAGAAAGTAGAACAGAAGCTCTACAGAGGTATGATTGGTTCTCTCCTTTATTTAACTGCTTCAAGACCTGATATTCTCTATAGCGTCTGTCTTTGTGCTAGATTCCAATCAGATCCTAGAGAATCTCACTTAACAGTAGTTAAGCGAATTTTCAGATATCTGAAAGGTACTACTAATCTTGGTCTTTGCTATAGAAAGTCCAGAGAATACAAATTGGTAGGATACTGTGACGCTGACTTTCCTGGAGATAGAATAGAAAGAAAAAGTACCTCTGGAAGCTGCCAGTTTCTGGGAGACAACTTAATCTCTTGGTCCAGCAAAAGACAATCCACCATTGCACTATCAACTGCTAAAGCTGAATATATAGCTGCAGCTGGATACAGTACTCAGATGCTCTGGATGAAGAATCAGCTCGAAGATTTTCACATTTACGAGAGTAACATCCCTATCCTCTGTGACAATACTTCTGCCATCTGTCTTTCTAAAAATCCTATTTTGCATTCTAGGGCTAAACATATAGAAATTAAACATCACTTCATTAGGGACTATACTCAGAAGGGAATTCTTTGTTTAAAATTTATAGACACAGACCATCAATGGGCTGATATTTTCACCAAACCCCTTGCTGAAGATAGATTTAATTTCATTCTAAAAAATCTCTGTATGGAATTATGTCCAGAATGAAAATGTAATTTCTATACTCTTAACTCTCAGAATTTCTTTTTGTGAACATCTGACCAATAACTCTTCAGAAGTGAGAAGAAACATTGCCTCAGAATCTATTCAGAAGATCTGAACTTTTCATTTCAAGGATAGATCTCTAAGTTCACTCTAGCAAACACCTGTCAACCTACGCTCCAGATTTTCTCTGACGATGAACACGTGTCAAACTCTGGAAAACTGAAACGTCTGTGTTGACATATTGAGGCGCCAAGTCACATCGGTAACTGTTCCCAAAATTTTTCACGCTATCTCCCTTGTCAGAAAACATTACAGCTATTAATCATTATGTTTATTGTCTTTAATTGCTATTTATTTCTTGGTCACTCTTATATATATGTCACTTCTAACACCCTCACACGCTCACTATCACTCACTTAGCTCTCTATCGCCTTATTCTCTTATTTGCAATTCTTGTTTTGTTTTCTACATTTCTTGTTCCTCTGTGTTCTACAAAACCCTAAGTCTGTGAACAATGGCCTCCTACTCTCAACAAAGCTCTCAACAAGCAATGTCTCAAGAATTTGCTGACCAAATCATTGAAGAAAGGTACGTTGAGCCCTCAAGAACTCTTCTCACTCCCATTGCCTCTCTTGAAGTTCTCTGTGAACTCATCGTGGATTTTGAAAGCATGAAAGAAAATGAGTATGACCTTACTCCTGAGGTTGAGTTTCAAGGATGGACCAAATACTTTAATCGCTTAATGGGTCCAGTTTTTCCCAAACTCGTTAAGGAATTCTGGATTTTTGCATCGGTCTCTAATCATCAAGTAACTTCGTATGTAATGGGAAAGAAGATTGTCATCACTGAAGATCTTATTGGTAAACTGATTGATCATGATGGATCAGGAATTAGATGCAGTGAGATGGAAAAGAGCTCTAACCTAAATACTATCTCAAAGGAAATCTTCACCTCTGGACAACACTCCAACAAAATCAAAGACCTAAAGGATCGTCACAGAATTTGGGCCAGAATCATTCTTGGTTGTATCTATCACAGGAAACCTACAAGCTATTATGACTACATCAACAACGATCAACAGTACCTTCTGTACCTCATCTCCACCTTTACCAAAGTGAATCTTCCTCACAGTCTATTCAGTCATCTGAAGAACACTGTCAAGGAAACAAGAGAAGACGAAAGAACCAAGAGAGATTGGATCCCTCTAGGTAAACTTATCTCAGATATTCTAACAGAGAATAAGCTGATAGAACACCTAACTGAAGCTCAGAAAATTTCTGACCTAGAAACTATTGCTGGAAGACCACTCAATGCAAAGAACCTCAAGAAGGTGAAAATCATTGAGACCATCAATAAGGATCCAACCCAAATCACTAAGGAAGTCATCACCACCAGGAAAATACCTCTGAAAGATTTTCATCTCTTCTCAGCAGATACTCATCCAGAAATTGTTCTCAGATATCTGGATGCGTGTAAATCTGATGGAACCATTCCAGAAGTTTCTTTGCAACAGCTCAGGCAAGCACCTCCAGAAGTTGCCATCAGAACATCAAGAAAAAGGAAAGCCTCTGAAGGAACCCCTCAGAAAACCCCCAAAGCTGCTAAAAAGAAAGGTAACGCTTCTTTCATTTCTGTCGTCGAATCTATATTGGTATCGACATCTGAAACCTCATCTTCTCCTAAACCTTCTGAAAATCCATCACCTTCACCACAAACCCTTGACGATTTTGACATTGATATTGACCCCACTCCTTTTGATTTTATTGAACCACAACCAGAACTTGCACAAGTTCTGTCTGACATTGATCTTGAACCTCTCTTCACTTCTTCCCAACCAGAACATCAAATTCAAAACTCTGAACCATTCCCAAACACCTCTATTCCTGGTATCAACTGTCCTCTCAACTTCTTTCAACCCTCACCTAATTTCACCAGTCCCCCACAAGATGTCATCTCTTCAGAAATTACATCACCTACCTCTCCCATTCTCATTTCTGACTTTCCTCCAACAAATCTCTCAGAAGATCCCCTCAGAACTATAATTGACTTAGAAGCTCTAGACAAACTTACCTCAACCTCTCTCAAAATAGCCATTCCAAAACCAAAACCAAAAATCTCCAAAACAGATGTTGGTAAGTCTTTATTGGCATTCGAGGTTGAAATGCAGAAATGGTTTAACTTTCTAAAGCAGGGTTGTATGGATAATCTGAATCCAGCTGCTTCTGACTACATATGGACCAAATTCAGAAAGTGGTTTAATTCTGAATCTCAGAAGATGAAGGAACTCAGCTATGACATAGCCCAACAGAACTTCTGTGACCATATGAAGATCTTCAATGAGCAAGTTCTAGGATTCTGGGAAAAGAAACCCATTCTTCATCTAGGCTGGAAAATCCCTATGGTTGTAGAACCTCAGGAAGAAATCTCTGGACATCAAACTCTGGTAATTGCTGAAGTCGAAGAAAAATCACCTGAAGCCTCTCCAAAGAAAGATTCTGCTAAAAGCTCTTAGGATTTGGTACCTTCTGTAGAGTCATCTTCATTTGCTCTAGTGCTGAAAACTCTGGATGAGTTGAAGAAAGAGAATGAGGCAGTAAGAAAAAGATTGGACAAACAGGATGAAACAAACGCAGAAATTAAAGGGATGCTTGGCAAGCAAGAAGAATCCGCTAATCAGATCAAAGGCCTTCTGGAAGAATTGTTCACAAGACTTCCACCTGCTCCTCAACCTTAGATTCTATTATGCCTCTCTTATCTTGCTTATTTTGTGCTACTATCTTGCTCATGTTGTTTACTTGTGTTCTCATGTATTTTTTTGCTTTTTGATTAATGACAAAAAGGGGGAGAACGTAGAATATTTTGAAATATAACAGTGCACCGGGACTATGTCTCAAACATTTTAACCTCTCTGTTTCCACATATTGTTAAGAAAGCAGGAAAATGGCAATCAGAACTTCTTGGAAATCTTAAATCAAAACATTTTTAAGGAAATCTTCAACTCAGGGGGAGTCCTCTATACTCCATACTCTTTTAATTGATTATCAAAATATAATTTTTTGTCATCATCAAAAAGGGGGAAATTGTTAGAATAAGAATTGATTCTACATTCCTAATAGTTTTGATGATAACAAACACTATATTAGTTAGAACTTGATGCTCCTTAATTAATTTATTATGATATGTAGGGAAGTTCTAATGTTAAGATGTTCTGATATAGAAGCATCATAAGATCTAGACTAGTGAAGTTCTAATCAAGCGAAGTTCTGATATGGAAGTATCACAAGATCTAAACTAGCGAAGTTCTAATCAAGCGAAGTTCTGATATGGAAGTATCACAAGATCTAAACTAGCGAAGTTCTAAGCAAGCGAAGTTTTGATAAAGAATGTGTCACGCTTCAACACCAAAGCTGCCTTGATCCAGAAACTCTGATAATTCAACAAATCAACATGGACTCTGATACGCTATCCTTCACATTTATGAATATCACAAAGTAACGGATTGTGCCAGACAAAATCTGTATTTTTGGAAAGAGCATTCAATGGCATTTTATCAACCTCCAAAAATAGTTCTCACGTCTCCAACGGATCAAATAATTTCATCTATTTAAAAGAGCCCTTGCACAGATGACAAACACTTGCGCAAATACTCCTTACAATTCATCAAGTTTCATCAGTTTTTCAATTCGATCAAAATATTGTGTAAACATCACAATTGTGATATAGCTTATTAGAAGCACCTTATACACACTTGTTCATTTACCTTTGTAATTCCTTGAGATAACTGAGCTGTGGTTAAAACTCAAGAAGACATTGACAGTTGTCGATGTGATTGTGTAATCCTTATTGTTTAGTGGATTAAGTCCTCAAGAGAGAGAGGCGAAATCACCTTGGCGGGTGGACTGGAGTAGTTTGAGTTCAAACGAACCAGGATAACCACGTGTTCTTTTTGCTTTAATTTTTGAAAACCCCAATTCAAACCCCCTTTCTTGTGTTTTTCGTTTCTTCAAATCTAACATGAATTGATTCCTCGACGATACATGTTTTTGTATTGTATACTCTATAGCCTTTAGAGCGTTCTGAGTATCCTAACATAATACACTTTTGTGCTTTAGAATCAAACTTGTTTATATTTTCTTTAGTATTCAAAATAAAACATGAACATCCAAAAGGATGAAAATTGGAAATGTTGGATTTTCTTCCTTTACACAATTCATAAGGAGTCTTTTCCAGAATGGGTCTAATGGAGATTCTATTCTGAATATAACATGTTGTGTTTACTGCTTCTGTCAAGAAGTGCTTATCTACATTAGTTTCGTTGATCATGGTTCTGGTCATTTCTTTCAACGTTCTATTTTTCCTTTCTACAACTCCGTTTTGTTGTGGAGTTCTAGGACAGGAGAAATCATGAGATATGACATTTGAGTCAAACAGTTCTTCAAATAGTTGGTTCTCAAATTCACCACCCTGATCACTTCTAACTCTTACAATTTTAGAATCAAATTCATTTTGCACTTGAGAACAGAAACTTGTAAACATAGAATGCAACCCATTCTTGTGTCTAAGAAATTTTACCTATGTCCAGTGACTATAATCATCAACGATGACAAGTCCATACTTCTTGCCATTGACTGATGCCGTTTTGACGGGACCAAACAAGTCAATGTGTAGAACCTCCAAAAGTTTGGAGGTAGAAACATCATTTTTAGATTTAAAAGATGTTTTTGAAAACTTGCCTTTCTGACATGCTTCACAGAGTGCATCTGAAGTAAACTTCAGCTTAGGCAGGCCTATGACTAACTCAAGTTTATTTAGCTGAGAAATTTTCCTCATACTAATATGACCCAAGCATCTATGCCACACCCATTGCTCTTCATTGAGAGACATTAAGCATTTAACATCTTGGTATTTAAGATCAGATAGTTTAATTTTATAAATGTTTTTTTCCTCTTTCTAGTGAAGAGAACAATGCCATCTTTCTGATTAACAGCCTTGAACGTTTTTTGGTTGAAAATAATATCATAACCGTTATCACTTAATTGAATTATGGATAACAGATTATGCATTAATCCTTCAACATAAAGTACATTAGATATAGAAGGAAGAGATCCATTACCTACTGTTCCAGAACCTTTGATTCTTCCTTTCTGATCTCCTCCGAATCCTACGTATTATACCCTAATTTTTACCCCTACGATTTTCCACATCTCATTTGCATCTTATACCACAAACAAGATCATGCTATGGTTCCTTTATCCCTCTCTTATTTGGGTTTATGCCTTGCAGGGATCACCGAGCATCTGTGTGTTTCTTATTTTCCTTTATTTGTTTATGTTTACTAACCTTTAATAAAAATCCAAAAATATGTTTGTTTCCCTTTTACTAACTTTTTCAGGAAAGGATTTGGATCAAGGATAGCAAATACTAGTTCTTCAGCTCGAATGAAATTCATTTGAACAAAGTCAAAGTTGATTTCCGAACAATTCAAAATCAGCTGATTAAGAGTTTCTAAGATTTAATTGATTATTATTCAAGAGACTCCAAGGTTCATGTGTTTATTTCCATGCCTTCTTTAACAAGTCAAAAGAATTGAGCCAGAGCCAAGACAACACATAAAAAAGCAAATTTTCACAATTTTTGCTATGTTAATCGGTTAACGCTATATGGTTAACCGATTAACCAGTGCGTTTTTTCTGAATATGAGCCAAATTCAAATTCTGCAGCATTTTGGCACCAATTTTCAATTTTTTTCATCATGAGAATATTCTAGATCACTTCATTTTAATTCCCCTACATAATCACAATTAATTTCCACCATACACCTTCACTAATCACCACTTGATCTTGATTTTCCCTCCAAATTCAAATTCCAAGCCTAATTTTGGTTCCAAACCAAATTCCAAACTACAAAAATTCCCAAGCCTAAACTCAATAAATAGAACCCCATTTCATTCATTCTTCATGCTTTTGATAGCCAAGAAACCTCTTGCAAATTCTCTCTCCAACCACAAAATTCACTCAAAGCTCACTTTTCTTCTTTTGAAAGTTAACAAGTTTTCACATTGAATCTTGTTCAACTTTGAGCTAAACCTTCATCCAAACTTGTTTTCTTCATCAATTCTTGTAGATCAAGGCTTTGGAGTTTGGATCTTGGAGCAATTTGAAGCAATTTTCAGATTTGGAGTGGTAATCTCATTTTCCACCATTGTTGTTCTTGATTCATCTTCCACAATGTGATCCTTTAATAAATTCTTGTTGCTTGATCTTTGGATCTTGCAAATTGTGTTTTATTGGTGTTATTTACTGTTGTTTTACTTGAATTTTAGTACTAATTTGCATCCATGGCCAAGAGGTGTTTGAAGAAATGATTGGATCATGAATGCTGAATTTTTTCCAAATTTTGTTGTTGTCCTGCCAGTGTTAACCGGTTAACCAAATGTAGTTCATTTTGGTTAACCGGTTAACCAGAGTCCAGAATATGGTTTTCACTTGTTTTTGGGACTGTTTTGGTTTTTCCTCCTTTTTCTTCCCCTTTCTTATTTTTTTGGCCTTGAAGTGCATTGTTGAGACTAATTTCTCTTCAATTTCAATGGACTTTGGATATGGTTAAAGTAACTAAACATTCATTAGTTCAAATCTATCTTTAAATGAATTGTTGAATTCATTTGAGGTGCTTTGAATTAGTGATATGTTTTAACACTTAAACCTATCAATTAAAGGTGATTGAACTCGAAGATGAAAGGATCTTGCATGTGTAATTCAATTTGGTTTTTCTCTTCACCTCTCCCTCTATTTCTTTTTATTTTGATCGATGAAAGTCTTATGGATCTTAGAATTTCTTTGTTGAATTCTTGATCAAGACTAGATCATTACCTTTTTCTTTTCGTGCGGTATTGCTTTCAGATGATGATTTACATATCGCTCATCTAGCATACATTAGCACAAAATCATTTTGACCGGCCTCGAGTAGGGTGACTTCTATATATCACATGGCGATTGCTTAACATAGCGCTACATGTGTCCCGTATCGGAAAATGATCATTTGTGGCCTAAACTTATGTTTGCAAGCCCAATGATGGTTGATTATTTCTCTTTTGGCTCAGTACTTATGATACTTGTTGTTAGGAGGCTTTGGTCTTATCAATCCTCTAATGAGTTCTCATTAACCTTGACCTAAGTGCATTATTGATCATTTGCTTTAACAACTAATCACTAACTTCTAACCTTACCTTTATGCTTCCTTCTTGATCCCTATCTCTATTTACTTTTTTTATGCTTTATGTCATTATTTCATATTATATCTTGCTTATGCTTCCGTCATTTTCATTTTGTCCACTTGGACCATATGTTTATGCTTATGCCTTTTTCTCTTTGTCCACTTGGACCAAAAACATTAATAACGACCAAAACCTCTAAAAATACTTGTGCTTCTAATCTTGGACTATGGCTACTATCCTTTGCATTGGACATGGAATTTTGCACCTAGACCTTGGACATCCAATGCTATTCCTGGACCCTTGGACTTAGAACTAGGACCTTTTCCCTTTGCTTTGGAATTATAGTTTTAAGACTTTAGAGCCTTGTGCTTTTGCTTAGTTTATGGTGAGGATAGCTACATTTGTGGTTAGATCTCTCTTATCCTTAGCTTTTACTTTTTGCTTTAGGATAGTCACTTCTTCTCCTCCCCATTCTTAAATTTTCAAAATCTTCTCTCTTTTTCAAAACATTCTTGTTTTCAAACTCTCACCTCTTTCATAATCAAACATTGACTTTGTCAAATGATTTTACTCTTTTCTTTTCATTTCTTAATAAATGATAAACTACATAAGCATATTGACACATTTTTCAAAAGACTTTAAAAAACATTCAAACTCATTCAAACTCTTTTGGTGCCTTATGCACTTTCTCTTTCAAAACTTTTTCATAAGTTTAGACATGATTCATCTCTTTAAGCGGAATTATTCGCTTGGAAATGACGACTTGTCTTTACATTTAAAAACAACCATATCAAACCTATTTTGTTATTTGTACCATGAACTACGAGGTTTTGATCCTATATTGCACTTTGTGGGTACGTAGGCATGAGGCGACAAGTCTCTCCAAACACAAAAATCTTAAAAAATACTTCTCTCCTCACCTCCTCAATCTTATTTCAAACAAAGCTTTTCAGACCAAAAAGCGTAGATATTTCAAATGGTTCCTATAGAGTACTATAGACGTTTTGGGTGCTAACATCATCCCTTAGCGTAACCAACCCCTTACCCTGTCTCTATTCACTTGTTCTTGTTTAGAACTTGTTTAGGTTTTGTTCGCTCTTTTTCCTTTCCTTTTGGATAAAATAAAAGTGCGGTGGCGACTCTTGCTTTATGAGTTAAGTTAATCAATAGCTTACACTCACGATTTTTGCCGATACAGAAAAGTGACGTCTCTGCTGGGGACTCTGGTTCTTAGTGGGTTTTGCCTACTTTGATTTATTTATGCTTTATCTGATTGATTTATTTGTTATTTCTTGTTCTGTTTGGGTGCTTGGTGATCTCTGTGTGGTGAGATAAGTCCTATACCTGGACTTGAGTGCACTTATGATAGGAGGGTGGTATAGTCTTGTTTGGCTCACATGGAGTAGTCCTTACTAAGCTGACTTGAGATCCCCCACTCAGTGGAGGCCCCTTTGGAATTACTGATGTCATACGAGTAGTTGTGAATGACATTACTTTTTCCGATCTAGGAGTCTGAGAAGCTGAGGACCGTAGAACCTTTAACCTATCTTGGCCTTATTAAGATGTGGTGCGGTGGCTGTTTAGGTGTAGACTTGAATCAGTTGTTACGCGATACCACACTCAGACGAGTTTCTCTTGAGAATATTGTTGGCTGACGAGTAGTCGTTTAAGCCGATAATATCCGAAAGATGGATCTATGACTCTGGGCACTTTTTTAGAACCTTGTTTTACAGGTGCTGATAACCTTAGTACATATCATTGTGGGTTGGTTCTTAACCTTGACTCCATGCTCGTGACTCGGACCCTTGACTCATGTGCTTTGAGTGATTTTGTTTGTGGTTGTTGCATCCATGCACTCTTGTATTCATGACCATACATCTGCATTCTTCCAAGTTGCCGAAGAAAATCATTTCCACTGTCTCCTTCTTCAGTTATCTGTTCACCATCAAGCTGTTTCCTTGATGCAACTACGGAACTAAAGTTGCTGTTAGATTGAGAATGGAAAACCAAGAACAACACATTGCCGAAGTCAGAATGGAAATTGATGAGTTGAAGTCCAGCATGACCAAGCTCACAAAAATGATGCAAGTTCTGATTGCTAGAGGTGAACCACCTCAGAGGTCCATGATCTCTGAATTCTCAACTGTTGTTGTTAATCCTCCACTGATTCAGCAACCAACTTCTACTTGGCCAGAATTGGGTTACCTCTGAATTACTCGCCACCCTTTGCAAATACTCTGATGGTTGTCGTATCTGTACTGCCAGTGTCTTCAGCTCTATTGTTTACTGAACCTCAGCCTGTTGTACATTCTGTTGCTCAAGCTACTCCTGAGAATCCTTCTTTTGTGTACCACACTGCTGACCCACAATCCGAAAGTCAGGGAGAACCTGGATACATTGAGGAAGTCAGAGAGCAATGGCAAACACTAGATAAAAGGATAAGAGCCATGGAAGGAAATGATGTCTTTGGTGCTGCCGCAATGGACATGTGTTTGGTTTCAGACTTGGTTATGCTTGCCAAATTCAAAACTCCTGATTTTGATAAATACAAGGGGCATACCTATCCCAGAAGCCACTTGGTGATGTACTACCGCAAGATGACTGCTTATACCAACAACGACAAATTGCTCATTCACTGTTTTCATGACAGCCTGAGTGAGGCTTCACTGAAATGGTATATGGGACTTGAGAAGAACCATATCCAAACCTGGAATGACTTAGATGATTCTTTCTTGAAGTAGGATAAGTATAATCTGGACATGGCACCTGACCTCCGCCAACTGCAAAACATGTCTCAAAAAGAAAAAGAATCCTTTGAGGAGTACGCTCAGCGCTGGAGAGAGCTAGCTGCTCAGGTGGAGCCACCCTTGGCGGAAAAGGAATTAACTGGATTGTTCATGGACACTCTTCAGCCACTCTTTTTGGAAAAGATGATAGGCAGTGTATCATCTGGTTTTGCTTACTTAGTCACTATTGGAGAAAGACTAGAAGAAGGTATCAAGAAAGGAAATATTACTAATACTGAAACCTTTAACGGTGCTAGAAAATTCGTTGGGAATTTTCAAAATAAGAAGGATGGAGATACCCATGATGTTTCAGTTGAAGGGAAATCTCGTCGCAGGAAACAACAATATGTAGCTGCAGTTGCTCCTGTTGTCAATGCTCAACTAGTTCAGGCTCCTCGTCAGGCTGTTAGACAAAATCAGACTCGCAATAGGGTTAACTTTGATCCTATCCCGATGTCCTACACTGAGCTATATCTAGGTCTTGTTCAGAAAGGTTTGATTACAACCAGAGCTCTACCTCCTCCAAATCCTCTCCCAGCCAGCTATAGGGCTGATCTTCACTGTGAGTTCCATCAAGGTGGGGCAGGCCATAACTTGGAAGGTTGCTATGCCTTGAAGGCTAGAGTACAAGAGCTAATTAGAGACAAGATTCTCACCTTTGTTGATGATAATCCCAATGTTGTCAACAATCCTTTGCCAGAGCATGCCAAGTGAAGTTTGAGTCAGTTCAGGCAGATCATCTCCTAAAGCCAGTGTTTCAGATGGGACATCTCATCCTTGTTGCTGATTAGTCACTAGGCCTTGTTTCTTTCTGTTTACATTTTTCTTTAATTATATTTACTGTTTGTTTTCAAACTTTATTTTTACTTTCATGGTAATTTCAATGAAATGAGCACTGCAATGTTTTGATTCAATTCATTTACATCCACTATGTACATCTTTATGCTTTCTTTTTCACAAAACAAAAATATATCTCCTGTTCATTTTCTTTATATAGTTTTTGTTTATGCAAAGATTTGAGGGAGGATGATGAAAACGAAATACCTAAAATTGCTGGATTGTATGCTTTTAATTAAAACTTGGCTGATGATGTACAAGCATTGTTTCAACTCCCAAACACTGGAGAAATAAGGAAGTTAATCCCTTGTCAACCCCTTTGAGCCTAGAAGTTGGAGTTTTTTTTTTGTACGAAAAAACTCGCAATTTTAACATGGGGATGGGTAGTTCTGAGTTAATTTGACTGTGTATTTAAACATAAGAGAATCATTCAAGACGCCTTCCAATAAAGGTTGCAATCACAAGCTTTCCTTCGCACACATCAAAGAAGTGTTGAAGATGTCTTTCAAATCAAAAGCCAATGATGGTTCACTGTAATCATTAAGCTAGGCAGTCACTATCTTTTAAAAAAAACGATAGAATGCAAAATCAAATGAAAAGCCCGCTAAGTCAAAACCTATGAAGGAGACTTAGGCAAAAATTGGGCATCCCGCTGACTGTAGGCTCAAATGACACAGTTCAGGCAAAAGTTAGGGATAACAAAAGAAAAATCAAGAGGTTACCAAAATCCTCAAAGGCAAAACGAGTTGACCGTGGTCGTCATAAAAAACAACAAAATGTTGTAAGAAAAAGTGTCTGCCTTCTTAAAAATCCCTTGGCTCTTGAGTCATCCTCATAACAATGTTGCAATTCCAAAATCGCTTGGAACCTGAATGCATAGCTTGAATTAACTGAACATAGGACTGAAGATCATTACGAAGAATGGGTTGGGTACAAATAAACTTTGAGCCTATATCCTTTATTTCAAAAACTGTGAACCAGACCACGTTACAACCCTCAAAAGACCTAATTGAAGCCAAGTTTCTTTTGAAAGCATACTACAACAAGGTTGTGTAATTTGACTCCTAAGATTGTTTCCAATCATTTGTTTTTACGTCATACCTTTGCTTTCTCTTTCACTTTGAATGTCTAAACCACCGTGTTTTGACAAGTGATTCATTTGCTTTACATCAATAATATCATTCCAGAAATGATTTTTGATTTCAAAATTGCACGAGCTTTGCATTAAAATTACCATGAATGGGTGATTTTATTTGCAGACAAAATTTTCTCATCAAGAAATTTCAAACAGTTGAGAAACTTGATCAATGATCCTATCAGGGGCACATTACTTCCAGATCTTGTTGTGAATTAGTTTAAGATTTTTTGCTCAGTGCAAATTATTCTCATATTTGGTTAGCCAGAAGATATCTTTCAAGACCCATACTGAGTTTAGCCTCCACAACTTTCATTTCAAGAATTGAAGCCATGATCAGTTCATCCCCAACAATAGTCAAGCTGAAGCCATGATCAATTTATCCTCAGTATTTATTTCAGTAATTGAAGCCATTATCAGTTCATTTTTCCCCCACAGTAGTCAAACGGAAGCTATGATTAGTTTATCCTCATCAGTCAATTAATCTGGGGAAGTCTTCTTCAAGAATCCTCAAGACGTCTTTCTGTAGCGAGTGATTTTTGGATGTGGTTGCGAAGCACAATCGCTCTGGTACTACAGTTCGATTAATTTTTTATCCTATTGAGGCTAATGAAGGAAGGGAAATAGATGTCTCCAACTAACCCTGCTTGCATACTGAGATTAAACAGTCGAAACTGTTGGTTTACAGATGCTACAAAGATTCGGGGTTTTTTCTAGGTTTATTTTGTTGACGAGGGGTGCTTTAGGCTATTGGTTGAGATGTTAGGACGAATATATATGAAAGTATGGGATTTTGGGTTTTTGTTTAGTGTGCTCGCTAAGATCTTTTCTTTCGATCTTATGCCTACGTATTCCCGTTTACTGAAACAGGGAAATCAGAGCGTTCGTAGTTCCTCCTATTCTATGGGAGGAAATGGTTGTTTTGGTGTCTTGTTCGAAGCCCAAGACGTGAAGCGAAAGGTGGTTTGTATCTTGTTCAAAGCCCAAGATGTGAAGCTAAAAGGTTTATTTGTATCTTGTTCGAAGCCCAAGATGTGAAGCTAAAAGTGTTGACCTTAGAGAGAATTTGTCATCTCTAAAGAGGGGTTTGTCTGTTACGACTGTTTATAAAGGAGAATTACTTTAACCGGGATTTATGAATCCGACAATGCCATAATTTCCTTTATAGGAGATTTCAACCTGAAGGAGAAGACTTTAACTCAGTGTAGAGTAATGCCATCTTTCCTTAGGAATTTCTCATACTAAAAGAGGGACATTGGCATGGATGTAGATGATCCAGAGGCTTGCCGCTTACAGCAATTAGATGAAGGGGAAAGAGTTGTTGATGTTTGTGTACTGTGAATGAGGCACATCTTTGATGCTAAAAGGTTGATTAGATCAACCAGTGGTTTTCTTATACAAAGCATAAGAGGAGGCTATTATGTGTCTCGTACAAAGCCCGAGAGAGAGGCTAAAAGGTTTTGACTCAACAAGGGAATCTTTTGGTATCTCGTATAAAGCCTGAGATGGAGGCTATTTGACTCAACAGGAGAGTTTTTTGTATCTCGTACAAAGCCCGAGATGGAGGCGAAAGGGTGATCGACTCAACGAGGGAGTCTCTTATGTGTCTCGTACAAAGCCTGAGAGAGAGGCTAAACGTTGTTTACTCCGTTGTGGAGAATCATTGTATAAAGCCCAAGAGAGAGGCAAACTTCACGGGAGAATGATCATTATGCAAAGCCTAAGAGGAGGCTATGGCGACTGTTCAGTTAAGTGACAGGTCCAGTATACTAATTTTTAAAGAGAAAATCAGTTCTTATATGAGCAATGCTGTACTCAAGGATTTGATTCAAGGATCCGGGTTATTCCTGTTCTTTAAGGAAGTGGGAAATCCGAAGGTATTGAGACTGTCCGAGTCTACGGGTTTCCTTCCTATTTAACGAAGGGGTCACTTGAGAATGTCTTGAAAACTCAAGGATATTAGACTGTCCAAGTCTAGAGTGTCATCTTTTGTACTGTGCTTTGAGAAACAGTAGTAGAATCTATGAAAGGACTGTTCTATGCAGATGACTAATTTCTGTTCCTATACCTCTAGGAGGTCGTCGGGATAATTTGTACGAAGCCCAAGAGGAGGCTGGAAACTTTTAAGAAGCTGACGGGTCCTTGTACGATGCCCAAGAGGAGGTTATCATTCCCGGAGGAAGAGATCATTATACGAAGCCTAAGAGGAGGCTGTGAATACTTCTAGGAAGCCGGCGGGTCCTTGTACTAAGCCCAAGAGGAGGCGGGGTTACTTTTAGGAAGCCTATGGGTCCTTGTACGATGCCCAAGAGGAGGCCGATGCTTTTAAGAAGCCGATGGGTCCCCAAACCCCGAGAAATTCAAGGCAAGCTATTCACAAGGAATAGATCAAGTCAGGAAAGTTCGAGAATTTGGAAGAAACTCAAGAGATGCCATTCACGGAGAAAAGATCATCTCTGGGGAATAGAGTTTCTTGACAAGTGCTTTTAAGAAGCCTGTGGGTCCCCAAACCCCGAGAAATTCAAGGCAAGCTATTCACAAGGAATAGATCAAGTCAGGAAAATTCGAGAATTTGGAAGAAACTCAAGAGATGCAATTCACGGAGAAGAGATCATCTTTGGGGAGTAGAGTTTCTTTGACAACTTCTATGAGTGACAGTCTATGAAAGGGTTCACAGAGAATGCTACCTTTCATATCTCCATATTGTTTAACCCCAAGAGGAGGGAAGACTGTGTCTGGTAATCCTATGGGGATCTAGTTTTGACTATTTCTATGAATAAACGAAACGGCGTCACCTAGTTCTAGACGTAGTGGCCGGGAAAACTCTAAATATCTATACTATTATTACATAGTTGATATGAGTTTATGAAAGAAGACTTACAGTGAAACAACCTCATAATACAGTTATATGTATATGAAAGCGGTAAATGAAAGCGTATAAACACTTACTCGGTTGTAGAGCTTCCATGCTGTTTGGTTAGTTGTTCAACAAAGACAGATTGAAAACAACAGTATATTCAAAATCAAAGGAGAAAGTGCTTTGAAAAAGAAAGATTTGGGGCTTACAGCTCAAGGAGAGGCCCAGGGTTTTATCAGTGAGCGCACTGTTGTTTTGAATTTGTACAGAGGGACTTATACAAGTGACTGTGGCCCAGAAATTGTTTTCTGTACAAAGGGATGGGTCTTACACTCTCTCAAGAGGCCCGAAAAGTTTAAAGAAAAGGAGTGGGACTTATAACACGAGGGTAGGCCCAGATGATTTTTCCGTTTGAAATGGCGATCGCGCCGAGGTTTTCTTTTAACGCAGAGGGGCTTATACAATATCTGAGGCCCAAAGTGATTTTGGTTAAAAGGGGGTTGGGTCTTACACTCTATTAGAGGCCCAAAAAGTTTTAAATGGGTCTTCTAGCTCGAGGAGAGGCCCAAAAGGTTATTTTTCAAAAGGCGATGATCGCGCCGTTTATTTTTTGACGGTATCGGGACTTATACAATACACTGAGGCCCAAAATGGTTTGGTCAAAAAAAGGATTGGGTCTTACACTCTATTAGAGGCCCAAATGAGTTTTAATAAAAGAAATGGGTCTTACTACTCGAGGGTAGGCCCAAGGTTTGATTTTTGAATTGGCGAGCGCGCCGAGGCTTTTGAAAATATAGTGGGACTTATACAATAAGTGAGGCCCAAAATGGTTTGTATTTACAAAGGATTGGGTCTTACACTCTATTAGAGGCCCAAAGTGTTTTGAAAATGATTTATAAGGGTTGAATTAATCCCAAAACCCTAATTTGTTTTCAAAAATGTGTTTTAATTGAATAAAAATTCAATTAAAATGATCAAAATTGTTTAACATAGGAAAAACAAATTGTAATATTGGATTAATGCTTCAAAAATTAAGTATTGACCTACAAAATAATTAGAAAGCATTAAAAGTTGCAAAATCAAGGTGGAAAAAATATTTTAAATGTTAAAAACAATTAAAACATTAATTCTTTGCAAAAATATCAATTATACAAAATAAATAATATTTTTGGGAGTTTTTCGGAAAATAAAATATTTTAACATTTTTGTGAATTATTAAAAAAAGAATCAACTCAAAATCATTAAAACTCAGAGAGAAATTAATTTTTGAATCAATTAAATAAAATCACAACATTCAAATATTTGAATTTATGAAAATGGCGCCAAGAACATGGACCAAGAACACGCGTGTTTTCTGCCTTGCCCAGATTTGCATTTTCTATCCAGTCTCACTGAATACTTGATTATATCATGCAATCCACATATCAATATGCTCGTCTCAACCTCACGATCATGTTTATGATAATTAATTTCATTTAAATTAAGCATAAAACAAGAAATCACGATAAATCCTTATGAACCCTAATTTCTGCATGAAGGCTGGGATTTTTAACACACGATTCAAACAAAGCAATTACTTGAGGGGAAACATTCCATGCATGATTATGAACATTTGGCAAAAGTATTGTGCGAGGAAATATGCATAGATTGAGAGATGACCAAGTTTAAGCTTACCTCTAGGTCGTGACAGCAAGAGCAAATTGATTTCTGAGTAGGAGGTGTTACAGATGAATTGTGATGATCTGAACAGCTTCCCTACACCCTATGGAGTGTGTTTGAATGCTTGGACTTGACTGAGAATGGCTGGATCACTTCATGGCATCTCAACTGCACTTTGGTTAAAACCTTGAGCAATTGACTGGTGATTCTGAGAAATCAGTGTTCCAGTTGTTGTTTAAGTGTTTGATCAGCTCACATATGATGTATATGAGGTGTGTGTGTGATTGGTTTGAGTGGAATTGCTCTCTAATGAAAAACCCGATAGTGACTTGCTAAGAAAGGCATTTTTTAGAGTGAGAAGTGGTTTTTGAGAAAGGCAAGTGTTGTAGACCTTTGGTGTACTTAAACTGATCACAATTGAGCTCTATTTATAGTAGAGCAAGTTTGTTTTGGGATCCACAGTGAATGGCAACTGCAGCAGGTGTTTGTTCAATGTTGGCCAATGGAAATCCAAGTCTCCTCTAGCCATTGACTAGAGGTTAGGGCACATGGTTATGGTTCCCTTGGTCTTGGATAAGTCTTGACTGAATTCAGTTGCAAATGGCTCAGTCCATGCCACCTTGATGCTTCCATTGAATGCTCAAATCCAAAATTGGAGTCTTGTCCCTATTTTTGCCATTCTAGGTTCAACATGCTATTTCTTGTTCCAAAGACTTTGGAGGCTTGGCTCAGTGATTGTCCCCTTTAGATTCAATCCTCAGAGGTTTCCAAGTGGATAGGAGCATTTGGATTTGGCTGATTTTGGCAAATCGAGCAAAAATGCAAATTCTGCCTTGCCTTGGCAGATTTCAGCAAGGCAACTTTCCAATGTCATATCTCATGACTCAAATGGAATTTAGTAATGTTCTTGGCCATTTTGGAAAGCCCTTACATGATTCAACAACTGTTTGAACATATTTGGTTTTGATCTCTTTTGAATCCAAGTGAAAAATCCCCCTACATTTGGCAAAAAGTAGGGTAAAATCTGACTTAGTGAAATTTTCACTAAGTGTTGGAACAAAGTGACTTTTCTTGATTTTGATCACTCCATAACTCAAAATCCATGAGGAGTTGGAATTAGGTCTAGTTGAAGTTTTTGTAGAGGGCAATGAGATCTACAAATCAAGCCTTGGATGGGAGAAAATGGCTTTGTGGTTTAGGAGTTATGGTCCTCCAAAGTTGGTACCCTAGCCACTTTATTTTTAACTTAGAAAATTTTCTAAGTTTTTTATGGTTACCCCTTTTACAAGTTACCCAACTTTTCTTGATTTTTCTTGATGAATGATGATTCAAATCATACATTAACATCATTTTAGGGTTAAAAATCCATTTTGGTGAAAAATCTCAAAAAGTCAAAGTTAACTTTTGTGCACAGTTGACTTTTTATCAGATGAATTCCAAACTGTGCAATTCTTCATGAAATCATGTCCTTGACCTAAATCAAACTTGATGGACATGTTCCATGGGTGTCATAGGGTATATTGATGCATGTCATAGGGCTTGGGAGCATGTCCTGGTCAAAAGTCAAAGTTACAGTTGACTTTTTCCTTAAAACCCTAACTGTGGTGCAGATGAAATTGAAACTTGTTGCTCAAGCTTCTTGGATTAATCCATTGTTGCAAATGGATCAATATAGTTCATTAGAGACCCTAAAACCCTCTCTTGAGGTCTTGGCTCATGATTTGCCCTAAAAGTCAACTTAGGGGTGAATTAGGTCAAGAAACCCTAATTCCTGATTTTTGATGAATGCATCCCCTGAGGAAAAATTGACTTGATGATTGGGTCCATGATGTTCCATGGAGTATATTAGGTTAGGTTTTGGATCATTGGCTTGTTCCCAGATGAAAATTTCCATCTGGAGGCCCTGGTCGACCAAAACCCTACTTTGGTGACACTGTCGATCTTGAGACTTAATCCACCTAGAAGGGAGCATCCTTGTGCTTAATCCTTGAAGTGGGAGTACTTTTGATCCATTGTAGATTTTTTATAGGTTAGACAAGTTGAATATCATGTCATTCCTTGATTGATCCTTTGTCTAAGCACTCAGAGAGGGCTTGAAACCCTAATTTTGATTGTAGTGAATGCTCACCCATCTTTGGGGAGACTGATGAAATATGATGGTTCCTCCATATTGTGATGATTATTTTCACAATGATGGGAAATCTTAGTGGTCAAAATTTGGGGTATGACACTTTCCTCAAAAGACCATCAGCCTGATACAACTCATAAGTGTCACAGAGATGTGTTTAACATCTTCTCTCCAAGCAGAGTGGGCAGTGTTCCTTGTGTTGAGGAATCAGAGTTCCATTCTTCCCTCACAAAAGAGTCTATCTCAGTTATCCCAATCATCTGCATTGTATACATAAATCATTCATTTACCATGCATAAAAAGATCTTCATAGCTCGAAGTATGTTTTGTGCTCATATGCATTTCCCGAGGTCCTGTTGCTATCAACATCTTACCTTGTGATCGAAGTCCAATTTACTTGGCACCTACCAAAACAGTTACATGTCTTTTCATTCAGTGCTATTCCTGGATGTTGTCGTTTCCTTGTGCATCTAGTACTGTTATTAGATGTTTGTCTTCTTCTATTCCGGTGTTATTCTTGGATCTTTATATTCTCTCACTCTAGTGCCATTCCTGGATGTCTGTCTCTTTTGATCTCTTGTGCCATTCCTGGATATCTTGTTCCTCTTGTTTCTCATAGTGCTATTCTTGGAAGTCTTGTCTCTCTTCTGTAATCCCCACCATATTTTCTTGGATATCTTTCAGTGCCATTCCTGAAATTTTTATTTGTTCATTCAGTGCCATTCATGGGTGAGTTTTCTCCTTTGCATTCAGTGCCATTCCTGGATGTCTTTCTCACTATCATTCAATGTTATTCCTGAATATAGTGATTTACCTTTACTTTCAGTGCCATCGCTGAAATTTCTTTCTCACTTTATCCAATGCCATTCTTGGATAATTCTGATGATCTATGCAAATTATGATATATTTTCCAGAACTTTTCTCACTTCATTCGATGCCATTCTTGGATGTTGTGATTTCTTCTGTCCAATGCCATTCTTGGACACATTTTCCCTAGCTTAGTCCAATACTATTCTTGGATGCCTCTTATGTTTACCCTTGTCATCCAATGCTATTCTTGGATGTTGATTGATATATCGTCGGTTGAATTTGTTTCTGTCCAATGCCATTCTTGGATATTTCTGATGTTTGTTATTGCCCCATTCAATGCCATTCTTGAATGTTGTAGTTCCTTTCATCCAATGCTATTCTTGGAAATCTTATCCCCAGTAGAGTCTTTTTCACCTCCATTCAACGCTATTCTTGGATGACGCCATTGTTTTTACCAGAAAATTTCTTGTTGATTGTCCAATGTCATTCTTGGACATCCATTGGCATACTTTTGTCTCGTTCGTAGTTTCAATCCAATGCCATTCTTGGAAATTACTACTCGTCTTCCCAGGGTCTTGTCCCTCTCTTTCCAACTATTAATGGTTACTTCTTGTCACCTTGACAGACCTCCAGAAATAGCTTGTATTCCTCAACGTGTTTTTTCATGTCATCTCACTTAATTCACCATAAATCCCTTGTTTTAAGTTTCCCCGCAGAGTGTTTGTCCTTTGCATTCATATCATCTTGTGGCATCTCAGGGCTAAAAATTTGGTTTTCTGTATTTAAGTATCTTCAATCTTGTCGGGACGAAGTTTTCAACCTTCATATCTCCTGATGGAAGAAACTTAAATAGGGGCAGCTTTTGTACCCTAATTTTTACCCCTAAGATTTTCCACATCTCATTTGCATCTTATACCACAAACAAGATCATGCTTTGGTTCCTTTATCCCTCTCTTCTTTGGGTTTATGCCTTGCAGGGATCACCGAGCATCTGTGTGTTTCTTATTTGCCTTTATTTGTTTATGTTTACTAACCTTTAATTAAAATCCAAAAATATGTTTGTTTCCCTTTTACTAACTTTTTCAGGAAAGGATTTGGATCAAGGATACCAAATACTAGTCCCTCAGCTCGAATGAAATTCATCTGAACAAAGTCAAAGTTGATCTGCGAATAATTCAAAATCATCTGATCAAGAGTTTCCAAGATTTAATTGATTATTATTCAAGAGAGTCCAAGGTTCATGTGTTTATTTCCATGCCTTCTTTGGCAAGTCAAAAGAATCGAGCCAGAGCCAAGACAGCACACCAAAAAGCAAATTTTCACAATTTTTGCAGTGTTAATCGGTTAACGCTATATGGTTAACCGATTAACCAGTGCGTTTTTTGTGAATATGAGCCAAATTCAAATTCTGCAGCATTTTGGCACCAATTTTCAATTTTTTTCATCATGAGAATATTCTAGATCACTTCATTTTAATTCCCCTACATAATCACAATTAATTTCCACCATACACCTTCACTAATCACTACTTGATCTTGATTTTCCCTCCAAATTCAAATTCCAAGCCTAATTTTGGTTCCAAACCAAATTCCAAACCACCAAAATTCCCTAGCCTAAACTCTATAAATAGAACCCCAATTTCATTTATTCTTCAAGCTTTTGATAGCCAAGAAACCTCTTGCAAATTCTCTCTCCAACCACAAAATTCACTCAAAGCCCACTTTTCTTCTTTTGAAAGTTAACAAGTTTTTACATTGAATCTTGTTCAACTTTGAGCTAAACCTTCATCCAAACTTATTTTCTTCATCAATTCTTGTAGATCAAGGCTTTGGAGTTTGGATCTTGGAGCAATTTGAAGCAATTTTCAGATTTGGAGTGGTAATCTCATTTTCCACCACTGTTGTTCTTGATTCATCTTCCACAATGTGATCCTTTAATAATTCTTGTTGCTTGATATTTGAATCTTGCAAATTGTGTTTTATTGGTGTTATTTACTGTTGTTTTACTTGAATTTTTGTACTAATTTGCATCCATGACCAAGAGGTGTTTGAAGAAATGATTAGATCATGAATGCTGAATTTTTTCAAAATTTTGTTGTTGTCCTGCCAGTGTTAACCGGTTAACCAAATACAGTTTATTTTGGTTATCCGATTAAACAGAGTCCAGAATGTGATTTCACTTGTTTTTGGGACTGTTTTGGTTTTTCCTCCTTTTTCTTCCCCTTTCTTGTTGTTTTAGCCTTGAAGTGCATTGTTGAGACTAATGTCTCTTCAATTTCAATGGACTTTGGACATGGTTAAAGTAACTAAACATTCATTAGTTCAAATCTATCTTTAAATGAGTTGTTGAATTCATTTGAGGTGCTTTGAATTAGTAATATGTTTTCACACTTAAACCTATCAATTAAAGGTGATTGAACTTGAAGATGAAAGGATCTTGCAAGTGTAAATCAATTTGGTTTTTCTCTTCACCTCCCCCTCTATTTCTTTTTATTTTGATCGATGAAAGTCTTATGGATCTTAGAATTTCTTTGTTGAATTCTTGATCAAGACTTGATCATTACCTTTTTCTTTTCGTGCGGTATTGCTTTCGGATGACGATTTACATATCGCTCATCTAGCATGCATTAGTACAAAGATCATTTTGACCGGCCTCGAGTAGGGTGACTTCTGTATGTCACTTGGCGATTGCTTAACATAGCGCTACATGTGTCCCGTATCGGAAAATGATCATTCGTGGCCTAAACTTATGTTTGCAAGCCCAAGGATGGTTGATTATTTCTCTTTTTGCTCAATACTTATGAGACTTATTGTTAGGAGGCTTTGGTCTTATCAATCCTCTAATGAGTTCTCATTAACCTTGACCTAAGTGCATTATTGATCATTTGCTCTAACAACTAATCATTAACTTCTAACCTTACCTTTATGCTTCCTTCTTGTTCCCTATCTCTCTTTACTTTTTTTATGCTTTATGTCATTATATCATATCATATCTTGCTTATGTTTCCGTCATTTTCACTTTTTTTCACTTGGACCATATGTTTATGCATATGCCTTTTTCTCTTTGTCCACTTGGACAAAAAACATTAATAAAGGTCAAAACCTCTAAAAAAACTTGTGCTTCTAATCTTGGACTATGGCTACTATCCTTTTCATTGGACATGGAATTTTGCACCTAGACCTTGGACATCCAATGCTATTCTTGGACCCTTGGACTTAGAACTAGGACATTTTCCCTTTGTTTTGGAATTATAGTTTGAAGACTTTAGAGCCTTATGCTTTTGCTTGGTTTATGGTGAGGATAGCTACATTTGTGGTTAGATCTCTCTTATCCTTAGCTTTTACTTTTTACTTTAGGATAGTCACTTCTTCTCCTCCCCATTCTTAAATTTTCAGAATCTTCTCTTTTTTTCAAAACCTTCTTGTTTTCAAACTCTCACCTCTTTCATAACCAAACATTGACTTTGTCAAGTGATTTTACTATTTTCTTTTCATTTCTTAATAAATGCTAAACTACATAAGCATATTGACACCTTTTTCAAAATACTTTAAAAAACATTCAAACTCATTCAAACTCTTTTGATGCCTTATGCACTTTCTTTTTCAAAACTTTTTCATAAGTTTAGACATGATTCATCTCTTTAAGCGGAATTATTCGCTTAGAAATGTCGACTTGTCTTTACATTTAAAAAAACCATAACAAACCTATTTTGTTATTTGTACCATGAACTATGAGGTTTTGATCCTATATTGCACTTTGTGGGTACGTAGGCATGAGGCGACAAGTCTCTCCAAACACAAAAATCTTAAAAAATACTTCTCTCCTCACCTCCTAAATCTCATTTCAAACAAACTTTTTCAGACCAAAAAGCGCAGATATTTCAAAGGGTTCCTATAGAGTACTATAGACGTTTTAGGTGCTAACACCTTCCCTTAGCGTAACCAACCCCCTTACCATGTCCCTGTTCACTTGTTCTTATTTAGAACTTGTTTAGGTTTTGTTCGCTCTTTTTCCTTTCCTTTTGGATAAAATAAAAGTGCGGTGGCGACTCTTGCTTTATGAGTTAAGTTAATCAATAGCTTACACTCACGATTTTTGCCGCTACACTACGTATCCAACATCTTTAAGTTTCAAGCTTTGGAACATATGCCTTCTTCCCGTTATGTGTCGCAAGCATCCAGAGTCCATGTACCATGACTGGTATTTTAACTCTGCTGCATAAGATATCTACAACATATACTATTTTATCCTTTGGTACCCATAAACTTTTGGGTCCTTTTAAATTAGTGTTCCTAGAGTTTCTGATAAACTTAGGTTGTCTTGCAGCATCGAATTTAGGTGTCTGTGCTGGTGTATAGTGGTAAGAAAAAGGAGATACAGGTTTGTTTTCTTGAAAAGGTTTCTGATCATCATTGTCAGAATCATAACCTATTCCTCTTTTTCCATTGTGGCTAATACCATAAATCATTGAAGCCATTTTACTTCTGCCTATACTATTATTTAAGAATTTTTGAAAAGCCTTATCATACTTATATATGATGGTTTCATAAGAAGTAGCTTTAGAGAGAGTTTCTTCAAGTTTTAAGCATTTTTTGTTAAGAAAATCATTTTCTCTATTTGTAACACCCCAAAATTTGCCCTACCTTTTTCTGGCTTATGTTTCTTTCTCATTTTTGCATCTCTAGGTCATAACTGCATTTTTCATTTGCATTGGTCTTTTAATACATGGGATCGAAGATTTCCTTGTTATCATTGTTTGCCCTATTCAGGGGATTCAGCAGGTCATCAGTGTACATCAAGAGCCTTGTAATTTTCCTATTTCAGAGGATTCATCAGAGGCGTTGGGTCAGGTTTTCTTGGGTGTGAATTAGAGCTTGGCTCCTTCTCAGTTCAAGTCATTGCTTCCTCAGTGCGCATTCAAGGAGGATCAGGGTTTCTCAGTCACGGTTGAGTTTGGGGACAGTCATCAGTTGAAAATCATGAGGTTACGGCTTCAAGTTGAGGAAATCAATGGTTATCAGGACAAAGCAGTTGTGGACTGATTTGAAGGGCATTGGGTCAATCTAGTGAGCTAACTGATTGATATTTTGGAATTCAATGAAGATGTGAGTTTGGTGTGGATTGAGAATGTGGTTGGAATTATAGATGTCAAAATTAATTGTGTGGGCAATTTGGGAATTGAGATACAAGCCATTTTTAACTCATATCCAAACTCATTATTTTTCTTTATCCATTTTAACCCATTTTCAAATCCAATTTTTATCCAAATAGCCATTTTAGTCCATTTCCTTACATAACATCATTTTTATCCATTTCAATATCCACTTTAAATAACCAAAACCATTTTTTACCATTTTCCTAAACCAACTCTTAAATCCGTATCCAAACTTCTATCCATATCCATTTATGTGCCATTATCCATATTTTACCAATTATCCATTTCTGTTTTTCTTGATTTATTTTTTAATTCATACCATTCCAAATCCATTTCTTTTCTTTTTTTATCCATTAAACCCATTTGTCCATACAATATCCATTATACCATCATTCTAAACTCAAGCCCATATCCATTTCAACTTGATCTCATTATCCAATATCCAATATCCAATTAATCCATCCTAATTTATGTCCAATTGACAAACCCAATTCTATTGTGAATCCACTTTGTCTGTTTAAAACCATTACACGGTAGTGCTGAGAAAGAGAGTCTTATGGTTACACCACTGATGGACTATGTGTGTTAGAAAAGAGCTTCCAATGGACCATGGAGATCGTCGCCTAAGGGAAAAAGTTCTAATGTAAAGGAAAAATCAAATTCTGTTTTAATTCCTATCTTTTAGATAAGTTCAAGACGCATGGAGATCTTGGTAGAAACCAAACTTGTGCTAAGTGCAGGGCGCATGAAAGTTTACAATAGAAAAAAAGGAAATTAATAACAGAAAAATAATATACAGTAGGAAAATGGAAATTACAAGGGGAGGAGAAAAGTTCACACGTCACAATATCATGAAACTTGCCCAAATTTGTGACGAAATTTCACAGCTCACTCACAACAAATTCCTCTAACAAACTCAGTCGAAAATCCGATTCTACCCTCCAAATTTCCCATAAATTGAGCTGCAACACTCATCATCAGGGACTCTCCAATTCTCTCATTCAATTCACCTGCAAAACCATTCTTCAATTTTTCTGCCAATACAAATCACAATTCACTCCATTCTGCGACTCTCATCAAATCCACACCTCACTGTGATAAAAAAATATTGAACAGAGTTACAGCATTCTGCTTCTTCATGAATCTCCATTAAAATTCAGAACCTGCAAGCGATACATCTTCATCAACATTCATGATCCACGTTTCAACAACTTCAACAACATCACAAGCAGCAGTGTAGAAAAGAAGAAGAAGAATGAGATAGGACTTGCAACAACAACATCACGCAGCGTCCGAAGGAAAGTAGAAGAAGAGGATTGAGAAGTGACGAACAAAGATTTAAAGGCGTACCTCGCGATCGAAGAAGCACCGGACTTTCTCCGGTCGGTAACTCTCTGAACTTTGAGTTTGTGCTAAGTTTGAATCTCTTCTACGATTTACATAAACTGTTGGTTTGTGCTCGGTTTGATTTTGCCGTAAGCTGTTGATTTGTGCTTGGTTAGATTGGTGCTGAGATTTACTTTAGCTGCGAATAATTTGTGCTTGGTTTGATTTTTTGTCTGTGATTTACATAAGTTGTTGATCTGTTGCGAGTAAGGCGTAACTTCATTGTTGGATTGACGAACTGAAACCCTGAGAGTATGGATCTGATTTCCTTCAGTTGTCAGTCGCGAATTAGATTGAGACGTTTCTGTGGCAAAAATCCGACGCGGCGACTGTATTAGTTCACCATAGAGAGCGATGAAATGAGCAAAGAGGACGTTGCTTTGGTGTGAGTAGAGCGAAGTTGATGAAGGAAGTGAAGGCATCGATGGAGGCGGAGAGATTCTGAGAGCGTTGAGAGTGACGATGAGCGAGGTGTAGATCAGAGGAAATTGCTAAGGTCGTTGAGGAAGAAGGAAGCTACCCTGGCGGTGTCATTCCGGCGTGGTTTGGGAGATGGTGAATTGGAGAAGGTCGGGTTGACAGAGGTTGAGCAAAGGATGGTGAGAGTCTCGCCGGAGATTGAAGATGATGAAGGGACGAACGGAGGATTGGTGTTAGATGGCGGTGTAGGGAGAAGGCGATAATGTTGAAAGACGAAGGGAGTGGGAATGAGGGAGATGGTGAGCGATTGAATTGAGACGGAGAGAGGTTTTTGTTGTGGCGAGTGGGATGGACCGTTGTGGAGGTGCGACGCCGGCAATTTGGAGAGGGAGAAGGGAGTTACGGCATGGAGAAGAAGAGGATTTAGGTTTTTTAGGACAGCTGAGTCTTAATTAGTAATTAGGTTATGTTGGTGTCGGACCGGGCCTAAGCCCACTTGACTTTCCTTTTCACCACCCGGATTTCACTTTTCCACCCCCTGTAGCTTCACGAGTTATTGGGCCGGCTGAGGTGAGCCCAGCGCCTGAATTTGCTATCTCACTCCCTGCTTTACTCGCACCCCCCCTGTGGCAGTAAGAAGAACCTTAGGCCCATGCGCCTTGCTTTTCACACACTCCAATTTCTGAATGCACCCTTTTTGTTAATTGTTTTGTTTGTTTGTTTGTCTTATTAATTGATATTTGTTAATTAAGTTTAGATAATTAGTTTTAATTAACAATTAATTTTGACTTAGGATAATTAGATTAGTTATTAATTTTTAAGTAGAACTTAATCTTGATTTAGAAGTAGTTTTTTTAGAAGTTTAATTTTAGGTTTATTTTCTAATTAGTTTTAATTTTTAGATTAACTCTTTTTAATTAGAATTTAATCTTGACTTGGAACTAGAAGTTTAATTTTGAATTAATTTAGGATATTTTCAATTAGGAATTAACTTGAATTAATTTTAGGTTAATTGTTGACTAATTTTTAATCTTGGTTTTAATTTCCATTTTAACTCTAACTTGGATATTCTTGATTAATTCTTGATCTTGATTTTGATGCCTATTTTGTTTAATTCCTGATTAAATACTTGACTTGCCTCTTGTTTGATTTTCTCTTTGTGATTGAGCTGTCTGATGTTTACTTGTTGATTACTCTTTTCCTCCCATGGATCTCAAGACTTGTTTAAGTCTTGGATTCTCTCCCTTTAGAGCTACCTAGTCCAACTTAATTTTTGATTAAGCTTGGAGTAGGATTAGCATTAGATTTTAGGTAGTCATCTCTCCTAAGCCTCACTAACCATAGGACCTCCATGCATGATAACATTAGGACTCTTAGTTTCCCTTTAGAGTTTCCTTTTGTGTCGCTTCTCTTCTCATCTCAAAACTTCTTCAAGACACATAATAAAAGTCAACGTGTATTGCGCTTGAGCCTTCTATGTGGGAAGTGGGGATTGAGGGGCTTCCTCTCATTCTTCTAGGATACCTAGTGTACGTCCTGTTGGGGACGATGCGCGAAGTATTCGTTCCTATATTCAAGACGTGGGTTCAATGCAAGTTGCGAAACAACTTAAAAGACACTTCTGTCTAAAAAACACCAAACAAATTCAAATCTTTTTGTCCTTCGGGATTGTTGGGTTTCAAACTTCATTTTCAGAAAAGAGCTCGTCGCTCACGTAAAAAGCACTTACCCATCCGTGGTCGTACCCACGAACTACGTCAGCTCTGATTTCTCTGTCTCGTCCGATTGAGGATACGTAGGCACAAGATAGCTATTGTCTTGGCGAGCAACCTTCCCCCACAGTTCCCGTCCGAACTACGTTGACTCTGACTTTCCCATTGCACTGAGGGAGTACGTAGGCCTAGGACAACGATACCGTCCTATCGAGTCACTTCTTTTTCTTTTCTTCTTCATTTCTCCGTTCTTTCCCGTTCTCGTTCCTTCTCCGGTCCAGTAGCAGTGGAGTTCCAGACGACGACACCCTTTGATGCAGACAACAAGCGTGGATCCCATCGAGTACGATGGACGTGTTGGGTGCTAACACCTTCCCTTCGCGTAACCGACTCCCGTACCCGTTTCTCTTGGTCGTGAGACCATGCTCTTTCCCTTCTTTCAGGTTTATGCAGTGTTTCCTTTCCCTCTCTTAGGATAAATACACTTTGCTGGCGACTCTGTGTTTTCTGCGCCACTCTCGCGTTTGTACCGTTGGATGCGAATCTTTTCGGGAGCGACACTATTTAAGATAAAGTTTTAATTTTTTTGTTTTAAAAACTCTTTCTCAAGCTTAACATTCTCTTCAAATTCATTTTCAAGGGTCTTTTTCAGATTCTTGAATTTTTGTTGAAGTTTCTGATACCTCTTTAATGATTCAGAAAGATATAATTCTAAATCGGTACGAGAAAGATATGAAAATACCTCTTCTGAGTCTGACTCAGTTTCTGTTGCGACCTTTTCAGATGTTGTGGCTGTTAAGGCTACGTTGGCATGCTCATCTTCAGAATCGGAATCCCAAACTTCAGAATCAGAATTATCCCATGTTGCCATAAGACCTTTCTTTTTTCCTTTAAATATGTTCTTCTTGAATCTTTCTTTTCTGAAGCTTTCCTTTGTGAGCTTTGGACAATCTTGTTTGAAGTGTCCAGGTTCCTTACATTCAAAACAAGTATTTTAATTGCTTACTTTTCTTCTTGAAGATGATTCTGGACAATCTTCTCTGATTTCGGACCCTCGAAAGTTATTTTTTCTGTTTCTCCAAAGTTGTCTAACTCTTCTGGATAAGAGAGATAATTCATTTTCGTCTCTAGAGTCTTCATAGTCGGAGTTTTCATCTTTATTCTGAATGACCTTGTTTTTCTTTGACTTACTTCTTTCTGGTCTTGATCTTAGAGCAACAGATTTAACCTTTTTTCTGAGGTTCATCTTCTTCTAGCTTTATTTCATGACTTCTGAGTGAGCTAACCACTTCTTCAAAACTTATGTTGTTCAGATCTTTGGACAACTTTAGTGCAGTAACCATTGGTCTCCATTTCTTAGGAAGACTTCTCACAATCTTTTTAGCATGATCTGCAGTAGTATATCCTTTGTCAAGAACTTTGAGTCCTGCTACCAAGGTTTGGAATCTTGATAACATGGATCCAATAGTTTCACCTTTTTCCATCTTGAAGGCTTCATACTTCTGGACCAACGCAAGAGCTTTGGTTTCCTTGACTTGAGTATTGCCTTCATGAGTCATTCTCAAGGAATTAAAAATATCCTTTGCTATATCTCTGTTAGTGGTCATTTCATACTCATTGTATGAGATGGTATTCAAAAGAATGGTTCTTGCTTTGTGATGATTTTTAAAGTCTTTCTTATGCTCATCATTCATTTTTCTTCTTGGAATAGGTATTCCAATAGCAGAGAACGGTGTTTCGTAACCATGTGTTACTATATCCCAAAGATCTGCATCATAACCTAAGAAGAAACTTTCTATTCTATCTTTCCAGTAATCAATTTTTTCTCCATCAAATACAAGAGGCTTAGCATTGTAACTGTCTCTTTCATTTGTGTTGGAAGTGGCCATAGAGTTTTTCTCACACTGGATCTCTCTACACGGTTAAGTGTTTGATATGAAAAATCAATAAGAGAGCCGGAGCTCTGATACCAATTGAAGGTTGAGAAAAACACAAGAAAGGGGGTTTGAATTGGGTTTTTAATTTTTTTAAATGAAAGTGTATAACACACGCACACTGACAAGGTATAAAAAGAAGGAACAAAAATGGTTATCCTGGTTCACAGTTAACTAAACTAATACAGTCCACCCGCCAAGGTGATTTTTCCTTATCACAAGAACTTAATCCACTAATCTTTGATAAGATTGCAACAACCTATAAGTCATCAACGACTTATCCCTCTCGAGTCTTCTGATTAAACACCCTTAGTCACTCAAGGAAAAACTTACAAACAACCTCTAAATTGTTCAACAACAATTTAGACTTCTTGAGTCTACCGACTAAAACACTTAGTCACTCAAGGAAAATCACTTAGAAAAATTACAAGAGTGTTTACAATATTGCTTCTCAATAAGCAGGTTGAAACAAATTTAAGAGCAGTATTTCTACACAGATATGAGCAGTAACTCTTTGTGTATTTGAGATTCTTTTACAGAGTATATTCTTTCAGTGTTTTGACTTGTAAGATCGTTGTTCCCTGTAATGCAACATGGTCTTCTATTTATATTTTCTTTGAAGGATAAGAACTTATTTTGGCTTGGCCAGCTGTCTTCAACGATAGAATTCTTGGAGAGCAGAAGTAGTAAAAGCTTAGAAAGCTTTCAGGTCAATTCTGAGCGAAATCTTAACTTTGCATTATTTAGGAAAAAGTCGTTTGTACGAATTCTTGGTATTCGTGCTTTGCTTTGGATTTTGAGCTTTTTGATCTTCATAATGTAATTTGAACTTAAGCGTTGATCAGAGTCTTCAGAATCCTTTCTTTAGAACCGAATGCCATTTTGATACGCACGTATATTCTTCATCAGAAACCTTGATATGTATCAGAAACTTGTTGAGTTGCGCTCAATTTGATTTCATTTAGAATTGTATATCTGCGCACTTGAAATAGAATTAGAGTACCACATTGTTATATATAAAATATATGCATTGTTATTATCAAAACTTAGAGATATTATTCCGAATCAAGATCTTGTTCTAACATCATCTTCTGCCAATTTAAATGTTTAGTTCATAATCACACGCCTGGTATGTACTTTTAAACAAATACTATCCATTGTTCTCGACTTTCCATATCATAATATCCTTTATGTTACCTAAGGAAACAAAGGCGTATGATGAATTTCATTGATTGTGGCAGAATTTGTCCCCTAAGTTAATAATATGGAAACACTAAGCTGATCCCAATGAGCATTCTCTTGGGGGGAGGTTTTGAAATTAACAAGCCATTATGCAGTCTCATCCCACAGTGTGATATTTGTTCCTAAGCATATATACACATGTTACCTATTAAAACTATGAATTTAGCACTACAAATTCAACATAAATATGGGTAGTACAAAACATTAACCATTAACCATTAAATATGGGTGGTACATAACATTAACCATTAAATATGCAGCTTGGTAAAAAAATTGCAGCAGCAATATGGGTAGTACAACTATGGTATACAAATATGGGTAGTACAAAACAATTCACTTACCTTGACAATTTTCCAATTAGGCTTCTTATTTTTAATATCTCTTAATAGATGATATCCTTCTACAGCTCTGATAAAAGAAATTGCAGCATAAATAAGTCATAAATATAAAGTTAAAAGGTACAAAAATTAAGTATAAATGATATCTCTTGATTTAGGCTTTTTATCCCTCAAGTATAACCTTAATATTTTTCTTGGGAGGTTTGTTTAATGAACAAAACCAAAGGATATCATTATCTTTAGAACAAATTACAAACAATTGCCAATGCTTGCTCTAGTTTCAAAACAAAAGTGTTAGAATCACTAAAATTCAAATATTACAAAATAACATATAAAAAAAACTATAAAACCTTCAAGGAAAACTGTACTTACCGATTTAACCATGGCCCTAAGTAACAATTTTTTTGATTTGCCATCCAACTTATTTTGTATGTATGACTGGATTACTTCGGTCGATTTGGTAGAAATTAGTGTCCTATGTGGATCAAGAAAACCAAATAGTTCGCTGACATTCTTAGAGATGCGATGTAGATATCTAAATTGTCGAAGCAAATATTTATCTTAAATGATAAATAGAAAATGATGATTCCAAGATTTTGAGGTTGACATCAATTTTGGTAAAACTAACTTAAACAACAAGATGTTGGACAAGATGTCCTAACATGAAGAACTAAATGAAGATCAAGATGTTGGACAAGATTTCCTATCATGATGATTCGACATCATTGTCTGTTACTTTTCAGTTTTTAATTCTGCTATTTTATTTATAGATTTCAGTTTATTCTGGGATAATTTGTTTATCCTAGGTGGCGTCCAAGATTGCGGGATCAGAGATTCTGATTATAATTCAAAGATACCGTTTTCTAAGTGTGGAGGCATTTTAGGAAACTTTGGATTGAAGAAACTATTCTTGAGGAGAATCAGTTGCAGATTATGTGTAACAAAATTGCTGCTTTTTTAGAGCCGAAGTCCCGTCTAGTTTATGGTTATAAATATGATGGATTTAACCTAAGAAAGTTGTAGAAAATACATTGTTGCTTAGTGAGCTTTAGGGTTTGTATTTGTGAGCCTCTCTTGTATCGTGTGGATACTAGAGCTGGACTGTTTGCATTGAGTTGTAATATCTGTCACTGCCGTGATTGAAAGGGAAGTAAGAAGGGTCTCATACCTAGGAAGAGTCTTAGGTAGAAATTAAGCACGGGTAGTGATTAAGTGATAAGTTGTAAACCAGAGGTTGTTTAGCTTAGAATTAATACTATCTAGTGGATTTTATTCCTGACTTGGTAACCCCTAGACGTAGGTATTGTTGTTCACCGAACTGGGTTAACAATTACTGTGTGTTTGTTTACTTTCTGCAATATGTATTCTGCTCCTTATTGTTATTGTGTTTGAAGCAGAGGTCAAGTGTCTCGACATCTCTTAGGACATCTGAGATCTGCTACCAGAATTTTAATTGGTATTGGAGCAGGTATCCTGCTCTACATCTGGGTGAGATTCAGGGAAGTTACTTTCTGGTGCAATGCACAAAGAAGGAGGAATATTTAACAGACCACCCATTCTTGATGGATCCAATTATGAATATTAGAAAGTGCGCATGGTGGCCTTTATCAAGTCTATGGATGGTAAAGCTTAGAAGTCTGTGGCCAAAGGATGGTGTTGCGGTGAGAATCAGATATCAAGCTATTAATTAACTTGAATCAGACATCTTTGAATTCACCACCGAACTTTGATTTATCCAAAGGAAAGGGAAAAGATTGAAACCCTAATTGCGCTATGTGAAGACACATCTAAGAGATGGGGGATCAGGGGTTGGTTATACTAAGGGAAGGTATTAGCCCCTAAGTATCTGTAGTACTCTACAGGAACCTCTTGTTAATGTTTGTGTTATACTATGTTTGCTTGCTAAGAATCTATGCTAAGGGTAAAGGTAAAGACCTATGAGTATGTACACTAAGTTTGCTCGCCAAGACATCGCATCTCGTGCCTACGTATCCTGACGGGAGTGGAATCAGAGCATTCGTAGTTCCCCTCACTACGGGGTAAAAGGGTAGAAAGTAAAGGTGGAGAAAAGAAAATGTGGAATCCAAGAAGGCATTGGATGTAAAGGAAAAAGGTGGAAAAAGAAAAAGGTAGAAAAACAAAAAGGTAGAAAAACAAAAAGGTAGAAAAACAAAAAGGTGGCTCACTAGGATCTCGCAATCCTATGCCTACGTATTCTCAAGATGAACTTGAGAAATCAGAGCGTCCGTAGTTCCCCTCAATGGGGGTGAGGAACTCTTGACTGTGGACAAGGTTCAAAGGGAAAGTAGGGTCTGACAGCAAGACACCTACGTGGAGTGCGGCGACTCCAAACCTAAGGCTAGGTAAAACGGGGAAGAAGAGTACATGGGAAAGTAGGGTCTAACAGCAAGACACCTACATGGAGCGCGGCGACTTCAAGCCTAAAGCTAAGTAAAAAATGGAATGCAAGTCTCGATCGCGCGGCGGTGTGAGATAAGGAAATGTTGGACAAGGCTATCCTAAATGACATGACAGTCAATGGGAACGACCCTTTTCCTTTGAAATGAGATAAACAGATAAATCAATAAAGAGTAGGTATCACAGATCTGGGATTAATCACAGTCAAAAGAATTAAACTCAAAAGTGAATATCATGAGTCAGGAACTAATCACAGTCAAAAGCAAAAAGAATTAAACTCACAGATTGAACATCATGAATTGACTAAAATTAAAATACGAATTGTCAAGATTAAATCAAGAATTAAAAATAAAAGCTAATTTAACCAAAAATTTAGTTAAACTAAAATCTACTTAAAACTAAATAAATAAATTCTAATTAAACAAAATTAATTTAAAAAAAAACAAATTAAACTAATTATTAAGCTAAATATTCTAACTAAACTAACTTTAACTAACTAACTAAACTAATTTCTAATAAAAACTAACTCAACTAACTTTAACTAAAAAAGAAGCTAATTAAATCTAATTACTGCTATTGTTAATATTAGCTAATCTTAAATAACTAAACAATAAACAAACTAATCAACTAAATAATAATAATAATAAAACAATAAAATGCTTTTTGGTCTTTTAAATATAATATTATTCAAATCAAAACTTAAATAATTAATGCAGGAACAATACAAATTCATTTTTTCATCCAGATCTGATAAACATGGAAGAAAGTGTAGATGTGCCATGTATTTTCATACTGAAAGTAAAGTTTGAAAACAAATCATATAATATACATAGTAACTATAAATTGTAGCAAACTACAAATAACACAATAAATAATGAGGGTGCAGCGCACCACCTCTTTCACTTTGACCAACGTCTGTTTTCATTTTAAACTAGTAAAATAGTTATAGATAGTTAACATTACATTTACATGTTCACAATATTGTACAACACACACTACACATTTTATAAGCTACAGACACACACACATGATCCAGAATTTTTTTTTAAAATAACATATTTTTTCAAAAAAAATTTCAAAAAAACTAATTTTTCAGATTAATTACAGAAGTGACGGGATTTGAAAACCCAGTACAAGGGTGGCGCCATATGAAATGGTGCCTCAATTGGAGGCCACAAGCCATTTCATATGGTGCCTCAGGCCAAATGAATTTCAGGAAAAAAGGCATGAGGTCAAGCCATATGAAATGGCGCCTCAGGCCATTTCCTTTTTATTTTTTTTTATTTTTATGTTTAATATTTGTTTTTAATTTTGTGCAGAGGTATGAGTAGGAACAGTAGGAAAAGAGTGTAGGCATGCAGTGTAGGCATGCATTGCAGAGTGTGATCTTGTCAATAGTATAGCCATGCAGAGTTGTGTGGTCTTGTCAAGCTTAGTGTAGGCATGCAGTCTTGTGTGGTCATGTCAAGGATAGTGTGTAGGCATGCAGAGCAGCACATGGCTCTTTGGCAATGCTTTTCTGAAGCAATTGACAATCAAATATTTTTCTGCCTATTAATACTGATGAATTATACATCCTATCATCACTTACATTCAAACCAGTTACAATCTGCAAACTATTTTTCTTCCAAATTTTCAAATATGGCTCAAAGACCACAATACTTGATAACTGCACATATCCTTGGTGAGATATTTGATTGTCCAATGAGTGGTTTCAATTTTAGGGATACATAAGTGACTAGGTTTTTAATTGAAAGAAGAATAAATTTCTATCATTTGAAAGCCCGGTTAGAGAAGAAATTGCAGTGTGGTCCAGTTGGGCAAATTATATACAAAAACCCTATCTTTTTTGAGGGGCATGATGTGTGTAAATTTTTTCAGATGAAAATACGGGATGATGAAGATGTGCGTAATATGTTTCTCAGCCATGAGCATTCCGGTTTCAATGAGGTTGAGTTATATGTTACGTTACAAAATCAACCATTGTCTCAACAACTTGAGGTATCGCAGGTTTTCAACGATTCAGACAACAAACAAGCTGAGGTGGATGCAGTTGACGAGGAGGAAGAAGAAGCAGAGGACGTTGTTGACAAAATGATAAACGGCGACGAGACAGACCAATTGCCAGACAATCATGTTTATCGCCCACCCCAACACATGACAACACTAAGCCTAGGCGACGATCAACCATCAACGTATATTTTTTACGACCCATACAAACAGACGGATGGAGTATTAAAAATGGGAGACAATTTTCGTACAAAAGAAGATTGTGTTCGAGCAATTAAACAATACCATATGACCTTGGCTGCAGATTATAGAGTCGATCGAACAAATCCGACTCTATACAAGATCTACTGCCGCAACGAGGCCTGCCCTTTTAGACTAATGGCATATTTCAGGAAGCGAAGCGATTCCTGGAAGATAGGGTCAATGGGTTCGGAGCACACTTGCATACTAACCAATCCAAGTCAGGATCATCGCAAGCTTGGCTCTCAGCTGATCTGCAATGAAATTCTATCAATCGTGAGCGATAACCCTTCTGTGAAAGTCAGTACCATCATAACTCATATGGTGCAAAGATACAACTATACTCCCTCGTACAGGAAGGTGTGGATTGCTAGGACGAAGACAGTTGAAAGGATTTTTGGAAATTGGGAGGACTCTTACAAAGAACTCCCAAGATACCTTGTGGCCCTAAAACAATATGCTCCAGGTACTGTTGTCTTGTTGGAGACGTTACCGGCATACATGCCTGACGGGAATTGTGTAAGTGGAAATGGCATTTTCCACAGACTCTTCTGGGCTTTTGAACCATGCATCAAAGGATTTACGTTTTGTAAACCTATAATTCAAATTGATGGAACATGGTTGTACGGAAAATATAAGGGCACGCTACTAATGGCTGTGGCACAGGATGGCAACAGCAACATTTTCCCTATCGCCTTCGCTCTAGTTGAAGGGGAGACTGCCTTCGCCTAAAGCAGCTGGTTACTAACGCGGGATATGCATTAACAGAGCCTATGTTCAGATACTACCGGGACGAGATCAGACAAACAAACCCAGAAGCATTGAGTTGGATTGATAACATACCACGGGAGAAGTGGACAAGGGCGTATGACAATGGGCGGCGATGGGGCCATATGACAACAAACCTCGTTGAGTCTATGAACTCAGTATTCAAAGGCATCCGGAACCTGCCGATAACCGCTCTTGTGAGATCAACTTATTTTAGGCTCGCTGTGCTCTTTGATACCAGACGTACTAAGTGGGTTTCGGTGATACAATCTGGGCAGCTGTTTAGTGACATTTCCATGGCATTCATGAAGGACGAGGCTGCAAAGGCTAACACACACGTCGTCACGGTCTTCGACCGTTTTGCAGGACACTTCAGTATTGCAGAGTCTATTGATCACAACGAAGGATTGCCTAGGGGATCTTACCGAGTGGAACTAGATAAGAGTTGGTGTGACTGTGGAAAGTTTCAGGCATTTCGTATGCCTTGCTCCCATGTCATAGCAGCCTGTTCCAAGGTCCGACTGGACCCAACCAACTATCTCCATGTTCTTCACCAAGTCAGTACTCTATGTAATGTGTACCATAAAAGCTTTCAAGTAGTCGCAAAGGAGGACTACTGGCCTACATACGAAGGCGAAATTGTGTGGCATAACGACTTGATGCGAAGAAATAAAAAGGGTCTCCCTATCAGCAGCCGGATTCAAACGGAGATGGATACTGGTGAAAAAATGGTGAGGTTGTGTAGTTTGTGCCGCCTGCCAGGCCACAATCGCACTAAGTGTCCAAATGTATTAGGTCCTAGTACAGCGGCATAATTGCTTATGTAATCTTGTCTATTCATAATAAGAACAAATTTCATTTCATTGATGGCCTACATAACTCAATACAACAACATAACAAACCTAAACGAAGCATAACTTAACGAAACCTATTACCAAATCATAAAATAACAATAACAATAATAATAACAATAACAATAACAATAACAACACATAAAAGCAGCTTATCTAGGCAATTACAACCATCAACTTAATTTCATCTTGTAACATCATCATCATGAGGACACCAGCATCATTTTCCACTTTCCTCCAAGTCCGGGTGACTCCGTCTGGACCAGACTTCTCAACCTGCCTCTCTATTTTCCTGATCTTTTCACCTGCCTGAAATTCTTCTGGTAGCCATCGGCGAAGTTCCCTGTGCAAATGCTCCAACGTCTGGGTGTTCCAGAGTAGCATCTCCAACGGAGGCTTGACAGCTAAATATATAACTAGGGCATTCCGTTTCATCAGTGGAAACTCTGGCCACTTTTCCTCCGTTGCTGCTGACGACGAGGGCCGACTTTTTGAGGATGAAGACATCGGGTTGAGTAAGGGAGAGTTTGGGATATTGGTGAGGAAGGGAGGCAATTAGTGTTTGGATGACAATTGATGTGCAAAAACAAGTGAGGGAGAGCCCTTATTTATAGGCACAGCATAACATATAAAATAATATAATTTTTATTATATTAAAAAAATATAAATTAAACATAAAAAAAAAAAAGGAAATGGCCTGAGGCGCCATTTCATATGGCTTGACCTCAGGCACATTTCTAGGGCAAAACTAAATGGCCTGAGGCGCCATTTGGAATGGCTTGTGGCCTCCAACTGAGGCGCCATTCCAAATGGCGCCACCCTTATAATTGCTTTACAAACCCAGCCATTTCTGTAATTAATCTGAAAAATGGGTTTTTTTGGAATTTTTTTTGAAAATCTATGTTAGTTTAAAAAAAAATTCCATGATCCACACACAAACCAATAATAATAATAATAATATAGATATAATTAATAAAAATAATAAATAAAAGAAAGAAAGAAAAAAATAAAAATAAATAAACGACTGTCGTAGAAACACAATAGCCACTTAAAACACATTCCTCACTTTTACTATTTACGTTTACATGCTGGAACACAAAAAAATTCAAACTAACACCAATTCTATTTTAACAATAACAGTAAAAAAATGAAAAGAAAGTTGAAATAGATTACCAAAAAAACTGAGTTTTTCCTTCTCGCTGGTTCGCAACGTCGTCGGTTTCGCCGGTGAACAAATGGTGGCGGAAAGAAAAAAATGATGGTTCTTGGTGTTGCTCTGGTGATAATGGTGACGAAATCGTTGGAATGAAGAGGTAAAACAAGACGTGAGGAAAGGTGGTTCTTGGCGGAGCTGTGAGGTTTTATTGGAAGCTTGTGTGTTCACGTCGGAAAAATTCGAAGCAGTTGTAACAGTTGCGAGTGTTACCAAAGAATCCAAGGCAAACAAAGCTTCAAATCAATTAACAAATATAACTCATGCAACAGAAGAAGTTTCTTTTTGTGGTAAGATCTCTACACCAAGTCATAGAACTGGTGAGCCGAAGAGTGATGTCGGTGGAAAGGAAAAGAAGATGCTTTTTTTTTTTTATGTTGGTCAAGAAAGATGAGTGGATGGCATCTTGTTATTCTACAGCAGGTGTATTGTTTTTTGTTTTTTGGGTTAATTATATGAAATCCCCTTGCCATTAGGGCGAGATTTGATTTTGCCCCCCTGAAGTTTTTTTTTTGAACCACCCCTTATAAAACCAAAAACCATCTTTTACCACACCCTTTTACTAGGTTTGCTGACTGAGCAGTGATTAATTGGCTAATTGGCAATTAGAATTATGCTTAGTGATTGATCCACACCTGCATATAAAACAAGCTGCTTCATCTTTTACAATTCAATTTTTTCTGCAGAGCTTCTTGAATCAGTTTTCAATATTCTCTTTTTCCTCAGCTTCACGATTTCTTCAACACACTTCATCATTCTGTAGAAACTTCACTTGCCATCTTCAAATTTCACTTTTGAATTCATCAATTCTTAAAACCGCGACAAGATTCTTCATCAGTCTCCTTCATTATCTTCACCTCAACTACATCACGGAACTCCAAAACTCCACTACTCTCGGTCTTCACGAGTTCAATTCGTACCTGCAAGTTCAGCAACACCAATTCAAGGACGAACAAGAATACAACACGCACGGAGAATATTTAGAAGTGGAAGAAGCGGAGTTCAACAATATCACAACAACGCAGCAGAGGTCAACAAACAAGTGCATAGATCGAGAAGTTGAAGGAGAAGAGTGAGAGATTGAATTCGACGGCAAAGAGTTGAAAATATAAGCATACCTCGCTTTCCAAGAGTCACCGGAACTGCTCTGGTAGGTAATCCACTCTGAATTTCTCCATTTTTCTTGTATCTTGATGCAATTTGATTGGCGAGGAGATTGTTGAGATATTGAAGGCGAATGAGATGATGATGTAAGGTTGAGTGGAGAGAATCACGGCGCGACTCGTGATTCTTTTGCTTGTGAACGTTGGTGGAGGTGAATGCGTGATGGCCGGTGATTTTGTGAATCGGACGAAGAAGATAAGAGGCGAACGGAGAGAGTTCTGGCAAGGCGAGTGAGGTGAGTTTACGAAGGGAGAAGGTGTCGCCTCCAGTGTGACAGAGGAATAACGCTTCTGTGACGGCGTAATTGACGGAAGCATGTTGAACAGAGGAGTTGAAGGGAAATAGATGTTTACGCCATTGAAGAAGAAGAAGAGGGTTGAACGGAGAGGGAAGTGACGAGCGATTGAGAAAGAGAATAGCAGGGGAGCGGCGCAGAGGAAGGAAAGGAAGAAGATAACTGAGTTTTTAGGTTTTAATTCTGAAGGCCCATTTCGTTTCCATTCCTACACACCCTAATCCATTTGTACCCTAATTGCAATTAGAATTATGCTTAATTACATACCCTAATTGCACAATAATGTGGATCAATCACTAACCATTTATTTAATTGCCAATTAGCCAATTAATCACTGCCCAGTCAGCAAACCCAGTAAAAGGGTGTGGTAAAAGATGGTTTTTGGTTTTATAAGGGGTGGTTCAAAAAAAAACTTCAGGGGGGCAAAATCAAATATCGCCCTAATGGCAGGGGGGTTTCATATAATTAACCCTTGTTTTTTTTACGTGAGGGAGTGTATCAAAGGAATAAGATGGAGGAACAGTGAGTGTGCTGGAAGGAGGGAGGTTTGTTTTGTGGAAGTTTTGAAGGGGGTGTGTATATGGAGAGATTGGGTTTGTTGATGTAATGTAGGAGGAGTAAAGTAAAAGAGGAGATGAAGTGGGTCTGCCTGGCAAATGTGATGAGGTAATGATCCTTTAAAAAAAGTTCGACAGTCTCTTCTGTGGTGTCATGACTCTTTTGGTCATGCATGCCAAAGTAACTTTCACCAAAGTAAAATAAAATAAAATAGACTTTATAAAACTTAATAAACAAGTTAACTAAAATTAAATAAAAACAAAAAAATCAAAATTCAAATATGAAAAAGAAGAGGGAAATGATAAATAAGATAAAAAAAATAAAAATCTGAATAAATAATAAAGAATAATTAATTAAAATTAAAATTAAAATAAAATGATTAAAAACAATAAATCGGACCGAAATCGACATGCTCAGAAAAATAAAACGAACACGCCAAAATGATCAGCGCGAAATATACTTACTGGAAAAATACAGCGTTTGGTCAAATTTCGAAATAAATTTTACCTGCTGAGACGGCTTAACTGTCCAGAAATGCGACCGAAAAGTGGTTAAAAATTTAAATGAGCACGCCAGGTTAAACTACGCGAAACGTAGATTAATATGACTGACGTCTGCAGGCTCGATTTAAAACACTCCGTCCACTGATTTTTCGCACTGTTGACTTTTAATTTAATCAAATCGGTTGCAAATTCCAACAAGTTTATTCCAACTGATAAATTAGGTATCATGCGAGATGAAAAATGCGAAAAAAATGGACCTAAAATGATATGCCAATGATCAGAAGAATATGAGGGTAAAATTTAGGGTATAACAGATGAGATCCACCAAAGGCTAAAGATCAGGAAGGTAAGATTATTGATATGATAAAGCCTGAGGAAGACTGGGATGATGAAGATGACAAGCTTGCTCAAGTTAATTCCAAAGCATTGAATGCCTTATTCAATGATGTGGACAAGAACATCTTCAAGCTGATCAAGAATTGTACTGTTGCCAAGGATGCTTGGGAGATTTTAAAGACTGCTCATGAAGGAACTTCTAGGGTGAAATCTTCAAGACTTCAACTTCTCACAACCAAGTTAGAGAACTTGAAGATAAGGGAGGATGACAGTATTCAAGACTTTCATATAAACATTGTTGATATAACCAATACTTCAAGTGATCTTGGAGAAAAGATTCCAGAAGCTATGTTGGTCTAAAAAATTCTAAGATCTCTTCCTAAGAAGTTTGACAAGAAGGTGACTGCCATTGAAGAAGCTCAAGATATAAATACCCTAAAAGTGGATGAACTCATGGGATCTCTTCAAACTTTTGAAATGGCTATAAGTGAGAAATCTGAGAAGAAGAAGAAGAGCATAGCCTTGGTGTCTAATCAAGGTGAATGTAAGACAAACTCCAAGGAAGAATTGTCTAAGGCTGTTGTGCTTTATGGAAAACAGTACAACCAATTACTGAAGAGGATGGACGAGGAGTCAAGATCAAATTTCAAGACTCAATCATCCGACAACAACAAAAGGAAGGATTTTGGAAGAAAGTCCAAAACTGAAGAGAAAGCTAACAAAGGAAAAGGAATCCAATGCTATGAATGCGAAGGATTTGGACACATCAAATATGAGTGTCCTACCTTTCTCAAGAAGGAGAAGAAAGGCTTGTCTACATCATGGTCTGAAGATGATTCTTCAAGTGAAGGAGAATTTGCTAAACAAGTTTCTACTCTTACTAGAGTATTTAACTCTGATGGAGAATCAGATATTGGAGAACTCTCATATGATGATCTGGCTAGCTCATACAGGGAGTTGTACATTAGAAGTGCAGAAGTATGTCAGCTGGGAGAGGACCAACATAGTGTTACCGTCCATCTTGAGGCTGAAAGATTGAAGCACTTAGACACCATCTCTGACCTAAAGGAGGAAGTTGTATTGCTCAACTCTAAACTTGACAATATAACTAAGACTGTTAGAATGCTCAACAGCAATTCTGACGTGCTAGATGAGATTCTTCAATTTGGGAGAAACACTGGAGATATCAGAGGACTTGGTTACAATGACCAAGTTGTGATGAATGAAAGAAAGGAGCCAGCTTTGGGTTCTTTTCAGCATAAAAGAAAGCAGAATCCGAAGATGTCAAAAGGGATGTCCCAACATCAACACAAACATTAGAAAAATTCTTCATGGAGGAAGAAGAAGGACTGGAAATGTCATCATTGTGTTAAGTATGGTCACATTAAACCTTACTGCTACAAATTACATGGCTATCCCAAATCTGCTTCACAACCCAGAAAGGTGCAGGCTGGTAAAACATAAAAGAAGTGGATTCCAAAGAATGAATATGTGGCTCTCATAGCTTATTCCTCCCTAAGAGCCTATGCTAGAGTAGGGGTGGCAAACGGGCATGCCCGTCCCGTTTAGGCCCACCGCGCAAATGCCCGCAAAAAACGGGGCGGGGCAGTCATAGTTGATGATACGGGCCTAAAACCTATGCCCACCCTGCAAAAACGTGAGGGCGGGGCGGAGAAAGCCCGCGGGCACTGCACCTTTTAAGTCTAAAAATGCAAATTTATGTAAATGCTCGTGCCCGCAAAAGCCTGCGAAGAAAACGGGGCGGGGCGGGGAGGACACATCAGAGGGTGATGGCCTAAACCTTTGGCCCACCCCACACTAAAGTGCGGGTAAAACAGGCATGCCCAACAGACCGGGCCCATTTTGCCACCCCTATACTAGAGAGAGGTGGTACTTTGATAATGGTTATTCTAGACACATGACTGGTGTCAAGAATTTTTTGGTGGATATTGAATCACATGCCACTAACTATGTGACCTTTAGAGATGGATCCAAAGGGAAAATTAAAGGTGTTGGGAAGCTGGACTATGTTGGGCAGCCTATACTTGATAATGTGTTGCTTGTCAAGGGACTGACTGTGAATTTGATAAGTATCAGTCAACTTTGTGACCAAGGTCTCAAGGTTAACTTTACCAAAATCTGAGTGTCTAGTAATGAATGATAAAGATAAAGTTGTCATGAAGGGTGCCAGATCTAAAAATAATTGCTATGTATGGACTTCTCTAGAGACAGAGTGTTCATCCATGTCAAATAAAGATGAAGTGAAGCTTCAGAAACTTGGTCATCTTCAGAAGATGAAGAAAAGTTTTTCAAATGCAGCGGGCAGAGATACCTAAAATCTGAATATTAATGGTGGAGGAATCAGTGGTGAATGGCATATTGGGAAGCTAAACAAGATGTCACACAAGAAGCTGCAACATCTAACTACCTCAAGGATTCTGGAACTTCTTTATAGGGACTCAATGGTAGATGATCTTGAAGGAAAGAGGTGTGCTTACGTTGTTACTGATGACTCAACCACAGAAGCTGAATGCATAGCAACATGGGATAATTGCTCTCAATTCATAGGGATGAGACAGATGCTGACTGTGCATAATGTCTCACAAAATGTCATGACATCATACTGTGACAACTTGAGCACCACTGATGGTCCCAAAAATCAGTTTGAAGTGTTAAGGGGCAAATTAGGGTTTTGCCTGGTTGAGGGTTTAGAGAAATCAATTTGTGGAAATACTATTCAAGTGTATGTATGTTCCCAACAAATAAAGAGAGGGTTTCAAAATCAATCATTTCAAATTTACATAAACTGCTTTCACACACGCTTCATTCATACTGTACCATTCCTCACAAACTGTTTCATCTTCTAGCTCGGTGAAAAACCTAATCCTGTATACTCTTTTCTAACTCTTAAGTGTTCCAAGATGTCTCAACAACAATCTTCTAAAAGGGTAACCAGGAAGGAGAATGTTTCATTATCCGCGGCTAGGGCTAAGTTTGGGAAGTTGTCTGCTGAAGATGCAATTGATGTTGCTCCCTTGGATATGGTCCCATGCAATCCTGACAAACTTCCTGTGAGAAGATCTAAAATTCTTCCTACAGGTAATGTTTCAATGACATCTGATGCTTTCTCTAACCCTAGGACTGAGAAAGACAAATTTGACTCTGATAAGAGGATCAGAAGAATAGTTGCTAGAACCATAAATATAGGGAGCCATCTCAATATTGTTGGGATTACTAGACCTCTGGCTCAGATTCTTCCCACTACCTCTACACCTGATACTGAACCAGAGGTAGAGACTGAGGAGAATATTGATGTTGAGGCAGAAAATGATAGGGTTGAAGTGGCTGATCATGAAGGGTCAAAAGGGAATCTGCACACCCTTGCTTATTCTGTGGTAAAAGATGTTGAAGTAGATGGTGGAACACCCCCCCGTAGAAGAATCTCAGTCAAAGGGTCAAACATCTGAGGATATTGCTGGAAAGCATGCTGATCAGGTTATCAATGTTGATGACCTGCCCTCTGATGATGAGATTATTGCCAAGAGACTGAAGTGCAGAAAAGGTAAGGTTGCTACTGTGGAGAACACCCCTTCCAAGAACACTAAGAAATCTTTTGTTGGACCACCTAAACCTAGGAGCAAGGTTGCAATTGTGTCAAAGAAAAGGAAGGCCGAGTCGGACAATGAGTCAGACTATGATGTTGAAGAAGAGGACATCATGCATGTCAAGAAACCTGCTTTCAAGAAGAAGGCTTATGCGCTTCCTAAAGCTCATTTGGACAATGTTTCCTTTCATGCTGCTGAGAACGTGGAAAGGTTGCAATATGTGTATCAAAGAAGAGTTGCTTTGGAAAGGGAGTTAGGGAAGAATGCCCTAGAATGCAAAGAGGTGTTGAAGCTGATTGAAGATGCTAGCTTGATGAAGACAATCACTAAGTTTGATCCTTACTATGAGAAGCTGGTTAAGGAATTTGTGGTGAACATTCTTGTAGGCTGTGATGATGCAACCAGTGAGGACTACATGAAGGTGTATATCAGAGGAAATATTATGACATTTTCCTCCACTGTGATCAACAAGTTTCTGGGAAGATCAGAAGATCCTCAACCGGAGTGTGAAGACACTGATGATCAGGTGTTTCAGGAGATCACCTGTAATACTATGAAACATTGGCCAAGCAAAGGAAAGCTTTCAGCTAGGAAGCTCAGTGTGAAGTATGCAATTCTGCATAGAATTGGCACTATCAACTGGGTTCCTACCAACCATACTTCAAGCATATCTGCTGGGCTAGGAAAGTTCATATACATTGTTGGTAAAGAAAGGAAGTTTGATTTTGGTGCTTACATCTTTGACCAAATTTTGAAGCAAGCTTCATCAACTGCTATTAAACTGCCTACATGTTTTCCTTCCCTCATTTATGGTATAATCCTGGATCAGCATCCTGGTATCCTGGTGCCTGCATATTATCAATGAAAAGGGAATCTCCTTTGACATTGCACCAAAAGCTGTTTGCTGGGAGTCATGTCCCAGATATTATTTCGATATCTGCTCCAACATCTGTTCCTGTAACTTCACAAGAGGATACTATTTCCCTGCTGAAGGAGACCTGCAAGGATCTAGATGCTATCATCAAGTCCAGGACAGCTAGGAAGGCAAAGATAGAACAGTTGATACAAGCCTTGACAGTTGAGCAGGGCAAGGTTACTGAAGCTGCTGGTGGTACTGATGATGTTGGAAAGGATGAAGCTGGAGAAGATGAGGCTAATGCTGATGCTGGTGCTGAAGATGAGGCTGATGATGAACTTGATGGAGAGGAAGAAGAGGAAGAGGATGATGAGGCTACTGAAGATGATATATGAATGTAGTTTTATTCTTTTTTTATGGTTATGTAAGGGCTTAATGCCCAGGATAATTTTGGCACTTCATGTGCTTGTTATGTACTTTAATATTTTGTGTTATTACTAAAGGGGGAGTAATACTAACTTTACTAACCACTCCACTGCTAACCACTGGCTGCTGCTATTGAGGGGGAGAGTTCTAATCTATTGATGCAGAAGAAGGAACTGATTGAGGAGGAGGCTATAGAGTGTTTTTTTTTAATTTTTCCGCTGCTGTTATGATTTTTTGGCCTCTGACTTTGTATTTTTGCTTGCGAGGGTTATTTAGTTAGTTTTAGCCAAAATCTTCCAAAGGGGGAGATTGATGAGTCCAAGCTTTTGAGGTTGTCATCAATTTTGGTAAAACTAACTTAAATAGCAAGCTGTTGGACAAGATGTCCTAACATGAAGAACTAACTGAAGATCAAGATGTTGGACAATATGTCCTATCACGATGATCCGACATCTTTGTCTGTAACTTTTCAGTTTTTAATTCTGCTATTTTATTTCCAGATTTCACTTTATTTTGGGATTATTTGTTTATCCTAGGTGGCGTCCAAGATTGAGGAATTAGAGATTCTGATTATAATTCGAAGATACCGTTTTCTAAGTGTCGAGGCATTTTAGGAAACTTTGGATTGAAGAAACTATTCTTGAGGAGAATCAGTTGCAGATTCTGTGTAACATAATTGCTGCGTTTTTGAAGCCCAAGTCCAGTCAAGTTTATGGTTATAAATAGGATGGATTTAACCTAAGAAAGGTGTAGAAAATACATTGTTGCTTAGTGAGCTTTAGGGTTTGTATTTGTGAGCATCTCTTGTATCGTGTGGATACTGTAATACCCTAATTTTTACCCCTAAGATCCCACGTGTCTTTTCGCATTTCATATCACAAACAAGACCACACATTGGTTCCCTCTTTTGTAGGATTGTGCCTTGCAGGGATCTTTGAGTTTGTGTGTGTTTGTTAGTTGTTAAATTGCTTAATTTGTTTATGTTTACTAACCATTAATTAAAATCCAAAAATATTTTTGTTTTCTTTCACTAACATTTTCAGGGGAAGAACAGGTTAAAAATACCAAAACATCAGTCCCTCGACTCGAACGAATTTCATCTGAACAAAGTCAAAGTTGATCTGCAATTAATTCAAGAATTATCTGATCAAGAGTTTCCAAGATTTAATTGATTATTATTCAAGAGACTCCAAGGTTTATGTGTTTATTTCCATGCCTTCTTTGACGAGCAAGAGAATCGAGCCGAACCACAACAGTGCAAGAAAATGCTCATTTTTCACAAATTTTGCACTAAGTAACCGGTTAGCAGATATGCTGTAACCAGTTACCCTCGTGAAAATTTGAAAAATGGTGGCAAATTCAAATTCAGCAATTGGCACCAATCTCAGCCCTTGATCACATTTGGAATATTCTAGGCCACCTCATTTTAATTCCCCTACTTCACTTTGATCATTTTCCACCATGCACCTTCACTAATCACCACTCTTTTGATAATTCCCTCCAAATTTGAATTCCAATCCTAATTTTGATCATCCAAGCCTAATTCCAAACCACCAATTTTCCCAAGCCTAAACTCTATAAATAGAGGCTTAATTTCATTCATTCTTCAAGATTTTGATAGCAAAAAAACCTCTTGCAAATTCTCTTCCCAACCATAAATTTCACTAAAGCTCACTTTTCTTATTTTGAAAGATAACAAGAATTCACATTGAATCTTGTTCAACTTTGAGCTAAACCTTCATCCAAACTTGTTTTCTTCATCAATTCTCATAGATCAAGGGTTTGGTATTTGGATCTTAAGCAATTTGAAGGAATTTTCAGATTTGAAGTGGTAATTCATCTTTCACCATTGTTGAAGCTCCATCTTCATCTTCCATAATGTAGATCTTTGGAGATCTTTGTTACGTGATCCTTTGGATCTTGTAATTGTGTGTAATTGCTGGTTTTTGCTGTTATTTTACTTTAAATTTCGTGCAATTTCAGTTCCATGATCACAAGGTATTTGTAAAAAGTTTTGAAAGTGGATCATGCTGAATTTTGCACAATTTTCTGCATTCTGGTGCAGAGTAACCGGTTAGCAGATATGCTGTAACCGGTTACTCTGTGTTAATTTTGAAAAACTGCGCCTATTTTGAACTAAGTAACCGGTTAACAGATATGCAGTAACTGGTTACTTCGAAACAGAATGCACATTTTCACTTGTTTTTGGGGCTGTTTTGGATTTTCTTCCTCCTTCTTCCCCTTTCTTCTTGTTTTAGCCTTGAAGCACATTGTTGAGATTAATTTCTCTTCAATTTCAATGGACTTTGGATATGGTTAAAGTAATTAAACATTCATTACTTTAAATCTATCTTTAAATGAATTGTTGAATTCATTTGAGGTGCTTTGAATTAGTGATATGTTTTCACACTTAAATCTATCAATTAAAGGTGATTGAACTTGAAGATGAAAAGTTCTTGACTTTGTAATTGAATTTGGCATTTCTCTTCATCTATTTGTTTTTATTTTGATCGATGAAAGTCTTATAGATCTATGAATTTCTTTGTTGAATTCTTGATCAAGACTAGATCGTTACCTATTTTCTTTTCGTGCAGTATTGCTTTCAGATGACGATCTACTTATCATTCATCTAGCATACATTAGCACAAAGATCTATTGACCGACCTCATTGTAGGATAATTACTTCGTAAATTACTTGGCGATTGCTTAACATAGCGCAACATTTGTCCCTCTTTATCCAATTCGGAATTTGAACTTTCGTGGTCCGGACCTTGATTGGTCGCGTCAACCCAATGGTGATTGATCTTTTGCATTAGGTCCATAACCTTTGAAACTTGGCGTTGTAGAGGTTTTGGTTCTACCAATCTTCTGTCAAGTTCATTAACTTTGACCTAAGTGCATTTTTTAGTCGCTATAGTTCATAACGTGAAACGGAATAATCGGTGAAGGCTTATGGCACTAAAGCCTTGTGCTACTAACCACTAACTTCTAACTTTTTTACATTTCCTTCTCACTCCCTATCTCTCTCTTTATTTTTTATGCTTTATGCTATTTTATCATATCATGTTTATGTTTATGTCATTTTTCTTTTGTCTACTTGGACCATATTATCTTGTGCTTTTATTTTTCTTTTGTCCATTTTGTACTCTCAAAAACATTAATAAAGGATTAAACCACTAAAAGACTTGTGCTCTTAATTGTTGGACTATGGTTACTATCCTTTGCAATGGACATGGAATTTTGTACCTAGACCTTGGACTTCAATGCTATTCTTGGATCCTTGGACTTAGAACTAGGACCTTTTCCCTTTGCTTTGGAATTATGGTTTGAAGACTTTGAAGCCATGTGCTTTTATTTGGTTTATGGTGAAGATAGCTACATTTGTGGTTAGATCTTTCTTATCCTTAGCTTTTATTTTTATGCACTAGGATAGTCTCTTCTTCTCCACCTCTTCTTCAATTTTCAAAATCTCCTCTCTTTTTCAAAACCTTCTTGTTTTCAACTTAAAACCGCTTTTGACTTCGGTCAAGTGATTTTTAAACTTTGTTTTCTTTAATAAATGTCAATCAATATTAACCATATTTTAACCATTTCATACAAACATAAAAATACAAAAAACTCATCAAATTCTTTTTGTGCTTTGTGCACCTTTTTCTTTTAAAACTTTTTCATAAGTTTAGACATGATTCATTTCTTTAAGCGGAATTATTCGCTTAGAAATGACGACTTGTCTTTACACTTAAAATCAACCAAAACAAACAAATTTTTGTTCTTTGTACCACGAACTACGAGGTTTTGATCCTACATTGCACATCGTGGGTACGTAGGCATGAGACGATAAGTCTCTCCAAACACAAAAATATTAAAAAATAAATTCTTTTCTCATCCCCTCACTCTCATTTAAACAAGCAATTTTTAGACCAAAAGAATGAATACATCAAAGGGCTCCTATAGAGTACTATAGATGTATTGGGTGCGTAAAACTTTCCCTTTACACAACCAACCCCCTTACCCATTTCTCTTTGTCTTTTTTAGCTTTTGATTTCTTAGACTTCTTAGGATTTATTCGCTATTTTTTTCCTTTTTCCTTTGTGGAATAAATAAAAGCGCGGTGGCGAATCTGTTTTCCTTGAGTTAAGTTAATCAATAGCTTACACTCACGATTTTTACCGCTACAGATACTAGAGCTGGACTGTTTGCATTGATTTGTAATTTTTGTCACTGTTGTAATTGAAAGGGAAGTGAGAAGGGTCTCATACCTAGGAATAGTCTTAGGTAGAAATTAAGCACGGGTAGTGATTAAGTGATAAGTTGTAAACCAGAGGTTGTTTAGCTGAGAATTAATACTATCTAGTGGATTTCATTCTTGGCTTGGTAGCCCCCATACGTAGGTGTTGTTGTTCACCGAACTAGGTTAACAATTACGGTGTGTTTGTTTACTTTCTGGAATTTGTATTTTGCTCCTTATTATCATTGTGTTTGAAGCAGAGATCAAGTGTCTCGACATCTCTCAGGACATCTGAGAGCTGCTACCAGAATTTCAAAAAACATAATTAAAAATAGAATAAGATACTTACGAGCACCATACAGACAAGATAGATGTGGAGAGCCATTTAATACTGGCAATTAATTCATTTAAGTCGACCCTATCAATAAAAATAGAGAATTCACTTGTTCCATGAATCACATATAGTGAGAAGGAATCTTCCTGGAGATCTTCAATCTTTTTTTAGTAATCTTCAAAAGCACCAGTGTTTTTTATTACATCTTTAGTAGTCAAAACCTTAGAGAAACTTCCGTTAGTGCTTGTATCTAGAGATTGCACATTCTGCAAAAAAGAAAATATTAATTAAATTTGTAAATTTGTAAAATTTTAATCGATTAATTAAATCAAATTACCAATACCTCTTTTAAAAACACCTCTTTAGTCCTTTTAGGGCAGAGCTGCAATTGCATCTCTTGTAGGAATTTAGCTGTCTCTTCTTGCATCTCTTTTTTCATTTGTTGTTGGAGCTCTATTATTTGTTATTGGAGCTCTTTTTGTAATTTATGTTGGAAATCTGCATTTAGTTTTTTCTCCAAGGCTAGAAGGTCATCTTGAGAGACACCTCCTGAGATGGGCGTGAATTTTTTTCAAAGAATTTCTAAAAGTCCACACCCCTCAGAGCAGTGCGGATCCGACCAGGGCGTTCATTTGTTCCAAGGGCAACAATCAATACATCCTCACGTCCTTTAAAAACAATATCATCTTGTGTACTTTTTTTTCACAAAGTCATCCTAAAATATCAAAATAGATATACACATGATATAAAATGATTACTAAGTTATAAATGAAATTAAAATTTATAAAGAATTTTTGTACTTATAATCATAGAAGCTGCTAAGTTTAATGATTACTAAGCCCACTGCCTCAGATGTAAAATCTCCATATGGCTTCTGCCGAGCCATCAACCATACCTCGTATCGTTTTATTTCTAGAGGAACACCTACTAAACTTTCATCACCATTGGCCTCTTCAATCAATTTTTCCTCCTCTCTTCCATTATGTTTGCCCTAAGCTTTTCGTAACCACCACGAGACAATATATGAGGATGAATATTTTTTGATGCATGCATCTTTCCTTTTAGCCTCTTCTCCTATTACAAATTAATCACATTAAATTAAACGTCAAAACCAAATCAATTTAGATAACAAAAATAAATCTATACATTTAACTAACTTGAAAGTCTACTTTTTTTCGAGTCTCGACAAACAAATCACAATCTTCTTGTTTGATGAATGTATACTTTTTAAACAGTGTTGTATTTCCATCCTTATCGCTTTTCCCAAATATATAGTCATTTGAGAGCATTGTCTTAAATTGCTTCAACTGTTCCCCCATATAAACAAACCAGTGCTTCCTAAATTTATCATCAGTGGGACAAGTGAACTTATCCTACAAAACATAAGAAGTGTTAGCAATTAAAACAATTATAGAAAATAAATTATAAAGAATTAATTAAAATTACATACCGTAATATCATCCCATATCGCGTCCTTCAAGTTTTCACTTATCTTTTCCATTTCTTTTCATTTAAACTAACCTCGCTACATGCAATGAACGACAAATAACTCTTAAATTTTGCAGCATACTGACCAATAGGTTGGAAAGCATTATGCCGAAGACGAGTGTGTTTGGAATCCTGGGAAGGAGATGATTTTTTCTGTCAAATCTACCTATGCTGCCATTATTTCTAGGATTGCAGGTACTTCTGTTTTGGTTGAGGTGAGCAAAGCTGCTAATTTGGTGTGGAAAATTTCGGCTCCAACGAATGTGTTATTATTCGGTTAGCGCTGGATTCTCAATAGGCTGCCTACTCGTGACCAATTCGTGAAAAGGAGGATTTTGTGTGACGATAGAGACGGATGTTGTGTGTTGTATTTTTTGGTAGATGAATCAAAGCAACATGTTTTCGTTAGTTATAACTTTATTAGGAGAATTTGGTCTGATATTGTTTCTTAGTTAGGCCCGACTTTCGAGTTGAATTGGGAGGATTTTTCCATGTTTCCTTTCAAGCACCTTTTGGTGAAGGGGGCGGAGGTTCGTCGTTTGGTTAGCGTTATTTGGTTGGCGGCTGTGTGGAATATCTGGCTGGTGCGTAATGGTGTCATCTTCAAAGGCATTATTTTGAAGTTTGAGGAGAGTTGATCGAATGGTAAGTTTCATTCATGGGAATGGCTCCGTGTCGCGAATCGCTCATCTTTGAATATTAGTTTCTCTGTTAGGATTTCTTCTCCCTTATCTTACACTTTTGATTGATTGTTTGTAAGGGTTTCGAGTATCCATTGTATTCAATTTTCTTGTGCTCTTAGGGTGTGTTTGGTTCAAATGAGGTGGAGGGAGATGAGGGATTTTAATGGAGGGAAGGGAAGGGGATGAGAGGTGAGAGATTTTTTTTATTATATATATGTTTGGTTCAAAAGGGGGGGAGAGATTTTAATTAAGAATATGTTTGGTTCACGAGGGGGAGGGGAGAGGTTTTATTAATAATGTACATTTTTATCCTTATGATATAAATGATATGATATTTAAAGATGAAAAATTCATAAATAATTTTTTGACAATAAAATTTTTAATATTGAGTGATTAAAAATGTCATAAATTATCACATAACGTTAAAAAAATCGAGTACATTTGATTCGTATTATAACTCTCTGACACAAACTAAACAATGTGTTTATAACTTCTGAATACATAAATCACCTATTATTATTATTATTATTATTATTATTATTATTATTATTATTATTATTATTATTATTATTATTATTATTATTATTATTATTATTATCATCATCATCATCATCATCATCATCATCATCATCATCATTATTATTATTATTATTATTAATATTGTATATGTATAAGATTTAAAATTTGATATAAAAGGCAATATAATAAAATACATAATAAAATTAGAAAAAAATATAACATAGATAAACTTAAAAATAAAAGTTATAAAAGAAAACAAAAAATTGTAGTGATTATAATTTATATGAAATAAAAAATATTAATTTAGAGGAGAATAATAATTATAATAAGTTGATGAAAGCAATAAAGAAAAATCACATATAAGAGATGCAAGAACACAAAAGAAAATAATAGTTTTGATATACTAAAATAAAACAAAGGATAACCAAACATTTGAACTCGAGTGGTAAACGAAATCCTACTAAGAAATGAAGATTCGGGGAATACCTTATAACCTCTCAGGCTGAGCTCTAAATTATTAGGATCCCTTTCTCCTACGAAACAAAGGGTGAAAAACAAAAAAATAAAAATAAAAAATAAAACAAAAAATAGTTTAGTAAATATAATAATTTATTAATTATAAAAACTTATATTCCCTTTCCCTCTCTCCAAATACCTCCGATTTGACTTTGAACACAGTTATTTATATTTGTAACTCAAAATTATTTTTGCCTTTCTGTTAACAAAAAAAATATTAAATATTGTATAGTTGAAATTTATAACTAAAATCTCCACTTTCATTATATTACTTGTTTGATTATGCATATTTACTTATAAGGTTTAAGTAATCAACAACTATTATTTCTCTATACTTTTTTATTATCTATAATGAAAGTCTAAAAGGAAAATAAGAAAACAAAGAATTAATTTAAAAAAGAATGAACTTTTAATAACCATTAAATGAAATAAGGAGACAAATTAAACACTTCAACACGACTTATAGGCATTTAATAATAGTTTTACTTTTACTTTTAGGAATGATTCCATTCAACTCCATAAATGCTAAAAACAATTTTTTAAAAATATATTTAACACATCAATACTTCTAAGAGACATTTAAAAAGAATTATAATATAAAGAATGAGATATTCACAACTATAAAATCATCTTACAACTTTCTATTTCTACATGAAAATAAGAAAAAATATGTCTGGATTTAACAAATTTGTTTGTGCTATGATCGTTTTCATTTTCTTATTTAACAATGTAATTGGCCGTAAGTCCACTTTATCAACTTTTTCTCATATTTTCTTTATTTCATATCCAATATTTTTTTCTTCATATTATTAACATTCTTTTTATTTATTTGACATCATAGAAAAAATCCCATGCGATTCTCGTGCAGATTGTCCCGAATTTATGTGTCAATTTCCTAAATTTCCAAAGTGTAATTACAATAATTGCGAATGTGTGTATTATTAGAAGTTAAGCTAAAACTATCCACTTTAATGAATAAAGGAAATATATTATTATATATTGAAATTTATTTTACTTTTTGATTTATTGTTAGATTGATGTATGTTATTAATTGAATTGATAGACTATTTGAAAATTGAAAAATTACAATGAGATCGCAACATAATATTTGGTATAACATTTTGTTTTTTGATGGAAAATATTTGGTATAACATTACTAATACAGAATAATACCAATACTAAATTTCATACATTACCATAAAATGAACCCTTTACAAATATATTTTTAATAGTTGTAGTGAGATGACAAACACTAACACAATGTCAACACATAAAAGTATATCCAAGGCTTACAAGATTATATTTTTTTTAAGTGTATTTTTCGATTAATTGGAGATCTTAAAAGGTATAATTTTACTTCGTGCAAGTTCATATAAAGGAAACCTTTTAATGCTAGGATTAACCATTAGTATTTGATAAGTTCTATGGATTGAAAATGATTGACATTGAAATTCTTGTAATTAGACACTAGATATCGAGTAAGATGTCATGATACTGGAAATAGGACAATATGACAACACAAACAATTATACAGTTAAAATAAATGGCTACATGTAAATAACACACTCAATTGTTAACTCACTTCGGTGCAACATCACCTACATCTCGGGACATTCAAGTCAAAAAGGAAATCCACTATAATAGTATTAGTGTCGCTGCCGGAAAAAATTATCGAGTCGCCATCATATTTTTTTTAGGAAAATAAATGATAAACCTAAAATCCTAATCCTAAGGGTAGAGATTCCTAAGGTTCGGGAGTCGGTTAAGTGAGGGGAAGGTGTTAGGCACCCCTCACCTCCATTGTACTCAATGAGATCCTCCTTAAGTTTTAGGGTATGTTTGTTTGTCGTCTAACTTGTTATTTATTTTTACAAAAGCATCCTAAATTTTTTATTATTGTACTCGCTAGGGTTTACAACTCTATGCCTACGTACCCTCAATTTTGAAGGATCAGAGTAACTGTAGTTCACCTCCCCTATTCCTATCCCCTAAATCCTATTCCTAACCTTAATCCCAACCCCAATCCATTATTTATACTCTTGGATAAAGAGTTCTATCCCCAAATCTATTATTTATACTCCTAGATAAGGAGTTATATCCCTTAATCTATTATTTATACTCCTAGACAAGGAGTTATATCCCTTAATCTATTATTTATACTCCTAGACAAGGAGTTCTATCCCTTAATCTATTATTTATACTCATAAACATGGAGTTTTATCCCTTAAATCCCTTATCCATTGTTTATACTTTCGGATTGAGAGTTCTATCCCTTAATCCCTTATCCCTTGGCCTATATTTTAACTCTTGGAACCTAAGAGTTTTATCCCTAAACCCCGTCCTTTATTTAGACTCTTGGACGAAGAGTTTTATCCCAAATTTCAAACCCTTAAAAATTCTTTTTATATCCTTTATAAAATGAATCCCTAAAATTCCATAGAAATTAAAATATATATAATAAATTCCCAAAAGGCCATTGTGCTAAAAATAGTAAAATTAACCCCTAAATTATTCCTAATTTAAGAATGATTTCTAAATTCAAGACAATGCTAAAAGAGAAGAATTTTAATCCCCAAAATTAAATTAAATTCACTTTAATTTATTTTTACCCAAAACCCAAACTTTTCAAATAAAAACCAATACTAATTTTTTTTTTAAAAAATAAACCCTAACACAAGTTTTAGTAAAGTTCCAAATTTCCCAAAAAATACATTGTCCCAACAAAATCCACTAAGAAAAAATATTCTTATTATCATTTTTTTTAAAGAATTTACAAGTTATCCTAAATATATAAAACCTCTTAAGATTAGACCAAACCCAAGATTAACCTTAAAAAAATCCTAATGAAAATTATCCCTATATTTAAAAAAAAAACCAATATTTTACAGATATAAAATATAAATTTATAACCCCAAACCCAAGATTAATTCTAAAACATCCTAAATAAAATTATCCCTAAATAAAAAATTAATTCCTATTTTTTAAGAGAATAAACCAAACATTTTAAATATATGAAAATATAGACTTAAAACCCAAACCCAAAATTAACCCAAAAAACCCTAAATAAAATTTCTAAATAAAATTAAATTTCTACATTAAAAAGAAAATAGCCCAATTATTTTAAATATATAAAACTATTTATTATAAAAACAAAACCAAAAATTGAAAATAAAAATAAAATCAAACTTAAATATTTATCCTAATACTAATATCCCTAAAATCCTATTTCTAAACCCTAATTAATATTTAACCTAATTAAATAATTAAATTAAGTTATTAACTTAATTATTTAAAATAATATCTAGGGGTGTATTTTCTACTGTAAAAGTATTTGGGCCAGCAACCGGGGGTGTAACTAGCATTAGGCGCAAGGCCCAACAACTAGAACCCAATTCAGAGAAAAAAAAACAAAAAAACCATGATGGAGAAAACCTGCTCGCTGACTCTCCCTTCACCGTTTGATCACGATCCTACGGGCTAAGACATATGCAATCTCAACCTTTGATCTTAATTACCAAACCCATTAATCTGAACGCACGGCCAACTCAATCCAGGGGCCTGGAATGCACCACTTGGCAATGATCCACGGTCACACGGAGGGAGTATATGACTCCATTATCTCTCAGACTCCCTCCATTTTCAGTTTTCTTTCTCTCTCTAATACGCCATCTCTCTCTCTAACTCTCAGATTTCTCTCGCTTCTCTCCTCACTTCCGTTGCCGGTGAGCCTTCCGGCCACCGTGCGAAACCTTCTACCACCACCCAAACCCAGAATCCGGTTGAGGATTCAACCGGAAAATTCAACCCAAGAACCCTAACCCCCTACGAACCCAGAAACAACCCAGTTCTCTAGGGTTCGTGAATAACCCTAGGAACCCTAACCCTCACGCGATGAACCCTAACCCCAGATATGAACCCTAACCCCAGATATGAACCCTAACCCTATTCGAAACCCAGAAACTTCACAAATCGTAACAAACCAAATAAATCCTAACAACTACAGCTCCACAATCAAAAGAAAAACAAGAGCTAAGTGCCTTACCTTCCCTGCCGTGTCTGTATTAAACTGCTATCCTTTCCTCTCCTTAGCTTTATTTTCTGGTTACTAATCCCTTTCCCTCTTGTTTGCAGGTGTCGATTTATGGAGGTTAACCTCGAAGGCCTTAAGGTTTCAATGTGACACCTTAAGGATTTCTGAAAAAAGGAGCTTTGGTGTAGGGTTTGGGGGTCGCCACTGCAGATTAGTCTTAGGGTTCTTTTTTTTCTTCTGTTCATTAGTTTAACTTATATAGTAATCCGAATTAGGTTTAGAATTAAGTTCTTAGATTTGTATTTTAGGAAGTTTTGGGTTTTGATTCATGTATTTTGAGATTTGATTTGTAACTTTTTGATTTAATCCGATTTAATTGTGTAATTTGATTTAGGGTTTTGATTTGTATGAGTTGTAAATCTGATTTGAAAATTAATGAAAGTTGATTCTGTTTGATCCAAATTTCCAAATTCACGCGCACAATTAGGGTTAGACGAAATGGGGAAGACGGAGGCCCATTTGGGTCAACAAACTTTGATCAAAATAAAAATAAAATGAATAATAATTTATAACATTAATAATATAACCACAACCCTACTAATAAACAAATAATAAAAAAAAATACTAATCCTAAATATTATCATACGATAACCAGATTAAAAAAAATGAATAAAATAAAATATTACTGGCCTCTTTTAATCAATCAATCTAAATATCGCCCAAAATCAAACTTAATTCACATAAAATTATCCCTAATTAATAATTAAGTTAAAATAATACACTTAATTTCTAAAACTTAATAAAATTCAATTAACTCTAATGGCCCCTTAAATTATTCCTAAGTTAAATAATTCAATTAAATAAAAACCAAAATGTTGAATAATTACTTTTAATAGTCTTCAACAAAAATCAACCCCCACTTACCAATAAATTTTTTTTAATATAAACCTATATTTCTAAAGAAACTAATTGGAATATACCTAAAAATTCTATCTGCCCTTTTATAAATTGATAGACTAATAAAACAAAAAATAATTAGAAAATGATTAAATTTGCTAACAAACCTAATAATAGAAAAATGAATAATATCCCAAAAAGATCCACACTCCCAGAATAACCCTTACAAGGTTAAATTAGAAATGGGCCTAAAAGTACAAAGAGGCCCATACTGATCTGTGTTAGAGACTCACACCCCATAATGACATTACATCCAAGAATAGGAATGGTTTCTAAAAATGCCTGTAAATTGCTGGTCAAAATTTAGGATACTACAGCTTCCCCTATTTAATCGTCTTCAGATCAGAAGGATGATGTCGATGAGCCTTCCACCTTTTGAGGAGGAGACGATGAAATACAAGAAGGACCCTAATTTTGACCGCAAAACCCGATAAGTGCTAAGTTGATATCCTAAAATCCCTGGTGATAAACCCTAGACGGAAAACCCGATTATCCCCTTTTACCCTGTAGTAAATATAATCCTTATGCCATGCGTGCATGTTTAAGCGTATACATGCTTGACTTCCTGTGTGGTTTTATGAATGATGCGTTATTTGGGCTAACGCCTCTTTTATGATATGCAATGCATGTGTTTATGGAAACCAATATCCTCTGTAACATTCCAACTTCCTGACCCTTAAACCCTTGACCCCTTGATGAGTGTGACCAATCATATGCTCTTGATATTTGGAGATGCGTATTATTTTCTCGAAGAAACTCCCACAATGATCGAATTGTGACTTTTAACGTATAGACCCCATGCTTAAATTAGAAGAATATGATCCATTTAATGTTTCGAAATCAAAGTAAAATACATTTTCCTTTTAAAAGCTTTTGATTATACCCAATGTTTCAATGCACTATTCTATAATTAATCAGCATTTTGTAATCAAGCAGAGTAATTGCAAAGAAAATATTATTTATTGAAAATGGGCCCATAAACAGGCAATAGTACATAAGGAAAGTAACCCTCACGAGGAGGAATTACTACAAAAGATGAAAAATGGCAATAAGAAAAAAAACAATTTTATTATGATCCTATTGAATTCAAACACAAACTAATATCCCTAAGTCTCCGAGGCCATGACACTTCGCTTCTGAAGATGACGACTGGATTGATCATTCCCCTCCGAATTCCCGTTGTGTGACCATAAGTGCTATCAGTCATATGCCTTTTGGATATCCTTAATTTTTCCTGGACCTCTCTTTTCGAGTCATAGTCCACCAGGATGATATGCCATTTTTTTCAACTAAGCCGCCCTTTAGGGTTTTCGACTTGTCGGGTATCATTTTTCTACCTAAGTCCCTAATTTTTTCCTGGATTGCTCTTTCAAGTTTTCAATCCACCGAGACGCCCTGATTTTTGCCTTAGTCGCCCTTTAGGGTTTTCGACTTTGCGGGCTTTTATCCTTTTTTTCTAGGCATAGTATTTTTTGACTGAATCGGAATTCACGGTCGTGGTAAATTCGCTCCATCCATGGTAGTCAACATCAAATCTCCACCAGAGAAGGCGCTCTTTACGACATATGGTCCTTCATAGTTCGGGGCCCATTTACCACGAGGATCTTTATAGATGGGTAGCACTTTTCTTAATTCCAAGTCTCCTTCTTCGAATAAGCGAGGACGAACTTTCTTGTCGAACGCCTTTTTGAGTCTTCGCTGATATAATTGACCATGACATACAACATCCATGCGCTTCTCCTCTATGAGGTTCAGTTGATCAAATCTGTTTTGTATCCACTCAGCTTCATCTAGCTTAGTCTCTGTTATGACCCTTAGTGAAGGAATTTCTACTTCAATAGGAAGTACCACTTCTGTGCCATATACCAGGGAAAAAGGAGTAACTCCTGTTGACGTACGGACTGAGGTTCGGTAACCATGTAGTGCGAAAGGGAGCATTTCGTGCCAATCCTTGTAGGTCTTCAACATTTTCTGGATAATCTTCTTGATGTTCTTATTGGCTGCCTCTACTGCGCCATTCATCTTTGGGCGATAAGACGACGAGTTGTGGTGATCTATTTTGAAGCTTTCGCACAATTCATCCATCACTTTGTTGTTTAGATTAAGCTCATTATCCGTGATGATCTTGTTGGGAACTCCATAGTGACAAATTATCTCTTTCTTGATAAACCGTGCAATAACTTGCCGCGTCACATTAGTGTAGGAAGCAGTCTCTACCCATTTAGTGAAGTAGTCAATAGCAACCAGAATGAATCGGTGCCCATTCGATGCTTTTGGCTCAATCATCCAATTATGTCTATTCCCCACATAGAGAAAAGCCACGGAGCGGTTAAGACATTCAAAGGGGTTGGCGGCACATGAATTTTATCCGCGTAGATTTGACACTTGTGGCACTTCTTGACATATTTGAAGCAGTCTGATTCCATAGTCAACCAATAATACCATGCTCGGAGAATCTTTTTAGCCATCGCATGCCAATTCGCATGAGTTCCGAAGGATCCCTCATGGATTTCTTTGATAAGCATGTCCTATTCATGGCCATCTAAACACCGGAGCAACACCATGTCATGATTCCTTTTATAAAGTACATCTCCGTCGAGGAAAAATTGGACAGCCAGCCTTCTAAGTGTTTTCTTATCCCCGCTTGAGGCATTTGCAGGATATTCCTGTTTCTGGAGGAATTGTTTGATATCGTGAAACCATGGTTTACCATCCACTTCAACCTCCACTGCTGCACATTAAGCTGGTTCATCCAGGCGATTGATTCTTATAGCTAGTGCTTCATTATACCATTTGACTTTGAACATGGATGCCAACGTTGCCAAGGCATCTGCCAATTGATTTTCCTCTCGAGGAATATGATGAAAAGAGATCTCATCGAAGTAGGTGATCATTTTCCATACACAATCTCGATATCGAGTTAGTTTGGCATTAAGTGGTATGCATTCTCCCTTGACTTGGTTGATGACGAGAGCCGAATCTCCTTATACCTCTAAGATCTTGATTCCGAGGTTAATGGCTTCGCTGATCCCCAAGATACACGCCTCATATTCCGCCATATTGTTAGTACATGTGAAGCACATCCTTGCAGTAAAAGGTATGTGAAATCCCATGGGAGAAGTTATAACAGCCCCCACCCTATGTCCTTCTGCATTTGAGGCACCATTGAATATAAGCTTCCATCTAGATCCGGGCCCAGGTCCTTCGTAAGAATCTGGAATATCATCATCTCTTACAGCCATCACATCCTCATCGGGGAAGTCAAATTGCATAGGCTGATAGTCGTCCACTAGTTGATGAGCGAGATGATCGGCTAATATGCTTCCTTTTATGGCTTTTTGAGTGACATACTGGATGTCATACTCAGTCAATAGCATCTGCCATCGAGCCACTCTCCCAGTCACTGCAGGCTTCTCGAATATATACTTGATGGGGTCCATTCTTGATATCAATAAAGTAGTATGGCACACCATGTATTGTCTTAATCGGCGGACGGCCCATACAAGAGTGCAACAAGTCTTCTCCAAGAGTGAGTATCTAGATTCGCAATATGTGAATTTCTTGCTCAAGTAATAAATTGCGTGCTCTTTTCTCCTTGTTTCGTCTTGTTACCTGAGTACATAACCCATCGAATTGTCAAGCACCGTTATATACATTATGAGCGGTCTCCCCGGTACTGGTGACACCAATATGGGTGGTTCTTGCAAATATTCTTTAATTCGATCGAAGGCCTTTTGACAGTTTTCACCCCATTCAATAGTTTGACCTTTCCTCAATAGCTTGAAGATTGGCTCACAAGTAGCAGTAAGGTGGGAGATGAACCTAGCAATGTAATTTAATCTCCCCAGGAATCCTCGTACTTCTTTTTCAGTCCTTGGAGCTGGCATTTCTTGAATGGCCTTTACTTTGTCGGGATCCACTTCTATACCTCTTTGACTGACTATGAACCCTAACAGCTTCCCAGATCTAACTCCAAAGGTGCACTTCACAGGATTTAATCGTAGCTTGAACTTTCTCAGCCATTCAAACAACTTTTGTAGGTTGACGGAGTGATCCTCTTCGGTTTGTGATTTAGCGATCATATCATCTACATAAACCTCTATCTCCTTGTGCATCATGTCATGAAAGAGAGTGACCATTGCCCTTTGATAAGTTGCCCCTGCGTTCTTTAACCCGAAGGGCATTACCTTGTAACAGGAAGTTCCCCACGGAGTAATGAAGGTAGTTTTTTCCATGTCGGAGGGATCCATCTTGATCTGATTATATCCGGAAAACCCATCCATGAATGAGAAGACTGAAAATTGGGCAGTGTTATCCACCAACACGTCAATGTGGGGTAGTGGAAAATCGTCTTTAGGACTTTCTCTATTGAGATCTCGGTAGTCTACACACATTCTGACCTTTCCATCCTTCTTTGGCACGAGCACAATGTTGGCCACCCATTCTGGATACTTTACTGCGGCTAAGAACCCGGCGTCAAACTGCTTTTTAACTTCTTCCTTGATTTTGAGAGTCATATTCGGTCTGGTTTGCCTTAACTTTTGTTTAACCGGCGGGCATTCAGGTTTGAGCGGTAGCTTATGTTCAACAATATCCACATCCAACCCAGGCATATCTTGGTAAGACCAAGCGAACACATTTACACACTCTTGTAGTAATTTGATCAACTTTTCCCTTACGTCCCCGTTTAAAGAAGCACCAACTTTAACCTCTTTTTTGTCCTCTTCAGTTCCCAGATTGATCACATCCATTGGTTCCTGATGAGATTGTATTACTTTGTCCTCTTGCTTTAACAGTCTGGCTAATTCTTTAAGAAGTTCACCATCGTCCTCATCACCCTCCTCCGCTTGGTTAATCGGGAACTCGAAGTTGTAAGGAATTATAGTAGTGTCGTTTTTAATAGGTTCATTTTCAAATCTGCATGAGGAAGATTTTTATTGTTTATTATTATTTTTTGAATTGATGGGAATGAAAGTACTGAAAAACAAATGTATTGCCATTTGAAAAAAGGAACAAAGATGAAAGAAAAAGATCTTGATTGAAAATAAAAATGCGATTTTATTATTAAATAATTCAATGAAACAAAAGGTGGCCCTACAAAGCTTGTCCATTTGCTTTGGGCATAACAAAGGACTTATTATTATTTTAAAGAAAAAAGTAAATTACTTCGAAACAGAAATCATCTCAGGAATCTCGATAGCCCTCCAATTGTTTAGAACTGTATCTGGTGAGCAATGGCACACCCAATTTGGTATCCCCTTATTTTCCTCTTCAATTGCAGTCACTTGATCTTCATCTCTGAATCCGGCATTATGGAAAGTTTCTTCAAGAGGAGGAAATGTCATCTGACGAGACTTCTGAACCCCTTTATTAGCTGGTTTGTAACCCAGCCCGAACCGATCCTTCTTTTCAGGTACCTCTATCACCTTGCCCCAGCCCCTAGTATCCCCATTTTGGATTAAGTCTGTGATCCTTTTTGGCCTTTCCCCTTGTCGAGTGACTTGCTTACGGCTGACTGTTGCAACTTCCAAAGCTTGGAAAGGTATTTCAAATGTCTCCCCATCCAATTCTATGTATCTGAATGACGAGAGATGGCTGACGAACATGTCTTCCTCCCCATCGACAATTATTAATTTGTCCCCAGATATGAACTTTAACTTCTGATGAAGTGTGGAAGTAACTGCGCCCGCAGCATGAATCCATGGTCGTCCTAGAAGACAAGTGTAGGAGGGATTGATGTCCATGACTTGGAAAGTGATCATGAAGGTATGTGATCCCACCACTGTAGGTATGTCCACCTCCTCAATTACCATTCTCTTCGAACCGTCAAAAGCCCTGACAACCAAGGAACTGGCCTTCATAAAGGTCCTTACAGATGTTAATTTCATAAGGGTATCCTTAGGCATGACATTTAAGGCAGACCCCATATCCACTAGCACTCTTGAAAGAATAGTGTCTTAACACTTGACTGATATATGCAAGGCCTTATTATGTACTTGCCCCTCGGGAGGTAATTCCTCACTATTGAAACCCAGACAGGTGCTGGCGGCGATATTGGCGACTACTTCGTCGAACTGAATCGCTGATATATCTTTGGTGACATGTGCTTCATTCAGGACCCTTAGCAGGGATTCCCTATGTGCCTCCGAGTATAATAACAAGGATAGAATGGAGATCTTGGACGGTGTTTGATTCAGTTGGTCCACCACCCTATAATCACTTTTCTTTATGATTCTCAAAAATTCCTCGGCGTCTTCTTGAGATATATTCTTCTTGGAAGACCCTTCACCTGCATTTGTGGTTTCTTTCCCCTTTGAGCTTTCGGGGGTATCCTTCTTAGGTTGTTCAGAGGAGTACACTCTTCCACTACGGGTCATTCCTCCAATACCAGCTATGTTAGTAACAACTGGTGATGGTATTATAGACTTTCCTCCCACGGAGGCAGTGATGTCATACTTCCAAGGTACAGTCTTAGTGCTTTCATATGGAAATGGTGCTGGAATATGGAAAGTGATGGGGCCTTCTGACCTTGCAGGCACTGGCACTTTGACTGGTGCATGAACAGGTATTTGAATTGGCGTTCGTGTAGGTATCGAAATTAATATCTGAACAGGAGTCTGTGCAGGCCTTGAAACTGGTATTTGGATAGGTGCTTGTGCAAACCTTGGAACCGGTATTTGAATAGGCGCTTATGCAGACCTTGGAACTGGTATTTGAATAGGAGTCGCAACTCCTCTTTTTTGGTACGAAATCTCAGAAGGTTCTTGCCCCTGGGATTCTAAGGCAGCCACTTCATTCATATTTCTTAAGTACCCAATCTGTACTATCCCTTGGTCCATTAATTATTGGAGGACCCTCTTCATCTTCTTACAGTTATCGGGATCGGACGCCCAATCCTCGCAGTCACCGTGCAGCCTTTCAAACTCCTCGTACCCAATTAATACTTCCCTTACTTTCGTCATAGGGGTCTTTACTTGGTCTACCCTCTGATTAGGACATCCTCCCCCAGCCCTCCAATGGAGTTAACAGTTGGCCCCGCATGCCCTGGAAAAGGATTATCTCCTACATTTGGATTGTCATAAGTGAAATTAATGACCTTCTGATCCAGCAGATCTTGTACCCTAAACTTGAGGGCTAAACACTTTTCAGTCGTATGCCCCGACGATCCATCATGATAATCACATCTAGCATTAGCATCATACTCTCGAGGAGGAGGCGTAGGAGGGGGCCCTAACGGCTTGATTTCTACCAGTCCCTTTTGGATTAGCATAGGCAGGATCTGAGTATATGTGGTGGGTATAGGGTCAAAATCCTTCCATGGCCTCCTTTGTTCCCTTCGGGGATACTTCTGTTGTTGTTGATTTTGCGGATGTGGCGCCCTTGGCTATTGGATTTGGAGCGTAGGAGATGCTTGATTAGAGGCTGTAGCCGCCACATAAGGGTTATAAGGTACTTGAGTATACCTATCAGCAGAAATGGTATTGGCCTCCTTCTTTGAGTTGTTTCCAGAGTACCTTTTGTTGTTATGTTGACTGGAAGACGACTTTCCAATCTTTCCACTTTTTAATCCATTCTCGATCCTTTCCCCAATGATAACTAAATCCGCAAATCCAGTTGAGACATACCCAATCATCTTTTTGTAGTATAGCCCTTGCAATGTTCCCATGAACATATCTACCAGCTTTCTTTCCAGCAATGGAGGTTGCACACGAGAGGCTAGTTCCCTCCATCTCTGGGCGTATTCCTTAAAAGATTCATTCCCTTTTTGGGACATGTTTTGTAATTGCATACGATTAGGCACCATGTCCACATTATATTGGTACTGCTTCAGAAAGGCGCTTGCAAGGTCTTCCCAAGTCTTAATGTGAGCCCTCTCCAATTTCATATACCAGTCCAAGGACGCCCCACTAAGGCTGTCTTGGAAAGTGTGTATCATCAGCTTCTCATTTTTAGCATGGGCACCCATCTTTCGGGCGAACATCCGAATGTGGTTTTTTGGGAAACTAACCCCTTTATACTTCTCGAAGTCAGGTGCCTTAAACTTAGGAGGTATGACCACATCGGGTACCAGACACATTTCCAAAGCATCAACCCCAAAGACCTTGGATCCTTCCACGACCCTTAATCGTTCTTCAATCATCTTATACTTTTCATCCGCTTCTCTTCCTTCCATGGCAGCCAGTTTGGTTTCACAAACTACCTGCCTTGAATCCTCCTCTCCATATTGGAGGTGCCAGTCATCAGAGACCTCACGAGTGACAGGTATCTGTATAGGTCGTGATTCTCCATTATGCTCAGGTGGAGGAACAGACCCTACAGGAGGCTGAGTGTTAGTCTTCCCTTTACTAGCCTCCAATGCTTCACGTTCCAAGTCATCCACAAATCCCAAGAGAGGATTATTATCTTCATACTGGGGAGGAGGGTTAGGGACACTTATACGGTTACTAGCCTCTGTGTCTCTTGCTATCAGATTCTGAATAGCTCGAGTCAGTTGGTCAATTTTATCCTTCATTTCCTCCACATTTCCTTTGACAGCATCCACATCTCCCTTTAGAGCAGCGTGGTTCAGTTCCATTTGTTCCATAGCTTTCTTTTGGTGGGCGCGGGTGTTGGGTCGAGACGTCAGATTGTTATGATGATTCTTAGAGAAGATATTGAAAAATGATTTCCGTTTGATGTTTTTTTTAAATGATTTATGTTTTTATGCATGCATGAATGTATGGTATGCAAAAATTATTTTGTGATAGGAATCTTAAACCTTTATTTATTGAGAGCAAAGCCAAGAATAATGGAAACTTAAATACTTTTATTAATGAAAAAGAAAGTACGAGGGTCAAAGCCCCATTTATTACATAAGGAAACCAAACTAAGGATAAACCCTTAAATTATTCATAACTGAAAGGTAAATAAACAAAAAAATGATTACATAGAGAAACTAAATCTGCCTCCTAATCCTTGCCCAAAACTCCTCTACCATTTCCCGACAAAGTTCAAGAAAATCAGCGATCTCTTTTACTGGTTTGAAGATATCTGCCATGTATTCCGCCTCCTTTAAGCTTAAAGGGATCTCATAAATCAGGTCATTGGATAGTATAACCAACTTCTGATATCTCTCTCGATAGTACGCCTCTTTCCTTTGCAAATCTGCCCTAATCTCCAAGTCCTCCCTAGTAGTTTGCTCTAATTGTTGGTTATGTTCTTCAACATAGGTGCCCCACTCTCTAAGTTCTTCGTAAGACTCCTTAAGCTCCTCGTATAGTCTTCTAAGCTCTCAGTTTTCTTCCTGAGTTTCCCTCCATCCTTCTGGCCGTAGGGCAAGAAGTTCTTCAGCTGATCTCATCCGCACAGTTGCATCTAAGGCTTGCCTTTTGCTCTCGAGAAGAACGTTAGCCAAGCTTTGGACTTCAACCTCTAGGTCTTGGATGCGCCTATCACGCCCCTCCTTGAACTCCCTTTATGTAGATGTCATCCAAATGCCCCTCCATTCCCCCCTTTGATGCCAGGCTCTATCTAATTGCTCCTTATGGTCTTTGAGACTTGAACTTACAGATTGAAGGTCGGCGTAAGCTCGTTCCTTCTTCCCTTCCTCCATTTGGGCTATCCCTTCGTTAAGCTTTGACTGCTCTAGATCTTCATTGAGGCTCCTTCTCAATTAACTACTCTCTCCTATGGCCTGATAAAATTTACTTTCCCACTCTTCTTTTTCTTTCCCCAACTGTAGGAAAGTCTGTTTGAGTTTCTCTACCTCCTCCATGGAGATCATAACAGGAGCTTTTGGTTCAGTGGGATGTTGCAAAGTGAAGGGTAACTTTACCATTTGCACTATTTCCTTCATCCATTGGTCGTAGGGTACCCTAGATTCCTCCCTAGGTCTCTTGAGACTACCCTTCCCTTTGATGCAATGTCTCCATGCTTGAATGATTTCCACAACCATAGGATGATCCTTGGTTACTTTACCTTGTAAAATGAAACCCTTGAGTAGTTTATCCTCAGGCTTGTACGTTAAGGGGTGCCCCAACTGTCTCATAGGTAGGTTGGGTTATAGTTAATGCACCCTCTAGATCCAATTAAAGGCACATTAGGATAATTCCCACAATTCAGGATCAAGTCTTCCCGGTTGAGGACGTTTGGAAACCACAGGATATCAGTATCAACGAGGGAGACCAAGTATTGGGACCACACATGCTTGTTCATTCGCCCCAGGTCGTCCATATTTTTTGTCAAATGTGAACTGACCCATTTATATAGTAAAGGAGCACAACATATCATAGCTCCATTCTTCCTTTCGTGCCTTAGGTAGAGGGTATGGTAGACATCCGCTAAGAGAGTCGTTGTAGGATCTTATTCACCGATGGTGGTAGCCAAGAACATATTGATGGCAACTATATCCACAAAATCCTTTGCGCTCGGGAATAAGATCAGCCCAAAGATGAGAAGCATCATAATATTATCCAGTATTTTCCAATCATTATTAATGGCATAATCACTGGCTTTTCTTTCCCAGAAACTCCTTGAGAATCCATGGAAACCTTCGTGAAACCTCATACTATTCTTTAGAATATCTTCACGGATGTGAAAATACCCAGCAATCTCCCCTAATGAATGATAATACCCTATCTCCTTGAATGACACTTTCCTTGCTATAGGGAAATCCAGGATCTTACGAAATTCCTCGAGAGTGGGGGCCATTTGGAAATTATGAAACTGAAAACACCTCAATTCGGTATCATAGAATTGAGCTAGCGCCGTTAACCCTTCTTCTCGAACAGGGACCGTTACAAGGTCCAAGATCTTCCCATAATTTCGAATAATAGACTTCCTTCTTGAACCAGGTAACCCCATGGCATAAATTTTCAACCCTTCAATATCAGATGTCCTTACAGTAATTGGAATAGTCTTTCTTTTTCCTGAGTCCATTTCCTTGCTTTGCTCTCCCTTTTTTTATAGAAAATTTTAAGATTCCTTTGATGTAAAATAATTTCATGACGAATGAGTATTTTAATTAAATGTTCTCCGGTTAAGGTAAGGTGAAATGCAAGCATGACACTAACTAGGTAGGCTCCTTATAATAAGTTAGATCTAACTCTTATCTACCCAATCCCCTCACATGTAGGATATACGATTTTGGACAACATAACGACACTAGAATTTACGGACTATACCCTTGTTTTACCATGAGAAGGATCAAGCCTTCCTACGGTAAACCTTTGGGATAAGTCATATCTAGGAAGATCCTAGTAACGACCCCTGAGGGTTGAATACTTAGGATCACCATGGGTTAATTGGGTTTTCTAAAGGTCCTCAGAATCTTGGACCACATCCAAATTGATCAGCTATGTTAAGGGCTAGCCTTACCAGGAAGATAATTTTGGAGGATCTATCTAAGTGTGGCATCAATGCATAGTCGGGATGTTACATCCCTTCCATTAACATTTCCGTTCCACGTCCTAACTTTTAAGGTATACTCCAAGCTTGGGTTTTAGCTTCCCACATCATCATATCCCAAACCAATACAATAATGACAATATAATAAATATAAATAACAAATATAATAAAATAAAAACAAAATATAAAACATAAAAACATGAGAATAATAAAAGAAAAAAAAACAATAAACACCCAAGACAAACAAACAAAAAACCCAACAACCTAAGGTTAAGATGGACTCTCTTTAGGTTACCCGTCCCCAACAGAGTCGCCAGCTGTCGCGGCCGGCAAAAATTATCGAGTCGCCATCATATTTTTTTAGGAAAATAAATGATAAACCAAAAATCCTAATCCTAAGGGCAGAGATTCCTAAGGTTCGGGAGTCGGTTAAGCGAGGGGAAGGTGTTAGGCACCCCTCACCTCCATTGTACTCAAGGGGATCCTCCTTAAGTTTTAGGGTATGTTTGTTTGTCGTCTAACTTGTTATTTATTTTTACAAAACAATCCTAAGTTTTTTATTATTGTACTCGCTAGGGTTTACAACCCTATGCCTACGTACCCTCAATTTTGAAGGATCAGAGTAACTGTAGTTCACCTCCCCTATTCCTACCCTCTAAATCCTATTCCTAACCCTAATCCCAACCCCAAACCATTATTTATACTCTTGGATAAAGAGTTCTATCCCCAAATCTATTATTTATACTCCTAGATAAGGAGTTATATCCCTTAATCTATTATTTATACTCCTAGACAAGGAGTTATATCTCTTAATCTATTATTTATACTCCTAGACAAGGAGTTCTATCCCTTATTTATACTCCTAAATATGGAGTTTTATCCCTTAAATCCCTTATCCATTGTTTATACTCTCGGATGGAGAGTTCTATCCCTTAATCCCTTATCCCTTGGTCTATATTTTAACTCTTGGAACCTAAGAGCTTTATCCCTAAATCCCGTCCTTTATTTATACTCTTGGATGAAGAGTTTTATCCCAAATTTCAAACCCTTAAAAATCCTTTTTATATCCTTTATAAAATGAATCCCTAAAATTCCATAGAAATTAAAATATATATAATAAATTCCCAAAAGGCCATTGTGCTAAAAATAGCAAAATTAACCCCTAAATTATTCCTAATTTAAGAATGATTTCTAAATTCAAGACAATCCTAAAAGAGAAGAATTTTAATCCCCAAAATTAAATTAAATTTACTTTAATTTATTTTTATCCAAAACCCAAAATTTCCAAATAAAAGCCAATACTAATTTTTTTTTTAAAATAAACCCTAACACAAGTTTTAGTAAAGTTCCAAATTTCCCAAAAAATACCTTGTCCCAACAAAATCCCCTAAGAAAAAATTATCTTATTATCATTTTTCTTAAAGAATTTACAAGTTATCCTAAATATATAAAATCTCTTAAGATTAGACCAAACCCAAGATTAACCTTAAAAAAATCCTAATGAAAATTATCCATATATTTAAAAAAAAAAACCAATATTTTACAGATATAAAATATAAATTTATAACCCCAAACTCAAGATTAATTGTAAAACATCCTAAATAAAATTATCCCTAAATAAAAAATTAATTCCTATTTTTTAAGAGAATAAACCAAACATTTTAAATATATGAAAATATAAACTTAAAACCCAAACCCAAAATTAACCCAAAAAACCCTAAATAAAATTTATAAATAAAATTAAATTCCTACATTAAAAAGAAAATAGCCCAATTATTTTAAATATATAAAACTATTTATTATAAAAACAAAACCAAAAATTGAAAATAAAAATAAAATCAAACTTAAATATTTATCCTAATACTAATATCCCTAAAATCCTATTTCTAAACCCTAATTAATATTTAACCTAATTAAATAATTAAATTAAGTTATTAACTTAATTATTTAAAATAATATCTAGGGGTGTATTTTCTACTGTAAAAGTATTTGGGCCAGCAACCGGGGGTGTAACTAGCATTAGGCGCAAGGCCCAACAACTAGAACCCAATTCAGATAGAAAAAAAAAACAAAAAAAAACCATGATGGAGAAAACCTGCTCGCTGCCTCTCCCTTCACTGTTTGATCACGATCCTACGGGCTAAGACATATGCAATCTCAGCCCTTGATCTTAATTACCAAACCCAGTAATCTGAACGCACGGCCTGGATTCAGAGTTACCATAAGCCCTCAAGGGCATGCATGTGTGGGATGCCAGTTGACTCCAACGGTCAACTCAATCCAGCGGCCTGGAATGCACCACTTGGCAACGATCCACGGTCACACGGAGGGAGTATATGACTCCATTATCTCTCAGACCCCCTCCATTTTCAGTTTTCTTTCTCTCTCTAATACGCCCTCTCTCTCTCTAACTCTCAGATTTCTCTCGCTTCTCTCCTCACTTCCGTCGTCGGTGAGCCTTCCGGCCACCGTGCGAAACCTTCTACCACCACCCAAACCCAGAATCCGGTTGAGGATTTAATCATAAACTTCAACCCAAGAACCCTAACCCCCTACGAACCCAGAAACAACCCAGTTCTCTAGGGTTCGTGAAGAACCCTAGGAACCCTAACCCTCACGCGATGAACCCTAACCCCAGATATGAACCCTAACCCTATTCGAAACCCAGAAACTTCACAAATCATAACAAACCAAATAAATCCTAACAACTACAGCTCCACAATCAAAAGAAAAATAAGAGCTAAGTGACTTACCTCCCCTGTCGTGTCCGTATTAAGCTGATATCCTTTCCTCTCCTTGGCTTTATTTTCTGGTTACTAATCCTTTTCCCTCTTGTTTGCAGGTGGTGATTTATGGAGGTTAAGCTCGAAGGCCTTAAGGTTTCAATGTGACACCTTAAGGATTTCTGAAAAAAGGAGCTTTGGTGTAGGGTTTGGGGGTCGCCGTTGCAGATTAGTCTTAGGGTTCTTTTTTTCTTCTGTTCATTAGTTTAGCTTATATAGTAATCCGAATTAGGTTTAGAATTAAGTTCTTAGATTTGTATTTTAGGAAGTTTTGGGTTTTGATTCATGTATTTTGAGATTTGATTTGTTGTAACTTTTTTATTTAATCCGATTTAATTGTGTAATTTGATTTAGGGTTTTGATTTGTATGAGTTGTAAATCTGATTTGAAAATTAATGAAAGTTGATTCTGTTTGATCCAAATTTCCAAATTCACGCGCACAATTAGGGTTAGACGAAATGGGGAAGACGGAGGCCCATTTAGGTCAACAAACTTTGACCAAAATAAAAATAAAATGAATAATAATTTAAAACATTAATAATATAACCACAACCCTATTAATAAACAAATAATAATAAAAAATTCTAATCCTAAATATTATCATACGATAACCAGATTAAAAAAAATGAATAAAATAAAATATTACTGGCCTCTTTTAATTAATCAATCTAAATATCGGCCAAAACCAAACTTAATTCACATAAAAATTATCCCTAATTAATAATTAAGTTAAAATAATACACTTAATTTCTAAAACTTAATAAAATTCAATTAACTCTAATGGTCCCTTAAATTATTCCTATGTTAAATAATTCAATTAAATAAAAACCAAAATGTTGAATAATTACTTTTAATTGTCTTCAACAAAAATCAACCCCCACTTACCAATAAAAAATTTAATATAAACCTATATTTCTAAAGAAACTAATTGGACCATATCTAAAAATTCTATCTACCCTTTTATAAATTGATAGACTAACAAAACAAAAAATAATTAGAAAATGATTAAATTTGCTAACTAACCTAATAATAGAAAAATGAATAATATCCTAAAAAGATCCAAACTCCCAAAATAACCCTTACAAGGTTAAATCAGAAATGGGCCTAAAAGTACTAAGAGGCCCATACTGATCTGTGTTTGAGACTCACACCCCCTAATGACATTACATCCAAGAATAGGAATGGTTTCTAAAAATACCTGTAAATTGCTGGTCAACATTTTGGGTACTACAATTAGTTTGAAGTTCTAAACAACCTCTGATTTTACAAATTTCGCACCTAATCACTACCCATGCTATTTCTATATAAGACACTCCTAGATATGAGACCCCATCACTTTTCCTCAATCACACAACAATGATAAAACCAATAACAATGAACAATAGAAGACACACTTCTAATGACACAAAATCCACTATTGCTTAAAAGCTTATGAGTGATTACAACTCAAACACAGTCCAATTTAAACACCTAAGAGGTACATGAATGACTCACAAATACACAATCAACACAGTCCAACTTAGATATCAAAGTGATATAGGAGTGAATCACAAATAACAAAAAACACACTAAACCCTAAAACTCTTTTTTTCAATATACGACTTCAATGATCCATTAGGTTTTGAACATCTCTTTTTATAACTTTAGATCAACATGGGTTTGGGCTCTTTTATCTAAATAAAACGCATCTCCCAAAACAACAGCTGCAAATCTTATGCATGAAAATAAGAACAAAATAGAAAGTTTCCTAAAAAGTCTCCAATATCCTTTTTATGAAACAAATGTACTTCTGGCACAAAACTAATGTTCCTAAAATAAATCTCATTAGAATGCGACAGAGTGTGAACTCAAACCATATAGAATCTCACACTTTAAAAACAAATCTTCCAAATACATAAAACCATAACACCTGATATAACATGTCATGACATCATGTCACAACATTGTGCCGACCATCAATGATGTCTAACTAACATGCCAAGACATATTGCTTAACATCTTGCTGTGATACTTGTTTTAAGAAAATTAATGCCAATCCCCAAAACACAGAACTTACAATCTCCCCTTTTGGAAAATTTTGGCTAAAACAACCTTGGCATGAAATACTGGAGAAACAGAAACAGCAGTAGCAACCAAAAAATAATACCAAGACAATTCAGAGGCACACACAGCAGAAAAAAGTAAAAACCCAGCCTCATAGAGAAAAAAATACAGAAAGAAATACATTTTCATACACCAAGATCCTAAAGAAAATGAAACATAATGTCAGAACATCCTATCTGACATTACAACAACAATCACATCAACCACACTTAGAAAGCTCTAAGCACCAAAATACCAAACTCCCCCTGAATTGCACGATCGGTAATTCAGATCTTTACTCCCCCTGTCATATAGAACCACATACGCTCCCCCTCAAGGAGCAACCATAACACTTCCCACACATAGAAGCTTAGAAAAAAACATGCACAGAAAAATAAATTCTCCCAAACAAGAAAAGATGTCAGGATATATAGAGTGACATCCAGTACCACCAACACTGACACTAAAACACAGAGATCACCAACATCATATTAACTCAACAACATTACCATCACCATTACTACCCATTTTTAGCCATAAATTGGACAAATACATATGAGAGATCACCAACATCAACATCTCCCTCTTCCTTATCTTCTTCTCCAACAGACCTAATTGCTATAATTCCTCAAAAATACAAATTCCCAATTCACCTCTTAGTTTCTCAAACTGATTTGCATCCAAAGATTTGGTGAAAATATCAATCAATTGCTTCTCAGTGGCCACATGCTCAAGAGTAACAACTTTGTCCTCAACAAGATCCCTAATAAAATGATGACGAATGTCAATATGCTTTGTCCTGCTATGTTGAACGGAATTTTTAGAGATGTTGATAACACTCAAATTATCACATTATAATGTCATGACATCTTATTTGATATTATACTCTTTTAAAATCTCTTTCATCCAAATCAGTTGGGAGCAGTTGCTTCCTGCTACAATATACTCGGCCTCAACAATGGATAGGGACACACAATTCTGCTCCTTGTTGAACCAAGATATAAGGTTGTTCCCTAGAAAGAAACACCCTCCCGAGGTGCTTTTCCCATCATCAATAATATATACCTGCCCAAACAGCATCACAATATCCAACAAGCATTGCATCAAAACCATGAGAATATAACATACCATAGTCACTTGTGTAAGAACAATAATGGTTCTGTATCTGGCCTTAAGTTTTGATGCTAACTGCACATGTTATCTCAGAGAACAACTTAGTACTTTATGGTTTCTATCTAGTGTGTAGCTTTTGCAAAACAGGATATGTATCTGATTCAAAGGTGTATGATGTCATCAGATCATTATCTAAACACTCATGAAGAAAATATATTGTGTGTACAAGATTTAAAGTCATTATTCTGGAATGCTTTCTATTACAATGGTTTTGAAGAACGTGTGTATCAAAGTTTCTAATTCTGACTCTTCAAGTAAGCCTTGAAAGCTTTCTTAGAGATATGCTTCTAATGATAAAGTTCTGAAGTTTCTAAAGATAAGGTTCTGTTGAACAAAGTTTTGAAGACTCTGAAGACAAATATGCGCTCAGCTAGTTCTGAAGTTTCTGAAAACAATGTTCTATTGAACAAAGCTCTGAAGATTCTAAAGACATCATTTCTGAAGATCAAGTTCTGAAGTTTCTGAAGACAAGGTTCTGTTGAACGAAGTTCTGAAGACTCTGAAGACAAATATGCGCTCAACTAGTTCTGAAGATTCTAAAGATGAGGTTTTGTCAAACAAGTTCTGAAGTCTCTGAATACATCCTTCTAAAGACCAAGTGCTAAAGACTCTTAAGTTCGTTTTGTTTAACGAAGACCTGAGATTCTGGAGACTTAGGTTCTACAGTTACAAGTATTGATCTCTCTACATGCTTCATCAAATACACATCTGAAGCCTCTGAATATTAGAATACACAAAAATAGTTTGCGTGTTTCAATGAATATAATAGTACAAAGTAGTCTATGATCTTTACCCAGATTAGGTGGCGCAAGGACAACTTTTTGTATTATGATGTGACCATTCCTATAAGTGAATGTTGGGATATTACAGTTGGAATATATTTCCAATTATACCCTCCAACGAATCTATTCTCAAGTCCTATTTATTAAAGATCTGAAGACTCGAAGAATGTGAAGCGCTATTGCAAAAAGCCGAGTTGCACACAAGTGTGTGTATGCAGCTAACAAGCTGGTTGTGCTTGAGTTGCTTTCAAAGCTGTTGTAGCTGTTGCTACAAGCCAAGTGAAATACAAAATGCCGAAGTGCAAAATGCTGCAAGAGCAGGAAAACAAATCAAGACTAAGAAACTAGAAAAAGAAGCTCAAGAGCTGAAGAATACACGGCAAGATGCGTGAAAGGCGGAAGCAAGCACCAAATTACAAGCTCAAGAAGAAGATGCTCAAGCTCAACAAATTAGAGCACTGTGCAATAAGAAATGAGAAAAGCATAGTCTTGTAAAATATCAAGGATTTGTTTCTCATATCTTTGCTAGAAACACTTTTGCTTTATTGTACTTCAATTGTGTCACCTGCTTGTTTAGAAGCAATTCACGTACACACCTTTGTAAACACTTTACAAAGTGTAAATTCCTTAAGTGACTAAGTCATTAGTCTGAATACTTGAGAAGTCTAAGTTGTTGTCTAACACTTATAGGTTGTAATCTGTTGAGATTATTGGATTAAGTCCTTGTCTAAGGCAAAATCACCTAGGTGGGTAGACTGGAGTAACTTTGTTAATAGTGAACCAGGATAAAAATTGTGTCAATTTATTTTTATTGTCTTGTTAGCTTTAATCTTTAATTCCGCAGAAAATACCATTGTTAGTGAAACCCAATTAAAACCCCCATTTCTTGTGTTTCTCACCCCTTCAATTGGTATCAGAGCAACTAGTTATGTTATTCATGATTATTAAACACTTAACCATGTCAGATAAAGATCCATATGAGCTTTGAGAAACGCTTTGATGGTTTTTCACTCCACCACCTGCTACTCCAGTCTCAAAAGTTCTTAGTTCTATCTACCACCATTGTTGGTGATAAGGTTGAGTACTGGAAAGCTGTTTAGAAAGTTCTTTCTAAAAGGTGATACTGATCATTTAAATATGGTAGTTGATAACTACATACCTCTCTTAGTTGAAGCCGGTAAAAGGTTGATAGTAAATCTGAATGATCAGTTGAAAAAGATGACAAAAATCATCAAAAAGCAAGAAGTTCCTTGATTACTGAAAGTTAATTCTTACTGAGTTTGAGATGTTTTCAAAACCGGACTACTATGTTTATTTCACTTTCTCACAATAACTCATTAAGAACTCTTTTAAGTCAAGAAAACAATTGCTCCTGCTTTGATTTAGAAGCATGAAGACTTCAAGGATGATGAATGCAAAAACTGTTGAGATGATATTCTCAAACTTTTAATACTTCAGTTGCAGAACCTGAGTTCTCAACTAAGGCTAATCTTTGTCAGATCACTTGAAGAAAGGTATTAGAGCTTACTTACCAGATAAAGACTCTTGGTAATTGCTCTCAAGCTTGCAGAAGATCTGAACATGATCTCTGTAAGAAGAAGATAAAAGCAAATTCAAGTCTAAATGATCAACCAGTACAGAAGAATATGTACTGTCACTCCTTCAGATGAGTTGATCACTTTGGAAGAAGATCTCAAGGAAATAAATCTAAAATGCTTTGATAATCAGTTATCAACATGGAATGATTCTGAGTTCTCAGAAGATGACGCGGATGAAGAATCAGCTAACATAGCACCTTTTTTGCTAACTGTTAGAATCTCTTATGAAGAAGATTCCTCCAGAAGATGAAGCAGTTTCTGTCTTGATTCAGTATAAACTATCTTTGTTACAGAAATTCTCAGTAGCTCAGTTAAAGCTCAGGTATTGACACCAGGAATCTGATTGTTTGCACTATTTCTATACACTGACATATCTGGACCAATGAAATACCAAGGCACGAAGTATTAATTCAGTTACTGTTAAGTTTCTACAGAATAGAACATAAGGAACATGATCTTAACACAAGGATGAATCCTTCTGTGATAACCTTCTCTAAGTGAAAAACTGTTTATTTTTTAATGTTCAAAGTTAGAAATAATCTTGGTCAACAGATTAAGGACAAATAGCTTGAGAAACTATTTGTTGAGAATGAGTCTTTCATATCCTAGCTCTTTACAACCAGATACCGATGTAAAGGAAAGAACAAGATCTTGAAGAAGAATTGCTGATTCATGATATCTGAGGTTATCATGACAAAGCATTTCTAAGGAGATGTAACACGCCAATCTTGACAAGATCTCTTTTCATATCACTTCTGATGCATCGTAATTAAATTGCTCAATGTCTACAAGTATTTGGAGTTAAAGTACTTCTGCAGACAAATCTATTCAATACGCTGAAGGTAATGGAGCTACTGGAATAATATAAGATGAAGAAATCAGAAGTTGCTCTATCAAAAGCCGTCGCAGTTCTTACTCCCCTGAGAAAGCTTAGGCAGAAGTCTTTACTTTCTGAAGTACTGATTCTGTGTGATAAGACTGAGCTAGTAAGAACAAAATCAACACTCAACCCCTCTGAAGAAATATTATGTGGTTTGATGTTCATAATGGTATCTGCATCTGAAGAAGAAAAGTGGCTGATCAATGATCGTACTCCGATGACACAAGAAGAAATCAACAAATTCTCTCAACATATGGCATCTAGCTTACTAAATCTGGTATTAAGCATAAGTTGAGTGAGTTAATTGACTTTCTTAAAACAAGTCATATGAGGACAGAAAGCAGTTGAGCGAAAGCAGGAAGCTAAAGGGATTACTCAGATCTCTTCGATGATCTGGATGCAACAAACATCAGGAGAGATGTTTTCATCCATCAGAATGAGAAGACCAAAGAAGTTATGAAAATGTTCTAGCTTATCTTAGCAGAAGATAATGAAGGCTCCTATGCATCCTACTCAGATTCTATAGAAGGATGTTATCCTTTACATCTCATTCAAGATCTCAAGGAAGAAAGAAGATTTTGTGAAGACAGCTTCTAAGAAGAATTTGCCCTAGTGGTCCAGCTAGAGACATCATCAACAACGACTTCATAAGCAGAAGAAAATTGAGCGGTGATTCTAAAGAAGCTCACATTCTCAAGAAATAGAAGCTGAAAGTTTACAAGATAATTGAGTAAAGTTTTCTAAACTCTTACCTTTTTAAATTATCTAAGAATCTACTTTTGTATTCTAGGTTTAAAATTTTGGGATTATGTTCAGAAATAAATTATTGTTTTAAAACCTTATTGATACAGTTTTTTCTTATGGCTGTTATCTTTTCAAAATTCCTTGCTGAAGATAAACTTGTTCTCATTCCCACATGTGAACTCTGTTCTATGTTCTGAATGAAAAGAAGTATCTCAGAATACATATATTCTCGAGAATAGAAAAATATTTTCCTGATGCTTGATTTATTATGTTTTACTTCTGAGATGTGAAGCTTCTGACAAGTGAAGTTCTCATGTATCTGAAGCATCCATGGTCAGAATGCTCTATTAAGTTTTTAACCGTTGAAAACTGAAGAGTTTACTTCATTAACACGTTAGGAAAAGTGAAGAGTTTGTGATATCATTATAAGACAGTTATCTTTTGATAACCACGCTTAGTTTTCACGTCGCTTTGTGCTCTTCATGAAACCTTGGCAATCGAGATTTTATTAGGATTATGTGATAAATCTCTTCATTTTTCTCCTTGTTAAACTGTTTTCTTTAATCTTTTGTAATCATTGCAAAATCTCTTATTAATACTCACTCACTTCACATCACACACCTACGCTACAACTTCCCACACATTGAATCTTTCAATCCTTTCGCTCTCCTACCCCCAAAAACCTAGAGTGTGTTATCCTCTCTCCTTGAACAAATGGCTGAGTACATGTCCACTGTAGAAATCATGGCTCTACAAAAACAATGTTTGGGAAACCATCAAGGCGATGAATCTCCTCAAATCACTTTAGCCCTCCCTATAGATTTCTTGACTTTTCTATCCGAGTTAACAATAGACTTCAGGGATCTATCTGTTAATGACTTTGATCCCTCAGAAACACTGAAAATCCAAGGTTGGAAGAGTTTCTTTGACTTTTTACAAGGGCCAATTTATCTGGAGTTTGTCAAAGAATTTTGGGAGAATGCATATGTTTCGAATAACAACAAGGTTCATTCAAACATTAAGGAAGATGTTATATGCATCAGTGAAACTGACATTGCCAGATTACTCCTTCATGACAACTCTGGCGTTCGGTGTTACGACCAGTATGCTAGGTTTGTTGAATCCTCACTGAACCTTGAAGAATTTTTAAGAATGATAACACCTATCATTTTCAGAAATGGAAAGGACTCTTCTTCAGCATTTAATCTCTTTGATAACCTAAGGGTTTGGTAAAGGATCATCATTCGTTGCATCTATCACAGGTTCTAAAAAAATTCTTCTAAACTTGTGAATTTAGACATTAAGTTCATGTTGTTTCATTTGGCTAGAGGAGACAAAATCAACTTCCAGCATGCATTTTCTTTTATCTCTGTTCCTCTATCAACCATGCTAAGAAAGTTTCCAAAAATCCAAGAACATGGATCCCTTTTGGTAGATTAATCTGCGCAATTCTTATAGAGATATTGAATCCTCGATCTGCACCAGAAATTATTTTTGGAAAACCTTTTCATGGAGAAGACCTGGTAGATATGTCCTTAATTACAAATGCGATTGAGGCGTCTGAAAGACTGATTCTGGAAACTAGTTCAAGCAGAAAGAGAAAAAGAGAAGCTGTTATGACGGTTGTGTCTAAAGAAAAAGAGGAAAAAGCTGCTAAAAGTGTTGTCACTGAAAAGGATCTTGTAGAAACCTCTATGGGTCATGCTGTTAATTCTGATCAGTCACTTCATTCTGATACTAATCTTCTTCCCCGGTTGATAAACGTCTTAGAAGATATTCAGAAAGAGCAAAAGTTGTTAAGGACTAGACATGAGAAGCAAGAATAATTCAACAAAAATATTCAGAACTTGCTCACTCAGCTCATCTCCGGGACATCCTCCTTTCCCCTTCCTTAGGCATATTAGGTCTAACCTTTTTGTTTGTCCTTTGTATTAATTCTTTGTTAGTTGAATGAAAATTTCTCTATTTTATCAATCTATTATTGACTATCTTACAGTCTGTTTAGCCTTTAAAATTCGCTCTCTATTTTTTTTGTTTCGTCGATGTTCTTGGGAAATTAACTTCATAGCTTAAAACTTCTTAAATAGAAATTATAAGGAGCTTACAAACCTCCTTTCTAAGACTACTTGACACAGGGGGAGGTTACAAACCTAAGAAATCTTATATTTCTTAGTGGTTTTATTACTGCACTGTTTTGCTTGTAATCTCTTTTTGATAATGAATTTCTCATAATTTTGTTCTTCAAACTTTTATTAATCTTTCTATTAAATCTGTTTTGCCTTTTTTATTTCTGACAAAGGGGGAGAAAGTGAAATGATTTTGATATATCTATTCCAAGATTCTTGATCCCAAATACATATTTTAATATGCTTTTACCAATAACCCTTTGTTTAATATTGATCAGGAACTTTGTAAAAGTTCACTATATGTTAGAACAGGTTATCAGAAGATATGTTCAAGAAACAAAAAGTATGCTCTAAATGAGTTTGCTCTAATACATTTTCTCTGATACAACACATGATTTAAAATTGATTTTGACCATTCATTAATCAGAAGCAAAAGGACAATCTGAAAGAATGTCGGTGAGTGCTCTGATACCTCAGGCTTGTCAGAAGTTGTGAACTTTCTGAAAGCATGGTAGCTAGACTCTAGTACTTCAAAGATTGTGGATCTTATGGATAATCTAAATGATCATTCAGAAAATGTTCAAGTTTTGAACTTTCTATTAACATATTGATTACTGCACCTTCTAGTGACGTGCTCTCAATATTAAAAAAATATATCTTAGATACATGATGCGAAGCATCAACGAGCTTACAAATCAGGTTCTGATTATGTCAATCGCATTCTGATAGCAAACTAGGCTCTGAGATGAAGACCAGGTAGTTCTAGTCAGACTCTGATGAGACGATTATGAGAAGTATTCCTTCTCTATTCGTATGCTCTGTACTTCAAAATTATTTTGTAAGTCTTGGGATCAGGGGAAGACTCTGAACAAGCATAAATTAATTTTGAGAGTAATAGACTCAGGGGGAGCTGGTTAGTTTAACTCTTATTCTGTATTTTTTTATGGTGATTACCCTATACAAATTGCTCTATCAAAATACATTGTTTGTCATCATCAAAAGGGGGAGATTGTAAGAACAAGAGTGGTTCTGGATATGGCCTTAAGTTTTGATGATAACTGCACATGTTATCTCAGAGAATAATTCAGTACTTTATGGTTTATGTCTAGTATGTAGCTTTTGTTAAACAAGATATGTATCTGATTCAAAGGCATGTGACATCATCAGATCATTATCTAAACACTTAGGAAGAAAACATATTGTGTGTACAAGATTTAAAGTCATTATTCTGGAATGCTTTATAATACAACGGTTCTGAAGAAAGTGTGTATCAAAGTTTCTGATTGTGAATCTTCAAGTAAGCCTTGAAAGATTTCTTAGAGATATGCTTCTAATGATAAAGTTCTGAAGTTTCTAAAGACAAGGTTATGTTGAACGAAGTTCTGAAGACTCTGAAGACAAATATGCGCTCAACTAGTTCTGAAGTTTCTGAAGATAAGGTTCTGTTGAACAAAGCTCTGAAGATTCTAAAGATATCATTTCTGAAGATCAAGTTCTGAAGTTTCTGAAGACAATGTTCTGTTGAACGAAGTTCTAAAGACTCTGAAGACAAATACGCGCTCAACTAGTTCTGAAGATTCTAAAGATGAGGTTCTATTGAACAAGTTCTGAAGTCTCTGAAGACATCCTTCTAAAGACCAAGTGCTGAAGACTCTTAAGTTAGTTCTGCTGACCGAAGATCTGAGATTCTGAAGACTTAGGTTTTGAAGTTACAAGTATTTATCTCTTTACATGCTTCATCAAATACACATCTGAAGCCTCCGAAGATTAGAAGATAGGAAAATGGTTTGTGTGTTTCAATGAATATAATAGTACAAAGTAGTCTGTGACCTCTACCCAGATTAGGTGGCACAAGGACAACTTTTTGTATTATGATGTGACCATTCTTGTAAGTGAACATTGGGATATTACAGTTGGAATATGTTTCCAATTATACCCTCCAACGAATTTATTCTCAAGTCCTATTCATTGAAGATCTGAAGACTTAAAGAATGTGAAGCGCTGCTGCAAAAAGCCGAGTTGCTCACAAGTGTGTGTATGCCGCTAACAAGCTGGTTGTGCTTAATTTGCTTTCAAAGCTACTGTAGCTGTTGCTACAAGCCAAGTGAAATACAAAATGTTGCAAGAGCAGGAAAGAAAATCAAGACTAAGAAACTAGAACAAGAAGTTCAAGAGCTGAAGAATACACGACAATATATGTGCAAGGCAGAAGCAAGCACCAAATTACAAGCTCAAGAAGAAGATGCTCAAGCTGAACAAAATTAGCGTGCTGCTTTACAAGAAATGAGAAAATCGTAGTCTTGTAAAATAGCAAGGATTTGTTGCTCATATCTTGCTAGAAACACTTTTGCATTATTGTACTTCAATTGTGTCACCTGCTTGTTTAGATGTAATTCATGTACACACCTTTGTAAACACTTTTCAAAGTGTAGATTCCTCAAGTGACTAAGTTATTAGTCTGGATACTTGAGAGGGCTAAGTTGTTGTCTAACACTTAGAGGTTGTAATCTGTTGAGATTATTGGATTAAGTCATTGTCTAAGGCAAAATCACCTTGGTGTGTGGACTGGAGTAACTTTGTTAGCAGTGAACCAGGATACAAATATTTGTGTCAATTTATTTTTATTGTCTTGTTAGCTTTAATCTTTAATTCCGCGGAAAATACCATTATTGGTGAAACCTAATTCAAACCCCCCTTTCTTGTGTTTCTCATCCCTTCAACTTGTACCATTGACATACTCCGGAATCCTCTCCACTTGATTGATGTGACTAGTTTTGGGCTCAACTTGATATCTTGCACAAACACAAACACCAACAGCAAAAGTGATGTCAGGTCTGCTAGCTGTAAGATACAGAAGACTACCAATCTTATTTCTCTACAAACTTTGATCCACATCAAAACCATTTTTCTTAGCTGAAGGCATGATGTCTTGAACATCTTATTCAACATCATACTCAGAGCCACTCGATGACTTTTTCTTGGTAGCAGGGGTCACAACTTTACTCCATCCTTTGTCAGGTCCAACCTTAGTACTTTTCTTGGATGCCTTAGAAGGCTTTCTTGTAGACACAACAACATTTCCTTTTCTGTTCCTTAATCTTTTAACAATACCAGGAGCCAATTTCTTTCCTATAAGCTCATCATCATACCAATAAATTGACAGCCCCATATGTTGTTTCTTTAGATAGGTAGGACATTCTGCTCTAATGTGCCTAAAGCCTTCACATTCATTACACTGAACCCCATTACTTTGATCGGGCCTTTATTCTGTTCTTACTTTTATTTGAGAATTACAATTCACGCTGATGTCAGATACAGTGTTCTTGACATTAGGTCTTAACTTTCTGTCCATCCTCTTTAGCACCTTGTTGAATTGTCTTTCAAGCAGAACAATGTCATTAGATATTCCTTCATCGGTGTCTAGGTCACATTGATCCTCTTCATCTTCAGTTTTAGAGACAAAAGCTATGCTTTTATTCTTCTTTTCAGTTCTGTCATTAATAGTCATTTCAAAAGTTTGAAGTGACCCAAAAAGTTCATCTACTCTCATGTTGCTGATGTTTTGGGCTTCTTCAATGGTTGTACCTTCATGTCAAATCTCTTAGAAAGAGATATGAGAATCTTCCTAACCACCTTTTCTTCTGGTATCTTTTCTCCCAAAGCACTGAAAGAGTTTGCCATCTCAAGAACATTCATGTGAAAGTCATGAATGCTTTCATCATCTTTCATCTTTAGATTTTCAAATCTGGTACTGAGCAGCCGAAGTCTAGATATTTTCAACTTAGATGTGCCTTCATGAGTGGTCTTGAGAATTTCCCAAGCACCTTTGGCTACAATACAAGTGTTTAATAACCTAAACATGTTTTGGTCAACTCCATTGAATAGGGCATTCAAAGCTTTGCAGTTTCCAAGAGCTGTTTCATCTTCTTCCTTAGTCTAGTCCTCTTCTGGATTCAAAGTCTCCTTTCCATCTTTGTCTTTAACCACGGGATGTTCCCAACCCTTGATGATAGCTTTCTAGGATTTCCTATCCATAGATTTTAGGAAAGCCACCATACGTGCCTTCCAATAGTCATAGTTGGTGCCATCTAAGACTGGGGGTCTGTTAACAATTCCTCCCTCTTCCTTTTTCATAGTACCAGAACAAAACTTCCCAGGAGCTCATCCTAAACAAAACAAGATGCCAATTGAAATCCTGATAATCAGACACCAGATGTCGAGTAAGATGTCACAACAGTGGGATCAGGACAGTATGACAACATAAATAATTATCCAGTTAAAGTAAATGACTGAATGTAAATAAAACAGTCAATTGTTAACCCAATTCAATGCAACATCACCTACATCTGGGGGCATCCAAGTCAGGAAGGAAATCCACTATAATAGTATTAGTTTGAAGTTCTAAACAACCTCTGGTTTTACAAAATTCACACCTTACCACTACCCATGCTATTTCTATCTAAGACACTCCTAAATATGAGATCCCTCTCACTCCCCCTCAATCACACAACAGTGATAAAACCAATAACAATGAACAATAGAAGACACACTTCCAATGACATAAAATCCACTCTTGCTTAAAAGCTTATTGTCATACCCTAATTTTTACCCCTAAGATCCTATTTCATTCACCTCATTTGCATAACATATGTGTGTGTCTTTATGCATCACTAACCCATTACAAATACAAGATATGTGTGATTGCTTCCTTTACAAGTTAGGTGGAATCTCAAGAGGATCAAGATAAATAATTAACCAAGGATTTATATGATCTTCCACATCTCAAGTCCCTTATTCATCCATGAATATCAAGAGTTACCCTTCATCAACTATCAAGTGCAAGATTGCATTATTTCAAGCTCATCAAGCCTCAAGATCCTCAGTGCAGTAAAATTAGGGTTTTGATCCAATCAGGCTTACAATTGACTTTTTCATCTGAGGATGATTCTATGCTTCAAGACATGATTCAAGTACCTTAAATTTACCTTTGGAGTCCATCCATAATGTTCAAATAGCCCAAGAGTTTGATTTCATTGAAAAAGTCAACCACTGATCAAAGTCAAGTTTGACTTTTGTCTTTTTTTTGTCAAACATGGGTTCATCGAGTCAAGAATGATGATAATATGTGATTTGGATCATGATTGATAAAGAGAAATCAAGAAAAGTGAGGTTTCTTGCAAAAAGGGCAACAATGGAGAAATTGAAATTTTTCCAAGTCATGAAATACAACAATTTTTGCTCATCTTGCCAAGGCCATAACTTCCAATCCAAGTAACTATTTTTCTCCAAAGACCAAATTGAAAAGCTTGTTACATACTACAACTTTTTCCTTGAGGATGAATTCCCAAAAAATGCATAGATTGAGAGATATAAAGCCATGAAGTTGGAGATTCATCACTTTTGAAATCTAGACACTTAGAAATTTTTTCATACAAATATGCCTCATAAAAGTAGCCAACTTTAGGGCCATTTTTCACCATGGTCCACATTGATTCAAGACAAACATTGCACATCAAACTTGAAGTATGTTATCTCAGCTTTCCGAAATGACCAAGAACATCCATTTACCTTACTTGAGCAAGTTATGAATTTCACAATAGGCATTGATGAAGCTGAATTCTCAGGGACAAATTTGATACCACACGATTTTGAGATCAATTTGGATAGCTTTGCAAGCTTGATCTCTTCACAAGATCAACATCAAAATTATAATACACCATGTGCTCTGCAAGATCATACCAGAAATTCCAAAATTCTATCCCTTTACATGTTAATAATCATTCCAAAAAGCTAGGAACTTAAGTCTTATTCTCTAGCATTAAAGTGCAATAGTGAATTGATTAAAAACCACCACAATCTGTCAAAGAATGATCAAAACACCAAGGATCAAGATACAATGGGATAGAATCAAGCTCAAAAGATCAGAATTTGAGCCATGTGAGGAATAACCTATGTGTACCTTAGCACTCAAATAATAGGTACATGTCATTACTCTTTGGGTAATAACATGTATCATAATCCAAATATTTTCACAAATATCTGAAACATTTTCCTATAAATAGGGTTCAATTTGATCATTCCAAAGACACCAAAAAAATTGCAAGATCTTGTTTTCTCTAATTCCTCCTTCCAAAAATCAAAGTCTCAAGAAAGTGAAAACTTTAAACTTCATCTTCAAGCCATTCCCTTCAAATCAGTGATCAGAACACTTCACATACACTATGTAGAAGTGATCCAAACACTCATACAATTTCAGTAACAACGGAATCATCAAGATCACATCCCACTTGCACCAAGTTGCAGATCGATTCGAGCTGAGAGTTCCAGAAGCTTTCAGTTCATTCTAAGCATTGCAACACACTCCTTGGAGGTCAAGGAAGCTATTAGCATCAAGAAATTGCAACTATAACACCTCTATCATGGAATTCGATTTTCATTTTGGAAGGTAAGTTTTTAAAATCTGAACTCCATAATTCATGGATCATTCTTGATCATTTGAGTTATAGATATGTTTGTCATGATGTGGTGATTGTTTTCCCTCAGTTAATTGCATTATATCACGAACATATAGGATTTCATTTTGAATTTTCAAACTAGGGTTCATACTAGTTTCAGTTTAATTGTGTGAGATATACTTAATATAAATGCAATTCAATTGTACCATTGAATTCCTGGCAAAATTTTAAACAACTTTCATTTTTACATCATGCAATTTGGTTGAGTATTGAGAGAGTTGTGAAATTCAAATTTGGAGAAGAAGAGGAACTCGTGGGAGGAAGACAGGCATGGTGGTGGCGCCATTTTTCAATATTAAATGAATGTTTAATATATTATTATTTCATTGCAAATACCCAACGACTTGGGCATTGCGCCATAATGGTTGTGTGTTTGGTTTGGGAGTGTGTTATGAGTACAAGGTCTGGGGTTCGAATCCCCCTCGCCCCATACCTTTTGGTTTTATTTTTTTAAAACATTTTCACACCTTAAACTCTCTATATTATTTACATTGCGCATTCCTTGTCACCATGCACGCAATAGCCCAGCTGGTAGTGTTTTAGGCCCACCACCTTGAAGGCGTGAGTTCAAGCCTCATGGGGAGCATTCCCTAATTTTTTTATCATTATTTTCTTTGGTTTTCTTCTAAACTTCTTCCAATTGATTCACCAAGAAAAATTGTTTATTTTGAGCCAATTTTTTGCAAACTTCTCATTTATCTTGTATATTTTAAGAATCCATCAAAAAAACCCAAAAATAATATTTAAGTTTGTCATTTTTATTAGGTTGAAAACTAGTACTTTTTAAAGTGTTTTTCATACCTTTTCTTAATATCTTTTGATTATTCCCTTGACCTAATTATACATACGTGTCTTTATAATCATAATATACTTTGTTTAAGTCTTGTTGATGTACATAACATGTTGTCTTGACTTATACATACCATGATTAGGTGTTATTTCCTTTGAAAAATACTTTGATTAAATTTTGTTTAGTTGAAACCTTGGGGTTTTGTTCAACTAATCTTTTGAAAAACATCTTGATACATGACTAGGGCTTTCACTTGAGTTTTAATTCCCCAAAGCCCTTGATTCAACCATGTTTAAATGTCTTGTTCATGTGCTTATCTCCAAAAATTTCCATTAGGGTTTTGTCTACCCTTTGCTGTATTCATCTGATCTTTAATTCATTTTGAATACATGCTTAATTGAACTTCTTTGTGATTGCTTCAATTGATCAAATCTTTGCTCACATATTCAAGTATTTCCTTCATAAACTCTCACCATGATGAACATGTCTACTTGTTTGATGCTTACTCACATGTTGATATACCATGCTTAATCACAATCATGTTCATTTCATCCTTGATGACAACATTTGTTTAAAAGCTTAATTAATTTTGTCTTGTTAAGTTTCTCTTGACATTTATGTTTATAACACTTGCATTCATACAACTGTTACATTTCAATACCCATCCTTAAGTTTAGACTCAGTTCGAATTTTAGGATCCCCTTCAAACTATAACTCAGTTAAAACCCTATGGTCCCCTTTGAGGTTCTCAACTTAAATAAAACCTCAGGATTCCCCTTGAAGTTTTTAAATTCATTTAAGTCAAAACCATAGCCCCTTGTGGCTTAAAAACTTCAAAAAAACTCAAACCATAGCCCCCTGTGGCTTCAAAAACTCAAACTTCAAGTCAAAACCTAGCCAACCTTTGGCTTCAAACCTCAAACTTCAAGTGAAACCCTAGCCAACCTTTGTATTCAAATCCAAAACTCTCCCTCCCAGAGATGAGACATGAATCATCTATATAGAAGAGATGTCTCTTCTATTCCCTACAACATAAAGTAAACATTTCAAACTTTTTTCCATTTAAGTGATGTAAGTGGCACACTTGTTGATTCAAAATCCAAGTTGGCCCCCTTCTCTTATTATGGTACAAAAAAAACTTCTTTCATTTAAGTGATATAAGAAGCACACTTGTTGATTTTATATCCAAGTCATGGTCCTTCTCTTAGTATGAAAACCCTCATTTAAAGGAAGATGTGGCATTACTCTGGATTTTATACATCCACGTTTAAAGCTTCTTCCCTTATTATCTTCTTTCTCAAAATGTTTGTGGTGAATAGGTGAGATATCTCCCTTAAGATGACAACTTGTCTCTTCTCTCAAACCCAATTCCAGCCATTAGTAGGTGGAACTACGAGCGCTCTGACAACTTGTCTCTTCTCTCAAACCCAATTCCACCCAAGATATCTCCCTTAATTATGTTGCTTTTTCTGATGCTGAGACCTTCAGCTTCAGAGTCTACGCCAGACATCACTTAGAAAGTGTTCTTCGAATTCTACCACCAAAAGCTAGCAATTCAGCAACTCTCAAAGTGTGCTAATATAAAACAAATTCTGACTATAATATTTACAAGTATTAGAACCTGCACACATGTAACACACATCAAATAAACCATTGTTCTTTTAATACTTTGTTATCATCAAAACCCAAGGAAAATATCTCATGAACATATCTTGTTCTAACAATCTCCCCCTTTTTGATGATGACAAACACAAGTATTTAAAGGACAATGTTGGGCAGTTATAATTTTCTCTGCAACATCAGGGTATGAGGTTTGTAAGCTCCCATTGAGTCTAATAATACAAAGCCTAGTTCTGTAGACTTCATACTAAGTACTACTTTCAAGAAAAAGTAATTCAGTTTTCTTAATAACATCAGAGTCTGAGGTTTGTAAGCTCCCCCTGAGTCAAACAGTTCCAAGGTTGATGTTTGTAAGCTCCCCCTTAGTTCCATATTTAAGAAAACCAAAAATAATATTTTAACTTCCTTTGGCAACATCAGAATATGAGGTTTGTAAGCTCTTTTTGAGTCTGATAGGCTAAAGCTGAGGTTTGTAAGCTCCTCATTAGTTCCATGTACACGAAAGTTAAAATGTGTGGCCCGGGCAAGATAGCCATAATAACTTAAATATAAATAACAAAATTATAAATAACCAATATGTACAACTGAATAGGTACCCAATGGGTTAAATTTATAATTAAATACTTACCATTATTTTTCCTCTTTTTGTCACATAAAAAAGAAATAGAAAGAGAAGAAGAAACGAATTACAATCATAAAGGCATCACAAGCCATCATTATCGGATCAGTTTCCAATTATTTGAAAATGACCAAGCAACGAGGGTCATTAAGGATTGTATAGTGCATGCTTTAAATTTTTAGTGGTCGTTACTATTCCAAGAATCAAGCAAGGATTTAAATTAGTCGTTTGGGTTACTTAGAAGTCATTATAAAAGCAATTCAAAGCTAATTCATTTTCATCAACATCCACCAGAGTTATGGAGTCATCAACTGAGAGTCATAAGATTTTTGTCGTGACAGAAATATCAGAGAGCTCTAAAAGACAAAATGTCCAGAACATACATAAATGAGCTGTTTTTGAGTCATCTACAACTGGGCCTGTGCCCTCTGCAAAGCTCACTTTTGAAGAGGTGACGTCAGCAGCTCCAAAACAACCTACAAGGTTAGGTCCATCAGAGGTTGTGATGAAGCCAAAAAGGAAGATAATGAAGAGGTCAAAGAGAAGAAGGCAGTCCAACAAGATGTTCTACCGTCCAATCCCATAGATAAAAGAGGAAGAAGCTGATGAGGATGAACTAGACATAGATTATGCCAACTGTAGCGAGTGATTTTTGGATGTGGTTGCGAAGCACGATCGCTCTAGTACTACAGTTCGATCGCTCTAGTACTACAGTTCGGTTCATTTTTTATCCTATTAAAGCTGATGAAGGAAGGGAAATAGATGTCTCCAATTAACCCTGCTTGCATACTGAGATTAAACAGTCAAAACTGTTGGTTTACAGATGCTACAAAGATTCGGGGTTTTTCCTAGGTTTATTTTGTTGACGAGGGGTGCTTTAGGCTATCGGTTGAGATGTTAGGACGAATATATATGAAAGTATGGGATTTTGGGTTTTTGTTTAGTGTGCTGGCTAAGATTTCTATTTCAATCTTATGCCTACGTATTCCCGTTTACCGAAACAGGGAAATCAGATCATTCGTAGTTCTTCCTATTCTATGGGAGGAAATGGGTGTTTTGGTGTCTTGTTCAAAGCCCAAGACGTGAAGCGAAAGGTGGTTTGTATCTTGTTCAAAGCCCAAGATGTGAAGCTGAAGGTCTATTTGTATCTTGTTTAAAGCCCAAGATGTGAAGCTAAAAGTGTTGACCTTAGAGAGAATTTGTCATCTCTAAAGAGGTATGTTTGTCACAACTGTTGGGTGACTGGTTATAAAGGGAGGATTACTTTAACCGGGATACGCGGATCCTAGCAATGCCATAATTTCCTTTATAGGGGGTTTTAACCTGAAGGAGAAGACTTTGACTCAGTGTAAAGTAATGCCATCTTTTCTTAGGAATTTCTCATACTAAAAGAGGGACATTGGCATGGATGTAGATGATCCAGAGGCTTGCCGCTTACAGCAGTTAGATGGAGGGGAAGGAGTTGTTGATATTTGTGTACTGTGAACGAGGCACAACTTTGATGCTAAAAGGTTGATTGGATCAACCAGTGGTTTTCTTATACAAAGCCTAAGAGAAGGCTATTATGTGTCTCGTACAAAGCCCGAGAGAGAGGCTAAAAAGGTTTTGACTCAACGAGGGAATCTTTTGGTATCTCGTATAAAGCCCGAGATGGAGGCTATTTGACTCAACAAGAGATTTTTTTTGTATCTCGTACAAAGCCCGAGATGGAGGCGAAAAGGGTGATTGACTCAACGAGGGAGTCTCTTTACGTGTCTCGTACAAAGCCCGAGAGAGAGGCTAAACGTTGTTTGACTCCGTTGGGGAGAATCATTGTACAAAGCCCAAGAGGAGGCTATGGTTACTGTTTCAGTTAAGTGACAGGTCCAATATACTGATTTTGAAAGAGAAAATCAGTTCTTATATGAGCAATGATGTACTCAAGGATTTGATTCAAGGATCCAGGTTATTCCTGTTCTTTAAGGAATTGGGAAATTTGAAGGGTATTGAGACTGTCCGAGTCTACGGGGTTCCTACCTATTCTTGTAGGGTGCTTGCGAATGTCTTTAAGACTCAAGGAGATTAGACTGTCCAAGTCTAGAGTGTCATCTTTTGTACTGTGCTTTGAGAAACAGTAGTAGACTCTATGAAAGGACTGTTCTATGCAGATGACTAAGTTCTGTTCCTATACCTCTAGGAGGTCGTCGGGACAATTTGTACGAAGCCCAAGAGGAGGCTGGATACTTTTAAGAAGTCGATCGGTCCTTGTACGAAGCCCAAGAGGAGGCTATCATTCCCGGAGGAAGAGATCATTATACGAAGCCTAAGAGGAGGCTATGAATACTTCTAAGAAGCCGGCGGGTCCTTGTACTAAGCCCAAGAGGAGGCGGGGTTGCTTTTAGGAAGCCTGTGGGTCCTTGTACGATGCCCAAGAGGAGGCCGATGCTTTTAAGAAGCATGTGGGTCCCCAAACCCTGAGAAATTCAAGGCAAGCTATTCACAAGGAATAGATCAAGTCAGGAAAGTTTGAGAATTTGGAAGAAACTCAAAGATGCCATTCACGGAGAATACATTCATCTCTGGGAGTAGAGTTTCTTGACAATTCCTAATGAGGACAGCCGAAGAGAAGACTGTATCTGGTGATCCTATTGGGGATCTAGTTGTCTATTTCTACGAATAAACGAAACGGCGTCACCTAGTTCTAGACGTAGTGTACGGGAAAACTCTAAATATCAATACTATTATTACACAGTTGATATGAGTTTATGAAAGAAGACTTACAGTCAAACAGCCCCACAATACAGTTATATGTATATGAAAGCGTATAAACACTTACTCGGTTGTAGAGCTTCCATGCTGTTTGGTTAGTTGTTCAACAAAGAAAGATTGAAAACAACAGTATATTCAAAATCAAAGGAGAAAGTGTTTTGAAAAAGAAAGATTTGGGGCTTACAGCTCAAGGAGAGGCCCAGGGTTTTATCAGTGAGCGCACTGTTTGAATTTGTACAGAGGGACTTATACAAGTGACTGTGGCCCAAAAATTGTTTTCTGTACAAAGGGATGGGTCTTACACTCTCTCAAGAGGCCCAAAAAGTTTAAAGAAAAAGAGTGGGGCTTATAACACGAGGGTAGGCCCAGATGATTTTTCCGTTTGAAACGGCGATCGCGCTGAGGTTTTCTTTTAACGCAGAGGGGCTTATACAATATCTGAGGCCCAAAGTGATTTTGGTTAAAAGGGGGTTGGGTCTTACACTCTATTAGAGGCCCAAAAAGTTTTAAATGGGTCTTATAGCTCAAGGAGAGGCCCAAAAGGTTGTTTTTCAAAAGGGCGACAATCGCGTCGTTGGTTTTTTACGGTATCGGGACTTATACAATACACTGAGGCCCAAAAATGGTTTGGTCAAAAAAGGATTGGGTCTTACACTCTATTAGAGGCCCATGAGTGTTTGACAATGATTTGTTTGGGTGAAAATCAAAGAAACCCTAATTTTATTCTTTAAAAGTAAATATTTAAAGAAAATCAATGAAAAATACCAAATAGGTTTGAATAAACCACTTGTGATTTTTGTTTAAGGTTTTAAAAATGAGGTATAAATCACAAGAGATATTAAAACTCATTTGGTCTTGATTTTTCAAGATGAATATTTATTTTAAAATGTTTAAAAACAAATAAAAATGAATTTATTCACAAAAATACTAATTATATTAAATAAATAATATAAATTTAATATTTTTGTGGAATAAAATATTTCAACATTTTTGTGATTTTTTTGCAAAAAGAACCAATAAAAAATAATTAAAATTGAAAGAGTTATTAATTTTCCAATTAATTAATAAACCATGAAAATATTGGAAAAAATGGCAAAATGTGAAAAAACACAAAATGGCATGGGTGGGGTTTGAACCCAAGACCTCAAGGTTACAAGGCGCGCGCCTTACCACTGGGGTGGTGATACATCCATTGTTTGAAACAAAACAACAAATATACAAGGCATGACTTGGTTTTAGGCCTGGCCCAAGGCAAGTTTTGGCTCAGAAACGTGAAGGTCATAACTTTCTCAATTCTTAATGGTTTTAGACAAAATTTATATGCATCTGGACCAAAATTTCATAAGGAATCCAATGGTGGTGGTAGTTTTTTCAGATCACACTCCCTCCTCAAAACCCGATAATGGTTTTGAAAATAACCTATAAATGCATTTTCTATGCTACAACTTGGTACAAGCATGGATTACATGGTGAATTAGCTTAAACACAACATATACAACATGTATGAGATGTTTATAATCAATGGACTTCAAAGCATTGCATGTTTGAAAGATTCCAAGTTGTGAGGCTTACCTCTTTTTTGAGATTTTGGAGCTTTTGTGCAATCTGTCAAACCTCTTGTTCCAGAAATGATTTGATGCTTTAGACACACTCAAATGATCCCTTAGAAGCTTTTAGGATGATTGGAATTGACTGGTACCTGCAAAAACACAAACAGTCCCTTTCTTGCAAAAGGGGTTAAAAGTGACCAAAATAGCAACTCTCTCAAATGGTGTTCCAGATGAGGGGAACCATTTGGGACAGTTCAAGGATGATATTTGGAGTGTGTTTGAGGTTTTATCTGGTTTGGAAAGTGACTGAATCAAGACATGGCTTGAAAAATGCAACAAAAGTCTATTTTGAGGTTTTGAGAGGTGACTTTGTGATTTTGTGATTACAGGTCACTTGTGATAGTTTGCACAACTTACATATGATATATATGAGGTGTGTGTGTGATTAATTGTGATGAAAAAGCTCTCAAGCTTAAAAACTCAAAGTTGCCTTGCTAAAGAAGGCATTTTTGCCAAGAGAAAGAGGTTTTGAGGAAAGCATCTGTTTGATGGCTTTGGTGTACTCAAACTGATCACAATTGAGCTCTATTTATAGTAGAGAAAGTTTGTTTTGGGATCCACAGTGAATGGTAACTGCAGCAGGTGTTTGTTCAATGTTGGCCAATGGAAATCCAAGTCTCCTCTAGCCATTGACTAGAGGTTAGGGCACAGGGCTGTGGTTCCCTTGGTCTTGGATAAGTCTTGACTGAATTCAGTTACAAATGGCTCAGTCCATGCCACCTTGATGCTTCCATTGAATACTCCAATCCAAAATTGGAGTCTTGTCCCTATTTTGGCCATTCTAGGTTCAATATGCTATTTCTTTAACGACTTTCTGAGCGTGGTACTCTATGTCATATTCTGATAACAGCATCTGCCAACGGGCAATCCTTCCCGTGAGAGCAGGCTTTTCGAAGACGTACTTGATTGAATCCATTTCTGAGATTAACCAAGTAGTATGACAAATCATGTATTGGCGAAGACGTTTGGCTGCCCAAGCCAAAGCACAACAAGTTTTCTCAAGCATCGTGTACCGAGTTTCGCAGTCGGTGAATTTCTTGCTCAAATAGTAAATGGCAGACTCTTTCCGTTTGGTTTCGTCTTGTTGGCGAAGTACACATCCCATTGAGTCCTCTAGGACTGTGAGGTAAATGATCAGTGGTCTTCCTTCCACTGGAGGTGATAGAATCGGAGGATTCAACAGATATTCCTTGATACTGTCGAAGGAGGTTTGACAATCTTCTATCCAAACGCAATCCTAGTTCTTTTTGAGTAATTTGAAAATCGGCGCACACGTGGCGGTCATAAGGAATATGAACCTGGAGATGTAGTTCAAACGTTCCAAGAATCCCCTGACTTGTTTTTCAGTTTTCGGAGAAGGCATTTATTGAATGGCCTTGACCTTGTCAGGATCAACCTCAATTCCTTTCTGGCTGACGATGAACCCTAGTAGTTTCCCTGAACGGACACCGAAGGTGCACTTGTTGGGATTCAAACGGAGCTTGAATTTTCTTAGACGTTCGAACAATTTTGACAGATGTTCAATGTGCTCACTCTCTGTTTTAGATTTTGCAATCATATCATCGACATATACCTTGATTTCCTTGTGTATCATGTCATGAAAAAGAGTAGTCATGGCCCTTTGATAGGTTTCCCCAGCGTTCTTCAAACTGAACGAAATTACCTTGTAACAAAAGGTACCCCATGGGGTAATGAACGAAGATTTCTCCATGTCTTTCGGCGCCATTTTGATCTGGTTATAGCCCGAGAATCCATCCATGAAGGAGAAAATTTTGAACTTTGCTGTACTGTCTACCAGCATGTCAATGTGTGGTAAAGGAAAGTCGTCCTTTGGACTTGCCTTGTTCAGATCCCTGTAATCAACACACATTCTGACCTTTCCGTCCTTTTTGGGAACGGGTACGATGTTGGCTAACCATTGAGGATATTCAGATGTGGCGAGGAAACCCGCGTCAATCTGTTTCTGCACCTCCTCTTTGATTTTGATGGCCATGTCCGGGTGAGTGTGTCTCAACCTTTGCTTTACTGGTGGACATTCCGATCTTAACGGTAAGTGATGTTCCACGATGCTGGTATCCAACCCTGGCATATCCTGATAGGACCAAGCGAATACATCGGGGAATTCTTTGAGAAGCTTTATCAAACTCTCTCTGGCAATTGGACTAAGCAGTGCCCCAATCCTGATTTCTTTTCTCTCTTTTTCTGAACCTAAGTTTACCGTTTCCAACGGCTCTTTGTGAGGTTCAATGGACCTTTCCTCTTGTCTGAGTAGTCGAGAGATCTCTTCTGGAATTTTGTCGTCATTTTCTTCTTCAGCCTCGAATACCGGGAACTCAAAGTTGGGAGAAGGCATCGGATCGTATGTTTCAACGAGGTTTAAAACAAGCAATCTGCATGACGTGATGATTTGTGTTTAGAAGAGATAGAGAAAATGCAAGTGTGTGCAGTGTATTTATTTTACTGCTTGTTTTTTTTTTAATTGTTTTTTAGGATTACCATTTTCTGAAAAAGCAAAAAGAGAAAACAGCAATTAATGCGGAAATTACAAAACGACGTTATTTTATTAATGAACAAGTCGATTCTTGAAACTACAGCCCTATAAAATAAAACTCTGTCGCTTTGGGCTAAGCGAAGAGGGAAAATTTACAGAAAGAGAGCCCTATTAAAACATCTGTTTCACCTGGGCAGGGTGAAAGGTTAAAGATGGCAATTACTTTGACTGATGAACGATCTTCGGAACCTCGACGGCAACCCATTGTCGGCGAACTCCTCGGTGAATCACAAAGTCTGGAACCTTCCTTGATTTGTCTTCAGAAATAACGCTGATTTCTGGTGGAGCAGGATCATTGGAATCTGTCTCCCAGGCAGAATTGTCGTAGGAGAATTCCTTTGTTGCATTTTGCATAGTATTTGTGCTCTCAGCTGTATCTCCCCATCCAGTAGGCTGGATATCTTCGAGCCTGATACGAGAGCTTTCGGGAGCGGTGTACCTGACCATATAGTCGTATTTTCCACTCGGTTGTCCTAGAGTGTCCCAAACTTCTTTGGAACAGGAGAAGTCATCTCTCTCGATGACGTTAACCTCAGGAAAAACATAGTTGATGAATTCAAGCCCTGTAAACGTTGCAAATTCATCTTCATGTTTAGTTTCTGAATGACCTGAGTATTGATCCCATGATATGGTGGGGACACAGGTATTCTGTTCAATGACGGTCAGCTAATTTTCATTGTTCGGCTGACTCTCTTGCCCCAAGTTTCCTGGGTAAGGCTGCCACATTGGCAGACCATCCATTGGGCCATAGTAATTATGGTCAAAGTTGTCTTTCATCAGAGTGTCCTCCTCTAATGAATTTGGTGGAGCACGACATCCTTCCGGATCACAATCTCCATAGATCATTTCGACGTCTGACCTTGGTATAAATCTCGGACTCTGTGCGGGATAGAAAAATGGCGTAGGCGCCTCTTCCTGAGACATATAACCGTCCTCATTAAGATAGGACTTCCATTCTTCATCTGTGTCAGAGGGATCTTCCTCATTGATAGCATGTACTGCCTGAGACACTGGGTGAAGAAAACCTCCACTGTGGAAGAAGTTTCGAAGGGGATGAAGACTTTCATCGTTGGCAGCTGTCTGGGTACAGGTTGCAGAAAAACCAAGACCCTTCTTTGTTTTATTGTCAATAGGAATGACAAGTTGTCCCCATCCTGTCGTATCGGTACTCTCGACCGCTTTGATAGCATCTTTGTATGAGGAAATCGAGGTTCCTCCTTTGAACTGATTGTTCTTGCTTACCGACAGTGCTTGGAACTGAGTTCCAATAACCTCCTCGGGTTCTATACTAGTAGACGATGACAAGTTGCTTACAAGCAAGGCTTGTTCCCCGCAGACTGTGACAAGTTGATCGTTCTTGACGAACTTTAGTTTTTGGTGGAGGGTCGAAGTGACCGCTCCACCCTGATGTATCCAAGGTCTTCCTAATAAACAACTGTACGTTGCCCGGATGTCCATGACCTGGAAAGTGACTTGGAAAGTGTGAGGACCAATAGTTATGGGAAGATCAACTTCGCCGATAACTATTTTTCTGGATCCGTCGAACGCTTTGACGACGACCTCGCTGATTCTCATCGGAGGGCCTTTGAATGATAATTGCATCAAAGTGGACTTCGGCATAACATTCAGGGCTGACCCTGTGTCTACCAGTACGCTGGCTAAAGCATCGTCCTGGCAGTTAACTGTAATGTTGAGCGCCATGTTATGACGATGGCCCTCTTCGGGTAATTCCTCGTCACTAAATCCCAAATTATTGCAGGAAGTGATGTTAGAGACAATGCTATCAAACTATCTGATTGTTACATCCTGTTCCACAAAGGCTTGCTCCAAGACTTTCTGTAGAGCCTCCCTGTGGGCTTCTGAACTGAGTAATAGTGATAATACCGAGATCTTTGAAGGAGTTTGTAACAGTTGATCCACAATGTTGTATTCACTCCTTTGGATGAGCTTCAGCATCTCATCATTGTTTTTCGAAAGGTCGGGATTACTGGATTGACCAACTGGTGGATCAGGAGTTTCCGTCTGAAGTTCCTTTTCCTTTTTAGGTTCTCCAACTCCTCGGTTGAAGATTTTACCGCTCCGTGTTACACGACTGATGTCTGCAATATTCACGACGGAGGGTAATGGAATTTCCTTTCCATTTTCAACTGTCGTTGCACCGTATTTATAAGGGATACCCTTAGTTGATTCATATGGTGTTGGTCCCGGCAGATAGATGACTATGGGAACCTTCTGATTTTTCTGACCATCATAATTAATCTCGATCCGTTCCCGGTTGGGAACTTTAGATTCGTCAAGTAGAGGGATAATGGCAAAAACATCCCTGGTCCTGTGATGACCAGAGATCATGACAACATCCTCAACTTGCTCGGCAAGGTAGTTCGGCATCCAGTTGATGGGTCCAGAACCCGGATATGGGCGAATCTCTCCACGATCTACCTGACCCTGAAAAGCTGCTCTCACAAGGTAACACCCTTGGTTACTTTCCGAACAGACGCTACAACGGTCTTAATTGTGTGGTGGCACCTAGCCACGCCCACTTTGAATACAATGTAAGCTCACGAGGTTAGCTTCCATAGATCGGACATCCTGACTCTGACGCCGAGTGGGGTTTCTGTTATTGATACCAATCTGCTGAGTATCTTCATCCATATAAATTGGCATGCACCAGTGATTTAACAAGTGCTGAAGTGCCTCCTGGACAAGGGTACAACCTCGATCGTTTTTGCAACCTGCTTTACAGCTTTGATAGTCATGTGATGTTAAGAATCCGAGTCGGACCTGCTCAGCATGTAACTCTACCAGGTTGGTATTCATCACGCGAATATCGAAGATCTGAACCATGTTGATTTGATAGGAATTCCTATCATGGTAGTCTTGGATCCATCCAAGATCCATCTGACGCTGGAGGGCCTCTTGTATGAAAGAGCATCCCTGTTTGTTTACCGAACAAGTCAGACATGAACTGTAATCGTGCTGCGGTAGATTATGATACTGGCTTTGCCTTGAATGCATTGCCACCAAGTTGACATTCATTGCACGGATATCGTGGTTCTGAATGACGTTAGAATTCGTGTAGACCATGTTAACTCTACGAACTCGGTGCTCTTGGATCCATCCAAGATCCATTTGTTCTTGCAGAGCTGCTTGCACCACAGAACATCCCTGATTGTTTTTAGAGCAGACATCACACTGATGATAGTTATGAGGTGGCACATGGCCATATCCACTCTGTCTACAATGCATCTTGACCAGATTGGTTTTCAACAAGAGTACATCATGAATTTGATAGACATCGTTAGTCTCTCCTTCTATCAAATTGACTGCAGCCTTCTCATGTTGAGGCAGCGGGTTCGTGAGAACATTGGGATTCGTATCTTTGAAAGATAAGAGCCCACTCCTAACAAGATTTTGCACGTCAGATTTGAAATTGAGACAGTTCTCTATGTTATGCCCTGATCCTCCTTGATGATAAGGGCATGTCGAATCCACCTTAAACCAAAAAGGCGGATTTTCCGGTACTATAAGAGGATATTTAGTCTGAATGTGCCCCTTAGCCAGTAGTAATGGAAACAGCTCTGCATACAACATGGGTATAGGATCAAACCCTGATGGTCGTGTTGTACGGTTGTTGTTATATGGAGGATGAGCCTGCTGAAGAGGTTGTTGTGTCCTTTGCTGATTAGGTTGGCTCTGCGCAACCTGAGGTTGATACGTAGGAATAGACACAGGGTTGATAGAAGGAGTCACAGCTGCTACCGGTTGATAACGTCGCCTTTGCTTTCCGAGAGAGATATTCCCAATATCTTGCTCTTTTTTCTTAGGGAGAGCACTACTGTATTTTTTAGTACCGCTCGTCGATCCAGTGTCTTTTACCAAACGTCCTTCTCGGACGGCTTCCTCAAGACGTACGCCCATGCCGACCATTTCGGTGAAATCATTGGGCGCATTGGCAACCATTCGGTCATAGTAAAATGAGCTTAAGGTCTTTAAGAAGATCTTTGTCATCTTTTTTTCCTCCAGAGGTCGACAAATTTGAGCGGCAATCTCACGCCACCTTTGAGCGTACTCCTTAGAGGTTTCCTTGTCCTTTTGCGACATCGATCTGAGTTGATCTCTGTCGGGTGCCATGTCCAAATTGTATTTGTATTGTTGGACGAAGGCAGTGCCAAGATCTCTAAATGTGCTGATCGTGGCACGGTTTAAACCCATGTACCATTTTAATGCGGCACCAGTTAAACTATCCTGGAAGTAGTGATTCAGTAGGTCCTGATTCTCCGTCTGAACTGACATCCGTCGGGCGTACATCACCAGATGGCTTTGAGGGCAAGAGTTACCCTTGTACTTTTCAAAGTCGGGCACTTGAAATTTATGCGGGACTTTCACATTTGGGACCAAGCAGAGATCTGCGGCGTCCTTTCCAAATAGATCCTGACCGCGGATGGCTTGCAGTTCCTTCTACATTTCCAAGAACTGCTCCTAGAATTCCTCCATTCTGTCAAACATAGTTTCCTTCTTACCAGAAGGTGTCTGTGGAATCTGTCCTTCCGGGACAGTGTGCACCACAGGGGGTGGTATCGTGACTACGGCAGCGAATCTTGGCGTTTCCCGAAGTTTGTAACCTTCAGGAGTCTTTAGTATGCCTCTGGCATCTTCGCTTTCCCGAAGTTTGTAACCTTCAGGCCTAACAGCTTCTGTTGTGATTCCCTGATCCTCAGTGATCGGCGGAACATATCCTTCTGGGATATAGTTAACAGGCATGCCCCAAGGACGACCTTTCGGCATCTGATACCTAGGATCATACTTCTCCACTATGGGCGTTGAGGTGATCTCTGAGATCATAGTTCTTTGTAGCTGAGCTTCTGCCATGGCTTGCATGTCGTTACGAAGCTTCCTCATATCCTCTCTCAGAGCGTCGATCTCTTCTTTCAACTCTCTGTTTTCTTCCTCAAGATCATCCATCTTTTTCTGACGATTGGCCCGAGTATTATACGAATGAGACAGTTTGACTCTAGAACTGAGACACAAACGTGAGATTCGTAGGTAAGAAGAATATGTGATGTGAGAATGATGAATGCAATGATTATATTAATTGTTTACGGTTTAATCAAAATAAACTTCGACAATTAGATTGCAAATATCAAACGGTGGGGAAACCCCTTTTTATTGAATTCAAAGGATTACAGAAATGGAAATACAGTAGATTACAAGGTGCAGAAACAGAAACCTAAACTAATGGGTCCCGAGTCCTCTCTGAAGAGAAATCGGGTGCTGATTCTGGTATCTTCCTTTTCTTTGACCGGGGCTCTTGAGCCGTTGTCTGGTTGTCATTCCTTTTCCAGGTGAAAGGAGTGAGCAAACTCCTTTGGTTATCCTGATTATCCACAGCATGTTGCTCCAAAATTTCAATCAGAGCATCCTTATCTTTCAGTAATTGCTGTATTTTGATACACTCTACGTCGAGGGTGCGGTACTTGTTCTTCCAAGACCTTCTCTCCTTTTGAACTTTGTTGAGAGTAACCTGAAGCTTTTCAGTTTCCGTCATGAAGTACATGACAGATTCCCTCGGCTGAAGAATTCCGTAACGAGGATAAGGCATCTTTAGCTTGAGAGCTCTAGTTTATACCCAATGGAGATAAGGCTCCACCGAGACACGGTCTGGTTTTCCCAGAGACTCTCATCCTTTCTTATAAACATGCTTCCAAGCGTGCACTATTTCCATCTTTAGTGCTCTGTCACTTTCTCCTTCCTTGAAGAAAAGACCTTCCAGATGAACACCCCGTGGAACGTGTCTCATCGGGTATCTAAATTGACGGCGAACCAACACCGGATGATAGTTGATTCCTCCCTTAATTCCTATAAGGGGTACGTTGGGGAAGTTTCCACAATGATCAATGATTCTGATTCCATCATAGATCCTATTACACCAATCTATATCAGAGCTGGTGAGGGACATGATCTTCTGCGACCAACGTAAGGCACTCTTACAATCCCAAAAAGCAGCTGACTTGGGCAAGTGAGAGATAAACCATTTGTAAAGCAAAGGTACACAGCATGTGATCTCCCCTCCGCTGTACAAATTTCCCAAGTGTACAGAATGATACGCATCTGCGAGCAAAGTCGACACAGGGTTTCCAATGAGAAAAACCTTAATGGAGTTGATATCGACGAAATTATTAATGTTGGGAAACAAAAATAACCCGTAGGCGAGCAAGACAAAGACGCTTTCAAAAGCAGTCACGTTTCCTATACTGGTAAAATACAGGGCTTTCTTCGTCAAGAACTGGGATGGCAAACCTTGGATGCCACCCTTGGTAGTTAGGTGAGTCCTAACCTCAGACTCGTCCAAATGAATTGCTCTTGCAATGGTCTGATTCTTTGGAATTTCTTCCAGTCCAGAAAATGGAGCTTGATCAGTAATGTGTAGATCAATTAGATGAGAATACTCCTCCAGCGTTGGTGCGAGCTGGTAATCCAGGAATGTGAAACAGTGATAAACCGGATCGTAAAACTGAATGAGCGCATCCATGATTCCCTCAATCACATGGACTCTTAACAGTGGTAGCAAACCTCCGTGTTTGGCTCTGAAAGCCTCTGGGTTAGTGATCATCCTCGCTAACCTTCTCAAATCCTCTAGCTTTGGAACCTTGAAGGTGTAACTATGAGTTCTCCTTCTACCGAAATCCATTAGCGCAATCCTTTTCTCTCTATTTTTGCAATCACAGTCTCAGTTTAATTTGAAAAATAGAGAGACTAGAAGAGAAATTTTTTGAATGTTTTTAATGTTTTTTAAATGAATGTATGAATGCAGTACACAAAAACATAGAAAAAACATGGGGTCAAAGGGTCGTTGTCATGAAGTCAAGGCTCTACCCATCCCCAAAGGTTTATACTAGGGTGATTTTTGTACCTGTACTCATTATCATCAGCTCCTCCCAGGAAAGCAAAACAGCAAGCGGATCGCCAGCGAGTTGTAGAGTAATCTTAGAGTAAGTGCTATTCACCGAGAATAGATCACCAGCCTCAAATGAGGGTAGTATCGCGTAACAACTATTCTCGATAGTTTCCACACTACAAAAGGTTTGGCTCCTCAGCTTCTCAGACATCACAATCGGCCCATTGTCTAGGTGAGAGAATGGGTTGCATTGGTCAGCCTCCACTGAGGTTGATGGTCGACCTCGTCGCCATCACTTATCTTAAGTGTATACTCGATCTTTCCACATGCGGCATCCCACGCATTCCCAATAGCAGAAAAATAAACACGTATAGCAATTAGGAAAAGCAATATATATATTTGTCCTAATCATCCTAGACTTTTAAAAGCTAAGAATCTTAAGTTCCTGACAGAAAATGGTTTCCCGACGAAGTCACCAATCTGTGGTTTCATTCCAAATTAACGGCGTTTTGACCTAAGATCCTAGTGACGTCAAGGTTTCCACAAAAAAGAACAAGATCCCTAAAGAGACTCGTTCTCCCCAGCAGAGTCGCCATCTTTCTGTAGCGAGTGATTTTTGGATGTGGTTGCGAAGCACGATCGCTATAGTACTACAGTTCGGTTCATTTTTTATCCTATTAAAGCTGATGAAGGAAGGGAAATAGATGTCTCCAATTAACCCTGCTTGCATACTGAGATTAAACAGTCAAAACTGTTGGTTTACAGATGCTACAAAGATTCGGGGTTTTTCCTAGGTTTATTTTGTTGACGAGGGGTGCTTTAGGCTATCGGTTGAGATGTTAGGACGAATATATATATGAAAGTATGGGATTTTGGGTTTTTTTTTAGTGTGCTCGCTAAGATTTTTCTTTCAATCTTATGCTTACATATTCCCGTATACCGAAACAGGGAAATCAGAGCGTTCGTAGTTCCTCCTATTCTATGGGAGGAAATGGGTGTTTTGGTGTCTTGTTCAAAGCCCAAGACGTGAAGCGAAAGGTGGTTTGTATCTTGTTCAAAGCCCAAGATGTGAAGCTGGAGGTCTATTTGTATCTTGTTTAAAGCCCAAGATGTGAAGCTAAAAGTGTTTACCTTAAAGAGAATTTGTCATCTCTAAAGAGGTCTGTTTGTCACAACTGTTGGGTGACTGGTTATAAAGGGAGGATTACTTTAACCGGGATACGCGGATCCTAGCAATGCCATAATTTCCTTTATAGGGGGTTTTAACCTGAAGGAGAAGACTTTGACTCAGTGTAGAGTAATGCCATCTTACCTTAGGAATTTCTCATACTAAAATAAGGACATTGGCATGGATGTAGATGATCTAGAGGCTTGCCGCTTACAGCAGTTAGATGGAGGGGAAGGAGTTGTTGATGTTTGTGTACTATGAACGAAGCACAGCTTTGATGCTAAAAGGTTGATTGGATCAACCAGTGGTTTTCTTATACAAAGCCTAAGAGAAGGCTATTATGTGTCTCGTACAAAGCCCGAGAGAGAGGCTAAAAAGGTTTTGACTCAACGAGGGAATCTTTTGGTATCTCGTATAAAGCCCGAGATGGAGGCTATTTGACTCAACAAGAGATTCTTTTTGTATCTCGCACAAAGCCCGAGATAGAGGCGAAAAGGGTGATTGACTCAACGAGGGAGTCTCTTTACGTGTCTCGTACAAAGCCCGAGAGAGAGGCTAAACGTTGTTTGACTCCGTTGGGGAGAATGATTGTACAAAGCCCAAGAGAAGGCTATGGTTACTATTTCAGTTAAGTGACAGGTCCAGTATACTGATTTTGAAAGAGAAAATCAGTTCTTATATGAGCATAGTTGTACTCAAGGATTTGATTCAAGGATCCGAGTTATTCCTGTTCTTTAAGGAATTGGGAAATTCGAAGGGTATTGAGACTGTCCGAGTCTGCGGGATTCCTTCCTATTCTTGAAGGGTGCTTGAGAATGTCTTTGAGACTCAAGGAGATTAGACTGTCCAAGTCTAGAGTGTCATCTTTTGTACTGTGCTTTAAGAAACATTAGTAGACTCTATGAAAGGACTGTTCTATGCAGATGACTAAGTTCTGTTCCTATACCTCTAGGAGGTCGTCGGGACAATTTGTACGAAGCCCAAGAGGAGGCTGGAAACTTTTAAGAAGTCGATCGGTCCTGGTACGAAGCCCAAGAGGAGGCTATCATTCCCGGAGGAAGAGATCATTATACGAAGCCTAAGAGGAGGCTGTGAATACTTCTAAGAAGCCGGCGGGTCCTTGTACTAAGCCCAAGAGGAGGCGGGGTTGCTTTTAGAAAGCCTGTGGGTCCTTGTACGATGCCCAAGAGGAGGCCGATGCTTTTAAGAAGCCCGTGGGTCCCCAAACCCCGAGAAATTCAAGGCAAGCTATTCACAAGGAATAGATCAAGTCAGGAAAGTTCGAGAATTTGGAAGAAACTCAAAGATGCCATTCACGGAGAATACATTCATCTCTGGGAGTAGAGTTTCTTGACAATTCCTAATGAGGACAGCCGAAGAGAAGACTGTATCTGGTGATCCTATTGGGGATCTAGTTGTCTATTTCTACGAATAAACGAAACGGCGTCACCTAGTTCTAGACGTAGTGGCCGGGAAAACTCTAAATATCTATACTATTATTACACAGTTGATATGAGTTTATGAAAGAAGACTTACAGTGAAACAGCCCCACAATACAGTTATATGTATATGAAAGCGGTAAATGAAAGCGTATAAACACTTACTCGGTTGTAGAGCTTCCATGCTGTTTGGTTAGTTGTTCAACAAAGAAAGATTGAAAACAACAGTATATTCAAAATCAAAGGAGAAAGTGTTTTGAAAAAGAAAGATTTGGGGCTTACAGCTCAAGGAGAGGCCCAGGGTTTTATCAGTGAGCGCACTGTTTGAATTTGTACAGAGGGACTTATACAAGTGACTGTGGCCCAAAAATTGTTTTCTGTACAAAGGGATGGGTCTTACACTCTCTCAAGAGGCCCAAAAAGTTTAAAGAAAAAGAGTGGGGCTTATAACACGAGGGTAGGCCCAGATGATTTTTCCGTTTGAAACGGCGATCGCGCTGAGGTTTTCTTTTAACGCAGAGGGGCTTATACAATATCTGAGGCCCAAAGTGATTTTGGTTAAAAGGGGGTTGGGTCTTACACTCTATTAGAGGCCCAAAAAGTTTTAAATGGGTCTTATAGCTCAAGGAGTGGCCCAAAAGGTTATTTTTCAAAAGGGTGACGATCGCGCCGTTGGTTTTTGACGGTATCGGGACTTATACAATACACTGAGGCCCAAAAATGGTTTGGTCAAAAAAGGATTGGGTCTTACACTCTATTATAGGCCCATGAGTGTTTGACAATAATTTGTTTGGGTGAAAATCAAAGAAACCCTAATTTTATTCTTTAAAAGTAAATATTTAAAGAAAATCAATGAAAAATACCAAATAGGTTTGAATAAACCACTTGTGATTTTTGTTTAAGGTTTGAAAAATGAGGTATAAATCACAAGAGATATTAAAACTCATTTGGTCTTGATTTTTCAAGATGAATATTTATTTTAAAATGTTTAAAAACAAATAAAAATGAATTTATTCACAAAAATACTAATTATATTAAATAAATAATATAAATTCAATTTTTTTGTGGAATAAAATATTTCAACATTTTTGTGATTTTTTGCAAAAAGAACCAATAAAAAATAATTAAAATTGAAAGAGTTATTAATTTTCCAATTAATTAATAAACCATGAAAATATTGGAAAAAATGGCAAAATGTGAAAAAACACAAAATGGCATGGGTGGGGTTTGAACCCAAGACCTCAAGGTTACAAGGCACGCGCCTTACCACTGGGGTGGTGATACATCCATTGTTTGAAACAAAACAACAAATATACAAGGCATGACTTGGTTTTAGGCCTGGCCCAAGGCAAGTTTTGGCTCAGAAACGTGAAGGTCATAACTTTCTCAATTCTTAATGGTTTGAGACAAAATTTATATGCATCTTGACCAGAATTTCATAAGGAATCCAATGGTGGTGGTAGTTTTTTCAGATCACACTCCCTCCTCAAAACCCGATAGTGGTTTTGAAAATGACCTATAAATGCATTTTCTATGCTATAACTTGGTACAAGCATGGATTACATGGTGAATTAGCTCAAACACAACATATACAACATGTATGAGATGTTTATAATCAATGGACTTCAAAGCATTGCATGTTTGAAAGATTCCAAGTTGCGAGGCTTACCTCTTTTTTGAGATTTTGGAGCTTTTGTGCAATCTGTCAAACCTCTTGTTCCAGAAATGATTTGATGCTTTAGACACACTCAAATGATCCCTTAGAAGCTTTTAGGATGATTGGAATTGACTGGTACCTGCAAAAACACAAACAGTCCCTTTCTTGCAAAAAGGGTTAAAAGTGACCAAAATAGCAACTCTCTCAAATGGTGTTCCAGATGAGGGAAACCATTTGGGACAGTTCAAGGATGATATTTGGAGTGTGTTTGAGGTTTTATCTGGTTTGGAAAGTGACTGAATCAAGACATGGCTTGAAAAATGCAACAAAAGTCTATTTTAAGGTTTTGAGAGGTGACTTTGTGATTTTGTGATTACAGGTCACTTGTGATAGTTTGCACAGCTTACATATGATATATATGAGGTGTGTGTGTGTGATTGATTGTGATGAAAAAGCTCTCAAGCTCAAAAACTCAAAGTTGCCTTGCTAAAGAAGGCATTTTTGCCAAGAGAAAGAGGTTTTGAGGAAAGCATCTGTTTGATGGCTTTGGTGTACTCAAACTGATCACAATTGAGCTCTATTTATAGTAGAGCAAGTTTGTTTTGGGATCCACAGTGAATGGCAACTGCAGCAGGTGTTTGTTCAATGTTGGCCAATGGAAATCCAAGTCTCCTCTATCCATTGACTAGAGGTTAGGGCATAGGGTTGTGGTTCCCTTGGTCTTGGATAAGTCTTGACTGAATTCAGTTGCAAATGGCTCAGTCCATGCCACCTTGATGCTTCCATTGAATGCTCCAATCCAAAATTGGAGTCTTGTCCCTATTTTGGCCATTCTATGTTCAACATGCTATTTCTTGTTCCAAAGACTTTGGAGGCTTGGCTTAGTGGTTGTCCCCTTTAGATTCAATCCTCAGAGGTGTCCAAGTGGATAGGAGCATTTGGATTTGGCTGATTTTGGCAAATCGAGCAAAAATGCAAATTCTGCCTTGCCTTGGCAGATTTCAGCAAGGCAACTTTCCAATGTCATATCTCATGACTCAAATTGAATATGGTAATCTTCTTGGTCATTTTGGAAAGCCCTTACATGATACAACAACTGTTTGAACATATTTGGTTTTGATCTCTTTTGAATCCAAGTGAAAAATCCCCCTACATTTGGCAAAAAGTAGGGTAAAATCTGACTTAGTGAAATTTTCACTAAGTGTTGGAACAAAGTGACTTTTCTTGATTTTGATCACTCCACAACTCAAAATCTATGAGGAGTTGGAATTAGGTCTAGTTGAAGTTTTTGTAGAGGGCAATGAGATCTACAAATCAAGCCTTGTTGGGAGAAAATGGCTTTGTGGTTTAGGAGTTATGACCCTCCAACGTTAGTACCCTAGCCACTTTATTTTTAACATAGAAAATTTTCTAAGTTTTTTATGGTTACCCCTTTTACAAGTTACCCAACTTTTCTTGATTTTTCTTGATGAATTATGATTCAAATCATACATTACCATCATTTTAGGGTTAGAAATCCATTTTGGTGAAAAATCTCAAAATGTCAAAGTTGACTTTTCTGCACAGTTGACTTTTTAACAGATGAATTCCAAACTGTGCAATTCTTCAGGAAATCATGTCCTTGACCTAAATCAAACCTGATGGACATGTTCCATGGGTGTCATAGGGTATATTGATGCATGTCATAGGGCTTGGGAGCATGTCCTGGTCAAAAGTCAAAGTTACAGTTGACTTTTTCCTTAAAACCCTAACTGTGGTGCAGATGAAATTGAGACTTGTTGCTCAAGCTTCTTGGATTAATCCATTGTTGCAAATGGATCAATATAGTCCATTAGAGACCCTCAAACACTCTCTTGAGGTCTTGGCTCATGATTTTCCCTAAAAGTCAACTTAGGGGTGAATTATGTCAAGAAACCCTAATTCCTGATTTTTGATGAATGCATCCCCTGAGGCAAAATTGACTTGATGATTGGGTCCATGAGGTTCCATGGAGTATATTAGGTTAGGTTTTGGATCATTGGCTTGTGCCCAGATGAAAAATTTCCATCTGGAGGCCTTGGTCGACCAAAACCCTAATTTGGTGACACTGTGGACCTTGAGACTTGATCCACCTAGAAGGGAGCAGCCTTGTGCTTAATCCTTGAAGTGGGAGTCCTTTTGATCCATTGTGGATGTTTTAGAGGTTAGACAAGTTGAAGATCATGTCATTCCTTGATTGATCCTTTGTCTAAGAACTCTGAGAGGGCTTGAAACCCTAATTTTGATTGTAGTGAATGCTCACCCATCTTTGGGGAGACTGATGAAGTATGATGGTTCCTCCATATTGTGATGATGATTTGCATAATGATGGGACATCTTAGTGGTCAAAATTTGGGGTATGACACCAACTATTATCATCATAAGGCCCAGGATGACTTAGATAGGGATCTATACTAAGCACATACAATTCCTTATGAACAATATTTTGTAATACCTCTGCTTAAATTAATGAAAAAAAATACTTTTTGACTAATTTATTTTATACATGCAAATACTTTCGATAACTTCCCTTTGATTTTCTGATAAACATTAATGAAGTAAAACTGACACCAGAAGCAATAGTTAAACGTGTTAACTATAATATTTATAGATGTTAAAGAATCTTTAATAGGTCAGACTATTAGATAACATTTCCAAGATTTATAATTTAATATGTTGATTAGACTTAATCAATATTAAAATAACAGATACCTGGAACAATGTATGCAACACGTCTATATAAGGACTCACAACAGACATACTTTCATAACCACTTAATCCTCAGAACACCAAGATGTATAAACAGAAACAAATATGGGTTCCAAAGAGAGATTTTAGAAATACATCCATATTGAATGCAACAACTCTGGAAAATGAAAGCAAAGCAGCAGCTGAAGAATCTACTGGCAAGCAGATGACTTCAGAAGTGCTCACCTCTTCCGCATCATTTGTGAAGACACACAGAAGAAGAAAATCTTCTGGGTCTAGACGAAAAAATCAAATGAGAAAGGAGGCTTTGGAGTTTTCCAAGGAAGAATGGCAAGATTACTTAGATAATCTTGACATGCCAGATGATCCTAGGGAATACCTTAGGGTCAATCCAACAAACTAGAATGTCTAAATAATTTGTAATACCTTCCATTTTAAAAGTTGCACACATTGAATTTTTACTCCCATTAATTTTAATTCTTTAGAACAACCATAAATAAATATACTCAACAGTTAAACTACACAGTAACATGAACAAACTTTGAATTAATAATAAGATAACTTAATACAAAGGTTCTAACAAGTATAAGGCATAACTATGCAGAAATCTAACATCAGAATCTTTCATAGATAACTTCAAACTTGTGTCTCTATATTTTAGAAAAATAAGCCTCAGAACTTATGATAACTCCCTCCTGACCAAGTAATTTTGAAAGAAATCGTCCAAAAGGAATGAAGAAAATCTTTCCCTTATGAAAGGAAGAAATAGTCTTCTTCAAATAGTAAAAAATAACTTGAGGAAGATCAGTCTGCAAGTCTGAATTGAGAAGTAGAAGCAAATCTTTTTCAATAAGGTCCACAAGGTCTAAATTCTTATCCTAATGAAGTAAGTTTAAATTCAGAATCTGATTCCAAACAACTGCATTAGGACGAAGATTTGAGACCACTGATGTATTAGATGGATCTACAAAGATACGCCAAGTAGGAAGATAGTGTTCCCAAACAAGAGTTCATGGGATTTCTCCAATCTCCTCACAATTGATCACATTAGCAATCGCTTTAGAGGTTACTGTTATAGAAACACCAATTACTTTAGAAAGAATAGCACACTCAAAATTCAGCTCAACAATGGAAGCATTAATCCAAAACTCTTTGACAAGATCTAGATAAGTGAAACCACAAAGCATCTCAAAGTATCCATTCCATATTTGTTCAGACACAATTTTCCAGAAGTTAAAGCCTAACTTAAGCAACTCATCAAAATCCACAAACTTTTCATTGATGACAACCAGTTGACTCAAAGAAGAATTGACTGGAAAACTCATCTCAAGTTTGGCTTGATCCAACACACAACCAAAGAGAAAATAAAAAGAAGAAAACTAAACAGGACTCCTAAAGGAATAAGAATCTTGTCAGAAGAAAGACAAAATGATGCTTCACAAGAAAGGGGATAATCACAATAAGTAAGTATCCAAAAAGAATACATCATTACCCAAAGTTTCTTATCTAGCAGATTTCTTGAATCCACTATATGACTTTCACCTTTATGAAAATTTAAGTATTATAAAAGTTTTGGAAAACCTTTTTACTTAAAGTTCTTTATCAGCAGTAAAGAATCCTCTTCTGAATCTCAGAATCTGACAACTTTCAGAAGCTATCATCCATCAGAGTCTAGTAGAACTAGACTGAGAGAGAGAGAGAGAGAGAGAGAGAGAGAGAGAGAGAAAGATATATCTTCTGTCAATCATAAGTCTCCAAGATTCTATTCAGAACCAACACTTCCTCTTGAAACAAGAGTCATGAGTGATAGATGAATATTGAATTGTTTCCTTGGACATCTAACAAACAGTAGTAACATCACAAAAAGTGGGGAAACTGTTTCCATAAATATGATCATCATCTAGCTTAATGAAATATTTAGTATAGATAAATACAACAGAGTTTCTTCTTAAAGATTCCTGGAGATCCTTTTTCAAGAAGAGCTTATCTAGAAATCTAACATAAACTTTGTATTTACACATACACAAATATCTCATTGAATCAAGAGATAAGCCAAAAAAGAACAAGCATACCTTTTTTTTTGTTATTTTCTCGGTCAGACTCGTATCAGTATTCAGACTTGACCATAAAGTATGAACACCACTTTGAGTGATTCTGATTCAATGGCTGCTAAACCAATGAGTCTATTTCTCTCACCAAACTCAGTACCTCTAGCACTTGAGTCTGGGTTGTAGGATCTTCTTCCATCAAATTTTGTAAAAAAACCTTTGATAAATGCCATGGAAGACGTCTCTACTCCTTTCTTTGATATCTGCAACAAATACATTTAAATAATAACACTCATATTTCTATGAGACCATACATAAATGTCCAGACAGATTTTCCTTCACCTTATGCCACATTCTAATAGCAATACCATGATTAATTCCAGAGTATCAGTCTAGAATAATTCATAATATGAACAAGATATTGTTCTTAGTAGAATTGTTAATTTCATCGTCTTGAATCAAGACTTTGAGATCTTTGATAAGAAAAGAACCAAATGATGTTAGCTATCAGAGAATGGCATAAAATAAATTAAAGCATTATCATCTAATTGCCTGCAGAACATAAAGGTGAATTGAAAGTTTCTCATATACTTGTCCTTTAATACAAATTCCATGATGACCCTCAATCAATGAGCAATGTAGTCTCTTAAGATATCACCTTAAAGAGCAGACTCCTTATTATCAAATATTGAAGCAAGATAGATTTGGCTTAATCTCTTTCTCTTTAATACTTGATTTTTATTTCAGGACTCAGATTCTTCTTCAGAAGCAGTAATGATTGGCAGAGCCAGATTACTCTTTTATCTGAATCCTGCATTAATGTTATCTTCAAAAGAATATGCAGTGAAGATTAACTGACATTTGGTTCTGGTAGTGTTTCTCCTTGCTTTCAGATCTAGGAAATCAGTTGAAATACTAATATTTCAGAAGCTTCTGAAGTTACTCTTCTATCAACAGACGCTACAACCCATCCAGGTGGTTAAGAGGTTCTTCTGACAAGAAATATAAATCCCTCAGTTGAAATACTAATATTTCAGTCATTCCAAAGAACCAAGCTTTAGGAAAGGTGATTTGTTAGATAACTTTTCATCATCTAACTTCATTTCTTTTATTTGAAGATTTGCAAGACAAACCATCAGAGCACGATAAATTCAAGTTGTATAACTTCTTGAATAACTGTGACCTCAGGTTTGAATCTAAACCAATCTTCTCAGAATTTGCTTGAAAGATTAGATGAAGTGTAACTAGAGAAGCTTCAAAACTGACTCCCACAAATCTGAGCACAAGGTTTCAAAGATAGTCCGAGCATCAGACATATCAATAATGTTGATATTCTCAGAAGTGAGATAAAGCACCTACCAGAATGCAACTACCTCTGAAGATATTCAATAAGCTTCTTCTGAGCCAGTGATAGAGACTTTCAAACAAATTATCTCTACACTATCAACTTCTATAGTAATACCTTTTTCAAGGATATTCTATAGACCTTCAAAAACCCCTTTTATCAAGACCAACGAGTTAAAAATATGTTTTGCTTTTCCATCATTTAAATTGAGGGGAATCGCCCTTTGAATATGGTAGGAAAAACAGTATAATATTTTTCATGTGGCACTTGATTCCTTCTTGAAGGAAAGTCTTTGACAAACATGCTTTTCTTATTGGATCATTATCTGCACCACTGTTAAGGGTTAAGCACAAACCATGCTCTGATACCAATTGAAGGTGAGAAAAGTACACAAGAAGGGGGGTTTGAATTGAGTTTTCTGTTTTCTTTGTTTGCATCTGATCAGAGTTCATAATCTAAACTGGTGTTCAGATTTTGTTTAATTTTTAGCAGCAGAATGTTAACAGAAGCAAATAAATAATAGCATAAGATACAAAGATTTATATTGGTTCCTCCCAAACTGAGAGTAGTCAAGTCCCCTTGTTTCATAAGAGATTTTCACTATAATCAAATCATGATTATAATCGCTTATGCATTCTGCATAAGACTTTTACAAATGCTCAGACCCAAGGTCCAAGACTTCTTGCTCAAGCTACACTTGAGACTTCTTGCTTAGGCCCTTATACCAAGACTTCTGCTCAAGTCCCCCGGACCCAAGACTTCTACTCCAAGTCCCATGAAATGATCCTCCTTACATGAATGCCTCGGGTTCAAGGCTTACTGCTCCAGTTCCATGTACTGAGCTCACCTGCTCAAGCCATACTGGCTTGAGACTTATGCTCCAAGTCCCATGAAACAAGCCTCCTTGCTTGAACCCCTCAGATTCAAGACTTACTGCTCCAGCTTCATGTACCGTGCCAACCTGCTCAATCAATACACTTGATTAAGACTTTCACAGCTCAAGCATGTAGCGTGGTTTTTATGGTTTCGAATCACTATCGCTTTGGTACTACAGTTCGATTCATTTTTTATCCTGTGAAGCTGATTAAGGAAGGGAAATAGATGTCTCCAATTAACCCTACTTGCATACTGAGTTTAAACAGATGACTGTTGGTTTACAAATGCTATCAAAATAGTGGGTTTCTCTGAGGTTATTTTTCTTAAGAATAGAGTGTCTTGACTGTTCATGAGGATTTTGGTAAGGTACTGGATCTGATGTTTTTTTTATTGATGTATGACGGTACTGGACCTAAAGTTTTTGATTAGTATGCTGGCTAAGATTTCAAAATCGTATGCCTACGTATTCCCGTTTAACGAAACAGGGAAATCAGAGCGATCGTAGTTCCTCCTATTCTAAGGGAGGAAAAGATGTTTTGATGTCTTGTTCAAAGTCCAATATTGAAGCTAAAAGGCCTTTAGAGAGAATTTGTCATCTCTAAAGAGGGATTGTTGATTTTTGTATGCCTTGATCAAAGCGCAAGATTGACGCTAAAAGATTAATTGACCTGACTGGGGATTTCTTTATACAAAGCCTAAGAGAAGGCTAAAAGTTTGACTTTTCCGGGGAAAATGTTCTTTCTGTCTTGTACAAAGCCCAAGATTGAGGCTAAAAGATTAATTGACCCCGTTGGGGGGGAGTTCGTATATGTATCTTGTACCAAGCCCAGGATAGAGGCTGCACTGAGTTTGACTCAATCAGAAAGTGTTTTTATCTGTCTTGTACAAAGCCCAAGACGGAGGCTAAAAGGGTTTGACTCAACAAGAGAGTGTTTTTATCTGTCTTATAGGAATCCCAAGACGGAGGCTAAAAAGGTTGACTCAAAAAGAGAGTCTAAAAAGGTGATTGACTTAACAAGAGAGTCTTTTATACTCAACAAGAGAGGGATTTGTTGTCTCGTACAAAGCCCGAGATTGAGGCTAAAAGGAGATTGACTCAACAAGAGAGCCTTGAAAAGTGAGTGACTCAACAAGAGAGTCTGGAAAGGTTAGCTCCGCTGGGGAGAATCATTGTATAAAGCCCAAGAGGAGGCTGAATTCGCTGAGGAAGGATCATTATACAAAGCCTAAGAGGAGGCTATCTTACTGCTGAAGGTTATCGAGATCCCTAGGCAGGTCCAAGTAGAGAACTCTCATGAGAGAGACTGGGTTTCTGCTGGAGATTGATCCAGAATGATCGGGGTTTCTTCCTATGCTAAGAAGGAACTTGAGACTGTCTTTGAGACTCAAGAGGATTTAGATTGTCTAAGTCTATTAGTATAAGCGAGTTTTATCTTTTGTACAATGCCCAAGAGGAGGCACGGGCGTTAAGGGATGAGAATCAACCCTAACATGGCCGGAGTTTTGACACTGGAAAGACTGATCTATCAAAGGATGACTAAGATATGTCTTATACCTTTAAGAGGTCGTCATGGTCCTTGTATTAAGCCCAAGAGAAGGCATGAGAACTTCTAAGAAGCCGAAGGGTCCTGGTACAACGCCCAAGAGGAGGCGGGGATGCTTTTAAGAAGCCTGTGGGTCCCCAAACCAAGAGAAGTTCAAGAAATGCAATTCACAGAGAAGAGATCATTCCAGGAAAGTTCGAGGGTTTGGAAGAAACTCAAGAGATGCCATTCACGGAGAAAAGATCATCTCTGTAGAGTAGAGTTTCTTTGACAATGACAGACTGAGAAAAGGTTCACCGAGAATACTGCCTTACTTTTTGTTCCATATTATTTAACCCCAAGAAAAGGGAAGACTGTATCTGGAATCCTATGGGGATCTAGTTTTGTTTGTATTCAAGAGTGACCAACGGGCTTTACCTAGTTCTAGACGTAGTTGCCGGGGAAAACTCTAAATAACTATACTAGTATATACACAATTGATATATGACGAGTATGTAGGAGGTATGAAAGAAGACTTACAGTGAAGCAGCCCCACAATACAGTTATTTATATGAAAGCAGATAAAAGAAAGCGGATAAACACTTACCCGTTGTAGAGCTTCCATGTTGTTTTGTTAGTTGTTCAACAGAGAAATTAAATAAAGTTTTGATAACAACTATATATTTGGATTCAAAATCAAAGGAGAAAGTATTTTTTGAACAGAGATTGGGGCTTACAACTCAAGGAGAGGCCCAAATTTTAACAGTGATTGTACTGTTGTTTTGAATTTGTACAGGGACTTATACAAGTGACTGAGGCCCAAAAAGGTTTTCTGTACAAAGGGATGGGTCTTACACTCTACCAAGAGGCCCAAAAGTACTTTAAAGAAAAGAAATGGGACTTACAACACGAGGGCAGGCCCAGTTGTTTGTTTGAAAATGGCGATCGCGTCGAGGTTTTTGAAAATACAGTGGGACTTATACAATGACTGAGGCCCAAAAATGATTTTGGTTTTCAAAAAGGGTTGGGTCTTACACTCTATTAGAGGCCCAAAGAGTTTGAAAATGAATAAAGATGGGTCTTATAGCTCAAGGAGAAGCCCCGTTGACAATAGTCTGAAAATGACGATCGCGTCGAAATTTCTGACAGTATCGGGACTTATACAATACACTGAGGCCCAAAATTGTTTATTTACAAAGGGATGGGACTTACACTCTACCAAGAGGCCCAAAAGTGTTTTGAAATATTTGAGTATGATTAAAAATCAAAGAAACCCTAATTTTCACTTTTAAAAAGTAATTTTTCAAAGAAAATTAATAAAAAATGATAAAAATACCAAATAGGTTTAAATAAACCACTTGTGATTTTTGGTTAAGTTTTGAAAAATGAGGTTTTAATCACAAGATGATTTAAAACTCATTTGGTTTTGATTTTCAAGATGAATATTCATTTTTAAAATGTTTAAAAACAATTAACATGAATTTATTTACAAAAAGGCCAATTATATTAAATAACTGATATAAATTTGATTTTCTTGTAGAATAAAATATTTTACTATTTTTGTGATTTTTTAGAAAAAGTATCAACCAAAAATGACTAAAATTGAGAGAGTTATTAATTTTTCAAATCATTTAAAAATAATATAAAAAATGATAAAAAGTGGAAAAATGGTAAAAAAGAGGATCTGGGGCGAGGGGGATTCGAACCCCAGACCTCTTGTGTGCAGTGCGCGCCTCCTACCAATGAGGTGGTGATACATCCATGTATCAAAACCATCCCATGAATATATGAGGAATGCCTTGTTTTTGGCCTGGCCAAGGCAAGGCAAGGCAAGATTTTGGCTAAAAACGTGAGGCTTGTAACTTTCTCATTTCTCCATGGATTAGGAAAAAATTTAGGTCTATCATGCCTAGAATTTCACAAGGAATCCAATGCTGGTGGTGGTTTTTTCAGATGAGGCTCCTATTTCAAAACCCGATAGTGTTCTTGAAATAGGCCTATAGTTGCATTTTCTATGCTATCTCTTGTTACATGCATGAATTACATGATGAATTGGTTCAAACACAACATATATAACATGTATGAGATGTGCATGATCAGTGGACCTCAAAGCAATGCATATTTCAAAGAGTTCAAGTTGTGATGCTTACATCTTTAGGAGCTTTTTGGGTAATTTGTCAAGTGCTTTGTTCCAAAAACAATTTGATGCTTTGGACACCCTCAAATGATCCCTTATAAGCTTTTAAAATGGTTGGAATCAACTGGAATCCTCAGGAACAAGTTTGAGCTCTTTCTTGCAAAAGGGGGAGAAGTGGCCAATATAACAATTCTCTCAAATGGTGTTCCAGATGTGGGGAACCATTTGGGACAGTTCAAGGATGATATTTGGAGTGTGTTTGAGGCTGTATCTGGTTTTGTAAGTGACTGAATCAAGACATGGCTTGAAAAATGCAAAAAAGTCCAATTTTGAGGTTTTGAGATGGGACTTTGTGATTTTGGTGTTACAGGTCACTTATGAGAGTTTGGACAACTTAAATATGACATATTAGATGTGTTTGGATCATGAGCTGTGATGGAAATGCTCTCTAACTCAAAAACTCAGAGTTACCTTGCAAAAGAAGGCATTTTGGCCTAGAGAAAGAGATTTTGAGGAAAGCAAGTGTTGTAGTGCTTTGGTGTACTCAAACTGAGCACAAATAAGCTCTGTTTATAGTAGAGCAAGTTTGTTTTACAAGCAATAGTGAATGGCAATTGCAGTAGCTCATTGTCCAATTGCATCACTTTGGAATCTTAAGTCTCCTTTAGCCATTGACTAGAGGCTAGAGCACAGGTTTATGGTCTTTGGTTCAGAGATAAACTTGGACTGAATTCAGTTGGACATGGCTCAGTTCATGCCACCTTGGTGCATCCATTGAATGCTTGGAAACAAAATTGGAGTCTTGGCCTCTTTTAGGCTTTTTAGGGTTTGACATGCTACTTTGGGAATCTTGGACTTTGGAGGCTGATGAATCAGTGTTTGTCCCTTGGTTGTTCCCCTTTGAGGTGTTCAGATGGATAAGCATGCTTGGAATTGCACAATTTGAGCAAATCGAGCCTTTATGCACAAATCTGCCTTGCCAAGACAGTTTGCAGCAAGGCATGTTGCAGCTGTCATAACTCCTAGCTCAGATGGAGTTTGATGAAGCTCTTGGATATTTTGGAAAGCCCTTATGTGACACAACACATGTGTTATCATAGTTTGTCTTGAAACTTTTTGGATCCAAGTGAAAAATCCCCCTACATTTTGAAAAAAAGCAAGACAGTTTCTGACTTAGTGAAATTTTCACTAAGTGTTGGAAAAAGTGACATTTCATGTTTTCAGCCATTTTGACCACTCCATAACTTAAAATCCATGAAGAATTGAAATGAGGTGTAGTTGACACTTTTAAAGTATGCCATGAGATCTACAAATCCATCTTTGGATCAGCCAAAATGGTTGCTTGGATCTCAAGTTATGATCCTTGGAAGTTGGTACCCTAGCCACTTTGTTTTATAACTTAGAAAAATTCTAAGTTTTTTATGGTTACCCCTTTAACAAGTTATCCCACTTTCTTTTATTTTTCTTGATGAATGATGATTCTAATCACACATTAACATCATTTTAGGGTCAAGGAACCATAATTGTGAAAAATCTCAAAAAGTCAAAGTTGGCTTTTGTGCACAGTTGACTTTTTATCAAGCTTCTTGGGTCAATCCATTGTTGCAAATTGATCAATGTAGTGTATTGGAGAGCCTCAAATCATGTCTTGAGGTCTTGGCTCATGTTTTGTCCCAAAAGTGAACTTAGGGGTGAATTAGGTCAAGAAACCCTAATTCCTGATTTTTGGTGAATGCATCCCCTGAGGCTAAATTGTCTTGATGATTGGGTCCATGAGGTTCCTTGGAGTATCTTGAGTTATGTTTTGAAGCATTTGCTCATGCCCAGAGGAAAATTTCCATCTGGAGGCCTTGGTCGACCAAAACCCTAATTTGGTGACACTGGCGATCTTGAGGCTTAATCCACTTGGAATGTTGCAACCTTGTGCTTGATTCTTGATGTGGGAGTCCTCTTGATCCTTTATGGGTGTTTGAGAGGTTAGACAAGTTGAAGATCATGTCATTTCTTGATTGATCATTTGTCTAAGTACCCTGAGAGAGGTTAAAACCCTAATCTCTGATTGTAGTGAATGCTCAACAATTCCTTGAGGAGTTTGATGAGGCACAAAGGTACATCCATATTGTGATGATGGTTTGCACAATGATGGGAAATCTTAGTGGTCAAAATTTGAGGTATGACAGATGCCCCTATTTAATCTTCTTGGACCGAAGGTGTGAATGGCGAAGGTATTTGGGCATTCGGGGTGCAAGAGGATTAAATATCGGAATACTCGGAATTTTGATGGTGGTTATGAACGGCAGCTTGCTCATCCATCTTCTTTCGCTAAGCAATGATGCTTAGAAAAGGCAAACTTCCCCTCGATCCTGGTCTTCACCCGAGGAACTGGTCTCAGTTTTCTTTTGAAATAAACTTCCCCTCGATCCTGGTTTCCTACCAAGGAACTGGTCTCAGTTTCTGATGTAAACTTCCCCTCGATCCTAGTTTCCTACCAAGGAACTGGTCTCAGTTTCTAAAATAAACTTCCCCTCGATCCCGGTTTCCTACCAAGGATCTGGTCTCAACCTCTGAAATAAACTTCCTCGTGATCCTGGTTTCCTACCAAGGAACTGGTCTCAGTTTCTTTTGTCAATAAACTTTGACAAGGGACACTATTCGTAGCGATTTTCCTCAAACTTCTCGCCGAATTTTCCTGGGGAGATGCCATTTAATGGGAAAAAGTTTTGATGTCAGACTTGCTGGGGAAACCCATTCGTCTGAGCTGTAGAGGTGTACAAACTTCTCTATTAGAGAAGCCATTTGTGGACTCTATCGGGGAAAATGAGTCTCTCGAGAGACTGTTTCCTGTTTGGGGGTATTACATCATACCTTTCCTCGAGATCTTCTCGGAGGAATGCCATACGATGTGATCCAATTTGGAAGGGCTTTCTCTGGGGATTTTCCTTAATCCGGGAAAGCGAAGATATCATCTTCAACGACGAAGAGTGATATTTGTCGAAGGTTTTCTTGCCTTTTCAGAGGTTCAAGTTATCAAAGTGGTCGAGGACCGTCTCTAATCCAGAGATAAACTAGAGAGAGATTACTTAGATGATTCACTTCCTGACGAGGAAAGAACTAACAACTCGATTGAGAGGACTTTTATCACTAGGGGATAAGACCGACTAGAGTGATAGTGATGCAATATGAATATGAATGTAAATTAATAATTCATGATGTATGTATGTTTATGCTGACAAAACTGACACGATATACATACTAAATATATGAACACGACTGGATACTTGGCCACTGCAGGGGACGAAGAGGTATCTTAGGTTCAAAATTTGACAAGTAAATTCATTTTTGTTTTATTTCAAGAATCGTTAATCATGTTAAAATGTCGTTCTATAAAGCTAAAACAAATGAGAATTATAAACAAAAGCACTAAGGCTCAAATTTTATTGATAGGATGGAAATCAGCCAAACGCGTGATTCCATGGAGTATTTACAAAGTTAGAAAATGGTAATTTAAGGGAAGAGGGCTACATCAAAACATAACGATCGTTATCCTTCTACCAACTTTGAATTCCGGGCATCCTGAGCTTCTGTCGAAGATGACCGTGACCGAGATCTTCCTGACGGATGGCATGACTGCTGCTGAGGGATTTGCCCCTTCGCTGGACGTAGTTACTTGCCATTATCCCTAACTTTTTCTTGGATTGTACTTTGAGGTTTCCAATCCACCGGGATGATTTTTTATTATGTCTCTAATTTTTGCCTGGACCGCCCTTTCGGATTTTCAATCCACCGAGACGTTTTTTTTTATAATTTAGGCGAAGTATTTCTTGACTTCGTCAACATTTATGGGGTAGACAAATTCCTCTCCATCCATAGTTGCGAGTCTCAAGGTGCCGCCTGAGAAAACTTTCTTGACCACATAGGGGCTGTCATAATTCAGAGTCCATTTGCCCCGGGAATCAGTGAGAAATGATTGTATCTTCTTGAGCACAAGGTCGCCTTGCCTGAAGACACAAGGTCATACCTTTTTGTCAAACGCCTTCTTCATTCTTTGTTGATACAACTAACCATGGCACATAGTCGTTATTCGCTTTTCTTTGATCAGGTTCAGTTTGTCGCGTCGACTTTGACACCATTCAGCCTCTGTTAACTTGGCTTCCATCAATTCCTGGATTGATAGGATCTCTACTTCTATGAGGAGCACTGCCTCCATGCCATATACTAGAGAGAAAGGGGTTGCCCCAGTTGAAGTGTGGACAGATATGCGATAACCGTGAAGAGAAAAAGGTAGCATCTCGTGCCAGTCTTTGTAGGTTACAACCATCTTTTGAATAATCTTCTTGATGTTCTTATTAGCGGCTTCTACTGCCCCGTTCATCTTAGGTCGGTAGGGAGATGAGTTATGTTGTTCGATCTTGAACTCAACGCACAACTCTTTCATCATCTTGTTATTCAGGTTGGATCCATTATCAGTAATGATCTGGCTTGGAACATCATAACGGCAGATGATATTGTTTTTGATAAATCGGACCACCACTTGTCGGGTTACATTGGTGTATGACGCTGCTTTGACCCACTTGGTGAAATAGTCAATGGCTACCAGAATGAACCGATGTCCGTTTGAAGCTTTGGGTTCAATCATGCCAATCATGTCGATTTCCCATATGGAAAAAGGCCATGGGGAAGAGAGAACTTTGAGATGCGTTGGCAGTACATGGATTTTGTCTGAGTATATCTGACACTTGTGACACTTCCTCATGTACTTGTAGCATTCGGATTCCATTGTCAACCAATAGTATCCTGGTCTCAGAATTTTTCTCGTCATTGTGTGTCCGTTGGTATGAGTGCCAAAGGATCTTTCATGAATTTCTTTTATCAGCATGTTTGCTTCTGGTCTGTCTACACATCGGAGCAAGACCATGTCGAAATTTCTTTTATAGAGCGTGTCAACGCTCAGAAAGAAGCTGCCAGCCAGTCTTCTGAGAGTTTTCCTGTCCTTTCTGGATTCCCCAGGTGGGTACTCTTGTTTCTGAAGGAAACATTTGATATCGTGATACAAGGGTTTGTCGTCTATGACTGCTTCAATTGTGAAGATGTAAGCGGGCCTTTCAAGGCGCATTATGTCGATCTTAGGTAAGTTGTTCCATTGACCTACACTAATCATGGAAGAGAGAGTGGTTAATGCATCAGCCATGTGATTCTCTTCACGAGGGATGTGATGAAATTCGATTCTGTTGAAGAAGGGTAACAACCTTCTCGCGTAATCTTTGTAAGGAATTAGTCCTGATTGGTATGTGTTTCAATCTCCTTTGATCTGATTGATGATTAGGGCTAATTCTCCATATACATCCAAGTTTTTGATCCTTAAGTCGATCGCTTCTTCGAGACCCATGATACAAGCTTCGTATTCGACCTCGTTGTTTGTACACTTGAGTGTTAATCTAGCAGTGAAAGGAATGTGGGTACCCTGAGGGGTAACAATGATTGCCCCAATTCTATTTCCATAATGATTGACAGCTCCGTCAAAGATAAGTCCCCATTAGGAACCTGGTTTTGGCCCTTCACTGGGTAGCGGTTCATCGCAATCTTTCATTTTCAAGTATATGACATCTTCGTCTGGGAAGTCAAATCCGACTGGTTCTTGATCGTCAATCGGTTAATGAGCCAAATTATCGGCTAAAACACTTCCTTTTACGGCTTTCTGAGCGTGGTACTCAATGTCATATTCCGATAACAACATCTGCCAACGGGCAATCCTTCCCGTGAGAGCAGGCTTTTCAAAGACGTACTTGATTGGATCCATTTTGGAGATTAACCAAGTAGTGTGATGAATCATATACTGGCATAGACGTTTGGCTGCCCAAGCCAGAGCACAACAAGTTTTCTCAAGCATAGTATACCGAATTTCTTGCTCAAATAGTAAATGGCAGACTCTTTTCTTTTCGTTTCGTCTTATTGGCCAAGTACACAACCCATGGAGTCTTCCAAGACTGTTAGGTAGATAATCAATGGTCTTCCCTCTACTGGAGGGGATAAAATCGGTGGATTCAACAGGTATTCCTTGATACCGTCGAAGGCGGTTTGGCAGTCCTCTGTCCAAACACAATCCTGATTCTTTTTTAGTAATTTGAAGATCGGTGCACATGTCGCGGTCATGAGGAATATAAATCGGGAAATATAGTTCAAACGTCCTAGGAATACCCTGACTTGTTTTTTCAGTTTTTGGAGAAGGCATTTCTTGAATGGCCTTGACCTTGTCAGGATCAACCTCAATCCCTTTCTAGCTGACGATGAACCCTAGCAGTTTCCCCGAACGGACACCGAATGTGCATTTGTTAGGATTCAAATGGAGTTTGTACTTTCTCAACCGCTCGAATAGCTTTGATAGGTGGGTCACATGCTCCTCCTCTGTTTTAGATTTGGCAATCATGTCATCGACATATACCTCAATTTCTTTGTGTATCATGTCATGAAACAGAGTAGTCATGGCCCTTTGATAGGTTGCCCCGACATTCTTCAAACCGAACGACATTACCTTGTAACAAAAGGTACCCCATGGGGTGATGAACGGATTTTTCTCCATGTCTTTCGGCGCCATTTTTATCTGATGATAGCCCGAGAATCCATCCATGAAGGAGAAAATTCTGAATTTTGCTGTACTGTCTACCAGCATGTTGATGTGCGGTAAGGGAAAGTCGTTCTTTGGACTTGCCTTGTTCAGATCCCTGTAGTCTACACACATTCTGACCTTTCCGTCCTTTTTCAGAACTGGTACTATGTTGGCTAACCATTGAGGATATTCTGACGTAGCGAGGAAACCCGCGTCAATCTGTTTTTGTACTTCCTCTTTGATTTTGATGGCCATGTCTGGATGAGTCCGTCTCAGACTTTATTTTACCAGCGGACATTCTGATCTCAATGGTAGCTGATGTTCCACGATGCTGGTATCCAACCCTGGCATATCCTGATAGGACCAAGCAAATACATCGGGAAAGCCTTTGAGAAGCTTTATCAATTCTTCTTTGACAATTGGACTAACTAGTACCCCAATCTTGACTTCTTTTCTCTCTTCTTCTGAACCCAAGTTAATCGTTTCCAACGGCTCTTTATGAGGTTCGATGGACCTTTCCTCTTATTTGAGTAATCGGGAGATATCTTCTGGAATTTCTTCGTCATTTTCTTCTTCAGCCTCAAATACGGGAATTCAAAGTTGGGATAAGGCATTGGATCGTATGTTTCAATGAGGTTTAAAACAAGCAATCTGCATGACGTGATGATTTATTTTAGAAGGGATAGAGAGAAATGCAAGAGTGTGTGTAGTGTATATTTTTTTTTTAAAATGCTCGTTTTTATTATTTGTTTTGTTTTTAGGATTACCATTTTTTGAAAAAGCGAAAAGAGAAAACAACAATAAATGCGGAAATTACATAACGACATTATTTTATTTATGACTTTGTCGATTCTTGAAACTACAGCCCTATAAAACAAAACTCTGTTTCTTTGGGCGACGCGAAGAGAGACATTTACAGAAAGTGAGCCCTATCAAAACATCTGTTTCACCTGGGCAGGGTAAAGGTTAAAGACGGCAATTACTTAGACTTATGGACGATCTTCGGACATTAACAGTAACCCATTGGCGGCGAACTCCTCAGTGAATCACAAAGTCTGGTACTTTCCTTCTTGATTTGTCTTCAGAAATAATGCTGATTTCTGGTGGAGTAGGATCGTTGGAATCTGTCTCCCAGGCAGAGTTGTCGTAGGAGGATTCCTTAGCTGTATCTTGCACAGTGTTTGCACTCTCAGGTAAATCTCCCCATCTAGTTGGCTGGATGTCTTCGAGCCTGATAGGAGAGATTTCAGGAGCGGTGTACTTGACCAATTAGTCAAACTTGTCACTCGGTTGTCCCAAGGTGTCCGACACTTCTTTGGAACTGGAGGAGTCATCCCTCTCGATGACGTTGACCTCGGGAAAAGCATAGTTAAGGAACTCTTGTCCTGCAATCTTTGCAAATTCATCGTTGTACTAGATATTGTCTGAATGCCCTGAGTAATGATTCCATGCTTCTATGGGGACGCAGGTATTCTTTTCGATGATGCTTAGCTGATAATCATCGTTCGGCTGATTCTCTTGCCCTGAGTCTCCTGGGTACGGCTGCCACATTGGAAGGCCATTCATCGGGCCATAGTAGTCCTGGTCAAAGTTGTCTTTCATCAGAGTGTCCTCCTCTAATGAGTTTGGTGGAGCATGGCATCCTTCTGGATCACAATCTCCGTATATCATTTTGACATCTGACCTCGGTATAAATCTAGGACTTTGTGCCGGAAGGCAAAATGGTGTAGGCACCTCTTCCTGAGACATATAACCGTTCTCGTTAAGATAGGATTTCCATTCTTCATCTGTATCGGAGGAATCTCCCTCGTTGATGGTATGTACTTCTTGAGACACTGGGTGAAGAAAACCTCCACTGTGGAAGAAGTCCTGAATGGGATGAAATCTTTCATCGTTAGCAGCAGTCTGGGTACAGGTTGAAGAAAAGCCAAGACCTTTCTTCGCTTTATTATTAGTAGGAATGACAAGTTGTCCCCACCCTTTCTCATTGCTCACTGAAAGTGCTTGAAACTGGGTTCCGATAACCTCCTCTGGTTCTACACAAGTGGATGATGATAAGTTACTAACGAGCAAGGCTTGCTCTCCGCAGACCATGACGAGTTGGTTATTTTTGACAAACTTCAGCTTTTGGTGAAGTGTCGAAGTGACTTCCCCCGCCTCATGTATCCAAGGTCTTCCTAACAAGCAACTGTACGTTGCCCGGATGTCCATGACCTGGAAAGTGACTTGGAAGGTGTGAGGACCGATAGTTATGGGAAGGTTGACTTCACCGATAACTGTTTTTCGGGATCGGTCAAATGCCTTGACGGTGACCTCACTGGCTCTCATCGGAGATCCTAGATATGATAATCGCATCAATGTAGACTTCGGCATCACATTTTGAGCTGATCTGGTGTCTACCAGTACGTTGGCTAATGCATCGTCCTGGCAGTTGACTGTAATATTGAGTGACATGTTGTGACGGTGGCCCTCTTTCGGCAGTTCCTCATCACTGAATCCCAAGTTATTGTAGGAAATGATGTTGGAGAGATGCTATTTGTAAGACCCTAATTTTTGACCCCTAAGATTCCACATATCATTCACATCTCATTTTTGCATCTTATACCACAAACAAGATCATGCTTTGATTCCTTTATCCCTCTCTCATTTGGGTTTATGCCTTGCAGGGATCACTGAGCATCTGTGTCTTTCTTATTTTCCTTTATTTGCTCATGTTTACTAACCTTTAATCAAAATCCAAAAAATATGTTTGTTTTTTTCTTCACTAACTTTTTGAGGAAGGATTTGAGACAAGGATATCAAACAGTCCCTCAGCTCGAATGAATTTCATCTGAACAAAGTCAAAGTTGATCTGCAAACAATTCAAAATTATCTGATCAAGAGTTTCCAAGATTTAATTGATTATTATTCAAGAGACTTCAAGGTTCATGTGTTTATTTCCATGCCTTCTTTGACAAATCAAGAAAATCGAGCCAGAGCCAGAACAATCCATCCAACATGGCCATTTTTCAAGTTTTTCAACTGTGCAATCGATTGCACTATTGGTCCAATCGATTGCACCAGTCATTTTTTTCCTAGATTTTGAAGTTTTCAGCAGTGCAGTCTATTCGCGCTACAGTGCAATCGCCTGAACAAAGACAGAATTGGCCAAAATCAGCATTTTTCAAAATTTGAAGCATTTGGCACCAATTTCATCATTTGAAAATATTCTAGATCACCCAAAAATAATTCTCCTACATGATCACAATTAATTCCCGCCATACACCTTCACTAATCACCACTTGATCTTGATTTTCCCTCCAAATTCAAATTCCAAGCCTAATTTTCATTTCCAAACCAAATTCCAATCCACCAAATTTTCCAAGCCTAAACTCTATAAATAGAACCCTCATTTCATTCATTCTTCAAGCTTTTGAGAGCCAAATTCACCTTGCTAAAATTCCATTCAAGCTTTTGAGGGCCAAATTCACCTTGCTAAAATTTCTCTTGAAGCTTTTGAGAGCCATAAAACCTCTTGCAAATTCTCTCCCCAACCACCAAAATTCACTCAAAGCTCACTTTTCTTCTCTTGAAAGTTAACAAGAATTCACATTGAATATTGTTCAACTTTGAGCTAAACCTTCATCCAAACTTGTTTTCTTCATCAATTCTTGTAGATCAAGGCTTTGGAGCTTGGATCTTGGAGTAATTTGAAGCAATTTTCAGATTTGGAGTGGTAATCTCATTTTCCACAATTGTTGTTCTTGATTCATCTTCCACAATGTGATCCTTTAATAATTCTTGTTGCTTGATCTTTGGATCTTGCAATTTGTGATCCATTGGTGTTATTTGTTGTTGTTTTACTTGTATTTTCGTGCTAATTTTCATCCATGACCATGAGGTGTTTGAAGAAATGATTGGATCATGGATGCTGAATTTTTCAAAAAATTTAGTGCTTCCTGTCAGTGTGCAATCAATTTGCATTTCTGTGCAATAGACTGTACAGTGCATTTTTTGCCTAAGAATTGCTGATTTTCTGCTGTGCAATCGATTTGCACACTGGTGCAATCGATTGCACAGAGGCAGAATGGTGTTTTTAACCTAATTTTGGGACTGTTTTGGTTCCTTTTCCATTTTTTCCCTTTCCTTTTGTTCTTATCCTTAGATCACATAATTGTGTGGTTTAATTTGGCTTTTTCTTCATCTATTTCCCTTTTATTTTGATCGATGAAAGTCTTATGGGTCATGGAATTCCTTTGTTGAATTTTGATCAAGACTAGATCGCTACCTTCTTTTCTTTTCGTGCGGTATTGCTTTCGGATGACGATCTACATATCATTCATCTAGCATGCATTAGAACAAAAAGCTATTGACCGGCCTCATTGTAGGGTAATTACTTCGTAAATTACTCGACGATTGCTTAACATAGCGCAACATTATGTCGCGTATCGGAAAACAACTCAATGTTGATTGATCTTATGTATTAGGTTCAAAATCTATAAAGCTTGTTGTTGTAGAGGCTTTGATTCTATCAATCTTCTAACAAGTCTTCATTAACCTTGACCTAAGTACACTATTCAATCATTATTGATCACTTACTCTAACAACTAATTACTAATTACTAACTTCTAACTTCTTTACATTTCCTTCTCGCTCCCTATCTCTCTTTTACTTTTATGCTCCACTATTATCATTTCATATCATGTTTATGCTTCCGCAATTTTTCCTTTGTCCGTTAGACATATGTTTATGCTTCCGCAATTTTTCCTTTGTCCGTTGGACACATGTTTATGCTTATGCCTTTTTCTCTTTGTCCACTTGGACCAAAAACATTAATAAAGGCCAAAACCTCCAAAAAAATTGTGTTTCTAATCTTGGACTATGGTTACTATCCTTTGCAATGGACATGGAGTTTTGCACCTAGACCTTGGACTTCAATGTTATTCTTGGATCCTTGGACTTAGAACTAGGGCATTTTCCCTTTACTTTGGAATTATAGTTCGAATACTTTGGACTTCAATGCTATTCTTGAATCCTTGGACTTAGAACTAGGACCTTTTCCCTTTGCTTTGGAATTATGGTTCGAAGACTTTGAAGACTTGTGCTTTTGCATGGTTTATGTTGAAGATAACTACATTTGTGGTTAGATCTTTCTTATCCTTAGCTTTTACTTTATGCTTTAGGATAGTCACTTCTTCTCCACCCCATTCTTCAATTTTCAAAACTCTCTCCCTTTTTCAAAACATTCTTGATTTCAAACTATCACCTCTTTCATAATCAAACCTTGACTTTGTCAAGTGATTTTACTCTTTTCTTTTCATTTCTTAACAAATGCTAAACTACATAAGCATATTGACACATTTTTCAAAAGACTTAAAAAACATCAAACTCATCACTCTCTTTTTGTGCCCTCTTGCACTTTTTCCTTTAACTTTTTCATAAGTTTAGACCTGATTCATTTCTTTAAGCGGAAGTATTCGCTTGGAAATGACGACTTGTCTTTACATTTAAAATCAACCAAAATAAACAATTTTCTTTCTTTGTACCACGAACTACGAGGTTTTGATCCTACATTGCACATCGTGGGTACGTAGGCATGAGGCGACAAGTCTCTCCAAACAAAAAAAATACTAAAAACAATTTCTCATCTCATCTCCTCAATCTCTTTTCAAGCAAACTTTTTCAGACCAAAAGCGGTAGATATTTCAAAGGGTTCCTATAGAGTACTATAGATGTTTTGGGTACTAACACCTTCCCATTGTGTAACCAACCCCCCTTATCCAGTCTCTTTTCACTTGTTCTTGTTGTAGAGCTTGTGTAGGTTTTGTTCGCTCTTTTTTCCTTTCCTTTTTGGATAAAATAAAAGTGCGGTGGCGACTCTTGCTTTCTCGAGTTAAGTTAATCAATAGCTTACATTCACGATTTTGCCGCTACAGAAAAAGTGGCGACTCTGCTGGGGATCTTCCCTTGAGGGGTTTAGCCTACTTTGATTTATTTACTGCTTTTTGCCTGATTTGCTTGTTACTTGCTTGTTCTATTTGGGAATTCTTCTGTGTGGTGAGATAAGCCCAATACACAGGCTTGAGTGTACACCTAGGACTAGGGTGGAAAGTAGTGGGACCTACGTGCCATCTTGGTACGTTTGGTGTTCACGAAATTCACATCCAGACGAGGTTTTCTTGGGAGATATTCTGACGTGCGTGTCTTGCACATTTCAGAGTGTTGATCTAGAGAACTGTCGACTCTGGTGACCATTCCCGAGGACTCAGTTGAGGCACTCATCCCAAGAGGCAATAATGGCAGACCAGAAATGGCAAACCCGTTATGCTTCTTGATCCGAGGACCCGAAGTTGAGAACTTTAGAACCCTTAACCCATCTTGGCCTTATTAGGATGTGGTGTGGTGGCTATTCAGGTGCAGACTTGAATCAGTTGTTACGCGATACCACACTCCGACGAGACTCTCTTGAGAATATTATTGACTACCAAGAAAATTGGGAAATCGATAATATATGAAAGATGGGTTGTAGACTCTGGGAAATTATCTAGAACCTTGTTCGGCAGGTGTTATACCCTTAGTACATACCTTTGTGGGTTGGTTTCTTACCCCTTGACTCCATGCTCATGATTCGAACCTTTGGACCCGTGTACTTTGAGTGATCTTGTTTGTGGTTGTTCCATCCATGAGCATACATATGCATTCTTCCAAGTTGTCCAGAAACTTATTTCAACTGTCTTCTTCTTTAGTTATCTGTCCACCGTCAAGCTCTTTCCTCAAAACAACTATGGAACTAGAGCTGCTGTCAGATTGAGAATGGAAAACCAAGAACAACACAACGCCGAAGTCAGAATGGAAATTGATGAGTTGAAGGCCGGCATGACCAAGCTCACAGAAATGCTGCAAGTTCTGATTGCCAGAGGTGAACCACCTCAGAGGACTGTGATTGTTGAAACTTCAACTACTGATGTTGACCCTCCACTGACTCAGCAACCAGCTTCTACTTGGCCAGAATTTGGGTTACCTCTGAATTACTCGCCACCCTTTGCAACTACTCCTATGCTTGTCCCGTCTGTACTGCCAGTATCTTCAGCGCCATTATTCACTAAACCTCAGCCTGTTGTACATTCTGTTGCTCAAGCTATTCCTGAGAATCCTTTCATGTACCATGTTGCTGGTCCACAATCTGAAAGTCATGGAGAACCTGGATACATTGAAGAAGTCAGAGAGCAATGGTAAACTCTAGACAAAAGAATAAGAGTTGTGGAAGAAAGTGATGTCTTTAGTGCTGCTGCAATGGTCATGTGCTTGGTTTCAGACTTGGCCATGCCTGCAAAATCAAAACTCCTGATTTTGAGAAATACAAGGGGCACACCTGTCCCAGAAGCCACTTGGTTATGTATTGCCGCAAGATGGCTGCTCATGCCAAAAATGACAAACTGCTCATTCACTATTTCCAAGACAGCTTGAGTGGGGCCTCACTGAAATGGTATATGGGACTTGAGAAGAACCGTATCCAAAGCTGGAAGGACTTGGCTGATGCTTTCTTAAAGCAATATAAGTACAATTTGGACATGGCACCTAACCGCCGCCATTTGCAGAATATGTCTCAGAGAGAAAAAGAATCCTTTAAGGCGTATGCTCAGCGCTGGAGAGAGCTAGCTGCTCAAGTGGAGCCGCCCTTGGCTGAAAAAGAATTGACTGGATTGTTCATGGACACTCTTCAGCCACTCTTTTGGGAAAAGATGATAGGCAGTGTATCATCTGGTTTTGCTGACCTAATCACTATTGGAGAAAGACTAGAATAAGGTATCAAGAAAGGAAAGATTGTTAATGCTGAAGCCTTTAGTGGTGCTAAAAAGTATGATGGGAATTTTCAAAAGAAAAAGGATGGTGATACCCATGTTGTTTCAGTTGAAGGGAAACCTCATCACAGACAACAATATGTAGCTGCAGTTGCTCCTGTTATCAATGCTCAAATAGTTCAAGCTCCTCGTCAGGCTGTTAGACAGAATCAGAATCGCAATAGGGTTAAATTTGATCCTATCCCGATGTCTAGCACTGAGCTGTATCCAGATCTTGTAAAGAAAGGTTTGATTACAACGAGGGATCTACCTCCTCCTCCAAATCCTCTTCCAGCCGGCTATAGGGTTGATCTTCACTGTGAGTTCCATCGAGGTGGGGCAGGCCATAACTTGGAAGGTTGCTATGCATTGAAAGCTAGAGTACAAGATTTGGTGAACTTAAAGATTCTGGACTTTGTTGATAATAATCCCAATGTTGTCAAAAATCCTTTGCCAAAGCATGCCAAGTGAAGTTTGAGTTAGTTCAGACGGATCATCTCTTAAAGCCAGTGTTTTAGACAGGACAGCTCATCCTTGTTGCTGATTAGTCACTAGGCCTTATTTCTTTCTGTTTGCACTTTTCTTTGATTGTATTGTTTGCTTTCGAACTTTATTTGTACTTTCATGGTAATTTCAATGAAATGAGCATTGCAATTTTTGATTCAATTCATTTATATCCACTGTGTGCATCTTTATGCTTTCTTTTTCACAAAACAAAAAATATCTCATGTTTACTTTCTTTATCAAGCTTTTGTTTATGCAAAGATTGGAGGGAGGATGATGAAAACAAAATACCTAAAATTGCTGGATTGTATGCTTTCAATTAAAACTTGGCTGATGATGTACAGGCATTGTTTCAACTCCCAAACACTGGAGAAATAAGGAAGTTAATCCCTTGTCAACCCCTTTGAGCCTAGAAGTTGGAGCTTCTTTATGTACGAAAAAATCCGCAATTTTAACCTGGGGATGGGCAGTTCTCAGTTAATTTGACTGTGTATTTAAACATAGGAGAATCATTGCATTCACATGCTTTCCTTCGCACACATCAAACATGTGTCGAAGATGTCTTTCAAATCAAAAGCCAATGATGTGTCACTGTAATCATTAAGCTAGGTAGCCACTATCTTTCAAAAAAAAAGAATGAAAAAATCAAAAGAAAAGCCCGCTAAGTCAAAACCTATGAAGGAGACTTAGGCAAAAATTGGGGCGTCCCGCTGACTGTAAGCTCAAATGACACAGTTCAGGCAAAAGTTAGGGATAACAAAAGAAAAATCAAGAGGTTACCAAAATCCTCAAAGACAAAACGAGTTGACTAAGGTCCTCATCAAAAACAACAAAATATTGTAAGAAAGAGTGACTGCCATCTCAAAAATCTCTTGAGCCATCATCATACAGTGCTGCAATTCCAAAATCACTTGGAACTTGAATGCATAGTTTGAATTAACTGAGCATAGGACTGGAGATCATCATGAAGAATGGGTTGGGAACAAATAAACTTTGAGCTTATATCCTTTGTTTCAAAAAGCCGTGAACCAGACCACGTTACAACCTTCAAAAGACCTAATTGAAGTCAGATTTCTTTTGAAAGCATACTACAGCAAGGTTGCGTAAATTGACTCCTATGTTTGTTGCCAGTCATTTGCTTTGATGTCATACCTTTGCTTTCTCTTTCATTTTGAATGTCTTAACTGCCGTGTTTTGACAAGTGGTTCATTTTGCTTTACATCAATAATATCATTCCAAAAATGATTTTTGATTTCAAAAAATTGCATAAGCTTTGCATTAAAATTACCATGTTTATTTGAATAATCCTATTTGCAGGCAAACTTTCCTCATCAAGAAATTTCAAACAGTTGAGAAACTTGGTCAGTGATCCTATAAGGGGCACATTACTTCCAAATCCTGTTGTGAATTAGTTCAAGATTTGTTGCTCAGTGCAAGTTATTCTTAGATTTGGTTAACCATAAGATCTCCTTCAGGACCCATACTGAGTGTAGCCTTCTCAACAATCATTTCAAGAACTGAAGCCATGATCAGTTCATCCCCAGCAATATTCAAACTGAATCCATGATCAGTTTATCCTCATCATTCATTTCAAGAATTGAAGCCATGATCAGTTCATTTTTCCTTGCAGCAGTCAAATTGAAGCTATGATCAGTTTTTTCAGACAATCAATCTGGGGCAGTCTTCTTCAAGAACCCTCAAGATGTCTTTCCTCAAAAGACTATCAGCCTGATACAATTCACAAGTGTGACAGAGATGTGTTCAACATCTTCTCTCCAAGCAGAGTTGGCAGTGTTCTCTGTGTTGAGGAATCAGAGTTCCATTCTTCCCTTACAAAAGAGTTTATCTCAGTTGTCCTATCATATGCATTACATACATAAATCATTCATATATCATTGCATAGAAAGATTCGCATAGCTCTAAGTGTGTTTCGTGCTCATGTGCATTTCCCGAGGTCCTGTTGCTATCAACATTTTACCTTGTGATCAAGGTCCAACTTACTTGGCGCCTACCCAAACTTTACTTGCCTTTTCATTCAGTGTCATTCCTGAATGTCGTTGTTTACATGTCTTCTTTCTTTCCAATGCCATTCTTGGATTTTGTCGTTTCCCTGTGCATTTATTCCTATTGTTAGATGTTTGTCTTCTTTCATTCCAGTGTTATTCCCGAATCTTTATATTCTTTCACTCCAGTGCCATTCCTGGATGTCTGTCTCTTTTGATCTCTAGTGCCATTCCTGGATATCTTGTTCCTCTTGTTTCTCCCAGTGCTATTCCTGGAAGTTCTGTCTCTCTTCTGTAATCCCCAACATATTTGCTTGGATATATTTCAGTGCCATTCCTGAAAGTCTTATCTGTTCATTCAGTGTCATTCCTGGATGAGTTTTCTCCTTTTACATTCAGTGCCATTCTTGGATGTCTTTCTCACTATCATTCAGTGCCATTCCTAACCGTAGTGATTTATCTTTACTTTCAGTGCCATTCCTGAAAGTCCCTACGCACTTTATTCAATGCCAATCTTGGATATTGTGAACTCTTTTTATCCAATGCCATTCTTGGATACTTCTGATGTATTTTCCAGAACTTTTCTCACTTCATCCAATGCCATTCTTGGATGTTGATATTCCCTTTGTCATCCAATGCCATTCTTGGATACCTTTTCCCCAGCCAAGTCCAATGTTATTCTTGGATATCTATGATGTTTAACCTTGCCATCCAATGCCATTCTTCGATGTCCCCAATGAAGTTGTTCAAATGGAATTTTGATATTCTTGGATATCTTATCCCCAATAGAGTGTTTTCTTGGAGGACGCTGTTATTTTTACCAGAAACTTTCTTGTTGCCAAGTCCAATGCCATTCTTGGACATCTTTTGACATACCTTTTATCTCGTTCGTAGTTTCTATCCAATGCCATTCTTGGATGTTACTACTCATCTTCCAGGGTCTTGTCCCTCTCTTTCCAACTATTGATGGATACTTCGTGTCACCTTGACAGATGTCCATAAATAGCTTGTGTTCCCCTGTGTGTCTTTTCGCGTATCTCTCAAATTACCATAATCCTTTGTTTCAAGTTTCCCCGCAGTCTGTCTTATCCTTTGCATTCATATCATCTTGTGGCATCTTAGGGCTAAAAATTTGATTTTCTGTATTTAAGTATCTTCAATCTTGACGAGATGAAGTTTTCAACCTTCATATCTCCCGATAGAAGAGACTTAAATAGGGGCAGCTGTAAGACCCTAATTTTTGACCCCTAAGATTCCACATATCATTCGCATCTCATTTTTGCATCTTATACCACAAACAAGATCATGCTTTGATTCCTTTATCCCTCTCTCATTTGGGTTTATGCCTTGCAGGGATCACTGAGCATCTGTGTCTTTCTTATTTGCCTTTATTTGCTCATGTTTACTAACCTTTAATCAAAATCCAAAAAATATATTTGTTTTTGTCTTCACTAACGTTTTCAGGAAGGATTTGAGTCAAGGATATCAAACAGTCCCTCAGCTCGAATGAATTTCATCTGAACAAACAATTTTCTTTCTTTGTACCATGAACTACGAGGTTTTGATCCTACATTGCACATCGTGGGTACGTAGGCATGAGGCGACAAGTCTCTCCAAACACAAAAATACTAAAAACAATTTCTCTTCTTATCTCCTCAATCTCTTTTAAAGCAAACTTTTTCAGACCAAAAGCGGTAGATATTTCAAAGGGTTCCTATAGAGTACTATAGACGTTTTGGGTGCTAGCACCTTCCCATTGCGCAACCAACCCCCCTTATCCAGTCTCTCTTCACTTGTTCTTGTTGTAGAGCTTGTGTAGGGTTTGTTCGCTCTTTTTCCTTTCCTTTTTGGATAAAATAAAATTGCGGTGGAGACTCTTGCTTTCTCGAGTTAAGTTAATCAATAGCTTACACTCACGATTTTGCCGCTACACTATCGAACTGTCGTATTGTTACATCCTGTTCCACGAAGGCTTGCTCTAAGACTTTCTGTAGAGCTTCTCTGTAAGCTTCGAAACTGAGTAAAAGTGATAACACAGAGATTTTTGAAGGAGTTTGCAACAGTTGATCAACAATGTTGTAGTCACTCTTTTGGATGAGTCTCAGCATCTCATCGTTGTTCTTTGAAAGGTCGGGACCATTGGACTGACCGACTAGTTGATCAGGAACTTCTGTTTGAGGTTCCTTTTCTCTGGGTTCTCCAACTCCTCTGTTGGAGATCCGACCGCTCCGTGTTACTCGACTGATTTCTGCGATATTTACGACGGAGGGTAATGGAGTTTCCTTTCCATTCTCAATTTTTGTGGCACCGTATTTGTAAGGGATGGCCTTAGTTGATTCATACGGTAGTGGTCCCGGCAGATAGATAACTACATGAGCCTTCTGATTTTTCTTACCATTGTAAGTAATTTCAATCAGTTCCTGGTTAAGAACCTTTGATTCGTCAAGTAGAGGGATGATGGTACAAACATCTTTGGTCCTCTTATGATCAGAGATTACGACAACGTCCTTGATTTGATCAGCGAAATAGTCTAGTGTCAAGTTGATTGATCCAGAACTTGAACACGGTCGAATCTCTTTGTGATCAAACTGACTTTGAAGGGATGCTCGCACAAGGTAACATCCTTGATTATCTTTCGAGCAAACTCTACAGCGTTCATAGTTGTGTGGTGGCACCTGGACACGTCCGCTTTGTATGCAGTGTAACCTTACTAGGTCAGTTTCCATTGATCGGACATCCTGACTTTGATGCGTAGCAGGGTTCCCGTTAGTCATGCTGACTTGTTGTGTGTCTTCATCCATATAGATCAGAAACCACCAGTGGTTTAACAAGTGTTGAAGCGTTCTATGAACGAGAGCACATCCTTGATTACTCCCACGGCACACTGCGCAGTTCTGATAATTATGCGAAGTCAGATAACCGAGCTGGACTTGTGTAGCGTGAAACTCCACCAAGCTGGTATTTGTCGCAACCTGCGAAAAAACAACCGGCGAGAAAACTAGAACAGAAGAGTCACCACTGAACGTTATTTATCCCGACGCAGGGAAAGGAAACGATCGAAGAAAACCTGAAGAAAGGGAAAGACATGGTCGTCGCAACCATAGTCCGGGTTTGGGAGTCGGTTATGCGAGTGGAAGGTATTAGCACCCCCACGCATCCATCGTACTCGATGGGATCCACGCTTGTTGTCTAATCAAAGGGTGAGTTATCCTAAAGTCTACGGCTAAACAGAAACGGAGGAGGAGGAAACAAAGACGAACTCACAAGGATTATCGCAATCCCATGCCTACGTATCTTCGTGGACGATTGAAGAATCAGAGTCAACGTAGTTCGACGGACTACGCAAAAGGGGGAAGGTTGCTCGCCAAGACATCGCAGTCTTGTGCCTACGTATCCTCGGTCTAACCAGAGAGAGGAAGTCAGAGCAGTCGTAGTTCGACCTAACAAGGTCTTAGTGTTTTTTATGTGCAACGTTAAGTTCGCGTCCGGCAGTTAGGGTCGATGCCTGTTTGCGACAAAACGGAAAATAACATGTACTTTTCTGAAAATGATTTGAAATTTAACAATCCCGAAGGATGAAAAAGATTTGAATTTGGTTTTTGTTTTTTAGACAGAAGTGAATTGAAGTTAGTTTGTAACTTGCATTGCACCGAAGTCTATGACGTAGGAACGAATGCATAGCAAATCGTCTCAAGATGGGACGTCCACCAAACACTCTAGAAAAATGAGAGGAAACCCCTCATTCCTTATTTCCCACATACAAGGCTCATGCGCAATACATGTTACCTTGATTAAGTGTCTTAGAATTGTTATGAGATGAGAAGAGAAGACTCAAGTCGCAAAGAAAACGCTACGGGAATTCTATCCTAATGTTATCATGCAAAGATGGCCCTAAGGTCGAGGTAAAAGGTGAAGATTCTACTTAATGTTAGTATGTAAAAGCAAATCAAAGCCAAGGAAAGAAACTAAAAACAACAGCTACGACAGCGCTCCAGCACCTGCACAGTGGTAAAATCCAGCAAAAACTCCAAATAGTATTTAACAGCTCAAGTTTCCAGCATGAAACAGGTGTAAAAGGCAGTAGGCAGCAAGGGTATACAATTGATAGCACATAAACTATTCAGAACAGTGGCTGTGAAAAGCAGGACAGCATGCAATGCATCCAAACAAATACTCAATCAATGCTCCAAGCAAGCAACAATTGCACACAAGCATACATATCTAGATAATTCAAGCATATAGATTGCAAGTATCAATAATGAACAACCATGATCATGTTAACAAGTCAAGAATAATTACTCACCAAAGTTGCACAACTCAAACATTGATCAAAACATCATGCATAATCAACCACGGAAACAAATAACAATCACGCATCACATGTCCAGCGAGTTGAGCATCAATCAAGAATTAACACAATTCAAATGTGTGTGCATCGTGTTTATCGCACCAATTAATCAACAACGCAAACATAAATATTCATTGATGAAACCCAAGAATCGCGTGTCGAAGAATCGTGTTCATGCAATGGTGTGAGGTGAAACGGCTCATGATTAATCCACAAATCATCAACATATTAATCCATGAAGTTTAGACATGCAAAGGATCTCAAACAAGCAAGAAAATGGAAGAAAATCACATTCTGCAGCAGTGGTAACCGGTTATCAGATATGCTGTAACCGGTTACTCAGTTCAAAATGGCCAAAAATCACGCAGAAAACAACAGGGTAATCGGTTAGCAAATATGCTGTAACCGGTTACTCTGCAACAGAATTCAAAAAAACAGCTTCTAAAATCACTTTTCAGCAGCTTATCACTTCTCCAAACATCCAAATGATCATGCAATCAATTAATCACAAAATTCACATCAAATATCAGTAATCAAACACCAATTAGATCCAATAATCATCAACATTAAGAATCAAATTCACGCAAAATGGATCCAAATAAAAATCACCAAAGATCTACATTGAATAAGTTGAAAATAAGCTAAATCAAGTATAGATCTAAGGAAAACCAACCTACAAAGTTGAGAATTGCTTTGGTGATTGTTGCAAACGAAAATTGATGAATCCAAGCAAGAAATCCAAGATCTATGCAAGAAACTTCAAGATCCTAGCAAGAAACTTCAAGATCCAAACAATGTGAGGATTTTTCTTCAAGCTTTCTCCAAAATCAGTTCCAAAAGCTCAAATCCAAGAGTAAAATAGTAGCAAATTCAAGATTCTTTCAAGAATTGGTGAATGGATGAAGGTTTAGTTCCAAGATCAACAAATTTCAATGCAAAATTTGTTGAACTTTAATGAAGGAACTTTGAGTGAGGGTTTTGGAATGAGAAAAAAGTTGAGAGAAAATGGAGTGAGATGTGTAGAGAATTCAAAAAAAGAATCAAAGTTATGTGAGGTTTGGAATGAATTTATTTAAATAGAAGCTAGGTTAGGAATTCAAATGTGGTTTGGAGTGTGGGTTAATGAGTGGAATGGAGATTAGGAATGGAATTTGAAAAAAAAGAATGTGGAATTAGAGTGGAAAATGTTGGGAGGAATTTGAATTTTGGGTAGAAAATGATGAAAATAAATCAATTCTAGATCCTTCCCACACATGCACAAGCCAAGCACATGATCGGAATGATGCAAACTTTATTTTTTTCAAGCTGCGCCCAGAGTAACCGGTTACAGCATATGTGCTAACCGGTTACTCAGTTCAAAAAACTGAAAATGTGCAGAAAACCAAGGAGTAACCGGTTATCAGATAAGCTGTAACCGGTTACTCAGCTCAAATTTTGAATTTTGGCGCCTTTTGGAGGGAAACTTGGAAAAGTGGCCTCTGACAGCTGTTTTGAACCCCGTTAAGCCTCCGAAACTCAAAAATTGATATTTCTACTGAGTAACACCTAAAAAGAGACACAAATTCTTGCTCACACCTCAGAATATCCTGCTGAATTATTAATGTCTGATACCGGATCGCTTGATCAAAATGACTGCCGGAGCTTCTGATTATCAAAACATCTAATGAGTTAAATAAAAGCTCAAAAAGACCTTGAAAATTATCTGCTTGGCTCTGAACACTATTGAAAATCAAACTGGAACTGATAACGCCATGAGCTGTTGATAGATACCTCGATCCCATGCTCAAAGGAAACATGCAAAAATGCGAAAAAATGACGATGCTAATGAAATGAAGCATAAGCCAAAAAGGGTTTGAAACAAGGGGGAAAATTTTGAGGTGTTACAGTATTCATCAAATGAACATCAAAGATTTGAATCATGTTGACTTGATAAGGATTCCTATCATAGTAGTCCTGGATCCATCCAAGATCCATCTGACGCTGGAGGGCCTCTTGTACAAAAGAGCATCCCTGTTTGTTTACCGAGCAGACCAGATAGGAATCGTAATCGTGCCGTGACAGATTATGATGTTTGCTTTGCCTTGAGTGCATCGCCACCAAGTTGATATTCACCGCACGGATGTCGTGATTCTAGATGATGTTGGAATTCGAGTAAGTCATGTTGACATCACGAATTTGGTGCTCTTGGATCCATCTGAGATCCAATTGTTCCTGTAGAGCTGATTGCACCACAGAACATCCTTGATTATTTTTAGAGCAGATATCACACTGGTGTTAATTGTGAGCTGGTATATGACTGTATCCGCTCTGTCTGCGATGCATCTTGACCAAGTTGGCCCTCAATAAGAGTACATCGTGAATTTGATAGTTGTGGTTAGACTCTCCCTCTATCAAATTTACCGCAGCTTTCTCGTGTTGAGGCAACGGGTTCGTGAGAACATTTGGATTCGTATCCTTGAAGGATAAGACCCCGCTCCTAACAAGCTTTTGCACATCGGATTTGAAACTGAGACATCTCTCTATGTTATGCCCTGGTCCTCCTTGATGGTAAGGACAAGTCTGATCCGTTTTGAAGCAAAAAGGCGGATTCTCCGGGATTGCAAGGGGAGCCCTGGTTTGGACGTGCCCCTTGACCAGTAGTAATGGAAACAATTTTGCGTACAACATTGATATAGGGTCAAACCCTGGTGGTCGCGTTGTACGGTTGTTGTTGTATTGAGGACGAGCCTGCTGAAGAGGCTGTTGTGTCCTTTGCTGAAATTGTTGTTGATTCGGTTGGCTCTGAGCAACCTGAGGTTGATACGTAGGTACAGGCGCGGGGTTAATAACAGGAGTTACCGCTGCTACTGGTTGGTACTGTCTCCTTTGCTTTCCGAGAGAGATATTCCCAATATCCTGCTCTTTTTTTCTTAAGGAGAGCACTACCGTATCGTTTTGTACTACTTGATAATCCGACATCTTTAACTAGACGTCCTTCTCGGACCGCTTCCTCCAGAAGTACTCCCATGCCCACCATATCAGTGAAGTCACTGAGCGCACTGGCGACCATTCGGTCGTAGTAAAATGAGCTTAAGGTTTTCAAGAATATCTTTGTCATCTCTTTTTCCTCAAGAGGTGGACAAATCTGGGCAGCAATTTCACGCCATCTCTGAGCGTATTCCTTAAAGGTTTCCTTATCCTTTTGTGACATGGCTCTAAGTTGATCTCGTTCCGGTGCCATGTCCAGGTTATACTTATATTGTTGAACGAAGGCAGCGCCAAGATCTCTGAAAGTGGCGATCTTAGTGCGGTTTAATCCCATGTACCATTTTAGTGCGGCACCGGTTAAACTATCTTGGAAGTAATGGATCAGTAGCTGGTTGTTCTCTGTTTGAGTTGACATCCTCCGAGCGTACATCACCAAATGAATTTAAGGGCAAGAGTTACCCTTGTACTTTTCAAATTCGGGCACTTTGAACTTGTACGGAACTTTCACATTGGGGACCAAACAAAGGTCTGCGGCGTCCTTTCCAAATAGATCCTGACCGCGAAGGGCTTGCAGTTCTTTCTGCATTTCCAAGAACTGTTCCTGGAACTCCTTCATTCTCTCATCCATACTTTTGTTTCCACCAGAAGGTATTTGTGGAATCTGTCCTTCCGGGATAGTGTGCACCACGGGTGGTGGTACAGTTATTACGGCAAAGACTCTTGGTGCTTCCCGAAGTTTGTAACCTTCAGGAGTTGCTATCATGCCTCTTGCATCTTCGCTTTCCCAAAGTTTGTAACCTTTAGACCCAGCGGTTCCTGTTGCGGTTCCCTGATCTTCAGTGATCGGCGGAACATATCCTTCTGGGATATAGTTAATAGGCATGCCCCAGGGACGGTCTTTAGGCATGTTATACCGAGGATCATACTTCTCCACTATGGGCGTCGACGTGATCTCTGAGATCACAGTCCTTTGTAGCTGAGCTTCTGCCAGAGCTTGCATGTCATTATGAAGTCTCCTCAGATCTTCATTCAGAGCGTCGAGTTCTTCTCTCAACTCTCTGTTCTCTTCCTCGAGATTATCCATTTTCTTTTGACGATTGGCCCGAGTATTATACGAATGAGACAGTTTGACTCTAGAATCGAGACACAAACGTGAGATTCGTAGGTAAGGAGAAAGCGTTATGTGAGAATGATGAATGATATGCAATGATTATATTAATTAAAATTTTTGTTTAATCAAAATAAACTTCAACAATTGGATTGCAAATATCAAACAGTGGGGAAGGCCCCATTTTATTGAATTCAAATATTGCAGAAATGGAAATACAATAGATTACAAAGTGTTGCAAAAGGAAAGGTCTAAGCAAATGGATCCAGAGTCCTCTCTGAGGAGGGCTCAGGTGCTGGTTCTGGTACTTTCCTTTTCTTTGACCAGGGCTCTTGAGCCGTTGTCGGGTTGTCATTCCTTTGCCAAGTGAAAGAAGCGAGCAAATTCCTTTGGTCTTCTTGATTTTCTACAGCATGTTGCTCTAAAATCTCAATCTGAGCATCTTTTTCTTTTAACAGTTGCTGTATTTTGTTACACTCCACGCTGAGAATGCAGTACTTGTTCTTCCAAGACCTCTTCTCCTGTTGAACTTTGTTGAGAGTAACCTGAAGTTTTTCCGTATCAGACATAAAGTAAATTATAAGGTCCCTTAATGGAAGAACTTCTTGACGAGGGTAAGGCATCCTCAGCTTGAGGGCTCTAATTTGCACCCAGTGGAGATAAGGCTCCACCGAGACACAGTCCGGCTTTTCTAGAGACTCTCTTCCTTTCCTATGAACATGTTTCCAGGCATGCAGTATTTCTGTCTTTAGTGCCCTGTCATTTTGTCCTTCCTTGAAGAAAAGACCTTCCAGATGAACATTACGCGGGACATGTCTCATCGGGTATCCAAATTGACGATGAAATAAAACTGGATGATAATTGATTCCTCCTTTAGTTCCTATGAGGGGTACGTTAGGGAAGTTTCCACAACGGTCAATGATTCTGATCCCGTCATAGATCCGATTGTACCAATCGATGTCAGAGTTGGTAAGAGACATGATTCTCTACGACCAACGTAGAGTACTCTTATGATCCCAAAAAGCGGCAGACTTAGGTAAATGGGAAGTGAACCATTTGTATAGCAGGGGTACACATCATGTGATCATTCCTCCGCTGTACAAATTCCTTAAGTGTACAGAATGATATGCATCTGCGAACAAAGTCGGTACAGGGTTTCCAATCATAAAAACTTTAATGGCATTGATATCAACGAAGTTATCAATGTTGGGAAATAGAAATAACCCGTAGGCGAGTAAAGCAAAGAAGCTTTCGAAAGCAGTCACGTTCCCTATACTAGCGAAGTACAGAGCTTTTTTTACTAAGAACTTGACTGGTAAACCTTGGATTCCACCCTTAGTGGTCATGTGAGTCCTGACTTCTGACTCGTCCAAATAAATTGCTCTTGCAATAGTTTGATCCTTTGGAATTTCTTCCAGTCCAGAAAAGGGAGCTTGGTCAGTAATGGGTAAATCAGTCAGGTGAGAGTACTGCTCCAGTGTTGATGCTAGCTGATAATCCGGGAATGTGAAACAGTGATAGACCGGATCGTAAAACTGAATGAGCGTAGCCAGGATTCCTTCGATTACATGGACCCTTAACAGAGATAGCAGTCCTCCATACTTAGCTCTGAAAGCATCAGGGTTGGTGATCATCCTTGCCAACCCTCTCAAATCCTCTAGTTTTGGAACCCTGAAGGTATACTTGTGAATCCTCCTTCTACCGAAATCCATTAGCGCAATCTTTTTCTCTGATATTTGCAATCATTGTCTTAGTTTAATTTGAAAAAACGAGACTAGAAGAGAAGATTTTCTTTGTTTAATGTTTTTTAATGAATGAATGCATGAATGCGGCACACAAAAACATTGAAAAAACATGGGGTCAAAGGTTCGGTGTCATGAAGTCAAGGCTCTACCCATCCCCAAAGGTTTATACTGGTGATTTTTGTACCTGTCTCTCAAAATCATTGATTCCTCTTGGGATAACAACAGCAGGCAGGTTCACCCGAGCGAGCTGCAGTATCTTAGAGAGAAATCTCAAATGAGGGTAGTATCGTGTGACAACTATTTTCGATAGCTTCCACACTACTAAATGGTCTTAGTCTACTAAAATCCTCAGCTTCTCTGACAACCACAATCGAACAATCTGCTTTCAACAATCGAAGTCGTATAGGCATTGAATCTGCAAAGGGTGTCTCCACTGATTCGATGGTCGACCGAGGTCTCCTATTTGGGAGTCACTCCCTGTAAGATTACTCGTCTAGTGTCATCACTTATCTTAGGTGTATACTCAATCTTTCCACATGCGACATCACACGCATTCCCATTAGCAGAAAAGTAAACACAAATATCAATTAGGAAAAGCAGTATATATATTTGTCCTAACACCCTAGACCTCTAGTCCTATGATCCTATACAGACAATGACTCCCCAAACAGAGTCGCCATTTCTATGGTACTTTGTGAACTTAAGGCTTTCTACCTAAGACTGTAAGAGAGAATGTCTCCCACTGTGGTCGCCATTCTTCTGTGGCGGCCACAGTGAAAATGACTTGTTCAAGGTTTCTACCTAAAATGGTAAGAAAGAATGCCTCCCACTGTGGTCGCCATTCTTCTGTAGCACGATTTTTGGTGTTTCGAATCACTATCGCTTTGGTACTACAGTTCAATTCATTTTTTATCCTGTGAAGCTGATTAAGGAGGGGAAATAGATGTCTCCAACTAACCCTGCTTGCATACTGAGTTTAAACAGATGACTGTTGGTTTATAGATGCTATCAAAATAGTGGGTTTCTCTGAGGTTATTTTGCTTAAGAATAGAGTGTCTTGACTGTTCATGAGGATTTTGGTAAGGTATTGGATCTGATGTTTTTTTTATTGATGGATGACGGTACTGGACCTAAAGTTTTTTATTATTATGCTCGCTAAGATTTCGCAATCTTATGCCTACGTATTCTTGTTTAACGAAACAGGGAAATCAGAGCGATCGTAGTTCCTCCTATTCTAAGGGAGGAAAAGATGTTTTAGTGTCTTGTTCAAAGCCCAAGATTGAAGCTAAAAGGCCTTTAGAGAGAATTTGTCATCTCTAAAGAGGGATTGTTGATTTTTTTGTGCCTTGATCAAAGTGCAAGATTGACGCTAAAAGATTAATTGACCTGACTGGGGATTTCTTTATACAAAGCCTAAGAGAAGGCTAAAAGTTTGAATTTTTTGGGGAAAATGTTCTTTCTGTCTTGTACAAAGCCCAAGATTGAGGCTAAAAGATTAATTGACCCCGTTTGGGGGGGGGGGGTTCTCATATGTATCTTGTACCAAGCCCGGGATGGAGGCTGCATTGAGTTTGACTCAATCAGAGAGTGTTTTTATCTGTCTTGTACAAAGCCCAAGACAGAGGCTAAAGGGGTTTGACTCAACAAGAGAGTGTTTTTATCTGTCTTGTACGAAGCCCAAGACGGAGGCTAAAAAGGTTGACTCAACAAGAGAGTCTGAAAAGGTGATTGACTCAACAAGAGAGTCTTTTATACTCAACAAGAGAGTGATTTGATGTCTCGTACAAATCCCGAGATTGAGGCTAAAAGAATATTGACTAAACAAGAGAGCCTTGAAAAGTGAGTGACTCAACAAGAGAGTCTGGAAAGGTTAGCTCCGCTGGGGAGAATCATTGTATAAAGCCCAAGAGGAGGCTGACTTCGCTGAGGAAGGATCATTATACAAAGCCTAAGAGGAGGCTATCTTAATGCTGAGGGTTATTGAGATCCCTAGGCAAGTCCAAGTAGAGAACTATCATGAGAGAGACTGGGTTTCTGCTGGAGATTGATCCAGAATGATCGGGGTTTCTTCCTATGTTTAGAAGGAACTTGAGACTGTCTTTGAGACCCAAGAGGATTTAGACTGTCCAATTCTATTAGTATAAGCGAGTTTTATCTTTTGTACGATGCCCAAGAGGAGGCACGGGCGTTAAAGGATGAGAATCAACCCTAACATGGCCGGAGTTTTGACACTGGAAAGACTGCTCTATCAAAGGATGACTAAGTTTTGTCTTATACCTTTAAGAGGTCGTCAGGCTCCTTGTATTAAGCCTAAGAGAAGGCATGAGAACTTCTAAGAAGCCGAAGGGTCCTGGTACAACGCCCAAGAGGAGGCGGGGATGCTTTTAGGAAGCCTGTGGGTCCCCAAACCAAGAGAAGTTCAAGAAATGCAATTCAAAGAGAAGAGATCATTCCAGGAAAGTTCGAGGGTTTGGAAGAAACTCAAGAGATGCCATTCACGGAGAAAATATCATCTCTGAGGAGTAGAGTTTCTTTGGCAATTTCTAAGGGTGACAGTCTGAGAAAAGGTTCACCGAGAATACTGCCTTTCTCTTTGTTCCATATTGTTTAACCCCAAGAGAATGGAAGACTGTATCTGGAATCCTATGGGGGTCTAGTTTTGTTTGTATTCAAGAGTGACCAACGGGATTTACCTAGTTCTAGACGTAGTTGTCGAGGAAAACTCTAAATAACTATACTAGTATATACACAGTTGATATATGACGAGTATGTAGGAGGTATGAAAGAAGACTTACAGTGAAGCAGCTCCACAATACAGTTATTTATATGAAAGCAGATAAAAGAAAGCGGATAAACACTTACCTGTTGTAGAGCTTCCATGCTGTTTTGTTAGTTGTTCAACAGAGAAATTAAAGAAAGTTTTGATAACAAATATATATTTGGATTTAAAATCAAAGGAGAAAGTATTTTTTGAACAGAGATTGGGGCTTACAACTCAAGGAGAGGCTAAAATTTTAACAGTGATTGTACTGTTGTTTTGAATTTGTACAGGGACTTATACAAGTGACTGAGGCCCAAAAAAGTTTTATGTACAAAGGGATGGGTTTTACACTCTACCAAGAGGCCCAAAAGTTCATTAAAGAAAAGAAATGGGACTTATAACACGAGGGCAGGCCCAGTTGTTTGTTTGAAAATGGCGATCGCGCCGAGGTTTTTGAGAATACAGTGGGACTTATACAATGACTGAGGTCCAAAAATGATTTTGGTTTTCAAAAGGGGTTGGGTCTTACACTCTATTAGAGGCCCAAAGAGTTTTAAAATGAATAAAGATGGGTCTTATAGCTCAAGGAGAAGCCTAGTTGACAATAGTCTGAAAATGACGATCGCGTCGAAATTTCTGACCGTATCGGGACTTATACAATACACTGAGCCCAAAATTGTTTATTTACAAAGGGATGGGACTTACACTCTACCAAGAGGCCCAAAAGTGTTTTGAAATATTTGAGTATGATTAAAAATCAAACAAACTCTAATTTCACTTTTAAAAAGTAATTTTTCAAAGAAAATTAATAAAAAATGATAAAAGTACCAAATAGGTTTAAATAAACCACTTGTGATTTTTGGTTAAGGTTTGAAAAATGAGGTTTTAATCACAAGATGATTTAAAACTCATTTGTTTTTTATTTTCAAGATGAATATTCATTTTTAAAATGTTTAAAAATAATTAACATGAATTTATTTACAAAAAGACCAATTATATTAAATAACTGATATAATTTTTTTTTTTTGTAAAATAAAATATTTTACTACTTTTGTGATTTTTCAGAAAAAGAATCAACCAAAAATGATTAAAATTGAGAGATTTATTAATTTTTCAAATCATTTAAAAATATTATGAAAAATGATAAAAAGTGGGAAAATGGTAAAAAAAAAAAAGGATATGGGGCGAGGGGGATTCGAACCCCAGACCTCTTGTGTGCAGTGCGCGCCTCCTACCACTAGGGTGGTGATACATCCGTGTATCAAAACCACCCCATGGATATATGAGGCATGCCTTGTTTATGGCCTGGCCAAGGCAAGGCATGGCAAGATTTTGGCCGAAAACGTGAAGCTTGTAACTTTCTTATTTCTCCATGGATTGGGACAAAATTTAGGTCTATCATGCCTAGAATTTCACAAGGAATCCAATGGTGGTGGTGGTTTTTTCAGATGAGGCTCCTATTTCAAAACCCGATAGTGTTCTTGAAATAGGCCTATAATTGCATTTTCTATGCTATCTCTTGTTACATGCATGAATTACATGATGAATTGGTTCAAACACAACATATATAACATGTATGAGATGTGCATGATCAGTGGACCTCAAAGAAATGCATATTACAAAGAGTTCAAGTTGTGATGCTTACCTCTTTAGGAGCTTTTTGGGCAATCTGTCAAGTGATTTGTTCCAGAAACAATTTGATGCTTTGGAAACCCTCAAATGATCCCTTGGAAGCTTTTAGAATGGTTGGAATCAACTGGAATCCTCAAGAATAAGTTTGAGCTCTTTCTTACAAAAGGGGCAAAAGTGGCCAATATAGCAACTATCTCAAATGGTGTTCCAGATGTGGGGAACCATTTGAGACAGTTCAAGGATGATATTTGGAGTGTGTTTGAGGCTTTATCTGGTTTTGAAAGTGACTGAATCAATACATGGCTTGAAAAATGCAAAAAAGTCCAATTTTGATGTTTTGAGAGAGGACTTTGTGATTTTGGTGTTACATGTCACTTATGAGAGTTTGGACAACTTAGATATGACATATTAGATGTGTTTGGATCATGAGCTGTGATGGAAATGCTCTCTAACTCAAAAACTCAGAGTTATCTTGCAAAAGAAGACATTTTGGCCTAGAGAAAGAGATTTTGAGGAAAGCAAGTGTTGTAGTGCTTTGGTGTACTCAAACTGAGCACAAATGAGCTCTATTTATAGTAGAACAAGTTTGTTTTGCAAGCAATAGTGAATGGCAACTGCAGCAGCTCATTGTCCAATTGCATCACTTTGGAATCTTAAGTCTCCTCTAGCCATTGACTAGAGGTTAGAGCACAGGCCTATGGTCTTTGGTTCAGAGATAAACTTAGACTGGATTCAATTGGAAATGGCTCAGTTCATGCCACCTTGGTGCATCTATTGAATGCTTGGAAACAAAATTAGAGTCTTGGCCTCTTTTAGGCTTTTTAGGGTTTGGCATGCTACTTTGGGAATCTTGGAATTGGGAGGCTGATGAATTAGTGCTTGTCCCTTGGTTGTTCCCCCTTGAGGTGTTCAGATGGATAAGCATGCTTGGGATTGCACAATTTGAGCAAATCGAGCCTTTATACACAAATCTGCCTTGCCAAGAAAGTTTGCAGCAAGGCATGTTGCAGCTGTCATAAATCCTAGCTCAGATGGAGTTTGATGAAGCTCTTGGACATTTTGGAAAGCCCTTATGTGACACAACACATGTGTGATCATAGTTTGTCTTGAAACTTTTTGGATCCAAGTGAAAAATCCCCCTACATTTTGAAAAAAAGCAAGACAGATTCTGACTTAGTGAAAATTTCATCTTTGGATCAGCCAAAATGGTTGCTTGGGTCTCAAGTTATGATCCTTGGAAGTTGGTACCCTAGCCACTTTGTTTTATAACTTAGAAAAATTCTAAGTTTTTTATGGTTACCCCTTTAACAAGTTATCCCACTTTCTTTGATTTTTCTTGATGAATGATGATTCTAACCACACATTAACATCATTTTAGGGTCAAGGAACCATAATTGTGAAAAATCTCAAAAAGTCAAAGTTGACTTTTGTGCACAATTGACTTTTTATCAGATGTATTCCAAACTATGCGATCCTTGGTAAAATCAAGTCCTTGACCTAAATCAAACCTAATGGATATGTTCCATAGGTGTTGTAGGGTGTATTAAATCATGTCCCAAGGTTTGGGAGCATGTCCTTGTCAAAAGTCAAAGGTACAGTTGACTTTTCCCTTGAAAACCCTAATTATGGTCCAGATGAAATTGAAACTTGTGGATCAAGCTTCTTGGGTCAATCCATTGTTGCAAATGGATCAATGTAGTGTATTGGATACCCTCAAATCATGTCTTGAGGTCTTGGCTCATGTTTTGTCCCAAAAGTCAACTTAGGGGTGAATTAGGTCAAGAAACACTAATTCCTAATTTTTGGTGAATGCATCCCCTGAGGCTAAATTGACTTGATGATTGGGTCCATGAGGTCCCTTGGAGTATCTTGAGTTATGTTTTGAAGCATTAGCTCATGCCCAGAGGAAAATTTCCATCTGGAGGCCTTGGTCGACCAAAACCCTAATTTGGTGACACTGGCGATCTTGAGGCTTAATCCACTTGGAATGTTGCAACCTTGTGCTTGATTCTTGATGTGGGAGTCCTCTTGATACTTTATGGGTGTTTGAGAGGTTAGACAAGTTGAAAATCATGTCATTTCTTGATAGATCATTTGTCTAAGTACCCTGAAAGAGGTTAAAACCCTAATCTGTAGTGAATGCTCAACAATTCCTTGAGGAGATTGATGAGGCACAAAGGTACATCCATATTGTGATGATGGTTTGCACAATTATGGGAAATCTTAGTGGTCAAAATTTGGGGTATGAAAAAGCACATAACAAGAGACTTACATGGCTCAAGCATCTTGGCTCGATACTTCCTTGCTTATATCCCAATGACACAATACTTTTGCTAAGACTTTCACGGCTCAAGCACATAGCAAGAGACTTACGGGGCTCAAGCATCTTGGCCCGAGACTTCAATCTAAACTGCTAAACAAGTTCAGCAGAATAGAGAACAAGTTGTACTTGATACAAGTATCAGAGGTACAGGAAATCACCATAACAAAGACCTAAAGCACTTAATATTTCGCAGATATTCAATGTGTAAGAAATCTTAAGGCTTTTACAATTACAACCTACAATAGAAAATCTACATATACAATTGTGTTGGTAATTACTGATCTTGTTATTCCTTCTTCTGGTTGATCCTTGTTAAAGATTCAGTTTGAACCTTCATCCATATTTATAGCCTTTTCAGAAACTAGTCGTTGAAGAGGTAACTTGATCAAGAGTCTTTGTTGTTACTCCATAGTACAAGAGACGTTAAAGATAGATACACCAGAAGATCTTGATCCAATGTGTAACATGTTTAACCTTTGAGTCTTCAAGAGATTCTATACTATTAGAGCCGTTGAGAGTAGATATCCATAAAGCATCCCAGCTTTTCTTGAGCTTTGCAATCTGTAGACTCTGGATGCCAAACTGATTTGACAATATAGCTTGCTTTCTGCAGTACTGACAACTTCAACTTTATCACCAACTCTTAATGGTACCAAAAGCCAATTTGCATTCACTAAGTGTAGAGAAATTTATGTTTCTTCTTCTGATGCTGAGACCTTCAGCTTCAGAGTCTATGCTAGACATCACTTAGCAAGTGTTCTTCAGATTCTGCCACCAGAAGCTAGCAATTGAGCAACTCTCAAAGTGTGCTAATGTAAAAAAGATTCTGACTATAATATATACAAGTATTAGAACCTGCACACATGTAATAAATATCAAATAAACTATTGTTATTTCAATACTTTGTTATCATCAAAACCCAAGGAAAATATGTCATGAACAAATCTTGTTCTAACAGAATCATGGGTTATAGAGGACATGACGAGGACATTGAGATTTCTACTGGTTGACTAGGATGATCTTGCTCACTAGATATCAACGAGGTCAGTTTTATGATGATGTGATTCTTTTTCTTATGTTACTCATTGCGATGATGATTGATGTGGTAGAAATCTTAATGAATGATTCCTATAGATAGAGCCAATGATCTCCAAGAGACCTAATATGCTCACAAACAAGATGGTGAACATATATCTCATGATGAACTTGTGTACAAAAATGGTATTTTGACGTTCTAGTCTAACATTAAGGTGAATGTTGTATTCACAAACACTATCACACCAAAGTCAGTGCCTATTAGAGTTGGAAGGTATTTCAGGGTTACAAAGTGTGTACCTAGCATCTAAGGCTATTGCTAGACTTAAAAATGGGATTCTAGGGTTTCGGCCTTTGAACCTTATGCAATAAGTATTGTTTGGAGTAAAATTTGCGATTGGGTGGAAATTAGTAGAATTTCAGAATCTAACTGTACCCTCCATGCCTTGGCTTGGTTTTCTAGACTCCAAGGTCGAAGCATTGTCGGAAAGCTATTTTCTATATGGATGATCACTTGTTGGAATATTTGGAGGGCTAGAAATAGGATTTTATTCGAAGAAGAGTCTTGTAACGTTGATGATATTGTTACTGATATTAAAATCACTTCTTGGAATTGGTTAATTCTTGGCCTTAAGAGTAACAAGAATTGTAGTATGTACGAGTGGTATAAGAACCCGCTCGATTTTTTGTAATCGGTTTTGGTGTTTGTAGTTCCTTGGTTTGAGATTCCCTTAATCTCCAATTAATGAAGTTGCTTATCAAAAAAAATAAGTATTTTTCAAAAAGGACATATTATAGAAGATCATGCCTATTTTTTTATAGGCAAATTACCATTTTTGGTCCTTTAACTTTACCTCGGGGTTCATTTTGGTCCCTTAACTTTAAAAAGTGTCATTTTGGTCCCTTAACTCTTCAAAACGTTCCATATTAATCCTTTTGTCTTATTAGCGACGAATTTAGCGACTGATTTTTAAATTTTTCTGTCGCTAATAAGACGAAAATGACTAATATGGAACGTTTTGAAGAGTTAAGGCACGAAAATGATACTTTTTAAAGTTAAGGGACCAAAATAAACCCCGAGGTAAAGTTAAAGGACCAAAAAGGGTATTTTGCCTTTTTTATATGACATATCATCTTTTAGCGAATGACTCTAATTATGTGTCCTTCTATTACAATTCCATCATAGGCCCCATAGTTCTAGAATCTTCTTGTGGACAAATGACCCTAAGTGGGTGACATCATCGGCCTGATGATGTCATTGACTACCATCTCCTAATCTAACAACTCACTATTGTTTTGTGTTTAGGGTTCCTAAATATTTCTTCTTTGGATTGGATCATGGTCATTTCAAACTTGAGGTAGGAAAGAAACATGTACACCTTCTTCTACAATGACGGTTTGGTATATCCCAAGTATCCATCCATTAAGCTTAAAATTTAATTACTAGATGTTGAGTTTATTAGACATAATGTACTTATTTTTAAGAGTAACAACATTTAAATCTCTAAAATATATACACAATCTTAAAGATCTATTTTTCACAATAAAAGAAACAATATTAGATACCTAATTAATATACCTAACAATTCAAACAAATTTGGCTTCGAGAAATTTTTCAATCTCCCCTTTAATTTTAGAAACCAATTATGATGTAAACCTCCTTGGACTTTGTATGATTTTATTATTTCATAGTTTTAAAGGTATTACGTGTTCTATCAAACTTTGTTCTAAACCTGGAATCTCTTTGTAGTTCTAAGAAAAATAATATTTATACTCTTGAAGGGTTTTCACAATTTCTTGTTTGATGTCCTTCAATTTAAAAACTTGAGTGGGTAGGTTTAGATTTACCACATTCTACTACTAAGTTTATTATTTCAAGTGGATCTTATGATTTTAATGTTTCCACTTTATCATACCATTCTTAATGCCTCTTGGTTGAAAGTGGATTTTTGTTGTGAAACACAAGTCAGATGGGATTCTTGATCATACTTGTGAGAATAGACCAGGCCAACTAACTGGGGCCTCCGACCTAGTCTTCATAGGCCCAGGCCAGACCATTCTTTTTTTTTTAAATAGAAAAAGGCTTAGGCTATTTGTAAGCCTATTTAGCCCAAAAGACTTGGCCACAAGCCATTCAAAGCCTTTTAGGCCTATCCGTCTGGCCCATTTAAATAAACATGAATACTTGTATTATTATTATTATTATTATTATTATTATTATTATTATTATTATTATTATTATATTGTATTTTGTACTTGGAATTAAATTACGAAAAATAAAGCTTAGTTATGTTGAAGAACTTATGAAAATAAGTTGAAAAATTCTTATGAACAATATCATAAATAGTTGTCATAAGTTATTTTCATAAGTTCTCTCAAACAAATAGTATCACAAAACTTATGTTAATAGATAAACTCGAATAAGTCAATGAAAACAAAAATTTAATCTCATTGATCTTTTAATTTGTTAGCCTATTTAACATTAGTTGAATTACTCATTTACAAATATTCAAATAAATCAGACTTTTAAGTAGGCTAGTAGGCCAATCAGACCTTCATAAAGGCAAGACTCAAACCTAAAAATAAGATAATGATAGTCTGATGAGTCCAAGCCTTTGAGGTTGGCATCAATTTTGGCAAAACTAACTTAACATAAAGATGTTGGACAAGATGTCCTAACATGTTGAATGTAACACCCCCAATCTATACCTCCAATTAAATAAAGCAGTAAAAGAAAATTCAAAATTTCATCAGAGTATATTTAAATTATCATGGCATAGACGGGGGGAATCACATTATATTGAAACAAATCATACAACACCTGCTCATAAAGATATGCAACAGTGGGGTAGCAATCAACAGAGGAACTCAGCTCCTTACACCCACATTTCAGATTTTAGAATAAAAGCAGAAAATCTAAAACTGAATATCATATATATATATATATATCACATGAAAAGTTTGTCATACATCAAGTTGTACATGCATAAGCCAAAAGATATATATACATAATACACAATAATCACAAACGGCCTCCCTAACTACCCGGTGTCACATATCAGAGCCGACCGACAAAAGAATGAAGTCCTAAGCTTCACAAAAAGACCTCCAGCAACTCTAATATGCAATGCCTCGTAGAGCATTATAAAATAGCAGAAGGGTGAGAAAAACAATCATAATATCATTGCATACAATTATATATAACACAAAATACACATATATACGGTTCTCACCACAACTCACGCCCTAATCCCAACACAATACACCACAAGGTATAATTCATATTTCCATCACCAACACATATCCATATATCAATTTATCGATTCCATCCACAATTCCACACATAAACAAAACATTAATGATTTATGCAAATGCAAGAGACCGACACCACGACTCTATGCATATGCACATGCGGTACCGACTTCCATCAATTCTCAACACCAGTTCACTCAGGAACTATTGGAACCATCGCTCGTTACTTAATGTAACTCCCCGTCGGGCATACGATGTTCCCCATCGCTCACACCTCTTTGTATAAGGCACACGATGTTTATGGATCGCTCACACCTCTTTGTATAAGGCACACGACCCGATCGCTCACACCTCTTTGTATAAGGCACATGATCGTCTATAATCATCGCTCACACCTCTTTTTATAAGGCACACGATGCTATAGCGGATTCCCTCTGGAATCAATCTGTCACTCAGGACGTCTCAAGAATGCACATCATGATGCTTAGCATACAATGACTCATGACATTCAAATACACATATAAATGCATTCATCTCTATCAACAAAATCATACTTTGCACTTAAGCCCAAAACAATGCATTTAATTGCCATACGACCACAAATCATCTCAACACCATCTAAACACATGCATTTACATCATACAACAGCACCTTGTATGATACACATCAATTACGCACAATTATAACGACAAAAGTCGACAAACTGACACTATTCCAAATTCTGACATAGTTAAATCAGCTAACAATTTCCAAACCATTATAATAAGAAAGTACAGCTCAATAGCTTTCCAACGATACCAAGAATGTAAAAATCGGATAAACGGAATCCAAGTTACAAAAGAAAAACGCAAACGATATTTTGAAAAGTCCCATTTTACCATTCTCCTGGCCATACGCGTATTTCCCAGAGCCATACGCGTATTGCCCTGATTCCTCGCCATGCCATACGCGTATTACTCAAAGTCATACGCGTATGGACAGAGACTCATTTTTCCAAAAATTCACGTTAAAATTCCAATACGCGTAGTGCCAACACCGTACGCGTATTGCCCTAAAATGTTACGCGTATCATACGCAAATGGGCAGATGGCCGAGAAAAGTGACATCCCATATGCGTATTGGCCCAAAACTCGCCCATGTTACGCGTATTACCAAGGCCCATACACGTATGAACATGCCCCATACGCGTATGACCTGGAAAAACCAGAAAAAATTCTGCAGAACAAAGTTCTGCGTTTTCCACCCCAAATCATCCAATTTTTCACCTACACACCAGAAAATTGCCAATACAATGTCTAACAACATGTATCTATCATGTACCAACAATAATGAACACTAAAAACATGATTTCCAACACATTTAATTGATTTCCAGTCAATTTTACATAATATAGGTTTTACTAAATTTTTTCCAATTCAATCCAATAACAACCACAAACACACACACATAATCATATACAAGCATACAATAACTGAGTTTCGCACCCTTACCCGATTAAATCGATTCTAGAAGTTGATTTCTTTGATTTCCCAAGATTTTCTCACTTTTCTTCTCTTCTCCTCTTTTCTTCCCTTTTTCCTTCTTCTCTTTTTCTTTCTCTCTATTTTTCTCTCTTTCTATTTTCTATTCTTTCTACTTAATGAAAAATATCATGAAATGACCAAAATACCCTCACACTCAAATATCTCGCAAACGTTCCCAAAACCTGATAAAATATCACAACATCGAAAAATAACATATTTTCAGATAAAAGTCGAAAATAAAATAAAATAATAATAAAATAATCAAACGACTCGATTAAATAAAAACTGACAAAACTGGGGCGTTACAACTCTCCCCCACTTAGAAATTTTCGTCCTCGAAAATATACCTGAGACGAACAACTCTGGATACGACTCCCGCATCCGACTCTCCAACTCCCAAGTCAAATTGCCCTCAGCAGGGCCTCCCCACGCCACTTTCACAAGTGCAATATCCTTGCCCCTCAATCGCTTCACCTCGCGATCCAAAACCCTAACTGGTAACGCCTCGACCGTAAGGTTCTCCCTTACCTCAACCTCATCCATCGGAATCACATGCGACGGATCCGGAACATACTTCCAAAGCTGTGAAACATGAAACACATCGTGCAAATTCGACAGATTCGGCGGCAACGCCACCCTATAAGCCACAACACCCACTCTCGCGGATATCTGGTAAGGACCAATAAACCGAGAAGTAAGTTTCTTCGATTTCAACGCACGACCCACACCCGTCACCGGTGTAACTCTCAAAAATACATGATCGCCCTCTTGGAATTCAAGATCCTTCCGTCTCCGATCATGATAACTCTTTTGCCTACTCTGAGAAGCCTTCATTTTCTCTCGAATAAGCTTCACTTTTTCCGTAGTCTGTTGCACCAACTCTGGTCCAACCACCGTACTCTCACCAGATTCGTGCCAACATAACGGTGTTCGACATCTTCGTCCATACAATGCCTCAAACGGTGTCATTCCAATACTAGAATGAAAACTATTATTATACGTGAATTCAATCAATGCAAGATAACTATCTCACGCACCACCTTGTTCCAAAACACAAGCTCTCAACAAATCCTTCAAAGACTGAATCGTCATCTCCGTCTGACCATCCGTTTGCGGATGATAAGCCGAACTCAATCTCAATTTAAAACCCAACGCCTTCTGTAAACTTTCCCAAAATCTCGAGGTAAATCTAGGATCTCGATCCGAAACAATACTCAATGGAACCCCATGCAACTTCACAATCACCCTGATGTAAATCTCAACTAACCTCTCCAAAGAAAAAATGATGTCAATCGGAATAAAATGAGCTGTCTATCAACAACCACCCAAATAGCATTATGCCCTCGCTGAGTATTCGGCAACCCTGTCACAAAATCCATGGAAATGCTATCCCACTTCCACTCAGGAATATCCAACGGTTGCAACAAACCACTAGGCCTCAGATGTTCTACCTTCGATTTCTGACAAGTCAAACATGCATAAACAAACCGAGCCACGTCTCTTTTCAATCCAGACCACCAGAAAATCTTCTTCAAATCTTGGTACATCTTATTCGCTCCCGGATGTATACTCAAATTACTCCGGTGTCCTTCCTCCAAAATCATCCTTTTCATCTCCGCATCATCCGGAATACAAATTCTACCTCGGAATCTCAAAACACCATTAACATCCACTTGAAAATCACTATTCGCATCTTTACCTCCAACCAACATCAAATCCACAAATTTCACATCCAGCTTTTGCTTCTCACTAACCGTCATCAGAAAATCATTAGTAATCGTTAGCATTCCAAGCCTCACGCTATCCGACGTCACTTCACAAACCAAACTCAAATCTCTAAACGATTCCAAAAGTTCCCACTCTTTAACCATTAAAGCGGACATATGTAACGATTTCCGGCTCAACGCATCGGCTACCACATTAGCTTTACCAGGATGGTAATTCAAGCCAAAGTCGTAGTCCTTCAAGAATTCCAACCATCTACGTTGCCTCGTATTTAGCTCTTTCTGATCAAACAAATATTTTAAACTTTTATGATCACTAAAGACTTCAAACCTTGCACCGCAGAGATAATGCCTCCAGATCTTCAACACAAAAACCACATCCGCTAATTCAATATCATGATTAGGATAATTTTTCTCATGCACTCTCAATTGCCTTGAAGCATAAGCCACTACCTTACCGTCTTGCATCAGAACACCACCTAAACCAATCAAAGAAGCATCACAATAAACCACAAATGGTTCATTAGGGTTCGGTAAAATCAAAATCGGAGCTGTCGTCAATCTTCTCTTCAGCTCATTAAAACTTTCCTCGCACCGAATATCCCAAATGAACGCTTGCCCTTTACAAGTCAACTGGGTCAAAGGAAGTTCTAGCTTAGAAAAACCTTCAATGAACCTTCGATAATAACCAGCCAAACCTAAAAAGCTTCGAATTTCAGTAGCAGATCTCAAAGCCTCCCATTTTAGAACTACTTCTACTTTAGATGGATCCACAGAAATACCATTACCTGAAATCACGTGCCCAAGAAAACTCACCTCCGACAACCAGAATTCACACTTGGACAATTTGGCAAAAAGCTTCCTTTCTTTCAAAACCTGCAAAACAATACGCAAATGCTCCGCGTGCTCCTCCCGAGACTTAGAATAAATCAAAATGTCATCAATAAACACAACAACAAATCGATCTAAATGCTCGTGAAAAATACGATTCATGTACTCCATGAACACACCTGGCGCATTAGAAACCCCGAACGGCATCACAGAATATTCATAATGACCATAACGTGTCCTAAAAGTCGTCTTCTGAATATCTTCCTCTTTCACTCTTATCTGATGATACCCCGAACTCAAGTCAATCTTACTAAACACACAAGCACCAACCAACTGATCCATCAGATCATCAATCCTTGGAAGAGGATACTTATTCTTAATCGTCACCTTATTCAACTGGCGATAATCAATACACAACCGCATACTTCCATGCTTCTTTTTCACCAATAAAACTGGAGCACGCCAAGGAGAAACACTAGGTCTTACAAACCTCTTTTCCAACAACTCATTCAACTGTTTCTTAACTCAACCAACTCAGATGCCGACATACGATAAGGTGCCATAGAAACAGGTCTAGTACCAGGAACTAGATCTATAGAAAACTCCACCTCTCTCTCTCTGGCGGCAAATCTAAAATATCCTCAGGAAACACTTCCGGAAATTCACACACAACAGGAAACACATCAAGTGAAACTTGACTATCCACAGTCAACGATGCAAACAACCCAAACAACTGAGCTTCATCCGCCAAAAGTCTCTTCAACTCTTTGGTAGATAAGAAACTCGAGTCTTCGTCTTCCTCAAGAGAAGGAAACCTTACCAGCTTATGATAACAATCAATATGAACCCTGTTGAATTGCAACAAATTCATTCCCAAAACCACATCTAAACCTTCCAACGGTAAACACACCAAATCCATCTCAAAGTCTTTACCATAAATGGTCAAAGGACAACTTAGACAAACCAAAGAAGTAGTTACTGACCCCATTGCTGGAGTATCAATAACCATTTTACCATCCATCAAAGACAACACAAGATTCAAACGCTTCGCGCACTCAGACGAAATAAACGAATGAGTCGCTCCAGTATCAATAATAGCAACTAAAGGAGTACTATTAATAAAACAAGTACCTCTAATCAGACGATTTGCACTTGAAGTCTGAGTCCCCGCCAAAGAAAATACCTTCCCACTAGCTGGAGCTTGCTTCTGTTTCTGACACTTTGTACTAACATGTCCAAGCTCACCACAATTAAAGCACTTCACCACGTTCCTCTTACAATCAGCTGCAATGTGTCCTATACCTCCAGAGTTAGAACACTTCCAAAAATACTTCCTACACTCAAACTGGCGATGCCCCAACTCACCATATTTGTAACATCTCAGAGGACCAGACATTCCTCCTCCACTTGACCTTTTCTCAAAATTTCCCCTTTGTTTACCCTTATCAGCTGGTGTTACATATGGACCACCACGGAACTGTTGCTTGCCTTTCCTCTCGCTCACACTCTTGTAGTGAGTAGAACGAGCCTTACTATCCTCCTCATAAATCCTACAACAATCCACCAAATCAGAAAACCTCTGAATCCTTTGATAACTGATTTCCTGCTTTATCTCAGGACGCAATCCATTCTAAAACTTAACACACTTAGAGAATTCTGCGGTCGCTTTGGCATAATGAGGATAAAACTGCACAAGCTCCACAAACTTAGCAGTATAATCAACAACAGACATATTACCTTATTTCAGTTCCAAGAACTCGATTTCCTTCTTTCCTCTTACATCTTCAGGAAAATACCTCCTCAAGAACTCCCGGCTAAAAACTTCCCAAGTAATTTCTTCCTCTTCTGCAGCTTCCAACACCTGACGTGTACCTACCCACCAATCATCAGCTTCTTCTAGTAACATGTGAGTACCCAATCTCACCTTCTGATCCTCAACACAATCCATCACTCAGAAAATCCTTTCAATCTCTTTCAGCCATATCTGTGCACCATCAGGATCATATCTTCCCTTGAAGACAGGCGGTTTGTTCTTCCTGAACTCATCATTACCTGCAACATTAGGTGCACCCTGCACAACACGAGCCATAGCTTGCATAGCAGCAGCCAAAGCAGCATCGTTCCTACCAGCCATATTCTGTTCATTTCCAATAACAGAAACTATGGTTAAACAAACAACTCACTCCAACGCCAAAACCGACAAGGACAGACACAAACTGACACGAACTGACACAGACTAGCTCTGATACCACTTAATGTAACACCCCCAATCTATACCCCCAATTAAATAAAGAAGTAAAAGAAAATTCAAAATTTCATCAGAGTATATTTAAATTATCATGGCATAGACGGGGGGAATCACATTATATTGAAACAAATCATACAACACCTGCTCATAAAGATATGCAACAGTGGGGTAGCAATCAACAAAGGAACTCAGTTCCTTACACCCACATTTCAGATTTTAGAATAAAAGCGGAAAATCTAAAACTGAATATCATATATATATATATATATATCACATGAAAAGTTTGTCATACATCAAGTTGTACATGCATAAGCCAAAAGATATATATACATAATACACAATAATCACAAACGGCCTCCCTAACTACCCGGTGTCACATATCAGAGCCGATCGACAAAAGAATGAAGTCCTAAGCTTCACAAAAAGACCTCCAGCAACTCTAATCTACAATACCTCGTAGGGCATTATAAAACAGCAGAAGGGTGAGAAAAACAATCATAATATCATTGCATACAATTATATATAACACAAAATACACATATATACGGTTCTCACCACAACTCACGCCCTAATCCCAACACAATACAACACAAGGTATAATTCATATTTCCATCACCAACACATATCCATATATCAATTTATCGATTCCATCCACAATTCCACACATAAACAAAACATTAATGATTTATGCAAATGCAAGAGACCGACACCACGACTCTATGCATATGCACATGCGGTACCGACTTCCATCAATTCTCAACACCAGTTCACTCAGGAACTATTGGAACCATCGCTCGTTACTTAATGTAACTCCCCGTCGGGCATACGATGTTCCCAATCGCTCACACCTCTTTGTATAAGGCACACGACCCGATCGCTCACACCTCTTTGTATAAGGCACACGATCGTCTATAATCATCGCTCACACCTCTTTGCATAAGGCACACGATGTTATAGCGGATTCCCTCTAGAATCAATCCGTCACTTAGGACGTCTCAAGAATGCACATCATGATGCTTAGCATACAATGACTCATGACATTCAAATACACATATAAATGCATTCATCTCTATCAACAAAATCACACTTTGCACTTAAGCCCAAAACAATGCATTTAATTGCCATACGGCCACAAATCATCTTAACACCATCTAAACACATGCATTTACATCATACAACAGCACCTTGCATGATACACATCAATTACGCACAATTATAACGACAAAAGTCAACAAACCGACACTATTCCAAATTCCGACATAGTTAAATCAGCTAACAATTTCTAAACCATCATAATAAGAAAGTACAGCTCAATAGCTTTCCAACAATACCAAGAATGTAAAAATCGGATAAACAGAATCCAAGTTACAAAAGAAAAACGCAAACGATATTTTGAAAAGTCCCATTTTACCATTCTCCTGGCCATACGCGTATTGCCCTAATTCCTCGCCATGCCATACGCGTATTGCCCAAAGTCATACACGTATGGACAGAGACTCATTTTTCCAAAAATTCACGTTAAAATTCCAATACGCGTAGTGCCAACACCGTACGCGTATTGCCCTAAAATGTTACGCGTATCATACGCAAATGGGCAGATGGCCGAGAAAAGTGACATCCCATACGCGTATTGGCCCAAAACTCGCCCATGTTACGCGTATTGCCAAGGCCCATACGCGTATGAACATGCCCCATACGCGTATGACCTGGAAAAACCAGAAAAAATTCTGCAGAACAAAGTTCTGCGTTTTCCACCCCAAATCATCCAATTTTTCACCTACACACCAGAAAATTGCCAATACAATGTCTAACAACATGTATCTATCATGTACCAACAATAATGAACACTAAAAACATGATTTCCAACACATTTAATCGATTTCTAGTCAATTTTACATAATATAGGTTTTACTAAATTTTTTCCAATTCAATCCAATAACAACCACAAACACACATACATAATCATATACAAGCATACAATAACTGAGTTTCGCACCCTTACCCGATTAAATCGATTCTAGAAGTTGATTTTTTTTATTTCCCAAGATTTTCTCACTTTTCTTCTCTTCTCCTCTTTTCTTCCCTTTTTCCTTCTTCTCTTTTTCTTTCTCTCTATTTTTCTCTCTTTCTATTTTCTATTCTTTCTACTTAATGAAAAATATCATGAAATGACCAAAATACCCCCACACTCAAATATCCCGCAAACGTTCCCAAAACCCGATAAAATATCACAACATCGAAAAATAACATATTTTCAGATAAAATTCGAAAATAAAATAAAATAATAATAAAATAATCAAACGACTCGATTAAATAAAAACTGACAAAACTGGGGCGTTACATTGAACTGACTGCAGGTTAAGTTGTTAGACAAGATGTCCTATCATGTTGATTCGACATCTTTGTCTGTTAGAGTTTGGAATAACGGTTATCTGATTTCCAATTCTATGGGAATGTGTTTTTGTCCTAGGTGGCATCCGAGATCGAGGAATCAGAGATTCTGATTCTAAAAGGAATATGATGTTTCTAAGTGTGGAGACACTTTAGGAAACTTAGGATTGAAGAAACTATTCTAGAGAAGAATAGGTCGCAGATTCTGTGGAGCCGAATTGCTGCGACGCTGAAGCCCAAATCCAGTTCTGTTTAGTGATATAAATAGGATGGATTTAACCTAGAATAGGCACTAAATATACACGGCTGCTAGTGGGTACTAGGGTTGTACTTTTTTGAGCCTCTCTTGTATTGCGTGAATACCTGAGCTGGACAGTTTTATTGAGTTGTAATTGTTCAGTTACTGCTATAATTGAAAGGGAATTGAGAATGGCCTCATACCTAGGCGTGTCTTAGGTAGAAATATAGCACGGGTAGTTTTTAGGTGACAAGTTGTAAACGGTGGAGTTTAGCTTAGAACTAATACTGCTTAGTGGATTTCATTCCTGGCTTGGTAGGCCCCAGACGTAGGTGTTGTTGTTCACCGAACTGGATTAATAATTCTTGTGTGTTGTTTACTTTCTGTTGTTTGTATTCTATTCCTCATTATCCTTGTGTGAGAAGTGGAGATCAAGTGTCACTACATCCTGTCCGACACCTTAGTGATATGCTTGACCAGAATTTCAATTGGTATCAGAGCAGGCATTCTGCTCTGTATCTGGGTGAGATTCAGGGACGATACTTTCTGGTTCAATGGATAAAGAAGAAGGAATTTTAAATAGACCACCCATACTTGATGGTTCCAATTATGAATATTGGAAAGTGCGCATGATGGCATTGATCAAGTCCATAGATGGTAAAGCTTGGAAGTCTGTGGTCAAAGGGTGGGATCCACTAAAGATCAAAGACAAGGATGGGAATAGTAATAATGAGCTGAAACCTGAGGAAGACTGGGATGATGAAAATGATAAGCTTGCTCAAGGTAATTCCAAAGCTTTCAATGCCTTGTTCAATGGTGTGGACAAGAATATCTTCAGGCTGATCAAGAACTGCACTGTTGCAAAGGATGCCTGAGAAATCTTGATGACTGCTCATAAAGGAACCTCTAGAGTTAAATCCTCAAGAGTTCAACTTCTCACCTCCAAGTTTGAGAACTTGAGAATGAAGGAGGATGAAAGTATTCAGGAATTTCATATGAATATTATGGATATTGCCAATACTTCAAGTGGTCTTGGAGAAAAGATTCCAAAAGCAAAGCTTGTCCAGAAAATTCTAAGATCTCTTCCTAAGAAGTTTGACATGAAGGTGACAACCATCGAAGGGGCTCAAGATATCAATACCTTGAAGGTAGATGAACTCATGGGTTCTCTACAAACTTTTGAAATGGCACTGAATGACAAGACTGAGAAAATGAAAACCTCCAAAGAAAAGATGCCTAAGGCTATTGTGTTTCTAGGGAAACAGTATAGTTAATTACTGAAGAAGATGGAGGGGGAATCAAGAGCTAATGTCAAGTCTCAGTCATTCAACAACCACAAAAGGAATAAATTTGGAAGAAACTCTAAGTTTCAAGAGAAAGATGACAAAGGAAAAGAGATCAAGTACTTTGAATGTGAGGGATTTGGACACATCAAATATGAGTGTCCTACTTTTCTCAAGAAAGAAAAGAAAGGCCTCACTACATCTTGGTCTGAAGATGACTCTTCAAGTGATGAAGAATCACCTAAACAGGTTTCTTCTCTTACAGGGGTATTTGACTCCGATGTAGAATCAGAAATTGGAGATCTCTCATATAATGATCTGATCAAATCATTCAGGGAGCTTTATACGAGATCTGCTGAAGTCTGCCAGCTAGGAGAAGATCAACATAAGGTTATTATGCTTCTTGAGGCTGAAAGATTAAAACATCTTGGTGTCATCTCTGATCTTAAAGAGGAAGTTGTTGTGCTTAATTCCAAACTTGACAATGTAACCAAAACTGTTAGGATGCTCAACAATAGTTCTGATGTACTATATGAGATACTACAGGTTGGGAGGAATGCTGGAGATGTCAGAGGACTTGGCTACAATAATCAAGTAATGTTAAGTGACAAAAGAGATCCAGAATGTAGTCTTAATCAGACCAAAAGAAGATAGAAGGTGTCTAACAGACTGTCTCAACATCAGTACAGACATCAGAAACATACCCCATGTAAAAAGAGACAAGATTGGAAATGTCATTATTGTGGCAATTATGGTCACTTTAAACGTTATTGCTACAAGCTACATGGATATCCTAAGGCAAGTAATGCTGGAAAGAAATGGAGCTCCAAGAATGAGTTTGTGGCCATAATAGCTCATTCCCCGCAAAAGGGATATACTGAAGAGAAGTGGTACTTTGATAGTAGCTGTTCAAGACACATGACTGGTGTCAAGAACTATTTGATGAATATAGAGCCTCATTCTTCCAACTATGTCACCTTTGGAGATGGATCCAAGGGAAAGATTAAAGGAGTTGGAAAATTGGATCAAGCTGGGAATCCTAGACTTGACAATGTGTTGCTTGTCAGGGGGTTAACTGCAAATTTGATTAGTATCAGTCAACTTTGTGATCAAGGTCTAAAAGTCAACTTTACCAAATCTGAATGTTTGGTTGTGGATGATAAAGATAGGATTATCATGAAAGGTGTCAGATCAAAGAATAATTGTTATGTATGGACTTCTTTGCAGATAGAATGCCCATCAATGTCAAATGAGAAACGTCAAAAACATTCCTCAAATCTGAACATGGATGAATTACAACTTGGAAGGTTAACCAAGATAACACATAGAAGGTTGCAACATCAGAATATCTCAAGGATTGAGAATTTTCTTCAAAAGGCCTCTATGATTGATGAAATTGCAGGAAATAGATGTTCTTATGCTGTCACAAATGACTCAATCATAGAAGCTGAAGAAATAACCACAAAGAATGCTTACTTTCAGATCACTGGAATTAGACTTGTACTGTTCTGGCATAATGTCACACTAGGTGTTGTGACATCTTTCTGTGACGGCTTGAACCTTTCTAGTGGTATAAAAATTCAGGAAAAGATTTTGAAGGACAAATTAGGGTTTTACCTGTTGGGAGGTTTAGAACAATTAATGTGTGAGAACATTATTCAAGGGTATGCATGTTTTCAAAATCAATCATTTCAAATCAACCAAAACCGCTTCCGCGACAGATACCCTCACTCTACACTATTCTTCTCAAACTCCTCCACCTTCCAGATTGAAGAAAAGGCAAATTTTGTTCACTCTACGATGTCGCAACAACAATCGCCAACAAGAGTAAGCAAGAAGGATATTGCTGCGACATCCGCTACTAGGTCAAAACCGGAGGATTTGTATGCTGAAGATGCAATTGATGTTGTTCCTCTTGCTATTGTCCTATGCAAAACTGACAAACTTCCTGTAAGAAGATCAAGGAACATTTCACCAGGTAATCCTTCAAACACTTCTGGTGCTTTCTCTAACCCTATGAAGGCATTAGAAACGTTTAACACGGATGAAAGGATTGACAGAATAGTGAATAAAATCATAAGTCGGGGGGATAAAATGAATGTTGCTGGAATCACTAGACCACTGGTTCAGTTTATGCCAACAAACTCAGTTCATGATGATGATATTGAGGAGGTGACTGAGAGAAATGCTGATGAGAATATTGGAGTAGATGTTGATGAAGTGTCAGAAGGGAATCTTCACACCCTTGCTGACTCTGTTGTGAGAAATGTTGGGACAGATGATGGAACATTCCCATCTACAAAGGTGTCTCAAGATCAGGCATCTAGGGGGATTGCTGAAGAAGTAACTGATAAAGTTATAAATATAGATGACTTACCTTCCGATGATGAAATCATTGCAAAAAGTCTCAATCTTAGTGTGGCCGAAAGATTAAAGAATAGAAAAGATAAGGGTGTGGACACTGAAAACACCCCTAACAAGAGAAATAAGAAATCTGTAGTTGGACCCCATAGACCTTGAAGCAAGGTTGCTGTTGTGTCCAAAAAGAGAAAAGTTGAGTCTGATACTGAGCCAGACTATGATGTTGCAGAAGATGTCCAGAACATCATGCGAACTAAGAAGCCAGTTTCTAAGAAGAAGGTTATTGTTATTCCTCAAGTTCCCCTAGATAATGTCTCCTTCCATGCTCCTGAAAATATGAAAATATGGCCATATGTGTATCAAAGAAGAGTAGCTCTGGAAAGGGAACTAGGGAAGAATGCCTTAGGTTGTCAAGAAGTGGTGAAACTGATTAAGGACACAGGGCTAGTGAAGATAGTCACTAAACTTGGATACTGCTATGAGAGGCTGGTCAAGGAATTTGTAGTAAACATTCCTAAAGAATGTAATGATGCAACCAGCAGGAAAGTGTATGTCAGAGGTAATGTTGTGACATTTTCCTCCACCGTGATTAATAGGTTTCTGGAAAGATCTGAAGAATCTCAGCCTGAATGTGAAGACACTGATGATAAAATATGTCAAGAGATAGCCTGCAACACTATGAAACGCTGGCCTAGCAATGGGAAACTTTCAGTTGGGAAGCTCAGTGTGAAGTATGCAGTTATGCATAGAATTGGTACTGTCAAATGGGTACCCACCAACCATACTTCAACCATTTCATCTGGTCTTGATAGATTCATTTATATTGTTGGCAAAGGAAGAAAGTTCGACTTTGGAACTTACATCTTTGATTAAATCTTGAAGCAATCTACATCAACTGCAGTCAAACTTCCTATATGCTTTCCTTCACTTATTTGTGGCATAATTCTGGATCAGTACCCTAGCATCCTATTATCTGCAAATCATGCAATGAAAAGGGCATCTCCCTTGACACTGCATACAAGTTGTTTGCTGGAAATCATGTCCCAGACATAGTTTCAACATATGCTCCTACATCTGTTGCTAAAACTTCAAACGAGGAAACTATTGCTCAGCTAAAGGAAACCTGTAGGGAGTTTGATGCTATCATCAAGACCAGTACACCCAGTAAGGACAAATTGGAATGATTGATACAAGCCTTGTCTGCTGAGTAGAACAAGGACATTGAAGCTGACACTGGAGATGCTGAGAAGCATGCTGCTGAGGAGAAAATGATGAAGTTGAAGAAGATGTTGCTGCTGATGATAGTTTTGGTGATGATGCAGAAGCAGATGATGATGAGGAAACAGAGGATGACTACTAAAAGTTATCTTCCTTTTGTTATATTTGTTTTGGTTTTGTAAGGGCTTAATGCCCAGGATTTTTTTTTCTAGGAGTGTACTTTAAATACTCTATATTGTTTATTTGGGTTTTGAGTTAGTCTTTCTGCCTTTGTCATATTATAGCTAAAAAGGGGGAGTAAGACTAACTTTACTAACCACTGTTGACTGCTACTAACCATTAAGGGGGAGTAGTGTTGCTTGCAGAAGAAGGATCTGGTTGAGGGGAGACAAAGTTTTTTCCCCCTGTTGTTCTGATGATCTGGTCTCCCTGTTCTGATTAATTATGTCTGCAGGATTAACTGTAGTTAGTTTTAGCCAAAATATGCCAAAGGGGGAGATTGATGAGTCCAAGCCTTTGAGGTTGGCATCAATTTTGGTAAAACTAACTTAACAGAAAGATGTTGGACAAGATGTCCTAACATGTTGAACTGACTTCAGGTTAAGTTGTTAGACAAGATGTCCTATCATGTTGATTCGACATCTTTATCTGTTACAGTTTGGAATAACTGTTATCTGATTTCCAATTCTATGGGAATGTGTTTTTGTCCTAGGTGGCGTCCGAGATTCTGATTCTAAAAGGAATATGATGTTTCAAAGTGTGGAGGCACTTTAGGAAACTTAGGATTGAAGAAACTATTCTAGAGAAGAATAGGTCGCAGATTCTATGGGGCTAAATTGCTGCGACGCTGAAGCCCAAATCCAGTTCTGTTTAGTGATATAAATAGGATGGATTTAACCTAGAATAGGCACTGAATATACATGACTTGAAATTCTGGTATCAGACGTGTGATGTTAAGGTGTGATGTCACAACAACACACTCTGCACAATGGACAGCAATAACAGTAAAATAACACCAAGAATTGTTGACCCAGTTCGGTTACAACTAACCTACTCTGGGGGCTACCAAGCCAGGGATGGAATTCACTACTTGTAGATATAATTTACAGACTCAACAACCCGTTGACAATCTCCTAAACTTATACTCTACTAATGACTTCCTACCTAAGAACCCACTTAGGTATGAGAACACCACTCAATCCCTTACAAACTCTCAAAGAAACCACTTTGAGTAACCTTGATCTTACTTCACAGCTTTGATCAAGCAACCACTCTCTATTTCTTCACAGCTTCTAGAGAGGACAGAATACGACACAGCAATTCACCCTAGAATTCTGGTTACACAACTCGTACAAAATACTCAAGACACTCAGCCTCTGCTCTTGATTTTCTCTCTGTATTTCTGTACCTTTTTCCTTTGGTCTTGTGCGCTTTATATAGCTCCTTGAATTGGTCTTGGACTTGCTACAATATCTCCCAGATTTGTTATTTAAAACTGAATATTTAAAACAGATTTTCTCCTAAAATCTTTTTAAATCTTCAACCTTTTAAATCTCCTACAAATCTACACCAGATCTCCTATGCAACAGCAAATATCTATCCCAAGATATTCGCATCCAATGAGATAGCTTGCTCTCCACAATTCCAGCTAATACGCAACCCTAACAACATCACAGCCTGCTGTTGTTAATTCTGCAGATCTGATGTTACAACATCGCCATGTGACATCAGACATCCAACTTCAGCAATTACTTACTTAACACAGCCCAGTGTTAAGACTTCAATGTTGCAACATCAGCACCTTGACATCAACATTGAACATACTTTGTTTTACCAAAATTCCAGCCAATCCAGGAACTAACAATCTCCCCCTTTGGCTATTTTTGGCTAAAACAATCTCTGCATCTTCAGAGACTTCAGCAGCGGAAAAACTTCAAAAATTTGAAATTCCATCAGCAGCAGTTTGACAATACTCATAGTCTTCATCACTTGATCTGCTGCAGCACCATCTTCATTATTGACAACAGCTAATTGGTGCTCCCCCTCAAAAATATGAACCAGCATCACAGTTGTTCAGTAGCTCACCATGTGCAGCACTTTTCTCCCCCTTTATGTCTGCTTGGCTGCACTCTTCAAATGCTAAGATATCTGCATCACTAGCTCAGTCTAAACTCCCCCTCAATAACTGCATTACCACTTTTCAACTAAACACCTTTTACTTTTAGCAGCATCAATTTATCTCCCCCTTAATATCACATTAGCAGCATTTGGCAGTAACACTCTTTGATACTCTCTTGACTATTTTCTCCCCCTTTTTAGCCACAATTAGGCAAACTTCAGTTAGACGCCCTATTAACTATAGTCAGAACACCCTAGCTCTCATTGTTAGCCTCACAGTTAACAACCAGGCAAAACAAATCATAGAAGAAAACTAAAAACAAAACTAGTGCATATAACAGCACAATATTCAAATTACATAGCCAGTACAGCAAAAACTAAAAACAGAAACTACTATCTAAAAACAGCATAAGGAGGTTAGTCTTCATCCGAGCCAGTACCATCAGCATCTTCATCACCCTCATCTGACCTGGAATCCTCAGTGTCGTCATTCCCATTATCTTCCCCCTGTTCCATGAATGAGGTCCATAATTTCTTTCATCTCCAAGACATCTTTTCCAAGCTCCCTTTCCAGAGCTAACCTCCTTTGGCACACAAACTTCCACAAGGATGCACTGCTCGCATAATGGAAGGATATGTTGTCCACTGGCACTTCAGGGACATTATCAGAAATTCTCTTTAGAATGGTCTTTTTGACTGGTGTGATGTCATGGACATCTTCCTCAACTTCATCCTCAGACTCAGATTCTTCTCTAACCTTTCTCTTTTTGGAAGGTGTAACAACCTTGCTCCAAGGTTTTGTGGGACCAACAACAGTTTTCTTCTTTCCTTCAGTAGGCTTCTTAGGAGAGGATTCATTGGTCTTTCCTTTCCTTGTCTGTAGTCTCTTGGCAAAACTTGGAACAGCATTTCCAATGACTTCATTGTCAGATAAGTCATCCACATTGATCACGTCCTCACTCTTTTCTTCTTCAGGAGTAGTTCTATCATTAATTCCCTCATGCACATCTTCTTCTTCTCCTCCTCTTTCAGAATCCTCAATGACAGACACGGAAAGTCTATGAAGATCAGATTCTTCTCCTTGCATGTCTACCTTTTCTGCTGGCATCTGATTCAACGGTACAAAAATTCCTTTCACAGGTATTCCTTTGTCCAGTATTTTGGTTGCCAGATTACCCATACTCTTGTCAACATCAAACTTTTCTACCACAGTTTGAGACGTGGATGACCTAGGTGTTGATTTATCACTAAATAGGATACTGGTAACCAGCTTCTTTGTTTCAGTATTTTTAAAAGTAGTTGCAGCCCTTTTAGAAGCAAGTTTAGATGGTCTAGGTTTACCTGACGCTGGTAACATTACAGAGATGGGTTGTATATTCAGAGCTTCATCTTCAGAGTAATCATCTGTAGAAACCCTAGCTTTATTCCGCGATGAACTTTTTGAAGGAGAAGATGTCTGCTTTGACATGGTTCCTTTGAGGGAGTATATATTGAGACGATTCTTCTTGTTGAAGGAGACGAACAGAAGAGAGATATGTGTTTTGATGAACCGTGATTTTGCTATAATAGGAAATGAGGGTCTGAGGTAAGGCGCCAGATTTTGTGTACTCTTTAAAGACCAATTACTAATTTTCTCCCTCCATAAAGATTTTCCTTTTAAATAATTCACATCAGGACTCATTAACTCTGAGTGACCTTTCAGCATCCTGATGTCATAGTCTGATGTTATAACATCAACTTGAACATCATTAGTTGAATTTCCTTCAAGAGAAATCCACTGATAGCAATTGTCTTTGGTTCTGACACCCTTCATAACAACCTGATTATGTTCATCGGATACCACACACTCATCCTTAGTGTAGTTTACTTTGTGACCCTCATCACACAATTGCCTTATGCTGATCAAATTTACACTTAAGCCACTGACAAACAGAACATTGTCAAGTTCAGGTCTACCATCACCTTTCATATTCCCAACTCCTGCAACAACACCTTTTTCTCCATTGCCAAAAACAACTTCAAGAGAGGGGCAAGGTCTACATTCAGCAAACATGGATCTACATCTAGACATGTGTTTGGAACACCCACTGTCAAAATACCATGTTCCTTCTTTAAACTCTCTGTCAGCCATGTGAGCCAATAAGCACTTCACATTCTCCTTAGGTACCCATTGTTTAACAACTTTGGGCCTGTACTCTCTCCATCTATTTTGAGGTTGAGGGTATCCATGCAGCTTGTAGCAAGAGTACTGCATATGTCCAAACCTTCCACAATAATAACATCGCACCCTTTCATCTCTAAATCTTCTGCCCTGATGAGATTGCTTAGGTTGTCATCCATAATGTGGTATCCTCCTACCATAACTTCCCTGCCATTTATTATGCTGGTATCTTCTCCCATAAGACGGCTGAGAATGCTGTTTCCTGGATTGTCTCCCATGATGGTGTGACTTTCTTCTTCCATAGATATAAGGAACAACATTGGTGTATCCATATCCATAACCATACCAATTGTCCTGATGTTGAGACACCTGATGAGACATGTGCTGTTTGAACTGAGCAGCTTGCATGCTCTTGTGGTATTGTGGGGACATATACTGACTAGCTCCTTGTGGCAGCTTTTTCTTCTGATAAGGACCAGTCTTCTTCTCAATCTTCTTAGGTTGTGAAACATCAGCTTTCTTAGGGGTAGGATCTTGCTTCTTTGGCTGATGTTGAGATGAAAGTTGTGACACTTCCTTCTTTGAACCTGAAGTGCTTTCTTCTGAAGTTCCCTTATCCTCAGCCACATAACCTATCCCAGCTTTGTCCCCAGCAGCTTTTTCTAACTGAAGGATCTTGTCAAGTGTGTCTGTACCACAGCTCAGCATCCTAACAGACTTGGTCATTTGATCAAGGTGAGCTCTAACTAGCACCACTTCATTTTCCAGATCAGTATTTTCATTCTCTAACTGAGCAATCTGTTGCTTGTGGCACTTGTTTTCTTGACAAATCTCAGCACTTTTTAGACACAGCTCTTGATAGGTGGATGCCAACTCCTCATAAGTTACTTCTCCATCACTAGAATCATCATCAGAAACAACAGCTCCTGTTAGGGCTCTAACATGCTTTGCTGACTCACCTTCACTTTCACTATCTGAGTCAGACCAGGAAACCGTCATGCCTTTCTTCTGCTTTTTCAAGAAGGTGGGACATTCTTTCTTGACATGTCCATACCCTTCACACTCAAAGCACTGAACTCCTTTATCTTGGGCAGTTTTCTCTTCATCCTTCTTGCTGGTGTCAGAAGTCATGTTCTTGACATTAGGCCTGGAGTTATTATTCATTCTCTTGAATACTTTGGTGAACTGTCTTCCCAACATTACTATGGCCTGAGAAAGATCCTCCTGGGATTCAGAAATCTTCCCTTTCTCTTCTTCACCATTTGACACTAGGGCTATACTCTTTGGCTTCTTTTCTAGTTCTTCCTCATTCAACCCAAGCTCAAAAGTTTGAAGAGATCCAATGAGCTCATCTACTCTCATCTTGCTGATGTCTTGAGATTCTTCTATGGCAGTAACCTTCATCTTATACTTCTTAGGTAGGGACCTAAGGATCTTCCTCACAAGCTTTTCATCTGACATCTTCTCACCAAGAGCACTGGATGCATTAGCCAGCTCCAGAACATTCATGTGGAAGTCATGAATAGTCTCATCGTCCTTCATCTTCAGGCTTTCAAATTTTGATGTTAAAATCTGAAGTCTCGACATCTTGACTCTAGATGTTCCTTCATGTGTAGCCTGCAAAATATCTCACGCTTCCTTAGCAACTTCACAGGTGTTGATTAACCTGAAGATATTCTTATCCACTCCATTGAAGATTGCATTCAGAGCTTTGGAATTTCCAAGGGCAAGCTCATCTTCCTCCTTGGTCCACTCTTCTTCAGGCTTTGGCTTAGAGGTGCCTTCTTTATCTTTGCCAGCATCATCCTTCTCACACATGACAGGAGCTTTCCATTCTTCAATAACAGCCTTCCAAGCCCTATTGTCCAAGGATTTTAAGAAAGTGGTCATCCTTGGCTTCCAATAGTCATAATTGGATCCATCCAAAATAGGGGGTCTGTTGACGAATCCTCCAACTTCTTTGTCCATCTTTGCACTAGAAAGTAACTTCCCTAGATCTCACCCAGAGACAGACAGGATGCCTGCTCTGATACCAATTGAAATTTTGGTATTAGGCGTGTGATGTTAAGGTGTGATGTCACAACAACACACTCTGCACAATGGACAGCAATAACAGTAAAATAACACCAAGAATTGTTGACCCAGTTCGGTTACAACTAACCTACTCTGGGGGCTACCAAGCCAGGGATGGAATTCACTACCTGTAGATATAATTTACAGACTCAACAACCCGTTGACAATCTCCTAAACTTATACTCTACTAATGACTTCCTACCTAAGAACCCACTTAGGTATGAGAACACCACTCAATCCCTTACAAACTCTCAAAGAAACCACTTTGAGTAACCTTGATCTTACTTCACAGCTTTGATCAAGCAACCACTCTCTATTTCTTCACAGCTTCTAGAGAGGACAGAATATGACACAGCAATTCACCCTAAAATTCTGGTTACACAACTCGTACAAAATACTCAAGACACTCAGCCTCTGCTCTTGATTTTCTCTCTGTATTTCTGTACCTTTTTCCTTTGGTCTTGTGCGCTTTATATAGCTCCTTGAATTGGTCTTGGACTTGCTACAATATCTCCCAGATTTGTTATTTAAAACTGAATATTTAAAACAGATTTTCTCCTAAAATCTTTTTAAATCTTCAACCTTTTAAATCTCCTACAAATCTGTACCAGATCTCCTATGCAGCAGCAAATATCTATCCCAAGATATTCGCATCTAATGAGACAGCTTGCTCTCCACAATTCCAGCTAATACGCAACCCTAACAACATCACAACCTGCTGTTGTTAATTCTACAGATCTGATGTTACAACATCGCCATATGACATCAAACATCCAACTTCAGCAATTACTTACTTAACACAGCCCAGTGTTAAGACTTCAATGTTGCAACATCAGCACCTTGACATCAACATTGAACATACTTTGTTTTACCAAAATTCCAGCCAATCCAGGAACTAACATGGCTGTTAGTGAGTACTAGGGTTGTACTTTTGTGAGCCTCTCTTGTATTGCGTGAATACCTGAGCTGGACAGTTTTATTGAGTTGTAATTGTTCAGTCACTGCTGTGATTGAAAGAGAATTGAGAAGGGTCTCATACCTATGAGTGTCTTAGGTAGAAATCTAGCACGGGTAGTTTTTAGGTGACAAGTTGTAAACGGTGGAGTTTAGCTTAGAACTAATACTGCTTAGTAGATTTCATTCCTGACTTGGTAGCCCCCAGACGTAGGTGTTGTTGTTCATCGAACTGGGTTAACAATTATTGTGTGTTGTTTACTTTCTGTTGTTTGTATTTTGTTCCTAATTATCCTTGTGTGAGAAGTAGAGATCAAGTGTCACGACATCCTATCCGACATTTTAGTGATCTGCTTGACCAAAATTTCATAGTCTATAGGCCAGACATATACTTTGGACTTTTTAGCAGGCTAGGCTCATGCTTGACAAAGCCTTGCTTGGCCCATCCTATTTCCAACCTTACTTGATTATTACAAGACCATACTAGTGGAAAAAAGGTATACCCAGACATATGGCATTGATAATGGGAAGATATTTTTTCCAGTGGAAAAGATGAATACTATTTGGATATTCTTATCTCTTGCTGCTCACTCTGATTGCAAACTACGACAATATGATGTAAAAAATGGGTTCTTACTTGGAGACTTAGAGGAGGAACTGTTTATGGAGATTCCACTTGACTTTGGTCATACAGGTGGAACCAATAACATGTGTCGATTAAAAAATTCCTTATATGGATTAAAGAAATCTCCAATAGCATGGTTTGTAAGATTCTCTAAAGGTCGTGGTGTGTTTGGCCTTTAAGCAAAGTGAAGGAGACCACACTTTATTTTCAAACATTCACAAGGAGGAAAACTAATTGTACTTCTTATGTATATTGATGATATTATTGTTATAAATGTGTGGTATTTTGGATCGAACTCTAGTGTCGACAAGGGTAGCTTCATGGTACGACAGAAGGTTTAGTATGAAGTCGAAGTCTGCTCACATAGTGATCTTGTATGTTGTAGTCGAAGTATGCTCAAGCATGCAGTAGTTAAAATGTTAGGATTGTTAGCATGTCGAATTGGGTCTTGCTTGTAAGCCCAATTGTTATGTTAGCTTGTAATCTAAGTTAGCTTAGTAGTCTATAAATAGACTAGTTCTCTCAGGTTGTTAGGAGAGATTAATTGTTGGTATTCACTTGTAACCTTTGAACCCTTATTGAGAAAGTGAATAGTAAAACAGATTTAACAAATTCTCTATTCTTCTTCCTTCTTCTCTTTTCCTTTGTGAAACCTAATCGGGTTTCTTCTGTTTGTTCAAGAAACTCAATCTTTATCTCATAACTTTTTCTATTATTGACGACATCATTTCACAACAAGCTGGTGCGGTGAGCGTGGAGGAGAAGACGTCGTCAACAAAGTATGAGATTGAGAAATTCACCGGTGTGAATGATTTCAGTTTGTGGGGCTTAAAGATGCAATTATTTCTTATTCAACAGGGTTTGTTAGAAGCGTTGAAAGGATCATAGAAGATAGATGTTGCCCTAACGGAGAAAGAGAAGACAACGATGGTAGAAAAAGCCCACAATGCCATTGTATTGAGCCTTGGTAATAAGGTTATTTTGCAGGTTTCAAAGGAGAAATCTGCAGCAGGTGTATGGACGAAACTTGAAGGTTTGTACATGATGAAATCGTTGGTTAATCGTCTCTACCTGAAGCAAGATTTGTATTCATTCAAGATGAGTGAAGACAAAGCCTTGATTGAGCAGCTGGATATGTTCAACAAGTTAATTCTTGATCTTGAAAATATCGAGGTCAAGATTGATGATGAAGATCAAGCGTTACTGTTGTTGTGCTCTTTACCGAAGTCTCATGCTCACTTCAAAGAAACTTTCTTGTATGGAAGATAGTCGTTGACCTTTGAAGATGTTCAATCTGCCTTGTACTCTAAGGATTTGAACAAATGAAAGGAGCACAAGCCATCTTCTGTTGGTGAAGGTTTGTCCGTTAAGGGGAAATTCATGAAGAACAATGGTAGGTTTAAGAAGAAGAAAGGTAAAGTCCTTGTAAGAAGGAGGTTCATACAAGAAAAGTATGTCCAGATCGACTGAACAATCATGGTGGAAAGGATAATGGTAATGTTGCCATTGTGCAAGATGGTTATGAATCATCTGATGTCCTGGTGGTTTCAAGTAGCGACTCTAGCAAGGAGTGGATTATGGATTCAGGGTGTACTTGGAACATGACTCCAAACAAAGACGTGTTTGAGGAATTGTGTGATCAAGATGGTGGATCAGTGTTGTTGGGAAACAACAAAGCTTGCAAAATTGCAGGTATTGGATCTGTGAGTTTCAAGCTCCATGATGAGTCAATAAGGTTATTGACTGATGTTAGGTAAGTACCTAATCTTAAGAGGAATTTGATTTCTCTTGGTGAATTTGACAAGAAAGGATATGTTTTCAAAGAAGAGCAAAACATCCTAAGGGTAATGAAGGGGTCGAAGGAAGTCTTGAGAGACGTGAAGAAATAAGGCTTGTATACCCTTGAGGCTAAGGTTGTAAGTGGTTCAGTAGATGTGGCATCCATGAAACCTGTGTTGAAGACTGAGCTATGTCGCAAGAGACTTGGCCATGTCAGTGAAAGAGGCCTGGTTGAATTGTCGAAATAAAATCTACTGGGTGGTGACAAGGTCGAAAAACTGGAGTTTTGTGAACCTTGTGTATTTGGTAAATCCTGTAGAATGTAGTTTAACAAAGGTAAACAAAGAACACATGAATCCCTTGATTACATTCATGCTGATCTTTGGGGGCCTGCAAGGAATCCGTCACACTCAGGTGCAAAGTATTTTCTATCCATAGTTGATGATTACTCTAGAAAGTTATGGGTATTCATCCAGAAAATTAAGGATGAAACTTTTGAAAAATTCAAAAGTTGGAAGACTCTGGTCAAAAACCAAACTGGTAGGAAGGTCAAGAGGTTGAGAACCAGCAATGGTCTTGAATTTTTCAATGAGGCGTTCGACAACTATTGTGTTGTGTCTGGTATTACAAGGCACAAAACTACTATAGGGACTCCCCAACAAAATGGTTTGACTAAAAGGTTTAATCGAACTATTCTAGAAAGGGTGAGGTACATGTTGGTAAGTGCAGGATTGAAGAAGGTGTTTTGGGCAGAAGTTGTTGTGACTGCAGCTTACTTGATAAATAGGTGTCCCTCAACTGCCTTGGGAATGTATACACCTGAAGAAGTCTGGTCGGGACATCCACCTAGTCTCGACAGACTTAGAGTATTTGGCAGCTTAGTCTATGCTCACATTAGGCAAGACAAGTTCGAACCTAGAGCACTGAAATGTATGTTCCTTGGATACCCTGAAGGAGTCAAAGCTTATAGGTTGTGGTGCCTATAGCCAGGTCATATGAGGTGTATCATAAGTCAAGATGTCGTTTTTAATGAAGCTGAGATGGCTTTCAAGAAAACTGATGACATTGGTCAAAGTTCGAAGATTTGTGAAGAAGAGCTGGAACAGGGAGAGATTCTTGTTGAGGTGAAGCATAGTGATGCTGAACTGCATGACCTAGATGAAGTCAAAGAAGAAGCAGAAGTTGTTGTTGAAGATGAGGAGACTGATAATGACTACCTGCTGGCAAGAGACAGGTCGAGAAGAGTCATCAAGCCACCTCAGAGACTTGGTTATGCATATCTCATAACTTATTCCTTAATGTCTGCAAGTGAGGTCCTTGATCAGAACCTAGAGATTATAAGGAAGTTATGAGGAGTCGAGACAAAACTGAATGGCTGAAAGCCATGGATGATGAGATGAAATTTCTTTAAGATAATAACACTTGAGAGCTAATTGAGAAATCTGTAGGAGCCAGGTTAGTCTGTTGTAAGGGGATTTGTAAGGTTAAGGAAGGAATCGAAGGAGTGATGTCAAAGCACTTTAAGGCAAGGTTGGTTGTTAGGGGGTTCAATCAGAAAAAAGGTGTCGACTTTAATGATCTGTTCTCACATGTTGTAAAGCATAGATCCATTAGAATGTTGTTAGCCATGGTGGCGAAGTTCGACTTAGAACTTGAACAAATGGATGTGAAGACAACCTTCCTGTATGGTGATCTAGATGAAACGATCCTGATGAGGCAACCAGAAGGGTATGTAGAAAAGGGAAAGGAAGATTATGTGTGTAAGCTGAATAGGTTTGTGTATGGCCTGAAACAATCTTCTCGACAATGGAATAGGAGATTCAACAAGTTCATGGCACACATTGGTTTCACTAGGAGCCAGTTCGACCACTGTGTTTACTTCAGATTTCGACCTAGAAATTTACTTGTTATTTTGTTGCTTTATGTGGATGACATCCTCATAGCATGCAACACTGTCGAAGATGTTATGAAGATAAATGTTGAACTCAATAAGGAGTTCAGCATGAAAGATTTGGGAGCTGCCTCCAGAATTTTTGGGATTGACATCTAGAGAGATTGAAAGCAGTCGAGATTATGCTTATCTTAAGAGACATACCTAAAAAAGATTCTCAACAAGTTTGGTATGTCAAATTTAAAGCATGTTCTAACACCGACTAATTCTCAGTACAAGCTGAGTACGACTCAAAGTCCTAGTACTGAAGTCGAAAGAACCTATATGAATAACATCCCAAATGCTAGTATAGTAGGTTCTTTGATGTATGTTATGGTCTTTACGAGGCCAGACATAGCGTATGGAGTGAGCCTTGTAACTAGGTATATGGCCAATCCTGGGAAGCTGCACTGGCAAGCATTAAAGTAGATTCTTAGGTACATCAATGGGTCTCTGAGAAGAGTCCTGATTTATGGTGGAGCTTATGGTGATGATAGTAAAGTCAAAATCGAAGGATTTATCGAAACTAATTATGCAAGTTGTATGGATTCCAGAAAATCTATTTCTGGATATGTGTTCACTATGTTTGGCACAATAACCAGTTGGAAAGCGACACTTCAGAAGGTTGTTGACTTATCAACCACTGAACTAGAATATATTGCCCTCACAAAAGCTGTGAAAGAAGCATTGTGGCTTGAAGGTTTTGCTAAAGAGCTGAAACTTCAAGGTCGAGTTATCACTGTTAAATGTGATAGTCAAAGTTCAATGCATCTGTCTAAGAATTCAACCTATCATGAGCGAACCAAGCACATCGATGTGAGGTTGCACTTTGTCAGAGAGATAATCGAGCGTGAAGTGCTGAAAGTTTCGACTGATGACAATACTGCTGAAATGATCACCGACATTGTCGAGTAGCAAGTTTTTCCACTGTATGCAGTTGATAAAGCTCCATGATGAAAGCTAGTTTGTTCCCTTGTTTTGTGTAGGGTTTGTTCCAAGGTGGGGATTTTTGGTATTTTGGATCGAACTCTAGTGTCGACAAGTGTAGCTTCATGGTTCGACAGAAGGTTTAGTATGAAGTCGAAGTCTGTTCACATACTGATCTTGTATGCTGTAGTCGAAGTATGCTCAAGCATGCAGTAGTCGAAATGCTAGGATTGATAGCATGTCGAATTAGGCATTGCTTGTAAACCCAATTGTTATGTTAGCTTGTAATCTAAGTTAACGTAGTAGTCTATAAATAAACTAGTTCTCTCAGGTTGTTGGGAGGGGTTAATTATTGGTATTCACTTGTAATTTTTGAACCCTTATTGAGAAAGTGAATAGTAAAATAGATTTAACAAATTCTCTATTCTTCTTCCTTTTTCTCTTTTCCTTTGTGAAACTTAATAGGGTTTCTTGTGTTTGTTCAAGAAACTCAATCTTTATCTCATAAGTTTATTCTGTTAGTGACGACATTGTTTCACAACAAAATGTTTATTTCATTGAGAGACAACAACTCAAAGAAAATTTATTAGTATAGTTTGACATGAAAGACCTTGGGCAACTAAATATTTTTGGGAATTGAAGTAGCCTACTCAAAACAAGGCATCTTTTTCTCTTATAGAAAGTATGTGCTTGATCTTTTGCAGGAAATAGGGAAACTTGGATGCAAACTAGCAAGTGTTTCCATTGAATAAAATCATAAGATAAGCCTTAAGGAGGAAAACGCAAAGTTGACAAGGTCAGTATCAGATATTAGTGGGAAATTTGATTTACTTGACACATATTAGGTCAGATTTGGCATATACAGTTAATGTGGTTGGCTTATTTATGCATGATCTAAGGGAGAGACACATGCATGTTGTAGAACGTGTTCTACAATATCTCAAAGCCACTCATGGAAGAGGGCTCTTGTTTATAAGAGGTGGAAGTCTAAATATGGAAGCTTACACTCACGTTGATTATATAGGTCCAGTGAGTAATAGAAGATCCAATTCTGACTATGACTATTGTGTATTCTTGTGTGGGAATCTAGTTGTTTGGAGGAGTACGAAAAAAGTGTAGTTGCTCAATCAAGCGCATAAGCAAAATTTAAAGCTATGCCTCAAGAAACATGTGAATTATTATGGATAAAAAAAGTGTTAGAAGATTTGAATATACAATGTGAACACCCTTGAAGTTGTTTTGTGATAATAAATTGCACATTAGTATTGCTGATAATCATGTTCAGTATGACAGAATAAAAATATTTAAATTGATCGACATTTCATCAAAGAGAAAATGGACAGTGGATTGATAACTACAATATACATTTCTTCTGGATATCAGCTGACAAATGTGTTAACGAAGAGTTTACCAACAAAAAGATTCAACCAACTTACTTGCAAAACTTCCAATTCATCTTCCTAATAATAGGTTTTGTTGGAATTGGGTTTGTGGGTATGCAGAATCAGGTTGAGCATGCCCAATTGAAATCCGCACTAAGACATTAGAAGTTGTAGTTGGTGAATGAAACAAAGAACACATAGAATATATCATTCCTCCTCCTTATGAACATTGAAATAAGCTCAATTTGGATAGAAATGTATTCTTGATACCTAAAAAAATCAATCAAACATAACACAAATGATTATTATTGAGAACTTAGCTATGTGTTGTTATGCATAAAAATGAGATGACGGGAAAATGGAAGAACCCAAGTGACAAGAATATACTAACATAATATAGATCCCATTTTAATATCCTGTTGTAGAACAGTGTCCAAGCCTACCATAACACCTATCATCAGCCTAACCACCTTTTCCTCCCCTCTATCATAACCACCTTATGATCATATCCAAATCTTCTCTAAACAGATGATGAAAACACTATCAGAAAAGCATAACCTATTACTCTAGGCAAAATAGAGGAAATAAATAGAAGTAAATAAACAAAGTTCAGCTAGCTAAGAGAGACTAACTCGTTGAACATTGCTCTGAAAATGACTTTTTTACAATGAGAACGTTGATATGAAACTAACTCATTAAACATTGTTATCATCCATTTGGATCCACATCAATAATAAAAACTATTTATTTAATTTAAGAAAACAAAGTAAAATGTGGCATTTTTTCAATTAAATTGAAACTGTAAATGAAAAAGCAGAACACAAAAGTTTAAATAACAACTACATACAACTCACAACAACAAAATTAAACTATCGACACAAAGTTCAAAATTCATAAAACTAATTGAAATTTTAAAATGGTAGAACAAGAACAAACTTTATACATTGCAATTTTATGCTAAGAAATAACCTGTTACCGGGTCCATAGCTGCTTAGGGGCCTGCCTTCTCTTCTAGAGCACTTGTAGTTGTAATGCGGAGGGGAACACTATGTTGGGGAATAGAGGGAATCACGCTAGGAAGGACGAGGAGTGCAGACATTTTAGCCAAAATCATTAGAGGAGCAGCTGGTATGCACCCCTGGTATTCATTTAAGTTCCATCTGTCCTTAATAATAGGTGAAAGTTACAAGTTTCTATCGTATTAGCCATTTTATCAAAGGGCGGTTGGCTAACTTCTTAGTTGTTTTTGTAAATAGTCTAATGATTAACTTCCTATTTTAGCCAATATCTCTGGAATTTCATTCTTTTTAAGGTGGATAAATGATATGTTACGGGTTTGAACCTGCACCCTAACAATCTGATGTTCTTATACAGCTACCGTTCATCATCAAATTGACCAAACTTAAAAGAAAGTGTCTTATATTTTACTAAAGATATTATGTACAATATTAAGCAGATATTATGCACAATATTAAACATTTAGATTGAGTTTATTTTCAATTTTCAAACATTTTTAACTACACACATATAAGTTCAATGTATAAAACACTCTTTGCTATACAATATTTACAATTGTTTAAAGTTTTCATTACTAGAAAAATGAAATAAATACTTTGGTATAGTAGATCAAAACAATTAAACAAGTATTATATATATATATATATATATATATATATATATATATATATATATATATATATATATATATATATATAAAATAGTAACTTCTTAAAAAGCTTGTAAATAATAAATTCATAAACAAGCATTGTTTATTTATAAATACTTCACAAAATTTATTATATTTTCAATTACCAAATGTACAAGGCAATTCAAACAATGTTGAAATTGTTACAAATTTCTAGAATTCTCTTGGATATAATGTATATGAAAATGGTAGAAAAACTTAGAACTATTATAATACTAATCTTTCATGAAATTTTTAGAAAGAACTAAAATAATTTAGAAATATTCACCACTAATAAGAGGTTGGTGACTTGAGCCTATAAATAAACAATTTATACTTTGTAATTGATTATCTAAAAAAACAAATGTCGCTTCCTTATATAAGACTTTAAGCTAAAGACCCTATTTCAATATAACAATTTCCTATATCCACACAATTCTTATAGCTTTATTTCTAAACAATTTTCTAACAGTATCTTATATCAATTATTCAAATACTAATAGTGGTACCAGACCTACATTCGTTCATATATTAGGCGTAGTTATATTACCTACATACTATTCTAAAATATTTCCAACTACTTCTAAAAATTTCCCTTGTACTATTAACCCACTCTAATAATTTTTCTAAGCTATGGGTAGCACCACTTAATCATCATCTATTCCCGTCCCTATTTTGCAATGGTTAAAATTATGATTTCTGGCGTGTTAAAATGGAGAGACTTTTTTCATCTAAAGATTTATGGAACATAGTAGAAGAAGACATCATTGCTCCCGCATATACTTTAACTCTTAATGCAACTCAAGAAAAAGTTTTGAAGAAAAATAAACAGAAAATTTAAAACGCGATGTTCACTTTGCAACAAGCAGTGACTGATGCAAGTTTTCCAAAAATTATGGGATTTAAGACTGCCAAAGAAGTGTGGAACATCTTGCATGAAGAGTTTCAAGAAAGTGACAAGGTATGTGTCATTAAACTTCAATCTCTAAGAACTGATTTTAAACTATTAAAGATGAAGGAGTTTGAGACATTTAAATATTACTATTTTAAAGTTAAAGAAATAATTAATCAAATGTGAGCTTTGTGGGATGATATTCTTGACAAGAAAATTATTGAGAAAATTCTAATTATTATCCCCCAAAGATGGACCCAATCATGACAACGATTGAGGAAACCAAAGACTGTCCACTCTGTCAGTGGCAAAACTATGGGCTCTCTTGAAGCATATGAGTAATAACCGTATAGACATAAAGAACATACACTTGAAAATTCCTTTCAGTCAAAACTCAAATTTCAGCCGCAAAATAAAGAAAATGGAGGAAAGAAAAATTATGGAAAAACTTCTAGAAGAAGAGAAGTTTCTAGAAATTTCCCCAAGAACTGACCAGATAAAAATCCAACATGAAATATCTACAAAAGACTAGGCCACGCAGAGAAATATTGTTGGTACCTTCATATGCCACAATGCAACCTTTGCAAGAAGTTCAGGCACATAGATAAAAATTGTCACAACAAAAATAGGCATTAAACTAATATCTCAAAGATCATGATCAAGAAAAATGTACGTTTTATGCCACTCATAACCCAATTAGAGAAAAAGGAAGAAGCTGGTACTTGGATAGTGGCTGTAACAATCACATGGCCAAGGATGAGACTATTTTCAAAAGTAGTGACGAGTCTGTCTAAGTCAAAGTTTGATTGGGAAACGGTAGTATGGTAAAATCAAAAGGCAAAGGAACTGTCGTGGTGGAGACAAATAAAAGTACGTGACTCATCCATGATGTCTTACTAGTTCCCCTCCTAAAATAAAATCTTCTAAGCATTTGCCAAATGATGGAGAGACGCTACGCACATTACTTTGAAAGAGGTGTTTGCAAATCTTCGACAACAAAAATAAAAGGGCTGAGATATCCCAAGTGAAGATGGATAAGAGCAATAGAAGCTTCCCGCTAAATTTGAAATATGCAACTAACATTGCTATGAAGGTGCAAGTTGATGATTCATGGATCTGGCGTCGAAGATTTGGTCACTTCAACACACATGCCTTGAAGATGTTACATCAGAAGAACATGACGAGACATCTTCCAAACATAAAAGAGAACAATGAAGCATGTGAATGGTGTTTAATCAGTAAGCAACATTGATTTCTGTTCTCAACAGATAGAACATGGAGAGTGAAAGACCTGTTGTAGCTAATACATAGTGACTTCAATGGACCGATGATGACGACTTCATAGGTGAACAATGGGTACTTCATAATCTTCATTGATGACTTCTCTAGAACAACACAAGTCTATTTCTTAAAAGAAAAATCAGAACTCTCTAGAGTATTCAAAAAGCTCATGGCCCTTGTTGAAAATCAAAGTGGAAAAAGGATAAAAGTACTAATAAGTGATCACGACAAAGAGTACACCTCCCGCGAACTTGACATATTTTGTGAGGATGAAGGCATATAGAGACAACTTACAGTCACATATTCTCCTCATAAAATGGTGTGTCTGAGAGAAAGAATCGCATAATCATGGATATGGCTAGATCAATTCTCAATGAGAATGGGCTCCCTAACACATTTAGGGATGAATTAGTCTACACTGCTGTTTACATACTCAACATATGTCCAACTAAGGTAGTACATGATAAGACACCAATTGAAGATTTGAACGGGAACAAGCCATCAGAAAAGCACCTAAGGGTGTTTGGATCTATCTGCTATATTCACATTCAAGATGTGAAAAGGCACAAGCTTGTAGACATGACTATATGAGGTATGTTCCTGGGGTATATCACAATCTCTAAGGGTTACTGTGTCTACAACTTAAAAACTAATAAACTCATCATCAGTCGAGATTTTAGAGTTGATGAAAATGCTTCTTGGTATTGGGATGAAGTAAAAGTAGAGCAGAACATCCTTATACCAACTCAACTACCTTAAGAAGAAGTTGAGGAAGAATATCCATGTAAACCTCTTTCACCTCCACCGCAATAACAAGAACAAGAACTATCATCACCAGAGTATACTCCAAGGTGAGTATAATCTTTGGCGGACATATATGAAACATAATTTGACCATACTTGAACTTGGAAGCATTGAAAAAGCATCAAAGTATGAAGTATGGGTCAAGGCAATGAAAAAAGAGATAAATATGATCGAGAAAAATAACACATAGGAGTTAGTGATTCTTCCCCATGAAAAAATAACATTCGGGTTAAGTGGGTCTATAAGAAAAATTCAACCCTGATGGCACCATATAGAAACACAAGCTGAGGCAAGTAGCTAAGGGTTACTCACATTAACCCGGGATTGACTACAATGAGACTTTTCACTAGTAGCTCGTCTTGATACCATAATGTCACATCTCAAAAATACAACCTTACGAGCGCATCACACGCTCGCAGATGACTAACAGAGTCGCCACCAAACTTTATTTATTCAAAAAGAGGAAAGGGAAAATATCGATAAAACCCCTAAAGATGACAAAGATATGGCCGTCGCAACCAAGTCGGATTCGGGAGTCGGTTATGCAAGGGGCAGGTACTAGCACCCCTCACATCCGTTGTACTCAACAGGAACCATTTAGTTAGTTTGTGAATAACTGTTAGATTAAAAATGATTGTTCTCCTAAAAAGATTGAAAGAAAAGAAAAGGATTAAAAAGGTAAATTTTTTATTAAGGTGCCTGAAGAGACTTTGAATCTCACTGCTACGTATCTCCAGGTGAGATGGAGAACTCAAGGCTATATAGTTATGGGTAGCAAATGTTTGTGGGTTGGTCGACTTTAGTAAAAGGTACTTAGTCGCATTCGAGTGGAAAACATCTGCTTGCAACCCAAAACATGGAGAAATGAACATTGGTATCACGTTAGAATGGAAATCATAACTTGGAATCTCACATACTTATGTTCTCATCGCATCCGAGCAAAAAAAATTCTAACTTCTTGCGCATGGTAGGAATGAAGGTGTTGTTTGCATCGTCTCGGAATGGACGAAGCATCTTTCTTTTATGAAAAGGGTTTGAGTTTTGAAGCCAAAAGGAAAAAGGGTTTGAATGTGTTGGGTGTATTTTTGGGTGATGGGGAACGCTTGGATGGTCAAGATATACACCTCGTATCCAAACACTTTAGGAAAAACGTGATATACACCACTTTCATCTTATTTGTGAATATGTTATATATAATTAGGTATTTTTTAAGGATTACGAACATCAGATGATCGAGATATACACCTTGTATCCAAGTATTCGGGGGAAAAAGTGATATACACCAAACCTTTCCTTTTTCGGCCAATTTATTATAAAAACGAGATTGTGGTATTGATTGAGTTGAGAGTTTTTTAAAGGGATGACGGATGTTAGGATGGTCGAGATATACACCTCGTATCCAAACACTCGAGGAAAGCATGATATACACCATGTTTCTTTTTCATCTTATTTGTGGAAAGATGTTTAAAAATTATTAAGTATTTTATTTTTAATATAGGAAAATGTGCATGATGTTGATCGAGGTTTGATTTGTATTGCGAAAAATGGTTTTGAATCAATGGTGAAATGGTGATGAAATGAAAGGTGCGAATGGTAACGCAAAGGCGCAAATTCTAGCGTGATGTCGCGAACTCTAGCGCTATGGCATAGACTAACGCCACAAATAAATCAAGTTGCAAATTTCACATACCACACAACAGAATAAGAGGATAGAAACACATACAAAAATAATTACAGCGCGGATTAATCATAATTGAATTAAAAAAGTAAACAAAACCGAAGTATGCACAGATTAAATAGCATAATCCAAAGACGCGAATTGACCGGAATATGCCAAAAGAAAAAAATTCAACAGTGTTACAACATACAAACCATGTCAAACCCGCGGATTGAATCAGCTTTATTTATCCGCAACAAAAATAAACAAACAGCAGAACCACAGTCCAAATTATTTTACTATCATTATAGCAGTATTACAACTCTCAAATGTAAAAATCCAGTGAGAGCAAATGCAAAACAGTGGCTAGATGGTTTTTGTCTGTGGGGTTTGGTTTTGAGAGGGTGGTTGAGTTTTGCGGTTTCGTGGTGGTGGAGAGTGGCTTGAGGGTGGTGTTTAGGTGTGAGGAAGAGAGATGAAATGGATTCAGAGAAAGATATGAGGTAGTGTTTGTTGTTGTTTGATGAGATGATGAAGAAATGCACAGTGAAGGAGAAAAAATGTACTGTGGTTTATGACCTTGCCAGGAATATGAATAACCTGATGGTCTTTTGCCAATGTCTCCAAGATGAACAAAACCGGGTTTCTTTCCTTTTATATTTTTTCATTTATTTTTCTTTTTTAGCGCCGCTGGTGAGCTATTGGTCCGTCCCTTTTTTCTTTTCACAAGCCATAACATTTTGGTTTATAGAGTATTTCAATAATTATTTAAATTTATTTAATACTCACAATTCCCTTCTAGATATTTTAGGTGATAAAATGAGTTTTAAGTTTTAAATGAAACAAAAATCAAATGTTTTTAATAAAACAAAATAAAATCAAACTAACTATTTACTTAATTCTATTTATTTTTCTTGATATTTTGATTAAAAAACAAAAATAAAAGCAATTAAAATAAATAAAAATCAGACGCGGAAATGCGTGAAAAAATAAAATGAGTGCGTTAAAATAATCTATGTGAAATAAAGTTCAGTAAAACAGACATATGCGGGTCAAATTTTGCAGTAAAAAATGTCTAGTTGAAAAGGTTCAAGTTGATCAAAATGCGAACGTAAACGGAATCGAGAAAACTAAACGAGCATGTCGGGTTAAACTACGTGAACCGTAGATCAATAAAATAGACTGCTACAAGCCCGATCCCAAAATTTTTCGCCCGCTAATTTTTACGCGCAATTGAAAAATGATTCAACCGGTCTGTCTATAAAATCAAAATTTTATTTTGAGTGACTTTCTAAGCATTATGCTGAAAGAAATGCATGTCATGATATGCAGATGATGCAAATTCCATGTGAATGGATCGATTTATTGATTTAGGGGCAAAATTAGGGTTTGACACATAAGAGCTCTAATAGCTTTTGCGGCACAAAAAACATAGAGTGCCCATCAACTAGATGTCAAACCTGTCTTCTTCACTGGCATACTCGAAGAAGAGATCTATGTGGAGTAGCCATAAGAATTTGTGTCTGAGGAGAAGAAAACAAAATGTTAAAACTAAGAAAAGCACTTTATGGTCTAAAGCAAGCACCTCAAGCATGGTATAAAAAAATTGATCAGTATTTCATGGATCGAGGATTCGAGAGGGGCAAAAGTGAGCCTACACTATACATCAAGTCTCAAAGTCAGTACATTCTCTTACTCTCTCTATATATTTGTGTCTATATTTAGATGATCTTATCTACATAAGAAACAATACTAAGATGATGATAGAGTTCAAAGAAGACGTGATGAAGACCTTTGAGATGACTGATCTTGGTTTGATGAGTTATTTCCTCGGTATAGAGGTAAGTTAGAGAAATGACAGGATATTCATCTTGCAAAAGAAATACACATAAAGCTTACTTAAGAAATTCAAGATGTACGATTGTAAATTTGTTGGTATTCCACTCGTAACAAATGTGAAACTACAGAAGAATGATTGAGCACCAAAAGCTGATGCATCTAGATACAAAAGTCTAATTGGAAGCCTCATATATTTAATAGCTACACAACCAGACATAATGTATGCTACAAGTCTTCTATCAAGATTCATGCAAAGCCCAGTTCAAATGCACTTACTTTGGAGCAGGAAGAAGAATTTTAAGGTATCTACAAGGAAGAAAAGAGTTCAGTACATGGTACACTATCGAAACTGACTCAAGATTACATGGCTACACTAACAGTGATTAGGCCGGTTTGATAGATAGCATGAAGAGCACCTCTTAGTATGCTTTCTCACTAGGATCAGGAAATTTTTCTCGTGCGTCGAAGACGCAAGCTACGATTACACAGTCAACATCAGAAGCAGAGTACTTGGCAGTTGGTGAAGCAACGAGTCAAGCTATATGGCTTCACATGATACTTGAAGACATGGGAAAAAAATAAGATGAACCTACTATAGTCAATTGTGACAACAAATCATCAATTGCAATGGTGAAGAATCCAGTGCATCGCAACCGAACAAAACCCATAACAATTATAACACTTTATTAGGGAAGGTAAATTAACTAAAGAGATAAAAGTCGACTATTGCATAATAGAAGATCAAATTACAGACATAATCACAAAGGCATTGTCGAGACCAAGATTTGAATAGCTACGAGCTACGCTTGAAGTCACGAAAATTTGCATCTAAGAAGAGTGTTGAAATTGCTACAAATTTCGAGAATTTTTAAATATAATATGTATGGAAATGCTAGAAGAAGCTACAACTATTATGATATTAATCTATCATGAAACATCTAGAGCTAAAGTAATTTAGAAACATTCATCGCAATTGAGAGGTTGGTGACTTGAGCCTACAAATAGGCAATTGATACTTTGTAATTTGATCATCGAAAAAAACCAATGTCATTCTCCCGTAAGACTTTAAACTATAGTCCATATTCCAATATAACAATTTCCTATATCCACACGGTTCTTATGCCATTCTTTCTAAACAATTTTCTAAAACTATCTTCTATCAATTATTTAAATACCAACAAATAATAAGAACTCTACTAAACTACTATTTATCAATGACAATAACTAAACCTTTTCTAGAGTCGGCTACATAGATTAATTTCTATCATAATTTCTATTCAAGATTAAGTTTTTACCGAACTCATTAATTTTAAGATCTTCCTTAATAACTTTTTTATAATTATTCTAAGTCTTTCTCTATCTCTAAGTGATTGACTCTTCTCCATCTAATACTCTTTTTACTTACATAATATTAGAAATAATTTATATTTTAATTAATATTCACAAACTTGGTGACCAAGTTTGTTAGAGGGTATTTTATTATTTTATTGTTGCTTTGTAGCCCTAGTTTTTAGCTTATAAATAAGGTAGTGTAGATGTCATTCCAATCATTGTATCTTTATCCTTTGTAGCCCTCATTCTCAATATAATATATTCTCTTCTTTTCATCATTATTTTCACCTTGTACACCAACAATTGGTATCTAGAACTCCGGTTCGGATCAACGGGAAAACACGGGAAACACGAGTGAAAACGTGAGGATTCTTGTGTGATTGAATTTTGGTTCTTGATTTGTGTTGAATCTTGAATGAAATTCTGATCAGAATCATAATTCTTTGATTCTCTGGGTTGGGAAACACTGTGTGTGGTAAGTTCTGAGTGTACTGTACAAGGTTGAAGATGATGAACGGCAACGGCGGCATGAACACCAAGCTTCCAGTATTTGATGGAAAAAACTGGAATCGTTGGATGATTCAGATGCGAGTATTGTTCGGTGCTCAAGATGTTCTAGATCTTGTCACCGAAGGTTACGTTCCGGTAGCAGCAGATGCGACGGAGGAACAGAAGAACGCGCAGAAGGATACAAGGAAGAAAGATCAGAAAGCATTGTTCTACATCCATCAGTGTGTGGATGCGAATGTGTTTCAGAAGATTGCAGATTCAACGACGGAAAAGGCGGCGTGGGACACACTGGTCAGATGTTACGGTGGTGACGCATCAGTGAAGAAGGTGAAGCTTCAGTCTCTACGTAAGCAGTATGAGAATCTCAACATGAAGAACAATGAGAAAGTTTCTGAGTACATCTCCAGAGTGATTCTGATCACTAATGAGATGAAGGCGTGTGGAGAAACTCTTTCTGAACAAGTAATCATTGAGAAGGTATTAAGATCCCTTACTCCTCAGTTTGATTACATTGTGGTAGCAATAGAACATTCTAAAGATCTGAGCACCATGAGAATTGAAGAGCTGCAAAGCAGTCTAGAAGCGCAAGAGTTGCGTCTGACTGAGAGAACTTCTGAAAGGGAAGTAGAGCAGCAGGCTTTGAAAGCAGTTTCTGATAAGAAGCATCAGAAGCAGACTTGGTCAGAAGCCAGGAGAAGATCTGATGGTGGTCAGAAGTCAGAAACCTCAACTTCTGATAGGAAAAAGACTGCTCAGAAAGGAAAAGAGAAGTATGACAAGAAGAAGATCCAATGTTACTGTTGCAAGAAGTTTGGTCACTTTGCTAGAGATTGTTGGTCAAACAAGGAAAGGAAGTCAGAAGAAGCAAATATAGCCAGAAGTTCTGAGGATGAATCTGTGCTACTGATGGCTTCTGAATCTGATGATACGAATTTGACAGACTGGTGGTATATGGACACTGGCTGCTCAAATCATCTTACTGGAGATAAGAAATGGCTGGTTGATTTTGATTCTGAGAAGAGGACTAAGATCAGATGTGTTGATGACAAATATCTTAACGCTGAAGGTATGGGAAATGTCAGAGTTGTTCTGAACAATGGGAAAACAACATTGATTCAGAAAGTGTGGTATGTACCTGGCATCAAAAGCAATCTGATGAGCGTGGGACAATTAATTGAGAAAGGTTTTTCAGTTACCATGAAGGACAATCTTCTGAAGCTGTATGACTGTAATCAGAAACTGATTATGGAGTCAAAACAGGGAAGGAATAGAACATTTAAGGTGAATGTCAGAACTTTTGACTCTGAATGTCTTAGTGCAATAAGTGTTGTGAAAGAAAGTGAGCTGTGGCACAGAAGATTTGGTCATCTGAATTTCAGAAGCTTAGAACATCTGAAATCGAAGAAGCTGGTACATGGAATTCCTACAATTAAGAAGCCTGAGAAGTCATGCAAAGTGTGCATGGAAGGAAAGCAACCAAGATTGCCATTTGCATCAGAAGTTGCTCCAAGAGCAAAACATGCCTTGGGAGTAGTACATTCTGATGTGTGTGGTCCATTTCCAGTAGCATCGATCGGAGGGAATAAATACTTCGTGTCATTTGTTGATGAATTCACGAGAATGATATGGGTATCCCTTATTAAGTTCAAACACGAGGTGTTTGCTGAATTCAAGAAGTTCCGAATGAAGGTTCAGAATCAGAGTGGTCAGACTCTGAAGATTCTCAGAACCGATGGTGGGGGTGAGTATAACTCCAAAGAGTTTCAGAAGTTCTGTGAGGAGAATGGAATTGAGCATGAGGTTACTGCTCCTTACACTCCTCAACACAATGGTCTTGCTGAAAGAAGAAATCGTACTTTGCTTGATATGGTGAGAAGCATGCTGAAGGAGAAGAAGCTTCCTCAGAACTTCTGGGGAGAAGCTGTTGCCACCGCAGCATATGTGCTCAACAGATGTCCAACGAAGAAGCTGAAGGAAATAGTTCCTATTCAGAAGTGGACGGGAGAAAAGAAAAGTGTTAGTCATCTGAAGGTTTTTGGTTCTGTGTGTTACAAACATGTTCCAGAAGCTAGAAGACAGAAGCTGGATGATAGAAGCAAAGTAATGTTACTGGTGGGGTACCACAGTACGGGTGCGTACAAGCTTTATTATCCAGAAACTAATAAAGTTGAGTTCAGCAGAGACGTTATTGTGAAGGAATCAGAAGTTTGGAATTGGGATAAGTCTCAATCTGATTCTGATGTGAGAACTTCTGAAGAAAGGTCAGAAATAAGAATTTCTGAAACTGATGGTGATTCTGACTCTGAAGGAGATTCAGAAGATGAAGGTGATCCAGATTCTGATGATGATCCAGATTCTGATGATGATCCAGATTCTGGGAATATGCCAGATTCTGAAGATGGTCAAGGTTCTGGAGGAAGTCAACCATCTGGAGCAAGAGCTTCTGAAGGAGAAACTTCTGAGGACAGAACTTCTGAGGTTCAAGCATCCGGAGATAGTTCTGAACGGGATCAGAGGCCACAGAGAATCAGAAACATTCCAAGAAGATTTGAAGAGTTTGACATGTTGCAAGACACTGAAGTAGATTATGAAGGAGAAATTATTCAGTGTGCCATGTTAGTAGACTCTGAACCTGTGAGTACAGAAGAGGCTCTCAAGCAGAAGTTCTGGCTAAAGGCCATAGAAAGAAACAAGACTGGGAAGCTGACAGAACTTCCAAAGGACAAGAAAGCCATCAGCGTCATATGGGTTTTCAAGCAGAAGCTAAAGCCAGATGGATCAATTGGCAAACATAAAGCGAGGTTAGTAGCAAGAGGATTTCTACAGAAACCTGGGCTGGATTATTCTGAAGTGTTTGCACCTGTAGCGAGACATGAAACAATCAGATTGGTGATTGCAATAGCTGCTAACAGGAATTGGTCTCTGATGCATTTAGATGTGAAATCTGCATTTCTGAACGATCCATTAGAAGAAGAAGTTTATGTGTCACAACCTCCTGGATTTGTGAAAGAGAATAAGGAAGGGATGGTGTACAGACTACATAAAGCTTTGTATGGATTGAAGCAAGCGCCCAGAGCTTGGAATCAGAAGATTGATTCATTTTTTAAGAAGCAGGGTTTTCAGAAATGTGAGATGGAATACGGTGTTTATGTTCAGCATATTTCTGAAGGAAATATGATTCTGGTGTGCTTGTATGTTGATGACATACTGCTGAACGGAAGTTCTGAACAAGAATTAGCTAAGTTCAAGAAGGTGCTGATGAATGAGTTTGAAATGACTGATCTCGGGAAAATGACATACTTTCTAGGGATGGAGTTCAGATATTCTGAGAAAGGTATCATTTTGCATCAGCTGAAGTATGAACGAGAACTTCTGAAGAGATTTAAGCTGCAGAATTGTAAGGCTGCTATCATTCCTGCAGATACGAATCAGAAACTAAATTCTGATTCTGATGGTGAGGATGTGGATGCTACAACCTTCAAACAGTTGGTTGGTTCTCTGAGGTATTTGTGTAATACCAGACCTGATATTTGCTATGCACTTAGAATGGTTAGTAGATTCATGAGTAAACCCAAGTGGTCCCATTACCAAGCTGTTGTCAGGATTCTGAGGTATATCAAGGGAACTCTGAAGTATGGAGTGTTGTTCCCTTCTGGAAGAAAGAGTGAATCAGAACTTCTGAGTTATTCAGATTCTGATTGGTGTGGAGACAGAGTTGACAGAAGAAGTACTTCTGGATACTTTAAGTTTCTGGGAGGTCCTATTTCTTGGAGTTCTAAGAAGCAACCTGTTGTTGCGTTGTCAATCTGTGAAGCTGAATATATTGCAGGTGCTGTTACTGCATGCCAAGCTGTGTGGATTCTGAACTTGCTGGAGGATCTGAAGATCAAAGTTGACAAACCTCTGAAGCTGATGATTGATAACAAGTCTGCAATCAATCTTGTCAGAAACCCAGTGTTGCATGGGAGAAGCAAGCATATTGAGACCAAGTATCCCTATCTGAGAAGTCAAGTTCAGAATGAAATGTTAGAAGTTCTGCACTGTAGCACTCAGAAGCAGCTGGCAGATGTTCTGACGAAGGCTATCAAGACTGATCAATTCTTTCGCTTAAGGGATGGAATTGGAGCTGTTAGTTTTGAGAAAATATAAATTAAGGGATGGTATTAGAAATAATTTATATTTTAATTAATATTCACAAATTTGGTGACCAAGTTTGTTAGAGTGTATTTTAGTATTTTATTGTTGCTTTGTAGCCCTAGTTTTTAGCTTATAAATAGGGTAGTGTAGATGTCATTCCAATTATTGTATCTTTATCCTTTGTAGCCCTCATTCTCAATATAATATATTCTCTTCTTTTCATCATTATTTTCACCTTGTACACCAACACATAATATATCACATTTCAATGTTGTTTATTTATAACTGCTAGCTTGGTCAGGACAAATCTGATGAATCTCCAAGTTGCCTACAAAACCAGAGAAATAAAACATATTTAAAAGTGTTTTTTTTTATAAATAAACATAAAATAACTTGTTTCGTTTAAAAAATGAAAAGATTAAGAGCTCGTATGTTTATATAAAGTTTGTTAGTCATTTGAAATCATTCACTTGAATTTTGTACACCAAAATTGTTAGTCATGATTTAAATTTAGTATAAATTGAATATTTGAATAATATGATTAATAAAAGACGAAAAAGATAAAAACATAATGTTGTAATACTAGTGTTTTTGTTTGATGACTGAAAAAAAAAAAACATGTGATTGTTCTAAGACAGTCCTTCTCTCTCAGCTAGTTTACATGCTTCTTAAGTCACTGCATCTTACCAAGATTTAAAATTTGAAAAGTCTAAGTTACTGTTTTCATCTTACCAAAGATTTTAAGATAAATTATATGCATAACTATAATAACCAATTTTAAGAGAAAGTTGAAAAGCAAAAGCAATAATTTATCAAAAATAAAAATCAGGATTGTAAATAGATTATTGCATACCGGTGGTAATTCTGGTAAAATCTTTCTAGCTGATAGTATACAAAAATTGGTGCTTCCATAATAAGCAAAAATCCTAAAATAATCTGCAAGGAGACACTTGAGTTAAATGTAAATTATACCACTACTTAAATAACAATTTAAATTTAATCACATGAATTTAAAAAGATTTACCACTCGAGGCGTAAGGATAGGTCTCCATGTAGGAAGTTCTTGCTGCATAAATTTGGAGTCTAGAAAATATCAAAGAGATCCATGTGAGTTTAGATTACAGGTAATATCATTAAAAATAAAAAGTTTTCAATATTAAAGTTAAAAACGGAGAAAAAAATTAGAAGGATTAGAGAGATGAAGAGGCATTACAGTTGATGTTTCTTCTTGTAGGTGTGGAGTCAGACGATGCAGGAGTTGATGCTGTGGTCGAAGATTTGAAAACAATAAAGTGTTAATTTGAAAAAGTTACTAAAAACGTAAATATGCCTGAAATATAAATATACGTCAGACTTATATTATACTGGTACCTATTTTAGCAACTATAAAGAAGTCTTTCTCTAATAAATGAGTGATAGCAACTTATTACTACATCCAACATGCAATAGTTCAATTTAATTTTTCAAATCTACGAAATTTCAATCAATTTAATTTCTTTATTTAAATATTTCTTTATGTTTTTTATAAATATTATTTGGTTAATCCTCTGAAACGAGTTAGCATTGATACATAGTGTAGGACTAGGCACTTTTGTGATAGACACACCACTTGTCCACCTAAAACCTTAAGGTGATAGATGAATGGGTTCTCCCACTTATAAATGCTCAAGTCACCACATTCCTATCCAATGTGGAACTATTTTCCCACTTGCTCACACTTGCTTGTATTATTCCAACACATTTAACAAGAGTCCCTCCGAATTCCACGTTTTTATGGTGTAAATAATGTTTGTAGCCCTCTTTTATCATGTAACGTCATTCTCATCGGTTTCTGTAACTCTCATGCAATCATGGAGCTATGCTGAAACCGTTACGTGTGGTCGTTCATGTCACCTACCAGCATTCTCAGGATTTTGGGTCCGACCTATCCATGTCGTATATAAGCACTCTAATGACTGGGTCCGACTTACTCGTCTTGCTGCCTTCGACATACTCGGCACATTATTTCAACATGTCCGACCTCACTACTCGACCTCGAGAATTCTGGGATGTACACCTTAATATATATCCATAAAAAATAAGTACGCATAACAAAAAAAATAAATGACCAAAAATATATTAATTCAATGTGTTTCAATTGACCTCAAATCCACGTCACTTCGACTACGAGATATTGTAGTTTTGTGTGTGAGAATTTTCACAATGTGTGTGAAAATTTTCACAAATTTTTATTTAAAAGAGGCACGAACTTGTTTCATTAAGCAGGGTGTTACCTACGTCCAAAGCCTTTATGACTCTGAAAAATTGAAGTTGATGGCTAAGACCGTCTGCCACATGTTATGTGGCGCTTCATTAATTACCTTGACGGCTTGACCGGGAAGAAATATTTGCTCCAAAAAAAACCCTTTCAAAAATGAAGGAATAATGGAAGAGCAAATGTGAAGTTGCTGCTTGTGAGCGGACTAAGCAGCCTGCTCTTAAAAAAAGGTACCTAAGCTTTAAGAAGAGTTGGAGGAATCCCGAAAGGAGGTGGAGGACTTCCAAAAGGAGACATAGAAGTGGAAAAAGGGGGCAGAGAGAATGGTCAATCTTAAAAAGAAGGTGGAAGTCCATGGCGCTCCGTCCGACTTGACTGCTAGAATCACCAACCTGCAATGGACATTGGGTGACAAAAAGAATGCCCTAGAGAATGCAAAGTCCACTGAGGAGTAGTTGTCTTACTAGGTTACTGCAACGAAGGAAGCCTTAAAAAAAGATAGAGAATCCCACAGGGAGCAAGTTAAAGAGTTTAAGAAGGAGTACAATGATGTCGTTAATGATGGTATCAAGGGGTCATGGATGCCTTCCAAAGAGCCTGCGATCAAATTGAAGTTCTTTATCTGGAAGTTGAAATTCCTCGGGAGAAGATGAGCTTGCAGAAGAAGGTCATTGATGGAGAGATCACCAGCAACCGTGAGGAGTCAGAAGAGAATAGGGTACCTGAAGAAGAGGCAGAATTATTTGTAGTCTTCAATGTTGCTAAGGCATATATACTTTTATTAGAACAATATAATTGCTTAGTAATTTGTTTATTCCTTCTTTGCATGGTTTGTTGCATCACCTTCAGTATTTTACTCTTTATTTATTTATTATCCCCTTGCGATTTTTTTTATCACTTTGTTTGCCTTTGTGGTTTCGTTAATCCTTATCTGTCCCTTTGTTGGGAAATGGTGTAAGCTTTGACGCTGCTGAGGATAGTGCCTGGCTAAGAATCGGGTCCACTTGTATTCCCCCAAGTTTGAGCATGGTTTGGATTCGATGTATCCTGAGCTTCACTTCCTATGCTATGTAGTGGCTATATACCGATAAGAGGTGTGCCAGGTATGGCTTAGTGCCAAAATTGATTTTACTTTATGTTTTCTTTTAATGAAAATCAACATCCAACAAGGAATATTATATTATTCATTTCAAATTATTACATATGAGTGTGAGTAATTATAATCTTCGGGCATATTTTGAAATACTTGGTTGTAATATTATATTCACCTGTCAAGTTTTCTAGAATGTAAGCCCTATTTTCCGTGCTGGTCTTGATCATGTGTGACCCCTTTTAGTTGGATGCGAGATTTCTATCTCTGATGTTCTTTCCTCCAACGTCAGCTCGCCTTAGCATAAGATCTTCTGGTTCGAGTTCTCGTGGTTGAACTCACTTGTTGTATTTAGTTGTTGTTGCTTTTTTGACGAAAACACTCATAAGAGTGGTGGCATTGGTCCTTTTCTCTTCCAACAGATAAACCTCTTACGTGATTTCCTAACATTATCTTCTTCTAATAAGGGGTGTGTTGTTCTCTAGCCTAAGTTTTCTACTTAGACAGAGATGACGTCTTCGATGTTGTAGGCTAATCGAAAAGAAGTTTTGTTAGTAGTCAAATGGGGCGTGGTTAAATATGCCGAGAGGAAATGTGGGAGATCGTCTTCCCATTTTCCTTTTATCGCTTCAAGTCTTCGCTTTAACCCTCTCAAGATTACCCAGTTTGCTGCTTCATCCTACCCGTTGGTCTGAGGGTGTTCCACTGATGTGAAATGCTGCTTAACCTTCAAGCCTTCTAAGAGCTTCTTGAAGCTCCTATTGTGAAATGCATCATGTTGTCTGTTAGGATGGCTTGAGGGACTCCATACCTGGCTAGGACGATCCTCTTGAAAATTTTCGAGAAGTTGATCGTTGTAATCTTCTCCAATGTTTCTGCTTCAACCCACTTGGTGAAGGAATCTACTGCCACAATTAAGAACTTTAGTTGTCCTGGTGCAAAAGGGAAGGGACCCAGAATATCCATCCCCTACGGTGTGAAAGGCTAGGGAGACGTTAACATGTGCAGTTCAGACGGGAGGCGTAATGGATGTCTTCATGTCACTAGCATTGGTCACATCTTCTCACACAATCCTTATCATTTTGAACCATGGTCGGCTAATAGTACCCAACTCTTAGAACTTTCTTAGCCACTGCTCGAGCATCTAAGTATTGTCGTGTTATTCCTTCATGTACCACGCAGATGCAAGCTAGGAGTTTGTCCTTGGCATGATGTTTTCTACTCCTTTCTTAGCGATTAATGTAAGGCTGGAGATAACTGCTTCATACTTGGCTTCATTATTGGTAGTAGAAAACTCAAAACACGGAGATACCTCGATTGTTAGACTTGCTTCGTTCTCCAAAATGAGTTTGGCTCCACTTCCACACGTGTTGGATGAACCATCTATGAATACTACTGAGGTATGAACCGACTCTGGTACTTTTGGGATCATTTATGTTATGAGATTTCAAATAGTTGTGCCTTCAAAGCTTTCCATAGTTCATAAGAAACATCAAATTCAGATATTTCGATGAACCATTTTGTTAGTCACCTGACTAGATTTTGCAGGTGGAGAACTTTCTTCAATGGTAGGTCGGTCCTGGCGATTAATGTGTGCTAAAAAATAGTGTCGTAGATTTATGAATGGCTTCACTAATAAAATTTTCGACTTCTTTATCTTTTAATACCATGTCTCTGGTCCAGTTAAATCTTCAGAGATGAAGTAGGCTGAGCTTTGTTGACCATTTGGCTCTCTTTCAAGGACGACACTAACTGCTTCATTGGATATAACCAAATAAAGGTACAAAGATTCTCCTACAGTAGGCCGATATAGAATAGATGGAGTTGATAGGGGTATCTTCAGGGACATGAACTTTTGTTGGCATTCTAGGGTCCATTCTCTTTGTCTGGCCTGTACATTGGTATGTGATTGTAGCTAGAATATGCATCCATAAATGATAGAAGTTTGTATTCGTCTGAGTTGTCGACCAACTTGTCTATGCTCAAGAGAGAATACATATCTTTGGGACATAATCTATTAATATCGGAGTAATCGACATACATTCTCCGTTTTTCTGAAGCTTTCCTGACTAACACCATGTTGGATAGCCACTTAGTTTATTTTTGTTCAAAAATGAAATAGTGTCCAACAAACCTTGAACTGTCTTTGCTTTCTCTGCCTTCTCAATAGACATTCACCTCCTCCTTTAGGACGCGTATCGAGAATTGGGACCAAAGTTCAGCTGGTGACACACTACACTAGGATCTATGTAGGGCATCTCGTGGGGAGAGATGGCAAAGATATCAAGTTGTCTCTCAAACATTTAATTAATCCTTCTTTTACTTCAGTAGAAAGTGTGACTCTATCCTTACTGACCTCATCAAATTACTCTACAATTGGAAGGCCTCGAAGTCTCCATTTAGAACCGGTCGTAGGACTTTTGCCTTGATCCCGGATGAGAAGCCTAGCTCGTCTCCTAATGGGTGTTCGTCTTTGAAAATGTTGAGGTCAACTATATATGTTGCTTCGTCGGCTTCCTCGATTCTTTCTTTAGAGTTGACATATTTCCTCAAGGGATTCTTCAATATTTCTTCTAGCGTTTGGCATGCCCCGCAAAGGTCATTGAGTCTAGAGCATCCAAGAATGATCGACCTTGGATACTATTGTAGACACTTTCGAATGGAACCACGAAGAAACAAACATCCACCGTCCTCTTATTATTACCTTTCCCAAAGAAGACCGGTAAGTGCACTTGTCCACACTCTCCTCTTATTATTTTGTGATGCTATTGACACTACTTTGTTTATAAAATGTAGAGAATCACATATTTTATTAATTTAAATATATGTTGATGATATTATATTTGGATGTATTAACAGAGATATGTATAAATAATTTTCTAATGTCATGTAAAGAGAGTTTGAGATGTCTCTCATTAAAAAAAAAACTCAACTACTTATTAGGTTTATAGATTAAGTTAATGGAGAACCAAACTTTCATTAGCGAGACAAAATATTGCTTAAAGCTGTTGAAGAAATATGACATGAAAAATTCAAAAACAATTAAAAAAAAATTGCTTAGATTCACTAACTCACCAAATAAACAATTGGAACCCATAAAAGGAGAGAACCACTCTTCCACTGTTCTGAATTTTTTTTGGGAAAACATCTTTTCCAAATTTGTGCTCTCTATCACTCTTCCAAGAGATGACACTCTTGTTCACCATCAAATTTGTTCCGTTGATAGAGTATTGTTGATGCCAATACACCATCAAATTTATGCTGTATGTGTCAGTCAAACACATTATGGAAGAAAATATTCAGTCAAATACATTGAAGTTATAAAATACTATAAACAGAAGATGAAGAACTATGTTGAAAAGTCTAAGTTACCGTTTTCATCTTACAAGATTTCAAGATAAATTATATGCATAACTATAAATTATAAGAGAAAGTTGAAAAGCAAAAGCAGCAATTTAACAAAAATAAAATAAAAATCAGGATTGTGAATAGATTATTGCATACCTGTGGTGATTCTGGTAAAATCTTTCTAGCTGTAAGTATACAAAAGTTGGTGCTTCCATGTTCTTGGACACCTTTTCACAAAACGTGATTTAAGAAAAGATAATCAGATTGCGGCAAACTGAGTCTTAACGCAAGATGTCACTGTAGGAAGAAGAGAGAAAATAGTTTGAAAACAAAAAGACTTGAAATAGGAATTAGCTTTAGTTTTGGAGACATTCTTCTTTAAACGCAAAAAGTTAAAAAGTACTTAATTCCAAGTTTTGAAAACAATAACGTGTATAACACGCAACTTGCAATATTTGAAAAAGTTGAAAAGGTAAATATGCTTGAAAAGTATAAATGTACACTTGAGACCTATTTAATACTAGTACCTATTTTAGCATAAAGATATATTTTTCTAATAAATGGGTGATAGCAACTTATTACTACCCCGAAGTTTAGCTAGAGTCGACTCACGTGATTTCTAGAGTGAGAAACTCTCACTTCTGTCTAGAATTTTGAACGTGTTTTCCCTACCCTTCCTTTGGGTTTTTGCCTTCCCTCAATTTAGGGTTTCTTCCTCTTTCCCCTTTTTTTAGGGTTCTCCGGCGGCGCATCCGCCTTCCATCACCTTCCCTCTCCTCTTTTTCATCCAAATCCACAAGGCCTTCTCTGATTATTCCCAACCAGCAGCGATCTTCCCCTAAATCATTAAACCACCCTTTACTCTAACACATAGGCTCATCTACCGCTCACCAGTGTCTCACCTACAACACCCATGGAGAAATGGAAAGATCTTCCACTATCTAAGGAGGAAGAAGAAGGAATAACAGTTGAAGAAGAAGAAGCTTATGGGGGAGAGATATTTGAACGCACGTTGGCGGGTAAACTATGGACGGAAAACAACTTCAACTCGCGAGCTTTCACAAACACAATGATTAGTGCATGGAAGTTAAAGAACCCAGTGGAAACTCAAGAGCTTAACAAGAACCTGTTCTTGTTCAGATTCAGTACAAAGAGAGACCTTGAGAACGTTTGGAGAAGCGGACCATGGAGCTTTGACAGACACTTGCTTGTGCTAGAAAGGGTATCCGGGGAAGAACAACCTTCTGATTTGAACATGCATTACGGAGTCTTTTGGGTTAGAATATATGAGCTGCCTCTAATGTTACAATCTGAGTCGATGGCGAAGAAAATGGGGGGGATTCTTGGTGAATTCGTTGAAATGGATCAAAGAGAGGTCCATCGAAATGGCAGATTCCTAAGAGTTAAGGTGAAGATAGATCTTAAACAGCCGCTTAAAAGGGGCACTGTTGTTCGATTCAAAGAGAAGAATTTAAAAGTCCACTTCAAATACGAACGACTACCCATTTTCTGTTTCGTCTGTGGAAGAATGGGGCACCAGATGAAAGACTGCGAAGCCGTGGGTGATCTGGGAGAGGATGGTTTTTAGGAGTTGGAAGAACAAGAGTTATCTTATGGGATTTGGTTGAGGGCGTCTCCGCTACCAAGAATCGCAGAAGAGCGGAAGAAAAAAGAGTCAACCTCTAGTTCCTGTAGTAAGAACTTGTTCAACATCTCATCTAGCCACAGCAAGTGTGAAGTGCAGAGTAAAAGAAAGGAGTCTGAAGAAGGGGAAGTCAATCAGATTCAACAGACAAAGGCTCCAAGTCAAAGTCCAGCCATTGTCCAAAATCCAGCCATTGCTCAAAACAGAAGCGCTGAAAAACCCAACAAGTTAGGAAGCGGACTAGCTATCGAAGCAGTGGCTGAATCCCTCAGTGCGGTGGAACTTTCAGCTGGGCAAAACAAAGTGAAAGATGCTCCAATTCTAAGCGCCCACACCAAAAGAAAGAAGTGGACAAGACGACAACCAACTAAAAAGGCAGGAGCAGTGCAAACGAAAAAGCAGATGTTGGTGGAAATGGGCAAACGGCAGTTGGTTGATGTTAAAATAGCAGAGGGAACAGTGGAAGATTGTGTTAGCAGTGAGAAAAAGTTTAAGAGTCACATGGAGGTTGATGACATCCAGACAAAGAAACTAGAGGTGGTGTTGGAGGACCAACACCGCCTAGAACAATGAAAATATTAAGCTGGAACTGCCGGGGATTGGGGAGCCCCCGAGCAGTTCGAGCTCTTTTGAGGCTCCTGACGGTGGAAAAGCCGGATATTGTGTTCATTATGGAAACCAGAGTAAAAGAAGGTGAATCTCATCCCATTAAGAATATGAGTGGTTTTGGAGGGGGAATTTGTATTGACTGTAGGGGTAATGGTAAGGAGAGGGCTGGTGGCCTTTTGATGTTCTGGAAGGAATCTTTAAAAGTGGAGATTAAGTCTTTCTCGAAAAATCACATTGAAGCCATAATTAATGAGGAGGGCGACATGAGAGAGTGGACATTTGCAGGGGTCTACGGCTTCCCGGAAGATCACAACAAAAAGAAAACCTGGGAGTTGATTGATAAATTGGTTAGCCGCATCCAAAATAGGATGATTATTGCTGGAGATCTAAATGATATACTGAAGGACGATGAAAAGATTGGAGGTGTTAGCAGGTCCCTAAACCAAACCTCTATGGGCAGAATGGTGATTGATAATTCAGGATTGATTGATCTTGGCTTTCAAGGCTACCCTTTTACATGGACAAACGGAAGGCAAGGGACGGAAAACATACAATACAGGTTAGATCGTTGTCTGGCCTCATCTGATTTTGTGAATAGTTTTTCGCCAATTAATGTTTACCACCTATCTAGGTTTGGCTCGGACCATGCTGCACTCAGCATCATTCTTGACGATGACTCCGTTGAAAGACCTAGAAAGAGGAAGCATGTGTTTCGCTTTGAGGAAGCTTGGAGCAAAGACAACAGATGTGAGGAAGCGGTGAAGAATTTATGGAATAGTTCGAGACTGAGTGGTTTTGATAGACTGTCATCTATGAAGCAATTGGATGAGATTTTCCAGGAGTATAGAACCGGGGCATTAAGCAAAGAATTAAGGAGAATTAAGGAGCTTCTAAAGAAGGAAGCGAGATGGGATAGCAGTGCAGACTCCATTATAAAGAACAAAACCCTGGTGCAGCAAAGAAACAAACTGCTTCAAACGGAAGAGATTATGTGGAGGCGGCGAAGTAGAGCTTTGTGGCTTAGTCACGGAGATAAAAACACCAAATTCTTTCATGGGAAGGCGGAACAAAGGCGTAGAACTAACAGCATTAGGAAACTCAAAGATGAACAAGGGCACTGGTGGAAGGGTGATTTTCACTGTGAAAGATTGTTGGTGAACTACTTCATGGAACTTTTCTCTTCAACAGGACCAACAAGCGTGGATGAAGTGTGCTCGGTGGTGGCTGGGAGACTTGGTGGTGAACATCAGATCTGCTGTGAGGCTCCTTTTACTAGTGAGGAAGTTAGGGCTGCCCTTTTCCAAATGAACCCCCTTAAGGCACCGGGACCTGACGGCCTTCCTAGTCTCTTCTTCCAAAAATATTGGAGTACAGTGGGTCCTGAGATAACTCGATTGGCACTCGATGTCCTGAACAATGGTGGCGATCCCTCATCCATCAACAACACATTCATAGCATTAATCCCGAAATGCAAAAACCCTGTTAGCCCAAAAGACTTCCGTCCAATAAGTCTTTGCAACGTTGTCATGAAGATAATCACCAAGACTATTGCAAATAGATTGAAGCCTTGCTTGCCCGATATTATTGATGCTGAACAAAGTGCCTTTGTTCATGGTCGATTGATTACGGACAATGTTTTGGTTGCTCTTGAGTGTTTCCACTGGATGAAAAAGAAGAGGAAAGGGAAAAAGGGCGTTATGGCTCTTAAACTGGACATGGCCAAAGCATATGACAAATTGGAGTGGGTGTTTATAAGGAAAGTTCTGATATCCATGGGATTCCCGGAGAAGATGGTTAAGATGATACATAACTGTATCTCGACGGTGTCGTATAAAATCCTGATAAATGGCCAGCCAAGTCTCAGTTTTAAGCCGGAGAGGGGGATCCGCCAAGGGGACCCCCTATCCCCGTATTTATTTATCTTATGTGCTAACGTTTTTTCAGGTTTGCTTAAGGAGGGAGTGGCGGGAAATGACATCCACGACATCAGAGTAGCTCGCAGTGCCCCTACAATCAGCCATCTTTTGTTCGCCGACGATTGTCTCCTTTTTGCCCGTGCCAACACAAAGGAAGCATAAAAAATAATGTCAATTCTGCACAAGTACCAAATGGCCTCTGGCCAGGAGGTCAATTTTATCAAGTCGGAGGTGTCCTATAGTAGAAACGTGGATGTAGAGGTGCAAGAGAGTATCCAAGCGCTTATGGGGGTTAATTATGTCCAGCAACACACTAAGTATCTTGGAGTACCTGTCATATTTGGAAGATCTAAGAAAGATATTTTTCGGATGGTTGTCGACAGAGTTTGGAAAAAAGTGAAGGGTTGGAAGGAAAGATTCTTATCAAAAGCCGGCAAAGAAGTCTTAATTAAGGCGATAGTCCAAGCGATACCAACGTACATCATGGGATGTTACAAGTCTCCAGAAGGCGTGTGTAAAGAGATTGAAAAGTTGGTAGCTCGCTTTTGGTGGGGAGCAAAAGAAGGAAACAGGAAGATACATTGGATGCGATGGGAAAAACTAGTTCGATCAAAGACAAAGGGAGGTATGGGATTCTGTGACTTCAGTGACTTTAATTTGAGTATCCTTGGCAAAAACTATTGGAGGTTTTTAAGAGAAGAGGGTTCTCTCTTTGAGAAAGTTTTTAAAAGTAGATACTACCCTCGAAAATCAATTACGGAGAGTACACTTGGCTTTGCCCCAAGCTATGCTTGGAGGAGCATTCTTGCAGCTAAGGATATGGTGCAAAAAGGAGTGAGGTGGAGTATTGGAAATGGAGAAAAAGTTCTAGTGAAGAAAGACAAGTGGATACCGAATGAAGCTGGGTTTAGAGTCCTTGGTCAGATCAAAGGATGCGAAGAAGATGCCAAAGTCAGCCAATTCATAGACAGAGACCTGGGGACGTGGAAGCGTGACTTGGTTCTTAACACTTTCGACAGCGGGGTTGCTTTGAAAATCCTGGGAATCCCCCTTTCGAGGAGGAACGTAGAGGACAAACAAATGTGGCATTACGACAAATCAGGAGAATACACTGTGAGAACAGCCTACCACATTTGCAACCAAGCTAGGGAAGTGTCGCAACCGGGGCCGTCAACCTCTGCTCTACATGGCCTTTGGAAGCTGCTGTGGAGAGCTCATATCCACAATAGAATTAAAAATTTCTTGTGGAGACTTGTGAAAGACATCTTACCCACCAAGGATAATTTGAGTAAGAAAGGGATTGTCTTGGATGAGGTGTGTTGCCTTTGCCAGCAAGAGAAAGAATCAGCTATCCATCTCTTCTCTTCTTGTGACTTTGCGAGGAGAGTTTTTCTTGTGTCAACCACTGGCTTTAGGTCACACACAGTGACTAACTTGGCAGACTGGATTCACATGATATTATCCTCTGGTAATGTTTATTTTGTGCAGGTTTCTTGTTATATACTCCACCAAATCTAGAGTGCTCGGAACAAAACAATTTATCAGAACAAATCGTGCGATCCAGTCAAGGTGGCGGAGGATGCTGAGGCTGCTGCGAGGGAGTTCTCGCTTAGGAATCCTAAGTACTTGAAAGCTAACCTTCTCGAGGAGCTTAAGGTTGATAGGCTGATGAATGAAGGTTGCCATCTCATTCAAGTTGATGCAGGTGTGGTAGTTAATGTATGTGCCTCCTTTGGCTGCGTGGTAATGGACCCGGACAAGAAGGTAACTATGGCCTTGTGTAAAAGAGTTGAGTGGAGCTTTACTGCAGAAACTGCTGAGTGCCTGGCCATAAGATGGAGCCTGGAATGTGCTACTCAAATTAAGCTCAAAAGAGTTCTGGTCCATTCTGATGCGAAGGCCGTGGTGGATTGCATAAACGAGGTTGATTCTAAAGCTGATATAGAAAATGTTGTAATGGACTGTCGCGACTTGTTGAAGTCCTTCTATTTCTCTACTGTCTTATATGTCCCTAGAACTGCTAACTGTATTGCTCACTCTTTGGCAAGTTTAGGTAAAACTGTGGGAACAAAATCATGGTTTGGGGGCATTTCAGTTATGGAGCTCCAAAATGCTGTAATTTTCTCCTCTGTTGTTTAATGAAATGAGGTTTAACTTAAAAAAAAAAAAAACTTATTACTACCCCCAACTTGCAATATTATTCTTTGGATTTGTATTAACACTTAGATTTTAGTCACTTAAATTGTAATGATAGTTTAATTTAATTTTTCGAGTTTACTAAATATCAATTTTATTTATTTACTTTAAAAGTATGGATCAATTTAATCTATAAAAAATAATTAATATAGTTTAATAGAAAATTTAATTTTAAAAAAATAATAATTCAGTATGCTTCGGTTGGCTTCAAGTTTACTTCACTACAACTATGAATATTGTTTGTTATGTATGTAAGAATTACCACTACTTTGTCTTTAAAAAAAATAATTCGTTGAATTGAAAAATATAAATATTATATATAAACAATCATTAGTTGATTAATTTATTTGAAAATTCTCATATAATTTTAGCTTAATTGATGTGGTGGTGTTTGATTTTATTGTTGTACTGTCTATTTAGTTCAAATTGATTTAAATCAATTTCAATCCATATCTATTCAATTGCTACAATGAAAAACAAATAATGTTTTGTCTTTCAATAAATCAAGAAAAGTGCAAAAGGATGTGACCAAGTCTATTTAAAATAGCTAATTTAAAAAGAAAAATAAATTTAAAATGTAGTTTAAAATGTAATACAGATAAAAATAAATCAAAGAAAAGGATGTTTTTTTTATTAAGGGTGATTTCCTTAATAATATCAGCATCTTCTTTTAAGAAAATGATAGGATTACACCTATATTAGATAAATTAGACATGCTTATCAAAAAATAATAGACATAAAATTTTAATTAAGATTGTACTTGCAAAAGTATAATGAAGATGAGAGTTTATTTGTTTAGGGTTGTAAGAGACCCCGTATGCATTTTATTTTTGGAATTAATCAAGTCTTTTTATAATTATGAATTAGAATATTTATTTACAGATGATCTCTTGAGTTTGGATTAGAAACACAAGAGGTGATTTTCACTATTCCATAAAGAAACATGATAATAGTGGGAGACTTATTCTTTCTCAAATAATGGGGGCGATTTTCCTCTTTGACTCACTTAAACAATAGGTTAGTGATTGGACACCTTATCAGCCACATATGGTCATTAAATGAGTCAATTCGTGCTGCCCAAGCAAAATTGGGAGACCTCATGGCCCCTGTTCTAGACGGTCTAATGCTTCTTTTCAAGCGAGCTCTCGTCTCGTGTAAGGAGGCCTCATGGCCCTATTTTGGAAGGCCTTATCGTTCTCAATGCCTAATAAAATTATACTTGTACATAGTCCATATAAGGACTAATTGAATAATTAGAGCGCTCATGGCATTAAGATTCCTTTGTATGGATCTACCCCATGTGGGTTTCAAGGACTAGCGGCAAGTCCCTCAATCATAGCATGGGTGAGACTTTAAGGTGATTCCCTCTAGTGAGACTTTAAGTTGAGTACCTGAGGCGAGACTTTAAGTTTAGTCCCTTATATGAGACTTTAAGTTGAGTCCCTCAGGCGAGACATTAAATTGAGTCCCTCAAGCGAGACTTTAAGTTGATTCCCTCTGGCGAGACTTTAATTTGAGTATGTCATGAGAGACTTTAAATCGAGTCCCTCTAGAAAGACTTTAAGTTGAATCCTTCTTAAGAGACTTTAAGTTTAGTCCCTCTAGATAAACTTTAAGTTAAGTCCCTCAAGAGATACTTTTTATTGAGTACATCTAGCGAGACTTTAAGTTGAGTCTCTCTGAAAAGACCTTAAGTTGAGTCCATCAGGCATTACTTAGGGTGAGTTCAATTTTGTCTTTGTATGCTCATAGTTATCCACCCTTAGTAGGTCGGTTGTTGCCACATCCTTAGGGTTTTTTTCTTTAATGATTGTGTTTGCGCTTTTTGGTGTTTTGTTTATGAAATTCTTAGTGTTGTGGCCCTTCAGTTATTCAAGGTTATATGAGGTCGCTGATAAGTGCAAATTGTAGCTATTTTTGTAGATAATTTTTGTTTCACTTATCGATACTTTTTGTTAATATCGTACGAATAAACCCCGCTTTATTTGTAAATACGTTTACTTTACGTTATAGTGTATATACTGCGTTATCGTGTAAATATCATTGAGTTCAATTGTTTTTATCTCATTTTTTGCAGGTATTAAAGCAAGGATATCTTGTCATTGTTGAAATATTAGATTAGATTTGATTAGATTTGATTATATTTAATATTTAAATATAATTCAAGTTGTGTTAGCCCAAGCCCAATTAGGGTTGTATATAAATAGTCCTAGTTTGTATCATTATTTGTACAATTCAATAATACAAATCCTTATTTCCTTATTCTCTCTCTATTCTCTCCTCACTAAAAGTGCCTCACGCACTAACAAATTGGTATCCAGAGCTTTCGGTTATTGTTCTTGAACAAGTTTTCAAGAACTTCATGTCAGAGATTGTGTTTACAGGACAAGTGAATCAATCGTTGTAAAGATGACTGGTGATAAGAGCATTTTGTATTCCCTTCCAATGCTTGACGGCAAGAATTGGATCCGATGGAAAAAAAAGATGCAATCCTTATTTGGCTTCCATGATACCCTAGAAGTGGTTATCGGCGGCGTTCCTGTGTTGGCTAAAAATGCAACCGAAGAATAGAAAAAAGCCCACAATGAAGTCAAGAAGAAAGATTGCAAGGCTGCTTATTGCATTCAGACGGCGGTTGATGCTGCTAACTTCGACCAAATCTCTCATGCTGAAACGGCGAAGGAGGTATGGGATATTCTGGTGAAGTATTATGAAGGAGGTGAGAAAGTCAAGGTTGTCAAGTTGCAAACCTTGCGTCGACAATATGAGTTGTTGTCGATGCGAGAAGACGAAAAAGTTGCAGAATATGTGTCGAATGTTCAGAAACTCGTCCATCTCATGAAGGGTTGTGGCGAAACCATAACTGATAAGATGATAGTTGAGAAGGTAATGAGAACGTTGACCTCTCACTTTGATCACATTATCGTAGCTATTCAAGAATCCAACAATCTTGAAACCCTAAAAGTGGAAGATTTGGTTGGTTCGTTGGAGGCGCATGAGATGAGGATTGTTGAAAGAAAGGGAGTTTAGGATTCGATACAAGAACTGCAGGCTCAGTCATGGAAAAGGAATGGTGGTTCCAACAAATTCAAAGACAATGTCGACAAGACTCAAGGAAAGAAGTCTTGGTCGAACCCTCACAAGAATCAGGTCGAAGATAGAGCTTCTGAATCCTCAAAAAGAGGAGGAGGAAACTATCAAAATGACAAAGAAGATAAGAACGGTATGTAGTGTTATAACTATGAAAAGTGGGGTCATTTGGCCAAAAATTGTTGGTACAGGAAAGACAATGAATCGAAAAAAGGCAAGGACGAAGGAGCGAATCTTGCACGCCAAGATTCAGATAATTCTGAAGGTGGTATGGTGGTTATGGCTATAGTGGAAGATAACCATGTCGAATCCAAGATCTGGTTCCTCGACTTAGGCTGCTCAAATCACATGACTGGTCGAAAGGAGTGGTTGGCAGATTTTGACGAGTCGAAGAAGAGCAAGGTAAAACTTACTGATAACAGTTCATTGCAAGCAGAAGGTACTGGCAACATAGTTTTTCAACTGAGTTATGGAGCGAAAGCTATGATCAGAGATATGTTTTATGTACCTGGAATGAAGTGCAACCTGTTAAGTGTTCGACAACTTGTCGAAAAAGGCTTCTCAGTTGTCATGAAAGATGGAGTTTTGAAATTGTTCGACACCCAGAATAATTTGGTCTTGAAATCTCCGTTGTCGAAGAACGGGACGTTTAAGACCATGATCAGTTCGGTTGAAGTACAATGTCTAAAAACTGTTGTCTACCACAAGGATAGTTGGTTGTGGCGTTTGAGGTTTGGACATTTTAACTTTTGATTACTCAATCAGCTGATTACTCAAGATATGGTATCTGGTATTCCAAGTCTTGAGATGCCTGACAAACTCTGTGAAGGTTGTTTATTCGGAAAGCAATCCATAAATTATTTCGTTTCGACTATGCCAATGAGTTCATCCTGTATACTCGAAGTTGTACATTCAGATGTATGTGGTTCGTTCGAAGAACATACCATTGGTAGAAACAGATATTTTGTTTCGTTTGTCGATGAGTTTAGTCGAAATCTGTGGATCTATGTGATCAAGAGAAAGGATGAATTATTTGAAATCTTTAAGAGATTCAAGATGCTTGTCGAAAACCAGAGTGAGAAGAGGATCAAAGTTCTGCGAACCGATGGAGGAGGCGAATACACTTCGAAGATGTTTGAAAAATTATGTGCAGAACATGGCGTTGATCATGAGGTAACTGCTCCTTATACTCATCAACATAATGGAATTGCTGAAATAAGAAACAGAACCATATTGGATATGGAGAGATGTATGCTCAAGCAGAAAAATCTGGCAAAATCTTCATGGGGTGAAGTTGTTTCGACTGCAGTTTATATCCTGAACAGGTGCCCTACCAAGCAATTGAAGAACAAGGTTCCTGAAGAAGTGTGGAGTGGAAAATGACCATCAGTGAGTCATCTGAAGGTGTTTGGCTCTATGTGTTACAAGAATATTCCTGATACAAGAAGAATGAAGTTTGACGACAATAGTGAACCTATGATTCTGGTAGGATATCATAAGACTGGTGCATACAGGTTATTCAATCCAATTAATAAGAAGATTGTGTTGAGTCGAGATATTGTGATTGATGAAAATTCTGCTTGGGATTGGAATTCTAGTAATTCAATTAACAAGCCATTGATGAGCTCTGATTTCGACGAAGAAACTGATGAAGTCGAAGTAGAAGGAATTGCTGAGAATCAAGTCGAAGTCGAAGTAGAAGCAGTTGCTGACATTCCCGACATAGAGGTTGTGGCTGAAACAAGCCAAAGACCTCGGCGAAATAGAGTTCCTCCAACAAGACTTCATGATTATGAAGTGACTGGTGATGATGAAGTCACACCAGATGGAGAATTAGTTCATTTTGTTCTACTTGCAGGTGCTGAACCAATCAACCATAACGAAGCTTTAAAAATTCAACAGTGGAAGTTAGCTATGGTCGAAGAGTTACAGGCAATCAAAAGAAACAACACATGGGAGTTAGTCTAATTGCCAGCGCATACAAAAGCTATCGAAGTAAAGTGGGTGTTCAAGTTGAAACACAATGCTGATGGGTCGATAGCAAGACATAAAGCAAGATTAGTAGCTCAAGGGTTTCTTCAAAGAGAAGGACTTTACTACTCTGAAGTATTTGCTCCAGTAGCAAGATTGGAGACTGTTCGACTAGTGGTAGCATTGGCATGTAACCAAGGTTGGCCAATATTTCACTTAGATGTGAAGTCAGCATTTTTGAATGGTCCATTAGACGAAGAGGTCTATGTCACACAACCTCCTGGGTTTGTGATTCAGAAGGAAGCGAGTAAAGTATATAAGTTACACAAAGCGCTCTATGGCCTCAAGCAGGCACCTAGGGCATGGAACAAGAAGATCGACTCATAATTAGTCGAATTGGGATTTGTCAAATGCAAGTCTGAGTATGGTGTCTATGTTCAGGTTGTAGCACAAGATATAACAATCATCTGCTTATATGTCGATGACTTGTTGGTAACTGGAAATAGCTTGGAGAACTTGTCGAAGTTCAAAGAGCTGATGATGAAGGAATTTGAAATGTTGGATCTGGGAAAATTGTCTTATTTCCTAGGCATGGAATTTCAAATGCTGAAGCAAGGTATGGTGCTACATCAAAGGAAGTATGTCAAAGAGATACTCAAGAGATTCAGAATGGATGATTTGAATTCTGCATCCTCACCTGTCGAACCAAACTTGAAGTTGGAGAAGCATGGGGAGGAAGACAAAGTTGATGTAACCTTGTTCAAACAAATAGTTGGATCTCTGAGATATGTGTGCAACAGTCGACCTGATATAGGTTTCGCAGTCGGATTAGAGAGCAGATTCATGGGTGAACCAAGAGTGTCACACATGAAAGCTGCAAGAAGAATTCTGAGATACTTAAAAGGAACAACGGATTTTGGAATTCTATTTCGACAAGATTCTGAAGGCAAATGAGCAATAGTTAATTGCTTTTCAGATGTTGATTGGTGTGGAGATAAGGTAGATCGAAGAAGTACAACTGGCTATTTCTTTCAAGTATTTGGTGCCCCGATCTCATGGTGTTCGAAGAAGCAACTTGTGGTGGCATTGTCATCGTGTGAAGCAGAATATATAGCAGGATCCTATGCTGCATGTCAAACAATTTGAATCAGATCAGTACTTGAATAAATGGAGGTCGAAGTGAAAAAACCTCTTGTGTTGCAAATCGACAACAAGTCATCCATAAATCTGGCGAAGAATCCAGTTCTGCATGGAAGGAGTAAGCATATCGAAGCCAGATTTTACTTCTTGAGGGAAAAGGTAAATTGAGGTGACCTTGAAGTTAGGCATTGCTCAAGTGAAGCACAGTTGGGCGACATTTTCACCAAAGGATTGAAGATCGGCGTATTCCTGAATTTGAGAAAGAAATTAGGAATTGTTCAGATCGACTATGACTAGCGTATGCTAGACAAAATGGATTATGGGGGTGTGTTGAAATATTAGATTAAATTTGATTAGATTTAATATCTAAATATAATCCAAGTTGTGTTAGCCCAAGCCCAATTAGGGTTGTATATAAATAGTCCTAGTTTGTATCATTATTTGTACAATTCAATAATACAAATCCTTATTTCCTTATTCTCTCTCTATTTTATCCTCACTAAAAGTGCCTCACGCACTAACAGTCATATTCATAAAGAGCATTGAATAAGCTTTCCAACGCTTCGAACGGGGCAAAAAACGGAGTTACTATTCGAAAGTTACGAAGAAAACAGTGCTGGAATTTTTTTGTATCTGTCAGCTTCGCCCCGAGCTCGCCAGGCGAAGCAGAGGCGAGCCAGACACTCCAGAAGCATGAAAAAATATAGAATAAGCAGCCTTAATTCGTCAGGTGAACCGGGACTTCGTCGGGCGAATTTGCCTGGACAGAAACACATATTTAGGGGTAAAAACACATTTTTTAGAGTATGGTTTGGGTATTTTTTGCTCCCACTCCATCAAACTTCATTTTTTGAAAGTTTAGAGCTTAAAAAAGTATCAATGGAGGTTGCAACTCGACAATTAGGGGTGGATGATTCTTGGATCGTGATTGACACCGCGAGAGATTTTGATTCCTCTTCTCTCTTCCCTTTGTAGTTTCCATTTGTTGTGAGTTTGTATGTAAGTTTACCTTGATTATATGTATATTTATTGCTCATGGTGTTGTATAAAACTCATTTTACAAATTAATGTTGATGATTGCTTTCTTTATTTGGGTTTGAGTTGTTGCAGACATGAATGGGTTGAATCCGGATTTAGGATGAACATCTATTAGGTTCTAGATTCTAAAGATAGATTTAGGCTTAATATTCACTTGGGTATCGGAACTTAATGCTTCTGTGTTGTTTGTGTTACATTGAGAGATCGCTGACGCGAGTAATACGGTCATTGTCTCACTCTGTGTTAGAGATAACCTCTGTGTGAGAGATACGTGATAATGTTGACGAGTGATTTAGGTTGCGTACAACTGGGTAGTAAGTTTAAGTATTTGATAGGGTAGATGAAATGCAAACCCGAGAGTTCTCTACTCTCCAAAGAATGAATTCTTTTTCTGTTCATAAGTTTTATTTCCCGCATTTAATTTAAACCCATTTTAAACCCAGACTCATTAACATTTAAATTGTCGAACGGCAGTCCAATAACACCGATCTCTGTGGACACGATAAATTCCTGGAAAAATACTTCCAAAAAATTTTGTTGCTTGCCGCTATATCGCTCCAGCAAAATGGCATAGTTGTCGGGGATTAGTGTTTTTATTGGATCGCATTGCGATAGTTTCTTTGTTTTTGAGTTTTGTAGATATTGTATATATTGTCTATTTTCACTTGTTTATATTGATACCTGTATATGTTTACCATATGTGTGAATTTTACATGTTTTGCATACTTGTGAATATAGTGTATATATTTGTTTCTCTTCACGTTTGCCAAAAGTGTGATTAGATGTGTAGTTCCGGTTAGAGCTCGAAGAGATGAGAGCAAAGGCGAGAGTGAAAACATTTGGCTCATCCGAAGCAACGTGCTGGTTTGTAATTAATAGGCATCGAGCTTACGACGTAAAACAAGCATGTTGTATTGTTTTTAGTTTCTTTATTGTTTTTATTGTATTAGTATAGGTAGTGTGGTGAATTGGTTAAACAAGTTGAAATTGGATTAATTCTTAAAATTCTCAAATCTTCACTTTTCAACTTGATTAATTCAATTTCACCTGGTCTTTTAGTATGTTTATATTATTAATTCTTGTGTTTGTCAATGAGCTTTTTTCGAGTAGCTTGAGAAATTTAAGGTGATGTTCCAAGTTTGATCATTTCAACTTGCGGATGTATGGTAATGATATTGTTAAGTTTTGTACACGTCCAAGGTATGTGTTTATGGCTTTCTAGACTTTAGCATATTCATGATACTTAGGCTTTTTACAAACTTCCATGCCATTCATTCTTTTGTATACTTGTTCTTGATGTGAATCACTTTAGTTCTCATCCTTTTTGTGAGGAAGCTTTCCATTGTTCATATATGCGCGGAGTACCAACATTCTTGTTCTAACTGGATTTTATTATGCTTAATCTTTTGTTTGTGTTGATTATATGAAAGCATGAAAAGGATCAAGGCATTTTGTTTCATTTTGAGCACAACTACCTAGCCAAATAGTCATTCACCTTGTGAGTGTGTGATCATTCGTAACCCCTTTGTGCCTTTCTATCATTATCCATGTTATTTGAACTTAATGCTTGTCTATGAGTATTGAATTCACTTTTTGTATGGATTTTAATTGATTGTTTTTTCTTGAACCCTCAACTTTGTGTTGTTGTATGAATTTTTACCTTGCCTTAGAAAGTAGGGAGTATTCACATAATGATGTGGTTGAAATCAAGTTGGGGAGAGAATGATTGTTTACTCATTGGTTGGTTTCTATGAGGTTGAAAAAGAAAAGAAAAAAGAGAAAAATATGAAAAGAAAAGAAGAAAAAAAAGAAAGAAAAAGAAAATCCTTGAGAAAGGAAACAAAAAGAGTTCAAACAATTGTGCTAAATAAGTATTGTGTTTTGTGTAACACTTGGGATTTTGGAAGAAGTTGATTGGAATTTTGTGTTTGAGTCTTTGTGAGTTGATCACTCCCTTAGGTTTAAGCAAGTTTTTGTTTCAATTACCTTTAAAAATTGTCCATTGTTTGTTTACCCGACCACGCTACAACCTTGAAAGCCCTTGTGATTCTTGCTTTTATGTTTTCAATATGATTGTTGGATGAGTGCATAATTTAATCTTTTGTTTGCAAGATTGTTGTGTGAGTGAAAAGTACCTCATTTTGTGTTTTTCATTTACTGATGATTGTTTTTGCTAGGTGTGATTCACATTTGAACTTGTGTTGTTTTAGGATGTTTGTCATGATTTTTGTATTTAGCGTTTGTTTTGTGCCTATGTTGTCGTCTTTAGTGGTAAGTATTTACTTTGTGTGTACCATTTTTCATTTGAACCATTCATTTGTTCGTTTTTCAAAACCTGTTGATTCGTGATTCTTCGGTTGTTACTTTTGTTTCTTTGAGTCGCTTGATTCTTGTTTAGAGACAAACAAGTTTAAGTTGGGGAGAGTTTGATAAGTTTAAATTGTACTTATTTTTGTAGATAATTTTTGTTGCACTTATCGATACTTTTTGTTAATATCGTACGAATAAACCCCGTTTTTTTTGTAAATATGTTTACTTTACGTTATAGTGTATATACTACGTTATCGTGTAAATATCATTGATTTTAATTGTTTTTATCTCATTTTTTGCAGGTATTTAAGAAAGGATATCTTGTCATATTCATAAAGAGCATTGAATAAGCTTTCCAACGCTTCGAACCGGGAAAAAAAAGGAGTTACGGTTCGAAAGTTACGAAGAAAACAGTGCTAGAATTTTTCAGTATCTGTCAGCTTTTCCCCGAGCTCGTCGGGCGAAGCAGAGGCGAGCCATACACTCCAGAAGAGTGAAAAAAATGCAGAATAAGTCGCCTTAATTCTCCGGGCGAACCGGGACTTCGTCGGGCGAATTTGTCTGGACAGAAACACATATTTAGGAGTAAAAACGCATTTTTTAGGGTATGGTTTGGGTATTTTTTGCTCCCACTCCATCAAACTTCATTTTTTGATAGTTTAGAGCTTAGAAAAGCACCAATGGAGGTTGCAACTTGACAATTGGGGGTGGATGATTCTTGGATCGTGATTGACACCGCGAGAGATTTTGATTCCTCTTCTCTCTTCCCTTTGTAGTTTTCATTTGTTGTGAGTTTGTATGTAAGTTTACCTTGATTATATGTATATTTATTGCTCATGGTGTTGTATAAAACTCATTTTACAAATTAATGTTGATGATTGCTTTCTTTATTTGGGTTTGAGTTGTTGCAGACAAGAACGAGTTAAATCCGGATTTAGGATGAACATCTATTAGATTCTAGATTCTAGAGATAGATTTAGGCTTAATACTCACTTGGGTATCGGAATTTAATGATTCTGTGTTGTTTGTGTTGCGCTGAGAGATCGTCTACGCGAGTAATACGGTCATTGTCTCACTCTGTGTTAGAGATAACCTCTGTGTGAGAGATACGTGATAATGTTGATGAGTGATTTAGGTTGCGTACAACTGGGTAGTAAGTTTAAGTATTTTATAGGGTAGATGAAATGCAAACATGAGAGCTCTCTACTCTCTAAAGAATGAATTCTTTTTCTGTTCATAAGTTTTATTTCCCACATTTAATTTAAACCCATTTTAAACCCAGACTCAATAACATTTAAATTGTCGAACGGTCGTTCAATAACATCGATCTTTGTGGACACGATAAATTCCCAGAAAAATACTTCCAAAAACTTTTGTTGCTTGCCGCTATACCGCTCCAGCAGTCGCTAGTTAGGGTGGAAATTATTCCTCATTTGGTGTTAAATGATTATCTTATTAAGGCAAAAAAAATCTTTCAATGAAGTTCATGCGTTGAAATTACCGTGTAGGGTAGCAAGGATCTTCCAATGAAAACCATCATTTTATTACCTAGCAGGGCGACAAGGATCTTCCATTGGAAGTCCAACAATGTATTACCCCGTAGGGTGACAAGAATCTTCCAATGGAAGGCTAACAATATATTACCTCGTAAGGCGGCAATGATCTTATAGTGGAAGTCTAGCAATGTATTACCTTATAAGGCGGCAAGGATATTCCTACGGAAGTCCAACAATGTATTACCTCGTAGGGTGACAAGAATAATCCAGTGGAAATCCAACAATGTATTAACTGTAACACCCCATTTCTACCCAGTAAATTATATTAAAATCAGAGTTATAAAATTTTCGACTTAAAACGGGATATCACATTTTCAACTTTAAAATCAACCACATAATAGTTAATCATGAAAGATACATAACGATTCAGGGAGACATAAAACAACAAATGGTCTTCAACTTTATTCAACTTAAGCAAACACAATGCAGCGGATTCATTAACAACTTAGTAGCATCTTTATTCAACATAAAATAACTTCAAATTAAACAACAAAGTATTCTTCAGCAATTTCATTAAAAATTCAGCATGTAGACAAATAAATAAAAGACATGCGTCATCCCCCCGAGTGCTACGTATCAGAGCGACAACCACCGACTCGAACTAAGGTAACCGGCTACTCCTCTTGATTACCTGCACGTTGCCAACATGGGGACAACATTCAAACAGAAGGGGTGAGTTACCGAATATTATAAACGGAGTATGATAAATAATACATAGGCAAGAATCATACAAATAATCACCACTTCACATCAACAACCAACAAACAAAAAATCAACAACAACTTAAGAAAATGCAACTTTAATGCGACTCGACAATGTTATGCATGTGGTACCATCGGAGTAAAACTCCCAACTTAATATTTCCAGATTATCGAGGCATCAAGGCATAAGCCTTCAACTTTCAACTTTAAACATGTGCCAATCCAGGCCAACGTGGTGTGAGCAACGCTCCGACATAAAATGCAATGTATGCTTTATGACATGCACAACTCATTAACATAAACAACTCAACAACTTCCACAACATAATCAACTTGAACGACATAGCAACTTTTACGACATAAACAACTTATATCAACGTTGGCTTATCAACCTACAACTTACAATTCGTCCGTAAACCAGAACAATGTTACAACTCAGCTGTACCTGTAATTCGACTTTTTTGACATAATTTCAACGAAATAATTCAACAAAAGTCACCTACTAAATTACCCGACTTACCCCGACAATTTTCGTTAAATTCCAGGCAACTAAATTTTCCGCCTAAATCGGCTAAACCAACTAAAACTGCATTAATTTCACTTCTGCGATTAATACGACGTATGGAAAAACTCTGTTTTCTGTTACTACTATTATTACGATACATTCCACGCCTCTGTCATGAATTTTTACTAATCCAATTTCTGTCAAGGAAATTCTGTTCAGTTTCTGTTAACACTGCTACTACTACCTTTCCAATTTTCTGCTAAGGCTTATTGGTTAATCCTGATTCCAATTGGTTGTTCTGTTATAAAAGTCTATTAAATTCCTGCTACATACTGCTATTAATATATTGATTCAGTAACATGTGGTTTCTATTAATCCATTAGCCTTAACAATTATGACTTAATAATATGTGATGGTTTAATAATTAATATTCCATGACTTTCTGTTCATTTATGCCTATCACTGAAAACAACACAAATTTCTAAAGAGACACAGTGGCTTGCGCCACATTTCTAAACAATTCATTAAGAAACAATTCATTAAGAAAACATGATAATAATAATAGTATAAAAAATTTAAGTGGATGTTCCCTTTCACATGGGTGGCTTGCGCCACCCTTCATGAAGAACCATGGCTTGCGCCATGCCCTGGTGGCCCCCGCCACATGCCATTTTTCTATTTTATTTTGGGTGGCCTACGCCACCCCTATGCAAGTGATGGGTGGCATGCGCCACCCCCAATGCAATTTCGTCCCACTCACAATTTTCCCAGAAAAATTACGTTTTCACTGCAACATTCACACATCGTCCAGCTACAATTTTCACAACAAATCGACACATTTATACTTTCACAGAATTAATCATCATAACCGTGTCAATAACACATCATCAAAAATCAACTTAAAACAACAGCAACATCAGCCAGATTATCAACAACCACACAAAATCAACAACAACTTATCAGAGAAATCAATTGGGAAAAGCAATCATATAATCCTCAACCCTTATATCATTCATCCTAACCCGGTTATAATAATTGAACCCACCCTTACCTTGGATTGAAGGCAGCTCGACAATCGATCGGGTTCTGGAAATTCGACACCGGTCGTGGTTTCTCTCGATCTCAACTTCTCACGCTCCTTTCTCTTCTCCTCTAACTGATTCCACTACCCACTATTCTTTCTATTTCTCTTGTTTTATTAAAATAATAATATTCAATTATAATATCTAATGGGCCTAAACATACACCCCCTAATTTACTAATTCCGACACGAAACCAAGCCCACTTAATCGAACACACTCCAACTACGATAATATTACTACTAATATTATTCCGCGACTATAATATTATTTCTAATATTATTTCTACGACTTACCAACTTAATATACCGACTTAACGACTTAATTCACCGCAACACCAAAATCAACCGAATAATCACAACAATTAAATAAATATCCAATTAAATAAATAATTAAATATTTTGGGCGTTACAACTCTCCCCCACTTAGAATATTTTCGTCCTCAAAAATTTACCTGATTCAAACAGCTCGGGATAGGAGTCTCGCATCTTGCTCTCCAATTCTCACGTCATGCTTTTTCCTGTAGCTCCCAACCAGACAACTTTCACCAACGTGATCTCTTTCCCTTGCAAGGTCTTCATTTCACGATCCGCGATTCGCACAGGCTTCGTCTCCACCGTGAGATTATCCTGTACTTGCACATCATCCATATTAACCACGTGAGACGGATCTGGAATGTATTTCCGAAGCTGCGACACATGAAACACATCATGCAGATTCGAAAGATTTGGCGGTAACGCCATTCGGTAAGCAACTTTCCCAACTCTGTCCAAAATCTGATACGGACCAATAAAACGAGGAGTGAGCTTTTTAGACTTCAAAGCTCTCCCAACACCAGTCACAGGCGTGACTCTCAGAAACACATGATCACCCGCTTGGAATTCCAAATCCTTCTTCCGCTTGTCATGGTAACTTTTCTGTCTACTTTGAGAAGCTTTCATTTTCTCTCGAATCAACTTCACCTTCTCGGTAGTTTCTCGAACTAATTCCGGTCCAAGTACTACACTCTCACCAGATTCATGCCAACACAATGGAGTTCTACACCTTCGACCGTACAGTGCTTCAAAAGGTGCCATTTCGATACTAGAATGGTGACTATTATCATAAGTGAACTCGATCAATGGAAGATAAGTATCCCACGAACCTCCCTGCTCAAGAACACAAGCTCTCAACAGATCCTCCAACGACTGAATAGTTCTCTCAGTTTGACCATCTGTTTGAGGATGATACGCCGAACTCAACCTCAACTTAGAACCCAACGCCTCTTGTAGGCTCTTCCAAAACTCTGACGTAAACCTCGGATCTCTATCTGACACAATGCACAAAGGAACGCCATGCAACTTCACAATCACTCGGATATAAATCTCTACCAACTTTGAAATCGGATATGTGATGTTAATAGGTATAAAATGAGCCGACTTCATAAGCCTATCAACAATCACCCAAATTAAATCATGTCCTCTTGAAGTAATAGGCAGCCCTGTCACAAAGTCCATAGAAATGCTATCCCATTTCCATTCTGGTACTTCTAACGGTTGCATCAACCCAGCAAGCTTCTGATGCTCAACTTTCGACTTCTGACAAGTCAAACATGCATACACAAATCGTGCCACATCTTCCTTCATTCCGGACCACCAAAATATCTTCCTCAAGTCTTGATACATTTTAGTAGCTCCCGGATGAATACTCAGATTACTTCTATGACCCTCTTCAAGAATCTTCTTTTTCATATCTGCATCATCTGGTATACAAATTCGATCATGCAGTCTCAACACACCTCGTGCATCAATCTTAAAGTCACTCTTATCCGATTAACCACAATCATTCATGATGTCCACTAGTTTCACATCCAGCTTCTAAGCCTCTCGAATACTGTCCAGAAAATCATTGTTAATCTTCAACATACCCATCATAACACTTTGCGGTGTCACTTCGCAAACCAAACTCATATCTCGAAACTGCTCAATTAATTCCAATTCCTTAATCATCATTGCTGACATATGCAAGGTCTTTCGGCTTAAAGCATCAGCCACATCATTAGCTTTGCCCGGATGATAATTCAAACCGAAATCATAATCTTTCAGCAATTCTAACCACAGTCGCTGTCTCATATTCAACTCCTTCTGATCAAACAAATACTTTAAGCTCTTATGATCACTATAAACTTCAAATCTAGAACCATAAAGATAATGCCTCCAAATCTTCAGCACAAAAACCACTGCAGCAAGTTCCAAATCATGCGTAGGGTAATTCCTTTCATGAGTTCTCAACTGTCGAGACGCATAAGCAATTACTTTATTATTCTGCATAAGCACACCTCCTAAACCCATCAACGAAGCATCACAATAAACCACAAACGGTTCTCCTGGATTTGGTAATGTCAAAACCGGAGCCGACGTCAACCTCTTCTTCAATTCTGTAAAACTTTCTTCGCACTGAACATCCCACACAAAAGCTTTACTTTTACAAGTCAATCTAGTTAACGGAAGTGCCAACTTAGAAAACCCTTCAATAAACCTTCTATAATAACCAACTAGTCCCAGAAAACTTCTAATCTCAGTAGCCGACCTTGGAGTTTCCCATTGCAACACAGCATCTACTTTAGAAGGATCCACGACAATACCACTACCTGAAATCACATGACCCAGAAAACTAACTTCTTTCAACCAGGACTCGCACTTGGACAGCTTCGCATACAACTTCTTGTCTTTCAAGACTTTCAACACTGTTCTCAAATGTTCCTTATGCTCTTCTTCTGACTTAGAGTAAATCAGAATATCATCAATGAATACAACCACAAAACGATCCAGATAAGTATGAAAAATGCGGTTCATGTATTCCATGAATACTCCCGGCGCATTAGTAATGCCAAAAGGCATCAATGAATACTCATAATGTCCATACTGTGTTCTGAACATTGTCTTCTGAATATCCTCATCTTTCACTTTAATCTGATGATAGCCCGATCTCAGATCAATCTTGCTAAACACACGAGCACCCACCAACTGATCCATCAAATCATCTATTCTCGGAAGTGGATACTTGTTCTTGATTGTTACTTTATTCAGCTGTCTATAATCAACACAGAGTCTCATACTTCCATCTTTCTTCTTTACTAACAACACTGGAGCTCCCCACGGCGATACACTTGGTCTTATAAACTTCTTCTCAAGTAACTCTTCCAACTGCTTCTTTAATTCAGACAACTCAGATGCCGACATTCTATATGGTGCCATCGAAACAGGTCTAGTACCAGGTACAAGATCAATTGTAAATTCAACCTCTCTCTGGCGGCACATAAGGAATTTCATCATGGAAAACTTCAGGAAATTCATTCACCACTTGCAATTCTTCAATCTTAGCTTTGCTCTCAATAGACAACGTTGCCATCAACGAAAACATCTGAGCTTCTTCTTTCATCAATTGTTGTAACTCTCTGAAAGACAACAACCCAACTCCTTCCTCTTCAGGAGTAGAAAACCTCACCGACTTACGATAACAATTTATATGAACATAGTTATACTCTAACCAGTTCATACCTAGGATTACATCCATTCCGGTCAGCGGCAAACAAACCAAATCAACATAAAAGTCTTTATTGAAGATCGATAAAGGACACCTTAAACACACAAGAGAAGTAGTCACCGATCCCTTAGCTGGAACCTCGACGATTAATTCTCCATTCATAGTAGACAATTTAAGACCCAATCTTTGAACACAATCAGCAGAAACAAAACAATGTGTAGCACCAATATCAATAATAGTAATTAAAGGAGTACTATTAATGAAACATGTACCTCTGATAAGTCTGTCCTCATTAGCTGTCTGAGTTCTTGCTAACGCGAACACTTTTCCGGTCTGAGCTTTCTTTGGCTTCTGACACTGATTACCAATATGCCCCTCTTCACCACAATTAAAACAGATCATCTCCTTGTGCTTGCAATCAGATATTGCATGTCCAATCTTACCACATCGGAAACACCTCTTCGCCTCAGCAGTATACACAGTACTCTTATGACCAGATTTTCCACATTTGAAACAAGTTATGCCAGCAGGAGCATCTCCCCTACTAGTCTTCTTGCCCTCAGTCGCTCTCTGTTTACCCTTTCCAGCTGGAGCATCATAAGGCTTACCACGGTTCTATTGTTGCTTGCCTCTTCTATCACTAACAATCTTGTAGTGAGCATCGTTGTCCTCTTCATAAATTCTGCAACTATCGACCAAATCAGAAAAGACACGAATCTTCTGATACCCAATAGCTTTCTTGATCTCAGAGCGCAAACCGCTTTCAAACTTAATGCATTTAGAAAACTCAGCATCATCATCGGTATAGTACGGATAGAACTTAGCCAGCTCAACAAACTTCGCAGCATAATAGTAACCGACATAGTTCCTTGCTTCAGCTCAAGAAACTCAATCTGCTTCTTACCACAGACATCCTCTGGATAATACTTCCTCAGAAACTCCCTTCGGAACACATCCCAAGTGATAACTTCACCTGTAGTCTCCAACCTCTGACGAGTCTCTAGCCACCAGTCATCAGCTTCGACTGCTAGCATATGAGTCCCATAACGAACCTTCTGCGCTGGAGTGCAGTCCATCACACGGAAGATCCTCTCAATCTCTTTCAACCAGTCCAATGCTCCATCAGGATCATACTTGCCCTTGAAGGTAGGCGGATTTTCCCTCTGAAAAGTCGCCAGACTACGAGATCCATCATTCTCGCCAGCGTTCGGTAAATTCTGCATAGCCTGAGCCATCGCTTGCATTGCAGCAGTCATTGCAGCATCGTTCCTTCCAGCCATCTCAACTTATCACTACAACATAAACAAAAGTTAGAACCAAATAACAATACTCGATTGTTAAACAACTACGACTCGACACTTGGCCGGACGGACCGACCTGCTCTGATACCACTAATGTAACACCCCATTTCTACCCAGTAAATTATATTAAAATCAGAGTTATAAAATTTTCTACTTAAAACGGGATATCACATTTTCAACTTTAAAATCAACCACATAGTAGTTAATCATGAAAGATACATAACGATTCAGGGAGACATAAAACAACAAATGGTCTTCAACTTTATTCAACTTAAGCAAACACAACGCAGCGGATTCATTAACAACTTAGTAGCATCTTTATTCAACATAAAACAACTTCAAATTAAACAACAAAGTATTCTTCAGCAATTTCATTAAAAATTCAGCATGTAGACAAATAAATAAAAGACATGCGTCATCCCCCGAGTGCTACGTATCAGAGCGACAACCACCGACTCGAACTAAGGTAACCGGCTACTCCTCTTGATTACCTGCATGTTGCCAACATGGGGACAACATTCAAACAGAAGGGGTGAGTTACCGAATATTATAAACGGAGTATGATAAATAATACATAGGCAAGAATCATACAAATAATCACCACTTCACATCAATAACCAACAAACAAAAAATCAACAACAACTTAAGAAAATGCAACTTTAATGCGACTCGACAATGTTATGCATGTGGTACCATCGGAGTAAAACTCCCAACTTAATATTGTCAGTTTATCGAGGCATCAAGGCATAAGCCTTCAACTTTCAACTTTAAACAAGTGCCAATCCAGGCCAACGTGGTGTGAGCAACGCTCCGACATAAAATGCAATGTATGCTTTATGACATGCACAACTCATCAACATAAACAACTCAACAACTTCCACAACATAATCAACTTGAACGACATAGCAACTTTTACGACATAAACAACTTATATCAACGTTGGCTTATCAGCCTACAACTTACAATTCGTCCGTAAACCGGAACAATGTTACAACTCAGTTGTACCTGCAATTCGACTTTTTCGACATAATTTCAACGAAATAATTCAACAAAAGTCACCTACTAAATTACCCGACTTACCCCGACAATTTTCGTTAAATTCCGGACAACTAAATTTTCCGCCTAAATCGGCTAAACCAACTAAAACTGCATTAATTTCACTTCTGCGATTAATACGACGTATGGAAAAACTCTGTTTTCTGTTACTACTATTATTACGATATATTCCACGCCTCTGTCATGAATTTTTACTAATCCAATTTCTGTCAAGGAAATTCTGTTCAGTTTCTGTTAACACTGCTACTACTACCTTTCCAATTTTCTGCTAAGGCTTATTGGTTAATCCTGATTCCAATTGGTTGTTCTGCTATAAAAGTCTATTAAATTCCTGCTACATACTGCTATTAATATATTGATTCAGTAACATGTGGTTTCTATTAATCCATTAGCCTTAACAATTATGACTTAATAATATGTGATGGTTTAATAATTAATATTCCATGACTTTCTGTTCATTTATGCCTATCACTGAAAACAACACAAATTTCTAAAGAGACACAGTGGCTTGCGCCACATTTCTAAACAATTCATTAAGAAACAATTCATTAAGAAAACATGATAATAATAATAGTCTAAAAAATTTAAGTGGATGTTCCCTTTCACATGGGTGGCTTGCGCCACCCTTCATGAAGAACCATGGCTTGCGCCATGCCCTGGTGGCCCCCGCCACATGCCATTTTTCTATTTTATTTTGGGTGGCCTGCACCACCCCTATGCAAGTGATGGGTGGCATGCGCCACCCCCAATGCAATTTCGTCCCAATCACAATTTTCCCAGAAAAATTACGTTTTCACTGCAACATTCACACATCGTCCAGCTACAATTTTCACAACAAATCGACACATTTATACTTTCACAGAATCAATCATCATAACCGTGTCAATAACACATCATCAAAAATCAACTTAAAACAACAGCAACATCAGCCAGATTATCAACAACCACACAAAATCAACAACAACTTATCAGAGAAATCAATTGGGAAAAGCAATCATATAATCCTCAACCCTTATATCATTCATCCTAACCCGGTTATAATAATCGAACCCACCCTTACCTTGGATTGAAGGCAGCTCGACAATCGATCGGGTTCTGGAAATTCGACACCGGTCGTGGTTTCTCTCGATCTCAACTTCTCACGCTCCTTTCTCTTCTCCTCTAACTGATTCCACTACCCACTATTCTTTCTATTTCTCTTGTTTTATTAAAATAATAATATTCAATTATAATATCTAATGAGCCTAAACATACACCCCCTAATTTACTAATTCCGACACGAAACCAAGCCCACTTAATCGAACACACTCCAACTACGATAATATTACTACTAATATTATTCCGCGACTATAATATTATTTCTAATATTATTTCTACGACTTACCAACTTAATATACCGACTTAACGACTTAATTCACCGCAACACCAAAATCAACCAAATAATCACAACAATTAAATAAATATCCAATTAAATAAATAATTAAATATTTTGGGCGTTACATTAACCCTTAGGGCGGCAAGGATCTTCCAGTGAAAGTCCATCAATGTATTACCCCGTAGTGCGGCAAGGATCTTTCAATGGAAGTCCAACAATATATTACCTCGTATGGTGGCAATGATTCATATTTGAGGATCTAGCAATTACTTCAAGGTTTCACATGCCTCTTTCAACATGTGATCCTGCAAAATTGAAACAAGACAATAGAGGGCGCATCATTAAAAACCTTACCCGTGTGTGGGAAAAGAGTGTTTTTCCAGTCACCAAGGGGTAAAGGTCTCATCACAAGGTTGTCAACATTCTAATAAGGTTCTGAACTAGCATATGTAGGGACAACCATAGGGAGCAGGGGTGACATAGGATGAAAAACCGCATGAATAAACTGTCAAGGATAAGGCATCGTTGCCCTATGAAAGTGATTTGCATCATTTGTCCAATTGTTGCGCCTAGAGTCCGCTTTTGACAGCAAGGTGATGACATTTTATTCAACGGATTTACGTTTCCCAAAACATTTGACTTTTAACCCGAAAAAGCTCTTGGGGCAGCCTCACCAACATCGGCACTGAAACTGCAACATCCACCACCTTAGCAGAAACGGTCATTATTTGATATTTAGGTTTTTAAGTTTGGGCATCAGAAAGAGCTGGCCAAAATTTAGCTCCAATCACCATAACAGGAACATCAACACCATTCCATCAACATTAGGACTTTTCCATGTAGACTTAGGAGCACTAATCTCTTTCTGATCTTCACTAATCTCATTATCAGCAATCATCATAATTGTTTCTCTCTTACCATGAAATCAAGATTTTTAGCTCACTCGCTGTTCTATTTTGGAACCACCAAAATGGATTTCAGGTCGTCGCCCAATGTCAGTTTCTTAGATGACGTAGTTTTTTGTTGCAAATACGCATCTCAATGCCACTATCAACCATTCTCCAATGCAGACTGGAACTATTAGTAGCATTATATCATTTTTTCTTCACTGATAATATAATTGATCCCTGGTTTTGACCACAACCACCCGCCAAAACATTTTATGATTCAGGAGTGATGGTGTCATTTCTAATAAAACTATTAAGGTTAAAATGTAGAATCGCATACTAAGACCATCCAAAGCTCTGTTGAAATCAGAGTTCATACCATATTTCTCATTGTCTCGCAATATATGATCCAGTAACTCCCAAGATTGAGTCCTAGAAGCCACAAAAGCGTATGAGACAACCTCTAATGTCAGGTAAAAATCCAATACCCTAACTCTAATGGGTAAAGAAACCATCATCCATTAAAGGTCCTAAAGAAATGACCTCTACCAACCATGATGTCTTCAATCGCCCTTCACATCTCTTTATTAAACCAAATAGTTGTTTCCTCCATATAATTAGGTTGACACGTTCTTAGACTCAAAAATAGTTTGGTCATACCCATGCAAAATCAAAGTGCAAGAAGTTGACTCAGAGGATCCCTTAGTTGTGGAAGAATATGCATTAAATCAATGGTTTTGGCAACTCTCTTCATGTACAAACCCTCGATAAAGCCTTCATCTCGACTAACATCCCCTCCAAGAAACTTCATCCCCAACATTGGCCTTGCAATGTCCAAAGGGGAGAACTCCCCTGAAGTTTATTACCATCGTACAAAGGCCAAAAGATCTCAGTCTTACGAATATTCAATTCGAAACCTAATTTTGAACCTATTTCCAGAATAATGTCAAACGCTTTAGCCCCTTCTCTGAATTCCCTATGATGGTCCCGTCATCAAGATTCCATGCATAAAGAAGAAACTTACAATTATCTTTAATAAAATGAATGAATGGATATAACACAAGAACAAAAGGAAACAACCTTAACGGATCACCTTGTTGCACTCCCAAGGTACAAACTCATTGTCTGACCATAAAGAAACTCAATCCACAAAGAAATGGATATGCTTCTCACCATCACCTCACAGAGAATGGATGATTGATATACCATGTTGAAAGCATTTGAGAAATCTACTGTGAATATAGCCAAAGAACCATCTTCATGTCGCTCGCTTAACACCCTGTTGCCATTATGCAAAATGGCCTCAGCACCACCCAATACCCTGATCCCAAAGTGAAAGTCATTGAGATAGCATGCCACATTTTTACTAACCCCTTTCATAGCCTTGGATAAAAACGGCCTCCAAATATAACATAAAGCAATTGGCTGTATCCCACCATCATACTTTAATAAGGACGTCAAGGGTGCAAAGGCAACAAACTTTTTCAAACTTATCGAATATCTTCCTCACAACCATAAGTTAACAACTAGAGTGATTTCACATAAAATATCTCTTATCATAGCAGAAACTTCTCCACAGAGTGCGTCTAATATATGTTGTGCTCACAAATTATATCTACCACATGATTTTCCTTTGAGAAATGATTTAGTGCACCTAAAGATAGTATCAACTTTAGTCACTATAGGAGCTTCGGAGAACAAGTTGGTTGGCATGGAGGGAGGTGGTATGTATGGGTGATTAGCCTCTAAAATCTTCATTGTATCCATTATAAGGACCCACTCCAGATGACCCCAACACTTTCATAGTTGTTGTGAAGTGATCATCTGTAATCTTGCGGAGGCATTGCTTGACATTAGAGCTCATCTTTTTATCTTTCTCCTAAATATAAACTCCTTTATGACCCAAATTATCTTGCTCAATACATCCCAACACACTATCAACTAACTTGGCAAGACCACATGCGTCTCTTCAAGTAGCTAAGCACTCCAAAATATGTCGTCGTTGCGAGGACTTTCGGTTTCCAAACCTATGATCCCGCCTATTGTGAGATTTAACCATTCTTGAAAAGTGCAACGAGAAAGAAGTAACATCCGAACTCAAGTACATACTGATCCTGACTCAACAACCACCTTATAAAAAGCGTTTTTCAGTGCCTGAGAGAAAGTAAAACGAAACCAAAAAAACTATACTTTTCACAGTGAAGATATGTGTTATGAGGAATCTCTTTGACTACCTTGCATCCAAAACAAGCCTCTCATTTGCGTCGAGGTTATCCGAATTTGTTGTAAATTGTTTTACAATACCCATAACGTAACTTCTGATTTCCCATGTCCCATGAGTAACACGAACCAGGCCATCAGAGTGGTGATATTCCCGACTCATGACATGAATACTCATACACTTTCCACATAACAATTGCTCAACCATACTTAAAGACTATTTTAATGCCATAAACAAATCCCGACCATTCTCAATGGCTTTCCATATTACACTTTTGTGTTCGTCGCTACATAGGTGTAATGTCTTAAGATGAAACACCATACGAAAAATACATTTGCTTTCATCCTTTCCATAAGGGCAACAATAGAACCTTCAAAATGGACAATACGAGCCTCCTATATGAGTAGAAATTATTGGACAATGCAAAATTGTGTTTTTGCCCTACTTAATACAAAAGCGCCTAACTGAAGAATTTTAACAAACACGTTGTGGGTATCAACGAAAGAACATTTTACCATGGTTATGTTGTTGTGTTGCTGTCTTGCTCTACTGGATAATCATATTAATGAAATCAGAAGAATAAGAAGATGATTAGATTCTTTAATAAGTGGACAGAACAACAATGTTTTCAAAAAAAAAACTTCATTTGTGGTGTTTACATAAAAGAAGCTTCAAGCAATAGCAATGGTTCCCTTATTGCTCTTATGTGTTGAACTTCGACGTGTGATTAGGATGATATGAGCTGACTTGCAAGGAACTTAACTGAAGCCCTGTATCAGTCAAGTCGTATACACCATTTGTGATCATAGATTTTTAACAAGAAATGTATGACCGGGTCAAAATTAACTAGGTGACCAGATCAAAAAGGTTCAAAGTGATTCAAAACTATCATTAATAAATCATAGATCTGAAGCTTTAGCTTTGTTTGAAATGAACAAAAGCCAGCTCGGTTCGGTTTCCCTGAACTATATTTTTGGTTCAGTTCAGTTGTTGTCGAGAGCTAAACTGTGAACATGATTGACTACTTGTATGTCTTGTTTGTATATGTATTAAAATTGACGTTCAAAGTGTTCTTTAACATAGAAATATCTTGGTTGGAAAAAATACAGTAAGAAATATGTGAGATTTCTTTTGTTTATACATGATATACACAAATGTACCATATAAAAGACATATCATCTTTCTCTCCATTTACAGATATTTAGTCCACCGATAATCCATAAGCATTTTTCCCTTTAAAATTTGAAATACATGTATACACTTTTATTTTTATTTTCAGATATCCTTCTTAATCACCTCTGTATTTTCACAGTATCAGAGTGAATGCAACAGAAGAATAGCTCCTATGATAAGCAATGCCACAGAGGATATTAAAGCCTGCAAGATCGATCGCCAGAGCATTCAGAAAATGAAGCATAAATTACACTACCTAAAATACACTGCAATAATGTTAAAACAAAACCTATTTTACTGCTGGTCTATGTTATTCTAGTGCATCATGTTGACATTTGCGAAATTGTACATGAACATGTTTGCGTGTGCGCGAGCACTGCGCACACACAAACAGATAAACAAGTTGAGGATATAGAGCAAGAGAAGGATTAGAGAGAAATATTACAGCAATTGCAGAGGCTCCCAATCCCGCACGTTCCCTAGGATCCTTCATATAGTAATTTCCGAAATAGAGAATAGTTGCATAGTACCACAGAGGTGGACATAGAAATCCAACAAGAAATCTTCAATGAAATGAAACAAACAAAAGTCACAAAACCATTTAGAGGAGGAAAAGAAATAAGGGAAGAATGAAGGTAAATTACTTACGAGAACCATCCAATTCCGCAACCAAAACACGGAAGGGGTTTGTCATAAAGTCCAGTTTGGAGGTCCTCTGGGTCTCGAATTAGAGCATACTTGCCTCTGTCATGATCAGAAGCATCTGCTGCCTGACCTGTCATGGCCATAGATATGTCAATGCTTCGTAGGAAACTTGTTTTCACAATTTCAGTTGAAAAATATAAAGAGAAACATTAGTTACAAGCATGTTACCAAATTATTTGAGTGCTTCCTCCTCTATACAAAAATGCAAACCCTATAATCTTATTTCGATGAACTTACTCTGCTATTATTAGAACCACAAGTCCAAGTCTATTAAATATTGATCAAAACATGTTCTAAAGGCCTTGAAGGCAATATATTGTTGACGGTGAGTACCTCTAAAAATCGAATAACTTCGAGCAGATGGCCTCAAAAGATCCCGATGCTTATCCGAGACTGATGTTGCCAATTCTACATCATTTCTCAAATCAAAAGTCTCTTCCATACTGGAATCTGTACAATAAACAAAGTCAAATTTTAGAACACCTCAGCATATAATATAAGAAGCATAGCACTTGCAAGATATGAAAATTCAATATGAAAATTGAAAATCAAGTTACCAACCCTAAATTTTTAAAGAGCACAATTTTACTTGTCCTTTAAAATTCATCAAATTGAATTATGTTAGAAAGAATCTTTGAATCCGTGTACCAAACCAAAACGAAAAGTGGAAAACTTGTTCATAAAGCAATCAAGAAGATCTTCCAATTAAGAATTCATGCTCAAACAGAACCAGCTATTTTGGAAATTAGGGCAAAGTTGAAGTAAAAGAACAGAGAAAGAAAAAAACTATTGAAAATGGTAGAGATATTTATCAGAACAAAAAAAGAAAGAAAATTATAAGAATCATGAGAAGGAATATAAAATTACCTGTTGAAGAAAGAGGAAAGAGAGAGAATGAAAGAAAAAGTGTAGTTGGAAGAGAAACAAGAAGTTTCAGTGATCAGGAAGGAAGTGTGGAAATGAGAGAGGCAAAAACCCTTTTTTTCAAAGATCAAACATAATGAGCAATTGAGCAAATTCAACTCCTTCACTTTTATATTTTTATTTATTTTTTTTATTTTTTATTTTTTTATTTTTTATTTTTTTTTTATAAAATGTTTGTGACGAATTTGTAGGTTTTTTTTTCATTTTCTGTATTTTTTTCTCCCTTACCAATTTCGTAAAAATTTATTTAAAATGATAATTTATGTTGTTTTTCTTTTTGCAAAGGCCAAAAGTCAAAAATATATTATAAAATTATTAACACAAAATGTGCAAAGTAGAAAGTATGATAAAAGAAACTCACAAAAAAAAACAATTTGATTGAATGAACGACCAATCGTAGATCTATAAGAAGATTACACTACAAATTATTTGATCTATATTTGAAAATTTTAAACTTAGATTTTTTTAATCAAAAGAGAGCTTGAACCTATGATATAAAAGAAACATATGCAAATAAATGAAGGGATTAAAGTTAAATCATCAAACCTAGCAAATACTAAAATTAGGAAGATCTGGTTTGTTTCTATTGAAGTTCATAGTTACATTGGCATGAATATCATTCCACCACGTAAAGTTAGTAATTACTAAATCTAAGTTAATCAACTTATTTTCACAATGATTTTCTTCTATGTAAATGTGAGTTGCAAACAAAACGAACTTGTTGTAGCGCTTAGATACATAGTCTTATTTGTTCCTTAGCTTCCAAGACACCACAAATAATTTACTAAAAGCAACCACAACTATATTTAGAATATGTCTCCAACCACAATCTACTTCAATGTTGATTAATAGCATGCTCCATAGCCAAGATTGCCCCCATAAGTTCAGCAAAAAATGCATTATCTTGACCAAGATTACAATCAAAGCTACCCAAGTGCTCCCATTATGATTCCTAAGAATTCTCCCACAGGCTTCCAAGAGCGGTGTACCCCTTAAAGCTTCATCTGTATTGGCCTTGATTTAGTCCAATGGAGGAGGACACCACACCACTTCTTTTAAAATTTATGCTCTAGGAAGGTGTGTTTTGACCATGAAGTTTTTTAGCACTGTGAAGTCTTGGATAAAAGAGTTAGCACACTTGGTAGTAAGATTACCGGAAAGAGAAGTCAAGGAAATAATAGATGCACATGAAGATTTTCAATGCTTGAAAGTGTTTTGGAACCAGGCTAGATTTCTAGCATTCTAAATGTAGTAAATTGAGTTTATCATTGCACCGTCAATAACAACTTTGCATTGCATTGAACCAATGTTGTTCGTGACCTTCCAACAGTCCTTCACACAGCTGATAGGTGGACCCCTATCCAACTTGCCTTCCAAACAATTCCAAATATTCTTGGCATACCTGCAGCTAAAAAATAAAAGATGCAGGGTTTCCACATTACAAGAATATGGGTTGAAAGTTGAAACAGGGGGTATTTGCATGTCCCTTAAATAAAAGTTGTAATATGTTACCAGTTTTCAATAAGAAATCTACAAAACAAAATTGACTTTGAAAGTGGGATTAATGAATTCCATATAGTCCTAGCCCCATGTAGTAGCTTGATGAGAGAAAGAAAGATGATTGTAGGAAGTTTTGACATAAATTTTCCCATTGCTAGCTGACTTCTAAACCTTTCAAAAGTTTCCCATCACTACAATAAGCTGGGGAAGAGCGGGACGCATTTGAACCAAGCATTAAGGCAGAATTATGGTGTTGTCCTCGATGATTTCATGCAGCTTGGCCTTTAAATTATCATGCATATCTAAAGGAATTTGCACAGGATTAACCATAGTTTGACCACAACAATTTTCCAACCATAAATTAATGTGTTCCCCCTTTCTAATCAACCAAACTGGATGATGTTCCAACTCACCAATAAACGTTTTGCTACATATCCAGATGAAGGAAAAATGTGGTATTTAACTTGTCTACCATTCTTCAAAACCCCGGATCTCAAGCCTTTGGCCCATTCCTCAGTAGCTTTTGAGATGTACCAACATTGATTCAAGTTAGTAGCATCATTTAACAGCTTTAGGGATCTCAAACCAAACCACCATCTTTGAAATCTTGGCAACAATTATTCTAAGCCACGATCAAAAAAAATTTTTTTGGGTATCAATACTCCAAATGAAATTTCTACACCATCTCTCTACATCTTGAATTAAGCTCACATACCAAGAGTATATCATAATAGAATGCATCATCACACCTTGAATTACAAACCTCACCAGTTGAATTCTACTAGCTATAAATAAAAGGGATGCTTTTTAGGAAGCAAGTTTGCTTCTTTATTTTAACAGCAATTGGTTGAAGGTGAGCTTTCTTTGATCTCCTTTAGAATATTGAACCCGGAGATATATAAAATGCATTTGTCTCAAGGTGAACCCAATTATATTTGCCAACAAACCATGCTACCAACTGACATTGATCCTGCATACATTATGGACTTGGAGGGATTACAAACTTGACCTGAACAATATACATATCGTTTGAAAATATTATTAATGGCATCTAATGAAGAGATGTTTCATTTAGTGAAGAGCATAATGTCGTCAGCATAAAGTGTGTGAAGGGATCATCATGCTTCCATAAGCTTTATTCAACTTGATTTTGTTGTTTAATACCAGCTTGGATAGACCTATGTTGATCACATCTTCTACAATACAAAACAAAAGAGTAGACAAGGGGTCTTCCTGCCTAACCCTTCTCTAATACTTGAAGTAGCCATAGAACCTTCCATTGATGGAATTATAAGCATTTGCATAATGTAGAAAGTGTTATTGAACCCAAATTACTTAAGGACTTTCAAGAGAAATAAAAAATTCAAGGTATCAAAAGCTTTTGTTATGTCTACCTCCATAGCAATGTTACCACCAAGAGACTTTTATGAAGAATATTGACCATTTCAGAAGTTAGACAGATGCAATCCTTGATGTTTATTCCGTGAATGAAACCATTTTGCTCCTTCGAAATGATCTGGGGCAATTCTAGAGCCAAAATAACTTTCAATATTTTGGTGATAATAGTATGCTTGAAATTTGCCATTGCAATGGGTTATTATGATCAATACATTCTGCATCTTTAGATTTGGGAATTAGCGTCACAATGTTGGATTTGTAATTTGGAAGGATCCAACTTTGTTTAAGGAATTGCATAGTTGCTCTAATCACATCATCCTTTATCACATTCTAGTAAGTTTGATAAAATAATAGCCCAAACCCATCAAGACCAGCTACATTATCCTTCTTCAAGCTGAAATTGGCATTATATATTTCCTCCTCTAAAGGCAACATGGTTAGCAAATTGTTGGATTGATCAGATACCAAGTGAGATATCACCTTTTACACTAAAGTGTTCCCGATAAAATAGAAACATTGTTAAATAAATTTTTGTAATGATTGATAACCCATATTTTGTGAGTTATTACAAGTCCTATTACTTGGATAGTATCATTTGTTTTACCATTCAGTAGTTAATTTCATTGCACTTTGTTGTTTTAGAGTAGTTTGTAAAGAGCACAATATGTGCTCTATTTTGTAGTTTTTATGTGTTTATTGCTTGTGAGAGGTTAGTTTCTGATGAGGTTGGGTACGACAGCCTGGGACATCAATTAGTACCCAAAGGAAAGTAGAAAGTTGGAAGCAACTAAGAGAAAAGGAGAAACATCAATTGCAATTCCTAGGGCTCATGTGGCAACGATCTACGTTAGAATGAGGGCTAATTTGAAAGGATAAGAACAAGGTGCTAGAAGATAAAATATAGTACATAGTACAACCAGTAGGTGCGCCATGCACCAAAAAGGACAGCGCAGCTGTTTACTGTGAATTTTGGTAAACAACCTCTGGTCTATCAATTTTAAATAAAACTGACTAACTTGCAGGATCGACCACACAAATCCTAGGACATGTGCTAAATTTTAAGAGAAAGTGAATATAACTTGAAATAAAGGAAATGTAAACTGAACTCCACGTTCGACAATGCTGAAAAAAGAAACCTAAGTGAACTCCACGTTCGACTACTTGCAGTAAAGTAAAAGCTTGGAAGTTAAAAGGCTGTAAATAAAGAATGCAGAATTTAAAGGCGTCGAAAGTAACAAACAAGAAGTAAAAAGCTTTGAAAATAAGGCTTGAAGATAAAGACTTGAATTGATAAAAATGCAGGAAGATAAATTACTGTTGAAGATAAATGACAAAAATGTAAAGTGCTTGAACTCCACGTTCTTAAATGTAAAAGATGCAAAAAAATAAATGACTGTCGAAAGTAAATGACGAGGAAATAAATGACTTTAAAAGTAAATGCAATGATGTAAAAGCTTTTGAAGATAAAATGCAATGAACTCCACGTTCTTGAAAATAAAGACTAGAATTGATAAAAATGCAGTCGAAAGTAAACGCGGAAAGATAAATGACTTTAAAAATAAATGACTTGAAGATAAAAGACTTTGAAAGTAAATGCTTGAAGATTAAATGCTTGAATGTAAAGATGCAAGAAGAGAAATGTCGAAAGCTTTTAAATGAAAGTAAAAACAAGGTTTAAAATAAACTTGACTGAAAATAAAGATTCAAGGAAAAGTTAAGACATGAAAGGTAAAGTTCAGGAAAATGTAAAGTGCTGAAACATAAACATGATGAAGATAAATTGCATTGATGAAAGAAAGTGGTGTTACATTGCGTACATTCTCACGAACTCGTTTCTCTACACGCGGGTACTTTGAGTTTCTTTGAGTAACTTGTACAAAAATACGAATACCCCCATTCTATAGAAATAACTCTTATTTATAGTGCTAAGAAATAACTACTAAGTGGTGGTTATGCTTCCAAACGTGTCCTCTTGGCGCCTTTCTCCATTTCAACTGCTCCCACGTTCAGCAACTGATCCTTTTGAAATTCAAACATTTGAAATTTTCCCTCCAGCCTCAATGTGATAACTGCAACGCGCGTTTCAGCATTCTCACGGTCGAAGCATCTCCCAACACTTAGCCATTTTTTGAGGTTTCCAAAACCCCTATTCGACTCAGGCTTCACCAAAACTGGGTCGAAGCCTTCTTTACGTTAAAAATAATTTTTTAACTTAAAATAGCTTTGATTCTTTCTAGCGTCGAAAATGAGGGTTAACAAATTGCCCCCCAAGAAATGTCCTTTCGCCAGAATTGGTAAGAAGGTCATTTTTTGATTCAACAACCATTTCGGCGCTTGTTTGCATGGCTTCAACTGAATAATCCACTAATCACTCAGTGGCTCAACTATTCAGTTTCTTTAACCCACGCTTATGACATCATGCCATCATGACAAACCCTTAAACGTCTCTTCAGCCGCACTCATCATAACTCCTTTCTTGAAAATATATGTTTGCAGTCTGAACATAACTGCTACTACTCATCACGTTTCCAAGAGAAAGACACGCGTCCCACTACCTTCTCAACTTCAACGGTGGATCCAAGGCTCTTGGGATTTTCAAACGTCTATAAATATCCGTTTTCACCATTTGGTGAACTTTCCACACTTTCATACTCTCAAGCAACCTTCTCTTCTTTTTCAGTTTTCGTCACGCAAAACCCAGAAAAGCACCACTTCTTTTCATTTTCTCTAACAATGGCGTCCTTCCAAGTGAATCCTCAACCAAAGAAAACCCAAAGAGGCAAGGCTACTCAATTCAAACAAGCCATTCCTCCATTTGCAAATATCCCAGCCCCCCAGATAGTGGATAATCGTCGTTGCCTGCCGGAACCCACCACCAAAGAGGCACGAGCCATATATAAGTCTCAGGTAATGATTCCTTTAGTCGTTTCTGACAAACCTTATGCACTATCTGGTCCTCTAGCTAATGTTGACATTTCTAATGAGAAACTAAGTGAGTTTCTCCCCTCTTACCGGAAAACAAGGCCATTAGGGCAAAAAAGCTTTTCCAAGATCAACGTTTCTGATGAAACCTCTCCTGAAGAAATTCCACTGCCCAAGATCAATGTTAGCTATCTCACTGATGGCACAAGGCTAGTAAGAGCTGTTACTCCTTTGAAGGATTTTGACCAATGGATGGCAAAGATGGAAAAGGTCAAGTCTGAACATTGGAAAAACATAGGGATTTATGACCTTCTTATGCTGTCGAAGACCAGCGTACCATACTGCTTGAACATGCTGGCAGCGTCCTTATATTTTTGGGACAACACCCACTACGCCTTCCATCTTCCATGTGGAATGGTTACCCCTACATTGTTCGACTTGGCTGCCATCACAGGGCTTCGCCCAGATGGCCTTATTTACAACCCTGAAGAAGATGCTGAGGATATCATAGGCATTTCAAGTTCCAAACTCACCTACACCCACTTCTTCAAACACTACTTCGACGCAGGTCATGATGAAGTATCTGATAAAGAACACATTGCATTTCTCACAGTATGGCTGTCGAGATATGTTTTCTGTACAAAGTCTTTGCAAGTGGCTAAGAAGTACTTGCCCCTTGCTAACCAGCTTCACAACAACATAGGGGTCTGCTTAAGTGAACTCATCCTGGCGAACCTTTATGAGTCCATCAGTGAAGGGGCTTCTCGACTGAGGCACATGGAAGCTCAAGGTTCTGTCCACTTGAGTGGACCTCTTTGGTTGCTTCAACTGTGGCTCAATGCAACATTTGAAGCTAGCCTTCCCAGAAAAGGGCTAGTTGACGAAGCCTCCGCTGAGATAAGGGAGAGGAGTGTCGAATGGCCCCGTTTGGTCAAACTTACGCCCAATGATGATGGTGAAACCCTTCAAGGGGCCTTCACCAGCTATATCATGATGTTTGCCAAGCGCTATGAGTTTACTCCCAGCATGGCACCCTTTGCTCAAAGAAGATATGGCCCTGTGTGGTTTACAAGGCCATTTCCAAATCCTCACAAGACTCTTGACAATGAATCTGTTGCTATTTGGGAAGCCTTTTTAATTCCCAAATTCATTGTCTAAAGGCTGAATTTGGGGAGAGGCCTATCAGCATTGATTGCTTACCAACCAAATCTTGTCTCTCGACAATTTGGGCTGGCCCAGAGCTTTCCTCAATGTTTATATGAGAAGAAAGGCTAAGTAATCCTTCACACTGCAAGCTTTGGTGAAGAAGATGTCACCAGTACACTCGTCAGCTGGAATGAGAGAGGAGGAGTTCTGTCTCCTGTGTTTTTTGAGCCTTTTTTCTTATGCACTTCATCATTCCACCACTGGTGGTCGAAGCACTACAATGAACATTTTCTTGATGTGGCTACATTTTCTTCATTGCTTGACCAAGCTTTTATTGATGTGCAGGACAAGACGAAGAAGAGTAAGTTCACTCACCTCCAAGAAATACAGGCTTTCCAAAAATACTTTGAAACTGTCTATCGACCAGATGATCTTGGTCGAACCATTCACGAGGCTGCTATTCCTTTAAAGAGAAAATGTCTACAACAGTTGGATCAACTAAAAATCCCTTCAGACGTCCCTCGTGAGAAACGTTATGAGGTAGCTTTTTAACTTTTCCCTCCAAAGTTCCCTCGACTGCCTAATGCTGATTTTGGAGTGGCACTTACCCCTCCATTTCCAGATTGGTTTGTCTGTGGTGAACACTTAGAACTTCTTCGACAGCAGTCTCAGCCAAAAGCTCAACGAGTGGTTCCGACTAAGCATACGCTAGACAGTTTCAAAGGACACCTTCATATAGGAATTCAGGATGTTCGTGTCAAATCTGAAATATATGAAGGTTTGAAGCCCTTATTCCATGGCTTTATAACTAACCATTTAATCATTAACTTGTAACAATTTTCACTGTCTTTCAGCTGTGCCTAGGAAAGCTCCTTCAGCCAGGGCTGCTGCTGCACAAAGTAGCAAAGAACCAGAAGGCAAACAGGTACGTTTCACATCCCTTGCCTATGTTCTTATTATGTGAATCACTTCTCACATTTGCATCACCTTTTCAGACTGGTCGAAAACCTCCTACACCTTCAAAGAAAGGTAAAAAGGGTGCCCCAGCTGTTGTTATATCTTCAGATGCTTCAGATGAATCTCCTGAGGAGGTTCTTACAAAGAAAAGAAGAAAACCAATAAAAGCATCTGGACCTGCTGGCCCACCTCCTTCGAAGGTGGCCAAAATACTTGAAAAGGCACCCACAACAAGTGGTGTCGAAAAACAACCTTCCATGGTAGCCACCCAAACACCTCCTGGCGACCATGAAAGTGGTAACTCAAGTTCTGATGCTGTACAAGCTCAGGTATATGCACCATTTTTTCATTATACTGACGTCTTTCGCCCAAATTCTTTCAATCTCATTTTCTTCACTTGTGTTCTTTAGGCAAACATAATCAATAATCCTGACCCTCAACCAGCTTCGGGCAATTTTGCTACCGACATAATCAACAATCCCACCCCTTAACACGTTGCAGGAAGTTTCACCACTACACTCCTCAACAGCCAAGGTGAACCAACTTACCATCCATCATCTGATCTTGGCTCTGGTTTAAGTGAAATTAATCAACCTAATCCTCTAGCTGCAGACCCCACCAACCCTCCTGCCCAAACTACTACACAAAATGCACAGGCTAATGGCTCTAACTCTGATGATGATGATGCTTCAAGTCCACCACTTTTCGACCTGGCTAACTTCATGGATACTGATCAACTGGTTGTCGAAGAAGAAGGTGGTCCTGAGGCTCAACCTCAAAACGAAAATCCTGGACAAGCTGCCCCTGAAGAAACACATGAACCACATCCTAAACCAGCTGATGACCAGGCCAACCTCCAACCAACTGCTGAAGAAAATGATGGAGGAGTGGCAGTCGAAACTGAAGAAGAAAAGGATGAAGGAGAAGAATCAGAAGAAGAAGAAGAGGAAGAAGACCAACCATATCCTACCCCTCACCATACTTCTTCGGCCGTGGTCCAGCAACCTTTGGCTAACGTTCCAAATCCTGGAGACTCACTGACAGCCCTCAAGTGGTCGAACCCACGTGAGTATTCCAAATTAATACTCGGACAGAAGTATGGTTCTTCTTCTTCTGGCTCTTCGACTCCAGCATCAGATGATTTCGCCAAACCAATCCTCCAAGCAATAAAGAAAAAATTCTTCAAGGGGGACATTCACAGAGTTTTGGCCTCAGACCCCACTGCAACCACTTATCTGAAGGACACCCTTGAAAAGCTTGAGCTCACCACCCTTAATCCAGACGTTTCTGGTTTTCTGATAGAGTTAACCGCTGTGGTGAACCAAATAGCTGCAGAAATAAAGCTGCTTTCATCTATCAGGAATACCATAGAAGAAACATCTGGTCATGAAAGTTCAACCTGGTGTAGTGCAAAAGAGTCGTATGAAGAGGTCGAACGTATGGAGGCGGATCAAAAGAAAAAACAAGATGAGATAGCCTCCAACCAGAAGGATATTGAAGCCTGGAAGCAACAAATCACGGAGCTACAAGCCAAAATTGAAAATGCTGAAAACGCAACCGTGAATTGCAACATTTCGACGACACTAAAATGGCTAAAGAAATGAAGAATGCTATGGATCGTATTGAGGCAGCCCAAAGATATGAAAAAGAGCTCGCAGCAGCCAAACTTGATGAATCTTTGAGCAATGCTCGCCTCAAACATCACATAGAAGCCTTTGCTCAGTTGGCGTCGAGGCTTCCCTTCTGATACTTTCGAAACCTTTATTTGTTTAATCATCATTTGTTTCTTGGCCTTTTCAGCCCTTTATGTAATGACAGTTTTTATGCCTTTGGCACTGATTAAGTCATCCTTAGTATTTCGCCATTAACTGCCTTCGACTCATATTATATTATGATGCATTTTATTTATTGCCTCACATCTAAGTCAAATTTGCAATTAAGGCATTCTATCTTTTTCTTGGAAAGCCAAACTTTTCAGCTTTAAAACTCCAAGGCATAAGCCTCTAGCTTTAAACTGACATTTATAGCATAGCCCTCAGGCATACTTCCAAGAATAATTCACATGGTTTCACCGTTTGACTGGAAAATCCAATCAATACTTCGCCTCTATAAATTCTCTTCCATCTGAACCATGTTCATTCATCAAGGTAACTATGAACAACTCAGAGAAGTCATCAGCTAAGAAGACAGCTGATAAGGCAAAAGAAACTGAAGAAACCAAGAAAACAGAGGCAACAAAGAAACCTGAAGCCTCTACTGGAGCAACTTCCAGAGCAAAAAAGCGAGAAACCAACATGAGGATCTCTAAGAAAGGGCGTTCCAACACCCAGGACTTTGATGATAATGAGCCAGATGCAGACTACATGGACTTCCTCAAATCCATTGACTGGAGAGATTATGAATAATCTTTCCTATCTTTGAAAGATGTTATGTTGATTCTCCTTTGCTTTGTATGCCATATTAGCCTGAGTTGGCCTATTTTGGCTTTCCTTTCTTAAAATAAAACTTACGTTTTAATATGAATCTCTTACAACATAGGCTTATATTTTTTCAAATACTTGCCATTTACTTTCAAGATTCTTTTATCTTTTTCTAACTCTTCCACTTCATAAGCTCCATTAAAGAAAACTTGTATGACTTGGAATGGACCTTCCCACTTAGGAGACCATTTGCCTAGTGTTCTATCCTTTCGATCCATAGGCAAAATCACTTTCCAAACTAAATCCCCACATGCAAAAGATTTAGACTTAACCTTTTTGTTGTAGGATTCTTCGACCCTTTTCTTTTGTCTTCTTAACAACTCCAAGGCTCTAAGCCTTTCTTCGTCCAAATCCATTAATTCATTCATCATCATTTCCCAATAGTCCTCAGAGGGAATCTCATGATGTCTTTAAACTCTTATAGATTGTAAATAAATCTCAACAGGCAATACTGCGTCATGACCAAAAGTAAGTCGAAATGGGGTAGTATTAGTAGCCTCTTTAGGGGATGTTCGACATGCCCAAAGAACTTGGTCTAATGTCTTGTGCCAATTTCTAGGCCTCTTTCCCACATGCTTCTTAATTAGTCCAATCACTACCTTATTGACAGCTTCGACTTGCCCATTGGCCTGAGCATAACAAGGTGTAGAAGTCAATAACTTAAAACCTATTTCTTTGGCAAACTCCTGCATCTTTCGACCAGTAAACACTGATCCTTGATCCGTAGTGATTGTTTCAGGAATACCAAATCTATGAATAATGTGATTTTGAATGAATTCAATAACATCTTCTTGACCTATATTCGCCAGTGGTATTGCTTCAATCCACTTGGTGAAATAATCAATTCCCACCAAAATATATCTTTGGTTCTTTGAAGATGCTGGTCGAATCTCTCCCACTATATCCAAAGCCCATCCTCTGAAAGGCCATGGTTTCACTATGGAATGTAATTCACTTGCAGGGATATGTTGTATGCCAGCATGAATTTGACATTCTTGGCAACCCTTAGCAAATTCTATGCAATCTTTCAGCATAGTCGGCCAATACATGCTTTGTCAAAACAACAATCATTTCATCTTCTGGCCAACTTGGTGTGCTCCACATGCCCCACTATGTACTGTCGAAAGAGCCAAATATGCCTCTGCTTCACTAAGGCATTTCAATAAGACTCCCTCAGGGGTCTTTTTAAACAATTCATTACCCAAAAGTACATAGCTTAAAGCTTGATACCTGATTTTTCGCTCTGTCGAAGCCGTTGGATTTTGCAAATATTCAACTATAGGCTTCCTCCAGTCTTCATCTGTTAAATTATCTATAGAAAAAATTTCAAAATTTTCGCCATCTATGCATCCAAGCTTAGTTGTTTCTAAGTCTGATGAGCACAATCCAACAGCCACCACTTTACCTCTTGCTTCAATTACTTCTTGAAGATTTTCCTTCGACACTTTGTATCTAGAGGCAATTTGAGCCAAGTCATTAGCAACTTGATTCTCTATTCTAGGTATGTGTTGGATGGCCACTACCTCAAATTTCTTTAATAATCTATTGGCTATCACAAAGTACATAATGAGATTTTCTTTAACACATTTATATTCCTTTGTGATTTGTTTTATAACCAATTCTGAGTCTCCCATTATTTCGACTCTAGTTGCCCCCAATTCTAACAAAATTTCAAGGCCAGCAATTAATGCTTCATATTCAGCCTCATTGTTAGAGCAAGGTCCTTCGACCTTGTACTTGAATTTTGTTGGAATTTTTTCAGGAGAAATAATGTATATTCCCACTTCTGTTCCATTTTTATGACTTGATCCATCAAAGTATAACTTCCAGGATTTTAATTCAACATAATTCAAATCATTTTCATTTATGGAGTGGTCAACTATAAAGTCTGCAACTATTTGCCCTTTCACAGCTTTTAAAGGTTGATATGTTAGAGAAAATTCTGTTAATGCTAATGCCCATTTGCCAATTCGACTATGCAAAATAGGCTTAGATAACATATGTTTTACAACATCAAAGTGAGAAGAAACATACACATCAACTGGCTTTATATATTGCTTCAATTTAGTACAAGAGAAATACAAGCATAAACATAACTTTTCAATCATGTTATACCTAGTTTTTGCATCATTTAAAACTCGACTAAGGTAATAAATGGCTCTTTCGACTCCATTTTCATCCTCCTGAGCTAACATGCTCCCTAGAGTTTTATCTGATGCAGCTATATACAATCTCATACTCTTGTTTCTACAAGGTGGTGAAAGAATTGGAGGGTGGCTTAGGTACTCCTTGATTTTGTCGAAGGCTTCCTGCTGTAATTGCCCTCACTCAAAACCATCTTTGTTGAAACGAAGCAATGGCGAAAAGGCTTGTGTTTTGCCACTCAGGTTGGATATAAACCTTCTTAAGAAGTTGATCTTGCCCAGCAACGACTGCAACTCCTTTTTAGTTGATGGCGTTTTCGCCTCCATTATGGCTTTGGTTTTATTCTGATTTATTTCAATCCCTTTCTTGTGGACCACAAAGCCTAGGAAATCCCCTGCCTGCACACAAAAAGCACATTTGAGAGGATTCATTTTAAGACCATATTTTCTCATCCTTTCAAAGGACTGTCGAAGATGGTCAATGTGACTTTTCCCAGAAATAGATTTTATAACATTATCATCAATGTAAATTTACATGAATGTGTCTATAAAATCATGGAAGATTGAATTCACCGCCCTTTGATAAGTGGCACCAGCATTTTTAAGACCAAAAGGCATCACTACCCATTCATAGGTGCATAAGGCTCCAGGGCATCTAAAAGCAGTTTTATGAACATCTTCCTCAGCAATGAATATTTGGTTGTAGCCGGAATATCCATCCAGCATACTAAGATATTCATGTCCTGCTGCAGAATCTATTAACATTTCTGCTACTGGCATTGAATATTCATCTTTAGGAGTTGCAGAGTTTAAATCTCTAAAATTAATGCAAACTCTCAAAGATCCATTCTTTTTAATAACAGGTACTATATTAGCCAACCATTCGACATACCTTGTCGTGCGAATGAATTGGCAACGAAGCAGTCTTTCGACTTCCTCTTTGAGCTTTGGCAATATCTCTGGTGCAAACCGTCTTGGATTTTGCTTGACTGGTTTTTTTCCAGGTGTCATAGGTAACATGTGTTCAACCAACTCCCTGCTCAAACCAAGCATCTCATCATAATCCCAGGCGAAGCAGTCCTTGAAATCTTTCAACAACTGAACCACTTCAACCTTCAACTGGGGATCAAGGTTGGTACTGATGTAGGTAGGCCTTTTGGTTGTCCCCTCACTGAGGTCAACTTCTTCTAAAGGATCTTGTGCTAGCATTTTGATATTATTCACCAACGGATCCTTCTCAAATCCCAAAGGCTCGTCTTCATAGATGGCGTCGAGCCTCTGGCTTTGCTCTCCAGTTTCAACCTTAGCTGGAGGTTTTGGGTCGAAGTCCTTACCAGGACTTTCTTGATAAAATTCAGAAATGGCTTCGCCAGCCATATAGTCATTGGCAGCTTCCAAAGCCGCTTGTAGTTTTGTTTCAGCCACATAGGTCGAAATCCTTTTTAAAGCTTCAAACTCAGTCATGATCACTGAATTCATTTCCCCATCCTGTGGGCTCTATTGGAGGTGAGCCTAAGCATGGCAACCTTCCTCCTGGTACTTCCCTGTCCCATCTGAAACCTTCGACAGGGTGTAAATACAATGAATAAAACGTTTCTTCCTCAGGCGTAAACTCAAAGTCGGCTGGAGGACATGGAGCAATGTTCGCCAAATGTTTCTCAAACTGTCTACTATCCACATGATTAATAGGCACCTTAAAGTACCCTTGATCAGCTTCAATATTTTCAACTATCCCATCTGGTCTCCAAATGGTGATTCTTTGATGCATAGATGAAGGTACAACACCTATTCCATGAATCCACTCCCTACCCAAGAGTAGATTGTAGTTAGCTTTTGTCTCAACGACCATAAACACTGTTGGTCTGGTAATGGTTCCCACAGTAAGATCCACGTGAATCACTCCTAGAGTGGAACCAACTTTTCCTTCATAGTTCGACAGAACCATGTTGTGGGGTTTGGTATCAGTCTCAAACTTCCCAATCTTGCTCAGCAAAAATCTTGGCATTAAATTAACAGTTGCACCACAATCCACCAAGATTTTGTTAACAGGAACATTTTCTACTTTGCCAGTAATGTAGAGAGGCTTCAGATGACCCTTCATTGCCTCTGTGGGGCGTTCAAAAAAAGAATTCTGTTCTTCGACGCACCCATTGTTCATGATGTAATAACACATAGGCTTGTGTGCCAACATTTCTAATTAAGCAGTTTGATCCAAGTCTTCGACCTATGAAACTTGACCAAATTCTTTTGGCATCACTGATACCACATTCACAATAATATCTAGAGAAGCTGCTGACTCACTGTCGAAATTATCAGTCATATTCTCATCATCTTCAACTTTCTTCTCTGGCTGAACATTGAACAACTTTCGCCTTATGGGCATCTTCTCAATTGTCCCAGCTTGATTATCAACATTGGTGCTTGACTCTCCTTGTACCTGAGTCTCCCTGATAGCCTTTCGCCTATGTTGCTCTCTTCGCCATTGTGATCTAGACATGGGATTTTTACCCTTGTAATTTTGAGAAATATATGCTGACTTGTTGGTGGTATGGTTCTCTTTTCTATACTCAAATGAAGAACCTCTTTCCACATCAAATTTCTCCCACTTCTTCTTCTGTCCTCTTCCTTCGATAGGCTTGATCCAACTACCTGTTGGCACATTCGCAGCTGGTTTGAATGTACCTGGCCTAACTCCTGGTACTTGGTTTTTCAACCCTGTCGAAAGTCGTCTATGGTCAAAACTTCTGGGACCTTTATTTACCTTCTGCCCCTAGCTTCCACCAGCTTTTTTGACACCTTCTAACTTGTGGGCAGCTTTCTCATAAAAAATGGCGCTGCATCTAGGACATAGCATTACTCCAGAACCTTTCTTCTGGAAACGGTGCAGAAAATCCACAATTGTCTCCTCTTGCTTAGGATAAGCTATTTTGTTGCGCTCTTCTTGTTCATCTGCCTTACTCACTGCTTTTTGATCTGTAATTTCGACCATATTGACATCAATTTTATCCTTTAAGCGCATCTTGGAGAAATGAGCTTCAAGATTTTCAGTGGTCTTCGCCAGACAACCACCACTTGCTGCTGCTCTTGCAGCTTTTTGGGAAGCCTTCTGCCAAGCAGTCTTTTCAGCTTCGACCATTTCCTTAGCATTGACTCTTTCAACATCAGGAGATGTCTTGAAGAATTGTTCAGCAGCCATACATATCCAGTTTTCTACCAAACAACCATCCATGTTTATCATCTCTCCTACCAATAGCATGTCATCTTCCAACTCTTTAACAACTTGGACTTTGGGGGCGTTCTTGCCCATAGCCTCATTGGTACTGATACTGCCTGAGCTAGCATCGGATTCTTCAACCAATTCGACCATGTTAATGCCCTCAGTGGCATTTATCTTCAATTCGCTTAATGCCATATCCAATATCTTGGCAGCATTATCCATCTCAACAAACTTGTCAGCAGCTTTTTTAGTCACCAACATTAAACTGGCCCCATCAGCATTCAAGCCATTCGCAGCCTTATTAAAACCTTCAGTTACCACAGGATTGGTGGCGAAGTCCGCAGTGACTTCCACCATGTTGACTGACTGATCAAATCCTTCTGTGGCTTCGACCATCTGAACCTCGTGAGGCTCTGTATAGTTAGCCTCTGCAACTTGCAATGGGTCAGAGTCAATTTTCATCTGAGCTTTGCCTTTGTCACCAAACTTCAGCCTCCCTTCTTGAATAGCATTTTGCACCAAATCCCTGAAAAGAAAACATTGAGAAGTTTTATGACCCAAAAAATTATGGTACTTACAAAAACCTTTTTTCTTTCTTTGTTCTAAAGGTGGCATCTTAGCACCAGCAGGCACTATCATTTGCCCATCTTTAACTAACAAATCAAAAATTTCGTCACATTTAGTGACGTCGAAAGTGTATGTTTTCTTAGGAAATTTGTCGTTAGATTCGACAGGATTTTTTCCATTTGAAGGAGCTAATAATTTGCAGGCATAAGGTGGACCTTGCTTTAAACTCAGCAACGTCAACCTCATTTCCGTCGAAATAAGATGTTTCATCATACAAATTCTCCACATCTTCATTACATTCGACAAAGGCTACTTTTTTACCCCTGCTGAATTTAGCCTTTTCCTCTTTTAGCCTTTCTAGTTGTCGGACTCTATCAGCTAACTGGACCATATCTCTAAGATATTGGGTATCTAATTTCTTCCTAATGGAATAATCAAGACCCCCAGCAGCCATTTCAACCAACTCATGTTCTGGTACTTGTGTAAAGCACCTGGCTTTAAGAAGTCGAAACCTATTCAGGTAATCATCAATTGGCTCAGTAACTTTGCATTTGATGCTAGCCAATTCTTTCAAACTAATCTTAGTTTGCCCCATGTAGAACTGTTCATGAAACAAACGCTCTAACTGGGTCCAATTGTATATGGAATTTGGAGGCAAAGTAGTGAACCATGTGAAGGCATTCTTGGTAAGGGAACTTGGGAAGTATTTGATCCTAAGGCTTTCGTCAGCTGCAATTTCGCCTGCTTCAATCAAATACCTAGCCACATGTTCGACAGTAGATTCAGTAGTATCTCCTGAAAACTTGCTGAACTTTGGAACCTTCGTCCTAGGGGGTAATTCTGCTTGGAGAATATAATCCACTATAGGCGAAGTATAATTTGGCCTTGTGAAGCTAAGATTCACACCATTTCTGGTCATTATCCTTTCAACCATGGCTGCGAGATTATTTTCTTCTGCTTGATTTTGATGTCGAACCTGTCTAAGGAACTGATCAACATTTTGGTTCCTGTTCACCATCACTACTGGCTCTTCCTCTATCTGGATTGGCATCTGGTTTCTTGGTGGTTCGACTCTAAAATGATCAATCATCTCTTGATCTTCCAAGTTCACCTCAGGTACATGACGTGGATGACGTCTTGGGATATCTTCGACAACAGTTGCTCTTCGATCCACCGCTAGTACTCCCATGAAATAAGCCATGCGTGCCAATTGTGTAGCCAATTGTTGGTTAGTTTGAGTCGTATTCTGAATCAAGGGTTGAAAAACTTCTCCCATTGTCTAAGACAACGTATGCACCATTTGCATGTTACTTTCATCCATCTGTTATCTCAAACAATTTATGGATGTATTTGTAAGACTAGGCGCTTGCACGGAGTAACCAACACCTATACTCTGATTGTTTCGACCCCCTGATCCTGATCTTTGTAATGGCGAAGACACTACATTCTCTGAAAATACAGGTGGAGCATTCTGCAGATTTTGCATCATTGATGTAGGCATACCATAGGGTTGACTCCTTGACCCTGGATGTGGAAAACCTGGAGGAGGGAAATGCCGGTACATTGAATTTCCTCCTGGGGGTGTTGGTGAATTAGGACTTTGTGGTCCTATGTATTCTATCACAGGTTGAGTATATGATTTTGTGCATGTTGATCCTGGTTCAGACACTACTAATGAAGGTGACGTCTGTCCTCCTGTCGAAGACACTGGTGATGGTGTGCTTTGAGACCCCATACTGCTACTTGACTGAGTGTTTGAAATACTCCCTTGAGGATCAACTTGTTGGTTAGCATTAGTTGTCATTCTCTTAGTGTATCTTCTCTTTGGTATTCCTTCGTTTGTTGTGGCTAACTTCCCACTTCTCAATAACATACAACGAAAGTATTTCTTCACCAAGAAATATAAGGTTAACAAAAAGTATAAAACTTAGCACTACGTCTCACCGGGTGTGCCAATTTGTTTACTGTGAATTTTGGTAAACAACCTCTGGTCTATCAATTTTAAATAAAACTGACTAACTTGCAGGATCGACCACACAAATCCTAGGACATGTGCTAAATTTTAAGAGAGAGTGAATATAACTTGAAATAAAGGAAATGTAAACTGAACTCCACGTTCGACAATGCTGAAAAAAGAAACCTAAGTGAACTCCACGTTCGACTACTTACAGTAAAGTAAAAGCTTGGAAGTTAAAAGGCTGTAAATAAAGAATGCAGAGTTTAAAGGCGTCGAAAGTAACAGACAAGAAGTAAAAAGCTTTGAAAATAAGGCTTGAAGATAAAGACTTGAATTGATAAAAATGCAGGAAGATAAATTACTGTTGAAGATAAATGACAAAAATGTAAAAGTGCTTGAACTCCACGTTCTTGAATGTAAAAGATGCAGAAAAATAAATGACTGTCGAAAGTAAATGACGAGGAAATAAATGACTTTAAAAGTAAATGCAATGATGTAAAAGCTTTTGAAGATAAAATGCAATGAACTCCACGTTCTTGAAAATAAAGACTTGAATTGATAAAAGTGCAGTCGAAAGTAAATGCAGAAAGATAAATGACTTTAAAAATAAATGACTTGAAGATAAAAGACTTTGAAAGTAAATGCTTGAAGATTAAATGCTTGAATGTAAAGATGCAAGAAGATAAATGTCGAAAGCTTTTAAATGAAAGTAAAAACAAGGTTTAAAATAAACTTGACTGGAAATAAAGATTCAAGGAAAAGCTAAGACATGAAAGGTAAAGTTCAGGAAAATGTAAAGTGCTGAAACATAAACATGATGAAGATAAATTGCATTGATGAAAGAAAGTGGTGTTACATTGCGTACATTCTCACGAACTCGTTTCTCTACACGCGGGTACTTTGAGTTTCTTTGAGTAACTTGTACAAAAATACGAACACCCCCATTCTATAGAAATAACTCTTATTTATAGTGCTAAGAAATAACTACTAAGTGGTGGTTATGCTTCCAAACGTGTCCTCTTGGCGCCTTTCTCCATTTCAACTGCTCCCACGTTCAGCAACTGATCCTTTTGAAATTCAAACATTTGAAAATTTCCCTCCAGCCTCAATGTGATAACTGCAATGCGTGTTTCAGCATTCTCACGGTCGAAGCATCTCCCAACACTTAGCCATTTTTTGAGGTTTCCAAAACCCCTATTCGACTCAAGCTTCACCAAAACTGGGTCGAAGCCTTCTTTACGTTAAAAATGATTTTTTAACTTAAAATAGCTTTGATTCTTTCTAGCGTCGAAAGTGAGGGTTAACAGTAGCATGCTCTTCTGCACCAGCAGATTACCTCGTTACACTTTGTCTCCCACTACTGCCTGTGTCCGATTCTATTGTTGTACGAATGAAACAAAATGGAGGGAACTTTATTGATGTTCTTTTGGGCCTAATTTGATTTTTTATCAAGCACATGATCCAAGACAATTTTCAAAACCCTAGCTGAAGCTACAATAAATGAAGCTCTTGAAGAAGGAAAACGAGTTCAGCTTTTGGTTAGAGAAAATCACTTAGAAGAAACCAGTGAAGAAAGTGAGTTGAGAAAAAATGGAGATTCTTCTTCTTCTCATCATCTATAATACCTATTGTTGATACCTAGCATGAAAGAGGTTGTCTATTGGTGATTAACCATTGCAAGAAGACGAAGATGTTGCTCTTAGGTTGTTATTTATTTGTCACTATGTTTTCTAGAATGATTAGCTTAAGAACCAGTATTGTTGTATGTACTTAGCTCATTATGAGCTAAACCTTTTATGTTGAGCAATGAGAGGTTAATATAACGTAGTTTTTATGTTAAGTGATGTGTTGTTAATGTTTTGTTTTATCATGTGCTAACTTGTTATAAATTTGTTTCTTTGATTGATCAACTTGGAAAAAGATACAAGCTTTTATTGTGAGATATCCAACAACAAGTCGATTTCATGATAAAAGTGGTTGAAAATAGTAGGATATAGATATTCACTAGATTAGCTTCTTAGAGATAAGTAGATACAACCATAAATTACTTTCAGAATAAAACCAGACATGCTTTAGGGTTACAAGTGAGGCTTATAGATTTGTCCCCTTGCCTTAAAGTATACATTTTTTATGATGTAGAGATACACCCTTAGATCACTTTCTGACATTTCATGTCCCGACACAACACATCATGCATACATAAGTAACAAAGTTATATTAATGGATCATTATCCAACATGTTCTCTAGCATTGAACTCATTTACTTCCTCAACATTATTTCAGTCTTGTTTGTTCCTCAACTAAACCTGTGTCTATCATAAAAAATTTTATCTTCCTTGTGCTTATTTACAAAAGATAGTTCATTGCAAAATTAATCTAAGTTACTTTCCACTCCTTGTGGGTTCGAAACCCTTACTATTCTATCATTTGCTACTTAAAACATACATGTATACTTTCATGTGACATCACGCGTTTACAAGAAACAAGTTTTTGGAGCCGTTGTTGGGGAGTGTGCAAAAGATAACATTTTGATTTTGTATTAATTAAACCCTATCTATTTTGTTAAATAAACATTTGAGCTTCTAACATTATCTGTACTCTAATGACATGATGAATGTTAGCCCCTTGACATTGAAACCTCAAGGTGAATTTGGGGATTGGTGGTGCCCGAGCTAACATAATTAAGTTTCTCCAACACATGCCTCCTCTCCTTATAAGAGATCATCACCATTCGATCTGCAAACCAATGTGCAGAGGTTGCAAATATTGCATAAAAAACTTACAAAAAGAAAAGTATTGGGTGACTTACTTAAGTAGGCGGTAAGATGTTATCCGCCCCCAAACAAAGTCTAATCACTTCAGGATAGTTCATAAGGTCAAATTGCAAAAAAATTAGACAATTCTCCTCTTATCATGGGTGAGGAACGCCTATTCATACCTAAAGATCACCACGAGATCATCCGTCCAGGACAAAGGAAAAAAAGGACGTCGTCAGTTCCCAACATCCTGGGGGAATCTCCTCGCCCTCTCACATGAATAAACGTATCCTTCCAATATTTGTAATGATTAGAGTATGACATGAAAAAGGATTTCCCAGTATGACTACTTAAAGATGCCCAACTACCCTTCACCAATTTGATGGTGTAGAAAGAGAAGAAAACTCGCATGGGCGGTGTGATGACCAGGTCTTCACAGATCATCTTGAAAGCATTAATGTATCCCCAATAGTTAGAGGACAATTAGAGGGCATCATATTAAGAACCCTTAGGACCTCTATAAAAAACGGAGAAAGAGGGGAAAAAACCCATATCCTTGATATAAGGGAGATAAAAGTAGAAGTATGGAGAAAGATGATTTTAGGAGACAAGAGTGGTCACCCTCTCCGTCGGCGAGTAAGCCTTCAAAATAACTAGATCTTCATCCTCTGAAGAAGAAACCTCACATCCCGATCGAAAAGTGAGGATCTGTTCAGAAATGTAACTAGATTCAAAATATTTGACATCGTTGAACACGACGAATGAAGTAGACATTATCTCTTTTGTTCATGAGAAAGCAGCAGAACAAAAAGAATCACCACCACCGTCGTAATAGTAAAAAAGGGGGGAAACTAACCTAGAACCTCATGCTTACCGTAAAAATCCCCATCTCAAGTACATTTTCGTAAAAGTTGTTCACTACAGAAAACGAGAAAAAGAAGATTCATACCTGGAAGAAAGATGTGAATAAAGAGATGTGGAGTTGTGTAGTTCAGGCAAGCTTGCAAGATCAGAAAACTAATGGAACAAATAAAATGAAAGATAAAGTATTGTTGTGAAACCATGTTGTCAATAACAAAACAAAGTTATTAGATAATGATTGAGTTTCTCGAACAAACACAAGAAATCCTATTAGGTTTTACTATTCACTTTCTCAATAAGGGTTCAAAGATTACAAGTGAATAACAACAATTAACCTCGCTCAACAACCTGAGTGAACTAGTCTATTTATAGACTACTAAGCTAACTTAGGCTACAAGCTAACTTAACAATTTGACTTACAAGCAAAACCCAATTTGACATGATAACTTAAACACAAAGTTAACATATTTCGATAACATGTTTGAACAGAATTTGACTACAACATGTACAACTCCTGTCGAACTATGAAGCTACCTTTGTCGACACTAGACTTCGATCAAAATACCACAAATCTCCACCTTGGAACAAAATCTAAACTAACAAGGGAGCAAACTAGCTTTCGTCATACAACTTTATCAACTGCATAAAGTGGAAAAACTTGCTACTTGGCAATGTCTTAGTGATCATATCAGCAATATTGTCATCAGTCAAAACCTTCAGCACTTGGACTTCTCCACGCTCGATTATCTCTCTGACAAAGTGCATCCTCGCATTGATGTGCTTGGTTTGGTCGTGATAGGTTGAATTCTTCGACACGTGTATTGCACTTTGACTATCACATTTAACAGTGATAACTCGACCTTGAAGTTTTAGTTACTTAGCAAAACCTTCAAGCCACAATACTTCTTTCACAACTTCAGTGAGGGCGATATACTCCGCTTCAGTGGTTGATAAGACAACAAACTTCTGAAATATTACTTTCCAACTAATTGTTATGCCAAACATAATGAACACATATCCAGAAATAGATTTTCTGGAATCCATACAACCTACATATTCAAGCTTTCACAAAGAGAATATGTTGCCTTTATAAACCTGGAGATTATTTTTATCCAAGTTCCTTTTATTGAATATGTAAGTCTTGAGAGTCCTTCCAATGGTTTTTCTATATCTATCATGACTATTTATAATTCTCACACAACACATTGAAAAGTAACCTTTTCATATTAATATGAAATAACAACGGTCAAATATACATTTAGTTTGAAATAACAGTAACTGAAATGTTTGAAATGATACTTAACATGAATATTAACATAGTTAAATTAGAATTGATGCATGGATGGCCCAAAAGAAATTTGTTCAAAAGATTAATTTAGGTAGTTTGTGGTATGATCTTAAGCTTGCACAGACTGCATTTTTATTTCCGTGTCACGAAATGTTATCTATAACATGTACAGAAGTGACAATCAACCTCTAGCCGCAAAAATTCTTTTGGAGTTGATGTCATGTCATGAAGATAATTTATTTTCTACATGTAATTTTACTTGTCTTCAATTGTTTTTTTTTCTATATCTTACACATAAGATTATCTATAAAAATCCATCTTATCACCCATATTAGATATTATCAATTTGAAGATAATATTTGTTTGACTATTATTGCTACGTTTATTTTTATAAAAAATTATGAAAATTGTGACTGTTATACCTGCCATAAATTACTATAAATAACAACCATTTCATAATAAGCAAATTAGGGTGGTTTGTATGGCGATTATTTTGAAACTTCCATTTTATTCCTAGCGGCAACCGAATTTACGACGTTTTTTAAAACGCCGTTATTGTAAATTATGACAGTTGGAAACACCGTAATTATACTTTTTTAACCACCACAATTTCCTTAATTTTTTGTAGTGAAAATTTACCATATGGTAGTGAGAAGTTTGTAGAAATATCTTTAATGAAATGTGATGATGATTCTTGAGGTGTGATGACTTTCGGTAAGAAAGATAGTATGTATGAGTTCTTGAACAATTTAATGTTTCTTTCTCTTTTTCAATGTAAAGCCACACTTTTCAAACATAATGAAATGTTCCTTTTATATATGATATTTGAATCAATAGACTATTGCAACTTGTTGGAGATGAATCTATCCATGAGAATCCCTTTTAATTACTAATATGTCATTTAAGCATTTTGACTCCTCAGATGGTTGTCCTTAAGCTTGCGCATTTGTGTCCTTGGACTTGTTAAGTCCTCAAATTAATTTTTGTCGCCTCAATGAATATAATATTAATTTTCTCAAATCTTGGTGACCAAGCAAGGATTTATGTCCTCAAGTTGTTTTGATCTTCAAGTGTGTTTTGATCCTCAAGTGTGTTTTTCTCATCAATTTTGTTTGAGTCCTCATATTGCTTTATGTCTATATTGTCACTATTGATCCTCAGATTTGTTTGATCCTCAAGTGTGTTTGAGTTCTCAGACTTGTCTTGGTACTTGCACCTCCAAAAGGATAACTAATATTATTCCTTGTGTACTTGATGACATAAAGTGCATAATGTTTTGTCAGATCACTATTTAAAATATTTTTTATGTTACTTGGTGCCCAAGTAACTTATGCATCCTCGCACTTGTATCTCTGACACTTGTATCCTCAACACTTGTATCCTTGACACATGTATCCTCGGTGTGTTTGTATCCTCAGAGCTTGTATCCTCGTAGCTTGTATCCTCGGTGCTTGTATCCTCAATGTTTGTATCCTCAAATACTTTTTTCTTTTCTTTTTATAATGAGGAATGTTATTCTTTTAAGGATCATTATACCATAGTATAATATATTTAGTGAGAATGAATGAACATGTCTTATTTATTTCCACTTAAGAAAACACATCAAATAACAAATAAGATCATAATCTTAGTTATATTTACACAAGAGTTTGTTATCTTTAAAACATCAAAAAATATTTTTCCTCAACAATAGTTACTTCTCTATAGAAATATGAAATAATTAATTGCATAGAACAAAGCTTGGCAAGACAATTGATCCACCTGTTTCTTAGCTGCTAAGGGACAATGTGGGTGGAGCTGATAACAAAAGTTGCAATCTTTGAATCACTTTCTTAATGTAAAAAATTCCAACTTCAATTAAAAGTGGATTCAACAGTTAGGATTATCCCCATTAGTTATACAAAAATGGAATTTGAGATTTTAAGATCAAGGGAAAAACAACCAACACCATCATATGAATTTCTTAAAATGCATGCACAAAATGAATTTCCAAGACTTGCTAAAGCAGATCCATCAATATTACTTTTTATCCAACTTCCATATGGTGGTTGCCAAAAACATCAATGATTTTGGGGGCTTATTGATGGTGTGTCTTAACTTTGAAGGTTTAAAGGATGATAAAGACTTGGTCCAGCTAATAAATATTTTAGGGTTTACAAAGAGGATTTTCAATCGGGTGAAAAGATACATATACAAGGAAGATGAGTTCGATAATAACTATTGTATTGGACATGAAACATGTATGGTAGGCAAGGGCATTCTACAAAAGACTACTTGGAAGATTGAAAATCAATGATGGGAAATTTGTTGATTGATTTGATATAAATACTTGTTTTCAATTTGAAATGAGTTGCACAATTGAGGAATGAGTGATGCATAACTTGTTGTTATTGAAGAAAGATATAAGAACCAATTTAAAACCAACGTGTTGATATAATTAGTTGGGAAACAAATAATTTGACCATTAAAATACTCTAAAATCGAACATGTAACAATATCAGACATCAAAAACGCCATTTCCAGAACATCTATCTTTCTTATATTATAGATTTGGTTAGTCCAAAAACAATATAAGAAATAATATCATGTACAGTTGAACTCCATACAAAAACTAAAAAAAAGAAGTAAAATACCCTTCTTGGTCCTTTAACTTTACCTCAGGGTCTATTTTGGTCCCTCAATTTTAAAAAGTTCCAAGTTGATCCTTTAACTTTACCTCGGGGTCCATTTCCATTTGACCCGTTAGTCAAAGTCAAAATAGAAGACGACGTGGCATACACCTGACGCTGATGTGGCATATGCTCTTCACCAGAATAATCGAAATTCAACAAAAAATTGCTTTAACCTAGATTCAAACCAAGCACATATTGGTTACAGTCAAGACACTTTACTATTGGGGCATTCTTCCCTTTTTGATTAAGTTTACAAATTAGATATATATTAATTCTTTATCTTCTTGGGTTTCTTCAAACTTCTTCAACCTAGAAATAAGATATACACGCTACGTAATAACGATTTTAGTATACTCTTCCTGCATATAGATATTCCTCTTCAAAATTTAATCGTAATAACTAGAACAATTTGAAAACTAAAGTGATAATACAGTAATGGTTTCTTCAGGATTAGATATACAGCAACAGTTTCTTCAAAGTTTAATTTGCAAACTAAAGTGATAATAACTAGGGGTGTTCAAATCCAAACCAATCCAAATAAAAACCGCAAATCGATCCAAAAAAACCAAAAACCGCAAAAAACCGAAAATTATTGAATGTGTTTGGATGTTATTTTATAAAAACCGATCGGTTCAGATCGGATTTCAGATTGATTTTTCAAAACCGATCCAAACCAAACCGAACCGCATGTGTATATTTTTATACTTATTAATTTTTTATTAGTATAATACCTTGTACTAATTTATTATTAGTTGATACTTTTTTATAAAATACTATTTATTAGTTTGATTTAATCTATTAATTTTTATTATTTCATTTGTTTCAATCATAACTGATCATTATCATTTTGTAATATTAACTTTTAATAAAGTATATGTTATATATTATATAAAATTTATTATTTATTAGTGTTTTTACAATATTGATAAAATTATAATTTGTAATTTGGATATCCAAAAAACCGATCCAAATCAAACCGCAAGAAATTGGATCGGATCGAATCGGATTTTTTTAACCAATCATCCAAAACCGAACCAAACCGCAAGTAAATATATCTTTGGATCGGATGACATTTTGCTACAAAACCGATCCAAACCGAACCGCGAACACCCCTAATAATAACTGGAACAATTTTTTATTGCAATAACAATTATTATGAGAAAATGGGAGTATACTACAACATCGATTTGGGAATATAACAATTTTTAATTTGCAAACTACATCGATTTACAAACTACAACGGAAATGGGAGTATAATAATTTTTAATTTGCAAACTAGTAAGATACTCGTACTCTCGCACGGGTAAATTTATTTTGGTATTGTAGAAATAATATATTGAGATAAACCTGTAAAAAAACTCATTTATTCTAAATAAAAAATGTATAATGAAATAAAGTATAATTAGATACAAACATGAAGCTTGAGAAGTAGGTTAATTCCAAGAGGTGATAGTATATGTAATATGATAAAAAAGATAGGGCACAATATGTACGTTCACCAAGTATTCTTCATTTTAAGTGGTTGTTGATTTTAAAAAAAAATTAGAACCACAAGTAAACTATAACAATAGTAAACAATTTAAATAATCTACTTTCTAAAACAGAGGAAATAAAAAAAAATTCAGAGCCAAACTATTTTCCAATTACACCAACAGTACAATGTTACCAAAAGAAAAAAAATTCAAAGTAAAAAAAAAAAACATGTAAAAAAATGTAATTACGTGCACTAAAATAGTAGAATACTTATATCAAGCCACTCGATACCCCACATCAAGTCTCCAATATTCTTTGGTTCAATCCAAAAAATTGTGATATGATCTCGATCATGTTGTAGTTGTATATTGATATGGTTTTTAATGTCCATCACTAAACATGTCAATGTTTTAACATTGTCTACTCGATGCAGCTTATGGGCTATAGAACAAGTACTGTTTATGTTTGCATGTCCAATAACTTTATTAGAACACTGTAGCATATTTGTATTTGGCTAGAAGTAACCCATAGATCCTAGTGTCTACATCAACCATAAATTTTAATTAGAGACCACTACATATATCTTGTGAAACAAACACCAAAATTATTATGAAATACCTCAATCATTGTTTGCTCTGAATTTTGGCGCTTTATTGCCATTTTTTGACTAAATTTTGTGACCAACACCACAGAAACATCAATGTTTTTCCCACTCCAAAAGGCCCACAAAGAAGTATGCAACTTGATTAAGTGACCAATTTAACCTTCATTTAGTCAAGTTCAAAGCACTCTCTCAATATTGAGTGTTTTGGTCTTATTTCCAATACATAAATGGAAAATTTTGTAACTACAAAAAACAGACCAAATATTTGTCCGAGCGCAAAATTGACAAAATGCAAGCAATAATAAACTAAAAATCTCTTATAAAGTTGGACAAAAATAAGTTTCTCCAGATGCTAAAGAAGTTTAAATTATTTTGTTAAATGATTAACTAAGAGTTAAGGCAAACAAGACCTGGGATTTTCACTCCTCTCCTTCTGTACATCTCTCCATGAGTGAATAACTTGACAATCTCCTCAAGTCCAAGTCGTATTTTAATAAGACCAACAACATCAATAAACTTCACATTGACATCTCTCTCAAGATAATGAAGAAGCCTTCTATTCTGCGCTCTTCAAACTCGTACCCCCGATTTCATAAACTGCTTTGTCATTTTCAAATAATTATTCTCCTCTACTTCCCCTGGCTCACCTTTATCATCATCAGCACCAGCTTCATTCCATCTCGTTTCGGCTTTCAACGCCCTCATCTTCTTCCTCTCCTCAGCATCAGCTTTCTAGATGAAAATGGTAAAAACATTATTAGATAAAAGAATCGAATGGATAAAATAGTGGATGGAAATTTGTTTGGAAATTTCTAGCAATAAAAATATATAACATAAGAGACAATATTTGGTATCATATATAAAATTTAATTGACAAAATTTGACAGATTTTGGAATATATTGTGCAAATAAAATTTGGAAAACTTGGTATATCATGTGCAAACCGTCCAAATTCAACACAGTAAATATGAAGCATTTAACAATGAATCATAATTTCAAACCTGTAATTTTTCAAGATAACATAACCTGGTTGGTGGTTGGTATAATGAACCATGTTTTTTCATAACAATTCTTCAACCATCACGTACCATGTTTTTTCATAACAATTACTCACCATACTTTTGCATCATATTGCATTTTGAATCATACTGCATAATATACCATAACCTCAATAACATTTATTGTATATATTAACGATAAACAATTGAATAATCATTTTAGTCCTTGAAACTATAGTCATCAATTATTTTGGTCCTTCATTACATGATGTTGTGGATTAGGATGCCTTAAAGCAAAATATACTTGGTTTCTTTATTGGCAAGAAACACACAAGGGTTAGGGTTAAGGAAAAAACAGGGATAACAACAAGGATTGGTTATAACTGTTATTCTTTACTTTCTCTTTAAACCAGATTACAAGTAATCAAGAATAACAAATAACCTTCTCACCCTAATTAGGATTTGTCACACCACACTTAAGATGAGAGACTAGTATGATATTTATAATAAACCTAACATACTAAACTAATGAGTTTTTTTAACAATTATCTATTACAAGCTAACTTAAATAATTGGATTCTTAACACAAGGCCCAAATCGACAACTATATACTATAACACAATTTGACTACAACATGTAGGTCTTTGACAACAGCATGTGAGCAGAATTTGACGACATGCTTAACTAGAGTTCGATCCAAAATCTCATAAATATCCACCTTGGATCTAACTCTATAACCTCAAGAAATAGAATAGCTTTCTTCATACAACTTTATCAACTGCATACAGTGAAAGAACTTACAACTGGGCAACGTCTTGGTGATCATATCAGCAGCATTATGATCTGTCGAAACCTTCAGCACTTGGACTTCTCCACGCTCACCACACCAATTTGTTTTGAAAAACGATGTCTTGAAACAAAGTATAAATAGGTTTCTTTATGATCAGTTTCGAGGTGTTGTTATCATGAAGAGATTTCATCTCATCATCCATGGCTTTCAGTCATTCAGTCTTCTTTCGACTCCTCGTAACTTCCTTATAGTCTCTAGGTTCTTCGTCGAGAACCTCACTTGCAGAGATTAAGGCATAAACTATAAGATCTGCATACCTAAGTCTCTCAAGTGGCTTGATGACTTTCCTCGACCTGTCTCTTGCTAACAGGTAGTCATTATCAGTCTCCTCATCTTTGACAGCAGCTTCTGCTATTTCTTCGACTTCATCTGGGATACGCAATTCAACATTAACATGCTCCACCTCAACAGGAATCTCTCATTGTTCCAGCTCTTCGTGGCTCTAGGCACAATAGTCTATAAGCTTTGACTCCTTTAGGTTATCCGATGAACATGCATTTCAGAGCTCTAGGTTCGACCTTGTCTTGCCTAATGTGAGCATAGACCATGCAGTCAAATACTCTCAGTTTGTCGAGACTAGGTGGATGTCCCGACAAAACTTCTCCAGGTGTCTTCATATCTAACAGAGTTGAAGGACATCTGTTTATCAGATATGTTACTGTCGAAACTGCCTCAGCCCAAAACACCTTTAATCCAGCACTAGTCACACATGCATCTAACTCTTTCCAAAATAGTTCGATTAAACCTTTCTGCCAAACCATTTTTTTGTGGAGTACCTGTAGTAGTTTTGAGCCTTGCAATACCTGAGGCAGCACAAAAGTTGTCGAACGCCTCATTGCAAAATTCAAGGCCATTGTCAGTTCTCAACCTCTTGACCTTTCTGCCAGTCTGATTTTCGACCAGAGTTTTCCAACCTTTGAAATTCTCAAAAGTTTCATCCTTAGTCTTCTGGATGAATACCCATAACTTTCTGGAATAATCATCTACTATGGATAGAAAATACATTGCTCCTAAGTGTGATGGACACCTTGCAGGCCCTCAAAGATCAACATGGATGTAATCAAGGGATCCATGAGTTCTTTTTTGCCTTTGTTGAACTTCACTCTACAAGATTTACCAAGTACACAAGGTTCACAAAATTTCAGCTTTTCGACTTTGCCTCCTCCAAGCAGATTTTGTTTCCCCAGTTCGACCAGACCCCTTTCACTGGCATGGCCCAATTTCATGTGCCAAATTTCTGTCTTCGACAAAGGTTTCGTGGATGCAACATTTGTCGAACCACTTTCAACTTCATCCTTAAGGGTATACAAACCTTGTTTCTTCACACCTCTCAAGACTTCCTTCGACCCCTTCATGACTCTTAGAATACTTTTCTCTCCTTGAAAAATATATCCCTTCTTGTCGAATTCACCAAGAGAAATAATATTTCTCTTCAAATCAGGTACAAACCTGACTTCAGTCAATAACCTTATTGACTCATAATGAAGCTTGAATCTCACAGATCCAATACCAGTAATTTTGCAAGCTTTGTTGTTTCCCACCAGCACTGATCAACCATCTTGATCACATTGCTCCTCGAACAATTCTCTGTTTGGATTCATGTGCCAAGTGCAACTTGAATCCATAATCCACTCTTTTCTTGAGTCGCTGCTTGAAACCACAAGAACATCAGATGATTCGAAGTCATCTTGAACAATGAATGCATTGCCATTATCCTTACCTCCATGATCTTTCAGGCGTTCAGGGCACACCTTTCTTGTGTGGCCCCCTTTCTTGCACTGATATCATCGAATACCAGATGCTTCACCACTATAAGACTTCTATTGACTTTTACCTTTCTTCTTGTCGAACTTACCATCCTTTCGCAAGAATTTTCCCTTAACGGCCAAACCTTCACCCACCGTCGAAGATTTATGCTCCTTTCATTCGTTCAGGTCCTTAGAATACAAGGCTGATTGAACTTCTTCAAAGTTCATGGACTCCCTTCCATACAAGAGAGTTTCTTTGAAATGAGCATGTGTTCTGAGAAAAGTACACAACAACAACAGTGATTGATCTTCATCATCGATCTTTACATCAACATTTTCAAGATCAAGAATCAGCTTGTTGAACATATCCAACTGCTCAGCCAACACTTTGTCTTCACTCATCTTGAATGAATACAAAGCTTGCTTTAGGTAGAGTCAATTCACTAAAGATTTGGTCATGTACAAACTTTCAAGTTTCAACCATAACCTCGATGTTGTAGTCTCCTTTGATACCCGTCGAAGAACCTTATCACCAAGGCTCAATAATATTGCGTTGTGGGTTTTCTCTATCATGGCCGTCTTTTCTTTTTCTGTTAACGCAACTTCCATGGCTACCTCTCCCTTCAATGCTTCCAAACAACCCTGCTGAACCAGTAAGGCTTTCATCTTCAAGCGCCACAGACCGAAATCATTCACTTCGGTGAACTTTCAATCTCATACTTTGTTGAAGGCATCTTCTCCATGCTCACCGCACCAATTTGTTGTGGATTAAGATGCCTTAAAACAAAATATACTCGGTTTCTTTATAGGCAAGAAACACACAAGGGTTAGGGTTAAGGAAAAAATAGAGAGAACAACAAGGATTACTTATAACTGTTATTCTTTACTTTCTCTTCAAATCAAATTACAAGTACTCAAGAATAACAAATAACCCTCTTACCCTAATTAGGATTTGCCACACCATACTTAAGATGAGAGACTATTATGATATTTATAATAAACCTAACTTACTAAACTAATGGGATTTTTTTAACAATTACCCATTACAAGCTAACTTAGGGTATAAGCTAACTTAAACAATTGGATCCTTAACACAAGGCCCAAATCGACAACTATATACTAGAACACAATTCGACTACAGCATGTAGGTCTTCGACAACAACATGTGAGCAGACTTCGACGACATGCTTAACTAGAGTTCAATCCAAAATCTCACACATGAAATCCACAAAATTCTAAAATGAACCATAAAATTGAAAGTCCTTATTAACATTAATTCATCCAAGACAACTATAGGGTCTTGAACTTAATTGACTAACCCGAAAAGACTAATGCGAACACTCAATTTCAAGAACTATTTTAAGATTTCAGTAATTACAGATACCGAATTGTCTTTGGCTAATAATTTCAAGGACTAAATTGTTAATTCACTCATATAATAATCGAACATCAAAGATACATGCAAGAAGAACAAAATTAACACATTAGTGACAAAAAAATGCATTTCAATTCATTCATCCCCAAAATTGAGTACTACCAAAAAGGCATGCCTACTAATAGATATATTCAAGTAACTATACATTAAAGCCAAAAACTAAGCAACGACAAGAAAGATTTCATTCATGCCAGTTCTCAAACAAAAATAAAGCAAGCAACAACCAAATCACAACATAAAAACCATACACTTTTCAGAAGAAAATGAAAAACAATTGAAATAACTAACTACAATCATCCATCCCATTTAAAGACACCAAAAAAGGTCTCGTCCAGGTAAGAATCACATCACCTCCATGTTCATATCGCGTAGATTCCGCAACAACTTCATCCAAAGTTCGAATTATACATTGATAGATATAACCTAAGTGACATGATATTATAGATAAAGTTTACACCGCAATTGCAAATTTTGATTAGGTATGACCTAAGATCTGAAGGCACGTCTCCATTGAAAAACCATCACGCAAGCAACATTTATTTTCTCGACTTTTCTCAGCGACCAAATAGATCTAAAAGATGTGAACTCGGTTATGTTGAATGATGGAAAGTGGAAATAAATGAAGTGGTTACATGGAAGAGGAATCAGTGTTCTGTCCATGTTCAACAACTTCACTAATAATCTCATGTCCTAAAACACAAGGACTTGCAAACAGAATTTCACCTTTCATGACATGAAGAGCAGAGTGGCACGCTCCACATACTGCATTAAAAAATCACAACATTCACAAAATCAGATCCAATAGTGATGATCATAAAGAAAAATGAAAGATTTGGAATCAAAATCATAATGATATTATCCTTAATTTCTATAGAAAATTTAATAAAATCATAACCATATTACCTTTGGTTTTGATGAGAAGTTCATCGGCTTCGGGGCGAGGAATGTGAATGCGGATCGCAACGATTTCCATTCGACACATTAAGGCCATGGTGCGGAAGAATGAGAAAAGCCCAGAGGTTGATGTGGTGATGGAGCGGGAATGGGAGTTGTAGTTGTGGGAGGTGAAGGGGAGAGAGGTTTCGACTGTGACAGTGGCGGTTGTGTCGGAGGATATTAGATGATTGAGAGTGGAGGTTGCAGAGAAGGGTTTAAATAGATTGAATCCGATGGAAGAAGAAAAAGAATGAAAGAAAGAGGGAAAACCAGATGTGAAAATGAAAAAGAGGAAAGAGGGGGAAATCACATTTTGAAAAATGGAAGAGAGAGTACATTTGATTGAGGTAGCAAATGGTTGTTTGACACTTGGTATGCAAAGAGAGGTTTGAGAGTGTTTTAATTGTGGCATTTGTTAATCACCAATTTATCCATAAAATATTGTAATAATATTTTGATGGAAGGGAAAATGAGGCAATGCATGCAATCTACTTTTGATGGGTTGATAATAGACTAAAGTGATTCCCAAACTACAGCGAAAATGAGAGTATAACAATTATTTATTTTGTAAACTACAACACTTTGGGAATTTTTATCATTATACAAAAATCTAAACAAAACCAAATCCAACTTTAGAAACCCAAATCCATAAACCCGGAACCATAAACACTACAACAAAAACTGAAATTGAAACCAAGAATCCATAAATTGAAACCCAGAAACTAAAGAAACTGAAATCGAAATCCAGAATCCAGAAATCGAAACCCAAATACCTTGCAAGAAAAATCCTTGTGTTGATTTAGGGTTTTATTTACTTGTAACAATTGTTAAAATTTTGTCTTCTTCCTATTGATAAATCCTTGTCTTCTTTCTCAATGTGCAGTTTGAGAAAAAGAAAAATCATTTGGAGAAGATGAAGATTTAAGAAAAAAATGAAATATAAATATATATTTCATTTGTAAATTAAATAATTAAAAGGTGAAGTGGTTTAGTGGTAAAGGTCTTTGGTTCGAAACTCAGTTAAAGGAAATCTTTTGCAATTTTTTTTGGAATTTTCATTTCTCTTAATGCTAACGAATGTCACGCATATGAACAGGTGTCACGTCAAATGACACTAGTGCAAAAATAAACTCCGTTTATAAAAATTAGACGGAAATAATTTAAATGACGCTATTTGAAAATATAAAGATGAAATTGAATCCTAAAATAAAGTTAAGGAAGAATTTTGAAAAATAAAACTACTAGATTGATTCATCCATGATATAAATTTGGACTATCACTCATGGACCTTAGGTAGCCCAAACCAAACCCGAAACCAAAAAATTTGGTAGACACGACCACCCACCCGCCTTGTCGCCACCAATCCCTCACAACACAAATCACCTCCTTCTCTCTCCCTCTCATACTCCTGTTGGGGTTTTTTCTTTCTCTCTAAAACCCTAGAAAAATTCCGCCCCATTCCCAATGAAACGTGTTTGGCGATTCACTTCAGAAGCAGCACAAGCTTCCAGATTCAACGAAACACGCCACCGATCAAATCCCAAATCCATACCCATTCTCTCCACCTCCACATTCATCCAACGACGGACGAGTACCCTGCAACAGCCAAGCATGGTATTGGACCTTGTTTCGTTGTTCAAAGTTTCAATTCCATCTTACGAAAAGCATCTCATTAACGAAGTCTCGATTTTGAAGAACAAATTGCTTCGTGAAGCTTCTGATTCCGCTAGGGTTGCTAGCATTTTGGAAGATAATTCTGAATCTCTGATTCGCTCTCATCCCGTCTTTCTTGAACTTTTGAATCAATTGAATTCAAATCCTTCTCTTTTACTAGAGGTATTACTCTAATTCATCTATTTACTTCAATTTTATTCATATTTATAGATTCTAAGTTTCAAATTCAGCTTATTCTGAAACAATAGCTATCTGTTCAAATTTCATTAAGCTTTGTGTTTATTGTATTGTTCAAATAATAACTTTCAGGTGTTTAATTGGAGAAGGAAGAGAAATGTTTCTGAATTCGATGCTTGCAGGAATTCGATGAATGCACATGAATATTCCAAGGGTATCAAAGCAGCGGGAAGATCTAAGAATATTGATCTTGCTGTTGAGCTTTTTAGGGAGGCTGAGAAGAAGGGTGTGAAGATAACCAGCACTTACAATGCACTCATGGGTGCTTTTATGTTCAATGGTCTTGCGGATAAATGTCACTCTTTGTTTCTCGATATGAAAAAGGATCCAGTTTGCTCTCCCTCTGTTGTTACATACAATATTGTTATATCTGTTTTTGGTCGTTTGATGCTAATTGATCACATGGAAGCAACATTCAAGGAGATGAGTGAGTTACGCCTCTCGCCTAATATATCGACTTATAATTATTTAATTGGTGGATATATCTCCACCTGGATGTGGGATGATATGGAAAAAGTTTTTCAAGTGCTAAAGTCAGGCCCTGTTGAGCCTAATATGAAAACTTACCTCTTAATGATTCGTGGGTATGCACACCTTGGTAATCTGGAGAAGATGGAAGAGATATATTCATTGGTAAGGGATCATGTAAATAAACATGAAATGGCGATTCTCAGGGTTATGATATGTGCCTATTGTAAAAGTTCTGATGTAGATAAAACGAAGAAAATAGAGGCAATGTTAGAGTTGATCCCTGAAAAAGAATACAGGCCCTGGTTAAACGTGTTGTTGATTAAGCTTTATGCCCAGGAAAACTTGTTAGAGAAAATGGAGACTGCAATAAATGAGGCATTTGAGCACAGAACCGCTGTTACGACCACAGGCATTATCAGGTGCATACTTACAGCTTATTTTCGGTGCAACGCGATAGAAAATCTTGAAAATTTCGTTAGTCGTTCTGTATTTGCGAGGTGGAGAATCTGCCACTCCTTATATCATTGTAAGCTGGTCATGTATGGCTCACAGAAGAACCTTGGAAAAATACAAAATGTTCTTGAGGAGATGGATGATATCAACATGAATTGCAACAAGAGAACATTGTGGATAATGTACAAAGCTTACTGGAATTCTGGTCAGAAATCCATGGTTTTGAAAATATTGGGACAGATGTTCAAGCATGGTTATACAATTCCCAACGACGCATTTCCGTCATGATTTATATTGCAGAAGTCCCTCACATGTCATCACTGTAGCTAGAAGCACATTCAGTAGATAAAAGTGAAGAAGTTCATTACAATTGCCAGGCAAAGGGACACGCAGCTTGTTGAGAATTTATTTGATGATTGGATTGCATTCAAGGAAATTCTTTAATTATGGTTGTACATAGCCTTTCTATTAGATTTTTGTTTTTTTTTTTGAAAATGAACTTCTTCAGCGGGTTACCATTGCAAATAATCTGCAGGTATTCATTTTTCTCTATGTTTTAGTAGATTTATTCACATTGTTTACTTATTTTGTCTCTTTTGGCATTATAATATTCTTGGATGCATATTGTTTGCATTTGATTTTAAGCTTATTGTTGGCAGGTTCTTTTTGCCTTCAATTTTAAATATCCCAATTATGGCTTCAACTTGAGTGGTGCCTCTTGCATTGGTTATGCATAGAAGCACCGTTTTTAAATTTCCCAATTGTGAAAATGGCTCAAATGACGCCCTCTTGCACCGGTTATGCATGGAAGCGCCATTAATTGCTATTGCAGTAGAATTAACTTTATTAATTTGTTAATATCCAATCTATTTATTTAGATTATAAATCAATGAATCAATATATCAAATCAAATCATCCTCACTGCCAGCCTGATTAATATGTTGCTTTACTACTGTTAATAACCATAACTTGCTCAAAGTCTATGCTGTCAATAGCACCGCTATATTGGCATAGCATGGCAGAGCAGCCCCTCACTGCCATGCCATTTGTCTGCTACCCGCCAAACAAAGTTGCAATTCCAGCGGTTGAATGGCATTTTGATGATGACCCTTATTAGGGTTCTGGGGGAAAATTCCCCAAATATACTTTTTTTTTTGTTGATGTATATTGGCACTTTTACACCTCATTAAGTGATATATCTTAATCCATGTTTCTCTGCTAATCCAGTCTTCTTCGATTCTGCGTGTTCTACGGTTTTTCTTCCGTTTCTTCTTCCTGCATATTCTCTGACTGCTTCCTTTGCCTTTGCGATTGTGTTCTTTCTCTGTGTCTTCTTCCTGCGTTACCTTGGTCGTTTGATGTTGTGATCTTGATCTGTTTCTCTACCAAGGTTTGTATTTGTTCTCTTGCTTGGTTTCTCTGTTGTGTTCTTCTCTAATTTGTTCGGTACTTCTGTAACTTCTGTTCTGTTCTCCTCTTTGTTTGGTACTTCTGTAACTTCTGTTCTACTCTTTGTTTGGTACTTTTCTGTTCTACTCTTTGTTTGGTACTTTTGTAACTTCTGTTCTGTTCTACTCTTTGTTTGGTACTTTTGTAACTTCTGTTCTGTTCTACTCTTTGTTTGGTACTTCTGTAACATCTGTTCTGCGTTTCCTCTGTTCTGTGCTTCTCTTCATCTGCAGTTGCTCTGTTTAGGTTTATTTTTCTGTACCCATTGCTCTGTTATATGTTTTTTTTTTTTAAAGTTTGTTCTTCTCTGTTTAGGTTCTATTTGTGTTCTGATTGCTTACATTTAGAACTTGATTTTGATGGGGCGTCTTTTTAATTACATTTTGAACTTATTTTGATGGGAAATGACAGTTGATTATAACTATTAAGCATGATTATTCCTTTAGTTGTTTATCTTTCTATTTTTGAGTATTTATGTGTGTTGTTGGAATTTATGTTTGCGTTGTGCATTGTTTTTTAGTCTTCACAATAGCAGTCATACTATATGCAATAGCGCTATAGCATTTTAGGAATTTGGCGCTACACATCGCAATCTGAGATTTACAACATAGGTCAAAATTGATAAATTTTCTTAAATTTTGTTGTACCCTTGGGGGTTTTGTCCAATTCAATCTTATCTCTTAATTCCTAGATTTTTAGTCTCTGCAATAACAAAAACTACATGCAAGGGAAAAGTTTATGTTATGAAAGCATCTAGATTCTAGAAGGCTATTCTAGCACCTAACTTAGTTGTTTAAAACTAACATTTGATTTTGATGCCGCTAATTTTTTTATTTTTTTTATTTTTACAGTGGTGTAGTTGACTGTTTCTGAGGTGACTGGTTCCAAGATCTTTTAATTTCTGAGTGGTCTTCTAGGTGTTTTATCTGCCAATTGAAATTGTACTAGAGAAGAGGCTTAAGGAAGGTTAACAATGGAAGTAACTAGCAAGTGAAGGCAACAGCTGGAGCTTCAATGTTAAATCCTGCTGCAATTGATTGTTGTCATTACTTTTTTGTTGGTAGTGAAGACCACACAGATATTAGTCCCCAGCACCACTAAATATCAGTGTCTATAGAGGTTAAGGAGAATGAAGTTGGAGCCAACCTTCTCTTAGAAATGGTTATTGATAGTTATAGTAACAGGGCTCTATAGACCGAAAGCCATAACCAGGGACGAAATGAAAATCTATTCAAGTTAGCTAAGGATTTTTCAGGGTATTCATAATTCATGCTCTCAACCTTGTATGGAGGAATCTGAAGTTTTGAGGAGAGGACTAAATTTAATGAAATGAATTCAGTACTCACCAAATACCACCAAGGTTGAAGAGCCAGTGCAGAACTTGGCATCTTTTGTGATGGAACACAAGATTGAAGATGAAAGCAAGTATTTATAAAGTTGCTTTCAGAAATTAGATGATGAGATTGGAGTAGTTCATGAAGGTAATGGTGGAAGATACAGTAATGAAGAAACTCTTGCTCAGTCTCAGTCTGCATATATGACTTTTATCACATTGTTTCTGAATTGTCAGTTCAATTTTACAGGTACAAAATTTATGATCAATTCTGGATCATTAGATTAAGAAACACAATTGTTCTAATCAAGTCTATATTTACTGAGTAAAGCTGAGTGCGTTTTGATGTTCATCATCCATGCTTAGTTTCTTGTTATCTCGGTTGAAGTGTAACTTGTTTTTTGTCCACCATCAGGTGATAGATACTCGAAAGCATGGCTGATTTCCCACAGCCCAGAAGTTAGGGGATATGATAACAAATGAAGAAGCCCGCGAACTTTGTTTGAAGCGAATCATTTGGCTTAAGAACGGCTATGATTAATATCAATAGGACAAGGCAATGCAGTTGATCTTGCTGCTCATTATGCTGCAGAATACCTCTGTTATTGTTATATACTGAGATAAAAATATCTCTGGTCATTGACAATTGAAGAGAAAAACATAACATAAATTCATTGGGAATATTTACATATAGATATACATTTTTTTTTCAAGTGTTAATGAATTAGTAGCATATATTTATTTAGCATTTTATTTAAATTTATTGAATGTATTTAGCATATACATTTAAAATATTAATTTTTTCATTATAATTTATTATCTTTATATTTATAGAAAGATCAGGAAAAAACATATTTGCTGTTTTAAGAGTGGTAGACAATTGGTTCTTAACTGTATGTCATAAATCAATCGAATCAAAAGATTCTATTATAAAATATCAGATAGTAAAAGATTTCATAACAAAAAGATTGACAATTAATTAATAGTCAACGAAAATAATTTCTTTTAAATAATCAATTTTTTCAAATAACATAATTTATCAAACTAATTATATTTCAAAATTTTGGAGTAGCCATGCATGCATTGTTCAAGTAACTCATGCATGCAGTAACTCCACTCATGCATGCATTTTTTAGAAGCATGCGCTACACGCATTGTTCAAGTAACTCATGCATGCAGTAACTCCACTCATGCATACATTTTTAAGGAGCATCCGCTACACGCAATAACTTTATAAAAAATTTTATTCCATACCCCATCATTTATTCCTTCACCTCTACATTATATTTTTTAGACCAAAATATCCTCATATAAATTTTCCTGATTTAATTATTTAATATAAAATTTAATAAATAAATATATCTTTAAACACTACTTAATTAAAATTCTCAGCAAATATGGTAAATATTATATACTTTTTGTAAAAGAATTTATATAAAATAATATTCTTAAATTTTTGAAAAAATTATATAAATTATTTAAATAATTTATATAATTTTTACAAAAATTTAGAAATCAATTTTCTTTTTAAAAATATATGGACCAACCTAAAAATATCACTAAAAACATAATTATCGACCGTTTTTTAAATACTATTCTCTCTATCCCAAATTATAAACTACTTTGTAAAAAAAAAAAATCTCAAATTATAAGTTATTTTACAATTTCAATATAACATTTATAATATTTTTTCTAATATACTATCATCTATCATTTATTATTATTATTATTATTTATTTTTTTAATTTTTCGTTTATATGTAATAAATGAACGATAATATTATAAAATCATAAATAATTTATTTTTTTTCATATAATATTAATTATGTTTTTAAAACGTCTTACCATTTAAGATGGAGGTAGGACAATTGTAATGATATTATTAAATTCAGTTGTAATAATATTAGTAAGCAAGATGACTTTGGCAAATTGTTTCCATTATATATTTTTTATATCAATGTAAAATATAAGGTTGAAGGGAAATTCAATTTAGAGTTTTGAATAATGATATAAATATTTAAAAAATACATTTAAATTATTTAAATAATTAATAAGTGTGATTATTAATTAAATTGATAAGTGTGATTATTTAATTTAGAGTTTTGAATAATGATATAAATACTTAAAAAATATATTTAAATTTAAACCTCGTGCAAATATAAATTGACATCCTAACATTCTTTTATGGAAAGTATATAATACTTGCCATGTTTGTTGAGAATATTAATTAAATATCATTTAAAGATAGATTTATTTATTAAATTCCATATCAAATAATTAAATCGATAAAATTTTACACTTTTTATCTGAGGATATTTGGGTCAAATAAAATATAATGTAGGGGTAGAGAAATAAATGATGGGGTATGAGGTAAAATTTTCTACTTTATAAACGCATCCCCTCTCCATTATTTTGCATACATATTCTAATCTCTTGTTCAATTTTTCTTTAAAATGTTTTCATATATGTGTTTTTATATACACAAGAGAAATGCCGACTTAATTTATTCGGCAGTAAAGCCTCCGATGAAGATCCAACTTTGTAATACAGAGACGTTCGAGCATCTTAATAGGAGCTTAATCCGTTGATTAAATGGAATAGAGAAAGCCGTTTTTGGTTTGTCTTGTTTAGTTTATGTTTGAATTTTTGTTTAGTTGTTTAAATTGTTGAAACCAAATGTATTGATATTAATGAAATGCACGTTGTTTTTAAAATCAAATAAAATGGTTACATATAAAATTATGGTGTTGTGCTTGGTCCAACATTGTGACAGTTTGTACGATTATGTCCGGACTGACGATATGAACTACATAGTCTCACAAATTTGTTCGTCTTATCCATTTCGGTTCGAATACCCGTACTATTTGGGCAATCTTTTTTCTTTCTTCACATGTTTTCATTATGCCAAACTATCTCCCCTTGATATGCAGTCCAATAATCCTCCTTCGTTACCACCAGAAAGCTATTGTTTGTAAACATTGCATAGATTTATGACTTTGTAAACGGCGGATAGCAAGTTGTAAGGGTCCTGCCGAGCTTTTGAACATGCCGCTATGACATGGGAGCAAGGCATACAGAAGGCTTGTAACTTTCCGCAGTCACACCAACCTCTATCTATTGGGGAAAAATGATTGAAAATATGTTAAAATGCTAGGTCCCTCGCACCAACCACCTTTTCCTCAGGTCAATACTCAAAGATCCCAAACACCTCAAGAAAATCGTGGGATACCTCGAAGTCAGACGAATGCGACGGGATGTGAAACCGAGAAATGTTAGAATCGGGCAGGTCATTTATTTTCTATCCAATCTTTGTGTCATTGAATTTTATGAATTAATATTATAAATTATTTTTAATTTTCTTTTTTTATTTCAATTTTTTAAATTAAAATAATTAAAAAAATAAAAATTCATAAATAAAGCAGCAGCCACTACATGTGGTGCATGCTCCTAGGGGATGCATGCATGCGCCACTTGTAGTGGCATCATATACATGCATGCGCCACTAGGGATGAAACCTTTTGTATATTTTTTCAATGCAAGCACCATTTTGAGTGACTACTCCTCTTACATGTAAATTTTTTTATTTGAAACATGGTTAGTTTGATAAATTTTTTGAAATGCTGATTATTTTGATATATGATTTGAAGAAGTTGGTTATTTTAATTTTTTTTAACGAAAATTTCCAATTTATTAACTTCACCACAAAAAAAAAATCCTATTAATTAATTAAAGAGCATGTGAGATTATGTCCTCTTTCTACTATATATTCATCTCATTAGAATCGAGCAAATTGTCTTGTTGAGTTTTACAACATAGTCTTCTTATTAGAATCTAACAAATTGTCTTGTTAGAGGATCAGTCACTGTCAATTTCTTTTTGTATGTTATGAGTTGTGTTTTATTTTTTTCAAACACAACTTTAATATTTAATTTTAAATAATCAATATTTTTTTATTTGAGAAAGTTTAAATTTGGTCTTTCAACACTTTATATTCACTAGAGTTGAGTATATGTGTGTTTTATTTGATGTTGTTTAATATTTTTTTAGCCTCGTGTGTTTATAGAACCATTCCTTTTCTATATATCATGATTAATTATTTTTTTATTTTAACAAAAAATATACATTTTACTTGACATAAATTATATTTTTACTCATCTATTTATAACAAATACACTTTCTTTTTAAATAGATCCTTTGCTTTGCTGTCAACTCATATGCTTTTACTTCCTTATGCTTTGGTGAAGTTAGTTTTTATTATTATATACTCATAACTTCATAATTAATGACTTAGAGTCCTTTATGGATTTTCCTACCATGGATTGCATGCGAAGCTATATTGTTAGTATCATTGACATATCATTACTTATTAATTTAATTTGAAATTTCTATATTTATATATTGATTATTAATTGCGTTTGTAAAAAATGCGCGTGTGTATTTTTTTCTCAAACCTTCAAATGTATTAGAATAAAGTCATAGTAAGCACCATACGTGCTAACAATGATGAGGAATGACATACAATATTTAGGGACCCCGCATATTTCAATAATACTTATATTGTCCTTATCAAAATTTTATCAAAAAATCTAAACGAAAAATCGGTGACGTATTGAAAAAGTACGATATGCATTTTTATTGGTGTTTATAAAAAAGAATTTAAGGTATTAAATTTTTTGATAAATCTGACATCTTTGATAATTTTTTCAGATTTTTAAAAAATTAAGTAGTTCATTTTCGATAAACAAAAAATAAAAATAAAAATAACACTATCGAATCATTCAAAAGATCCAATATAAATGGTAGTTTTCTGACATATTTGAAAAAACCGATCAATTATATTTCTTTTCACAAAATCTTACGATTTTATACGGCATATTTAAAAAATCCGGTGAAAAAAAGTATAATTTAATACCAAATTTTTCAAAAATCCGGTATAAAATCATAGATTTATGGAATATTATATAATTTCACACCTGTTTTTAAAAAATAGGTGTATAACGTATGTTTTTTACACATGTTTTAAACAAATTTGGTAAAAACTTGTACACGTACCATAAAATCCGGTAAAAATTTATACACATTTAATAAAATCCGGTAAAAACTCATGTAATTCCCCCAAAATTCAAAAAAGCATAATTTTTTTTTCCAAAAGTCCAATAACACCAAATTTTTCTAAAACAATGTAAAATTCACAGAAGGTATTAAGATAAAAAATACTATTAATGTGGGGTTTCAGGCGTAACTCGGAGGATGACAAGATAAAATCTCCAATAGTTATCGTTTTGAAATTGAAATATCAAGAAAATTTTACCCCGTACCCCTACAATTATACCTGTATCCCAACAATCAAAATTTTTGGACGAAAATGCTCTTCATATAAATATTAAAACTTAAGAAAAATTTTCATTTCTCAATAAACTCTTCCGAAAAGCTTTGTGCCCTAATACAAACCATAACACTTTGAGAAACTCTTCTGGAACCAAAAAAATAAGAATAACAGCTTTCACGATACTTCTTCTTCAACTTTCCAAATTTTCCTAATTTCTAATTATTCCCTTCGCTATGGTTGCTCTCAGAGAAAACCTTATTCTCCCTCTCTCTTGATTCAATCCCCTTACTTCCAATGTCAATAACCATGATGGCTGAACAGAAATGACTGAAGTCGAAATAACAATCGCGGTGGTCGGATCCGAACGGGGCGATGGCCGGCGATCGTTGTTGCAGCGGCGAGGGATGGGGTCGCGATCGGACCGGCGACGGATGGAGCGAGGGCGTGTGTGGTGGTGTCGTGATTGAGGTTTCACAGCGGCTGCGCAGTTGGTTCGTGGTTTGTAGAGGTGGAGTGGTCGCACGAAGGTGGGGCTCGTGGTGGAAGCTCGTGCTGTGGTCGCAGTTATTTCGTGGTTTCACGGCGTGTCGTCGGCAGCTTTCGATTTCTCTCGGTATCACTTTCGTTTTTTCGATTTGATTATCAGTGGTTTGAAGTGGTACTGGTTTAGTTTCGATTTCGATTTTGGTTTTGTATTGTTATGTAAATTGTTCTTTAATCACAGTTGTGATGTTATTGTGTATTGTATTGATTTTGTTCAAAGTTTTTGTTTTATTCACTTTGTCCTATGTGTCTTATGTTTTAGAATTTTGAGTTAGGAAAAGTGTTCTGGTTAACACAACTTTGCACCAGAAGACTTTTCAGAAGTGTTCTAATTCATATAAATTTTCTGTTCAAAATTGGAACACTTTGCAAACTCTTTCGGAACATTTTTTTCAAAATACCGGATCACTTTATTCAATTTTTCCGGTTTGTTATAATACATACCGAAAGAGTTTCTCAAAGTGTTCTGGTTTGTATTAGGGCACAAAGCTTTTTAGAAGAGTTTTTTGAGAAATGAAAATTTTTCTTAAGTTTTACTATTTATATGAAGGGCATTTTTGTCCAAAAATTTTGATTGTTAGGGTACAAGTATAACTGTATGGGTACGGGGTAAAATTTTCAAATATCAAAGATTAAAACCCCCCAAAATATAATGATACATGTGACAAATAAACACCGACAACCAAAATAAATGACTTTAAATAAAAATAAAGCACATTCACAAGAAAAAGAAATAAAAGACAAACTAACACCATAATTGTTTATCCAATTACAGCAAAGGTCCAGGTCCACTATAGATCAAGAGTTGTTTTACAAGTGATTACAAGATGTCTTTCAAGAAAATATGCTTCTAAATTTATAATAATTTCTTACTTTTTCATAAGTGTTTCTAAATATTTCTTCTACTCATTATATGGATATTACAAATTCAATCAAAGTAGAGATAAATATACTTCACCCCTGGCAGCGAGTTTTGGTTTTATCCCCTGAAGTAGTTTTTTTGGCAAAATACTCTTTTTGGTCCCTTAAGTATACCCTCAGGTTCACTTTGGTCCCTTAAATTTTTTTCGTGCCAATTTGGTCCTTTAATTGTATAAACGTAGCCACGTTAGTCCTTCCGTTAATGGAACGTTAGAGAATTTTAAAAAATAGCCTCCAGCTGGCAGTTTGTATGCTTAGGTGGATAAGTGACTTCCAAGATTGCATTTGACCACAAGTGATACAAAAATATGTTGAAGCCACTGTTGTCAAATTAGTTGCGAAGAAGACGAAGGAGCTGCGAAGTGGAAGACGAAGGAGCTGCGAAGTGGAAGACGAAGGAGTTGCGAAGACGAAACAAGTTTGAAGAAGAACGATTCCAGGTAAGTGTTCGCTCCATAAACTGTGTTAGAGTTTGTTTCGATTTAGGGTTTAGATAGATTTAGGGCTTTTTGTAGATTTAGGGCTTTCTGTAGAAATTAGGTTGAAACTATGTTATTGAACTGTGTTAGGTCTAAATGGAAGAGTTTTTGGAGCTTACTATTCACCACAGTGGTGTATTCGTTGAACCTGAACTTAGTGAGTATGTTGGAGGAACAGAAGTTCAACTGAGAGTGGATGTTGATAGGTGGAGTTTTTTTGAGTTAGTAGGTGTTTTGAAGGACTTAGGTTATACTGACTTTGAAAAGATGTATTACAAGGATCCACAATTTGGGATGATGGCCCTACTTGATGACAAAGGGGCTTCAGATATTGCAGACCTTTATAGGGTGCACAGAAGTGTTGACATTTACATTCAACACACTGTGTCTCAGCCTGATTATTTTGATGGACCAGTGGAGACACGAGTTGAACAGCCTGAGATAATTGTAGATGAGGTTCAAGAGTTGCTTAAAAAGTTGACTGAAGAGGTAATTGATAAGGATGATGAGTCTAATATTGCTGTGGAAGAAGGAGGTGTTGGGGTGAGTGATACTAATGTTGTTGTAGAGGAAGTAAGTGCTGGGGTGAAGGAAACCAATGTTGTTGTGGAGGAAGTAGGTGCTGGGGTGAAGGAAACCAATGTTGTTGTGGAGGAAGGAGCAACAAGGTCTAGTCATGGTAATTTTGGTGAGGTACATGATGAATCTAATTCTGATGATAGTGAGGATGGGAGCTTCCATTATGATAGTGCACTTGATATAGAATTTGATGATGAATCTGATGGTTATGATGAAATGGATGAAGATGAACTTGATGATCTCATTGCATTTGAAAGTGAAGGAAACTCATCTGTGAAAAAAAAAGAGGACACAAGATATAGGAGATCTTAAGGGGAGTGATAGTGACAGTGATGATCTTCAAAGTGGCTGTGATAGTGATGACAGTAGTGTGGTTAATAGGAAGAAGTACCCAATTTTCAAAGAAAGGAAAGATATGTCCAATTACAAATAGGAGCTTGGTATGTATTTCACTTCCAAAAGTGATATAAAGGATGCAGTTGCCTCATATGCTGTAAAAAATGGTAGAGACTTGAAATTAAAAAAAAAATGACAACAAAAGGGTGAGGGTGAGGTGTAAGGATAGTTGTGATTGGGAGCTGTATTGTGCCAAGCTACCAAATGAGGATTCTTGGCAGGTAAGAAAAGTAATTGACAAACACAACTGTAGTAGGGAGTTCAATGTGAAGATGCTGTCAACAAAATGGTTGAGCAAAAGGATACAGAATGCACTGAAAAACAATCCTAGGTTGAAGGTTAAGGATATAAAAGAAAAGGCTTTAAGGAAGTGGAATATGGGGGGTAAACAAGACTAAGGCAATAAGAGCAAGAGTGGCTGCCAGGGATAAGGTTGATGGGTCTTTCTTAGGGGATTTTACTAGGATATACGACTATTCTCATGAACTCCTGAGAGCTAATCCAGGTTCAACAGTTAAGATGAATGTTGAGCCTGTTCCAGAAGGTGTTGCTGACCAAAGACCACATTTTAAAAGACTCTACATATGCTATGCAGCTTGTAAGGAGAGTTTCAGACTTTCTAGACATGTTATAGGGCTAGATGGTTGTTTCTTGAAGGGACTTTGTGGAGGGCAAATTTTGGCAGCTATAGGAAGGGATCCAAATGATCAGATGCTTCCTATAGCATTTGCAGTGGTGGAAGGTGAAAATAAGGAAAGCTGGACTTGGTTCTTGGACTTATTAATTGCTGACCTAGGTGGTACTACTGAGTGTCTAACACACACTTTCATTTCAGACCAACAAAAGGTACTTGTATATAAACAACTTGTAAACTTGTTATTTATGTTGCTATTTTCTGTTTTGTAAACTTGTTAATTGTGCTACATTGCTATTGCAGGGGCTGTTACCAGCCATGGATGAGTTGTTGCCCAATGTTGAACAACGCTTTTGTGTTAGACATTTGTATAACAATTTCAGGAAAAGGTTCCCTGGTAAGCTGTTGAAGGAAATTATCTGGAAGGCTGCTAAGTCAACCTATGCTCAAGCTTGGGAAAGACAGATGAGGAGAATGAGATTGGCAAATGAAGAAGCATATCTCCATATGATGAAGACACCACCAAGATTTTGGAGTAGAGCATATTTCAGGACATCCAATAAGTGTGATGCTGTGTTAAATAACATGTCTGATTCATTTAACAGTGTCAATGTTGACTCTCGAGGAAAGCCACTTATGACAATGCTGGAGGAGATCAGGACTTACATTATGGAGAGATGGGCAAAAAATAGAATGAGGTTCCAAGATGTATCTGGTAATGATATTTTGCCCAACATTAGAAAGAAACTTGAGATAACTAGCATTTTTACAAACTTTTGGCTGGTCAGGTATTGATGACATTTTAGTATTGGTTTTTGATTTTCATGAGAATATACAAAGTTATGGCTTATAGTTATTGATGGGCTTCTTGTTATTGTAGAATGGCAGATGAGCATATATTTGAGGTAAGACATTTGGAAAATCCAGCTGAGACATTCACTGTGAATTTGAAGGACTTCCAATGCTCCTGCAGAAGATGGGATCTAACAGGACTTCCTTGTGTCCATGCAATGGCATCCATGAAGAGTAGGAACTTTAAAGTTGATGACTACATTCCTGAATATTATAGAATATCTACTTACAAGGCAGTGTACAAGCCTGTTCTATACCCTGTGAATGGATCCAATTTGTGGGTCAAGACTCCATATCCAGATGTTCAGCCACCCAAGTATAGGAGGATGCCTGGGAGACCGAAGAAAATGAGAAATCTTGAGCAAGGGGAGATTGATGGAAGTGACAAAAAAATGAGAAGATCTGGTTTTGTTGTTAAGTGCTCTAGGTGCAAAAAGGTTGGACATAACAAATTAACCTGCAAGGACATTACCAGTCAGGCCACAACTAGCAATGTAGCACCATCTCAGGCTAATGCCAGTCAACCCATAGCTAGCAATGTTGCACCATCTCAGGCTAATGCCAGTCAGGCCACAACTAGCAATGTAGCAACATCTCAGGTAAATGCCAGTCAGACCACAACTAGCAATGTAGCACCATCTCAGACCAATGCCAGTCAACCCACAGTTAGCAATGTAGCAGCAGCTCACACCAATGCCAGTCAGGCCACAGTTAGCAATGTAGCAGCAACTCACACCAATGCCAGTCAATCATCAGCAACACAAGGTTACAAGGCTGCCACCAAGTCTTCTAAAGGAAAGGCTGTATCAGGACAGTGCTCAAGGCCACAGAAGATTGATGTAAGAAGGCCATTTGTAGCACCAGGACCAACAACAAGATTGTCTGCTTCAAAGAATTTGGTTGGTCCTACAACTAGAAGGACAACCCCAACCAAGAGGATCACACCAAGGAGAAACATCTAGTATTAATTAGGCTTGGTTTAGTATGTTGTTTTAAGTCGTTTTGAACCATTTGGTATTTTGTAATGTTGTTTTAAGTCGTTTTGAACTGTATCTGGTAGTGTATTTTGAAGTCAGTTTGAACATGTCTATGTAACATGTCACTACATTTTGGAACCTCTGTAAAACTATCTGTATGTTTTTCTTTGACTGATATCAATCAAACTCAGTTTGTGTTCATCTTTGACTAATGTAACCATTTTTGCCAATTTGATATATGTTTGACCAAAAATTGATATCAACCAAATAACATGGTGCTAGAAATTAACATATACCAAACAAAACAACTCATAACATTCATTAAATTGTCATCTGTTACAAATTTCAATACAGCTTATCTGTCACAAAGACACATAACAATACATCATAGATTCACTTCTAAAGCATCCTAAGAAACCATACACATAACATTACAACACACAACATTTTCCACCACCACATCTTGTTCAGTTCAACTTGAATTTCAGTCACAACCTTTCTTAGTTCTTCATTTCCACACTTCAATTTTTCAAAATCCTTTGATAACCTTTCCAATCTATTCACCAAAACTTGATTTGTGTCTTCCACTTTTTCTTCATGGAACCAAATGAAATAACCACATCCTCTTTGCAACGACCCCTGCAAAATAGATATGGATCAAAATCATATTTTTACCATAATTTAACTCAAACAACATTTAGGGTTTACCTTATAATTGGGACAACCCCAAAATTTCTTTTCGAAATTCTTCTCGGTGTTTGCCCTGCGAAGCACTGCCTCGTCTCCACAAAGACACAACGATACATCTCGCGACGAACTTTGCACACAAGAATGCCCACTTTCAGATTTGTTCTCCTTCAAAATAGACTGGCCATGGCTAACCTTCATGTTGAAGCAATTCAAGCGGGAACAAGAAGAAGAACAAGATGAATGGAACGATGGAGAAGATGAAGATGAATGGAACGATGAACAAGAAGAAGACGAATAATAGAGGGACGAAGATGAACATGAATGATACTAAAAACGGTGAAAGATGAAGATGATATAAACATGAACGTGCCAGCTCAGAAGCCAGATGGACAAAACAAACGTTCGTCTGCATCCAATTGACGGAAGTGGCTATTTTGTAACTTTTATACAATTAAAGGACCAAATTGGCACGAAAAAAAATTAAGGGACCAAAGTGAACCAAAGGGTATACATAAGGGACCAAAAAGGGTATTTTGCCATTTTTTTTTATCCCCCCTCATCAAACCAAGATTCTATTTTGACTCCCCCCTCCTGACTGGACGACGGAATCTGCACATGTGGCCTTGCTGACTGCATAAATTTTGAATTATTATTTTGAATTATTTTTTTTTAATTTTTTTAATTTTTTAATTTTTAATTTTTAATTTATTTTATTTTTTTATTTATTTTTATTTTTTTAATTAAAAAAAAATAAAAATAAAATAAAAAAAGTAAAAAAAAGATAAAAATAAAATAATAAAAAAATTAATTCAAAATTTATCCAGTCAGCAAGGCCACATGTGAAGATTCCGTCGTCCAGTCAACAACAGGGGGGAGTGAAAATAGAATATTGGTTTGGTGCGGGAGGATAAAAAAAAAATACTTCAGGGGGGTAAAATCAAAACTCGCTACATTGACAGGGGATGAAATATATTTAACCCATCAAAGTATTTAGAATTATTTTACACTCCCTTAAATATCCCAAAAAATCTTTCAATTCTTAGAATAGTACTACCTTAAAATTATCTGACAAGCATAGAATTATCAAAGAAAAAGCCTTAGTAGTATCCTTAATTACCATAGACAATGCTAAATTATTATTAAAATTAGATATTTTATAGTTTTTTAAAGAGATAACACCGCTGCAATCAAAATTAAGCTAAATTTTTAATGAAATTTATTGCACTCTTGTCTTGTTAAGCAACTCAATTAGTAGCTGTGTAGGGACATCAAATGCAATAGCGTGGAGTCGAACCCACGACATCCTACTTATTCATATTTAAAATGTGAATTCCAACTACTAAACTAATTGAAAAAAAAGAAACTTATTGCACCCACTTTCCATCATAAATGTTATGAAGCTAATAAAGGCTACGTTTTAATGCAATGATCATACTTGGCGAAAGTTGGTTGCAACAACAAGTAAGTCTTATCCCACTAAACAATGTTGACTACATGGATAAAAGTCTGACATAATGTTATATGTAAGACTGTGTTTCTATTTAATTCATATATATATATATATACACACTACTATGGAAAACTCATTTAACAACGGTTGGGAAAAGGTATGTAATCACGCGTGCACAGGCGTTGTTATGTAGAGTGTCGTTGTATATATGATACGTAAAATCACGGACTAGTAATCGTTGTATTAAACTGGGAAGAGCACTACCTATCACAACGGGTGATACAAACAACCGTTGTGATAAAGAAATTGTCCTAGGTTCGATTCACAGATACGCTGTTTTGATTTTTTTTTCTGGACAGCGCGCGAGATATTATATCGGTTGAGTATTATAACCGTTGTTAAATAATAAGTTATTATTACGGTTATCATGTATAACCGTTGTTACATATTTTGCAGATTTAAGAAAAAGATTCCTGATTTTATAATTAATTCCTTTTTTTTAACATGTATTATTGTTCACCATATCACAACAGAAAATACAACTAACATTTGTGATAAAGTAATCATAATAATGTTAATTGTATCATATTCATAATATCACATAACTGTATCATATGCAATTGTAACAAATACCTTAAAATATATCAGAATAAACAACCTGCAGCTTACACATTACATAACATCACATAATTGTATCATATTCAATTGTAACAAATATCTTACAATTTATCAGAACAAACAGCCTAGAGTTTACACATTACATAACATCACATAGTTGTATCATATTGATCAATTGTAACAAATATCTTACAATTTATCAGAACAAACAACCTACAGTTTACACAGTACATAACATCACATAATTGTAACTTGGTGTTTTGGTGTCTTGACTCTAAAGACCTATGATTTCAAATAGTTATACTTGTTAGTAAAAATATTTAGAAACTATAATATACAATTAATATATTAGAATAAATAGTAAACTACATACTTGTTAATTTTCCCATATGCCTTCTTCATGATCGATTCGAACAGCGTGCACGACATCTCCATCAACTTCATCATATGAGGTAGGGACTTGTGTTGTGTAAGAAGGTATGGATGGAATATCAAGACTTCCATCACTAAGAGGAATGTGTTTTCCTTGGAGAACGATAGACCATTTCCCCGATATGTCCGATGGGTCGGTAACATAGAAAACTTGTTTTGCTTGAGAAGCTATGATGAATGGTTCGGTCATAAAAGATGCCTTGCCAAGGTCAACCCGTGTGAATCCCAAGTCATCAATATGTACACCATTACTATTATTGGGAACCCATTTGCATTTAAATAAATCCACTTTGAAAATAACATAATCAATCTCCCAAATTTCATCAATGACACCATAAAACGCGGTAGTTGCCAATACAGAATTCTTATCTTTCGAACTAGAGAAATACATCGATTCGGCTTCAACCATAACCCCACTATTTTCCATTGTACTACGATCATCTTTTGATTTTGTATAAAAGGTATAATGACCAATGTCGTATGCGGTCCAAGTAATGACACAAAATTTTGGCTTGTACGACAACCATTTAAGTATCTCTGATGCACTACGATCATTAGATACACTTTTATTAAACCATTCTATGAATCTCTTGTTATGCTCTATCAACAACAACTTGTCACTCATTCGGGGATATTTTTTCCTCAAAAGTCCTTTGTGAGTATCTATGAAAGGTTGAACTTCATCTATATTATTCAATATATAGAAATGTGCTTGAATAACTACATCCCGAGCCATTGACTTAACATTTAGACCTTGAATACCTCTTCCATCTGTGTCAGCATGACGAGAAAATGGAATTCCTATAGAATCTGCGTCCGACAAATAGTTTGTACAAAACTCAACAGCTTCTTCTGTGATGTATCTTTCAACAATCGAAGCTTCTGGTCGGTGATAATTCTTCGTATATCCTTTAAAGATCTTCATATATCGCTCTATTGGATACATCCACATTAAATAAACTGGACCACAAATTCTTATTTCTCTGACTAGATGAACAAGTAAGTGAACCATAATGTCAAAGAATGATGGAGGAAAATACATCTCCAATTAACACAAGATTATGGTAGCCCCATCTTCTAATTCATCTAAGTTTTTGAAATCAAGAACTTTATTACATATGGCATTGAAGAATAAGCACAATCTCGTTATAGTAACTCTCACATTTTTTGGTAGGATCCCACAGATAGCCACTGGTAGAAGTTGTTGCATCAATACATGACAATCATGAGATTTTAAACCAATTAACTTGAGATCTTTCATTGATACAAGTTTCTTGATGTTTAATGAGTAACCTTGCGGAACTTTAATGCCTTGCAAACACTCGCAGAAAATTTTCTTCTCCTTTTTAGAAAGAGTGTGACTTGCTAGAGGTAGATAAGTTATTTTTCTTTTCTCTATTGGAGGCAACTGTTTTCTTATACCCATATTATCCATATCAAGGTGGGAAGTTGTTGGTTACAGAATAGGGCAAGCATCAAAAATATTTATTTTCGAAAAGAATTCCCTCAGGGATTTATGTCGTGTCCACAGAAATCGGTTCGAGGGAAAGAATGTCGTTCGACAATCTCTCGCGTTAATGAGTTTGGTTTTAAATGGTTTAAAGCGTAAATGCGGAAAAGTAAATATTAAAACATAAAAAGAATTCATTCTTCAGACAAAAGAAACTTGTCCGGCATGTACATAATCGACTCCTCACAAACTTAAACTTATCGACCAGTTATACTCAACCTACAATACTCCTCAATATCACCCAGCATCGCTCACAACAAAGGTTATGTCTAATGCAAAGTTGAGAAAACAACCGTGTTACCCTCGCCGACATTCTCGCACGCGACTCAAGGCATGGAGGCATTAAGCTTCGATGCCTATTGAAGATTGTTAGCTCTTAAATCTATCTCTAGAATCCAGAAACTAACAGATAATCATCCCTAATCGAAGTTTGCAAGGATTATCTCTAACGCAACTCAAACCCCGCGCATAAAGCAAAAATCAGAGACAATCACCAATAAAGATTTGTAAAGCAAGTTTTATACAACGCCATGGGCGACAAATATACATGAGATCATAGTCAATACATATACAAAACCCAACAAATAAGAAACACATGAAGAAAATCAGAAATGAACCAAACATCTCGCGGTTTGTCAGAGCCGATCGACGATCAATCCATCCCGGTTCATCCGTGTGCAAGCTTCCACGTTGTTTTCTAAGCTACTCCTACTGAAAAATGAAGTTTGATGGAGTTGGGATCACAAAACCCCAAAACCATACTCTAAAAATTGTGTTTTTGACCCTTTAATGGTGTTTTTGTCCATCCAGTTTTGCCCGACAATGTTTTGGGGCGCCCGGCGGCGAAAGACGGCTTATTTTGCAAGTTCCAGTGTTGTTCTGGAGCGCCCGACGCTAGAAGTACCGCCCGGCGCTACTAAGGCTCAAGATGACAACAAAAATTCTGCATTGTTTTATTCGTAACTTTTGAATCGTAACACCGTTTTTTGCCCGGTTTGAAGCACTGGAAAGCTTATTCAATGCTCTATACAACAATGGTAAAATCCCATTACTGGAATACCTACAAAAATGAGATAAAATCAATTAAACTCAATGATATTTACACTATACGCAATATATACACTAAAACGTAAAGTAAACGTATTTACAAACAAAGCAGGGTTTATTCGAACTTATCAACAAAAAGTATCGATAAGTGCAACAAAACTTATATACAAAAATAACTACAATTTGCACTTATCAAACTCTCCCCAACTTACATAATTGTTTGTCCTCAAACAAAAATCAAACAACTCAAAGAAACAGAGTGAAAACCAAAGAATCGGGAATCAACAGGTTTTGAAAATCGGACAAATGAATAGTTCAAATGAAAATGGTACACACAAAGTAAATACTTATCACTAAACTACGACGATAACATAGTCACGAAACAAATGCAAAATACAAAAATTCATGCCGAACATCTTAAAACAACACAAGTTCAAATGTGAATCACACCTAGCAAATACAATCATCGGTAGATGAAAAACACAAAATGAGGTACTTATCACTCACACAACAATCTTGAAAACAAAAGACTAAATTATGCATCCATACAAAAATCATATTGAACATACAAAGGCAAGAATCACAAGGACTTTTCAAGGTTGTAGCGTGGTCGGGTAAACAAACAAGGGCCAATTTCTAAAGGTAATTGAAACAAAAACTTGCCTAAACCTAAGGGAGTGATCAACTCACAAAAGTTCAAACACCAAATTCCAATCAACTTCTTCTTTCATCCCAAGTGTTACACAAAACACAATACTTATTTAGCACAATTATTTGAACTCTTTTTGTTTCCTTTCTCAAGGATTTTCCTTTTCTTTCTTTTTTCTTTTCTTTTTTTTGAATAATAATAAATTATATTACCAAAAAAACAATTCAGTACAATCGCCGATCACTTGATCCAGGCACACAACGACAAATGAGATAGATAGCAAAGAAACCTAGTAAACATAGTTCATTCGGTGACAATATTCATACATCTTAGCATTTTTCTCGACCCTACGGATTACCATTGCTCGGATTTCAGTGTCATTTAGTACATGCCGACCTTCCGTTTGAAAAACTTTTTTATTTCTTATAGACCACACATAGTAGACTGTCTCTGCCATCACTGTTTTAAGCAGCCTAGCCCTCATACCTTTTCCTCTAGTGGCTCCAATGGCCCACTTCAACTCTTCCTCCCAACCACCAGGATCACGCAATATTGAAATGGAAAGCAACTGAGTTTTCCATACATGGTTGGTGTCAGCACACTCAAATAGCAGATGTTGGATTGTCTCAGGTGCCCCACAAAAAACACAGTCTCCATCAGTTATGATCCCACAACTATGCACCCTGTCCTTCATCATTAACCGCTTGTGGCATGCCATCCACAATGTAAAGATAGCTATTGGCCTTGCTAGGTTACCAAATAATAGGAATCTCCAGTTAACTTTTAGCTTTACTTCTCGTATCGCATGATACATCGTGGTTACTTTGTACTTCTTTGTTGAAACAAAACTCTGCCAGCACCATGTTCTTATCAGAGAGTCCCTATGTTTGAATATTGCACAAACCACCCAAGATACAGTTGGCCCTGGAACGAACGACTGCACATCCCTTTGCTTCAGGTAGTATTGGTGAATCCATTTTATCCACAACACATCCTTCTTGATCCAAAGATTCCACAACAGTTTGCCCAAAGTGGCTATATTCCATTCTTCGAGAGACACCATATTCATCCCTCCCATAGCGACTTGGTCACAGACACGCTCCCATGCAATGGGGGATTTCCTACTCTTGACCTGCTTACCGGTCCACACAAAATTTCTACACAATGATTCAATATGTTTAAGCACTTTTTTTGGTAGAGGGAATATCTATAGCCAGTAGTTACCTATGGCTAGAATTACACTTCGAATGAGTTACATCCTTCCTGCATAAGAAAGCAATTGAGTACTCCAATGTGTAACTCTTTTCATCATCTTTTCTATAAGTGGTTGGCATGCCTGAACCGTTAGTTTCTTGCTATCCAAAGGAACTCCCAGATACCTAACTGGAAATGTACTTGTTGTGAGGCCAGTCTGCTGGTAGAAGGAGATACTCTCTTCAGATGACACCCCTGCTGCAAAAAGTTTGCTCTTTGATTGGCTCACATACAAACTCGTTGCCTCTGAGAAACATTGGATCTTCTCTATGATGAGCCTCAAAGATGTGCTATCTCCTCGAGTAAATAAGAGAATGTCATCTGCAAAAAACAAATTGATAATTCTCAGCTTTTCACACTTAGGATGATAATTAAAATTAGGTGTGAATTGCAAGGTCTGCAGGGTCCTATGAAGGTACTCCACAATTAGTACAAATAGCAGGGGGGATATGGGATCCCCCTGCCTCAATCCTCTTCTTGCCTTAAGTAACTTGGTAGGGGTACCATTAACAGAAAATCTGTAAGAAACAGTGCATACACATGCCATAACCCATTGAATAAACACCATAGGAAAACCTAATTCCACCATTATTTGATTTAAAGCTTGCCAATCCACCGTATCATATGCTTTTTGAATATCCAATTGTATCATACACCTTGGAGACATATGCTTCCTACCATACCCTTTCACCAGTTCCTGTGCAAGAATCACATTATCCTGAATATTTCTTCCAGGCACAAAAGCTGATTGGGATTCTTCCACAACCTTACCAATAACTTTAGCTAGTCTTGAAGTCAAAATCTTAGATATCACCTTATAAATCGTGCTGCAGCATGCAATAGGTCTCATGTCTCTAATTGTTTTTGCATTTGGACCTTTGGGGATAAGAGTGACTAGTGTACAGTTCACTACAGGATACATAATACCAGTCTGGAAGAAATCCTGTATGGCAGCCTTCATGTCATATTTCACTATATTCCAAGCCACTTTGAAAAAATAGGCATTATAGCCAGCTATCCCAGGAGCTTTATTATTGCCTATACTATTGAGTGCTTCCCAAATTTCTTTATCCTCTATATCATAAATAAGCCTTTGAGCATCCTCTCTTAGCAAGATTTTTCCCTTCCTGATAGTAGTGATATCAACACCTCTCATACTCTGAGTTTTGGTACCAACCAGGTTACCATAGAACTCTAAGATTTCTGCTTCCAATTCATCATGTCCATTAAGATAATTTCCATTAAGGCTTTGCATTCTTGTTAGATTTGTCTGCCTGTTTTTCTCTCTCAGCAGTGCATGGAAGTAAGCATTGTTTTGATCCCCAAGTTGAATCCAGTTGACTTTAGATTTCTGTTTCATAATGTCCTCCTCCACTTGATTCAGGTTAATAAGCTGGTCAGTCTTCTCCTTAATCTGCCTAATAGTCTGGACATTGAGGTTATCATCTTTCAAGTTTGCTTGAGCCTGATGAAGTTCCTCCCTGGTTGTGTTAATCTGCTCCTGTATCCTAGTGTATCTTCTCTTCAGAAATTTCAACTTAGGCTGGAGCCTCTTCAATTTCTCCCACAATATGTACATAGGCGAACCTTGAATATCCACTTTCCATGCCTCTTCAACCAGTTTTAAGAAATCCTGTTCTTTAGTCACACAATTCAGGAATTTAAACACTGATTTTCATCTAGACTGCTGGACATGGTAACTGACCTTGACAGGGGTGTGATCTGATATGTTGGGTGGAAGGTTCTCCACAATAGCATTTTGAAATGCTTGGTACCATAGGGCATTCCCTAGAGCTCTATCAATTCTTGATTGGATGAATCCTGTAGCATGTTTGTTGTTCCAAGTAAAGTGAGGTCCCATTGTATTTGCCTCAAACAAACTAGTTGTTTGCATCATATCCACCAAATCCTTGTATTCTGCCTCAGTAATTTCTCTGCCTCCAATCCTGTCTTGGCTGGTTCTTACATTATTGAAATCCCCAATAACCAGCCAAGGATCATTGATGTTCTCACCAATATCCTCTATAGTTTTCCAAAGTACTCTTCTTCTATCAAGTTGGTTAGCTGCATACACAACTGTCAATATATATCTGTAGGCTTGATTTATTTCAGCGATCTTCATGTGTATAAATTGATCATGTGATTGAAGCATTCTTACATAAACTTTGGTTGGGTTCCAAAGCACCCAAATCCTACCATTATCCTGATGCTCATAATTATCTATATAGTTCCAATGTATACCAAATTTCCTTCTAATTGTATCTGCATTGTGTTTTTTAACCCTTGTTTCTAATAATGCACATATGGGCACATTGAATGTAGAGAGATAGAAGCGAATCTCTCTATGCCTAGCCTCCTTATTTATGCCCCTAACATTCCAGCTAACTAACATGGATCCCCTAAAATATCTCCACTTGGACAGTCTCTAATCCTAAGAGGAGTAAATGGGTTTGCATACCTTGTATTCGAGCTCTGTTGGTTGTGTTCCATGTTCTTTCTACCCTTGTCAACTTTCTGTGGTGTGATCCATCCTTCCCTTTTGTCCTTATTCTGTGAAGCTTGTACACTATTTTGTGCCGGTTGATTGACTATTTACTCATTGGTTGTATCCCTCGTCTTCACAATTGGCTCCTCTTCATGCTGTTTATTTGCGAGATCTTTAACAACAGGTTTCCACATCTTCCTTCCCTTGTCCACCCTGGGCATATTCTCACAGTTATGTCCAACCTTAATACACTTATGGCAATACGCGGGCTTCCATTCATACTCAGTTGGTTGTTCAATCAATCTCCCTGTAGGGTCTTGAATCTTTACAGACTGCTTCAATTTCTGGGTAACATCCACTTCTACCAAAACCCTTGCATATGAAACTCTCCATTTCTTCGTCGTGCACTCATCTGTGGTAATTGGTTTGCCAATAGCACTTGTAATATTTGAAATACTCTTATCACCCCACATATGTAATGGCAGATTAGGCAGCGTCACCCACAGGGGTAGTACCCTCAGCAGATCCTCCTTCATCTCAAAATCTGGACACCACTTTCGAAGAAACATTGGTTTACATCGTATGAAGTATGGTCCTTTAGTCATAACTTCTTGCCGATCCTCTTTTGTTTTGAACCTAACAATAAAATAACCCTCTTTATTGTAGTAGAGTTGAGGCATCGATACAAACCCCCATGAGCTATCCATAAACCTTTTGACTGTGTTCATTGAAAGATCATCTCCTAGGGCAAATAGAATCATAGCGCTTTGCCAGTATGCTAGTTCATCTTCGACATTTTCATCTTCAATAGTGATTTCAACTTCTCCGTTTATAATCTTTGGTGCTATAAAGTCAACCGTCATTCCTCTGCTTAACGTGTGATTTCCCTTGAGTACTTCTACCTATGGTTTTGACATAGTTGGAGATGGTTTGGTGTTAGTGTCAACATTATTCTCCTTTTCTCCTTCATTCGTGTTCGCTTGGTTAATCTCGACACTTGATTCTTCTTTTTCTGAATGTATTAGCTCCATTTGTGGTTGTGATTGGCTTGTTTCTTCCTCCGGTTCTTCAGTCCCTCCATCCATAGTTGCTTGTGTGATAATTGTTCGAACGGATCCCTTCTGGTGCGCCGCAACCTGAGATTTTGGTCGGCCAACGCCCCTTTTTGCCATGCTCGGAACCCTAGCAGAGGAATCCTAAAATTAGTAAGTCCTTTTTTTTTTCTTTTTCCACCTCATAGAAACCAACAAATGAGTAAACAACCATTCTCTCCCCAACTTGAATTCAACCATATCATCATGTGAATACTCCATACTTTCTAAGGCAAGGTAAAAATCCATACAACAACACAAAAAATTGAGGGTTCAAGTAAAAACAAAATCCATTCAAAAATAAGTGAACTAAATACTCATAGACAAGCATTAATTTCAAATAAAACATGGATCAAAAAGCTCAAAGGGGTTACGAAAGATCACACACTCACAAGGTGAATGACTATTTGGCTAGGTAGTTGTGCTCAAAATGAAACAAAATGCCTTGATCCTTTTCATGCTTTCATATAATCAACACAAACAAAAGATTAAGCATAATAAGATCCAGTTAAAACAAGAATGTTGGTACTCCGTGTATATATGAACAATGGAAAGCTTCCTCACAAAAAGGGTGGGAACTAAAGTGATTCACAATTGAACAAGTATACAAAAGAATGAATGACATAGAAGTTGTAAAAAGCCTAAGTATCATGAATATGCTAAAGTCAAGAAAGCGATAAATACATACCTCGGACGTGTACAAAACTTAACAAAATCATTACCATACATCCGCAAGTTGAAACGATCAAACTTGGAACATCACCACATTTCCTCAAGCTACTAAAAACAAGCTCATTTACAAACACGAAAACTATTAATATAAACAAACTGAAAAACCGGCAGAAAATTCATTAAACAAGTTGTAAAGTGAAGATTTGAGAATTTACGAAAAATTCGAGTACAACTTGTTTAATGAATGTTCACCACACTACCTAAGCTAAAATGAAAAAGTAATAACGAAACAAACAAACAACAAAAGAAAACATGCTTGTTTTACGTCGTAAGCTCGACGCCTTTATGGTGCTTAAGCTAGAAACTTCCTCTCTTCATGCCATGGCGATGCCTCACCGCGCAACCAAAAGCAAGCGTCATAACTAAACACTTAAACAAATGTTAATCTACAAGTATTAGTATAACAAGTGAAAATATACAATATATACGATATCTACAAAACTCAAAAACAAAGAAACTATCGCAATGTGATTCAATATCAAAACCGATCCCCGGCAACGGCGCCATTTTGTTGGAGCGGTAAAGCGGCAAGCAAAAATATTTATTTTTGGAAGAATTCCCTCCGGGATTTATGTCGTCTCCATAGAGAAGAAAGACATGAAGAAAATCAGAAATGAACCAAACATCTCGCAGTTTGTCAGAGCCGATCGACGATCAATCCACCCCGTTTCATCCACGTGCAAGCTTCCATGTTGTTTTCTAAGCTACTCCTACTGAAAAATGAAGTTTGATGGAGTTGGGATCACAAAACCTCAAAACCATACTCTAAAATTTATGTTTTTGACCCTTTAATGGTGTTTCTGTCCGCCCAGTTTCGCCCGACGGTGTTTTGGGGCGCCTGGTGGTGAAAGGCGACTTATTTTACAAGTTCCAGTGTTGTTCTGGAGTGCTCGGCGCTAGAAGTACCGCCCGGCGCTGCTAAGGCTCAGCATGACAGCAAAAATTCTGCATTGTTTTATTCGTAACTTTTGAACTGTAACTCCGTTTTTCGCCCGGTTTGAAGCGATGGAAAGCTTATTCAATGATCTATACAACAATGGCAAAATTGCATTACTGGAATACCTACAAAAATGAGATAAAATCAATTAAACTCAATGATATTTACACAATACGCAATATATACACTAAAACATAAAGTAAACGTATTTACAAACAAAGCGGGGTTTATTCGAACGTTATCAACAAGAAGTATCGATAAGTGCAACAAAACTTATATACAAAAATAGCTACAATTTGCACTTATCAGAAGTCTTACTATCTTTAGTCTTGCCTGTAATGTTTATAAGTGTGCCAATCAAACTATCACACACATTTTTCTCCATGTGCATCACATCAAGACAATGTCTAATATCAAGACTTGACCAATACGGAAGATCAAAGAAGATGGACCTCTTTTTCCAAATATTTTTCGCAACTGCCCCTTTTTCTTTTTTTCTCTTCCCAAAGACAACATTAATGTGTTCCTGCCGTTGATAGACTTCTTCCTTGGTTAAAGGTTCAGGTGCCTCATCAAACTTTTGCTTTCCATTAAAAGCCTTCCGCAATCTACGATAAGGATGACCGGGTTTTAAAATTTTTTGATGCCCAAGGTAAATAATCTTTTTTCCAAATTCAAGTTGGTGATAACAAGTATCATCTTCACATATAGGACACGCTCTATGTCCTTTGACTCTATATCCAGCCAAGTTACCGTAAGCAGGAAAGTCGTTGATTGTGCAAAATAACATTGCACGCATCTTAAGCTTTTCCGCAGAATATGCATCATTAAATTCAACGCCTTCATCCCACAAGAGTCGTAAATCATCAATTAATGGACTTAGATAAACATCTATGTCGTTACCAGGTTGTCGTGGTCCAGAAATCATCATACTTAACAGTATATACTTAAGCTTCATACTCAACCAAGGAGATAGGTTGTAAATAGTGAGAAGAATAGGCCACGAAGTATGGTTAGTGCTCAGATTACCAAAGGCGTTCATTCCATCGGTGGCAAGTCCAAGCCTAAGGTTTCTTGGCTCAACTCCAAAATCTGGAAACAACGAATCAATTTTCTTCTATTGCAACGAATCAGCAACATGGCGAATGTTTCCATCACAAGTCCTTTCATCTGCATGTCATCTAAGATTCTTTGCGTCATTCGAATTAGCAAAAAGTCTCTTAAACCGTGAAATTATTGGCAACTACCATAACACTTTAGTAGAAAGATGATTCCTACTAACATTGTCATAGTCATTGTCATCACCACTGTTGACTTTCAGCTTGTAACACGACACACCACATTTTGGATATTGATACAAGTCTTCATACTCTTTCTGGTATAATATGCAATCATTAGGGCAATCATGCATTTTGATATACTCCAGACCCATTGGACACAATATCTTCTTGGCCTCATAACAACGATCTAGAAATTTGTTATCTTTTGGTAAAATTTCCTTTAGCAGTTCAAGAAATTTCGTGAAACTTTTATCCGACCATCCATTTTTTGCCTTCAGATTAAACAATTTTAACACCGCAGACAATCGTGTAAAATCTGTGCATCCCTTATATAAATAAGTGTCTTTATCATTACATAAAGTATCATAAATATGAGCATTTTTAAAAGAAGATTCCCCAATATCACGGAACATATCATCTAGTTGATCATCCATATATTCATCTTCCTCGACTCTTTGACTTTGTGACGTACGACTTTCCTCCACTTTACCATGCCACGTCCATATTATATAATTTTGACATATACCATCACAACAAAGGTGATGAAATATTTCATCCTTTATGCACTTTTTGATATTCGCGCAAAGAACACAAGGACAATAAAAGATACCATTATTTTCGGGAAGATGTTTATCAGCGTATTCAAGAAATTCAAGAACTCCTTTCTCATAAACCAGACCTAATCTATCGACTTTCATCCAACTACGCTCCATAACAACTTCTGAAATTTATACACATATAATAATGTGAATGACACACAAAAAACTTAATGCATTTGCAAATCTAAACCTAAAGCATATAAAACATTTACACTAATACTGACTTGAGCATATAAACAAAGAAAAAAAAGAATGAAGATGTTGAAGAATACCGTACTTCGAAGCTGAAGAATCAAATGAACGAAGAGGGTGTGAAGATTTGAGCTCGAAGAGGGTAAAGTTGCAATCCGCCGCTGTCGTCTCTGGTGGCTCGCTTGTTCAACTAGGGCGTCTTTTGGAGGAAATAATACAGAATAAATTTTGTTTTAATTTATCAGTGAAAACATTTAATTACGGTTGGGAAACACAACCGTAGTGAAATTGAAGACCTCTTACAACGGTTTTTTAATTCACCGTTATAAACTATTTTACCATTTATTTTTAAAGTAATGAAATTAAGTTCTATAACAACGGTTGGTTTAAAAACCGTTGTAAAATCATTTACAATTTATTTTATAAATAATGGACTTAAGTGACAAACGCGTAATGTACTCTAAAAAATGAAAAAAAAGTGTAACTGCTGGGAATCGAAGCATATTTATTACTACGGTCTTTTAACACAACCGTCATTATATTTCTGTTTATACGTACGCTAGTTACTGGGCGCGAAAATTTTAACCTATTAAAACGGTTTAGATGAATCCATTGTAAACCTGACGTTGTTGTTTTTGCGCGTTTTGTAGTAGTGATATATATATATATATATATATATATATATATATATATATATATATATATATATATATATATATATATATATATATATATATATATATATAATAGTTTCTCTTATAGTATTTTTAGATTTTTTTTTTCATTTCTAATTGTTTGACTTTTCATCATCAAATTTACTCTCTTTAGAAGTGAATCTACATATCTTCTATCTACATGTTCAAACCACGTGAATATATTTTTCACAATCTTTTCTATTATAGGTCGAAGTTGGTTCCAAATAGATAGATAATTCTATCATGGCATGCCCAACACATCTCGAGGCCTGAGACGAAATTTTAAATTGAATATTTTAATATAATTAAAAAATTAATTTAGTATATTTTAAATTTATTAAAATATAAAATCATTAAATTATTATAATTAATTATAATTAATTTTTTTTCAATTAACTCATCTAAACACTTTACTCATTATTTCATAAAAAATAATTGAAAAACAATGTCAAAATTCTAAAAAATACTGATATGTCTCCTATTATGTTAAGGAATTCAAAAATTTATTAGGCATAGTGTGGATTTTAAATTAACAAGTCAAACCTACGGATAATAATAAATGATTGTTATTATTAAATATTTTTAAATTTGTAATATTATTTAAATGTTATATAAAATATATATGAGATTAATTGGAATACACTGTCAGTGTAAAAGTACTTTACACTGTCATCCAATTAGAATTAGTTATTTTGACACATGAGAAGAAAGAAATAAGGAATAAGTGGTTATTAAAATTATTTATTTATAATGTAATTTGTTTTATTTTTAATTCCATAAATATGTGTCAAAATAATTAATTCTAATTGAATGACAGTGTAAAATAGTTTTACATTGACAACGTATTTCAATTAATCTCAATATATATATATATATATATATATATATATATAAAATCAACTATATCAATATATACATAAAATAGAAATCAGAAACCCTGTCGTGGTGGCTATCCCTATAGCCGACCCTAAATTCTCTGTGATATATTTTGCGTGAGCTTACTATGGAACTACAGTATATAGTCCCCAACGTCAATGTATGGATTTTATCATTGAAAATTAATTCATTTATTGGATACTAAATTGGTTATTCCTTTTCAAGACCATTCGCGATTGCAGTGAACTTTTACTATCCAATATTTCATAATTTGATGAACTCGAAGAATAAATGATATTTGGTCATTCTTGCAAGGATTGTTGTAACATATAGATTCATGTTTATGACAATTAAGATTAAATCATGTTCTTATTTAATAATAGACAATTATTATAATCAAATGACATGTTAATTTTTTTTTCTAATTTAATGAAGGATAAGATCTTTTTTATGTGAGGCATGTATAAGTCCCTTTACAAGATTTTTCACAAAGGGAATTCACTCACATAGAAAGTTGTCTATTCGCGGAACTGAAAATCAATAATGAAAATTTTAGGCATAAAAATAAGTTTGTGAATTAAATCACAATATCTTTTTAATCAAATTAAATAGACATGATTTGATTCACACGGATATGTGAATCAATTATGCGAAAATATGTGGCTAATCAAATCACAATAATATGTGAATTGACTCTCACATTAGAGATTGTTTAAAATTCCAGTTTTAAGGATAGAAAACACTACTTTATGAGAAAAATATCTCAACCTCATAGAAAATTGAAGAGAAAAACATAACATAGATACTCTTCATTAGGAATATTTATAGACAGCTATACAATTTTTTATGTAAGTATTTATTAATTAGTACTACATCCGGTCCTTTTTATAAAAAATATTTTACATTTTTAGATTAATTAAATAATTAATGTATCTGGTCTATAATGCAGACCAGATACATTAATTATTTAATAAATCTAAAAAGGTAGAGTGTTTCTTATAAAAGTGATCGGAGAGAGTAGTATATATGTAATCATTGTATCTAGTTTACATTTATTATTCAATGAATTTAAAAAATAAGTTGTCTCTTATAAAGAGAAACGGAGGTAGTATTTATCATTGTATTTAAATTTATTTGATGTTTACAACATATACATTTTAAAATATTATTTTTTCAGTATAATTTATTGTCTTTATATTCTTAGCAAGACCAGTAAAAGATGTATTTGATGTTTTAAGAATCGTAGACAATTGGTTGTTATATATATATATATATATATATATATATATATATATATATATATATATATATATATATATATATATATATATATATATATATATATATATATGTGTGTGTGTGTGTGTGTGTCATAAATCAATCAATGCAATTTAACAATTCTATTATAAAAAATTGGTTAGCAAAAACTATAATTAATTAATTTCGCTACAAAAAAATATTGGCAATTAATTAATAGTATATTTATATTGATTTTGTTTCATAAACGAAAATATCCAATTCATTAATTTCACCACAAAAAATCATATTTATTGATTTTATAGCATGTGGGATTATGCCCTCTTTTATTATATATTCCCCTCTTATTAGAATCTAACAAATTGTCTTCATGTTGAGTTTTACAACATATCTTTATAAAACAACGTTGTTTGGAGGATCAATCAATTTTCAGGTAAAACACACCATCACTTTCTTTTTCTTTGTTTATGTGTTTTTTTCTTTTCTTCCAAACTCACAACTTTAATAATTAGTTTTAAATTATTATTTTCTGATTCAAGAAAGTTTGAATTTGTCTCTTCTAACACTTTTTTTTCACGAGAGTTGAGTATATGTGAATGTGTTTTATTAGAAGTTGTTTGAACTATTGGTTTAATATTTTCTTAGCTTCGTGTGTTTATAAAACCATTCTTTTTCTACATCATAATTAATTATTTCTATATTTTAACCAAAATATACATTTTACATTACACAAATGATATATTTACTCATTTTTTTCTTCATATAAACGTTGGGGAGGATTAGATTGAAAAGAAGACAATTTCTTAATACACCACCCATGTTTTTTAGACACCACGTGAAATTCTGTTTTTGCCTCTAGTTTTCAGATGTGCACATCCGAACGCACCATTTTTTTTAAAAACGTTACTTTGTTCCGGATGTGCAAATCCGGAATGACAAATTACGCGTCTTCCGGATGTGTAAATCAGTACATATTGAACGTAAACTTGTCCAGATGTGGACATCCGGAAAAATGGCTGAAACTCAGCATATTAAGAAGTAATATTTATTTTAAGAAATAATAATAACATGTATTTTAACAGAAGGTTAGAGCAACAAGTATGACAAATATTCTTTGATGATAACTTCAAAATATTTATCAAATCGCATGGTGGCCACTTGTTCTGTATCCAAAAGCTGTCTAGTAGTTATAACTCATATTTAAACAAAATAACGGTCATCCACCTATGATGACAAACATGACCTGTAACCATAAGTTATATATCCAAAAAAGGCTTGGTGAATATCCGAACTCCCAAATCTATCCTCGAAGATTGTAGGACAAATCAATATCAACAGTAAAATATTACTTCTTTGACGTTATCCAAGATAAATAGCAGCAGAGTCGACACAAAGTTGGTGGTACTCCTATTACCACTTGCAGAACCAACATCAGAATTTTTTACTTCACTCATGTAGTATCGAGCGTGGTGCCTAAATGATACATGTTGATGTATATTTATGTATATGTATATATTATAACTTGTTTTAATTTTATATATGATTTATTTTGCATTGTTACTTTCTGCTTATCAGAGATGGAGTAAGTGAGAGTCAGTTCAGTCAGGTTTTGCTTTATGAGATGAATGCAATTCGGAAGGTATGACATAGCTAACTTTAACTTTTTAGTTGTTATCATAGTGGCTAAAATTGGGGAACACTTGTTAGCTTTCCGCGCTCGATACTACATAAGTGAAGTCGAAAATTCTGATTCTGGTTCTGCAAGTGGTAATAGGAGTACCACCAACTTTGTGTCGACTCTGCTGCTATTTATCTTGGATAACGTCAAAGAAGTAATATTTTACTGTTGATCTTCATTTGTCCTACAATCTTAGAACCTGTAAAATATAATCCTTTTAGAATTTCATTATAGTAGTAATAATGAAATAATCCTCTTATTCAATATTCATTAATGCGACGATATATTAACATCTATAACCAACCAACAAAACTGATTTTAAAATTTTAATTTATTTTAAAATAAAATAAAATAAAATAGTGATAATAATGAGTTTTTTATGCATACAAACACTGAATTTTATTATATTTATATTTTTTAATAGTCCAAAATGGTAAATAATAATGAGTTTTTTATGCATACAAACACTTTTCTTGTATCGTGTAAGTTACTAACTACTCTCATTCTTAACCTTTCTTCTCCAAAAAGCCCAGTCTTTTCGGTGCTCTGTGCCCTTACAGGTAAATAATAATGAGTTTTTTTATGCATACAAACTTTTTTTTTATTCATCAACGTTTCACTCTGTAATGCATGTTTACTTCATTGACTGAAGATTAATGGCTACACCGAAACAACACATTGAAGAGATACGAAGAACAAAGTTTTCTATTGGCGGGAAACCTAATCCCTTGACTCAAGATCTTCATCATGCTGTCAAGACCTTCTCCCTCCCCTCATTCGAATGTATATTAAGTTGCGACGATATATTAACATATGCGACCAACCAACAAAACCGATTTTTTATAAAAAAATAAAGTTCTACTATTTTTCCGGATCTGCAGATCAGGAATTTTTTCCGATGTGCACATCCGGAACAAATCAACATTTTTAAAAAAAAAATGGTGCGTCCGGATGTGCACATCCGGAATCAGGGGGCAAAAAAGAAATTTTGCGTGGTGCCTAAGAAACTTGGATGGTGTATTAAGAAATCACCGAAAAGAATGGACCCTTAAACACACTCTTCAGGATGCTCCTATTGATTACCTAACAAGGTCATGTAATTAGACAAGTAGGGAATGTAAGGGTTTATTGACGCATTCTTAATTCCAATAGAGTTCTAGGTCGTATTAATACTCAAAGAGGGGAGATTATGTCATGTTTATCTGGAACATAAAGGATACGCGGGTCAAAAATATGTTAGAAAATTAGGTAATGCAAGAGTCTATCGACAAATGTTTAATTTTACTTGAGTTTTAGTTCGTGATGATCCTCCAAGGGATGCGGTTATGCCGTGTTCGTTTGGAGCATCGAGGATATGCGAGGAGCTACTAGAGATTCGACAAGGTGTTAAACAAGGTAATTCAAGGGTTTATCGGCGAATGCTTAATTTTACTAGAATTTTAGCTTGCATTAATGCACCAACAGAGGAGTTTATGTCGTGTACGTCTAGTGCATCAAGGATATGCGAGGAGCTGCGAGAGAATAAACAAGGTGTTAGAAAATTAGGTAATGCAAAAACCTATCGATGTATGCTTATTTCTACTAGAGTTTTATCTTGCATTAATGCTCAAAGAGAGAAGGCTATGTCGTATTCAAGTGAAACATCCACTACATCTTCGGTGACATCTAACTTTTGACCTCTTTTAGTTTATAAAAAATACTCTTTCTTTTTAGATAGATCCTCTGCTTTGCTAGCAACTCATATGATTTTACTTCCTTATGTTTTTGTGAAGTAAATTTTATTGTTATATCAATTATTTTGTATAGGTAAAAAACTCCCTCCAAGGGGACTATGAAAAGGAAAATTGCTGAGTTGATGGCTGTAAGCAAGGAATAGGGGAATGTTTTAACTAGATAACCATAAAGCCATATCATCGGATTCCGAGATAATGAAAAGGTAGGCATGATCTCGAAAGGGATCTTGTTAGACGATAGGCTTCGATCTAGAAGGGGGAGGGGGTGAATAGATCACAAATTTAAAATCAAACTTTTGGCAAAAATGGTTTTCAAAAGTTTTATGGCACAACGGAAACAACCCGAATCGAATCTTATAACAGAACCTACTATCGAAAAGCTCGGATTTGCATAAAGGTACACCATTGAATGATAATTAACACAAATTGTTCAACAACTATTAATCACAACACAATTAAATGCTAAGATATATGTATAGCTTATTTCCAATGATAAAAAAACAAACAAAAACATAACAATTCAATTTATCAAACACTTTGCGTGCAATCGATATCATTTAGAAAATTACTTTGTTTTGTTGATCTTAAAAAAAATCACAATCAACCGAATTATGATTCTATCAACAAAACCTAATTCAAAAAATGTGATAAAAAATAATTCCCAATCGAATTGATCAAACAACTAATGAATTCAATAATTTGCTTAGAACAAAATTAAAAGAGAGAGAGAGAGAGAGAGAGAGAGAGAGAGAGAGAGAGAGAGAGAGATAAAGAGAGATAAAGAGACACAAGGGTTTGTTTAGGCAGTTCCTCAATTGGCCTCGCTATGGGTATGTCTGCCCTCAATTTGAATTCAAATTAAGATAGTTGTTAACATTATTTTGCAAATAGTGTATATACAAGAGATGAAGAACTCTAACCCTACAAACCCTATGGTTTGTTGTTGATTCTACCATCTTAAAAACCTTTGATCAAAGATTGATCAAGTCACCAACAATGCCTCTTCAACTCACCAATTCTTACTACTTTTTGCAAGGAATCACCTTGTCGCAAGGCTTTCACACGGTCGAATTAATCCCAAGCGCACACTTGTTGAACCCAAGACTTACCAACACGATCCACCGTCTCACGCTACTCCCTTGCAAGGAACCACCTTGTCACAAGGCTTTCACTCGTTCGGATCTGAATTGTGTAATCTTGTCCAAAATATTCAAATCCTCAATGATCTTGAAGGAAAACCCCAACTTGGTTTTCTTATTTGAAACACTTAAGAAACTCAACCCAATATTCTCGGTACAACAACCTAATTGGACGCTATCAACCATAATTTAGATGGTCACCCAATCAAAAAATAATGGCAAAATACCCTTTTTGGTCCCTTAGCTATACCTTTGGGTTCAGATTGGTCCCTTAATTTTTTTTTTCGTGTCAGATTAGTCCCTTATCTCTTAAAACGTATCATGTTAGTCCTTCTCGTCTAATTAGGGACGAAAAAAATTCAAAAATCGGTCGCTAAATTCGTCGCTACAGTACCAAAAGGACTAACATGACACATTTTAAGAGTTAAGGGACCAATCTAACATGAAAAAAAATTAAGGGACCAATCTAAACTCATGGGTATAGTTAAGGGACCAAAAAAGGTATTTAGCCAAAAATGAATACGTGTAGTTTGATTGTGTGTAAGCATAGAAGAGAGGTTGAATATGATGAGTATGTTTTGAAATTTTTTCGTGTTAGATTGATCCCTTAACTCTTAAAACGTATCATGTTAGTCATTTTCGTCTAATTAGGGACGAAAAATTCAAAAATCGGTCGCTAAATTCGTCGCTACAGTACCAAAAGGACTAACATGACAAATTTTAAGAGTTAAGGGACCAATCTAACATGAAAAAAAATTAAGGGACCAATCTAAATTCATGGGTATAGTTAAGGGACCAAAAAAGGTATTTCGCCAAAAATGATTACGTGTAGTTTGATTGTGTGTAAGCATAGAAGAGAGGTTGAATATGATGAGTATGTTTTGAAATTTTGATTTCGTATAGGTTTTACACTAGAACCTTACTAGAAAAAGATGCATGTAACAATATTTATATGTATGCAAGTTTGGAAGTAAGAGGGAATGCAAAGGAATAAAAAAAATATGAAATTTTAAAGAAATGCATCGCATGTGTCGACCCATAAAAGCTAGGTTGACCTATCAAAGCAAATGCATCGACCTGTAAAGGTCTTAGGTCGACCTATAGATGTCTTGTGTTGGCCTTGTGTCGATCCATGTTGGCCAGCACATAGACAATGGCTACGTGCTTTATTATTGATGCATGGGTGTCGACCTAAGATGACTATGTGTCATCCTATACTGAAGTTCAAACTTCTATAGGTCAACCTAAACACGTAAGTGTCGACCTATGTTGTATTGTTTTCACAAAAACTTGTTTTTCAATGCATTTTTCACAAAAACATTATTTTCAATGCATGTATGATGCATGAATCTTTTCCAAACCATTTTATTGCTTCCTAATGCGAAGATGCACATATAGAATCAAATGATACCGTCCAATATATATTAACGGTAAAGTATCATAGTTTTGACATCATTCAAAATACATCTAGGGGAAAGTTGCACTTACATACTCCTCATTTTTTATGATGGCAAAACTTAAGATGATGCGTTTCACCACGTTTTGTGGTTTCATGAAGACCCCCCCCCCCCTGAATAGATGAATCCAACTTCAATTTTGTATACTTCTCCCCCTTTAACAACATCAAAAAGCAAACCTTGAGAAGTATGTTATATCATATACAAACTAATATATCATACATAGGCAATTTGCAAAGATAAGAACATCAACATGATAACACTCACATAGAATGATATACATATTGAACAAGAATGCTTAAACATAAATACAAGCATATTAAGCAATAATAGAACATAATTATCACACTTTATGCCCAATAACACAATACAAACATGAAACATGAAGGATACAATGTAATTAAAAACTCTTGAGTTTGCTACAAAAGCGACACGATTACGTGACATTTGCCTTTGGTGCTCCCGAAGTGTTGTACACGTATGTGCTCTAGCAAGGCGATATATAAATTCATCACCACTCAAACCAAAAACAGAGATGTTATCATAAAAATGACACAATAATAATTTTACCAACATTATAACATGTTCAACCATATTTCATGCAAGAATACATAACAAGCCAAGTGAACCAAGAGTATATTTCAAGCATATAGATGGAATAACACATAATCACTATAAGCGTATAATTGACATATATAAATAGCAGTTTGTGGAAGTGAATATTCATGAACTGGTTCATACATCAAGAATATGAATTATTTGGAACACAAACAACATGCAACAATAAAAGCTTACAAAAGAAGAGAGAAATGGAACAATATTACCTCGATTATGAGTTTATGAAGGATGCACTCTTAGTAATAGAACTTACAAGGAAAGTTAGAGCAATAGTATATAAAGTGCATGCAACAATTAGTATTTAGGCAAGATTTGAAATATCAAGTATCCCCAATTCCCTTCGAATGTTGAAAAATGGTTCGATCACAAGAGGTTTTGTAAAATAATCCGCAAGTTGATTTTTACTATCTACATGTTCAAATACGACATCCCCTTTTTCAACATGGTCACGTAGGAAGTGGTGACGAATCTCAATATGCTTAGTGCGAAAATGTAACACCGGGTTTTTGGTTAGATTAATATCACTAGTTGTTGTTTAAGCCACAAAATTTGAGCACAACAACTACTAGTCGCAACGTATTCCGCCTCTGCGGTTGACAAAGTAACGAAAACTTGTTTCTTGCTATGCCAACTTACTAAGGCATTTTCACTTGTACTTTTCCTATCTGATTTGCGACCGAAAAAATCAGAATCGGTGTAACCAACCAAATTACAATCGCTTCCCTTAGAATATCAAAGGCCATAACTAGAAGTACCATTAAGAGACCTAAGAGTAACGGGTGCACATACACGTGCTAAACATAATGTTCGGCCTAGATGCAGTAAGATATAGAAGAGAACCAATCATACCTCTATATTTCTTCACATCTACATCTTTACTATTCTCATTCTTTTCCAAGTTACCATTTGTAGCCATATGAGTATCAATGGATTTTACGTCTTCCATGTCAAATCTCTTTATCAAGTTGTCACAATATTTGGTTTAACACACAAATGTGCCTTCATTTAGTTGTTTGATTTGAAGACCAATGAAATAATTCAAATCCTCCATAAGGCTCATCTCAAACTCTCCTTGAAGGTTACGAGAAACACAAGAAAGGGGGTTTGAATTGGGTTTCTAAAAATCAAAACTTTTTCAAAACCAATCCAACAAACAATAACACAAACAATAAAAATAAGTTATTTTAATCCTGGTTCGCTGTTAACAATGTTACCTCCAGTCCATCCGCCAAGGTGATTTCGCCTTCTCAATAAGGACTTAATCCACTATAACCAAACTGATTACAGACACCACAAAGACAACCTTCCTTGTCTTCTCGAGTATACAAACTAAACCCTAGTCACTCAAGGTATTCACTTAAACATATTTGATATTTACAGACCATGTTTACAAAGATTGCTTCTAGTAAGCAGATTAACACAAAATTTAAGTACAATGAATCACTCACACAATACGAACAAAAGTTCTAAGTGTGTTTACATAATATTCACAAAAATATGATAAGAGAAAATAATGCAGTGTGAATAATGTTGAATACCGTGTGAATTCCCAGTAAAGTAACTGGTTGATCCATTCTTCCAAGTCTTCTTTATATAGCAAAAGAAATACCTGTTGGAGTGTATAATGGGAATCTTCAGGTATGAGCTGTCGCCTTGAATAGCCATCATCAATGGTGGGAGATAAAATCGTACAGAATAAATGTCCTTACTCCACGAAATCTACGTAGTGGAAGGAATGTTTTGATCTTGTATTGTGTATTATTTATCTCATGTAAAACTGCTTGATCTGATCATCTAGTCTTCAGAGGCTTCTGATATAATATTGTTGAAGCATGCTTAGAAGAGTCAAGGGCCTGGATGAGAGTCTTCGAAACTAAAGTCTTCAGAGTCTTGACATTGTTCCACACAACCTGGTCTTCAGAATATTTAACACTTCGTTCTTCTGAGTCTTCAGCTTGAGCGCAGAAATTGAAGGTACACAATCCTTCAAAGGCTCTTCATTCAGAGTCAAAGTCAAAAGCTTGAGCACGAACTTTTTTCAGAACCGTTGTCTACGAGCTTTTCTCTAACTTGACAGCGTCTTGTGAATAAATTGTATCTCTTCAGAGCTAGAATGTGTTGATTCTAGAATCTGATGACGTCACTCGTCAAAGCTTTAGAGTCAGAACCTGTTTAATAAAAGCTACACACTTGACAAAAATCATTAGTGTACAAAATTGTTCTTTATCAATCAATGTATTATTATCATCAAAATTAAAGGCCATATGTAGAACCAAAACTTGTTCTCACACTCCCTGCAAAAATAATATCATCGACATAAACTTGAACTAGAAGATTATGCTTTCCTTGGCGCTTAATGAAAAGTGTAGTATCTAATTTTCCCCCAGAGTATCATTGATTGATTAAAAACTTACTTAGTCGTTCATACCAAGCCCTAGGGGCTTGTTTTAGCCCATACAAAGCTCTTTTGAGTTTGTAAACATAATTTGGATACTCGTGACTTTCAAAACTGGGAGGTTGAGCTACATACACTTCGTCATTAATATAGCCATTAAGGAACACACTTTTCACGTCCATTTGAAATAACTTGAAATTTTTGGCGCAAGCATAGGCTAGTAGAATGTGCGTATAGCCCCAAGGCAAGCAAATTGAGTATAAGTCTCCTCATAGTCGATGCCATCCTCTTGGTTATATCCTTGAGCCACTAGTCGGACTTTATTGCGGGTTATCACTCCGTTTTCATCAAGCTTGTTTCTAAAAACCCATCGGGTGCTAATTACTTGATGATTTTTAGGACGAGGGACAAGGTCCCAAACGTCATTCCTTTTAAAGTAATGCATCTTGCATGGCCATAAGCCAATGCTTATAAAGTAATGTGTTGTACCCCAAATTTTTACCCTTAGATGTCATCTTCATTTGTGCATCTTAGGTCGATCATCTCTGCATTGTTTGAACTAACCCATATCTTGCAGTTTGTTTCTTTGTGTTTAAATTAGGTTTGCATACCACCATGAAGCTCCACAAGTTGTTTTGAAGCAAGTCAAGTCAACAAAAGATCTCCAGTGCAAGAATTTTGGAATTAGGGTTTTGCTATGAAGGAATCACTGAGAAATTTGCTCTATCAAGTCAAGATTTGTGTCGGACACTGCCTCTTGTTTTAAAACTGTTCTCGTTTGAATCGTGTCAAACTTGAACTTGGACTTTGTTTGAATAGTGTCAATCATTGTCTTGTGTTTTAAGACTTGTTCTTGTTTGAATCGTGTCAAACTTGAACTTGGAATTTGTTTGAATCGTGTCAAGCACTGTCTTCTTGTTTTAAAACCGTTCTTGTTCGAATCGTGTCGGAGATTGAAACCTTACCTTGGACTTTTGAAAACTTGCTTTAAGCTAAGCTTCTTGGAACAAATTTCTTCAACCTTATAAGACTCCTAGTCTGGTGCGCAGAGTTTGTCTCTGTCTTTCTGGTTTTTCTTGAAGATCCCATCTTGAACTCTTCGGTATAAGAATCCCCATGAAGTATTTGCTTGGTTGTTTATTTTTTAGGCTGATCCCCGGATCAGGTTTTTCTTTCTGGTTTCCTGCCCAGGAAGAGTGTAGGTTTGTTTTGTCCCCAGTAGTCTCTCTCCCCGGATTTTCTTTCCCCGGTGGAGATTATTTTTTTGTTTTTCCCCAGTGTTTCTTTGGAGTCTCCCCAGTGAGTCCCTTTTGTTGGTTAGCCTGTATCCCCAGTGAGTTTTCTCTTGGATACTAGCTTTCGTCTTTCCCCGGTGGAGCTTATCTTGTGTGTTAACTTCCTGTTGTCCCTGGTGTCTGGTCTGTCTGCATCTTTTACATCATTCTTGGCATCATATCATCATTTTTAGAAGTTCATGGCATGTCAGCATTTGCATGTCTGTCGCTTGTCCTTGGCATCTGCATTCCATCTAAGGTCAAAATTTTTGGTCTGCTATATTTAAATACCTTTCACCTTGATGCCCCTGGAATCTCCGTTCCTCGTGCCATCTAGTAAAGCTATTTAAATAGGGGCAACTATTGTACCCCAAATTTTTACCCTTAGATGTCATCTTCATTTGTGCATCTTAGGTCGATCATCTCTGCATTGTTTGAACTAACCCATATCTTGCAGTTTGTTTCTTTGTGTTCAAATTAGGTTTGCATACCACCTTGAAGCTCCACAAGTTATTTTGAAGCAAGTCAAGTCAACAAAAGATCTCCAGTGCAAGAATTTTGGAATTAGGGTTTTGCTATGAAGGAATCACTGAGAAATTGGCTCTATCAAGTCAAGATTTGTGTGATTCACTTACCACTTAAGGTTATCTACATCCAAGAGACATCATTCAACAGGAATCCAAGATCTATTGGTCCTCAACAAGAGAAGTTTGAGCCTCAGCCTCACTATACCTCCAAATTAGGGTTTCTGTGACACTTATCAGTCAATGGCTTTGATTTTCATCAAGATGAATTCCCAAACCCTAATTCTTGATTCTATTGGTTTATCAACATCCTCAAGAGTCTCCTAAGACCTTTAGATGAGAAGGAAGAAGCAAGTTTACAAGATCTAACCTCAGTGCATTCACAGTCAAAATTAGGGTTTTTGACTGAAACCTTAATCCTTAGGAATTTTGGTTCAAATGAGTTGTCAATGGTTCTAATCATCATAGAATGTCCCATGAGGTATTCAAAGCATCAAGATCTAGTTTCAAGAGGTTTCTTGCAAGAGAAGCAGGGTTTTGACCATGAAAGATTTCATATGTGAGATTTTCCCTCTAATAGCACAATTTGGAATGACCATAACACCTAAACCACACACTTAAGTGGAGTGATTCAAATCTCATTGGAAAGCTCTTTTCAAGATATTCAATTTGTTCCATATGACTTTTCATCCAAAAATGCTTGGTTTTTGAGTTATGAAGCTTGCAAGATAATCTGACCAAACACTTAGAAAAAATTCAACACTTTTCTTCACATTTTTTCTCTAACTTTGACCTCATTTTTCACCCATTTCTACTTGGATTCAAGACTTGGGTCCCAAATGAAAGTTTTAGATCACGATGAGAGCTTTCCAACCATATGTGGAACATCTCATTTGAATGAGCCAAATTCAAGTTATGATGTTTTAAAGTTAGGTACCTCAAACTGTCAAAATCCAATAACTTAGAAATTTTTCTAAGTCTTTTTTGCCTTCCCATGTGCATGACTTTATGGATTCTTTCTCAATGTTACAAGCCATATCTCAAGTAGCTTTCCACATAAGAATTGATCTATCAAATGCCTACTTTTCAAAGAGCCAAAGAACTCACAATTTGGAGCATAGATCATTGAGTTATAGTGCACTAAAGTTGGCATGTTGAAATGTTGTGGACACTTCGAAAAATTCAGATTCTAATCAGTTTGCTACATCAATCTTTGCCACTCATTTTCACATGTTTCTAAGATCAATCTCAACTTGCCCCTAACACATAAGTTGCTCTATTATATGTTTTCTTTCCAAAGGACCAAAGAGCTTATGAAAAGAAGCATTGGTCATTTAGAAACATGGCACCAAAGTTGACATGTTGGTTAGTACATCTACTTGGAAGAAATTCAAAATTTTGATTTTGAATCCACATCAATTTGGACACAATTGCTCATTTAGATCATGTTGGATCTCACGTGGTCTTTAAACATGAGAAAAAGTTATGTCACATGCTATCTCTCTCCAAAGGAATAAAGACATGTCATTGGAACCTTTATTTTGAAATATGCTCGTGTGAAAGGACACCATTTGGTTCAGTCTCTTTGTAAACTATGTTCCAACTTGAACCAAAAACCTGAACCACCAAGTACATTGTTCAACTTGCCACTCCATCAGTTTCCAACATACTTTCCACAAAACCCGTGCTAAAGGAAGACTCCAAAATACAACTACTCGTACTTGAGGAATTGACACAAAAAGCTAACAATACAAACCATTATGTAACGCCTCCTGGTACCATAAATCCCTTGGTTCTTGTTCACTTTTCTGCTGACTTAAACCCTAAAGCAGTAACTAGGACAAGCTCACTTGGCTCAAGACTGAAAAGTGAAGGAGGGTCATGCGTGTAGTATCATGTTGAGATATTTCTCCTTTGTGCCAAGCCAATGTCCCTTGTGTTTTCAATATTATGAACCACCAGTTCACCTATAAAAGGAGCCACACCTTCATTCATTCATCACCAACAATCAACACCAAACAACTCTGAAAACAAAAACTTGTTCTTTGGGAGCACTCGAGCTAGCTGCAGAGGAGAGAGTTCTTGTTATTCACTCAGGAACCAGGTAAGTTCCTCAACCCTCCACTTATCATGCTTATATGCCATGCTGGATACATCTTAATGTTGTGTGTTCATAGTGTTATAAACCTCTGATAAGTTTGTTTCTGATAAAAAACTTGTTAACCATTGTTAAAATGAATAACTATTTGAATATATACTTGCTTTGATCATATGTAAATCTGAACATACCAATTCTGATGTTCATCATGTGTGCATGACTGTGATTCGTGTATGGATGTATGCTGGTTATTTGATGTTATGTTCAATTTGTTTGAGTTTTAAACCTTGATAGTGTTCATGTTATCTTGTGAATGAGATTCTGAGTTGTAACTTGTTCCTACTACATGTTGTTGTTGAGTTTTTAAAGCAGTTGAGGGTTATGAGTTAAAACAGAGGTTGGTTTCTCATCATCTCCTGAACTGAGTTTTGGTTTTGGACAATTGATTTCCTTTGCTTCCTGCTCTTGATGTGGTCACTATCTTGTTTAGATCAGGGTTTATTATTATTCTAGGCTGTGAATGCTTCAGTTTGATATTTTATTTCATGATATTTGATTAAGTATTGAGAGTTTTATGTGGGATGGAAGTTTGATGCTTGTCTTGTGGTTTCAAAATGGAAAACACGATGGTTTTGGTATTGCTGCATGTTTTTTGATTCCCATGCTGGCTTCTGATTGGCTATTGGTGATGTTTGTCGTGTAGCATTTTAAGTGATCCATGACCAATTGATGTTATGTGTTACACTCGGTTTCATGTAGCGCGTTTGTTTTTCATTTAATGCATTTTCAGAATTCATCTTGGTTTATCTATTATTGGGGTTGGCTCATACATTGGATGTATGGCCACCCCAGTGGTTTGTGATGCGCGCTGCTTGAAGGAGGTCTTGGGTTCGATCCTGCCCAGACCATCCTTTTGTTTTTTTTCCTTGCTTTCTTTCAGCATTTTCGCCTGGGCCCTGCTTGCTATCACCACCCCCAGTTCCAGGCCTAATTCACACTCTTTTGTTTTTTAACTAGCCCAATTACCTAGTGCACCCCCTGCGTTTTGTTATTTTATTTTTCTATTTCAAACATTTCTATTTTAATTTCAAATATTTTTTAAAAAACCTTTTTATTTTATTTAGTTTATTTAAAACTTTTTCTTTACTTTAAAAACTCCAAAAATATTTTTAATCTTTATTTAATTTTAATTAGCAATTTGTTTCTTAATTGTTTATTTAAGCATTATTATTAATATGTGAATTACTTCTTGATTGTTTTTTGTTTATTTAAGCATTATTAATATATGAGTTATTTCTTAATTGTTTCTTAATTGTTTAAGCTTAATTATTATTATTTCTTAATTATTTCTTAATTATTTAAGCTTAATTGTTTCGTAGTATGTGATTTATTTTAATTTTTCTCTTGTCTATTTAAGCTTAAGTGTTTCTTAATTGTTTCTTAATTGGACTAATTGTTAGCTTTATGTTAGCATCTTTATTGATTATTTAAGTGTTTGTTTCCTTAATTATTGTTTAGGTCTTGAACTAAATTCATCCCATGTTTGATTCATCATGTGTTTGACTTTGATGTACACTTTATTCTTCTTTAAATATCATCTTAGATTAATATCATACCACTTTATCTTGTGAGTGTTCCTTATGTTTGTCTTCCTTAAGATTAATACATATTGATTTGTCTTTGTTTACATGTCTCTATGATGTTCATGACCATCTTATCCATGCTTTATTATGAAATACTTCTTGCCATACTCATGTTATTATTGTTATCTTATTGATCTTTATCAATATCTCTTGTTATCATATCCTACAACTGTTATTATCATTCCAAAGGAAGGTGATTAATGTTGACTCTTAAAGTCATAACCCCCACCTTAACCTAGTAGCCTCATAAGAGCTAAACCTTATTTCTTGGCCTCATCAGAGCCATGGAATCATAACTAGCCTTAGGAGAGAGTTCTTACACTCTTGGTGATATTCATCCTAATGAATATTCACTTTCCCTCTTTAACTCTAAAACTTCAACATAGGACCATTATAACTAGATTTAGAGAGTTCTTATACTCTACAATGAGGTCACACTCATTTCCCCTCTGAATATTGCCCACAGTCAATCATTCAGTAGAAGTAGAACTACGCATACTCTGATTCTATACCCGAGGATACGTAGGCGCAAAGTGCGATGCTTTGTCGAGTATACTTAGATACTAACCCCTAGGGTTTCAACCTTTAGCATAGAACCTTTAGCAAACATAAGATAACATTAAAACAAGAGGTTCCCGTAGAGTACTACGGACGTTTAGGGTGTTAATACCTTCCCTAGGCGTAACCAACCCCTGAACCTTAGATCTCCCCCCCTTTAGGTTTTTCTAACGATCTTGAACCTTTCCTTTGGATAAATTAAAGTCGGTTGTAAAAGAAATATGATGCAAGTTAATTAATAGCTTGTTATCCGATTTTCACCGCAACATAATGCATCTTTAGCATTTTTAGGTTCGAATTGAGAAACAAACGCAAAGTGATAACAAAAATTACTTATCTTGGAACACATTGTCACGCCTTTAGTGATGTCCCCAAATATGTTGTCAATAGGATGATTTTGGATGTTTTCCAAGTCAAAGGTATATATTCCAATGTAGCTGGACTTTCAACCTTCTCCTCTTCACGATTGTCATCTGCTTCCTTCTCATGTTCCACTGCTTTAGGTTGATCAATTCCTTGTTCGGTTCCATTGAGAATTCTTGTGAAGATACACCTACATCATGAAAAGAAACACATTTACCAACATTTTTAGGGTAAGAATCATCAAACGTAACATGTACGGACTCCTCAACAATAAGTAATCTTTTATTATAAACCCTATACATTTTACTAGATTGTGAATATTCGAGGAAGATACCATCGTCATCTTTTGCATCAAATTTTCCTAGATTGTCCTTTCCATTGTTCAAAATATAGCATTTACATCCGAAAATGTGTAGATGAGAAACATTAGGTTTTCTACCTCTAAGTAGTTCATAAGGGTTTTTTTGGTCTAAAATAGGATGTCGTAGAATCCTATTCAAGACATAACAAGTCATGTTAATGGCATCGACCTAAAAATACTTTGGTAAATTACCTTCATTAAGCATAGTCCTCGCCAACTCCTCTAAAACCCGATTTATACGCTCCACAACACCCTTTTGTTGTGGAGTTCTAGGAGAGGAAAAGTTATGGTCAATGCCATGTTTGTCACAATACTTCTCAAAGAGGTGGTTTTAAAATTCTCCTCCATGATCACTTCGGATGAAAACGATTTTCAAATTCATTTTATTTTGGAACAATCTAGCCAATTGTTTAAAAGCCAGATAAGTCTCATCTTTACGAGACAAAAACATAACCCAACAAAATCTTGAGTAATCGTCTACAAACAAAAAGCCATAATTGTTTCCACCTATGCTTTTGGTCCTTGAGGTGCCAAAGAGGTCCATATGAAGAATCTCAAGAGGTCTCGAGGTAGAAACAAGATTTTTCGATTTAAAAGAGATTCTCATTTGCATCCCCATTTGAAACGCTTCACATAGGCGGTCTTTAGTGAACTTCATTTTTGGTAGAACAATTACTAAATATTTTGAGGTTACTTTATTTAGTAAGTCAAAGTTGATATGAGCTTGGCGTCTATGCCATAACCAAGAGTTTTCACTCATGGTGGCGATACACTTAGTTCCAAACAAGGATACCTCATCTAAGTTAGGCATATAAATATTATTAACCCTCAAGCCTTTAAACATACACTCCTTCTTTTAATTATATACAAATAAGTAATAAGCATTTGTAAAAGTAACTTTAAAACCCTTGTTACAAAGTTGATTATGCTAAGAAGGTTATGTTTAAGACCATCAACTAACATAACATCGAAGATAATAGTAGATGGGGTATTACCTATAATACCTTTTCCATGTATAACTCCGTTGTTATTGTCTCCATAAGTGACAAACCCCTTTTTCTTTGGCACAAAGTCAATGAAGAAAGATATGTCACCAGTCATGTGTCTTAAGCAACCATTATCAAGATACCATATCTTGTCGGTAAAGTCAAGATATTCAACCTGTGGAATCAAACAAAAGAGATAGGTACCCAATTTTCATTAGGTTCTTGAGAGTGAGTGAAATCAAAGTTGCATTTAGGAAACCATTGAACAACTTCTTTAGGGACAAAAAGTCTCCTAAATTTGTACTTTTCAATAGTATGACCTTTCTTGTAACAATAATGACAAGATAGGTTGTGATGAGATTTATGCTTTTTGTTTAAATGCTTCAAAGATTTTTTACTTTTTGAAGGATCAATAGTAAGATCAATCTTAGGTTGTAAGGCTTCATCCAATTTGATATGAAGAATATTTACCTTCTCTTGCCAATTGTGACAATGTTCACAACCAAAGCTAGAATATTTTACATCCTCATTCATGTCACTTTGAATATCTATCATAGATCTCTTAATAGCTTCTAACTTCCTTTCGGATTCTAAAACTTTAGCTTCTAGTTTTAAAAAGAATTTTTTAATGTGAAGCTAACTTGTTAAAAGCTCTTAAGGCTTCTCTATGAAGATCTCCAAAGGCTTTTTGTAATTGAAGATAGGAAAAATCATTAATAGATTCAAGCTTAGAAAGACTTACATTTTTCTTCTTCTTTCTATTTGCCATGAGGAAAATCCGAGCCGATTCTACACTTGAAGTTGTGATTTCATCACTTGAGGAATCACTTGCACTCTCCCAAGTGGCATAAGCTCCTCTAGACTTGCTAGATTTCTTATGATGGCTCCTCTCTTTGTCTTTCTTCCTCATAGGACACTCCGGTCTATAGTGATCAACTTCCCCATAATGATAGCAAGATCTTCTAAGTTTACCTTTCCTGTCCTCATCATTCCTTAAAGAGTTTGTTAGCCTTCTAAATTTGACTATATTCATGTCAGAGTCTCTAACTTCATTCTTCCTTATATACCTATGATATCTTTTCACAAACATCCCCATATCATCATCATATGAATTCTTGCCATCTTCACTTTCACTATCACTTTTCTCATTATGGGAGGACCTTGAGCTTGAAGTTTTTAGAGCAATAAACTTCTTCTCTACTTCCTTGTTTTTTCCTTTCTCCTTTTCACTTTCTTTTTATACTTTTTTTTTCATGTTTTTCCAAGCAAGAGAGTTCTTGCTTATGCTCTTACAATTTTCCAAACAAAGTCGTGATATCAAGTAATTTAATATCATTTGCCTCTTTGATAACGGTGACCTTGTGTTGCCATTCCCTACTTAAACATATCAAAACTTTGTTAGTAGCAATCTCATTGGAAATAGGCTTACCTAGCGCATTCAATCTATTGATAAGATGTGTGAATAGTTTTCGCATGTTCGCAATGGTTTCACCATGCTCCATACAAAATAGTTCAAACTCTTGATTTAATGTGTTGATCCTAGCTTGTTTGACATTATTAGTACCCTTATGGGCGACCTCTAATGCGTCCCACATAGCCTTGGCGATTTCACAATGAGAAACACGATAATACTTATCAACACCTAAAACGAATGTGAGAATACTTTTCACTTTCCAATCATGTGACCACAATTTCCAATCATTTTCATTCCATTGTTCTTCCGGTTTAGGTAATGTAACACACTCAACATTGGTCACAATTATTTCATTCAGACCATTTTTGATGGCGTTCCATATACCTTTGTCAACGGAATTGACATGAATACGCATATAAGCTTTCCAATAGCCATAATTTTCGCTACTGAAAATTGGTGCTCTATTGTACGCTCCTTTAGATTCGGTAGCCATTCTTCTAAAAAGCAAATTTTAAGCACATAATTAACCAGAGCTCGTGATACCACTTATTAGACAATAGACTTTGATATAGAGGAGGGGGGGGGGGGGGGGTGAATAGATCACAAATTTAAAATCAAACTTTAGGCAAAAATGATTTTCAAAAGTTTTATGGCACAATGGAAACAACCTGAATTGAATTGTCTAACCGAACATACTATCGAAAAGCTCGGATATACGTAAAGGTACACAATTGAATAATAATGAACACAAATTATTCAACAATGATTAATCACAACAAAATCAAATGCTAAGCTATATGTAGAGCTTATTTCAAATAATCAAAAAACAAACAAAAACACAATAATGCAATTTATTAAACACTTTGTGTACAATCGATATCGTTTGAAAAGTTACTCTGTTTTGTTGATCTTAAAACAAATCACAATCAACCGGATTATGATTCCATCAACAAAACCTAATTCAAAAAATGTGATAAAAAAATAACTCGCAATCGAATTGATCAAACAACCAATGAATTTAATAATTTGCTTAGAACAAAATTAAAAGAGAGAGATAGAGAGAGAGAGGGATACAAGGATTTGTTTAGGCAGATCCCCAATTGCCCTCGCTATGGGTATGTATGCCCTTAATTCAAATTTGAATTGAGATAGTTGCATTAACCTTACTTTGCAAAAAGTGTATATACAAGAGATGAAGAACTCTAACCCTACAAATCCTATGGTTTGTTGTTGATTTTACCACCTCCAAAACCCTTGATCAAAGATTGATCAAGTCACCAACAATATTGCTTCAATTCACCAATTCTTGCTACTTCATTGCAAGGAACTACCTTGTCTCAAGGCTTTCACACGATCGAATTAATCCCAAGCGCACACTTTTTGAACCTAATATTTACCAACACGATCCACCATCTCACACTACTCTCTTGCAAGGAACCACCTTGTCCTAAGGCTTTCACTCGGTCGGATCCGAATTGCGTAATCTTGTCCAAAACCTTCAAATCCTCAATGATCTTGAAGGAAAATCCCAACCTAATTTTCTTATTTGAAACACTCAAAGAACTCAACCCAATATTCTCGGTACAACAACCTAATTGGACGTTATCAACACCAATATAGATGGTAATCCATTAAAAAATGATTATGTCTAATTTGATTATGTGTATGCATAGAAGAGCACTACTAAGAAAACTGATATTAGAGACGGAAGAAATTTGTGTCTAAAATGCTTAAATTCCGTCTCTAACTGATTTGGAGACGAAACAAAATCCCTCTTTAAAACGTTGGTCACAAACGCGCCAAAGACGAATTATTTATTTCCGTCTATAATTAGAGACAGGATTTTTTCCGTCGTTAAATCCGAAAATTTTTGTCTCTATTTATTCCGTGTCTGCATAAAATTATTCTGTCTCTGAAGTTCGGTCTCTGATAGTCATAATTCCGTCTCTCCTTAATTAACTATGTTTACTATTTCGGTGTCTAATATAGATATTTCCGTCTCTAAATTTAATATAATTTTGTATACTATTTTATATTATTCATCATTTTATAATAGACAATCTGAACATAATATTAATATTATAATAAACCAAATTTAATTTGTAACATTCATGATCAAAATATATTGATAATAAAATGATTCTTATAATAACATTTCAAAATATAGTGATAGCAAAATGATACTTGCAACATTGCAAGTAAAGTGATAATAGAATGATCTTTGCAATACATTACAAAATATAGCAATAGTTTAGTAACTAATCATATTAAAAATGTACCCATAACTTCAAAATAAAAATAGTACTACATAAATATAAATCTAATCCATGAAATAATTGTCATTCTCTCCTTCATTTCCAATACATTCCTCTCCTTCTATGCCAAAATCATCTTCTTCCATGCCAATGTTTTCCTCTCCTTCATTGTCAATACCATTATCTCCTTCATTGCCAATATCATCATTATCTTCTTCAAGAAATAAACTTTTCATATTTTTGTCATGCATTAGTTTTTGAAACATGCGCTCCCATCGATTCACCTTTTGTTTTATACTTTCTTGTTCAAGAGTCTTTTGTTGAAGTTGATCGGTTAATGCTTGAACTTGATCTTTCAATGCAGCAACCTCTTCTGATGATGTTGCATCATTAGAAATTATATTTTTTGCAGATGATTTGATGGTAGCGGCTTGAGACCCTAATCCAAATATGTGCCCCTTCTTGTTTATACCACCAACCACTTCCATATATATGTTATTATCTAATTGTAATGTAGACTCATGGCTACTTCCCTCACCATTATGAAGTTGTGCTTCACCTTTTTGCACTTGATATAATTCCTGAAATAAAATTTAAAATTAAAATACAAAAACACTAAAATTAACACAAGGATGTAATAGAGATAACAATATTTTTGCACTCATTAACACAAACTCTTGAACATCTCATACTAACTTCCAATGTCACTAACCACTTCTAACTTTCCAAACTGTCAATATAATATCTAACATAGTTAATGGTTCAGCCAGATAATTAGCATTTTTCTAAGTTGAAGCATAATTCATAAGTCGCAGTTACACACAAAAGTTGAGGCATAATCCACCCCCTACTGCTTCATATTAGCATCAATTAATGGATGTTTCTTGGCCTAGCCTTAAAGGTGACGTAACATTCATTATCATTGAGGAATCACAAGGATTACCAAAAACTTCTACACTAAAACGCTACACTCAATCAACATGCATGGCTATGGGGTAGTACTTAATTAGTTATAAACTTGTTTCTTTATTTAGGCCCTGTTATCAATCATATATATAATTCCTCCACTTCAAATTAATCTTTCAATTCAAATTAACTTCATGTTATATGGTAGTAGAATAAAACAACAATGCAACAACATGTTATATGGTAGTAGAATAAAACAACAATGCAGCAGCATGTAATGTAATCTAGGCATTCTTTTATAAGAAACTAATGTCTCCTATATTATGTTATGCAGCAACATTCTTTTTTATCATTCAGGAAGTTAACACAATGCAACGAGACACTTGGAGTGGACCAATTACAACAAAAGCGCATAATTACTTATGCTTGCTTGGACACTTGGAGTAGACCAATTACAACAAAAACGCATAATTACTTATGTTGTGTGAGATTCTCTAGTCGGCCACTATAAGTGGAAGGATTAACAAGTTTAGGTTTTAAATAGAAGAGCAGTAATGTAGAGGCATAATTCGTAAGTTGCAGTTACACACAAAAGTTGAGAGCTAGTTCAAATTGATAAACCTGGTACTAATCAAAACCACAACCAACCAAGCCACGTCAGAACACACCTCAAAACAATGTCAAAACAGTTGTCATAACTAAATGTATGCTACTTTAGAAAAATAGAACAATATACTTACAACAATTTTTGCTTGTTTTTCATTGAACCATTCACCTAGTTTCCCCTTTGGCATATGAAGCCGCTCGTAAAGCTCATAACATGAAGGTTCCCTATTCAGTTCCAATCTCTAAAAAAGAAAATATTAAACTATTAGAATATTAAATTTGTCAAATCTCTAAAATTAAGAAAATACATATAGTTACTGACCATTCTCTTGGCATGTTCTCTTGCAGAAATAGACCCTCCACTATGCACATTATGTCCTTCTTGAGATTGCCTATTTTTCTTATTAATCATAGAAATCTCTTGCCATTTCTCCTTCTCCCATTCATCTTTCAATTCTTTTAAATTGTTTGGTCCAATCCAACTACCATCATCCTTACCACTGCGCACTTTGTACAAAGCATTTTTTAGTGCTATAGATCCCCTACTAGAAAAACTCTTTTTAATGTTCTTTTCATCATGTTCAAGCCACTTGAATCTTCCCTGCAATGAAGATTAAATTATACAAGCATGACATTAATTCTAAATAGGATAAAATGCAAGCATTTGAATGCATGGATGTTAAGAAATGTAGTATTTTCATAAAATTTGGAATAAAAACGAATATACCGTGAAGTCATTAAACCAAAATTTTAAGGTATTTTTCTCGACATTACTCCAAGATTTCCAAGCTCCTTGAAAGTTTGTCTTAAAATTTTTTTGTTATGGCACTCCTTGTTTTCCATTCAGGATGAAAGCTAGAACAAAAAAAAAACAACATCAAAATAACATATATAAATAATAAAAATTTGAATTATGAAAAGATAATTACTTATTCTCAGGTGCTGATTTGATCCAAATCCGTCCATCTGCATCCCTTGACCCCCACTTGATGTTTTGTGGTGTCCTAATTGATGTTTAAGTGGGTGGATTTGCTTGGGAGTTGATGGATTTGCTTGGGAGTCCATATCTTAAAAGTTTATGAGTAAGTCTCTTAATTTATTTATTTTCAAATGTTTTACTGGTCCACTGCATATGGTTGCCATCTTCAAAGTTATATGCACATTTCAATGTCAAGTAAAATTAAAGTGTGTGCAATTTGGATAAGGTTATTTTGAAGTGTGGTCAAAGTTATACAGCACAAACACATATTACACATATGTTTATACCACCCCAGCCACCGCAAAGCAAACCCTATAAACAAATACTCGAAAGAAACAACCGACTAAAAACGTAGAAACCTCATAAACAACCAACACACAAACATAAACAACCTGCCCCAAAACACCAACTGAAAGCAACACCTACAAACGGAAAATGTTGCTAACAAGGAGGAACTAAAGCAAATATGACTATTAGAAAAGTATAACTCATCCAAGGTCAAATTAATTACCTTTTCCTTTGAAAGCTCTCCAACTACTTTGGTGATATATTGTTTCTTGACTAAGCCAACTTCAATCTATAACAAACAAAAATCAAGTTATAACAAACAAGAGCTTGTTATAACAAAACCATACTATTCATTACTTTAACAATCAAGTTATAACAAACATGATACTACAATATGAATCAATTTCAATTATACTGTTAGCTGTAAAGCACAAAAGTTATGAGATGATTGAAAAAACTACATTGATGGACACATTTCAAACAATACATCAGGTCTCAACCTTCCATTGCTGTTTTTAATTTATTAAAGTTAGCATAAGCTTTACCTACAATGGTCAAAGTACCTTTATATGTACGCTCGTTCACACTCACTACTATCAAGTACCAAACCAGCTTTTCCTGAAACTCAACTATAATCACTTTTTACCATGTTACTCTCAACTCATTCCCATCTTCTTTTTCTTTTATTACTATTACTATTACTATAATATAACAAATCCATTCACTATAATACTCCATGAAACAAAACCATATTCATTACTAAAAAAACTTTAACAATGATTTCACAAATATACTATTCAAATTCCCAAATCTACAATCAATTAATCGATTTAACATAACTAGAGCTTTACAGAAATATACCTGTAAAATGTCTTAAATAGAGAATTAGAAAAATGAGGGATGTGGCTGGAATGGATATCTAGCGAAGAGATTTGCTGGAATGGTGATTGACCGGTGGCCAGAAGAAGATTTGCTGGAACGACAACCCTAAATCCTAACTCTGTTCTTTTGTTTTCAACAAGTAAAAGACTCAGCAAATAAAATATGTTAGTTTTGATTAATATTAATAAGTATAATATAATTATATTCTATTATATTAAATGGTAACCATGTAAGGAAATTGAAAAAGGTGAATACTGGATACGTTATTATCGGAAGTGTGCAATTGTAATTATAAAATATAATCATATAAAATTGCCATAAAAAAATCACATAGAATTAGTTAAATGAAAAATATTTATTACATTAACACATATATGAGGTGGGACCTCACAAATTTATGATGCAGTAAACCACATTTATTTATCAATTAAAATAACATATAAAATAATAATAAATTCAATGTACTTATGAAGAAAATATTCATAGCACACATTAAAATAAATAAATAAATAATCAAAATTAATAAAACAAATCATGGGCATGCCTCCTAGTACATACTTTGTCATTTATATATATAAGTTTAAGAAATCATTTTTATTTCGAATTATTTTTCATGTTTAATTTTAATATTGTTTAAGAATGACTTTGTGATATTTTAGGTAAGAATGTTTTAGGATTAAAAAAAATAATACTACAGTTTAATTTAATTTTTATAATAAACTAATTAGAATAAATAAAATAACATAATAATAATAATAATAATAATAATAATAATAATAATAATAATAATGGTATAAAATTCTTGAGACTTTTTAAATATTATTGTTCCAAAACACAAAGAAATAGCGGGCAAATTGAAATTTAAGGGGGAACTGAAAAATTGAAGGGGGAGATATGAATTTTTCAATTTTTTTAATTATTTATTTGGAGACGGAAAATAGACACGGAATAACTCAAAGACGGAATATTTCCGTCTCTAACAAAAGTTTGACTTTTTCCTATTTAGTTGACTCAAATAGAGACGGACATTGAGACGAAATTATTTAAACATGGAAGTAGTCCTTCTCCAAATTCCGTCTCCAACTAGTATTTATTGATTTAATTAATAATTTTATCCATTGGAGACGGACTCTGAGACAGAAATATTTGGAGACGGAATATTGCGTCTCTAAATATTCTCACTATTTAGTCCAGTTTAGTTTCGGTCTCTATCTTCAAAATTCCGTGTCTGATTCCATCGATAATAGAGAAGGAACAATTTCGTCTCTAAATTCCGTCGTTGTTCCAGTTTTTTTTAGTAGAGGTTGAAGATGACGAGTATGCTTTGAAATTCTGGTTTCGTATAGGTTTTACACTAGAACCTTGCTAGAAAAAGATGCATGTAACAATATTTATATGTATGCAAGTTTGGAAAAAAAAGGAATGCAAAGGAATAAAAAAAATGAAATTTTGACGAAATGTATCACATGTGTCGACTTATAAAAGCTATAGGCCGACCTATCAAAGAAAATGTGTCGACCTGTGAAGGTCTTAGGCCGACCTATATATGTCTTGTGTTGGCCTTGTGTCGACCTATGTTTGTCAGCACATAGACAGTGGCTACAGGCTTTATTATTGATGCATGGGTGTCGATCTAAGGTGACTATGTCTCGACCTATGCTTTATTGTTTTCACAAAAACTTGTTTGTCAATGCATTTTTCACAAAAATCTTATTTTCAATGCATGAACCTTTTCAAAACCATTTTAATGCTTCCTAATGCTAAGATGCACATATAAAATAAGGTGATACCGTCTAATATACATTAGCGCTAAACTATCCTAATTCTGACATCATTCAAAATACATCTAGCGAAAAGTTGCACTAGTAGATCTTTCCTCTGACCACAAGACTAAAATATCCAATTTTGATGTCTCTAGGATCCTCATTGATAGAGGAAGCTTTTTGTGACATCATGTACGTAAAGCTCTTTGAAAAGTTAGGATGAAAAAGTAGAAGATATGGCCCTATGAAGGATGCAAATTGGAATATTTCAACGACATAGTGACTTCCCATGGGGTATATCGAGATGATGGTCACCCTAGAAGAAATAAGAGACGGCGAGATGGTTGACCTGCAATTTTAGGCGGTTACTTCAAAAAGCGTCTAATTGTATTTTGGGTTGTCCTTTCACAATAACTTTAGACACAATGGATTCTCGTTCCATATAAACTACATAATTTATGGAATACCTTAAGCCTTTTCCTTTCCTTGGAGGACTCTTTAGCCAACCAAAGATTCTCAAGACACATCTCCCAAAGTTTGCTCTCAGTTTTCTTCCAACCTTCTCGGGTTTCTCCCAAAAAGGACTCCAACTCCTCTACCATCATACAAGATGTATCCAATGAATTGTTGGCCTTAGAAAGAGCGGCCTAGATCTTGGTCAATGCTACCTGTACAAGAACCAGAGCTTCATATTTTTTATTCACTATATGAACGAGCGACTTCACCTTTTCGACTAGTATATCGAGATACTAAAAAAGCTCTATAGAACACCCTATCCTTGAAAGAAATATAAATTCCCCTTAAAGATCCTCTAGATATCGATCTCACTATATGGTGTGGGCATTGGTGTGTTCTTGGAGCATTTCACTTTCTTTTCAAATGCGCTCAAGCAAAAATAATTCTCCTTTCCCAAAAACACCAAACACCAAAATGGATGGTGTCCGACGTGTTTGATACGCCAGGTGTGCTAACTCCTTTTGGAAAATGGTTTCTTCCTTACTCGAGAAGTATGTGTAATCCTCTTAAAAAATAAAATCTCAAAAAATCCCTGACTGCTTGTGCACCAGGGTGAGCAAGGATCGATGGGGGCACAAAAACCAGAGTCAACAAAGTTTCTTATGTATAACTAGGTTCCCTCAAATATTGATCAAGCATTCGACACCAGTGGATGAGTGGTCTTCCCTATTGAGGCACCTTGAGCTCATGACTAATGGTCCGACTCCTCCCAAACACGAACGATGATGAGTGCAGAACATCTTCCACTATGAATCCATTAGGAAAATCATTAACCTCTGTCTATGCCAGTGTAGGTGAATATAGATTAACAAACCCAACAAAGGGCCCCACACTCTAAAATCCCCCAGTAGTTGGGGCATTGGTAGCACCAACCACGAGAGGTATGATTCGAGGAGTCTTTTTTTCATTTGTTGTATTATTTTATAACATTTTATTTTATCTGCAAGCCAATAATAAACAGGTTAGAAAGTAAAAATACCAAAGGACTATTTAAGACAAAGGGATTCCCCATGTTGCACATCAAAGATGATTTTCTTAGCCTCTTTTGAGCTGACATCCACAAACAACCATGTCTCTATGTACCACTTCCCTTTGTTTCCTGTCGCTGCATCAAAAAGGACAATGGCATTGATATGTTCAAAACTATCTAAGAAAGGTGCCAATTGCCTTTTTAGGTAAATATCCTTATGAGACAAAGCACCCATTTTATAGATAAAAGGTCTGGAGTCTGCTAAGAAATGGCTATAACGCTAAAACTTGGAGAACCTGTTTGAACACTGGTAAGGAGACCCATAATCTATGGTACAAATGTGGGCATGGGCCACCTTGTTGAGAGGCGTAACTAAGAATTATAGATCTTTGAAACATTTCACGCTCTTTGATTAGACCTTGAACATTTTAGTACATTGACAGGGATATATCAGTCTCTGGACCTGTGTTGAATAAACAAAGCTACATTAGGCTTTAAAGAGGTGTAAGAAGAGTGACATGGTTTACACTCCCTTCTTATTTTCACACCAATAATGGAAGACCTTGATATAGGACAACTCACTAAATGCAATTGTGAGGGGGCGATTAACAAATGATTAAACATATCGACCTCAAAATCATTAATCGGAATGAAGAAATCTCTCAAGGAGAGTAAGAATTCGTGAAGGGAAACGATGGATCCGTCGTATTTATTGCATATCCTCTTGTATTATTCGGAAGGTACCACTAATATGAAGGCATGATCCAGTTCGCCCTCAGGAGTAAAGATAGAGATGGTATTCAATGTCTCTTGGTCCACCCACACCAATGGATTATCCTCAGTGACCTTCCGAACTTCAGTTTGCATGTCCTTAATTATTAAGGATCCTGTTAACACGTGAAAGAAGTGAACATAAATAGGCAAGTTCAAATTTAAGTCCAGTGTTCCTCATAAATTATTCTCAAAATAAGCCAAGTCACTGTTCGCACAATCACCGTCTGATTCAGTCATACCCAAGCGATTTCAACCGTTCTTGATATATAAGGGTAAAACGTACCATTTTAATCACACATTACTTCTGATTTCTCACAGTGACTTGGACGTTGAAGTGCTAAACCTTGTAGGTCTACCTGTAACACCCCCAATCTATACCCCGAGTAATTAAAACGATAACAAAAAAGTCAAAGTATAATTAAAACATTCATGGCATAGACGGGAGCGTCACATCAAAGTAATGAAATATAACAACCTGCTCATATAGATATGCAACAATCAGGTAGCAACATAAACAGAGGAACTCAGTTCCTAACACCCACAATTCAGATACAGAATAAAAGCGGAAAATCTGCAACTGAAATCTCATATATAAACATAGAAGTTTGTATGTCATATACAGGGTCATACATGTAGAATCCAAGAGGATATATATATACACATAATCACATAACGATCTCCCCGACTACCCGGTGCTACATATCAGAGCCGACCGACAAAAAAATGAAGAAAAAATCTTCACAAAAAGACCTCCAGCATTTAATCTGCAATGCCTCATAGAGCATTCAAACAGCAGAAGGGTGAGAAACACAATTATAATATAATTGCATACAATTATGTAATAACACGAAATACGCATGCAAAAACATTCTCACCATAACGTACACCATAGTTTAAATACAAAACAAAACAAATTATAATTCATGCATTCATCACAAAGGCATATCAATCATGCTCAATACATTTATCACCAATATATATATATATATATATCAACTCATCAATCCCATTCCCAATTTCCCACACATAATCAATCCATTCATGACTTATGCAAATGCACAGAGACCGACACAACGACTCTATGTATGTGGTACCATTCCATCCATCATTCTCATTGTTAATTCTTAGAGTTGGCTAGAATTTTGATAAAACAATGTTGATGTCATGGTTGATGTTTCAACATGAGTTTTTAACAGCCTTGTTATGTTTAGTTAACATTCTGGTTATGTTAAGTGTTTAAGGGTTGCAGTTTTGTGCTGATGTCAAACCCGATGTCATAACATCAGTTGACAGAACATCAGAAAACCATTTGTTGTGGTGTTTGTATTGCAGAATGTTAAGGTGTTGAAGAGTTAAAGTCCTGAAGAGTGATGTCACACGTGATGTCTTGACATCACTATACCAGAAACTTAAAACATCAAGTTGTGATGTTTTTAGGGCTGCACGCATTAGTTTGATTTGAGGAGATCTGTTAGTTAGATTGGATGCGAATTTATTGGAGAAGATTTATTCTGATACAATTAATTCTGCATATCTTGTGGAGAATAGTTTGATACTATTTTTGTGCAAATAGACATGGAGAATTGTTCCTATTTGTGTGGAGAAGATTGTTCCTATTTGTGTGGAGAAGATTGTTCCTATTTGTGTGGAGAAGATCTTGCAGCTGATTTAAAGAGAAGATTTAAAAGATACATAATATCCTGGAAATATTATGTGGAGCTGAATTTAATGCATAAAGATATGGAGAATATTTAGAGTTAATGATTGAAGATCCAATTAATAGCAGAATCTGTTGGAGATTTGGAATAGAAGATTTGATATGATTTGAAGGCCCAAATCCAGTTGGGAAATAGGTTATAAATAGAAGCATTGTAACCTAGTTTTGGTAAGCCAGCCATCATGTAGATTATAAGGGATGTGTTGGTTGATGAACCACCCGGTTTGTGGGATGGTCATCGTGTTTATCTCGAAGCCTATAGGTAAGAGATGTATTGTTCTTGGAGGAAGCTTTGAAGCAACTCCAAAGGGCTGTCATGGAAGTGTGTCTTCAAAGGTATATGTAATAGAAAAGTTTAAGGAGTCAAGCTGTTGATGCAGTGACGGTGTAGTTGACTGCTAGACATCATCGAGATGATTGGAAGTGAGATGGAGTCTCTTACCTAGGGAGGACTTAGGTAGAAGGGTCATTGGGTAGTGATTGAATTAGGTAGATTGTCAACTGGTGTGTTGAGTCTGTAATTTGATACTACTAATAGTGGACTTCCTTCCTGGCTTGGTATGCCCCCAGATGTAGGTTGGTTGAACCGAACTGGGTGAATAATTGATTATGTTCATTTACTGTTTCTATTATTGCCTTGTTCAGCAGATTGCGATGTTGTGACATTGCACAAGACATCACACATTTGTACCAGAATTTCAATTGGTATCAGAGCAGGCATCCTGTCTGTTTCTGGATGAGATCTAGGGAAGATACTTTCTGGTTCATGAGCAAGGAAGATAGTGTTGCTGAGATGGTCACATGGTGTTTGAATAGTCCCTTGAAGTGGAGGATGGACTATTGGACCTATCAGTTGTGTAGCTTTGGTGGAGAACTGCTGTTGTGTGTTTTCAAACCTTGTTGTTGGCACTTGGTCTAAGGTGATGGTGTGCAAGGATTATTGAGTAGTGCCTGAAGGTTGTTGCGGAGTTGTTGTGAGTTCCGCTGCATGGTATCTGATGTAACCCTGGTGGTGAGATTCTAGGAAGGTATGCTCTTGGAAAGACATTAGGGTTTGGTCTCCTCAGCAGGATATTCTATGATGTTGCAGTTTGTATGAGGATTATCTCTTATCTGTGTTTTGGGAAAGAAGTGATCAAAAGGCATTGAAGACCAATCTGTCCAGAACATTGAAAGAAGAGGGTGGAGACAAAGCAAAAGAGTATCACTGTCAAATCTTTCATACGGGAGTGAAGATCTTGATAAGTTATCTCTTAAGCTTAGTTGTGATGACCGAATGAGGAGGAAGTTTCATCAAGAAAGAAGCTGAGCTTAATATGTCAATTCTAATGTCTCGACATCACGCTACACATGAGCAGTTTATGAAGGATGGCAGTTATCACTCTTAAGTTAGACAAGAGGTCTGAACCTTGTGCTTATCAGAAGAAGCTTCTGGAAGAATGTGTATACAAGTTACTGCAGCTTTGTTAGTCTGATCTTGGAAGTTGATCAGATGTTGATAGGTTCTCGTGTGTTCCCTACAAGAGATATGTGTGGTTGTAGTCTCCAAATCTATAGGAGATGGTTGATGTTAGAACTGATGTTGAAACATCATTTCAGTTCTTTGCTCAGGGTGGAGTAAAAGATCAAGACACTGACCTAACCTGGAAGGCTTTTGTGGTATGAATGGTTGTCATAATGGTATGTCATGAAGAAGATTCAGAAGATGCTGGAATCTGAAGAAGGGTTAAACCACAGGGATTTAAGATCAATTGCTATTTGGGATATTCACAAGTATTTAATTGATTATCCTTGAAAGACAAGTTTAAGGATGTTCTGTCAATTGTTTTAACATCTTTTCATCAGAGGTTTGGAGAATCATGGGAGGGGTTCTACATTCGCTCACAAGTCGCCTAGGTGTTGACCTGGGATTGTTGCTTAGAATCTGTTTCTAGAAAGTTTTATGAATGACTTGTCCAGATGGTGGTGCTGTTGAAGATAAAGATGGAAGACTATGAAGACATCATAATCTTGATGGTTACAGCTTGGATCAGTTTATTTCTGATCTAAGTGGTTTGGAGCATGGTGTTTTCTCTGGTTGTGAAGGTCGAGGATAAGTGGCAGTTATCTCTGGCTTTCTACTAACGGCTCTACTAAGGGAAGTGACTTTCTTTAGTATTGCTATGGGGTAGTCTTGGACTACTTATTTTCTGAAGATTCAGATGTGGTAGGTTTGAAGTCTTTGGAGTTTCTAAGCAGGATGGAGGTTGTCTACTCAAACTTGATTGTTGAATCAAGTCTATGAGAGCATGGAAATCTGTTTCTGCAAAGGGAGGAGGTTCTTCTGAGTGGCAGAAGGAAAAGCAGAATTCAACAGTTGGATGTCATAATGTTCTGACATCTAGCTTAGCATCAGAAGTCTCAGCTGGTAAGGTGGCACATCAGCTAATGATAAGGTGATCTACAGGAATGAACAATAGGATGCTTCAAAAAGATCGTTCTCATGGCAGTTTGCGGGAGCTGCAGGAAGGAGAAGATGTTACATGACCATGGCTTAGGGAGTCTAAGTGTGTTTGCTTTTGAGCAAGTGGAACATGTGACTTGAAGATCAAGTTTCCTTGGTGGATCAGGATATCTTTGTGAGAGTTCTGACAAACGTAAAAAAAGGTCAAAATGTGGCATTTGGCTGTTTTCATTTGAGGATTCGTGCTTGAGGTGATCAAACTGTGGCATTGGTTGATCTCAGAAGTGAATTCGAAGAATCAAGATAATCAGAGTGTGGCAGCTGGTTATTATTGAGGATTGTCTTGGAACAAGTTACTCTTGGGCAGAAGGGTGATGAGTTGAAGACTCAAGAAGAGTATTCTTCTTGAAGGTGGATGAGAGGTTATTCCCTGATGCTTTGGATTACTGTGCAATAGTAAGTCCAGTTGGTGGAGCATATCAAGAATCAAGGTGATGATGTCTTGGTGTGTGGCAAATGTTCTAACTTGTGTTGGGACATTATCTGGTTGGATATCCTTGGTGAAGGATGATTATGCTCTGGTTCAGGAGCTTGGTGCCTACATTTTGCCTAAGGAGTGTCTACATAGTCATACGGGAGGATGATGAAGTAGAAGGTCTGCCTTGGATGGAGAATGTAGAGAAGACTGAAGAAGTCCAAAGTAACTTGTGAATGTGTCATAAGGAAGAATCAGAAGTTGTCAGACGTGTGCAGAAGAAGAGGTCATACAAATTGCCATGCCTTGTGTGAGAAGTCTGGATATTGTTGTTTGTGGCCATGATGGAGTAGCTTGATGTTTGAAGATGACACCCTGAGGGAACCTTATCAGCTGACTGTATAAGAAGTGTGTGACTTAGTAAGCATCATCTGCGGGTTATTTGTGAACAAAGACCTTGTTGGGAGCTTGGTAGTTATCTGATGGACTGGGCTTGTGGAATTGGAAGAAGCAGCATTAGTGTCTGAAGTGGCAGTTTAGTCATTATGGACAGGTTCTGATCTTGAGGTTAAGTAGGTTGAAGACTTCTTTAGGTGGGTATAAGGACAGAAGGTTGTTGTCAGTGGTGTTTCTTCTAATACAAGTAAAAGGTGGTGGCAGTCCTTATCTTGTGTTGCAAGTGATCTGAAGACATTTGTTATGGAATATGTGAAATTCCAAATCAAGTGTTTTTTTTTGGACTTGACAGATCATGTATCGGAAATAATCATGATGAGATTTTGCTCAACAAACACAAGAAGTGGCAGTTCTTAATGTTGAGAATGTGGCAATTTCATTGTGCTTCTATCTGGTGTCAAGTGTTCATCTTCATAAGGAGCATGGGTTGTTCATGGCAGGGGGAGTTAAGGCTGTTGTCTATGGTCTTTTACTGCAAGGATGCAGATTTTTGTGAAGATTGCGTGCTGATCAAGATTGTGAAGATTGGATATAATGTCAGATAACATGTTATGACATTAAGTTGCTGGATGACATGTTGGTGTTCTAGCCATGTGAAGTTAATTGTTTGAATCATATGTACACATGCTTCTAAGGAGGAGTCTGAAGGACATCTTTGTGTGTATCTGGGAGATGTCACACTTGTCTTGGAATGTTTTTAAGAAAGAGGAGTTTACTTAGAGTTCAGTGGAAGGCATTGTGAGTGTGCTTCAGAACTTGTGGATGATTGTGTGAAGCATTCCTGTCTGGATGAATGAAGACTATGTCTGGAGTTTCCAAATGTTATAGTATACTGGTCAAGAAGCACTAGATAGGGGGAGTTGATATTTTCTCTGCTGATCATTGAAAGTAGTAGCTGCTGAGTCTGGGTTTTGTTCTGAGTATATTGGTTGGATGATTCAGAGTTTGCCTTTGGAAATTTTTTTTGTGCTTGCTGCTATGTTCATAGTTTGTCCAATTATGGCTAAAAAGGGGGAGAGTTAGCCTAGTGGTTGCCAAGGTGTGGTTGTGAAGCCTTTTCTGATATGGTGCAGCAGTTGAGGGGGAGAGTGTTTGAACAGCTGTGAGCTGGTTCTTGGTTTGAGGGGGAGTTTGCCCTATGCTGATGTGAAAGTGTTCGTTTCTGCTGCAAGTTGGTCCAAGTTAGTCTGATGTAGGCTGAAATTGTTTTAGCCAAAATTAGCCAAAGGGGGAGATTGTTAATTCTTGGAGTTGGCTAGAATTTTGGTAAAACAATGTTGATGTCATGGTTGATGTTTCAACATGAGTTTTTAACAGCCTTGTTATGTTTAGTTAACATTCTGGTTATGTTAAGTGTTTAAGGGTTGCAGTTTTGTGCTGATGTCAAACCCGATGTCATAACATCAGTTGACAGAACATCAGAAAACCATTTGTTGTGGTGTTTGTATTGCAGAATGTTAAGGTGTTGAAGAGTTAAAGTGCTGAAGAGTGATGTCACACGCGATGTCTTGACATCACTATACCAGAAACTTAAAACATCAGGTTGTGATGTTTTTAGGGCTGCACGCATTAGTTTGATTTGAGGAGATCTGTTAGTTAGATTGGATGCGAATTTATTGGAGAAGATTTATTCTGATACAATTAATTCTGCATATCTTGTGGAGAATAGTTTGATACTATTTTTGTGCAAATAGACATGGAGAATTGTTCCTATTTGTGTGGAGAAGATTGTTCCTATTTGTGTGGAGAAGATCTTGCAGCTGATTTAAAGAGAAGATTTAAAAGATACATAATATCCTGGAAATATTATGTGAAGCTGAATTTAATGCATAAAGATATGGAGAATATTTAGAGTTAATGATTGAAGATCCAATTAATAGCAGAATCTGTTGGAGATTTGGAATAGAAGATTTGATATGATTTGAAGGCCCAAATCCAGTTGGGAAATAAGTTATAAATAGAAGCATTGTAACCTAGTTTTGGTAAGCCAGCCATCATGTAGATTATAAGGGCTGTGTTGGTTGATGAACCACCCGGTTTGTGGGATGGTCATCATGTTTATCTCGAAGCCTGTAGGTAAGAGATGTATTGTTCTTGGAGGAAGCTTTGAAGCAACTCCAAAGGGCTGTCATGGAAGTGTGTCTTCAAAGGTATATGTAATAGAAAAGTTTAAGGAGTCAAGCTATTGATGCAGTGACGGTGTAGTTGACTGTTAGACATCATCGAGATGATTGGAAGTGAGATGGAGTCTCTTACCTAGGGAGGACTTAGGTAGAAGGGTCATTGGGTAGTGATTGAATTAGGTAGATTGTCAACTGGTGTGTTGAGTCTGTAATTTGATACTACTAATAGTGGACTTCCTTCCTGGCTTAGTATGCCCCCAGATGTAGGTTGGTTGAACCGAACTGGGTGAATAATTGATTGTGTTCATTTACTGTTTCTATTATTGCCTTGTTCAGCAGATTGCGATGTTGTGACATTGCACAAGACATCACACAACTGTACCAGAATTTCACTCATCATCATTAATTCACTCAGGAATTATTGGAACCACCGCTTGTTACTTAGTGTAACTCCCCGTCGGGTGTCGCACCCTAATTTTGACCCCAAGGTTCCTCCTTCCTTTTACATAGCATCTTTAGGTCATACGATTTTGTGTGCATTGTTTACTGTGACTAACCAGTTTGTGTAGGCATTTTAAACTCAAGTGGAGATGGTATTCGCTCGAGCCTTTCAGGGCAGGATCAACGGATTATAGGCCTAGTGTTTCAAGTAGATTTTGGGTCGTGACTTCCAAGCGTTCTCGAGACAACTTTAGAGCTAATACTTCGTTTCAAGGACCATGTATAATTTCGTTTCAAATATAGTTGGTTCATTGGGCCGTCCCCCATATGGTTTAAATTAGTGCAAGATCATTTCCTATAATAAACGTCAGTTCTCAAGAGTATGATTAAAGGCCATTCAAGCTAAATTCATCTAACCGAAAACATCCAGGTACAAACAATATGTCGAAGTGAACGACGTATTCCATTACCCTTTCAGAAGTGATGAAAAGCCTAATGTGGAAGTCAGACCAAGGGATTAAATTGCTCAGGATATAGTTAATTGATTCAAGATAACTTCAAGTTTCTATTCATGGGTTATTCATACTCTAATTTACAAATTATGATCATTCATTAACAATCCATTCAAGTTACAAGAGTAAGAGGTTTCTCATGAGTTTCTTAAAAAAATTGATCCGTATCCAAAGTTCAAGTTTGAATTAACATTCCGGGATGCAAATTTTCTCCGTGAAAAGAAAATGAGTTACAAATCTAATACAGTTCCAATCCTGAGAAAGGCAATGGCAAGCAACTAGCGTGTCTTCACGTTTTGATTGAAAAGTCTGACAAGTATGTGTTTCTAATTAATCAAGCACCGTTTTCCAAAATTATTTGATTTCGCTTCCAAGTCAACATTTCCCCTGCTAAAAAAAAACTTTGCACCCAACATAAAGCAACGAAGAGAAGGCCATCTAATTAATGCTATTAGCAATGGTCAGATCTTTTACACTTTTCATAGGAGAAGGTTTTATTAAACAATCAAATTGACTTAGAACTATCCATATTTAGTAATGAGGTAAGATACACGAAGCATTGAAGCATTCAAGATTCTCGTGGCAATGTCAACTCCTCAAGAAGAATCTTAAGAGTGCCTAATTAGAATTCATGACAACTTCTCAGCTCAAACAAATTCCTTAATGGTTTTGAATCTCCTTAGTGTGCGTCGGCTGCAGTAAGGAAGGCCTTCCCTTTATGGAGTAACATACTGGCCACGAAATGCCAATGTATAATGTTAGAGATCCGGGAACAGCAACATGTATTTCTTTTAAACCGGAACAACCTGCAAGACAGTAAATGTTCATTGAGTCACTATTAGGTCGGTGCGCGAGAAGAAGAAAAACAAGACTTCCACAAAATTAATAGAGGCTAAGTTCATAAGACAGGTCGCGGTAGCTAGCATTACCATCCCATGATAGCCACAACAGGATGATTTTATCACCTAGTCGATCATGTAAGAATTCATCACATTGAACACTACATGATCTGTCGGAAAGAATACGAACGACAAGTCATGTACAGGAAAAGAAAGAAAATGGAGTCAAGGATTGCTTACGGTATGAACGCCTTCTTGAATGTTTTGACGGTACACACACGTGAAAGGGGCGACATGTTGCTAAGATTTCCTGCTAGTAGTTTTAGGACACAGAAAAAACTCAATTTCAGATTCACATTTCATTCACTCTTCGTTGATAAATAAGTGCCAAGAAAAAAAGATAGCGTTCAATTTGCCAAAGGAAAGTTACTGTTCACATACCAGTTATGAAGCAATCCAAATCTGCCATCTCCCCGGAGTTTACCTGATCACGAAGCAAACTCAAGCCCCTAGCTATTGCCTCCAAACACAATCCAATCTATGACAGCCCACCTGCAAATGTGCTCATAAAATTAGTATCACATGAAAACAAATTTTTAACAAGACTCAGATGTACAAATAGGCGCTTAGCCTTGTTAGCATACCTAGCAATGTCAGCATGAAATTCAAAATGGATTACCACCATCAATTCGGTCGTTCCTATCCAAGAAGTTACATAGAATCGTTATAACCAATTTGACAATTGGATTTAATCAAAGATCAGTTGAAAATAAGGGAAGAAATTGAAAATATTCATGGTAAATTACAATTATCAATCAGTAATTGTGATTCATCAATACCGAGCCGACAAGTTTTGGAAAGAAATCAAAATCACAACAAATGGCTATAAGATCCCTTTGAAAAAAATTGAAATAAGGAGCAGATCCCGCATTCAATTTCAGGATCAACAATAAAGTCGCAAATATCAGCTTTCATACCAAGAAAGGGGAACAAGGTTCATCAGTAACCCGTCCACAACATAATCAAACATCATCAATTCTTTCCAAAAAGGGAGAGATTCAAAAACATTCCTAACATAAACCAAACGTTTCAAACAAACATTGAACTTTCTAAAACCTTTCCAAAACCATCTTCCCAATTTTAACTCATTCCAAAGTCGTGTGTTTAAGGCCTCAGAATTTTGAGAATCAAAATTTGTTTTTCATCACATTCAAGAATGGAAATTATGGGCAATATCCCAAAGGGGATACCACCAGCATCAATACATTCCCAAAATAATATCAAACAATTTCAAACCAAATCGTATCAAACAATTTCAGAATATATCAGATTCAAAAAAACTTTCCAAAATCAGAATCAAATCAGCAATTAACACAAATCAATCAACATTGAAGAGATTTCCCGAAATGGATTCATCATTGGCCCTATAAATACCCGGCAGACCCGGCCCTGTGCCTTTGCAACAAGAGCCACAGCACAGGGCCTCACAATTTTGAGGGGCCCATAATAAAAGTATAATGTTCATTAAGTTATATATTATTTGTACAAAGGTAAATTGAATCTATTGATTTATCTAAGCATTTCAGTATTTTACTAGTCTAGCTCCTATTAAAATTTTTATGTATTTTTTAAAGAGAAGTATTAATATATGTATTTTAGATACATCATTTTTAATTTTTAATTTTATTTTTAAATTGGGCCTATTTTTCAAATTAGCACAGGGTCTCTAGATTAATTGGGCCGGCCCTGATACCCGGTCATTCTTGCATCAAGGACGGAAGAAAAGAGAACAAAGAGAAAAACCCTAAAAAATTTCACGATTCAACAAAGAAAGAGGAAGAGGCAAGTGTAGCAACGAATAGAAATCGAACATTTTCGAACCCACAGAAGAGGATTCAGATTCATTCATCATTATCTCTCACAGAAGGCAACAAAGAGGAGAAAATCACACAACAAACCGAATCGCAGCAGGTAAAGAAGAAAGAGAACTTCCCTCGACGAAGCCATCGGAGCCGTCCTCGCCATTCCGCCACCGTTTCTTTTTTGCTTTCATTTTATCATCTTTTGTAATCTGTAAATCATCCAAATATAGTGAAACCGGGGTAAAAGGGTTGTGCGGGGTGGGGTTTGCATTATTGTTTTGTCTCTTTTGCAGACCGGAGAATACGAGAGGGTGGCGGCGGCGGCTGCTAGGGTGTCAAAACCCTAAAAATTGAGAGAACAAAGATAGACGAGAGAGTCAGAGAGAGAGAGAGAGAGAGAGAGAGAGAGAGAGAGAGGAGAATGTTCCATCTCTTTCCTTTTTGTTGCTTTTTATTTTTGAACGAATGATCATGGACACGACACACACGGTTTTTACCATGCATCTTCCGTCACCTGCGTTAGATCTCGCTAGGATTACATCCGACGGGTTTGATCTGAGGGTCCACGATGGACCCTCTCCCCCTTGTGCGCGTAGGAATTCTCCGTTAATTAATAAAATCTTTTTATAAATAACTCATAATTTCTTTTTTCTCTAAAATAATAAAATCTGTTTTTTAGAACTTTTAATTTGAAAATTATAATTTCTTTTTATATGTAAGATACCCTTCTAATAAAATATAATTAAAAAGATTAATTAAGCTTTTAATAAAACCTTTTTAATTAGAAAACCTTTTTAATAAAAACCCTAAAAAAAATAATAATATTAAGATTAAAATCTTTTCTAATCATTAAGAAACTTTATTAACTTTTTTTTAATATAACTTTAAAACTAAATAATAAAAACTTTAAATAACTAAAACTTTTTTTATTAAGAAAACTCTAACTTTTAATTAAGATAATCTTTAATATAAACTCTAAAATAATAATAAACCTTAGAATCAACTCTTTTTCTCGATAAATCAAAACTCATTTAGAAGTCTCTCGTGCCCGAGTGTACGCTTGCCCATTTATCTGTTTACTATGCCTCTATTTGAATGTATGCTCTGTATGTCTAAACCTTTTCAAACTTATAAAAATCTCGATCCAACGTCGAGTCCACTTTTCTACCCATGTGACCGCCTTAGGGCATCGCATTCGACGTACCGATCACAAGACACAAGTCTAGCATCACTTTGCTAGCACCCTCGCCTAAATAACAATAATTAATCGCATTAATATCCAAGGGAAAATCCCATGCATGATAACCTTGTTATTGTGCATGGTGCACATCTTTTGCATCATAATCGACACCTTAGGATAAGTCAATTAGACAACTTAGGATAGATTTCTTAGGTTAGTCCCCCTTCAATTTTGATTTAAAATCAAACTTTAGCCCACCAAATTCTCCACACAAGAGAATTAGATGTTAATCATCTCAAAGAAGGGACATACAATCCCATACCCCACAAAATACAAACATTTTCAAAAAACTGTGGTGGTTTTCTAAAGATGATGACTCATCTTCTCTCCTAAACCTTTAAAACACTTTAGTATCCCTTAATAAGGAACTACAAGTGCTCTGATTCCCTCCTGACAGGATATGTAGGCACAAGATGCGATATCTTGTCGAGCACACTTAGGATTAAAAAAATAATAAATCACCTACCCCTAAACCCTTAGCAAAACAAATAACAGATAACATAAATAAAATCAAGAGGTTCCTGTAGAGTACTACAGATATCTAGGATGCTAACACCTTCCCTAGGTATAACCAACCCCCGAACTTAGAATCTTAGTGCATTTGCATTGCATTGTGGGAATTCGGTTTTTCTCCCTTCCCTTGGATAAAATCAAAGACCGGTGGTGACATAAAAAATGCGATCCTAGTTAACAAATAACTATGGTATCCAATTTTCACCGCGACAGAAATGGCGACTTCACTGGGGACTCTCATAAGAGGGTTCCCCCCTAACTTGTTTAATTTTGTTTTTTGTTATATATTTGTATTTGTTATGTTTGCTTGGGTTATTACTTATGTGGTGAGACAAAGTCCTACACCTGGACTAGAGTGAAAATTATGATAGGAACGGTGATAATTCAAGGATACTTTGAGGGAGTTGATTCCTGAAGAAGTTGAATTGAGACTTCACCACTCAGTATAGGCCCTCTCAAATTTAATTTTGTCCAACGAGTCTATTCGTGAAGACGTTATTATTTCAAACTAAAGGCCATCGAGACTGGGGACCGTAGTTACCTTTAACTCAACTTGGCCTATTAGGATGTAGTGCAGGGACTATGCGGGAGTCTATTTCTGCAATAGTCGCTACACGATACTACACTCAGATGAGATTCTCTTGAGAATATTATTGACCACCAAGTGATTTGGAAAATCGGTAATATCCGAAAGATGGATTGTAGACTCTGGGAACTTTGTAGAACCCGTTCGGCAGGTACATTTGAAACTATAGTGCACACCTATTGGGGTGGGTAGACCTTGGCTCCATGTCGTGACCTTTCAAACCTAGGACTTTTTGTTTGTTTGATTGCTTGTGTGTGCTTTGTGCTTTGTGCTTTGTGTGTTTGCATCCCTGCATTCATAAGCATCATATCATAAGATTCATGGAATTTTACTATATTCGTAAACATTGTAGGGATACTATGGATACCGAAAGAAGGAATACAAAGAAGTACACTTTTCAGATTCCTAACTTGGATGATCTAAGGAGGTTAGAAGCTTTGGTAATAAATGAGGAGAGTTTCAAAAGAAAGTATGGAAGACTTTTGTATGTGATGAATACAAATGTTGATCAAGGGCTACTTTCTACCTTACTCCAGTTTTATGATCCACTGTATCACTGCTTCACCTTTCCAGATTACCAACTTGTACCTACACTTGAAGAATACTCTCAGATAATTGGGTTACCTATTCGGGACAATTATCCCTTCCCTGTCTTCGCAAACAAACCTGATGAAAAAGAAATCAGTAAGTATACACATTTGGATTTGACTGACATTCGAGCCAATATGACTACAAAAGGGGGAATTTTCGGTTTTACTGTAGATTTTCTGGTTGCCAAAGCCCGGTATTACGCCACTCAACAGGATAAGGACGCTTTCGAAGCGGTTTTCTCCCTACTCATCTATGGTGTTCTTTTATTCCCAAGTTTCAAAAATTTTGTGGACCTCAATGCCATTAAAATTTTTCTGAAGAAGAATCCAGTACCAACCTTGTTGGCTGAAGCTTATTGTTCTGTTCACTCAAGAAGTGCTCGTGAAAAGGGAATGATTACCTGTTGTGTCCCTCTGTTGTACAAGTGGTTTATTTCACACTTGCCCAAAGCACATGACTTTTGGGATCTCAAGAAGGGGTGGTGGTCACAGAAGATAATGTCTCTCACCCATTCCGACATCGACTGGTATAGCCATGCTTATGATAAGGTGGTCATCATAGGCAGCTGTGGAAATTTCGGTAATGTACCTCTCCTTAGCATTAATGGATTAATCAGCTACAATCCGGTCTTGGCCCGCAGACAATTAGGGTTCCCCCTGAAAGACAAACCTGCCAGTGCTCACGTGGAAAGCATTTATTTTGAAGAAGAGAAATTAAGCAAGGAGTTAAGAGAACAGGTCTTGGACGCTTGGGGGCAAAAGATCAAGAAGGATAAGAGTAGCTTAGGGAAACCTAATTGTGTCTCTTTAGAACCCTATCTCCAATGGGTCCGGAAAAGAGCCATTGAGTTGAAGATGCCTTATAAACGACATGAGCCAATGGTCCTAAAAGAAAAGTCGGTCTTATACTTCTCGTCTGATGCAGATAAATTAAAAATTGCTTTGGACAAGTCTCAACAGATGGAGGAGGCTTGGAAGAATAAGTACCAGATAGTTATGGAGGAGAATGCAGAGCTTCAACAACAACTCAAAGTAAAAGACAAAGAAATCACTTCTTACAAGAAAAGGAAAACACAAGAAGAGTTACCTTCTTCTAGCTCTCAGTCAACACATCAGAATTCGATCGTCAACATGCTCATCTTGGAGAATAGCCAGAAAAAAGAGGAAATCAAGAAGCTCAAGACAAGGCTTTTTTGGAGAATCTCCTTAGATCTTTCTTCATTAGCTTTTATTTAGCTTTTCCGTTACGATTCTTGAAAAGTGTGCTGGCATTTTATAATAAATCTTGTTTTAAAACGGTTTCATCTCTCGGTATCGCAGTCATTAATTTTTTTTTTTGTAACCGATTTTATGATTAATAAATTGCGTTTTTTTTCGATATCCCACAATGATTATAAATAGTCAAGTTCCATGAAACTTTTGCATATCATCTGCATTTGCATTTTTGTTTTTTTTTTCCTTCAAAGAACTCAAAGTTTGTTTTTTTAGATATCGTAAAATGGATTATGGAAGGAAAGGAACTTTGCTATACACCTTCAGGGTCCTTAATGTGGAACAATTAAGGGAACTAGGAGGTCAGATAAAGGATCCAGAGGCCTTCGCTGCAAAGCATGGACATATCCTCTCTTTATTGCAGGTCCGAATAGCTGCTGGTTTATCGGAGACGCTGGTTCAACTCTATCACGTAATCTACCATTGCTTTATCTTTCAAGATTTCCAGTTGATGCCCATATTGGAAGAATATTCCGCTCTATTGGGAATTCCCGTCAAAGACTCACCTCCGTTCTACGGTGGAGAAGGAAGACCCAGTCAGGAAGACATCGCAAGAGTGGCCCGCATCAAGTTGTTGGAGATTCAAACTCACATGACGGTCAGAGGGGGAATTGACAGCTTACCTGCTCAGTTCCTATTCGAGAAAGCCCGACACTTCGCCAACATGGGGAATACCAAAGCATTCGAGAACATTTTCGCATTGCTGACCTATAGTTTATTCTTGTTTCCAAATGTCGAAGATTTTGTAGATGTCCACGCGATCAGGATTTTCATGCTCGGGAATCCCGTTCCTACTTTATTGGTCGACGCTTACCATTCAGTTCATTCGAAGGTTCTGAAAGGAGAAGGTAGGATCACGTGTTGTACTGCTATCCTCTATAGGTGGTTTATTTCACACCTTCCGAGGTCTGGAATTTTCTGGGATGTGAAAGATGGATCGGAATGGCCCGTGAAGCTCACGCCTCTTACCCACTTGGATATCGTTTGGCATGATCCGATGTATGGAGGCATCCCCATGATTCACAGCTGTGGAGATTTTTCCAATGTGTCTCTCCTTAGCACAAAATGATGCATTAGTTACAATCCTATTCTCGCCCGTCGCCATCTTAGACATCCGATGAATGAAATACCTGATCCAGAGAACCTAAAAAGAATCTTCCTCTATGATGGAGAAGACCTTCAGCTGAAGATTCAGATTATGTTTGCTTGGCGTCGTATCAACAGACAAGGGATGACTACGACAACAAACCCTAACTACACGGTTACGGAATCTTGCCTGGAGTGATCACGCAAATGAGCTCTCGTTCTGACAATGTCGTATCCTCGACCCAAGCCTCCCGTAGTGGAATCAAACGAAGTTTCAAGGTTGAAGGCAGAAGTAGAGAAGCTGACCCTGGACAAGTTTATATTGCAGGAACGGATTGACAAGTTGATGGAAGAACTCAGTGAAAGGAATGGAGCATCATCCAGTGGATCGAAGCCCTAGTTCCCTTTGTATTTTGTTTTGTTTATTATAATAAAGCCCTGAAGGTGTATCGTTGTTATGAAATTTTAAGTTTTAAATGAAATAAATTTCCAATTACGATGTTTAAAATACACTTTTGAGTTCCTTGAAGTACATGTTGCATCATACGCATCTTTTTGCATTTGCATTTGCATTCCTTTGCTTTCCAGGTTCTCATTCGTGTTTCTCTTCTCAGTCATGCATCTTCGATATGATACTCAAGCCAATCAAATAGGAAAGATGGACAACATTGAGCAGGAAAATCGCGAACTCCGCAAGGAAGTGACTACTTTGAGGGCTAGCGTGGAGAGGCTCTCTGATTTGGTTGAAACTCTGATTACTGCCCGAAGTCAACCTTCTCCTCATATTTCCCAGACTCTGTTCCAAAGGACCAGAATTTCTGAAGTCACACCAATACCCATTTTTACGGTTCCCAGTAACATTCCTAACAGCTCTAAGGATCCTAGAGAAGGTTTGCTCAAAAGGAAGGAGCAAGAAGTAAGTGTTGTGCATCACGGCCGATCTAAAAGAAGGTATCAGCGACCTCAACACATTGTTGCTACATCTCATGTCACCAACGCTCCTGCTTATCAACCACAGGCTCGTCTATCATTCAATAATCAAAACCGCGTTCAAAGGCAATTTGATCCGATTCCGATGACCTATGCGAAATTGTATCCGTACTTGATACAAAGGAATCTGGTGCAGACACGAGCACCGCCACCCATCCCGGAGGATCTCTCGTGGTGGTATAAGCCCGAAGCTCGTTGTGCTTTCCATCAAGGTGCGCCCGGACACGACATCGAAGACTGTTTTCCTTTGAAACATGAAGTACAAAGGCTAATGCGAAGTGGTGTCTTGTTTTTTGAGACTCTAGACCTAATGTGAAAACCATAAGCTCAGATCGAGACAGACTCCTCAAAGCTTTAGTTAATTTACTGCTTTTCGCATGTGATGCTTTTATTTGTTTATGCATTTGTTATTTGCGTGTAAGAACTTGTTATTTTGAATGATTTAAGCAATGAACAATGTTTGTCTTGAAGAAATCCATTCGTTTCACTCCTTTTAAAATGTTTTTTCCATTTTATAATGCCAATGTTGCCCAATCTCTTGCTTCGGCAGAGAATTGAATGGAGGATGACGAAAACAAATGCAAGATCCTTTGTTGTATGCTTTTGAATAAAACTCCGCTAATGATATGAGGCATTTGTTTCAAATCCCTAAACACTGGAGGCATAAGGAGATAAACCCTCGTTAACCCTTTTGAACCTTTTGAAGTAGGAGTCTTCTTTTTCCAAAAAAAACCCCTAATTCTTCACCTGGGGCAGGGTAATTTTCAAAAAAAAAAATGGAGTAAAACATCACGAAGATTGGGTGGGCATGAACAAACTTTGAGCCTTATATCCTTTGTTTCTTAAACCGTGAACCAATCCATAATACAACCCTTAAAAGTCCTAATTGAAGCAAGGTTTATTTCAAAAGCATACTCATTGAGATATCGTTTTCTGACTCCTATGAGCTATGCTCAAAAATTTGTGTTGGCATTATAAAATCGGTAATTCAAAACTTTTTTTAATAAAATTTTTTCAAGACAAACATACGTTGCATTATCAGTTTCAGAATTAACATTTTCTGCTTGCTAACATGGCTTGACATCATAGAAGCTAGCATACGAGCATCAGCGATGAGCTAGATCTTTTGAGATTTGAAGCTCTGATGAGTAGATGGCAGATCATTTCAAAGATGACTATATCCAGGGGAACGATACCTGAAGACTTTACTGAGCAGGGGCAAGTTGTTTCCCAGTTGTTTCTTTCACAGTCTGACCCCAAAGGGGCAAGTTTAAAGACTCAGAATATCATTAATCAGGGGCAGTTACGTCGAGATTTGATAAATCTCTCCAAACTTGAAGATTCAGTTGTACAGAATACCGTCAATCTGGGGCAGTTATGTCGAGATTTGGGAAATCTCTCCAAGAGTTTGAAAACATTAGAACAGTTGGATGCCATGTTTTCTGTAAAGTCCTCTTGAGATCACTTCTTCTCATAAACCATGTACTCTGGGGCATTTTGAGAAGTGAAGATTACTCTTCATCCATTCGCAACAACTATTTTTTCAAAATGGCGACCCTGTGTCATTTTTTCACGCGTAATGGTGACTACCATGCAGGTCATCAATGCAGAGTTACATCAGTCTCACGACATTATTCACTCATACCTCGAAGAGTTTCTATCCCGAGTAATGCGATGACTCCCCAGTAAGTTTTTAATACAGGTAATCATGACTATTCCCCGATGAACCTCTACTCCAAGAAGTTATGGCACGTTTGATGCAAGATTTCTCCAGTCAGCAACCTAAGGATCCTCAGTGGATTTTCTTACAACTTCAACCTTCCCCAGCAAAGCGAGTGTTTATTTCACTCCTTAATGGATTTTCTCACTACCTCAATCTTCTCCAGTGAAGGCGGATGTTTATTTCATCCCCACGAAGTTTTATCTCCAACATTTCAACTATTATCGATTCCAGCTTCCCCGATGAAGTGGATATTTATTTTATCAAGTTACAACGCTCATTCAGACTACGTCAGTTCGCAGTGGATATTTATTTTATCCCCCATGAAGTCTTTTCGATCGTGAGTCTAATTCGTTCCTAGTGAATCTTTCGCATTCCCAATAAAATCCAGGGTTCATCTTGACAATCCTAAGTGAAGTCACGATGTTCATCCCAAGTGGAGTGCTCTCTTTTCCCCAGAGAAGGCTTGAAGCGGTGAAGTGGGACTTGTTTCCAGATATGGTTTTCCATTTATCCCCAGCGATGCTTCTTATATTGCAAAGATTGGCCGAGTATCCGTATCGAGATGCTTGTTTTTGTCTCTTATTTGCTTCTTGTTGTTGTTTTGTCAGCATGAGCATAAGCATAGCATGGCATTCTCTCATATAGATTCATGGCATGTGCGCATTTTTTGCATCTCGCATTTTTTTGTGTTTGTTTATTTCTTTCACTTTGGTCGTGTTTATCCCAAGTGATATGGGTTTGTCTGCTCCCTCCAAGTAGAGTCGTCAGCCCTAAGCAGAAAAAGCACATACTTTCTAATTCCCCACTGAGCTCGATCCTCGTGGAAGATGGTTGCTTTAGTTTTCTTTTCCATTTTTGGATAAAGATAAACCCGTTGAGTTCAATTCTCAATGGATGGAGTCCTTGTTCGACTGTTTCTCTCCAGTTACTTCCTGGATTGAACTTTGGTCCCTGACAATCACAAATTTCGAACATCTCTGAGATGTTAAACCCGAACTAAGCGTGCATTTATTTTACACTTTGTCTCCTAAAGAAGAGTTTGCTTGAAGATCTCTATGGAAGACATAAATTATTTCTCCAACAATGATTACTATATTTCAAGGGATTTACACCTAGACAACAAGTAGCAGCTCTTTATTTGAGCAGTTTGGTTATCAAGATTTCTACAACAAATGGCAGTCTCCTCAAGACAGTTTGTCTATCCCCAGCAAGTTATCAAGATTTTCCATTTATTCTCCGTCAAATATTATCTCCCCAGAAATCCGTCAGATAAACTTATTGAAAACTTTGCAGGCATTCTCTTTATTTGAGAACTCCCATTGCAAGAATTCTATTTACTTCACTGAAATTTCAAATACAGCAATATCGCTCTACAATGGCTATCTCCAGTGAATCCACTATTCAAGTTACTCCCACCAGATGATATCTCTTTGAAGAGGGTGGGAAATTCAAGATTTTGTTTGAGGCAGAGAACCTCACAACATCTTTTCAAGACTTGCCCGTGGCATACAACCTTGGGGGGTGGGAAAGCATTTACTCTTCCTGAGAGGAACAGTTAAGGAAGCTGAATCATCATCTTGATCGTTGAAGCTTACTCCAGTCTATTACCTCTGCTTAGGCTATCATGGGATAGTAGGTAATACGTCTGTATTTTGGGTCAGATGCCTCGCTTAGGCTACCGTGGTGGTAGTAGGCCATCTTTCCTTCTTGTGTTTACCTCGCTTAGGCTATCATATACTTGATAGTAGGTAACACACCCTTTTTGGGTCAGATGCCTCGCTTAGGCTACCGTGGTGGTAGTAGGTCATCTTTCCTTCTCGTGTTTACCTCGCTTAGGCTATCATATGCTTGATAGTAGGTAACACACCCTTTTTGGGTCAGATGCCTCGCTTAGGCTACCGTGGTGGTAGTAGGTCATCTTTCCTTCTTGTGTTTACCTCGCTTAGGCTATCATATGCTTGATAGTAGGTAACACACCCTTTTTTGGTCAGATGTCTCGCTTAGGCTACCGTGATGGTAGTAGGTCATCTTTCCTTCTGTGTTTACCTCGCTTAGGCTATCATATGCTTGATAGTAGGTAACACACCTTTTGGTCGGACGCCTTTGCTCAGGCTGCCACAAGTTGGCAGTAGGTGATCCTTATTCTTCAGTCTATTACCTCTGCTTAGGCTATCGTGGGGTAGTAGGTAATAGGTCTGTATTTTGATCAGATGCCTCGCTTAGGCTACCGTTGTGGTAGTAGGTCATCTTTTCCTGTTGTGTTTACCTCGCTTAGGCTATCATATACTTGATAGTAGGTAACACACCTTTCTTTTGGGTCGGACACCTATGCTTAGGCTACCGTGTTTGGTAGTAGGTGATTTTTCCTCCCCAGTTTATTACCTCTGCTTAGGCTATTATGTGTGATAGTAGGTAATATACGCCCATTTATTTCAACTGGACACCTTTGCTTAAGCTACCAGCTGTTGGTAGTGAGTTATCCCTCTTTTCAAGTTTTTGCCTTATGTTTAGGCTACCTTGTGGTTATCAGTTGGTAATCTCTTTCCCCCCTGTGGAGTTAGATCTGTCCCCATGGAATCTTGTCTAGCTGAGTCGTCCTTGTCGGGTCTTTCTCTCTTTGTGTTTTAGCATCAGTGATCCCCTGTGACATTAGCCCTCACAGGATCTTTGTCTTGCTTTCCTTTGTCTTGCATTTCATATCATATTCATACCATATCATATGCATTTTGCGGCACCTTAGGGCCAAAATTTTGCGCATGTTTGTATTTAAGCCTCTCCTATCTCGTCGAGACAAATATTTCAATCTCTCTATCTCCGGATAGAAGAAACTTAAATAGGGGCATCTGTCGCACCCTAATTTTGACCCTAAGGTTCCTCCTTCCTTTTGCATAGCATCTTTAGGTCATACAATTTTGTGTGCATTGTTTACTGTGACTAACCAGTTTGTGTAGGCATTTTAAACTCATGTGGAGATGGTATTCGCTCGAGCCTTTCAGGGCAGGATCAACGGATTATAGGCCTAGTGTTTCAAGTAGATTTTGGGCCGTGCCTTCCAAGCGTTCTCGAGACAACTTTAGAGCTAATACTTCGTGTCAAGGACCATGTACAATTTCGTTTCAAATATAGTTGGTTCATTGGGCCGTCCCCCATATGGTTTAAATTAGTGCAAGATCATTTCCTATAATAAACGTCAGTTCTCAAGAGTATGATTAAAGCCCATTCAAGCTAAATTCATCTAACCGGAAACATCCAGGTACAAACAATATGTCGAAGCGAACGACGTATTCCATTACCCTTTCAGAAGTGATGAAAAGCCTAATGTGGAAGTCAGACCAAGGGATTAAATTGCTCAGGATATAATTAATTGATTCAAGATAACTTCAAGTTTCTATTCATGGGTTATTCATACTCCAATTTACAAATTATGATCATTCATTAACAATCCATTCAAGTTACAAGAGTAAGAGGTTTCTCATGAGTTTCTTAAAAAAATTGATCCGTATCCAAAGTTCAAGTTTGAATTATCATTCTGGGATGCAAATTTTCTCCGTGAAAAGAAAATGAGTTACAAATCCAATACAGTTCCAATCCTGAGAAAGGCAATGGCAAGCAACTAGTGTGTCTTCACGTTTTGATTGAAAAGTCTGACAAGTCTGTGTTTCTAATTAATCAAGCACCGTTTGCCAAAATTATTTGATTTCGCTTCCAAGTCAACATTGCCCCTGCTAAAAAAAAACTTTGCACCCAACATGAAGCAACGAAGAGAAGGCCATCTAATTAACGCTATTAGCAATGGTCATATCTTTTACACTTTTCGTAGGAGACGATTTTATTAAACAAGCAAATTGACTTAGAACTATCCATAATTAGTAATGAGGTAAGATACACGAAGCATTGAAGCATTCAAGATTCTCGTGGCAATGTCAACTCCTCAAGAAGAATCTTAAGAGTGCCTAATTTGAATTCATGACAACTTCTCAGCTCAAACAAGTTCCTTGATGGTTTTGAATCTCCTTAGTGTGCATCGGCTGCAGCAAGGAAGACCTTCCCTTTATGGAGTAACATACCGGCCACGAAACGCCAATGTATAATGTTAGAGATCCGGGAACAGCAGCATGTATTTCTTTTAAACCGGAACAACCTGCAAGACAGTAAATGTTCATTGAGTCACTATTAGGTCGGTGTGCGAGAAGAAGAAAAATAAGACTTCCACAAAATTAATAGAGGCTAAGTTCATAAGACAGGTCGCAGTAACTAGCATTACCATCCCATGATAGCCACAACAGGATGATTTTATCACCTAGTCGATCATGTAAGAATTCATCACATTCAACACTACATGATCTGTCAGAAAGAATACGAACGACAAGTCATGTACAGGAAAAGAAAGAAAAGGGAGTCAAGGATTGCTTACGGTATGAACGCCTTCTTGAATGTTTTGACGGTACACACACGTGAAAGGGGCGACATGTTGCTAAGATTTCCTGCTAGTAGTTTTAGGACACAGAAAAAACTCAATTTCAGATTCACATTTCATTCACTCTTTATTGATAAACAAGTGCCAAGAGAAAAAGATAGCGTTGAATTTGCCAAAGGAAAGTTCCCGCTCACATACCAGTTATGAAGCAATCCAAATCTGCCATCTCCCCGGATTTACCTAATCACGAGGCAAACTCAAGCCCCTAGGTATTGCCTCTAAACACAATCCAATCTATGACAGCCCACCTACAAATGTGCTCATAAAATTAGTATCACATGAAAACAAATTTTTAACAAGACTCAGACGTACAAATAGGCGCTTAGCCTTGTTAGCATACCTAACAATGTCAGCATGAAATTCAAAATGGATTACCATCATCAATTCGATCGTTCCTATCCAAGAAGTTACATAGAATCGTTATAACCAATTTGACAATTGGATTTAATCAAAGATCAGTTGAAAATAAGGGAAGAAATTGAAAACATTCATGGTAAATTACAATTATCAATCAGTAATTATGATTCATCAATACCGAGCTGACAAGTTTTGGAAAGAAATCAGAATCACAACTAATGGCTATAAGATCCCCTTTAAAAAAATTGAAATAAGGAGCAGATCCCGCATTCAATTTCAGGATCAACAATAAAGTCGCAAATATCAGCTTTCATACCAAGACAGGGGAACAAGGTTCATCAGTAACCCGACCACAACATAATCAAACATCATCAATTCTTTCCAAAAAGATAGAGATTCAAAAACATTCCCAACATAAACCAAACGTTTCAAACAAACATTGAACTTTCTAAAACCTTTCCAAAACCATCTTCCCAATTTTAACTCATTCCAAAGTCGTGTGTTTAAGGCCTCAGAATTTTGAGAATCAAAATTTGTTTTTCATCACATTCAAGAATGGAAATTATGGGCAATATCCCAAAGGGGATACCACCAGCATCAATACATTCCCAAAATAATATCAAACAATTTCAAACCAAATCGTATCAAACAATTGCAAAATATATCAGATTCAAAAAAAACTTTCCAAAATCAGAATCAAATCAGCAATTAACACAAATCAATCAACATTGAAGAGATTTCCCGAAATGGATTCATCATTGGCCCTATAAATACCCGGTCATTCTTGCATCAAGGACGGAAGAAAAGAGAACAAAGAGAAAAACCCTAAAAAATTTCACGGTCCGACAAAGAAAGAGGAAGAGGCAAGTGTAGCAACGAATAGAAATCGAACGTATCCGAACCCACAAAAGAGGATTCAGATTCATTCATCATTATCTCTCACAGAAGGCAACAAAGAGGAGAAAATCACACAACAAACCGAATCGTAGCAGGTAAAGAAGAAAGAGAACTTCCCTCGACGAAGCAATCGGAGTCGTCCTCGCCATTCCGCCACCGTTTCTTTTTTGCTTTCATTTTATCATCTTTTGTAATCTGTAAATCATCCAAATATAATGAAACCGGGGTAAAAGGGTTGTGCGGGGTGGGGTTTGCATTGTTGTTTTGTCTCTTTTGCAGATCGGAGAATACGAGAGGGTGGCGGCGGCTGCTGCTAGGGTTTCAAAACCCTAAAAATTGAGACAACAAAGATAGACGATAGAGTCAGAGAGAGAGAGAGGAGAGCGTTCCATCTCTTTCCTTTTTGTTGCTTTTTATTTTTGAACGAATGATCATGTACACGACACACACGGTTTTTACCATGCACCTTCCGTCACCTGCGTTAGATCTCGCTAGGATTACATCCGACGGGTTTGATCTGAGGGTCCACGATGGACCCTCTCCCCCTTGTGCGCGTAGGATTTCTCCGTTAATTAATAAAATCTTTTTATAAATAACTCATAATTTCTTTTTTCTCTAAAATAATAAAATCTGTTTTTTAGAACTTTTAATTTGAAAATTATAATTTCTTTTTATATGTAAGATACCCTTCTAATAAAATATAATTAAAAAGATTAATTAAGCTTTTATTAAAACCTTTTTAATTAGAAAACCTTTTTAATAAAAACCCTAAAAAAAATATTAAGATTAAAATCTTTTCTAATCATTAAGAAACTTTATTAACTTTTTTTTTTAATATAACTTTAAAACTAAATAATAAAAACTTTAAATAACTAAAACTTTTTTTTATTAAGAAAACTCTAACTTTTAATTAAGATAATCTTTAATATAAACTCTAAAATAATAATAAACCTTAGAATCAACTCTTTTTCTCAATAAATCAAAACTCATTTAGAAGTCTCTCGCGCCCGAGTGTACGCTTGCGTGTTTATCTGTTTACTATGTCTCTATTTGAATGTATGCTCTGTATGTCTAAACCTTTTCAAACTTATAAAAATCTCGATCCAACGTCGAGTCCACTTTTCTACCCATGTAAGTCGATCGCCTTAAGGCATCGCATTCGACGTACCGATCACAAGACACAAGTCTAGTATCACTTTGCTATCACCCTCGCCTAAATAACAATAATTAATCGCATTAATATCCAAGGGAAAATCCCATACATGATAACCTTGTTATTGTGCATGGTGCACATCATTTGCATCATAATCGACACCTTAGGATAAGTCGATTAGACAACTTAGGATAAATTTCTTAGGTTAGTCCCCCTTCAATTTTGATTTAAAATCAAACTTTAGCCCACCAAATTCTCCACACAAGAGAATTAGATGTTAATCATCTCAAAGAAGGGACATACAATCCCATACCCCACAAAAATACAAACATTTTAAAAAAACTGTGGTGGTTTTCTTAATATGATGACTCATCTTCTCTCCTAAACCTTTAAAACACTTTAGTATCCCTTAATAAGGAACTACAAGTGCTCTGATTCCCTCCTGACAGGATATGTAGGCACAAGATGCGATATCTTGTCGAGTACACTTAGGATTAAAAAAATAATAAATCACCTACCCCTAAACCCTTAGCAAAACAAATAACAGATAACATAAATAAAATCAAGAGGTTTCTGTAGAGTACTACAGATATCTAGGATGCTAACACCTTCCCTAGGTATAACCAACCCCCGAACTTAGAATCTTAGTGCATTTGCATTGCATTGTGGTAATTCGGTTTTTCTCCCTTCCCTTGGATAAAATCAAAGACCGGTGGTGACATAAAAAATGCGATCCTAGTTAACAAATAAATATGGTATCCAATTTTCACCGCGACATCGGGCAAACGATGTTCCCCGTCGCTTTAGGTCCTCTTGGTATAAGGTTCACGACATTTATGGATCGCTTTAGGTCCTCTTTGTATAAGGCTCACGATCCGATCACTTTAGGTCCTCTTTGTATAAGGCTCACGATCGTCTATAACGCCGCTTTAGGTCCTCTTTGTATAAGGCTCACGACCGTTACAGCAGATTCCCTCTGGAATCGTTTCGTCGCTCATACCCCACAAGGGCACACGCCACCACAAGGTGCATATCATGATGCATGGCATACTAATGACTCATGACAATCAAATGCATATACACATATAACCATGTGAACCATCTCAACATCAATAATCATGCATTGAAGTTTAACCCGAAACAATGCATTTATTTTTCCATAAGACCACAAACCATCACCATAACATTTCATCACATGCATTCACATCATATAACAGCACACAAACTATACGTTATATATCAAAAGCATATCGCATGATAACACATCAATCGCACACAAATACGACGGTAAAAGTCGACAAAACGATACGTTTCCAAATTCCCGACACAATTAAATCAGCCACTAATATCAAAACCATTTTTATAAGAAAGAACATCTCATTAGCTTTCCAACGGTACTAAGAACGTCTCGATCCTAATTACAGATCAAAAGTTATGAATTTTCAAAGAAAATAATTTATTGAAAAACTGCCAGATTCACCTGGCGAATTAGAATTCCGCCTGGCGAATCCCTCTTCGCCAACACTTCGCCTGGCGAAGCTGCGACGAAACGTCATTTTTGAAATTCCAAAAGTTCCAGTAGCTGAACCAAGTTCCGTCTCTTGAATTTTGCCTGGCGAATTAGAATTCCGCCTGGCGAATCCCTCTTCGCCAGCACTTCGCCTGGCGAAGCTGCGGCAAGACCTGATTCGCCTGGCGAATTCTGATTCGCCTAGCGAATCGCACCAGAACCAGAATTCTATTTCTGCGCTCCTCATGGCTTCCAAACCCCAAAATTCAACTTTTCCCAACCTAAACATTTTTAAATAATCAAAACAAGTATCAACAATGTTCATACATATAATACGATCATACTACGTGATTCATATCGATTTCCAACCGTGAAAACATCAATTTCTATTCATTTTTCTCATTTCAACATAGAATTGAAAAACTATGAACAACAAGTAAACATTCAAACACACACATATATATATTCATACACAAGCATATAATAACCGAGTTTCGCACCCTTACCCGATTAATCGTGCTTTGAAGTGTCGATTGAATCGATTTCTTAAACTTCAAGTTTTCCACTTTTTCTTCTTCTCACTCTCTTTTTCTCTTAAACTTTATTTTCTCTCTTTCTAGTCTCTAAGTTTCTCGACTCGATTAAATAAATCTAACAAAAACCGGGGCGTTACAACTCTCCCCCACTTAAAAATTTTCTTCCTCGAAAATATTACCTGAGACGAACAACTCCGGATACGATTCCTGCATCCGACTCTCCAACTCCTAAGTCAAATTGCCCTCAGCAGTGCCTCCCCACGCTACTTTCACAAGCGCAATATCCTTGCCCCTTAACCGCTTCAACTCACGATCCAAAACCCTCACCGGTAATGCCTTAACCGTAAGGTTCTCCCTTACCTCAACCTCATCCATCGGAATCACATGCGACGGATCCGGAACATACTTCCGAAGCTGTGAAACATGGAACACATCATGTAAATTCAAAATATTCGGTGGCAACGCCACCCGATAAGCCACAACACCCACTCTCGCGGATATCTGATAAGGACTAATAAACCGAGAAGTAAGTTTCTTCGACTTCAATGCACGTCCAACACCCGTCACCGGTGTAACTCTAAAAAATACATGATCGCCTTCTCGAAACTCAAGATCTTTCCTCCTTCGATCATGATAACTCTTCTGCCTACTCTGAGAAGCCTTCATTTTCTCACGAATAAGTTTCACCTTTTCCGTAGTTTGTTGAACTAACTCCGGTCCAACCACCGAACTCTCACCAGATTCATGCCAACACAAAGGTGTTCGACATCTTCTTCCATACAACGCTTCAAAAGGTGCCATTCCAATACTCGAATGGAAACTATTGTTATACGTGAACTCAACCAACGAAAGATAACTATCCCAAGCACCACCTTGCTCATGAACACAAGCTCTCAGCAAATCTTCCAATGACTGAATAGTTCTCTCGGTCTGACCATCCGTCTGAGGATGATAAGCAGAACTCAATCTCAACTTGGAACCTAATGCCTTTTGCAAACTTTCCCAAAATCTGGAAGTAAACCTCGGATCTCGATCTGAAACAATACACAACGGAACACCATGTAATCTCACAATCACACGGATACAAATCTCAGCCAACCTCTCCAAAGAAAAACTGATGTCAATCGGAATGAAATGCACCGATTTAGTCAGCCTATCCACAATCACCCAAATGGCATTATGTCCCCTCTGAGTATTCGGCAACCCTGTCACAAAATCCATAGAAATTCTGTCCCATTTCCACTCGAAAATATCCAACGGTTGCAATAATCCACTAGGCTTCTGATGTTCTACCTTTGACTCCTGACACGTCAAACACGCATAAACAAACTGAGCCACATCCCTCTTCAATCCGAACCACCAAAAAATCTTCTTCAAATCTTGATACATTTTATTAGCTCCCGGATGTATACTTAAACTACTCTGGTGTCCTTTCTCTAAAATCATCTTTTTCAATTCCGAATCATCAGGAATACAAATTCTACCACGGAATCTCAAAACACCCTGATCATCCACTTTAAAGTCACCATTCACACCTTTATCTCCAACCGTCATCAAATCAACAAATTTCACATCCAGCCTCTGTTTCTCGCTAACGGTCAACAGAAAATCATTAGTGACCTTTAACATACCAAGCCTCACGCTATCAGATGTTAATTCACACACCAAACTCAAATCTCTAAATTCTTCCAAAAGTTCCCACTCTTTAACCATCAAAGCAGACATATGCAAAGATTTTAGGCTTAACGCGTCGGCTACCACATTAGCTTTACCAGGATGGTAATTCAAGCTAAAATCGTAGTCCTTAAAAAATTCCAACCATCTCCGTTGCCTCATATTCAACTCTTTCTGATCAAACAAGTATTTTAAACTCTTATGATCACTAAAGAGTTCGAATCTTGCACCGTAGAGATAATGTCTCCAAATTTTCAATACAAAAACCACCGCAGCTAATTCCAAATCATGAGTAGGATAAATCTTCTCATGAACCCTCAATTGTCTCGAAGCATAAGCCACCACCTTACCTTCTTGCATCAACACTCCCTAAACCAATCAAAGACACATCGTAATACACCACAAACGGTTCACTAGGATTCGGTAAGATCAAAATCGGAGCTGTAGTCAATCTTCTCTTCAGCTCACTAAAACTTTCCTCACACTGAATATACCAAATAAATGCTTTACCTTTACAAGTCAGGTGGGTCAATGGAAGTGCTAACTTGGAAAAGCCTTCAATGAATCTTCGATAATATCCAGCTAAACCCGAAAATCTTCTAAATTCAGTAACAGATCTAGGAGCCTCCCATTGTAGAACTGCATCTACTTTGGATGGATCCACAGCAATACCATTACCTGAAATCACATGCCCAAGAAAACTCACTTCTGACAACCAGAACTCACACTTGGACAACTTGGCATAAAGTTTCTTTTCCTTCAAAATTTGCAATACAATACGCAAATGTTTCGCATGTTCCTCTCGAGACTTAGAATAAATCAAGATGTCATCAATAAACAACACAACAAATTGATCCAAATGCTCATGGAAAATGCGATTCGTATACTCCATAAACACTCCCGGCGCATTAGAAACCCCGAACGACATCATGGAATATTCGTAATGTCCGTATCGTGTCCTAAAAGCCGTCTTCTGAATATCTTCCTCCTTCACTCTAATCTGATGATAACCTGACCTCAAATCAATTTTACTAAACACACACGCACCTACCAACTAGTCCATCAAATCATCAATTCTTGGAAGAGGATACTTATTCTTAATCGTCACCTTATTCAGTTGACGATAATCAATACACAATCGCAGACTTCCATCTTTCTTCTTCACCAATAAAACTAGAGCACCCCAAGGCGATACACTCGGCCTCACAAACCTCTTTTCTAACAATTCATTCAACTGCTTCTTCAACTCAACCAACTCAGATGCCGACATACGATATGGTGCCATAGACACAGGTCTAGTACCAGGAACTAGATCTATAGAAAACTTCACCTCTCTTTCTGGCGGCACATCAGAAATATCCTCCAGAAACACCTGCGAAAAATCACACACGACTGGAAACACATCAATTGCAACTTGACTATCCACAGTCAACGATGCAAATAACCCGAACAACTGAGCTTCATCTGCCAAAATTTTCTTCAACTCTTTGGTAGATAAGAAACTCGATTCCTCCACTACAAGAAATTTGACTTATAGTGACATCACAATTCTGTAGGTAAAGGTCAAAAAACCGTGGGTATAGGCTGTAATACCTATACCAACAATCGTTTTGTTCCGTGTACTTTGATTATCCTATACCCATGGAAATTTTCTGTAATAATAGCATATAGCCACAGAATTTTAAGGCTGTTGGATAAAATCTTTGACCTATACCCATGGACATTTACACTTTAGTAAGTCGATTTTCTCACGCATTTGTCTGTTGGTATAGTTTTGACAATATTTTTTTAGTAATAATAATAAAATAATAATAATAATAATAATAATAATAATAATAATAACATTTATAGAATTTTTCTTAATAATAAAAATTTACCAATATTTTTGTAGCCAATATAATTATAAAATAAAATTTCAATTATACTAAAAAAACTAATAAGTATTACAAACATCTCAAACTAACAAAGTACATTAAAACATAAAAATAGTATCACTTAGATAAATCTCTTCAAATTAATGATGTGCCAAATAACTTAGAGTATAACAAAAGTGAAAACAATATGACAACCATTGTTTACTTCTAATTTGTCATATTATTATAAATCTAAAAACTAGCAACCATAAAAATAAACATGTGCATAACATCCCTTCCAAGAAATAAACTATGAAGGCTTACAACCAAATCCAACTTGATAATAGGAGCCACCAAATTTAGTCAAATAGAACAACAAAGATCCCATAACACATTACATGACAAAAGATCTATCCAAGGCCAAATTAGCTTCTAATCTTTGTTTCTTCTTTCTTCGTTAGTGTATGGACTTGGAGAATCCGTTTTGTCGGGTGAACTAGAAGCATCTGTAACCTATAGAAAATAAAACAAAACAAATTACAAACTCAATTTAATTGATTGTTTTCATAATGTTTTAAGGGCATGTTTGGTTTAAGTGAAATTATAAAGAGAAAGTTAACAAAGAGAGAAGTTGGAGAGAGATGTCGCACTTCTATTATCCGGTGAGAAAAAAATAAGAGAAAGGGATTCAAAGAATATAGGTCTCACATATTTTTACTACCAATTCTCATTAATGAAGAAAGGAGATGGATACCTACTATTCTTTCTATTAATATACATAGTATAGAACAAGTGAGTAACAAAATGTAATATATAATACTATACCTGCCTTGTAGCTCATAAAATGTCATTCATATCTTTTCCAGTAAATCGATTTTGAATCAATGATAACACATTTGCCAAGATCACACTTGTACTCTCTTGTTTTTCTTCCATTTTCTTATGTTTTTCTTCCATTTGCTTAACTTTATCACGTAACTCTTGATTTTCAGACAAAGCATCTTTCAATTTTTTGGGTTTGGGAATCTTGCCCATACAACACACACGTCCTTTCTTTTCAGGCCCTTTTACTTGAGAATATATATATATCATCCATCCAAGACATATGACTTTGTTTCTCTTTGTCCAATTGAGATGTTTCAGCTTCATTGTCATGCTTTTTTAGTTCTTCCTAAAATATTCAAAACAATTTTAACAAAAACAAGCAATAACAACTTCCATCCAATCATGACACCAATTGCCAAACAACACAAATACATTGATACTAAATGGAACTAATTACAATTGAATCAAATCAAGTAAAGGCATTGCTGAAACATCACGAATTAACCCATCCATGTCATGTCCCATTTCAAAATGTTGTTATGTTGCGCTACTTGAAGTTGTGGGTCTCTCGCCATGAAATATCCATTGTGTATAACTTTTAAGGAACCCACGTCGCGGATCAACTAAGTGTTCATAAACACTTGAGCGAGAATGTGACTTACAGTTGGCACATTTTATACAAGGACACAATATTTTTTCTTTGTCATCCGATTTTTGAAAAGAAAATTCAAGAAATTCGTTAACTCCTCTAATATATTCTTGACTTTGTTTTGACGGATCACGAATCCACCTTCTATACTCCATTTGAAAAAATTAACTGAAACATTTTAACTAAGTTAACTAAAATAAATGACATAGCAAGGGTATTAGAGATTAAAACATGTTATCACAAGACTCACTAAAGTGCACCCATCAAATGTTAACATACTGATGAAATAAAATGAAAAGTTATATCATCATTATGCATATATAATTTCATAAAAATATGAATCCACAATAAAATAAGACGTTATAGAACACACAGAAAACTTTCTCACCTTAGTTATAAAAAGAAAAAAGATATCCAACACGATCTCTAGGTAGTATCATTGCCATAAACAATAAAAAGAATCATTCTTAAAAGTATAAATGCATAGAGCATTGTTTCAATTTTCAAAAGTTTAACGTGTATTCCATGAACACTAAACTAAAATCCAAACAAGTAAGTCATAAATTATAAAACAGGTTGGTTAGGGAGTGTTTCTCTTAGGCATCCAATTTTAAAAAAAAATTTAAACTATCAAGTTTTAAATAATTTTTAAACAAGTTTTTTTAACTATCAAAAGTGTCTGTCTTTTGAACAAAAATATGATAACTAGGTGGTAGGTCTAAGGTGTTCCACAAATTTGATGAGCATTCACTTTCTTAGCCAGGGAAAAGTATTATGCGATATGAAAACAAATGGATGGGTTGTTTGAGTAATACTCCTATATTAGGAGATATGTTAATAGTATAATATAATATATAATTGATAATTTATAAACATGGAAATATAGAGGTAGGATAATTTAATAATGGCATTGAATTAAATTTGAGTGAGGTCTTTCAATTTCATTTCAATCCAAGAAGACATATCTTATTATGCATAGTATGTAGCTAGGTAGTACAATCTAATCAAACAGCTAGATACTTAATTAGCATGCATATATATAGATCTAGGCTCAAGCTAACTCAGCTATGTCATTATTTAAACAAACTATTATTCAATTTTTGGACATTACTAATAATGTAAATTTGAATTTCTACATTTGATGCAATATATGAAAAATATTACTAGTTAATTAATCAATAATTTTTTAGCTGACATGAAAAGTCACAAACCTGTGGTTAGCAAGGGACACATGTTCCATGGTTGGTATATGAAAAAAAACTACTAAACAAAAGTTTTTTTAAGAGGGACATATATAATAGCTTATCACATGACCCTTAAGGATGCAAACACCAACCCTCAAGTACATATGAACAATGTATGTTAATATGGTAGAGTTTTGTTGCGAATCTTCTGTTTAAGTTTAACTCTCTTTTAAGTTTTAAGTTAGACTAATTTTCTTTTAAAATCTGTTATTATCTAGATTTTCAATCTAACATAAATGAGTTCAGTTTTAGCATATTGTTGATATAGAAGTTTAACTTTGTCAATAAATTAGAACCAATCACACGCGTGACTTAAAAAATAATTATAGAACCATCAACACATTCTTTTTAACCTACATTTTCTAAATGGTTGAAATTCAAATTTATCTAAGTGATCATGGAAGTTCTACATAAATTCAGTGGGACTAATATCAACCCATTAAAATCTGTATTGATAAGAGTGTATTTGAAAAATGTATTGTTAGCATAAATCAAGTATTTATAATTTAACAAATTCAAGTATTGAGCCATACATATTTGATAATTTTTCTATTTTTTTCTTTTGGTTTATTCTCATTTCCAGTTGAAGCAGAGCAAAGAACTATTGATTTAATGTGAGTTATAAATATGAATTTCAAACAAAACATGAAATTAGTGTTTATATTATAGGTCTTAATTTATAAATTTCAATTTACCCAATTCATTTCAACCTAATTCTTGTTTTTTGTTGGTTTGTTCAAAACTTTTAAATGATATAACACAACACTAGATATTGCAGCATCACCAAAACCAGTATATAGGAAAGAATCACAACATCTACAATAAGAAAGATTAAGGAACTAAATGCAAAAAGAGGTTAATTTTGCTTTGAAATCACAATAGAGAAATAAGAAAGAATGAGGAAAACCTGAAGAAAAAATCTCAAGCGGCGGAGAGTGCATCGTTTCCAGACGGTGCGTTTAGAGGGAGTTGCGGTAGTATCTAATGTTGGCGGCTATACGAAGCTGCAAATTTTTTCTTTAACTTTAGGGTTTAGAAAGTTGGGTATGGAAAGATGATTGATAAAGTAAAAATATATTAAAGAGAAAGAAATAATAATATAAAATATTAGAGGGAAAGTAAAAAAATAGAGGGAAACTAAAAAATGGTATGAAATGTTTTGTGAAATTTTTACAATGAAATTTTTTTACAATGAGATATTTTTATATATACAATAAGTTTCAACTAAGACACGTTATTATTAACTAGTCTAGTGGAAAAATTATTATTTTTTAATATAGATGTCTCAAGTTAGATTTTTGTGAGCATTTTAAAATTAAATTTTTATTGTTTTATTATAGAAAATTAAAAAATATTAAAATTACAATTAGAGGGGAAATTAAAATAATAAAAATATTAAAATAATATAAATAAGAATTAGAGATAAACTTTCTCGTAAAAAAATAAAATAAAAATTTGAGAAGAACTTTCTTGTAAAAAAAAGATAAAAAATAGAAGATATGAATATACTTATGGAGTCCTATACCCATGAAAGTCATATGTCAATAAGCATAAGTATCAATGGAACTCTATACTCACAAAATTCATAAGATATTTTTATGATATATGAATCCTATACCTTTGGTAATAAATTTCTATAGGTATATGCCATCTATACCCACGGATTTCTCAACCATTACTAACGGTGTCCGTTGGTATATGGTCAATTTCTTGTAGTGCTCGTCTTCTTCAAGAGAAGGAAATCTTACCAACTTATGATAACAATCGATATGAACTCGATTGAACTGCAACCAATTCATTCCCAGAACTACGTCTAAACCCTCCAACGGCAGACACACCAAATCCATAGCAAAATCCTTACCATAAATGGTCAAAGGACAACTTAAACAAACCAGAGAAGTAGTTACTGACCCCAATGCTGGAGTATCGATAACCATCTCTCCACCCATCGACAACAACAAAAGATTCAAACGCCGCGCACACTCAGACGAAATAAACGAATGAGTCGCTCCAGTATCAATAATAGCAACTAAAGGCGTACTATTAATAAAACAAGTACCTCTGATCAGACGATCTGCACTAGTAGGCTGAGTTCCTGCCAATACAAATACTTTCCCTCCAGCTTGAGCTTGCTTTAGTTTCGGACACCTCATACTAATATGACTAGATTCACCACAGTTGAAACACTTCACCCCATTCCTCTTACAATCAGCTGTTACATGTCCTATACCTCCACAATTGGAACACTTTCTCATATCCTTTCTACATTCAAACTGACGATGTCCTAAGTCACCACACTTAAAACATCTCAGAGGATTATACATACCTCCCCCACTTGGCCTTTTAGCAAAATTAGCCCCTTTGCTTTCCCTTTTCAGCTGGTGCCACATAAGGACCACCACGAAACGGTTGCTTTCATTTCCTTTTGTTCACACTCTTATAATGAGTAGAACGAGCTTTGCTATCCTCCTCATAAATTCTACAACAATCCACCAAATCTGAAAACCTCCTAATTCTTTGATAACCAATTGTCTGTTTGATCTCGGGACGCAACCCGTTCTCAAACTTCACACATTTGGAAAACTCCGCAGTTGCTTCAGCATAATATGGATAAAACTGAACAAGCTCCACAAACTTAGCAGCGTAATCAGTAACAGACATGTTACCCTGTTTCAACTCCAAGAACTCTATTTCTTTCTTTCCTCTAACATCTTCAGGAAAATACTTCCTCAAAAACTCACTGCTAAACAAAGCCCAAGTGACAACTTCACCTGTAGCTTCCCACACATGACGCGTACTAACCCACCAATCATCAGCCTCCTCCTTTAACATGTGAGTACCCAGTCTCACCTTCTGTTCCTCAGCACAGTCCATCACTCGAAAGATTCTTTCAATCTCCTTAAGCCAAATTTGAGCACCATCAGGATCATGTCTTCCTTTGAAGATAGGCGGGTTGTTCTTCCTGAACTCATCATTCCCACCAGAATTAAGTGTATTTCGCACAGCCTGAGCCATAGCTTGCATAGCAGCAGCAAGAGCAGCATCATTCCTACCAGCCATATTCTGTTCATATCTAATAACAGTAACTATGGTTAAACAATCAACTCGCCAGAACACAAATGTCGCACAACAAACAACTTGGTCAAAATGACCGACACGGACTGGCTTTGATACCACTTAATGTAACACCCCCAATCTATACCCCGAGTAATTAAAACGATAACAAAAAAATCAGAGTATAATTAAAACATTCATGGCATAGACGAGAGCCTCACATCAAAGTAATGAAATATAACAACCTGCTCATATAGATATGCAACAATCAGATAGCAACATAAACAGAGGAACTCGGTTCCTAACACCCACAATTCAAATACAGAATAAAAGCGGAAAATCTGCAACTAAAATCTCATATATAATTTAAAATATATATATATAGTCTCTTCATCTTATTTCAGATATTCCATTTAGTTTTTAAATAATTTTAAAATAACAATTATTACGTAAAAATGTTTTAATTACAAAAAGGCTTTTTATTTTCTAAAAAAATACTTTTTGGTTCCTCTATTTAGGTGTTTTTAATCTTTTGGTCTCCCTCAATTTTAAAACCCAGCATTTTGTTCCCTCAATTTTAATTTTCTTGAGATTTTTTTCGTCTCCTTTCACTTTTGTAGACGTGACAATGATGACTAGGATACAAAACTTATTTTTAATGGCATGACAATGATGACTATGATAATTTATTATTTAATATTTCTTATAGAATAAATTAATAAATAATAAGTTTAAGGGTTAAATATGTTAGTCGTCCATGTAAATAACCTATAATTCGATATTAGTCCTTATAAAAAATTTCATCGAATAATGGCCTTCTTAAAGTTTTCCATCCACAATTTTGGTCAATGTTGTCTATTTTCTCTAATGAAAGCCGACGTGGAATATCACGTCACTTAAGCTCAACATCATACTTCATGTTAAAACACGCGTTAGATTGCGGTGGTTACAAACCTTCCTAAATTCCTTCGAATATGGTGAAGTGTTGTTCATGTTCCTGCAAAATCCTCTTAATTGATCTCAATAATTAACGTTAATAGATATGAAATTAAATTAACATATTGATTACTATGAAGTACAATTTTTTGTTCATGTATTTGTTCGTATTTTTTTCTATGTGTAGTGTCCTCGTCAGCGTAATGGTATAAATTGCGATTATTTCGTTTTGAGGTTTATGAAAGAAACCATTCATTTGGATCAAATAGAGATTCCAAACATGGTATGGATTTATAACTTAGGATTTATTTTAATATTTATTAGATATTTCATGTAATTAATTACTTTTAACTAAATCATGCATATTATGTTATATTATGTAATACTTTGATGAATTCAAGTGTGTTACTTACTCGAAAGATAAATTGGAAGAAATTAAGGAGGAATGATGTCAATACATTATTGAGATGAGAATTATATAAGGTATATTGTTTTTCTTTCTTTTGTGTGAAGTTTATGGAAGTTGTTGTATAGTTTTGAAAGTTGTTGTATAGTTTTGGAAGTTGTTGTATAGTTTTTGGAAGTTGTTGTATACTTTATGGAAGTTGTTGTATAGTTTTGGAAGTTATTGTATAGTTTTGGAATCTTTAGAAGTTAAAGGTTTTGAAAGTGGATAAGTTGTTATTAGAATTATGGATGTTTTCTTGGTGTATATATGAGGTTTGTGTTGAATTATATATAATGGTTATTTTGGTGTATGAGGTTTGTGTTGATTTATATATAATGGTTATTATAAGGTTTATATGTTGAATTATAATGGTGTATGTATGTTGAATTATAATGATATATAAAGTCTATGTGTTGAAATAAAGGTCTGTGTTGAATTATATAGGTTTGTGATCAGTTTTGATAAAAATTTGAGTTATAATGGTTTGTGCTGCCATTTTATAATTAAAATGAGACTTATGCCAACGCTTTTAAAAAAAATGCTTCCTAAAAAAGGCACAAAAGACAACGCTTATAAAAAAAGCGCTTCCAAAAAAAGTGCTTTTTAAAAAAGTGCTTTTAAAAAGCGCTTTTTACGTGTACAAAAGAAAGCGCTTTGTAAAAAAAGCGTCGCCTAAAGTAGATAAACGAAAGCGCTTTTATAGAAAACGTTGCCTAAAGTATAAAGAAAAGACACATTAGACAACGCTTTTAAAAGCGCTGCCTAAAGGAGGGCAAAAGAAAGCGCTTTTATTGAAAAAGCGCTGCCTAAAATAGAAAGAAAACATACATTAGGCGGCGCTATTAAAAGTGCTGCCTAAAGGGGGACAAAAAAAAGCGCTTTTATTGAAAAATCGCTGCCTAAAGTAGGAAGAAAATATACATTAGGCAACGCTTTTAAAAGCACTGTCTAAAGGGGGACAAAAGAAAGCACTTTTATTGAAAAAGTGCTGCCTAAAGGGGACCTAAGACAATAATTTTGCATTTAAAAAAGTGTTGTCTTTACCTACAGCAGCGCCACTTTAGGCAGCGCTGCTAAAGGCCAAAAAAGCGTTGCCTCAGGTATTTTATGACGTAGTGTTTTTAATCGATACCATAGTTTGTTGTGTCTTCTTCGAGAGTGAATGAATATGCTCTAGCATTTTTAATCTTTCTTGGCTTTCTGTTATTCAACCCTTTCATATCATGAAACTCCGAGAAAACAACAAGCTCTCTATCCTGAAACTATTTGTTAGTTTTGTTTATTATCGAAGTCCCACATCAAATTTTAAAAAAATACTATTAATGTTTATATAGTTCAACTATTCATAGTTAATTGTAATATTGTATAATAAGCTGATACTGCAATGAAGGATCAAGATTCTCTAACTTTTGGTAGGAAAAGTTAGAATAACTTTAGATAATTTTTGGATTAATAAAAGATATAATGGTGTTTATTTTGGAGGAAATTTTTTTACTAAGCCTAAAATTTATTTTTGAAATTTTAATTAGTTAATTTCTAAAAAATTTAACTAAAATTAATAATTAGTAATTTATTTTTAAAATATATTAAATAATAAACTAATTTAATTATTATTAATCTACTATCAGCCCATTAAAAATAGATTGCATGCATTGTCTCATTTGCCCTTCCATCAAAAAATTATTACACTACATTATGAATAAATTGGTAATTAACAAATGTCCCAATTAATTCTCAATCATCTCTCTATTTACATATCAAATGTCCATCTTTCTTATGCACTCATTCTCTCTCTTCATTCGAATTTCAAATCTCTCACATTTTTTCCCACACTTTCTCACTTTCATTTTATTTTTTTCTTTATTTATTTATTATCACTAAAAATATTAATAATTTATATTTTAATTTTAATAAAATAACACTATATATTTATCTCACAGGTCACTATCAACACAATATCAATTTTATTTTAATTAATCATTATAATAATTTAAGAGACAAAATTCTTATTTTTAAATATCAATTTTTTTCTTTTTTCATCTCCCGATTCTTTTATTTTTCTTTTTATATAATATTTAATACAATTAAATTTGTATGATTATTATTGATTTTACAATTAAATAAATAATTTTAAATTTTGTATTTGTATCTAAATACATTTATATTGCATCAAATAATTTTTTTATCTCACAGATCATTATCGAATCAAAATTATCTTTTTTGTCTTTCTTTATCTTACGAGTCATTTTTTTTTCTTTTTGCATCATTATTTAAGACAATTGAAATTGTATAATTTTTTTTTTATTTTACAATTAAATAACTAATTTTAAAAGATAAACACAGTACATATTTTATTTTAATCAATAATTATCTTAATTTAAATGATAAAATATTTATTTTTCAATATTAAATATTCTCTTTTTTTTTTCATCTCATGAGTTCCCTTTTTTTTATATTTTAATTTAATTAAATTTACATAATCATTGTTCATTTTAAAATTAAGGGTTAATACCCCTTTTCTCCCCTGCCATTTGAGCTAAATCCCAAAAACAACTCTGTAAAAAAAACACAGATTTCATCCATGTATTTTAAAGATTCTGTCATTTTGGTCCTTCAATGGATTTGCCCAACAAAAAAGGTGATGTGGCACTGACAGTTTGACAATTTTTTTACTGTTACTGACACGTGGCATTATTAGCTAATATTATTTCATTTAATTATAAAATCTTAATTACTTAATTCAGTTATTTATAATATTCATTTTCTTAATTTATTTAATATTTGTTAAACGTAAAAGGATTTAGGGTTCGTCATATGGTCATCCACTTCTTTTTGGTTTCTTTGTATGTTCATCATCCCCACAGCTCCATCTTAAGCTTGAAACAATTTCAGCCATGGAAGGAAGCGCATCTTCAGGGAGTAACTTCAGTGGAAGGAAAGCTCCAATTTGTGGGCATGAGTTTCCCATGAGAATACACATTTCGAAATCAAGCTCAAACCCAGGAAGAAGATACTGGAAGTGTAAAAATTGGGGGGTATGTACAAATTTATTCAATTTCCTTCTTTAATTATCTAGATTTTGTTTTTTCTAAACTTAACAATTGTCATCTATTTTCCATTTTCTAGAAGGATGATGATTGTCATCTTTTTCACTGGGATGATGAACTTGACCATGGAAAATTTGCTGAACCAAGATACGATGGGGGTTGCTTTGAAAGTGAAAAGATGATGGAGGTTATGAGGAAATATGGAGTTGAGTTTGGGAAGAGTTTCGTTCATGAGTTTGGCAAGACAGTGAACAATAAGAAGATTGACAAATTGAAAATGAAGTCTGCTAAAGATGAGAAGACCATTAATGTTCTCTCTGCTCTTCTAATTGGATCTTGTTTTTTTTTTGCTATCATGTATAGTTCTAGGTAGTAAGTGATGTAAACCTCGCTGTCCTGTGATGGGCAAAAAGTATCTACTCTATAATTTCTAAATTTGAATGCAATGTTCCAATTGGAATATTTTACCATCTGTACTCTAAATTTGGAAGCAATGTATAACTTTTAATGCAATAAGAATTTGGTGTACTCTAAATTTGGAAGCAATGTATAACTTTTAATGCAATAAGAATTTGGTATTTTACAGTTCATATCAACTTGGTATTTTAGAGGAAAAATGTCATCACAATTTGGTATATTACAGGTCAAAAATAGAAACAGTTCACGAAGACTGTCAAAATAGAAACATAAAACCTGTCAAACCAAAATCTGAACCATAATAAGATCTGCCATAACTGGAATTGGACTATAACCATTACAACCAAAATAAGATATGTCATAACCATTACAACCAAAATAAAACCTGTCATAATCTAATTTTGTACCATAACCATTACTGTCATAACCATAACCATAACTGTCAAGCTTACAAAATGCCATAATTGTCATAATCAAAATACAATAACTGTCATAATCAAAATATAAGGCATTACAAAATACAATGCATCCTAATGCATACAAAAAGAACTGTCATAACTAAAACTAGACTGTCTTCAATTCTTCTTTTTTGGTCTTCCCACTTTCTTTTTTGGTCTTCCCACTTGCTTCTTCGATTTTGGAGGGCTTTTTGTAGGTGTTGGATTCACTATTTGAGATGCCTGAGATGTCTGAAATTGAGCTTCAACTGAGGCCACCATTGCCTCAACTGTTGCATCAAATTCACCATAAAAAAAGTCCATTCCAATTGTTGCAATTTCTCTGCATGTATTGACATTGACAGGGTGCTGGTCAACTTCAGTTGCATGGACATTGCTTGCTTCAGTTGCATCAATATTGCTTGCTTCAGTTGCATGGGCATTGCTTGTTTCAGTTACATCAACATTGCTTGCTTCAGTGGCATTAACCTTGCTTTTTTTGGGTGTTTTCCTTGGAGCCTTTCTCTGTTTAAAACATAAACATAATCAAGGCCATGAGCTTCAATTGCATCAACATGTCAGAAGTAAAACAAATTCAATAACATAAATAAACATAAACATAATCACACATTTCTCTTTAAAGTAGCAGGGTTTTGTTCTGTACTCTTACATTTTCTTGAGTTATGTCCAATACCATCACATTTTGGATAATAACTAAAAGCATGCTTACACCATAGTTTTGTTGGAACACCCATTAGCCATTCCTAAGCCTGTTTATCAACTGCCCTTAACTCAGACATCTTTTTCTCCCATGCTTGCAGGTATGTTGCTTTTGCTGCTCCCATCATTAGGTCCCTTATTGCACTTCCACCACCAAATTTCTTTTTGAAATTGGCATACAAATGCCTTAGACATACTCTATGCTCGATTGACTCAAACATCTCCTCAAATACAGCCACAAGACCCTATGAAAATTGCAACAAATATATATGAGTATAACTTAAACAAAAGCAGTTTACATAACAAATACAAATGCACTTTACACACCTTCTGTTGGTCAGATATGAATACATATCTTTTGTCTTGGCCAATGTCCTCCATAAGCAGTTGCAAGAACCACCTCCAGCTTTCCTTTGTCTCTGTCTCCACAACACCAAATGCTAGAGGAAAGTACTGATCGTTTGGATCCCTAGCCACAACAATAAGTAGTTGGCCACCATACTGAGTCTTCAGATGACAGCCATCTACACCAATAAATGGTCTGCAACCATGGATAAATCCTTTCTTGCAGCCATCAAAGCAAAAATAGAAACTTCCAAATCTTGGTGGAAGTGTTGGTATTGGCCTCTCCACACTGATCTTGACAGTATTCCCAACATTTTGTTTCTTCAGTTCTGCAGCATAACTATATAGCATAGAGTATTGTCTACAAGAGTCACCTTCAATAATTTCTTCTGCTATGTATTTAGCCCTCCATGCCCTTCCCTTAGAAATCCCAACTGAATATTTACTTCTTAAATCTGCCATTAGATCTGAAACTTTGACGTTGTCATTAGTTTGCCTCTTTTCTACAACAACTTTTGCCACCCACTTAGAGTTAGTTGACTTGTTGTTTAAAACCCTAGCACATGTATGGGTCCCCACCCAAGTCTTTAATTGAAATGTATGTTTGTCACCAACTTTACTACAAAGGGCTAAAAAACCACATTTACCCCTGCACTCTACACGTACCATATTACTTTCATTTTTCACAAACCTAATCTCTCTACCATTTAAAACAGACCATTCTCTTATAGCATCCTTAAATTCAACAAGAGAGTTAAACTCCATACCTAGTTTGACCTCAAAGTCTTTGTTGAGCAAATCCCCTCTAAACTTCTCATACTTGGGCATCCTTTCATTGTCACTAGCATCTGGATCAGAGCTACCCAACTCTTCACTTTCATAATCTGCATCCTGGTCTACAGCCTTTGATGAACTAGGTTTCCCACCAATGACCTTTGAAGGAACACGCAACCTTAGTTTTTTGGGAGACCTTACAGTTGCTTCATTCTTGTTAGCTCTTAGCTTGAACCTGAGTTTATGTCCTGAGACTTCAACCCTATTACCTTCATCAGGTCTTTCAACCTCCACAACCACGAAGCCTTCATTCACATCATTCACTCTTTCTTCCTCGCTGTCCCCAAATGTTATCCCAACTGATTCTTCTTCTTCGTCTTCAGCATTATCGCTCTCTTCGCCAACATCAACAACATTTGGATTCGACACCCTTTATGACTTGTGTCCGGCAATGTGCTCAAGCCAAATGTGACCATCAACTTTGTGGGAAATACAATGATTGGCAATATCCATTACATGAACATCTTCAGTCACGTGGAAGAAACTTTGGTCAATACCTTCGATTTTCCTCCACATTCGGATTCCACTACCGTCGAATCCACAATCGAGCACTAAACTCATAGCTTCGTAGTAGGACCATGTGTCTGAATCTTGTCCTGTAACGAATGTTTCACTTCCGCCTCTGTAAAAAACAAAACTTTCTCGCACGAACTGACCACCATGGTGAAAGATTAGGTTGAACAGTGTCATACCTACAAAAGGACAAACCACACATGCATGTTTCAAGAATCGTGAAGAAGACGAAATATTAAGTTGAACATTAAATGTGATAAACGCACCTGAAAAAGCTCTCGGATTTTGCCAAAGGATGTTTCTGCGTTGAAGGAGCCGGTGAAGAAAAGACTGTCAATGGGAAGAGGAGAGTTTGAAAAATTAGGTTTCAGGATTGTAAACGAAATTCATCTTGGTACATTTCATTTTATTTGATCTTTCAGCTTCTTAACCTTATTAAATAAATTAAGTAAATGAATATTATAAATAACTGAATGAAGTAATTAAGATTTTATAATTAAATGAAATAATATTAGCTAATAATGCCACGTGTCAGTAACAGTAAAAAAATTGCCAAGCTGTCAGTGCCACATCACCTTTTTTGTTGGGCAAATCCATTGAAGGGCCAAAATGACAGAATCTTTAAAATACAGGGATGAAATCTGTGTTTTTTTTTACAGGGTTGTTTTTGGGATTTAGCTCAAATGGCAGGGGGAAAAGGGGTATTAACCCTAAAATTAATAGCTAATTTCAAATTTAAATAGATATATAAATAAATTTTATATCATATCAAATTTACATATATATTTAAATAAATTTTAAACCGTATCAAATAATTTTATCCGTGTAGGAGCACGAGTATCTTACTAATATATCATTAAATAGTGAATCTACTATCAATCCATTAAAAGTAGATTGCATACATTGTCTCATTGTCTCATTTGTCTTTTCACCAAAAAATTATTACACTAAATTATGGATAAATTGGTAATTAACAAATGTTCCAATTAATTCTCAACCATCCTTCTATTTATTTGTCAAGTGTCGATCTTCCTTATGCACTAATTCTCTCTCTTCATTCAAATTTCAAATTTCTTTTACATTTCTTTTTCCCACACTTTCTCACTTTCATTTTAATTCTTTCTTTCTTTATTTATTATCACTAAAAATATTAATAATCTATTTTTTAATTTTAATAAAATAACACTATATATTTATCTCACGGGTCACTATCAACACAATATCAATTTTATTTTAATCAACCATTATCTTAATTTAAGAATATCTTAATACTTAAAGACAAAAAGTTTAAATTTTAAAATAGGAGGATAAAAAAATTAAAAGCACATTAAATAGAAAAATAAAAAATGCATTTAAACTTTTTTATAAATTGCCAAGTGTTGAACGAAGTGGACCTCAAACTTCACTAACGGCCACAAAAAGAAAAACAAAAAAACTGTGCCTTAGACTTCTAAGGTCAAAAGCACACCAAGCTGAATGCAAAGCGAGAGTGACTTCCACGCACTTTATAAAGCGCGTATGACAGCGCCCCCATCCTGGTGTGTAATCAAATTTACCTCTCTTTCCGCGAAGCAGCACGTGTCGACGCGTCTTCCTTAGCTGGTTCCACGCGCCACGTGTCGCTTTTCAAATGGCCAAATCAACAGATATCATCCCAGCCGTCAAAAGCATCACCAAACAGCGCATACTTACGACTAACCATCTCTCTTCTCTCAGTCCTCTCTGACTCGCGGAACTGTAAAACCATGGATTTCTAGAGAGAGAAACTAGAGAGAGAAAGTGGTTGGTTCCGTTATAAGCAAAGGTAATCAATCTCTTATTGAATTTCAGTGACTTCGTAACATTGTTCAGCATAATTACAGTTTCTTTTTGCTTTCTGTGCTATTCTTTTATGTATCTTGATCTTTGAACTGTTTGTTATAATTGTTAGTTATAATAGCTTATTCTGCTGCGTAACTGTAAATTAAACTTGCTAGATTATTCAGTAGTTTCTGCTTCGGTTTGTTACGATAGCTTTTTAGGTTGACTCCAGATTTGGTGTGTGAATTGTTCAATTTTTATGGTTTTTTTGAAGTGTTTTTGTAGATGGATTATTTTTAACAAAGAATTATAAGTTCTTTAAATGCGCTAGTCGAGATAAATGAGTATAAACGGCTCGAATTGTTGATATATATAAATCAATAAATATTTTTAAAAAAATTATTTAGTCCTACTGATTATATAATTCATAATTTGGTATTTTTGTGCAACAGACTCTGCTGCTGCTTGCTTTGACTGTCAAGAGGGACGGTGGTTCCCCGCAAATGTGCCGAAAGCAAGATTGGTGTACCGATTATAAGCAGAAATCAAATGCCATCCCTAAAAATGAAGAGCAAAGTAAGTGTGAGCTGTTTGGCAGAGAGAAATGATCTTCAAATCTGTCCGAAATCGAAAGTAATTTCCAAAAACTCATGTTCTAAAATCGTGATTTCTGCTCAAGAGGTAGAGGTCGACACAACTATTCAAAATTGTATAAATGGTAAGAAGCTAAAATCGTGTTTTTGCTTCATTTGTTCTTTTTTGGTTTCTTTTTTCTGCTTTTCAACATATATAATATGTAACATGCTACTGATTCAGAGCTTTCATTACTGATTTTAAGCTAGCCATAGAACCTTTGTTGGTGTCTTGCCTGGTTGATATTTTGTCTTTAATTACGGGTTTTAAGCTAGCCATACAGAAAGCATGTTATAATAGAAAGAAAATAAAATCCTCGCTTAGACAAATTGGTTTATCAGTCTTTGGAGCCAATTAGAAGAGCTGACAGTAATGTGAGATGTAATTATGAATTTTTCATCGAGTTGAATTTTCAAATTTGGTTTCTGCCTTGAACTTTAAGGTAGTTCAAAGTCTGTAGCCTTAAGGTTTCTATAGGGTCAAAATTCTGTTCTGTCACAATTAGAAAAACAAGAGCTAAGATTTGGCTGCTCGGTATCAGAATATCCAGACCAGGTTTCCAAAATATGATTGAAATGCATTTGTTAAGACATAATTGTTTTTATGATCTTCCTATCATAAAAAACACTAATGCTTAATTTTATAATTGAGTAGAGTGACCAGGTATGATACAAAGTGGCAAGGTTCCTTAATTTTATTAATATTTTTTGCCAGTTAATTTTCTTTCTTGATATAATTAATGTCAATTCTGTAGATAGTATCACTTTCTGTCCCTTACAATCTTCCTTGATTTACGGGTGTGTTTAAATTGGCATTATTTTGATTATACGCGCTTGATAATTCTTGCTATTTTTCTATAGTTTCTTCAAGGATGCTGCCCAAAGACATTGCAACCGATCAATCTAATGATCGCAAAGAAGCTCTGGATTATGAAAATTCTGACTCCCAACACCAATTTTCTGTATGTTCCTCTATCCTGGGAAGAATGATGAAGTTTTGTTATATTTGATTAGATATTTATTTATTGGAAGTTTACTTTTTCTTTTGTCCTACTAATACCTTGGTATTAGTTACTGCAATGATCCAGATAACTAACTTTAGTCATAAATAGGAGGAGTCTTGTTTAATATGACCTTCTATAAATGTTATCTTCAAGCTAATGCATTCACAAATTGCTAAGCATGCCTTTCTTAAATGGCCCATAACTTATCTTTATCGAAGTACTCCCTTTGGACTTTAAGCAAAAATTACTAATTGTGCACAAATGAAGAATGTTAGTTAATGTCAGAATAAAGTAAAAATTACGAATTTTACTTGATGTTAGAATTAAGTAAATCTGTAGATCTTCATTAACATTATATGTATTTATTGTAACACTATTATAAATACAAATAGTGTGATTTGAGTAAAGAGACACATAGTTAAAATTAGACACGATGGAAAGATTGACCTCCTAAAAGCTTTTCTTGTAGCGAAAGGATACACATTACACACAGATCTTTGGCCTTGACAATGGAGATACCTTCTATCCAGTCGCCAAAATTGCATCTGTCCACCTTTTTCTTGCCTTAGCTGCTATTCATCAATGACCGCTCCATCAACTAGATAGATGCTTGTAGATGCTTCAAGTTTTAGTTTAGTTTTCTGTTGGAACATTATTATATACTCTATACTTGTTTCCATGACATTTAAACTCTTTTGTAATGCATGATTGCCATAACCATAACTTTTTTTTTTCTTTTCTAGGAACTAACCAATCCCTGTACAGAGAACTTAGAAACAATTTTTTCTCCTGCTTTTGAGCCCATCGAAGTCCATTCACAACATTATACTGAAAAAGGTACAGGTATGAAAACTGTTATTTGTGTGTTCTTTGCTTGATTGTAATGTATCCATGACACTCTGAAAGAGCATGATTGTAATATTTTCTTATTTGATTTTTAATTTGAAAACAAGATTTGTCATGCAACTCTATTGTTTCTTAATAACTTCTGTGAGTTGATCTGCATATAACCTAAACTTGGACTGTATAATTTCCTTCCTAAGTTTGATGAACCTTAGATAAATAAAAAGCAGGACTTATTACTGCATTTGCATTTGATGGGCTAAATTTGATGCTTCTTGCCAGAGAAATCAGATCGGCCCACTTGATAAATTTTAGAAAAACAGAAATAGGATTTGTGGGGAAGAAATCAATTTAAAATCATACCGAAGTTAAATTCTTACTAGAGGAGGGGGTATTGAGCAGTTTGTAGGAGATTGTTGGTTTAAATCTCAATATCATGATTATAGCCTAAGACGAGAGGCATGGAAGTCACTAACTTAGTGGTTGTGGATCTATGAGCTGATTGTCATCTTTTAAAATATGACTAGTCAAAACGTAGGGACGAATTAAAGTAAGCTTGCAAAGCTCTGTACTTGACTGAAATTTGACTTTAAGAGCCTAATAGATAAATAGTAAAATACCACTAAGATTAAAAATATGATTTATTTTTTATTAAAATATCTAAATTTTGAAGTAATGGGATTTACAATCCAGCCTAATTTCCCTAGTAGGCAAATTAATATGTTTGATTTTCGAACTTATGGCTGCTAGATATAAAACCATTCAGATGCTTTCACCTAATAAGCTTAGACTTTTAGGTTAGTTGGTTGGGTTCATACGATATCAAGCCGATAATCTAGTAAAAGTTAAATTTAAGCACAAGCTTGAATGGTCTTGTGCATTGTCCACGATTTAAGCCCAAAGGGATCACACGTTAGGGGCCGTGCTAGATATAAAACTACTCACGTGTTTCACATAAAAGTTTTTACAATAGGGGGTTCATTCCAGGTTCACTGCATCACAATAATGTACAGTTACTTTATAGCTATGTCATCGTTATTATTTATATTCTGACAACTTCGACTGTCTTATAGGGAGCTTTGGTGATACTAACATGGAAGGAGTTGGAGCTGATGAGGGAAGAAACATATGTGGCTTTGAAACATGTGATGTATCCGACTTTTACATTTCTGACATGATCATTACAAGCTTACCCTTTTGTGGAAATTCATTGGATGATGATGTCGGTGTAACCAACTACCTATCTGATTTTGGATCCACCCAGCCATCCGTGGTTTGTGCTTCTGAACAGTACACGACCCTGCCTGCTCGTGAAGATGATGCTAAAGTTGGTTGTACTCCTGATATGTCATGTGGAGAAGGTATTGTGGTTCGTGAAAGTGCTAGCTTGTATTCTGCTATAGCTCAGATAAGATCCTGCAACCAGGAGTCGGATATCAAAGATGACTTGGATAAGGAAGAGTGCTTCGATCCACAGTCATTTATCAAGAGTTTACCAGAACTATCAGAAGTAGAATTAAATGACCAGCTCACACTATTTCCAAAGCAATCTCCAAGAAGAAAATCAGTAACCCTTGTGCTTGATTTAGACGGTAAGAAATTATGATACATGTTTATCACTGATTACTAATTATTGATATATAATTACTTAATGTAGTATTGGCATAAATTTTAGATGATTTGTCTTCCAGTCTTCTGGAGTTTAATCTAAAATAAAGATGTATATATTTTTTCAATCCATAGCTTAGCATTGCTAAAACTATTGCTGTTTCAGTTATTTCAACAGTAATGTTCATAATAATGGTAACAAGTAAAAGTTTCATAAGAATCCGATGCTTTAGCTATTCATGGATACTTATTCTGCATTCATATCCGTAAGAAAGAAATTGAGAAAAGTCCATACAAATTGCTGATATTAATTGCTCTGAAGCTGTAGTTGTAGTGAATTTTGAATCTGCATTACATTTGAATTTATTACCATATATTGAAATATTTCACAATATCTTGATCTTATAGTGTTCTTAGATTTTCCCATAGGATTGGGTTTCATATTTCCTCATATATCACGTTTTTCTTCATTATTTAATAATATGAGTGGTAATATTAGCAAGGCCAAGACACACCCAAGAGAGGAGGGTATCACTCTAATACTATGTTGAAATTGTTGGGTCTAGGTAAAAATGAAGAAATTTGAATAAAGATTAAAGACTTGGAACAACATGATATCAAATCAGCTAGCTCGATTAACTTGTGTTGAATATTAAAGTGTGTCTGTGCTACAATATTTGTCTGTCCTTGTAGATGGGAAAAAAATTACTAAAGTTGATACAACAAAATTTAATTGTATTCTTTGGATTAATTTAAAACTCACTTGGTTCAACTAACAACTTTGAACATCTCTGCAGGATGATATAACATTGTTTCGTTGATGTTTGATCACAAGATTTGACCCTTTTCTAGATGTTTTATTTCTGAAGTATTTACAGTTGAAAATCATAATCACCATAGCCGTCTGCCGTGCTTTCTTATGTGCAGAGACCCTTGTTCATTCTACGCTGGAACATTGTGATAATGCAGATTTCACTTTTAACATTTTCTTCAATATGAAAGATTATACAGTATACGTAAAACAAAGGCCTTTCCTCCACACATTCTTGGAGAGAGTATCAGAGATGTTTGAAGTAGTTATTTTTACGGCCAGCCAAAGCATATATGCAAAGCAACTACTTGATGTATTGGACCCAGATGAAAAATTTATTTCTCGCCGTGTGTATCGAGAATCATGCCTGTTCTCGGATGGAAATTACACAAAAGATCTTACCATATTGGGTGTTGATCTTTCAAAAGTTGTCATAATTGATAATTCACCTCAGGTATACAATCTATGACCATCTTTTGTTGGTTCAAGTCTCAATCTTTCTTTTATTCTTAATTTTAAGCAGTTTTCAGTTACTGTTAAGTATTCATGTTTCATGACATTGTTATTTGAAATTTGAATCTCTGTGTACTTGGCAAGTATTTTTTCCCCCCAATATGCTACACACACACCAATACATCTAGATACATATATAGAAAGTAGTGATAAAACTTGATATACTAAATCTTCATAACTATTATCTTGGGGAATCCTGCAATGAGCAGGCTTTGACTTCCCCCAATTCTGAAAAAGAAGGGGAAGAAACCCGAGATTCCAACAATGAGTAGTAATAAATTTGTATGAGAGGCGAAGAAAGGTAAAAGAAGAAAAGTTGATTCAACCTTTGTTTGGAAATTCTCTAATGAGGAGAAGGGAAAGAAAAGTGTTTATCCTCCTTCCCCATGAAATCTCTGAAATGATCCCACTCAACTTTTGGCACAGGATAAGGCTTATTTTAAATCTAAATGGAAAATAATCCTCTATGCTCACTTCAACTTTCAAAAAAAAGGAAATGACTACCTTTGATTCCCTTGCCCCTTTCACGCAAAGTCATTCATAGGCTACTCTGTCTAGCCTTGATAGGGAAGGGGAAGAAATATGTTATTTGCATTTGATGTTTAATCCTTTCACTCTCGACACATTTCAGGTTTTCCGGTTGCAAGTGAATAATGGAATTCCCATAAAGAGTTGGTTTGATGATCCATTAGATTGTGCGCTAATGTCATTACTTCCCTTTTTAGAGACATTGGCTGAAGCTGATGATGTGCGTCCTATCATTGCAAAGAGATACGGTAACAAAGAATAAGGTTTCTCCTTAGAACAAATTTAGCATCTTTTCTACTTTCTCTAGGTTTAGGAAATTTAGCCTCTAAATAGTTGCTAAATGCTCCTTTCCATTTGAGTTGAGATGCATTAACCTATACAATAAACTATTGGTTGTGTTATTGTTGAGTCCACAGTTGCTTCTCTTTTCTTCTCTCAGTCGACAGATCTGGAGTTCTCTGTCTCTTTTGAAAGGTAGTTTTAGCAACCATCTCCTTTTCTTTTTTTCCCCTCTAGTCATTGTACAGTTGAAGTTTGAATATTATGTGCTGGTGTACTTGAAATTTTTATCATATTATGGAATATAGTTCAGAAATTTACATATTTCATTTTGTATCTTGCATATTTCACTTTCTTGGTCGTTGTTATTGACATTTTTCTCATGCAATCATATAGAATTTTGATCCAAGTATTATTATGTATATCATTAATGCATGCATGGTCAAGGAGGCAAAAATTAGCTATCCACCCAAAAAAGTTTTGAACACGTTCAACAATTGTAAAAATACTAGGAAAAAGTACAACAAATTGAAGGGGGAGTCTAAAAGATAACTGAAATTACAAAAATCAAGCTAACAGTTGCATGGATAAGATTAAATAGTCTTTAAAGTAGTAATTACCATCCATAGTAGAAAGTTTTAAACGTTAAGCAGTGCAATGAAATATATGATCATAGTCATAGGTATGAAACATCAACATGTTTATGAAAATAACCGAATAAGGTAGTAATGAGGATTTTCTTAATGACAAGCTTATTTCATTTAGGTTTCAGCCTTTCTGATGCATGTAAAAGTGATTTCAGAAGAACAATGTGAAATTGGTTACATTCAGTATCTAAATATAAACCAATTATGCCAAAAGTTTGAGTTGTTGAGTTGTTAAGTGAAGACAAATAAATAAGTTTTGTACTATGTGCATACTCCCTTCTTAGAATTTGTGGGTGAGCCTAACTCAACCTTAAAAAACCGACTTGTGAGGTGAGGGATGTCCAAACTTTTTAAACACTACATAGGCCATATCTCTAAGCAATGTCGTACTAAATTCACCCCTTTACACGATAAAGGTGTTAGAGGGTGCAGTGAAGGCACCCCAAATACAACAATTTAGACAGCTAGGGCAGACCGCAATGAAGGCGAAATCTATAACATCCCTCGTGGAAAGTGCACTTGGTCTTGATGCATGAACAATGCACGGCCCCCCTTACCTTGGTGTACTGAAATTAATCTACTTTTATTATTAGAATGTAGGCGATAAGGATCAACCTCTAAAAGGATTTGGTCATAGAGATTAGGCCTAACTCAACTCTAAAAGCTAGATCAAGGGGTGAGGGTTATGCAAAGCCTTATAAAAACTACTTTGGCCTAACCCAATACACTTCATACCCAACACAATTAAAGTGTTGGAGGCTTCAATTAAGCAAAGACTAGGTAGTTGCAATGAAGCAAGCTCGAGAATGTGCTTTCTTAATCTGATAATCTTCTCAATGCACTCTCAATGAGCTCTACTGATCGATGGATAAATTTTATTTATTTGGCTCTAGAAAAGGGATAAACAATAGTGAAGAATGATTTATTTATCTTTAGAAGAAGAGATGGTCATAGTAACTGTTGTCATTTTCTGCATATACGATTCAGTATTCATGTGATTGAGTTAAAGTATAAAATGACATTCCAGCTTAAACTTCTAAGGTTTTTTATTTTATTTTTATATGTGAATGTCAGTTATTTTATTAAGGTTTATAATAGTTTCCTCTTAGGGGGTTTCTGTATGTGTAGATGAACCTGTAGAAGCACCATTAAGGAGGGTTGACCAGATGGATAGTCCAATAGTTTTAGAAAGAAGACAGCCAAGGAAAACTATAAGTCAAACCATTATGAGAGATTTATTGACAAATGACATATCTCTTGACTCAATACATGGCATGGCGCTGGTTGATCCATTTAGCCTATTCCATCTAGTGAAAAAAAGAACTTCGTTGTCATTATAAGGATAAACAATGTTCCGAAAACACTGTGATTGGTCCATTTGTGATCACTAGTAGAGAGCTTATTTGACTTCTTTAAAATGAACCAATCACAAATGATGTTTTTCATAGTTTCCAGAAAAGTGTGTTGTCAGCATTCTTATAATGATATCCCTAGGCACCGGAATATATTCTCATTATTGTTGGGTCTGGGAAGAATTTACGCTCCATTAAGATCTGGTTGATTAATTTTGCTATATTGATGAAGAAGTTTGAATAAATTTTTTATGCTTTCTAGGCTTCTCATCATGTCCTAATATAAATCTGTCACATAATCTAAATAACAGCTGTCTCCTAATATCTCTAGATACCTGAAAAACCTAGGTCATCATTCATGACTTGTGCTTTGGAATATTTTTATTTGTACACGTGTTCAATAAAAGGGCTATGTTTGACATGAAAACCATGCTGCAATGAGAAACATGAATGTTTGATCCTCTGTAAATGATATATATTTACATTAGTAATGTTTAAGCATATTTTCGTCTGATTTGGAATAAATCCACAAACTGGTCTTCATCGCCTTTTGTATTCATAAAATAGATTGGCCATCTATCATGTCTGAGTTGGAAGTCTTCCTCAATAATTTCTATTGAGATATCAATATCCTAGAGGTAATAAAGTAGCCTCTTTTGCTTTAATTTCTTTCTTAAACTTTGAACAAACTAACTAGTTATTAAATTTCCATGTTAATCTCAGGTAGAATTTATCTCCAAAATTTTAATAGCAAATGTAATAGCGGCTGCGATAGCAGTTTGGGGTTGCAATTAGCGGTCGCTATAACCGCTATTGTTGACAGATGCTCGTGGACCAATAGCTTCGCGCTGAGCGCTACAACCACTAAGCTATTCTGCTATAGCGTGCTATTGACAACATAATAGATTCTCCATTCAAGATTATCCTTTTCGAGGTCTTGTTTAGGAATAAATTCATATGTTAATTTAGCAGTCTTCTAAGTTTCCGAGTGTTTTTTTGCAGTGTTTTACCTGTTGTAGTTATAAACCTTGGGCTATGTTTGGATATCATAAAATAAACGGAGTGGAATGGAATTGAGCAGATTGGAATGAAGCGGAATGGAGTAGAGCGGAATGAAGGTTCCACTCCATCGTTTGCATATTTTAGGATGGAACAAGGTAAGTTTTTCATTCCAAAATTGGAGGGGAAGAAATATGGCGGAAGTTGATGGAAAGGAATGAAATCTATACCACCCCATTCCGCTCCGCTCCATCCGATTTTTAACTTTTCCAAACAATGGAATGACACTTCATTCCATCTCATACCACTCCATTATTCCATCCTAGGCCATCAATCCAAACATACCTTGGAGATTTTTATAATTTGACAGATATCTTTCAATTTTTTCTTTTAATATTTATACCTGTGCCAGAGGTTTGTATGTATAAAGATTGTTATACTGACTATACTGCTATATTCTTTTCTACTCCCAATAAACTTACGTTTATCTTTCCTGATCACTGTGTCTCTGGTGACATAGTTAGTATTGTTGATTAATTTGATTAGACCTGCACATTAATATGAAACTTAGAATTGTGACTGTATGAGCAAATTGAAGGATATAAAGGTATGTTGTTGTGCTACAAGGATAATATGCAATGATCATGCTGTTCCCTCTAGAATGGAAGAGCTGTACCTATAGTTGTGAAAATTATTTGGACTTGACCTGTATAAATAGCTGGTTGTCACTGTTTTGATTTTTGTCTACTAGTTCTTGTTATCATATTCTTTCATGATTTTGCATCCATTGTCTGCAGGTCTGTGAAGATTTTTTTTTTAATTAGATTATCCCTGTATTGGCTGTCCGATAGGTATGTAAATTTTGATAAATAAGTCTAGGAGTTTTGCAGGTACTTGTTAACTGTCCTGCCATAATATTTTTTACACATCTTTCATCTGCAAAACCATAAGCAAGTTGGTACAAAAATTGTAAATGCCTACCTGAAGTGTTCAATCATTGTTATTTCTCTTTTTCCTACTTGTTTTCAAATTTTGGCCATTTTCTATTTTGTTATTTACAATTTGTCATGATTGTAAAGAGAAATACAAATAATTCCTATCTTCCTCTTGCTTGTGTTAAGAATTTGGTTCAGGTAATTACAGAACACACTAACCAAAAAATTTGGATTGGTTAATAAAACAGATAATAATCTAACAAAATGTATTATTTTTTACATTTTACTTTACTTTTAGGATAAATGAGCACTGATTATTTGGTGTGGGATACCTGATTTGGTCTTTAGGGTATATATAGTTAAGAGCATTACAGTGTAAAATCGAAGAAATGGCCACCAACCCTGTCATGTGAGATTGCTTAACTTGACTTGTTTGGTGATTTATCTACCAAATTGCAACATTCAATTCAATTTACGGGTTTTTAGATTCTCTGAATTTTATAATTCCTTTATCTTTTTCTATTTAGTATAACTTAACTGTTTTTGTTTTACGAGAAAAAAGAATATGCAACGATAATTAATCAGAGATGTGTATTATGTAAAGTTACATTTTTAATTTTAAAATATTTACATGGGATATTTTGTTTTGGATTCAAACAAACATTCCAACAAAAATTAAGTAAACAAATAATTTAGAAGTCCAAATTTATTTTCTTTTATGAAATTAGTATGCTAAAAGTTAATTTCTATTGGAAGGAATTAGAATGAGCGAGAGTTTTCTTTTAAGATTTAACTAGATTAGGAATCGCGGGTTTACATTAATTAATTTTTTACGGAAATTTTAATTGTAAGTAATTAATTTTTTACTACACATTTAGATTATCAAATAAAATAAACATAAATATATCAAATTTTTGAAAAATAAATCTCTTTAATTTTTTATCACATAATTTTAAATCATTTAATTTTTTCTATATGACTTTGGGCAAGTTTGTTTTAACTTAAAAAAAAAATAGATTTTTTCTTTGTATTTTTGAAAATAGATTCTACAAAAACGTTTTTTTAAAATATTACAAGTTTTTTTAAATTTGTTTTTTATAGACTAAAAGATTAATTTTGATATTCTATAACATTAATATACATTATTGAAATTCAAAACATAGTCAAAATCACAATTTTTTCAAAAAGTCATATTTCAAAAATGATTTTTATGAAAAACTATTTGAAATAGTTTCAAAATTAAGTTATTTTTTGAAATTTTGATATCCAAAAAAAGTTTCGATAAAATGATGAAATATCTAAAATAACATTTTAAGAATAACTATTTAAACTAAATTTTCATTTGAAACTTTTATGAAAAATTTCTTTGTAAATTTTTTTTTTACAAAATTATGTAACACTATAAAAATCATTTAAAAAAAAAACCAAAACAAACGGTCCTTTTATATAATGTTATTGAGATAGTTTATTAAAAAAAATTTGAGAATATAACATTAATTAATTATTTTATTGAGATAATATTTATTTATTTTTTTAAAAATAAATCTCTTCTAGTAATTAATTATTTTATTTATTTTTGAATCGTCGACTTATTTGTGTGTACGAGTGTTTATTGATTCAGACAAATCCGAACCAAACTGGAATCCAAACTGTTCTGGACTGACCCAATGACTAGGCATGACCCAATCCACTTCTGCTCTCAGAACGGTCCAATTTCCTAAGTCCAGGCAAGTTAGGGCAGCATTTACCTTTCTGCCCCTCTACCGGGCAAGGCTGGTCGGATAACTCCAAGAGCCAGCTGCCCCTCCTCGGTAGTTCCTGCCCGTCACGTACGGTTCCACCATCCAGAAACAGTCACGACGCCTGTACCTAGACATGGCAACAAAACCCATACCCGCGGATACCCACCCGAACCCGTCCCGAAGTTGACTGGGAAAACCCGCTTTGACTGGGTTTGGGTTTTCCCCGATTAAAAAATATGGGGACGAATCGGGTAATGGGGACACTAGTACCCACCCCGAACCCGTCCCCGAACCCGCCCCGTTTATTATATTATGTACATTATTATTTAATTTTGTTAATTTAGAATATTAAATATGTGATCAATGTTTTGATATTTTGATTTGTTTTATTTATTTAACATATTTCAAATGTATGTAAGATTTTTTTTGAGATTTTTTTTTATTTTATTATTTGTAATGTAATTTGATTTTGGAAAAGATAAATATTTCTATTAAAAAATTGATTTTACTAAATGGATGGTGGCGGGGCGGGGATACCCGAACCCGTTTGTGACGGGTTTGGGTTTTAATTCTCCATCCCCGATTGGGTTTGGGGCGGGGAACGAGGATTGTTTGGGGATTCGGGTTTGGGTTTGGGGGAGGTAAAAACCGTCCCCGACCCGCCCCGTTGCCATGCCTGTGCCCGCAACTGTGCCCCTGTCCGTCGCAACGGCTAGTTTCAGGCACCTCTGCCCGTCCTAACAGCTAGGTTCTGGAAGTTACCTATTCTTTGAGAAACAGTTTTCTCGCCCCTGAAAATAGGGACCAATGGCCAAGCGTTGGGGGCATTATAAAAACTCTCTCATTTGAGAGGGACATGTATTCTAAATCATCCTACGAAATACACACTTTGTACTTGCCTTCTCTTTCTTCCGATTCTTACTTTAGCATCGGAGTGCCTTGCAGGTACACACTCTCCTCATCTTTCACACCCAGCATCGCAGACGTCATCTCTGGCCCACTTCAGGTTCTGATCAACCGTCAAGATCAGTGGCGCCGTCTGTGGGAAGCTCTGTTATCCCCGTATTTCCTCCATCGTAGATTCAAAACCAAAATAGCCCTTTCAAGATTCCGATCATGGCAAGCCAAAATCATGTCCGCGATGCTCGTAACTCTGCTTTTCTCCCCGTCAGCAAGACCGACACGGACAGAGTTGCACCCTTTCTTGGGGGCGATGCCTATCAGCTGAGAGATGGAGCCACTACGTCTCCCTCCCCCGTTCACGCTGATCACGTTGAGGACCAGCCCTCCTAGGACCACTAGCCTGTCCCGGTTCCGCCAACGCCGGCCTGGCCATGGCAGCCCTCCTTGAAGCCCTTAACAAAACAAACCTACTAATCCTCCAACAGAATGCGAGGATCGGAACCCTAGAAGAGTCCAACCGGCCAAGATCCCCTTCGTCGAGGAAAGAACGCCGAAGATCTCGGGGTCCACCTCCCTGACGTGAAAGATACCGCCGGACACCACCTGAGCCAGAGTCCTAGGCAATCAGAAAGCACAACCGCATCTCCCCTCGGAGTCAGTACTCCCCGGGAACCAAGAGGACTAGAAGGGACCAACGAGCAGAGCCCTAGCGTTCGCCTTCACCCAGATCCAAGGGTCGGGCACGAACCCCGTCTCCTCACCGAGATCGCCAAACACCCACTCCCCGTCGTGGTCCAGCAGCAGCAACGACGACGAGCCTCGCGGCCCATTGTCTCAGGAAATCATGGTCATGCTTCTGCCAAAGGGGCTGGAGAAACCACCGTCTCTGGGCACGTATAACGGTACAACGGATCCTGACGAGCACATCGAGAATATCAATGCATTGCTCGACTACCGTGGCGTCCGGGGCGCCATCAAATGTAGATTGTTCTCTACCACGCTCAGGAAGGGAGCGATGACTTGGTACAAGAAGTTTCTCGACGAATCCATCACCTCGTGGAGACGGTTGGGGAGAATGTTCTCCAGACACTTCACGGCCTCCCGACGCCACCCGAAGACCGAAGCCTCCCTTGAGGCCATAATTCAAGGGAAAGACGAGCCTCTTCGAACCTATATCGAGAGGTTCAATAAAGAAGCAGTCCAGGTCTCAACGATCGATGATATGAAGAAGTTCCAGCTCGAGCGAGGACTTCTCCCCCGCACAGAACTTTCCAAAGCGGTTGGCATTAAAACCCCAGCAACGCTTAATGTAACACCCCAAAATCAGTAGAATATTTATTTAATTGATTTATTATAAATATTCGTATTTTCGGTGAATTTTTGATGAATTATTTTGATGACTGGTGTCTTGATACTGTGGGATATGATGATGTTAAAGGGGGTATTGTGGGTGTTTAGAAGTATGAGAAGTATTATTATTATTTTGGTAATAATAATATGGAAATTATGTGAAATATAATATTATTATTAATATTATAAATAATTAAAAGAAACATTAAGGGCAAGTTGGTAATTTTGGATGGGTTAAGTGCGGACGAGGTTGGAAAAGTCTATTAGGGGTCCTAGGGGTAAGTTGGACAAAAGGAATTAGAGAGAAGGGGAGAAGTCATTTGGTACAATCATTTTGGAAGAAACACTCTGAAGAAAGGAAAAGAAGGCTAGGGTTCAGAGAGGCTTCAGAAGAACTCAGAGAGGAGAATTCAGAAGCGATTTTCTAAGGTATGGGGAGAAATATTTTATCATTATAATTGATATAGGTGTAGAAGCATGTAGATAGTGGGTTTTCGGGTAAATTTGACGAGTTAATGACAGAATTAGGATTTTTGGGATGGATTTGATGTTAGGGATAAAACCTACCATGATGAATTGTTGTTGTTGTTATGTTGTATCTGTGATGAATTGTGAGGATTTTGGACTGTGAAGTGTTGGAATCGCAGACCCAGAACTGCAACCGTGAAGTTGCAGAATCGCGAATTTCGTCGGGCGAAAGTCCCGTCTCGCCGAGCGAAGCGAATTCGCCCCAACCTCGTCGGGCGAAAATGGGAGCAAAGGAAAGGTGGAAAATGTGAGCTACTGGATTTTTGTATGAGGGTGTGGGATTCACCCCTGCTTCGTCGGGCGAAGACCAGGAGAGCGAGCTGCTTCGCCGGGCGAGCTCCAGGCGAGCAGGAGCAATGTTTTTATTTTATTTTTCTTTGTTCTTGTGCTTTGTGCTGCCTTGTGCCTTGTTGATCATATGCCTTGGATATTTGATGTGTCGTGTTTTGATGAGTAATACGTGATGACTTGTGTTGGGATTATGATGACTTTTGATGCATGATGATGTGATGTTTTATGATGACTTTTGATGCATGATGATGTGATATTTTATGACAACTTTTGATGCATGATGATGTGATGTTTTATGACGACTTTTGATGCATGATGATGATGATGAGGTAATATGATTTTATGAATGATGATACAATGTGACGATTTTGTGACGAAGACGATTATGACGTTTGCATCATGCATTTATAGCATTCTAGGACTTCGGTCCAATGACGGTTTTAGGACTTCGGTCCAGCGGTGGCTTCAATCTCATTGTGTGGATTGGAGTGTATGACGTTGGTTCGGTTCTTGTGTAGAATCGATCCTATTGGTGGGGATCTTTGGAGGGTGATGGCCCAGTGTCCATCAAACATGACGAATTGGTACCACATGCATGAGTCAGTGTTGTGCATTTCATATTTATGTGGCATTGCGTGTTTGTGAATGATGATGTTGATGACATGATGTTCATGATGTATGATGATGATGATGTATAATGACGATGTTGTTTTATTATGATGCATGCTATCTTATTATTTCTTATCTTATATCTTGTATAATGGTTTATGATTACTCACCCTGCCTGTTTGAATGTTACCTCCACGTGGGTAACGTGCAGGTGATCAGGATTAGCTTCTGGTGCGTGAAGAGCTTACTTGAAGAACTTTTGGTTGTTTTGGTCGATGTAGAGGGTCTTGCTCTGATATGTAACATTGGGTCGGGACGTTTTAGTTGAACCATAGTGTTCTTTTTGATTGATGATATTTATATGTTTTGAGTTTTGAATTTTAAAAGCTTTGGATTGTTTTGAAAATTTATGACGCTTATGAAGTTTTCCGCTGCGAATTATTTGATTTAATTTTGATGTTTTAACCTGTGTTATGGAGAAGTATAATACTATTATGATGTTATGACGAAATGTGACACCCTTGTGGTGAATTTACTCTGATAATTGTTGTTATTTTATTCGTGAATGTCCATTTGGTAGAAGGGTGTTACATTTGACGCCCTCCTCCTCAAGGCACAAGCGTATATCCAGTACGAGGAGAAAGAAGCTGCTAGTTCCACCCGGGACTCAAGGCACCAAGAGAGTGTCCGGTCCTCCTAGCACGACGACCCCTCGACATCTCGAAGGGGAGATAGAAGACGCGAAGACCGCCCCCGGGAGTCCCGGGACAACAAAGGACCCTCCGGCCACTTCCACGAGTATACATCTGACCGTATCTAGGGAGAAAATCGCCTCCGAATGTGCCAACTCAGAGTTCCAACAAGCGGAGGTCCGATTCCCTAAACAGATACCGGCCAAGCCAAATACTGACAAGTCGAAGTATTGTCGATTCCACAAGAGCCACGACCATACGACTGACGACTGCATCCACCTGAAGGATGACATTGAGATACTGATCAGAGACGGGTATCTGAAATAGTTTTCCAAGAAGAAGGATGCTCCACGACAAGACGCCCAGGAGTCTAAGAAGGTCGAGGAAGAGGTGCCTTCTGTAGCCAGCGATTTTGGACGCGGTTCTTAAGCTCTGGTCGCTCTCTGCGGTTTGAGCTTACTACAGGTCGATTCATTTTTTATCCTATTGTGAGCTGATGAAGGAAGGGAAATAGATGTCTCCAATTAACCCTGCTTTGCATACTGAGTTTAAACAGCGGTCTGTTAGGTTACGGATGCTATCAATGTGGGGGGGCCTTTGTACTGGTTATTTGTATTTTCGCCAATACTGTTTTCTTTCTTTTTACCTTGACAGAAGGTTTCTGGAGGGGAACAAGGATTAGGATGTTAGGACTGATGCTTTTTGATGTGAGAGTATGGGATTTGGGTTTTTTGTTTAGTGTGCTCGCTAAGATTTTTCTTTCAATCTTATGCCTACGTATTCCCGTTTACCGAAACAGGGAAATCAGAGCATTCGTAGTTCCTCCTATTCTATGGGAGGAAATGGGTGTTTTTGGTGTCTTGTTCAAAGCCCAAGACGTGAAGCGAAAGGTGATTTGTATCTTGTTCAAAGCCCAAGATGTGAAGCGAAAGGTGATTTGTATCTTGTTCAAAGCCCAAGATGTGAAGCTGAAAAGTCTATTTGTGTCTTGTTCAAAGCCCAAGACGTGAAGCTGAAAAGTCTATTTGTGTCTTGTTCAAAGCCCAAGACGTGAAGCTGAAAAGTCTATTTGTGTCTTGTTCAAAGCCTAAGACGTGAAGCTGAAGGACCTCGACTTTAGAGAGAATTTGTCATCTCTAAAGAAGGGTTTGTCTGTCACAACTGTTGGGTGACTGGTTATAAAGGAGAATTACTTTAACCGGGATATGCGAATCCGGCAATGCCATAATTTCCTTTATAGGGGATTTTAACCTGAAGGAGAAGACTTTAACTCAGTGTAGAGCAATGCTATCTTTCCTTAGGAATTTCTCATGCTAAAAGAGGGACAGTGGCATGGATGTAGATGATCCAGAGGCTTCCCGCTTACAGCGATTAGATGAAGGAGAAGGAGTTGTTGATGTTTGTGTACTGTGAACGAGGCACAGCTTTGATGCTAAAAGGTTGATTGGATCAACCAGTGGTTTTCTTATACAAAGACTAAGAGGAGGCTATTGGCCCAACAAGAGGGAGTTTTTATGTGTCTCGTACGAAGCCTAAGAGAGAGGCTAAAAGGGTTAACTCAACAGGAGAATCTTTTATACTTAACAAGAGAGTGTTTTTGTATCTCGTACGAAGCCCGAGATGGAGGCTGAAAGTTGTTTGGCTCAATAAGAACCTTTTTTGTATCTCGTATAAAGCCCGAGATGGAGGCGAAAGGGTGATTGACTCAACGAGGGAGTCTCTTATGTGTCTCGTACAAAGCCCGAGAGAGAGGCTAAACGTTATTTGACTCCGCTGGGTAGAATCATTGTACAAAGCCCAAGAGAGAGGCTAACTTCATTGAAGAAGGATCATTATACAAAGCCTAAGAGGAGGCTAATATGTGTCTCGTACAAAGCCCGAGAGAGAGGCTAAAAGGTTTTGACTCAACGAGGGAATCTTTTGGTATCTCGTATAAAGCCCGAGATGGAGGCTAATTGACTCAACAAGAGAGTTTTTGTATCTCGTACAAAGCCCGAGATGGAGGCTAAAATTTATTTGGCTCAATAAGAACCTTTTTGTATCTTGTATAAAGCCCGAGATGGAGGCGAAAAGGGTGATTGACTCAACGAGGGAGTCTCTTTTGTGTCTCGTACAAAGCCCGAGAGAGAGGCTAAACGTTGTTTGACTCCGCTGGGGAGAATCGTTGTACAAAGCCCAAGAGAGAGGCTAACTTCACTGGAGAAGGATCATTATACAAAGCCTAAGAGGAGGCTATGGTAACTGTTGTAGTTGAGTGACAGGTCCAGTATACTGATTTAAAGAGAAAATCAGTTCTTATATGAGCAACACTGTACTCGGGGATTTGATTTGAGGATCAGGGATATTTCCTTCTCTTTGAGGAAACGGGAAATCCAAAGGGTATTGAGACTGTCCGAGTCTACGGGTTTCCTTCCTATTTAACGAAGGGGTCACTTGAGAATGTCTTTGAGACTCAAGGAAGTTAGACTGTCCGAGTCTAGAGTTTCATCTTTTGTACTATGCTTTGAGAAACAGTAGTAGACTCTTGGATAGACTGCTCTATGAAGATGACTAGGTTCTGTTCCTATACCTCTAGGAGGTCGTCGGGACAATTTGTACGAAGCCCAAGAGGAGGCTAGAGACTTTTAAGAAGCCGACGGGTCCTTGTATTAAGCCCAAGAGAATGCTATCATTCCTGGAGGAAGAGATCATTATACGAAGCCTAAGAGGTGGCTGTGAATACTTCTAAGAAGCCGTAGGGTCCTTGTACTAAGCCCAAGAGGAGGCGGGGTTGCTTTTAGGAAGCCTGTGGGTCCTTGTACAATGCCCAAGAGGAGGCCGATTGCTTTTAAGAAGCCGATGGGTCCCCAAACCCCGAGAAATTCAAGGCAAGCTATTCAAAAGGAATAGATCAAGTCAGGAAAGTTCGAGAATTTGGAAGAAACTCAAGAGATGCCATTCACGGAGAAAAGATCATCTCTGGGGAGTAGAGTCTCTTGACAAGTGCTTTTAAGAAGCTTGTGGGTCCCCAAACCCCGAGAAGTTCAAGGCAATGCTATTCACCGAGAATAGATCAAAGTCAGGAAAGTCCGAGAATTTGGAAGAAACTCAAGAGATGCAATTCACGGAGAAGAGATCATCTCTGGGGAATATAGTTTCTTGATAACTTCTATGAGTGACAGTCTATGAAAGGGTTCACAGAGAATGCTGCCTTTCATATCTCCATATTGTTTAACCCCAAGAGGAGGGAAGACTGTGTCTGGTAATCCTATGGGGATCTAGTTTAGACTATTTCTAAGAGTGATCAACGGGCTTAATGCAAGACGTAGTTGCCGGGGAAACTCTAAATATCTATACTATTATTACACAGTTGATATGAGTTAATGAAAGAAGACTTACAGCAAAACAGCTCCACAATACAGTTATATATATATAAATGAGTTTATGAAAGGAGACTTACAGTGAAACAGCCCCACAATACAGTTATATATATATATGAGTTTATGAAAGGAAACTTACAGTGAAACAGCCCCACAATACAGTTATATACATATGAAAGCGGTAAATGAAAGCGGGTAAACACTTACTCGGTTGTAGAGCTTCCATGCTGTTTGGTTAGTTGTTCAACAAAGAAATATTGAAAACAACAGTATATTCAAAATCAAAGGAGAAAGTACTTTGAAATAAAAATGGTTGGGGCTTACAGCTCAAGGAGAGACCCAGGGTTTTATCAGTGAACACACTGTTGAATTTGTACAGAGGGACTTATACAAGTGACTGAGGACCAAAAAGGTTTTCTGTACAAAGGGATGTGTCTTACACTCTCTCAAGAGGCCCAAAAGGTTTAAAGAAAAAGAGTGGGGCTTATAACACGAGGGTAGGCCCAATTGATTTTTCGTTTAAAAATGGCGATCGCGCCGAGGTTTTCTTTTAACGCAGAGGGACTTATACAATATCTGAGGCCCAAAATGTTTTTGGTTAAAAGGGGGTTGGGTCTTACACTCTATTAGAGGCCCAAAAGTTTTGAATGGGTCTTATAGCTCAAGGAGAGGCCCAAAAGGTTATTTTTTAAAAGGGCGACGATCGCGCCGTTTGTTTTTGACGGTATCGGGACTTATACAATGCACTGAGGCCCAAAAATGATTTGGTCAAAAAAAGGATTGGGTCTTACACTCTATTAGAGGCCCATGATTTTTGAATGGGTCTTATAGCTTAAGGAGAGGCCCAGTGTTTGTTTTTCAACGGATGATGATCGCGTCGAACTTTTTGAAATACAACGGGACTTATACCATAAGTGAGGCCCAAAAATGATTGTATTTACAAAGGGTTGGGTCTTACACTCTATTAGAGGCCCAAAAAGTGTTTGAAAAAGTTTGATGAGGGTTGAATTAATCAAAAACCCTAATTTCATTTTTTAAAGAGCATTCTTCAAAGAAAAATCAAGTAAAAAATGATAAAAAATATCAAATAAAATCATTAATCATGTTATAAACAGTGATTAAGGTTTATGAAAAAGTATTTTATCCACATGAATATTTAAAATCATTTTGGTTTTAAAAATCAAGAAAAAGAAATAATTTTAAAAGCATTTAAAACAATTTAAAACAATATTTTTGAATATATTAAAAATATATCAAATAATAATATTTTTTGTGATTTTTTGGTGGATTAAAATATTATGGAGTATGAATAAAAAATGTGTAAAACAGATTTTGAAAATGATGATTTTTGCTATGTGAAAGAATTGGTTGAGTTTTGAAGATAAACTAAGAAAAAGAGGAAAGATGTCACAACATCTCATTCGACATCTTTCATGAGTTTTCAACATCTTTTTTATCAAACTTCCAACACCCATAACTTTCTCAAATCTCAATGGTTTGAGACAAAATTTATATGAATCTGGCCCAGAATTTCACAAGGAATCCAATGGTGGTGGTAGTTTTTTCAGATCACACTCCCTCCTCAAAACCCGATAGTGGTTTTGAAAAGGACCTATAATTGCATTTTCTGTGCTACACTTTGATACAAGCATGGATTACATGGTGAATTAGCCTAAACGCAACATATACAACATGTATGAGATGTGTATGATCAGTGGACTTCAAAGCAATGCATGATTTCAAGGATTCCAAGTTGTGATGCTTACCTCTTTTTGAGCTTTTTGGAGTTTTTGTGCAATCTGTCAAGCCTCTTGTTCCAGAAATGATTTGATGCTTTAGACACACTCAAATGATCCCTTAGAAGATTTTAGGATGATTGGAATTAACTGGTACCTGCAAAAACACAAACTGTCCCTTTCTTGCAAAAGGGGTTAAAAGTGACAAAAATAGCAACTCTCTCAAATGGTGTTCCAGATATTGGGAACCATTTGGGACAGTTCAAGGATGATATTTGGAGTGTGTTTGAGGTTTTATCTGGTTTGGAAAGTGACTGAATCAAGACATGGCTTAAAAAATGCAAAAAGTGCCATTTTGAGGTTTTGAGAAGTGACTTTGTGATTTTGTGATTACATGTCACTTGTGATAGTTTGCACAGCTTACATATGATATATATGAGGTGTGTGTGTGATTAGTTTGAGTGTAATTGCTTTCTAACTCAAAAACTCAGAATTACTTGCTTTGGAAGGCAAATTTGAGGTGAAAGAAGAGATTTTGAGGAAAGCATCTGTTTGATGGCTTTGGTGTACTCAAACTGAACACAAATGAGCTCTATTTATAGTAGAGCAAGTCTGTTTTTGCAGAAATAGTGAATGGCAACTGCAGCAGAGGTTTGGCCAATGTTGGCCAATGAAAATCCAAGTCTTCTCTAGCCATTGGCTAGAGGTTAGAGCACAGAGCTTTGGTTCCCTACTTGTTAGAGGAATCTTGACTGAATTCAGTTGCAAATGTGTCAGTCCATGCCACCTCAAGCATCTATTAAATGCTCAAATCCAAAATTGGAGTCTTGTCCCTCTTTTAGGGATTTTTAGGAATAGCATGCTACTTCTTGTTCCAAGGACTTTGGAGGCTTGACTCAGTGATTGTCCCCTTTAGATTTGATCCTCAGAGGTGTCCAAAGTGATGACAAGGCTTGGAAATTCGTGTGGCACAAGAAGTGTGCAAATCTGTCCTGAAACATGTCTTAAAAATCAGCTGCAGCAAGCCCTGTTGTAAAATTCATAACTCCCTGCTCGAGTATGCTACATGGACGTTCTAGGACTTTCTGGAAAGCTTAGATGACGTACTTCAACTTTGATGTTTGACTTTGGTCTTGGTCCAGCTTGAAAAGTCATCAAAAATGGTCTTGAACTTGTGTAGTCAAATCTGTCCTAAAAGCTGTCATGAAAATTCTGCTTTATCAATGCTTTTTGCGAAAATCATATCTCCCTGCTCGAGTATGCTACAAGGACGTCCTATAACTTTCTGGAAAGCTGAGACAACGTACTTCAACTTTCATGTTTGACTCCAGACCTGGTTCAACTTGGATCATGGAGAAAAACGTCCCTGAAGTTGGGGCATTCTTGCTGAAAAAATATTAATGATGTCCTATGCAATGTCAGAACATTGGACATTAAGAATTCCCAACTTTGATCACTCATATCTTTCAATCCTTATGATATTTTGAGTTGATTCCCTCTACAATGTTGAAGTATCAAATACCCTCTTTAAAAGTAGCTCTTACTCAAAATCAATGGATGTTTGGATCAATAGTTACAACCTTGAAAAGTTGTGCACTTGAACATGATTTTAACTTAGAAAAAATTTCTAAGTTTCTTTCAATTTGATCAATTTTGCAATTTTGCGCGATTTCTTGATTTAAATTTGATCAAATTAAATCATCCATCATATTTTCTTGAGTAATTGCTTGTGAAGGTCAAAATTGACCAAAAGTCAAACTTTGACTTTCTGCGTCAGTTGACTTTGTATTAGATGAACTTGAGGATTGATCCACCTGGAATTTTGCACTCTTGTGCCTAATTCTTGATGTGGGAGTCCTCTTGATCCTTTGTGGATGTTTAAGAGGTTAGACAAGTTGAAGATCATGTCATTCCTTAATTGATCATTTGTCTAAAGGCTCTGAGAGGGTTTGAAACCCTAGTTTGATTGTAGTGAATGCTCAACAATTCCCTGAGGAGATTGATGAGGTACAAAGGTACATCCATATTGTGATGATGATTTGCACAATGATGGGAAATCTTAGTGGTCAAAATTTGGGGTATGACAGATGCCCCTATTTAATCTTCTTGGACCCGAAGGTGTGAATGACGAAGGTATTCGGGCATTCGGGGTGCAAGAGGATTAAATATCGGAATACCCGAAATTTTTATGGCTATGAATGGCAGCTTGCACATTCATCTTCTTTTGCTAAGCAATGATGCTTAGAAAAGGTAAACTTTCCCTCGATCCTGGTTTCCTACCAAGGAACTGGTCTCAGTTTTCTTTTGAAATAAACTTCCCCTCGATCCTGGTTTCCTACCAAGGAACTGGTCTTAGTTTCTTTTGTCAACTTCCCCTCGATCCTGGTTTCCTACCAAGGAACTGGTCTCAGTTTCTGATATAAACTTCCCCTCATCCTGGTTTCCTACCAAGGACCTGGTCTTAGTTGCTGAAATAAACTTCCCCTCGATCCTGGTTTCTTACCAAGGAACTGGTCTCAGTTTCTTTTGTCAATAAACTTTATTGACAAGGGACGCTATACGTAGCGATTTTCCTCAAACTTCTCGCTGCATTTTCCTGGGGAGATGCCATTTGATGGGAAAAAGTTTGACGTTAGACTCGCTGGGGAGCCCAATCGTCTGAGCTGTAGAGGTGCACAAACTTCTCTGTTGGAGACGCCATTTGTCGACTCTATTTGGGGAAAACGAGTCTTTTGAGAGACTGCTTTCGCTTGGGGGCTTACATCATACTTTTCTCGGGATCTTTCCGGAGAAATGCCATATGATGGGGTCCAATTTTGAGGTGCCGATGACCTTTTCATCAGCGATCTTTTCGGAGCGAAACTGGCATGCTGCCGAATCTCTGATTACGAGGCTATCTCTGTGGATTTTCCTTAATCCAGGAAAGCAAGGATATCATCTTCAATGGCAAAGAGTGATGCTGACTGAAGGTTCCTCTGGTTTTTCAGAGGTTCAAGTTATCAAAGTGGTCGATGACCCAACTTCAATCCAGAAATAAACTGGAGGTGAGATTATTCAGACGCGACACTTCCTGACAAGGAAAGAATCGACGACTCGATTGAGATGACTGTTATCACTAGGGGATAAGACCGACCAGAGTGACAGTGATGCAATATGAATGTGAATACAAATCAAATAATGCATGATGTATGTATGTATGTATGTATATGCTGACAAAACTGACGCGACATACAGACTGACAAGTGAACACGACTGGATACTCGGCCATCGCGGGGCGTGTAAAAATATCGCTGGTTCAAAATAGCAATTCCACCTTGCTTAGGAGAGATAGTCCCTGTTGGGGAGCTACCGTTGGTCGGGCTTAGGAGATAAGAACTCGGTCGAAGGCGTGTCAGATGAAACAAGGTCTATGACACAGTTGATCCCTTCATTCAGGCGTACTGGTCTAGAAGGAGTACTTTGATTCTGCACTTTGAAGTTTGCTTACTTCTGGAGAAGCGGTTGGTGCTCTTCTGATGTTCAACAGTCAAAAGAAATTGCCATCTATAATTTAAAAGCGGAAAAAGTTTTAACAAGTAAATTCATTTTTTTGTTTTATTTCAAGAATCGTTAATCATATTAAAATGTCGTCCTGTAAAGCTAAAACAAATAAGAATTACAAACAAAAGCACAAGGGCTCAAATTTTATTGATAAGATGGAGATCAACCAAACGCGTGATTCCAAAGAGTATTTATAAAGTTAGAAAATGGTAATTTACAGGGAAAAGGGCTACGTTGAAACATAACGACCACTATCCTTCTACCAACTTTGAATTCGGGACATCCTGAGCTTCTGTCAAAGATGACCTTGACTGGAGTTTTCCTCCGATGGATGATGTAACTGCTGCTGAGGGACTTGCCTCTGTTGAACATAGTTACTTGCCATTATCCCTAATTTTTGCCTGGATTGTACTTCGATGTTTCCAATCCACCGGGATGATTTTTTTTCATGTCTCTAACTTTTGCCTGGACCGCCCTTTCGGGTTTTCAATCCACCGAGACGTTTTTTTTTAGTTTAGGCAAAGTATTTCTTGACTACATCAATATTCGTGGGGTAGGCAAATTCTTCTCCGTCCATGGTTGTGAGTCTCAAGGCGCCGCCTGAGAAAACTTTCGTGACCACATAGGGGTCATCATAATTCGGAGTCCACTTGCCTCGCGAATCAGTGAGAAATGATTGAATCTTCTTGAGTAGCTTGAAGATTGGCGCACATGTCACGGTCATGAGGAATATGAATCTGGAGATGTAGTTCAAATGTCCCAAGAATCCTCTGACTTGTTTTTAAGTTTTCAGAGAAGGCATTTCTTGAATGGCCTTGACCTTGTCAGGATCAACCTCAATTCCTTTCTGGCTGACGATGAACCCTAGTAGTTTCCCTGAACGGACACCGAAGGTGCACTTGTTGGGATTCAAGCGGAGTTTGTACTTCCTCAAACGCTCGAATAGTTTCGACAGGTGGTCGCATGCTCCTCTTCTGTCTTAGACTTTGCAATCATATCATCGACATATACCTCTATCTCTTTGTGTATCATGTTATGAAACAGAGTAGTCATGGCCCTTTGATAGGTTGCCCCGGCGTTCTTCAAACCGAACGACATCACCTTGTAACAAAAGGTACCCCATGGGGTAATGAACGAAGTTTTCTCCATGTCTTTCGGTGCCATTTTGATCTGGTTATAGCCTGAGAATCCATCCATGAAGGAGAAAATTTTGAACTTTGCTGTGTTGTCTACCAGCATGTCAATGTGTGGTAAAGGAAAGTCGTCTTTTGGACTTGCCTTATTCAGATCCCTGTAATCAACACACATTCTGACCTTTCCGTCCTTTTTGGGAACGGGTACGATGTTGGCTAACCATTGAGGATATTCAGATGTAGCGAGGAAACCCGCGTCAATCTGTTTCTGTACCTCCTCTTTGATTTTGATGGCCATGTCCGGGTGAGTCCGTCTCAACCTCTGCTTTACTAGCGGACATTCCGATCTTAACGGTAAGTGATGTTCCACGATGCTGGTATCCAACCCTGGCATATCCTGATAGGACTAAGCGAATACATCGGGGAATTCTTTGAGAAGCTTTATCAAACCCTCTCTGGCAGTTGGACTGAGCAGTGCTCCAATCCTGATTTCTTTTCTCTCTTGCTCTGAACCCAAGTTTACCGTTTCCAACGGTTCTTTGTGAGGTTCAATGGACCTTTCCTCTTGTCTGAGTAGTCGGGAGATCTCTTCTGGAATTTCGTTATCATCTTCTTCTTCAGCCTCGAATACCGGGAACTCAAAGTTGGGAGAAGGCATCAGATCGTATGTTTCAATTGGGTTTAAAATAAGCAATCTGCATGACGTGATGATTCGTGTTTAGAAGAGATAGAGAAAATGCGAAAGTGTGTGCAGTGTATTTATTTTACTGCTTGTTTTTATTATTGAATTGTTTTTTAGGATTACCATTTTCTAAAAAAGAAAAAAGAGAAAACATCAATTAATGCGGAAATTACAGAACGACGTTATTTTATTAATGAACAAGTCTATTCTTGAAACTACAGCCCTATAAAACAAAACTCTGTCGCTTTGGGCTAAACGAAGAGGGGAAATTTATAGAAAGCGAGCCCTATTAAAACATCCGTTTCACCTGGGCAGGGTGAAAGGTTTAAAGATGGCAATTACTTTGACTAATGAACGACCTTCGGAACCTCGACGGCAACCCATTGGCGGCGAACTCCTCGGTGAATCACAAAGTCTGGCACCTTCCTCGATTTGTCTTCAGAAATAATGCTGATTTCTGGTGGAGCAGGATCATTGGAATCTGTCTCCCAAGCAGAGTTATCGTAGGAGAATTCCTCTGTTGCATTTTGCAGAGTAGTTGTGCTCTCAGCTGTATCTCCCCATCCAGTTGGCTGGACATCTTCGAGCCTGATACGAGAGCTTTCAGGAGCAGTGTACTTGACCATATAGTCAAATTTTCCACTCGGTTGTCCCAAGGTGTCCCACACTTCTTTCGAACTGGAGGAGTCATCTCTCTCGATGACGTTGACCTCGGGAAAAGCATAGTTGATGAATTCAAGTCCTGCGAACGTTGCAAGTTCATCGTCATGTTGAGTAGTTTCTGAATGACCTGAGTGTTGATCCCATAACATGGCGGGGACACAGGTATTCTGTTCAATGATGCTCAGCTGAGTTTCATTACTCGGCTGACTTTCTTGCCCCAAGTTTCCTGGATAAGGTTGCCACATTGGCAGACCATCCATTGGGCCATAGTAGTTGTAGTCAAAATTGTCTTTCATCGGAGTGTCCTCTTCTAATGAATTGGGCGAAGCACGGCATCCTTCTGGATCACAATCCCCGTATATCATTTCGACATCTGACCTTGGTATAAACCTCGGACTCTGAGCGGGATAGCAAAATGGTGTAGGCACCTCTTCCTGAGACATATAACCATCCTTGTTAAGGTAGGACTTCCATTCTTCATCTGTGTCAGAGGGATCTTCCTCATTGATAGCATAAACTGTCTGAGACACTGGGTGAAGGAAACCTCCACTGTGGAAGAAGTTTTGAAGGGGATGAAGACTTCCATCGTTGGCAGCTGTCTGGGTACAGGTTGCAGAAAAACCAAGACCCTTCTTTGTTTTATTGTCAATAGGAATGACAAGCTGTCCCCATCTGTTTGTATCGGTACTCTCGACCGCTTTGATAGCATCTTTGTATGAAGAAATCGAAGTTCCTTCTTTGAACTGATTGTCCTTGCTTACCGACAGTGCTTGGAACTGCGTTCCAATAACCTCCTCGGGTTCTATACCAGTAGATGATGATAAGTTGCTTACAAGCAAGGCTTGTTCTCTACAGACTGTGACAAGTTGATCGTTCTTGACGAACTTTAGCTTTTGGTGGAGGGTTGAAGTAACCGCTCCAGCCTAATGTATCCAATGTCTTCCTAATAAACAACTGTATGTTGTCCGGATGTCCATGACCTGGAAAGTGACTTGGAAAGTGTGAGAACCGATAGTTATGGGAAGATCAACTTCGCCGATAACTGTTTTTCTGGATCCGTCGAACGCTTTGATGATGACCTCGCTGATTCTCATCGGAGGGCCTTTGAATGATAATTGCATCAAAGTGGAATTCGGAATAACATTCAGGGCTGACCCTGTGTCTACCAGTATGCTGGCTAAAGCATCGTCCTGGCAGTTAACTGTAATGTTGAGCGCCATGTTATGACGGCGACCCTCTTCGGGTAACTCCTCATCACTAAATACCAAATTATTGCAGGAGGTGATGTTAGAGACAATGCTATCGAACTGTCTGATTGTTACATCCTGTTCCACAAAGGCTTGCTCCAAGACTTTCTGTAGAGCCTCCCTGTGGGCTTCTGAACTGAGTAACAGTGATAATACCGAGATCTTTGAAGGAGTTTGCAATAGTTGATCAACAATGTTATATTCACTCCTTTGGATGAGCTTCAGCATCTCATCATTATTTTTCGAAAGATCGGGATTACTAGATTGACCGACTGGTAGATCAGGAGTTTCCGTCTGAAGTTCCTTTTCTTTGTTAAGTTCCCCAACCCCTCGGTTGAAGATTCTACCACTCCGTGTTACTCGACTGATGTCTGCAATATTCACGACGGAGGGTAATGGAATTTCCTTTCCATTTTCAATAGTTGTTGCACCGTATTTGTAAGGGATTGCCTTAGCTGATTCATACGGTAATGGTCCCGACAGATAGATGACTATGGGAGCCCTCTGATTTTTCTGACCATCGTAAGTAATCTCGATCCGATCCCGGTTGGGAACTTTAGATTCGTCAAGTAGAGGGATAATGGCAAAAACATCCCTGGTCTTGTGACGACCAGAGATTGTGACAACATCCTCGACTTGATCGGCAAGATAGTTCGGCGTCCAGTTGATGGGTCCAGAACCCGGATATGGACGAATTTCTCCACGGTCCACCTGCCCCTGGAGAGCTGCTCGCACAAGGTAGCACCCTTGGTTACTTTTCGAACAGACGCTACAACGATCGTAATTGTGTGGTGGCACCTGGCCACGCCCACTTTGAATACAATGTAACCTCACTAGGTTAGCTTCCACATATCGGACATCCTGACTTTGACGATGAGTAGGATTCCTGTTACTGATACTAATCTACTGAGTATCTTCATCCATGTAGATTGGCATCCACCAGTGATTTAACAAGTGCTGAAGTGCTCCTGGACAAGGGTACAACCTCGATCGTTTTCGCAAACCGCTTTACAGCTTTGATAGTCATGTGATATTAAGAATCCGAGTCGGACCTGCTTAGCATGTAACTCTACCAGGTTGGTATTCATCACGCGAATATCAAAGATCTGAACCATGTTGATCTGATAGGGATTCCTATCATGGTAGTCTTGGATCCATCCAAGATCCATCTGACGCTGGAGGGCCTCCTGTATGAAAGAGCATCCCTGTTTATTTACCGAGCAAGTCAGACAGGAACTGTAATCGTGTCGCAGCAGATTATGATACTGGCTTTGCCTTGAGTGCATCGCCACCAAGTTGACATTCATCGCACGGATGTCGTGGTTCTGAATGACGTTAGAATTCGTGTAAACCATGTTAACTCCATGAAATCGGTGCTCTTGGATCCATCCGAGATCCATTTGTTCCTGTAGAGCCGCTTGCACCACAAAACATCCTTGGTTGTCTTTAGAGCAGATATCACACTGGTGATAATTATGGGGTGGCACATGGCCATATCCACTCTGTCTACAATGCATCTTGACCAGATTGGTCTTTAACAAGAGTACATCGTGAATTTGATAGACATCGTTAGTCTCTCATTCTATCAAATTGACTGCAGCCTTCTCGTGTTGAGGCGGCGGGTTCGTAAGAACATTGGGATTCGTATCCTTGAAAGATAAGAGCTCGCTCCTAACAAGCTTTTGCACGTCGGACTTGAAATTGAGGCAAGTATCTATGTTATGCCCCGAACCTCCTTGATGATAAGGGCATGTTTGATCCACCTTAAACCAAAAAGGCAGATTTTCCGGTACTGTAAGAGGAGACTTAGTCTGAATGTGCCCCTTAGCCAGTAGTAACGGAAATAATTCTGCGTATAACATGGGTATAGGATCAAATCCTGGTGGCCGTGTTGTACGGTTGCTATTATATGGAGGACGAGCCAGATGAAGAGGCTGTTGTGTCCTTTGCTGATCAGGTTGGCTCTGCGCAACCTGAGGTTGATATGTAGGAATAGGCGCAGGGCTGATAGCAGGAGTTACAGCAGCTACTGGTTGATAACGTCGCCTTTGTTTTCCGAGAGAGATATTCCCAATATCTTGCTCTTTTTTCTTAGGGAGAGCACTACCGTATTTTTTAGTACCGCTCGTCGATCCAGTGTCTTTTACCAAACGTCCTTCTCGGACGGCTTCCTCAAGACGTACGCCCATGCCGACCATCTCGGTGAAATCACTGGGTGCACTGGCAACTATTCGGTTATAGTAAAATGAGCTTAAGGTCTTTAAGAAGATCTTTGTCATCTCTTTTTCCTCAAGAGACGGACAAATTTGAGCGGCAATTTCACGCCACCTTTGAGCATAATCCTTAAAGGTTTCCTTGTCCTTTTGCGACATCGATCTGAGTTGATCTCTGTCGGGTGCCATGTCCAAATTGTATTTGTATTGTTGGACGAAGGCAGTACCAAGATCTCTGAATGTACTAATCATAGTACGGTTTAAACCCATGTACCATTTGAGTGCGGCACCGGTTAAACTATCCTGGAAGTAGTGAATCAGTAGGTCCTGATTCTCCGTCTGAGCTGACATTCGCCGAGCGTACATCACCAGATGGCTCTGAGGGCAAGAGTTACCCTTGTATTTTTCAAAGTCGGGCACTTGGAATTTGTGCGGGACTTTAACATTGGGGACCAAGCAGAGATCTGCGGCGTCCTTTCCAAATAAATCCTGACCGCGAATGGCTTGCAGTTCCTTCTGCATTTCCAAGAACTGCTCCTGGAATTCATCCATTCTATCAAACATAGTTTCCTTTTTACCAGTAGGTATTGGCGGAATCTGTCCTTATGGGACAGTGTGCACCACAGGGGGTGGTACCGTGACTACGGTAGTGAATCTTGGCGTCTCCCGAAGTTTGTAACCTTCAGGAGTCTTCAGTATGCCCCTGGCATCTTCGCTTTCCCGAAGTTTGTAACCTTCAGGCCCAACGGCTTCTGTTGTGATTCCCTGATCCTCAGTGATCGGCGGAACATATCCTCCCGGGATATAGTTGACAGGCATGCCCCAGGGACGATCTTTCGGCATCTGATACCTAGGATCATTCTTCTTCACTATGGGCATTGAGGTGATCTCTGAGATCATAGTTCTTTGTAGCTGAGCTTTTGCCATGGCTTGCATGTCGTTACAAAGCTTTCTCATATCTTCTCTCAGAGCGTCGATCTCTTCCTTCAACTCTCTGTTTTCTTCCTCAAGATCATCCATCTTTTTCTGACGATTGGCCCAAGTATTATACGAATGAGACAGTTTGACTCTAGAACCGAGACACAAACGTGAGATTCGTAGGGAAGAAGAATACGCGATGTGAGAATGATGAATGCAATGATTATATTAATTGTTTTTTGGTTTAATCAAAATAAACTTCGACAATTAGATTGCAAATATCAAACAGTGGGGAAACCCCTTTTTATTGAATTCGAAGGATTACAGAAACGGAAATACAGTAGATTACAAGGTGCAGAAACAGAAACCTAAGCTAATGGGTCCCGAGTCCTCTCTGAAGAGAAATCGGGTGCTGATTCTGGTACTTTCCTTTTCTTTGACCGGGGCTCTTGGGCCGTTGTCGGGTTGGAATTCCTTTGCCAGGTGAAAAGAGTGAGCAAATTCCTTTGGTCATCCTGATTATCCATAACACGTTGCTCTAAAATCTCGATCAGAGCATCCTTTTCTTTCAGCAGTTGCTGTATTTTGATGCACTCTATGTTGAGGGTGCGGTACTTGTTCTTCCAAGACCTCCTTTCCCGTTGAACTTTGTTGAGAGTAACCTGAAGCTTTTCAGTTTCCGTCATGAAGTACATGACAGATTCCCTCGGCGGAAGAATTCCGTAACGAGGATAAGGCATCTTTAGCTTGAGAGCTCTAGTTTGTACCCAATGGAGATAAGGCTCCACCGAGACACAGTCCGGTTTTCCCAGAGACTCTCGTCCTTTCTTATGAACCTGTTTCCAAGCGTGCACTATTTCCATCTTTAGTGCTCTGTCGTTTTCTCCTTCCTTGAAGAAAAGACCTTCCAGATGAACACCCCGTGGGATGTGTCTCATCGGGTATCCAAATTGACGGCGAACCAATACCGGATGGTAGTTGATTCCTCCTTTAGTTCCTATGAGGGGTACGTTGGGGAAGTTTCCACAACAGTCAATGATTTTGATTCCCTCATAAATCCTATTACACCAATCTATATCAGAGTTGGTAAGAGACATGATCTTCTGCGACCAACGTAAGGCACTCTTACAATCCCAAAAAGCAGCTAACTTAGGTAAATGGGAGATAAACCATTTGTAAAGCAAAGGTACACAACATGTGATCTCCCCTCCACTGTACAAATTCCCCAAGTGTACAGAATGATACGCATCCGTGAGCAAAGTCGGCACAGGGTTTCCAATGAGAAAAACCTTAATGGAGTTAATATCGACGAAGTTATTGATGTTGGGAAACAAAAATAACCCGTAGGTGAGCAAGACAAAGATGCTTTCAAAAGCAGTCACGTTCCCGATACTGGCGAAGTACAGGGCTTTCTTCGTCAATAACTGGGCTGGCAAACCTTGGATGCCACCCTTAGTAGTCATGTGAGTCCTGACCTCAGACTCGTCCAAATGAATTGCTCTTGCAATGGTCTGATTCTTGGGAATTTCTTCCAGTCCAGAAAATGGAGCTTGATCCGTAATGTGTAGATCAATCAGATGAGAATACTTCTCCAGCGTTGGTGATAGCTGGTAATCCGGGAATGTGAAACAGTGATAAACCGGATCGTAGAATTGAATGAGCGCATCCATGATTCCCTCAATCACATGGACTCTTAACAGTGGTAGCAAACCTCCGTACTTGGCTCTGAAAGCCTCTCGGTTAGTGATCATCCTTGCTAACCTTCTCAAATCCCCTAGTTTTGGAACCTTGAAGGTGTACGTATGAGTTCTCCTTCTACATCCATTAGCGTAATCCTCTTCTCTGATGTTTGCAATCACAGTCTTAGTTTAATTTGAAAAACAGAGAGACTAGAAGAGAAGTTTTTGAATGTTTTAAAGTTTTTATTAAATGAATGCATGAATGCAGCACACAAAAACATAGAAAAAACATGGGGTCAAAGAGTCGTTGTCATGAAGTCAAGGCTCTACCCATCCCCAAAGGTTTATAATATGGTGATTTTTGTACCTGTACTCATTATCATCAACTCCTCCTAGGAAAGCAAAACAACAAGCGGATCGCCAGCGAGTTGTAGAGCAATCTTAGAGTAAGTGCCATTCACCGAGAATAGATCACCAGCCTCAAATGAGGGTAGTATCGCGTAACAACTATTTCCGATAGTTTCCGCACTACGAAAGGGTTTGGCTCCTCAGCTTCTCAGGCATCACAACCGACCCATTGTCTAGGTGAGAGAATGGTTACATTAGTCAGCCTCCACTGAGGTTGATGGTCGACCTCGTCGCCATCACTTATCTTAAGTGTATACTCAATCTTTCCACATACGGCATCACCCGCATTCCCATTAGCAGAAAAATAAACACGTATAACAATTAGGAAAAGCGGTATATATATTTGTCCTAAACATCCTAGACCTTTAAAGCTATGAATCCTAAGTTCCTAACAGAAATGGGTTCCCCGGTGGAAGCCCCAATCTGTGGTATCACACAAGAGATGAAAAAGAAAAAGGAAAAAGAAAGACGGGCCCCACGGTGGGCGCCATTTTTCTGTTGGCGGCCACCGCCATGAAAATGACTTACCCAAGGTTTAAATTGTAAGAAAGAAAGAACCGGCCCCACGGTGGGCGCCATTTTTCTGTAGCGAGCGATTTTAGACGCGGTTCTTAAGTGCTGGTCGCTCTCTGCGGTTTGAGCTTACTACATGTCTATTCATTTTTTATCCTATTATGAGCTGATGAAGGAAGGGAAATAGATGTCTCCAATTAACCCTACTTTCTATTAGGTTACGGATGCTATCAATGTGGGGAGGCCTTTGTACTGGTTATTTGTATTTTCGCCAATACTGTTTTCTTTCTTTTTACCTTGACAGAAGGTTTCTGGCGGGGAACAAGGATTAGGATGTTAGGACTGATGCTTTTTGATGTGAGAGTATGGGATTTGGGTTTTTTGTTTAGTGTGCTCGCTAAGATTTTTCTTTCAATCTTATGCCTACGTATTCCCGTTTACCGAAACAGGGAAATCAGAGCGTTCGTAGTTCCTCCTATTCTATGGGAGGAAATGAGTGTTTTTGGTGTCTTGTTCAAAGCCCAAGACGTGAAGCGAAAGGTGATTTGTATCTTGTTCAAAGCCCAAGATGTGAAGCGAAAGGTGATTTGTATCTTATTCAAAGCCCAAGATGTGAAGCTGAAAAGTCTATTTGTGTCTTGTTCAAAGCCCAAGACGTGAAGCTGAAAAGTCTATTTGTGTCTTGTTCAAAGCCCAAGACGTGAAGCTGAAAAGTCTATTTGTGTCTTGTTCAAAGCCCAAGACGTGAAGCTAAAGGACCTCGACTTTAGAGAGAATTTGTCATCTCTAAAGAAGGGTTTGTCTGTCACAACTGTTGGGTGACTGGTTATAAAGGAGAATTACTTTAACCGGGATATGCGAATCCGACAATGCCATAATTTCCTTTATAGGGGATTTTAACCTGAAGGAGAAGACTTTAACTCAGTGTAGAGCAATGCTATCTTTCCTTAGGAATTTCTCATGCTAAAAGAGGGACAATGGCATGGATGTAGATGATCTAGAGGCTTGCCGCTTACAGCGATTAGATGAAGGAGAAGGAGTTGTTGATGTTTGTGTACTGTGAACGAGGCACAACTTTGATGCTAAAAGGTTGATTGGATCAACCAGTGGTTTTCTTATACAAAGCCTAAGAGGAGGCTATTGGCCCAACAAGAGGGAGTTTTTATGTGTCTCGTACGAAGCCCGAGAGAGAGGCTAAAAGGGTTGACTCAACAGGAGAATCTTTTATACTCAATAAGAGAGTGTTTTTGTATCTCGTACGAAGCCCGAGATGGAGGCTGAAAGTTGTTTGGCTCAATAAGAACCTTTTTTGTATCTCGTATAAAGCCCGAGATGGAGGCGAAAGGGTGATTGACTCAACGAGGGAGTCTCTTATGTGTCTCGTACAAAGCCCGAGAGAGAGGCTAAACGTTGTTTGACTCCGCTGGGGAGAATCATTGTACAAAGCCCAAGAGAGAGGCTAACTTCATTAAAGAAGGATCATTATACAAAGCCTAAGAGGAGGCTAATATGTGTCTCGTACAAAGCCCGGGAGAGAGGCTAAAAGGTTTTGACTCAACGAGGGAATCTTTTGGTATCTCGTATAAAGCCCGAGATGGAGGCTAATTGACTCAACAAGAGAGTTTTTGTATCTCGTACAAAGCCTGAGATGGAGGCTAAAATTTATTTGGCTCAATAAGAACCTTTTTGTATCTCGTATAAAGCCTGAGATGGAGGCGAAATGGGTGATTGACTCAACGAGGGAGTCTCTTTTGTGTCTCGTACAAAGCCCGAGAGAGAGGCTAAACGTTGTTTGACTCCGCTGGGGAGAATCATTGTACAAAGCCCAAGAGAGAGGCTAACTTCACTGGAGAAGGATCATTATACAAAGCCTAAGAGGAGGCTATGGTAACTGTTGCAGTTGAGTGACAGGTCCAGTATACTGATTTAAAGAGAAAATTAGTTCTTATATGAGCAACACTGTACTCAGGGATTTGATTTGAGGATCAGGGATATTTCCTTCTCTTTGAGGAAACGGGAAATCCAAAGGGTATTGAGACTGTCCGAGTCTACGGGTTTCCTTCCTATTTAAGGAAGGGGTCACTTGAGAATGTCTTTGAGACTCAAGGAAGTTAGACTGTCCGAGTCTAGAGTTTCATCTTTTGTACTATGCTTTGAGAAACAGTAGTAGACTCTTGGATAGACTGCTCTATGAAGATGACTAGGTTCTGTTCCTATATCTCTAGGAGGTCGTCGGGACAATATGTACGAAGCCCAAGAGGAGGCTAGAGACTTTTAAGAAGCCGACGGGTCCTTGTATTAAGCCCAAGAGAAGGCTATCATTCCCGGAGGAAGAGATCATTATACGAAGCCTAAGAGGAGGCTGTGAATACTTCTAAGAAGCCGTAGGGTCCTTGTACTAAGCCCAAGAGGAGGCGGGGTTGCTTTTAGGAAGCCTGTGGGTCCTTGTACAATGCCCAAGAGGAGGCCGATTGCTTTTAAGAAGCCGGTGGGTCCCCAAACCCCGAGAAATTCAAGGCAAGCTATTCACAAGGAATAGATCAAGTAAAGAAAGTTTGAGAATTTGGAAGAAACTCAAGAGATGCCATTCACGGAGAAAAGATCATCTCTGGGGAGTAGAGTCTCTTGACAAGTGCTTTTAAGAAGCCTGTGGATCCCCAAACCCCGAGAAGTTTAAGGCAATGCTATTCACCGAGAATAGATCAAAGTCAGGAAAGTCCGAGATTTGGAAGAAACTCAAGAGATGCAATTCACGGAGAAGAGATCATCTCTGGGGAATAGAGTTTCTTGACAACTTCTATGAGTGACAGTCTATGAAAGGGTTCACAGAGAATGCTGTCTTTCATATCTCCATATTGTTTAACCCCAAGAGGAGGGAAGACTGTGTCTGGTAATCCTATGGGGATCTAGTTTAGACTATTTCTAAGAGTGATCAACGGGCTTAATGCTAGACGTAGTTGCCGGGGAAACTCTAAATATCTATACTATTATTACACAGTTGATATGAGTTTATGAAAGAAGACTTACAGCGAAACAGCCCCACAATATAGTTATATATATATGAGTTTATGAAAGGAGACTTACAGTGAAACAACCCCACAATACAGATATATATATATATGAGTTTATGAAAGGACACTTACAGTGAAATAGCCCCACAATACAGTTATATACATATGAAAGCGGTAAATGAAAGCGGGTAAACACTTACTCGGTTGTAGAGTTTCCATGCTATTTGGTTAGTTGTTCAACAAAGAAAGATTGAAAACAACAGTATATTCAAAATCAAAGGAGAAAGTGCTTTGAAATAAAAATGGTTGGGGCTTACAGGAGAGGCCCAGGGTTTTATCAGTGAGCGCACTGTTGAATTTGTACAGAGGGACTTATACAAGTGACTGAGGCCCAAAAAGGTTTTCTGTACAAAGGGATGGGTCTTACACTCTCTCAAGAGGCCTAAAAGGTTTAAAGAAAAAGAGTGGGGCTTATAACACGAGGGTAGGCCCAATTGATTTTTCGTTTAAAAATGGCGATCGCGCCGAGGTTTTCTTTTAGCGCAGAGGGACTTATACAATATCTGAGGCCCAAAATGTTTTTGGTTAAAAGGGGGTTGGGTCTTACACTCTATTAGAGGCCCAAAAGTTTTGAATGGGTCTTATAGCTCAAGGAGAGGCCCAAAAGGTTATTTTTTAAAAGGGCAACGATCGCGCCGTTTGTTTTTGACGGTATCGGGACTTATACAATGCACTGAGGCCCAAAAATGATTTGGTCAAAAAAAGGATTGGGTCTTACACTCTATTAGAGGCCCATGATTTTTGAATGGGTCTTATAGCTCAAGGAGAGGCCCAGTGTTTGTTTTTCAACGGATGATGATCGCGTCGAACTTTTTGAAATACAACGGGACTTATACCATAAGTGAGGCCCAAAAATGATTGTATTTACAAAGGGTTGGGTCTTACACTCTATTGGAGGCCCAAAAAGTGTTTGAAAAAGTTTGATGAGGGTTGAATTAATCAAAAACCCTAATTTCATTTTTTAAAGAGCATTTTTCAAAGAAAAATCAAGTAAAAAATGATAAAAAATATCAAATAAAATCATTAATCATGTTATAAACAGTGATTAAGGTTTATGAAAAAGTATTTTATCCACATGAATATTTAAAATCATTTTGGTTTTAAAAATCAAGAAAAAGAAATCATTTTAAAAGCATTTAAAACAATTTAAAACAATATTTTTGAATATATTAAAAATATATCAAATAATAATATTTTTTGTGATTTTTTGGTGGATTAAAATATTATGGAGTATGAATAAAAAGTGTGTAAAACAGATTTTGAAAATGATGATTTTTGCTGTGTGAAAGAATTGGTTGAGTTTTGAAGATAAACTAAGAAAAAGAGGAAAGATGTCACAACATCTCATTCGACATCTTTCATGAGTTTTCAACATCTTTTCTATCAAACTTCCAACACCCATAACTTTCTCAAATCTCAATGGTTTGAGACAAAATTTATATGCATCTGGCCCAGAATTTCACAAGGAATCCAATGGTGGTGGTAGTTTTTTCAGATCACACTCCCTCCTCAAAACCCGATAGTGGTTTTGAAAAGGACCTATAATTGCATTTTCTGTGCTACACTTTGATACAGGCATGGATTACATGGTGAATTAGCCCAAACGCAACATATACAACATGTATGAGATGTGTATGCTCAGTGGACTTCAAAGCAATGCATGATTTCAAGGATTCCAAGTTGTGATGCTTATCTCTTTTTGAGCTTTTTGGAGTTTTTGTGCAATCTGTCAAGCCTCTTGTTCCAGAAATGATTTGATGTTTTAGACACACTCAAATGATCCCTTAGAAGCTTTTAGGATGATTGGAATCAACTGGTACCTGCAAAAACACAAACCGTCCCTTTCTTGCAAAAGGGGTTAAAAGTGACCAAAATAACAACTCTCTCAAATGGTGTTCTAGATGTTGGGAACCATTTGGGACAGTTCAAGGATGATATTTGGAGTGTGTTTGAGGTTTTATCTGGTTTGGAAAGTGACTGAATCAAGACATGGCTTGAAAAATGCAAAAAAGTGCCATTTTGAGGTTTTGAGAAGTGACTTTGTGATTTTGTGATTACAGGTCACTTGTGATAGTTTGCACAGCTTACATATGATATATATGAGGGGTGTGTGTGTGATTAGTTTGAGTGGAATTGCTTTCTAACTCAAAAACTCAGAATTACTTGCTTTGGAAGGCAAATTTGAGGTGAAAGAAGAGATTTTGAGGAAAACATCTGTTTGATGGCTTTGGTGTACTCAAACTGAACACAAATGAGCTCTATTTATAGTAGAGCAAGTTTGTTTTCGCAGAAATAGTGAATGGCAACTGCAGCAGAGGTTTGGCCAATGTTGGCCAATGAAAATCCAAGTCTTCTCTAGCCATTGACTAGAGGTTAGAGCACAGAGCTTTGGTTCCCTACTTGTTGGAGGAATCTTGACTGAATTCAGTTGTAAATGTGTCAGTCCATGCCACCTCTAAGCATCTATTAAATGCTCCAATCCAAAATTGGAGTATTGTCCCTCTTTTAGGGATTTTTAGGAATAGCATGCTACTTCTTGTTCCAAGGACTTTGGAGGATTGGCTCAGTGATTGTCCCCTTTAGATTTGATCCTCAGAGGTGTCCAAAGTGATGACAAGGCTTGGAAATTCGTGTGGCACAAGAAGTGTGCAAATCTGTCCCGAAACATGTCTTAAAAATCAGTTGCAGCAAGCCCTGTTGTAAAATTCATAACTTCCTGCTCGAGTATGCTACATGGACGTTCTAGGACTTTTTGGAAAGCTTAGATGACGTACTTCAACTTTGATGTTTGACTTTGGTCTTGGTTCAGCTTGAAAAGTCATCAAAAATGGTCTTGAACTTGTGTAGTCAAATCTGTCCTAAAAGCTGTCATGAAAATTCTGCTTTATCAATGCTTCTTGCGAAAATCGTATCTCCCTGCTCGAGTATGATACATGGACGTTCTAGGACTTTCTGGAAAGCTTAGATGACGTACTTCAACTTTGATGTTTGACTTTGGTCTTGGTTCAGCTTGCAAAGTCATCAAAAATGGTCTTGAACTTGTGTAGTCATCTGTCCTAAAAGCTGTCATGAAAATTCTGCTTTATCAATGCTTTTTGCGAAAATCATATCTCCCTGCTCGAGTATGCTACAAGGACGTTCTATAACTTTCTGGAAAGCTGAGACAACATACTTCAACTTTCATGTTTGACTCCAGACCTGGTTCAACTTGGATCATGGAGAAAAACGTCCTTGAAGTTGGGGCATTCTTGCTGAAAAAATATTAATGATGTCCTATGCAATGTCAGAACATTGGACATTAAGAATTCCCAACTTTGATCACTCATATCTTTCAATCCTTATGATATTTTGAGTTGATTCCCTCTACAATGTTGAAGTATCAAATACCCTCTTTAAAAGTAGCTCTTACTCAAAATCAATGGATGTTTGGATCAATAGTTACAACCTTGAAAAGTTGTGCACTTGAACATGATTTTAACTTAGAAAAAATTTCTAAGTTTCTTTCAATTTGATCAATTTTGCAATTTTGCGTGATTTCTTGATTTAAATTTGATCAAATTAAATCATCCATCATATTTTCTTGAGTAATTGCTTGTGAAGGTCAAAGTTGACCAAAAGTCAAACTTTGACTTTCTGCGTCAGTTGACTTTGTATTAGATGAACTTGAGGCTTGATCCACTTGGAATTTTGCACTCTTGTGCCTAATTCTTGATGTGGGAGTCCTCTTGATCCTTTGTGGATGTTTAAGAGGTTAGACAAGTTGAAGATCATGTCATTCCTTGATTGATCATTTGTCTAAAGGCTCTGAGAGGGTTTGAAACCCTAGTTTGATTGTAGTGAATGCTCAACAATTTCTTGAGGAGATTGATGAGGTACAAAGGTACATACATATTGTGATGATGATTTGGACAATGATGGGAAATCTTAGTGGTCAAAATTTGGGGTATGACACCTTCCTCGGAAGAGACAAGCCTTTAGGTTGCTATGAGCATCTCGTGATCTGAGGACTTCTGCATCCTTGAGGGACTCAAAGTTTCCCCTTACTTCGCTGTGCATAGCCCATGGGAAACCTTCCCCTCTATCATGGTCATCTCCGAAGGGGGCTTCAACAAGGTTACTGTGGGCTCCGTCAAAAGGAAGTTCGAACATCTTCTCAGCACGAGCTCAAACCGGAGTACCACGCTCGACAAAGTCCGGGGAGATTCGGTCCCCATCACCTTCTACAGTGAGGAACTCCTCGGTTGGGCTCCCAACTCAAGCATTTCACTACTCGTGAGAGTACAAATGGCCAACTTTGACGTTCGCCGAATCCTAGTCGATCAAGGAAGCTCGGTCAACATCATGTATTCCCAGCTATTTTCCACCCTCCAGCTGGATGAGACACACCTGACACCCTACGTAGGCTCTGGCCTACAAGGCTTTAATGGGTCGGTCATAAAGCCTTGGGGGTACGTGGAATTGATCGTGACTTTCGGATCTGCAGAGATGATCAGGTCTATCAAAGTCCAATTCTTGGTCATCGACTGCCCCTCTCTCTATCAGTGCATCTTTGGGAGGCTAACTTTGGCCGAAATGGTAGTCGTGCCATCAACCGTGCACCTGAAGATGAAGTACTACACTTCTAAGGGTCTCGTCGCCACACTGCACAGAGACATCGAAGCAGCCAGGAGATGTTTTGAGGCAGCCTCCAAAGGGTTGAACACTATCGCCGCCAAGCCGAAGACTTCCAGCAAGCTTGCCTTACCCAGCAGCTCTGAAGAGGCAAAGCCGCTGCCCCGCGTCGACTTTATCGACCTTGACAGCCGCTTCTCCGAGGATGACCAGAGGGAACAGAAAAAGAAGGGGAAGAAGATCCATCCATGTTCGAGCAGCTCTTCAACTTCAACCAGCCGCAGCGAGACCTCACATCCGATGCACCCAATTCTGGAGGCAAGTTCGAACTTGTCCTGATCGGTGATGACCCCCAGCGAGGAGTAAAGATCGGGACCAGACTCCCTGACCTAGCGAGGAAACAGCTCAAAGCCTGTCTCCGAGAGAATGCAGATTTGTTCGCTTGGAGCGCCGCGAAAATGCTCGGCCTAGATCCTGACGTCGCCTGCCATCAGCTCACCATCGACCCCGCCGCTAGGGCAGTAGCTCAACGTAGGCGAAAGCAGTCTCTAGAGAAAATGGAGGCTGTCGAACAAGCTGTAAAAGACCTCCTAGAGGCAAATTTTATTTCGGAGGCCAAGTACACTACTTGGCTGTCCAATGTTGTACTCGTTAAAAAATCAAATGGAAAATGGCGCATGTGTGTTGACTATACCGATCTCAATAGGGCCTTCTTTAAAGATGCATATCCCCTCCCCAACATAGACAAATTAGTTGATAATTCTATTGGTTTTAAATTGTTATCGTTCATGGACGCGTATTCGGGTTATAATCAAATACCCATGGCGAAAAGCGATAAAAGGTACACAACTTTCATGACCGAATTGGGCAACTATTACTACAACGTAATGCCCTTCGGTTTGAAAAATGCTGGCGCTATCTACCAAAGAATGATGAACAAGGTCTTCTAGGGAGAATTCAGGGATATGCTCGAAGTCTATATGGACGACATGATTGTGAAATCCCATGAGGAATTCGATCACACGGCCCATTTGAGGAAAGTCTTCGAGCAGGCCAGGAAATACCGGATGCGTTTCAACCCGGAGAAGTGCATGTTCGAGGTACGATCAGGCAAGTTCCTCGGCTTCTATCTAACAAAACGAGGAAACGAAGCTAACCCCGACAAGTGCATGGCTTTCTTCGAGTTCCCCACGCCAAAATCGAAGAAGTCCATTCAATCCCTCAACGGGATGCTCGCTTCACTATCTCGTTTTGTGGCGAAGCCTTCTTAGTACACACTTCCCTTTTTCAAACTCCTCCTCAAAGAGGCAGCTTTCTAGTGGACGGAGGAACGCGACCAAGACCTCCTCCACCTAAAGCGAGCACTGTCTGAGCCGCTTGTCCTCTCCCGACCAGATAACGGTGAAATCCTGTATCTCTATCTCGCCGTCGCAACCGAGGTCGTCAACGCCGCCCTCATTCGTGAAACGACCGATAGGCAGAAGCCCATATACTTCACGAGTAAAGCGCTGCAAGGACCGAAACTAAGATACCAACAGATAGAGAAGGTGGCTCTGGCCCTTATCAACGTTGTGAGGAGACTGAGGCACTACTTTCAAGCCCATACAATCGTGGTGCGCATGGACTAACCCGTGAAGCAACTGTTAGGCCGACCAGACATGGCCGACAGAATGCTCAAGTGGTCGCTGGAACTGTCCGAATTCAACATCTAGTATGAGAGCAGAAAATCCCTCAAGGCTCAGGCACTGGCCGACTTTGTCGCGGAGATGACATTGCCCGAGTCCCCCACTTGCGGTGCCCACAAATGGACAATCTTCGTCGACAGGGCATCCAGCTCAGCCAGAAGTGGGGCAGGTATCATCTTGGAAAATGAGGAAGGAATCCTCGTCGAGGTCTCGCTTACCTTGTCTTTCCCCACATCCAACAATTAGGCAGAATACGAAGCCTTCCTCGCAGACCTCTGCCTCGCCGAAGACCCGGGGGCAGAGGAAGTCATCATCTGCGCCGATTCTCAACTTGTGGCCCTCCAGGTTCGAGGAGAATATCAGGCCAAGAACGACAACTTGTCTGAATACTTGACCCTGGTCAAAGAAAAAATGACAAAGTTCACATTGGTAGAGGTAAAGCATGTTCCCCGCGAACATAATGTCCGAGCAGATGTTTTTTAAAAGCTGGCGAGCACAAAGAAGATGGGTGGAAACAAATCTGTTATCCAGGAAGTACTTCCTCAACACAGCATCGGGAAAACTTCCACGACCCTCTACGTGCACATCGTCGGCGACAGCAGCTGCTTGATGACTCCAGTGTACAACTACCTCGCCAAGGATAAACTACCGTCCGACCCCAAGGAAGCCAGCATAGTCAGGCGCAGAGCCTGCTCCTATGTCCTGGTCGAAGATAAGCTCTACAGACGATGGTTTTCCATCCCTCTCCTCAAATGCGTCGAGGAAGAGATTGTCGCCCATATCCTGCGTGAGATCCAGGAAGGGATCAATGCCCAGCACCTCGGGGGGAGATCCCTCGCCAGGAAGGCTCTACGAGCAGGATATTACTGGCCAATCATGCAACATAACACAAAGGAATATGTGAAGAAATGCGACAAATGCCAACGGCACGGGGACATGCATTTGGCGCCCCCCAAAGAACTCAAAGCAATGTCCTCCTCGTGGCCTTTCGCATGATGGGTCTGGATATCCCGGGACCATTCATCGTGGGTTCGAATCAAAATAAGTACTTGATTATGGGCATTGACTACTTTACTAAATGGATAAAAGCAGAGACTCAGTCCAAAATAATGGCCCACAACATACTTTCCTTCTACAAACAAAACATCCTTGCCCGCTTCGGCATCCTCCAAGCAATCGTCACTGATAACGGGACGCAGTTCACAGAGAAAAAGTTTTAGGAGTTCGTCGCTCAACTGGGCACCAAGCAACACTTCGCGTCCGTCAAACATCCCCAGACTAACGGGAAAGCCGAAGCAGCGAACAGGGTAATCCTACGAGGCCTCAAACGAAGGCTAGATGAAACGAAGAAACAATGGGTCGAGGAGCTGCACAACGTACTCTGGGTCTACCGTACTACGCCCCACTCTTCGATCGGGGAAACCCCTTTCCGTCTAGCCTACAGAACTGAGGCAGTGATCCCCATCGAAATACACGTACCCTCTAGGAGGACTGAATCCCCCTGGACGAGGAGACAAATAGCGAAGCATTAAGGGAGGAGCTCGATCTCGTCGAAGAGGTCCGGTCAAGGGAAACCCTCCGCGAAGCCTCACTAAAACAAAAAATTTCAATTAGGCACAATGCCAAATTTATACGACAAGAATTCCAAGTAGGAAGTCTCGTCCTAAGGAGGAGTCACAAAGATTCTCGAGAAGGCAAAATCGCCACGAACTGGGAAGGGCCCTATCGTGTTCGAGCAAAAACTGAGAATGAGGCCTATTACCTAGAATAGATTAACAGGGAAGTACTTGCTCGATCATGGAATGCCGAAAAGCAAAAAAAATATTATAGCTAAGGCCCTAACTGTCGGTATGCTTCGTCAACACGACAAGCATAACGTACCACCCACAAATGCGTGCCCAGGTACAAGCGCTGCATACCAAAACAAATCAAGGCAGGCTTTTGCTCAGGAACGAGCTAAACCCATGCCCGACAGTGGTCCCTTGACCGAGCCCGTCGCCGTCCATGTAACATGATAGGCAGAACACCTAGCTCGCGATGGGAAGTTCACGCCGCGAACTCAGGCCGCAAACTCGACCTGAGCTACGCCCTCATGTCCGGAAGCTACCTGGGCCTTTCGACCAGTTTCCCTCACTGCCGAGCACATCTAAGTCGAGCAAACCCTAGACAACAAATCATTTAAAGTTACCCTTATAACGGGCACACGCGTATCGAGCGAAATTTCAAGACTTAGCGAAAATAAAGCGAAGTAAAGCCATGCGCAAAAATAAAGCAAAGTAAAGACATGCGCAAAAACAAATCATGTGAAACCGACCACATCGGTCAGGAAAAAATATTACAATAAGAGTGGCCACGAGGACCACGATTGTACTTGTTACATCACCAAGGGGCCATGCCCCATACAAAAAATAAGTTACAAGAATACGACACGCAGGCCGAGGATACAACTAAAGAGAAATCACTCGTCCATTTGCTGAGGCTTGTCACAAAGAGTTTGTGTATGCTCCTTGCCTATTTGAAGAAACTCAGGGATGACGATTTTGCTGTCCTCAACGCTATAGAGGAACCCAACCCCCTCGGTGGATAATTCGACCTCGGGGTTCAGAATCCTCAACTATGCCACGACATTGTTGAAGGAATCCTCAGCGATGACTTCACAATCATCTTCTGCCAAGTTGATACGTGTGACTAGCTCAGCCCGAGTCTTCAACTTCTTCACCTCCTCGTGCTTGTCCTCAGTGGGGACAGCAGCAATCCTCAATTTATCGACCAGGTCTTCCGCAACTTTATTCTTTGCGGCAAGGGTGTCTTTATCCCCGTTGGCCTTGGTCAATTCATCCTGGGATTGTAGCCTGGGCCTTCTTCAGTTCAGAGTCCAGGCGAGAACCCTCCTCGGTGTAGACCACCGCCATCTCCAAGACCCTAATTAGGGCAGGAGCATCCTGAGTTAGCATTGCCCTTTTGCTCGGGCGATCCATCTCCTCGTGCTTCAGAGACTCCGCCTAAGGAATTGCCAAGGAAAAACCTTCGAAGAACCTTTAGTTATGGAGGCACGGAGGCAGCTCGAACCTACTCTTATCCCCCTCCTTGCTGAGGTCCACAATCTCGCCCGTTCGTGTGTGCTTGGGCCTCAAATTATTGGGGACAAAGCATGTATGGACGACGGAGGGAGTAGACGAGGAGGTCCCCAGCCCCGTTTGCGGAGGAGGCCCTCGTTGGCTTAGGCGGATCTTCCCGATTATGATGCCACCCTTGCCCTTCACCTGGGCATTCTTCACCATCCGTTCATGTGCAGAAGACATTTTACTTGCAAATACATAACAAGCACATTAGTAAAAGGAAAGGATAACAGTCCAAACAAGCTAAGAAATAAAGACTACCCAACAATTCTAGAGCATCATCTTGAGAACGGCACTCGAGGAGCTCCTTCGTATTGATATAGCGGCTCTCCAACTTGAGACCCCCATCTTCCTTGTATATTGGCTCCCCACTCTTAGTCACTCACTGAGCAGGGATAAAACTGTTGACAAAACCCACCAGCTTCGTGTAGCTGGCCTTGTCATCCTCGTTCAGCATTTCCAGGGTGGCAGTATAACCATCTGTTCCCAGGGTAAAATGGTCCCCACTCCAGTAGAAGGGAAACTTCAACAACCTCCACCCATGTATCTTGCCATCCTCGTCAACAATATCCTCTCCATTCTCGTCCGTCGAGACCTCCCTAACGAACTTGGAGTCAGTAGCCCTCTCCGAAACGGGCTCAATAATGTAAAACCTCTCCTTGAAGGTCCTAATGGACTCATGAGGGTTTGAACAACATTATCCCCTACTTCTGGGAGACCCAGCCAAACTTCCTCCCCGAGATTCGTTGCTGAAGGTGAAAGACTGTGAAGAAGAGGGGGGGGGGGGGTAGCTTTGATCTCCAGAAAGTCGCATGTTAACTCGAATCCCCAAATGAAGGCAATGGAGTTAGGATGTATCTATGTAGGCGCCAGATCCAGGTGCACGAAGATCGACCTCTAAAAATCCGTGAAGGGCAACCTCAACCCTATCTCCTTGAAAACTTATTCGTACATTAGGAACCTCTCCCCGTAGTCTAAGCAAATACGACCGTCCTCCCCAGGGAAATGGACCTTCCACTCTCACTCAGCCCCCACCGTAGGGAAAGCATCTCCGATGTATAAGGAAAAAACGGAGGGATACTCCCCAGGTTCCGCGACGGACCACTCCTCCGCAGTAGTCCTCAAGGAAGGGGTTTTGTCAGCATCCCGGGGAGTAGCGGTGTCTTCAGTGGTGCTGTCCTCCGAGGAGCTCTCCTAGGACAAGTCTCTAAGAATGTCATCCTCGGTTTCGCGACCCATCTCATTTACCTGAAAAGCAGAGGAAAAAAGTGAATTCGATGACTTGAGAACCTCATGATTAGTCTTTAAGACTAAATGGTTGAACCTTGGAGCCTCAGTCGGCTTTCTTGAACAGATGACTTCAACTACCAATCTCAATCACCTAGTGAACACTTGTGATGGATGTATGGGGTCAAGGAGTGTCTTAGGAGACTTTGAAGCATATGAGAACTTTGCTTATTGATCTTGTCCTCTTTCTTGTGCAAATCCTAGCTTTCACATAAAAGAACAAACTAGCAAGATATGGTGGTTAGTTAACAATGCATAGATGATTGAACCCTAAATGCAAGTGCAAGATGTTATGACATCTAAGGGGTAAATTTTGGGGTATAACAGTTGCCCCTATTTGAATAGCTTTACCGGATGGCACGAGAGATGGTAATCCTCGGGAAATCATGGTGAAAGGTATTTAAATATAGCAAATCGAAAATTTTGCCCTTAGATGGAATGCATATGCTAAGGACAAGCAACAGACCTGCAAATGTTGACATGTCATGAACTTCTAATATGATGATATGATGTCATGATGGTGCAAAATGCAGACAAAACAAGACACGACAGACAAAGAGCAAGCACCCACATGCGAGCCTCACCGGGGAGGGATAATAGTTTAGTATCCACAAGCAAGACTTACTGGGGATGCAGGTTAGCAACCAACAAAAGAGACTCGCCAGGGGGAGACTAAGAAAAACACTGGGGATAAGAACCAAAAGATGAGGGGAACCCCACAGATCTTCAATGGACATAGAAGTCAGAGAGGTAATCTCCACTAGGGAAAGATCCAGGGAGATGGACGATAGGTTCAGATATGACTGGACAACGTCGGGGACAACCAAAAGGGAAGCAAACTCTTTACTGGGGATGAAACCAGAAAGGAGACATGATCTCCACTGGGGATCAATTTGAGTAAAAGGAAAGACACCTAACAACAAATTTCCTGGGGATTTCTTATACTAAAGAGTTCAAACGGGATCTTCAAGAAAAAGCCAGAAAAGACAGAGACAAACACAAACTCTGCGTGCACCAAATAATGATAATCACAAGGACTTTCAAAGGGATATTGGTAATGACCAAACATCTGTTGGGGATAAGATTAAATTTCCAATAATGATCGGACTCATAAATAACACACCAGTAAACACTGGACTCAAGGTATCAATATCTGAGACGACGCCAGTAAATACTGGACTCAACAATGATTAGATGGACGAACATGCCAATGAACACTAGACTTATACGATACCGATAATGACCGATATAAAAACATGCCAGTGAATACTGGACTTGAGACAAAGAAACATGCCAGTAAACACTGGACTTGGGACATCAATACTGATGACTTTGGAGGTAACGCCAGTGGACACTGGACTTAGAATACTAAAGAAAATAGGTCCTTTAAACAATGCCAGTAAACACTGGACTTTGGGTACCTGATAATAATCGAACCTTCAAGCAATGCCAATAATCACTAGACTTTACAATACCGAGGCTGATTGGATTTAAAATATGCCAGTAAACACCAGACTTTAAGATATCGGTAATGACCGATATTAAAAAAATGCCAGTAAACACTGGACTTGGACACCAATAATGATTGGATGAAAAGCATGCTAGTAAACACTGGACTTTAACGATATCAATGAAGACGATATAAAAACCATGCCAGTAAGAACTGGACTTGAGACAAGGAAACATGCCAATAAACAATGGACTTTAATGATATCGATGAAGACCGATATTAAAACAATGCCAGTAAACACTGGACTTGGACAGCAATAATGATTGGATAAAAGTATGCCAGTAAACACTGGAATTTAACGATATCGATGAAGACTGATATTGTAACAATGCCAGTAAACACTGGACTTAGATACCAATAATGATTGGCTTGAAAACAGAGGTTAGCTATCATATAAGACATTACCGGGGTTGCATAGTGATGACTAAACTTCACTGGGAATATGGATAATAAATAATTTTGACGCACGCAGGTGAAAACCAGACGTAAGCAAGACATGGATAACGATCCACGTACTTAAAAGGATACTTAGCCTGAGCAAGTTAAGGGTTTAAAGAAGGTAAAGGCCCATAATAAAGACACACCCAATGCAAAAATGCACGATGATATGGTATGATGTGAATGCTCAATGATATGCAAGATACGACTCTGACGAGAGACGAACGCCTGGGGAAGAGGAGAGATGGATAACACATCCACTGCAAGGAGTCACACTGAATCTGGAAAATAGCCGCTCAGAATCAAAATTGGGAACATTCTTCTTTCACCTGAGGAGGTAAAGATTTTCCACATTCAACATACATCTGTGGAAGATACTGGGGAGAAGTCCTTTGTATCACGGTGATCAGTCATTACTGAAGTATCCAATCCAGGAAACATTGCCAATTTAAATTTGTTTCATTGGGGAATCACACACCAGATGGTTTAACAGTGCTTTCGTCGCAACAAGAGTCACTGGGGAGGCATGTGATTTTACTAAATTGTCCCAAGATCCAAAGTAAGTTATGTTTCCATTGTGTTTCCTAAAAAGATTTGTTTTTATTTCAAACATTTTCTACTTTCAAAACCATTATTAATGAATAAATGAAGTTTTGCATAACAAGAAAAAATTAGAGACATGATAAATATCAAACAAAGAATGGTCCAAAATCTGATTTCATTAGAATGATAACTTGCCAATGGCAAAGTTCCATGGAACATTACAACTAGAAAAATGGCAATAGGGAAAAGGTTACATCGTATTCAATGACCACTACCATCCCTAATGACTAAGATTCCTCCAAAACCTCGTTGCTGATGAGAGCGATGAGCTTGAACTTCTTCTTGAATTCCTTGGTATGGGTGACAACCCTTTCTGACATAGTGAAACGCCTTTTGTCCCTAACTTTTTCCTGGACCGTCCTTTCGGGTTTTCAGTCCACCGGGACGCTCTTTTTTGCCTAGGCCGCCCTTTCGAGTTTTCAACCTAGCGAGCTCTTTTCTTTTTATTTAATCCCTAACTTTTGCCTGAGTCTCCTTCATAGGTTATGACCCACCGGGATACCCTTTTCTTGCCTAAGTCGCCATTTCTGGTTTTCGACTTAGCGGGCTTTTTAGGCGTAATATTTTCTTACTGAGTCAGCATTCACAGGGTGTGAGAGTCGTTCACTATCCATCGTTGTAAGAATTAGGGAACCTCCTGAGAACACTGTTTTTACTACAAATGTGCCTTCATAGTTAGGCGCCCATTTTACACGTACATCCCTTTGAGATGGCAAGATCCTTCTGAGTACGAGTTCTCCTTCACAGAATTCACAAATGTAACACCCTTCTACCCCACATACAATTTCTAGTAAAACATTTCATATTATCAGAGTAAAAACAACATAAAGGGTGTCACACATAATATTCAAAACATCATGTAAACAATCATTGTCATGTCCTGTAACACGGGTTACTCGTTCATCAATATCAAAATTTAACAACTACGTAGCGGAAATCAATTTTTATTTTAATTCCATAGAATACTTCATAATAAATATGTCCAAATCAAACACCATTATCAACATTACAAAAATTCAGTCATAAACTAAAAGAAACGAGGTTCACAACAATTTTCCCAACCCGATGTTACATGACACAGAGTAGGACACCTCTAACTAGACAGTAATAACGAAACACTCCAAAGCTACTTCCTTCGTCACTTCAAAGCTATTCTTGGATATCTGCAAGTTACCCACATCGGAGGCAACATTTCCAAGCAGGCAGGGTGAGAAAACATAATTCATTATAGTAATACAAAGACATGGAAAATAATTAATTAAGCAACAACAACATCGGAATCATCATCAACAATTATTCACAACACAATCTCAACTACTTCATGAAATGCGATTTCAAACATAATGATATGCAAAGGATGCATGTGGTACCGATTTTTCTCCATGTGATGGACACTGGCCATCAACCCTCCACAAGGGAGCACAACATAACAACATATCACTTCAATTCGCACAATGGGATTGAAGCTACCAATAGGCCGAAGCCCCAACATAAAAATGCCATGAAATGCAATGATGCTAAACTCCTCATTTCATCCAAATATTAACATGTGCATCATTCATTTCATTCCCAACAATATTCGTCATAAAATCATGTTTTTATCATCCGTATATCAACAACAACGATACAACAATGATTCAACATGAGAAAACATCAAAAACCTCATGAAGGAAACGACAAAACGACAAGACAGTAGCCTGACACGGTCGCCCGTGTCCTGTGACACGGCCGGTGTCAACAGCACTGAACAATAATTAAAAAAAAAAAGAAAAACGCATCAATGACAGTAGTCTGACACGGCCGCCCGTGTCCTGTGACACGGCCCGTATCAGGCAACCTGTTAACACAAAATTCCAATTCTTCAACCAGAAAGCTGACACGGGTGCCCGTGTTGTGTGACACGGCCCGTGTCAGGGTACGACAAAAACCCACTTTTCCCAAAACGTGATTTTTCTGCATTTTTGATTCCCATTACCCCAAAATCAGTGTTCCACATGAAAATTGATCAAAAATACTCACAAAACGCACATATAGCAATACATATCAATCAAATTAATCATACTTTCATCAAATTACTCATTCTACATCAACAATCATCAAAATAACACAATTCATACAATCCTTAATCTATTCATCTCCAATTCCTATAAAACTATAAGAAATTATGAACTCTCCCCATACCTTAGAGTAATCCGAAGCTTTTTCCTTCTTTCTTCAAGACTCCTCTAGTAATCCTCAAGCCCTAGTTATCCTTCTTCTCTCTTCTTCAGTGTTCTTCACAAAAGATATGACAAAATGAGAAAATGATCGTTCTCTTTCTTTGGCTAACAAATCCCAACTTATGAACTTCCCATCCTATCCTTACTTACTTTCCAATAAGACCACCTTGCCCTTTCTCATTTTATTATTTTTTAATAATAATAATAATAATATAAATAACACATGCTCATTTACTTTATTAAAAATATTCAAAAACACTCTTTTACTCCAAATTCTCCAAAATTATCAAAAACCTCTTAATTCCTTCTAAATTAATTAAATAAATAATTAAATAATTGATTTAGATTTTCGGGTCGTTACAACAAACACGCACCTTCTTATCAAATGCTCTCTTCATCCTTTTCTGATACAAATGACCATGACACATGGCAGTCAGTCGTTTTTCATCAATGAGGTTTAGCTGATCATATCTTTCTTGGACCCACTCTGCTTTATCAAGCTTGGCTTCCATCAGAATTCTCAAAGACGGTATTTCTACTTCAATGGGAAGAACAACATCCATCCCATACACCAGAAAAAAGGGAGTTGCCCCTGTCAAAGTTCGAACTGAAGTTATGTGCCCATGCAAGGCAAAAGGTAACATCTCATGCCAATCCTTATAAGTCTTGACCATTTTCTGCAGGATCTTTTTGATGTTTTTGTTAGCAGCTTCGACAACCCCATTCATCTTTGGAAGGTAAGGTGAAGAATTATGATGTTCAACCTTGAAACTATCACACAACTCCTTCATCATTTTGTTGTTCAAATTTGTTCCATTGTCTGTTATGATCCTGTTTGGAATTCCATAACGACAGATAATCTGATTCTTGATAAAATGAGCAACCACTTGCTTGGTTACGTTGGTGTATGAGGCAGCTTCAACGCATTTTGTAAAGTAGTCAATGGCCGCTAAGATGAACCGATGACCGTTGGAAGCTTTCGGCTCAATATCCCCAATCATATCAATGCCCCGCATAGAAAACGACAAAGGTGATGACAAAACATTTAACAATGTTGGAGGTACATGCACCTTGTCAGCATAGATCTGGAACTTATGACATTTTCTGGCGTATTGGATGCAATCAGTTTCCATAGTCAACCAATAATACCTAGCCCTCAAGATCTTCTTAACCATGGCATGCCCATTGGCGTGGGTGCCAAATGCTCCTTCGTGAATGTCATGAATCAACAAGTCTGCCTCTCGTTTATCAACACATCTCAGCAAAACCATGTCATGATTCCTTTTGTAGAGTACATCATTGCTGAGGAAAAACTTGGACGACAATCTTCTCAAAGTTTTCTTGTCAAGAGTGGAAGCATTGGCAGGATATTCTTGGTTCTTCAGATAATTTCTGATATCATGAAACCATGGTTTCCCATCCTCTTCTTCTTCAACCAATTGGCAGTATGCGGGTTCAGTCTTGCGCTCGATACTGATGAGTGGCGCCTCATTGACAAAGTTAACCTTCCACATTGAAGCTAACATGGCTAGAGCATCAGCTATGTGGTTTTCTTATTGCGGGACATGACAGAAAGTAATCTCGTCAAAGTATTGGATCATCTCTACAATATAAGCACGGTACGGGATCAACTTCTCATCTCTAGTTTCCCATTCACCTTTGACTTGATAAATAACCAGGGCAGAATCTCCGCTGACTTCCAAGACCTTAATTCTGAGGTCAATAGCTGCTTCCAACCCTAGAATGCATGCTTCATATTCAGCGATGTTGTTTGTACATTCAAAATAGAGTCTTGTTGTAAACGGGGTATAACCACCACCAGGGTTCATCAACACAACACCTACACCATGTCCACTATAGTTAGAAGAACCATCAAACATCATTTTCCAACGTGTACCAGGTTCAGGACCTTCATCAAGGCCCGACTCATCACAATCCTTCACAACCATAATGTCTTCATATGGGAAATCAAACTTGAGGGGCTCATAGTCTTCCACATGCTGATTTGCGAGGTAATCTGATAAGACACTTCCCTTGATAGACTTCTAAGTGACATACTGGATATCATATTTTTACAAGAGCATGTGCCAACGGGCAAGTCTTCCTGTTTGAGCAGGCTTTTCAAAGATATACTTTATTGGATCCATTTTTGGAATCAATAAAGTAGTATGACATATCAGGTACTGCCTCAAATGTCTAGCGGCCCATGCTAAAGCACAACAAGTCTTTTCTAGCAGTGAATAACGATTTTTACAATCAGTAAACTTTTTGCTCAAGTAGTAGATAACGTGCTCTTTGCGTCCAGATTCATCATGTTGGCCCAAAACACAACCCATTGATCCTTCCAACACAGTCATATACATGAAGAGGGGCCTCCCTGGCACAGGTGGGACCAAGATTGGTGGTTCTTGCAAATAACTCTTGAGTTTGTCAAAGGCCTGCTGGCAGTCGGAATCCCACTCTACAGTTTGGTTTTTGCGAAGTAACTTGAAGATCGGTTCACAAATGGGAGTCATGTTGGAGATAAACCTAGAGATATAATTCAAACGACCAAGAAAACCTCTTACTTGAGACTCATTATGCAGAGATGACATCTCTTGAATAGCTCGCACTTTGTCGGGGTCTACCTCAATTCCTCGTTGACTAACGATAAAACCGAGCAACTTTCCTGATCTAACACCGAAGGTACACTTGGCAAGATTCAACCTCAATTGATATATCCTAAGTCTTTTGAACAGTTTCAGAAGGTGATCCAAATTGTCCTCCTCACTCTGGGATTTAGCAATCATATCATCAACATATACCTCAATTTCCTTATGTATCATGTCATGAAAAAGAGTCACTATAGCTCTCTGATAGGTTGCCCCTGTGTTTTTCAAATTGGAGGGCATGACTTTGTAGCAATAAGTTCCCCAAGGAGTGATAAACGTAGTTTTGTCCATGTTGGCCGGATCAATTCTAATCTGATTGTAACCGGAGAAACCATCCATAAAGGAGAAAACTGTAAAACGGGCCGTATTATCCACAAGAGTGTCGATATGCGACAGAGGGAAATTGTCCTTCGGACTGTCTTTGTTGAGATCCCTATAATCCACACACATTCGCACTTTACCATTCTTTTTCATCACGGGCACAATGTTGGCAACCCATTATGGGTATTTTGAGACTGCCAGAAATCCTGCATCAAGTTGTTGCTTGACCTCATCCCTGATCTTGAGAGCCATGTCAGGTCTACTTCTTTGGAGTTTCTGTATCACTGGCGGGCATTCAGTCTTGAGTGGTAGTTTATGAACTACTATGTCTGTATCCAAACCAGGAATGTCCTGATAAGACCATGTAAACACATCCACATACTCTTCAAGAAGCTTCACTAACCGTTGTCTGACTTCTGCCCCAAGCATTGCCCCAATCTTGACTTCCTTCTTGTCTTCATCGGTACCAAGATTGATGGTGTCAACTTCTTCCTTATGTGGCTGAAGAGCTGTGTATTCGTACTCACACATTTTTGCAAACTCAATCGGGGCCTCATAATCTTCCTCTTCCTCATCCTCAGCTTGATAGATGGGTGAATCGAAGTCAATAGTGAAAGTAGGGTCATCAAATACAACTGGTTTATGGATTATTCTGCATGATGGAGGGACTTATTTTGTTAAAATGCACAAAATTAAATGCAAGAAGAAAATGTTTTTGGTAGTTTTGAAGAGATTGCCATTTTTCCTTAAGAGCAAAAATAATAAATAAAGACAAAAGAGTTTAACAAAACAACATCTTCATTGATTAATAAAAGTTAAAAGCGGTGGCCCATACAAAATAGTCCGATAGCCTTAGGCACGGCTACGGAATTGAAAACAACAACAAAAACAAACATATTACTCTGGCACAGGGAACAACACGGGGATCTCAATAGCTTCCAAATTATCTAGTGCGGCGTCACATTGAAATACCAGATGGCTGATGTCTTCGTCTTCTTCGGCCCTTATCACGGCATTGACTTGATGTCCTTTGCTGACGAACACTTCCTGGACTGTCTTTGGTTGCCTTGTTGTGGAAGCAGATGTATCATCAAGAGTTGGTTTGTAACCCAACCCTTGGTACTTCTTCCTCTCTTAAACTTCAATAACTTTGCCCCAGCCTTCGGGAACACCTTCTTTCAGGGCAGAATGCATACTCTTGAAGAAAACAAAAGATAGATTACTTGGAACCACCGGTTCTTCAACATCTAGCATGACATCATTGGCTATCGCAAGAGCTTGGAAAGAATTTTCCAAAGCATCTTCATCATCCTCAATATAGTGGAAGGAAGACAAGTTACTAACCATCAAATCCTCTTCACCGTGTATGATAACCAGCTTTTCACCAACTACAAACTTCATCTTTTGGTGCAAGGTTGAAGTTACAGCACCAGCTCCATGGATCCAAGGTCTTCGAAGTAGGCAACTGTAGGCAGGATTAATATCCAACACTTGAAAAATGATGTTGAAAACATGCCGGCCAATCAAGATTGGTAACTCAATTTCACCCATTACAGACCTTCTTGAGCCATCAAAAGCTTTGACAATTAGAGAGGTAGACTTTATTTCAGCTCCCTTGTAAGCCAACTTTTCAAGAGTTCTTTTTGGTAAAACATTCAAAGAGGAGCCCGTGTCCACAAGAACTCTTGCCAAAGTGTCTTCTTGGCATTTCACAGATACATGTAAAGCAAGGTTGTGACTTCGACCACCTCGGGGTAACTCTTCATTGCTGAAGCTGAGAGTATTGTAAGCCGTGATATTTGCAATAACACTGTCAAACTGACCGACAGTAATGTCTCGAGCAACATGGGCTTGGGATGATATCTTTTGCAAGGTAGCTCGATGAGTAGGTGAATTAAACAACAGAGACAATATGGAGATTTTAGAGAGAGTTTGGTGAAGCTGATCCACCACCTTATAGTCGCTTCTTTTAATGATTCTCAGAAACTCGACATCCTCTTTGCTTGTAACCACTTCTTTTTCCTTATCCTTAACAGGTACAGGAGTAACGGTCTCTTTAGGCACCGTCCCTTTGAAGAGAGGAGTATAAATTCGACCACTTCGGGTCATCTTCCCAAACCCAGCTATATTTGTTACTTCTTCACTAGTAGTTCCCACCTCTTTCCTTAGAACCACATCTTCAGATCCTTTGTTAACCAGAGTATCTTCATACCTCCGCGACACAACTTTGGAATTTTTGAAACGGAACGGAACAGGTTGCTGGATGTTTCTCGGTCTTGATTGATTTGAAGCAGAAGCAACAATAGATTCTGATGTACTAAAAACTGGTTTTGGTTTATTGAAGACAGGGACCACAGAACCAGACCTCGGTGTATTGAAAAAGGGCGTTTTCTCTTTTAATTCTGGCAAGTTAAATACGGGCTCAATCACCACAATTTCCTCTTTCTTCACCTTACGGACTACTTGTAGGAAACCTTCATCAATCAAACTCTGAATATCATTTTGAACCATTTGGCATCCTCTGATACTGGCATCACACTCTTCACAGTTGTCATGGCAAACTTTCACTAACCCAACTTCAAACAGTTTGGAATGGAAAATCCTGACAGGAGTTTTAATCTTTGATGCATCCATTATCAATACCTCATTAGATAACAGATTATTCTTCACATTTGGTTGATTATCTGCAAAGGACAAAATCTTCTTTTCCATCAAACCTTTCACAACATATTTCAATGCCAGGCATCCTTCTAGGTCATGATCGGCCATGCCTTGGTGGAATGCACAGTTGACATTAGGATTATGGAATGGCATGGACTTTTATGTAGGTGGGCCCATAGGTCTAGTGACAATCAAACCTTCTTAAACCAAAGAGGGATAAAGTTCTGTGTAAGTCATCGGAATAGGCAGAATGAAGGTTTAACCCCTTGTCTTCAGTAGGGAGCATTTGATGGAGAAGCTTGTGGCCTCTGTTGTTGTTGTTGGAAGAATTGATCACCTTTCCACTCTTCAGACCAGACTCTACTTTCACACCCACGACGACAATGTCAGCAAAGTTGGCGCTAACACTACTAATCATTCTCTCATAAAATTACGGTTTCACGGTGTCCACGAACCAGTCAGCCAGTTCCTTTTCAAACAATGGAGGCTCTACCTGGGAAGCAGTCTCCCTCCAGCGTTGGGCGTATTCTTTGAAAGGCTCAGAATTGTTTTGAGACATGCTTAAAAATTGCCTTCGGTCAGGGGCCAGATCCATATTGTACTTATAATGCTTCACAAAAGCATCCGTCAAGTCTTGAGAATTGTGGATTCTAGATTGGTGTAGCGAGCGATTTTTGTCGGTGACGCGACCACCTTCTCGCTGGGTTTTCCTCACCGCAATGGTCGGAGGGGGTGCTACTTTCTGATTTCTTATCTATCCCATGAAGCTGGAAGGGAAAGGGAAGGTATCTAAAACTAACCTTGCACGCGAATGTTTAACTGAACAAACGCTTAAAAGAGATTGGGGGTCCAGGGTTAGGTTATACAATGGGTAGTTGTCAATTACCCATCCTATATGTGGTTATCCACAGGATATCAACTTTAGGTTTCGCTTTGTAATTGATAGTGTTTATCTGTTAATGGGTTGGGAAAGTTTCTTGGGAAGTATGAGCGAGTGAGTGAGTTTTTTTTGATGTTTTTGGTAAGTTACGGGACCTAAGGATTGATTGGTATGAAGTTACTGGACCTAGAGTTTTTGATTAGTATGCTCACTAAGATTTCGTAATCTTATGCCTACGTATCTCCGTTTAAATGAAACAGGGAAATCAGAGCAATCATAGTTCCTCCTATTCTAAGGGAGGAAAAAGATGTTTTGGTGTCTTGTTCAAAGCCCAAGACAGTGGCTAAAAAGTTTATTTGTGTCTTGTTTAAAGCCCAAGATTGAAGCTAAAAGGTTTGACTGAGAGAGAACTTGTCATCTCTAAAGAGGTATTGTTGATTTTTGTGTGCCTTGATCAAAGCCCAAGGTTGAAGCTAAGAGGTTGATTGACTCCACTGGGGAAATCCTTATACAAAGCCTAAGAGGAGGCTGGGAATGACCGACTCAACAAGAGAGTGTTTATATATGTCTTATACAACGCCCAAGATTGAGGCTAAAAGAGACCGACTCTTTTGGGGATATCATTATGCAAAGCCTAAGAGGAGGCTAAAAGTTTGACTTTTTCGGGGAAAATATTCCATCTGTTTTGTACAAAGCCCAAGATTGAGGCTAAAAGGATTTTGACTCCGCTGGGGAGGTTTGTATGTATCTTGTACAAAGCCCAAGATAGAAGCTGAAAAGAAAACTGACGCTGCGGGAAAGAAATATTTATCTGTCTCGTACAAAGCCCAAGATTGAGGCTGAAAGAGACTTTTCTGACTCGGCTAAGGATATTTTAGGTATCTCGTACAAAGCCCAAGATAGAGGCTGAAACGATTTTTGACTCTGCTTGGGAAATTATTCCTCGAAGCCTAAAACAAGGCTGGGAAGAATTGACTCTGCTGGGGAAGTTATTTGTCCCAAGCTTAAGGGGAGGTTGTGAACCTTTATATCTCGTACAAATCCCAAGATAGAGGCTAAAAAGGGTTTGACTCAACAAGAGAGTGCTTTTTATCTGTCCTGTACAAAGCCCAGGATTGAGGCTAAAAGGGGTGACTCAACAAGAGAGTCTGGAATGTGATTGACTCAACAAGAGAGCCGGAAAAGTGGTTGACTCAACAAGAGAGTCTGAAAAGGTGATTGACTCAACAAGAGAGTATGAAAATGTGATTGACTCAACAAGAGAGTTTGAGATGGTGATGGACTCAACAAGAGAGTCTGAAAATGTGATTGACTCAACAAGAGAGTCTGAAAAGGTTAGCTCTGTTGGGGAGAATCATTGTACGAAGCCCAAGAAGAGGCTGACTATGCTGAGGAAAGATCATTATACAAAGCCTAAGAGGAGGCTATCTTCTGCCGGGGGTTATTGAGATCCCGAGGCAGGTCCAAGTGGGGAATCAACTCTTGCTGAGGATTACAGAAGATTTGAGGTATCAGATGCCTTAAGGTTCTGATTTGAGATAGGGTTATACTAGTGATAGACTGACCCTGGCTGGGGGATTTTAGGAGAGAGACTGGGTTTTAGAACCCACAAGTTTTAGCTCTGCTGGAGATTAATCCAGAATCCGGGGTTTCTTCTTATGTTTGGAGGGAACTTGAGAATGTCTTTGAGACTCAAGAGGATTGGACTGTCCAAGTCTACCGTGTGGAAGAGTTTTATTTTTTGTATGATGCCTCCAGGAGGAGGCGGGTGTTTTAAGGGATGATAATCAACCCTAAATTGGTCAGAGGTTTGACACTGGAAAGACTGCTCTAGCAAAGGATGACTAAGTTCTGTCTTATACCTTTAAGAGGTCGTCAGGGTCCTTGTATGAAGCCCAAGAGAAGGCATGAGAACTTTTAAGAAGCCGAAGGGTCCTTGTACAAAGCCCAAGAGGAGGCGGGGATGCTTTTAGGAAGCCCGTGGGTCACAAACCAATAAAATTTCAAGAAATTCTATTCACAGAGAATAGATCATTTAGTGAAAGTTCTGAGGTTTGAAGAAACTCAAGAGATGCTATTCACCGAGAATAGATCAACTCCGGGGAGTAGAATTTCTTTGACAATTTCTAGGGGTGTCAGTCTGAGAAAAGGTTCACAAGGAATACTGCCTTTCTCTTTGTTCCATATTGTTTAAGCCCAAGAGAAGGCAAGACTGTATCTGGAAATCCTATGGGGATCTATTTTTGACTGTATTTAAAGAGTGACCAACATGGCTTTACCTAGTTCTAGACCTAGCTGCCGGGGAAAACTCTAAATAACTATACTAGTATATATACAGTTGATATATGACAAGTATTTAAAAAGGGTATGAAAGAAGACTAACCATGCGCAACTTCCCACAATACAGTTATATATATTTGACATGTATTTAAAAGAATGAAAGAAGACTCACAGTGTGCAGCTTCCCACAATACAGTTATATATATATATATATATATATATATATATATATATATATATATATATATGAAAGCAAGTAAATGAAAGCTGATAAAAACTTATAGGTGAGCAAGCTTCCATGTTGTATTGTTAGTTGTTCAAAGAAATTAAAGTAAGTTTTGATAACGACTGTATATTTGAACCTAAATCAAAAGGGAAGTTGTTTTGATAAGATTGTACTGGGACTTATGCAATGACTGAGGCCCAAAAGGTTTTCTGTACAAAGGTATGGGTCTTACAACTCAAAGAGAGGCCCAAAGAGCTTGAAAAATGAATAAAGATGGGTCTTATAGCTCAAGGAGAAGCCCAGATGATTTTGTTAAAAAGGCGACGATCTCGCCGTTGTTTTGAAAATGTACAGAGGGACTTATACAATAAGTGAGGCCCACAATGGTTTATTTACACAGGGATTGGGTCTTACACTCTATTAGAGGCCCAAGGATGTTTTTGTACAAGTGATGGGGCTTACAACTCAAGGAGAGGCCCAAGGATGTTTTGAAAAAAAGATGGGACTTACAACACAAGGGGAGACCCTGGTTATTTGATTTTTGAACTGGCGATCGCGCCGAGGTTTTTGAAAATGTGTTGGGACTTATACAATACATGAGGCCCAAATTATTTTGTTTTTCAAAAGAGGTTGGGTCTTACACTCTATTAGAGGCCCATGAGTGTTTGAAAATTAAAAATCGGGAAGAAACCCTAATGGATTTTTCAAAGGTAATTTAAATAATAAATGATAAAATATCAATTATATTCAAAAACAAGTTGTACACTTTGGAAAATATTTTGGAAAATCAAGTTTAATCATATGAAAGCTTAAAATACAATTGATTTTGAAAGATTAAAGTGAGAATTTCATTTAAAAATGTTTAAAAACAATTAAAATGAAATTAATTACAAAAATTCTAATTATATTAAATAAATAATATAAATTGGATTTTTTTGTGGAATAAAATATTTTAACATTTTTGTGATTTTTTGCAAAAAGAACCAATCAAAATTAATTAAAAGTGAGAGAGAAATTAATTTTCCAAATCATTTAAAATAATATGAAAAATATTTAAAAAATGGAAAAAGTGGTAAAAAAGAGGGCCTGGGGCGAGGGGGATTCGAACCCCAGACCTCAAGGTTGCAGTGCGCGCCTTCTACCACTGGGGTGGTGATACATCCGTGTATCAAAGCCACCACATGAATATATGAGGCATGCCTTGTTTTAGGCCTGGCCAAGGCAAGGCAAGACAAGGTTTTGGTCCAAAAACGTAAAGGTTGTAACTTTCTAATTTCTCCATGGATTGGGACAAAATTTAGGTCTATCCGACCTAGAATTTCACAAGGAATCCAATGGTGGTGGTGGTTTTTTCAGATGATGTCCCTATTTAAAAACCCGATAGTGTTTTAGAAATAGGCCTATAATTGCATTTTCTATGCTACCTCATGGTACAGGCCATAGTTGCATGATGAATTGATTCAAACACAACATATGCAATATGTATGAGATGTTTAGGAGCAGTGGACTTCAAAGCAATGTATAATTCAAAGAGTTCAAGTTGTGATGCTTACCTCTTTAGGAGCTTTTTGTGCTATATGCCAAGTTTCTTGTGCCAGGAGTAATGTGATGTCTTAGACACTCTCAATTAATCCCTTGGAAGCTTTTAGAATGATCACCACCAGCTGGAATCCTCAGGAACAAGTTTTAGGAATTTCTTACAAAAGGGGGAAATGTGACCAATATAGCAACTCTCTCAAATGGTGTTCCAGATGTGGGGAACCATTTGGGACAGTTCAAGGATGATATTTGGAGTGTGTTTGAGGTCTTATCTGGTTTTGAAAGTGACTGAATCAAGACATGGCTTGAAAAATGAAAAAAAGTCAATTGTTGAGGTTTTGGAGGTTGACTTTGTGATTTTGGTGTTACAGGTCACATGTTAGTGTTTGGACAACTTAGATATAACATATTAGAGGTGTTTGGATTATGAGCTGTGATGGAATTGCTCTCTAACTCAAAAACTCAGAGATACCTTGCAAAAGAAGGCATTTTGGCCTTAAGAGAGGGATTTTGAGGAAAGCATCAGTTTGGGTGCTTTGGTGTACTCAAACTGAGCACAAATGAGCTCTATTTATAGTAGAGCAAGTTTGTTTTGCAAGCAATAGTGAATGGCAACTGCAGCAGGCCTTTGGACAATGTTATGCAAAAGGAATCTCAAGTCTCCTCTAGCCATTGACTTGATATTAGAGCACGGGCTTTGTAGCTTTGGTTCAGAGATAAGCCTTGACTGAATTCTATTGGAATAGGCTCATTTCATGTCACCTTGGTGCATCCATTAAAGGCTTGGAGACAAAATTGAAGTCTTGGCACTTTTTAGCCTTTTTTAGGTTTGGCATGGCTATTGTAGATTCTTGGACTTTGGAGGCTTAGGGATCAGATCATTCCCTTGTTTTATCCTCAGATGTGTCCAAATGGATGACAAGGCTTGGATTTATCAGATTTGGACAAATCGAGCAAAATGCACAAATTCTGCCTTGTAAAACCAGTTCATGATGCCATGTTTCAAGGGTTGTATCTCCTTGCTCAAATGGAAATTGGAGATGATCTGGTACTTGTTGGAAAGCGCTCATGGCATACTTCAACTTTGATGTCCACCCTATACCTGGTTTGACTTGGATTAAGGTGAAAAATGGCCCTACATTTTGGAAAAAGTAAGGCAGATTTTGACTTAGTGAAAATTTCACTAAGTGTTGGAAAAATGTCATTTTCATGTTTTTAGCCATTTTGACCACTCCATAACTTAAAATCCATGAGGAATTGGAGTTTGATGTAGTTGAAGCTTTTGTATAGTGTAGCAAGACCTATAACTCTAGCTTTGGATCACCCAAAATGGTTGCTTGGATCTCAAGTTATGGTCCTTGGAAGTTGGTACCCTAGCCACTTTGTTCCATAACTTAGAAAAATTCTAAGTTTTTTATGGTTACCCCTTTTACAAGTTAACTCACTTTCTTTGGTTTTTCTTGATGAATGATGATTAAAATCACATATTAACATTGTTTTAGGGTTGAGGAACCAAAATTGTGAAAAATTCCAAAAAGTCCAACTTGATTTTGTGCACAGTTGACTTTTTATCGGATGAAATCCAAACTGCGCGATCCTTTGTGAAATCAAGTCCTTGACCTAAATCAAAACTAATGGATATATTCCATAGGTGTTATATTGTGTATTGAATCATGTCCCAAGGTTTGGGAGCATGTCTTGGTCAAAATTCAAAGGTATAGTTGACCTTTTCCTCGAAACCCTAATTGTGGTCCTGATGAAATTGAAACTTGTGGATCAAGCTTCTTGGATCAATCCATTGTTGGAAATGGATCAATGTAGTAAATTGGAGGCCCTCAAATCATGTCTTGAGGTCTTGGCTCATGCTTTGTCCCAAAAGTCAACATAGGGGTGAATTAGGTCAAGAAACCTTAATTCCTGATTTTTGGGTAAATGCATCCCCTGAGGTTAAATTGACTTGATGATTGGGTCCATGAGGTCCCTTGGAGTATCTTGGGTTGTACTTTTAAGCATTGGCTCATGCCCAGAGGAAAATCTTCATCTGGAGGCCTTGGTCGACCAAAACCCTAACTTGGTGACACTGGCAATCCTGAGGCTTGATCCACTTGGAATGTAGCAGCCTTGTGCTTGATCCTTGATGTGGGAGTCCTCTTGATCGTTTATGGATGTTTTGAGAGGTTATACAAGTTGAAGATCATGTCATTCCTTGATTGATCTTCTGTCTAAGTTCCCTGAGAGGGCTCAAAACCCTGATTCTAGTTTGTGATGGATGCTCAAACATCTCTGAGGATATTGACGAGGCATGATGGTTCATCCATATTGTGGTAATGATTTGTACAATGATGGGAAATCTTGGTGGTCAAAATTTTGGGTATGACAGATGCCCCTATTTAATCTTCTTGGACCCGAAGGTGTGAATGGCGAAGGTATTCGGGAATTCGGGGTGCAAGAGGATTAAATATCGGAATACCCGAAATTTTGACGGTGGTTATGGATGGCTGCTTGCCCGTCCATCTTCTTTTGCTAAGCAATGATGCTTAGAAATGGTAAAAACTTCCCCTCGATCCTAATCTTTAGCCACGAAACTGGTCTCAGTTTCTGATATAAACTTCCCCTCGATTTGGGTCTTCATCCACAGAACTGGTCTCAGTTTCTTTTGTCCATAAACTTCCTATCGATCCTGGTTTTTAGCCACGGAACTGGTCTCAGTTTCTGAAATAAACTTCCCCTCGATCCTGGTCTATAGCCACAGAACTGGTCTCAGTTTTTGAAATAAACTTTCTTGACAAGGGACGTTATTTGGTAGCGGTTTTTGTCAAACTTCTCGCTGAATTTTCCTAGGGAGATGCCATTTGATGGGAAAAAGTTTTGATGTCAGACTTGCTACTGAAACCCATATGTTTGAGCTGTAGAGGTGTACAAACTTCTCTGTTGGAGACGCCATTTGTCGACTCTACTTGGGAAAACGAGTCTCTTGAGAGACTATTTCCTGCTTGGGGATATTACATCATACTTTTCCCCGAGATCTTCTCGGAGAAATGCCATGTGATGTGATCCAATTTTGAGGTGCCGATGACTTCATTAACATTGACTCTCTTGGAGAGAAAAATCAATGTGTTGCTGAGAGTCTTTAGTTGCAAGGATTTCTCTGGGGATTTTCCTTAATCCGGGAAAGGGAAAATATCATCTTCAATGGTGAAGAGTGACGTTTGTCGAATGCCTTCTTGCTTTTCAGATGTTTAAGTTATCAAAGTTGTCAAGGACCGTCTCCATCCCAGAAATAAACTGGGGAGAGATGGCTTAGATGATTCGCTTCCTGACGAGGAAAAAACTGACAACTCGATTGACAAGAGGACTTTACCACTTAGAGTTAAGACTGACTAGAGTGATAGTGATGCAATATGAATATGAATGCAAATCAATAATGCATGAGGTATGTATGTTTATGCTGACAAAACTGACACGACATATAGACTAATAGATGAACACGTTTGGATACTTGGCCACTGCAGGGGACAAAGAAATATCATTCGGTCCAATATAGCAATTCTGCCTTGCTTAGGAGAGATAGTCCCTGTGGGGAAAACGTTGGTCGGGCTTAGGAGGTAAGAACTCTGCCAGGGATATCAGATGGGAAAATCACATCTGATGCAGTTGATCCTTCATTCAGGCATACTGGTTTAGAAGGAGTACTTTGATTTTGCACTTTGAAGTTTACCCGCCTTTGGAGAAGCAATCGATGTTCTTTCGATGTTCAACAGTCAAAAGAGTTGCCATATTTATTTTAAAAGCAGAAAATATTGATAAGTAAATTCATTTTTGTTTTATTTCAAGAATCGTTGATCATATTAAAACATCATTCTGTAAAGCTAAAACAAATCAGAATTGCAAACAAAAGCACTAGGGCTCAAATTTTATTGATAGGATGGAAATCAGCCAAGCGCGTGATTGCATAGAGTATTTACAAAGTTAGAAAATGGTAATTTAAGGAAAAAGGGCTACATTGAAACATAATGACCGTTATCCTTCTACTAACTTTGAATCCTGGGCATCTTGAGCTTCTGTCGAAGTTGACCTTGACTGGAATTTTCCTGATGCATGGCATGACTGCCGCTGAGGGATTTGCCCCTTTGTTGGGCGTAGTTACTTGCCATTAATCCCTAACTTTTGCCTGGATTGTACTTTGAGATTTCCAATCCATCGGGATGATTTTTGATTATGTCTATAATTTTTGCTTGGACCACCCTTTCGGGTTTTCAATCCACCGAGACATTTTTTGTTTTAGTTTTTTTTTGTTTTAGGCGAAGTATTTCTTGACTACGTCAACGTTTGTGGGGTAGGCAAATTTCTTGACCACATAAAGGCCGTCATGATTCGGAGTCCACTTGCCTCGGGAATCAGTGAGGAATGGTTGTATTTTTTTGAGCACAAGGTCTCCTTTCCTGAAGACACGGGGTCGGACCTTTTTTTCAAACGCTTTCTTCATCCTTTGCTGATATAACTGACCATGGCATATAGTCGTTATTCGCTTTTCTTCGATCATATTCAGTTCCTCGTGTCGACTTTGACAGCATTCAGCCTCTGTTAGCTTAGCTTCCATCAATACCCGGATTGATGGGATCTCTACTTCTATGGGGAGAACTACTTTCATGCCATATACTAGAGAGAAATCGGTTTCCCCTGTTGAAGTGCGGACAGATGTGCGATAACCGTGAAGAGCAAAGGGTAGCATTTTATGCCAGTCTTTATAGGTTACAACCATCTTTTGAACAATCTTCTTGATGTTCTTGTTAGCTACTTCTACCGCTCCGTTCATCTTAGGTCGGTAGGAAGATGAGTTATGGTGTTCAATCTTGAACTCAACGCACAACTCTTTCATCATCTTATTATTCAAGTTAGATTCATTATCAGTAATGATCTGGCTTAGAACACCATAACGGCAGATGATATTGTTTTTGATAAATCGGACTACCACTTGTCGGGTTACATTGGCGTATGACGCTTCTTTAACCCACTTGGTGAAATAGTCAATGGCTACTAGGATGAACCGATGTCCGTTTGAAGCTTTGGGTTCAATCATGCCAATCATGTCGATTCCCCATATGGAAAAAGGCCACGGGGAAGAAAGAACTTTGAGATGCGTTGGCGGTACATGGATTTTGTCTGAGTATATTTGACACTTGTGACGCCTTTTTGAAATTCTGGTACAAATGTGTGATGTCATTGTGCAATGTCACAACATCGTAATCTGCTGAACAAGGCAATAATAGAAACAATAACACACTGAATTGTTCACCCAGTTTGGTTCAACAACCTACATCTGGGGGCATACCAAGCCAGGAAGGAAGTCCACTATTAGTAGTATCAAATTACAGACTCAACAGACCAGTTGACAATCTACCTAATTTAATCACTATCCAATGACCCTTCTACCTAAGTCCTCCCTAGGTAAGAGACTCCATCTCACTTCCTATCATCACTATGATGTCTAGCAGTCAACTACACCGTCACTGCATCAACAACTTGATTACCAATAACTGTAAAACCATAGAAGACACCCTTCCATGACATCCTTTGGAGTTGCTTCAAAGCTTCCTCCAAGAACAATACCAAACTCAAACTCATTACCTACAGGTTTCTGAGTTACACACAGTGACCATCTCACAACCCGAGTGGTTCACTTAGACAAAGCCCTAAAGATCTACATCTTGGACCCGTACCTATTCTAGGTTACAAGCATTCTATTTATAATATAATCCAACTGGATTTGGGCCTTCAAATCATATCATATCTTCTGTAACAAATCTGCTTCTAAATAGTTCATATCTTCAATTAAATCTTCAATTATTAACTCTGAATATTCTCCATATCTTTATGCTTTAAATGCGCAACAAACTGATCTTCATAACTGATTGTAACAGAATATATCTCTCCCTTGATCTTCGCCTATATTCTCTGATTCTCTTTAGCAGAATTTCTCATTCACACCAGAAACACGTGCAGCCCTAATCACATAACTGTCTGATGTTTTAATGTTCTGGTATAGTGATGTTAAGACATCGCATGTGACATCACTCTTCAGTACTTTAACTCTTCAACAATAAACCAGAATGTTAGCTAAGACATACCTATACTGTTAGAAGCTCATGTGGCAACATCAACCATGACATCAACATTGTTTTAACAAAATTTCAGCCAATTACAAGAACTTACAATCTCCCCCTTTGGCTAATTTTGGCTAAAACAACTATATAACCATTACAACTTAGATTACAGCAGTAATTACAACTCTATACTACTGTCAGTAGTTATCAGTAACCACTGATCCTAACAGTAACCATCAGTAGCTACTGTGCGCAGCAATCCTGGAGATCCATCTTCTAGGGAATAATTGAATGATGTTAAGACATCATGTCTGACACCTTCTTTTGGCAGCACAACCCACCACAATCACTTCAGGCAGCACATCAGGAGGAAGAAGTAGAAAGTCCTGAAGTTATGCACTCAGATATCTGGTGTACATGAGAAGAAGATTTTAGACACTCCCCCTTAATACAGCACATTTCTTTTTCCTTTCAACTCAGACCCGGAATCATTATGGAAGACTCCCCCAGAAAAGAAATGTTAGTCCATTCATCAAAGACCAATGGTGGCATAAGATAATTCTGCACACCATCATTGATCAGAAACTGGGTTTAGACCATGGCATAAGAGGAAACTTAAGAAGTGCCATTCAGCTAACCCAGGTAACTCAGAACACAAGTCACAACTGTGTTCATAACTCAGGACACAAGTCACAAAGACTCAACACCAACTCAGGGATGTACCCTCTTCTTCTGCTGCATTAGAAACTGCAGACTCCAGGCATAACATCTGCACAGGGCACTTAGCCAGATCCTCTCCTTTCTCCCCCTTTTTAGCCACAAATTGGCAAAGGGACCCCTCACAGAACCAGACCCAGTAATTGCTCACCCAAACACGAATAAACCCCATATGACTTATGAGACAAGAACACTCACTGGCTGAAGGAGAACTGAAAACCCCTATAAATAGCTGACCAGTAACTTAGAAAATAACGAGCCTTCGAATATGTTCAATGTTCTTGGTCAAACAAACGCTATTTTAGGTCTCAAAAACTGTATTCAAATTCAATGCCTATCTTCCAAAAACTACCTTGACTGCCTTAATTATTTCACAACTGAATCTTACCATAAATTAGGCCAATAACACTCCATGCATATTCGAAGCCACGTGTTTCACTTTATCCTAACACCACCGTCCAAAATACTTCCCTGTTTGGCTCAAGAAAAACATGTCCTATATCATGTTCTGACATCTCTTCAGACATTGTCTGCTGGCTCATTAACCCAAGACTTTACAAACACATCTTCTTATCTAATGGGTATTGATACAACTTCTCACAACTTCTTCTAGATTGCTTCCAACCACCAGCCAAGTACACCACTTTTGCTTTTCAGACCTCTCCTATATCGGCACTATCTTCACACAGCTATGACAGGTCCCATTATCACACTGCACAAGTTTGATCAGTACACATGATGCAATAGGCTATAGTAATCAGTCTTACACTCAACGCCCTTTATGATATACCACCAATAATGCCACATTCCTCATGGGGATTTTAGGTACAAGATATGCCAAGTCCAAAAGACAAAAGCCCATTTGATTGGAAATTTCTCACACAAGATAAACACCTTTCTGTCCTTACATTCACCAGCTCCTAATGAAGTCTTCAACATGAAAGTAGCCATGTATTTCCTGAACTACTTACCATCTAGATTAGAATCTGCCCATTCTAATCCACACTATGTCAGAACTGCCACTTCAGACAATAATGCTGCTTCTTCAAACTCCATAAGTATGGTACATACCTAACCATAATGTTGTAACAACATGTAGAACATCAGCACGAGACAAAAGACCATCCCACTAAATCAGCCCCAGTAGTTATACCATCAGACAACTAGACAAGACCTAGCCTCATCCTACTATGATCACTTCTACCCAGGCACCAAGCATGAAGTTCTGGTAACCAATATGTCAAGAAAAGCAGGTTCCCAAGAAAAACAGATTCCCACACCAAAGACTACTCTGATTGGTCAGGCGATACAAACAATGCCATATTATCCATTATAAATACCAAACCTCCTTGCTCCTATCAGCACACCAAGAAAGGAAACACGAGTCAGTCTAACAAGAATGTAGCAAAGAGGCACATGCACGAGGACAAGAAGCCAGATCCTCAGAAGTTGAAGGACACAACACTGTCCAAAGCTGAAGCATCTTCTGGAGCAACAAGAACACGCAAGACATCAGAAACCAGGATGAAGACTATCAAGAAAAAACAAGTGCAGCTTCAAGCATCTGATGATGAATGGGATGAAGATTGGAAGACTTTTCTTGATTCGGGGGGTTGGGATAATCTTTAGACACTTTGTTTGTTGTTTTTACTAATCTTGTAAGCTTTCATCAATGCAATAAATTTCTGGTTTACTTCTGTTCCATTTACATAGCTGTACAAGACACTAAATCCTCATGTAAACAACTTTCCAATTTGCTTCAAACTAAGTGCCAACACCAAAAGCTTCAGTAATATCGAACACCTTCCATCAACACAAACCCCTACTGAGTTCTTCCAAAACTTGCATAGAAGCGCAAATTTTCCACAAACAAAGCTGTCCTTCAGACTCCTCCTCAGAAGCATGTGCAATTATCTTCACAAGGGTAGAACCATTTATGTCCACACCCATATGCCATCCAACAGCCTAATGTCATAACATGTTATCTGACATTATCTCCTCACAAGATTTAACCAATCAATGCAATCTTCACAATATCTATACCTTTGCAGCCAAAATCCATAGACAAGTATTCCCCCTGTCATGGTTCACTAATGCTATAGATGAGGATGAACATTTGAGCACACTTGCTGAGCACATGCATTTTGGCACCATTGTCCCTTTCTCCACAGGCATTCATTCCTTACCATGCTCTCCATCTTCAGACTTCCAATCAATACGTGAACTACATTTTCCATCCAAGGTAGACCTTCTACTTCATCATCCTCCCGGATGACTATGTAGACGCTCCTCAGGCATAATGTAGGCACCACGCTTCTGAATCAGAGCATAATCATCCTTCACTAAGGATATCCAACCAGATAATGTCCCAACACACGTTAGAACCTCTGCCACCCACCAAGACATCATCACCATGATTCTTGATATGCTCAATCAACTAGACCATTTGATCCAACTCCAGGACGCTTAAACCTTGAAAATACTTTCATAAAGTAAATTCTCAACCCTTCTGCAGTCCTATACTTTAACCTCAGACAAATACACAGTCTCCCGTCAATGTATATTGTCATCAGTTGACTGCACAACTCTATCCAAAGCAGACAAATATTCAACTATTGTCATGCAAGATACAACATTTTATCTGGTCTGACATCCTTTTTCTGCAGACTTGAGGCACTGATTGATCCTTCTTTTGCTAATCCATCCCACAGATCACATTAGATTAGGTAAGTGGCTTGACCTGATACTTCACCGTGAGCATAATGTTTCAACATCACCTCTCATCTTCCAAGAATCTTCAAACCTTTGATGCCATCCTTATTAGGTTACCACAACTAAGCTTAAGAGATAACTTATCAAGATCTTCACTCCCGCATGAAAACTTTGACAGTGATACTCTTTTGCTTTGTCTCCATCTTCTTCAGATCCTTCCAGCCACAAGGCTGATGCTAACACCAATTCTAATTGACCAAAGGCTGATTGACATATTAAGCTCAGCTTCTTTCTTGATGAATCTCCATACCTCCCAGATGCCTCCTCTTCCAAGTCAGGAGTAGGTTCCAAACAGACGTGATCAACACATTTGTTTAGCCCCCAAGCATCTGTTATGTCACACTCTGCCTTTAACACACCCCAGAGATTGACTTTGGAGGCAAGAAAAAAACACTTCTAACTTTCTTCAGACCCCTTTTCAACAAGCTCATATAAGAGTTCCTTTATGAGTGGACTTGGGATGAACCACAAGTGTCATTGGCAACTCTAACACGCTAGTTGAAGATATCCTCAAGTATCACCTCACCAAGTGATACATCTTCAGAGGAGAATAGAATGTTGCAGCCTTAACACAAAACCACCAGGAATTTTCCATCAGATAAATATATGCAGCGGAACACACACCAGAAAACTCCTTTGCAACCTTCAGGAAAAACATAATAACCCTGTACAAACATGACACTCCATGTGCACTAGGACAATATAGGTTTGAAACTAAGTCAAACCACATAGCAGTTCACCACCAAAGTTACAAGCCTGATAACAATAGACAGGTCCAATACACACCCTGTCATGAACAGTTCATCCTCCACTTCAAGGGATCATACAAAAATCTCTATGAACTGACCAAGTCCATACACCATCTCAACAAAACTATCTTCCTTGCTCATGAACCAGAAAGTATCTTCCCTAGATCTCATCCAGAAATAGACAGGATGCCTGCTCTGATACCAATTGAAATTCTGGTACAGATGTGTGATGTCATTGTGCAATGTCACAACATCGCAATCTGCTGAACAAGGCAATAATAGAAACAATAACACACTGAATTGTTCACCCAGTTCGGTTCAACAACCTACATCTGGGGGCATACCAAGCCAGGAAGGAAGTCCACTATTAGTAGTATCAAATTACAGACTCAACAGACCAGTTGACAATCTACCTAATTTAATCACTACCCAATGACCCTTCTACCTAAGTCCTCCCTAGGTAAGAGACTTCATCTCACTTCCTATCATCACTATAATGTCTAGCAGTCAACTACACCGTCACTGCATCAACAACTTGATTACCAATAACTGTACAACCATAGAAGACACCCTTCCATGACACCCTTTGGAGTTGCTTCAAAGCTTCCTCCAAGAACAATACCAAACTCAAACTCATTACCTACAGGTTTCTGAGTTACACACAGTGACCATCTCACAACCCGAGTGGTTCACTTAGACAAAGCCCTAAAGATCTACATCTTGGACCCGTACCTATTATAGGTTACAAGCATTCTATTTATAATATAATCCAACTGGATTTGGGCCTTCAAATCATATCATATCTTCTGTAACAAATCTGCTTCTAAATAGATCATATCTTCAATTAAATCTTTAATTATTAACTCTGAATATTCTCCATATCTTTATGCTTTAAATGCGCAACAAACTGATCTTCATAACTGATTGTAACAGAATATATCTCTCCCTTGATCTTCGCCTATATTCTCTGATTCTCTTTAGCAGAATTTCTCATTCACACCAGAAACACGTGCAGCCCTAATCACATAACTGTCTGATGTTTTAATGTTCTGGTATAGTGATGTTAAGACATCGCATGTGACATCACTCTTCAGTACTTTAACTCTTCAACAATAAACCAGAATGTTAGCTAAGACATACCTATACTGTTAGAAGCTCATGTGGCAACATCAACCATGACATCAACATTGTTTTAACAAAATTTCAGCCAATTACAAGAACTTACACTTTTCATGTACTTGTAGCAGTCGGATTCCATGGTCAACCAGTAGTACCCTGCTCTCAGAATTTTTCTCGCCATTGTGTGTCCGTTGGCATGAGTGCCAAAGGATCCTTCGTGAATTTCCTTTATCAGCATGTTTGCTTCTGGGTTGTCTACGCATTGGAGCAAGACCATGTCGAAATTTCTCTTATAGAGAGTATCACCGCTCAGAAAGAAGCTACCTGCTATCCTTCTGAGGGTTTTTCTATCTTTTCTTAGTGCCCCAGGTGGGTACTCTTGTCTCTGAAGGAAGCATTTGATATCGTGATACCAAGGTTTGGCGTCTATGACTGCTTCGATCGTGAAGATGTAGGCGGGTTTCTCGAGGCACATTATGTCAATCTTAGGTATGTCATTCCATTGACCTACACTAATCATGGAAGAGAGAGTGGCTAATGCATCAGCCATGTGATTCTCTTCACGAGGGATATGATGAAACTCGATTCTGTTGAAGAATGGTAACAACCTTCTCGCGTAGTCTTTGTAAGGAATCAGTCTAGATTGGTATGTGTTCCAATCTCCTTTGATCTGATTGATAACCAGGGCTGAGTCACCATATACATCCAAGTTCTTAATTCTTAAGTCGATCGCTTCTTCGAGACCCATGATACAAGCTTCGTATTCGGCCTCATTATTTGTACACTTGAATGTCAGTCTGGCAGTGAAAGGAATATGGGTACCCTGAGGTGTTATGATGATTACCCCAATTCCATTTTCGTAATGATTTACAGCTCCGTCAAAGATTAGTCCCCATTGGGAATCTGGTTCTGGCCCTTCACTGGGTAGTGGTTCATCGTAGTCTTTCATTTTCAAGTACATGACATCTTCATCCGGGAAGTCAAACCCAACTGATTCTTGATCGTCAATCGGTTGATGAGCCAAATGATTGACTAAAATACTTCCCTTGACGGCTTTCTGAGCATGGTACTCGATGTCGTATTCTGATAACAACATCTGCCAACAGGAAATCCTTCCCGTGAGAGAAGGTTTTTCAAAGACATACTTGATTGGATCCATTTCGGAGATTAACCAAGTAGTGTGACAAATCATATATTGGCGAAGACGTTTGGCTACCCAAGCCAAAGCGCAGCAAATTTTCTCAAGCATAGTATACCGAGTCTCACAGTCGGTAAATTTCTTGCTCAGATAGTAGATGGCTGACTCTTTTCTTTTTGTTTCATCCTGTTGACCAAGTACACAGCCCATGGAGTCTTCCAAGACTGTTAGGTAGATGATCAGTGGTCTTCCTTCCACTGGAGGTGATAGAATCAGTGGGTTCAACAGGTATTCCTTGATACTGTTGAAGGCGGTTTGGTATTCTTTTGACCAAACGCAGTCTTGATTCTTTTTGAGTAATTTGAAGACTGGCGCACATGTCACGGTCATGAGAAATATAAATCTGGAAATGTAGTTCAAACGTCCCAGGAATCCTCTAACTTGTTTTTCAGTCTTTGGAGAAGGCATTTCTTGAATGGCCTTGACCTTGTCAGAATCAACCTCAATTCCTTTCTTGCTGACGATGAACCCTAGCAGTTTCCCTGAACGGACACCGAATGTGCACTTATTGGGATTCAAGTGGAGTTTGTACTTTCTCAGACGCTCGAATAGTTTTGATAGGTGGGTCACATGCTCCTCTTTTGTCTTAGATTTGGCAATCATATCATCGACATATACCTCGATTTCTTTGTGTATCATGTCATGAAACAGAGTTGTCATAGCCCTTTGATAGGTTGCCCCGGCGTTCTTCAAACCGAACGACATTACCTTGTAACAAAAAGTACCCCATGGGGTGATGAACGAAGTTTTCTCCATGTCCTTCGGCGCCATTTTTATATGATTATAGCCCGAGAATCCATCCATAAAGGAGAATACTTTGAACTTTGTTGTAGTATCAACCAGCATGCCAATATGTGGCAAGGGAAAATCATCCTTGGGACTGGCCTTGTTTAGATCCCTGTAGTCCACACACATTCTGACATTTCCGTCCTTTTTTGGAACTGGTACTATGTTGGCTAACCATTGAGGATATTCTGACGTGGCGAGGAAACCCGCGTCAATCTGTTTCTGTACTTCCTCTTTGATTTTGATGGTCATGTCTGGGTGAGTCCATCTCAACCTTTGTTTTACTGGCAGATATTCCAATGGTAATGGTAGATGATGTTCCAAGATGCTGGTATCCAACACTGGCATGTCCTGATAGGACCAAGCAAACACATCGGAAAATTCTTTGAGAAGCTTTATCAAACCTTCTTTGACAGTTGGACTGAGCAGTGCCACAATCTTGACTTCTTTTCCCTCTTCTTCTGAACCCAAGTTGACCGTTTCCAACGGCTCTTTGTGAGGTTCAATGGACCTTTCCTCTTGTCTGAGTAATCGGGAGATCTCTTTTGGAATTTCTTCGTCACCTTCTTCTTCAGCCTCAAATATCAGGAATTCAAAGTTGGGAGAAGGCATTGGATCGTATGTTTCAATGGGGTTTAAAACAAGCAATCTGCATGACGTGATGATTTGTTTTTTAGAAGAGATAGAGAGAATGCAAGAGTGTGTGCAGTGTATTTTTTAATAACTGCTTGTTTTTATTATTTGAGTTATTTTTTAGGATTACCATTTTCTGAAAAAGCGAAAAGAGAAAACAACAATAAATGCGGAAATTACAAAACGACGTTATTTTATTTATGAACTTGTCGATTCTTGAAACTACAACCCTATAAAACTAAACTCTATCACTTTGGGCAAAGCAAAGAGGATACAATTACAAAAAGTGAGCCCTATCAAAACAGTCGTTTCACCTGGGCAGGGTGAAAGGTTAAAATAAAGACGACAAAGTTGACAGCAACCCATTTGCGACGAACTCCTCGGTGAATCACAAAGTCTGGCACCTTCTTTCTTGACTTGTGTTCATAAATAACATTGATTTCTGGTGGAGCAGGATCATTAGAATCTGTTTCCCAGGCAGAGTTGTCGTAGACGAACTCTTCTGTTGCATCTTGCATATTGTTTGTGCTCTCAGGTGGATCTCCCCATCCAGTTGGATGGATGTCTTCGAGGCTGATACGAGAGCTTTCAGGAGCGGTGTACTTGACCAAGAAGTCATATTTGCCACTCGGTTGTCCTAAGGTGTCCCACCCTTCTATGGATCTGGAGGGGTCATCCCTTTTGATGACGTTGACCTCAGGAAAAGCATAATTGATGAATTCTAGTCCTGCAAGCTTTGTAAATTCATCGTCGTGCTGGATATTTTCTGAAAGCCCTGAATAATGATCCCATGACATGGTGGAGACACATGAATTCTTTTCAATAATGCTCCGTTGATATGCACCGTTGGGCTGAATTTCTTGCCCCAAGTCTCCCGGGTACGGCTGCCAGATAGGAAGGAGATCCATTGGGCCATAATAGTTGTAGTCAAAGTTGTCTTTCATCAGAGTGTCTTCCTCTAACGAGTTTGGTGGAGGACGACATCCTTCTGGATCACAATCTCCGTATATCATCTTGACATCTGACCTTGGTATAAATCTCAGACTCTGTGCGGGATAGCAAAATGGCGTAGGCACCTCTTCTTGAAACATATAACCGTCCTCGTTAAGATAGGATTTTAACTCTTCATCTGTATCGGAGGGATCACCCTCGTTGATGGTATGTACTTCTTGAGATACCGGGTGAAGAAAGCCTCCACTATGGAAGAAATCCTGAATGGGATAAAGACTTTCATCGTTAATAGCAGTCTGGGAACAGGTTGAGGAAAAACCAAGACCATTCTTTGTTTTGTTATCAGTAGGAATGACAAGCCGCCCCCATCCTTTTGCATTGTTACTTTTGATCACTTCGAGAGCATCTTTGTACGATGAAATTGACGTTCCTCTTTCTGATTAGTTGTTATTGCTCACTGAAAGTGCTTGGAATTGGGTTCCAACAACCTCCTCGGGTTCTACACAAGTGGACGACGATAAGTTACTCACGATTAAGGCTTGCTCTCTGTAGACTGTGACTAGTTGGTCGTTCTTGACGAACTTCAGCTTCTGGTGAAGTGTCGAAGTGACTGCCCCAGCCTGGTGTATCCAAGGTCTTCCTAACAAATAGCTGTATGCTGCCCGGATGTCCATGACCTGGAGAGTGACTTAGAAAGTGTGAGGACCGATAGTTATGGAAAGGTCGACTTCGCCGATAACTATTTTGCGAGATCTGTCAAATGCTTTGACGATGACCTCACTGCCCCTCATCGGAGATCCTTTGAATGATAGTCACATTAACGTAGACTTCGGCATAACATTCAGAGTCGATCCGGTGTCTACCAGTACGCTGGCTAAAGCATTGTCCTGGCAATTGACTGTAATATTAAGCGCCATGTTGTGACTTTTTCCTTCTTCTGGCAGTTCCTCATCACTAAATCCCAAATTGTTGCAGGAAGTGATGTTGGAGATGATGCTGTCGAATTGTCTTATCATTACATCCTGTTCCACAAAGGCTTGCTCTAATACTTTCTGTAGAGCTTCTCTGTGAGCCTCGGAACTGAGCAAAAGAGATAACATAGAGATTTTTGAAGGAGTTTGCAACAGTTGATCAACAATATTGTACTCACTCTTCTAGATGAGCTTCAGCATCTCATCGTTGTTCTTTGAAAGGTCAGGATCACTGGACTGACTGACTGGTTGATCGGGAACTTCTGTTTGAGGTTCCTTTTCCCTGGTAGGTTCTCCAACTCCTCGGTTGAAGATTCGACCGCTCCGTGTTACTCGACTGATGTCTGTAATATTCACGAGGGAGGGTAATGGAACTTTTTTTCCATTCTCAATTATTGTTGCACCGTATTTGTAAGGGATAGCCTTATCGGACCTGTACGGTACTGGTCCCGGAAGATAGATAACTACAGGAGCCTTCTAATTTTTCTGACCATCATAACCGGCCTGAATTGGTTCGAGATTGAGAACCTTTCCACTATCAGTAGGGACTCTCGATTTATGGAGTAAAGGGATTATGGCGCACACATCTTTGGCCACTTCTCACTTAGGGATTAAGACAACATCTTTCCCTCAATCAGGATGATAGTTTGACATTGAACCAGAGCTTGACCATGGTTGAATCTCCTTATGGTCCAACTGAACTTGAAGGGCTGCTCGCACAAGGTAGCATCCTTGATTATTCTTTGAGCAGACTCTACAGCGCTCGTAGTTGTGTAGTGGCACCCGGCGACGTCCTCTTTGAATGTTGTGTAACCTCACTAGGTCTGTTTCCATGGATCGAACGTCCTGATTATGATGCCTAATAGGGTTCCCGTCGATCATACTGACTTGTTGTGTGTCTTCATCTAGATAGATCGGATGCCACCAGTGGTTTAACAAGTGTTACAGTGTTCTTTGAACGAGTGCACATCATTGGTCACTCTCCCGATACACTCTGCAGTTCTGATAATCATGTGAAGTTAGAAAACCAAGCTAAACTTGCTTAGCGTGTAATTCCACCAAGCTGGTATTCATTAAGCGAAGCGTGTAAAACCAAAAACGGAACCGAAATTTTGTTACTGAGGATTGCCAATAACAATTGGGCTTAGGACCGGCTGGGGGATGCCAGCCCATAATACCATCCTGCTTGGGGATACTTCTAAACTTAACCTGCTGAAGGGGAGAATGCCCTTAGCCCCACTTTGCTGGGGACTAGAATATGACATTGTCGGCGAAAGCACGCTTCCTGACTGGATGGGGGAAGTGAAAACCCTGATTCTGTGGGGAATTAACGTCTTGATCCGGAGAAAATCTTTTCCAAGTCTCCTGCTGTGGAGGGTCTGTTCTGCTGAGGAAAGTTTGTCCTGCTGGGGAAGGAGCAATCTCAATGCTGGGGAGAGCCAACTGCTGGGGATGTACAATCCTGTTGCCCTGCAAACTGACTTGTCTTTATGGTCGTAAGCGGCTCTTTGAACTTTTCATCTCAAGAGGATTTTACAGAAGATCGGGCGTTCGTACTGCCCCGGGGTCTTCAAACTCTTGGAGAGATTTATCATATCTCGACATAACTGCCCCAGTCTTCATAATCCATGACGTACATCATCTCGAAGGGGATCGTAATGACTTGACAATACTCTGCTTTAGCATCTTGAACCTTGAGGAGGTGTTTTCAATTAACCTTCTTCTGGAGAGGACAACTTCTCATGCTCTAGAGATGGCCTGCCTCTTTGAAGTGATTTGGCCCCTGATCTTAGAATGAATGCCCCAGAATAACTGAACTTCGGAGAGATTTCTCGACGTGACTGCCCCAGATTGACTACACCTTAACACGACTTACTGGGGAGAGTCCACTCTACACTGAGTCTCTTGGTAGCATGCCCTTCGATATGATTGTATTTCAGAATTTTCAAGCATCCCAACTTGGCAGAATCAAGCTTCTTGATTGACGTTCACTGTGTAAAGTGCCATTGATGTTTAGGCACATGTATGCAAACAGAACAAGTTATTTATGAGAATGATAATCCTAATGCAACACTCATGTTAACCTTGAAGTTCTTATTGAAAATACGTCGCAAAAACCTGTGGACGAATCACTAGTTGGGATGCGACCTTGATTTTTGAATGGCAAAATAATGCGCACATGCAATACCAACAAGTCTTACTAGCACAACTTATAGGAGTCAGGAACACTATCCTGTTGAAGTACGCATTTAGAATGAACCCTGTTTCAATTAGGACTTTTAAGGGTTGTAACGCGGTCTGGTTCACGGTTTCAGAAAAAAGGATTTATGGCTCAAAATTTATTGGTGCCCACCCACTCTTCGTGATGTTCTCCAGCCCTATGTTCAGTTAATCTGACCCGAACGCTCATCTCCCAACAGGTTTATGATTTTCAAGGAACCTATGCCCCTAATGGTTTGGCACCTAAGGAGGTTTTGGAATGACAGTCACCCCTTTTTATCTTTTGTGTCTGTAATCACACGAGTTTGTTCTTGTAATGCTTTTTGCTTCTTCTTTCTTTTGCTTTTTGATCCCTAATTTTTGCCTGGACTGACTCTTCTGAGTTTTTCGATTTTTAAGTCCAGCGGGATGCCCTAACTTTTGCCTAAGTCACTTGTTTTCAAGTTTTGACTTAGCGGGCCTTCTTCTTTTTTTTTATTCCCCTTTTGAACAAAGCGTGTGACACTGGTTGTCTTACTTGCTTGAAAGGGTTGTGACCGCCTCACTCCTTAGTTGTTGATGGATAACCATTGTGGTTTCACATCTCTTGACGGTGGGATAGAAGGTAATGGTTCCTCAGATGCACACTCTCCTTGAATTTTGAACGCTTGGTCAAACTAACTTATGCCTACCCTGCCCCTGGGTTAAGTATGAGGGTTTTTCGTACGAAAGAAACTCCTACTTCAAGGCTCAAAGGGTTTAACGAGGGTCTATCTCCCTTATATCTCCAGTGTTTAGGGACTTGAAACAATGCCTGTACATCCCCAACAGGGTTTTATCCAAAAGCGTACCATTAGAAATCTGCGTTCTTATTTCGCCATCCTCCCTCAAGAGTTCTAAACAAAGAAAATTGGTATTGCAGTGCATAAAAACATTTAAGAGTGAATACGAATGGATTACTTCAAGGAAAACATACTCATTGCATTAATATCACCATAAAAAAAACAAACAAGTCTTGCATACATACGATGCTTTAACAAGAAATGAAAAAAACTACAAATGAAAATGCAGTAAAGAAGCTGAAGACTGCCATTGCTGAGGAAGCTTGATTCTGCCTGGACGTACTTGCAGACTGAGTGCTCACTTGAGAAGGGAGGCTTCAATTAATGTACATATCATCTTCAGTGAATGCAATGATCTTTGAGTCTACCAGGTCTTGCACCTTGTGCTTGAACACGTTGCAGTTTTCAATTGAATGACCCAGTGTGTCTGAGTGATATTCACATCTGGCATCCAGATCATAATCAGGAGGGATAGGGTCAGGAACAGGCTTGGCATCCCTTATTTCAACCAGAGAACTCTCAAGTAGACAGGCAAGAACATTACTGTGAGGAATAGGGAGTGGATCGAAACTTCTCGCAGGCCTTCGTGATCTTTGTTGTCTCTGTTGCTGAGGAGCATAAGGTCGCTGATTTTGAACAGACCGTTGAACAACAGGGGGAACATACACAGTACTAGTTTCTCCTTCCTTTCCCTTGGAGGACCCAACATAAGGTTTCTTACTTCCTCCAGATGAGGACCCATCACCGCCTGATATTTTCCCCGCCTTAATTCCGCTTTCTACCATCTCTCCTACCAAGATCAAATCAGCAAACTTTCCAGTCATACACGGTACCAGCTTTTCATAGTAATGACCCTGCAAGGTGGCCATAAACATGGTTATCATTTCACGTTCCAACATGGGAGGCTGAACCCTAGCTGCCAGTTCACGCCACCTCTGGGCGTACTCTTTGAAACTCTCATTGTTCTTCTGTGATAAGTTCTGCAGTTGTGTTCGGTTAGGAGCCATATCAGTGTTATATTGGTAGTGTCTAATAAATGCCCCTGCTAGATCTCTCCAACTGCACACATCCTTCCTTTCTAGTTGTATGTACCACTCCAGGGATGCCCCAGATAGGCTATCCTGGAAGCAATGCATCATCAGCTTTTCATTCTTCGCATGCGCAGCCATTTTGCTTGCGTATGCCCTCACGTGGGTCCTCGGGCAAGTCATACCATTATACTTCTCAAAAGTAGGGATCTGGAACTTGTGCGGGATAACAACGCCTGGAACCAGCCCCAAATCCTCTAGATCCATACCCAAAGCATCCTGATTCATAACACCCCTTAGCTGTTCCTCAATCAACCTGATCCTCTGATCATTGTCAATCTGGGGACCAGCATCCCCGTCTGGCAGAGAAAATGCATCATCTTGAACATCATCATACTGACGACCATGAACTGTGCCAGCGCCATTACCTCCTCCCGCTGCAGTGGGAACCACAATACTTTCTCCTCTGCCCGAAGGAATCGCAACACCAGAAACATGAATACCTCCGCCCAGAGGGCCATTTTGCACACTAGTCCCAGTAACACCAGTATGGACTCCTCCCTGAAGGACAACTTCGTTATCAATCCTTGCAATCAGTGGTTGGACAACAGTTCTTAACTGCTCTTGGCCCTGTGCAACCCCTTGCATCAAATCCATGAATTGGTTCATGCGAGTCCGCATCTCAGTCATCTCATTTTGTATCTGATCCATGGGTCTTTTCTGATTCTGTCTGGTAGGATACCAGTGAATGTGTTGATCTACAATCTGGTGCGGTGGAAGAGAACCAAGTAAGAACGCCAGAGATAAACACCTGTTATGCAAAATGATTATGGATATGCGAATGCAAATGAACATGTTTAAAAAATTCGCAGGGCGATCCACCCCTTGATTCCAGTTTAATTTCAAAAACCATAATCAGAGTTAGGATGCAACCCTACAGATGAATAAACATGTTGGGATGAAAAATGATGATGCAAGTGCACGTATGGGATCAAGGATGCCACACAGACTGGACAACTGCTGCACTGAACAAACTGAACCATCTCAAAGATCTGCCCCAAATACCCAGAATACCAGAATAACCGTAGTACCACGCTGATAAACCTGTGATCAGAAAACCGGGTATGTTGAAGGTCAAGGTTACCTGCAAACCTGTAAACGCCCATCCCCTCTCACGTGTGGGTACTAGGATGTTTAGTATCCTGGGCTCTCAGGTCGAGAAATGATGATACGTTCACCATTTCTGGTTTGGCATCATCATCAATCGAGGAGGCCTCAACTGATTCTCCAAAGCGGAAGGTCCTCAGCTTTGGCACTGAGGTCGAGAAACAATAGTACATTCATCCCTCGGGGTACAGTACTAAAGTCAATCGAGGAGTGCCTCCACTGATTCTCTTCAAAACGTAGGGGCCGTCCTATGCGAGTTCCAAAGCGGGCCCTCGGGTGCGAATGGGTTTCCCATAGGATGTGGTCTGCCACTGTCACCACTAAAGAGGGATGTTTCCACTAAGGTCCTCAATGATCGGTCACCAGAGTCGACAGCTCTCTAGATCAACACCCCAACATGCGCAAGACACACACGTTAGAATGCGTCCCAAGATAGCCTCGTCTGGTTGTGAATTTTGTGAACACACAAACGTACCAAGCGGGCACGTAGGTTCCACTACTTTCCACTCTAGTCCTAGGGTATTCTCAAGCCAGGGTATTGGGCTTAGCTCTCGGTCCCACCCAACCTACAAAACAAAAACAGCCAGCACAGCACAGCAGCATGATAGTAATAAAAAATGAAATGCAGAAAATGCGGTAAAAATAAAAATAAAATACAACATAAAGCAAAACAAAAACAAAACACCCAAAGAGAGGAGAGACAAGCAAGCATTAGGATTGACTCGCTTAGGGATGGACCAGCATAGGTCAACCAGAGTCCCCAGCAGAGTCGCCAGCTGTCGCTCCCAGGATTTTCATCCAGGTACAAACGCGAGAGTGGCGCGGAAAAACAGAGTCACCAACCGTGTAAATTTATCCCACGAGAGGGAAAGGGAACACCGCATAAACCTGAGGAAGAGGGAAAGGAATGGTCATCGCAACCATAACCTGGGTTCGGGAGTCGGTTACGCGAGGGGAAGGTGCTAGCACCCCACGCGTCCATCGTACTAGATGGGATCCACGCTTGTTGTCTATTCTAAGGGGGAGTTATACTATCATCTAGGGCTGTACTAAAACTGAGAGGGAAAGACAAAGACCGACTCGGTAGGACGTCGACGTCCTAGGCCTACGTATCCCCTTTGTGCAATGGAGAATTCAGAGTCAACGTAGTTCGGACCAAGTTCTTTTTGTGCTTTTTATGAGCGACGTTAAGTTTGCGTCCGGCAGTTAGGGTCGATGCCTGTTTGCGACTCAGACGGAAGGTAACGTGCCCTTTTTGAAAATAGCCTTTAAGTTGAAGATCCTGAAGGACAAAAAGGTTTGAAGTTGGTTTGTGTTTTTTAGGACAGAAGTGGCTTAAGTTAGTTCCTAAGTTGCATTGCACCAAAGTCTAGGGCACAGGGACGAATACTTAACGCATCGTCCCAAGACAGGACGCTCTCTAAGCACTCTAGAAAGATGAGAGGAAGCCCCTCATTTCTCATTCCCCATACTTAAGGCTCGTGCGCAATACACCTTATTCTTGTTAAGTGTTTTAAAGAAATTTGAGATGAGAAGAGAGAAGACACAAGGGTAACTCTAAAGGGGGACTATGAGTCCTAAAGTTATCATGCATGGGTGACCTACGGTTAGTGAGGTTTGACGACGACCTACATCCTAAAGGAAGAAGATGAGGGAAGGAAAAAGTAAGGGTGACCATGGATGCTTATCCATACCCTTAAAGAACTTACCATAGTCCCTGCATAAAAAGTTAGTGAGAAACAGACATAAATAACATCAAAGCAAATGGAAATCAAGCAATGGCAAACAATAATGATAATAATCCAAACATGAACTTAGAAATCAAAGGAACAACCCCAAAGCAAATGGCACAAGTGCCTTTTCAAACAGATAATCAGATGTGGTCAGAAATAGGCATACAAGAAGATCTCAAGTGAAAGCCAATCAAATAATTAGAAAAATAACCCCTAAAATCCCCAAATTAAACATCAATATTATTCAACCAGAGACCAACAAAATACCAAAAGTTCCTGCAAAAATTCAAAGTGTTAGTCATTCAAACAGTTGGGCAAAGCTCAAGTGAGGAGTAGGGTTCAATGTGCAAAAAAGAGGACCAGAATGCAATATGGAATAAATTTAAAAATGAAATAAAAATATTTTTATGCAATTTAGGATGTTAGTGAACAAATGCAAAAAGAATGGATTAAAAATACTTTATGGTTGCAGAGAAATAAAATGAAGAAATTATGTATGTATTATATGGATAATTCAAAAAGACAATAGACAAAATAATTAATTTAAATGATAAAAATAAAATAAAAATAAAAAATAAAATTTGGAAAATTTATTAAAATGGTAAATATGATGCATGAAATTTTTTAGTAATTTTTTAATGCAATTATGTAATTTTAATAATTAATAATGAAATATAATAATTAAAATGAAAATAAAATGACATAAAAGTGCTGGGGGTGCAACAAGTAAAGAAAACACGTTGGAATGGATATGGGCTGAAGATGGGGGGTGCGAATAGCAGCCCAGCCCATCAGCGAAAAAAAAAATAAAAAAGAGACTACCATGCAACGCCCATGTGCCAGGCACATGTTATTTTAATGTGCTGGCGTGTTTTCCACCACACGATTCATCACGTGGTCCAGAATTGGTCAACTAAAATGAAAAGTAAACGAAATGAAATAACACCATTGGATGGCGCATGGTAAGAGCATGGGGTAATGTCCATCTGATTATTAATTTAAATTCAGAAAAAAAATAAAAGGAATAATAGGTGGCGCAATAAGGACCGTTGGATGAAGACAATGAAGGGTCCAGATTGCGTCTTCTCCGTTGGAGCTCTTCCCCTCGCCGGACCACCGCCAGCCGCCGGAACCCTACCGCCGGCCACCACCTGCAACCACCAAACTGCCCAGAAAATGCGTATGGGTACACTATCCGACCCAAAATTTCGTCAGGAATCCAAATATGGCATCAAAAACCCCAAATTGTTAGTGTATAATAAAAAATGAATAAAAAACCATTAGGGCACAAAACTTTAAATCCATATTACAAGCAATTCACACGTCCATAATTAAAAATAATTATACCAGGATAATCACCATTCATCACACTTCAATATAGACATAAAAAAGGGGAGTTTTAGGAGCACGAAAAAAATCACCCACCTGAGATGGCACACCTCTAATCCTGGCTTTTGGCTGCGAACGGTGGTTGGGTTGTGTTCTAGAAATCACCAGGAAGAGATTTGTGGAAGAACTTTGAAGAAAGACCTTGTAATTCCTGAGATCCAAGGAAAGAAAGCTTTAGGGTTCCAAATTGTGGTTCTCCTCCAAATGCACGTGAATGAACCCTAACCAGTGCATGGATAGGTTTAAATAGGCTAGGGTTTTCTTCTGATGAGGAATTGGGCTTGGGTAATCCATTGTTTAATGATTTTTGAATAATTTTGGAAAAATGCATAATGTGAATTACACCTTTCTCCTTGCATGGATACTTGAGAATTATTTGATGGATCACCTTCATTTGGATTGCTAATCACACCATATTTAAATTGGGCCTTGAAAACAAATGATTCATGAGTTTTTTGATGACTTGGCTTTTTTGAAAAATAAAAAAATAAGTGAAGAATAAACCATGGAACCACTTGATTAAAAAGCCAAAAAAATGCTTCTTAGGAATTGTTTTTGGATGTTGGAACATGTTTTGAAGCAGTGGAATTAATCATAGGTCCATATGTCCCAAAACCTAAAAGTTGTGAAAATGAAACCCTAAGAACCACCTTGCCTTCTTTTGATCATAACTGGAGTTTCACAAATGATATGGAGACCCACTAGTACTTGTTGGAAAGAGAAGAAAAAGATCTTCAACTTTCATGTAGGAGAGAAATTCATTTTAAGCTTTCTTGATGATGAAAAGTCAAGTTGAATGCAGTGCAGGAACTTGCCAAAAATGGAAACTTTTCATTATAGGTAACTTTCCAAATTTAGAAACTTTGCACCAACTCCTGATTCCTGACAAATATGTATGAAACTTGACCCTTGAAGACCATATGAGGATGTGAGACCTTGAAAACCTTGGAGAGACCCTCAAAGTTCCACAGTTGACTTCTCCTCTTACTGTTGACTTTTACCTCATTCACCTGATTTCCAATCCATTGGCCAATTGAACTTCTCCTGAACCAAACTGAGGGACAACCTCCCATCCCTAGATACCTAGGGACCCAAGGAGTACCATGGAATCAAGTCTTGCCCAAAAAATCAGAAATAAACTGACTTTATAGCAAACCCTAGTTGTGGTACCCTCAGTCTAGGAGGAAATATCACAGTCTCCAAATCCAAATTCCTCTGAATATGATGTGTATCCTCTCCAACAAAGATAATATATGCCATTTGATGATGATAAAAACCCAAGGAGCTTGCCCATTTAAGCAATAAACCCAAGACTCTCAAAACCATAATCTATGCACTGGTTAGGAGGGGATGATCCACCTGAGCTCCCTTGGACAAAACCAGGACTCTTGCTTGACCCTCTGAAGCACTGCTTCAGGCACCTTGACCCCATGCTAATGATATGATAGTGCAAAAAATGAAATGAAACATAAGCCAGTTAGTAGTAAAGTAAAGAGGGCAAATTTTGGGGTGCAACACCTGTGAACATGTTTCCATGCATGCACTATTTCTGTCTTTAGTGCTCTGTCATTTTCTCCTTCCTTGAAGAAAAGACCTTCCAGATGAACATTACGTGGGATATGTCTCATCGGGTATCCAAATTGACGAAGAACTAAAACTGGATCATAGTTGATTCCTCCTTTAATTCCTATGAGGGGTACATTAGGGAAGTTTCCACAATGGTCAATGATCCTGATCCCGTCATAGATTCAATTGTACCAGTCGATGTCAGAGTTGGTAAGAGACATGACTCTCTGCGACTAACGCAAAGTACTCTTATGATCCCAGAAAGCAGCAGACTTGGGTAAATGGGAAGTGAACCACTTGTATAGCAGGGGTACACAGCATGTGATCATTCCTCCGCTGTATAAATTCCTTAAGTGTACAGAATGATAAGCATCTCGGCACAGGGTTTCCAATTAGACAAATCTTGATGGCATTGATATTAACAAAGCTATCAATGTTGGGAAACAGAAATAACCCGTAGGTGAGTAGTACAAAGATGCTCTCAAAAGCAGTCACGTTCCCGATACTGGCAAAGTACAGGGCCTTCTTTATCAAGAACTTGGCTGGCAAACCTTGGATTCCACCCTTAGTAGTCATGTGAGTCCTGACTTCTGACTCGTCCAAATAAATTGCTTTTGCAATGGTTTGATCTTTTGGAATTTCTTCCAGTCCAGAAAAGGGAGCTTGGTCAGTAATGGGTAAATCAGTCAGGTGAGAGTACTCCTTCAATGTTGGTGCTAACTGATAATCCGGGAATGTGAAATAGTGATAAACCGGATCGTAGAACTGAATGAGTGTGGCTAGGATTCCTTTATTTACATGGACCCTTAACAGAGACAGCAATCCTCCGTACTTAGCTCTGAAAGCATTAGGGTTGGTGATCATCCTTGCCAACCCTCTTAAATCCTCTAATTTTGGAACCTTGAAGGTGTACTTATGAGTCCTCCTTCTACCAAAATCCATAAGCAATCTTTCTCTCTGACATTTGCAATCATTGTCTCAGTTTAATTTGAAAAAGAGAGAGTAGAAGAGAAAATTTTTCTTCGTTTTTAAGTTTTTTTAATGAAATGAATGCATGAATGCAGCACACAAAAACAGAGAAAAAACATGAGGTCAAAGGTTCGGTGTCATGAAGTCATGGCTCTACCTATCCCCAAATGTTATACTGGTGATTTTTTGTACCTGTCCGCAAAATCATCGACACCTCTTGGGATAACAACAACAGGCTGGTTCACCCGAGCGAGCTGCAGTATCTTAGGGTGATCTCAAATGAGGGTAGTATCGCGTGACAACTATTTCCGATAGCTTCCGCGCTACAAAATAGTAACAAGGTCTCAGCCTACTAAATCCTCAGTTTCATGGACAACCACAATCGAACAATCTGCTTTCAACAACCAAAGTCGTATAGGCATTGAATGCGCAAAAAGTGTCTCCACTGATTCGATGGTCAACCAGGGTCTCTTATTTGGGAGTCACTCCCTGTAAGATTACCCGTCTAGTGCCATCACTTATCTTAGGTGTCACTCAAACTTTCCAGATGCGGCATCACCCGCAGTCCCATTAGCAGAAAAATAAACACGGATATCAAGTAGGAAAAGCGATATATATATTTATTCCTAGAACTAACATCCTAGACCTCTTAAGAGCTATAATCCTACTCCTATACAGACAATAACTCCCCAGCAGAGTCGCCATTTTTCTGTAGCGAGCGATTTTTATCGGTGACGCTACCACCTTATCGCTGGGTTTTCCTCACCGCAATGGTAGGAGGGGGTGCTACTTTCTGATTTCTTATTTATCCCATGAAGCTGTAAGGGAAAGGGAAGGTATCTAAAACTAACCTTGCACGCGAATGTTTAACTGAACAAACGCTTAAAAGAGATTGGGGGTCTGAGGTCAGGTTATACAATGGGTAGTTGTCAATTACCCATCCTATATGTGGTAATCCATAGGATATCAGCTTTAGGTTTCCCTTTGTAATTGATAGTGTTTATCTGTTAATGGGTTGGGAAAGTTTCTTGGGAAGTATGAGTGAGTGAGTGAGTTTTTGTTGATGTTTTTGGTAAGGTACGAGACCTAAGGATTGATTGGTATGAAGGTACTGGACCTAGAGTTATTTATTAGTATGCTCGCTAAGATTTCACAATCTTATGCCTACGTATTCCCGTTTAAACGAAACAGGGAAATCAGAGCAATCGTAGTTCCTCCTATTCTAAGGGAGGAAAAAGATGTTTTGGTGTCTTGTTCAAAGCCCAAGACAGAGGCTAAAAGGTTTATTTGTGTCTTGATTAAAGCCCAAGGTTGAAGCTAAGAGGTTGATTGACTCCACTAGGGAAATCCTTATACAAAGCCTAAGAGGAGGCTGGAAATGACCGACTCAACAAGAGAGTGTTTATATATGTCATGTACAACGCCCAAAATTGAGGCTAAAAGAGACTGACTCTTTTGGGGATATCATTATACAAAGCCTAAGAGGAGGCTAAAAGTTTGACTTTTCCGGGGAAAATGTTCTATCTATTTTGTACAAAGCCCCAGATTGAGGCTAAAAGGATTTTGACTCCGCTGGGGAGGTTTGTATGTATCTTGTACAAAGCCCAAGATAGAAGCTGAAAAGAAGACTGACGTTGCGGGAAAGAAATATTTATCTATCTCATACAAAGCCCAAGATTGAGGCTGAAAGAGACTTTTCTGACTCGGCTAAGGATATTTTAGGTATCTCGTACAAAGCCCAAGATAGAGGCTGAAATGATTTTTGACTCTGCTTGGAAAATTATTCCTCGAAGCCTAAAACAAGGCTGGGAGGAATTGACTCTGCTGGGGAAGTTATTTGTCCCAAGCTTAAGAGGAGGTTATGAAACTTTATATCTTGTACAAAGCCCAAGATAGAGGCTAAAAAGGGTTTGACTCAACAAGAGAGTGCTTTTTATCTGTCATGTACAAAGCCCAGGATTGAGGCTAAAAGGGGTGACTCAACAAGAGAGTCTGGAACGTGATTGACTCAACAAGAGAGTCGGAAAAGTGGTTGACTCAACAAGAGAGTCTGAAAAGGTGATTAACTCAACAAGAGAGTCTGAGACGGTGATGGACTCAACAAGAGAGTCTGAAAATGTGATTAACTCAACAAGAGAGTCTGAAAAGGTTAGCTCCGTTGGGGAGAATCATTGTACGAAGCCCAAGAGGAGGCTGACTATGCTGAGGAAAGATCATTATACAAAGCCTAAGAGGAGGCTATCTTCTACCGGGGGTTATTGAGATCCCGAGGCAGGTCTAAGTAGGGAATCAACTCTTGCTGGGGATTACAGAAGAGTTGAGGTATCAGATGCCTTGAGGTTCTGATTTGAGATAGGGTTATACTAGTGATAGACTGACCCTGGCTGGGGGATTTTAGGAGAGAGTCTGGGTTTTAGAACCCACAAGTTTTAGCTCTGCTGGAGATTAATCCATAATCCGGGGTTTCTTCCTATGTTTGGAGGGAACTTGAGAATGTCTTTAAGACTCAAGAGGATTGGACTATCCAAGTCTACCGGTGTGGAAGAGTTTTATTTTTTGTATGATGCCTCCAGGAGGAGGCGAGTGTTTTAAGGGATGAGAATCAACCCTAAATTGGTCAGAGGTTTGACACTGGAAAGACTGCTCTAGTAAAGGATGACTATGTTCTGTCTTATACCTTTAAGAGGTCATCAGGGTTCTTGTATGAAGCCCAAGAGAAGGCGTAAGAACTTTTAAGAAGCCGAAGGGTCCTTGTACAAAGCCCAAGAGGAGGCGGGGATGCTTTTAGGAAGCATGTGGGTCCCAAACCAAGAAAAGTTCAAGAAATGTTATTCACTGAGAATAAATCATTTAGTGGAAGTTTTGAAGTTTGAAGAAACTCAAGAGATGCTATTCACCGAGAATAGATCAACTCCGGGGAGTAGAATTTCTTTGACAATTTCTAGGGGTGACTGTCATACCCCAAATTTTGACCACTAAGATTTTCCATCACTGGGTAAATCATCATCACAATATGGATGAACCATTAGTCTCCCCAAAGATGGGTGAGCATTCACTACAATCAGAATTAGGGTTTCAAGCCCTCTCTGAGCTTTAGACAAAGGATCAATCAAGGAATGACATGATCTTCAACTTGTCTAAACCTCTTAAACATCCCCAATGGATCGAGAGGACTCCCACATCAAGGATCAAGCACAAGGCTGCAACCTTCTGGGTGGATCAAGCTTCAAGATCGCCAGTGTCATCAAATTAGGGTTTGGTCGACCAGGGCCTGCAGATGGAAATTTTCCTCTGGGCATGAGCCAATGCTTCAAGGCATAACCTAATATACCCCATGGAACCTCATGGACCCAATCATCAAGTCAATTTAGCCTCAGGGGATGCATTCACCAAAAATCAGGAATTAGGGTTTCTTGACCTAATTCACCCCTAAGTTGACTTTTGGGACAAATCATGAGACAAGACCTCAAGAGAGGATTTGAGGGTCTCTAATAAACTACCTTGATCCATTTGTAACAATGGATTGAGCCAAGAAGCTTGAGCAACAAGTTTCAAGTTCATCAGAACCACAATTAGGGTTTTGCGAGAAAAGTCAACTGTGCCTTTGACTTTTGACCTAGACATGCTCCCAAACCCTAGGACATGATTCAATACACCCTATAACACCTATGAAATCAATCCATAAAGTTTGATTTAGGTCAAGAACTTGATTTCATAGAGGATCGCACAGTTTGGAATTCATCTGACAAAAAGTCAACTGTGAACAAAAGTCAACTTTGACTTTTTGAGATTTTTCACAATTATGGTTCTTGGACCCTAAAATGATGTTAATGTGTGATTGGAATCATCATTCATCAAGAAAAATCAAGAAAAGTTGGATAACTTGTAAAAGGGGTAACCATAAAAAACTTAGAAATTTTCTAAGTTATGAAACAAAGTGGCAAGGGTACCAACTTTGGAGGATCATAACTCCTAAACCATAAGGCCATTTTTTCCCATCCAAATCTGGATTTGTAGCTCTCATGGCACTCTACAAAAGCTTCAAACATAACTCATTCCAATTCCTCATGGGTTTTAAGTTATGGAATGATCAAAATCACAAAAAGTGAAAATGTCACTTTTTTCCAACACTTAGTGAAATTTTCACTAAGTCAGAATCTGCTTTACTTTTTTCCAAATGTAGGGACATTTTTCACTTGGATCCAAAAAGTATCAAAACCAATTATGATAAAACAGTTGCTGTATCATATGAGGGCTTTCCAAAATGGCCAAGAACTCCATCAAATTCCACTTGAGCCATGAGATATGACAATGCCAATATGCCTTGCTGCAAACTGTAATGGCAAGGCAGATTTTGGAGTTTTGCTCGATTTGCTCAAATCTTGCAAAGGGCAAGCAGCTCTATCTATCTGAACACCTAAGGGGGAACCAAGGAGGAACCACCTCTGATCCTAAGCCTCCCAAGTCTTTGGAACCAAAAATAGCATGCCAAACCTAGAAATCCCTAAAAGAGGGACACGACTCCAATTTTGTTTTGGAGCATTCAATGGATGAACCAAGGTGGCATGGACTGAGCCATTTCCAACTGAATTCAGTCAAGACTTATCCAAGACCAAGGGGACCAGCAGCCTGTGCCCTAACCTCTAGTCAATGGCTAGAGGAAACTTGGATTCTCATTTCTCAACATTGGCCAAACCTCTGCAGCAGTTGCCATTCACTATTCCTTGCAAAACAAACTTTCTCTACTATAAATAGAGCTCATTTGTGATCATTTTGAGTACACCAAAGCCATCTAACAGATGCTTTCCTCAAAATCTCCTTCTTCACTCCAAAATTGCCTTCCAAAGCAAGTCACTATCGGGTTTTGAGTTTGAGAGCTATTCCAACCAAACCAATCACACACACACACACACCTCATAAACATCATATAGAAGTGATCCAAACACTTAAACAACATCTGGAACACTGATTTCTCATAATCACCAGCCAGCTGCTCAAGGTTTTAACCAAGTTGTAGTTGGGATACCATCTTTAGTTCCAGATCATTTCAATCCACTCCAAGCATCCAAACACACTCCATAACACCTAGGGAAGTTGTCCATAACCTTGTAACCAAGCTGTAACACCTCTAACACAAAACACGATCACCAGCTGCAAGAGGTAAGCTTGAGCTCTTCTAACTCTATGATCCATGCATTTTTTGCTGCACAATAATTTGGCCATATGTTCATAATCATGCATGGAGTGTTTTCCCTCAATCAATTGCATTGTTTAAATCTTGTATGGAATTTCTGAACCTTCATGCAAATTTTAGGGTTCTTGAGGTTTCTCTTTGATTTCTTATTCCATGCTTAAAATAAATGAAATTAAAGACCATAGACATGATTGTGAGGTTGAAACGAGTATATTGATATGTGGATTGCATGATATAATCAAGTATTCAGTGAGATTGGATAGAAAACACAAATCTGCAGAAACAGAGGGTGGCGCGTGTTCTTGCCCTTGTTCTTGGCGCCCTTTTTTGAAAACTTGAATATTTGAATTTTGTGATTTTATTTAATTGATTCAAAAATTATTTTCTCTCTGAGTTTTAATGATTTTGAGTTGATTCTTTTTTAATAATTCACAAAAATGTTAAAATATTTTATTTTCCCAAAAAATCCCAAAAATATTATTTATTTCATATACTTGATATTTTTGTAAAGAATTAATATTTTAATTGTTTTTGACATTTAAAATATTTTCTATTTCTTGATTTTTCACATTTTTGTGATTTCCAATCATTGTGTGGATCAAAACCTGATTTTTGAAACATTAATCGAAGGCCACAATTTGTTTTCCACATGTTTAACAATTTTGATCATTTTAATTGAATTTTTATTCAATAAAAATACATTTTGGAAACAAATTAGGGTTTTTATTAATTCAACCCTCATCAAACTTTTTCAAACACTTTGGGCCTCTAATAGAGTGTAAGTCCCAATCCCCCTTTTAACCAAAACAATTTTGGGCCTCAGATATTGTATAAGTCCCTATGCGTTAAAAGAAAACCTCGGCGTGATTGCCAGTTGAAAAAACAAACTTATGGGCCTCTCCTCGAGCTGTAAGACCCATTCAAAACCATTGGGCCTCTAATAGAGTGTAAGACCCAAACCCTTTTGGAAAACCAAAATAATTTGGGCCTCAGTTATTGTATAAGTCCCGATACCATCAAAAAGTTTGACGCGATCTTCGCCTTTTTAAATAAACCTTTGGGCCTCTCCTTGAGCTGTAAGCCTCACCACTTGTATAAAAATAAACCTTTGGGCCTCTTGAGAGAGTGTAAGACCCATCCCTTTGTACAGAAAACCTTTTTGGGCCTCAGTCACTTGTATAAGTCCCACTGTACAACTTCAACAGTGCAATCACTGATAAAACCTTTAGTCTCTCCTTGAGCTGTAAGCCCCAACAATCTTTTCAAAGCACTTTCTCCTTTAATTTTGAATATAATATTATTATCAAAGCTTTCTTTGTTGAACAAACTAACCAAACAGCATGGAAGCTCTACAACCGAGTAAGTGTTTACCCGCTTTCTTTATCCGTTTTCATATATATATATATATATATATATATATATATATATATATATATATATATATATATATATATATATATATATATATATATATATATATATATATATATATATATATAACTGTATTGTGGGGCTGTTCCCTGTAAGTCTTCTTTCACAAACTTTGATATACTTGTCAAATATCAACTGTGTAATACTTGTATAGTTATTTAGAGTTTTCCTCGGCAACTACGTCTAGCACTAGGTAAAGCCCTGTTGGTCACTCTTAAATACAAACAAAACTAGATCCCCATAAGATTACAAGACACAGTCTCTGCTCCTCTTGGGGTTAAACAATATGGAGATGTGAAAGGCAACATTCTCTGTGAACCCTTTCTCAGACTGTCACCTTTAGAAATCGTCAAAGAGACTCTACTCCCCAGAGATGATCTTTTCTCTGTGAATGGCATCTCTTGAGTTTCTTCCAAATTCTCAGACTCTACTCCACAGGCTTCTTAAAAGCATCCCCTCCTCCTCTTGGGCATTGAACAAGGACCCTTCGGCTTCTTAAAAGCTCTCATGCCTTCTCTTGGGCTTAGTACAAGGACCCAGAGACCTCTACAGGTATAGGAACAGAACCTAGTCATCAATTTGCTAGAGCTGTTTTTCCGAGTTAAGTGTCAGACTTGTTAATGGGTTGACCTTCATCCCTTAACATACCAGCCTTCTCTTGGGCATTATACAAAGATCAGTCACTACCTGAGAATCGATTTCTCAAAACACCCGTAGACTTGGACAGTCTCAATACCCTTTGGATTTCCCATTTCCTCAAAGAACAGGAAATAACCCTGATCCTCCGATCAGTGCCAAAGTACAACATTACCCATATAAGAACTGATTTTCTCTTTTATCTAACATACTGGACCTGTCACTAAACTGAAACAGTCACCAGCACAATAGCCTCCTCTTGGGCTTTGTACAATGATTCTCCCCAGCGGAGCTAACCTTTTCACACTCTCTTATTGAGTATAAAAGACTCTCTTGTTGAGTCAACCTATTTAGCCTCCATCTCGGGCTTCATATGAGATACAAAGACACTCTCTTGTTAAGTATAAAAGACTCTCTTATTGAGTCAACCTGTTTAGCCTCCATCTCGGGCTTCGTACGAGATACAAAAAACACTCTCTTGTTGAGTATAAAAGACTCTCTTGTTGAGTCACCCCCTTTTAGCCCCCATCTCGGGCTTCATACGAGATACAAAAACACTCTCTTGTTGAGTATAAAAGACTCTCTTGTTGAGTCAAACATTTTCAGCCTCCATCTCGGGCTTCGTACGAGGTACAAAGACCCTCTTGCTGAGTCAAACGCCTTTAGCCTCTGTCTTGCGCTTCGTACAAGATACATACAAAAGCACTCTCTTATTGAGTCAACCCCTTTTAGTCTCTCTCTCGGGCTTCGTACGAGACACATAAAAAACACCCTCTTGTTGGGTCAGTAGCCTCCTCTTAGGCTTTGTATAAGGAAAACCCTGGTTGAGTCAATCAACCTTTTAGCATCAAAATATGTACCTTGCTCACAGTATAGAAACATCAATAACTCTTTTCCCTTCATCTAATTGCTGTAAGCGGAAAGCCTCTGGATTATTTACATCCACACCACTGTCCCTCTTTTAGCATGAGAAATTCCTGAGGAAAGATGTCATTGCTCTAAACTGAGTTAAAGTCTTCTCCTTCAAGTTAAAAATCCCCTATAAAGGGAATTATGGCATTGCTGGATTCACATATCCCAGTTAAAGTAATTCTCCTTTATAATCAGTCACCCAACAGTTGTGGCAAACAGACCAAATACCCCCTTTAGAGATGACAAATTCTCTCTAAAGTCAAAACCCTTTAGCTTCACATCTTGGGCTTCGAACAAGATACAAATAGACCCTTCAGCTTCACATCTTGGGCTTTGAACAAGATATAAACCACCTTTAGCTTCACGTCTTGGGCTTTGAACAAGACACCAAAACGACCTTTTTCCTCCCATAGAATAGGAGGAACTACGATCGCTCTGATTTCCCTGTTTCGTTAAACGGGAATACGTAGGCATAAGATTGAAGAATCTTAGCGAGCGCACTAATCAAAAACCCAAAATCCCATACCTTCATACATCAATCGAAAAGCATCAGTCCTAACATCCTACCAATAGCATAGTCCCGTAATTGCATTCTTAGCGAAATAACCGAAGATTGGGCCCCACTTCCACATGGCATATGTAACCTAACAGACCGCTGTTCAAACTTAGTATGCAAGCAGGGTTAATTGGAGACATCTATTTCCCTTCCTTCATCAGCTTCAATAGGATAAAAAATGAATCGACCTGTAGTACCCCAGAGCAACAGTGCTTAAGAACCACGTCCAAAATCGTTCGCTACAGTGACAGTCTGAGAAAAGATTCACGAGGAATACTGCCTTTCTCTTTGTTCCATATTGTTTAAGCCCAAGAGAAGGCAAGACTGTATCTGGAAATCCTATGGGGATCTAGTTTTGACTGTATTTGAAGACTAACCATGAGAAGCTTCCCACAATACAGTTATATATATTTGACATGTATTTAAAAGAATGAAAGAAGACTCACAATGTGCAGCTTCCCACAATACAGTTATATATATATGAAAGCGAGTAAATGAAAGCTGATAAAAACTTACAGGTGAGCAAGCTTCCATGCTGTATTATTAGTTGTTCAAAGAAATTAAAGAAAGTTTTGATAACGACTGTATATTTGAACCTAAATCAAAAGGGAAGTTGTTTTGATAAGATTGTACTGGGACTTATGCAATGACTAAGGCCCAAAAGGTTTTCTGTACAAAGGTATGGGTCTTACAACTCAAGGAGATGCCCAAAGAGTTTGAAAAATGAATAAAGATGGGTCTTATAGCTCAAGGAGAAGCCCAGATGATTTTGTTAAAAAGGCGACGATCGCGCCGTTGTTTTGAAAATGTACAGAGGGACTTATACAATAAGTGAGGCTCACAATGGTTTATTTACACAGGGATTGGGTCTTACACTCTATTAGAGGCCCAAGGATGTTTTTGTACAAGTGATGGGGCTTACAACTCAAGGAGAGGCCCAAGGATGTTTTGAAAAAAAGATGAGACTTACAACACGAGGGGAGGCCCTGGTTATTTGGTTTTTGAACTGGCGATCGCGCCGAGGTTTTTGAAAATGTGTTGGGACTTATACAATACCTGAGGCCCAAATTATTTTGGTTTTCAAAAGGGGTTGGGTCTTACACTTTATTAGAGGCCCATGAGTGTTTGAAAATTAAAAATCGGGAAGAAACCCTAATGGTTTTTTTCAAATGTAATTTAAATAATAAATGATAAAATATCAAATATATTCAAAAACAAGTTGTACACTTTGGAAAATATTTTGGAAAATCAAGTTTAATCATATGAAAGCTTAAAATCCAATTGATTTTGAAAGATTAAAGTGAGAATTTCATTTTAAAATGTTTAAAAACAATTAAAATGAAATTAATTACAAAAATTATAATTATATTAAATAAATAATATAAATTATATTTTTTGTGGAATAAAATATTTTAACATTTTTGTGATTTTTTTCAAAAAGAACCAATAAAAAATAATTAAAAGTGAGAGAGAAATTAATTTTCCAAATCATTTAAAATAATATGAAAAATATTTTAAAAATGGAAAAAGTGGTAAAAAAAGTGGGTCTGAGGCGAGGGGGATTCGAACCCCAGACCTCAAGGTTGTAGTGCACGCCTTCTACCACTGGGGTGGTGATACATCCGTGTATCGAAGCCACCCCATGAATATATGAGGCATGCCTTGTTTTAGGCCTGGCCAAGGCAAGGCAAGGCAAGGTTTTGGTCCAAAAACGTAAAGGTTTTGGGACAAAATTTAGGTCTATCCTACCTAGAATTTCACAAGGAATCCAATGGTGGTGGTGGTTTTTTTAGATGAGGTCCCTATTTTAAAACCCGATAGTGTTTTTGAAATAGGCCTATAATTGAATTTTCTATGCTACCTCATGGTACAGGCCATAATTGCATGATGAATTGATTCAAACACAACATATGCAACATGTATGAGATGTTTAGGAGCAGTGGACTTCAAAGCAATGCATAATTCAAAGAGTTCAAGTTGTGATGCTTACCTCTTTAGGAGCTTTTTGTGCTATCTGCCAAGTTTCTTGTGCCAGAAGTAATTTGATGCTTTAGACACTCTCAATTGATCCCTTGGAAGCTTTTAGAATGATCACCACCAGCTGGAATCCTCAGGAACAAGTTTTAGCACTTTCTTGCAAAAGGGGCCAAAGTGACCAATATGGCAACTCTCTCAAATGGTGTTCCAGATGTGGGGAGCCATTTGGGACAGTTCAAGGATGATATTTGGAGTGTGTTTGAGGTCTTATCTGGTTTTGAAAGTGACTGAATCAAGACATGGCTTGAAAAATGCAAAAAAAAATCAAATTTTGAGGTTTTGGAGGTTGACTTTGTGATTTTGGTGTTACAGGTCACATGTTAGTGTTTGGACAACTTAGATACAACATATTAGAGGTGTTTGGATCATGAGCTGTGATGGAATTGCTCTCTAACTCAAAAACTCAGAGATACCTTGCAAAAGAAGGCATTTTGGCCTAAAGAGAGGGATTTTGAGGAAAGCATCAGTTTGGGTGCTTTGGTGTACTCAAACTGAGCACAAATGAGCTCTATTTATAGTAGAGCAAGTTTGTTTTGCAAGCAATAATGAATGGCAACTGCAGCAGGCCTTTGGCCAATGTTATGCAAAAGGAATCTCAAGTCTCCTCTAGCCATTGACTTGAGATTAGAGCACAAGCTTTGTAGCTTTGGTTCAGAGATAAGCCTTGACTGAATTTAGTTGGAATAGGCTCAGTTTATGCCACCTTGGTGCATCCATTAAAGGCTTGGAGACAAAATTGAAGTCTTGGCACTTTTTAGCCTTTTTTAGGTTTGGCATGGCTATTGTAGATTCTTGGACTTTGGAGGCTTGGGGATCAGATAATTCCCTTCTTGTTTTATCCTTAGATGTGTCCAAATGGATGACAAGGCTTGGATTTATCAGATTTGGACAAATCGAGCAAAATGCACAAATTCTGCCTTGTAAAACCAGTTCATGATGCCATGTTTCAAGGGTTGTATCTCCTTGCTCAAATGGAATTTGGAGATGATCTGGTACTTGTTGGAAAGCCCTAATGGCATACTTCAACTTTGATGTCCAGCCCTAGACCTGGTTTGACTTGGATCAAGGTGAAAAATGGACCTACATTTTGGAAAAAGTAAGGCAGATTCTGACTTAGTGAAAATTTCACTAAGTGTTGGAAAAATGTAATTTTCATGGTTTTAGCCATTTTGATCACTCCATAACTTAAAATCCATGAGGAATTGGAGTTTGATAAAGTTGAAGCTTTTGTAGAGTGTAGCAAGACCTACAAATCCAGCTTTGGATCACCCAAAATGGTTGCTTGTATCTCAAGTTATGGTCCTTGGAAGTTGGTACCCTAACCACTTTGTTCCATAACTTAGAAAAATTCTAAGTTTTTTATGGTTATCCCTTTTACAAGTTAACTCACTTTCTTTGGTTTTTCTTGATGAATGGTGATTCAAATCACATATTAACATTGTTTTAGGGTTAAGGATCCAAAATTGTGAAAAATTCCAAAAAGTCAAACTTGATTTTGTGCACAGTTGACTTTTTATCGGATGAAATCCAAACTGTGCGATCCTTTGTGAAATCAACTCATTGACCTAAATCAAGCCTAATGGATATATTCCATAGGTGTTATAGGGTGTATTGAATCATGTCCCAAGGTTTGGGAGCATGTCTTGGTCAAAAGTCAAAGGTATAATTGACTTTTTCCTCGAAACCCTAATTGTGGTCCTGATGAAATTGAAACTTGTGGATTAAGCTTCTTGGATCAATCCATTGTTGCAAATGGATCAATGTAGTATATTGAAGGCTCTCAAATCATGTCTTGAGGTCTTGGCTCATGCTTTGTCCCAAAAGTTAACTTAGGGGTGAATTAGGTCAAGAAACCCTAATTCTTGATTTTTGGGTGAATGCATCCCTGAGGTTAAATTGACTTGATGATTGGGTCTATGAGGTCCCTTGGGGTATCTTGGGTTGTGCTTTGAAGCATTGGCTCATGCCTAGAGGAAAATCTTCATCTGGAGGCCTTAGTCGACTAAAACCCTAACTTGGTGACACTGGCGATCTTGAGGCTTGATCCACTTGGAATGTAGCAACCTTGTGCTTGATCCTTGATGTGGGAGTCCTCTTGATCCTTTATGGATGTTTTGAGAGGTTAGATGATAACAATCAAAAGGACAAAGTTTCATTAGTCGAAACTCATACGAATTGCATTGATCCTTTATATTTTTATATGAAATTGGACCAACAAAAAGATATAAAAGGATATTACTCTTGAATGGGGTTGGTTTTGCAGGAATGAACAAAAGAACACATCAGTAACAAGCAAGGAGAATTCATGCCCTGCAACTTTCGCATCGCGACCAAAAGCTTCGCTACGCAAAGTTTCGCTATGCGACAGTGTTATACCCCAAATTTTGACCACTAAGATTTCCCATCATTGTGCAAATCATCATCACAATATGGATGAACCATCATGCCTCATCAAAAGCCTCAAGGGTTGTTGAGCATTCACTGCAATCAAAATTAGGGTTTCAGGCCCTCTCTGAGTGCTTAGACAAAGGATCAATCAAGGAATGACATGATATTTAACTTGTCTAACCTCTCAAACATTCACAATGGATCAAGAGGACTCCCACTTCAAGGATTAAGCACAAGGTTGCTCCCTTCTAGGTGGATCAAGCTTCAAGATCGCCAGTGTCACCAAATTAGGGTTTTGGTCAACCAGGGCCTCCAGATGGAAATTTTTCATCTGGGCACAAGCCAATGATCCAAAACATAACCTAATATACTCCATGGAACCTCATGGACCCATTCATCAAGTCAATTTGGCCTCAGGGGATGCATTCATCAAAAATCAGGAATTAGGGTTTCTTGACCTAATTCACCCCTAAGTTGACTTTTAGGGAAAATCATGAGCCAAGACCTCAAGACATGATTTGAGGGTCTATAATGAACTATGTTGATCCATTTGGAACAATGGATTAATCCAAGAAGCTTGAGCAACAAGTCTCAATTTCATCTGCACTACAATTAGGGTTTCGCGAGAAAAGTCAACTGTAACTTTGACTTTTGACCAGGACATGCCTCAATATCCCCTATGACACCCATGGAACATGTCCATCAAGTTTGATTTAGGTCAAGGACATGATTTCCTGAAGAATTGCACAGTTTGGAATTCATCTGATAAAAAGTCAACTGTGCACAAAAGTCAACTTTGACTTTTTGAGATTTTTCCCCAAAATGGATTTTTAACCCTAAAATGATGTTAATGTATGATTTGAATCATCATTCATCAAGAAAAATCAAGAAAAGTTGGATAACATGTAAAAGGGGTAACCATAAAAACTTAGAAAATTTTCTAAGTTAAAAATAAAGTGGCTAGGGTACCAACTTTGAAGGATCATAACTCCTAAACCACAAAGCCATTTTTCCTCATCTAAAGATGGATTTGTATCCCTCATTAACCTCTACAAAAACTTCAACTAGACCTAAGTCCAATTCATTAAGGATTTTGAGTTATGAAGTGATCAAAATGGCTGAAAAATGAAAATGTCACTCTTTCCAACACTTAGTGAAATTTTCACTAAGTCCAAATCTGTCTTCATTTTTTTCCAAATGTAGGGGGATTTTTCACTTGGATTCAAAAGAGATCAAAACCAAACATGTTCAAACAGTTTTTGTATCATGTAAGGGCTTTCCAAAATGGCCAAGAACATTGCTAAATTCCATTTGGGCTATGAGTTATGACATTGGCAAGTTGCCTTGCTGAAATCTGCCAAGGCAAGGCAGAATTTGCATTTTTGGTCGATTTGCCAAAATCAGCCAAATCCAAATGCTCCTATCCACTTGGACACCTCAGGGGATTGAATCTAAAGGGGACAATCACTGAGCCAAGCCTCCAAAGTCTTTGGAACAAGAAATAACATGTTGAACCTAGAATGGCCAAAATAGGGACAAGACTTCAATTTTGGAATGAAGCATTCAATGGAAACATCAAGGTGGCATGGACTGAGCCATTCTCAACTGAATTCAGTCAAGACTTATCCAAGACCAAGGGAACCACAGCCCTGTGCCCTAACCTCTAGTCAATGGCTAGAGGAGACTTGGATTCTCATTGGACAACATTGGCCAAACCTCTGCTGCAGTTGCCATTCACTGTGGATCCCAAAACAAACTTGCTCTACTATAAATAGAGCTCAATTGTGACCAGTTTGAGTACACCAAAGCCATCAAACAGATGCTTTCCTCAAAATCTCTTCTTTCACCTCAAATTTGCCTTCTAAAGCAAGTAATTCTGAGTTTTTGAGTTAGAGAGCCATTCCATCACAATAAATCACACACACACCTCATATATATCATATGTAAGCTGTGCAAACTATCACAAGTGACCTGTAATCACAAAATCACAAAGTTACCTCTCAAAACCTCAAAATAGGCCTTTTGGTGCATTTTTCAAGCCATGTCTTGATTCAGTCACTTTCCAAACCAGATAAAACCTCAAACACACTCCAAATATCATCCTTGAACTATCCCAAATGGTTCCCAACATCTGGAACACCATTTGAGGAAGTTGCTATTTTGGTCACTTTTAACCCCTTTTGCAAGAAAGGGACTGTTTGTGTTTTTGCAAGTACCAGTCAATTCCAATCATCCTAAAAGCATCCTAGGGATCATTTGAGGTGGTGCAAAGCATAAAACCATATCTGGAGCAAGAGGTTTGGCAGATTGCAGAGAAAACTCCAAAATCCCAAAGAAGGGTAAGCCTCTCTCAACTTGCCCTCACCAAAACATGTGTGCATTTGAAGTCCACTGAGTATGCATCTCTTATATATGTCATATGTGTTGTGTTTGTGCCAATTGATCATGTAATTCATGCCTGTATCAAAGTGTAGCATATAAAATGCAATTATAGGCCATTTTCAAAACCACTATCGGGTTTTGAGGAGGGAGTGTGATCTGAAAAAACCACCACCACCATTGGATTCCTTGTGAAATTATGGCCCAGATACATATAAATTTTGTCTCCAACCATTAAGAATTGAGAAAGTTATGACCTTCACGTTTTTGAGCCAAAACTTGCCTTGGGCAAGCCAAAACCAAGGCATGACTTGTATATTTGTTGTTTTGTTTCAAGCAATGGATGTATCACCACCCCAGTGGTAAGGCGCGCGCCTTGTATGCTTGAGGTCGTGGGTTCAAACCCCACCCATGCCATTTTGTGATTTTTCACAGTTTTGCTATTTTTCCAACTATTTTCATGTTTTGTTAATTATTTGGGAAATTAATAACTCTTTCAATTTTAATTATTTTTGATTGCAAAAAATCACAAAAATGTTGAAATATTTTATTCCACAAAAAAATTAAGTTTATATTATTTATTTAATATAATTAGTATTTTTGTGAATAATTCATTTTTATTTGTTTTTAAACATTTTGAAATGAATATTCATCTTGAAAAATCAAGACCAAATGAGTTTTAATATCTCTTGTGATTTATACCTCATTTTTCAAACCTTAAACAAAAATCACAAGTGGTTTATTCAAACCTATTTGGTATTTTTCATTTGATTTTCTTTAAATATTTACTTTTAAAGAATAAAATTAGGGTTTCTTTGATTTTCACTCAAACAAATCATTTTAAACACTTGGGCCTCTATTAGAGTGTAAGACCCAACACCCCATGTACATGAAACATTTTGGGCCTCATTCGTTGTATAAGTCCCTCTGTACATTTTCAAATAAACGGCGCGATCGTCACCTTTTCAAAATAACCATGGGCCTACTCTCGAGTAGTAAGACCCATTTCTTTTCTTAAAATACACTTGGGCCTCTATTAGAGTGTAAGACCCAACCCCCTTTTAACCAAAATCAATTTGGGCCTCACTTATTGTATAAGTCCCTCTGCGTTAAAAGAAAACCTCGGCGCGATCGCCATTTGAAACGAAAAATCATCTGGGCCTACCCTCGTGTTATAAGCCCCACTCTTTTTCTTTAAAACCTTTTGGGCCTCTATTAGAGTGTAAGACCCAACACCCTTGTATAGGAAACATTTTGGGCCTCATTCCTTGTATAAGTCCCTCTGTACAAATTCAAACAGTGCGCTCACTGATAAAACCCTGGGCCTCTCCTTGAGCTGTAAGCCCCAAGTCTTTCTTTTTCAAAGCACTTTCTCCTTTGATTTTGAATATACTATTGTTTTCAATCTTTCTTTGTTGAACAACTAACCAAATAGCATGGAAGCTCTACAACCGAGTAAGTGGTTATTGCTTTCATTTACCGCTTTCATATACATATAACTGTATTGTGGGACTGTTTCACTGTAAGTCTTCTTTCATAAACTCATATCAACTGTGTAATAATAGTATAGATATTTAGAGTTTCCCCGGCAACTACGTCTAGCATTAAGCCCGTTGATCACTCTTAGAAATAGTCTAAACTAGATCCCCATAGGATTACCAGATACAGTCTTCCCTCCTCTTGGGGTTAAACAATATGGAGATATGAAAGGCAACATTCTCTGTGAACCCTTTCATAGACTGTCACTCGTAGAAGTTGTCAAAGAAACTCTATTCCCCATAGATGATCTGTTCTCCGTGAATTGCATCTCTTGAGTTTCTTCCAAATTCTCAGACTTTCCTGACTTTGATCTATTCTCGGTGAATAGCATTGCCTTGAATTTCTCGGGGTTTGGGGACCCACAGGCTTCTTAAAAGCACTTGTCAAGAAATTCTACTTCCCAGGGATGATCTCTTCTCCGTGAATTGCATCTCTTGAGTTTCTTCCAAATTCTCGAACTTTCCTGACTTGATCTATTCCTTGTGAATAGCTTGCCTTGAATTTCTCGGGGTTTGGGGACCCATCGGCTTCTTAAAAGCAATCGGCCTCCTCTTGGGCATCATACAAGGACCCACAGGCTTCCTAAAAGCAACCCCGCCTCCTCTTGGGCTTAGTACAAGGACCCTACGACTTCTTAGAAGTATTCACAGCCTCCTCTTAGGCTTCGTATAAGGATCACTTCCTCCGGGAATGATAGCCTCCTCTTGGGATTCGTACAAGGACCGATCGGCTTCTTAAAAGTTCCCAGCCTCCTCTTAGGCTTCGTACAAATTGTCCCGACGACCTCCTAGAGGTATAGGAACAGAACTTAATCATCTGCAGAGAACATTCCTTTCAAAGAGTCTACTACTGTTTCTCAAAGCATAGTACAAAAGATGAAACTCTAGACTTGGACAATCTAATTTCCTTGAGTCTCAAAGACATTCTCAAGTGACCTATTCTTTAAATAGGAAGGAAACCCGCAGACTCGGACATTGTCAATACCCTTCGGATTTCCCGCTTTCTTAAAGAACAGGAATATCCCTGATCCTTGAATGAAATCCTTGAGTACAGTGTTGCTCATATAAGAACTGATTTTCTCTTTAAAATCAGTATACTGGACCTGTCCCTTAACTGAACAGTCACCATAGCCTCCTCTTGGGCTTTGTACAATGATTCTCCCCAGCGGAGTCAAACAACATTTAGCCTCTCTCCCGGGCTTTGTACAAGACACATAAGAGACTTCCTCGTTGAGTCAATCACCCTTTTGCCTCTATCTCGGGCTTTATACGAGATACAAAAAGGTTCTTATTGAGCCAAACAAACAATCGCCTCCATCTTGGGCTTTATACGAGATACCAAAAGATTCCCTTGTTAAGTCAAACCTTTTCGCCTCCATCTCGGGATTTGTACGAGATACAAAAACACTCTCTTGTTGAGTATAAAAGATCCTCTTGTAGGATCAACCCCTTTTAGCCTCTCTCTCGGGCTTTGTACGAGACATATTTCAGCCTCCTCTTAGGCTTTGTATAAGAAAACCACTGGTTGATCCAATCAACCTTTTAGCATCAAAGCTGCGCCTCGTTCACAGTACACAAACATCAACAACTCCTTCCCTTCATCTAATCGCTGTAAGCGGCAAGCCTCTGGATCATATACATCCACGCCACTGTCCCTCTTTTAGCATGAGAAATTCCTAAGGAAAGATAGCATTGCTCTACACTGAGTTAAAGTCTTCTCCTTCAGGTTAAAATCCCCTATAAAAGAAATTATGGCATTGCCGGATTCACACATCTCGGTTAAAGTAATTCTCCTTTATAAACAGTTGTGACATACAACCCCCTCTTTAGAGATGACAAATTCTGTCTAAAGTCAACACCCTTTTTAGCTTCACATCTTGGGCTTTGAACAAGATACAAATCACCTTTCGCTTCACGTCTTGGGCTTTGAACAAGACACCAAAAACACCCATTTCCTCCCATAGAATAGGAGGAACTACGAACGCTCTGATTTCCCTGTTTCGGTAAACGAGAATACGTAGGCATAAGATCGAAAGAAAAGATCTTAGCGAGCACACTAAACAAAAACCCAAATCCCATACTCTCACATCAAAAAGCATCAGTCCTAACATCCTAATCCTTGTTCCCCGCCAGAAACCTTCTGTCAAAATGAAAAGAAAGAAAACAGTATTGGCGAAAATACAAATAACCAGTACAAAGGCCCCCCCACATTGATAGCATCCGTAACCTAACAGACCGTTGTTTAAACTCAGTATGCAAAGCAGGGTTAATTGGAGACATCTATTTCCCTTCCTTCATCAGCTCACAATAGGATAAAAAATGAATCGACCTGTAGTAAGCTCAACCGTAGAGAGCGACCAGCACTTAAGAACCGCGTCCAAAATCGCTCGCTACAGAAAAATGCCGCCTACCGTGGGGCCCATCAAACTTTTTTCCTTTTCACCTCTTGTGTGAAAACCACAGATTGGGGCTTCCGCCGGGGAACCCATTTTCTGTCAGGAACTTAGGATTCATAGCTTTAAAGGTCTAGGATGTTTAGAACAAATATATATACTACTTTTCCTAATTGCTATACGTGTTTATTTTTCTGCTAATGGGAATGCGTGTGATGACGCATGTGGAAAGATTGAGTATACACTTAAGATAAGTGATGGCGACGAGGTCGACCATCAACCTCAGTGGAGGCTGACCAATGCAACCCATTCTCTCACCTAGATAATGGGCCGATTGTTAAGTCTGAGAAGCTGAGGAGCCAAACCCTTTCGTAGTGCGGAAACTATCGAGAATAGTTGTTACGCGATACTACCCTCATTTAAGGCTGGTGATCTATTCTCGGTGAATGACACTTACTCTAAGATTGCTCTACAACTCGTTGACGATCCGCTTGTTGTTTTGCTTTCCTAGGAGGAGCTGATGATAATGAGTACAGGTACAAAAATCACCCTAGTATAAACCTTTGGGGATGGGTAGAGCCTTAACTTCATGACAACGACCCTTTGACCCCATGTTTTTTCTATGTTTTTGTGTGCTGCATTCATGCATTCATTTAAAAAAAAACATTAAAACATTCAAAAAATTTCTCTTCTAGTCTCTCTGTTTTTCAAATTAAACTAAGACTGTGATTGCAAATATCAGAGAAGAGGATTACGCTAATGAATTTCAGTAGAAGGAGAACCTAGAGGTATACCTTCAAGGTTCAAAAACTAAAGGATTTGAGAAGGTTAGCAAGGATGATCACTAACCCTGAGGCTTTTAGAGCCAAGCACGGAGGTCTGCTACCACTGTTAAGAGTCTATGTGATTGAGGGAATCATGGATGCGCTCATTCAGTTTTACGATCCGGTTTATCACTGTTTCACATTCCTGGATTACCAGCTAGCACCAACGCTGGAGGAGTATTCTCATCTGACTGATCTACACATTACTGATCGAGCTCCATTTTCTGGACTGGAAGAAATTCCAAAGAATCAGACCATTGCAAGAGCAATTCATTTGGACGAGTCTGAGGTCAGGACTCACATGACTACTAAGGGTGGCATCCAAGGTTTGCCAGCCCAGTTCTTGACAAAGAAAGCCCTGTACTTTTCCAGTATAGGAAACGTGACTTTGTCTTGCTCACCTACGGGTTATTTTTGTTTCCCAACATTAATAACTTCGTCGATATCAACGCCATTAAGGTTTTTCTCATTGGAAACCCTGTGCCGACTTTGCTCGCAGATGCGTATCATTCTGTACACTTAGGAAATTTGTACAGCGGAGGGGAGATCACATGCTGTGTACCTCTGCTTTATAAATGGTTTATCTCCCACTTGCCCAAGTCTGCTGTTTTTTGGGATTGTAAGAGTGCCTTACGTTGGTCGCAGAAGATCATGTCTCTTACCAACTCTGATATAGATTGGTGCAATAGGATTTATGAGGGAATCAGAATCATTGACTGTTGTGGAAACTTCCCCAACGTACCCCTCATAGGAACTAAAGGAGGGATCAACTACCATCCGGTATTAGTTCGCCGTCAATTTGGATACCCGATGAGACACATCCCACGGGGTGTTCATCTGGAAGGTCTTTTCTTCAAGGAAGGAGTAAACGACAGAGCACTAAAGATAGAAATAGTGCAAGCTTGGAAACACGTTCATAAGAAAGGACGAGAGTCTCTGGGAAAACCAGACTGTGTCTCGGTGGAGCCTTATCTCCCTTGTTACGGAATTCTTCCGCCGAGGGAATCTGTCATGTACTTCATGACGGAAACTGAAAAGCTTCAGGTTACTCTCAACAAAGTTCAACGGGAGAGAAGTTCTTGGAAGAACAAGTACCGCACCCTCGATGTAGAGTGCATCAAAATACAACAATTACTGAAAGAGAAGGACGCTCTGATTGAAATTTTGGAGCAGCATGCTATAGAAAATCAAGATGACCAAAGGAATTTGCTCACTCCTTTCACTTGGCAAAGGAATGACAACCCGACAATGGCCCAAGAGCCCCGGTCAAAGAAAAGGAAAGTACCAGAATCAGCACCCGATTTCTCCGCAGAGAGGGCTCGGGACCCATTAGCTTAGGTTTCTGTTTCTGCACCTTGTAATCTACTGTATTTCCATTTCTGTAATCCTTTGAATTTCAATAAAAAGGGGTTTCCCCATTGTTTGATATTTGCAATCTAATTGTCGAAGTTTATTTTGATTAAACCAAAAAACAATTAATATAATCATTGCATTCATCATTCTCACATCGTGTATTCTTCTTCCCTACGAATCTTACGTTTGTGTCTCGATTCTAGCGTCAAACTGCCTCATTCGTATAATACTCGGGCCAATTGTCAGAAAAAGATGGATGATCTTGAGGAAGAAAACAGAGAGTTGAAGGAAGAGATCGACGCTCTGAGAGAGGATATGAGAAAACTTCGTAACGACATGCAAGCCATGGCAGAAGCTCAGCTACAACGAACTGTGATCTCAGAGATCACCTCAATGCCCATAGTGGAGAAGTATGATCCTAGGTATCAAATACCGAAAGATCGTCCTTGGGGCATGCCTGTTAACTATATCTCAGAAGGATATGTTCCGCCGATCACTGAAGATCAGGGAATCTCAACAGAAGCCGCTGGGCCTGAAGGTTACAAACATCGGGAAACCGAAGATGCTAGGGGCATACTGAAGACTCCTGAAGGTTACAAACTTCGGGAAACGCCAAGATTCACTACCGTAGTCACGATACCATCCCCTGTGGTGCACACTGTCCCGGAAGGACAGATTCCGCCAATACCTGCTGGTAAAAAGGAAACTATGTTCGACAGAATGGATGAATTCCAGGAACAGTTCCTGGAAATGCAGAGGGAGCTGCAAGCCATTCGCGGTTAGGATTTATTTGGAAAGGACGCCGCAGACCTTTGTCTGGTCCCCAATGTGAAAGTTCCGCACAAGTTCCAAGTGCCCGACTTTGAAAAATATAAGGGTAACTCTTGCCCTCAAAGCCATCTGGTGATGTACGCTCGGCGGATGTCAGCTCAGATGGAGAATCAGGACCTGTTGATTCACTACTTCCAGGATAGTTTAACCGGTGCCGCACTCAAATGGTACATGGGTTTAAACCGTGCCGCGATCAGTACATTCAGAGATCTTGGTACTGCCTTCGTCCAACAATACAAATACAATTTGGGCATGGCACCCGACAGAGATCAACTCAGATCGATGTCGCAAAAAGACAAGGAAACCTTTAAGGAGTATGCTCAAAAGTGGCATGAAATTGCCGCTCAAATTTGTCTGCCTCTTGAGGAAAAAGAGATAACAAAAATCTTCTTAAAGACCTTAAGCTCATTTTACTATGACCGAATGGTTGCCAGTGCACCCAGTGATTTCACCGAGATGGTTGGCATGGGTGTACGTCTTGATGAAGCCGTCCGAGAAAGAAGTTTGGTAAAAGACACTGGATCAACAAGCGGTTCTAAAAAATACGGTAGTGCTCTCCCTAAGAAAAAAGAGCAAGATATTGGGAATATCTCTCTCGGAAAGAAAAGGCGTCGATATCAACCAGTAGCAGCTGTAACTCCTGCTATCAGCCCTGCGCCTATTCCTACGTATCAACCTCAGGTTACGCAAAGCCAACCTGATCAGCAAAGGGCACAACAGCCTCTTCAGCAGGCTCGTCCCCAATATAACAACAACCGTACAACACGGCCACCAGGATTTGATCCTATACCCGTGACGTACGCAAAGCTGTTTCCATTACTGCTAGCCAAGGGGCACATTCAGACTAAGTCTCCTCTTGCAGTACCGGAAAATCCGCCTTTTTGGTTTAAGGTGGATCAAACTTGCCCTTATCATCAAGGAGGTTCAGGGCATAACATTGAGACTTGTCTCAATTTCAAGTCCGACGTGCAAAAAATTGTTAGGAGAAAGGTCTTATCCTTCAAGGATACAAATCCTAATGTTCTTACGAACCCGCTGCCTCAACACGAGAAGGCCGCAGTCAATTTGATAGAAGGAGAGACTAAGACGTCTATCAAATTCATGATGTACTCTTGTTGAAAACCAATCTGGTCAAGATGCATTGTAGACAGAGTGGATATGGCCATGTGCCACCTCATAACTATCACCAGTGTGATGTCTGCTCTAAAAACAATCAAGGATGTTCTGTGGTGCAAGCAACTCTACAGGAACAAATGGATCTCGGATGGATCCAAGAGCACCGAGTTCATGGAATTAACATGGTTTACACGAATTCTAACGTCATTCAGAACCACGACATCCGTGCGATGAATGTCAACTTGGTGGAAATGCACTCAAGGCAAAGCCAGTATCATAATCTGCCGTGGCACGATTACAGTTCCTGTCTGACTTGCTCGGTAAACAAACAGGGATGCTCTTTCATACAAGAGGCCCTTTAGCGTCAGATGGATCTTGGATGGATCCAAGACTACCATGATAGGAACCCTTATCAGATCAATATGGTTTAGATCTTTGACATACGTGTGATGAATACCAACCTGGTAGAGTTACATGCTGAGCAGGTCCGACTCGGATTCTTAATATCACACGACTATCAAAGCTGTAAAGCAGGTTACGAAAACGATCGAGGTTGTACCCTTGTCTAGGAGGCACTTCAGCACTTGTTAAATCATTGGTGGATGCCAATCTATATGGATGAAGATACTCAGCAGATTAGTATCAATAACAGGAATCCTACTCGGCGTCAGAGTCAGGATGTCCGATCAGTGGAAGCTAACCTAGTGAGGTTACATTGTATTCAAAGTGGGCGTGGCCAGGTGCCACCCCACAATTATGACCGTTGTAGCGTCTGTTCGGAAAGTAACCAAGGGTGTTACCTTGTGCGAGCAGCTCTTCAGGGTCAGGTGGATCGTGGAGAGATTTGTCCATATCTGGGTTCTGGACCCATCAACTGGATGCCGAACTACCTTGCTGATCAAGTTGAGGATGTTGTCACAATCTCTGGTCATCACAGGACCAGGGATGTTTTTTCCATTATCCCTCTACTTGACGAATCTAAGGTTCCCAACCGGGAACGGATCGAGATTTCTTATGATGGTCAGAAAAATCAGAAGGTTCCCATAGTCATCTATCTACCGGGACCACTACCGTATGAATCAACTAAGGCTATCCCTTACAAATACGGTGCAACAACAATTGAGAATGGAAAGGAAATTCCATTACCCTCCGTCGTAAATATTGCAGACATCAGTCGTGTAACACGGAGCGGTCGAATCTTCAACCAAGGAGTTGGAGAACCTACCAAGGAAAAGGAACTTTAGACAGAAGCTCCCGATCCATCAGTCGGTTAATCCAGTAATCCCGACCTTTCGAAAAATAATGATGAGATGCTGAAGCTCATCCAAAGGAGTGAATATAACATTGTTGATCAGCTGTTACAGACTTCTTCAAATATCTCGGTGTTATTGTAACAGCCTGCGGTCGCTCGCTCACGAGTCCCGGCACTATTAATCACTAGCTCCCTTTTTCAACTATACTAGTGTTTTTGCCTCCCGTGGGAATCGAACCGTGTACCTGGGGATAAGTACCACGTTCAATGCATTCCCACTACCAATTGAGCTAGTAGCTCAATTGGTAGTGGGAATGGAATGAAGATGTACTTGAACCCCAGGGTACAGGGTTCGATTCCCACGGAAGGCAAAAACTCTACTATTGAGGGGGTAGAGAAGATCGTGAGGTGGCAGTGCCGGGATCGCCTTGCGAGGGGCCCGGGCTATTACAGTTATCACTGTTACTCAGTTCAGAAGCCCACAGGGAGATTCTACAGAAAGTCTTGGAGCAAGCCTTTGTGGAACAGGATGTAAAAATTAGACAGTTCGATAGTATTGTCTCTAACATCACTTCTTGCAATAATTTGGGATTTAGTGATGAGGAATTACCCGAAGAGGGTCGCCGTCATAACATGGTGCTCAATATCATAGTTAACTGCCAGGATAATGCTTTAGCCAGCGTACTGGTAGACACAGGTTCAACCCTGAATGTTATGCCGAAGTCCACTTTGAAGCAATTATCATTCAAAGGCCCTCCGATGAGAGTCAGCAAGGTCGTCGTCAAAGCATTCGACGGGTTCAGAAAAACGGTTATCGGCGAAGTTGATCTTCCCATAACTATCGGTCCTCACACTTTCCAAGTCACTTTCCAGGTCATGGACATCCGGGCAACATACAGTTGTTTATTAGGAAGACCTTGGATACATCAGGCTGGAGCGGTTACGTCAACCCTCCACCAAAAGCTAAAGTTCGTTCAGAACGATCAACTTGTCACGGTTTGTGGAGAACAGGCCTTGCTCGTGAGTAACTTGTCATCATCTGCTGGTATTGAACCCGAGGAGGTTATTGGAACTCAGTTCCAAGCACTGTCGGTGAGCAAGGCCAATCAATCCTAAGGAGGAACCTCGATTTCCTCATACAAAGATGCTATCAAAGCGGTCGAGAGTACCAATACAACCGGATGGGGACAGCTTGTCATTCCTACTGACAATAAAACAAAGAAGGGTCTTGGTTTTTCTGCAACCTGTACCCAGAGAGCTGCCAACGATGAAAGTCTTCATCCCCTTCAATACTTCTTCCACAGTGGAGGTTTTCTCCACCCAGTGTCTCAAGCAGTACATGCTATCAATGAGGAAGATCCCTCTGACACAGATGAAGAATGGAAGTCCTACCTTAACAAGGACTGTTATATGTCTCAGGAAGAGGTGCCCATGCCATTTTGCTATCCCGCACAGAGACCGATATTTATACCAAGGTCAGACGTCGAAATGATATACGGGGATTGTGATCCGGAAGGATGTCGTGCTCCACCAAATTCATTAGAGGAAGACACTCCGATGAAAGACAATTTTGACTACACCTACTATGGCCCAATGGACGGTTTGCCAATGTGGCAACCTTACCCAGGAGACTTGGGGCCAGAAAGTCAGCCGAGTAAGGAAACTCAGTTGAGCATCATTGAACAGAATACCTGTGTCCCCACCATGTCATCGGATCAACACTCAGGTCATTCAGAAACTACTCAACATGACGATGAATTTGCAACGTTTGCAGGACTTGAATTCATCAACTATGCTTTTCCCGAGATCAACGTCATCGAGAGAGATGACTCCTCCGGTTCCAAAGAAGTTTGGGACACCCTGGGAGAACCAAGTGGAAAATACGACTATATGGTCAAATACATCGCTACCGAAAGCTCTCGTATCAGGCTCGAAGATATCCATCCAACTGGATGGGGAGATACAGCTAAGAGCACAAATGTTATGCAAAATGCAACAGAGGAATCCTCCTACGACAATTCTTCCTGGGAGACAGATTCCTATGATCCTGCTCCACCAGAAATCAGCGTCATTTCTGAAGAAAAATCAAGGAAGGTGCCAGACTTTGTGATTCACCGAGGAGTTCGCCGCCAATGGATTGCCGTCGAAGTTCCGAAGATCGTTCATCAGTCAAAGTAATTGCCATCTTTTAACCTTTCACCCTGCCCAGGTGAAACGGATGTTTTGATAGGGCTTGCTTTCTGTAAATTTTCCCTCTTCGCTTCGCCCAAAGCGACAGAGTTTTGTTTTATAGGGCTGTAGTTTCAAGAGTCGACTTGTTCATTAATAAAATAATGTCGTTCTGTAATTTCTGCATTTATTGCTGTTTTCTCTTTTTGCTTTTTCAGAAAATGGTAATCCTAAAAAACAATTAAAAATAAAAACAAGCAGTAAAACAAATACACTGTACACACTTGCATTTTCCTCTATCTCTTCTAAACACGAATCATACCGTCATGCAGATTGCTTGTTTTAAACCCAGTTGAAACATACGATCCGATGCCTTCTCCCAACTTTGGATTCCCGGTATTCGAGGCTGAAGAAGAAAATGACAACGAAATTCCAGAAGAGATCTCCCGACTACTCAGACAAGAGGAAAGGTCCATTGAACCTCACAAAGAACCGTTGGAAACGATAAATTTGGGTTCAGGGCAAGAGAGAAAAGAAATCAAGATTGGGGCACTGCTCAGTCCAACTGCCAGAGAGGGTTTGATAAAGCTTTTCAAAGAATTCCCCGATGTATTCGGTTGGTCCTATCAGGATATGCCAGGGTTGGATACCAGCATCGTGGAACATCACCTACCGTTAAGATCGGAATGTCCGCCCGTAAACCAAAGGTTAAGACGGACTCACCCGGACATGGTCATCAAAATCAAAGAGGAGGTACAAAAACAGATTGACGCAGGTTTCCTCGCCACATCAGAACATCCTCAATGGTTAGCCAACATCGTACCCATCCCCAAAAAGGACGGAAAGGTCAGAATGTGTGTTGATTACAGAGATCTGAACAAGGCAAGTCCAAAGGACGACTTTCCTTTACCACACATTGACATGCTGGTAGACAGTACAGCAAAGTTCAAAGTATTCTCCTTCATGGATGGATTCTCGGGCTATAATTAAATCAAAATGGCGCCGAAAGACATGGAGAAAACTTCGTTCATTACCCCATGGGGTACCTTTTGTTACAAGGTAATGCCGTTAGGTTTGAAGAACGCCGGGGCAACCTATCAAAGGGCCATGACTACTCTGTTTCATGACATGATACATAAGGAAATCGAGGTATATGTCGATGATATGATTGCAAAATCAAAAATAGAGAGTGAGCACGTTGAACATCTGTCAAAATTGTTCGAACGTCTAAGAAAATTCAAGCTCCGCTTGAATCCCAACAAGTGCACCTTCGGTGTCCGTTCAGGGAAACTATTAGGGTTCATCGTCAGCCAGAAAGGAATTGAGGTTGATCCTGACAAGGTCAAGGCCATTCAAGAAATGCCTTCTCCGAAAACTGAAAAACAAGTCAGAGGATTCCTGGGACATTTGAACTACATCTCCAGATTCATATTCCTTATGACTGCCACTTGTGCGTCGATCTTCAAATTACTGAAAAAGAACCAGGATTGCGTTTGGTCAGAAGATTGCCAAACTGCCTTCGACAGTATTAAGGAATATCTGTTGAATCCGCCGATTCTATCACCTCCAGTGGAAGGAAGACCACTGATCATTTACCTCACAGTTCTAGAGGACTCAATGGGATGTGTACTTGGCCAACAATACGAAACCAAACGGAAAGAGTCTGCCATCTACTATCTGAGCAAGAAATTCACCGACTGCGAGACTCGGTACACGATGCTTGAGAAAACTTGTTGTGCATTGGCTTGGGCAGCCAAACGTCTTCACTAATACATGATTCGTCACACTACTTGGTTGGTCTCCGAGATGGATCCAATCAAGTATGTCTTCGAAAAACCTGCTCTCACGGGAAGAATTGCCCGTTGGCAGATGTTATTATCAGAATATGACATAGAGTACCATGCTCAGAAAGCAGTTAAAGGAAGTATTTTAGCCGATCATTTGGCTCATCAACCAATTGACGATCAAGAATCAATCGGGTTTGACTTCCCAGACGAAGATGTCATGTATCTAAAAATGAAAGACTGCGATGAATCGCTACCCAGTGAAGGGCCAAAACCAGGTTCCCAATGGGGACTTATCTTTGACGGAGCAGTTAATCATTACGAAAACGGAATTAGGGCAATCATCGTTACCCCTCAGGGTACCCACATTCCTTTCACTGCCAGACTTACGTTCAAATGTACAAATAACGAGGCCGAATATGAAGCTTGTATTATGGGTCTCGAAGAAGCGATTGATTTAAGGATAAAAAACTTGGACGTATACGGCGACTCAGCCTTGGTTATCAATTAGATAAAAGGAGATTGGAACACATACCAATCAGGACTGATTCCTTACAAAGATTATGCAAGGAGGTTGTTACCTTTCTTCAACAGAATCGAATTTCATCATATCCCTCGTGAGGAGAATCACATGGCTGATGCATTAGCCACTATCTCTTCTATGATTAGTGTAGGTCAATGGAATGACATACCTAAGATTGACATAATGCGCCTTGAACGACCCACTTACATCTTCACGATTGAAGCAGTCATAGGCGACAAACCTTGGTATTACGATATCAAATGCTTCCTTCAGAGACAAGAGTACCCATCTGGGGCACTCAGAAAAGATAGAAAAACCCTCAGAAGATTGGATGGAAACTTCTTCCTGAGCGGTGACACTCTCTATAAGAGAAATTTTGACATGGTCTTGCTCCGATGCGTAGACAGACCAGAAGCAGACATGCTTATGAAAGAAATTCATGAAGGACCCTTTGGCACTCATGCCAACGGACACACAATGGCGAGAAAGATTTTGAGAGCAGGGTACTACTGGTTGACCATGGAATCTGACTGCTACAAGTACATGAGGAGGTGTCACAAATGTCAGATATACTCCGACAAAATTCATGTACTGCCATCACATCTCAAAGTTCTTTCTTCCCCGTGGCCTTTTCCATATGGGGAATCGACATGATTGGCATGATTGAGCCCAAGGCTTCAAACGGACATCGGTTCATCCTAGTAGCCATTGACTACTTCACCAAGTGGGTCGAAGCAGCATCATACGCTAATGTAACCCGACAAGTGGTGGTCCGATTTATCAAAAGCAATATCATCTGCCGTTATGGTGTTCCAAGCGAGATCATTACTGATAATGGATCTAACTTGAACAATAAGATGATGAAAGAGTTGTGCGCAGAGTTCAAGATTGAACACCATAACTCATCTCCCTACCGATCCAAGATGAACGGAGCGGTAGAAGTGGCTAACAAGAACATCAAGATGATCGTTCAAAAGATGGTTGTAACCTACAAAGATTGGCACGACATGCTACCCTTTGCTCTTCACGGTTATCGCACATCTGTCCGCACTTCAACAGGGGCTACCCCTTTCTCTCTAGTGTATGGCATGGAAGCAGTGCTCCCTATAGAAGCAGAGATCCCATCAATCCGAGTATTGATGGAAGCTAAGCTTTCAGAAGCTGAATGGTGTCAAAGTCGACACGACGAATTAAACCTGATCGAAGAGAAGCGAATCACGACACTATGCCACGGTCAGTTGTATCAACAAAGAATGAAGAGGGCGTTCGACAAAAAGGTTCGACCCCGCATCTTCAGAAAAGGAGACCTCGTGCTCAAGAAGATACAATCATTTCTCACTGATTCTTGGGACAAGTAGACCCCAAATTAGGATGGCCCCTATGTGGTCACGAAAGCTTTCTTAGGCGGCGCCTTGAGACTTGCAACCATGAACGGAGAGGAATTTGCCTACCCCACAAATGTTGATGTAGTCAAGAAATACTTCGCCTAAACTAAAAAAAAACGTCTCGGTGGATTGAAAACCCGAAAGGGCGGTCCAGGCAAAAATTAGAGACATGGAAAAAATCACCCCGATGGATTGGAAACATCAAAGTACAATCCAGGCAAAAATTAGGGATAATGGCAAGTAACTATGTACAACAGAGGCAAGTCCCTCAGCAGCAGTTACATCATCCATTGGAGGAAAACTCCAGTCAAGGTCATCTTCGACAGAAGCTCAGGATGCCCCGAATTCAAAGTTGGTAGAAGGATAGTGGTCGTTATGTTTCAACATAGCTCTTTTCCCTGTAAATTACCATTTTCAAACTTTGTATATACTCTTTGGAATCACACGTTTGGCTGATCTCCATCTTATCAATAAAATTTGAGCCCTTGTGCTTTTGTTTGTACTTCTTATTTGTTTTAGCTTTACAGAACGACGTTGTTAACATGATTAACGATTCTTGAAATAAAACAAAAAAGAATTTACTTGTTAAAACTTTTTCTGCTTTTAAAATAAAGTCGGCAATTTCTTTTGACCGTTGAACATCAAAGGAACATCAACCGCTTCTTCAGAAGTAAGCGAACTTCAAAGTGCAGAATCAAAGTACTCATTCTACGCCAGTGTGCCTGAATGAAGGATCAACAGTGTCGGATGCAACTATTCCATCTGACATCTTCGGCCGAGTTCTTATCTCCTAAGTCCGATCAACGGTAGCTCCCGACAGGGACTACTTCTCCTAAGCAAGGTAGAATGGCTACATTGTGAACCAACGGTACTTCTTCGCCCCGCGATGGCTGAGTATCTAGTCGTGTTCACTCGTCAAGTTGTATGTCGTGTTAGTTTTGTCAGCATATACATACATATATCATGCATTATTGATTGGCATTCACATTTCATATTGCATCACTATCACTCTAGTCGGTTTTGTCCCCTAGTGATAACAGTCTTCCCAATCGAGTTGTCGGTTCTTGCCTCGTCAGGAAATGCTGCAATCTCGCCTCCAGTTTATTTCTGGAAGAAAGTTGGCCCTTGACCACTTTGATAACTTGAACCTCTGAAAAGCAAGAGAAGCTTTCTACAAACGTCATATCCTTGCTTTCCCGGATTGAGGAAAATCCGCAGAGAGAGCCTCGTAATCAGAGATTCGGCAGCACGCCAGATTCGCTCCGAAAAGATTACTGATGAAAAGGTCATCGGCACCTCAAAATTGGACCCCATCATATGGCATTTCTCCAGGAAGATCCCGAGAAAAGTATGATGTAAGATCCCGAGCGACAACAGTCTCCCAAAAGACCTGCTTTCCCCCCAGTAGAAATAAATGATGTCTCCAACAGAGAAGTTTGTGCAACGCTACAGCTCAGACAAATGGGTTCCCCCAAACAAGTCTGACATCAATTTTTTTCTGTCAAATGGCATCTCCCCAGGAAAATTCGGCGAGAAGTTTGAGGAAAACCGCTACAAATAGCGTCCCTTGTCAATAAAGTTTATTGACAAAAGAAACTAAGACCAGTTCCTTGGTAGGAAACCAGGATCGAGGGGAAGTTTAAATCAGAAACTTAGACCAGTTCCTTGGTAGGAAACCAGGATCGAGGGGAAGTTTATTCCAGAAACTGAGACCAGTTCCTTGGTAGGAAACCAGGATCGAGGGGAAGTTTACATCAGAAACTGAGACCAGTTCCTTAGATGAAAACCAGGATCGAGGGGAAGTTTTACCTTTTCTAAGCATCATTGCTTAGCAAAAGAAGATGAATGCGTAAGCTACCATTCATAACCACCATCAAAATTTCGGGTAATCCGATATTTAATCCTCTTGCACCCCGAATGCCCGAATACCTTCGTCATTCACACCTTCGGGTCCAAGAAGATTAAATAGGGGCATCTGTCATACCCCAAATTTTGACCACTAAGATTTCCCATCATTGTGCAAATCATCATCACAATATGGATGAACCATCATGCCTCATCAAAAGCCTCAAGGGTTGTTGAGCATTCACTACAATCAAAATTAGGGTTTCAGGCCCTCTCTGAGTGCTTAGACAAAGGATCAATCAAGGAATGACATGATCTTCAACTTGTCTAACCTCTCAAACATTCACAATGGATCAAGAGGACTCCCACTTCAAGGATTAAGCACAAGGTTGCTCCCTTCTAGGTGGATCAAGCTTCAAGATCGCCAGTGTCACCAAATTAGGGTTTTGGTCAACCAGGGCCTCCAGATGGAAATTTTTCATCTGGGCACAAGCCAATGATCCAAAACATAACCTAATATACTCTATGGAACCTCATGGATCCATTCATCAAGTCAATTTGGCCTCAGGGGATGCATTCATCAAAAATCAGGAATTAGGGTTTCTTGACCTAATTCACCCCTAAGTTGACTTTTTGGGAAAATCATGAGCCAAGACCTCAAGACATGATTTGAGGGTCTATAATGAACTATGTTGATCCATTTGGAACAATGGATTAATCCAAGAAGCTTGAGCAACAAGTCTCAATTTCATCTGCACTACAATTAGGGTTTCGCGAGAAAAGTCAACTGTAACTTTGACTTTTGACCAGGACATGCTCCCAAACCCTAGGAAATGCCTCAATATCCCCTATGAAACCCATGGAACATGTCCATCAAGTTTTATTTAGGTCAAGGACATGATTTCCTGAAGAATTGCACAGTTTGGAATTCATCTGATAAAAAGTCAACAGTGCACAAAAGTCAACTTTGACTTTTTGAGATTTTTCCCCAAAATGGATTTTTAACCCTAAAATGATGTTAATGTATGATTTGAATCATCATTCATCAAGAAAAATCAAGAAAAGTTGGATAACTTGTAAAAGGGGTAACCATAAAAACTTAGAAAATTTTCTAAGTTAAAAATAAAATGGCTAGGGTACCAACTTTGAAGGATCATAACTCCTAAACCACAAAGCCATTTTTCTTCATCCAAAGATGGATTTGTAGCCCTCATTACCCTCTACAAAAACTTCAACTAGACCTAAGTCCAATTCATTAAGGATTTTGAGTTATGGAGTGATCAAAATGGCTGAAAAATGAAAATGTCACTTTTTCCAACACTTAGTGAAATTTTCACTAAGTCCAAATCTGTCTTCATTTTTTTCCAAATGCAGGGGGATTTTTCACTTGGATTCAAAAGAGATCAAAACCAAACATGTTCAAACAGTTGTTGTATCATGTAAGGGCTTTCCAAAATGGCCAAGAACATTGCCAAATTCCATTTGGGCTACGAGTTATGACATTGGCAAGTTGCCTTGCTGAAATCTGCCAAGGCAAGGCAGAATTTGCATTTTTGGTCGATTTGCCAAAATCAGCCAAATCCAAATGCTCCTATCCACTTGGACACCTCAGGGGATTAAATCTAAAGGGGACAATCACTGAGCCAAGCCTCCAAAGTCTTTGGAACAAGAAATAACATGTTGAACCTAGAATGGCCAAAATAGGGACAAGACTTCAATTTTGGAATAAAGCATTCAATGGAAGCATCAAGGTGGCATGGACTGAGCCATTCTCAACTGAATTCAGTCAAGACTTATCCAAGACCAAGGGAACCACAACCCTGTGCCCTAACCTCTAGTCAATGGCTAGAGGAGACTTGGATTCTCATTGGACAACATTGGCCAAACCTCTGCTGCAGTTGCCATTCACTGTGGATCCCAAAACAAACTTGCTCTACTATAAATAGAGCTCAATTGTGATTAGTTTGAGTACACCAAAGCCATCAAACAGATGCTTTCCTCAAAATCTCTTCTTTCACCTCAAATTTGCCTTCCAAAGCAAGTAATTCTGAGTTTTTGAGTTAGAGAGCCATTCCATCACAATCAATCACACACACACCTCATATATATCATATGTAAGCTGTGCAAACTATCACAAGTGACCTGTAATCACAAAATCACAAAGTCACCTCTCAAAACCTCAAAATAGGCCTTTTGGTGCATTTTTCAAGCCATGTCTTGATTCAGTCACTTTCCAAACCAGATAAAACCTCAAACACTCCAAATATCATCCTTGAACTATCCCAAATGGTTCCCAACATCTGGAACACCATTTGAGGGAGTTGCTATTTTGGTCACTTTTAACCCCTTTTGCAAGAAAGGGACTGTTTATGTTTTTGCAGGTACCAGTCAATTCCAATCATCCTAAAAGCATCCTAGGGATCATTTGAGGTGGTGCAAAGCATACACCCATATCTGGAGCAAGAGGTTTGGCAGATTGCAGAGAAAACTCCAAAATCCCAAAGAAGGGTAAGTCTCTCAACTTGCCCTCACCAAAACATGTGTGCATTTGAAGTCCACTGAGTATGCATCTCTTATATATGTCATATGTGTTGTGTTTGTGCCAATTGATCATGTAATTCATGCCTGCATCAAAGTGTAGCATAGAAAATGCAATTATAGGCCATTTTCAAAACCACTATCGGGTTTTGAGGAGGGAGTGTGATCTGAAAAAACCACCACCACCATTGGATTCCTTGTGAAATTCTGGCCCAGATACATATAAATTTTGTCTCCAACCATTAAGAATTGAGAAAGTTATGACCTTCACGTTTTTGAGCCAAAACTTGCCTTGGGCAAGCCAAAACCAAGGCATGACTTGTATATTTGTTGTTTTGTTTCAAGCAATGGATGTATCACCAACCCAGTGGTAAGGCGCGCGCCTTGTATGCTTGAGGTCGTGGGTTCAAACCCCACCCATGCCATTTTGTGATTTTTCAAATTTTTTCTATTTTTCCAACTATTTTCATGTTTTGTTAATTATTTGGGAAATTAGTAACTCTTTCAATTTTAATTATTTTTTATTGGTTCTTTTTGCAAAAAATCACAAAAATGTTGAAATATTTTATTCCACAAAAAAATTAAGTTTATATTATTTATTTAATATAATCAGTATTTTTGTGAATAAATTCATTTTTATTTGTTTTTAAACATTTTGAAATGAATATTCATCTTGAAAAATCAAGACCAAATGAGTTTTAATATCTCTTGTGATTTATACCTCATTTTTCAAACCTTAAACAAAAATCACAAGTGGTTTATTCAAACCTATTTGGTATTTTTCATTTGATTTTCTTTAAATATTTACTTTTAAAGAACAAAAATTAGGGTTTCTTTTAAACACTTTGATTTTCACCCCATGTACATGAAACATTTTGGGCCTCATTCGTTGTATAAGTCCCTCTGTACATTTTCAAATAAACGGCGCGATGTCGCATTTTCAAAATAACCATGGGCCTACCCTCGAGTAGTAAGACCCATTTCTTTTCTTAAAATACACTTGGGCCTCTATTAGAGTGTAAGACCCAACCCCTTTTAACCAAAATCATTTTGGGCCTCACTTATTGTATAAGTCCCTCTGCGTTAAAAGAAAACCTCGGCGCGATCGCCATTTTAAACGAAAAATCATCTGGGCCTACCCTCGTGTTATAAGCCCCACTCTTTTTCTTTAAAATCTTTTGGGCCTCTATTAGAGTGTAAGACCCAACACCCTTGTACAGGAAACATTTTGGGCCTCATTCCTTGTATAAGTCCCTCTGTACAAATTCAAATAGTGCGCTCACTGATAAAACCCTGGGCCTCTCCTTGAGCTGTAAGCCCCAAGTCTTTCTTTTTCAAAGCATTTTCTCCTTTGATTTTGAATATACTATTATTTTCAATCTTTCTTTGTTGAACAACTAACCAAACAACATAGATGCTCTACAACCGAGTAAGTGGTTATTGCTTTCATTTAACGCTTTCATATATATATAACTGTATTGTGGGACTGTTTCACTGTAAGTCTTCTTTCATAAACTCATATCAACTGCGTAATAATAGTATAGATATTTAGAGTTTCCCCGACAACTACGTCTAGCATTAAGCCCGTTGATCACTCTTAGAAATAGTCTAAACTAGATCCCCATAGGATTACCAGACACAGTCTTCCCTCATCTTGGGGTTAAACAATATGGAGATATGAAAGGCAGCATTCTCTGTGAACCCTTTCATAGATTGTCACTTGTAGAAGTTGTCAAAGAAACTCTATTCCCCATAGATGATCTCTTCTCCGTGAATTGCATCTCTTGAGTTTCTTCCAAATTCTCGGACTTTCCTGACTTTGATCTATTCTCGGTGAATAGCATTGCCTTGAATTTCTCGGGGTTTGGGGACCCACAGGCTTCTTAAAAGCACTTGTCAAGAAATTCTACTTCCCAGGGATGATCTCTTCTCCGTGAATTGCATCTCTTGAGTTTCTTCCAAATTCTCGAACTTTCCTGACTTGATCTAGTCCTTGTGAATAGCTTGCCTTGAATTTCTCGGGGTTTGGGGACCCATCGGCTTCTTAAAAGCAATCGGCCTCCTCTTGGGCATCATACAAGGACCCACAGGCTTCCTAAAAGCAACCCCGCCTCCTCTTGGGCTTAGTACAAGGACCCTACGGCTTCTTAGAAGTATTCACAGCCTCCTCTTAGGCTTCGTATAACGATCTCTTCCTCCGGGAATGATAGCCTCCTCTTGGGCTTCGTACAAGGACCGATCGGCTTCTTAAAAGTTCCCAGCCTCCTCTTGGGCTTCGTACAAATTGTCCCGACGACCTCCTAGAGGTATAGGAACAGAACTTAATCATCTGCAGAGAACATTCCTTTCAAAGAGTCTACTACTGTTTCTCAAAGCATAGTACAAAAGATGAAACTCTAGACTTGGACAGTCTAATTTCCTTGAGTCTCAAAGACATTCTCAAGCGACCCCTACTTTAAATAGGAAGGAAACCCGCAGACTCGGACAGTCTCAATACCCTTCGGATTTCCCGCTTTCTTAAAGAACAGGAATATCCCTGATCCTTGAATCAAATCCCTGAGTATAGTGTTGCTCATATAAGAACTAATTTTCTCTTTAAAATCAGTATACTAGACCTGTCCCTTAACTGAACAGACACCATAGCCTCCTCTTGGGCTTTGTACAATGATTCTCCCCAGCGGAGACAAACAACGTTTAGCCTCTCTCTCGGGCTTTGTACGAGACACATAAGAGACTTCCTCGTTGAGTCAATCACCCTTTTGCCTCCATCTCAGGCTTTATACGAGATACAAAAAGGTTCTTATTGAGCCAAACAAACAACCGCCTCCATCTCGGGCTTTATACGAGATACCAAAAGATTCCCTTGTTAAGTCAAACCTTTTCGCCTCCATCTCGGGCTTTGTGCGAGATACAAAAACACTCTCTTGTTGATTATAAAAGATCCTTTTGTAGGATCAACCCCTTGTAGCCTCTCTCTCGGGCTTTGTACGAGACACATTTTAGCCTCCTCTTAGGCTTTGTATAAGAAAACCACTGGTTGATCCAATCAACCTTTTAGCATCAAAGCTGTGCCTCGTTCACAGTACACAAACATCAACAACTCCGTCCCCTTCATCTAATCGCTGTAAGCGGCAAGCCTCTGGATCATATACATCCACGCCACTGTCCCTCTTTTAGCATGAGAAATTCCTAAGGAAAGATAGCATTGCTCTACACTGAGTTAAAGTCTTCTCCTTCAGGTCAAAATCCCCTTAAAGGAAATTATGGCATTGCAGGATTCACACATCTCGGTTAAAGTAATTCTCCTTTATAAACAGTTGTGACATACAACCCCCTCTTTAGAGATGACAAATTCTCTCTAAAGTCAACACCCTTTTTAGCTTCACATCTTGGGCTTTGAACAAGATACAAATCACCTTTCGCTTCACGTCTTGGGCTTTGAACAAGACACCAAAAACACCCATTTCCTCCCATAGAATAGGAGGAACTACGAACGCTCTGATTTCCCTGTTTCGGTAAACGGGAATATGTAGGCATAAGATCGAAAGAAAAGATCTTAGCGAGCATACTAAACAAAAAACCCAAATCCCGTACTCTCACATCAAAAAGCATCAGTCCTAACATCCTAATCCTTGTTCCCCGCCAGAAACCTTCTGTCAAAATGAAAAGAAAGAAAACAGTATTGGCAAAAATACAAATAAACAGTACAAAGGCCCCCCACATTGATAGCAACCGTAACCTAACAGACCGCTGTTTAAACTCAGTATGCAAAGCAGGGTTAATTGGAGACATCTATTTCCCTTCCTTCATCAGCTCACAATAGGATAAAAAATGAATCGACCTGTAGTAAGCTCAACCACAGAGAGCGGCCAGCGCTTAAGAACCACGTCCAAAATCGCTCGCTACAGACAGGAAACGACAGGCAGCGAAAGGAAGCGAAATACAGTTGAACAAAACAGAACCAAATTGATCAGACTTCGCTTGAAGCGACAGGAAGCGACAGAGTTTGCGACAAGAACTTTACTTTGCATAGCGAAGTATGGCGGTCCCAAAAAGGCAGTTTGAAAGTTCAAATCTTAATGGAGAAGAAAAGGAAGTTCGCATAGCGACTAGAACTTCGCATAGCGAACTTAGGCGGCCAAAAACACTATAAAAGGAGATCATAGGTAATTCAAAAGGGAATATCTTGTTTTTAAACAGTCTTAGACAGTAATATATCAGTAGAATAGGAATAGAAGTGAGGTTTAGAGGAAGAAGAGTGGATTTGCATCAAGAGTCGGGAAATCGTCGTTGATGCTCATTCAACTCAAATTTTCCATTATGCTTCAAGCTACCATGAGTAGCTAAATCCCTCTCTTGTTGGGATTGGTCGTAGTTCACCAAAACAGTATGTATTATCTTTAATCATGGCGTAATATGCAATTTATGAATGAATCATTATTGATGTTATCTTTGTTTTATCGTGTATTTCATGGATTGAATTGATATTGACAAATATGATTCAAATCTCGACCACAGATAACATCTATTAAACTCTAAATGCTAGACATAGATTTAGGTTTAATATTCACAAAAAGTATCGAATCTTAATGCTACCGTATTGTTTATTAGGCTGAGAAATCGTCGATTAAACCATAAGGTAGAAATCTCATCAAAGTTTAGACATAAACTTTGTTTGTAAGCGATACGTGATAATATCGAAACATGCTTAAATTGTGTATAACTGATTTGTGATATGCATATTGAATCGCTGGATGAACACCAATTCCCAACAAGTCTATTCCTCTGAAAACTATCTTCATTTATTATACGCGTTTACTTTTCCTAACTTGTAAACCAAACATCTCAAACTTTTGCTTAAAATCATATAAATTGTTGAACGGTTTTGATATCGCTCCAATCCCTATGGATACGATAAAATATAATACTTACATTTGATTGTACTCAACATCAAATTGGCGCCGTTGTCGGGGATTGGCGTTTAAGATATTAAAACATCGCAAATAGTTTCTATACTTCTAAGTTGTATATATTTGTTTTTCGCACCGTTTGTTTAAGTGTTGGATAGGTGGTGAAACTTCTGTTTATGCTTCGAGGCAAAACTTCGGAGGAACAACTTCTTTTTGATCCTGAGATTGAAAGAACAATCCGAAAGAACAAAAGACAAAAGAAGAAACAGAAACAATTATCCAAGAAGAAAAATCACAAAGGAGTTTCCGCATCAACTTCCTCGACAAAAGAAACAATGGCTGAAGTTGTCATCGGTGGACCTTGTCGGAGCAGTCCAGGACGATTAGCTCGTCTCACCAACACTCCAAATAACTGACAAGCTGAAATGAAAATAGGACTGCTACAGATCATTTATGCTAACCTTTTTTCAGGTTTGGATCATGAAGATCCGTACTCCCACCTCACAAAGTTTTATGAACTGGCTGGTACGTTAGGTGCACCCGAAGCTAAAGAAGAAGCGGTATTTATGAGGTTATTCCCGCATTCCTTAATTGGCAAAGCAAAAGACAGGTATCTTGGCCAACCTACTGAAACCATGACAAATTGGAATGTTTTGGAAGAAAATTTTCTTAACAGATTCTTCCCTCACAACCGGTTCATGGATGCAAAAACATCCATTGTCGCGTTTGCGCAATCTGCAAATGAAACTTTATGTGAAGCTTGGGAACGTTACAAATCCATGTCACAGAAATGTCCAAATAATGGTTTTGACAGCCTAACACAAGTCCACATCTTTCGCAATGGATTGAATCCTCAACCAAAACTTTTACTTGATACAATAGCCGGGGGTTCTTTATTGGCAAAAAGTGCAGAAGAAGCAGTTTCAATTATCAACCGAATGGCTCTCACCGATCATCAAGTTCAATATAATCGAGGAACCGCACAAAAGAAACCTGGAATTCTTGAGTTGGACACAAACAATGCAATCTTGGCACAAAATAAACTTCTAACTCAAACCGTGGAAGAACTCACCAAGCAGTTATCCAATCTTCCACAACAACTCAGACACCTGCACGAAACGCCTAAACCACAACAAGTAGCCATGTACGAACTTTGTACAGGAGACCACCAACCGGTTTTTGTCCCCCGATTAATGAAGAGGTCAATTATGTAGGAAACCAGCAGCAGAGATGTAACACCCCAATTCCCATCGCGGATGAATAATACATAAATAAATCAGAGTAAATAAAAAGAAAATTCTTAGACAGAAACAAGGATGCCACATTTAAAGAAAGAAAACATAATCCCTGCTCAGAAATTTGATACATAACACAAAATGGAATAAACCTATAAGGGAAACTTTTTCCAACAAAGGGAAAGTTCAATTATGGAATAAAGCGGAAAGATCCATAACTAACTTGTTTTACAAAATAAATTATTTTATAACATCAAAATATTCATACAAAGGTAATACAAAATAGATCCAACAAATGTATACATATATAACAAAAGCGTTCCCCGACTCCCGTGTTACGTATCAGAGCAGACAGACCGAAAAAAGGGTGGAGAACTAATCTTCACAAAAACCTCGAAGATACTAATCTGCAATTGCCTCATAGGGCAACAAACCACAGCAGAAGGGTGAGAAATAACAACTAAGTCAAGATTGCATAATAATATGCAAACACATATAAATTCACATGCATAATTATTCTCACCACAAGCATCACATACTAATACATATAGCATGCCACAGATACATAACATATTTCTAATAATCCAACCACATAGCATATATCAATTATACCAACATAATCACATATTCACACATAAGGCATACCAAAGTTATGACATATGGAAACACACCACCACATCACATATATTCATGTATAGCATACCATAGATAATTAATACAATCATTGTAAGGTACAACATCCCCACAAAACATAGCATATGTCTATACATAAAACATATCATCCATAACCAATGCATTTATCACAACTGCATATCAAATCACTAATGCTATCATGAGCTCAACACATAATCAATCAATTCACAATTTCCCACATATAATCAATCCATTCATGATTTATGAAAATGCACAGAGACTGACACAACGACTCTATGCAATGCAATGCGGTACCAATCCATCCATTATTCTCATGATCATTAATTCACTCAGGAATTATTGGAATCATTGCTTGTTACTTAGCGTAACTCCCCGTCGGGCAAACGATGTCCCCCGTCGCTTTAGGTCCTCTTTGTATAAGGCACACGACATTTATGGATCACTTTATGTCCTCTTTGTATAAGGCACACGATCCGATCGCTTTAGGTCCTCTTTGTATAAGGCACATGATCGTCTATAACGTTGTTTTAGGTCCTCTTTGTATAAGGCACACGACCATTACAGCAGATTCCCTCTGGAATCGTTTCGTCGCTCACACCCCACAAGGGCACACGACATCACAAGATGCATATCATGATGCTTGACATACAATGACTCATGACAATCAAATGCATCTTCAAAAATCAACAATATGGATTATCTCATCGTCATTATTCATGCATTGGAAATCAATTCAAACAATGCATTTACTTTCCATAAGGCCACCAAATAACACACAATGAATTTCACATAAACAATGCATTTCATCATAATCCACAAACCACAACAATTAGCATTTTAGCATATACACTCATATTAGTTCACATCAAGAATTACTCACCATCAACCACAACAATCCTACCATCATACAATGATATTCACAACACTAGGATTCACGCCACAAAGGCTACCCACAACAACATACATTAATACCATACATTTGTATTCAATTCAACAAGTATTTTTCCAAAAGGCTACAACAATTACAACAACTTATCACACGCTTCAACATCATATAAACCACATAAAAGCTCCACGTTTATATGGCAATAGCATAACACACGACAAAATACCGACCGTACGCATTTTACGCGATAAGAAAAACAGACGGCACCACTATTTCTCAAAAACACGAATTAATTAAATCATATTTTACCCTCCAAACCATTTTTAATAGAAAGAATATTTCATTAGCTTTCCAACCCTTCGAACGGGGGTCAAAACGGACTTACGGTTCAAAAGTTATGAAGAAAACAAAATCGGACATTTTGGAAAAATTCTATAACGTGCAGGTCTGCTCGCGTCGACCCTTGTGTCGACGCAAGGGTACTATGAGTCGACCCCAAATCCCATGAGTCGACGCATACTGTGCAGATTTTACTAAAAACTCAGTTTTCGATCGTTAAATGCCTTCCGGACCTCCAATTTCGATTCCGTAAAAACCCCGGTCTCAGAATTCAACATACTACAATATTCTCACAATTAAAAAGCCATCCCACACATTTTCCATTTTTACAATATTTTGAAACATAATTTTATCAATTTATCCCAACTCCAAGCTCGATCAAAACCACTCGAAAACACACAAACAACCATTCCCGATTAATTCCTATCCTCACCCGACTATACTACACAACTTATTCCGCATTCCAATCGTGAAAACATCGATTTCTCACTATTTCATCATTATTGCCCTAAATCTCACAAACTATATAACTCAATCCAAAACTCCCTAAATCATACCAACGAGTATTCCTGATTAAACCCAAACATTACTCGACTATTCTACACAATCTATTCCAAATTCTAACCGTTAAAACATCGATTCCCCCACATTTGTTCTTCAATCCAACCAATAAGTAAAAGTATATATTTCAACCAAACAAATACAAATAACACATACATATACATATACAAGCAAGATATAATCGAAACTTCTCACCCTTACCCAATTAATCGCGCTTGCAACAGAGTATTGAAGATTTTCTCTTCTCCTCTCTTCTCCTTCCTTTCTCTTTCTCTTCTTTTCTCTTTTTCTTTCTTTTCTTTCTCCTTTTCTCTCTATTTCTCTCTTTTCCCTTTTTATAACAAAATATCTAACTACCCAAAATGACCATTTTGTTCTTACGCTCAAATATCTCCCAAACGCTCTCAAAATGCGATAAAATATAAACAACGATGAAATATATTCCGGGAAATAAAAGTTGAAAAGAAATTATAATTTATTGCAAATATTTTACCTATCAGGGAAATTAACCAATTAACTCAATTAGCAGATAATATACAATAAATTCACACATTTCACAAAATTCACATAAATGAAATAAATAAATACAACTAAACAAATCGGGGCGTTACAACTCTCCCTCACTTAGACATTTTCGTCCTCGAAAATATACTTGGTGCAGACAACTCCGGATACGACTCTCGTATCCGACTAACCCACTCTCATGCCATTAAAGGCAACACCACGAATAACACAACTAACAAACCACCTCGCTAACAGCAACTACTACAATGACATGACAACGGTAATAACAACAACGGCAAGATGCAATTCCCATACAATGCACTTGACGACCAACTCACGACTCAAAGAATACCCAAGTTACGAACACACAGGTTCACTCTTGAACCAAAACACAACAAGATCGTTACCATCACCGTAGGTAACACTCCCCTAATTCCCTATCATAGGAATTAGCTACACGCACTCGAACCATCACCATGGAAACGAGGCAACAACAGAAACAAGAACATAAAGTTCCAAGACATAAACAATGTCTACATAACCACAATACCAACATCGGAAATAACATAACCAAGAAAACTAACCTCTTTCAATCAAAATTCTCACTTCGATAATTTAGCAGAAGCTCCCTCTCTTTCAACCCTTGCAACTCAATCCTCAAATACTCTACATACTCATCCTTTGATTTAAAATAAATCAGAATATTATCCAATAAACATCACTATGAACTTATCCAAACAAGTATGGAAGATACGATTCATATACTCCACAACCATAACATATATAACCTTCAAAATTCATTCTGAGCTCGAAACAATTTATCCAAAATAGCTTAACAATCTCTGGTTACCACATTCCATATCAATTCTTCTTACGGGGTTCCAACTCACTCAAGGTTTTTGTTGACACGAGATCTCAACCCATAACAAAAGTAATAGCATCAAGAAACTTCAAATTGTTCACGATTCATCACAATCCAAAACTTAAGCTATCCAGAACACAACTGCAAGTTTCCATACCACTCACTGATTAACACGCAACCTCATGCTATAATCCTTTTCCTTACCAACCATGCTGGACCTCTTCAAGTCGACACACTAATGTTCCATCCAAAAACACATCTGAAAACCATGCACAACTGACAGCCCATCACTGTGGCTTTCCCACAAATTTCCAGAACACTATCATCACAAACATGACAAACATCTGAGTTTCACTTCCTAAAAGTTCATCTACTTACTTAGCAGATCCAAACCTCAAATCCTCACCTTCGTCAAATTGAGTTCACACTCTACTCTCTGAGAACAACCATTAACAATATCCAATCGTTCTCTCTCAATAACTTCCCAACCTGACCAACATACCAAAACCTCTAATCCGCCTCATCTTCCGATATAAGAATCTTCATCGACTCAACAAAACAACCTGTACTCACTTGGCTTAGCTCCAAACAATTCACAAAACATACTATCTAAGTTGGAAAGACACGTCTATTCCATCCAACATAATTCCGCCTACTTTCAACAAGAGATTAAGGGTGATCAGTTCCTCAATTTGTCAATAGACAACCGACAATCATGATGGGGCATAGACTGTCTTTACCAAACTATAATAGCATTTCTTGTATCTTGTGCACAAAACTACCTAAGGCACAAATCCTTAGTCGACATAAGCCTTACCTCCACATTCCCTCTGGGACCGGGAACAACACTGTCCAAACAACACTTACAATCTTGCAACCAACACTCCACAACTGAAGCAACTTGGAGAAGCTCCAGCTTCTCCCCCACTTATCTTATTCTAAATCCTGCAGACAAAGGATTAGAAGAACCAAAAAGTACTGACAGTGTTTCACACACATATCATGTACTGAGGAACAAACAACATCGACAGTATTTAACTATCACACCAAACTGACTCAACAACTTGGCCGGACGGACCGACCTGCTCTAATACCACTAAATTAACACCCCAATTCCTATCGCGGATAAATAATACATAAATAAATTAGGATAAATAAAAAGAAAATTCTTAGGCAGAAACAAGGATGCCAAATTTAAAGAAAGAAAACATAATCCCTGCTCATAAATTTGATACATAACACAAAATGGAATAAACCTATAAGGGAAACTTTTTCCAACAAAGGGAAAGTTCAATTATGGAATAAAGCGGAAAGATCCATAACTGACTTGTTTTACAAAATAAATTATTTTATAACATCAAAATATTCATACAAAGGTAATACAAAATAGATCCAGCAAATGTATACATATATAACAAAAGCGTTCCCCGACTCCCGTGTTACGTATCAGAGCAGACAGACCGAAAAAAGGGTGGAGAACTAATCTTCACAAAAACCTCGAAGATACTAATCTGCAATTGCCTCATAGGGCAACAAACCACAACAGAAGGGTGAGAAATAACAACTAAGTCAAGATTGCATAATAATATGCAAACACATATAAATTCACATGCATAATTATTCTCACCACAAGCATCACATACAAATACATATAGCATGCCACAGATACATAACATATTTCTAATAATCCAACCACGTAGCATATATCAATTATACCAACATAATCACATATTCACACATAAGGCATACCAAAGTTATGACATATGGAAACACACCACCACATCACATATATTCATGTATAGCATACCATAGATAATTAATACAATCATTATAAGGTACAACATCCCCACAAAACATAGCATATGTCTATACATAAAACATATCGTCCATAACCAATGCATTTATCACAACTGCATATCAAATCACCAATGCTATCATGAGCTCAACACATAATCAATCAATTCACAATTTCTCACATATAATCAATCCATTCATGATTTATACAAATGCACAGAGACTGACACAACGACTCTATGTAATGCAATGCGGTACCAATCCATCCATTATTCTCATGATCGTTAATTCACTCAGGAATTATTGGAATCATCGCTTGTTACTTAGCGTAACTCCCCGTCGGGCAAACGATGTCCCCCGTCGCTTTAGGTCCTCTTTGTATAAGGCACACGACATTTATGGATCACTTTATGCCCTCTTTGTATAAGGCACATGATCTGATCGCTTTAGTTCCTCTTTGTATAAGGCACACGATCGTCTATAACGTCGCTTTAGGTCCTCTTTGTATAAGGCACACGACCGTTACAGCAGATTCCCTCTGGAATCGTTTCGTCGCTCACACCCCACAAGGGCACACGACATCACAAGATGCATATCATGATGCTTGACATACAATGAGTCATGACAATCAAATGCATCTTCAAAAATCAATAATATGGATTATCTCATCGTCATTATTCATGCATTGGAAATTAATTCAAACAATGCATTTACTTGCCATAAGGCCACCAAATAACACACATTGAATTTCACATAAACAATGCATTTCATCATAATCCACAAACCACAACAATTAGCATTTTAGCATATACACTCATATCAATTCACATCAAGAATTACTCACCATCAACCACAACAATCCTACAATGATACAATGATATTCACAACACTAGGATTCACGCCACAAAGGCTACCCACAACAACATACATTAATACCATACATTTGTATTCCATTCAACAAGTATTTTGCCATAAGGCCACAACAATTACAACAACTTATCACACGCTTCAACATCATATAAAGCACATAAAAGCTCCACGTTTGTATGGCAATAGCATAACACACGACAAAATACCGACCGTACGCATTTTACGCGATAAGAAAATCCGACGGCACGACTATTTCTAAAAAAAACTAATTAATTAAATCATATTTTACCCTCCAAACCATTTTTAATAGAAAGAATATTTCATTAGCTTTCCAACGCTTCGAACGGGGGTCAAAACGGACTTACGGTTCAAAAGTTATGAAGAAAACAAAATCGGACATTTTGGAAAAATTCTATAACGCGCAGGTCTGCTCGCGTCGACCCCAAATCCCATGAGTCGACGCATACTGTGCAGATTTTGCTAAAAACTCAGTTTTCGATCGTTAAATGCCTTCCGGACCTCCGATTTTGATTCCGTAAAAAGCCCCAGTCTCAAAATTCAACATACTACAATATTCTCACAATTAAAAAGCCATCCCACACATTTTACATTTTTAAAATATTTTGAAACATAATTTTATCAATTTATCCCAACTCCAAGCTCGATCAAAACCACTCGAAAACACACAAACAACCATTCCCGATTAATTCCTATCCTCACCCGACTATACTACACAACTTATTCCGCATTCCAACCGTGAAAACATCGATTTCTCACTATTTCATCATTATTGCCCTAACTCTCACAAACTATATAACTCAATCCAAAACTCCCTAAATCATACCAACGAGTATTCCTGATTAAACCCAAACATTACTCGACTATTCTATACAATCTATTCCAAATTCTAACCGTTAAAACATCGATTCCCCCACATTTGTTCTTCAATCCAACCAATAAGGAAAAGTATATATTTCAACCAGACAAATACAAACAACACATACATATACATATACAAGCAAGATATAATCGAAACTTCTCACCCTTACCCGATTAATCGCGCTTGAAACAGAGTATTGAAGATTTCCTCTTCTCCTCTCTTCTCCTTCCTTTCTCTTTCTCTTCTTTTCTCTTTTTCTTTCTCTACTTTCTCCTTTTCTCTCTATTTCTCTCTTTTCCGTTTATAACAAAATATCTAACTACCCAAAATGACCATTTTGCTCTTACGCTCTAATATCTCCCAAACGCTCTCAAAATGCGATAAAATATAGACAACGATGAAATATATTTCGGGAAATAAAAGTTGAAAAGAAATTATAATTTATTGCAAATATTTTACCTATCAGGGAAATTAACCAATTAACTCAATTAGCAGATAAAATACAATAAATTCACACATTTCACAAAATTCACATAAATGAAATAAATAAATACAATTAAACAAATCGGGGCGTTACAACTCTCCCTCACTTAGACATTTTCGTCCTCGAAAATATACTTGGTGCAGACAACTCCGTATCCGACTAACCCACTCTCATGCCATTAAAGGCAACACCACGATTAACATAACTAACAAACCACCTCGCTAACAGCAACTACTACAACGACACGACAACGGTAATAACAACAACGACAAGATGCAATTCCCATACAATGCACTTGACGACCAACTCACGACTCAAAGAATACTCAAGTTAGGAACACACAGGTTCACTCTTGAACCAAAACACAACAAGATCGTTACCATCACCGTAGGTAACACTCCCCTAATTCCCCATCATAGGAATTGGCTACATGCACTCGAACCATCACCATGGAAACGAGGCAACAACAGAAACAAGAACATAAAGTTCCAAGACATAAACAACGTCTACATAACCACAATACCAACATCGGAAATAACATAACCAAGAAAACTAACCTCTTTCAATCAAAATTCTCACTTCGATAATTTAGCCGAAGCTCCCTCTCTTTCAACCCTTGCAACTCAATCCTCAAATACTCTACATACTCATCCTTTGATTTAAAATAAATCAGAATATCGTCCAATAAACATCACTATGAACTTATCCAAACAAGTATCAAAGATACGATTCATATACTCCACAACCATAACATATACAACCTTCAAAATTCATTCTGAGCTCGAAACAATTTATCCAAAATAGCTTAACAATCTCTGGTTACCACATTCCATATCATTTCTTCTTACGGGGTTCCAACTCACTCAAGGTTTTTGTTGACACGAGATCTCAACCCATAACAAAAGTAATACCATCAAGGAACTTCAAATTGTTCATGATTCGTCACAATCCAAAACTTAAGCTATCCAGAACACAACTGCAAGTTTCCATACCACTGACTGATTAACACGCAACCTCATGCCATCATCCTTTTCCTTACCAACCATGCTGGACCTCTTCAAGTCGACACACTAATGTTCCATCCAAAAACACATCTGAAAACCATGCACAACTGACGGCCCATCACTGTGGCTTTCCCGCAAATTTCCATAACACTATCATCACAAACATGACAAACATTTGAGTTTCACTTCCTAAAAGTTCTTCTACTTACTTAGCAGATCCAAACCTCAAATCCTCACCTTCGTCAAATTGAGTTCACACTCTACTCTCTGAGAACAACCATTAACAATACCCAATCGTTCTCTCTCAATGACTTCCCAACCTGACCAACATACCAAAACCTCTAATCTGCCTCATCTTCCGATATAAGGATCTTCATCGACTCAACAAAACAATTTGTACTCACTTGGCTTAGCTCCAAACGATTCACAAAACATACTATCTAAGCTGGAAAGACACGTCTATTCCATCCAACATAATTCTGCCTACTTTCAACAAGAGATTAAGGGCGGTCAGTTCCTCAATTTGTCAATAGACAGCCGACAATCATGATGGGGCATAAACTATCTTTACCAAACTATAATAGCATTTCTTGCATCTTGTGCACAAAACTACCTAAGGCACAAATCCTTAGTCGACATAAGCCTTACCTCCACATTCCCTCTGGGACCGGGAACAACACTGTCCAAACAACACTTACAATCTTGCAACCAACACTCCACAACTGAAGCAACTTGGGGAAGCTCCAGCTTCTCCCCCACTTATCTCATTCTAAATCCTGCAGACAGAGGATTAGAAGAACCAGAAAGTACTGACAGTGTTTCACACACATATCATGTACTAAGGAACAAATAACATCGACAGTATTTAACTGTCACACCAAACTGACTCAACAACTTGGCCGGACTGACCGACCTGCTCTAATACCACTAAATTAACACCCCAATTCCTATCGCGGATAAATAAATACATAAATAAATCAGAGTAAATAAAAAGAAAATTCTTAGACAGAAACAAGGATGCCACATTTAAAGAAAGAAAACATAATCTCTGCTCATAAATTTGATACATAACATAAAATGGAATAAACCTATAAGGGAAACTTTTTCCAACAAAGGGAAAGTTCAATTATGGAATAAAGGGAAAAGATCCATAACTGACTTGTTTTACAAAATAAATTATTTTATAACATCAAAATATTCATACAAAGGTAATACAAAATAGATCCAACAAATGTATACATATATAACAAAAGCGTTCCCCGACTCCCGTTTTACGTATCAGAGCAGACAGACCAACAAAAGGGTGGAGAACTAATCTTCACAAATGCCTCCAAGATACTAATCTGTAATTGCCTCATAGAGCAACAAACCACAACAGAAGGGTGAGAAATAACAACTAATTCAAGATTGCATAATAATATGCAAACACATATATTCACATGCATAATTATTCTCACAACAAGCATCACATACTAATACATATAGCATGCCACAGATACATAACATATTTCTAATAATCCAACCACATAACATATATCAATTATACCAACATAATCGCATATTCACACATAAGGCATACCAAAGTTATGACATATGGAAACACACCACCACATCACATATATTCATGTATAGCTTACCATAGATAATTAATACAATCATCGTAAGGTACAACATCCCCACAAAACATAGCATATATCTATACATAAAACATATCATCCATAACCAATGCATTTATCAGAACTGCATATCAAATCACCAATGTTATCACGAGCTCAACACATAATCAATCAATTCACAATTTCCCACATATAATCAATTCATTCATGATTTATGCAAATGCATAGAGACTGACACAACGACTTTATGCAATGCAATACGGTAGCAATCCATCCATCATTCTTATCATCATTAATTCACTCAGGAATTATTGGAATCATCGCTTGTTACTTAGTGTAACTCCCCGTCCGGCAAACGATGTCCCCCGTTGCTTTAGGTCCTCTTTGTATAAGGCACACGATTTTTATGGATCGCTTTAGGTCCTCTTTGTATAAGGCACACGATCCGATCGCTTTAGGTCCTCTTTGTATAAGGCACACGATCGTCTATAACGTCGCTTTAGGTCCTCTTTATATAAGGCACATGACCGTTACAGCAGATTCCCTCTGGAATTGTTTCGTCGCTCACACCCACAAGGGCACACGACATCACAAGATGAATATCATGATGCTTGGTATACAATGACTCATGACAATCAAACGCATCTTCAAAAATCAACAATATGGATTATCTCATCACCATTATTCATGCATTGGAAATCAATTCAAACAATGCATTTACTTGCCATAAGGCCACCAAATAACACACATTGAATTTCACATAAACAATGCATTTCATCATAATCCACAAACCACAACAATTATAATTTTAGCATATACACTCGTATCAATTCACATCAAAAATTACTCACCATCAACCACAACATTCCTACAATCATACAATGATATTCACAACACTAGGATTCACGCCACAAAGGCTACCCACAACAACATACATTAATACCATACATTTGTATTCAATTCAACAAGTATTTTGCCATAAGGCCACAACAATTACAACAACTTATCACACGCTTCAGCATCATATAAACCACATAAAAGCTCCACGTTTATATGGCAATAACATAACACACGACAAAATACCGACCGCACGCATTTTACGCGATAAGAAAATCCGACGGCACGAATATTTCTCAAAAACACGAATTAATTAAATCATCTTTTACCCTCCAAACCATTTTTAATAGAAAGAATATTTCATTAGCTTTCCAACGCTTCGAACAGGGGTCAAAACGGACTTAAGGTTCAAAAGTTATGAAGAAAACAAAATCGGACATTTTGGAAAAATTCTGTAAGGCGCAGGTCTGCTCGCGTCAACCCATGCGTCGACGCAAGGGTACTATGAGTCGACCCAAAATCCCATGAGTCTACGCATATTGCACTGATTTTTCTAAAAACTCAGTTTTCGATCGTTAAATGCCTTCCAGACCTCCGATTTCGATTCCGTAAAAAGCCCCGGTCTCAGAATTCAACATACTACAATATTCTCACAATTAAAAAGCCATCCCACACATTTTCCATTTTTAAAATATTTTGAAACATAATTTTATCAATTTATCCCAACTGCAAGCTCTATCAAAACCACTCGAAAACACACAAACAACCATTCTCGATTAATTCCTATCCTCACCCGACTATACTACACGACTTATTCCGTATTCCAACCGTGAAAACATCGATTTCTCACTATTTCATCATTATTGCCCTAACTCTTACAAACTATATGACTCAATCCAAAACTCCCTAAATCATACCAACGAGTATTCCTGATTAAACCCAAACATTACTCGACTATTCTACACAATCTATTCCAAATTCTAACCGTTAAAACATCGATTCCCCCACATTTGTTCTTCAATCCAACCAATAAGGAAAATTATATATTTCAACCAAACAAATACAAACAACACATATATATACATATACAAGCAAGATATAATCGAAACTTCTCACCCTTACCCGATTAATCGCGCTTGAAACAGAGTATTGAAGATTTCCTCTTCTCCTCTCTTCTCCTTCCTTTCTCTTTCTCTTCTTTTCTCTTTTTCTTTCTCTTCTTTCTCCTTTTCTCTCTATTTCTCTCTTTTCCCTTTTTATACCAAAATATCTAACTACCCAAAATGACCATTTTGCTCTTACGCTCAAATATCTCCCAAACGCTCTCAAAATGCGATAAAATATAAACAACGATGAAATATATTTCGGAGAATAAAAGTTGAAAAGAAATTATAATTTATTGCAAATATTTTACCTATCAGGGAAATTAACTAATTAACTCAATTAACAGATAAAATACAATAAATTCACACATTTCACAAAATTCACATAAATGAAATAAATAAATACAATTAAACAAATCGGGGCGTTACAACTCTCCCTCACTTAGACATTTTCGTCCTCGAAAATATACTTGGTGCAAACAACTCCGGATACGACTCTCGTATCCGACTAACCCACTCTCATGCCATTAAAGGTAACACCACGAATAACACAACTAACAAACCACCTCGCTAACAGCAACTACTACAACGACACGACAACGGTAATAACAACAACGACAAGATGCAATTCCCATACAATGCACTTGACGACCAACTCACGACTCAAAGAATACCCAAGTTACGAACACACAGGTTCACTCTTGAACTAAAACACAACAAGATCGTTACCATCACCGTAGGTAACACTCCCCTAATTCCCCATCATAGGAATTAGCTACACGCACTCGAACCATCGCCATGGAAACGAGGCAACAACAGAAACAAGAACATAAAGTTCCAAGACATAAACAACGTATACATAACCACAATACCAACATCGGAAATAACATAACCAAGAAAACTAACCTCTTTCAATCAAAATTCTCACTTCGATAATTTAGCAGAAGCTCCCTCTCTTTCAACCCTTGCAATTCATTACTCAAATACTCTACATACTCATCCTTTAATTTAAAATAAATCAGAATATCATCCAATAAACATCACTATGAACTTATCCAAACAAGTATGGAATATACGATTCATATACTCCACAACCATAACATATACAACCTTCAAAATTCATTCTGAGCTCGAAACAATTTATCCAAAATAGCTTAACAATCTCTGGTTACCACATTCCATATCAATTCTTCTTACGGGGTTCCAACTCACTCAAGGTTTTTGTTGGCACGAGATCTCAACCCATAACAAAAGTAATACCATCAAGAAACTTCAAATTGTTCACGATTCATCACAATCCAAAACTTAAGCTATCCAGAACACAACTGCAAATTTCCATACCACTCACTGATTAACACGCAACCTCATACTATCATCCTTTTCCTTACCAACCATGCTGGACCTCTTCAAGTCGACACACTAATGTTCCATACAAAAAACATCTGAAAACCATGCACAACTGACGGCCCATCACTGTGGCTTTCCCGCAAATTTCCATAACACTATCATCACAAACATGACAAACATTTGAGTATCACTTCCTAAAAGTTCTTCTACTTACTTAGCAGATCCAAACCTCAAATCCTCACCTTCGTCAAATTGAGTTCACACTCTACTCTCTGAGAACAACCATTAACAATACCCAATCGTTCTCTCTCAATGACTTCCCAACCTGACCAACATACCAAAACCTCTAATCTGCCTCATCTTCCGATATAAGAATCTTCATCGACTCAACAAAACAATCTGTACTCACTTGGCTTAGCTCCAAACGATTCACAAAACATACTATCTAAGCTGGAAAGACATGTCTATTCCATCCAACATAATTCCTCCTACTTTCAACAAGAGATTAAGGGCGATCAGTTCCTCAATTTGTCAATAGACAGCCGACAATCATGATGGGGCATAAACTATCTTTACCAAACTATAATAGCATTTCTTGCATCTTGTGCACAAAACTACCTAAGGCACAAATCCTTAGTCGACATAAGCCTTACCTCCACATTCCCTCCGGGACCGGGAACAACACTGTCCAAACAACACTTACAATCTTGCAACCAACACTCCACAACTGAAGCAACTTGGAGAAGCTCCAGCTTCTCCCCCTCTTATCTCATTCTAAATCCTGCAGACATAGGATTAAAAGAACCAGAAAGTACTGACAGTGTTTCACACACATATCATGTACTAAGGAACAAACAACATCAACAGTATTTAACTGTCACACCAAACTGACTCAACAACTTGGCCGGACTGACCGACCTGCTCTAATACCACTAAATTAACACCCCAATTCCTATCGCGGATAAATAAATACATAAATAAATCAGAGTAAATAAAAAGAAAATTCTTAGACAGAAACAAGGATGCCACATTTAAAGAAAGAAAACATAATCTCTGCTCATAAATTTGATACATAACACAAAATGGAATAAACCTATAAGGGAAAATTTTTCCAACAAAGGGAAAGTTCAATTATGGAATAAAGCGGAAAGATCCATAACTGACTTGTTTTACAAAATAAATTATTTTATAACATCAAAATATTCATACAAAGGTAATACAAAATAGATCCAACAAATGTATACATATATAACAAAAGCGTTCCCCGACTCCCGTTTTACGTATCAGAGCAGACAGACCAACAAAAAGGTGGAGAACTAATCTTCACAAAAGCCTCCAAGATACTAATATGCAATTGCCTCATAGGGCAACAAACCACAACAGAAGGGTGAGAAATAACAACTAATTCAAGATTGCATAATAATATGCAAACACATATAAATTCACATGCATAATTATTCTCACCACAAGCATCACATACTAATACATATAGCATGCCACAGATACATAACATATTTCTAATAATCCAACCACATAACATATATCAATTATACCAACATAATCACATATTCACACATAAGGCATACCAAAGTTATGACATATGGAAACACACCACCACATCACATATATTCATGTATAGCATACCATAGATAATTAATACAATCATCGTAAGGTACAACATCCCCACAAAACATAGCATATATCTATACATAAAACATATCATCCATAACCAATGCATTTATCAGAACTGCATATCAAATCACCAATGTTATCACGAGCTCAACACATAATCAATCAATTCACAATTTCCCACATATAATCAATTCATTCATGATTTATGCAAATGCATAGAGACTGACACAACAACTTTATGCAATGCAATACGGTACCAATCCATCCATCATTCTTATCATCATTAATTCACTCAGGAATTATTGGAATCATCGCTTGTTACTTAGTGTAACTCCCCGTCAGGCAAACGATGTCCCCCGTTGCTTTAGGTCCTCTTTGTATAAGGCACACGATGTTTATGGATCGCTTTAGGTCCTCTTTGTATAAGGCACACGATCCGATCGCTTTAGGCCCTCTTTGTATAAGGCACACGATCGTCTATAATGTCGCTTTAGGTCCTCGTTATATAAGGCACATGACCGTTACAGCAGATTCCCTCTAGAATTGTTTCGTCGCTCACAACCACAAGGGCACACGACATCACAAGATGAATATCATGATGCTTGGTATACAATGACTCATGAAAATCAAATGCATCTTCAAAAATCAACAATATGGATTATCTCATCGTCATTATTCATGCATTGGAAATCAATTCAAACAATGCATTTACTTGCCATAAGGCCACCAAATAACACACATTGAATTTCACATAAATAATGCATTTCATCATAATCCACAAACCACAACAATTAGAATTTTAGCATATACACTCGTATCAATTCACATCAAGAATTACTCACCATCAACCACAACATTCCTACAATCATACAATGATATTCACAACACTAGGATTCACGCCACAAAGGCTACCCACAACAACATACATTAATACCATACATTTGTATTCAACTCAACAAGTATTTTGCCATAAGGCCACAACAATTACAACAACTTATCACACGCTTCAGCATCATATAAACCACATAAAAGCTCCACGTTTATATGGCAATAACATAACACACGACAAAATACCGACCGCACGCATTTTACGCGATAAGAAAATCCGACGGCAAGAATATTTCTCAAAAACACGAATTAATTAAATCATCTTTTACCCTCCAAACCATTTTTAATAGAAAGAATATTTCATTAGCTTTCCAACGCTTCGAACGGGGGTCAAAACGGACTTAAGGTTCAAAAGTTATGAAGAAAACAAAATCGGACATTTTGGAAAAATTCTATAACGTGCAGGTCTGCTCGCGTCGACCCATGCGTCGACGCAAGGGTACTATGAGTCGACCCAAAATCCCATGAGTCGACGCATACTGCGCAGATTTTTCTAAAAACTCAGTTTTCGATCGTTAAATGCCTTCCAGACCTCCGATTTCGATTCCGTAAAAAGCCCCGGTCTCAGAATTCAACATACTACAATATTCTCACAATTAAAAAGCCATCCCACACATTTTCCATTTTTAAAATATTTTGAAACATAATTTTATCAATTTATCCCAACTCCAAGCTCGATCAAAACCACTCGAAAACACACAAACAACCATTCCCGATTAATTCCTATCCTCACCCGACTATACTACACGACTTATTCCGTATTCCAACCGTGAAAACATCATTTTCTCACTATTTCATCATTATTGCCCTAACTCTTACAAACTATATGACTCAATCCAAAACTCCCTAAATCATACCAACGAGTATTCCTGATTAAACCCAAACATTACTCGACTATTCTACACAATCTATTCCAAATTCTAACCGTTAAAACATCGATTCCCCCACATTTGTTCTTCAATCCAACCAATAAGGAAAAGTATATATTTCAACCAAACAAATACAAACAACACATATATATACATATACAAGCAAGATATAATCGAAACTTCTCACCCTTACCCGATTAATCGCGCTTGAAACAGAGTATTGAAGATTTCCTCTTCTCCTCTCTTCTCCTTCCTTTCTCTTTCTCTTCTTTTCTCTTTTTCTTTCTCTTCTTTCTCCTTTTCTCTCTATTTCTCTCTTTTCCCTTTTTATACCAAAATATCTAACTACCCAAAATGACCATTTTGCTCTTACGCTCAAATATCTCCCAAACGCTCTCAAAATGCGATAAAATATAAACAACGATGAAATATATTTCGGGGAATAAAAGTTGAAAAGAAATTATAATTTATTGCAAATATTTTACCTATCAGGAAAATTAACTAATTAACTCAATTAGCAGATAAAATACAATAAATTCACACATTTCACAAAACTCACATAAATGAAATAAATAAATACAATTAAACAAATCGTGGCGTTACAACTCTCCCTCACTTAGACATTTTCGTCCTTGAAAATATACTTGGTGCAAACAACTCCGGATACGACTCTCGTATCCGACTAACCCACTCTCATGCCATTAAAGGCAACACCACGAATAACACAACTAACAAACCACCTCGCTAACAGCAACTACTACAACGACACGACAACAGTAATAACAACAACGACAAGATGCAATTCCCATACAATGCACTTGACGACCAACTCACGACTCAAAGAATACCCAAGTTACAAACACACAGGTTCACTCTTGAACTAAAACACAACAAGATCGTTACCATCACCGTAGGTAACACTCCCCTAATTCCCCATCATAGGAATTAGCTACACGCACTCGAACCATCGCCATGGAAACGAGGCAACAACAGAAACAAGAACATAAAGTTCCAAGACATAAACAACGTATACATAACCACAATACCGACATCGGAAATAACATAACCAAGAAAACTAACCTCTTTCAATCAAAATTCTCACTTCGATAATTTAGCAGAAGCTCCCTCTCTTTCAACCCTTGCAATTCATTCCTCAAATACTCTACATACTCATCCTTTAATTTAAAATAAATCAGAATATCATCCAATAAACATCACTATGAACTTATCCAAACAAGTATGGAATATACGATTCATATACTCCACAACCATAACGTATACAACCTTCAAAATTCATTCTGAGCTCGAAACAATTTATCCAAAATAGCTTAACAATCTCTGGTTACCACATTCCATATCAATTCTTCTAACGGGGTTCCAACTCACTCAAGGTTTTTGTTGACACGAGATCTTAACCCATAATAAAAGTAATACCATCAAGAAACTTCAAATTGTTCACGATTCATCACAATCCAAAACTTAAGCTATCCAGAACACAACTGCAAGTTTCCATACCACTCACTGATTAACACGCAACCTCATACTATCATCCTTTTCCTTACCAACCATGCTGGACCTCTTCAAGTCGACACACTAATGTTCCATCCAAAAACACATCTGAAAACCATGCACAACTGACGGCCCATCACTGTGGCTTTCCCGCAAATTGCCATAACACTATCATCACAAACATGACAAACATCTGAGTTTCACTTCCTAAAAGTTCTTCTACTTACTTAGCAGATCCAAACCTCAAATCCTCACCTTCGTCAAATTGAGTTCACACTCTACTCTCTGAGAACAACCATTAACAGTACCCAATCGTTCTCTCTCAATGACTTCCCAACCTGACCAACATACCAAAACCTCTAATCCGCCTCATCTTCCGATATAAGAATCTTCACCGACTCAACAAAACAATCTGTACTCACTTGGCTTAGCTCCAAACGATTCACAAAATATACTATCTAAGCTGGAAAGACACGTCTATTCCATCCAACATAATTCCGCCTACTTTCAACAAGAGATTAAGGGTGATCAGTTCCTCAATTTGTCAATAGACAACCGACAATCATGATGGGGCACAAACCGTCTTTACCAAACTATAATAGCATTTCTTGCATCTTGTGCACAAAACTACCTAAGGCACAAATCCTTAGTCGACATAAGCCTTACCTCCACATTCCCTCCGGGACCGGGAACAACACTGTCCAAACAACACTTACAATCTTGTAACCAACACTCCGCAGCTGAAGCAACTTGGAGAAGCTCCAGCTTCTCCCCCACTTATCTCATTCTAAATCCTGCAGACAAAGGATTAGAAGAACCAGAAAGTACTGACAGTGTTTCACACACATATCACGTACTAAGGAACAAACAACATCGATAGTATTCAACTCTCACACCAAACTGATTCAACAACTTGGCCGGACGAACCGACCTGCTCTGATACCATTAAATTAACACCCCAATTCCCATCGCGGATAAATAATACATAAATAAATCAGAGTAAATAAAAAGAAAATTCTTAGACAGAAACAAGGATGCCACATTTAAAGAAAGAAAACATAATCTCTGCTCATAAATTTGATACATAACACAAAATGGAATAAACCTATGTGGGAAACTTTTTCCAACAAAGGGAAAGTTCAATTATGGAATAAAGCGGAAAGATCCATAACTGACTTGTTTTACAAAATAAATTATTTTATAACATCAAAATATTCATACAAAGGTAATACAAAATAGATCCAACAAATGTATACATATATAACAAAAGCGTTTCCCGACTCCCGTGTTACGTATCAGAGCAGACAGACCAACAAAAAGGTGGAGAACTAATCTTCACAAAAGCCTCCAAGATACTAATCTGCAATTGCCTCATAGGGCAACAAACCACAGCAGAAGGGTGAGAAATAACAACTAAGTCAAGATTGCATAATAATATGCAAACACATATAAATTCACATGCATAATTATTCTCACCACAAGCATCACATACTAATACATATAGCATGTCACAGATACATAACATATTTCTAATAATCCAACCACATAACATATATCAATTATACCAACATAATCACATATTCACACATAAGGCATACCAAAGTTATGACATATGGAAACACACCACCACATCACATATATTCATGTATAGCATACCATAGATAATTAATACAATCATTGTAAAGTACAACATCCCCATAAAACATAGCATATATCTATACATAAAACATATCATCCATAACCAATGCATTTATCAGAACTACATATCAAATCACCAATGTTATCAAGAACTCAACACATAATCAATCGATTCACAATTTCCCACATATAATCAATTCATTCATGATTTATGCAAATGTATAGAGACTAACACAACGACTCTATGCAATGCAATGCGGTACCAATCCATCCATCATTCTCAACATCATTAATTCACTCAGGAATTATTGGAATCATCGCTTGTTACTTAGTGTGACTCCCCGTCGGGCAAACGATGTTCCCCATCACTTTAGGTCCTCTTTGTATAAGGCACACGACGTTTATGGATCGCTTTAGGTCCTCTTTGTATAAGGCACACGATCCGATCGCTTTAGGTCCTCTTTGTATAAGGCACACGACCGTTACAGCAGATTCCCTCTAGAATTGTTTCGTCGCTGACACCCCACAAGGGCACACGACATCACAAGATGCATATCATGATGCTTGACATACAATGACTCATGACAATCAAATGCATCTTCAAAAATCAACAATATGGATTATCTTATCGTCATTATTCATGCATTGGAAAACAATTCAAACAATGCATTTACTTGCCATAAGGCCACCAAATAACACACATTGAATTTCACATAAACAATGCATTTCATCATAATCCACAAACCACAACAATTAGCATTTTAGCATATACACTCATATCAATTCACATCAAGAATTACTCACCATCAACCAAACCTATCCTACAATGATACAATGATATTCACAACACTAGGATTCACGCCACAAAGGCTACCCACAACAACATACATTAATACCATACATTTGTATTCAATTCAACAAGTATTTTGCCATAAGTCCACAACAATTACAACAACTTATCACACGTTTCAACATCATATAAACCACATAAAAGCTCCACGTTTATATGGCAATAGCATAACACATGACAAAATACCGACCACACGCATTTTACGCGATAAGAAAATTCGACGACACGACTATTTCTCAAAAACACGAATTAATTAAATCATCTTTTACCCTCCAAACCATTTTTAATAGAAATAATATTTCATTAGCTTTCCAACGCTTCGAACGGGGGTCAAAACGGACTTACGGTTCAAAAGTTATGAAGAAAACAAAATTGGACATTTTGGAAAAATTCTATAACGCGCAGGTCTGCTCGCGTCGACCCATGCGTCGACGCAAGGTTACTATGAGTCAACCCAAAATCCCATGAGTCGACGCATACTGCGCAGATTTTGCTAAAAACTCAGTTTTCGATCGTTAAATGCCTTCCGGACCTCAGATTTCGATTCCGCAAAAATCACCGGTCTCAGAATTCAACGTACTACAATATTCTCACAATTAAAAAGCCATCCCACACATTTTCCATTTTTGAAATATTTTGAAACATAATTTTATCAATTTATCCCAACTCCAAGCTCGATCAAAACCACTCGAAAACACACAAACAACCATTCCCGATTAATTCCTATCCTCACCCGACTATACTACACAACTTATTCCGCATTCCAACCGTGAAAACATCGATTTCTCACTATTTCATCATTATTGGCCTAACTCTTACAAACTATATGACTCAATCCAAAACTCCCTAAATCATACCAACGAGTATTCCTGATTAAACCCAAACATTACTCGACTATTCTACACAATCTATTCCAAATTCTAACCGTTAAAACATCGATTCCCCCACATTTGTTCTTCAATCCAACCAATAAGGAAAAGTATATATTTCAACCAAACAAATACAAACAACACATACATATACATATACAAGCAAGATATAATCGAAACTTCTCACCCTTACCCGATTAATCGCGCTTGAAACGGAGTATTGAAGATTTCCTCTTCTCCTTCCTTTCTCTTTCTCTTCTTTTCTCCTTTTCTTTCTCTTCTTTTCTCCTTTTCTTTCTCTTCTTTCTCCTTTTCTCTCTATTTCTCTCTTTTCCCTTTTTATAACAAAATATCTAACTACCCAAAATGACCATTTTGCCCTTACACTCAAATATCTCCCAAATGCTCTCAAAATGCGATATAATATAAACAACAATGAAATATATTTCGAGAAATAAAAGTTGAAAAGAAATTATAATTTATTGCAAATATTTTACCTATCAGGGAAATTAACCAATTAACTCAATTAGCAAGTAAAATACAATAAATTCACGCATTTCACAAAATTCACATAAATGAAATAAATAAATACAATTAAACAAATTGGGGCGTTACAAGAGACATGTCCCATACCAAAACAATCAAGGTTATTCATACAACAACAATGCAAGCTATGGCCAAAACAGGCAAATCCAATACCAAAGCTATCTCAGCCAGATAAGCTTACAAAGATCGAAGAAACCTTGAATCAATTTATGCAGATGTCCATGGCAAACCAGAAAAATACAGATGCATCAATAAGAAATCTTGGAAAACAAGTAGGGTAAATTGCAAAACAGTTGAATGAGCAACAACAAGGACCATTCTCTGCCGCCACTCAACCCAATCCAAAAGAAACGTCCAATTCAGTCACAACAAAGATTGGGAGAGTAGATGAAACAAAAGTTTAAGAGAGTACCAAAGAGAATTTTGAGAAAAAGGAGGAAGAAAACAACGCTGATCCTGGAAGCATTACAATACCTGTTACCATTGAAAAAAGGAATTTTGATAAAGCTTTGATTAATCTTGGTTCAAGCACCAATATTCTTATGTTTTCCATTCTTAAAAAGATTGGTAACCCTGAAATAGAGCCTCCAACAATGTTGTTACAACTTGCTGACAAATCAATCACAAAACCAGTTGGCATGATATTTCCAACAAATTTTGTGGTGATCAACATTAAAGAAGATAGTGACACTCCTCTGATTTTCGGACGTCCCTTCATAAAAACAGCCTGAATGATGATTGACGTAGATGAAGGTAAGATGAAAGTAAGGTACAAAGATGAAGAAGTCAACTTCAAATTGTTTCAACACAAAGAGGATGATTATTACAAGATTGAGGCTCCTGATGAAATAGGCCTGGAATTAAAGATAAAGAATGACAAAGAAATGCCAAAGGATAGTGGCATAGACACTTTGATGAATTCCTACAAACCACCTTGATATCACTTGAAGCAGGCGTTGAGCTAATGACGTTAAACAAGGGCTGGTTGGGAGGCAACCCAACATCGTAAGTCATTTTATTCTAGCTTTCAGTTCTTTCAATTTTAGTTCTAATTTCAGTATTTTCTTTGAAATGCCATTGAAATTTTTTAACAATAGTACATACTGTAAATTCACTTGGTACTCCTTTTAGCACTTGGCGTTAGTATACTGCAGTCTCATTTTGAACACAAATTGCTATATGATCCTCATCATGAGCATGGAATACATCTTCCAAGTATTTTGAACAAATTCCAAGTCAAGTATGGTGTGCAAATAACAAAGAAGCAGAACGAGTGGTAAGGATAAGAATCTGATGAACATCAAGCAAGGTACATGTTCACTAAACTTTTTAGAATCATAGCATGATTTTTGAGTTCTGTTTTCTCTTACATAACATCATAACATGTCTCATTCACATTGTGCACACACTTGCTTGAATCTTTTAGCAAAAACCAGAAAAGTAAGGTGAACTTCCATTGTGTACAAAAACTGCGAAATCCTTGTGTTTAACTCGGATGATTCATGTTCAATTTGAAAATTCCATTTGAGCTTTGTAAACGGTATAAAGAGGAACAAGGAAATTGTTTGATTTTGAGAAAAACCACCATAGCCAAAAATATTTTCATCAAAACCTGTAAGTGAGTGAGCATTTGTGCACCCTCTTTGAACCAGAAAAATCAAAGGATGGATCAAATTATGAAAATACAAAAACCACTAAGAAAACCACTTTGTGAAGTCATGATCCATCCTAATTTCTTTCTGCACAACCTGAACTATAATGGTTTGAATCATCAAGATGCTTCACTCATAAAAAGAAATAAGTTGCGGATAGAATGGATGATGATGCCAAAAGGAAAAGAAAAAGAAAAGAAAGATCAAAAGAGAAAGAGAAATACAAAAAGCAGAAAAATTTGGTATCATGAAAAAAAGGGGAAGGATTGAAAAGGCAAAAGAGAAAGCAAAATCATGGTGATGAAGCAAGGAGTGAAGCAAAGAAAGCAAGTTACAAAAGTGGAAAAATTTTAGAAAATTAGCTTTAGGAGAAAAACCATATCTTTAGGAAACCTGGCCACATTACAACCTTCACAAGCCCTATGTGATTTATGCCTTCAATTGCTCGAATTTCTGAATTGTTTTGGATGAAAACATGAATCAGCCCGGATGTTGACCAAGTGATCAAGTGAGAGTCATCACACCACATAATTAAAACAAACTTCAAAAGTCTTCCTTCCTTTTATGAAGAAGAGTGTTAGGAAGGATTCAAGTAAAGTTGTGTCATTTTATTTTTGAGCACGTTGTGATTTTGTAGGCGAAGAACTTAATTCCATAATCGTGCTCTAATTCCAATAGCAGTTGAACATGTTTCTTGTACAACAAGTAATCACTTGAACCATTCATTTTTTTTTCAAAATGTTATTTCAAATACTTGCTTGAAAATCCTAAAGACAGTTCATGAAAAGATCATGCTCTTGATTGAGGACAACCAAGAAACTAAGTTGGGGAGAATTTGATAACAATCAAAAGGACAAAGTTTCATTAGTCGAAACTCATACGAATTGCATTGATCCTTTATATTTTTATATGAAATTGGACCAACAAAAAGATACAAAAGGATATTACTCTTGAATGGGTTTGGTTTTACAGGAATGAACAAAAGAACACATCAGTAACAAGCAAGGAGAATCATAGAAATTATTGAACGGTTTTGATATCGCTCCAATCCCTGTGGATATGATAAAATATAATACTTACATTTGATTATACTCAACATCAAATTCAATTTCTATGATTCTAAGCAAAATTTCGAGATGTTTGGTTTACAAGTTACGAGAAGTAAATGCGTATAATAAATGAAGATAGTTTTCAGAGGAATAGACTTGTTGGGAATTGGTGTTCATCCAGTGATTTAATATGCATATCACAAATCAGTTATACACAATTTAAGCATGTTTCGATATTATCACGTATCGCTTACAAACAAAGTTTATGTCTAAACTTTGATGAGATTTCTACCTTATGGTTTAATCGACGATTTCTCAGCCTAATAAACAATACGGTAGCATTAAGATTCGATACTTTTTGTGAATATTAAACCTAAATCTATGTCTAGCATTTAGAGTTTAATAGATGTTATCTGTGATCGAGATTTGAATCGCATTTGTCAATATCAATTCAATCCATGAAATACACGATAAAACAAAGATAACATCAATAATGATTCATACATAAATTGCATATAACGCCATGATTAAAGATAATACATACTGTTTCGGTGAACTACGACCAATCACAACAAGAGAGGGATTTAGCTACTCATGGTAGCTTGAAGCATAATGGAAGATTTGAGTTGAATGAGCATCAACGACGATTTCCCGACTCTTGATGCAAATCCACTCTTCTTCCTCTAAACCTCACTTCTATTCCTATTCTACTGATATGTTACTGTCTAAGACTTTTTAAAAATAAGATATTCCCTTTTGCATTGCCTCTGATCTCCTCTTATAGTGTTTTTGGCCGCCTAAGTTCGCTATGCGAAGTTCTGGTCGCTATGCGAACTTCCTTTTCTTCTCCATTAAGATTTGAACTTTCAAACCGCCTTTTTGGGACCGCCATACTTCGCTATGCAAAGTAAAGTTCGCGTCGCGAACTCTGTCGCTTCAAGCAAAGTCTGATCAATTTGGTTATGTTTTGTTCAACTGTATTTTGCTTCCTTTCGCTGCCTGTCGCATAGCGAAACTTCGCGTAGAGAAGCTTTTGGTCGCGATGCGAAAGTTGCAGGGCATGAATTCTCTTTGCTTGTTACTGATGTGTTCTTTTGTTCATTTCTACAAAACCAAACCCATTCAAGAGTAATATCCTTTTGTATCTTTTTGTTGGTCCAATTTCATATAAAAATATAAAGGATCAATGCAATTCGTATGAGTTTCGACTAATGAAACTTTGTCCTTTTGATTGTTATCAAATTCTCCCCAACTTAGTTTATTGGTTGTCCTTAATCAAGAGCATGATCTTTTCATGAACTGTCTTTAGGATTTTCAAGCAAGTATTTGAAATAACATTTGTAAAAAAAATGAATGGTTCAAGTGATTACTTGTTAAGCAAGAAACATGTTCAACTGCTATTGGAATTAGAGCATGATTATGGAATTAAGTTCTTCGCCTACAAAATCACAACATGCTCAAAAATAAAATGACACAACTTCACTTGAATCTTTCCTAACACTCTTCTTTATAAAAGGAATGAAGACTTTTGAAGTTTGTTTTAAATATGTGGTGTGATGACTCTCACTTGATCACTTGGTCTACATCCGGGCTGATTCATGTTTTCATCCAAAATAATTTAGAAATTCGAGCAATTGAAGGCATAAATCACATAGGGCTTGTGAAGGTTGTAATGTGGCCAGGTTTCTTAAAGATATAGTTTTTCTCCTAAAGCTAATTTTCTAAAATCTGTCCACTTTTGTAACTTGCTTTATTTGCTTCACTCCTTGATTCATCACCATGATTTTGCTTTCTCTTTTGCCTTTTCAATCCTTCCCTTTTTTTTCATGATACCAAATTTTTCTGCTTTTTTTATTTCTCTTTCTCTTTTGATCTTTCTTTTCTTTTTCTTTTCCTTTTGGCATCATCATCCATTCTCTCCCCAACTTATTTCTTTTTATGAGTGAAGCATCTTGATGATTCAAACCATTATAGTTCAGGCTGTGCAGAAAGAAATTAGGATGGATCATGACTTCACTAAGTGGTTTTCTTAGTGGTTTTTGTATTTTCAGAATTTGATCCATCCTTTGATTTTTCTGGTTCAAAGAGGGTGGACAAATGCTCACTCACTTACACGTTTTGATGAAAATATTTTTGGCTATGGTGGTTTTCTCAAAATCAAACAATTGTCTTGATCCTCTTGTAGCGAGCGATTTTGGATGTGGTTGCGAAGCACTACCGCTCATTGGTATCTACAGCTCGATTCATTTTTTATCCTATTGAAGCTGATGAAGGAAGGGAAATAGATGTCTTCAATTAACCCTGCTTGCAAACTGAGTTTGAATGGATGACTGTTGGTTTACATATGCTACAAAGATTGTGGGTCTCTTTTAGGTTTATTTTGTTAAAAATGGTGTCCGGTCAATTGGTGAGAGGTTAAGACTGATGCTTTTCGATTGATATGTGGAGGTATGGGATTTTGGGTTTTGGATTAGTGTGCTCGCTAAGATTTTTCTTTCAATCTTATGCCTACGTATTCCCATTTTTTCTGAAACATGGAAATCAGAGCGATCGTAGTTCCTCCTATTCTACGGGAGGAAATGGTGTTTTTGTGTCTTGTTCAAAGCCCAAGACGTGAAGCGAAAGGTAGTTTATATCTTGTTCAAAGCCCAAGATGTGAAGCTGAAGAGGTTTGACTTTAGAGAGAATTTGTCATCCCTAAAGAGGGGTTTGTATATCACAACTGTTTATAATGGAGAATTACTTTAACCGGGATGTGTGAATTCAGCAATACCATAATTTCCTTTATAGGGGATTTCCAACCTGAAGGAGAAGTCTTTAACTCAGTGTAGAGCAATGCTATCTTTCCTTAAGATTTTCTCATGCTAAAAGAGGGACAGGGGCATGGATGTAGATGATCCAGAGGCTTGTCGCTTACAGCGATTAGATGAAGGGGAATGAGTTATTGATGTTTGTGTACTGTGAACGAGGCACAACTTTGATGCTAAAAGGTTGATTGGATCAACCAGTGGTTTTCTTATACAAAGCCTAAGAGGAGGCTAGTGGCCCAACAAGAGGGTGTTTTTGATCTATCTCGTACAAAGCCCGAGATAGAGGCTAAAAGAGAAGTGACTCAACAAGAGGGTCCTCTATGGTATCTCGTACGAAGCCCGAGATGAAGGCTAAGGGTTTTATACTCAACAAGAGAGTGATTTGTGTCTTGTACAAAGCCCAAGACGGAGGCTAAAAGGTTTAACTCAACAAGAGAGTGTTTTATACTCAACAAGAGAGTGTTTTTGTATCTCGTACGAAGCCCGAGATGGAGGCTAAAGGTTGTTTTGACTCCGCTGGGGAGAATCTTTGTATAAAGCCCAAGAGAGAGGCTATGGTGCTATTTCAGTTGAGTGACAGGTCCAGTATGTTGGTTCAAAGAGAAAATCAGTTCTTATATGAGTAATGTACTCATGGATTTGTTCCAAGGATCGGGGTTATTTCCTGTTTCTTTAAGGAAATGGGAAATCCAATGGGTATTGAGACTGTCCGAGGCCACAGGGTTCCTTCCTATTCTTGAAGGGTGCTTGAGAATGTCTTGGAGACTCAAGGAAATTAGACTGTCCAAGTCTAGAGTTCTATACTTTGTACTATGCTTTGAGAAACAGTAGTAGACTCTTGGAAAGACTGTTCTATTAAGCTGACTAATTTCTGTTCCTATACCTTTAAGAGGTCGTCGGGAGAATTTGTACGAAGCCCAAGAGGAGGCTGGAAACATTTAAGAATCCGAGGGACAATTTGTACTAAGTCCAAGAGGAGGCTATCATTCCCGGAGGAAGAAATCATTTATACGAAGCCTAAGAGGAGGCTGTGAATACTTCTAAGAAGCCGACGGGTCCTTGTACGACGCCCAAGAGGAGGCGGGGATGCTTTTAGGAAGCCTGTGGGTCCCCAAACCCCGAGAAGTTCAAGACAGGCTATTCACAAAGAATAGATCAAGCCAGGAAAGTTCGAGAATTTGGAAGAAACTCAAGAGATGCCATTCACAAGATCATCTCTGGGGAGTAGAGTTTCTTGACAAGTGCTTTTAAGAAGCCTGTGGGTCCCCAAACCCCGAGAAGTTCAAGACAGGCTATTCACCAAGAATAGATCAAGCCAGGAAAGTTCGAGAATTTGGAAGAAACTCAAGAGATGCCATTCACAGAGAAAATATCATCTTTGGGGAATAGAGTTTCTTTGACAACTTCTACGAGTGACAGTCTATGAAAGGGTTCACCGAGAATGCTGCCTTTCATATCTCCATATTGTTTAACCCCAAGAGGAGGGAAGACTGTGTCTGGTAATCCTATGGGGATCTAGTTTTGACTATTTAAGAGTGATCAACGGGCTTAATGCTAGACGTAGTTGCCGGGGAAACTCTAAATATCTATACTATTATTACACAGTTGATATGAGTTTATGAAAGAAGACTTACAGTAAAACAACCCCACAATACAGTTATATGTATATGAAAGCGGTAAATGAAAGCATATAAACACTTACTCGGTTGTAGAGCTTCCATGCTGTTTGGTTAGTTCTTCAACAAAGAAAGATTGAAAACAACAGTATATTTCAAAATCAAAGGAGAAAATGCTTTGAAAAAGAAAGATTTGGGGCTTACAGCTCAAGGAGATGCCCAAACGATTTATCAGTGATCGCACTGTTGAATTTGTACAGAGGGACTTATACGAGTGACTGAGGCCCAAAAATTGTTTGTTGTACAAAGGGACGGGTCTTACACTCTCTCAAGAGGCCAAAAGGTTTAAAGAAAAGGAGTGGGGCTTATAACACGAGGGTAGGCCCACATGATTTTTCGTTTAAAATGGCGATCGCGCCGAGATTTTCTTTTAACGCAAACGGGCTTATACAATATCTGAGGCCCAAAATTGTTTTGGTTAAAAGGGGATTGGGTCTTACACTCTATTAGAGGCCCAAAAGTTTTGAATGGGTCTTATAGCTCGAGGAGAGGCCCAATTGATTTTTAAAAAGCGACGATCGCACCGTTCACTTGTACAAAGGGACTTATACAATAAGTGAGGCCCACAAAGTTTTTATGTACAAGGGGGTTGGGCCTTACACTCTATTAGAGGCCCAAAGAGTTTTAAAGAAAAGAAATGGGTCTTACTACTCGAGGGTAGGCCCAAGGTTTGTTTTTCAACGGATGATGATCGCGTCGAACTTTTTGAAATACAACCGGACTTATACCATAAGTGGGGCCCAAAATAGGTTGTATTTACAAAGGGTTGGGTCTTAAACTCTATTAGAGGCCCAAAGAGTTTTTAAAAAAGAAGAATGGGTCTTACTACTCGAGGGTAGGCCCAAAAGATTTTTAAAAGGCGATGATCGCGCCGTTCACTTGTACAGAGGGACTTATACAATAAGTGAGGCCCAAAATGGTTTGTACAAGGGGTTTTGGGTCTTACACTCTCTCAAGAGGCCCAAAGAGTATTGAAAATGATTTATTAGGGTTGAATTAATCAAAAACCCTAATTTGTTTTCAAAATGTGTTTTAATTGAATAAAATATTCAATTAAAATGATCAAAATTGTTTAACATGTGAAAAACAAATTGTGAATTTGGATTAATGCTTCATAAATCAAGTTTTGCCCTACAAAATGATTAGAAATCATTAAAATTTTCAAAATCAATAAGGAAAAAATATTTTAAATGTCAAAAACAATTAAAACATTAATTCTTTGCAAAAATATCAATTATATGAAATAAATAATATTTTTAGGATTTTTTGGGAAAATAAAATATTTTAACATTTTTGTGAATTATTAAAAAAATAATCAACTCAAAATCATTAAAACTCAAAGAGAAATTAATTTTTGAATCAATTAAATAAAATCACAAAATTCAAATATTTGAATTTTCAAAAAGGGCGCCAAGAACAGCTGAAGAACACGCGCGTTTTTCAGCTTTGCCCAGATTTGCATTTTCTATCCAATCTCACTGAATACTTGATTATATCACGCAATCCACATATCAATCTGCTCGTTTTCACCTCACGGTCATGTTTATGACAATTAATTTCATTTAAATTAAGCATAAAACAAGAAATCACGATAAATCCTCAAGAACCCTAAATTCTGCATAAAGGCTGGGATTTTTAATACATGATTCAAACAAAGCAATTACTTGAGGGGAAACATTCCATGCATGATTATGAACATTTGGCAAAAGTATTGTGCGAGAAAATATGCATAGATTGAGAGATGACCAAGTTTAGGCTTACCTCTAGGTCGTGACAGCAAGAGCAAATTGATTTCTGAGTTGGAGGTGTTACAGGTGAATTGTGATGATCTGAACAGCCTCCCTACACCTTATGGAGTGTGTTTGAATGCTTGGACTTGATGGAAATTGGCTGGATCACTTCATGGCATCTCAACTGCAACTTGGTTAAAACCTTGAGCAATTGATTGGTGATTCTGAGAAATCAGTGTTCCAGATGTTGTTTAAGTGTTTGATCAGCTCACATATGTTGTATATGAGGTGTGTGTGTGATTAGTTTGAGTGGAATTGCTCTCTAATGAAAAACCCGATAGTGACTTGCTAAGAAAGGCATTTTTGAGAGTGAGAAGTGGATTTTGAGAAAGGCAAGTGTTGTAGGCCTTTGGTGTACTTAAACTAATCACAATTGAGCTCTATTTATAGTATAGCAAGTTGGTTTTGCAAGGAATAATGAATGGCAACTGCTGAGTAGGGTTGGCCAATGTTGGCAAATGAAAATCCAAGTCTCCTCTAGCCATTGACTAGAGGTTAGGGCACAGACTGCTGGTCCCCTTGGTCTTGGATAAGTTTTGACTGAATTCAGTTGCTAATAACTCAGTTCATGCCATCTTGGTGCTTCCATTGAATGCTCCAATCCAAAATTGGAGTCTTGTCCCTATTTTGGGCAATTCTAGGTTTAGCATGCTATTTCTTGTTCCAAGGACTTTGGAGGCTTGGCTCAGTTATTGTCCCCTTTAGATTCAATCCTCAGATGTGTCCAAAGTGATGACAAGGCTTGGAATTGGCTGATTTTGGAAAATCGAACAAAAGTGCAAAATTCTGCCTTGCTTTGGCAGATTTCAGCAAGGCAACTTGCCAATGTCATACCTCATGGCTCAAGTTGAATTTGGTGATGTTCTTGGCCATTTTGGAAAGCTCTTATATGATACAACAACTGTTTCATCATACTTGGTTTTGATACTTTTTGGATCCAAGTGAAAAATGTCCCTACATTTGGAAAAAAGTAAGGCAAAATCTGACTTAGTGAAATTTTCACTAAGTGTTGGAACAAAGTGACTTTTCTTGATTTTGATCACTCCATAACTCAAAATCCATGAGGAATTTGGACATAGGTCAGTATGAAGCTTTTGTAGAGGGCAATGAGATCTATAAATCAAGCTTTGGATGGAAAAAAATGGCTTTGTGGTTTAGGAGTTATGATCCTCCAAAGTTGGTACCTTTGTCACTTTTTTCATAACTTAGAAATTTTTTCTAAGTTTTTATGGTTACCCCTTTTACAAGTTATCCCATTTTCTTTGATTTTTCTTGATGAATGATGATTCAAATCATATATTAACATCATTTTAGGGTTAAAAACCCATTTTTGTGAAAAACCTCAAAAAGTCAAAGTTGACTTTTGTGCACAGTTGACTTTTTATCCGATGAATTCCAAACTGTGCAATTCTTCAGGAAATCATGTCCTTGACCTAAATCAAACTTAATGGACATGTTCCATGGGTGTTATAGGGTATATTGAATCATGTCTTAGGGTTTGGGAGCATGTCCTGGTCAAAAGTCAAAGTTACAGTTGACTTTTCCCGCGAAACCCTAACTGTGGTTCAGATGAAATTGAAACTGGTTGCTCAAGCTTCTTGGATCAATCCATTGTTCCAAATGGATCAATATGGTATATTAGAGACCCTCAAATCATGTCTTGAGGTCTTTGTTCATGATTTGTCCCAAAAGTCAACTTAGGGGTGAATTTTATCAAGAAACCCTAATTCCTGATTTTTTATGTATGCATCCCTTAAGGTCAAATTAACTTGATGATTGGGTTCAGGAGGTTCCATGGAGTATATTAGGATATGCTTTGAAGCATTGGATCATTCCCAGAGGAAAATTTCCAACTGGAGGCCCTGGTCGACCAAAACCCAAATTTGGTGACACTGGCGATCTTGAAGCTTGATCCACCTAGAAGGGAGCAACCTTGTGCTTGATCCTTGATGTGGGAGTCCTCTTGATCCATTGTGGATGTTTGAGAGGTTAGACAAGTTGAAAATCATGTCATTTCTTGATTAATCATTTGTCTAAGAACTCTGAGAGGGCTTGAAACCCTCATTTTGATAGTAGTGAATGCTCACCCATCTTTGGGAGACTGATGAAGCATAATGACACACCCATATTGTGATGATGATTTGTAAATGATGGGAAATCTTAGTGGTCAAAATTTGGGGTATGACAGATGCCCCTATTTAATCTTCTTGGACACGAAGGTGTTAATGACGAAGGTATTCGGGCATTCGGGGTGCAAGAGGATTAAATATCAGAATACCCGAAATTTTGATAGTGGTTATGAATGGTAGATCGCATTCATCTTATTTTGCTAAGCAATGATGCTTAGAAAAGGTAAACTTCCCCTCGATCCTGGTCTTCAGCCAAGGAACTGGTCTCAGTTTTCTTTTGAGATGAACTTCCCCTCGATCCTGGTTTCCTACCAAGGAACTGGTCTTAGTTTCTGATTTAAACTTCCCCTCGATCCTGGTTTCCTAACAAGGAACTGGTCTTAGTTTCTGATTTAAACTTCCCCTCGATCCTGGTTTCCTACCAAGGAACTGGTCTAAGTTTCTTTTGTCAATAAACTTTATTGACAAGGGACGCTATTCGTAGCGGTTTTCCTCAAACTTCTCGCCGAATCTTCCTGGGGAGATGCCATTTGACGGAAAAAGTTGACGTCAGACTTGTTGGGGAATCCAGTCGTCTGAGTTGTAAAGGTGCACAAACTTCTCTGTTGGAGACGCCATTTGTTTCTACTGGGGAAGACGAGTCTCCTGAAAGACTGCCTTCATTTGGGGTCTTACATCATACTTTTCTCGGGATCTCCCCGGAGAAATGCCATATGATGGGATCCAATTTGAGGTGCCGATGACCTTTTCATCAGTGGTTCTTTCGGAGAAACTGCTGTACCACCGAATCTCTGATTAGGAGGTTTTCTCTCGGGATTTTCCTTAATCCGGGAAAGCAAGGATATCATCTTTAATGGAGAAGAGTGATGTTGACTGAAGGTTCTCTGGTTTTTCAGAGGTTTAAGTTATCAAAGTGGTCAAGGACCGACTCTACTAGAGAGAGATTGTTCAGATGTGTCACTTCTTGACGAGGGAAGAACTGACAGTTCGACCGAGAAGACAGCTATCACTATGGATAAGACCGACTGGAGTGATAGTGATGCAATATAAAATGTGCATGCAAATCAATAATGCATGATGTATGTATGTATATGCTGACAAAACCGACGCGACATACAAACTAATGGATGAACACGACTGGATACTCGACCATCGCGGGGCGAAGAAGTGTCGTTGGTCCAAAAGTAGCAATTCTACCTTGCTTAGGAGAAGTAGTCCTCGCGGGGAACTATGTTGGTCGGGCTTAGGAGATGAGAACTCGGCCGAGGCGTGTCAGATGAAACAAGGTCTCTGACACAGTTGATCCCTTCATTCAGGTGTACTGGGTTAGAAGGAGTACTTTGATTCTGCACTTTGAAGTCTGCTTACTTCTGGAGAAGCGGTTGATGTTCTTTTGATGTTCAACAGTCAAAAGAAGTCGCCATATTTATTTTAAAAGCAGAAAAAGTTTTCTAAGTAAATTCATTTTTGTTTTATTTCAAGAATCGTTGATCATATTAAAATGTAGTTCTGTAAAGCTAAAACAAGTAAGAATTACAAACAAAAGCACAAGGGCTCAAATTTTATTGATAGGATGGAGATCAGCCAAATGCGTGATTCCAAAGAGTATTTACAAAGTTAGAAAATGGTAATTTATAGGGAAAAGGGCTACGTTGAAACATAACGACCACTATCCTTCTACCAACTTTGATTTCAGGGCATCCTGAGCTTCTATCGAAGATGACCGTGACTGGAGTTTTCCTCCGATGGATGGTGTAACTGCTGCTGAGGGACTTGCCTCTTTGTCAAACATAGTTACTTGCCATTATCCCTAACTTTTGCCTGGATTGTACTGTGATGTTTCCAATCCACCGGAATGATTTTTTTTATTTTTGTCTCTAACTTTTGCCTAGACCGCCCTTTCGGGTTTTCAATCCACCGAGACGTTTTTTTTTTAGTTTAGGCGAAGTATTTCTTGACTACATCAACATTCGTGGGGTAGGAAAATTCTTCTCCGTCCACGGTTGCAAGTCTCAAGGTGCCGCCTGAGAAAACTTTCATGACCACATAGGGGCCGTCATAATTCAGAGTCCATTTGCCCAGAGAATCAGTGAGAAATGATTGTATATTTTTTAGCACAAGGTCTCCTTTTCTGAAGACGTGAGGTCGGACCTTTTTGTCAAATGCCTTCTTCATTCTTTGTTGATACAACTGACTGTGGCATAGTGCCGTGATTCATTTTTCTTCAATCAGATTCAGTTCGTCATGTCGACTTTGACACCATTCAGCTTCTGTAAGCTTAGCTTTCATCAATACCTGGATTGATGGGATCTCTACTTCTACGGGGAGCACCGCTTCCATGCCATATACTAGAGAGAAAGAGGTTGCTCCTGTTGAAGTACGGACAGATGCGCGATAACCGTGAAGAGCAAAGGGTAGCATCTGGTGCCAATCTTTGTAGGTTACAACCATCTTTTAAACAATCTTCTTGATGTTCTTGTTAGCCACTTCTACCGCTTCGTTCATCTTTGGTCGGTAGAAAGATGAGTTATGGTGTTCGATCTTGAACTCTGCGCACAACTTTTTCATCATCTTATTGTTCAAGTTAGATCCATTATCAGTAATGATCTGGCTTGGAACACCATAACGGCAGATGATATTGTTTTTGATAAATCGGACCACCACTTGTCAGGTTACATTAGCGTATGACACTGCTTCGACCCACTTGGTGAAATAGTCAATGGCTACCAGGATGAACTGATGTCCATTCGAAGCTTTAGGTTCGATCATGCTGATCATATCGATTCCCCATATGGAAAAAGGTCATGGGGAAGAAAGAACTTTGAGATGCGTTGGCGGTACATGAATTTTGTCGGAGTATATCTGACACTTGTGACACCTCCTCGTGTACTTGTAGCAGTCGGATTCCATTGTCAACCAATAGTACCCTGCTCTCAGAATTTTTCTCACCATTGTGTGTCTGTTGGCATGAGTGCCAAAGGATCCTTCGTGAATTTCTTTTATAAGCATGTCTGCTTCTGGTTTGTCTACGCATCGGAGCAAGACCATGTCAAAATTTCTCTTATAGAGAGTATCACTGCTCAGGAAGAAACTGCTTGCTAGTCTTCTGAGGGTCTTTCTATCCTTTCTGAATGCCCCAGGAGGGTACTCTTGTTTTTGAAGGAAGCATTTGATATCGTGATACCAAGGTTTGTCGTCTATGACTGCTTCAATCGTGAAGATGTAAGCAGACCTTTCAAGGCGCATTATGTCGATCTTAGGTATGTCGTTCCATTGACCTACACTAATCATGGAAGAGAGAGTGGCTAATGCATCAGCCATGTGATTCTCATCACGAGGGATGTGATGAAACTCGATTCTATTGAAGAAGGGTAACAACCTTCTTGCAAAGTCTTGTAAGGAATCAATCCTAATTGGTATGTGTTCCAATCTCCTTTTATCTGATTGATAACCAGGGCTGAGTCGCCATATACGTCCAAGTTTTTTATCCTCAAATCAATTGCTTCTTCGAGACCCATAATACAAGCTTTGTATTCGGCCTCATTGTTCGTACATTTGAACGTAAGTCGAGCGGTGAAAGGAATGTGGGTAACCTGAGGGGTAACAATTATTGCCCCAATTCCGTTTTCATAATGATTGACAGCTCCATCAAAGATAAGTCCCCATTGGGAACCTGGTTCTGGCCCTTCACTGGGTAGCGGTTCGTCGCAGTCTTTCATTTTCAAATACATGATATCTTCGTCTGGGAAGTTGAACCCGACTGATTCCTAATCGTCAATCGGTTGATGAGCCAAATGATCGGCCATAATACTTCCTTTAACGGCTTTCTGAGTGTGGTACTCTATGTCATATTCTGATAGCAACATCTGCCAACGGGCAATCCTTCCCGTGAGAGCAGGTTTTTCGAAAACGTACTTGATTGGATCCATTTCGGAGATTAACCAAGTAGTGTGACAAATCATGTACTGGCATAGACGTTTGGCTGCCCAAGCCAAAGCGCAGCAAGTTTTCTCGAGCATAGTGTACCGAGTCTCGCAGTCGGTGAATTTCTTGCTCAAATAGTAGATGGCGGACTCCTTCCTTTTGGTTTCGTCTTGTTGGCCAAGTACACACCCCATTGAGTCTTCCAAGACTGTGAGGTAGATGATCAGTGGTCTTCCTTCCACTGGAGGTGATAGAATCGGAGGATTCAACAGATATTCCTTAATACTGTCGAAGGCGGTTTGGCAATCTTCTGTCCAAACACAGTCCTGGTTCTTTTTAAGTAGTTTGAAAATCGGCGCACATGTCGCGGTCATGAGGAATATGAATCTGGAGATGTAGTTCAAACGTCCCAGGAATCCTCTGACTTGTTTTTCAGTTTTCGGAGAAGGCATTTCTTGAATGGCCTTGACCTTGTCAGGATCAACCTCAATTCCTTTCTGGCTGACGATGAACCCTAAGAGTTTCCCTGAACGGACACCGAAGGTGCATTTGTTGGGATTCAAGCGGAGTTTGTATTTTCTCAGACGCTCAAAAAGTTTTGACAGGTGGGTCACATGCTCCTCCTCTGTCTTAGATTTTGAAATCATATCATCGACATATACCTCGATTTCCTTATGTATCATGTCATGAAACAGAGTAGTCATGGCCCTTTGATAGGTTGCCCCAGCGTTCTTCAAACCGAACGGCATTACCTTGTAACAAAAGGTACCCCATGGGGTGATGAACAAAGTTTTTTCCATGTCTTTCGGCACCATTTTGATCTGGTTATAGCCCGAAAATCCATCCATGAAGGAGAAAACTTTGAACTTTGTTGTACTGTCCACCAGCATGTCAATGTGTGGTAAAGGAAAGTCGTCCTTTGGACTAGCCTTATTCAGATCTCTGTAATCAACACACATTCTGACTTTTCCGTCCTTTTTTGGAATGGGTACGATATTGGCTAACCAATGAGGATATTCAGATTTAGCGAGGAAACCTACATCAATCTGTTTTTGTACCTCCTCTTTGATTTTGATGGCCATGTCCGGGTGAGTGCGTCTCAATCTCTGCTTTACTGGCGGACATTTCGATCTTAACGGTAAGTGATGTTCCACGATGCTGGTATCCAACCCTGGCATGTCCTGATAGGACCAATCGAATACATCGGGGAATTCTTTGAGAAGCTTTGTCAAACTCTCTTTGGCATTTGGACTGAGTAGTGCCCCAATCCTGATTTCTTTTCTCTCCTTTACTGAACCCAAGTTTACCGTTTCCAACAGCTCTTTGTGAGGTTCAATGGACCTTTCCTCTTGTCTGAGTAATCAGGAGATCTCTTCTGGAATTTCGTTGTCAACTTCTTCTTCAGCTCCAAATACCAGGAACTCAAAGTTGGGAGAAGGCATTGGATCGTATGTTTCAACGGGGTTTAAAACAAGCAATCTGCATGACGTGATGATTCGTGTTTAGAAGAGATAGAGAGAATACAAAAGTGTGCGCAGTGTATTTTATTATTTTTTTACTGCTTGTTTTTATTAGTGAATTGTTTTTTAGGATTACCATTTTCTGAGAAAAGCAAAAAGAGAAAACAACAATAAATGCGGAAATTACAGAACGACATTATTTTATTAATGAACAAGTCGATTCTTGAAACTACAGCCCTATAAAATAAAACTCTGTCGCTTTGGGAGAAGCGAAGAGGGAAAATTTACAGAAAGCGAGCCCTATCAAAACATCTGTTTCACCTGGGCAGTGTGAAAGGTTAAAGATGGCAATTACTTTGATTGGCGAACGACCTTCGGCACATTGACAGTAACCCATTGGCGACGAACTCCTCGGTGAATCACAAAGTCTGGTACCTTCCTTGATTTGTCTTCAGAAATGACGCTGATTTCTGGTGGAGCAGGATCATTGGAATCTGTCTCCCAGGCAGAGTTGTCGTAGGAGAATTCCTCTGTTGCATTTTGCATAACATTTGTGCTCTTGGCTGTATCTCCCCATCCAGTTGGCTGGATATCTTCGAGCCTGATACGAGAGCTTTCGGGAGCGGTGTACTTGACAATATAGTTGTATTTTCCACTCGGTTGTCCCAGGGTGTCCCACACTTCTTTGGAACTGGAGGGGTCATCCCTCTCGATGATGTTGACCTCGGAAAAGGCATAATTAATGAATTCTAGTCCTGCAAACGTTGCAAATTCATCGTCATGTTGAGTAGTTTCTGAATGACCTGAGTGTTGATCCCATGACATGGTGGGGACACAGGTATTCTGTTCAATGATGCTCAGCTGAGTTTCATTACTCGGCTAACTTTCTGGCCCCAAGTCTCCTGGGTAAGGCTGCCACATTGGCAGGCCATCCATCGGGCCATAGTAATTGTGGTCAAAGTTGTCTTTCATCAGAGTGTCCTCCTCTAATGAATTTGGCGGAGCACGACATCCTTCTGGATCATAACCTCCATATATCATTTCGACATCTGACCGCGGTATAAATCTCAGACTCTGTTCGGGATAGCAAAATGGCGTAGGCACCTCTTCCTGAGACATATAACCGTCCTTGTTAAGATAGAACTTCCATTCCTCATCTGTGTTGGAGGGATCCTCCTCATTGATAGCATGGACTATTTGAGACACTGGGTGAAGGAAACCTCCACTGTGGAAGAAATCCTGAATGGGATGAAGACTTTCATCGTTAGTAACTGTCCGGGTACAGGTTGCAGAAAAACCAAGACCCTTCTTTGTTGTATTGCTAGTAGGAATGACAAGCTGTCCCCATCCTGTTGTATCGGTACTCTCGACCGCCTTAATAGCATCTTTGTATGAGGAAATCGAAGTTCCTCCTCCGGATTGATCGTCCTTGTGTAACGAAAGCGCTTGGAACTGGGTTCCGATTATCCCTTCTGGTTCCACATAAGTGGATGACGATAAATTGCTGACGAGCAAGGCCTGTTCCCCACAGACTGTGATGAGTTGGCCGTTCTGGATGAACTTTAACTTTTGGTAGAGGGTTGAAGTGACCGCTCCAGCCTGATGTATCCAAGGTCTTCCTAATAAATAATTGTACGTTGACCGGATGTCCATGACCTGGAAGGTGACTTGGAAAGTGTGAGGACCAATAGTTATGGGAAGGTCAACTTCGCCAATAACCATTTTTCTGGATCCGTCGAACGCTTTGACGACGACCTCGCTGGTTCTCATCGGAGGGCCCTTGAATGATAATTGCATCAAATTGGACTTTGGCATAACATTCAGGGCTGACCCTGTGTCTACCAGTACGCTGGCTAAAGCATCGTCCTGGCAGTTGACTGTGATATTGAGCGCCATGTTATGACGGCGACCCTCTTCAGGTAATTCTTCATCACTAAATCCCAAGTTATTGCAAGAAGTGATGTTAGAGACAATACTATCGAACTGTCTGATTATTACATCCTGTTCCACAAAGGGTTGCTCCAAGACTTTCTGTAGAGCCTCCCTGTGCACTTCTGAACTGAGTAACAGTGATAATATCGAGATCTTTGAAGGAGTCTGTAACAGTTGATTGACAATGTTGTATTCACTCCTTTGGATGAGCTTCAGTATCTCATCATCGTTTTTCGAAAGGTCGGGATTACTGGATTGACTGACTGATGGATCAGAAGCTTCTGTCTGAAGTTCCTTTTCTTTGTTAGACTCTCCAACTCCTCTGTTAAAGATTCTACCACTACGTGTTACACGACTGATGTCTGCAATATTCACGACGGAGGGTAATGGAATTTCCTTTCCATTTTCAATTGTTGTTGCACCGTATTTGTAAGGGATTGCCTTAGCTGATTCATACGGTAGTGGTCCCAGAAGATAGATGACTATGGGAACCTTCTGGTTTTTCTGACCATCGTACGAAATTTCGATCCGTTCCCGGTTGGGAATTCTTGATTCGTCAAGCAGAGGGATAATGGCAAAAACATTCCTGGTCCTCTGATGATCAGAGATGACGACAACGTCCTCGATTTGATTGGCAAGGTAGTTCGGCGACTAATTGATGGGTCCGAAACCTGGATATGGGTGGATCTCTCCACGATCCACCTGCCCCTGGAGAGCTGCTCGCACAAGGTAGCACCCTTGGTTACTTTCCGAACAGACTCCACAACGTTCATAATTGTGTGGTGGCACCTGGCCACGCCCACTTTGAATACAATGTAACCTCACTAGGTTAGCTTCCACGAGTCGGACATCCTGACTTTGACGCCGAGTGGGGTTTCTGTTATTGATACTAATTTGCTGAGTATCTTCATCCATGTAGATTGGCATCCACCAATGATTTAACAAGTGCTGGAGTGCTTCCTAGACAAGGGCACATCCCTGATCGTTTTCGCAACCCGCTTTACAGCTGTGATAATTATGTGATATCAGGAATCCGAGTCGGACCTGCTCAGCATGCAGCTCTACCAAGTTGGTATTCATCAAGCGAATGTCGAAGATTTGAACCATATTGATCTGATAGGGATTCCTATAATGGTAGTCCTGGATCCATCCAAGATCCATCTGACGCTGGAGGGCCTCCTGTATGAAAAAGCATCCCTGTTTATTTACCGAGCAAGTCAGACAAGAACTATAATCGTACCCAAGCAAATTATGATACTGGCTTTGCCTTGAGTGCATTGCCACCAAGTTGGCATTCATCGCACGGATGTCGTGGTTCTGAATAACGTTGGAATTCGTGTAAACCATGTTAACTCCATGAACTCGGTGCTCTTGGATCCATCCGAGATCCATCTGTTCCTGCAGAGCTGCTTGCACCACAGAACATCCTTGATTGTTTTTAGAGCAGACATCACACTGGTGATAATTATGAGGTGGCACATGGTCGTACCCACTCTGTCTACAATGCATCTTGACCAGATTGGTCCTCAACAAGAGTACATCGTGAATTTGATAGATATTGTTAAATTCTTTCTCAATTAGGTTGACTGCAGCTTTCTCATGTTGAGGCAGCGGGTTTGTGAGAACATTGGGATTCGTATCTTTGAAAGATAAGAGCCCGCTCCTAACAAGCTTTTGCACGTCAGATTTGAAATTGAGACAGTTTTCTATGTTATGCCCTGATCCTCCTTGATGATAAGGGCATGTCTGATCCACCTTAAACCAAAAAGGCAGATTTTCTGGTACTGTAAAAGGAGACTTAGTCTGGATGTGCCCCTTAGCCAGTAGTAACGGAAATAGTTCTGCGTACAACATGGGTATAGGATCAAACCCTAGTGGCCGCGTTGTATGGTTGTTGCTATATGGAGGACGAGCCTGTTGAAGAGGCTGTTGTGTCCTTTGCTGATTAGGTTGGCTTTGCACAACCTGAGGTTGATACGTAGAAATAGGCACAAGGCTGATAGCAGGAGTTACAGCTGCTACCGGTTGATAACGTCGCCTTTGCTTTCCGAGAGAGATATTCCCAATATCTTGCTCTTTTTTCTTAGGGAGAGCACTACCGTATCATTTTGTACTACTCGATGATCCAGCGTCTTTTACCAAACGTCCTTCTCAAACAGCTTCCTCAAGACGAACTCCCATGCCCACCATCTCGGTGAAATCACTGGGTGCACTGGCAACCATTCTATCATAGTAAAATGAGCATAAGGTCTTTAAGAAGATCTTTGTCATCTCTTTTTCCTCAAGAGGTGGACAAATCTGAGCGGTAATTTCACGCCATCTCTGAGCGTACTCTTTAAAGGTTTTCTTGTCCTTTTGTGACATTGATCTGAGTTGATCTCTGTCCAGTGCCATGTCCAAATTGTATTTGTATTGTTGGACGAAGGGAGTACCAAGATCTCTGAATGTACTAATCGTAGTACGGTTTAAACCCATGTACCATTTGAGTGCAGCACCGGTTAAACTATCCTTAAAATAATGAATTAGTAGGTCCTGATTCTTCGTCTGAGCTGATATTCGCCGAGCGTACATCACCAAGTGACTTTGAGGGCAAGAGTTACCCTTGTATTTTTCAAAGTCGGGCACTTGAAATTTGTGCGGAACTTTCACATTGGGGACCAGACAAAGGTCTGCGGCGTCCTTTCCAAATAAATCCTGACCGCGGATGGCTTGCAGTTCCTTCTGCATTTCCAAGAACTGTTCATGGAATTCATCCATTCTATCGAACATAGTTTCCTTCTTACCAGAAGGTATCGGTGGAATCTGTCCGTCCAGGACAGTGTGCACCACAGGGGGTGGTACCGTGACTACGGCAGTGAATCTTGGCGTTTCCCGAAGTTTGTAACCTTCAGGAGTCTTCAGTATGCCCCTGGCATCTTTGATTTCCCGAAGTTTGTAACCTTCAGGCCCAGTGGCTTATGTTATGATTCCCTGATCTTCAGTGATCGACAGAACATATCCTTCCGAGATATAGTTAACAGGCATGCCCCAAGGACGATCTTTTGGCATTTAATACCTAGGATCATACTTCTCCACTGTGGGCATTGAGGTGATCTCTGAGATCACAGTCCTTTGTAGCTGAGCTTCTGCCATGGCTTGCATGTCGTTACGAAGCTTTCTCATATCCTCTCTCAGAGCGTCGATCTCTTTTTTCAACTCTCTGTTCTCTTCCTCGAGATCATCCATCTTTTTCTGACGATTGGCCCGAGTATTGTACGAATGAGACAGTTTGACTCTAGAATCGAGACACAAACATGAGATTCGTAGGTAAGAAAAATTCGCGATGTGAGAATGATGAATGCAATGATTATATTAATTATTTTTTGGTTTAATCAAAATAAACTTCGACAATTAGATTGCAAATATCAAACAGTGGGGAAACCCCTTTTTATTGAATTCAAAGGATTACAGAAATGGAAATACAGTAGATTACAAGGTGCAGAAACAGAAACCTAAGCTAGTGGGTCCCGAGTCCTCTCTGAAGAGAAATCGGGTGTTGACTCTGGTACTTTCCTTTTCTTTGACCGGGGCTCTTGGACCGTTGTCGGGTTGTCATTCCTTTGCCAGGTGAAAGGAGTGAGCAAATTCCTTTGGTCATCTTGATTCTCTACAACATGTTGCTCCAAAATTTCAATCAGAGCATCTTTCTCTCTCAGTAATTGCTGTATTTTGATGCACTCCACGTTGAGGGTGCGGTACTTGTTCTTCCAAGACCTCCTCTCCCGTTGAACTTTGTTGAGAGTAACCTGAAGCTTTTCAGTCTCAGTCATGAAGTACATGACAGACTCCCTCGGTGGAAGAACTCCATGACGAGGATAAGGCATCTTTAGCTTGAGAGCTCTAGTTTGCACCCAGTGGAGATAAGGCTCCACCGAGACACAGTCGGGTTTTCCTAGAGACTCCCATCCTTTCTTATGAACATGTTTCCAAGCGTGCACTATTTCCGTCTTTAGTGCTCTGTCACTTTCTCCTTCCTTGAAGAAAAGGCCTTCCAGATGAGCATTACGCGGGACATGCCTCATCGGGTATCCAAATTGACGACGAACAAGAACTAGATGGTAATTGATTCCTCCCTTAGTTCCTATAAGGGGTACGTTGGGGAAGTTTCCACAACGGTCAATGATCCTGATTCCGTCATAAATCCTATTACACCGATCTATGTCAGAGTTGGTGAGGGACATGATCTTCTGCGACCAACGTAAGGCACTCTTGTGATCCCAAAAAGCAGCAGACTTAGGCAAGTGAGAGATAAACCATTTATAAAGCAGAGGTACGCAGCATGTGATCTCCCCTCCGCTGTACAAATTTCCCAAGTGTACAGAATGATACGCATCTGCGAGCAAAGTCGGCACAGGGTTTCCAATGAGAAAAACCTTAATGGAGTTGATATCGACGAAGTTATTAATGTTGGGCAACAAAAATAACCCGTAGGTGAGTAAAACAAAGATGCTTTCAAAAGCAGTCACGTTCCCGATACTGGCGAAGTACAGGGCTTTCTTTGTCAAGAAATGGGCTGGCAAACCTTGTATGCCACCCTTAGTGGTCATGTGAGTCCTGACCTCAGACTCGTCCAAATGAATTGCTCTTGCAATGGTCTGATTCTTTGGAGTTTCTTCCAGTCCAGAAAATGGAGCTTGATCTGTAATGTGTAGATCAATCAGATGAGAATATTCCTCCAGCGTTAGTGCTAGCTGGTAATCCGGGAATGTGAAACAATGATAGACCGGATCGTAGAACTGAATGAGCGCATCCATGATTCCCTCAACCACATAGACTCTTAGCAGAGATAGCAAACCTCCGTACTTGGCTCTGAAAGCCTCTTGGTTTGTGACCATCCTCGCCAAACCTCTTAAATCCTCTAGTTTTGGAATCCTGAAGGTGTACTTATGAGTTCTCCTTCTACCGAAATCCATTAGTGTAATCCTTTTCTCTGATATTTGCAATCACAGTCTTAGCTTATTTTGAAAAAAACAGAGAGACTAGAAGAGAAATTTTTTGAATGTTTTAATGTTTTTTTTAAATGAATGCATGAATGCAGCACACAAAAACATAGAAAAAACATGGGGTCAAAGGGTCGTTGTCATGAAGTCAAGGCTCTACCCATCCCCAAAGGTTTATACTAGGGTGATTTTTGTACCTGTACTCAAAATTATCAGCTCCTCCCAGGATAACAAATAGCAAGCAGATCACCAGCGAGCTGTATGCAATCTTAGAGTAAATGCTATTCACCGAGAATAGATCATCAACCTCAAATGAGGGTAGTATCGCGTGACAACTCTTTCTGATAGTTTCCGCACTACAAAAGGGTTGGCTCCTCAGCTTCTCAGACGTCACAATCGGCCCATTGCCTATGAGAGGGAATGGGTTGCATTGGGAAGCCTCCACTGAGGTTGATGGTCGACCTCGTCGCCATCACTTATCTTAAGTGTATACTCAATCTTTCCACATGAGGCATCACACGCATTCCCATTAGCAGAAAAATAAACGCATATATCAATTAGGAAAAGCAATATATATATATATATATATATATATATATATATATATATATATATATATTTGTCCTAATGTCCTAGACTTTAAAAGCTATGAATCTTATGTTCCTGACAGAAAATGGCTCCCCGGCAGAGACGCCATTCTGTGGTTCCTTCCCCACTTAAAGGGTTTTTTGACCTAAGATCCTAGTGAAGTCAACAAAGAGTCATATCCCAGAAAGAAAGAAAGACCGGCCCCACAGGGCGCCACTTTTAAGGTTTCCACCTAATAGATGGGAAGAGAACAAGATCTCGTTGTCCCCAGTGAAGTCACCATTTTCCTGTGGAAAATGGTGACGAATGATGACTAAGGTGAGATAGATCCTAATGGCACTACCCCAGTGGAGTCGCCATTTTTCTGTAGCGAACGATTTTGGATGTGGTTGCGAAGCACTACCGCTCTTTGGTATCTACAGCTCGATTCATTTTTTATCCTATAGAAGCTGATGAAGGAAGGGAAATAGATGTCTCCAATTAACTCTGCTTGCAAACTGAGTTTGAACAGATGACTGTTGGTTTACAGATGCTACAAAGATTGTGGGTCTCTTTTAGGTTTATTTTGTTAAAAATGGTGTCTGGTCGATTGGTGGGAGGTTAAGACTGATGCTTTTCGATTGATATGTGGAGGTATGGGATTTTGGGTTTTGGATTAGTGTGCTCGCTAATATTTTTCTTTCAATCTTATGCCTACGTATTCCCGTTTTTTCCGAAACATGGAAATCAGAGCGGTCGTAGTTCCTCCTATTCTATGGGAGGAAATGGTGTTTTGGTGTCTTGTTAGAAGCGCAAGACGTGAAGCGAGAGGTAGTTTGTATCTTGTTCAAAGCCCAAGATGTGAAGCTGAAGAGGTTTGACTTTAGAGAGAATTTGTCATCCCTAAAGAGGGGTTTGTATATCACAACGGTTTATAAAGGAGAATTACTTTAACCGGGATGTGTGAATCCGGCAATGCCATAATTTCCTTTATAGGGTATTTCCAACCTGAAGGAGAAGACTTTAACTCAGTGTAGAGCAACGATATCTTTCCTTAGGATTTTCTCATGTTAAAAGAGGGACAGGGGCATGGATGTAGATGATCTAGAGGCTTGCCACTTACAGCGATTAGATGAAGGGGAAGGAGTTGTTGATGTTTGTGTACTATGAACGAGGCACAACTTTGATGCTAAAAGGTTGATTGGATCAACTAGTGGTTTTCTTATACAAAGCCTAAGAGGAGGCTAGTGGCCCAACAAGAGGGTGTTTTTGATCTGTCTCGTACAAAGCCCGAGATAGAGGCTAAAAGGGAAGTGACTCAACAAGAGGGTGCTCTATGGTATCTCGTACGAAGCCCGAGATGGAGGCCAAGGGTTTTATACTCAACAAGAGAGTGATTTGTGTCTTGTACAAAGCCCAAGATGGAGGCTAAAAGGTTTGACTCAACAAGAGAGTGTTTTATACTCAACAAGAGAGTGTTTTTGTATCTCATATGAAGCCCGAGATGGAGGCTAAAGGTTGTATTGACTCCGCTGGGGAGAATCTTTGTATAAAGCCCAAGAGATAGGCTATGGTGCTATTTCAGTTGAGTGACAGGTCCAGTATGTTGGTTCAAAGAGAAAATCAGTTCTTATATGAGTAATGTACTCATGGATTTGTTCCAAGGATCGGGGTTATTTCCTATTTCTTTAAGGAAATGGGAAATCCAATGGGTATTGAGACTGTCCGAGTCCACGGAGTTCCTTCCTATTCTTGAAGGGTGCTTGAGAATGTCTTGGAGACTCAAGGAAATTAGACTGTCCAAGTCTAGAGTTCTATCTTTTGTACTATGCTTTAAGAAACAGTAGTAGATTTTTGGAAAGACTGTTCTATTAAGATGACTGATTTCTGTTCCTATACCTTTAAGAGGTCGTCGGGATAATTTGAACGAAGCCCAAGAGGAGGCTGGAAACTTTTAAGAAGCCGAGGGACAATTTGTACTAAGCCCAAGAGGAGGCTATCATTCCCGGAGGAAGAAATCATTTATATGAAGCCTAAGAGGAGGCTGTGAATACTTCTAACAAGCCGACGGGTCCTTGTACGATGCCCAAGAGGAGGTAGGGATGCTTTTAGGAAGCATGTGGGTCCCCAAACCCCCTAGAAGTTCAAGACAGGCTATTCACAAAGAATAGATCAAGCCAGGAAAGTTCGAGAATTTGGAAGAAACTCAAGAGATTCTATTCACGGAGAAAAGATCATCTCTGGGGAGTAGAGTTTCTTGACAAGTGCTTTTAAGAAGCCTGTGGGTCCCCAAACCCCAAGAAGTTCAAGACAGGCTATTCACCAAGAATAAATCAAGCCAGGAAAGTTCGAGAATTTGGAAGAAACTCAAGAGATGCCATTCACAGAGAAAAGATCATCTCTGGGGAATAGAGTTTCTTTGACAACTTCTACGAGTGACAGTCTATGAAAGGGTTCACCGAGAATGCTGCCTTTCATATCTCCATATTGTTTAACCCCAAGAGGAGGGAAGACTGTGTCTGGTAATCCTATGGGGATCTAGTTTTGACTATTTAAGAGTGATCAGCGGGCTTAATGCTAGACGTAGTTGCCAGGGAAACTCTAAACATCTATACTATTATTACACAGTTGATATGAGTTTATGAAAGAAGACTTACAGCGAAACAGCCCCACAATACAGTTATATGTATATGAAAGCGGTAAATGAAAGCATATAAACACTTACTCGGTTGTAGAGCTTCCATGTTGTTTGGTTAGTAGTTCAACAAAGAAAGATTGAAAACAACAGTATATTTCAAAATCAAAGGAGAAAGTGCTTTGAAAAAAAAAGATTTTGGGCTTACAGCTCAAGGAGAGACCCAAACGATTTATCAGTGATTGCACTGTTAAATTTGTACAAAGGGACTTATACGAGTGACTGAGGCCCAAAAATTGTTTGCAGTACAAAGGGATGGCTCTTACACTCTCTCAAGAGGCCCAAAAGGTTTAAAGAAAAATAGTGGGGCTTCTAACACGAGGGTAGGCCCAGATGATTTTTCGTTTAAAATGGCGATCGCGCCGAGATTTTCTTTTAACGCAAAGGGGCTTATACAATATCTGAGGCCCAAAGTTATTTTGGTTAAAAGGGGATTAGGTCTTACACTCTATTAGAGGCCCAAAAGTTTTTAATGGGTCTTATAGCTCTAGGAGAGGCCCAATTGGTTCTTAAAAAGCTACGTTTGCGCCGTTTACTTGTACAGAGGGACTTATACAATAAGTGAGGCCCACAAAGTTTTTATGTACAAGGGGGTTGGGTCTTATACTCTATTAGAGGCCCAAAGAGTTTTAAAGAAAATAAATAGGTCTTACTACTAGAGGGTAGGCCCAAGGTTTGTTTTTCAACGGATGATGATCGCGTCGAACTTTTTGAAATACAATCGGACTTATACCATAAGTGGGGCCCAAAATAGGTTGTATTTTCAAAGGGTTAGGTCTTACACTCTATTAGAGGCCCAAAGAGTTTTTAAAAAAGAAGAATGGGTCTTACTACTCGAGGGTAGGCCCAAAAGATTTTTAAAAGGCGACGATCGCGCCGTTCACTTGTACAAAGGGACTTATACAATAAGTGAGGCCCAAAATGGTTTGTACAAGGGGTTTTGGGTCTTACACTCTCTCAAGAGGCCCAAAGAGTTTTGAAAATGATTTATGAGGGTTGAATTAATCAAAAACCCTAATTTGTTTTCAAAATGTGTTTTAATTGAATAAAATATTCAATTAAAATGATCAAAATTATTTAACATGTGGAAAACAAATTGTAATCTTGGATTAATGCTTCATAACTCAAGTTTTGAACTACAAAATGATTAGAAATCATTAAAATTTTCAAAATCAATAAGGAAAAAATATTTTAAATGTCAAAAACAATTAAAACATTAATTCTTTGCAAAAATATCAATTATATGAAATAAATAATATTTTTGGGATTTATTGGGAAAATAAAATATTTTAACATTTTTGTGAATTATTAAAAAAAGAATCAACTCAAAATCATTAAAACTCTGAGAGAAATTAATTTTTGAATCAATTAAATAAAATCACAAAATTCAAATATTTGAATTTTCAAAAAGGGCGCCAAGAACAGCTAAAGAACACGCGCGTTTTTCAGCTTTGCCCAGATTTGCATTTTCTATCCAATCTTACTGAATACTTGATTATATCATGCAATTCACATATCAATTTGCTCGTTTTCACCTCATGATCATGTTTATGACAATTAATTTCATTTAAATTAAGCATAAAACAAGAAATCACGATAAATCCTCAAGAACCCTAAATTCTGCATGAAGGCTGGGATTTTTAATACACGATTCAATCAAAGCAATTACTTGAGGGGAAACATTCCATGCATGATTATGAACATTTGGCAAAAGTATTGTGCGAGGAAATATGCATAGATTGAGATATGACCAAGTTTATGCTTACCTCTAGGTCGTGAAAGCAAGAGCAAATTGATTTCTGAGTTGGAGGTGTTACAGATGAATTGTGATGATCTGAACAGCCTCCCTACACCTTATGGAGTGTGTTTGAATGCTTGGACTTGATGGAAATTGGCTGGATCACTTCATGGCATCTCGACTGCAACTTGGTTAAAACCTTGAGCAATTGACTGATGATTCTGAGAAATCAGTGTTCCAGATGTTGTTTAAGTGTTTAATCAGCTCACATATGATGTATATGAGGTGTGTGTGTGTGTGTGTGTGTGTGTGATTGGTTTGAGTGGAATTGCTCTCTAATGAAAAACCCGATAGTGACTTGCTAAGAAAGGCATTTTTGAGAGTGAGAAGTGGATTTTGAGAAAGGCAAGTGTTGTAGGCCTTTGGTGTACTTAAACTGATCACAATTAAGCTCTATTTATAGTAGAGCAAGTTTGTTTTGCAAGGAATAGTGAATGGCAACTGCTGAGTAGGGTTGGCCAATGTTGGCAAATGAAAATCCAAGTCTCCTCTAGCCAATGACTAGAGGTTAGGGCACAGGCTATTGGTCCCCTTGGTCTTAGATAAGTTTTGACTGAATTCAGTTGCTAATAGCTCAGTCCATGCCACCTTGGTGCTTCCATTGAATGCTCCAATCCAAAATTGGAGTCTTGTCCCTATTTTGGGCAATTCTAGGTTTAGCATGCTATTTCTTGTTCCAAGGACTTTGGAGGCTTGGCTCAGTGATTGTCCCCTTTAGATTCAATCCTCAGATGTGTCCAAATTGATGACAAGGATTGGAATTGGATGATTTTGGAAAATCGAGCAAAATGCAAAATTCTGCCTTGCCTTGGCAGATTTCAGCAAGGCAACTTGCCAATGTCATATCTCATGGCTCAAGTTGAATTTGGTGATGTTCTTGGCCATTTTGGAAAGCTCTTATATGATACAACAACTGTTTGATCATACTTGGTTTTGATACTTTTTGGATCCAAGTGAAAAATGTCCCTACATTTGGAAAAAAGTAAGGCAAAATCTGACTTAGTGAAATTTTCACTAAGTGTTGGAACAAAGTGACTTTTCTTGATTTTGATCACTCCATAACTCAAAATCCATGAGGAATTTGGACATAGGTCAGTATGAAGCTTTTGTAGAGGGAAATGAGATCTATAAATCAAGCTTTGGATGGAAAAAATGGCTTTGTGGTTTAGGAGTTATGATCCTCCAAAGTTGGTACCTTTGTCACTTTTTTCATAACTTAGAAAATTTTTCTAAGTTTTTATGGTTACCCCTTTTACAAGTTATCCCATTTTATTTGATTTTTCTTGATGAATGATGATTCAAATCATACATTAACATCATTTTAGGGTTAAAAATCCATTTTTGTGAAAAATATCAAAAAGTCAAAGTTGACTTTTGTGCACAGTTGACTTTTTATCCGATGAATTCCAAACTGTGCAATTCTTCAGGAAATCATGTCCTTGACCTAAATCAACCTTAATGGACATGTTCCATGGGTGTTATAGGGTATATTGAATCATGTCTTAGGGTTTAGGAGCATGTCCTGGTCAAAAGTCAAAGTTACAGTTGACTTTTCCCGCGAAACCCTAACTGTGGTTCAGATGAAATTGAAACTTGTTGCTCAAACTTCTTGGATCAATCCATTGTTCCAAATGGATCAATATGGTATATTAGAGACCCTCAAATCATGTCTTGAGGTCTTGGTTCATGATTTGTCCCAAAAGTCAACTTAGGGATGAATTAGGTCAAGAAACCCTAATTCCTGATTTTTTATGTATGCATCCCTTAAGGTCAAATTGACTTGATGATTGGGTTCAGGAGGTTCCATGGAGTATATTAGGATATGCTTTGAGGTATTGGCTCATGTCCAGAGGAAAATTTCCAACTGGAGGCCCTGGTCAACCATAACCCTAATTTGGTGACACTAGCGATCTTGAAGCTTGATCCACTTAGAAGGGAGCAACCTTGTGCTTGATCCTTGATGTGGGAGTCCTCTTGATCCATTGTGGATGTTTGAGAGGTTATAAAAGTTGAAAATCATGTCATTTCTTGATTGATCATTTGTCTAAGAACTCTGAGAGGGCTTGAAACCCTAATTTTGATAGTAGTGAATGCTCACCCATCTTTGGGGAAACTGATGAAGCATAATGACACACCCATATTGTGATGATGATTTGCACAATGATGGGAAATCTTAGTGGTCAAAATTTGGGGTATGACACCTTTTTATACCGTTTACAAAGCTCAAATGGAATTTTCAGATTGAACATGAATCAACCGAGTTAAACACAAGGATTTCACATTTTTTGTACACAATGGAAGTTCACCTCACTTTTCTGGTTTTTGCTATAAGATTCAAGCAAGTGTGTGTACAATGTGAATGTGACATATTATGATGTTATGTAAGAGAAAACAGAACTCAAAAATCATGCAATGATTCTAAAAAGCTTAGTGAACATGTACCTTGCTTGATGTTCATCAGATTCTTATCACTGCCACTCATTCTCCTTCTTTGTTATCTGCACATCATACTTGACTTGGACTTTGTTCAAAATACTTGGAAGATGTATTCCATGCTCATGATGAGGATCATATAGCAATTTGTGTTCAAAATGAGACTGCAACATACTAACACCAAGTGCTAAAAGGAGTACCAAGTGAATTTACAATATGTACTATTGTTAAAAAGTTTCAATGGCATTTCAAAGAAAATAATGAAATTAGAACTAAAATTGAAAGAACTGAAAGCTAGAATAAAATGACTTACGACGTTGGGTTGCCTCCCAACCAGCGATTGTTTAACTTCATTAGCTCACGCCTACTTCAAGTGATATCAAGGTGGTTTGTAGGAATTCATCAAAGTATTTATGCCATTATCCTTTGGCCTTTCTTTGTCATTCTTTATCTTTAATTTCAGGCCTATTTCATCAGGAGCCTCAATCTTGTAATAATCATCCTCTTTGTGTTGAAATAATTTGAAGTTGACTTCTTCATCTTTGTACCTTACTTTCATCTTGCCTTCATCTACGTCAATCATCATTCGGGCTATTTTTATGAAGGGGCGTCCGAAAATCAGAGGAGTATCATTATCTTCTTTAATGTTGATCACCACAAAATCTGTTGGAAATAGGAATCTCTCAAGTTTGACTATTACATTCTTTATCATGCCAACTGGTTTTGTGATTGATTTGTCAGTAAGTTGTAACAACATTGTTGTAGGCTCTATTTCAGGGTTACCAATCTTTTTAAGAACGGAAAATGGAAGAATATTGGTGCTTGAACCAAGATCAATCAAAGCTTTATCAAAATTAATTTTTTCAATGGTAACAGGTATTGTAATGCTTCCAGGATCAACTTTGTTTTCTTCCTCCTTTTTCTCAAAATTCTCTTTGGTATTCTCTTCAACTTTTGTTTCATCTACTCTCCCAATATTTGTTGTGACTGAATTGCACGTTTCTTTTGGATTGGGTTGAGTGGCGGCAGAGAATGGTCCTTGTTGTTGCTCATTCAACTATTTTGCAATTTTCCCTACTTGTGTTTCAAGATTTCTGATTGATGCATCTATATTTTTCTTGTTTGCCATGGACATCTGCATAAATTTATTTAAGGTTTCTTCGATCTTTGTAAGCTTATCTGGCTGAGTATAGCTTTGGTATTGGTTCTTCCTGTTTTGGCCATAGCTTGCATTGTTGTTGTATGAATAACCTTAATTGTTTTGGTACGGGACATGTCTCTGCTGCTGGTTTCCCACATAATTGACCTCTTCATTAATCGGGGGACAAAAACCGGTTGGGTGGTCTCCTGTACAAAGTTCGCACATGGCTACTTGTTGTGGTTTAGGCGTTTCGCGCAGGTGTTTGAGTTGTTGTGGAAGATTGGATAACTGCTTGGTGAGTTCTTCCACAGTTTGAGTGAGAAGTTTATTTTGTGCCAAGATTGCATTGTTTGTATCCAACTCAAGAATTCTAGGTTTCTTTTGTGTGGTTCCTCGATTATATTGAATTTGATGATCGGTGAGAGCCATTCGGTTGATAATTGCAATTGCTTCTTCTGCACTTTTTTCCAATAAAGAACCACCGGCTGTTGCATCAAGTTAGAGTTTTGGTTGAGGCTGAAATCCATTGCGGAAGGTCTAGACTTGTGTTAGGCTGTCAAAACCATGATTTGGACATTTCCGTAGCATGGATTTGTAACGTTCCCAAGGTTCACATAAAGTTTCATTTGCAGATTACGTAATCGCAGCAATGGATGTTTTTGCATCCATGAACCGGTTGTGAGGGAAGAATCTGTTAAGAAAATTTTCTTCCAAAACATTCCAATTTGTCATGGTTTCAGTAGGTTGGTCAAGATACCAATCTTTTGCTTTGCCGATCATGGAATGTGGGAATAACCTCATAAATACTGCTTCTTCAGCTTCGGGTGCACCTAACGTACCAGCCAGTTCATAAAACTTTGTGAGGTGGGAGTACGGATCTTCATGATCCAAACCTGAAAAAGGGTTAGCATAAATGGTCTGTATCAGTCCTATTTTCATTTCAGCTTGTCGGTTATTTAGAGTGTTGGTGAGACGAGTTAATCGGCTTGGGCTGCTCCGACAAGGTCCACCGATGACAACTTCAGCCATTGTTTCTTTTGTTGAGGAAGTTGATGCGGAAACTCCTTTGTGATTTTTCTTCTTGGATAGTTGATTTTGTTTCTTCTTTTGTCTTTTGTTCTTTCGGATTGTTCTTTCGATCTCGGGATCAAAAAGAAGTTGTTCCTCCGAAGTCTTGCCTCGAAGCATAAATAGAAGTTTCACCACCTATCCAACACTTAAACAAACGTTGCGAAAAACAAATATATATAACTTAGAAGTATAGAAACTATTTGCAATGTTTTAATATCTTAAACACCAATCCCCGGCAACGGCGCCAATTTGATGTTGAGTACAATCAAATGTAAGAATTATATTTTATCGTATCCACAGGGATTGGAGCGATATCAAAACCGTTCAACAATTACTATGATTCTAAGCAAAAGTTCGAGATGTTTGGTTTATAAGTTGCGAGAAGTAAACGCGTATAATAAATGAAGATAGTTTTCAGAGGAATAGACTTGTTGAGAATTGGTGTTCATCCACCGATTCAATATGCATATCACAAATCAGTTATACACAATTTAAGCATGTTTCGATATTATCACGTATCGCTTACAAACAAAGTTTATGTTTAAACTTTGATGAGATTTCTACCTTATGGTTTAATCAACGATTTCTCAGCCTAATAAACAATACAGTAGCATTAAGATTCGATACTTTTTGTGAATATTAAACCTAAATCTATGTCTAGCATTTAGAGTTTAATAGATGTTATCTGTGATCGAGATTTGAATCGTATTTGTCAATATCAATTCAATCCATGAAATACACGATAAAAAAAAGATAACATCAATAATGATTCATACATAAATTGCATATAACGCCATGATTAAAGATAATACATACTGTTTCGGTGAACTACGACCAATCCCAACAAGAGAGGGATTTATCTACTCATGGTAGCTTGAAGCATAATGGAAGATTTGAGTTGAATGAGCATCAACGACGATTTCCCGACTCTTGATGCAAATCCACTCTTCTTCCTCTAAACCTCACTTCTATTCCTATTCTACTGATATATTACTGTCTAAGACTGTTTAAAAATAAGATATTCCCTTTTTCATTTCCTCTGATCTCCTTTTATAGTGTTTTTAGCCGCCAAGTTCTGGTTGCTATGCAAACTTCCTTTTCTTCTCCTTTAAGATTTGAACTTTCAAACCGCCTTTTTGGGACCGCCATACTTCGCTATGCGAAGTAAAGTTCGCGTCGCAAACTCTGTCCCTTCCTATCACTTCAAATGAAGTCTGATCAATTTGGTTCTGTTTTGTTCAACTGTATTTCGCTTCCTTTCGCTGCCTGTCGCTTCCTATCGCATAGCGAAACTTCGCGTAGTGAAGCTTTTGGTCGCGATGCGAAAGTTGCAGGGCATGAATTCTCCTTGCTTGTTACTGATGTGTTCTTTTGTTCATTCTTGCAAAACCAAACCTATTCAAGAGTAATATCCTTTTGTATCTTTTTGTTGGTCCAATTTCATATAAAAATATAAAGGATCAATGCAATTTGTATGAGTTTCGACTAATGAAACTTTGTCCTTTTGATTGTTATCATTAGACAAGTTAAAGATCATGTCATTCCTTGATTGATCCTCTATCTAAGTTCCTTGAGAGGGCTCAAAACCCTGATTCTTGTTTGTGGTGGATGCTCAAACATCTCTGAGGATATTGATGAGGCATGATGGTTCATCCATATTGTGATAATGATTTGGACAATGATGGGAAATCTTGGTGGTCAAATTTTGGGGTATGACAATTGGTCTAAGCTCATGTACCATTTTGCAGAAGCTCCCTTCAAACTATCCTGGAAACAATGGATCATTAACTTGTCATTATCCACATATGCCGCCATCCTTCGGTAATACATGATCAAGTGCGACTTTGGGCATGTCGTACCTGAGTACAGGTCAAAGTTGGGAGTTTTAAACTTTGATGGAATCACCAATCCAGAAACCAAACACATATCTCTAGCGTTAGTACTAAAGATATTGCTTCCTTCCATTGCCCTCATTTTCCTTTGGATAGTTTTCACACTCTCCTTCAATCTCTTGTGGCGCTCATCCCCCTCCTCAGACACTTCGGGGTAGTCATAAATTGGTTGTGGATTGTGGAAAATAGAATGTACTTTAGTCTGCATAGCTGTCGGAGCAAAAGTCGGGATAGCTTGGGGATTTTCATTACCCAAGGGAACAACCTGTTGAGTGGAGGTAGGAACTGGTGGAGGTACAAAACCATAAGGCATACCCAATGAAGGTACAAAGGTAGGGTTGGATTGGCAGCAGGCTCCACGGTTGGAGTGACAATTTCATAGACCACGGTGGTCTGAGTATCCATCTTTGCTCTAATAACCTGTAAGGCTTCCATAATCTACCCCATACTTCCTCGTAGATCACTCAACTTGTTGTTGACTCTATCCATTTCAAAGTCGTGTTCGGACATTCTCTGGCGAGCTTGGGCTCGAGTGTTGTATCGGCGTCGGAGACTCAGTGTGACGGTTCTAGAGAGACGACCACGGAATGAGACACGATGGGAAAAAACACATGTTATGACATGAAAGAATGAAAAATGCAAATGCAAGTGCAAGTAAAACTATCAAGGAAACAAAAATTTGCAAACATTGTAGATAATAGGATACTTCTTGAAACAAGCTTTTCCATTAGTAAATTTGCAAATATTACAACATAGGCGGTACACGTTCAAAGTTCATTACATAGGCAAAAATAAAAAATACAGCATAAAAGGAAACTAGGAATCTAATCCACTTGCAGATGGTCCTTCCCCTCCATTGAGCTCTCTCATGAGTTCGTTGATTTGCTCTTGCATCTTTGCTTTATCAAGGGTCAGCTCTTCCAGCGCTTTCTTCAACTTCAATTCTTCAGTCGTAGGCGGCTTATGCCGCGGATAAGGCATCCTCATCACAAGAGATCTTTCACGGGACCATTCTAAACAAGCCTTGGTGACAGTACAGTCAGGATTCCCCATCGCAATCCATCTTTGTCTGTTTATGCGACGCCAGACGTGTGCAACTCTGAGCATGAACTCGGGGTTTTCTCCTTCTTTAAGAAAAAGCCTCTTCAGATTGCTAAGATCAGGTATCTCCTCCATTGGGTGGCCAACCTATCGGCGAGCGAGAACGGGGTTATAGTTGATGCATCCCCTTCTGCCCATAAGAGGTACATTGGGGAAGTCCCCACAACTGTGAATCATGAGAATCCCTCCATAGATTGGGTCATACCACTCGATGTCAGCATGGGTAAGCTCCATGAGCCTCTTGGACCAAACGGTACTGTCTTCCACATCCCAAAAGGTTGCGGTCCTAGGTAGGTGCGAAGTAAACCACCTATAAAGGAGAGCAACACAGCAGACGATTTGTCCTCCATCTCGCATGTTCGTTGAGTGAATGGCATGACAAGTATCAGCCAATAGAGTAGAAACTGGATTCTTGAGCATAAAGATCTGAATAACATTGACATCGACAAAGTCTTTAGCGTTGGGAAACAGAAATAGTCCATAAGGTAGCAAAACAAAAGTGGACTCAAAGAGTAAAGTGTTCTTCCTATCAACAAAGTAACGAGCTTTCTCGAACAAGAATTGAGCGAGTAATCCAGAAAGTCCCCCTTGATGGTCAAGTGGGCTTGAATATCAGACAGCCTTAGCCTTGTTCCTCTTGCAATGTCCTTCGTACTGAGCTCATCTTCTAATCCAGAGAATGGAGGAGAATCGTTGATAGGGAGACCCATCAAGGCAGAGTATTCTTCCAAGTTTGGCGTCAGTTGGTAATCTGGAAACACAAAGCAATGATAAAGAGGATGGTAAAGTTGCACCAAAGTCTATAGCAGTCCTTCAGCCCTTCGGAGATTCAACAGCAGGAGAATTCTTCCATAATTTATTGAGAAAGCTACTGGATCTTCAATCAATTCCCCTAGTTCCTCTAGTTGCTCAACATCAGGAACCATGAAGGTGTACGACCAAGTTCCTTTCTTTCCAAAATCCATCTCTACAAAGTCTGCAAAACAAATTTAGTTCCTTGATAGGTTTAACAAAAATGCAAGATGCAATACGAATGCAGTTAGTTTTAAGGAACTCAAGAGACAGATTTCAAAATAAGCTTCACTTCATTAAATATTAAGAAAAGTTACAACTTTCAAAGTACATACAAAAAGCTCAAAATACAAAGAGAGAAAGACAACAGCTAGGCCTAAAAAGCAACCATATCTAGAGGCTATACTCCACGCATCCTCTTCTGTCTCTTCATCTTATCATTCTCTAGAATCAACTTGTCAACAATCCATTTCCAAGTGCCAGATGTCGGAGGGATACTTGCATACTCGTGAGTACTAGAAGTGGGTTGCACGCTAGAGAAAAATAAATTCTCTAGCACCACAGGTCTGTCAATCACACGTCTCTCAAGTCATTTAATCAAATCATCCTTCTCTTTCGTCTGTTTCTTCATCTCTGCGTGTTCAGCATAGATGGCGTGGTACTTTCCTTCCCACGTGTCCCTCTCAAGTTTCATCCTTGCCAGAGTTTCCTGATACTCCTCCACGCGCTCAATGGGAATGATAGAGGGAGATACAACAGTAGGCTGTGGGGGTCTCTCGAGGAGATATGGAATTTTAAGATCACGGGCTCGAGATCAAACCCACTGAAGGAATGGTTCCAAGGCCACATAGTTTCTCTTTCCCAAGTCATTCTTAGTTCTCTTGTGGAGCTTTTCCCAAGCATGCAAAACACTATCCTTGGTTTATGCATTGGCTTTCTCGTTGAGATAAAAGAAACCGGACAAAAGGATGTTCTTAGGTTTTTCTTTCGTTGGGAATCCAAACTGACGTCTAGCAAGGATGGGGTTATAGCTAATCCCACCTCTGATACCAAGAAGTGGCACATTAGGGAATTGGCCAAAACCATCAATAATAACTCCTTTGTCGTAAGCTGATTCGTACCAAAACACATCATTATGGGTAATAGATATGATTCTCTAAGACCAACGAAGCTTGTCAGGATTATCCTTAAAGTGTGATGTTCGAGGCAAATGAGTCACAAACCACTTGTAAAGCAAAGGTTCACAGCACGAAATGGTACCCTTTCCTCGGAGAGTCTTGTGATGGATAGAGTGATAAGTATCACCAAGCAGTGTAGGTACAGGGTTCCCACTTATGAAGATCCGAATAGCGTTGACATCAATAAACTCCTCAACATTAGCAAACGAGACCAAATCATAGACAAGGAGTGCAAAGACTGCTTCAAAGGCACCCATGATATTCATATTAGCTAGATAGAAGGCTTTATCAAACAAGAACTTGGAAGGTAGACCCTTGATCCCATTCTTGGTGGTGAGGTGAGGCTTGACTTCAAACATTTCTAAGTGGATAGAATCAGCAATCTCCTTTGGTGAAGGAATCTTCTCTTGACCACTAAAAGGCTCTTGCTCCTTTACAGGTAAAACAAACCAATAAGAATACTCCTCCAATGTCGGAACAGGTTGGTAGTCGGGCAAGGTGAAGCAATGGTAAAAAGGGTCATAAAACTGCACCAACGTGTCGAGAATACCATCTTCTATCTTGGTCCTAAGGATACCAATCAACCTTCCATAACGCTTTCTGAAGTCTTCAGGGCAAGATACCAAGGCTGCTAGTTTTTTCAACTCTACCAAATTGGGCTTCTTGAAATTGTACTTCTTAGTGTTCCTTTTCTCAATATCCATGGTACCTCTGATTCACAAAGGAAAAGGTGATTGAGTTCCTTAAAACGAATAATGAATGTAATGAGATGTATGCAATGCATAAAAACACATAAGCACAAAAACATATGTACACACATCAAAGCACACAAATCCTAGGTTTAGGAGTCACATAAGTGGAGCCATGGTCTACCCCTCCTAAAAGGTGTGTACTATGGGTTTATCGTATATAGAACAGGGTTCTAAAAAGTTTTCAGAGTCATTGATAAATCTTTCGGATATTACCGGCCTACGCAACTACTCGTGCGGGTTAATAATATTCTCAAGATAAACTCGTCTGAGTGTAGTATCGCGTATCAACCATTTGGGACTACACCCTCATAGCCATCACACTACATCCTAAAAAGGCCAAGTGGGGGTAAAGGTAATCTACGGTCCTTAGTCTCACAGACTCCCAGGTCGGAAAGAGTGACATCAATGCGACTACTCACATCAGACATCAATAATCCCAACGGGGCCTCAACTGAGCATGGTGATTATATGCCAAACTTGTTAGGACTACTCCCAACATCCGACTATTAATTACACCACAATCCTATCATATGTATATTCTCAAATCCGGGTTAGGACTTATCTCACCACTCAAAAGTAGCACCCTGCCAAACAGAAGAACCCAAACAGATACAGATATATACAGATATGTGCAAACAAGCAAGCAAGACATAAATAACACAAATAAAACAAGGTAGGCTTAACTCTCTTTTAATCTTCTCCCCAGTGAAGTCGCCATTTCTATTGCGGTGAGAATCGGATGTCAAGCTATTAATTAACTTGAATCACAAATCTTTGAAATTCACTACCGAGCTTTGATTTATCCAAAGGAAAGGGTAAAGATCAAAGAAAACCCTAATTGCGCTATGTGAAGACACAACTAAGAGATCGGGGGTTTGGGGTTAGTTATACTAAGGGAAGGTATTAACACCCTAAGTATCTGTAGTACTCTATAGGAACCTCTTATTTGTATTTGTGTTATGTTATGTTTGCTTGCTAAGGAATCTGCTAAGGGTAAGGTAAAGACCTAAGGCTAAAGGTAAAGACCTAAGGGTATGTACACTAAGTATGCTCGTCAAGACGTTGCATCTCGTGCCTACGTATCCTAATAAGGATGGAATCAGAGCAACCGTAGTTCACCTCCTAAGGGGTGAGGAACCATTGACTATGGTCAAAGTTCCAAGGGGGAATGAGTATGATACTCATATAGAGTTAAAGAACTCTCTAAGTCTAAGTTGTAAAAGGTAAGTGAACACTCATGATGATGAGAATCACATAGAGTTTAAGAACTCCAACCTAATTCTAGGTTTAAGGGGTGAATGGCTTTAATGAGGCCAAAGGGAGATGAACATCATGATGATGATGCTCACATAGAGTTGAAGAACTCTAGGTGGATCCTAATTTGTAAGGTAAGTGGCTCTAATGAGGCCAAGGGGGGAGTTGAGCAACTATGATGATAATGGTCATAAGGGGAACCTAACTAGGTTAAAGGGAGAAGAGGCTCTAATGAGGCCAAGGGATGATCCTAATGAGGATAAGGGATGGCTCTAATGAGGCCAAGAGGGCAATGAGCTATCTATGACTTTGAGGTCAATAGAGAGACTTTCCTTTGGAAGGAGGGGAACAAAGAGGGTTAAGGAGGAGAGCTAAAGAGCTAGCCTCACTTAAAGGGGATAACTTAAAGAAGTTCAAGATAACCGACATCATTTAAGCAAGATGAAAATATAAGCATGGTAACCACCAAAGCAAAGAATATGAATGTAACAACACTCAAGGCAAAGATCAAGACAAAGCAGATTAAGGAGATAACCAAAAATCTTCAAAAGGGGATATACATATCATAGATGTTACAACACCTAAGCAAACATGAATTAAGTTCTCATGGCAAGACACATGGGTTAACAAGAAGAAGGTGACAACCAAAGGTAATAGACATACATGTGTAACAATAATCATGTAAACAGAATCAACATGTATTAAAGGTATCATGCAATTCAAAGATGCAAAACATGTTAAGGCATCTCAAGAGCAACATTATGAATGCAAGTTGAACATGTTAATAAGTAGGTAACAACCATACAAGAGCATTGGGGTTTAAACATGTATTTAAAGGGGGTGACAACATCATAAGGTTCATGTATTCAAAGATTACAATCCAAGACATATAAACACTTAAGAACAATTAAAACATGGCATCCAAGGTTCAAGACATAAATACACCACATGTTTGATCAAACAATTTCATGCTAAAAAAGCAAGGTGACAACCAAAGCCCAAGGCATGACAAGATTTTCTTAAAAGACATTTACATGTAAATAACATATTTAAACATCATGGTATCAAGGTGAATCAATGACATTTAATGTTACAACATCACATGAGATTCAAACAACATGTATTGGGATTCAATCAATCAAAACAAACCAAGAAATCATGATGAAAGATCAAGGGAATCAAGGTAAAACCCTAAAAATGCAACCAACTTTGAATGCACATAAAGGTAATGAAAAATAATCTTTTTGGATTTTTCTCTTCATAAATGAAAAATAGAGGTTTTCATGAGTGCAATGCAACAAAAATGGATCAAAAATGACAAAAATTGAGAAAGTTATGAACAAAACAAAAAGAGGTACAAACCATAAAAATAAATAAACAAGGTAAATAAAAATAAAGGGAATGTCTCCCCTTGGGTTTGAACCCACGCCTTTGGAGATTCAGCCACAAAACTCTGGCCAACTGGGCTAGTAGCGCACTGTGACAAGGTAATGCCAACACACAATAAAATATAAAGGCAAGTGAATAAAACAGAAAAAGCGCAAAAGGGTTGATCAGCAGGATCGAACCCAGGCAAGGCAAGTGAAGAAAGGAAAGGCAAGGCAAGGTTTCTACCACTAGGGTGGCTATTACATCCAAACATAATATGCCTTTAATTGTTTTTATTTTAAGAACCAACCAGAACGGCCACCTCAGCGCCACGTTGGGCTGACTGGGTGCCACCTCAACATCATCTTCTCCAACATTCTCTCCCTCGCTCGTGCCCTAATCCACAACCAAACCCAGAACTTCTCCAAACCATAACTCCTTCATTTTCCCACCATTTCTCATGAAATAAAAATCAAAGTTGGAGCTTTTTCCAAGAGGAACATGAATATGGTATTAGTTTCAACTAAAAACAACTATATGATTCACAAATCATCACACAACAACATGGTACCAAAAGGTTTCAACATATTGCAACATGTAACATTCAAACTAAACCAAACAAACAATCATTCACAAACATACAACAGCACACACACTACCTCTTACTAATCAAAAAGCAATGAAGTAACGTATGGATATGAGAGTTTGAAGGTCAAAAGTTTCTTACCTCTTGGAGAAAGTCCAAGGCTTCTTGGAAATGGTTTCAGTTGAGAAATAAATATCCTGAGAGCTTTATTAAACCTTTGAGGAGATGCCTGAATGGCTGAATCAACTGGAAAGCAACTGGAACTCAAAACACGAAGCTCCTTGCAACAATGGAGTTTTGAAATAACAGATATGGCTAGGAGTGTTACAGAAAGTTTTGGATGGTTTGAATAATCTTTATGAAGTGTTCATGGAAGGTTTGTGGAGTTAGAATGGGAAGTGCACGAGCAAAAACTCCAGGTGCAGAGGTTTTGCAATTTTCCAAGAGTGAGTGAGTGAGAGAATTCAGAGTAATATCAGCCTTGGTTTGTAGGGTTTCTTATGTGTTTTTCTTTGAGGAACAATCCTCTATTTATAGGGAAAGCTGGAAGGCTGGCAGCATGGGAAAATGTTACAGCATGCCAAAATTGCCCTTTCCAAATTTTCTTCGTGCAAATGAGCTAGCTGGGTCAAAAGCTTTCAAAAGCTCTAGCAATTGATCAGTAGTAGGGTTTTGAACTATTGATGTGTGCTGATGGGATTGGAGCAAGGCCCTAGGCTGCAAGAAAATTGGACTGCCCATGCTTTCTTGAAAAAGTTTCTCTTTCATGAATCAACTTGCATCCACTTGCATAAAACCAACATATTTTAATGTTGCAACTTGTGTAGCTTGTGGCAGAGGTTCAACATACACTAATCTTGCCTTTAAACATCATAAATGTGATAACTTAGGTGATTAGAAGAGGTTTTGCATCATTATGCACATGTTGGAAACTTGTAACTCAAGAAATGGACACCAATATTCAATCCTTCGAAACTCCTAGCTCACTCAATGGATTTGGGAGTTTTTGTACTATTTGGAAAGCCCCAAATGTCCTTCATAACTTTCATGTTCACTCCAAGTTCTAGATCCAAATGGATCATGGTGAAAAATGGAGGTGAAGTTGGCTGAAAATTAGGGCAAAAGTAGTGAAATTTCACTAAGTCTTTAATTGCCTTGAACTTCCAAGCCTCCTAACTTAAAAACCAAGCCTTATTTGGAGAAGGACCCTCTAATACATTTTGAAGTTCATGATGAGAGCTTCAATTTGAGCTTTGAGTCACAAAAATTGGATGTGTGGTTTGAAAGTTATGACTCTTCAAAGTTTGCACAAGGAGTGAATTCTTACACACTTAGAAAAATTTAAGAACCAAACCATGCCCTTATTGCCAGAAAACTCTCAAATGGTGATTTCTCATGCTCTAACTCAAGAATCAAGTATGTATTGATGGAATATAGCTTGAATGCTTCATCTTGGGTCAAAATCCAAAAGTCAAAGAGTTGACTTTATCAGATTAAAATTAGGTCAGATGAATTCCACAGTGCGATCCTCAATGAATTTGTAATTTGAACTTTTCCAAACACCAAGATAGGTTCCAAGGATGTATATGAACACAATGGATCATTTCCCATGGCTTAGGATCATGCTTTGACCATAGACTAGGGCACAGTCGACTTTCTCCTTAAGAAAACCCTAATTTGGGGCCAAATGAGATTTGAGGCTCATAGCACTTATGATGGGAGTCAAACACTCTTGATTTTTGTTGAATAAGACCTCTTGGATGTATGTGAGCTCAATTGGTTGATGAACCAATCAAGGCATTTACTGATAACACCAAGGTCCCTTGTGATTCTTCAGGTTAAAACCCCAATTCCACAACTCTTGATCTAATGGTCTCTTTTTTATTTCTCTTGATCCAAACACATGAGATCATGGAATATGACTTGAGAACCTCATGATTAGTCTTTAAGACCAAATGGTTGAACCTTGGAGCCTCAGTTGGCTTTCTTGAACAGATGACTTCAACTACCAATCTCAATCACCTAGTGAACACTTGTGATGGATGTATGGGGTCAAGGAGTGTCTTAGGAGAATTTGAAGCATATGATAACTTGGCATATTGATCTTGTCCTTTTTCTTGTGCAAATCCTAGCTTTCACATAAAAGAACAAACTAGCAAGATATGGTGGTTAGTTAACAATGCATAGATGATTGAACCCTAAATGCAAGTGCAAGATGTTATGACATCTAAGGGGTAAAATTTGGGGTATAACACTTGTCATGCAATATCTTTTTTGTTAGATCTTTCCGTCTCTTACTATTTTCTTGATGTCTGTTCTTGACTTTTCTTGATGTCTGCCTTCATGATACTTGTGATGCTTTGACATGAGTTTATACCTTACTTGGTTCATTTGATACTCGTGTTGATGTGTGTTTGACTTTGTTCTTGAACATTTTTTTTGCATGTTGAGTATGATATGATGTAGTTGTTGCCCCTCTTGATTTTTCATCACATTTGAACCTTTTGGCTTTGATCCATTGATTGTTATCATCCTCATCTTAAAGCTTCTCTTTCTAGCACTTGTTTTTACAAGCAGTTTGTCCCTCATTCCAAAGGAAAGTTATCATGTTGACTTACGAGTCATTTTATAAGATAATTTAGACCTTTCCATTTTCACTTCCATGACCTTATTAGGATCATCTCCCCTTTGGCCTTATTAGAGCCATTCTTCCCTTTTTAACCTAGTTTTAGGTTAGGGTTTTGTTAACCCTATGTAAGTACTATTATTATAGATACTTACTTTTCTTCCTTGGCCTTGTTAGAGCCATTTTGCTTTATAACCTAGAGTTAGGTTTGGAGTTTTTGAACTCTATGTGGGTATCATTATGATGTGTACTCACTTTCCCCTTTGATTTTGTTAAAGTCAACTTTAGTTTAGTTTTTCAACTTAGACTTAGAGAGTTTTGTTAACTCTATGTGAGTAGCATAGTTATGAGTACTCATTTCCCTTTGGAACCTTGGCCATAGTTAAGAGTTCCTCACCCCTAGTTAGGAGAACTACGGAGGCTCTGATTCCCCATTCCTAGTCAGAATACGTAGGCACAAGATGCGATATCTTGTCGAGCCCACTAACATCTAACAGCTAACTCCCTTATCTTTCGCCGCCGTGCGATTGAAACTTTAGGTTCTTTACCCTTTTACCCTAGCCTTAGGATTGGAGTCGCCACACTCCATATAAGTGTCATAATGATGAACACTTACTTTCCCCGTTTAACCTAGCTTTAGGATGGGAGTCGCCGCACTCCATGTAAGTACCATAGTTATGAGTACTTACTCCCCTTTCAAACCTTGATCATTATCAAGAGTTCCTCATTCCTAGTTAGGCAAACTACAGAGGCTCTGATTCCTCATTCCTAGTCAGGATACGTAGTCACAAGATGCGATATCTTGTCGAGCCAAATTGTCTTACAACTTAGAATTAAGTTGAAAGTTTATTAACTCTATGTGAGTACCATAGTTATGAGTACTAATTTCCCTTTGGAACCTTGATCATTATCAAGAGTTCCTAAACCCTAGTTAAGTGAACTATGAATGCTTTGATTCCATCCTAGTCAGGATACGTAGGCACGAGATGCAATGTCTTGGCGAACATACTTAGAAATATACCCCTAGGTCTTTACCTTAGCACATTTCCTTAGCAAGCAAACTTTAGCATAACACAAATACTAACAAGAGGTTCCTGTAGAGTACTACAGATACTTAGGATGCTAACACCTTCTCTAGGTATAACCAACCCCCAAACCTTAGATCTCTAGTTGTGTTGTTACATACCGCACTTAGGGTTTTCTTCGATCTTTACCCTTTCCTTTGGATAAATCAAAGCTCGGTGGTGAAGTTCAAGATTTATGATTCAAGTTAATCAATAGCTTGATATCTGATTCTCACCGCAACACGTTTGTCATGAAGTGCTTAACATTCTTATATAAACACATAGATGACCCATTGGAAATCGACATGGAATGTGGAAATAAAAGAAAATTTTGTATCCCACCCCTTGGTCTTCTTAGGCACCATGCGTTTTGCTTAAGATACCTCTTTGATTTCAGAGATGTATCTCCAGACGCACCTTTTTCAGCTTTTTTTAATTAATTTCATAAATGCATCTACGGAATATTTCTGTATGCGTATTTACGGAATAAAACTAGATACTGAATAGTAGAAAATCAACATTGCAACGATAAAATCAACATTCATAAAATAAAATCGGCGTTACATTGATGATTTTGACAGAAATTTAAATACTACATTTTAATAGCCCGGTGGACGCTTGTACATTTCTAAGATGTCATCGACCGTTCTTCAGACTGTCGCCTCCAAATCGAACGAAATTTTATCTTCGAAACCGAAATACGTTCACCACATTGCCATAACATCGTCTTGATTCTTGAGCTCAAACTTGCTGTAAACAACGTTCCCTTTGTTGTCAACTGAAGGTGAACGATACTCAAGCTTCACAACCTTTCGTTTGTCATTCTAAGGTAGGCGATATTGGATCTCGTCTATGATATCGGCGAGGGGGTGGGATCCATGAGCTTGAACGTTCTCCCGGGGTGTTTTGCCGTCTGAAAAGGAGACACTTGCGATATACCAACGGATCTTGATTTCACACAATTGAGACTTTAAGCACAATTCATGGTTATGCAAACCACAAATAACACTAAATTTCCACTTTTTGGTACTCAGCATGTAACCACAAATCTTAAAAGGACATTCATATTTTCTACTACCGGTGTCGTCTCTTTTAAACTTCATTAGAGGAGTCTGATATTTCCCGCTTCTTTCGCACAACAAAGTTACAAAAACATTTCTTCTTTTCGAACCATTATCCTATCTTCCTATAACCATACCAAAACCAAGTCTAGTTGCACTCATACGAATCCATGTGAGCATGCTATCACGGTCATCAAACTCTTGCTTGTTATTAAAGTCAATGCCGATATCTAACGACTTTACGACAACCCCTTGAACATTCGGAGAAACATCGTTTGTAGAAACTAATTCTTTTGAGATATTATCGGGGTGCACCATATCTATTTGTAAACAATAAGAAAAATAAACAAAAATTATAAATCTGCTATAAAAAAACAGGTCATAGACACGTTCTGGAGATGTACATCCGGAAGTGTTCATCTTTAACACGTTCGAAGGTACAGCTCCGGAAGTAACGTTACTTTTTTTTCCAAAAGTTTGATGATTAATGTGAGCAATTTAGTGGACAAAATGCAATCTTTACCTGAAATTCGATCTTCTCTTGCCCCCTTTGATTTGTTGCACACAAAAATTAGAGTTTTGGAGTGAAAAATGATATTGAGAATGTAGAGTTTTTTAGTTTGGTGAAGGTGAGTGTGGAAGAAGAAAACACAACAATGGGGGGAGTGATCATGCAGGTTTCGAATATAGCAGAAACTTCTGGAGCTGTATCTACGGAATAATCTAGCGCTTAGACGTTCCAGAGGTGCATCTACGGAAGTTTCCCTAAACTGAATTATTTTGAAGTTTTTCCTAGTGTTTACTAGTTTAAAATTATTCCGTAGATGTAGCTTCAGAAAAAACCAAATTTTGGCAACAAAAAAAAGGTGCATCCAGATATGTATCTCCGGAAGCAAGGGCATAAAAGGAAATGCGCTAGGTGCCTAAGAGTATCAATGGGTGGATTCATAAATTCTCAAAATAAATTGTAGGTGACTCGACAGCGGAAGCCTAATATAATAGGTAGTCCATTGGATCTTAAACCAGTCTCTGATACCATGTTAAGAAACTTGATTGGGCCTAACTTACCCTATAAAACCGGTTTATAAAGTGAGATTTGTTCCCACTTATAAACACATGTTCAAGTCATATATTATCTGACGCGAGACTTTACTTGGAAGGATACTTCCATGCAGGTTATATTTGAAAGAGTTCTTTCGAAAAGGGATAAAATTGAATTTTTATGGAAGTTTGAAAAAATATATATGAGATATATGGATTGAAAAATCTCAATCAAAATTTATGTTTGGGCTGAGTTAATTTTTTTTTATATAATTTTATTCTCAAACTCGAACTAACTTTGATAGATAATGAATGAAACGATTTAGGTTGGATTGTGCTATTAAGTCATGAGACAAATAGTTTGATTTTTTTTAAATGAGTTTCTCAATTCACCTCTAAGGTTGTTTGATAAAAAAAGTCATCAAACAATTATTTTAACAGTATATTTTGAAAATCACATAATTCAAGTTCTATAATTGGTAATTGTGTTTTGGTAATTAAGTTACTACTATATTAAAATTTCTTTGTTTAGAACAATTTTAATCGAGTACTGCATTTTAGTAATCGGTTACCACTGTGTTGAGAATTAATATTAGTACTTGTAATCGAGTTATAGAAAACTATAACCAGATTAAAAACATACAATTTTAGTTTTTCTATTTTTTCAGTTTGTTGAGTGTATCCCAATCAATTGCACTTGTGCATATAACTTTGAGACTCTCTCTCTCTCTCTCTCTCTCTCTCTCTCTCTCTCTCTCTCTCTCTCTCTCTCTCTCTCTCTCTCTCTCTCTCTCTCTCCCCCAGCCCGCCGACCTAGTTATCAAGCACTCAAAATATTTATTTTGGTCAGTTGAAAGTTAATACTTGAACTATAGTTTTGGAATACTCGTTGATGATTCTATTTTATACATTTATTTGTGAATATATGCAATATGTTTTTAAGCAAATTGTGTTAAAAATATACTTTATAAAAAATTATTCTAAAAAATAAGTGAACAATCTAATTGAAACGTAAAAATAATCCTATTAATCTATTTAAAAAATGAAAAATAAATAATAAAAAAATAGGCAAGCAAGCCTGCCGCCTGCCATCTTGGCGGGGCGTGCTAGATTTTTAAGTCTAATTTCACATGGTAGGCTTGCCGCCCCGCCCCTTTTTTGGCGGGCTTAAGGTGGGGCGGGTGGTCCGTTTTGCCACCCTTAGTTCCTGTACTTAATTTAGGGGACTGAGTATCATTTGTGGACTTTTAATGCAAGCAAAGTTTCATTTCACTACCTTCATCACTATATATATATATATATATATATATATATATGTGTGTGTGTGTGTGTGTGTGTGTGTGTGTGTGTGTGTGTGTGTGTGTGTGTGTGATTCGGGTTTGTAATTGCATTTTTTCTCTTATAAAAGTATGACATACCTAACTTGTAAATTCAATAACATCAGTTAGATTGTAACATGATGTTTCGAACATGTGATATTTTATACTATGATATTTTTTGTTGTGAAAAAATATATTGTGTTATGTTTTATTTTCATCTATGAAGAAATTAGTTTGTTTTGTATCTCTTTACTCCTAATAAAAATTTTATATTTTAATAATTATTCTATTTTTAAGGTTACAATTTATATTTTAACTTCAGAGCCATGAATACCACCAGAGTCTAGATTATCATCAGAATCTAGATCTGAATCAGGTTCCCCTTCAAAGTCAGACTCGCCTTCAGACTCATCTTCAGCATTAAAGTCACCTTCAGATTCAGACTCATCTTCAAAGGCATGATCTCCTTCAGAGGAAGATTGTCCTTCAAAGTCTGAAATATCTTCAGAAGTTAACCTAGGTGTTAACACTGCACCAAAGTTTAATTGAGACTTGTTCCAATCACATGCTTGTGTTTTCTTCGCAATGACATCTATTCTAAATTCAACTTTATTGGTGGCAGAACAATAGAGCTTATAAGCACCTGTACTATGGTACCTTACAAGCGACATGATTTTTCTTCTGTCATCCAACTTCCTTTTTTTAGCATTTGGGACATGTTTATAACAAACAGAACTAAACACCTTCAGATGGCTTACACTTTGCTTATCTCTAATCCGCTTCTCAAAAAGGACAATTTCCTTCAGCTTCTTAGTCGGACACCTGTTGAGCACATATGCTGCAGTGGCAACAACTTCTCCCCCACAAGGTGTGACGGGGCTTTTTCTCCTTCAGCATGCTCCTTGTCATATCATGCAAAGTCCTGTTTCTTCTTTTAGCAAGACCATTGTATTGTGGAGTATATGAAGCGGTCACCTCATGTTCAACTCCATTCTCTTCACATAACCTTCTGAACTCTAATGAGTTGTACTCACCTCCACCATCAGTTTTGAGAATTTTCAGCTTCTAACCACTTTGTTTTTCAGCCTTCACCTTGAACTTTTAAAACTTAGCAAACACCTTATACTTAAACTTGATGAGTGTTACTAATGTCATTCTTGTGAACACATCCATAAATAACACAAAGTACTTGTTTTCTCCAAGTGAAGGTACTTTAAATGGTCAACATACACCACAATGCACTACTCCCAGAGCATATTTTACTCTTGGATCCACTTCTGATGCAAATGACAATCTTGGTTAATTTCTTTTCATGCATATCTCTCATGACTTATCAAGCTTCAAAATCTTAGGAATTCCATGTACCAGTTTCTTAGAACTCAGATGACTTAAGCTTCTGAAGTTCAGATGGCCCAATTTCTTGTGCCACAACTCACTGTCACCTTCAATACCTTCTGCATTAAGGCATTTAGTTTCAATTGTTTCGACATTCAATTTGAATGTTCATTTTCTTCCCTGTTTAGATTTCATAATTAGCTTCTAATCATAATTATACAACTTCAAGAGATTGTCCTTCATAGTAATTGAGAAACATTTCTCAATTAGCTGACTTGCACTCATCAGATTGCTTTTCATGCCAGGAACATACCAAACATTCTTGATCAGAACAATTTTTCCATTCTTCACTTTGACCTTGATATTTCTCATTCCTTTAGCATTCAGATACTTATCATTAGCACATATGATCTTTGTCCACTTTCTAGAGTCAAAATCAATCAGCCATTGTTTGTTTTCAGTTAGGTGATTTAAGCATCCGATGTCCATATACCACTAGTCAACCAAATATCCACCATCAGATTCATAAGTCATTAATAGCACAGGTTCATCATCATACTCTCCTCTAGCTTTGTTTGCTTCTTATGATTTCCTTTCCTTGTTTGACCAACAGTCAGTACCAAAGTGGCTAAACTTCTTACAACAGTAGCATTGAACCTTCTTCATGTCAAACTTCTCATTTTCCTTAGGATGTTTCTTCTCATCATAGTTTGAGGCTTTTGACTTCTAATAACCACCACCATGTCTCTTCTTGGTCTCTGACAAAGACTGCTTCTGATTCTTCTTACCAGAAGACGCTTTCAGAGCCTGCTCTACATCTCTTTCAAAGTTTCTCTCAGTCAGAAGTAACTCTTGTGCCTTTAGACTACTCTATAGCTCTTTAATTCTCATAGTGCTGAGATCTTTAGAGTGTTCAATTACCACAATAATGTAATCAAACTGAGGAGTAAGTGATCTCGATATCTTTTTAATGATTACTTGTTTAGAGAGAGTTTTTCCACAAGATTTCATCTCATTTGTGATCAGAATCACTCTAGAGATGTAATCAGGTACCTTCTCATTGTTCTTCATGTTGAGATTATCATACTATTTTCATAGAGACTGAAGCGTCACCTTTTTCACGAATGCATCACCGTCGTAGCATCGTACAAGTGTGTTCCACGCAGCCTTCGTCGTTGTTGAATCAACGATCATCTCAAACACATTCATGTACACACAATAATGGATATAGAACAACGCCTTATGATCCTTCTTCCTCGTTTCTCTATGCATATTTCTTTGTGCTTCAGTTGCATCTGTTGCAACCGTCGTGTAACCTTCATTGACGAGATCAAGAACATCTTGAGCTCCAAACAACACACACATCTGAATCATCTATCGATTCAAATTCTTTCCATCAAAGACTATAAACTTTGTGTTAAGCTATCGTTTTCGCCGTTCATCTTCGTTCTTGTGCAAAATCACTCAAAAACTCACCAACACTCATGTTTCCCAATCCCTCAGAATCAATAAATGTGATTTTGTTTCGATTCAGATCTTCAATTCACTTTGAATTGAATGAGTAGAATCAATCACACACGCCTCGTGTATACTCGTGTTTCCCGTTCCCGTATCTGAACCGGGACTCTAGATACCAATTGTTGGAACACAAGGTTGAAGATGAAGAAGATGATGGAAGAGAGAGAGAGAGAGAGAGAGAGAGAGACTAACTTTTAGATGCAAAATGGTTACACTTCAGAATTTGTTACAACTCAGATTCTGTTAAGTATTTAAACTATCAGAGTCTCTAAAATGAAATTCAAATGCAAACTCTAAAATGAAAATGAAATGAATCTGAATTACAACTGACAAGGGTTCCATCATGTGTTGTCAATAAAAATTTTCAAATGTTATTAGATGTGTTTAGATGTCATTTGAAAAAAACTACTTGGTTCATATCAAATTTCAGATTGATTTTTCAAAATCGATCCAAACTTAACCACATGTATATTTTTTTTATATTTATTTATTTTTTATTAGTATGATATATTGTGTTAATTTATTAATCAATAATATTTAAATTTGTAATATTATTTATTAATGTAGTTTAATTAATTTATTTTTATTATTTCATTTGTTTGATTTTTATTTTGTAATATTAACTTTTAATATACTATTAAGACCGTCTTTGAAGATGTGTAAGGTGGGATATCACACATGACCCAAAAAATTTCACGGTTAAACCGTGGCTAGATAGGGCCTAAAAAATGTTTGTCACAGTTAAATCCTGGTTAAACAAGATCACTATTTATTTTGTTATGATTAAACTGTGACTAATTTATACAGAACTTCAAAAAACTTAAGACAGACCGGTATATTATGGGTGTGTTTGTTTTAAGGTTAGAAAAAATATTTCCGGGAATATGACTATGAGAATGCAATATTCTTATGTTTGATTCAAGTTTTAAAAAATTATTCTAAGATACTTTTTATTCCCAGGAATCATATTTACATATGGTTCTTCTATTTTTATTCCAATGCTTAAATGGTGAGAATATAATATTCTCATGAGAATAAGTTCAACCAACCATAACTTCTCACTGTCAATCATATTTATTTAAATTTTTTTTTAATTTTAAATTATATAATTTTATAATTATTTCTAGGAAACTTTAATTTTTACCAAACACATAAGTAGGAATAATATTCCTGGAAATAATAATCCTGAGAATATAATTTCAAGGAATATGATTTGAAATCTTGAAACAAACACACCCTATATATTATACATTATCAAATCTATTATTTATTAGTAGTTTTATAATCTTAATAAAAAATATAATTTATAATTTATATATTTAAAAATCAATCCAAATTAAATTGAATAAAATTAGATCAAATGGAATTCAATTTTATAATTAATTACTCAAAATTGAATCTAAATGTGATTAAATCAGATGAATTTTTACTTCGAAAACAATTCAAACTGCACCACAATCACGCATAATGAATAATATGGAAATGAAGCTACATGATTTAGAGAGGAAATAGGACGAATGAGCTGGCTTGCATGCAAAATTAATCATTTAATTATTCTATACATAATCTTAATCATCCTAACTCATTAGTCATTACACATGGCCTTCACCATCCTTATTTCCTTATTTTTCCTTACACATGACCTTCACCGTCCTAATTTCCTTACACATGGACTTATTCACACTAAATTCACCATGCATTCATTTGACCTCTACTAAATTACAAATATCAACAATTAATACAAGTGTCATGTTAATTATAACAAGTGTTACCAATAACGACAAGTGTGTAACTATTTAAGACAAATTTTATTAATTCTGAACAAACATATTCTAGTTAAAACAAGTATAATTTATTAATATCAATTGTCATCTAATTATGACAAATGTAATTCACTAAATATCTTAACGATTTAATTTCACTGATAAATCCTCTTGGGCGCATATGTTATACAACTAATTAAGGCTTAAAAATATGAGATTATTAAGCAACTTAACCCACACTTAACTTGGTTTGTACTTCCAAGTTCCAACCATGTGATAATAACTATATCTTCCCTGTGCTTGTCCCCAATACATACATACCTTTTACATTTAACCATAAATATAAATAAACCAATTATACATAATCTATCACAAACTTATGATTACCATGTTTCATAAAAAAATTTATATGTTTCTATTTTCAGCCACATTCATCATCATCTTGTTTGAAACATCAAATGCTGTCTCTATCAATGTGGTTAGCTTTGGTGCAAAACCTGATGGCAAACAAGACTCAACCAAACATTTTCTAAGTGCATGGTCTTTGGCATGCAAATCAAATGAAGCATCCACAATTTATGTTCCTCAAGGAAATTTCTTGTTGAAACAAGTCACATTTTGGGGCCCTTGCATGAACAAGATTGATTTTAAAATTGACGGGACTATAATTGCACCTTCAAATTATGTGTCACTAGGTAATTCAGGATATTGGATCTTGTTTATGAAGGTTAATAGGGTTTCTATTTATGGTGGGACTATTGATGGAAAGGGTGATGACTATTGGCATTGTAGAAAAGCTGGAAAGACTTGTCCTCCTGGAGCAAGGGTATGTCTATATCTTTTAAGTGCATTAAATTTCATTTTTTTTCTTGAAAATTCGGTATCCGGCCCTAGTACGGGATTAATCCCACCGTAGCAGAATACTATTTGAAGTCAGAGCTATGAACTGATGCAACACATAAATTATAAATTGTTAACACCGAGTAGAATTCGAATATGAGATTTTGAGTGGAGCACACTCAGAGACCTCATGTCTTTGCTAACACGCGGTTTCATTATTTTGCAGTCTATATCATTCAGTTGGTCTAACAATGTGCTGGTTAATGGATTAACATCATTAAACAGCAAGTCAATACATATTGCAGTGGACCACTGCAAAAATGTTGTGATAAAAGATGTGAATATCAAAGCTCCTAGTAGAAGCCCAAACACAGATGGAATAAATGTGCAATTTTCAACTCAAGTTACTATCAGCCATGCTACCATAATGACAGGTGATGATTGCATATCCATAAATCAAGGTACAACTCATGTGTGGATCGAGCGAATTGCTTGTGGCCCTGGTCATGGAATTAGGTAATTAAGTTGTTACCATCATTTTTATATAGATCAGATACATTGATTATTCAATTAATCAAAATCAATGTTCCAATTTCGATTAACAGAAGTACTCATAATCCAATTTCAATTGACATTTCTCTCTTTTGGCTTTATATATAAATGCAGCATTGGAAGTTTGGGCAGCTATTCAAATGAAGCAGGAGTTGAGAACGTAACGGTGACAGATTCAGTGTTTACCAAAACAGATAATGGGGCAAGGATAAAATCATGGGCAAAACCAAGTAATGGATATGCAAAAGACATTGAGTTTAGGAACCTCATCATGCAAAATGTTTATAACCCAATCATTATTGATCAAAGATATTGCTCCAAAAGGGAATGTCCTCACCAGGTTAATTACTTTCTCTACATATTACCAATGCCAATTAATTACTATCTTTCTCTTAGATGTTAGGATGATAAAATAAATGTTATTGTTTGATTAGAAGAAGCAATCCCCTAATCTAAATCTACTAACAGATGTTCATATTAAACATATAAACCACAAACAAAATAGTAATCAATGACTACTTAATTTTAGTTAGATCATGCACTCCAAATCTTGCTCTCAATTTGATCATCATATCAACAAGTTGTTCTTCCGAGCTACGATGAATGATGCTATTACAAAATCTATTTCACAGGGAGTTTCTTAAATGACCATGATTGCTATATTGTGATTTGAAAAATTACAAACATAATTGTTTCTAAAATGGTTTGGAATCAAGGTAAAGTATCGAGAAAGGAGAGGAACACAATAATAACATAAGAGATTAACGTAAAATCTTCAAAATCGGAGAAAAACTCACGACCGCATCATATATAGTATTGGACTTCACTTCTTTCACAAAACTAAGTGATGTAAGACTTCAAATAACTTGTATTATATATAGTATTGGACTTTACTTCTTTCACAAAACTAAGTGATGTAAGACTTCAAATAACTTGTATCATATATATAGCTTTGAACTTTCTTCTTTCACAAAACTAAGCGATGTGAGACTTTTTTAACATGTATATTTTCAACCAACCCCAACAATCTTCACCTTGATTGAAAATAATACATAAGTTTTCATTGTCTTAACCGACAATCGTACTTCATCATAAAGAATATAGTCACTTGAAGGTACATCACTTCAAAAATTTCACATTGTCTTCACCGACAATCATAGTTTTCAAAAACTATCATACTCCACCTAAAGAAGAGTATACTTCACTTTAAGTTAAACCACTTCAAGAATTTTCTCATGTTGAAAAACCAGGTTGAAACTTTATGGTGCAACTTTCTTGTTGGCAGGAAGCTCTTCAACCATTGACATAATCTCACAACACACTTTGCATTAATGCCCATGTGTTAATCCGCTAGCAATAACTCGTCCTTTTTTCCATGACAACGAAAATGTCATGAGGACACACTTCTCAATTTTAAGAGAAGATCATCCTCTCTTACAGCGAGAGAGACATTGCTAGCATTTGACTCAGAGTCTTTCTCTGACGCAGCTTCATCGGGACACTTATACTTTATATGTCCAAACTTTTCACATTTCCAACATCTCACACCCGTTTAATTGTTTTTCTTCACATACGACCTTCCTCTAGCAACCAACACTGAGTTTGATGAAGTATTCTCCTCACCCTGCAATCTTCTTTCTTCAAGAATAATCTTACTAGCAACTTCTTCAAAGCTCAAAGTTTTCTTCCCATATATTAAAACATGTTTAATATGCTCATAGGAAGATGGAAGAGACCATATGAGTCTCAAAGCTTTATCTTCATCATCAATCTTGACTCCAATAGTTTCTAATTCAGAAACAATACCATTTATAACACTTAGATGATCAGATACTTTCGTATATTCATCCATACGCAAGCTATGAAACTGCTCCTTCAACAATAAACGATTTGATATACCATTTCCTTGATATAGCCCTTCAAGTTTCTCCCAAAGCTCTTTGGCTGACGACGTACCAAGAACATTCACAATAATATTCTTAGCCAAAGACATGCGGATTGTACTCGAAATTCTCAAATCTAATTCCTCACACTTCTCGTTGTCCATGTTGGAAATGTTTCCTTTCAACGCCTTGTGTAATCCTAATTGTATCAAAACATCTTTGACTTGAATTTTCCACTAGGCAAAATTAATTATTCCATCAAATTTCTCTAAGTCAATCTCCACTCTACTTGAAAAACTTGACATTTCAACCAAAACCTTCCCTGCAGCAAAACAAATTTTTCCTAACCAACATAGAGTATAAAATTTATTTTATAATGTGAAAGATCAGGAAAAACTACAACCACAGAGTATACTAAAAAAATTATATCCCACTAAACCAAGGCTCTTGATAGTTGATACCACTTGTTAGAAAAAAACAAACATAAAGAAAAAAGAGGAACACAATAACGACAAAAGAGCTTAACGTGTAAATTGTTACAACACATAGACTACTCTCAACCACACCAATGTCTCAATACACCCACACTCTCCAAAGCAAATATTTAACTACCCATCATAACACTCTAAAACCAAGAGTATAAGAGAAAATATTAAAAAAAAAAAAGTCAAATACAAATTTAAAGTGTTTTTGACTAATACATCTTGGAATGAAGAACTTGAATCCTATGTAGAGCATTGGACTTCTACTTCCTTCATAAAACTAAGTGATGTGGGACATCAAATAACTTGTATCATATATATATATATATATATATATATATATATATATATATATATATATATATATATCATTGAACTCTTTCTTTATTCATAAAACTAAGTGATATGAGACTTTTTTAACATGTACATTTTCAATCAATCCCAGTAGATTACTATATTGTGATTTGAAAAATTACAAACATAATTGTTTTTAAAATGGTTTGGAATCAAGATAAATTTGATGGAATCAAACATGATTAGTTGAAGTTGTGAGCATTATTTTTTTTAATCAAAATCATGGTTGGTATTAGTACTAGTATTTGAAAATGGATTCTCAGCAGTTAAATAGTAATCACATAGTCATCTCAGCCATTGAATTTGTTATGATAGCTTAATTTATTTATAAAACTTTAAATCTTCACCACTTAATTTTAATCATATGATATACAAAATCCCGATTGCGTGACAGTGTGATCCTCTGATTGCAGAGGATCACATTCCAATTCTTTCATGCAAGATTTAAAATAAGAGATTACTTATTTATATTTCAATTTAATAGTAATATTTTTCTGTTGTTAAATATAAATTTATTTATTGTGTGTAAAATATATTTCCAAACAGAGTTCTGGAGTGAAAATAAGTGGTGTGTCATATGAACACATAAAAGGAACTTCAGCAAGCCCAATAGCTATTAAATTTGATTGCAGTGAAAGCAACCCATGCCAGGGTCTTAAACTTCATGATATAAAGCTCATTTATCTAAGAGGATCTGGAAAATCATATTGTACAAATGTTGGTGGAAGCAGCACTGGAGTGGTCGTTCCAAAGAGTTGCCTTTGAATAAAAACTTTGAAAAATACACACAAAAGGTGTTCAATACAAATTAAAGATAAACATTGTTAAAAGTTTCTTTTCATTATTATTGTGAATAACATAAATATTCTTAATTATATAAAACAACTTGTAATGTTGAGTTAGTTTCTCATCAAAAACTTATATAATTCATTAAGATTTGATTTGTTTATATATTATTTTTATTGATTGGAATATGTCGGGTGTTGTACTAAAATAATCTGTCTTTCATCTATCGAGAAATAAGGAGTTGTGTGATATGAAAAAATATTTAAGGTAACTTCTCATGTCATAACCTTTTGATATCTTCTAAATTTTTTTTCAAACAAGATAAAAAATAGGCAAAATATTTTTTTTGATCCTTTAATTTTAGTTCGAAGTTCATTTTGGTTCTTTAACTTTAAAAAATGTCATATTGGTCATTTAACTCTTTAAAACGTTCCATTTAAGTCATTTTTGTCTTATTATCGACGAAAAAATTCAAAAATCAGTCGTTAAATTCGTCGCTAATAAGACAAAAGGACTAATATGGAACGTTTTGAAGAGTTAAGAGACTAAAATAACACTTTTTAAAGTTAAGGGACCAAAATGAATCCCGAGGTAAAGTTAAAGGACCAAAAATAATATTTTGCCTAAAAAATACTCCCTCCGGTCCTTTTTATAAGGAACACTTCACTTTTTTAGATTCATTAAATAAATAGTGTATCTGGTCTGCATTATAGAACCGATACATTAATTATATAATGTATCTAAAAAAGTGAAATGTTCCTTATAAAAAGGACCGGGGGTAGTATTATGTTTAGTTTCTTTAGCTTAGCCATTCGCTTATGAATGCTTAAAAAAGTTAAATTTGATTGGAATGTTTTTATCATTCAGGAACTGTAAAATTAAATTTCACCGTGTGACACATTGTCAAAGGACAATCCAAACCTGACAATGATCTTCTACTATTAAAATCTGCTAATTGTATATTTTGGTGGCTAATTAATTTGAAATTCGGTTATTTTTCTCATACTTTTATAAATAGATGAAAGTTATGATCTTGAGAGGATAAGATTGAATATGGACACGAATTTTTAACTATTATTTTAGTTGGGGCATAATTGAAACAAAATGAAATGAAGAAAGAGATTGATGGAAAAGAGTAGAAATGGAGCGCCACAATCTTTCTATGATTTAGAAAGGATGATAAATCTAAGTGAAGATCACCACAAGAAATTTAGTTTTTTGATAAGATTAAAAACTTGGTCCAATCCAGAATCAAATAAGCAAAGCTCTCAAAATCATAAAAAGTGTTTGTTTAACAAAATTCAACTTGATTTTCATTCATGATTAGCTCCCTATTTATAGGTAAATGATAACTTACAATAGTAACTCAAGAAATTCTACAATTTTATCCCATTAACCTAATAATAATGTTTTGAGAATGAAAGAACACAAACTTAAAGGTAGTGGAGAAAGTGGACATTCATTGCATTTCGTTCATCTTCTCATTCTTATTGGTGAGGATTTTCGAGCCATAAAGAAGCATATTTTTGTATTGACCCCAACATATGAATTGTAGATTACTCCCTCCGTCTCAAATTATAAGTCACTTTGCTAAAAAAAATTGTCCCAAATTATAAGTCACCTTACATTCCCAATGCAATATAAATGGCATCTTCCCCAATATACCCTCAAATATTTATTATTATTTATTCTTTCAACTCTTTTAATTTCTCTCTCCTATATAATTATGAGGGACATTACTGTAAAGTTATACATAATTTGTCTTTCCCATAAAATAATAATTAAGTTTCTTAATTTGTGTGAAAAGCCCAAAACGTCTTATAATTTGGGACGGAAGGAGTATTTTTTAAGCTTTCCAACACATTAAAGATCATATCAATCCGACATCTAGAACTTTAGATATGACCAAAACAAGACAGGTGAGCCAACAAATACGAAAATGCATAGTTATTATAAAATAAAATCAAAGATAAAATAAAATATTCATTTTATTTGAAGCATTTTTTTGTAAGTTTTCTTCCACATGTTTAGTGACCTCTTGATCTCATGATTCTCCCATTCTTCAAAAGGATTTGTTCTCAAATCCAAACTTGCATAAACAATTGGTTGATTAAAAAGCAATTTCTTCCTTTTCTCTTTTCTTTCTTTTTGAAATTTATTTATTTTTTCGTCCACATTCTCAAAGAGATCTTTTTTCTCAATCTTCTCTTCTTTTATCTCAAATATATATATATATATATATATATATATATATATATATATATATATATATATATTCAACTCTCTTCTGTTTCTTTTCTCGCTCCTCTTTTTTTCTCTTAAAAATTTCCCTTTGCTTCACTTGCTCGTGAATTTCTTTCCTCTCTACTTCTTTATTATTGCTCTCTCTTTTTCAATGATTGTTTCACTCTTTTCTTCATTGACAAAACTTTCAACACTTACTTTTTTCTCACTTTCTCTTTTCAAGATTTGATCTTGATCATTTTCTTTCGGAACAAGAACAATTTGATGACTTTTATATAAAAATGAGTATGTATTGGTGAGATGATCATATTTTGGCCGATTTTGTTTATGCCATGGAAGCCCAAGTAATAATTTCCTCGTTTTTGAAGGCACCACATCACATAACACTTCATCTTAATATTCTTCAAGCATTAATGACACTCGTACTTGTTTGGTCACCAAAATGTATGTCATATCTATAAATTCTGGATCCTCGAGGCTATAAAGTATATATGGCTCTGGATGCTCAAGAACTGGAAGTCTCAATTTCTCCACGATAGTTGTACTTGCCATGTTGATTCAATATTTTCTATCAATGAACAAGTCACAAACCTTATAATTCACAAAACATCTTATAACAAAAGTTTTCTTTTTTTTGTTTGTCTTCCATAATTGACCACTAAAAAAAATTAAAATTTGGCACACAATTACCAAGAAAAAAAAAAGAATAAAAATCAAAACTTTGGATTTTTTTTCTTTTCTTTCTACTTTCGATTTATTTCTCTCTCTCTCTCTCTCTCTCTCTCTCTCTCTCTCTCTTAATACAAAATGAAGAACAAAAGTACGAATAGAGAAGAAAAAAATCAAATTGAAACTTTACCAAAGTTTGACCCTTTTTGGAACCTTGCTCTAATACCGATGGCTAACCAATTTAAAATTCGACCATTTTTCTCATACTTTTATAAATTGATGAAAGTTATGATCTTAAGGGGATAAGATTGAATATGGACACAAATTTTTAACTATTATTTTATTTGGAACATAATTGAAACAAACTGAAATGAAGAAAAAAAAATTGATGGAAAAGAGTAGAAATGAGGCCCCACACTCTTTCTATGATTTATAAAGGATGATAATTCTAATTGAAGATCACCACAAGAAACTTGGTTTCTTGATGAGATCAAAAACTTGGTCAAATCCAGAAACATATGAGCAAAGCTCTCAAAATCACACAAATTGTTTGTTTAACAAAATTCAACTTGATTTTCATTCATGATTAGCTCCCTATTTATAGGTAAAGGATAACTTACAATAATAACTCAATAAATTTTATAACTTCAGCCCACTAACCTAATAATAATGTTTTGAGAATGAAAAGGACACACACTTAAAGGTAGTGGAGAAAGTGGACGTTCATTGCATTTCCTTCATCTTCTCATTCTTATTGATGAGGATTTTAGAGCCATAAAGAAGCATAATTTCATATTGACCCCGACATATGAATTGTAGATTATTTTCTAAGTTTTCCAACGCATTAAAGCTCATGTCAATCTGACACCTAGAACTTCATATATGGCCAAAACAAGACAGGTGAACCAATAAATACGAAAATGCATTGTTATTATAAAATAAATCAAAGATAAAATAAAATATTCATTTTATTTGGAGCATTTTTTGTATGTTTTCTTCCACATGCTTAGTGAACTCTTGATCTCAACATATTCCTACAATTAGAAAAAATTTCTAGTCAGTGGACCAATGGGAACTAGTCGGATACAAAAGAGCCAAGGTGAATACACTTTATTTAGTCGGAGTGTGGGAGAGGATGGATAAAATTTGGTACTTATCACATTTTTTCGCAAAGCTTATGTACTCTCGAGTTAGGCTCATCAAAACAAGATCTTGTGAAGATTTCATTTTCTTATATAATCAGGTGAGCTCAAATAATTTCGAAACTCTGATCTAATCTTTAATATTGGACCCTAATAAAAAATTTAAAATAAAAAAAATCTAAATTTTTATTTAAATTATAAATAATATTAAAAATAAATAAAGTTCAACAATAATACATCTTAAGAAAAAATATATTATTTTTTATATAAAAAATTAAGTCATCGATAATATTGTATGACAGTTTATCATAAAAATCTAATACTAAATGAATGAGTTATATGATTGATCTTAAATATTATCTAAAATTTATTATTTAAAATAATTTAAAATAATTTAAATAAAATTAAAAGAGTAACTATTCTCTTCATACTTTTAAAAACCAGACCGAACCGGCCGGTCGGACCGGTTGAACCGGGAACCGGAGTGGTAACCGGTCTGGTTTAATAGTTAGATCGGATATGCAGTTGAACCGACGAAAACCAGTCAAAACCGGTGTAAACTAGTAAAAACCGGTAAACCGGCAATTTTAAAAAACCGGCGGTTCAAATGCGTATTTTATTTTAAAATTAAAACGATGTCATTTTTCATTATTTAAAAAATATATATAAGAGAAAGTTAATATTCTTTTCTTTATAAATTTGTAACAACGATTAAATATAATAAATAGAGGCTATTGCAGAATTATAGTATTGATAGGATGTGGAATTTAATCATAATCTATTTTCTCTCCTATATGATTGATATCATTGGTTTTTATTAGTTGGGCTGAAGTGTTGTGTAAAATAAATGGTAATGCATGTTATATAGATAACAAACATAAGTTTGTATTTGAGATTGATACTTTTTTAAATTTTTAAATCAATTACTTGACTTAAATTTATAATTGATTCAAATTTGAATTTAAATTATAAACTTGTAAAATTATGATATTTTTAAATTTTTTAGGTGTTATTGATTTTTTTCGACAGCAAGTCATCTGATTGGACCGGTTTAATACCTATATAATTTTGTTATAGTGATCGGTTTATTCAACCGAGTTATCCGGTTTATCCGATTTAGTCATACGGTTCGACCAATGACCTAGTGGTTAGACCAATGATCCAGTGACCTAATACCCTCACCGGTTCGATAACCGGTCCGGTTTTTAAAACATTGATTCTCTTTGTTGTTAGAGTTTGTATGGTAAAAAAGTTTATATCATTTATTTACAATATATAATAACAATAAGTGATCGAGTTCGAGAGTTCAAAACAAATGTTGATAATATATATATATATATATATATATATATATATATATATATATATATATATATATATATATATATATATATATATATATATATATATATGCAATGTTAATTTGAATTGATACAACACAAGCGCCTGACGACATTATTATATATACATGACCGAAAATATAATATACAATTATGGCACATGATATACAAGAGTGCCTAATCAAAAATTAAGATCTATATACAAATATGAAAAGATCCACATAATCCACGGCGGAAGATAATGATGACAAAAGTCTTCAAAACATTATCAAACAAGCTTTCCCTTGCCTTTCACATGCTCGGAACTACCTAAAAAACAACAATAATAGTGAGATGAGATAATAATCTCAGTGAGTTTCCCTATATTATGAGTCCACTCGACTCTAAAAGGATCTCTTATCGATTCTTAACTTAAGTCATTCAACTCCGTCCTACTTGTGTACACTTACACACTAGAACAAGACTTAAGTATCTAAGGGATTTTCTCATAGTATGGAAAACATCTAAACTTGAGTTCACATAACTCAATAAATCATTATTCACAAATGCAACAAAATATCTTTCCCAAGTCGAGCCTACGTCTAGGACAATGGACACGAGTCATGAATCTTTGTATCATGATTTAACTCACATTGTTAATTCAGATTCTCCATTAACTCAAACTGACTTTACAAAGAATTATCACGTGTATGTGACTCTATTTAATTTTAGGTATCTCTCCTCGTATGGAACTTTAACCCAATTTGAGGTTCACATTCTTTCCTCGTAGGGGACTCGAACCCATTTTGAGGCATCCTACTTCTATGGGACTTTAACACACTTGAGGATCTTTACCTGTATGGGAATCTAAGCCACTTCGAGTTTTATGAATCAACAGTGCCTACTTCCCAATTCTGATTTACACAAGCATTGCAATTGGGACATGCACGAGTGTCATACCCCAGATTTTGACTAGACATTTTCAACCTGCATTCATTTTCACTTTGCATCATCTATAGCATAATCCTGCATTTCATCGGGCTCTCAAGACGTGGGATTGGAGGTTTTCTGTTGAGTTGGATTTCCATTGTTCAGAGGTTGTTTCATTTGGTTTTGGTACTCAAGTTTGAGGCAAGAGTTGGATTTTTAATCATCGTTAGCAGTTCCTATCAGAGATTTATCAAAGCACGACATCAGCTTCTCTGAATTTCCTCAAGGGTGTCAGATGTTTAGGATTTCATCAGTGGCTTGACTGGAAAGATTCTGAATCAGGGTTTTGGTTCTCATCAAGTCATTGTTTCAGTGTGCACTCAAGGCGGGAAGATTAGGGTTTCTCACCCTTTGTGTTTAAGATGGGAAAATCCTAATACTTTGAGGGTTGTGTCTTATTTTTGTCTTTTTATTCTAGAATGTCACTCGGTTATGCTTGAACCTGATGATCAATCATTCTAGATACCCCCCATTGGAGACCATCTCTTGGTTCTACTTCCAGTGAGGATTTTGCTTTGTTTCATCCTAAGGCTTTGAGGATGTTGCTTTTGTCTTTTTATGGTCCAATCCTAATGCTTTAAGGGTTGTGTCCTATTTTGGCTTCTTCTAGAGTGTCACCCGGTCATGCTTGAACCTGTTGATCAACTACTCTGGATATTCCCCAGTGGAGACCATCTCTTGGTTCTACCTCTAGTGAGAATCCTTTCCTTCTAAAGTGTCACATGGTCATGCTCAGACCTATTGCTCGATCACTTTAGATTTCCCTAATTTGTTTCTGTTCCCCAGTGTTTGGTCATCCCTAGTGGGTTGTTACTCATTATGTTGACTTTATCCCTTTTTATTTTCTTTCTTTGTCTGCATTTTGCATTTATCATCCCATCATTATTGTCATGCTAGAGTTCATTGCATGTCGGCATTGTCCCAGCATTGTATAGATAGTTTCTCTTTGTCCATAACATAGCATGTCGTTGCATCTAGGGTCAAAAATTCCAGCTTTCTATATTTAAATACCTTTCACCCTGATTTCACGAGGATTGTCATCGCTCATGCCATATGGTGAAGATATTTTAATAGGGCCAACTGTCATACCCCAAATTTTGACCAGACATTTTCAACCAGCATTCATTTTCACTTTGCATCATCTATAGCATAATCTTGCATTTCATGGGGCTCTCAAGACGTGGGATTGGAGGCTTTCTGTTGAGTTGGATTTCGATTGTTCAGGGGTTGTTTCATTTGATTTTGGTACTCAAGTTTGAGGCAAGAGTTGAATTTTCAATCATCATTAGCAATTCCTATCAGAGATTTAAAAGCACGACACCAGCTTCTCTAAATTTCCTCAAGGTTGTCAGATGTTTAGGATTTCATCAGTGGCTTGACTAGAAAGGTTCTGAATCAGGGTTTTGGTTCTCATCAAATCATTATTTCAATGTGCACTCAAGGCAGGAAGATTATGGTTTCTCACCCTTTGTGTTTAAGATGGGCAAATGTCGTTCAGTTGAGTTTCATTTGAAATTAGCAGGTCAAGTGTAACGCCCCGGTTTTTGTTAGATTTATTTAATCGAGTCGATTTAATTATTTTTGTTTTTATATTATTTTATTCTTGGGTTTTATTTGGTAAATATGTTATGTTTATCGTTATTATGTTTTATCGCGTTTTGGGAACGTTTGCGAGGAATTGAGTGTAGGAGTATTTTGGTCATTTTGCTTGGTTAGATATTATTGTTTTTCATAAAATAGAAACTTAGAGAATAGAAAGAGAGAAAAAAGAAAGAGAAGAGAAAAAGAGAGTGAGAAGAAGAAAAAGAGCAAAAACTTGGAGTGGAAGAAATCGATTCAACCGACACTTCAAAGCGCGATTAATCGGGTAAGGGTGCGAAACTCGATTACTATATGCTTGTGTATGAATATGTATGTGTGTGTTTGAATGTTCTCTTGCTTTTCATAGTTTTTCGATTCTAGGATGAAATGAGAAAAATGAATAGAAATCGATGTTTTCACGGTCGAAAATCGATATAAACTGTGTTGAATGATCACACTATGCATATGAACATTTGTTGATACTTGTTATGCTGTTTGGAACTGATTTGAGATGAAAATGGTGATTTTGGGAAGGACTGTCGAAGGGTTATTTTTCTGGAAACCGCAGTGTGCGATTAGCGCGCAGACGCCCGCTTAGCGCGGTCTGGAGAATTTGCAACCTCTCCAGGCAGTGAGGAGCGCGCTTAGCGCAGGGTGGAGCCCGCTTAGCGCGACCTGGAGCAACAAAAAACTGTTTTTCTAAAATCCATAACTTTTGATCCGTAACTCGGATTGAGACGTTCTTAGTACCGTTGAAAAGCTAATGAGATGTTCTTTCTTATAAAAATGGTTTTAAGATTAGTGGACGATTTAATTGTGTCAGGAATTTGGAAATGCGTCGTTTTGTCGACTTTTATCGTCGTAATTGTGTGCGATTGATGTGTTATCATGCGTTATGTTTTTGATATATAACGTATAGTTTGTGTGCTGTTATATGATGTGAATGCATGTGATGAAATGTTGTGATGATGGGTTGTGGCCTTATGGCAAATAAATGCATTGTTTTGGGTTTGATTGCAATGCATGATCATTGATGTTGAGATGGTGCACATGGTTATATATGTATATGAATTTGATTGTCATGAGTCATTAGTATGCCATGCATCATGATATACACCATGTAATGTCGTGTGCCCTTGTGGGGTGTGAGCGACGAAACAATTCCAGAGGGAATCTGCTGTAACGATCGTGTGCCTTATACAAAGAGGACCTAAAGCGACGTTATAGACGATCGTGTGCCTTATACAAAGAGGATTTAAAGCGATCGGATCGTGTGCCTTATACAAAGAGGACCTAAAGCGATCCATAAACGTCGTGTGCCTTATACAAAGAGGACCTAAAGCAATGGGGAACATCGTTTGCCCGACGGGGAGTTACACTAAGTAACAAGCGATGATTCCAATAAATCCTGAGTGAATTAATGATGATGAGAATGATGGATGGAATGGTACCGCATGCATAGAGTCGTTGTGTCAGCCTCTGTGCATTTACATAAGTCATGAATGGATTGATTATGTGTGGGAATTTGTGAATGGGATTGATGAGTGGATATATATATATATATATATATTGGTGATAAATGTATTGAGCATGATTGATATGCCTTTGTGATGGATGCATGAGTTATGAATTGTTTTGTTTTGTATTTGAACTATGGTGTACGTTGTGGTGAGAATGTTCTGCATGCGTATTTCATGTTATTACATAATTATAAGCAACTATATTATAATTGTGTTTCTCACCCTTCTACTATTTTGAATGCTTTATGAGGCATTGCAGATTAGATGCTGGAGGTCTTTTTGTGAAGATTATGTCTTCATTCTTTTGTCGGTCGGCTCTGATATGTAGCACCGGGTAGTCGGGGAGATCGTTATGGAATTATATGTATATATATCTTTTGGATTGTACATATATGACTCTGTATATGGCAGACAAACTTTTATGTTTATATATGACATTTCAGTTGCAGATTTTCCGCTTTTATTCTGTATCTGAATTATGGGTGTTAGGAACCGAGTTCCTCTGTTTATGTTGCTACCTAATTGTTGCATATCTATATGAGCAAGTTGTTATATTCCATTACTTTGATGTGACGCTCCCGTCTATGCCATGAATGTTTTAATTATACTCTGATTATTTGTTATCACTTTAATTACTCGGGGTATAGATTGGGGGTGTTACATTAAGTGGTATCAGAGCTAGTCCGTGTCGGTCAGTTTGACCAAGTTGTTTGTTGTGAGACAATTGTGTTCTGGAGAGCTGATTGTTTAACCATGGCTACTGTTATTGGATATAAATAGAATATGGCTGGTAGGAATGATGCTGCTCTTGCTGCTGCTATGCAAACTATGGCTCAGGCTGTGCGGAATGCACCTAATTCTGGGGGGAATGATGAGTTCAGGAAGAACAAACCGCCTGTCTTCAAAGGAATACATGATCCTGATGGTGCTCAGATTTGGCTTAAGGAGATTGAAAGAATCTTTCGAGTGATGGACTGTGCTGAGGAACAGAAGGTGAGACTGGGTACTCACATGTTGAAAGAGGAGGCTGATGATTGATGGGTTAGTACGCGTCATGTGTGGGAAGCTATAGGTGAAGTTGTCACTTGGGCTTTGTTTAGCAGTGAGTTTTTGAGGAAGTATTTTCTTGAAGATGTTAGAGGAAAGAAAGAAATAGAGTTCTTGGAGTTGAAACAGGGTAACATGTCTGTTATTGATTACACTGCTAAGTTTGTGGAGCTTGTTCAGTTTTATCCACATTATGCTGAAGCAACTGCGGAGTTTTCCAAATGTGTGAAGTTTGAGAACAGGTTGCGTCCCGAGATTAAGCAGGCAATTGGTTATCAAAGAATTAGGAGGTTTTCAGATTTGGTGGATTGTTGTAGAATTTATGAGGAGGATAGCAAGGCTCGTTCTATTCATTATAAGAGTGTGAACGAAAGGAAAGGAAAGCAACTGTTTCGTGGTGGTCCTTATGTGGCACCAGCTGACAAGGGAAAGCAAAGGGCTACTTTTGCTAAAAGGCCAAGTGGGGTAGGTATGTATAATCCTCCGAGATGTTTTAAGTGTGGTGACTTAGGACATCGTCAGTTTGAATGTAGAAAGGATATGAGGAAGTGTTCCAATTGCGGAGGTATAGGGCATGTCGCAGCTGATTGCAAGAGGAATGTGGTGAAGTGTTTCAACTGTGGTGAACCTGGTCATGTTAGTACGAGGTGTCCGAAACCAAAGCAAGCTCAAGCTGGAGGAAAAGTATTTGCATTGGCAGGAGCTCAGCCTACTAGTGCAGATCGTCTGATCAGAGGTACTTGTTTTATTAATAGTACGCCTTTAGTTGCTATTATTGATACCTGAGCGACTCATTCGTTTATTTTGTCTGAGTGCGCGCGACATTTTGATCTTTTGTTGTCGTCGTTGGGTGGAGAGATGGTTATCGATACTCCAGCATTAGGGTCGGTAACTACTTCTCTGGTTTGTTTAAGTTGTCATTTGACCATTTATGGTAAGGATTTTGTTATGGATTTGGTGTGTCTGCCGTTGGAGGGTTTAGACGTAGTTCTAGGAATGAATTGGTTGCAGTTCAATCGAGTTCATATCGATTGTTATCATAAGTTGGTAAGATTTCCTTCTCTTGAAGAAGACGAGGAATCGAGTTTCTTATCTACCAAAGAGTTGAAGAAACTTTTGGCGGATGAAGCTCAGTTGTTCGGGTTGTTTGCATCGTTGACTGTGGATAGTCAAGTAGCAATTGATGTGTTTCCAGTCGTGTGTGATTTTACGGAGGTGTTTATGGAGGATATTTCTGATGTGCCGCCAGAAAGAGAGGTGGAGTTTTCTATAGATCTAGTTCCTGGTACTAGACCTGTGTCTATGGCACCATATCGTATGTTGGCATCTGAGTTGGTTGAGTTGAAGAAGCAGTTGAATGAATTGTTAGAAAAGAGGTTCGTGAGGCCAAGTGTATCGCCTTGGGGTGCGCCAGTTTTATTGGTGAAGAAGAAAGATGGAAGTATGCGATTGTGTATTGATTACCGCCAGCTGAATAAGGTGACGATTAAGAATAAGTATCCTCTTCCGAGAATTGATGATTTGATGGACCAGTTGGTAGGCGCGTGTGTGTTTAGTAAAATTGATTTGAGGTCAGGTTATCATCAGATTAGAGTGAAGGAGGAAGATATTCAGAAGACGACTTTTAGGACACGATATAGACATTACGAATATTCCGTGATGCCGTTCGGGGTTTCTAATGCGCCGGGAGTGTTTATGGAGTATATGAATCGCATATTCCATGTGCATTTGGATCAATTTGTTGTTGTGCTTATTGATGACATCTTGATTTATTCTAAGTCTCGGGAGGAACATGCGGAACATTTGCGTATTGTATTGCAAATTTTGAAGGAAAAGAAACTTTATGCCAAGTTGTCCAAGTGTGAGTTCTGGTTGTCAGAAGTGAGTTTTCTTGGGCATGTGATTTTAGGTACTGGTATTGCTGTGGATCCATCCAAAGTAGATGCAGTTCTACAATGGGAGGCTCCTAGATCTGTTACTGAAATTAGAAGTTTTTTGGGTTTAGCTGGATATTATCGAAGATTCATTGAAGGCTTTTCCAAGTTAGCACTTCCTTTAACCCAGCTGACTTGTAAAGGTAAGGCGTTTATTTGGGATATTCAGTGTGAGGAAAGTTTTAGTGAGTTGAAGAGAAGATTGACTACAGCTCCGATTTTGATCTTACCGAATCCTAGTGAACCGTTTGTGGTGTATTGCGATGCGTCTTTGAGTGGTTTAGGTGGAGTGTTGATGCAAGAGGGTAAGGTTGTGGCTTATGCTTCGAGATAATTGAGGGTTCATGAGAAGAATTATCCTACTCATGATTTGGAATTAGCTGCGGTGGTTTTTGTCTTGAAAATTTGGAGGCATTATCTCTACGGTGCAAGATTCGAAGTCTTTAGTGATCATAAGAGTTTAAAATACTTGTTTGATCAGAAAGAGTTGAATATGAGGCAACGGAGATGGTTGGAATTTTTGAAGGACTACGATTTTAGCTTGCATTAACATCCTGGTAAGGCTAATGTGGTAGCCAATGCGTTAAGCCAGAAATCTTTGCATATGTCTGCTTTGATGGTTAAAGAGTGGAAACTTTTGGAAGAATTTAGAGATTTGAGTTTGGTGTGTGAATTGACATCTGATAGCGTGAGGCTTGGTATGTTAAAAGTCACTAATGATTTTCTGTTGACCGTTAGCTAGAAACAGAGGCTGGACGTGAAATTTTTTTATTTGATGACGGTTGGAGGTAAGGGTGTGAATGGTGACTTTAAAGTGGATGATCAGGGTGTTTTGAGATTCCGTGGTAGAATTTGTATTCCTGATGATTCGGAATTGAAAAAGATGATTTTAGAGGAAGGACACTGGAGTAGTTTGAGTATACATCTGGGAGCTAATAAGATGTATCAAGATTTGAAGAAGATCTTTTGGTGGTCCGGATTGAAGAGGCATGTGGCTCAGTTTGTTTATGCGTGTTTGACGTGTCAGAAGTCAAAGGTGGAACATCAGAAGCCTAGTGGATTATTGCAACCGTTGGATATTCCCGAGTGGAAATGGGACAACATTTCTATGGAATTTGTGACAGGGTTGCCGAATACTCAGAAGGGACATAATGCCATTTGGGTGATTGTGGATAGGCTGACTAAATCGGCGCATTTCATTCCGATTGACATCAGTTTTTGTTTGGAGAGGTTGGCTGAGATTTATATCCGTGTGATTGTGAGATTACATGGTGTTCCGCTGTGTATTGTTTCAGATCGAGATCTGAGGTTTACTTGCAGATTTTGGGAAAGTTTGCAAAATGCGTTAGGTTCCAAGTTGAGATTGAGTTCTGCTTATCATCCTCAGATGGATGGTCAGACCGAGAGAACTATTCAGTCATTGGAAGATTTGCTGAGAGCTTGTGTTCTTGAGCAAGGTGGTGCTTGGGACAGTTATTTTTCGTTGGTTGAGTTCACGTATAACAACAGTTTCCATTCGATTATTGGAATGGCACCTTTTGAAGCGTTGTATGGAAGAAGATGTCGAACACCTTTGTGTTGGCATGAATCTGGTGAGAGTTCGGTGGTTGGACCGGAGTTAGTTCAACAAACTACGGAAAAGGTGAAACTTATTCGTGAGAAGATGAAGGCTTCTCAGAGTAGGTAGAAGAGTTATCATGATCGAAGGAGGAAAGATCTTGAGTTTCTAGAAGGCGATCATGTATTTTTGAGAGTTACACCGGTGACGGGTGTTGGACGTACATTGAAGTTGAAGAAGCTTACTTCTCGGTTTATTGGTCCTTATCAGATATCCGCGAGAGTGGGTGCTGTGACTTATAGGGTGGCGTTGCCACCGAATATTTTGAATTTACATGATGTGTTCCATGTTTCATAGCTTCAGAAGTATGTTCCGGATCCGTCGCATGTGATTCCGATGGATGAGGTTGAGGTAAGGGAGAACCTTACAGTTGAGGCATTACCGGTGAGGGTTTTGGATCGCGAGTTGAAGTGGTTAAGAGGCAAAGATATTGCGCTTGTGAAAGTAGCGTGGGGAGGCGCTGCTGAGGGCAATTTGACTTGGGAGTTGGAGAGTCGGATGCGGGAATCGTATCCGGAGTTGTTCGTCCCAGGTAATATTTTCGAGGACGAAAATTTCTAAGTGGGGGAGAGTTGTAACGCCCCGATTTTTGTTAGATTTATTTAATCGATTCGATTTAATTATTTTTGTTTTTATATTATTTTATTCTTGGTTTTTATTTGGTAAATATGTTATGTTTATCGTTATTATGTTTTATCGCATTTTGGGAACGTTTGCGAGGAATTGAGTGTAGGGGTATTTTGGTCATTTTGCTTGGTTAGATATTATTGTTTTTCATAAAATAGAAACTTAGAGAATAGAAAGAGAGAAAAAAGAAAGAGAAGAGAAAAAGAGAGTGAGAAGAAGAAAAACTTGGAGTGGAAGAAATCGATTCAACCGACACTTTAAAGCACGATTAATCGGGTAAGGGTGCGAAACTCGATTACTATATGCTTGTGTATGAATATGTATGTGTGTGTTTGAATGTTCTCTTGCTTTTCATAGTTTTTCGAATCAAGGTTGAAATGAGAAAAATGAATAGAAATCGATGTTTTCACGATCGGAAATCGATATAAACTGTGTTGAATGATCACACTATGCATATGAACATTTGTTGATACTTGTTATGCTGTTTGGAACTGATTTGAGATGAAAATGGTGATTTTGGGAAGGACTGTCGAAGGGTTATTTTTATGGAAATCGCAGTGCGCCCTTAGCGCGCAGACACCCGCTTAGTGCGGTCTAGAGAATTTGTAACCTCTCTATGCAGTGAGGAGCGCGCTTAGCGCGGGGTGGAGCCCGCTTAGCGCGACCTGGAGCTAAAGAAAAATAATAAAACTGTTTTTCTAAAATCCATAACTTTTGATCTGTAACTCGGATCGAGACGTTCTTAGTACCGTTGAAAAGCTAATGAGATGTTCTTTCTTATGAAAATGGTTTTGAGATTAGTGGTCGATTTAATTGTGACAGGAATTTGGAAACGCGTCATTTTGTCGACTTTTATCGTCGTAATTGTGTGCGATTGATGTGTTATCATGCGTTATGTTTTTGATATATAACGTATAGTTTGTGTGCTGTTATATGATGTGAATGCATGTGATGAAATGTTGTGATGATGGGTTGTGGCCTTATGGCAAATAAATGCATTGTTTTGGGTTTGATTGCAATGCATGATCATTGATGTTGAGATGGTGCACATGGTTATATATGTATATGCATTTGATTGTCATGAGTCATTAGCATGCCATGCATCATGATATGCACCATGTGATGTCGTGTGCCCTTGTGGGGTGTGAGCGACGAAATTATTCCAGAGGGAATCTGCTATAACGATCGTGTGCCTTATACAAATAGGACCTAAAGCGACGTTATAGACGATCGTGTGCCTTATACAAAGAGGACCTAAAGCAATCGGATCGTGTGCCTTAGACAAAGAGGACCTAAAGTGATCCATAAACATCGTGTGCCTTATACCAAGAGGACCTAAAGCGACGGGGAATATCGTTTGCCCGACGGAGAGTTACACTAAGTAATAAGCGAGGATTCCAATAATTCCTGAGTGAATTAAGGATGATGAGAATGATGGATGGAATGGTACCGCGTGCATAGAGTCGTTGTGTCAGTCTCTGTGCATTTACATAAGTCATGAATGGATTGATTATGTATGGGAATTTGTGAATGGGATTGATGAGTGGATATATATATATATATATATATATATATATATATATATATATATATATATATATATTAATGATAAATGTATTGAGCATGATTGATATGCCTTTGTGATGGATGCATGAGTTATGAATTATTTTGTTTTGTATTTGAACTATGGTGTACGTTGTGGTGAGAATGTTCTGCATGTGTATTTCATGTTATTACATAATTGTATGCAACTATATTATAATTGTGTTTCTCACCCTTCTGCTGTTTTGAATGCTCTATGAGGCATTGCAGATTAGATGTTGGAGGTCTTTTTGTGAAGATTATGTCTTCATTCTTTTGTCGGTCGGCCCTGATATGTAGCACCGGGTAGTCGAGGAGATCGTTATGGAATTATGTGTATATATATCTTTTGAATTGTACATGTATGACTCTGTATATGGCAGACAAACTTTTATGTTTATATATGAGATTTCAGTTGCAGATTTTCCGCTTTTATTCTGTATCTGAATTATGGGTGTTAGGAACCGAGTTCCTTTGTTTATGTTGCTACCTAATTGTTGCATATCTATATGAGCAGGTTGTTATATTCCATTACTTTGATGTGACGCTCCCATCTATGCCATGAATGTTTTAATTATACTCTGATTATTTGTTATTTCTTTAATTACTCGTGGTATAGATTGGGGGTGTTACATCAAGAGTATGTGCAGTAATGTTTCAGTGCAGTTGAGTGTGGCCTGGTCTTGGTCAAGAAGGAGGAGTCTGTTTCATTCTAAAGATGAGTTTGTCATGGATCAATACTTTATGTTTGAAAATCATCAAACTAGAGTTTTGTGTCAAGTCAAGTTGTCTGTTGAAGTTAGGTTGCGAAGCCATCAAAGGGTAAAGCAGTGGAGTTGTGTGCAAGTACTGATTGTGTGGTTCAGGTTCCCGTCATTGATCTAAGGATTCATCGGCTTTGTCGTTCAATCAAGATCATTTCGAGATAAATTCAAAGTTATGATGTAATACAGGATTTGTGGTTGTCAAGTGTAATTTCAAGGTTTAGAGTTGTTCAAGTGTGGAAGTGGATATCCATTCCCATAACAATTTTTGTCCATTTTGTCAATTACCCATTTTCAGTTATCCTTTCAAAAATATCCATAACCTGTTCCTAAACCATTTTTGTTCATTTTTAAAACCATTTCAAATATCCATTTCCAATTCAATATCCATAAACCATTTCATTATCCATCATTATCCATGATTAAACCATTTCTCTCATTTCCAATTTAAGTTCATTCATTAAACCTTGACTTTGAAGGCAATAGTTTTAAAAGAGGACTTCCATTTCTTTCAATTATAATTTAGGTTGCAAGTCACTTCATTTACAAAAAAAAAATAAGGAACCAAAGGCTCATGGAAATTGTAAAATAAGCCCATTAAAATTGCCAAAAATTATAAGGTCCAAAGGCCCACCATCATTCATACCAAAAAAGTCACAGAGTTCAAATTTACACCAAAATTACCACAACTTAAATTTTCTAGCCACTACCATGTACTGTATAACGTCTTGTACAATATATATCTAGAATGATACCATACAAGTGTTTTATTTGGTACTGACACCATCATAAGTGTCTATTGGCATAATTCACATTCTTGTCCATTGCTAAAACATAAATACAACAAATGGCACAAGTCATGGAAACTATCCAAAATAATAAAATCTAAGAATAAGGTACAATATTCCTCATTGTACAAGAATGATACACATCGGAAAAATAATAAAACTAAGTTTCTCTTGAAACATCCAAGCATAGCCCCACTTGTAAATCAAACCTGCAAATACCTCCTGAAAATAATCAACAACAGTGGGGTAAGATACATCAAATCTCAGTGAGTTCCCTATCTTATGGATTCTCTCGGATTTACAGGGTTATATCTTAGCCTAACTCAGGTCAAGGGGAAGGGAACTAGACCTTGAGTTCAAACATTTCTGACTAGAGAAACAATCGTACAATTCACAAAACAAAAAAACTAGTTAAGGAATCTTCTCCCCGGCCATCCCGCATAAGGAGATTAAACACGGGTCACGGATCCTTAACGTAGATAACTTTTCCCCGGCCATCCCGCACAAGGAGATTAAACACGGGTCACGGTTATCTACAAATGCAAAATGACAAACTAGTTAAGGAATCTTCTCCCCGGCCATCCCGCACAAGGAGATTAAACACGGGTCACGGATCCTTAACGTAGATAACTTCTCCCCGGCCATCCCGCACAAGGAGATTAAACACGGGTCACGATTATCTACAAATGGTAGTTCTCCCTGGCCATCCTACACACTAGGATCTCGACACGGGTCACGGTACCAACCACTAAGTAACTTCTCCCCGACCATCCTACACAATAGGATCTCGACACTGGTCACGGTTACTTACTTAATAAATACTTCTCCCAGGCCATCCCGCACAAGGGGCTCTTTAACACGGGTCACGGTATTTATTAAGGGATAACAACAAACCAGAAGAATTACAATCCTCAACCAACAACTACTTAACAAAGACACTCTTCTAGTATTGATGTCTAAGTCATTCAAACCTTTACCAAGACCTAGTTACATCTCTAGGATCATATCATTTGTTTGGGGCAAGGTTTCTCACTCTTCCTAATTCATTTTAAGCATGTTATTCTCTCCATTAGGTTCAACAACAATATTAGACAAGCATATTACAATATCAATCATAAAACACACATGATAGCATAACATATCAAACAATATCCACAAAGTAGTTCACACACACTTTTAAGGCATACAGGCCACTACTATCCTTTTCCAAGCATCCTTGGTTAAATCATGGTCTCACATCACCATTTAATATCACATTGGACTCTCTTTCCAAGGCTTCAAGTCCCATATCAATCGGCTTCCCGATTCATGAATATTGGTAGAAACAAGGACTACCATATTCACACATACATTACTTTCCATATTTATATTATCAATCCATAGCATATAACTATGTTTCTACCTCACCATCACATATAGCATTGAAATAGCTTTCCAACGCTTCCGACTGTGCGTCAATCCGAATTAAGGATCAAAAGTTATGAAAGAAACAACATAGAAAAATCTGTCACGTTCGCTACTGTATTCGCTAGGCGAATCACTCAGCGAACCAAGTCAGAGAGAAAACAGCATAAAGTTTGCTAAGCGAACCCTGGGTGAACGTTCTCCATTCATTCGCTTTGTTGTTCGCTAGGCGAACCCCCGATGGTCATTCGCTTTGCTCTTCGCTAAGGGCTCGCTAGGCGAACCCTGCAGAACTCAGAATTTCTCAGTAGCGTAATTATAGGTCAAATGGCCAAACTCTACCATTTCTTCACCAAAAACACTTCCAATTCATTCCCTATTAATCCCAAATTATGACCCAACTATATTACACAGTTCTATCACATTCCATCCATTAGATTTCATTGATTTATCCGTTTAATCATTTTCTCTCAAATCTAACCTAAGTCCAAAACTTTTATTTCTAGAACTTAGAGTGTCTAACTAGAACCCACCTAATAAAAGAAGAGGAGTTTGAAGAAGATGATGAACAATGGTGATGATCCAAGCTTCTTCCTTCTTCTTCTCTTTCTTTCCCTTCTTTCCATTTCTCTTTCTCTTCTTTCTCTGTTTTCTTCTTTTCTTCTTCGTACTACTTCTTTTCTTTCTTTTCTCTTATATAAATATAATCATTATAATATAATATAAATCCAATAGGGTAAAATACCTCCAATTGATATTTTATCATCTCAAACCAATTGATCATACTTAAAACACTTAGAGGATTTCTATTAATCCAATTTACCAAAGATGGAGCACATAGATACTCATCTGATCTCATTTGATATCCAACTGAGCATTTAGATAATACAGGGTATTACATACTGCTTCAACCAATGCTACATAAAAAAATTGCCACAACTTGAAAGTATCATGTGAAAACCAACTTGCATCATGGCCACCATAAACCGTAACTCCCTGCTCCACACAACCCTACGCAACATCCTGCCTCAATATACCAGCGATAACACTGCTGCTACACAAAGCTTGCCTACCACACCAAGCTGCACAACACTCCAAACCTTACAACAACCAAGACGCTGCAAAAATAAGGACAACATACTGTAAATCAACCCACACCTGCAACACAGCAACATAAACCTGCAAATTCTATAGCAAACCAACAAAACCTGCAATAGAAAGGGACCTTTCAACAACAGAAAATTCAGACTTAATAAACAAGGATAGTTTTTGAGTTAAAGGGGAGAGAAGCATTCTGAAAATAAAAAGAAAAAAATTCTGAAAGAACTCACTTTTACCCTTCATGTCACTCTTCCGCCAATAAACCTACAAACACCTTCTTCATATCCTTCAATAAACTCTGCCTCAACAAACCAAATCATCAATCACCTTCAAACCACCAAATCAAAATACTCCATGAAAAACAATATAACTCACCCATTGTTCATTTAAAATTCATAACCACAACACCTCCATAGACAACCAACAACCCTTCAGCAACAATCGAGCCATCAAAATCAAAACAAGGATCGAAAATGAGAAGAGAGACAGGCAAAGAGAGAAACCTGAAATCAAGAGTGAATAAGAAGAGGCAGATCGACAGAAAAGAGAGAAAGAGGTGCCACGCGAAAAAGAGAAAGCTGAAATCAAGAGTGAATAAGAAGAGGCAGATCGTCGAAAAAGGGAGAAAAAAGAGCCGCGCGAAAGAGAGAAATTTGAGAAAGCGACGACGATGATGATGCGATATTCGTGAAGTAACGAGAAAGATTAGTTTTCACAATGTAAGGTTTTGTTCCTCATTACTTTTTCTATTTTCTATTTTTTTAAAAATTTTGTTTATTTAAGTAAAGTTAAGTTAGGGTTGGGCTTCTGGTTCCTTCTAGGCCCATCTGATTACTAAATGCACCCTTATTTCACTCTACCACCCCACTCCTTGATTTATTAATAAGTTTATTTTAATTTATGTTCATTTTCTATTAACTTTTTCTTTATTAAGTTAATCATTTTATTTTATATATCAAAAAACCTAAAGATTTTTTATTTATGTTAATATTTTCATTTCTATTTTATTTGTTAATTGTTTTTATATTGCTAATATCAAAATGTTAAAAATCTTGAGAAAAACATGATATTATCTTCTTTGATGATTTTCTTTGTGAATTATTGATTGATCCAAATGTGGACTTGTTTCTTTTAATCTTCTTTGATTCTTATGATATTTATTGATACATGAATTTGAGGGTTAGTCTTGATAGGCCTGTCATGCTTCTGTCTTTTGAATTATGTTGATATTTTTAATCATTTACTTTGTCTTGACCTTGATGTCTCTATCTTGGGGGTGATTGATTTGTGCTTGGTCTTGATCCATGACATAGTTGTTCTACGATTGTATTCTTCTTGTGAGGTATTATGTTGATGCATGATCATTCTTTTGCTACCTTATGGATGAAATGCCTTGTCGAATTATGTTAATGCTTTTTGGTGCTTTGGCTCATTGCTTGTTGTTTTTCTTGATTGATACTTGGATATGCTTTGAGTTATGCCATGTGTTTAAACCTTGCTTTGGGATTGATCTTCCTTGATGATTAAGTTGTTTATTGATTGTCATTGCTTATTTAAATTCACATGTTCCCTTAGGATCTTCTAGTTCAACTTTATTTTCGATTAAGATCGAAGTAGGATAGATTTTAGGTTTTTAATCCTTGTATGACAATATTTAGGATTCAGTCTCCCATAGATTTTCCTTTCTTTTTGCATCCAAAATCTCCTCTTAATCCCAATCCAAAGGAAATGATCTTCTCTGTTGACTTTATGTCATAAGTCAGTTTAGGCTTGCCTACCATTCCTTTAAAACCTTGTTAAAGTCTTCAGCTTTCCCATCTTAGCCTTAGGATTAGAGTTTCTTGACTCTATGTAAGTGTCATTGCTGGACACTTACTTCCCCTTTGAGACTTTGTTAGAGTCTCTAGCCTTCCCTTTATCCTAGCCTTAGGATTAAAGTTGCCTAACTCTATGTAAGTGTCATTGCTTTGGACACTTACTCCCCCTTTCCCTTTTTATCCTAGCCTTAGGATTAGAGTTTCTCAACTCTATGCAAGTGTCATTGCTATGGACACTTACCTCCCCCATTTAGAACTTTGATCACTATCAAGAGTTCCTCACCCGTAGTTAGGTGAACTACGAATGCTCTGATTCCATCCTTGGTAGGATACGTAGGCACGAGATGCGATGTCTTGGAGAGCATACTTAGTAAATACCTTAAGTTTTTCCCTGAGCGTATTTTCCTTAGCAAGTGTTGCGGTGAGAATCGGATATCAAGCTATTTAATTAACTTGAATCACACATCTTTGAAATTCACCACCGAGCTTTGATTTATCCAAAGGAAAGGGAAAAATATCGGAAACCCTAATTGCATTTTAAAAACAATGCAAGAGATCTAGGTTCGGGGGTTGATTATACCTAGGGAAGGTGTTAGCATCCTAAGTATCTGTAGTACTCTACAGGAACCTCTTGTTTGTATTTGTGTTATGCTATGTTAGCTTGCTAAAGGTAATGTGCTAAGGTTAAGATAAAGACCTATGGTAAAGACCAAGGTGCTAAAGGTAAAAACCTAAGGGTATGTACACTAAGTATGCTCGCCAAGACATCGCATCTCGTACCTACGTATCCTAATAAGGATGGAATCAGAGCATTCGTAGTTCACCTAACTAGGAAAGAGGAACTCTTGACTATGGTCAAAGTTCCAAAGGGGAATGAGTATTCATGATCATGATACTCACATAGAGTTTAAAAACTCTCTAAGACTAAGTTGTAAGGCAAATTGGCTCGACAAGATATCTCATCTTATGCCTACGTATCCTGATTAGGAATGAGGAATCAGAGCCTCCGTAGTTCGCCTAACTAGGATTGAGGAACCATTGACTATGGTCAAAGTTCCAAGAGGGAATAAGTATTCATGATCATGATACTCACATAGAGTTGAAGAACTCTCTAAATCTAAGTTGAAAGGCTAACCTAAAGATTGACTTTAAACAAAGTCAAAAAGTGGGAAGTGAATACACATCATGATGGTATCCACATAGAGTTCAAGAACTCTAAACCTAACTCTAAGTTGAAAAATAAAGTGGCTCTAATAAGGGCAAAGGGGAGATGATCAAGGTCACCAAGTGGGTAAGAAAGCAACAACTATCCTAACTATGACGTATAAGTCAACAAGAGTGATCATTTCCTTTAGAATGACGAATGAGATTATCGAAAGAAATAGGCATCAAAAATTAGAACAAAAGTTATTCACGAAATTTCAACAAGAAATATTTACGAGTATCAATAAGGAGAGAGATCACAAGTTAGTAGCCAAAAAAAATTTGTAGCAATTCAAAATTGAAAAGATAAAAAATAAATTCTATATATTTACACCCTAATCATGATTCAAAAAGATTAATTCGCAAAAATAGTTAAGAAAATGTTGAGTTTTTTTTTATATTTAAAATTATTCAACAAATAAATTACTTAACCTAAATAATTATCAATAATTATAACCAAAATATAAAAACAAGCAAGATGAGATTTCAAATAAGAAAATAATTATAAGCTAAATAAACAAAACAAACTACATCAATATGTAAAAAACCTTAATTAGATAAAAACAAAAGGCTTAAATAGTTTCTTGGTCCCTATAAGTTAGCGAGTTTTTGATTTTGGTCCCTATAATTCATTTATTTTGGTATGAGTCCCTATATCTCACTTTTTGCGTGCGTTTTAGTCCCTAAAGGCAAAATCCGCAGGAAAACCCGTAGGTTTCCTGCGGATTTTTCTTAGAATTTTCCTGCGGATTTTGCCTTTAGGGACTAAAACGAGCGCAAAAAGTAAGATATAGAGACTCAGACCAAAAAAAATAAATTACAGAGACCAAAATCAGAAACTCGCTAACTTACAAGGATCAAAAGTGCATTTAAACCAAAACAAAAACACTAAATTAAGACAAATCAAGGAAAATCAATAAATTAATAAGAATAAACATAACTATTAAAACAAACTCATTAAATCAAATAGATAATCTTACCTAATAATGATGACAATAATAATAATAATAATAATAATTACTAAAAAAAATTACTAAGTGATTTAAATTTACTAAAAACAATCTACTAAAAAAAGGCAGAAAAAACAAACAATGAGAAATATACAACATGGGCTCATGAAAAAAAAAGAAGCAGGCCTGGGTCGGGTCCAGTGGCAACCCGATTTGCATTAGTATGGGAAAGAAAAGAGGAAACCTAAATAGAGCAAGAGAGAACGGCAAGAAAATGACAATAATAATAAAATATAATATAATATAATAAAATAAAAATAAAAGGAAATGAAATAAATAATTAATAATAATAAATAAATAAAAAATATTGACAATAAAAAGAAATAAATCTTATATTAAATAGTGAATTAAAAGTAATAAAAACAAAATTCTAAATTAAAAAGAAAAGCATAAAGTTCTAAGACCCAAAAATAATGGAATTAAAAGGAGAAAAGATGACAAAAATTAAATGGGACAAACACATGATTATGATCGATGGACTACATGACTGCAAATGCAAAAAAAAAAAACAGCTGACTTAAAATGATATGAAAAATGATCAGAGGATCTGAGGGTAAAATTTGGGGTATAACAGCAAGCAAATAATAACATAACACAAATACTAACAAGAGGTTCCTGTAGAGTACTACAGATACTTAGGATGCTAACACCTTCCCGAATTATAATCAACCCTTGAACCTTAGATCTTTTAGCTTTGTTGTTACATTGCATACTTAGGGTTTTCTTTCGATCTTTACCATTTCCTTTGGATAAATCAAAGTTTGGTGGTGAACTTCAAATATTTGTGATTAAAGTTAATTCAATAGCTTGACATCCGATTCTCGCTGCAACAACGAGCAATAGTTATTTCTAAATACGTGAACTAATCTCAACATTCACAACGTGATTGCACTCATCAATCACTAGGTTATCATACTCACCAATCTCATAATATCACAATATGTTCCATACAAAGCCCATTAGTTCACAATTAACTACCATTCACCATCTATGCCATTCGACATTCTCATATATGGAACGATACATTCCAAGTGATTATTCGTCCACAATACACATTGAGGTAACTTCGCGTCTGAATATCACAATCTAAGTTATTTAGCATAACCTAAGTTATTTTCTTACAAATTCATTCACCTAGTTGAAATCCTAGATTTACTCTCACTTATCATCATGGAACATGATTTATTCATTATTCATTCAATACATACACATCATAATATTATACATGAAACACACATAATAGTTCATCACTAACAAGACTTTAGGAACAAATATTCCTCACTAAATAGGACTTTTGGGAAAAAGGTTCCTCGCCAAATAGGACTTTTGAAACAAAGGGTCCTCACCAAATATCCAACCGATAATTGGAACATAAACACACATGATAGTATAACATCATCAATCAAGTAAATATTTGGCATTCATGTATGGTTTCCATACAAGTTCTTCAATTAATTTTCTAATTAAGCATTAGGCGAAGTTTTTGCGCAATCGATTTCAGCCTAAGCTAATCCACTTACATGTCACATAGTAAGCACACATCTGATCATCCTATGATGGGGATAATCGGACCCAACGAGGAATTAAATTGAGTTAAAAACATAGAAACTTCACTATGTTATAGCTTTCTACGTTAGCTTTCTAACACCTCCGATTGCGTCTCATTCTGAATTACGAAACTCAAGTTATACCGAAAATAGTATTTTGAACAAAATCTGCCTTGATGATTCAAATCAAATCAGTCAGGGGCTAACTAGAAGGCTCTGATTCGAATCAGCACTTCAAGTGCAAATCTCTAATTCAAATCAAATCAGTTTGAATTGCATTTCTACAAAATGTATGCTTCCTGATTGGAATAAAACCCTGGAATTTTCACATATACTTCATGTTTTTCTCAATCCAGAGACATAATAGCTCATACTATCATACCCTAACATCAATGAATCATATTAGAAGGATCAAAACACAACAAAATCAAACTTGTAAGGCAACAATACATGAACCCATAAGGTTTCATCATGTTTCTCTATTTTTTAACATCTCTAACAATCCAACACAACTTTTAACACAACAACATAACGTCATATTACACAAATCCATATCAAACATCATGGGATTTAACAAGCAAGCATGTAAAACACAAGAAATTCATTCATCAACACTAATTTCATGCTCATAACAAAACACACAAACCCTAATTCCCTTTTCATGACTAATTAATAAAGTTCAATGGAGTTGAATAAGAACTAAGCTCAACTGAGTTCATTAATTACTTTGTTTGTCCTAAGTTACAAAGAATGTAGCACATAGGACTCAATTTGTCCTAACTGGCAAGGAATAGAGTAATTAAGAGGATATGTGATATTACATTCTCCCCCATTAAATTGAGATTTGTTCCCAAATTTCTTCTAACTGAAGAGATGAAACACTTCTTGCATCTCCGAGTTAAGTTAATACTTTGGCTTTTCTTGAGTTCAAATATCTGCTTGATGTACAACTCTTTGACATACACAAACTTCCAACTCTCCTTATTGGCAATCTTCGTTCTTTTGCGACTTCACAAATCCTTCTTGGTCTAACCATCTTTTCCTTCTACAATCCTTGAATAACTTCTAACCTTTTTACATTGGTACAGATTTACCCGGAGTCCACGACTTACGCTTTCTTGCACTGAAATAACCAAATTCCATAATCATTGCACCTTATTCTGGTTGGATAACCAACATTTTCAAATCTTCACGGTGTTAACCACTGATTCCTTACTTACATGCGATGTTGATAACTCATCTCTTACAAATATCTTAACAAATTCATGAGACCTTACTACCATGTTACTGATATCCTTATCAGACTTTACTAGGCCCGGTATTGTGTACTAAGCGTGCACACACCTTATGCCTCACTTCCTCTCAGGAATCCAATTATATATCACATACTTGGTGCATAAGGGCCTTACCTTAACTCTAGGAGCAATCACCTCTATGATTTTCCATTAACACCGTACTGAGCTCTTTCTTCCACCACTCTCCACTGCGTTGTTATGACTCAAACAATATGGAACACATGGGCTTCATAGGAACTACTAGTTAGATTAAAGTATCCATAGAAAATCACATATGTCATCCAAAGCGCCTACCACCCAAAATAGTACTAACACCTTGTCAGAATCTAAAGATGGAACATCGCTCTCGCTAACACACAAGGTTGCGAATAGAACTGACACCAGCTATAATGATAAATATGCAGAAGTCACATGACTGTGACCATAATACTGTAAAGTATTCGCGATTTCGATCATCCTGCTCCATACCACATAAGAACTCTAACTCATATGTCACGAATATTCTATCAGAGTTACATGTTTAACTTTAGGAATATCTCACTCCCACTCTCACCTAGAAGGATAACTCATGAATCTTGTCGATAAAGTATGGTAGCATTGTATACGTCAGGTACTACTCTCGTGGGGTCTACCTCCAAGCCCATGTATCCGAGTGAACTGTCCAAATGTCATACTACGACTATCCACTCATACCTTATTAGCACATCAATAAGATACTGAATTGATCTCCTCGAGATCACCACTCGGTATGTCTCGTCCAGATTCACTCCCTATGGCTCTCAATAGTCATAAGTGTGATACGCCCAAGACTTACTCACATTAAATACAATTCATATGGATTGGATCACTAAGAGTCCAACTTTCTTAGCATCTCTACAAGTGATCGATTATGCAATACACCCTTAGAAATTTCAATTTCAAACATATTAATCTAACTTTCATTAACTTGCAACTCCTTTCTCAATTGCACACATCTACGATGGAACACAAAATGGGATTCAAGATGCACTTAGTTCCAACAATGTGTGAATGTCATGCTTTAGGTTCATACAACTCAAAACTACTTCAGAAGTTAAACAACAAGAGGAACTTCAACAAGCCACTCCCACTTTTGACAACCAAATAATACACATTTATGATGAACCTTGACATCCCCACCTGCTTACTTACTTGTATTCTCTTATAAACAAAACATCCATTATACACTTCATCACACAGAGGTCACATATCTAGATGACTCACAATTGACAACTCGTGCCACCTACTTACGAGTTCACACAATATAGTCCTTTTCACATTTCACACTTAGTTTCTTACCCAATCTTTGATCACTTTTAGTTTCTTTCCACATACTTGGACTCTCAGGACACAAAAATTGCTTGTTCAAACAAAGGAGTGTGATACTTCACAACTACCATAATACAAGGTAATCAAGAATACATACTTGTGACCAAGATACTACTAACTCATGCTTTTCTAGCTCCAAGTATGACTCTCTCTGTTTCACCTTATACTCAAGGAATATTAAGATTTGAAAATTCATTTGGTGCATGCCCCTTCTATTGGCATCAATAACATATTCACAACCCCATTACGATTTTTTTCCAAAATGCAATATATTACAATAGTTGTACAACAAGGGTGAAATTATGGGGTTGTTCCTATTTGAGAGAGATTATAGAGGCAAATTATGTAAACTACTTCTATAGAATATAACCATTTAAATATTTCTAAATTAAATGATTAAACAAAAATTTCAGAGACATAATTAGTTTACTAACAAAAAAATATATTTGCAAGCATGCAATACAACCAACAATTTATCCTTATCCTCTTCCTTTCGAACCAACAATCACTCTTGTATTTAGGGGTGTTCAAAATTTTGGTTGACTGATCCAAATACTTAATCTGAACTGAATTGAACCATAAAAAACTTAAACCATTTAAATAGTTAATAAACTGAATTGTTTATTTTAACCAATTCAATTAATCTAATTGAATTTAAAAACCAGTTTAAATTGTTATAAACTCTTTCCAAACTTAATGACTTGATGGCTTTTGTCTAACTTATTAATCATTCAATTCAACTGTGGTTTAAAATTGCGATTGTTGTTTTACACAATCTTGTTAAATGTATTGAATTTAGTTACGATCATAGTTCGGATGTCTTTGTAAACTGAGTTATATATGAACAGGTTCTTGGCATCAAATATGACAGTAAGTTAATTAAATTAGTTGATGCACAGTGATAGGCAATTTTTCATGCTACAACAGTAGTAAAAAAAATAGGAGCATATTGGTTTAAGTTTATAAATATTTATGAATATTTTTACAGGTGAACAGAAGATATAGTCATTACTGTGATGAAATGCAAATGGTAGTGAAATGGGATTTGGTTATTTATATATATATATATATATATATATATATATATATATATATATATATATATATATATATATATATATATATATATATATATATATATGGATTAGTTTAAACTCAACAATAGCATATCAAATTTGATATACAAACACATAAAAATAAGTTTGTTTTTTTTTATAAACAATAGATGTTTAAGAAATAAGATTTTTTTTGGAATAAAAAATATTTTTATAAAAAATAAATTTTTTATACAAATTAAAAATCATCTTTTAGTTTTTAATCACTTAATTTAAAAATAAATAAAAAAACCGTTAGGAAAATCAATTTTTTTTAACAATTTTTTTTTTAAAAATCCAAGTTTAAATCCAATTTTATTAAAAAAAAAACCACAAAAACTGTTTTTCTAAATATATAAAAAACGGTTTTAACTTTGGTTAAAAAATAATCAAATTCTTTAAAATAATTGGTTTTAAACTGGTTTTAAATTATGAACCGGTTTTAAACCGGTTATAAACCGAATTTTAATTGGTTTAACAGATTAACCACTTTTTGTTGAAGTGCTTTTTAAGAACTGCACTGAACCATTAATATGGTTTGCTTTTTATTGATAGTAGATATATGAAGTATAATAAAATAAAAAAATTAAGTAACACAACATAATATAAAATATATCTTAACTTTAGAAAAAAAATACTCATAAATATTTAGGCAAAGGATACATAAATTTTATATATAACTTAATACAACAATTTGAATACTAAAAACCCACTTAAAAATTATTTTAATGGTTAATAAATTTTAAAAAATATACTGAAATGTATATAGTTTACAGAAGTTACAAAATTGCTAAACGTAAATGAAAAGTCAAAAACTATTTTAAAAAAAAAATTGATTTACACAGTTATTGAAAGAAAAACGCATAAAATACCATATTGTGGGTACTAAGTTACTCTCTATCTCTCTCCTTGCGTTACTTTAAGTTACTCTCTATCTCTCTTCTTTCAATCTTCTGTTTGAAATCAAGAAAAAAAACCGAGTGGGAGGGCGATGGAAGCATCGGGATCACGTTGCCGCGGAAAAATTGCTTCTACTGAGGAACGAAAAATGACGTATGATATGCTATTTTAATTAATATTTTTGGTAAACATTTTTTTCGTATCCGGGAGTGCTATTGGGGTTTTATACCCATTCCCAAATCTTAGGGCTTAGTTTTTCTTTTCTTGAAATGTTTACAATTACGACTAAGTGAAATGATATTTGATGGTCTGATTGTTTGGATTTCAACAAAATTTAACGAAACATAATAGTTTAGGATGATCACTTCGAAAACTGAATGGTGTTGTTGTTAAACTGGAAAAATTTGTTTCCTTATCGTTTATATTTTGTTAAAGGGAAAGCCTAATGCATGTTCATACAGATTGACATATTGAACATAGGACTGCATAAAAAGGGAAATTAGGGTTTCATATGTTAAACATTAGAAATTGATGATCATTAAATTTTTCGTTTTGTAATGATATTTTTTGTAATTATGAACACCAGCCATGAAGAGGCAATGGAGATAATAAAAGGAATGATAGCTGAGACCGGCTATGTGGCTGATAAGGGAAAGAAAAGGAAAGCTGTTGTTGCCAAGACATGTCGTAACAGTGAGACATTGGTTGTGACAAATGCGAACATCGCAAATGTTTCAACGAATCACGAAGGACGTGTTCTTCATCGTATTAAGGAAGAACCGGTTGATAACACTGAGGAAATCACGCATAACAGTGAGATTGGGAAAAACATGATGAATGATAAAGCTAATATTGCTGAAAATAGGGTTGCAAAGTCAAAACAGAATGCAAAGAAGAAGATTGTTGAGAAAACCGGGGTTAAGAAAGTGCTCAACAAAGCTGTTGGGGATGCAAAACACAAAATAGTTAGGGAATCAAAGGTATCAAGTACATCGAAGAATAAGTCAATTGAGAAATTGGTTGAAAAGAAAAGAAAAAAAAAGTCGTTGTGGGGGCAACATTTTCAAATGAAATCAAGCAGGAAAGGTCAAAGGGGGCTATGAAATATACTTGGAAGAGTTATGTTAGAGATGCAAAAAGTAGTTCAACCAATGTTATGGTAAGCATACGTTGTATATGATTTATATATTGCGTTATATGCTAGATACTATATAACTTACATTAATTTCAATTATGTTATATGCAGCATTTTCTTAATATGATAGCTAAAAAATTTCGACGATGAAACTGATGAAGTCGAAGTTGAAGGAATTGCTGAGAATCAAGTCGAAGTCGAAGTAGAAGCAGTTGCTGACATTCCCGATACAGAGGTTGTGGCTGAAACAAGCCAAAGACCTCGGCGAAATAGAGTTCGTCCAGCAAGACTTCATGATTATGAAGTGACTGGTGATGATGAAGTCACACCAGATGGAGAATTAGTTCATTTTGCTTTACTTGCAGGTGCTGAACCAATCAACCATAACGAAGCTTTAAAAATTCAACATTGGAAGTTAGCTATGGTCGAAGAGTTACAGGCAATTGAAAGAAATAACACATGGGAGTTAGTCGAATTGCCAACAGATACAAAAGCTATCGAAGTAAAGTGGGTGTTCAAGTTAAAACACAATGCTGATGGGTCGATAGCAAGACATAAAGCAAGATTAGTAGCTCGAGGATTTCTTCAAAGAGAAGGACTTGACTACTCTGAAGTATTTGCTCCAGTAGTAAGACTGGAGACTGTTCGACTAGTGGTAGCATTGGCATGTAACCAAGGTTGGTCGACATTTCACCTAGATGTGAAGTCAGGTTTTCTGAATGGTCCGTTAGACGAAGAGGTCTATGTCACACAACCTCCTGGGTTTGTGATTCATAAGGAAGCGAGTAAAGTATATAAGTTGCACAAAGCACTCTATGGCCTCAAGCAGGCACCTAGGGCATGGAACAAGAAGATCGACTCATACTTAGTCGAATTGGGACTTGTAAAATGCAAGTCTGAGTATGGTGTCTATGTTCAGGTTGTAGCACAAGATATAACAATCATCTGCTTATATGTTGATGACTTGTTAGTAACTGGAAATAGCCTGAAGAACTTGTCGAAGTTCAAAGAGCTGATGAAGAAGGAATTTGAAATGTCAGATCTGGGAAAATTGTCTTATTTCCTAGGCATGGAATTTCATATGTCGAAGCAAGGTATGGTGCTACATCAAAGGAAGTATGTCAAAGAGATACTCAAGAGATTCATAATGGATGATTCGAATCCTGCATCCTCACCTGTCGAACCAAACTTGAAGTTGGAGAAGCATGAAGAATAAGACAAAGTTGATGTAAATTTGTTCAAACAAATAGTTGGATCTCTGAGATATGTGTGCAATAGTCGACCTGATATAGGTTTCGCAGTCGGATTAGTGAGCAGATTCATGAGCGAACCAAGAGTGTCACACATGAAAGCTGCAAGAAGAATTCTAAGATACTTAAAAGGAACAACAGATTTTGGAATTATATTTCGACGAGATTCTGAAGGCAAAGGAGCAAAAGTTAATTGCTTTACAGATGCATATTGGTGTGGAGATAAGGAAGATCGAAGAAGTACAACTGGCTATTTCTTTCAAGTATTTGGTGCCCCAATCTCATGGTGTTCGAAGAAGCAACCTGTGGTGGCATTGTCATCGTGTGAAGCTGAATATATAGTAGGATCCTATGCTGCATGTCAAGCAATTTGGATCAGATCAGTACTTGAAGAAATCAAGGTCGAAGTGAAGAAACCACTTGTGTTGCAAATCGACAATAAGTCAGCAATAAATCTGGCGAAGAATCCAGTTCTACATGGAAGGAGTAAACATATCGAAGCCAGATTTCACTTCTTAAGGGAAAAGGTAAATCGAGGTGAACTTGAAGTTAGACACTGCTCAAGTGAAGCACAGTTGGCTGATATTTTCACCAAAGGATTGAAGATCGACAGATTCCTGAATTTGAGAAAGAAATTAGGAATAGTTCAGATCGACTAGCGTAGGTTCGACAACTTGGATTATGGGGGTGTGTTGAAATATTAAATTAGATTTAATTTGATATGATTAGATTTGATTAGATTTAATATTTAGATATAATCCAAGTTGTGTTAGCCCAAGCCCAATTAGGGTTGTATATAAATAGACCTAACTTGTATCATTATTTACACAATTAAATAATACAAATCCTTATTTCCTTATTCTCTCTTTCTCTCCTCACTAAAAGTGTCTTACGCACTAACAAAAATGCCTTCGAATAATGCAAAACGAAATCAAGCTTGTCGATGTTGAAGAATTTTTTTTTTTCAAATGTCATGTTCATATGGCAAATAGGAACAACAAACGAAGCATCCAAGAAAAGTACACGGCATTGGGTTGGTACGACTTCGCTCGTAGTAAAAATCTATGCAATGGTGATATATTGGTGTGGAGTATGTCACGCTTTTCACCTTACGTATACGTGAAGGTCGAAAGTAGTTAATGGTGTTTTGTTGATGCTTTGAATGTTTAGTAGTTAAGTTAAACTTTGTTTTTATGTTTTGAATTATATCTTGGAAAGTACTTTTATGTTGTATAACTTGATACTGCTATCATATTTTGTTAAGCCTATTTTATAATTATGTTGCTTTATTTGAATTTATAACTTTTTAATTCATATATTAAATGTATGAATGCATTGATATAGTTGGTTATTAAATTATATTTCATATATAAAATAGGTGTAATTCTGCATATATGATGATGATGGCACGTTAGAACTTTTAGGCAAGGGTATGCAGCATATAATACTTCTAGTTGTTGGTGTCTATTAAAAGTAAAATTGCTTTAAGGTATGGCCATGTTTATTCTCCAACGAAAATTTCAATGCAGGATGTCAAGTTAAATCTTTACCATTAATGTATGGTTAAAACATAAGTAGTAGGGATATAGAGGAGGCATAATTGGTAGTAGTTGTAATAGTAGACTCATTGAAATTAGAAATGTGAAGACCCAATGCATGGAAGTAACTTTATGTTTAAACCAAACAAAAATCATACTCAATTGAATTGTCATATCAACAATAGAAAACGTGTAGAAGTATACCACAAATAATTCAAAATATACTAAAAAGAGTTTTATATAATAGGAAAATTATTATTTTATATTTTTCATTCAATAGTTTATAATCTATAAATCTTTTAAATTAAAAAATAACTTGTCACTTTTCAATAAAGTATAATATTTTTCTACTATAAATATGTAAAGATGCAATAGGCTTCATAGTCCTTCTTAGTTCTTAGCATAAGTTTTCTTCACATGAGCTTCTAAACAAAAAAACTTGATCTTGGGGAATAAAAGATGAAAGGTCCGAAGCACCCTATTAATGGCTACACATCAGATGACTCTACAGATAGCTTCAGGTTATGAATATTACTAATATTTACATTTTGTGTGCTTGATGAATGTTCTGGTTTTTAATCTAAAAAAATATTTATTATGTAGTTCTTTATGCTTACCAATGGAGGATGATGAACTTGGCCCACGGATCTGGAAGAAAAAAATAACACAATCTAATAATAGAGGAAAACATGTTTTGGTATGGAAATGACTATTAATTTTATTAACATTTAACAATCTACTTACAGCAGATACAACCAAATTATCTCCGCTTGTGATGTTATTTGTATCAACCGGTTGATTCTTATTCTAAATAATTGACAATGAAAAAGTTACAACGAAGATTTTCATACATGTAAAGTCAATTAATTGAATTGACACAAACATATATTATATAACAGTAGTTGAAAAAACCCAATAACGAAATGCTCATTGGCTTACAGCTGATAAATCCATTTTAGCTTCACTTGCAGGGGTATTTGTAAGATTTGGGTGATTCTGAAAATGTAATATATAATTAAATCAAGTATAGTACATATGACTATAAAAAGACATTTTTATAACATTAGATAAAGATATACCTCAATACAAATATAGTCTTCCTCAATCCGAGTAACAAATGCCTCATCAGTTTCAAGTTTGTAAACAGAAGCTTGAGAATAAGATGGCTAAACCTTAACCCTAAAGGCCATTTTCTTGTCCAACATGATGTCGAGATCATCAGGGTAAACCATTGGATCATCTTCACCTTGCTAATGGTAGAATAAGAACCAAAAAAAAACAAACATCTATAATTTCCATAACAATGAAACACCATAATAGGTTGAACAATACTGCATTGGATACAATTATATAAATACCTCCAACATCATGTTACGGACTTCATTGGTTGTTTTTCCAATAATGGCAGCACAATCACTATCCCAAAATATGAATCGATATTTTACATCACCGCTGTTGACATATATCTCAACTCTATACTTGTTAGATATTTATCATATTGTACGATATTAGAAAAAACATGCATTCTGATCAAATTTAATGAAATTTTAGATACTAAAAAAGAACAAACATTAATACAAATCTCTACCTTGGTACAACTTGTTCCACACTTTCCCCACAGGAACACTGATATCAGTTGTTGGAATCAGATGCTTTCAAAGAACACTTAGAGCAACCGTAGTAGAACCAACCATATTTCGTAACAGCTAATTTCAGAGTAGTGACAACGGTTACACACAAAGTTTCCTGATAAAATATAAAACAAAATATAAATAGTGGCTGGATAAAATTCTTACGAATGAAATAAATGCGAACGGTCTAAAAAATTAACAAAACAATAACGCACATGTTTTAACTTTGGAAATTCAATCAACAGAATGCATTTCGTGTTATAAACAAAATGCTGAACAGGAGTATATTGTGTACCTCCGAACCAATTAGACGCAGCAATTGTTGATTGAGAAGGTTTCTCAATCTTGTCCGACTCGGATAACCTAAAAAAATTGAATAACGGAAAAAAAATTAGGTATAATACATTATATAAATTATATCTATACACTTGAATATATATATATATATATATACTTACTCAGACATAATTTTGTTTATTTCAGGAATATCCTCATTTATCAGAAGCTTCGAACCACTCCAGCCATTAGATACTGATTAAATTAATACATTTCAGTCTCACGAAATGAAAAATCTTTAGACATATTTAAGTAATCTCAACAACAAATACAATAAAATGAAATGAACATAGAAATAACATTACATTGACAATCTTTAATCATAGCATGAGTGAGAATAATAATGACAATAGCTCCAAAAGTTTTGACATCATTGTAATATATTAAAAACTGAGATCCATAAGTTTCCCATAGACTGCAGTTAACAACATTTCCCCTAATTTATAAGATAACACCTCAATTTTATTCCATAATGAACAAAACTGTAAAAATAATAAGAGTTAGGGTATAAAAATAATACTTCAAATCCTTCAGCTTCAGCGAAACAACCACTTTTTTTCCTGTCGCCTTTGCTTGAACATTAGAAACTTCACTAACAATGCCAATTATATCTGCAAAAATATAAGAACTCAAGCAAATATGAAAAAAATTATTTATACACATATTTATAACCATTTGTTTTGACTACCTTCGAGCCTGTCAAATCTGCATTTTCCTTGAAGTATCTCAGCAAAATCCTTGAATACATATTCCTTGGGAGGGATGTCATCAATAAGGGTTGATCTGATTGTTGTACCACTTAAGAAAACGAATATTTTAGGATGATCAGTTAGCTTCCACTGAAAATCATTGTCATAAACTGTTCCATTATTAATTATGCAAGTCATATTCTCTTTGATCACTTCTTTCCATTTTGAAGTGAGATCGTTTCGAACCAAAACTTGAATTCTATCACCCTACAAATAAATTTTAAGATCTGTAAATAAAAAATTAACCCTAACAGTATAACAACAAAAACGAATACATAATAAAGAAAATCAATCAGGTTCTTTTGTATCCTAATTTTAAACATTTGTAAAAAATAAATAACCCTAACAGTACAACAACGATAACAAAAAATCAGTTAACCAAAATCAATGAAGTACTCCCTCCGTCCCATATTATAAGAGAAATTTACTTTTTAGATTCATTGAATAATTAATGTATCTGGTCTATATATAGACCAGATACATTAATTATTTAATGAATCTAAAAAGTGAATTTCTCTTATAATATGGGACAGAGGGAGTACCTTTGAATCCACGATGACCATTTCCAGATGTTCAATTCCTCTGTTGTTAACAACGCTCCAAACATCAATAATCCGAACAGCAAGACGCCATGTCTCCTTGAAATCACTAATATCTTTGATGAAATCGTACTTTCGAGCCATTTATCTGCAATGATGAAAAGAATCTAAATTGAATCCCCAATACAGGAAAATAGAGACATCATATGAAACAAAACGAAATCAATTGAAAACGAAGAATAAAAACCCTCACCTTCCAATTGCGATTGAGAGGATGGAAGATGAAGAAGGAAAATGTAATGGAAGAGAGAAAATTGTAGAGATTAAAATAAATATTGGAAACATTCTGGAAACTTGAAGGGTGGGTTGAGTTATTGAGAGTACCTTGGAAATACACACTTATGACTGTTTAGGATACATGCGTGTATTGGAAAATGCAATTAGGGAAAAGGAATTATTACTGTAGCAAAATTACAATTAGGGATATGAAATAAGGGACCTAATTAGTTGTTACTGTGGGTATTAAGTTAATTGCATATGTATACGAAATTCTTATATTGATAGTAGATTACCCTTTTGTACACTGTATAATTTTTAAAACTATTATTTATCTTCTAATATTTTATATTTATTTAATTTTAAAGTATAATTTATAAATGAAAAGTGGATTTAAAAGGTTGAGCAGTTATTATAGAAAGCAGTTACTCAATATCTCCTCTAAGGGCATATATTGCCACTACACCAATAACTACCTATTAAACATAACTTTCCCACTACAATTGGACATGCCCCTTTATCAATTTCAAGATACTACTCCTTTTAAAATATGCAAAACATTACTATTCACTTTTATCATTAATACTTCTTTTAATCTTCCATTGTTTTTTTCCAAACATATTATTCTTCACTCTGCTACAAGTCAAATCTTCCATCATCTTTAAGGTGTGTACAGTTTAATAATTTGGATTGTTGAGCAATAGAGTATTATATAGTTGAAATTAGGGTTGGACAAATAAACCATTTCGAACCGAAACCGACAAACCCACTGATTATTTACAGCTTTCGGGCGGGTGTTTACCGGGTATCGGGTCAACGGTTTCAACATTCTCAGTTTGAATTGGTTTATGGTGGGCTGTTCCGGATGCACTAACTCAATCCAAGAAAATCCACCACCGACCGATAGTTTGAATTTATTTATTATTTATTTATTTATTATAAAACAACATTATTTTGGCAAATAGGTTATTAATGTGAATAAAAGTCTTTTCTTTGTCACATCTCACTCACTTTTCTCTTTTTAAAAATCACAGTAGCTCTCACTTCTCTTACCCAAATCAATAGCTCTCACCTTTTTCTCCACTTACAATTTTTTTTTTCATTTCGATATATGATTTTAACATGATAACTTGAAAGGAAGGAGTATGGTTAGTTCTCTGGTCTACATTTCAAGTCTCACCATCAGATCTGTTTTTACCACCACTATTTCGTTTTTGATTTTTTTATCTGTATAAAAGTTAGGTTTGTTTATCAATCTTCTTTCATTGTTGTTCTTAAGTGAAGAATATTTATTAATGGTTTTTTAAATTAAATTTATTTGCTGGGATTCTTCTTGAATCATGAAGATATGAAGATGCAGGTACAACATCAATATTTTTAGATCTGAAAATATTAATGTTTCTATATGAAAATATGAAGAAGTTTCAATTTTTTAAAGCTTTTGATTTAAACCTGAATGATACACTTAAACCGTTTAAACCCATCCGCACAATCGAGGATCCGCTTAAACCGAAAACCGACTTATCTGATGACAATGACAGACGGAAATGGATGGTATGTTCTCATCCGTGGTTGTTTTCCGGTTCCTGGTTTTTGGTCCACCACCGACCTAACCAAACCGTTATCCATACCTAGTTGAAATATGCATGATATTATTGAAATAAATGTTAAACTTTAAAATAAATTTAAAACTAAAATTAAGAAAAATATTATTTTATAATTTTTCGCGCTTGCGCATGACAATAACATTTATACGAATATAGGAATGCATTTTACAAAATTTATTAAACAAATAATTATAGTTAAAATCAAGATTAAATAAATAAATAAAACTATCTTAATAAGCGGTGAATGATATAGTTTTCATCAAGAGGGTAGAAAAATATAAAATAATTGTCATGTTGATTTTCATATACCATGATGAAAACTAGAGTTGGAGCGAATAAATTAGTGTTGTGTGGTGGTTTTACTTATGCATTGACTTTCAAAAATAAAGTTAGGTTGGTAGGTTTAGATTTCAAGTGTTAGATTTGAGGTATCATGTAAAAAAAATACTTTTTTTAATATAGACTAAAATATATTGGATCAGTTTATACATCACATTATACTTCACCGACATCATGATATCATAACCCACCCCAATAACTATCTATTAAACATAACTTCTCCACTACAATTTGATATGCCCCTTTATCAATTTCAGGATACTGCTCCTTTTCAAATATGCAAAACAATACCATTAACTTCTACCATTAATACTTCTTTTAGTCTTCCATTGCTTTTTTCCAAACATATTATTCTTCACTCTGCTACAATTCAAATCTTCCATCATCTTTAAGGTATGTACAACTTAATAATTTGGATTGTTGAGCAATAGAGTATTATATAGTTGAAATATATATTTTAATTCTTTCAATTTAACTTTTATTCACTCGATTGATTCATATAATACTAGACAGAGTATCTTCTTTCTCTGAATATTATCCGCTTTTGTTATTGCGCTAACGCGTGTATGTTTTTAGGTTATTTTTTTTATATATGTTCTATTATTCTATGTACAATATTTGCAATATAAATATTTATAAATATTCAAATCTCTCTCTCCCTCCCACCCATAGAACATTATCCTTTTTTTTCTTCTCTTTTTTAAATATTTAATATTTTGTTGCTTTGGAGTTCCAATGCTTCTAGGTATAAAACAAAATTAAAAACATGTTATTTAATTTTGTTAATAGTCTGATATTAATTTTCAAATTATAATAAAAGATAATAAAAGATAATAACCATAACAAATGTTTAAACAATAATATAGAGTCCTTGGAGTGAAGAGTGGATTATATCTTTTTCTTTTTTCTTCTTCTTTGCTCCATTGCTAAGAAAATTTGTGAAATTAATATCATTGCAGTTATAAAGAAAAGATGGTGAATGATTTATGTAACTCAAATAACCACATTTTTTTTAAATCGCTATAACAATATTCATAATTTATTACAATTGATTGCTCATGATTTTTGAGAATTAATATTATTATAAATGGCATATCAAATAATTAAATTGTTACATTGTTTTTTTCCAATAAACCATAGGTGCTTCAACGAAGAATTAACATTTCCTTACTGTTACTCAAACCAAGGTATAAAACTCTAAAATATGTTCAAAGCAAATAAAGGCATAATCTGTTTCTTTTGCACTGCAAAAATGTGTAAATCTACAAACTTCCAACCATTCACTAAATTTCAAACTTTTTCCTCTATGAAACAATCAATTCACAAACTTCCTTTAAACATAACACTACTCAACAAAAACATATTTATATTCACATATGTCATAACAAAGATATTAAATATGTCATAACAAAGACATTAATATTGTTACCATTATTTTTCATGCTTGATATTGTGTTGAATAGAAAGGCTAGACGCTGAAAATAAACGAACGTGGTAGCTATAATATGTGTAGTAGTTTTTTATAACCTCTCAATGAATTGTGTGTGTTTGCACATAATTAATTTATTTTCTATTGTTCTTTGATTCTCTTATTTTATTTCTCTTTCCTTTGTTTCTTCCAATTCACAATATAAATCAACGCTGTAAAAAATACAATTATTTGTGTAAATTTTTTGTATTATGAAGTAGTTATTATTGAGTTTATATGGTTTCAATTTTATCTCTTTATAACCTCTATGGGGTAGTTATAATTGATGTGGTTTTTTAGTAAATATATTAGTGGCTTAAGGGTAATGTTGGAAGAAAAATAGGTCAGCCCATTTTCTCCTATCCCCTTTATCTATAGGTATAGAGGTATAGAGAGGTATAAATGTAATAAAAGACAAACTCTTTTATATTTCATGTCTAATTTTATTTTTATGATGGGTTAAAACCACCATCATGGAATTATTACACAGTTATATAACTTCTATTCAATTAGTTTATAATTCACTTTTACTACTTAGAGGGCATAATGTGTGTTGCACCCCAAATTTTACCCTCAGATCCGTTTGATCATTTTCATATCATTTTAAATCCACCATTTTTACATTTTTAGTCAAATATTTCATTGATCATTAATCATGTATTTCTAACCTATTTTATCATTCCATGTCATTTAGATTTTTTATTTCAATTTATAACTTTTTAGTTTATACTTTTAATTTAGTATATATTTTTAATTTAGATTATTTTTATTTTAGTTTAGTCTTAATTTAGTTTTATTAATTTAGCTTAATTCTATTTTTAATCATAGTTTTTAGTTGTCATTTTTGTCTAATTCAATTTAGTTAATATTTAAAAGAAAGAAACTTTACAAAAATACAAAAAAGGTAACAATCAAGAACACATCATGTTAGGCGAGTAACTATGGTGCGGATTTCTTTACATGAGCCATGTTTCATTTTGAACCAAGTTTCACTTTGAACTGAAAGCCAGTACACTACTGACTTTTCCTTCCATCCCTTTCCTTCCATCAGTTCCTAATACTCACCAAAGCCACAAGATCTGCGCATGGAAAGTTCCAAGTACAACTGCTTTTGTACTTGAAAAGTTGACACAACAAAAGTCAAAACAAGAGACCATTGTGTATTTGTTGTTAACACCATAACACGTTGGTTTATGATCTTTTTTCTCTGACTTGATCTTTTCCCCTTAAGAAAAATAGTTGACCACTGAGTTTTAATTCCATTGTCCAATTTGTTTAGCCTATAAAAGGGCTCATCCTTTGTTCAAAAGAATAAACAACATCAACTCTACAGAACCACACACATAACTCTCTCCTGAAACCTTCATCTCTCTCCTTCGTTACACACAAAAAACAAAAAAACACAAAAAAAACATACCATAACAGAACAACCTTACAACACCTTTAATTCAATTCTCACATAACAACACGTAATAATCTCTCTCTCTAAGTGAAAAAGTCTGCAACTTTTTACAGCGGCCGTTCTCCCAACCGTTCTGCCACAACGACACTTCCAAAACACCAATACCACACATTCGCCTCACTTAACCTCATAATTTCTTCAACAAAACAACTCACCTCTGCCAACGGACAACCTCATGGATCCCTTACCTGTCAACCTTCAAAATCCCCAAATCAACAATCCTTTCAAAAATCAGAAAACAGAGAGAGGGTGAGAAGAGGAAGAGGGATTAAACGAACTAAAAACTGAGCGAGATTGTGACTTGGAAGCGCCTAAGAAAAAAACAGAGAGATTGAGTTGGAGATGAATCAAACCTGAACAAATAAAAAACCAAAAAAACTGAATCTGAGACTGACGCAAAAGAAGGTTGAATGCGTTGCTTTTTGCTCTTTTCAATTTGTTCTTCGTTTAACATTTGAGGGACATGCGATGAAGGAACTTCTCCTGAGCGATGCATTATTTTCGCACTATTGTTCTTGGCTTTGTTTGATTTCGTTGTGTTGACTGAAGCTTTTGGAAGCATTGGTGTTGTGGTTCATTAGCTACATGTGTTAATATCTTGTTTTATTTCAATCGTGTTAACATGTTGCATTTGGAAGTAAAGTGACGGCTGTGTGTGTATGTAGGGTTCCTATGGCCCTTTAACACTCAAGTTTCAGCCGAACCGGGTTTGACCCAGTTGGTCTTACCCAGTCCGCCTTAGATTGGGCCTCACATTGTGGAGGCAGTGCATCTTCTTGTTTTAGCTAGCCGTGTTCTTCTTTTATTTTTTTTCTCATTTTAATCTAATTAGTTTAGTTTTAATGAATTGAGTAATTCCAAAACTTTAGAATATTTTTTACTTTTCATTTTTAAATTTTTAAATTGTTAATTCTTAAATATGATTTTGTCTATTTATTCCTAAGTTTAACTAATTCCACTTTTGATTGTCGGTTTCATTTTCTTTTTATTTCATTTGGGCCAATGACATATAAAAAATCTTAACTTTGTTGGTTATTTCAAACCAATAAGTTTTGATAAATATGAGGCCGCTTTCTTACTTATTTTATTGGTCGATGAAAGTCTAAATATCAAGATTATCGATTTACCGATTTAAATCTTGATTAAGACGAGATCAACCCTTTTTTTATTTCATTATCTTTATTCGGGCCAATGATATTACAAAATCATGACTTGGTTGATTTGTCCAAAATGACTAAAGGTCTTGATACGTATGAGGCTCATTTCTTTATTTTGTTGGTCAATGAAAGTCGAATATCAAAAGATTATCGATCCTCCGATTAAATCTTGATTAAGACGAGACCAATTTTATTTTCATTTTGATTCCATTATCTTTATTTTGGTCGATGATATAACACACCTCATAGTTTGATTGATCTCATTAAAGTGACAAAACTTTGATCAATATGAGACCACTGTCTTTTATTTCAGTTTCATTCACTTTTTGGTCGATGAAAGTCAAGAATCATGGTTGTCAATCTTATTGATAAACTATGATTAAGACTAGACCATTTTTTTTATATATCTTTTAGCAAGTAAACATAACTTAACACAAACATTAACAAGAGGTTCCTGTAGAGTACTACAGATACTTAGGGTGCTAATACCTTCCCTTTGTATAACCAACCCCCGAACCTTAGATCTCCCCCCTTTAGGTTTTTTAACGATCTTGAACCTTTCCTTTGGATAAATCAAAGTCGGTTGTAAAAGAAATATGATACAAGTTAATTAATAGCTTGTTATCCGATTTTCACCGCAACAGAAATGGCGACTTCACTGGGGACATATTTTTTGAGGGTTAAGCCCACCTTGTTTTGTTTATGTTATTTATGTTTCTTGCTATACTTGTACATATCTGTATATATCTGTGTATCTGTTTGCTTGGGATCTTCTGTCTGCAGGGTGCTACTATTGAGTGGTGAGATAAGTCCTAACCCAGACTTGAGAGCACATTTGATTAGGAACCGTGGACATAGTCAAGGGAACTTCGAGGGAGAAATCCCAAAGGAGTGAACTTGAAGTCCACACTCAGTTGAGGCCCTCTTGGAGGTGGTAAATGTTGAACGAGCAATCGTGAATGCGTTACTACTTCCAACCTCGGTGCCAGGGATACTGATGACCTTTAGTTACCCGTTTACCCCCACTTGGCCTATGTAGGATGTAGTGCGATGATTATGAGGGAGTAATTCTAAATGGTTGCTACGCGATACTACACTCAGACAAGACTCTCTTGAGAATTTTATTGATTATCGAGCAATTGGGAAGTCGATAAAATCCGAAAGATGGGTTGTCGACTCTGGGAACTTTTTAGAACCCTGTTTTGCAGATGAAAACCCATAGTACACACCTTTTGGGATGAGTAGATCATTGGCTCCGCTCATGTGACCCCTAAACCTAGGCTTTGTGTGCTTTGTACATATGTTTGTGCTTGTGAGTTTTTGCATACATCCATGACAGCCCTTTTGGTTTCAAAGAACTCAGACATTCTTTCCTTTGCAAGGATCAATAGAGATCATGGTTTTTTTTTTAAATGAAACTTTTCACTCTTTTTTTGCAGCCCGCTTTTGAGTTCTTTGAAACCATTTGGCTTGCATTTGCATTGCATGTGCATCGTCATCACATTTGCATTTCATTTGCATTTCTCTGCCTTGAGTCTCATCCATCCTCTATCTGTAACCCAGTTGACTTCCTAAAGCCATCATTGGACTGGAAGTAGATTGTGAAGGATCATGAACTCAGAGGAGCAGAGCCAGTTTGTGACTAGAGCGGATTTTGACTTGTTGAGAAGCTAGTTGGATCAGATTGTGGCGGCCTTGGCAAAGAGAGATGACAATATTCAGGGTATGTCCGTAAACAATGTTGCCCAACTCAACCTGTGCAGATTCCTGTTGAGAACCAGGTTATACAAGAATGCGCCATTTTCTGAGATAGACACTCCTCTTCTGTTGATGCCGTAGAATACGTAGCTTCGCATTCTCTGAGCCAGATTCCCAAGAGGTAATCCCTGTGATGAAAACCAAGGATCCAAGAGACATTGAGCTAATGGAAAAATGTCGTGCCTTGGAAAAGAAATTTGATGCCATTAAGGGTCGTGACACTGCTGATTTGAATGCCTTGAATATGTGTTTGGTACCCGACCTTGTGATACCTCCTGAGTTCAAAATGCCGAGGTTTGAGAAGTACAAAGGAGATAGCTGTCTGAAGCAGCATTTGGTGATGTTTTGCAGAAAAATGACTTCACATGTCTGTAACGACAAGCTCATGATTCACTGTTTCCAAGACAGTCTGAGTGGGGCATCACTGAGTTGGTACATGCAGCTAGAAAGCAATCGCATCCGATCATGGTCAGACCTATCCAATGCCTTCATGAAGCAATACAACTACAATCTTGACTTGGCTCCCAACCGCCTACATTTGCTAGACTTATCTCAAGAAGACAATGAATCCTTTAGAGGATATGCTCAGAGGTGGAGAGAAGTAGCAGCTAGCGTCCAACCACCACTCTTAGATAAGGAATTGGTTGTTTGGTTTGTGGATACCTTGCAAGGCCCGTACCGAGAAAAGCTGTTTAGCATGGTGACATCGAACTTATCTGATTTGGTAAAAGCTGGAGAGCGCATTGAGAAGCGTCTCAAGAGCGGAAAAATCCAGGGCGCCAGAGACATCCTAGCTGGTGAGAGTGAATCAATCATCAGTTCTCAAGAATAATGGGAGAAAGAAAGTAATTCCACTTGGGAATCTCCAATACTTCAGCCTCAGTGCTCATACAATTCAAGTATTCAGAGTCAGCAATCTTTTGGGTCTCAGCGTCAGATACCACCCTCTCTACAGGGTTAATATTTGTCTCTAAATAAAAGACTTCCTCAGTATCAACAGTAATTTCGTCATCAGCCGCGTCAACATGCACGACAAAGGCCAAGAAAGCCAAAAAGGAATTTCACTCCATTTCTAGTACCATACAGTCAGTTCTTACCAGATTTAATCAAAAGTGGATTGATAGTGCCAGAGGAGATAGATCCAACGTCTTTTCCAGACTCGTCGGGCTTTGACACTGACGTCCATTGTGACTACCATGCTGGGGCACAGAGGCATTCAACTGAAGATTGTAGAGTACTCAGAGACAAGGTTCAGACTCTGCTTGACTCCAATATGTTCTCGTTCACGCCTCAAGGCATTCAAATCAACAATTTTTCACCTAATCAAGCGGATTCATCAGGCTCTGAAGTGGAAGAAATTTCCGAGAGTGGATGTGAAGATGATTCTCAGACTGATATCGATAAACAATTCTGAAGACGATTATCTCAGCTAGGCAAATCAAGAAGGAAGTTCCAGTTCCCCGAAGCTGGCAATCTTTTGGTTGTTTCAGCATTTTGTTGTATTTTTCTTTGCATGTTTGAATTTGTATTTGCTTATAAGCTTTTGTTTTTCAAATTGGCAAGATTAATGAAGTGTTTATGCATCTTTTGATTAAGTCCATTCGTTCCACTCATTTACTTTTATGTTTGTAAAAAAAAAAAAAAAAAAACAACAAAAAAAAAATTTCTCCATCCCCTTTATCAAACTGTTTGTTTAAGCAAAGATTGGGGAGGATGATGAAAACATCATATCCATGACTGTTGTGGTATGCTTTCGACTAAACCTTGCCGAGGATGTAAGGCGTTGTTTCAATTCCTAAACACTAGAGAAATAAGGAAGATAATCCCTCGTTAACCCTTCGAGCCTAGAAGTAGGAGTTTTCTTTCTTTACACAAAACCCTTAAATCTCCACCTTGGGGCAGGGTAGTTCTCAGTTTAACTTGGTTATGCATTCGAATGCAAGCGCTTCATGCAAGACACTAGTCAGCTCTCTCAAATCAAATGAGTTAGCGTTTGTACAGGTTTTTCCTCCGAGCAGCAAATAAGAAAGGATCGTTGAAAAATCCTTAATCAAAGAATGAGCCGAGTCCCTTTCAAGGCGAAAGCCAAGAAAGTTGGGAAGCCCAGAACTTTGCCTTATACACAAAGAACTTGTACAACAGCCAAAAAGAAGAGGTATCGTGACCTCAACCAAATCAAAAGAAGAGGTATCGTGACCTCAACCAAAAAAAGAGGGCATATACTCAGCAAAGACAACAAAAGACAACCAAATTCTGCAAGGGAGCAGTGACTATAAAGGTGTCTGAATCATCAACTATCATCAATTCATTCCTAGTCTGTGGGAACCTGAATGTATAGCTTGAGTTAACTGAGCGTAGGATTGAAGTTCATCACGAAGATGGGGTGGGTATCAAATAAACTTTGAGCCTTTATCCCTTGTTTCATAAACCGTGAACCAGGCCACGTTACAATCCTTAAAAGACCTAATTGAGGTAAGGTTGTTTCGAAAGCATACTACAGTAAGGTTGATTAACCTGACTCCTAATGATCTTTTCTAATTGTGTGTGCTGACCACTTCATCTGTCATTCTGTAAATGACTAGATCCACTTTGTTTTTGATTATTTAATCATTCCACTGTGTGCATTTCATTAATAAACTTTGTTTTTCAAAAGCTTGCATGAATTTTGCATTGAAATTGCCAATTTTAAATGAACGATACTTGTTTGCAATACAATTCAATATCAAAGGAATCCCAACAAATGCAGCCAGCTAGGGAATTTGACTTGATAAAGGACGCTCAGTCAGGGGCAACCAAGCGGAAGGATTTGCCAATCCAGCATTCCAAAAGCTATTGAATCAGGGGCAGAACTCTTCAAGTTCAGAATATTGGGGCAAGTCTTCCTGAGGTCATCTTATGTCAAGTGTGGACTCTAGTGACCCATCAACAGGGGCAAGTTTGTTCCCCAGTCGTTTCTGGTGATCATCATACAAGTTAGGATGCAGAATTACCCTGTTCTTTTGCCAGCTCCCAGTAAGTTGTCTCTTCAGCTAATCTTGGCACTTCCCAATGGATCTCTTCTCTCCAATGAAGAAATTAAACTCATGATGGTATTCCTAGTGAAGCCAAGATGCTATATCAAGTGGAGTGCTCTTTCCCCCAGAGAAGGACATAACCTTGAAGTAAAGCTACTTCACCCCTAGTGATGGTCCAACCTTTTGAGTTTGGCTAGGTATCCTTGTCGAGATGTTTATTTCATCTCCAGACTCGCTTCTTGTCTGTTTTGTCAGCATAAGCATATCATCTTAGCATTACCGCTTCCATCCTGGTGATTACCGGTTTCGTTCACTTTCGCGTTTATCTCCCCAAGTGACTGGGTTTGTCTTTTCTCTCCAATAGAGTTGTTGGCCCTAGCCATAAAGTACCCATCTTTTCTAAATTCCCCACAGAGTTTGATTCTCGTGGATGATGGTTAGTTCAGTTATCTTTTCCACATATGGATAAGATAAGTTCCCATTTGAGTTTATTCCTTAATTGGAGTCTTGTTTGACCGTTTCTTTCTAGCTTGTTCCTAGATTGAACTTTGGTCCCTGGCACGTGTGGTTTCCGAACCTACTTTTGAGTGTGCATTTATTTTGCACTCTGTCTCGCAGAAGAATCTTTTACAGATCCTCATTGAAGACAATTATTCCTCCAGCAGTGTCGTAATACCAACATCTCTTTGGAATTTATACCCAACAACAAGTGACAATCTCCTTGAGAAGCTTGTTTTGCTATCATTACCTTCGCAACGATAAGTGACAATCTCTCTCACGAGAAGCTTATCCGTCCTTGGTTTTATTCATACTTCTGCAGTTACCAATGGTGTCACCTTCAGTCAGTCATTTTCCATCAACCTGTTTGATGTGATCCCTATTTGAGGTTTTCCTTTCCGTCAATCTATTTGATGAGGTGTTCCAAGTTTAGGTTCCGTACCCTCGGATATGTGTTTTTTCCTTTCCGTCAATCTATTTGATGAGGTGTTCCGAGTTCAGGCTCCGTACCCTCGGATATGTGTTATTTCCTTTCTGTCAATATGTTTGATAAGGTGTTTCGAGTTTAGGTTCCGTACCCTCGGATATGTGTTTTTTCCTTTCCGTCAATCTGTTTGATGAGGTGTTCCGAGTTCAGGCTCCGTACCCTCGGATATGTGTTTTTTCCTTTCCGTCAATCTATTTGATGAGGTGTTCCGAGTTCAGGTTCTGTACCCTCGGATATGTGTTTTTTCCTTTCCGTCAATCTGTTTGATGACGTGTTCCGAGTTCAGGTTCTGTACCCTCGGATTTGTTTTGTTTCCTTTCCGTCAGCCCTTGTTGCAACCATAATTGGTATTCCCCAAGAAGTCTAACCTTAAGTCCAGTCATCGCTAGCATCTTTCCTGTTGTTTAAAACTGTTCCTGCTTGAATCGTGTCAAGCTTGAAGCTAAAGTCCAATTATCGTTGGCACCGTCTTTGGTTTGAATCGAGTCACCTTAGGCTTTTAAGATCTTGTTCTTGTTTGAATCGTGTCAAACTTGAACCGAGTCCTTGTTCGAATCGTGTCGGACATTGTCTCTTGGTTTAAGATCTTGTTCTTGTTTGAATCGTGTCAAACTTGAACCGAGTCCTTGTTCAAATCGTGTCGAGCATTATCTCTTGTTTTAAGATCTTGTTCTTGTTTGAATCGTGTCAAACTTGAATCGAGTCCTTGTTCGAATCGTGTCGAACATTGTCTCTTGTTCTACGATCTTGTTCTTGTTTGAATCGTGTGAAACTTGAACCGAGTCCTTGTTCGAATCGTGTCGAACATTGTCTCTGGTCTTAAGATCCCATTCCTGTTTGAATCGTGTCAAACTTGAACCTAAAGTCCAATTATCGTTGGCACCGTCTTTGGTTTGAATCGAGTCACCTTAGGCTTTTATTTCAGTTTGTTCCTGCTTGAATTGTGTCAAGCTTGAACCTAAAGTCCAGTCATCGCTGGCATCCTCCATAAACGGAATCATATTTGTTATCTCAACCAGTTCTGGTACATTTTTTATTCATTAACCTCATTCACAGCCAAAAGGTCTAGTCACCTTTCATCATCTGACGCATAGTTTACCTCTATCTTTTTTGGCTTTTCTTGAAGATCCCGTTTGAACTCTTCAGTATAGGAAATCCCCAGAAAATCTTTGTAGGATGTCTATCCTTTTGTTTCAGACTGATCCCCAGTGGAGATCATGTCTTCTTTCCGGTTTCATGCCCAGTAAGAATGTGTCTTTTTCCCTAGTGTTGCCTCAGAGTCTCCCCAATGAGTTTATTTTGTTGGCTAGCATGTATCCCTAGTGAGTTTTCCTTGTGGATACTAACCTTCATCCTTCCCCAATGTAGCTCACCTATGTTTGTGTGACTCGTTTTTCTGCATTTTTGCATCATCATGGCATCGTACCATAGTACTAGTTCACGACATGTCCGCATCTTAGGCTAGTTCTGTCTATATCATTGCATATCAATGTATCTAAGGGAAAAATTTTCGGTTATCTATATTTAAATATCTTGCACCATAATTTCCATCTCTCATGTCAGCCGGTGAAGATATTTAAATAGGGACAACTGTTGCACCCCAAATTTTACCCTCAGATCCGTTTGTTCATTTTCATATCATTTTAAATCGGCCATTTTTACATTTTTAGTCAAATATTTCATTGATCATTAATCATGTATTTCTAACCTATTTTATCATTCCATGTCATTTAGATTTTTTATTTCAATTTATAACTTTTTAGTTTATACTTTTAATTTAGTATATATTTTTAATTTAGATTATTTTTATTTTAGTTTAGTCTTAATGTAGTTTTATTAATTTATTTTAATTCTATTTTTAATCATGGTTTTTAGTTGTCATTTTTGTCTAATTCAATTTAGTTAATATTTAAAAGAAAGAAACTTTACAAAAATACAAAAAAGGTAACAATTAAGAACACGTCAAGTTAGGCGAGTAACTATGGTGCGGATTTCTTTACATGAGCCATGTTTCATTTTGAACCAAGTTTCACTTTGAACTGAAAGCCAGTACACTACTGACTTTTCCTTCCATCCCTTTCCTTCCATCAGTTCCTAATACTCACCAAAGCCATAAGATCCGCGCATGGAAAGTTCCAAGTACAACTGTTTTGTACTTGAAAAGTTGACACACCAAAAGTCAAAACAAGAGACCATTGTGTATTTGTTGTTAACACCATAACACGTTGGTTTATGATCTTTTTCCTCTGACTTGAGACATAAAACGATCCACCAAAGCACTCTCACTTGGCTCAAGATGTTAGCTCAGAACGGCCATGCTCATAGGATCCTCGGCTTTGATATTTTCCCCTTAAGAAAAACAGTTGACCACTGAGTTTTAATTCCATTGTCCAATTTTTTTAGCCTATAAAAGGGCTCATCCTTTGTTCAAAAGAATAAACAACATCAACTCTACAGAACCACACACATAACTCTCTCCTGAAACCTTCATCTCTCTCCTTCGTTACACACCAAAAACAAAAAAAACATACCATAACAGAACAACCTTACAACACCTTCAATTCAATTCTCACATAACAACACGTAATAATCTCTCTCTCTAAGTGAAAAAGTCTGCAACTTTTTACAGCGGCCGTTCTCCCAACCGTTCTGCCACAACGACACTTCCAAAACACCAATACCACACATTCGCCTCACTTAACCTCATAATTTCTTCAACAAAACAACTCACCTCCGCCAACGGACAACCTCACGGATCCCTTACCTGTCAACCTTCAAAATCCCCAAATCAACAATCCTTTCAAAAATCAAAAAACAGAGAGAGGGTGAGAAGAGGAAGAGGGATTAAACAAACCAAAAACTGAGCGAGATTGTGACTTGGAAGCGCCTAAGCAGGAAACAGAGAGATTGAGTTGGAGATGAATCGAACCTGAACAAACAAAAAACCAAAAAACCTGAATCTGAGACTGACGCGAAAGAAGGTTGAATGCGTTGCTTTTTGCTCTTTTCAATTTGTTCTTCGTTTAACATTTGAGGGACATGCGATGAAGGAACTTCTCCTGAGCGATGTGTTGTTTCCGCACTATTGTTCTTGGCTTTGTTTGATTTTGTTGTGTTGACTGAAGCTTTTGGAAGCATTGGTGTTGTGGTTCATTAGCTACACGTGTTAATATCTTGTTTTATTTCAATCGTGTTAACATGTTGCATTTGGAAGTAAGGTGACGGCTGTGTGTATATGTAGGGTTCCTATGGCCCTTTAACACTCAAGTTTCAGCCGAACCGGGTTTGACCCAGTTGGTCTTACCCAGACCGCCTTAGATTAGGCCTCACATTGTGGAGGCAGTGCATCTTCTTGTTTTAGCTAGCCGTGTTCTTCTTTTATTTTTTTTTCTCATTTTAATCTAATTAGTTTAGTTTTAATGAATTGAGTAATTCCAAACTTTAGAATATTTTTTACTTTTCATTTTTAAGTTTTTAAATTGTTAATTCTTAAATATGATTTTGTCTATTTATTCCTAAGTTTAACTAATTCCACTTTTGATTGTCAGTTTCATTTTCGTTTTATTTCATTTGGGCCAATGACATATAAAAAATCTTAACTTTGTTGGTTATTTCAAACCAATAAGTTTTGATAAATATGAGGCCGCTTTCTTACTTATTTTATTGGTCGTAAAAGTCTAAATATCAAGATTATCGATTTACCGATTTAAATCTTGATTAAGACGAGATCAACCCTTTTTTTATTTCATTATCTTTATTCGGGCCAATGATATTACAAAATCATGACTTGGTTGATTTGTCAAAAATGACTAAAGGTCTTGATACGTATGAGGCTCATTTCTTTATTTTGTTGGTCAATGAAAGTCTAATATCAAAAGATTATCGATCCTTCGATTAAATCTTGATTAAGACGAGACCAATTTTATTTTCATTTCGATTCCATTATCTTTATTTTAGTTGATGATATAACACACCTCATAGTTTGATTGATCTCATTAAAGTGACAAAACTCTGATCAATATGAGACCACTGTCTTTTATTTCAGTTTCATTCACTTTTTGGTCGATGAAAGTCAAGAATCATGGTTGTCAATCTTATTGATAAACTATGATTAAGACTAGACCATTTTTTTATATATCTTTTAGCAAGCAAACATAACTTAACACAAACATTAACAAGAGGTTCCTGTAGAGTACTACAGATACTTGGGGTGTTAATACCTTCCCTTTGTATAACCAACCCCCGAACCTTAGATCTCCCCCCTTTAGGTTTTTTAACGATCTTGAACCTTTCCTTTGGATAAATCAAAGTCGGTTGTAAAAGAAATATGATACAAGTTAATTAATAGCTTGTTATCCGATTTTCACCGCAACAATGTGTGTTTGACAGAATCACAACAGTGGTTCGCACATCATCATAAAAATGAGGGGTTATGTCAAATGAAAGAATACATCTTCCATATTTTCACAACTTCTTTAATTTGTTCTTATGAGTTTTTTTTTCATAACACAATAAATAAAACAAAATGTGCACATTAAAATTTATCAAAACATAATAAAATATATGTAAATTCTGTACTATGAGTAATAGAAAGTAGACAAAAAAGAACATTTATGGATGATAACAGATAGATTGTTTCGTTGATAAAAAAGAACATGAAATATACAATCTATTTCAAGAATACTTACTGCAAATGTAAACAATCTTTAAGTGCAAGAAATTTTTCATAAAAATTAAATGAAATTAAATTAATATACATTTAATTTGACAAAGATATACATATTGTAAAAGTGACTGCATGTTATCTTATGGGAGAAAAAGTAACAGTCAGTTACCACATCCGCTTTGATTATTAAACTTTGAAGAGACGGAAAAATAGAAGAGAGGTAGAGGGGAAATAGTGAGAGAGAGAGAGAGAGGAAATTGCAATTGTATATGTAAACGCCCTGTATAATATATGTCTAGAATAATACCATACAAGTATTTTATTTGGTACTGACACCATCATAAGTGCCTAATGGCGTAATTCACATACTTGACCATTCTAAAATATAAATACAAACTATGGTACAAGCTATGGAAATTAGCCAAAATATAAAATCTAAGATCAATATACAATATCCTCAATTGTATACAACAAATACATAGCGGAAATACTAAAGCCAAGCTTCTCTTGAAACATCCAAGCATAGCTCCACTTGTAAAAATCAAACCTGCAAATACCTCCTGAAAATAATCAACAATAGTGGGGTGAGATACATCAAATCTCAGTGAGTTCCATATCTTATGGATTCTCTCGGCTCTACAAGGTTCTATCAAATTCGAACTCAAGTCAAAAGAGAAGGGAAATGACCTTGAGTATATATTCTCATAATCTCACACTATATGGAAACATGTTCATGAGTTCATCAACTCAAAATATCACTAATCGATAACCTTACCAAGGCATCCCCTTTTCTCGTCCGCTTCTACGTCTAGAAGTCGACCCGAGTCATGGATCCTTGTAGTTACTTGACATACGAAATGGATTCAGAAATAAGGGACATATTATCACCTTAAATCGTCACTTCACACAGCCCGTACACCGTCACAAGTCTCTTTACCCGTAGGCTCCATTCGTACTCACACGCGGGAATCAAACCTGCCAAGTAATTGTGCATACGTTTCAGAGGAGGAGCTCGAGTCTCATGAAACTACACCTCAGGGAAAACAGTTACGATTACATGATCATATACACAACGTGATTATATTCGATAATCACAAGGCCACATTCGCCTTAAGGCCTCTTTTGCCTTTTCACAAAACCACAAAGGTTTACACACATGTTCCATACTAGTGTTTCACTCTTTTCTATATCATTTGGTAATGGACACACGCCTCGGCCTCTTCTGCACGAGCGTTGTCATTAAGTTATTCATCGATTTCCTAGCCATTACTAGGTTCCACTATCATTAAACTATGCCATTTTGTTTTGGAGTAAAGTTTCATCACTCTTCCTAATTCATATTTTAAGCATACACATTTTCTTTCATTCACAATTCACAATTAGATAGGCATGGTATCACATAATTTGCATATAACAATATCAACCATAAACACACATGATAACATAACAGGTCAACATAATCCACATAGTAGCTCACACACATTTTTAAGGCATATAAGCCACTACTATCCTCTACCAAGCATCCTTGGTTAAAATCATGGTCTCACATTACCATATCATAGCACGTCACATAAACATCACTTTCGGTTCCCTCCGATTCATTTAATTGGGTATCGAAAACAATACTTTTCACTTTTATCCCGTAGGATATTTCCACAGCTTTACATCGGCTGTAAGTATGCCTCGATTGTAACACCCCAAATCCCCACGATGATTTAAGCATAATTTATCAGAGTAAGAAAATAAAACACATGAATTTAGGATGCTACATCAACTACTCAACTTAACATGTATGCTATAACAATGTCATAATATAAAATCATATCAGCCTAGTATATTAACATTCATACACAGTGGAATAATCAACTCAAATTGAAACATGTTTTGTCATACATAATGTCTCCAATTAGATCAGTAACAACATAAAATAGAATTAAAAGACTCTAGCGTTCCGACACCCCCGGTGTTACAAACTCACAGCAGACGCGACTCGATAACTCACACCAGAAGACCTCGTCTTCACCACTCCACTTGACGACTACTCCTGCGTATCGGCATGTTACCCACGTGGAGGTAACATTCAAACAGAAGGGGTCAGATTATCAATCAATCAAAAGAATAAGATGATATAATATGCAAGTATAAATCATCAAGTAATTCACCCATATCATGACATTCAGCAACAATTCCACACTTAACACTACCACATATATGTATTCGAAAACACACTGCAACACAACCATCAAGAAAATGCAATGAGACACCTACTAGACTCAATGCATGTGGTACTATTTCGATCCCTGTTTCATGATCACAATCCCCCGTCGGGACGTCGATTAATCGCTCACACCCCACATGGGCACACAATCACCTCAACAACAACAACCACATTGATTCCATTAAGAAATCCAGATAACGCTCACACCCCACATTGGCACACGCCATCCCTCAACTCATGCACATGTTTATGCACCTTCAACGACAACATGCAACAATGACTAATGTGAATACATGACATACCATTGTTACATCACATCATCAATCAATAATCAACACGCATTTTATCAAACATACTTCATTGTGTCATATGACCACGACACACCTATGCATCATTTAGTCATGCATTTCATATTATCACATCAATATCAACAAAACAAGCATATAATACTCCAGTACATGCTCACAACATCACATCAACAAAGCAACATTCATATAATATAAATTATACAATTTTCCACTAATTTTCAACTAATAAAAATATTATTTTTCAGTCCCAGGTCGCGCTAAGCGCCCCCCACCTGCGCTAAGCACGTTACCCACTGCCTCGAGGAGGCGAGATTTTTCCAGACCACGCTAAGCGGGCTTTGCGATTTTTGCAGAAAAACCCTGCGATAACAGCATCTTCTCACCTGTGATTTTCTGCTCTAAATCTGATTTTTAACATCAATTTCACACAGATTATGCATATATAGTCTACATCTAACTATGGCCATCCAAACAAACAAATCAAACAATACTAATTCATCCATTCCAATCACATTCCCATGAATTCAACCAAAACCCTCATTCAACCCACAAACATCGTTCTTATGGATTCAACCTAACGATTCTACCCACATACATATATCATCAAACCCTTATGAGATAAAGAACTCCCACCCTTACCTTAGGATTCTTGAAATCTTCCCTTAACAATGGAGCCCTTCTTCTCTGCCCTAGCTTCTTCTCACCCTTTCTCCCTTCAGCTCTTCAACTTTCTCTTCTTTTCACGTATCTGAGAATAACTTACATTCTCCACTCTTCACATACCCCTAAATATGATTCGCCTCTTTTACCCTTACTTATTCCTACGAATTTACCTCCTTACCCTTCCATTTACCTTATTATTCAAATATTATTTTCTAATATTATTTTACTATTATCTAAATATTATTATTATTATTACTTCACCAATTCAATAATAACAACAATATTCTCCGATAATTTAAATAATAGTATTGATCAACTAACCCTGTCCTCTGACACCTTATCCTTCATAATCTTAAGGGCACTACCCCACTCTAAGGGTAACCCAAACTTGACCAAAAATACCCAATACACACTTCATACAACAATATTCAATTTAATCACAAAAAATAATTAAATTAAATCGGGGCGTTACATCGATCGGACTTACGATCCAAAAGATATGGATTTCAACATATCACATAACATTGTTATCATTCAAATGCCACTAATTAATTAATCCCACCTCATACACAATAGGTAGAGGGTCGTCGTGGCTTTCTAACGGTACCAAGAACGTCTCGATCCGAGTTACGGATCAAAAGTTATGAATTTTTAAAGAAAATAATTTATTTGGAAAACTCCCAGGAGCGCCCGGCGGTCAAGATTTCGCCCAGAGGTGCCCCTTCGCCTCTACTTCGGCCGAAGAAGCAGCGGCGTCAATCCTGTAACGCCCGCGTATTATTTATGTTGATTTGTGGTGATTTTCGAAATATCAGAATGTTGTGTTAAATGGCTATGTTGGTTTTAGTTGGATTAGTTTAACTAAGTCGATTTAAGTGGTAGAAATAATATAGTATTAGTTTACTAGAATTATAATAAGTTAGTGGACTTATAAGATGGGTAGTAGTGGTAAAAGGTGATGTGTGGAATTAAGCCCAATAAGAGTTAGTAAAATTTATAAGGGTTAAGTTGAATAGAATTCGGGTAATTAGAAGTGGAGGAAAGATCAAGTACGTGGAAGTTGCAAAGTTGCTAAAAAAGGAATAGAACAGTAGAACGTGAAGTTGCAGAGAGGAGAAAACAAGGGTTGCGAGAGATCGCGTAGAGGCTGCGAGAGAGCGAGAATTCGATCAGAGATTTTAGAGCGACCTTCAATCCAAGGTAAGGGTGGGGCTCTGACTCTATAATGGGATAGTTGATGAATAATATGTGGGGTTGGTTTTATAGAATTCTCCTCTGTTTTTGTGTAATCGATGTCGTGAATTTTGAATTTGGTTTTCTGCTGATGAATTGTTGTAGAATTTTCTTATGTCTTTGTCGAAATGATCGTCATAGAAATATTGATATGCATTGCGGTTGACGAATTGGTTGTGAGAAACTGGTAGATGTTACTTTAGGGTGTAATTCTGTTGTGTTTCTGTTTTCATTGTCTTGGGCGAATTGGAACTGATAAGGAATTTGAGGAGCGGTTTGCGAAGTGGAGAGGACTGAACAAAATTCTGAGACGAAGAGTTTTGGGGTTGTGACGATCGTGAGGGATATGTGATGATCGTGAGGGAGCTGTGACGACCGTGAGGGAGTCGTGACGAACGTCACACCGCCTGCTGTGAATTTTTGCTGTTTTCCTGTTCTGTTATGTGCTGTTGTGGTTTGATTGTTCTGACCATTTTAATTGAGAAATGGTTATATAATTCAGTAGCATTGGACATAGAATTATGATGAAACCAATTAACTGATTTTTAGTCGAAAAACTACCGATTAATTAAATGATTGAATTTGGTATATTTTAGCTGGTGCATGATTAAAATCTAGTTGATGTGATGTTGCTATTGGAAATTACAAAGTTGTGGAGTATGCAGAATTGCCTCTAATTATTGGCAAGAATTAAGTTGTGGGCCTATGGCCAATGTTGAGCTGTTGTTGTGCGGATTGATAAGTATTAGTGTTGTGATTATGATGTTCATATTTGAGTCACATGGCATAACATATTAAGCTGGCCTGGATTGGCAAAACATTAAGTTGGTCTGGATTGGAAAAATATTAAGCGGAAGGCTTATGCCTTGTTGAAGTCAATATTAATTGGAAAATTTTTAATCTGGGAGTTTTGCTCCAATGGTACCACATGCATGTGCATTTCGAGTCGCATTCCATGTTGCATAGTTGTTGTTGAGTAATGATGAATTAAAAGTTGTTGTTGTGCTGCTGTTTTACGTTGATTGAGATGTTGTGAAGTGGTGATTGTATAATCTGATCTAATATATTATTTATCATATATCTGATTATATTGTTCGATATCTCACCCCTTCTGTTTGAATGTTACCCTCTGTTGGTAACGCGCGGGTAATCAGGAGTGAAGGTCGTCTACCTTCGTTAGTTCGAGTCGGTGTCGTCGCTCTGATACGTAGCACTCGGGGGGGATGAACGCATGTTTTCTTTAGTGTCAGTTTTATTATGTTGCTGAATTTTTAGTTGTTTTTCATTAAAGACTTGATGTCTTAGAGTTGTTTTGAATCAAATAAGCTGTTATGGTATTCCAGTTGAATTTATGAATCCGCTGCGTATTAATAAAGTTGTTTTGTGCCAAAGACTGAACGAGGTTCATCTGAATATTAAGTGTTATGTATCCATGTTTATGCGGTTAAATGCCGTTGTTTTTAAGTTGAAAATGTGATATCCCATGTTTGGTTGAGAATTCTATAACTCTGATTTTTAATATAAATGCGGGTAGAAATGGGGTGTTACATTAGTGGTATCAGAGCAGGTCGGTCCGTCTGGCAAAGTTGTCGAGTCGTAGTCCTGTTTAACAATCGAGTATTGTTAATTTGTTCTACTCTTGTTATGTTGCAGTGATAAGTTGAGATGGCTGGAAGGAACGATGCTGCAATTACTGCTGCAATGCAAGTAATGGCTCAAGCTTTGCAGAATCAGCCGAACGCTGACGAGAATACTAGATCTCGTAGTTTGGCAATGTTTCAGAGGGAGAATCCGCCTACCTTCAAGGGCAAGTATGATCCTGATGGAGCGTTGAATTGGTTGAAAGAGATGGAGAGGATCTTCCGTGTGATGGACGGTACTCCAGCGCAGAAGGTTCGGTATGGGACTCACATGCTAGCAGTTAAAGCTGATGACTGGTGGCTAGAGACTCGTCAGAGGTTGGAAACTGCGGGTGAAGCTATCACTTGGGATGTGTTCCGAAGGGAGTTTCTGAGGAAGTATTACCCAGAGATTGTTCGTGGTAAGAAGCAGACTGAGTTTCTTGAGCTGAAGCAAGGAACCATGTCGGTTACGGACTATGCTGCAAAGTTTGTTGAGTTGGCGAAGTTTTATCCGCACTATAACGGAGATGATGCTGAATTTTCTAAGTGCATCAAGTTTGAGAGTGGGTTGCGTCCGGAGATTAAGAAGGCAGTTGGATATCATAAGATTCGTGTTTTTGCGGATTTGATTGATAGTTGCAGGATTTTTGAAGAAGATAACAATGCTCATTATAAGATCATTAATGAGAGGAACGGCAAGCACCAACAGAATCGTGGCAAGCCTTATGATGCTCCGGCGGGAAAAGGTAAGCAGAAAGTAGCTGATGGCAAGAGGACTAGTGGGGGAGATGCTTCTGCTGGCATAACTTGTTTCAAATGCGGGAAACCTGGTCATAAGAGTAATGTGTGTACTGCTGAGGTGAAGAGGTGTTTCCGTTGTGGTAAGACCGGGCATGCCATATCTGAGTGCAAGCATAAAGAGAGGATTTACTTCAACTGTGGTGAGGAAGGACACATTGGTAGTCAGTGTCAGAAACCAAAGAAGGCGCAAACCAGTGGGAAAGTGTTGGCGTTGGCTGGGACTCCGACAACTAGCGAGGACAAACTCATCAGAGGTACATGTTTCATTAATAGTACTCCCTTAATCGCTATGATTGATACTGGTGCTACTCATTGCTTTATTGCTGCTGATTGTGTTAAGAGATTGGGTCTTATGTTGTCCTCTATGAATGGAGAGATGGTCGTCAATATTCCGGCTAAGGGATCGGTGACTACTTCTCTTGTGTGTTTAAAGTGCCCTTTGTCGATCTTCGACCGAGACTTTGATGTTGATTTGGCGTGGTTGCCGTTAACTGGGATGGATGTAATCTTGGGTATGAACTGGTTAGAATATAACTATGTTCATATTAATTGTTATAACAAGACTTTGAGGTTTTCTACTCCTGAAGAGGAAACTGGTTTGTTGTCTGCTAGACAGTTGCAACGGTTGATGCAAGAAGAAGCTCAGGTGTTCTCGTTGATGGCAACGTTATCTATTGAGAACCAAGCCATAATTGATGAGTTGCAGGTGGTGCGCGAATTTCCTGAAGTTTTCCCTGACGAAATTCCTGAAGTACCGCCAGAAAGAGAAGTTGAATTTGCAATTGACCTCGTACCTGGTACCAGACCTGTTTCTATGGCACCATACAGGATGTCCGCATCTGAATTGTCAGAATTAAAGAAGCAATTGGAGGGTTTGATTGAAAAGAAGTTTGTGAGGCCAAGTGTATCGCCGTGGGGAGCTCCAGTGTTGTTGGTGAAGAAGAAAGATGGGAGTATGAGGCTCTGTGTTGACTATAGACAGTTGAACAAAGTGATGATTAAGAACAAGTATCCGCTTTCGAGAATAGATGACTTGATGGATCAATTGGTAGGTGCTTGTGTGTTTAGCAAGATTAATTTGAGGTCAGGCTATCACCAGATTAAAGTGAAAGATGATGATATTCAGAAGACGACTTTTAGAACGCGTTATGGACATTATGAGTATTTGGTGATGCCGTTCGGTGTTACTAATGCGCCAGGAGTATTCATGGAGTACATGAACCGTATCTTTCATACTTACTTGGATCGGTTTGTGGTGGTGTTCATTGATGATATACTGATTTACTCTAGATCGGAAGTAGAGCATGCAGAACACTTAAGACTAGTATTGCAAGTTTTGAGAGAGAATAAGCTATATGCAAAGTTGTCGAAATGTGAATTTTGGTTAAAGGGAGTTAGTTTTCTTGGTCATGTCATTTCAAGTAGTGGCATTGCTGTGGACCCATCTAAAGTAGACGCTGTTGTGCAATGGGAAACTCCAAGGTCGGCTACCGAGATAAGAAGCTTTTTGGGATTAGCTGGTTACTATAGAAGGTTTATCGAAGGTTTTTCTAAGTTGGCACTTCCGTTGACTAAGTTGACGTGTAAAGGTAAGGAGTTTGTGTGGGACGCTCAATGTGAAGGAAGTTTCACGGAATTGAAGAAGAGATTGACTTCGGCTCCGGTTTTGACATTACCTAATCCAGGAGAACCTTTTGTGGTATATTGTGATTCTTCTAAAATGGGTTTAGGAGGTGTACTTATGCAGAATGATAAGGTGGTAGCTTAGGAGGTTTTGACATTACCTAATCCAGGAGAACCTTTTGTGGTATATTGTGATGCTTCTAGGTTTTGACATTACCTAATCCAGGAGAACCTTTTGTGGTATATTGTGATGCTTCTAAAATGGGTTTAGGAGGTGTACTTATGCAGAATGATAAGGTGGTAGCTTATGCGTCGAGACAGTTGAGGCCTCGTGAAAAGAATTATCCTACGCATGATTTGGAACTTGCTGCAGTTGTTTTTGTGCTGAAGATTTGGAGGCATTATCTTTATGGTTCTAGATTTGAAGTATTTAGTGACCATAAAAGTTTAAAGTATTTATTTGACCAGAAGGAGTTGAATATGAGACAGCGAAGGTGGCTGGAGTTATTAAAAGATTATGATTTCGGTTTGAACTATCATCCGGGTAAGGCTAATGTTGTGGCTGATGCTCTGAGTCGGAAGACTTTGCATATGTCGGCAATGATGGTTAAAGAATTGGAGCTAATTGAGCAGTTCAGAGATATGAATTTGGTTTGCGAAGTGACACCGCAAAGTGTTATGTTGGGGATGCTGAAGATTAACAATGATTTTCTGGACAGTATCAAAGAAGCTCAGAAGTTAGACGTGAAACTGGTAGATTCGATGGTTGGAATCGATCAGCCTGAGAATAGCGATTTTAAGATGGACGCGCATGGTGTGTTAAAATTCCGTGATCGGATTTGTATTCCTGATGATACAGAAATGAAGAAAGCGATTCTTGAAGAAGGTCATAAAAGTAAATTGAGTATTCATCCGGGGGCTACAAAGATGTATCAAGATTTGAAGAATTTGTTTTGGTGGCCTGGGATGAAGCGTGATGTAGCGCAGTTTGTGTATGCATGTTTAACTTGCCAGAAGTCGAAAGTTGAACTTCAGAAGCCTGCGGGGTTGATGCAACCGTTAGAAGTTCCAGAATGGAAATGGGATAGCATTTCAATGGACTTTGTGACGGGATTACCTAATACTTCGAGAGGACACGGTTCGATTTGGGTGATTGTTGATAGGCTTACGAAGTCGGCTTATTTTATTCCTATTAACATCACTTTTCTGGTATCGAAGTTGGCGGAGATTTATATTCGTGTGATTGAAAAGCTGCACGGTGTTCCTTTGTGTATTGTGTCGGATAGGGATCCGAGGTTTACTTCTGATTTTTGGAAGAGTTTGCAAGAGGCGTTGGGTTTTAAGTTGAGGTTAAGTTCGGCGTATCACCCTCAGACGGATGGTCAAACGGAGAGGACTATTCAGTCGTTGGAGGATTTGTTGAGAGTTTGTGTTCTTGAGCAATGAGGTTCGTGGGATACTTATCTTCCCTTGATAGAATTCACTTATAATAACAGTTACCATTCGAGTATTGGAATGGCACCTTTTGAAGCATTGTACGGTCGGAGATGTAGGACTCCTTTATGTTGGCATGAATCTGGGGAAAATGTAGTACTTGAACCTGAAATTATTCGAGAGACTACTGAGAAGGTGAAGTTAATTCAAGCGAAAATTGAAAACTTCTCAAAGTAGACAGAAGAGTTATCATGACAAGCGAAGGAAAGATTTAGAATTTCAAGCGGGTGACCATGTATTTTTGAGAGTTAGACCCGTGACCGGTGTTGGGCGTGCATTGAAGTCTAAGAAGCTCACTCCTCGTTTTATTGGTCCGTATCAGATTTTGGACAGAATTGGGAATGTTGCTTATAGAGTGGCTTTACCGCCTAATCTTTCGAATTTGCACGATGTGTTTCATGTGTCACAACTTCGGAAGTACATTTCAGATCCATCTCATGTGATTCATATGGATGATGTGCAAGTACGTGAAAATCTTACTTTTGAGACGATGCCTGTGCGAATCGCGGATCGTGAAATGAAGATCTTGAGAGGCAAGGAGATTGCGTTGGTGAAAGTTGTCTAGTTAGGAGCTGCCGGAGAAATTATGACGTGGGAGATGGAAAGCAAGATGCGGGAATCCTATCCTGAGTTGTTTGAACAAGGTAAATTTTCGAGGACGAAAATATCCTAAGTGGGGGAGAGTTGTAACGCCCGGCTATTTAATTAATTATTTAATTAAATATATTCGTATTATTTGTGTTGATTTGTAGTGATTTTTGAAATATCAGAATGTTGTGTTAAATGGCTATGTTGGTTTTAGTTGGATTAATTTAACTAAGTCGATTTAAGTGGTAGAAATAATATAGTATTAGTTTACTAGAATTATAATAAGTTAGTGGGCTTATAAGATGGGTAGTAGTGGTAAAAGGTGAGGTGTGGAATTGAGCCCAATAAGAGTTAGTAAGAATTATAAGGGTTAAGTTGAATAGAATTAGGGTAATTAGAAGTGGAGGAAAGATCAAGTACGTGGAAGTTGCAAAGTTGCTGAAAAAGGAATAGAACAGTAGAACGTGAAGTTGCAGAGAGGAGCAAACAAGGGTTGCGAGAGATCGCGTAGAGGCTGCGAGAGAGCGAGAATTCGATCGGAGATTTTAGAGCGACCTTCAATCCAAGGTAAGGGTGGGGTTCTGACTCTATAATGGGATAGTTGATGAATAATATGTGGGGTTGGTTTTATAGAATTCTCCTCTGTTTTTGTGTAATCGATGTCGTGAATTTTGAATTTGGTTTTCTGCTGATGAATTGTTGTAGAATTTTCTTATGTCTTTGTCGAAATGATCGTCGTAGAAATATTGATATGCATTGCAGTTGACGAATTGGTTATGAGAAACTGGTAGATGTTACTTTAGGGTGTAATTCTGTTGTGTTTCTGTTTTCACTGTCTTGGACGAATTGGAACTGATAAGGAATTTGAGGAGCGGTTTGCGAAGTGGAGAGGACTGAACGAAATTTTGAGACGAAGAGTTTTGGGGTTGTGACGATCGTGAGGGATATGCGATGATCGTGAGGGAGTTGTGACGACCGTGGGGGAGCCGTGACGAACGTCATACGACCTGCTGTGAATTTTTGCTGTTTTCCTGTTCTGTTATGTGCTGGTGTGGTTTGATTGTTCTGACCATTTTAATTGAGAAGTGGTTATATAATTCAGTAGCATTGGACATAGAATTATGATAGAACCAATTAACTGATTTTTAGTCGAAAAACTACCGATTAATTAAATGATTGATTTTGGTATATTTTAGCTGGTACATGATTAAAATCTAGTTGTTGTGATGTTGCTGTTGGAAATTACAAAGTTGTGGAGTATGCAGAATTGCCTCTAATTATTGGCAAGAATTAAGCTGTGGGCCTATGGCCAATGTTGAGCTGTTGTTGTGCGGATTGATAAGTATTAGTGCTGTGATTATGATGTTCATATTTGAGTCCCATGGCATAACATATTAAGCTGGTCTGGATTGGCAAAACATTAAGTTGGCCTGGATTGGCAAAATATTAAGCGAAAGGCTTATGCCTTGTTGAAGTCAATATTAATTGGCAAATTTTTAAGCTGGGAGTTCTGCTCCAATGGTACCACATGCATGTGCATTTCGAGTCGCATTCCATGTTGCATAGTTGTTGTTGAGTAATGATGAATTAAAAGTTGTTGTTGTGCTGCTGTTTTACGTTGATTGAGATGTTGTGAAGTGGGGATTGTATAATCTGATCTAATATATTATTTATCATATATCTGATTATATTGTTCGATATCTCACCCCTTCTGTTTGAATGTTACCCTCTGTTGGTAACGCGTAGGTAATCAGGAGTGAAGGTCGTCTACCTTCGTTAGTTCGAGTCGGTGTCGTCGCTCTGATACGTAGCACTCGGGGAGGGGGGGGGGGGATGAACGCATGTTTTCTTTAGTGTCAGTTTTATTATGTTGCTGAATTTTTAGTTGTTTTTCATTAAAGACTTGATGTCTTAGAGTTGTTTTGAATCAAATAAGCTGTTATGGTATTCCAGTTGAATTTATGAATCCGCTGCGTATTAATAAAGTTATTTTGTGCCAAAGACTGAACGAGGTTCATCTGAATATTAAGTGTTATGTATCCATGTTTATGCGGTTAAATGTCGTTGTTTTTAAGTTGAAAATGTGATATCCCATGTTTGGTTGAGAATTCTATAACTCTGATTTTTAATATAAATGCCGAGTAGAAATGGGGTGTTACAAATCCCACATCCAAAACTCAAAAGTTACAAAAGCGTTCTATGATGCGCCCCTCAACTATCGCCCGGTGCAAGCCCGCGTCGCCCGACGTTCTAAGCACCGCCCGACGCTCTGCACCAGAAGCAGAATTTTCTGCTGCGTTCCTTAGGGTTCCAAGGCTCCAAAATTCATCTTTTCCAACCCAAAACATTTCCAAACAGAAAAAACAAGTATCATCAATGATCATATGCATATTACGACTATACTGCGCAATTTATATCGAATTTCATCCGTTAGATTTGTCCGTTTAATCATTTTCTCTCAAATCTAACCTAAGTTCAAAACTTATATTTCTAGAACTTAGAATGTCTAACTAGAACCCACCTGGTAATCGAAGAGGAGTTTGAAGAAGATGATGATGGTCCATGAGCTTCTCCTCAAGCTTTTCCCTCTTTCTCTTCTTCTTTCTCTCTTCCTTCTCTTCTTTCTCTTTTCTTCTTCTTTTCTATCTTTTTCTTTCCTTTCTCTTTACAAATATATATATATATATATATATATATATATATATATATATATATATATATAAACTAATATTATATAATATAATTCAATAGAGTAAAATATCTCCAATTGATATTTTATCATCTCAAACCAATTGATCAATTATTAGAGTTACCTTAAAATCCTTTCTTGAATTAAAATAATTGATCTCTTCATAGTTCATCAGTTGCTCTATTGATCCCAATTGATAATACTTAAGGTACTTAGAGGATTCCATTAATCTAATTACCCAAAGATAGAGCACAAAGATTCGCATCTGATCTCATCTGATATCCAATTAAGCATTTAAATAATACGGGATATTACAGTATATGCATCATGACATTTTTTCTTGAAGTCTGCACAATATATAATTCTTCAATCAAGTCTTTTGAATTTCATTGAATGAATTCTTGGCCATCAATTTCAAACTTATGTCATACCGTTAAAATTTTGAAAAGCAGCATATAAAGTTTAAAAAGTATATTGCACCATAGAGAGTAAATAGTAAAAGGACATGTTGTATTGTAGTGGTGGTAAGTTACACAGTTAATCTTAAGTGGGTATTATTTAGTAACTGCTTTTCTTTTTGTATTTTTTTAAAATAATTAAGAAAAATTCTAACTACTTGCAAAGAATAAAAAGGAAGAAAAAAAGGCCAGCCTATTTTTCTCTATCCCTTTTATATATAGGTATAGAATAGATGAATGGTTAACTAATCATGAAAATATTGTTGTTATTAAAGTGTTGTGTTGATTTCTTAATTAATACATTTTTTTAGTTGTGTAGTGTAAAAGTTACATCATTTTACGTTTCAATTCTTAGTTAAGATTCAATCTTTTTATCTAATTGTCCAACATGTTTTCATGTTACTTTTTATTAATAATTCATTTTAAAATCTATTTTACATACTTTTTTTCGTCTTTTTCATGTTTTATTTTAGATTTATATTTTTAGCATATGTTTTACAAATATAATTTTTTATAATAACTTTATTTTACAATAATTATTTATTTACATATATCCTATCTATATTTGTTACTATTTATCAATATAATTAATGAAATTATTTTACTTATAAGTTACATACGCGTGTTTGGCAGTTACGTTGACAAAATGGAAAATAATACCCATCAAGTATCAAGTCAACAACAAAGAGCAAGAAGGGCAGAAAATGAGAGGAAAAAGAAACAAAATATGACCAACGAGCAAAGAGAAAACTATTTGTCAAGACGGCGGGAAAATTATAGGCGGCGACACGATCACCAGAAACAAGCTCAAACATGGCACACTATAAATAGTCATGCGAGAGTTCCATTAACTAATTTTACAAATATGACTTTTCCAAGTTTACACTTTCAAGGAACTCATGACCATGAAGTCGAACCAAGTAGGATTACACATGTTAATGTTATTGCACTTGGTTGGTGATGTGATCAATATAGACATTATATCTTACAGTGTATAATATTGTTTATTTGTCATCCCTCATTTTATGTATTTAAACCTGCATATCGTAATTGCACATCACCTAATCAAGGAAACAACAATAGTCAATCCAGTTCAGGTATAATGGATATTGTTCTAAGTATGCGAACAATAATTTTAACACGTGTATGTATGTTAATTATTATTTTTGTATCAGATGATATGCATGTTGATGAAGCTTTGGAGGATGCACTAATATCGGATGTTAACATGGATGCCAGAGATAATGGTGCGTCATCATGTTGTCCTCAAGGTATGTTCCTAAACATTTTGTATAAAATAAATGTAGCTTATACTCAAGTGACATAAAATTGAAAATTATGCAATATTAAATCTTATAATTGAGGCATCTTGCATTAAGTTTTAATTTGTATTTTAGATTTTGGATAATATTTAGTAACCAATATCAAACTCCTACATGTAGAATCAGGACATACTTTTCGAGCAAGACACAATATTGCTCGAAATTTCAAAAATAACACGATGATGGCAAAATCCCGGTCCAATTACCTGTAGACATTGCAATGCAAGATTATTTCATCATGAATCACGTGACACGTGTTGTACTGGTGAAAAGTTATCATTTTCACGAGTTAATGCTCCTATAGAATTGCAACAATTATTTTCGGATGGTTCAGTAGAAGGAAAACATTTTAGGCAACATATTCGAAGTTACAACCATGTGCTCTCATTCACTTCAATTGGTGTTCACGTTGATGAAAATATTCTTGCAACTGGTCGTGGTATATATATATATATATATATATATATATATATATTAATCCTTTTGTGCTTAGGTTCAGGCAACTATCACTACTTCCAAATATCGGCCAACGTAGCCTAATACTTAAAGAGCGTCCAAGTAATCATCCTCAATATAATCTTCCATCTGCAGAACAAGTCGCAACAATTATTGTTGGAGGTGATTTAGATTCTATGGAATATGGAAGGGATATTAATGTCATTCGTCGCGATGGGAATCTAAAAAAAGTTCAAGAGACAAAAGGATATTATGATCCTTTACAATATCCTATATTGTGTCCATTTGGAACACATGGCTGGGATGTTCACACAACAAATTGTAATGGACGAAGAGTGTCGTGTCGAGCATATTACAGTTACATGCTCCAGGTAAATTTATATTACTTTTAGTATATAGTATACTTAGATAAGCATATTTTAAGAAACATAAAATTTGATTGTCGACATGTTTTTCAATTAACTGCAGATTCGCCCAAATAATCAATCAATGTTGTTAAATGCGGGTCGACTATTGCAACAATATGTTGTAGACAATTATGTCAAAATTGAATCAGGGAGGTAAAGGTGGATTAGAGAGCACAAACGTGATATACGTGCTGAAGTGTACCAAGGTTTACATGATCCTTTGCATGTTTGTGAAACTAACGCAGGTACTAAATAATGTAGCATAAATATATATTTTTAGATTACTAATTAGTTGTACTTATAATGATAATCTTTCATGTATTCTAAAACTAATACATTTCATGAATCACCATAGAAAACATTGGAAAAAGAACAATATTGCCATCATCATTTATTGGAGGTCGGCGAGACATGACACAACGCTATGAAGATGGCATGGCTACTGTTCTTAATGGCGATAAACCAGATATTTTTCTGACAATGACATGTAATCCTTCTTAGAGTGAGATAACATCAGAACTTTTGCCTTTTCGAACACAAGATCGTCTAAATTTGCTAACAAAAATATTTCGTTCAAAATTCGAGCAATTAAAGGATGATGTTATTAATAAAGGAGTCTTAGGAAAGGTTAACAGCTACATGTATGTCACTAAATTTCAAAAACGAGGATTACCGCATGTGCATATGTTATTGGTCTTAGAAAGTAACGACAAATTGTGTGACCCAACAGAGTATGATAGTGTGGTAAGAGCAGAAATACCTAAGTTAGAATGTGAACCACAATTGCATGAAGCGATTCTAAAACATATGATCTACGGACCTTGCGGCTTTATCAACCGGAAGTCCCCATGTATGAAAGAAGTGCATTGTAAAAAAAGATATCCAAAACAATTCTAGGATGAAACACGTCAAGGCACTGACTCATATCCTGAGTACAGGAGAAGGTTTGATGAACATATATCGTTAGGTAGAGGTAGGTCTATCGACAATAGATGGGTGGTTCCTTATAACCCTTGGTTACTGTTAGAGTATGACTGCCACATCATTGTAGAGATTTGCAGTAGCATTAAAAGTATCAAGTATCTATACAAATATGTGTACAAGGGCCCTGATCGTGTGGCTATGGAGGTTCACAAAGGATCATACATGGATGAAGTTCAACAATATGTTGATGCAAGATGGATTTGTGCTTTCGAGGCATTATGGAAAATATTTCGGTTCACTCTTTACCGATTATATCCTTCTGTTGAAAGATTACAGATCCACTTGCCGAACCGCCATCAAGTGCGCTTTTATAATCATCAGCGAATTGTGGATTTGTTAAATAATGAACGCAATTCCAAAACAATGCTCACAAAATTCTTTGATTTAAATATAAGAGATCCATAAGCAAGAAATTATCTGTATAGAGAGATTCCAGAGCATTATTGTTGGAACAATAGGGACAAGGAATGGCATCGTAGGCGGTCACCAAGAAAAGTTATCGGGAGAATCTATACGGTATCACCTTCGGAGGGAGAGAAGTTTTACTTGAGAGTATTGTTATCTCATGTCAGAGGTCCAACCAGTTGGGAATATCTTCTTACAAATAATGGCACTCCTTTCAGTACATTCAAAAAATCTGCCGAGGATAGAGGATTTCTAGAGACTGATCATAGTATTCGTGATTGTTTGGTTAAGGCTGCGAGTCTCCGAATGACATATGCTTTACGGAGGTTATTCATGACGATTCTCATATTTTGTGAACCTACTGATGCTAGAAGCCTTTGGAATAAGTTTTTTACACATATGACAGAGGATTATCAAACAACAAACAATGTTGTGCAATCGGCCTTGACTAATATATTGTTGAAGGACTTGAATGAACTCTTAAACCTGCACGGTAAAAAGATTGAAGATTATGATCTTCCATCTTTACCCCTTAATTAATACAATACAAGGAGATTCAATTCCAAGTGTCATATAGGAGGAGTTAGCGGTCAATATCCTCAATGAAGATATTGAATCTGTTGCTAAGTTAAATAATGACCAAATGATTGTGTTCAAAACCATTATGAATGTAATTGATCAAAAACACAGTGGGGTATTTTTTGTTGATGGTCCAGGAAGAACAGGTAAAACATTCATATATCGAGCATTAATGGCAAGTTTAAGAAGTAGGGGAGAAATTGTCTTGGCAACTGCATCATCTGGTATAGCTGCAACATTGTTACCCGGTGGTAGAACAGCGCACTCTCGATTTAAGATACCTATCGATATACAACCGAGTTCCATTTGTGGTATTCAAAAGCAAAAAGATCTTGCAAATCTCATTAGGGTTGCTGCTGCAATAATTTGGGATGATGCCCCAATGACAAACAAAAATTGTTTAGAAGCCTTAGATCGATCATTACAAGACATATGTAGCAACAATGCTCTGTTTGGTGGAAAAGTTATGATCATGGGGGGAGATTTTCGTCAAGTTCTTCCTATTGTAAAAAACGGTACTAAGGCACAAATGATTTCGACATGTATTGTTAAGTGTCATTTGTGGGCTCATACAAAGATTTTGCGTTTGCGTCAAAATATGCGATCAATGCATGATCAAGAGTTTGCAGACTTTCTTATGCGCATTGGTGATGGTGTTGAACCTACCAAACCAGAAGATATGGTAAGGATACCTCCACAAATTGTAATACCATGGGAAAGTGAACACTCTATACAAGTTCTTATCCAACATATTTTTCCTGAATTACATTTGCATGGAAGGGATGCCCCTTATATGGTACAAAGAGCTATTTTGACACTAACAAATGATGATGTCCAGAAATTGAATGACATAATTATAGATCAATTTCCAGGAGATGAGCATAGTTTGTTGTCGTTTGATGAGGTTGAAGGGGATACTCATAATTTATAACAGCAGGAATTCTTAAACTCAATTGCTCAAGGTAGTTTGCCACCACATATTTTAAAGATAAAAAAAGGTGCACCGTTGATGTTGTTGCGGAATCTAGATCCTAGTATGGATTGTGCAATGGGCCATGATTATTATGTCATGGTTTATTTATGAATATGTTGGATGTGGAAATCTTGACAGGAAGCAACGCAGGAAAACGAGCTTTCTTGCCCAGAATTAAAATAAAAACATCTGAGAGTGATGGGTTGCCTTTTGTACTTTGTAGAAAGCAATTTTCTGTTCGACTAAGTTTTGCAATTACGATAAACAAATCACAAGGACAAACTATTCCAAATGTTAGAATATATCTTCCACGACATGTTTTCAGTCATGGACAATTATATGTGGCTTTATCCAGAGGTGTTTCACAGAATACAACAAGAGTATTAATTAGGGAAGGAAAATTGGAAGGAGAAGATGGTGACTACACAAAAAATGTAGTCTTTAAACAAATTCTTTTATCGCACCCGCAGATATGCATTAAGTACAATAAAAAAAATTTACGCATTGATTCCCATTTTGGCTGCAAGTAACTAATAAGAGTATATTGTATTGTTTATAGATAACTAAATGCAATATTATGTTTTGATTTAATATACAACCAAACTAAGATATGGTGAAATCTTCCAATTATGTAAGGAGCTGAACAGAAAAAATGTTGAAGCTTGCTTCGACATAGAAGTAAGTTATGCTTAACCATTTCTATTGTATTTTTATATTATATCAATTGTTTCATTGTTATTCTCATTATTGTGGTGGAATGCAATTTAGATGAAAGACTTTGAAGATAAGTGGAACACATGGAAGGATGAGCATACAATTCCATCCATTGGCAAAATCGACAATAAGGTGTATTTGCATTTTTCACAACATATGCGATAAAAAAACTATTAGTAAAATTTTCATCATCATTTTACTATAACTTTTATCATCTTTATTGAGGCATGTCAAACGTCTGAAAATTTACTCTATTGGTTGGAGCTTCACTGTGATATCAGATAAAACACAACTTTGAAAAATGGTGAAAAGAGAAATAATAGCTCTAAGGATGGAAAGGTTTTTATTTTATTTATTTATCCATAATCTTTACTTGGATGAATTTAAATTTTATTATTTGTTCATTTTGTTAATAAAACCATATTGGCTTCTACTAAGTCAATTGTTTTCCTTTTTTTTACCAGGAATCAGCGTAATTCGATAATCAGTTAAAATTGTCGTTCTACCAGATCTAAATTAAAACAAAGTATTACACTTCACCAGGTATTATGTTTTTTATTTTGTTTTTATAAACCATATTATACTCTACAATCTAACCTATAAATGTATTTAGTTTGTTGATCTGACATTTCGTGACTACTTTGTAGTTTTTTAGAACTCAAGATTTTATTGATAAAGAGATGTATGAAGAATTAATTCGAATATTTACAAGGTAAAAAAATACTATATTTTACAATAATTACAATTAATTTCACTATTTTTCTTTATTTTTAAAAAATTCTTATATGAGAAATTTATATTTTGCTTTACTGCATCAATATTACATGAAAAAAGAAAATTCTTCAGATAAAAATAAAGATTTCATGTTCGGTCTTCCTCTTAAAGCACGTCATTGATGACACAATATCAATAATATTTTGTATGCTTAGTTATTGATTATAATTTAGAATATTGTTTATAATTTTCTAAATGCATTAATGCTATTATTTACAGAGAATATTTTTCATGTTGAGTGTGTTGTGGACAATGAATTTAGGTGCTCAAGGTCAGCAATGAAATATTTTGTTTAGAGTCAATTTCTGAGTGTTGACAATTCTTTTAAATCCTATATCACAATCATATATAAATTAACATATATTATACAATCAAAATATGTTAACAATTCTTTTAGAATCAACTTCTGAGAGTTGAGTAGTATGCAAGTATATGGGCAAAGAGAGTGAAAAACATACACACGACAATAATTAATTTCACTATTTTTTTAATTAACTATAGTATTTTATGAGTATATATTTTTCATCTTGATTTTAATTCTACTAATTGTATCTAAATAATGTTATTTTTAATGCGAATTACAATAAATATATATCATAAAAAATATATACCCATTAATCTTTTCCCGCTGTGCGCATTAAAAAAACGGACAGACGGGCACGAAAGTGTCGTGCCCATCTGGACGCTAGTTGCAAATAAGAAGAGAAAACAAATGACATTTAGTTCATCATCAACAGGAATTCACACATTCTACTACCGGCATTTATGAATCCTAACTGCCCTAGTGTTATTGATGGCCTAAGATCAAAATTCTACCATTTCAAGTTCCGAAAAAAAAACCACAGCGCCGCCATCCATCACAAATTGGCCAGAGCGGTTAGCAAAAACCCAAGCATTATAATCTGCCATAGCTACCATTTGACAAATTTTTGAAACCCATACTTGGAATCCCAATTCCTTCAATGACGCAATTTCCCTTTATAGCGCCGCATAGCATAAAAAATTTGTAATTTCACACACTGAAGTAAAGTCGAACACTCGACATGCATGAATAACAGTAAAAAAAATGGGTATGAATTGTCAAAAGCATAAAACTGCAAATATTGAATTAATTAATTCGACAATTATTAAAAAGCATAGAGACAGAGAGTGAAAGTGAAGAAAAAGAAGAATGAACTAACCGGGATCTCAGAGCTGGTAAAACTTTTCAACGTCTGCAACAACAACAACGATTGATTGAGTAAAAAAAATGAAGCGAAAGAAAGAAGAAAAAGAAGTAGTATATAGGCAGAGAGAATATAAACCTCCAAACGTGATTTGTGAGAATGTAACAATTTGATAGAAGCAAGGTATTTGAAGAGGCAAAGCAGCATCATTGGAAGCATTAGTAACATATGAAATGCTGGAACAGTCATGAAAATATACCTTGAAAACACGCATAAAAAATAGCATGCCTACTCTATAGAGTAAATATTAGAATTTAATGATTAGGGGTAACAAATTACAATTAGGGACACAAAATTAGTGTTTTAATTAGGTTTGAGAAGGTTATTAAAAGAATTGCATATGTATATTCCATAACCAACCCTTCACCCATCTCATCTCAATCTTGCGTTATAAAGTTTCAAAGTTTCAGCTTCAAACTACGATTTCTCATCCTGCGAAACCCTAATTCTGAGTAAAAACTCTGATTCATTCATTACTAATAAGATTGTAATCTCAAGTCTACTTTGCTTATTTTTCCTTCCACTGCACATTATTCTATTCTTCGACTCTGTTTTTTGTTTAGATTATTGTTTTCATTGGCTATGATTTGAAATGATGATAGTGATTGTCGCCCCAGTCTTAATTTGCACCACAATGGTGTAACATCGTGACTGACTTTTATATCTGATCTTATATATACAAAAATACAATTAAATGTTTTATTCTGGTTTTCGATTTTAGAATTTTGAGTTTGTATCATTATCTTCATTTTTTTTTTTAAATTGTATTTTGATTTGAAGCATTAAAATGAATGAGATGTGATGATGATTATCCATAAATACTCTGCACTTGAATGATGATTACCACATGCACTACCATCTGATCTCATGTGAATTCACTGTTTTTTTTATATTGATTTTCATTTATATTTTTGTTCTATACTAAGTTATTGTTGTGGGTTTAGCATCTAATAAAGTTCAGCAATCAGTGATGACTTTTTTTTCATTTAATAGTATGATCAATATGTGATTATTACACAAAAATCACCATCTTTCGGCTG